>JARACZ010000010.1:3835000-6335000 GCA_029255805.1 Keiferia lycopersicella
CATATTTAATCAGATAGAATTTTTCCAAAGACCATTGGACCTTGGTACAACAGTAGAAACAACTTTAATAGCTAATCTACTAGCAGGATCAATAGCTGGCTTAGCTGCGAAAACTTTTATTTATCCATTTGATCTTGTCAAGAAAAGACTGCAGATCCAAGGGTTTCAAGAACACAGATCAGGTTTTGGTAGGCAAATGTATTGCAATGGTATCATGCATTGTGTCAAATTGACCATTGTTGAAGAAGGTTTTCTAGCTTTGTATAAGGGTTACGGTCCCAGTATATTAAAAGCTGTTTTAGTATCTGCTTTGCATTTTGCTGCTTATGATGAAATAAAGCATTTTCTACTAAGAATACCACGAAGATAGTTAAATTAGTTTATTAATATTATATTGTAGGTTCAATAGATCTTTTCTAATATGAATGGAATGTAATCTCTATGTATATCTTCTGGCTTGTTATACAATTTCACAGATCTTTCGATCTATATTGAATTATATTAACTTATATTATCATTATTGAAATTGGTTCACTGCTGAAATTCCTGTGATATTAGATGATATTGTTTTGTAGCATGTAAGATTAATTTTAATAGTTTTTGCTTTTTTAAATAAAGTATTATTAATATTATTACTACAATTTATGTATATTATTCACTCAATCATAATAAAAAGTTTAAAAAGCCTGTGACCAAATATTCCATAACTAACTTTACTCCTATACATAATACACAAAACTTATAAAAGCCTTAATTATGATTTACAAACTTGACCCACATTTATACAAATTAAAATAACCATGACCTGGTTCTACATTTGTATAAAATAGGAATATATATTTTTTACAGTATTTTCCACCATACATTTTTATGCAGCCCACAAGGTTTATTACACAACATAAATCTCAGACATAGTGAAGATTGTTAAGCCAATTTCTAACCAGTTTTACTCACTATCCTAATAATATAACTAGCTATCCATAAGATATCACATAGCCCATATTTCGCATCAAAGTATCTTTTATCGCTGGTTGCAATTCCTTTTTCATATACGTCGTGAGAAGCGTCCGTATTCCTTTAGTAAAGATATCTTCCATTTCTCTCGATATATCTTCAACTTCGTCCAAATCGTCTTCTGGTCTGAAGTGCCTGCTTCGTTCGTAATTCGATCTGGACTGTGGTTCGTAAACGACATCCCAGCTGTCCGTACCTCGGCTCTCCAGGTTGTCAGAATAAGGAGCCTCCAATCGTGGATCAAACGTGAATTCATCAGATCGCCTCCTTCTTCTTAAAGGAAGATTGTCCTTATTCCTCACGGAATTTCTGTTGATGTACTTCTCGCAACCGTAAGCATAAACGCTAATGAAACCTGGCTCGACGAATTCGGAGTCGGTTTTCACGTTGAACTTCCCAGGTTGCTGGTTTAAAGGTTGCGTATGGAACCCGATTCCAGCTTTTCGCAGTCGCAAGATCATGTTGCATCCGTTGCTCGGGCGAGGAGTGTATCTGGAGTATCCTGTGTCGTAGTCATTGTAGCGAGAATCGGCGTAGTGTCTTCTCAGTCTTCTGCTCGGAGGGATTCCTCTGTCCAGTTCGTTGGCGTCGTAAAGATCGACGTTGCCGCTGATGGTGATATCGTTGAAAAGCAGCATGGTGTCTAAAGAAACGTTGCGGGGGTCGAAGTAGCATTTTTCCACGCGTACCCAGTTCGCGTTTTGTGGTAACCGGACTCTCATGCGAGTCACAATCATGTCCACGGGAGCGGTTCTCATTTGCTGGTATAAGCTGTACCCGTTCAGGTCGATGCTCTGGCTCTGCAAAGAAAAGTGCCATTAGAAAATGCAATTTGCTCTATCCGTTCGTAACGTCATTTTTCTTTCTATTATTCGCATAATTATAATGTGCAGGAAAGAATCGTTATGGTGGATATGGTCTGTTTACTGTCGCGCTATCGTATTACGTTGAAGACAGAGCTTTCTTTCATATAAGTAGGTTTTATCTACAATCTTGCTTGAGACATTTGGGAAATAGCTTAATTGGTAGTTAGTACTTATTTCTTTACAAGTGTTGACTTAAACTAGTCTTATTTTTTTAAAGTCTAAATTGTTATTACAGGCTGACAACCTGTCACTACAGTGGTACATGTATCATCAAAAAGGGCCCTCAACACTTGTCAGACGTGGCGATAACGACCGCAATTTTACGATTGTTAACGCTTTGCCTACCCCGGAAGGGATAAAGGCGTGATTTGTATATGTGTAAATTGTTATTATTATATGTTACTTATAAATCTTATAATAGCCCATTCTGACAGGCTTACGATGGAAAGGGTAGGCCCTACGGCCACATAGACCGATCTCTCTCTTTTCGTGTGGAACACCGTATCGTCCAAGACCGATCACTTAATGAGAGCGGCTTGTAGAGACTGGATGGCGAAAACTGGAGATCGTGCGTTGTGACTTTCCCTTGGGGAGACTTTTTGAACGATCCTATAGCACTTTAGTCTTAATACTCTTACCTGTCCCGTCGCATCGCGTTCCCATATGACTATCCCGATGGCGTAGCGGATAGTACTCCTACCTTCTACGCCGAGGGTCGGAGGTTCGATTCGATCAGGACACAATTGTTGTTAATTAAGTCTTTTCAAAGATTTTTTGTCTTTAGTCTGGATGTTTTCTATGTATAATATGTATTTCTTTACATAATAAAAGCATATAAATATTAGTTATCAGCTATCTACCTAGTTCCCATAGTTCAAGTTATGCTTAGTTTGGGCCTAGATGGTGCTGTGTGAATTGTCCAGGATATTTATTTATTTACCAAAGGAGTATCCAGGTTCTTAGGCTGATTCCGCTTGCGTCTCTTCAACTGGTCCAGCGCCGTCTCCAGCCTAGCCGAGCATCGTTCCCCGGCTATGGGCACAGAAGTCAGCGGTGGAAGACCACCGACCAGGGGCAGGGGACGGTCGTAGCGTTTCTCGAATAGGGGCAAGTAGCGCGATTCTGGAAGAGATCATAAATTACTTTCCCGCTTTTTACCTACAGCATGGCTAACATGCGTGCCACGATAAGATTTTGTAATCGCAAAATGTATTCTACAGATAACTTCACTGTGAATAAGTTACGCATTCTTCCGTAGTGAAATTGTGCGCATATCAAACGACAAAATATACCGTGGCACGCATGTTAGCCAGGCTGGTTTACCATTTTAACGAGAGACGCTCTAAAACGCCTATTATTTATAACGTCGACTGATGTAGCGCAATAGTAGAGTGCATCTGCCTGCTACGTAAAAGTTCGACTCCCGGCCGCACAAGGTATTTGAACCGTTGAACGATGTATTTTATATTTTTCTGGGAGTGCTTGTTCCTATTTTTCATGGAACCTCGCCAGATACAGGGAATTTTAGCAAAGGTCTATGAGTTGGTGTGTCCTTACTTTGTTTTTAATTCAAGCCGCTTAGACCGGATATTTGGTCGTGCGACGGATATTAAAATTGCGTACAGAATAGTATAATGTGGAGATGAAATGAAAATGAAAGTGATAGTGCAATTATTTTCTATGTTGGACGCTGCATTTATTTTCTCTTCCATTGTTTTTGTGCAACACCGTGAAAATGAGTGTGAGTCGAAAGAAAAGTGCCAGTCAGAGATTTGAATGCTGGCCGTTTGTAATCGTTCTTAATTTGAATTTAGATTTCGTTGCGTTTATGATATTTAATTTATTCTGCCGTAAGGTGTGTTGGTTTGCGTAACGAACAAAAGATAAAAGTTATGAAGACCGAAAAGTAAGGGAAACCGTGGGAAAACTCATGTAGTCTGTCTGTTGTGTAATTAAATTAGAATAGGCATAATATGCTAAGCAGGCAGGAATTGCGTGTTTAGAACTTTCTGTTAAATGACATGTTTTGTTTGATAATTATCTAAAAAATTTGGTGTGTGTAATAGTATATTAATGTCTGTTCATGTCAATTCATTGTCGGTACCTATATTTTTTCTAGGCTTGTTAAATTATTTAGGGGCGAAAGTTTGTCTGCGTAAGAGGTTAACTTTTTAATCAGTAAAACCTTCATATATGTGGATACCATATCGAAACATTGTTTTTTTAATATTAAGTAGGAAAATATACACATTTTCTAGAAGGCGATAAGCTTCCTTACAAATTAGGTTCAGGCTCAGGATTCTGCTAATAAATATCACCCACCTTTCTCCAGTTCCACATCTGGCAAAGAGTTGTCACTAGCCGATGCCGTTTTCGCAAATAACATGAACATCCACCAAAATCTCACCATTCTCACTATAATATCCAGACATGAAAACGATTGGCTGAATATTGTGACCAGCCTTACACAGCTCACACTGAAAAAGTAAACTGTCAAAAATTGGCGCGCAAAAAGACGTCGACTTGTAACCGCCGCGAGACCGGATCGTGGAATAAAGGACGGTAGGTGAGACAATAAGAAGTGCAGTGTTTGGAAAATGATCCCCGCTCAAGTCATGAGATACCATCATCGTGCTTCTAGACGGTACGGCAGCGACGACAGATGTCTAGGCAGTACTTTGGTAAATGGCGAGACGATTATTAGACCGCGAAGAGCAGACGCTTGTATGCAACTTTGTCGCTTAAAAATACATTTTTATCTGTTACGGTGATCGTTTCTTTAGGCTAAAGTTGCGTCGTTATCATCATCGTTTTAAAAAAGATTTAATATCAAAAGAACTGGCTCCTTGCCGTAAAGAGTTTAAAAAATGCAGAGTCATTTGTTTTTGTGGTCACCATGGCCGAAATCGGTCGGAGAGATCATCATCATCATCACCATCATTTGTTTTTTTTTTAAATTGTTGGTTAGAATAGAATTTCTTTATGCCAATGTCAAGATTGTGATTTATTTTAACTTATAATTTACTGGCTTTGAGCTTAGCATGATTTAGTCTTAAAGAAAGAATCTTAACTTTATAAACGCTTGAAGAAAATTTAATAGGAAATGGTACGCTTCTACTAATTACAATGTAAAACAATAACGAGGACTAATGTAAAGCATTTTCCAACCGAAACGACATCATATTCTGTCGCTAAGTAGGCTGTAACGTAATTATGAATGGAAATTGGGTTGAACGGATATAAATGGTTTGTTAGAGTCGTGTGATGTCGGTTTAGATAGCATTCCATGAGACTAATAAGGGATTTGGAAGTTTCATGTACTTACATACAGGGTGTAAGGGACGGTGTAACGAAAACTTTGAAGTGTGCTCAGACCATGAGCCTGAACAACTTTTTATATGGGGGCTATGTTGGGAAATGAAAAAAAAAATTCGACCTTCTATACAAATTCCCGATCAGCTGAGTGACTTTGTATGGGAATCGAAAAAAGGGGTTTAGTTTCATGGTCTGATCAAGCCTGCAAAGTTTTCGTTACACCGTCCCTTACACCCTGTATATTTAGGCGTTAGAGCAACTTGTCACCACATCGGTAGCTAAGTAGGTATGTCGGGTATATTCCTCAAACATTTTGTAAAACGAGGGTTTTTGTTAAGCTCTGCCTAATCCGTAAAAGACAAGTGTGTTATGTGTATAGATATTAGGTACGGGTAAGTACGTAAGATTTACGTAAATAAGGTGTAAAAGCATTAACTGCAAATCTTGTACGGGGTGAACGAGTCTAGCAAACTGAACAACTTTCCCCAAGGCACATAGGTCTAAATACTTATGAATAAAGATTATTAAAATTCCCGTGGTATACTCCGTTACGCGTCGGCTGTTAGAGGTACATTTTGTATTTAATCAATAGGATGTCCAAATTATTTTTCATATTTCCAAGGGTTCCAAGGTTAGAATTCCGTTATTGTTTTTTTTTAATATGAACAGGATGTAATACCGAGGTAAATGACCTGACCAGTTTAGTAAGGAGAGTAAATATGTGATGAAGATAAGTAGGTCAGCTTATCAGTCAGTTACGTTACGAACGATGTTGAATTTGATACGCATAATCTCAGTAGGTACGCCTTCGCATTTATAAAACCACGTCTACGATGCTTGCGGGGTAGCGATAGCGTCAACAGTTTCTCAGGAAACATTGTCGTAAAATGATTTACCCTAAATAAACCCTCATAAAGACCTATCTACAAAGAGGTCTAGTTTATTCACCAAAAAGAGTTTTATATTTATACATGGGATGAATTTTGATGCTCTTGAAAAATATACTTCGTAAAAATAGTCAAATCTAAGCTTATTATTTTCGCTCCGTCGGATATCTTTATTGCCAATTAGGTACGCTAGATGGCCTCTGATCACAAACAATGATCCAATTTAGGTACGAATTAGGCAGAGTAAGGTCACAGTCACGTCTTCATAATACTACTCTTAGGAACTATCAGAAGGATCTTGTGTTACCTACATAATTATATTTTTCGCAATTTTTTCCATACCTATCTTGAAATCCAGAATGGCTCAGCTAATCTCAAGTTGATTCAACCAACCTGTATGATAGATACCTATCTAGCTAGAATAATCTTAATATGTAGGCAAAGTTTTCTGCCTACATTTAGCAATGTCTACACACAGACATCTAAAATTCGTTACATCCATTGTGTAGTAAAACTTTTAGTAAATTGACCAAAAAAGACATTTTTATGTGTAATCCATTGTTCTATCTATTTGTTGCTTTTTCTTATGAAATTTCCGTGAAACAGTCCAAATTTTCACGCAGCTGTATCATGATAAAAAGCCTGTTAGTTTCAAAATTCGGTCGGGTTTCAAAATGTTATTGTGTTATTCTCATGTGATTCTCATGTTCTTTTTATGGGAATTTACTGATGTGTTCGTAGATTAGACTATCATTGCAATATCTTGTTACTTATTATTAATATTATACCTACGAGCATTACTGCATACACGAGAATTAGCTTACAGATTTAGATTTCAAATCAATAAAGCACTATTTTATTTTAGGATCTATGCTATGATGAAAGAAAGGTGGTTTTGTGCTTTAAAAGACACGTTAGGTCGTCGGCTCCTATTGGCGCATTACTTAGACCATAGACTTGGAAAATATGAACTATTCTCTGAAGCTTACTAGTAGTACCACGCAGTTTTAAATATTTTACACCAGGGTTCAGATTGTTTTATCTAGGTACTTTTCAGGCACTCGAATATTATGAGAAACTTGAGTTATCTTAGCTGAAATTTTAATATTTTCTCACAACTAGCGCACAAACTTATTCGCATGACAAATAAGTAAAATTTAATATGATTATGGCAAAGAAAGCGGCGCGGGCGCAGCCTCTCGGTGCGTAGAGGTCGCGATCGGATCTCATCTATCTGTCGTGCTCTACTTGTTGCAAAGTTCATTGCTAATCGGTGGAGAAAACTTGAGAAAACAGAGTCAACTTATAAAAAAATATTATCTATGTAGGTGGATGATAAAAGCAGTCTTTCAGGTAGTCCTGGCTTTGTCTTCTTCTTTTCGTGTAGGACACCGAGTCGTCCATCGAGCCAATGAAACCCTGGTCTCAGATTTTTTTTACCACGTACTACAAGTAAGTGCAGGCTTCTGACATAGTTGTTTAAACACCGCCGTCTAAGTAATCATAGCCAGTAACCGGGGCCTAGGGCTTAACGTGCTATCTTGCACTGTGCTTGCAAACCCGCCTGCAAAATGTTTCCCAATACATGGGACAGACTCTTGTAGATGTGTGATATTGAGTACTTTGCTTTTGGTGGATTTTTGATTGTCCCGATGGCGAAGCGGATATAGGTAGGTACACCTAGCTGCCTTCCACGCCGAGGGTCGTGCGTGAATTCGATCCCCACCATCGAGGTA
Source organism: Keiferia lycopersicella (assembly GCA_029255805.1). Lineage (NCBI taxonomy): Eukaryota > Metazoa > Arthropoda > Insecta > Lepidoptera > Gelechiidae > Keiferia > Keiferia lycopersicella. The sequence goes on from JARACZ010000010.1 coordinate 3,842,819, forward strand.
ATATGTACTAGCGTACTAGAGGAGGCACCGCAACGCAACTTCACTTTTTGTAACACGCGTTAGAGTCTATGCGCCCTAACTCGCTTAGTTTGAGCCCACCGCTTGCCGCGACGTCACGTGTCAGTGCTAGTTTCAAAATGCCTGCTTGTGTACTAAGATACTGCTCAAACAATTCGAGAACCACAAGCAAAGCCCAAGGAGTAACATTTCATATGTAAGTTATCTAATGCCGTGTGATGCCGGCATAGAATAGCATCACCCCAAATCCTTCCCGCGGGTGTCGTAAGAGGCGACTAAGGGACTCGAGAGTATTAGTGTATTACAATTTTTAGGCGACCGGCTGACAAATTGTTACTATAGTGATACATATGTTTTCTGAAACAACCTTGGAAAACAATCCTCAAAAATGTCAGACGTGGCGATAGCGACTGTATTCTTGCGGCCGTTAACGCTCTGCCTACCCCGTAAGGGATAAAGGCGTAATATGTGTATGTATGTATGTATGTAAGTTATCTAATTTTATCAGTAAACCATGCATCGGAATATTATTTTCATAATTTTGAAAAAAGTCACCGCGCGCTCGGAAGCGGCGGCCATATTTCGGCGAAAATCATAGATTAATAACATTACAGTATGTACAGACGTGACACTTAAGATGAGTCATTTTAATAAAAAACAGTCAATTTGCTAGGAAATGTTATTATAGTATAGTATTGTAAATATTTATACTTTTAACTGACTACGCAAAGTGAAAATGAGGTTCAACTTAATAAATATTTCCGTTCTTGCTGTTTATTTTTATTTGAACTTGTTTAAAGGTTTCCGCATCCGGGCCATGAAAAAAGAGAGGCGTGGATGAAATTTGTACAGAAAGATTGCAGCGAAGAAACGTTGTTGCCATTAAATTATTCACGGATCACTACACAAAACGACAAAACTTACAAAACTTGTTTTATTTAGAGGAAATTAAAATATAATATTAGATAATATACTCTTTTTATTATATTCCCGATCATTAGTTCCTACTGAAAGTGTCAAGTAGACGTAATGCACAATTTGTCGCATCTGCGCGCATTACTCGTTGTCTATGACTTGCCCCACCGCTCCCGCGTGTCCCGTCCCGCTCCCGCGCGGGCCCCGCCGCAAGGTCGCGCGCAATGCTTTCATTGGGAATAGCTACTCCAGTACGCAGTACATATTACCTCGATGATCCCCACAGGACACAAATATTTGTTCAGTCAATTTTCAAATATTGTGCGGCTGTTTATTTTGTATTTATGTATAAATGTATTTGGCTACTGCTTTGTTTACTTAGGGGCTACCTAGTATATACTAGACTAATAAAGTATATGGTTTAGAAAGGAGTGGCCTTCAGTTTGGGTATCATACACCCATGAATTCGATTTAAGATTTATGGATTTCGATTTATCAATAAGATTTTATTCATCTTTAATTTTTAGTTTTGATTTTCGAATCTATGGGTGTATGATACCCAAACTGAAGGTCACTCCCTTCTAAACCATATACTTTATTAATCTCTCAATCAGACCGACATACGAGGATACTAGGGGCATAAGAACAATATCATTGTTCTAGTTGTGCAAGCCGCCTGCTGGCTGGGCTAGCGGCTGGCGTCCGCTGCCGTTCTGCAAGCCATTGTGATCAGACAATGGTGAAAGCTATAGCATCCAGCCTTTGGTGGGGCAGTGGTAGGCCAGGGAACTCGCGGGCAGTGTCGTGAAAAAACAAGAAAATATTAATTGTGAAGAAAAAAAGATTCCTACTTACCACCTAGCCCTACCTACACGCTAGACGTACTTTTACAGAAACAGGATTTCATAAAGATTCGTAGATTTAAGTAGGGAGTGTCGCTGGTGTGGTGAGGGATGTCAAGGCCCGTCCAACACGTTTCGACAATACATAATAGCTTTATTTGTTCAAACACAAAATAAAGAAAGTACAATAAAAGAAAATTCGGTTTGATATAGGCGGCCTTACTGCTGAGGCAGCAATTTGTCCAAAGAAAATATTTCGGATCTACACTATTATAGATCTATAGAATAATATGTTTGAAATTACTCCCCTCTCACACCCTCCGAGGCGAACGACACTAAAGGGAGGCAGGGGATGTTTCGATTTTCCTTTCATCCTGTATAGGTATTTTATAACGCACGGGTCGTTGGACGACTCGGTGTCCCACACAAAAAGAAAGAATAACGCACGTTCATACGGCTCAGGCTATAGTTAGGTATTCCCAGATAAAAGTATTAGTTACCTATTGCTTACCCCGCAAGGGATAAAGGCGTGACATGTGTGTGTAATTTAACATCGCGATAGCGACACGCTAATTTCGAAACCCCACGCTCATAGACTTTATGTTACATTTTCCATTATTTAGTTCCCATTGTCGTGCGTTATTGGGGCTAATTCTGAGTGGCCGCTAAATATAATTAGCTTTAGTTGACAGCCCCTAAACACCTTTGTTATTCTGAAATATCTGTCAAAATCAAATGACAGGACTAAATTGAATATGACGTTTCTAATTTTAAATTTTAAACTCAATTTAGACTTAGCGGCTCAAAAGCTATTCTAGGATGGCCATTTTAGGAAGAAAAAAGAACTGTCATCGCTAATTTTTTTTTTTTTTTTTTTCCCTTTTGTCCATTCTGGACAGGCAAGGGTCTTAAGACCATACAGCCTCGTCTTCAGTGGTTACTTATTCTTAAATATTTATAGATTGTACGTCTTCAGTGAGTCCTTTTCTTGTGTATTTTCATCAATAATACGTCTTCAGTATTTTGTCCATTCAGTGTGTTATTCTTCTTCTGTATTTTCTTATTTTATACGTCTTCAGTTAGTTTATTCTTCTTGAGTGTTTTTATAAATTATACGTCTTCAGTATTTTGTCAATTCCATGTATTTTTATATATCGTACGTCTTCAGTATTTTTGTCCATTCTGGGTATTTTAACAATAAAATCGTCTTTAGTTCAACTTTCGTTAAAGGTCATGTCCATATAAAATGTGTTTGTTGTGTTTACATCTTCTTCATATTTTTTAAATTTAATTTTTATATACAATAATTTCACATTAAATTTATATACATTCGCTATACCTAAATTTCCTGTACAGTAGATATTACAAAATTATACAATGGTACGTATGTGGAATTATTTTGTAGTAATGTTTGTACAGATTGCGGGACCAGATGTGGTTCTCCGTAAATACGGATTAACTCGTCCATCAGCAAAAGGCGCTGAATACCGAAAGACGAGCATGAAAAGAACAAATGATCAATGGTTTGATCCTCTTGTGACTGACAATGATCGCAATGCGGATTATTCACAATTTTCATACGAAACAGGTGATGATTAAGACGACAGTGTCCAAACCTCAAACGGCTTATTGTGGAGTAAAACTTCTTACAACGGTATACATTGCCGGTACGGAACCAAGAAACGGATTTCAAATTAACATTCAAAGCAGCATACCAAGAACCTTTGTTTTCTATTTGTACTGTGTGATCCCAATGTTCCTTCCACTTATCATACATTCTTTGTTTCAGAACAGCAACTATATCAGTATATGGTAGTAATAAATTCAAATCATTACCAAAATTTTGAGAATTTGAAATTGAACGAGCCAAATAGTCTGCTTTTTCGTTACCGGATACTCCTATATGAGATGGAGTCCACATGAATTCAACTGTTATTTGATGATTATCGTGAAGATCAAACCAAAGATCCTTTATATTGTATATGAGATAATTCGTATTTGCATTCATTTTATTATTTTGCAATGCCTTCAAAACACTCATGCTATCACTAACTATGACCCACCTATGAAAACCACAGTTACGATTTAGTATGTGCTTTAGCGCACCAAGTATAGCGACTGCTTCCGCAGTAAATATGCTGGATTTTTTGTCTATTTTATATCCAATACCTATTTTAGTAGCAGGGTCATATATTGCAAAAGATACATTTGACTCGTTTTTTGCGCCATCAGTGTATAAAAATCTGTATCCATTCCAAAGGGATAATCTTTCATAAACTTCCTCCTTCTTAAAAATATTATTCTCAATTACTATATTCATTGGACTGAATTTACTTTTATAGGGTCCATCATAACATGGTAGATAATTATTGTTTTGAAAGATAGGAATGTTTTGTAAGCATCCATTAAATTCAGAAAAGCCCTGCAAAATGTAACACGGTTTTCGAATTGTAGAAATACTTGAATGGGTTAGCTCAGCTATAAGATTGTTATTTTTTTCAGAGTAGAGTTTAAGAATAAATCTTTCTTTCAGATAAGCGAGACGGATAGCCAGAGGAGGCAGATTACACTCCACTTGCAAAGAAACAATTGGAGTGGTCCTGAAAGCTCCGGTGACTATCCGCATGCATTTGTTTTGTATTTTATTAAGAATATCAACGAGTTTGGAATCTCCCGCATAGCATAAGAACCCATATTCAAAATGCGACCTTACAATTGATTTGTATAGCATAAGCAGAACTTTTGGGTCCGCTCCCCAACTAGTACCACAAAGTGATTTCAAGACATTGCAAGCCTTATTAGCCTTGACTATCAAGTTATCTGTATACTTTTTCCAGGACAAGTTACGACAAAATACAACACCCAAAAATTTTGTATCCATAGAAACTGGTAAAGCAATATTATTGTAATAAACTGGACTCAAATTGATATTGCTGTGTTTGCCAAAAACAACAACCTTGGATTTTTGTGGATTAACTTCAAGATTTAAATATGAAAGATATTTATGAAGGTTAGTTAAAGCCAAATTAATGTTATTTATAATATCATTTGAATTGTTGCCTGACAAATATACTACAAGATCATCTGCAAACTGTAAATTTTTGATATTGGGTCCTAATATTAAGTTTAATCGACGTATATACAAAATAAATATCAACGGAGATAAGATTCCACCCTGACATACTCCAACAGAAGACAAACGAGGACCAAATAGTCCACCATTATACTTGACATACACTTTCCTGTTAAGCAAAAAAGCTCGAATCCACTGAACAAGTTTCAATGGAATATGTATATACAATAACTCTGTACATAAAATATCTATATTTACATTGTTAAAAGCACCGGCAATATCAAAAAACACACTTATGAGTTTGTTGTTACTGTCAGTGCTTTTTAAAATATCTAAATGTAATAAACTCATACTTTCACGAGCCGAACGGCCTCTACGAAAACCAAACTGATTTACTGGCAACAGTCTATTATGCTCTATGTAATATTCAAGACGTTGCTTAAGAAGCTGCTCAAATATTTTACCTACACAAGAAGTTAAGGTTATAGGACGATATGAGTCAGGATGAAGTTTAGGTTTATCAGGTTTTAGGATAGGTATAATACAATCAATTTTCCATTCCGGCGGAATGTCATTATTAGACCATAACGCGTTAAAAATGTCTAAGAACACTAACAAACTATTTTGCGATAGCTTTTTGAACATTAAATATGGAATACAATCTAGCCCACATGAAGTATCACGACGAGAAAAAATAGCGGCTCTTAATTCCTGCATGGTGAAGGGTTCAGTGATAAAACTGTTTTGAGAATTGTTATTTGAGGTAGTATCAGAGGATATAAATTTATTTTCCACGAAATCTGGAGTAAATTTGTGAAGAAAACTAAAAATCCAATCTATATTGTCATCTGAACTTTGAGGGACATATGATTTGTTATATTTACGCATGAAGCGCCAAATTATTGATAAGGGAGTACAACGATTAAAAGAAGAACATAACGCGACCCACGAGCTTTTTCTCTCTGTTTTGAGAATAAGTTTTTTCACAGCTTGTAATCTTTTAAATTCTAAATAGTTTTCTAAATTAGGATTGTGTTTAAAACGTGTGTACGCTTCCTTAGAATCCCGTACAGCTATAGAGCATTTATTATTCCACCAAGGGAGAGTAGGCCTGCGTTTACGTCCACCCACTCCCGATCTTGACCGATCGGGATTGCGAGGACTGCCAACAGCATGCCCACTAGTATTCGAAATTGATTGAGATATAGCACAGAACAATACTTTAATAAACAAACAATAAGTTTCTAAAGGTGAAAATGAATCCAACTGGAAATCAGACAGCAAGTGTTCCACTTTTTTGGTGTACATTTGCCAATCCACGTCCTTAAAGTTGGGTTGGATGGGCATATGCACACCACTGTTACTATTATTATTATCAGAACCATTGTTTAAAACTATTTTAGTTAATACAGGAAGATGATAACTTCCAAGAGGATCGTCATGGACAGACCAACTGCAACAGAGAGCCAAAGAAGGAGACACAATAGTTAAATCCAAAGCATTCGGACGCCAAGTTAAAGTACCCACTGTAGTGAGCTGACCATCATTTAATATAACTAAACTATTATCGTCAAGAACTTCCAAGACAGCTCTACCACGAGGTGTGACATAACCACAGCCCCACACAGTATGATGCGCATTAAAATCACCAGCAAGAATAAATGGACCAGGAATAGACTTGACTAAATTATCAAATTTCACTTTATCAAATGCAGGATTGCAGTTCGTTGGACTATAAAAGCTTACAAAAGTAATTTTTTTGCCGTTTATTGTTACTTGTATGCAGATATTCTGTAAAGAGTTATCAAAATAAATGTCTATTTTATTGTAATTTATGCTATTATGAATTAAAATACATACACCATTATGATTGTTACCGCAATCATTTCGCTCTATATTGTAACCTCGAATATTCAGCCTATGATGCGGCTTCAACCAGGTTTCGCATATGATTGCGATATGAATATCATTGTCGTATAAAAATTGTGTAAATTGATGTTTGTTATGTATTAAGCTTTGTGCATTCCATTGCACGACATTGAGACAGTCCATTATTTGGTTGAATGGGCTCCCTCACTGATCGTGTTCTGAAACGCAGCACGTATGGTTTCAGTGTTAATTGGGGTATCATCATTTGTTTTGTTGGAGATCAATTTTACGATAACTTGTGTAATCATGTTCATAAATGTTTGACTTTTGATAATGTTTTGTAAATATTGATTTGAGTTTCTTGCCGCCAAATGCGGAAACGATTTTTCGTCAAAAAGTGCCGAATATGTAGCTGAGTGAGACTTAATTTTATTTTGTTCAATTTTGGCCTTTTTTATTGGACACGCCGCCGAAATTGCCACGTGGTCGCCTTTACAGTTCACACAAATGGGGGTTTTGCTTTTGTCGGCATTACATTGTTTGAAGTTGTGTGGTCCCGAACAAATTGAACAAACATCATTGTTTTTACAGTAGCTAGCAATATGTTCAAACTGTAAGCATTTTAGGCACTGCTTTACAGGTGGAACATATTGTGACACCTCATGTCTCCAGGAATCGAGAAAGACGTGTTCTGGAAGTTGGGTTGATGCAAAAGTTACTGCAACAGTTTGAGTGGGAATATATGTAACCTGACCTCCCTCGACTCGCCTGCGCATAAAACGCCTCACTTGAACGACATTACGTGAGCTTCCAATCAGAGAAAATATTTTTTTGTTCGATAAGTTAACCGGGACTGACTTAACAACGCCGGTTATTTCTGTTCCTGAAGCGGGGATTGACGCATACAATGTCAACTAGGGCTTGCAAATATTCGAAAATTTCACTATTCGAATATTCGATTTTTTTTTCGGGATTATTCGAATTATTCGAACAATATTCGAATATTTCGAAAAGACGAAAAAGCTTGTTATTTAAATAGAAATTTGCTTTATTTTCACGAAAAATATGCTTAAAAATGAATAGGAGACTATCATCTATAGTTTTGACTATTTAAAATCTAAAATAAACTCTTAAACTTTCATACTAACACAAAAACAAATATAAAACATTAAATCAATAATAATTATGACAGCAGTGAAATCAAACATCGGAAATTCGAAATAAACATCAAACCAAAAGAAATATCAAGAGGCTGATAGATAAAAGATATAATTTTTTAATGAAATGAAAAAAAAAAGCAATAAGGTGCGACTTATTTAATAAGAATTTCATCATTTAATTACCATTTTAGTGATTAGATTTCAAATCACTGTTACCAGAATTGTCATATATATCTCTTATCTATCAGTTTCTTGATATTACTTTTAGTTTGATAGTTATTTCAAATTTTTGATGTTTGATTTCACTGCTGTCACAATTATTATTGATTTTATGTTCTTATTTGTTTTTGCGTAATAGCAAAACAAAATCAAATTTAAAAACGAAACAAAATATCCATAATAAAAATCTGGCACGAGGGGTCAAGTTAACTGGTCAACATTATGTTGTTTGTATGATGACCATCCTAACTTGAGCTCATCCGCGCACCAGTTTTGATAAAATATGTATGTGCATCATCAAGGTAATATGTACTAGCGTACTGGAGTAGCTATTCCCAATGAAAGCATTGCGCGCGACCTTGCGGCGGGGCCCGCGCGGGACACGCGGGAGCGGTGGAGCAAGTCATAGATAACGAGTAATGCGCGCAAATGCGACAAATTGTGCATTACGTCTACTTGACACTTTCAGTAGGAACTAATGATCGGGAATATAATAAAAAGAGTATATTATCTAATATTATATTTTAATTTCCTCTAAATAAAACAAGTTTTGTAAGTTTTGTCGTTTTGTGTAGTGATCCGTGAATAATTTAATGGCAACGTTTCTTCGCTGCAATCTTTCTGTACAAATTTCATCCACGCCTCTCTTTTTTCATGGCCCGGATGCGGAAACCTTTAAACAAGTTCAAATAAAAATAAACAGCAAGAACGGAAATATTTATTAAGTTGAACCTCATTTTCACTTTGCGTAGTCAGTTAAAAGTATAAATATTTACAATACTATACTATAATAACATTTCCTAGCAAATTGACTGTTTTTTATTAAAATGACTCATCTTAAGTGTCACGTCTGTACATACTGTAATGTTGTTAATCTATGATTTTCGCCGAAATATGGCCGCCGCTTCCGAGCGCGCGGTGATTTTTTACAAAATTATGAAATAATATTCGGATGCATGGTTTACTGATAAAATGAGATAACTTACATATGAAATGTTACTTTGCTTGTGGTTCTCGAATTGTTTGAGCAGTATCTTAGTACACAAGCAGGCATTTTGAAACTAGCACTGACACGTGACGTCGCGGCAAGCGGTGGGCTCAAATTAAGCGAGTTAGGGCGCATAGACTCTAACGCGTGTTACAAAAAGTGAAGTTGCGGTGCCTCCTCTAGTACGCTAGTACATATTACCTCGATGATGTGCATTATGCAGTTCATATTCATTGTTTCTATTATAACTAGCATTATAGTTTCATATTAAAAAAACAGTAGCATTAAAACATTATAGCATTTATAGCTAAATAGACGACAAACAAGTTTCTTAATTTGAGGTTAGGTTAGAATCCGTGAATGAAAAGAAAAAGTCAGTAAATTATAGTTTAAGGTTTGTAAAATTGTGTTACTTACACTAAAAGCATAAAGCAGCAGCAGTACAGCATACGTTTATTTTCTAAATAGTGAAATGACACCGTAAAAAACACTGAAACACTCACAAACTCAACAAAATTTTGTTACCGCGCGAAGAAAGTAAAATTTTTTTTTACGGAGACATTTGCCGTTAAGGAGCGGCAAGGGTGTTGATACCATGCCGCTTAGTTTTGTAAACAATTACAGGTTTATGATTATGGTCGAATATTCGAATTTTCCCAATTTGTTTTCGAATATTCGATCTGGTTTACTATTCGAATTATTCGAATATTCGAATATTCGAATGTAAGCCCTAATGTCAACTCATCTAAAATTTTGCTGCTTAGAAACATGTTCGCATTGTTCGACAAGTCGAATGTAATGGCCACTTTATACCTATTGACCGGTCTCAAATGTAGCACACCAGACACAGCATGCTTCCTGAGTGCCTGAGACAAGGCGACTTTGTCATTGTCAGAGAACGGCCTTTGGTCGACTTGGTGTTTTAAAAAAACCACAAAGTCCTTACGGTCAGACGTTTCCGGATATTTCCTACTATATTCTTTTACCTTGTAGGGCCGGTACTTATCTGCCTCCTGCTCCATATCGGAGTCCTCCTCAGGATCGGAATTCCCTCCTGGATCAGTCGGATCTTTTTTTCTTTTTTTGGGCTTATCCTTCCGCCCCATCTTCAGTCTTTATGTACACACCTAACTATGTACAAGAAATATTTACAAAAACTCTACAGAAACTATGATAATTTACAATTTTTATACAATTTTCAAAAATATTTTCTTAAAGCGCGCCTTTACGGTTCGAACGTTTCCCGCCGAAACTCTGTCATCGCTAATTTTAGTCATAGGGTGGCCACTTTTTTGTTCTTTCGTCCATTCTGGACAGGCAAAAGTCTTAAGACCATACAGCCTCGTCTTTAGTGAGTACTTAATTCTTGAATATTTATAGAAGGATGGTCACTTTAGCATGAAATAAGAACTGTCATCGCTAATTTTAGCCGGGACCTCCAGACGTGCCGCTTAAAATTAAACTGTATGTAAATACGTCAATTTGAAATGGTTTGAAGTGCAATAACTTCTAAACCCATTTCATAAAACTTGCTTAATGGTGATCGTAATCGTGATGTATACGTTATTTATACCTTTCATTTGATACCCAACATATATACAGGGTGACTGGAAAATTCATGCATTCCTTTCAAGGGAATCAGCTCATGAAACTGAACAACTTTCCCCATGGAACATAGGTCGAAAAATGAAAAAAAAAATTGCCCCACCCATACAAAATTACCGACCGACGACGACTAAGTCAATTTGTATGGGAGGACCAAAATTTTTTTTCATATTTCGACCTATGTTCCTTGGGGAAAGTTGTTCAGTTTCATGAGCTGGTTCATCCCTTGAAAGGAATGCATCAATTTTCCAGTCACTCTGTATATAGAGGTATATTTCAAAGAAATATATTTTTCATCCCTGGTTTCACTCATATCTTTCAAACGGCAGGATCAATATTTTGGAAACATAGCTAACACTCTTCAGACAAACAAAAAACAGAATCGAAATCCGTTCATCCATTTAGGAGCTACGATGCCACAGACACACTTCAACTTATAACTCCCCTCTTTTTGTGTCGGAGGTAACAAATAACATTTTGAGAATGTGATCTAATGAGCTGGGACAGCATAGCAGTTTTCTTGTCATTTGGTTCTATTATTATTAATAATAATAAGCGAAGAAGAAGTTTCATGTTTGAAGTATTTGTTTATTGCTTACATTAATTAGTATGTTATGTGGCAATCAGACAATAAAAACAATAAAATCATATCACATTCATAGGTACATTCAAATGGGGGAAAATGAGACTAGCGGGTAACTTAGGACATTGTTGACACCAGTATCTATGCACCAGCTATAAGCCAATTATGTTATAACAGGTTGATAAACGTAGAGTCCAAAGTTTTCAACCAGTTACAACGTCATGCTGTGACTACAACTATGTTTAAAAGTAGGGAGTAACAATATTCCTTACATAAATCAACATGTTATAATCTAATCAGACTATAGAAATAAAATAATCAACAATTATAAGAACTGAAACTATTGTTAGTTATAATTTCAAGTTTTAACAATACAATTTTGCTATGCTAAGCATAATCAAGACACATAGGAAACTAATAATCACAGAACACTACCTAATAATACTCATACTCATACTCATACTCATATATTTATTTGCATTCAAATGGTACAATTTTGTTCTTAGTTTATAAATAAGTTTCACATTTGATGCCTGTTGTAGGCACAGCAAATCTACCGGCTACTTACTAATAATTCAAGCACATCTATTTATTCTCTAATACAATTCATTGACTAATTAAATGTAAATAAATTAATAAACAATATAATTTGACTTCAATTAACTACTACTTTTCACATTAAAAAGTATATCTATATAAAACTCTTAATAAAATTGCATTACATTAACATTCACAAATATTAATAAATTAAAGAATTTGATTTAAAATATAAAGGATAAATTATATTTTTTTTCATTATTTCATATTTAAAAATTCATTTATTGTGTAAAAACATTTTTCAAGTAAGAATTGGGTCAGTTTATTGCGGAATTTATTAAAGTCTGTTTCTAATTTGATTATTTCCGGTATTTTATTATAGACTAGAATCGCGGTGTAGTACGGTCCATTTCGATACATTTGCATATTTGATCGAGGTACCTGAAGGTTATTGATATATTTTGATCTGAAATGACGGTGTGGATATAGGTCTTTCTGCAATTTAAATAATGACATATTCCTACGGACGAATAGCGCTGTTTCTAAAATAAAGATCGACGGCAGGGTGAGGATCCCGTGTTTTATAAAATGGGGTCTGCAACTGTCTGTTTGGTCGCTATTCGTCAAGATGCGAACGCACCTTTTCTGTGTAATAAATAGGTCATCTGCATCCGTACTATTACACCATAGATTACATCCATAGCGGAGACGTGACTGCGCGAACGCGTGGAAGGTGGACAGTGCCGTTTCAAAGTTTGTGTTTTTTTTTAGAACACTCAATGCATACGTACATTGTGATAACTTTGTGTTTATATGTGCGATATGTTTTTTCCAATTGAGGTGGCTATCTATGTTTATACCTAATAAGTTGTGAGTATGTCCTTCTTCAATTTTTTTGCCGTTTATTTGTACGTTTAATACTAGTGGGGTTCTTTGGTGCGGGTAGAATTGGATTAATTTTGTTTTGTTTAGATTTAGTTGTAAGTTTCGTGCCGAAAGCCAATTAATTATTTCTGTAAGCGTATCCTGAATTTGTTTCGAATAGTCGTCATTTTTCCGGAATTTAAAAATTAACGATATATCATCAGCAAAAAGGACCGAGTCGACTTTTAATATTTTTGGCAATTGATTAATGTAGATTAAAAATAAAATACATCCCAATACACTACCCTGGGGGATGGAACCCTTAAGTTTCCTTTCCTCTGAATAAACCATTTGAACTTCGCGCGTTTTTTCTTTGAAGTATTCTAGCTGTACAAGTTGTTTACGATCCGATAGGAATGATTTTATCCATTCATATGCTAATCCTCTTATCCCCGATTTGTAAATATCTGATAAAAGTATTTTATGACAAACACGATCATAGGCTTTACTGAGGTCTAATAGTAAACCTACTACATGATGTTTTGTGTTCATGTAATCTAACACTTTTTGTATATATGTATAAACAGCAAGTGTAGTTGACCTATTGACCCTGAATCCGAATTGGTTTTCGGTAAAAACGTTATATTTTTCAAGGAATTTATAAAGTCTTTTGTACATAGCCCTTTCGAATACTTTTGAAATTGAAGATAATAGTGAAATTGGACGATAATTGTTTAAATCTAATTCGTCACCTTTTTTATGGACTGGTTTTACTATCGCAATTTTTAAATCGTCGGGGAAGCATCCTTCTTGAAATGACTGGTTTATCAATCTCGTAAGCGGTGGGGTCAATTCCCTAGCACATTCCCTAAGAAGCGAGGTTGGGATTTCATCTGCCCCATAGCTACTTTAGCCGTGTGGTGTCGGCAGAGTAGAATCTCACCACCCCAAATCTGCCCGTGGGTATCGTAAGAGGCGATAAAGGGCTTCCGGGAGGTGGGCAGCAGCGCCTCCCGTGTTGACAACATAGTCCACAAACGCACACTGCGGTCACCAACCCGCCTGCCCAGCGTGGTGACTATGGGCAAAACCCCCCATGCACAGGACAAGAAGAAACCGGCCCCTAGTTCCCGGCCGCCTTACTACCCCGGGCTACGGTAGCGGCCCGGGTAATGGTAGGGCAGGGGGTGCGAAGAATCCCCGGGCTACGGACTACGGCTGCCATAGACTGACCCTGGCGACGTACAACGGACGCAGTCTGCGGCTGGACGAAAGTCTCCAAATCCTTGAGGTAGAATTAGATAAGATACGGTGGCATGTTCTGGGATTGTCAGAAGTCCGAAGAGAGGGGGAGGACACGATAACCCTAGAATCAGGTCACCTATTCTACTTCAGGGAAGGGAGCGCACAATCCCAGGGTGGCGTAGGGTTCCTTGTCAATAAGGCTCTCTGTGACAACGTGATGGAGATCAGCAGCGTCTCGAACAGGGTAGCGTACCTCGTACTGAAGCTGACCGAGAGGTACTCTCTCAAGGTCGTACAGGTATATGCGCCGACTTCGAGCAGCTCAGATGAAGAGGTGGAGGCCCTATACGACGACGTGTCGAAAGCCATACACCAAACCACTAAGACCCACTTCACTGTTGTCATGGGGGACTTCAACGCTAAAGTGGGACAGGAGCGCGGTGAATCAAGCTTGGGACCACATGGCTACGGGAGCAGAAACCAGAGGGGCCAAATGCTAGTCAACTTCCTTAGCAGGCAAGGGCTGTTCTGTATGAACACCTTTTATCAGAAAAAGCCCCAACGGAAGTGGACCTGGAAGAGCCCTGACGGCAGGACGAAGAACGAGATCGACTTCATCATGACGGATAAACGGCATATATTTAGGGATGTCTCAGTGATCAATAGGTTCAATACCGGAAGTGATCACCGACTAGTAAGAGGCACCCTAAATATCAACTTCAAGCTAGAAAGAAACCGCATGGTGAAGCAAGTTCTCCGTCCCAATCTGCCCCAAGCCGGACATGAGGAGTTCCAACTTGAACTAAAAAATCGATTCGCTGCCCTGGAGACCCCGGCAAACGTTGACGAGGACCTAGAGAGCATAGTTGGGGCTATTCGCGAAGTGGGGACGAAGCATTTTCGTAAAAGGCGAACAGACAAGAAGTCCAAACTTTCAAGCGAGGCCCTGGAACTGATGCGAATTAGGCGGGAAACACCAGAGGATGCATTGCCAGATCCCCAGTTACTTAACAAAAAGATCCGAAGTACGGTAAGACGCGACCTCCGAAGCTACAACACTCGACTCGTAAAGGAGGCGATTGAGAAAAACCGAGGGTCGAAAGTTTTTACCAAGACACTGGGAAGGAGTCATCTGGCAAAGCTAACTACCTCGAATGGTGTAACTGTCACATCGGTTCCAGAGATTCTCGCTGAAATTGAGGACTTCTATGGAAATCTGTATGCCTCGCATGCGAAAAAGCCTCCACCTGATGCGACCCCAGACCCAAGAGCTCCTCTCTCCCGCCACTTTACAGAAGATCTCCCGGACGTAGATATAGACGAAATCGCGGCGGCTCTCAGACAGCTTAAGAATGGAAAGGCTCCCGGGGAAGACGGAGTGGCCTCTGAGCTACTTAAGGCCGGTGGAAAACCTGTCCTTGAGGAGCTGAAAAGGCTTTTTAACTCTGTAATAGCCAATGGGACAACCCCGAAGGCGTGGAGCAGAGGTGTAGTGGCATTGTTTTTCAAAAAAGGAGACAAAACGCTTCTCAAAAACTATAGGCCGATCACACTTCTGAGCCACGTCTATAAGCTGTTCTCGAGAGTCGTCACGAATCGTTTGGCATCAAGATTTGACGCCTTTCAGCCACCGGAACAGGCCGGGTTTCGCAAGGGCTTCAGTACCGTGGACCACATCCATACTGTAAGGCAGGTTATACAGAAGACAGAGGAGTACAACCAACCACTGTGTATGGCTTTTGTGGACTACGAAAAAGCCTTCGACTCTATCGAAACCTGGGCTGTTTTGGAGTCCTTGCAGCGCTGTCAAGTCGACTGGCGGTATGTGGAGGTGCTGAGAAGCCTCTATCAAATGGCTACGATGTCCGTTCAAGTACAAAACCATTATACAAGACCCATCCAACTGCTCCGTGGTGTAAGACAGGGTGACGTTATATCCCCGAAACTATTCACTAACGCATTGGAGGATGTCTTCAAAACTCTACAGTGGGATGGACTGGGCATCAACGTCAACGGCGAAAGTCTCACGCATCTCCGCTTTGCCGACGACATAGTCATAATGGCCGAATCGCTGCAGGACCTGCAAAAAATGCTATCTAGTCTTAACTCTGCCTCGAGACGTGTTGGACTTGGGATGAACTTGGATAAGACGAAGGTCATGTTCAATCAACACATAATCCCCGAGCCGGTCTCCGTCGAAGGTGTAGTCCTTGAAGTTGTCCAGAAATACGTGTACCTTGGGCAGACTTTGCAGATGGGAAGAGACAACTTTGAGGCTGAAATCACCAGAAGAGTGCAGCTTGGCTGGGTAGCATTTGGAAAGCTGCGTCACATCCTCGAATCATCTTTGCCACAATGCCTCAAGACCAAGGTGTTCGATCAATGCGTCCTACCAGTCATGACCTACGGAGCTGAGACGTGGAACTTGACAGTAAAACTGGCCCACCGGCTACATGTCACTCAGAGAGCTATGGAAAGGTCTATGCTTGGTATCTCTATAATGGATAAAGTCCGGAATGAGGCCATCCGAAAAAAGACCAAAGTGACGGACATAGTCTGGAAGTGTAGCAAGCTGAAGTGGCAGTGGGCTGGCCACATTTGTCGTAGAACCGACGGACGGTGGAGTAAGCGGGTTCTCGAGTGGAGACCACGCCTCGGCAAGCGTAGCGTTGGACGCCCTCCGGCCAGATGGACCGATGACTTGAAAAAGGCGGCTGGTAGCGACTGGATGGCAAAAACGGGAGATCGTGCCCTATGGCGTTCCTTGGGGGAGGCCTACGTCCAGCAGTGGACTGCAATAGGCTGAAATAGATAGCTACTTTTGTTTTTGAGCCCTCTTATAATGCCGTATATTTCGCGCTCGTCTACGGGTTGGAGGTATATAGACGTTTCAATCGTAGGTATTGGGTGTAGTGGTGGCGAGGAGACTGCGGCGGGGAAGGGTGTCAGTGGTCCGCCTGGTGACTCACCGAAGCTGATAAAAAAGTCATTAAAGTTATTTGATATTATGTGGGGGTTCTCTTGAATACTAGCTGACTGATTTGTTTTTAGGCGAATATTTTTCATTTTAAATTTATGATTTGGTTTGGTTACCTCATTTACAACACTCCACATTGTTTTCGGTTTACCACCGCGTCGTATTGATGTTCGTTAAGGAATATTTCCAGACTATCTGATTTACTCTTCAAGCTTTGAATATTCAGAAACAGCAGGTTATAGTTGGTGGCGAAAGGACGGTGAGTTTAGGTTTCTACTCTGTCGGCTATGTTCTTGGTTGTTGTGGTGTTCGATTTCTTGTGTTTTTTGGTGTTTGTTTCCTTCTGTAGGTATTTCGTGTATTTTTCCTTCTATGTATAATTTATTTTCTCTTATCGTTGCGTGTTTTCCGTCTTGTCTAGCTTTGTACATTAGTTCTCTTAAATTTTTCATTTCTTGAAGTTCTTTTTTGTTTTTATATTCAGATATGTATATTCCCGTATTTTTAAAACAGTGTGCATGTTGAGCAATGTAAGGTGCCATCCGTTTGCTAATCAGTTCTACTACAATAGGACGGGTTCGTCCTCTTCTGCCGATGCGCGTTATGTTTTCAATAAAGGGGTTTAGGTCCACCGCCATGTAATCATCAAATATTTGACATACTCTTTGTAAGAGTTCACCTTCTGATTCATTGTATGTTTCTTGGTATCCGTATATTACTATCTTTTTAGGGATTTCCAGATCATCACGTTGTCCTACAGGGTCTATATTTTTTTGTTGTATTTTTATTGATTTGATTTGGTTTAGAAGCTGGTTTTTATCATTTTCGAGGCTTGATATCTTTTGATTCATCTTCTCTATTTCTTCCGATAATTTTGTTTGTTGTACCTCCAATTTGTTAGTTTTGCCTAGTATTTCATCTTTAAATTTAGTAATATCTTGTGAGATTTCTTTACGTAGTAAGATATTATTCTTGGTTATTTCTTGGAGAAGGTATTCTGTATTCGCCGCCAATAATGTTTTCATTTGCTCGACGGTAACCGCACTACAGTTTGGATTTGTATTACCTGCAATGTTGCTCTTTGGCGATGAAGCTGCATTAAGTGTTTGGCCTAATATGCTTTCGTCATTGCTTGATTCATCCACTGACATAGTTGTATCATTTAGAGTTGAGGGTATCGGGTTATCGTTTTTTGCACTTCGTATTGTTAATCTTGCGCACTCGGGGCATATCCAAAGTCTTTCTAGGTCTTCTAATTTACTTTTATAGTAATCGGGATCTAGGCCTACACAGGCGTAATGGTATTTACCTTTACATTTTACGCATTCCAATATTTCTCCTGCGGAGATGTGTTTCGTACAGTTCAGGCACTTCCTCATTTTGTTTGTTTGTATTTGAGTTCAACAGAAAAACGTCTTAAACGCCGGTTAGGTGGAGTCGCTTACGCGTTTTGTTGTGTATATCACGGGTCGTTGACCGCTGGCCGCAACAGGGACGGGTGTTTTGTGGAAGCGAGAGTGAGCAGGACGCGTATATGGTCCTTTGTTATCGTCCGTTGGCCCTGAATCAGCTGGTTGTAGAATGACACGTAGTTTTTAGATATTTTACTGTGATTATCTTAATTTACACTTTGAAATCACTTTCACTTTATAAAGTTTTCGTTTGGTGACACTTTAAGGTTTCTGTAGATATTATATTTTTCCATAAAATATCAGTTTAATACTAAGTTACGAATTTAAAACCGAGAGCTGTTTCGCAAACAGTGCGCACACGAGTACGGTCGGCCGGCAGACCCCATAATAATCATCACATTATACTTAATCTAATAATCACATGAAAAAATTATCAACCTGTGATAATCTAGTATTCAGACATAAAAAAATCAATAGGTTATAATCTAAAATATTAGTTATGACACACATTTTAAATTAATGTAACAACATCATCGAAATTCTCCTCCAGATGCTCCTCAATTTTCACCCATACTGTTGTCAGTATTACTGCAATTGTTTGATCTGCATCCCGGATGGCAGCGGCCAAGGCGTCAGCAGCTTATGCCATTGTGGACCGGAACCATTCATTGTTTCTACTGGTCATTAGTCTAATGCTCGAGCTAACAAGTGAGCTGGTCGGATTCGCTGACGTCTTGTCTGGTTCTTTGAGGTGATTATGATGGGTATGTGACCTCGACTGCTGAATATCAGTACTAAGTCTAGTACTGGTACCTAACATTCGGAATGGACCTGGGTTGGAAGATTGAAGAGCATCTGCAAGCTGGACATCTGGTTGTTATGGCTCCGGAACTGGTGTATGCCGAATTGGGCCCTGCGTGGGTGCAGATAGAGGCTGGACCGATACAGGCAGTGCATCTGCAGCTGCATCTTCTGTGATAGGTGCAGAGGGAACCTAGAATGTAACAAATATATCGTAATCATTTCTGTAATACAAAATATTTATAACATAAATCCATTGATTAACAAAAAAATTTTAGACTTAATACAATATGAGATCTTTATCTTAGCGAGTGGACGGTAAAGTTGGTCAACCTCACAAGTCGTGGTGACAGTTTCGAAACTGCCTTAAAGCCTCCGACGTGATTTTTCATTAACCACTACCCGAAGGCAACCGGGACTAACAGCTTATGTGCCATCCAAAGCACGGTACCATCTTTATTTTTGTACAATAAGGCTATTCAGCCTGCAATGTCCTAACCAAACTGGGAAACACTCACAAAGTGAAACATCACTATGTTGTCTCATCGGGATTTGAACCCGTGACCTCGGTAATTTGAACAAACTGCTGCGCCCCTGCGCTACAGAGGCCGAAACATTATGAGATAATTGAATATCTACAAGATTGTAAGCTTACCAAAGGGGTTTCTAAGTTAGCAAAGCCATCAACTGATGGTCTGCCGGCCACCTCCAACACTTTTAGCTCTATATCAGTTAATGGCTTCACAGTAGCCGGACCCCCTCCAGTTCCTTGGCACTGGTCTCTGTACTTCCTGTACTTCGCCTTCACTTTTTGTACCCACTGTGTCCAAATCTGGAATTTGAAAAAGATAAATATGAAAAGCCATGAACAAATTTACTAATGTCTTGTTGTATGCTTAGATCTTAAAACTAACTATGACTATAGTTTACCGTGGGACCTGGGTGAAACTGCGGGGCAGTCAGCTAATATATAACAAGTATTATTGATATAATAGAAACTTACGCTTTGCCACTCCACAACTGTCCTTCGACACCCTGAACAATTTAAATTACTTGCCACACCCGCCTAAAAAGCCGCAACTTCTGGGCTAGCGGTGTTTCCTGAAAGAACAGAAGAATTATATGTATAACATATAACCATGTTACAAATTAGGTAAAATTCAATTATATTACTGCTATAATTATAGTTTCAGTACGCAATCATACTTACCACGGGCTAATCCCATGTTGGCATGCATATACTCAGCAAGCATCGCCTGCTGCGCTTTGCTGCACCTCTTTCGAGGCGGTGCAGATGCGTCCATTGCGGCGCAAATTTACTTCTTTGACTTCTGTCTACCACACAAACAAAACAATACACAAACTATGGTGGACTCTAGCTGGAGTTCACGCCGCGAAAGAAGTCATGTCATGACAGCAATTTCCTGACCACTTTAAAAAAATTATAGCACAGATAGCAGTAAATTGTCAAATGCCGCGAAAATTATGTAAAATATGGAGGGAAACTTGATAATTACAATAAAATAAATATAAAAACGAGAGTAAGATCATCAAAAAGTATTATTTAATCATAAAAATTAATAAACTATGAAATTAAAATCGATATCATTTATTTATTCGGTAACCTGATTTTTAAAATGGTAACACATAATATATAACTTAGCACTTAGCCAACCATAGACAACTTAGCGAGTGTTAAAACGCTTTCTAAATTTAGTTTGATGAGTGTTTTGGAATAGCAAATGGTTTAGCTAAGATTAAAATCCGCGTAAAATTTAGGAATTAGTTTTAGCTTTAGCTTTAGACGGTGCGCGCCAGAATTGGCCCCATAGTCCATTTATATATTATGTCCGCATGAGTTTAGGTTACGGAAAAAACTGCTACCTAACTACATCTCTTTCAGTATAACATTGTTGAAATAAATACCCAGTTTATAGTTATATGTACTTTGTATGAAGGTAAATTACACATTTAAATTCATACAAAGTATATAACTAGTATAGTACCTTTTCCTACTTTTAAGAAGTACTGACTTAAGTACCCTAAGTTTACTTAATTACTTTGTCTTCTTTAAAAATTGATAGCCGATCTTTTGAACCATACTTTAGGTCCTTCATTTCCTGTTTGTATTTTATTCGTATTTAAACGAATAATTTAATCAATTTACATTCAGGTTGGTACGTAAGCATGAATACAATCGCATGTTAGCATAATTAATTAAGAAATAATGTCGCAGACAGGCCATGTTTTTGACGTAAGTAAGTACCTACAATTTGAAAACAGCTAGAGTTACCTATAACTCAGGGATCAACATATACTAGTTATTCAAACTAATTGTATGAAAATCCAGTGCATCTTGATCCCATAAATAGATAGCTGTAGATATATACCTACAGCAGCGATTGCAAAAATATAAGGAAAAATATTAGAATACGTTGATGTCTTTTCCTAGAAAATAATTGCGCATAGCAAAGACATCAACGCTGGACTTTTTAGTGCATATTTTTTTAGACTTACTACGTTAATAAATAAATTAAATTAAATAAACTAAATATTAATTAAAATATAAAAAAATACCTTCCATATTAATTACAATGCGTACCTACCTACCTAAGTTACTTTTCGCGACTCTACCTACATCAAATTGCAACCAGATCGAAGTTTTCGTTAATATTCTGCTAGTTAGGCAAGTAGGTATCTAATTACCGTACAAATTTTACCGTCGTTGGCAAATGAGATAAGAGAAATTACGACACAACGGGTAGGTACCTATATACCTACACAGTCATACATAACAATAACAATAATTAATCATTTCTTTCCGAATGCACGACTTTCTATATTCCTACCTAACCTAGTGTAAATATTGCTCTATCTTTTATAGAAGTTACTGATGAAAAGAGACATGCGCGTCAATCCACATTCTTATCGATCAGGTACCTACCTAACTATAAATAGGTAGGTATCTATACTATACACATTACACTGTGAATACAATATACGAGGCCAAGGCAAGGTTCGCTCGTTTGCGCATCATGTAGGGGCCGCCTTTACGATCATTTTACTTCCACACGTGTTTCTTATCGCTATTAATAAATGTGCCTCCTTCATGCCGTTGGGAGAGGACGCAGCGTTATTTATAGAGTTCAATACAGCTCTTTAGACTGCAGTCTGCACCCCTCCTGCCGCCGTGCAACAATATGTACACAGCTTTATGTCATTTGCAACAAAAAAGTTCTAAAGTTCTTACTAGATGGCGCGCGTATGCAGTTTTTGAGTTTGGTTTCTGAAATGAAAGTATCCTGGAAATTATGAATAGCTGACGAAATCAAAAGCAATGTAATTTTAAACTACTGAAAATAAATTTAATGATAATCGTTCATCAAATAACGTAAAAAATAAATTAATTTAACTTTAAAAGTACGTATAGTTACAACAAAACGTCAAAAGATGGCAGCGCGTTCGCCATTTGTTGATAAAATGATTTCGTGCTATCTCGTTCACACACGGACCAAGTGACATTTTTCATCATTTCGTTTTTCATCTCATTGAATTCAATTTGAGATCCTAATTTCGACATTGCTTTGAACCGCTCGTGTTTTGTTTATGAGTAAAATAGTTCGGTTGTATTACCGTAGAGACGTGCGTGTTAAAAATGTGTGTTACAAGGCTATTTTCAGTGTTACGTGTAGATGTTACACATATGTAAGCAGGTAAAGCCGAAGATGCTCTAATTAATACGAGCGTACCCAGACAAAAGGCTTTCGTCCTTCACACATTACCGAGTATTGTTTGAACAAGGCGTTATCACGTAACGTAGCGATTATGGAGTCTCTAACAATGTTTACTGCGTGCATGTGAGTTTATTACTAACTAACTCTACCTACGAACCAGACGGTGGCGGGTTTCTTATATTCTTATCGCTTACTCTGCCTATTTTACATCGCAAGGCGGCTGGCACCGCTTGATATGGGTGTAGTCTAGTATTACCATGGCTAACGTAAAGAATAATAGTGGGAGGAGAGGACGTAAACCGAAATTACTGACCGGTGCTGGTGGTGTGGCAAAACATGTAAAAAACAGTAAGAACGGTCACAATCTCAGAAGTACCCCTTTCAATGATAATACTGATAATAAACCTGTTTTGTTAAATAAAGGTATAATCACTAGAAGCGGTCGGATAAGAAAGAAAAGCAAAGATAAACTTAAAGTCATGGATAATATACTGAAAAGTGAATTGATGATCGCTGATACCCGCAGCAAAAGGAAGAAGACACCGGACTCACCAACTAGCAACGGGAATAATAACAATGATATTGAAGTAAGCGACCAGAATAATATTGAAATTAACGTCCCACTTATTCTGCCTCATCACACTGAAAGCAGTCCCAAAAAAAATAACAAAAGAAGTCCCAAAAATAATTCCACTTCGGACAACCAAAGCAACCTAGTTGGAAAGATAAGAGTGGCCAGAAACATATTTTCAGAATCTCAAAATGGGGTTGAAAAAGTTCCAAATGATTCTAACGATTATCTGTTGGGATCTAAAGAGAATGATCCTAAAATGACTATGGACCCCAATCTTAGAGATGATGTTTTAAGCAACATGAAAAGTGTTTTATCTCCAGATGATGAAATAATTCTACCAGAGAAAGAACCAAAGAAATATGCCAGGAAAAGGTCAAAACCAAATAGAAACCAAGTAAATAATTCCAAAGAAAATAAAAAAAATGTTAACAAAAATAAAGAAAAAGTTGAACCAACGCCTGACCCATCTAAAACCAAACAAGTTAGGCTGAGCAATGGAGTAGTTTTGACCTTGTCTTTAGTGCAATGTGACCATTGCCAGAAGTCTTTCAGCAACAAAGCATCACTAAGCAGACACATGCTGTCACACTTTGACTTGAGACGGCACCAGTGCAAACATTGCCCAAGGAAGTTCCGCTACCGAACCACTTTAAAACTTCACATACAACGGCGCCATCCTATTACAGAAAATGTAGAATTCTATGTCTGCCAAATCTGTGACAAGACTTTCCAACTTGAAGAAAACCTGGAATTGCATTTAGCGAGTCACATCAAATCTGAAACTAATAATTACAAGTGTCTGTACTGTGACAAAAAGTTCTCTTATCGCCTGTTATTGTTACAACATGAGAAATCTCACTTGGATACAGGCCGGTTCAAATGCTTCACTTGTGAAATGACTTATGACTCCCGCAGCAGGCTAACTCAGCATATCAAAACCCATTCAAAAGTCAAAGATTACATCTGCCAGTACTGTGGCAAAGAGTTCCAGAGACTGAATTCTATTAAGAGGCATGTAAGGGTGTGTCACGGTGGCCATACAATTAAGTGCCCTATTTGCTTCAAGGATTTAAAAGGTCATTTGACTGAGCACATGAGGGTGCATAATCAGAATCGCCCTCATGTTTGTCCTGACTGTGGCCAGCGTTTTACCCAGTCTACACAGTTGAAAGTCCACCGTCGATCGCACACTGGCGTCCGCCCGTACCCGTGTAGGATCTGCCACCGTCCTTTTGGACATTCCAATGCCCTGATGCTGCATGTCAGGAGGCACACTGGTGAAAAACCGTTCCCTTGTGCCATGTGCCATATGAGCTTCTCCCAGTTGCCTCACATGAAAAACCATATGAGAAAGATACACGGAAAAGACAGTGCATATAAGTGTCAGAAATGTGGGGAGTTCTTCAAGTTGAAAGCTGGATTGGAGAGTCATGCTAAAGACTGTACTGTGGGTGATAGAGTCTTGTCGTTTGAAGAACAAATCCAGGCTTCAGTGCAGATGGAAGAAGTCGAGATGGACTCGTCTATCAAGCTGTCCAAGATGCGTTTCCTCCTGGCTCTGCTCCTCACCATGATAGCATCAAAAGAAAAACTAAAATTTCTAGGTGAGAATCTCTTTTTTTGAGCTCAAACACTATTCATATCCTCAGATGCACTGTTTTGTGTTTTAGATTCGAGTGTGAAGTGTTACGCTTCCTGTGTGTTCCCTGTAACAGAAGTACCTACATTTTTCCACTTACATTTAGTAAAACTCATATTTATTGATTTAAACATTTTCCTCTCAGTCACCGAGTACTTGAGTCATATTCTTAAGGTGCGCCAGAGGTCAATAACCAGAACAATATGCACCCATTTGACCATTCAAGTGCACTGAACCAAATCCTAAATTAATGGGCAAAGTCAAACTCATTAACTCACACGACTTATATTACGAATCATAAGACTTCCTTGTATTCGACATCAACGCGATACGAATACGATTTATTCGTCGTTTAAATATATTTTTAGCTACCTGAACTACAAACATATAGGTAACAGAATAGGCAAATACAAGTATTTTCTCCTTTCGAATATTTCCTCGTTTCGAAGTTCGCATACAAGGTTAAAATCTACAATGTTGTTATGTCATTTACGACGACGTATATTATATTAATTACCTACCTATTTTTAATAGATACACTTATATTATCGTAAAGTGCCATTGTTTGTAAAGCAATTGAATCAATTCCTTTCGTTATTCGTAATGTAAAAGACATTTATTTATTATAGAAAGAACTAGAGCCCCATTCGGCGGTTTCGCCCGCTGTCCCTTGGAAAAAAAAAATAGCCTATGTTACTCGGGGATAATGTAACTTACAAAATTAAATTAACATCAAAGAAACGCCGAATTTTATCAGTAAAGTCGTTTTGGAGAATCGATAACGTTCAAACAAAGCAAAACAATTATTTGTCTCGTAATAGTGTGACTACGGATATAGCTCTAAACCTTTTGCAGTCTATAACATTTTATTGCGATTTTTTCCCCATACAGAAGACTTCAACGGGTGCGACTCTATAGTATTATTCATTGGTATGGCATGACTATTCACATCACGTGTTTTGAACATCGTTACAGGACGCTCCTTTTAGTGAACCATTATGACCCTATTCTGTTACAAAACGACCTAACTGCACCAAATGGCTAAACAGAATTTCAACTTCAAATAAGAGCGATAGAGTTCAAAATTTATTAGCTGTTTGGTGGCGATAGGTTGGATTGTTGTTGATTGTGTTAAACATTACTGCCGAATCATACGTATGTAATAATATAAACATGATATACACTAGCTAACCTTATTCAAAACAAAAGCGATCGATAAATATTAAGTTAAGTAGGTATGTCGCAATCATGCTCTATCTAGTATAATTACTGCGGGTTTCTGTCAACAATGCTACGGTTAAAACGTTAAATATACCGTGATAATTACTAGTTATCTGAAATACTTATTATACATTCAATAGATTGTCTTAGCTTAGGTACTTTTTCTAAGCACAAACCTTGGAATTTAGCCTTGACACAGATCGAAGTAATCTTCATTTACACGTTACATTATCCTTTACAGTATCTTTGATTCGGGTTAGATTGTAAGTTGTTTTTGTCAAGAAAGACTAAGAACGGTTAGATTCACCAATCTTAATGAGTTAATTATAATTTGATAACACATGCACAATGTGGTTCTTGTAGATGGATCGGAACACGTAAAAATAGAGCTATTATGATCTTAGCAACAACTAGGTACAGGTAGGATCTATTAGCGCGAGCTATTCAAGGATCGCTCAACAATGGGCTAACATGAGCTGATGATGATGATCATCAGGAATTCCAAGCTTATACGCTTTATTTTATACGTAACGCTTTGATCTTCACTCAAGCGAGTAGATATACGTAAGTAAAAGACAAACAAACTTCAGAATTCCTATTGACGCGGACGGACAGTGTATTTTACGTAAACGGAGCAGTTATGTTCAACAGAATCGTCCCATTGTGTGTTGTGTGCTTACTGTGAAGTTTGCACTTCCGTCATGCAAGGCTTGATCATCGTGCGTTTTTATTTTAGCCACCATATGTCATTGTTTGCGCCAGCGGCCGCCGAGTTGGGTAACGTTGTGAGTTCATACGCCATTTTGTCTTTAATTTCTTGGTGACGGACGGTGATGGAACGAATGGGCCTTCAGGGTTTTGGGAAATTTAAAATAATTAGGTTTATCTTACGTTTAAGTTCTTTATTATTATTTTGCGAGACAAATTTAAATTTGCTTGAAAAGTTTGGTGAAGGATTTAAAGAAAACAGTCTCGTCTAGAATCTTGTAAATACCTATTCTTACCGCCTGCATACGTTGTCTGCTCAAAGAAACTAATAATCGTCAGTTATTATAAAAATGAGCTACCCTTTTGTAAATATTTTTCCGAAAATTTGCTAAACATTACAAATACTTACTTACCCAAATCTCTTCTATTGTAACCATGAAATTCTTTAACATTAATTCTCCTTCAGGTTTCAACAAGCGCCTGATAGACGATCTCCTCGTGGAGTCACTTGAGGCGATGGGTCATGCTCCTTGCAAGGACGAGGCCCTGAGTCCATACAAACGTCTGAAGACGAACGTGGAGATCCTACTCGGTGGTACCATCCCGAGCCACCAGATGGAGAAATTCAGGAGCGAAAATAAAAGCACGGAGGAACTGCTGGTTTTGCTGACTGATGAAAAGAAAATCGTGTAATATTAATACTTTTTATTGCATATCTATCACAATCCAGGTAGCGCCTGACTGAAGTTGCTTAGCAGTAGAATTAATAACTTCGACGGGGTCGTCACGTACTGACGTAACTACTTTCCGCAGGCTTCAGATTTGCAGCGAATAAAAAACGGTGAGGAGTGTCATAGATCTGGTCACAAGCTGTACCAAATGTACATAGTGTTTTAAAAATCGCTGCCAGTCCGAAATCTGCTGATAACTGTTACTTGGTACGTCAGTACGTAATGGCAAACGATTTATATATAATCGTCTTTTCGAACATTTGCATCAAACCATACACCTATAATTTATGGTGTTGCTACATATAGCAAACTTAGTTTTTTGTCAGTAGGTACTATACTTCAAGCAACATGCTACCTTTAACGATATGCTTGCTAGAGTTTGAACAGGTGTATGTCATGTCATTGCAACTTGTAAGAATGTTTTTTAATTCATATAAAAAATATTTTGTGTTATTTTACTGAAACTGACGAAAAATTCTATCAAACATTGACATCATGTAAAAAGATCATTCGTTTTAATACAACAGAAAGTCAAACGGAGTAATTACGGAGTATTTTAAAAATTTACATTACGAGTTTCGCTTTTTCAGCGCGTATTATATATTAAATGACTTCTAATATCATAACTCATAAAACTATGCAGTTGATGACAAGAGAACGACAAGTAAATTGTAGATCCTCGTACAATATTTAATTGATTATACAATATTTAAATTAGAGCACTTATCCAGAGAAATTTATTATGTATTGTAGGTGATATGATATTTAGAGGCAATAATATTGTGTGTCTGTGTGTTAGTTGTAAGTGAACTGTATTTAGAGAAGATTTTATTTCTTAAAAAGATTACTGTTTAGATGAAAATTACGTGAAATTATAGTCCATCTAAAAGTGATGGTGGGGGGAGTTAATAAAAAATATAATTATAGTCATTGTAGCTACTTATGCATGACCGCATTATTTACTGGTTTTGTTAAAACTGTTTTATTTCGTAGTAGGTACCTATACTATAATATATATATCCCTATATCCTACTGCATAAAATTACAACATAGTCATTTCATTATATATTGAGCAAGGCGAGCTTATCTCTAAGAAGAGATCTCTTCCAGCTAACCCGTCGGATACTATCGTATGAACCCGGCGGTTAAAAGAATTTAACCACAATCGAATGTGGCAGAAACTATATTTAACTTCCTCCCCACTTGCTTATTTTAGGACCGATAACTTGCCATTGAAAACAAAAGAATTAGCCCAAAGAATATAAACTGCATGCTGTTGAGTTCTTGTAAATGTAAATTGTTTAGATGTATAGTTGTTTTATGTTTATTATTTACTAATACCATTCCATAATTATGAATGATCGTGCCATTGATTTTGCTTTGTTATGCATGTTTTGTTTGTAAGTCAATCAGGAATTTTTCAGAGTGCTGAGTAGGTAGGCATTTCTAACTGTTCATAAATCGTAAATGAGTTGGAAGGATGTCGTAACGAGTATTTTTAACTGTAAATTATATTTTTCTGGCATTCTTTTACAAAAAATACCCAATGCATACATTTTGTTAACGGGTTATAAATTAACAAAATGCGTATTTTGACAATGTTTAAGTTATTTTGCCAAATGGTTTAATATTGTCAAACGTTTGTCAAATGACTTACTTTATGTAATAACACTGTTAATTTTTTAAAATTAATTATGTTAGTGTATCGTGCCAGTGCCATTTAAAATATTTGTATTTATATAACTTATTTACCGACATGTAGTAAATTGTAAAGTTGGCAAAGCTACCTAATATTGTGGAATACAGCGCCATCTAGTGGAAAATTTTCTAAACTTGTTCGGACAAAGCGATTGCCTACTTTACTTTACGTGCGACAACCGTAGAATAAAGATTTTATTATCGTCTAAGAAATATTTATGTCTAGTAATAGCTACATAAATATAATAAAATAGTGTATGAATATCTATCTACCTTACTTAAAACAAATATTCGAAGGTACTTCTATCATATTTTATATTTATTTGGAGTATAATAACTTTTAGTAAGTACTTATAGGTAAATATATATCTTGCATGAATAGTGTAGAGTAGCTTAGCTAAGCAACCATAAAAAAATATTGAGTGTGTGTTTGATGTCATGTGAAGATTTTATGAATGTATATCATTTGATTTAAGAGGAAAATGTTCAGATCGCCTCTTGACAAAAAGATTTTAGATTGTGTCTGTGTAACTTCTACAAATTATAACCATAACATATATACTATCTGAATCTAGATCAATCTATAATGATTTTTACAATTTGATTTCTCATTTAGGTATTTTTATTGTTCCAAAAATATTGTTATCATTTCTTAGCCCTCAGTTTCAGCCAGTATTTAAAGGTGCTTTACCTACTCGCATGTTATTTTAAACTTTTTAAACAATAATAGTTTTAAATTCATAATTTTTCGTATCTTTTTTTTAAATTCTACCAAAGACAACTAAACCCGCCTTATTTATTGCATTGTTATTTTGTTAAAATTGGTTTTAAAGTGTAATTTCATTTGTTAACATTTAGTTTATATTAGTTTACTATTTGTATTATTAAACGGATTAGTACCAAAGAGCTACAAATTAAAAATGTATAATCATAAGAGTGTTTTATTCATTAAAGTGTAGTATTTTTAGTTTAAATTTTAACGAATTATCTCTCTGCCTACCCCGTAATAAAAGGGCGATTTGTATCAAAATAGGTACCTATACCTACATACTTAAATAAAACAAAATTCAATTTGTGTAATTTATTCAACAAACCATTTTTTGAATACCTAAAACCACCATACGGGGTTTACCATACAAACTAAAGTTATTGAGCTTAAAATTGTTAGCTACGACAAAAGGCTAGTCTAAGGCCGCTAAGTTGACAAAAATTGGTCTCACCTGATGGTTCCTTTCGAAAAAAGTCTTGGACACTTCGAAATATTACATACAGTTCTACCTTCTAGGCTCCATATACCTACTTACCATAATACATACTATCGACATTCTGTAGTAATTTGGAAGGCATACAATCTCACAACAGACTTCTGCGGATGGTTTCTCACGAAAGTCTTGTTTATTGTGATGGAAGATAAAATTACACACACATGTAGGTACTGACTACTGATCTACCGAGTACATGGACATTCTGTAGTAAGTTGGAAGGCATACCATTTCACGGATGATTTCTTTTAACATTATTTATAATGCCAGAGATTACACTGGAAGATTCCATATTACAGTTGTTTTACCAACGCCAGGAATATAGGCGTGTTTGTGTATGTATATATTTACCAACAGTCTGTACTAAGTTAGTACCTACTTATCTCAAAAACTGGTTTCTCCCCTCAAAGAAACTTCGAATGTATTATTAACTTTTACCTACCGGATTTGGAACCAAATGTTCTGTGCTAATTGACCCATACCAAAAGCAATTTTATGTCATGATGGATTCTTGTGTATGTAGGTAACAATCATTTTTATGGTGTTACTAAAATCTACACTAGTGCACAACCCTTAATTCGTATGTACTCGTTGAGCATAATCTAAAAATGAAATCACAGTTGC
Source organism: Keiferia lycopersicella (assembly GCA_029255805.1). Lineage (NCBI taxonomy): Eukaryota > Metazoa > Arthropoda > Insecta > Lepidoptera > Gelechiidae > Keiferia > Keiferia lycopersicella. Next base: position 3,874,118 of record JARACZ010000010.1, read on the forward strand.
TATGTATTTTTGAGTCCCTCTTAAAAGTGTTATCTAAGAAATTTGAAATCTTATCTAGTTACTAAGTAAATTACTAATTAACTAGCAACAAGATTATTTAAAAGTTTACTTTGGATAGTAATGGTAAAATTTAATTTGAAAGTGACCAATTTCAAGATTATTATCAAGCTCAGTGAGAGTAGGTAATTAAATGTTGATTAAAAAATTTCAGTAAACATCGTGTCTGCCGATACGAACTATAGTAAAATTTAAATTATATCTAGTTTGTGATGTAGGTAATAATGAACCCAAAACTTAGAAATTTTAGTACATAACCGCTCTTGTCATCTCACAGATCATCTAGCATCAACCACATGCTCTCGTTCTATGATAGTGAGTGTCTCGTCATCGTCCTCGGGGGTAGGCACGTCATCAGGAGCCACAATAGCGGCTAGCAGCAGCGCCTGAGCGGGGGACAGCAACGCTGCGGGCAGCCTCGCGAGCCCTGGCCCTCCGCACGCTGCCGACCACTCCCAACCTGCATTTATTAGGAAAAAGAACACGATCACTCATAGCTCTAGAATTTACACAGGCTACTCAGCAACTCGCTAATTATTAAAAGTTGAATTCAGCATTTACGATACAAAGTAGGTGTAAAATGTAGAATTCGAGTAAATAGACCAGTGATTTCCTTCTGTCTCCCTCACACAACATCCAGCAGAATTTTCGCGCTTCTGTTTGTTTTTACTGGTTTTCCAAACATTGTCTTAAATTGTTACCAAAGTTCAATATAGGGCAAATTATTATAATCAAGTTTATTATATTACTGTTTACTCAGATTATTATAATCATATGTATGGTGTTGAAAAGGGAATATAAAAAAAAAACTATAGCCTCCCATGTTACTTTTTACTTAACATTTATTGAAATAGAAGTAATTAAAAATATACATTTCTTTCAATTGTCGCCAAACAAACAAAAATCATAGTCATCAATTAGATGCATCATAGATACCTATCTTCATAGTTATTAAAAATAATAATCTCAATAATTCATGTCTTATTCTAGTGTCTACACTAATTATCTGTATCAAAAGCATTCCATGGTTCACATAACTCATATTTCTCGATACATTCAATCAACCATCCAATTGGTAAGGCTTTAAGATGCTGCATGTTATACATAGGCTCATACATATCTTTGAAAATAATGTAATGTGAACAATTCACCAGTTTTCCGTCTTTCTTTGCATGATATGGGACTAGTTTCTCTGATTCTGGGATTGATTCAGGGTTTGGAGCTCTCCGTAGTACGATTCCACCAGCATCTGTTATAAGCTTGCTCAAAATGGGTTTGGTCAAAACTATAGACTTGGATATTTCATACTTAGAAGTAAAGTTGTGAAGATAAAAGTGGCAGCCATCGAAGATGCCAGGATGTTGCTTGTATTTGTTGTATCTGGAGTTCTTAGGGCCTTTGTATGTGGTTGTGCCTACACCAGTGATTTCATACTTTTCAAATGGTTCCAGTTTGTCTTCAGTGGATTTATTTATCCAATCACTGGATAGGATCCAGATGGAGCTGACAATGGCTTGCAGGACATCCAAGCTGGATTGACAGACTCCTCCTTCTGCGTCTACTATCAGATGAGTTACTTTTTTAGTAAACTTCTGTTCAATGTGCAAGTTGCTGTGATGTTTAGATAAAGCTTTGAGTTTGTTTAAAACTGTTTTGTACTGTGATGAACAGTATATTCTTATGTCTTCAAGGTCTAGTTCTGTGTATATCTCCGATATGAGAGTTACATTTGCTGTTTGTGTTTGGAGGATGTTTTCCGCTGCATCATCAAGAATTTGCTTCATGTCACCAGTCGCAAGATCACTCGGAGTCTCTCCTTTACAATTCCTGGCTTTGATGTCTGCTCCATGTTTGACAAGCTCTTCAACAATTTTCTTGTGGCCGTATCTTATGGCTTCATGTAAAGGTGTTTCATTGCTCGGTCCAGGGACATTTATCAGAGAATTGTATTGGAGTAAAAGTGTGACCAGGTCTAGATTGCCATTTTGTACAACTTCATGCAAAGGAGTCCAGCCAGCATTGTCCTTGGTGTTAGGGTTAGCGCCTTGATTAAGCAATTCTATCACCTTATCAACTTTGCCAAGTCTACAAGCAACATGTAAGGCAGTTTCTCCTTTATTGTTCCTTTTCTCGGCTATCTTGTTGATTTTGGAACTCGCACTCGACATCAGCGATATGTTGGCGTCGTTTTTGCTTCTATTATCAGGTTTTGTTTGGTTTATAACCTTATTTTCTTTCACAGAGTCATCTGGAGTGGATTCTTTCTTAGCATTCACCCGCTTTTTGTGAGTTTTGTCCTCTTTTATTGGATAATCGAGTAACGAATCAGGTTTTCTCATGTTTGTCTCAGTTTTTGGAGCGGGTTTCTTCTTGGCGCCCTTTTTGTTCACGGTTTTTTTGACCGACTTGTGTTTGTCGAAAATCTGGTCTAATGATTTAGCAGACTCTATACTTCGGGCCAGGCGATCGTCAGTGAAAGTAGTACATCCTTCCAGGGATACATTACACTCTGGGCAGCTCTCTAAACCCTCGAAATGTTCAGAACAGATAATATGGAAGCATTTGCTCAAAGTCACAGGATTTTTACAGAATTCCGAGCAAATCTTGCATGTGTAGTCTTGTTTCACAGCTTCCAAGGCTTTCATGAATTCACTTAAGTCCGTTGCAGTCATATTTTCTGTGATATTTTCACTATTTTTCACAAAATATTGTTTTTATTAACAAAACAAAACAGTAATCAGCCGGTTTACGCGGTCCTATAGAAATGTCAAAATTACAAGACAGGTGGCTAATTCTCGTAGCGGTTTGCATTAAATCATCGTCCACTCATCCACTCGGTGGGCATTGGACCACAGAAACGAACAAAGAGTAATTTTAAAATAGTCTATTGATATTGATTTGTTAAACATTCATAGTCTTTCATAAGCGATCTCTGTCCAGGCAATATAACCCAACTTAGGGATTATAATATATATAGGGATTATAATTATATTATACCTGTGTATTTTACTTTTATGTTTAGTTTTTGGTGCAAGGCAAAATAGTTAAAGTAATTGTGATTTGCATTTTTGCCTTGCACCAAAAACTAAACATAAAAGTTAAATACACAGGTATAATATAATTATAATCCCTATTTACATTATAATCCCTAAGTTGGGTTATATTGCCTGGACAGAGATCGCTTTCGACGATAAGGCCACCTTTGCGTACTTTTTAGTAAGTTACGTGTATGTATTTTGAATGTGCAATGACGTAACACTAAATATTAAGATAAAACTATGAATGTGCAATGATGTGTACGATGGTCCAATTGGATGTTAACTTATTTCCATTATGAGGTAAAATAGTTTTGCATACCAGTATCAAGACATCTAGGAATAGCGCACCAGGCCGTGATTATAGCATCTTGTTGCGAGAGAATGTCACATTTTTCATAAAACCAGCAAGCCGCAGCATTCGTTGATAACCACGACATAACTGTAATATTAAAAACTGTTTTACTATATACTATGGCACGCATTGCACGTGCACAGGCCGGCAAGATGCTTGGTAAATAGTAGGTAGGTACTGGATTAACGATTAACGAACTTAGGGTAATTTAACGGAAGTTATCGAGTCGGTTAACTGTTTTTAAAGTTAATTTAAAATTCAATTCGTTCGTCAAAATGTAAAATTTTTTAATTAGCAAGTTAATGCCCAGCTGTGTTGACAATCACATGTAAACAAACAGTATAACAATTGAATTAGGTACTTACCTAAAATGAAAGTTACAAGCACATCACCAACATATAAACTTCCTTCTGCCTCACTTAACTTTTCACAGCAATCAGCGTATAACAACAACAACGCTGCTATTTTTGCCGTTATATTATCACTTGTAGCAAATTTTTTCGAGGGCTGGCTTTGGCGTAGAGCCCCTAAACCAAATGGAGTAGCTGATATTAAAATGGTAGCTAGAATACCACCCAAAGGAGGTACAGCAGCTCGACCACACTGTAAAAGAAAAGATTGCAAAGTATAGTTTCCTCCATAGAATAAATTAAATGGTAGTAGCATTTTAGTGTAATCAATAGGTAGTATAAAATAATTGCAAATGGAACTTACTAGTATAATCATTAGAAGGGGTGTTGCCAAAAGGGACAAAAGGTAATTCACAGAGACAATAACTGATGTGGGTGGTGCTGGACTTAGGGCTAGCGTCACCCAGCCGCATCCGGCACCTGCTGATGACAACACTGCTCTGCAACGATAAAACCAAAATGGAAATGCTGGTCTTCAGTCAACTTAGCTGAATAGAAATGGTTAGTTTTAAAATAGGTTGAAGGTGTAAATAATGTGTCATCCCGGTCATCCTCGTTTTCCTGCGGAGTCAGCCAGGGAGGCCGAGAGGATGGCGCAGGTCCTCGGCAACCCTGCGTTATTCATAATAGCGTCTCTGACAATGCAGTATCTGTGCTCTTGTCTCAGACACTGCGTAAATAGTCAGTCGCAGGCGTACAATTATGAGGCCGGTCATACGTATTAAAAGTATCTACGCACCCTTTAACGACCCTATGATCAAGTCCACTGCCTCTGAAAGCTTCCACGGTGAGTACACAAAGCGCTGGTGCCACTACATGCGCATGCAGCACGCATATTATCAACAATCGGGCTGAAGGAAATATCTTGGCAAAATTTCTGGCATTTCTCTGTTGATGATGTCTGTGATAACATCCGGCTTTGTAGTAAATATAAGTCAAGGGCAGGAATCTGGCATACTCCGTATGAAATATTCCTGTGTACAGAAATAATTAATTATTTTAAACATTGTTAATTGTTTTACTATTATACGTGTGAATAGGTAAATACATAACTTTTTGTAATTTATTTCGAAAAACATTAAGTAGGTAAGTTTACTGTCCACATTGTCTGTTTACTTCATATTGGTTTTGCTGATATTTTTAAATAAATTTATTGGCAATAGTGAGTGTTATAAACAGTTAAGTAAGTAAAATGACATGCTGCTATTTAGTGATATTAAATTTGCTTCAGTAAATTGCATTTTCAGAAAATGGTTAAAGAATGTAATACTTTAAATATGTGACTAAAATAGGTATATGTGTTAACTTAACCTACTTGATACATTAGTAATTCAAAATTATTTAAAATTAACTAATTTATAATATAAATAATACGCCGCTATGTCACGGAATTCAATACTTTTCTAAATGACATGGTTCAGCATTATAAGATGGTAACCATGCTAGGCACTTTATTGAGTTCTTTAGTTGTTTTTATATTTCCTTTTTATGTTCAAATACAAAGAGTAATATATTTTCCATATTACCTAACTACAGAACTCAGTCAATCACCTTCTCCAGCCAGTAAATCTAGCAGTCAGACCTATAATGTACGCTATTGTTCAACTATTATACCTACTTAGCAGTTACCCAAAAATTCTAGCCAAATATTCAAATCATTGATAGTGCAAATTTAGAAAATTCTTTTTAGTAAAATATAAAACCATGGTTTAACGAGTTTTGCAAAAGCTGAAACTTGAATGAATAAATTAATATGTAATAATTACATGGGCGATTCGCGTGCAATGCAATGCAATGCATTCTATAATGATCTAAGTGAGAGCATGCATGTAGTTGCCTCCAGGGCCGCCGGCGTGTGGAGCCACCACCGCTGCAGCGACCGACATGAGTACGCCAAGTACCAGCCATCGTTTTCGCACTTCTCGTATAAAATCTAAATTATATTCACTCCTTCTTCTGTTCACATTTCTCTTTTGAGAATATAAAAGCTCTGTCGACACTATAACACTAGCCATTAGAATTAAAAACTCGTGGAAAGGCAATGTAGATAACTAGTATGTGGCCTGGAAGGTTGCAGGCCGGAATAGAACGTTGTGTTCTGTGTATAACATTTTCAAAGTGAAATCAATTCATGCCAGGTGAGCATAAATGCACACAACATTTCAAAATTCGGCGCATCTGCAATGCAGACTTCCGTCAACTTCCGTATCACAGAGTTCCATTACCGTACCGGCGCGCGGCGCCGGTTCCATCGTGTGACGTTACGTTACGTCATGTGACGCTAAATGTGACGTAGCTTAACACACATGCACGCACGCACACACATCACATACAATACTCACTGCTAGTTGTATCAAAATAAGTGCCTGCTCTAACGACACAATTTATTCTAGCGGCGATTGGATTGGTAGTTTTGGTAGTTTTAAAATAGCAACACCATATATACAAATGTCAAATAGACGTCAAAACAAATCGTGATGTGATGTGGTGGAAAACTATTCGTTTTCAAAATTATATTTCCATTAATATTAGAGAAAAGGGGCTAAATTTATCATAACCATGGGGACGGCGGGCCAATCTATCACGTTGGCGAACAGCATCATAGGAGTGGGCATACTGGCTATGCCATTCTGTTTTCAACAAGTAGGTGAAGATGCTACGTATTGCTTTGTTTTTCTCTTAGTTCCGGGTTCGTTTGGGCAAAATGGTTTATTATTTATTCACGTGTGCCTTGAAGGCACTATACGTCGTATTTTGGAAAACGGTCTACGTCGTTGTCCAATTAGTTTCACTTGTTATAGTAATTATTTCTACAGTGCTATTTGCAGCTGATTACTTTTCTTTTATAACTTGTATTGATGGTAATAAAACCATTGGACGACAGTAAAACTTACCCTATGTATGTTATAGGTTTTATAAACTAAGTAACTACTGCTTACAAACTGCATTTTCATTGAACAAAGTTTTGCTCATGATGTAACTTTTTTTGTTTATAGTGTGGAGTACTGCTGGCGACTGTTATACTATTGTTCATGGGCCTCATCTCCCGGCTGTGCTGTTACTTCCTGCTCAAAGCAGCTCTCTTAGCTAGAAGAAGGAATTTTGAATTTTTAGGTAAAATTATCCATTTTTCAATCAGATTTTTAAATATCTTCACTGTCGAAAACCCAGTTTGTTAGTTTATTGTATAATCCTAAGCCTACATTTATTTTTAAATTGACAATTAAAGTGGGTTGATCAATTAAAGTCGTAAGAAACTAACCTACCTATGGTGGAAATACCTGGCAATTCCCTAATTAATTCTAAATTTGCTTTTTAAACCTGTTAAAAACATTTTTACTGACTTACGGAAATATCTACTTTGATTTTTAAACTGCTAAAATAATTTTTTCCAATAAAAATTCATTTACCAAGGAGGCATATGCTTGGATTTATACCTTATCAATTCATCATCTGCCTGCCCTTATCCTAATTTATTTGGGGTTGGCATATCTTCCTCTTCCATTCATCTCTATGTGTAGTCAAATCTTCATTTACACATTTTTGACTTATATCATCTTTCACAATCCATCCAAACTATACCTTATCTTATAATAAAATACTGATCATTATTTACAGCATTCCATGTATTTGGTCCAGCGGGCAAGTTAGCGGTGGAGGTGGGGATTATAGGATTCCTCATGGGAACATGTATTGCCTACTTTGTTGTGGTTGGCGATCTCGGACCGCAAATTATTGCTAAGTTGCTAAATATCAACCAAAGTGATATATTAAGGTAAGATATATTATGGATACTTATAGTTTTAAGTAAGTAATATAAATCTTTACAATAAAGATTTGTAGGTAGATAGTTTTTATTTTGTTGAATTTAGTATATGTAACCAAATTGTTATAGGAGATATAATACACAAATGAATTTTTCCTCTTTTATAAAAATTTTAAAAGGAAAAAAAGGGAATAAATAATAAGAATACATTTTTTCCTCATTTTGTCTTTATTAATTAGCACTCACATATCATGCCTTAAGCCCTTGCGGGGTAGGCAGAGCAGTACAGGCCGCAAAGTTATGGCTAAAAATAGATGAGGGTTAGTTCAGAAAAATTGAGTATCACTGTATCATCAAAAGCTGTAGACTGTAATACACATGAAAGTCTTAAGTCCCTTGGTCGCCTCTTACGACACCCGCGGGAAAGAAGTGGTGCGACACTATTCTAAGCCGGCATAAGTAGTTTATAATTATAACAATGAGAACTTGTAAAATATTGTTTCAGGACATCAATAATGGTGATAGTGTCTCTGGTGTGTGTGTTGCCGCTGGGGCTGCTCAGGAATGTGGACAGCCTGAGCAATGTCAGCGCTGCTACCATAGGATTTTATTTCTGCCTCGTTATAAAGGTAAGTCCAAGCAGCTGTTTCAAAAATTTAATGTAATTTTTTTGCAATATTATTGCCCCATAGCCAAAAAACTTATTAAAAAGTTTTTGCTGTGTGATGATTCTTATATACCTACCTTCAACACAATAAACGGCGTATCCGTGTCTCTAGTAATAAATACTTGATTTAGTATCAAAAAGCAGTTACGTTTGCACGAAGGTTTTCCCCGCTATAAGTATTACCACGGCATACGTACTGCTTTGTTTGAATACGATACACAGTGAAAAAGTTATGATAAATAATAACTTTCACATACACTGTTGAACTCTCACGACCACGGCTGTTTTGTTTCAATATGTATGATATATACATACATACAGAAATCACGCCTTCATTCCTCGTGGTGTACGCAGAGTGTTAATGACCGTAAAATTACTATGTTTCGTAAAAATTCCATTTACATAATTGTTAAGCAATAATTAAACTGTCTTTGATGCGAGGCCTGCAAGTGTGACGCAAGACTGAAGATAAACAGGACGATCATCTAAACAAAAGTTGTCACCTTTCTTGTCTTTTCCAGTTAATATCAGAAGCGGCGACGCAGCTGATATCCGGTGAGTGGCAGACCAAGATGGAACTGTGGAAGCCGTCTGGCGTGCTGCAGTGCGTTCCCATCTTCTCCATGGCGCTATTCTGTCAAACGTGAGTTGGAAAATCGTGTTGGTGTATATTATAATATTAAAATAAAGGAGAGAGCCTACGTTTACGGTTAGAGTTTAGGTACGTCTTTTTTATTGTATGTTATGGAATTTAAAAATTTACGAAATTAGTAGACCGATTTTTATATTCTGCCGCTTGGTACCTACGACAGAAATGCAGAGTTTATTTGCAATCAATTTTACTTATTTTACCTTTTTCTATTAATAAAACAATCGTGAGCAATAATTTTAAGCAAAAATATTTTTTTATGTATTTAGCGCCGCTATAAATTTAAAATTAACCCGATCGTGATTAAAATAAGCCGACTGGCTTGATTCAAAGTCCTATAATTCTAATTAGATTTTTCATTTATTCTTCCAGGCAACTGTTCGAGATATTCGAATCCCTCCCCACTCTCTCTCTGGAGAAGATGAACGTGGTGACGAAGAACGCGATCAACATCTGCACCGCCGTCTACTTCACGCTCGGCCTCTTCGGCTACATCGCCTTCTGCTCACATAATATCTCTGGTAAGCTTAGTTTGAATATTGTTTATTTTTATGTTTATATTGGTTATTTTTTAGTCAGTATCCACACCTTGTAGAGTATTTCTACTCATGATTCTGAACAACTTAGACTATGGGACCACCTGCGAAATCGCAATAAAAAATATATGTTCCATAGAAAAATTCGTACCTACTCGGCAAAAATGTATGACACACCCAATTCTTTCTTTGCGATTTCGTAGGTGGTCCCATAGTAAAAGTTGTTCAGAATCATGAGTAGAAACACCCTACAAAATGTGTGCACTGCCTAAAAAATAACCTAGTAGCGGACCCATAGTATCGTATTCTTGATTTTGGCAACATTTTTACATAAATAAAAAATCTTCTGCATCCATCCACATTCATGCTCATTACTTTTTTTTTATTTGTTATGTTACAAAACTTAGTTATAAGTAAAGCCATTAATTAGAGTCTAAATATTTAAGGCTCTCTCTCACAAAATATTGCTGTGCCCTAACAGGGTGTCTTTATACGGATTTTATAGTGTTCCTGCACATTGTACTACCAACTAACATCTATGTGTACTGACTAATGCAATAAACAATTGAAATTGAAATTGTTATATTCTCCTCAATCCTCAGTCCTCCTCATCGGTATCACACGGCATTATAGTGTAACTTGCCAATGTGTACATGTTGCAGGCAACATCCTGATGTCGCTCGCGCCGTCGATGGCGAACGACGTGATCCGCCTCGGGTTCGTGATGTCGGTGGCGTTCAGTTTCCCCCTCATCATCTTCCCCTGCCGCGCCAGCCTCTACTCCTTGCTGTACAAAAAGGTAACTACAAGCTTTAATACACACGTAATATTTTTTTTTTCGCTCTTCTTACCTTTTTTAGTCTGATTTCTGATCAATCGCTAGTTTCATTCGCCATACTTAACTTCAAATCAAATCTGATTTCAAATCTTGAATCAATCGTCATCAAATTTATTGCTATTTGACTTTTTATTTATATATTTGCTTGACATAAAAGACGCCATCCAAGATAGCAATGTATAATGCCATACAAAGCTATTTTCACACAAAATACAGCTTTAGATCATTTTAACTAGTAGCTCACTGCAATGCTCTGTTTTCTTCACTGTTCTCCTCTACCTAAAGGTTGTCTGGAAGAGATCGCTTTTAGAAATAACCCGCCTGTGCGCACTTCTAGTTTTAAGATTCTTTGTAAGTTTTTGTTCTTTGTGTGTAATAAAGAGTTTTTACTTATTCACTTACTCATTTGACCTCCATAACTATATTATTTATCCTCTGGTATATCTGTTGCAGGCGCACGTGGCCCACCACGACCACATGGTGCAACACTCCATCCCGGAGTCTTCGTTCCGCGGCATCACGGTGGGCATCATCGCAGCCGCGCTCTTCGTGTCTCTGCTGATCCCCAACATAGAGCTGGTGCTCGGGCTGGTGGGCTCCACTATAGGGGTCCTGGTCTGCGTTATATTCCCCGCTGCGGCCTTTGTTAGAGTCACCTTCAAGAATACCAATGAGAGGATTCTGGCTAAGGTAATATTAAACTAGTGTACTAGTGTGTAGCTTACAGTCGTAAAAAAACAATAAAATAAGCAAAACAAAAGACCGAAAATGTAGGTAGGTACGTTCAATTGGATTTCGTTTGATTTCTAATACATATAAGGAAAAGTCTCACGATTCTTACCGTGAAGCGAAATTAAGTGCTCACCAAGAAACTTGCAGGTGCCTGCTATTTGACGTACTACTGACTTTCGTTTCATACAAGCGAAAAATATCGATATCTACTCACACAACTCGTAGTACCTACGTCTATACACCCATAAACGGGAGAAAATGCACACTTTTTTTTGAGTTAATTTTTTTGCTATGGAACCCAAACCGAAAAAATAATAATTTGAAGTTGCGTACATATTTCAGGATCAGATGACCGACTTGGTATGGAAGTCGAAATTCTTATTTCTTTTATCAGAATTGGTCCCATAGTAAAACTGGGCAGTACGTAAGATGCCAGCAATATCCCCAATTTACTCTGAAATACAGTGTATAGTCTTGTAATTCCACCTTCACCTGTAGTGCGTGCGGAAAGTCATGCCGCTCCCGCATCCGCTTATATAGCCACGAGAAGTCTTGCTTTAGACACTGATTAAATCGTCTGTCACAAACGTAAGAGGCCGATGATGATGAGTGTTATAATGGTATATTTGGTGTTCTCCAGGGTGTCCTGATCCTCGGTCTGGTGATCCTAGTGCTGGGCACGTACGCCAACCTGCACGCGGCGGAGACCACCCTCGACCGCTACGACGACAACATCACGCCAGAGAAGATCGACAAGATCGTCGAGGACTTCTTCCACGAACGTGTTGACAAACTAGGTAAAGTCCTGGTGTCACAACTTACTTCTATATTACCTACATACATGTATAACGCCTTTATTTATCCCTTATGGGGTAGGGAAAGCGTTAACGACCGCAAAAATACGGTCGCTATCGCTACGTCTGACAAATATAGAGGCCCGTTTGAGATAATTTGTGTATCACTTGTCACTATAGTTGTCAGCCTGTCGCCTAAAAGTTGTAATACACCTGAAACCCTCAAGTCCCTCAGTCGCCTCTTACAATAGCCACGGGTAGGAAATAGGGTGATGCTATTCTAAGCCGGCATCACACGGCATACATATTTTCTATACCTTTTATAAATACGTTCGAAATTAATTCAGAACCAACCAACATGAAGTTATGTTTTAAATTTCCGCGGTCAAGTCCGCGGGGAAATGCTGGATGCAGGCCGCTTTCAATCGGACAAGGTGGAAATCTTAGGGAAAGCCAGTGACAGTGTTGCCAACCAGTTGTTCGGCAGTGGAAGTCCTATGGCTGAAATGATGATGATAACGATGTTTTCAAATTTACTTCAAAGCAAAATCCTTGTTTTTACAGATCCCAAGCCTGTACAATCTAAACCTGTTATACACGAAGAAATGGCAAAGAAAGAACCGAAAAAAGATTCAAATATACAACCCCCCAACCCGGTCCCACCCGCCTCAGACGAGAAACGGGCTGACGATAAAGTAAATAAAGGAGACAAAATAATCATTCCACCGCCAGCCGATAAACTCATCCCGCTACCTGATATTATTCCCAATAAAGTTCCCGAAATACACCCCAAAGATTTACAAACAAAAATAAACGAAATCAAGGCATCGAACGGCGAAAAAGTTGATCTTCCGAAAAAAGCCAAAAAAGAAAAGGCTAAGCCTCCGACTATGCAAGAAAAGACGCAAGAGAAAATAGACATAATCAAACAGCAGCAACTCGTAGAAACCATAAAACAACACGGCGAAGAACAGAAAGAATTGATTAAAGAACAAAAACAAATTCTCGATGAAATAAGGAAAACTAAAGTCGAACTAGAACAGAAGAAGGACGAACAGAAAAGCGCTGAAGCCAAGATAATAGCTGTCGAAAGTATACAAAAGATCGCTAATATAGCTATAAAAAGTTTAAGTGGCGTGTCAGATAAACCAGAAAATCTGAATAAAGATGAAAAGGTTAAGCCTTTAGGTTTAGACTCCATTGCGAACGAAGTCGTGCAAGAGATTGCCAAAAAAGCCGTAGAAGCCATCGAAGAAATAGCTGAAGAGAAACCATCGAAGAACGACAGAAAATTGGGAATAAATGCTGAAGCTAATGCTAATTCAAATAACGCGCCTGAAGTAAACAGTCAAAACGCAGCTCCCGTACAAAATAATATCCAATCTAACCCGAATGTGCAACCAGACGTCGTAAACAATGTTCCTCCACCAAGTGTTAGCAATTTCGCTCCTATCAACCCGCCAGTCCCTAACCAAAATTTGAACCCACCTGCTCCTCACGCAGAAGCTTTAGTTCAAAATCAAAACATTCCTGCTCAACAAACTAACAATAATATACCTGCTAATGCTAACAACGTTCCAATGGTCAATCCTCAACCCATCGTCAACCAAATCATAAACAACGCACAAGCTAATTTAAACAACCTCAACCAACCTGTAATTAATCAAAATGTACAGCAAAATAATCAGGTCAACGCACAACTAAATCAAAATTATCAACAACCTAGTCAAAATTATCAAGCACCTAGTCAATTGGGTCAGAATAACCAGAACTATCAACCGCCGAGTCAAAATAATCAACAACAAAATGTGATACCACAAAAACGAGAAGTTGAACAGGCGGTTCAAAAAGTTATTGGTCAAAATGCTCAACCAATTCAAAATCAAAATGTAGAACCTAAGAAGGCACATTCACATTCTCCAGACGAACCACAATCTTATAAGCTAGGAGAGGATGTACAAAATCAAGTTGATGTAGAAAAAAAGGCCGCACAGAATGTACCCATACCTATTGCAATGAATGGCAACGCAAATCTAGCGCAAGCAGTAAATGGGAATAAATACGATGCTGTTGTACAACCTTCCGAAAACAAAGTTTTACAAAATTCAGATAAACTTGCGCAAGTAGATCAAAATATAGGCGCTAAAGATATCCCAAGTGATCTAAATCTTAATGCAGGTCTTCGACAGAAAAGAGAAGCCATAGATTGCACAGAAACAATGTCTCTAGCGCCTCAAGACAAAGAAATGTGCAATGTAATACAAAATAATAAAGTAGAAATTAATAAAAATAATCAGCAAACGTTAGAAGAGATTCTACCATCAAACGTAGATTTAGAAGAAGTTGGGCTAAAAAGATTACCAATAGAAATTATACATCATGGTAGATCTCTGAAAAGTATTGAAAAAATTAAAAAGAGAAGATGAGCTTGAATAGAAAACTATTAGTATAAGTGAGATTTAACATCAGTAACAAAACAAATGGTAAATGAAATAATTATTAAGTCACAGACGAAACATATCTATGGAACTGATTTATCTAATTTCTAAAACGAAGTTTTTATTCCGCCGCATATTTTTCGCGGGGATATTCTGAAAGACACTGCCAAATATATTAATAATTATATTTTCATGTACAAAATCTTATTTCATTTACCATTTAGACAAGTTTCGTTGCATTTATTGTTACTAATTTAATATTATTTATTTGTTTAATAATTAAGAAGAATTGTATTATGTTAGTGAGATTTCTGCTGTTTTACTAAATGGTTCGCATAGAATGCTTTTACTTTAACAATATTCGGTAATAAAACTAAAAACTTAAAATGTGATCTCAATATATCAATTTGGACTAATGTTGTGTCTTAAAACCATTGTGAATGTGTTTATATTTATAACGATGACTGATGTATGTATTACTAAGTTGATCTATAAATAAAGTATTTTGATAACTTCTACACCATGTTTATATTTGTTATTAGAAAATAGAAAGATAAAATGCAATTTTGTATCTTTTTATTGAGATATAAATGCAAAAAATTATAAAAACAAAACTAATTTCACCCTTTACTACAAAAACAATTTACTTCTTCTTTGTATCCTTATCTTCTTCTACAGCAGACAATTTTCTGGTTCTGCAACAATAAAAAGAGTTGTCATATACAATTTGCAAAATACGAAATTGATGGATTTAGTTGTGGATATAAATAAAATCTAAATAAGTCGAAAGTTGCCAAATGTTAGTATAAATGTGAAAATTGCGAATCACACAACTCTGAGATTTATCTCAAGGGCGATTTTGACAAATGTCAGTCAATACTAAAATCTCAAACTCGCAGTCAAGAGTTGAGTGCGGTTTATAAATACGGGCCTCAGTTTCATGTAGCTATAGTTAGTATTCTTTGGTTTCATTGGTTTAATATTGTATAAGGTGTAAAAATATTAGCCTTAAATATTTTAAAGGGTGAATCAGACTATGAAACTGAACTACTTTCTCCAAGGAACATAGGTCGAAATATGAGAAATTTTCTTCAAGGGAGGTACGATTTTTTTTTCATAATTCGTCCTATGTTTCTTGGGGAAAGTTGTTCAGTTTCATGGGCTGGTTCACCCTTTAAAATGTTTGCAGCATTTTTTTTTAAACCCTGTATTGTAAAGGAGAATATGTACCTGTGTCCAGTAACGCTGGTATCCATTTTGGAGGTATTGGAGGCGGTGGAGGCGCGCCGCGGCCTGCGCGACGGCGTGGCGGGGGTGGCGGGTGTGGGGGGCGGGGAGCTCTCCGACGCCGCTGGAGAACTTGTTACGCTGTCGTTTTCACCTCTCTGAAATAAGACACAACTTTTTAGAAAACTTACAACTTACAAAACACCGGGCAGGATTTGAATCTGCGAATTTCGCCATTAGTCCATGCCACGCCTTTTCCGTCTGCGGAAGTATTCTAAAAATGTTGTAACACGGTAAGTTTAAAAAAATGAGTTTTACAAAGTTCAGACACATTAATTTCTAACCACAAGTTTCCTACATATAAGTTTTGTCAAGTCATCATCGTCATTTCAGCCATAAGACGTCCACTCCTGAACATAATCTGAACAGTAAGTACATAGTAATTTCTACAGTTTTCCAGCTCTAGTGATGCTGTGTGAGTCCGTTGGAGTCCTCCTCCTTCCTGAATCGTTTGTCCTAAATGCTGAGGGTCGTGACCTCGTCGAATAACATTTTGTTAAACTATGAAAATTACTGTATAGCCAGCTCTTTCAACCGAAAATCCGCGATCCATGGAGGCTGTTTAATACTCATTAGAAACAATATTAAATTTAAAGAACGTAAGGATGTAGTGGGATTGTCGGTTGAAAGCTCTACTGAATTATCTTGTGTTGAGCTGGAAAGTCATGTTATAGTATGCGTATACAGACCACCTATAGCTAAAAATTTTACCACACTACTAGAAGTACTAGAAGATGTACTAAAATTAGTCACAAAAACAAATAAACATGTTATTGTTTCTGGGGACTTTAATGTAGACATTCTAGAAAAAAATGCACTCAGTGATAAATTTTTAGGACTTTTCAAATCATTCAATTTGTCTAATGTATTTTTTGAACCTACTCGTGTGACGCCTACTTCTGCCAAATGTATTGATAATGTATTCAGTGATTGTAAGCCTGTAGAGAAATGTATTATAAACTCTCTTCAATCAGACCACAGAGGTCAATGCGTAATATTCCCGTTCAAAGATCATATTAAAACAATTAAGATAGAAACTAGGCGCATCACTGGTAGTAGGTTGGAAAAATACCGAAACGTTTTAATGGGAAAACTGGCAGTCAATAATTATAACTTTGAAAGTCCAAATTGTGTATACCAAGACTTCTTTAATTTAGTGAGCGAAGAATTTGAATTAATTTTTAAAATAGATACAAAAGAAATTAGTACGAAATTTAAGTTTAGTGATTGGGCTACCAAGGGTCTTAGGATTAGCAGAGATAAGCTTTTTGAACTTTATGAGCTTAGAAACATGACAACTGATGAAAGTTTTAATGAGCTGGTAAAAAAATATTCTAAAATCTTTAAAACAGCTTGTCTAATTGCTAAAGCCAATTTTATTACAAATAAGATAAAGTCTTCAGACAATAAAATAAAAGCTGTCTGGAAAGTTATTAATAGCGAAACAGGTAAAACTAAGCCACGCGAAAATAACTTTTCACTTAATACCGACCATGGAATGATTAGCGCAAATTCCGATGTAGCACAGGAATTCGAAACATTCTTTACAAATATACCTCTTAAAACAACTGAGTCATTAAACTCTTCACCTTCAATCTCATCTTCTTTTCTTAAACAAAATGTAGATGCTTGCAATTCAGAATTTAAATTTAGTCCTGTGACTCCCCAGTATATTTTAAAAGCTTTTAACGAGATTAAAGTTAAGAGCACCGAAGACTTATGGGGAATGTCAGTTAAAGTCTGTAAATCAATTATCGATATATTAGCACCATACTTGTCAGATATCTTCAATGAATGTATTGATCATGGCATCTTTCCTGATTTAATGAAAGATAGCAAGGTAGTTCCGCTGTTTAAAGCTGGCGACAAACAAGATCCCAGTAACTATAGGCCTGTATCTATTCTGCCCGTACTCAGCAAAGTCTTTGAAAAGATCATACTCAATCAAATGCTGTCCCATTTTAATAGCAACAACTTGTTACACAACCAGCAGTTCGGTTTTACAAAGGGACGTAGTACCACAGATGCTGGTGTTGCTCTTGTCAAACATGTATTTAATGCTTGGGAAGAATCAAAGGACGCCATTGGTGTTTTTTGTGATCTTTCTAAGGCATTTGATTGCGTAGATCATGAAACTTTATTGGTAAAATTAGAACATTACGGTATTCGAAACGTAGCTCTGAAATTTCTGAATTCGTATTTAGATAATAGAACGCAAAAGGTCCAAGTAAACGGCACCAAATCACAGGGATCTCGTGTTAAAATTGGTGTGCCGCAAGGCTCTATATTAGGACCATTTTTATTTTTAATTTACATTAACGATTTGCCTTACATGGTAGAGAATTTGTCCAAAATTGTATTATTTGCTGATGATACATCCCTTATATTTAAGGTTGATAGACGAGCGCATAATTATGACGAAGTAAATCACACTCTTGGACAAATTCATAGTTGGTTTACTGCAAATAACTTAGTTCTAAATGCGAAAAAAACTAAATGTGTATTATTCACTTTGCCAAATGTAGTACATTCTTTGAATAATTATGTCACGCTTAGTAATGAAAAATTAGAATTTACTGCCAGCACAGTTTTCTTAGGGATTACGCTTGATTCAAAGCTTCAATGGGGCCCTCATATTACATCTTTGTCGGGAAGATTAAGCTCAGCTGCCTATGCAGTACGTAAAATTAGAGAAATTACAGATATTGCAACTGCACGACTTGTTTACTTCAGTTATTTTCACAGCATTATGTCCTATGGAATTTTGCTGTGGGGTCGCGCAGCTGATATTGAAACAATATTTATTCTTCAGAAAAGGGCCATTAGAGCTATTTATAAACTTGGCAGTCGTGATTCTCTAAAAGAACTGTTTAAGGAAATTAATATTATGACTGTGCCATGTCAATATATTTATGAAAATATCATGTATGTAAGAAAGAATATTCATACTTTCACAAGAAATCATGAAAGACATAATCGTAATATAAGGAGTAAAAATAAATTAGATCAACCTAAGCATAGACTAGCTAAAGTTAGGACTTCATTTGAAGGTTTAAGTATACGATACTATAACAAAATACCGGAAGATATATTAAGTTTGTCTGAGAGTAAATTTAAATCTATTATTAAGAAAACATTATGTTATAAAGCCTATTATAAGTTAGATGATTACGTTAATGACAAAGAGGCATGGTCCTCTGATTTTCCAGCGCAGCACAAGAAACATGCAGTCATTTTTAATACCAAATCGGGACGTGCATGGAACTTAAAATTGACATAAATAGAAAGGAAGACTTAATTAAGACGAAACAGATAGAATTATCTACTGTAGTACTTTTATTTTATTTTAGCGTAGCCGTCTTTTGGGCTATTAATATATTTTAAATCTTAGCTAGGGTAGCTTAGGTCCTCTGGTACAAATTGTTAATTGAGAATAGGAGCACTTTTGAGCAGGTTTTTGGGTGGTTTTCCTGTTCAGGGGGTCCGGCTGATTTACATGACACATGTAAATATATTTTTTGAAATATTTACTTTAATAGCTACATGCTAGTAAGTTACATGCTGTGTGGTCAGCCTGGCCGGCCCCGAGGCAGTGCCTTTTTTATCCCACTCGTGCCGCGTTTCTACTAGGAACATAAAATTGTTATAAAAAAGAGAAAATTGTGTCTGACAATTTTCTCTTTTTTACAATGACTAATTTATTTTTAGCGACAGTATTGTATTGTAAATTTTTGACTTTCTGAAAGAATTCGTTGTGAATCTACTTGGAAATAAACGATTGAAATTTGAATTTTGAATAATGGGCAAGGTAACTGGCAGGTCAAATGAGCTATTTTTTAAAACGATATTTTGTATGAAAATACTAAGAAATGATGTCGGTCTCTCTAGATTGGCTGGCGTCAAAACACTGATTTTTATATTATTTTTCGGTTTATTAATTCCAATTTTAAATATTTCGAAAAACTATAAATGGAGTAGGGTGGTATTATTGGACAATAGTTTTAAATGTTATACTTTTGTATTAATAACCCAGTCATCTAGCGAATTCACTTTCGGATTATGTTATGTGACGCCATTTTGCTCTATCCTCGTCAGCTTCGCAAACTGAGTTGCCCAATGTGGTCTGGATTTGATCAGTCCAACGAGTCGGACTTCTGCCTCTAGACCTTCTACTTGTTGGAGTAATCACAGCAAGTTTTTGACTATGCCTTAGCCTCATCTGACCAACTCTACAGCAAGCACTAAAACAAAGATGCCTTACCTTGACATCAGTGGAGGTGCGTCTTCCCTTGGGCGTGTGTAGTGCCTCGACGGCGCGGGTGAAGGACGCGCGCCGCCCTCTGGTGGGAGTACTAGGGGATCCTGTCACTGAAGTATCTGCCGCTGAAAATTGTTATTTTTTTTTATTGATGGTCTTGGTGATTATACATAGTGAATGAATTTTCATCATCATCATCTGCCTGGCCTTATTCCAATTTATTTGGGGTCGGCGCAACATGTCTTCCTCTTCCATTCATCTCTATCCGCAGTCAAATCTTCGTTTACACCTTTTTGAGTCATATCATGTTTTATACAATCCATCCAATTTTATTAACATAATAAATGAAAATAAGGAAACGAAAAACGTGGACCGGGAATCGAATCCGGGCCGCATGGGGTACCGGCCCACTGCTCTACCACTGAGAAAAGTAGAATTAGAATAATAGAGAACTGTGAGTGCGGTAAATCCCAAGAAATTAAAAAAAAAATTATTTATGTTTTGAGATTAAAATCATCGCATACGAAAGTCTGTTATTAGTCCTGCTTCTATCACACATTCTACTACACAAATCTACACTACAATTTACAAGTTCGAGCAGTAGCAACTAGCAAGTGTTATACGAGTGGTTAGATCAATCGTTGTGGATCTACGTGTACCATTTCAAAAATCACGCTTGCTGAAATTGAGCTACCGGATGGGCGTCAGATGGCTCTAGAAATGCATTTTAGCTTATTTTCGTAATCGTTTTTTTTTTTCATCTGAAGGGGCCTTCAATATTTGTCAGACGTTACGAGTGCGACTGTAATTTACGGCTGTTATCGCTCTGCATACCCCAAAGAGGATAAGGGCGTGATATGTGTTTTTGCTCGTAAACTTACCAAGATCGACGGATACTCTTCTAATGGCTCTGGCTTTGGGCGTGGCCCGGCTCTCAGACTCGGCGCGAGCTGCAATACAAACTTTTGTTCATATCTCGGTCAACCTAGTCAATCATTTGTGGCAAAAAAACCAGCTACATATCAGTAGCGACAACTGACAAAGTGGCTCCTAAATAGGTGTTTATAAGTAAGGAATTTTCTATTCAATTTCAAGGATTTTCGTGCTGTTCCTGTTATTTACCCCTCCTGTTGTGGTCACACTCCGTATAATGTAATACTTGGCATTTACTAATGGGAAGCTGCCAGTTTAAAACTGAGATTTTTTGATATTCTACGATAAAAGTGAATACAGAAATGAAGAAAATAAGAGAAGATAGCTTAACGGGCGTAACAGGGCCTTACCACAAAAAAGTTAGTCGCACTAATGGTTAACAATTTTTTTAGTTAGAGAATTTATTAAATAGGTGCGTCTACACTGGCCGAGCAGCCTCAGGCGCTCACCGCCCGTGGCAGCGCATGCTCATGCTCGGGCGACAAACGTCCACATCGGCCGCAAGCCGCGCGAGGCACGGCCGGTATAGACGCACCTATCATCATCACCACCATCACGTATTCAACGTGCGTCACATTTTTTGTCGCCCAATAAGTTTAAAAGCAGTCATTCTTACCTCTCCTCTGCTTGCTAGCGTCTGAAGCGATGCTATCAGGCGATATAGTGCTCTGAACCTCAGATGAATCGGGCGAGCCTATTTAGTTAGTAAAACAGGAAAATGAAAGTTATCAATGAAACTAATAATGGCAACAATAGAATAGAAGAATTTATTGAAATAAAGCAAAAATAAGTTTGGTGCAGTTACTAAACATAAACGTGCAATTTTAGGTTCAAATAAGGTAATGTTAAATAAGGTAATGACCATGCAAATGTTTATTAAGTAACTTGATGTTAGTGATATCATCAATTTGAGTTCATCGGGTCATTGGACGACTCGGTGTCCCACACGAAAAGAGAGAGAGAGAGAGAGAGAGAGAGAGAGAGGGGGGGGGAGAGAGAGAGAGAGAGGGGGAGAGAGAGAGAGAGAGAGAGAGAGAGAGAGAGAGAGAGAGGGAGAGAGAGAGAGAGAGCGCTCTTGTTCACTTTTGAATTTATTTAAGACTGAGGTTTTCAAATCACGCATGTTTGGAAATCACGCATTCAAATCACTAAATTCTATGATACTTTTAATAGCTCAAAAAACCTTCGAAACTAACCTTCAAAATCGCCTTTGTTCAGCAAACTGATTCTATCAATGGGTTGCACGTCGAACGCACCAGAATGCGTGGATGATGCATCGTCTTCTATCTATAAGTACATGAAAAAAAATATGCTTAATTTGTGAGAAAACGCGAGATTATATTTTGTCAAATTTTTCAAGTAACCATTTATTTCAAGAACAGCACGGTAGTGCCAAAATTAAGTCAAGTTATACAAGTTTGTAGGCAGAAATACAAGGTGTAAAATAATTGCTGCATATATTTTAAAGGGTGAACCAGCCTGTGAAACTGAACAACTTTTCCCAAGAAACATAGGTTGAAATAGGAAAAAAAAATTTTTGGACGGTCCAAAACGTTTTCTCATATATCAACCTATGTTTCTTGGAGACGGTTGTTCAATTTCATGGGTTGATTCACCCCTTAAAATATTTGCAGCTAATATTTTTACACCTTATACAAGGTGTAACTTTATATGCGCTAAACCTCAGACACTTAATCAGCCCATGAAACTGATCAACTTTCTCCAAGAAACATAGTTCGAAATATGAAAAAGAACTTTTGCCCTCCCATACTAAATTACCGACCGACCAAGTCAATTTGTATGGGAGGTAGAAATATTTTTCTCACATGTCGACCTATGTTTCTTGGGGACGGTTGTTCAGTTTCATGGGTTGATTCAAAATATTTGCAGCTTTTTACACATTATATATCTTTCATTTAAAGTACGAGTATTGTTGTCCATACACTATTTACAATATCAGAGCATAAGAAGAGATGTCTTTCAATGAATTATATCGTATAAGCTTGACCATAAAGAGTACATAAAAAATGAGGGCGCCACTTTCTTCGCGATCCGTCAAATCTCACAGATAACGCTTAACAACCATTTTTCATACAAAAATTTTTAGTTCCATTTATTTAATTTCTACCCTTCCAGGCAACTCACCTCTTGTTCGGAGGCTAAGCTGGTGACACTGGCGCGGGAGGCTGTGGAGCGGCGGCGACGCGCGGGGGCGGGCGCGGCCGCGGGAGAGGGGGAGGATTTAGGCTCCAGCCATGACTCCAGTAGGGATTTCTGGTGACGAGTCAGTCTGCAAAAAAAAGGGCGAAGTTAGGTTATTCAAACAAATTATAGAGCATGTTAGGCGAAATTTATTCTATTTGTCATTCAAAAACGCGGTGTTGCGATAATTATATCGTCGAAGGAAATTCCTGCTAAGATTAAATGAGGTGTAAAAAAATTACCTGCAAATATTTGAACGTGGGGACCCAGCCCATCAAACTGAACCACTTTTCCCAAGAAACATATATACAGGGTGTCAGGGACAGCGTCCCGAATACTGATAGGGTTGACATATGTTCCTAAGGGAAAGTTGTTCAGTTTCATGGCGTGCTTGCACCCTACCAGTATTCGGGACGCTCTCCCTTACACCCCGTATAAAGTCGAAATATGAGAAATTTTTTTTGGACCTTCCATTCAAACTGACTTGGTCGGTCGGTAATTTTGTATGGGACGTCCAATTTTTTCTTCATGTTTCGACATATGTGCCTTAGGGAAAGTTGTTTAGTTTTATGGGCAGATCCACCTCTTATAATATTTGCAGCTAATATTTTTACACCTTATATGTATTATGCACTTACCAAGCCATCTAGTCTTACTCTAAATATTTATTAAATAACTTACCTTCTAGAACTAGAGTAATCAGCAATAACTTCTCCTTTAAGCTCAGCTTTGGAGTCTTCGACCGCGGACTCGGGTATCACAGACAGGTCTGGCTTAGCGAGCGCCAGTATGGACTTCTTGCCTTTTCTTTGAGGTTTATTATCGCCGTCTTCGCTAGCCTTGCTTGCTCGGCTTCTAGTAGACCTGATGATAAATTAACAGTCTTACATTACACATTTTTTCAAACTTTTCGTGTGGAACAATGTTGTCCAACTACCCGATGAACTCTGGTCAGTTTCTCACTTGAAGTCGAGACGAAATTGGAATCAAATGAATGTAACGTTTCAAAAGACGAAACCGGGTTATTTAAAAAGCACGATAAAATTGGTATATCGTACTCGTAGCATAATAGGTTTCCAACAAATTCAGAGGGTTCAAATCACACTAGTAAAATTTAAGATTTCTGGTACGTACATTTAATGTATAGTCCTGTTTTTGGGGCAATGCCAGATTGCTTATTTCGAAATAAACCGCCACCGCTTAGCAAAGGTCGCTTATTAATTCCTTACATATAATAAATAATAAAATCAGACGGCAGTTGTTCGGTGTAAAAACTTGGTTCCACGTCAAATCCCCTAGGTTAGGTAGCTGACCCCGACAGAGATCGGGATAAGGCTAGAAGAATGATGATATAATAAATAACCTTATTTTCTTACCTGACAGAATCTCCCGACGCCACGCTTGCACTATCATCGATATTCCTACTTCTAGTCCGAACACTTCTCCGTTGAGGTGTAGTTACAGAAGAATCCTCTACAGAAGAATCATCTAGTACTGATTGATTCAGTTCCTTAGACGCGCGACGCGTGAGAATCCTGCGCACTTCGGCACCTGTACTGCTAGTGGTCGCAGTACTAGTCGGGGTTCTAGCTCGTCTTCTAGAAGGAAAGAAAGAAAACAAAAATTTATTTCGGTCACAAAACGCAACAAGAAATAACTAATTTAACTTAATAGTTAAATACATTAGGGGTTGTGGACTGGCAGGTCAAATAAGCCACTTTCTAAAACGATCTAAAACGGTATTTTGTATCAAAATTAGTTTAGTAACAGTAAGTTGTTAGTATGACGTCATTAATTGTCAAAGTTACCGACCGACCAAGTAAATTTTTATGGGAGGTCCAAAAAATTTTCTCATATTTCGACCTATGTTTCATGGGGAAAGTTGTTCAGTCTCATGGGCTGATTCACCCCTTAAAATATTTGCAGCTTATATATTTACAACTTACATTTTATTAATGACCCCGCCCACAACCGAATTACAAAATACTACGGATATTTTCTTGACTCACATAAACTATATAACATTTGAAAAATATATATTATTATTTTGAGACGAACATATATTATTGCATAAAACATTACCTTGACGGAGTACCAATATTTTCTTCTGGAGTATTTTCCTCAGATTTGTTGGAAGCGATGGATTGAGATCGTTTTCTGGTAACTGGTGTCTTTGGTTCAACACTTTCGTCTTTAGATTTATTTGAAGCTGTAGATCTAGTTCGTTTTGTACGAGTGGCTGGTTGCCCAATATCTTCGGGAGCTGTATCTTCGCTTTTGCTTTCAGTTTCTGGTGAATTTGCTTCAATAGTGCTTTCGTCTTTATTAGATTTATTTGAAGCAGTGGATTTTGTACGCCTTGTAGCCCGACGCGCGGGTTTTTTAGCACTTTCGTCAGCCGTGTCTTCGCTTTTACCTTCAGTTTCAGACAATTTGGTTTCAACTACTTTAGCACTGTCTTCTTGGTTAGATTTAGTTGACGATGTAGATTTGGTACGTTTTTTGCCTCGAGGCGCTGTTTTTTCAGGATATTCTATAGCAGTATTTTCACTTTCTGATGATTGCATTCTAAAATCAATTTTAGGTGCATCGTCTTTCATTTCGACATCAGGTTTTTCAACTACATTTTTTTCTTGATTCCCTTTGTCTTTATGAACAGTTTTGACGGCAGTAGCATCTACTACATCAGCAGTTTGTTCCAAAACTTCCATTTTTCCTGTTGTTTCTGGTATCTTAGGAATATTTTCTACAATATGTTCTGCTTCTACTGTTACTTGGATTTGGAATGTGTTTTCTACAGGTTTCATTACTGTGAATAAAAACATTACATAATATATTAAATTTATTATACTTAAGTAGGCGAGATAGATTGATGTACTCATTTTACCATAATATTGCATGATGATTGATTTTTTGTATCATTGAAATTACATTAATTAGTTAGTGAATGATTAGGATTATCGGGATCACCTATCACAAACATGTTTCTTTAAGCAAATACTTTGTTATTATAAATAAACATACAGTGAAAGTTATGATTAAAATCGTACACAACTAAAATAGTTACCCATCTACAATCATAAAATGAACATAATATATTTCTATAGGCACCAAACGTACATACATACATTACACACATCACGCCTTTATCCCTTACGGGGTAGGCAGAGAGTTAACGGCCGCAAAAATACGGTCGCTATCGCCACGTCTGACAAATATAAACAAAACAAACAACAAATATAGAGCGCCGTTTGAGATAATTTGTGTATCACTATAGTGACAGGTTGTCAGCATGTCGCCTAAAAGTTGTAATACACCTGAAACCCTCAAGTCCCTCTGTCGCCTCTTACGACACCCATGGGTATGGGAAATAGGGTGATGCTATTCTAAGCCGGCATCCCACCCAACGTAAAGTTATATGTCATATCACTTACCAATATCAACAGGTGGTTCCTGTTTATCTTCAGCATCAGCCTTTTCCATTTTCTCATCATCGGAATACTTAAGTTTAGCTTCAGATGTGTCTGACAGAACCGAGTCATCATTAGTCAGCAACGAAATTTGCGCTTGGTCCAACGGATTCGTACTTCCTTCAATAGTATCTTGTGTTTTTTCTTTAGTCGCTTCAGCGGTATCTATTTCGACTTTAGATTCCTCGGCAATCCTGCTGTCTGTAGTAACTGAATTATCATCAGTAAGGACTGATATTTGAGCTTGATTCAACGGATCGGTACTGCCTTCATTTGAATCGCTTGTTGATCTGCCTTTATTTGATTCACTTGTTGATGCTCCTTCATTAGAATCTTCTTTGGCATGTTTGGAATCTTCTGTCTCAGCGATTCCGACAAATTCTTTCTTTGTCGTTACGTTTACTTTCTTTCCAGTTCCTTCGTTTGAATCTTCATCTATTTGCAAGTTATCAGAAGAGTCGTCGGTGTCTACGATGGAAATTACTTCCTCTTCTTCTTCCTCCTCTTCATTTTCTGGTTCAAGCATCTAAAATTTTAAATTATTGATGGAATTAAGCATCAAGTAAACAAAATTACTATATACTATTGAAATATTATACGAGAATGAATTTCAAAGGAATTATAAGCACCGTTGAAAAAGGCTTAGTTGTAGCTTATAAAGTCTCCGTTTTAGATACCTAGATAACCACTGAGACCTTGTGTAGGTTACCTTCTTGATTAATATTTCTAGCCCTCAGCTTAGGTCGGCCCTACTACAAATTATTCGTGTCTACCATAACGAGGTAATAAGAAAATTAATTTAACTTTTAGATTACAAAGTCAAAAAGGATTCGATTAGAAAATAGCGGTGAAAGAGGGTTTTTTTCTGTATCACATATTTTAAAAGTATGTAAAGTTAGTTGAAAAATCACGTCTTTTTACATAATAAATTCATAGTATTGGACTTACGTCACTGTCGTTCATAACGGAGCTTTCTCTGCCGCTGTCATCCTCCTCATCATCACTTCGTTCTTCACCTTCGCGTTCGTCAGAATCACTAGAACCCGCTACTCCTTCATCAACTTCTTCCTCTTCCTCTTCTTCTGCGCTTTCGTTCTCCTCAGACATTTCTTGTTCGATCTCATTGATCTCTCGTTCTATTTCGACGATCTTTTCCTTTTCTTTCTGTTCGACGTCTTGTTTCTTTTCCGCTTTAGAATCTTCCATTTCGCTGTCGTCTGTGATGAGACTGGACATGTTTTTGTCTTTTTTGTCCTGAGATTCGGCTAGGCTGGTGTCGTGACTCGCTAGGACGGATTTGTTGAAATCTGTTATGTTGAAGCTAGATGAAGCTGGTGATTCTTTTACAGCTACTTCCTTATCTTCTTGAACGCTAGTTTCACCAACGCTGCTAGTGTAACTATGTAGAACTGACTTTTGGAAGTACGATTCGCTCAAAGTAAACGCCGGGATCGATTTCTGCAACTTTGACGCGCTGAAGAGTATTTCCGTCTTAGTTTCTTTTTGAGTTACTTCCTCCATAGAACTTTCGTAGCTATGCAAGACTGATTTACCGAATTTAGTCTCGTTCATAGTAAAAGCCGGTAGAGATTTCATTTCAAGTGTTTCGTCTTCAGCAGTTTTATTAGCTTTGACGATACTTTCAGACAGAACGCTATCACTTGAACTATGTAGGATAGATTTACTGACTATGGGAGAAATCGTGACATCCATAAGACTGGGGACGGATTTTAAAGTTTTCATAGGAGTACATTCAATGGCACTTTCAGATTTTTCTTCTTTAGATTCTAGTTGTTTTTCTAGGTTTTTGGATGCAGCTATGGCGTTAGCTTCGAGAACTAGTCTTGACAGAGGCTTTTTAGCAGATTTGGGAGCATCTTTCTTTGGTGACATCATGAGTTTTTCTGGGGTTTTGGCGCGACTTCTAAAAGGAAAAATTTATTATCAATATATATATTAGTATGTATGTAATTAAATGACTCTATAGTAAAAAAGGTTTACACTTTATGTCTAGTTTTATTTTATGTTTATTGTCACCTGATATGTTTACCTGAGAGTTCGTGGACTAAGACTGCCTGCTGGAGCTGTTTTTTCTGGTTCTACTTCTGGTGTTCTAGAACGGCTCCTAAGAAGAGTAGACAGTTCTTTAGCTTAACGCAAAAATAAAATAGGTACCACCGCCGTACAAGATAGCATACCTTATCATTAACAACTGAATTAAAATAATTCATATCTGTGGCTGTTTTCGCTTACGGCGATTTCTTTTGATTCTTTATTCAAATTCAAAATATTTTTTCAACGCAATGGTTTTTGATTTAATTTATTGTCTAGGTATGTTATTCACAAATATTTTACTCATCGTAAATATGAGAACATTGTAGTTTTGTTATAAAGCTATTATCTTTAAACACTGTACCATTTATATTGAATAGTTTAGTGACAGTAATGTAATGTAACTCTCTGACATTCTAAAAGCAATCAGTGTGAATTTACTTGGAAATAAACGATTGAATCTTGAATTTTTACCTCAAATTACGTCTGGAGGGTGACGAAGTTGGTGAGT
The DNA here is from genome assembly GCA_029255805.1 of Keiferia lycopersicella. Classification (NCBI taxonomy): domain Eukaryota; kingdom Metazoa; phylum Arthropoda; class Insecta; order Lepidoptera; family Gelechiidae; genus Keiferia; species Keiferia lycopersicella. The sequence continues at coordinate 3,903,108 of JARACZ010000010.1, forward strand.
CGGAGGATTTGGTGGGAGACTCCGTGATGGCTTCAAGGCGCGGGGACTCCACTACTTTCTCTATTCTTTCGGGAGTACGAGACCTACTCCTAAACAGAAACAAGACTATGCATGTAACAAAATCAAAATAAATAGCACTGAGTGCATTAAAATCCATATAAAATTTGAATAAATATTTGAAATGGCGAACTAAAATATGATAAACTTTAACCATCTCATAAAAAAAAACTTTTAGCAGTTAGGACCATTTTGTATTGAACGTTTTTTTTATTATTACATCGCTCTTGTATTTTGGAGCTTTTTTTCATTTGGAGAGTTTCCGCACCATGAACTGGCTCAAACCCCTTGACTGATTTCAAAACACAGGGTGTTAGGAAAAGTACTAACTTCCTTTCAAGGGGTGGACCAGCCCATGAAACTGAATAACTTCCCCAAGGAACATAGATCGAAATAAAGGTAGTTAGTGCTTTTCCTAACACCCCATATAATATTTTTTACAATATAATATTTTTGACATATTATTAGTAATTACCTGGTACGCCTCGGCACGCTAAGGGTAGTTCTAGTGGGATGCGGCTCGCTCTCGACCTCCTGCTTGGGCTGTTCGGGGATGGTGCTGAGCGGGGACGAGCGCGGGCTGATCTCCGGCGTGCGAGAACGACTCCTAAGAGAGGAAGATAAGGTTGAAATTGGTTAAGCAGGTTTGACACATTTACATCTAAATTAAAGAAAGTGATGGACGGTATACAAGTATAAGTCTTTTTTGTATATGCTATCTTATAAAAAAAAATATATAAATCAAAAGAAACCGAAGTCAATTCCTGGGTGCGTATTTTGATCTTAAGATATCTTTTTTTACCCTCATTAAATCTGAAGGACGAGGAGGGGATTAAAAACAGCGCAGAGTAAATTTCGGTTTAGTCTGAACAAGCTGAATTGCCCCCTTTTGCCTTTTTAAAAATTTGTTTTTATTATGTTATTGTTCTTACTAAATATGTCAAATTGAAAAAGGCAATGAATTATATTTTTATTTAATATAATACCTCAGTTTATAAAAACTCTAACCCGGAGCGCCAGAGACATAGGTGCAAATTCCGCTCGTGTAATTTTTTGATTTCTATATCTTCACTGTATGCATATCAAACTGATTACTACCTTACCTGGTATTTCTTATAGGGCGTAGAGGAGTGATGACGGCCACCGGGGAATCCAATCTCTCAGGTGTTACTGAACGACTCCTAAAAAAAAAAAAAAAAAAAACTACAGATTTATGATAAAGACAAATATAAATAGTTCTACGGGTACAATACCCAAGGGATAAAACTGTCAATTTTGTGTTTGTTGTTAACCGGACCACCGGGTTTAAGGTAAAATAAACGATTTACCTTGGATTTACGTTTTAGCTAATAGCCATGACTTTGGTGTGTATAGGTTTTCCTTTTTTACTGGGTTTAGCCAAGTCGTATAACAATAATTGTTCAGTTTCGTGAACAGAGTTAATTCACTCAGTATTGAAATACAAATACAAATAAATACAAACCTTGATGTTAACAATGGCGTGCTTTCCGCACTAACAGGCCTGATACCGCGGCGGCCGCGCGGCGTCTTGGGTACTTCCGTTTTTGACAAGTCGCCTTTCAGAGTTTCGCTGGTTTTTTCTTCACTAGCCGATTCTGTGTCTGCAACGAAAATTGTAAATTACATTGAGGGTAAAACGAACTTAATTAAGAATAAGAATAGAATAAGAGAATAAGAATAATTTATTAATATGCTTAATGCTAGTATTACGATATTATACGATAAATGTCGAAAACCCCTGTTTTATTTGGCCGATTTCGATGCTATAAATGCAGAATTACGTAAAATAAATTGGCTCGAGGAATTTCGTAAAAGAGGTGATCTGGAGTCTGTTATAGGTTTCTTTTATGTGGTTTTGAATAACCTCATTCAAAAATACGTTCCGTTCAGAAATACTTCGAATTCTAACTATTATGCACCTTGGGTGACGCGCCCGCTTATTAAATTATTAAACGAGAAAAGAAAGTACCACCGTGCTTGGAAACGTTTTGAAAATAAAATGGACTACATCACGTTCTCACTTCTAAGGAGTAGGGCTCAGAGTATGGAAAGTAACTGTTTTGATACCTACAGACGCATCACCGAAGAAAAGATTAAAAGCAATCCGAAGTATTTCTGGACATACGCTAACTCAAAAAAATCTGCTTCTGGTCTACCTCAAAAATTACATTACAACAATATAACATCTACTGACGGAGTTACCATTAGCAATTTATTTAATAACTACTTTCATTCAGTCTTCGTTCATCCATCACCAGACACTCCTCAAACAGATCTATTTTTATCGCCTGAAAACACACAATCAGATATTAATCATATAAAAATTGATGAAAAAATTATACAAAAGGAATTAAAAACAATAAATACCAATAAAGGTGCTGGGTTTGATGGGATACATCCATTACTTATCTCTAAATGTGCGCTAGAATTAACCGTGCCAGTTACGTATATTTACCAAACATCTATTACCACAGGAACTTTCCCAGACTTGTGGAAAAAGTCTCTAATAACACCTATACCTAAAAACGATAAAAGAGACGACGTGACACAATATAGACCTATTTCCAAATTGTGTGTGTTGGGAAAAATATTGGAGAAAATTGTCACTGCTCAACTTTCCTTCGCCCTCCGTAACTATATATTACCTAATCAACACGGTTTTTATCGCGGCAGATCTGTTGACACCAACCTCTTAACTTTTACCGATATCATTTTAGAGAACATGGAGAAGAAACTACAAGTAGATGTAGTGTACTCCGACTTTTCAAAGGCTTTCGACAAAATCAATCATTATATGCTGTTAGAGAAGCTTTGGGCGGCCGGAGTGCACGGCGATCTATTCCGATGGATAAAGTCCTATATCGAAAATCGATCGCAAGCTGTTTCATTGAGAGGATTTATGTCTGACTTCCAAACTGTGCCCTCAGGGGTACCACAGGGGTCCCACTTGGGTCCTTTGTTATTTACTCTTTACATAAACGACATTGTAGCAAATGTTAATAGTGACATTCTTCTATATGCCGATGATGCCAAGATCTTCAGAATTATTAAAAATGACTCTGATTGCATAGGTCTCCAACATGATATTGACATGTTGGCAGGGTATTGCTCTCGGAATCAACTGTACCTAAATACAGATAAATGTTTTATAATAAGTTATACGCGAAAAAAAAACCCCATAAAATTTGATTACTGTCTCGGAAACCAAAAGCTTACTCGAGTCACCAAAATTAGGGATCTTGGCATCATTTTGGATGATAAGTTAACATTCACTGATCACTATGATCACATAATACAAAAATCTCTCAAACAATTAGGATTTATTCTACGGACCTGTAAACCTTTTAAACAAATAATGACATATAAAATATTATATTGCAGTTTAGTCCGCTCCATACTGGATTTTGGTTCTGTGGTGTGGAGTCCTTATTATGAGTGTCATTCACAGCGCCTTGAAAGAATTCAAAAAACGTTTGTTAGAACCCTAGACTACAGAACCGCATCTGAACATGTATCTTATTATGATTCCTTAAAGAAATACCACATGCTACCACTAAGTTTACGTCGCAAACAGTTTGATATGATGTTTATTTACAAAATATTAAATAACTATGTAGACTCCTCTAACTTATTACAAAAGATCAAAATTCGTGTACCTCAAAAAAGTGTACGTAGAAATAATCACCTATTTTCTGTTGCAGTCTCAAGGTCAAATTATAGTTATAATTCCTTCTTTCATCGTTCTGTTTCATTCTATAACAAGGAGATGTCTCACGTTGATCCATTCTCCAAAAATTTGCTTCAGTTCAAAAAACTTGTAGTTAAATACCTAGAAGACACAATTAGCCCAAATTCCTAACTACAACATTTAGATTATCTTATCAGTGTTATAATTATTAATTTCTTTCAAAGTAGTAAAGTTTTAATTGATGGAGAAGATGTAAGATACATTTTTCTGTTTCTCATAACAATTTTTATGAACCTAGTGTAAATGCGAAATGTACCGTCTGTTTTTTTTTTCTCAGTGTTCCGATATGTTTAATACTAAGTATAATATAAATAGAGTAGGCACTCAAGGTCCATACTTGAACATGTTCTATTGTATGTAATAGATATTTATATGACTGTCTGTTGCCAAAATAAAATAAAATAAAAAATAAAATAAATAAAATATTTACATATAAAGTTTAATTACATAACAGTACTTACATATTACAATTTAGCCTGAACTAGGATTACCCTGTATCTCAGGCAAACAAGGTCATGATTAATTGTTACATTATACATCTATTTTTATAAACTATATAAAATATTCGCATGATTAAATTATTAATATTTACATTTTCATTATCTATGCAAACAAATTACAAAATTATTAACTAAGAGTTCACTTTTATAATTAATATTACACAACTATCGTTATACATCTAAAATATATTAGGTGAGAACCGTTAATAATTCCTCTGTTTCCTCATAGGACAACAACTGCAAAGCTCCTTGCAGTACCCTTTTACATTCATTGTAACATAAAGGGTATATCGACAAAGTTGCATTTAGTCGATTGTAGAGCCGGGGTCCCAAAAACACAAAAAATCTCGATGAGAAAGCGAAGTTTGTTTGTGTTTTATGTGTGCAGACAATATCTTTTCGTCTTTTGTTAGTTACATCCGTGCTATATGATAGAGCCGCGTGTTGTTTTAGTACAGTGCTCAAAATAAATAATTGTCGAATTGTTAGCACTTTGCAGGACTTATACAATAGGTTAGTAGGGTACAAAAATGGACGAAAACTTGATACCTTCAGAACTGCTCTTTGTGCTCTTTCAAGTGTCAGAAGGACAGTTTTACATGAACCCCCCCATGATGAAATACAATATGTAAGAAGTGATTGACAAAGCGCAAGGTATATTTGTGTAATCAGCTTAGAGTCCGCAAATGAACGTAATTTTTTGAAAACAAAAATCAACTTACGGATTCTACTGCTTAAGGCTTCAATATGTGGTCTAAATGAAAGCAAGTCATCTATGATGATGCCTAAATATTTAATTTGGTGTGCGGCTGAAATCACAGGACAGTCACAAATAGTGTCCATTGGGGAATGACAGTGATGAGCATAAATACTGGGAATGGGATTTGCTGAAGGATAGCTCCTCTTTGAAAACTTTACATAACTTGTTTTATCGGCATTCAGGGTGAGTTGATGGTATCGCAGCCAATTGCTTACGATATTAAATCCACGCTGTGCATATTCGAAAACCTGTTTTTCAGTTTTGGCAGAAAAGATTAGGGCTGTATCATCAGCATAAGAAATAATCCTGCCGCAGTCCAATTCAAGGCTACAAAGTTCATTAATATAAATCAAAAATAGGGTTGGACCTAAAATACTACCCTGTGGGACCCCAAAGGATGTATTTGATCGAAAAGAGCTTATAACATTACCTATTTTGACGCATTGGCACCTGTTAGATAAATAACTTTCGAATAGTTTTAGTTGCGTACCTCTTATACCTATATTTTCAAGCTTACGTAAGAGGATTGGGGTGGAAACAGTGTCAAAAGCTTTAGCAAGATCAAGAAATATACCTATAGTTTTATTCCCTGTATCAAGTTCCCTCGTAATATGATCGGTTAGTTGATGGACTGCATCAGAGGTTGAAAGTTTGGCTCTAAATCCAAATTGCATAGCCGATAGAATAGAATTCTTTTCTAAATATTGTGTAAGTCTAGTATTTATAATTTTCTCCAAAACTTTAGATATTGATGTCAATAGGGATATAGGCCTGTAATTAGTAACAAGATTTTTAGGACCTGATTTGTGAATGGGTACTACGACTGCTTTTTTTAGACAATCAGGAAAAAGACCATCAGCTAGACATTTTTGAAAGATGTGTGTTAGTGGTTGGACCAATAAGTGTTTAAATTTTTTCAATATTTTGGTAGAGATATTATCCCAACCTACTGCACAATCCTCTTTCAATCCTGTTATAATTCTATCAACCTCTTGTTCATCCGTGTCTAGCAATACAAAGGACTTTGACAACGTTTGTGTGTTAGTATATGGGAGGTGAGTGGTGGTGCTCTGAAGATTTTCGGCCAGTTTTTTGCCAACATTAACAAAGAAGTCGTTGGCATAATTAACAGATTCTGTTTCGGATCGATGCGAATTTAATAATTTTGATGAAGTTTCTTGTTGTTTTGACGTGTAAGTTAAGTTCTTAACATGCTTCCAGACTTCCTTATTATTCTTGCCAGCCTTAGCAAGTTCACTCCTATCATAACTGCTTTTTACTTTTTTTAATAAGTCGTTACAAAAATTGCGGTATCTTTTATAGGTGACTTGAAGAATTACATTTTCAGAGTTCTTTTTAGCCTTATTATGCAGTTTATCCCTGTTTTTCATACAACGAATCAGTCCCGGAGTGATCCATGGCTTAATATTAAATAATTTCCTACTTATTTTCACAGTCATAGTATTATCTAATATACCTTGTTGCACAGTTTTTATTAAGTGCAATAATGCAGTGTTAGCATCAGCAAAATTGTAGACTCGACTAAAGTCAGTCGTGCACAAATATTCTTCAAGTTTCTTTATATTCAATTTATTGACAAATCGAGTTTGCCGTGACCTCATTTTCTTCAGACTAAGTGTTAGTAAAACAGCATTATGATCGGTTATAGATGAGTTAGCAACCAGCGTAAGTGATGGTAGGCACGTTTTAAGCATGACGTGATCTAAACAGGAACCAGTCTTAAACGTTGGAAGAGTGTGCGCAGGAAGAAGCCCGTGAGATAAACATAGATTGAGATATTCCTGACCAGGAACATTATCGCTTCCTACTGTGCCAATATTTATATTGATATCGCCAATTAGAATTATATTTCTAAACTGAGCTAAACTTATAAGAAGTGTATCTAACGATTTCAAAAAGTCGTCAATTTTCACAGTAGAAGGAGATCTATATATCGCAATAATTGCCGTATCCATGCCAATCTTTATCAAAAGTCGGTTACATTCTGCTAAAAAAGGCTCCTCAACAAGTATGTCTAAGCTGCTTTTAGCATATAACACTACTCCATCATTTTGGTAGTAATTATATTTACTATGAAATGAACTGTAGCCATCCATAGAAGGCAGGTTAAGATTACTACGGTTCGTCAGCCAGCATTCCGTTAAAATAATTAAGTCACAGTTGAAATTTAACCGCTGTTGGAGTGTACTGAAATTGTCAATATTTTTATAAATACTGCGAATATTTTGTGTTAGTATTGTCAGCGCATTTTGGTAACGTGAAAAATATTGTTTGCAGTTTTCAACTTCACAGGATTTGGATTCGTAAACAGAGAAATCATCTAGGTCATCCATTAAAATATTAGTCATGATGATTAATTGAATAAATGAAACTAAAACTGGTTATTAAAAATATAGATCTAGACTACTTACTAAAAGACGGCGCTCTTAGGCGCCTTCATAGTCAATGGAATTAATGTACCTTTGCACGGCAATTTTTTTAGCGGGGCATTCATCATCACCTGTATTGTGATTACTCGGCTTTTTAAATAGTCGGCAGGTTGCACATTTTGGAGTTTCCGCTTTTTTCACGCAGTCCTTGGCCGAGTGACCGACATCACCACAATGAGCACATGTTTCTGCTGGATTTCTGCAGGTTTTAGCAGCATGACCATATTGCTGACATTTGAAACACCTCGTGACTATGGTAAAGTCACGTACAGGGCAGGCCGACCAGTTAACAAAAACTCTGTTCTGATTAATGAGGGCTTTTCGTATGATTGCTGGTACTTCTATGATGTAGTTGCAGGTTTCAGCGTCTTTTTTGCTCGATTTATGACTCAGTTTAATTGAGGACAGGAATTTTTCCCATGACCAATCTTGGAGTTTGTCAGCTAGATTCTGCTCATAAATGCATTTATAGACGTCTTTTTCAGGCATTGTCGATGGTAATCCAATAACTATGATTCTGGGCTTGCGTTTGTGGGGCTCGTCGATAGTGACATCACAGGAATTTAATTGTACTGACCGTTTTAGCTTCTCGATGTCTTCTTTTGAGTCTGTGCTGATAATAACGCCACCATTTTTCACCCTGCGTAATCCTCTGACGTGTAATTTCATCTCGTCTGGTTTGATGATCTTCTGGACTAAAGTTTTTGTCTCCTCGCTGGTCTTCAGTTTATCATTTGGATAGATTGCAACAGAGCTTATATTTGAAGGGCGAACTACACTTTTAGTACCTGTTTTGATGGCATCGGCGAAGGTCTTACTTGTTTGTGGTTGGGTCTGGGCAGTCTCTTTGATACATTCCTTTAATTTTTGGATTTCCACAATTATTTCTGCATTTTCTACAGTGGCCTGATTGTTTTGGTAGTTGATTAAAGCATATTGCTTAGCAGATTGATATGCCACTGCAACTTGGGCTGAATTGTTTGAGATTTGACGGCAGAGATTTTGAATTCTAAGCTTCTGCTCCGTGTTCAGTTTGCTTTCTCCCGTTATAGTAGTAATTTCCTTGATCAAATTTTCGGTAGCATTCAACCAATGATGTATTTGATCAGTGCTTACCACTTTTGGGGGATCTAGCGGCTGCCGAGGCGGTGTAGGCGGCGGAGTTCGAGCCGTACGGTTGCTGCGATTTCCAAAAGGACTATCTTGTCCAGTCGCTGACATTTTTCCTTATGTCTAGTTTCCCATTCAGTAAACACTAAACTAAAACCACATTAAACAACGTCAATGTAAATCATAGTCGAACGTGACTACACAGCTCACTAAAAACTAGGGCAAGTATTTGTATGCACAATTTTATACAATTATTTCAAAGACACGTCTGCTTGCTGCGAAGGTAGCAAAAAGACAACAACAAGGTAACAATTATAATAAACATGTAAGCCATTCTGCTTGCACACCAAGATTTTTTTGAAAATTTGTACAATAGCGTAAAAAACGGTACAAAGATGCTAATTATAACTATGTACTAAGATGTAATTAAGGGCGTTATGTGTAAAATTATAAATATATATATAGTTTTGTGTAAAATTGATCATAGAAAATGATCACTTAGCTATCTAAACAAATGCCTACACTCAATATTTATTTTGTGAGCTACACTCTGCACTGACGCTCGCTTAGAATAGCATCACCCCAATTCTGCCCATAGGTGTCTAAATATTAAGGGATGATGATCTCTCCGACCGATTTCGGCCATGGCGACCACTTTGACTCCTAATCAGATCGGCGCTGATGCGCCCGGAGATGGCTATTGTAGCCAATTTTGTCAGTAAACTCCAGTGCATAGTGTGGACACGTGAGTTTGACATTTACATAATTGTAGTTAATGGCGACGGGTGGACGGGCCTTCAGCTCATCGCGCTTAGCGTCGAGGTCTGCTTTACGCTGTTACTCAAACTAGCGGACTTGCTTTATCCAGGGAATGGGCAGCAGTGTTCCCTGTTAATTAAACATCTTGTGCTGCGCTCGCCAATCCACCTACCAAACGTGCCCATGTCCAGCAGTGGACTGCTTGCGGCTGTAGAGGTTACACTACACTTACTTTCGCTATCTTTATTGAAGCTGCGACGTTTTTCTCCGGAATAGCGCACGTTGATCAAAGTGATGGGAATATCCGCGATACTCTCGATCGACGTGTTGGGGTCGTCAGACAGACTGCTGTTAGCCGATATTGACAAGGACCGGCTGAAAACAAAATATCAAAATAAATAATTGCATAAAAACAAAAATGATTGTTCGACAACATCTGGCCTTGTCACACTTAGATAAATTTCATATTTCCATTCTGCTCCTCATGCTGTCTTGCATGACGTCAGATTTTTGCATGTTGTGTTGAACTTTTTCGTATAATTTTTTTAATATACTTATGTGCGCACCTGATTCTCAAATTACATCAAAAACAAGAAGAATCATTCTCACCGTGCACGAACGGAGTCTTTAAACTTCTTCCTGGACTCGCATTTTTCTTCTGTTGCCATTTTCTTTGGCGGTGACTCCAATGGGTTGGGTTCATTCTAAAAAGAGAATAATCGGCATAAATTTCAGGTTATATGTATTTTTTTTTCAACGCACTTCGTTCAATTTATCTGTTCTATAATAATAGGTAACATAACCTATTCCAAAGTTTTCGTACCATAGCATGAGATTCAGTAGTAGCGAAACTGTCGACCGACATATCGACATCTATCTCGTTCACTCGCTCCGTCTTGGTCATATTGCTGTTTCGCTCACTCTGCTTCTCTGTCGCCCCCGCTTGTGGGGTCGGCGATGGGGTAGATCCGGATTCTGATGCAGTTGGTATTGTGAAGCGAAGATGTCTGGAAGGATAATTAGTTTATAAAATAAAAGTGAAACATTTTTAATCGACTTCAAAAAAAGGAGGTTCTCAGTTTAATCTATATGTATGTATGTGTGTTTCTCCGCGATTATCTCGTGTATGGATTAACCGGTTTTGGTTTTTGTGCGTGCCTCCCTGGCAGCATCAGCATCGCATTGCACGCACATTATCTAGCATGCATGTTGATAGCTGCCCTTAGGTATCAGTATGTAAGATACTGTATTTTTGGATAAGATATTTTATAGATATTAATGATAATTTAGTTGTAGTCGTAGCACGTAGGGTTTAGTATATAAGCTTATGTTAAATCTGAATAGAGTAGACTTAAACCACCTTTTGTCTCATTTCTTGTCTGCAACAGTTGGTGACCCCGACGTGATCCTTCTGATAAAGCTCCTCAGTAGAGTTGAGCCGCGCGTCTTGTTTTCCCGTACAAGTTCCGGTTAACTAGCAGCAGACATGACTCCGACTCCGTCCAAAAATGGAGCCCCGGTCCTCAACGCCAACGCTGGTACTGGTCCCGACCTCGAGATCGCATCCGGCGTGTCCGTGATGTCAAGGATACCAGAATTTTGGAGGGATCAGCCGAGGCTATGGTTCGCCCAGTTTGAAGCCATAGTTGCACCGCAAAAACAGGGCGATGACTATAAGTTCAATATGGTCATCGCGAAGCTGGGGAAGGAAGAAATCCAACAGATCAGCGACATACTTACGTCACCCCCGGAGTCGGACAAGTTCAAGGCCCTGAAAGAACGTCTTATCGAGTGCTACGAAGAATCGTTCCAGAGACAGTTCGAGAAGCTACTTTTAGAAAGCGACCTCGGAGACCAAAAGCCCTCTCAGCTCTACAGGAAGATGAAGGATTTGGGCCGCGACAAAATTAATGATGACACCATCAAATTAATGTGGCTGAGACATTTACCACCGTCGGTAACCACCGTTTTAGCGGTTGCCGGCGATTTACCTATCGATCAGCTGAGCCAAGTTGCGGACAAGATCGTTGAAAATTCCAAAGTTGGTCACGTATCTGAAATAACTACGCAGAACACGCAGAATCAAAACAATGAATTGCAAAACTGCATAGCAAACCTCACTGCTCAGCTGGCTAAAATGCAATTCGACATTTTTGCACTTCAACATAAACGTGAAAACTATCACCGAGGAAGAAGTATGCAGCGTAGGCGAGATTACCATCGCTCGTTCAGCCGTTCGCGGGCAAGGTCACACAGCCGGGAAGGACGTCGTAATCATGATTTATGTTATTATCATAGCAGATTCGGTACTAAGGCTCACAGATGCGAAAGGCCCTGCAAATGGTCTGAAAAGGGTTCAAGATCATCCTCTCCGGCAGCGGAAAACTGAGTTCAGCGCAGACTACGGCGGACCTCTGTGCTATTCACCCTTCTAGCCGCCTTATCATTACTGACCGAAAAAATTCAATGAAGTTTCTGATTGACACGGGGGCGAATATCAGCGTTATTTGTAAATCACAGAGGCAAGCTTTGAAACATGAGACGACCCAATATAAGTTGTACGCGGCGAATGGAACGAAAATTGGTACATACGGAGAAAAAACTTTGACACTAAATATTGGGTTACGTCGAGCTTTCACATGGACTTTTGTCATCGCTGATGTTAAACAAAACATTATTGGAGCCGATTTTTTGGAGTTTCACCGATTGTTAGTTGACCTACATGGTCGTAGGTTGATTGATAAGACTACGCTACTGCGAGCGCCTGCGGATATTACGAGAGCAACGCAACCTACAATACTTTCGATAAATTTAGATTCTCCTATAAGGCGTTTGTTGGAAAAATATGAAGAAATAACTCGTCCGTCCTCTCTGAAGTCCACGCCCAAGCATGGAGTTACGCATCATATTGTGACTAAGGGTCCACCTGTTTGCTCTAGAGCGAGGCCACTTCCTCCAGACAAGTACCTGATTGCCAAAAAAGAGTTTCAAAGTATGATGGAATTGGGAATTTGTCGTCCGTCCGATAGTCCATGGGCCAGTCCTTTGCACATGGTTAAAAAGAAGAATGGCGAGTGGAGGCCTTGTGGAGACTATAGAATGCTAAACAACGTAACAATTCCTGATAAATATCCTTTGCCAAGATTGCTTGATTTTACCTACATTTTGGAGGGAAAGAAGATATTCAGTAAAATCGATATAAGAAAAGCCTACCATTGTATCCCAGTGACTGACGTGGAGAAGACTGCAATAATCACGCCATTTGGACTTTTTGAGTTCCCTCGCATGCCCTTCGGTCTACGTAATGCCGGGCAGACTTTTCAAAGGTTTATGGACTCAATCTTCAGGGATTTGGATTTTGTTTTTGTCTTCGTCGACGATTTGTTGATAGCGTCGAACAATGCGACCCAGCACTCAGAGCACTTGGAGACCGTATTTTCCCGGTTTTATGAAAATGGGATCACTATCAATTTGGAGAAGTGCGAGTTCCTCAAGGAAGAGCTAGATTTCTTGGGCTATCATGTATCCAGTGAAGGAATAAGGCCAACGGATGAAAAATTCAGCGCTATCGATTCATATCCCAAGCCTCGGAACATTATGGAATTGCGGCGTTTTCTCGGCATGGTAAATTTCTACAGGAACAATTTGCCGCATGCCGCACAACATCAGGAGGTTCTCAATCGATATTTATGCGGAGCCAAGAAAAAAGATAAATCTCCAATCGAATGGACGCCTGAAGCAGAAGCCGCTTATATGAAATGCAAAGAGAATATGAAGAATGCTGTTACCCTAGCACACCCTCTCCGTAATGCGCATTTATCCCTGTTAACCGACGCCAGTTCGAATTGCGTGGGTGCTGTCCTACAGCAAAAAGTCGGCCAAACATGGGAGCCTTTGGGTTATTTTTCACGCGCACTGAACGAAACTGAACTGAGATATTCCACGTATGACAGAGAATTATTGGGAATATACCTAGCTGTCAAACATTTCCAAAGATTAATAGAGGGAAGAGATTTCACAATTTATACGGATCATAAACCGTTAACGTATGTTTTCACGAAAAAACCTTCTCCAAACGACACTCCTCGTCGTATTCGTCAACTGGACTACATTTCGCAATACAGTACGGACATTCAACACATTAGTGGCGAGGATAACGTCGTTGCCGATGCACTTTCCCGGACAGTGGAGGAAATTTCGTTACCTTCACCCATAGACTACGATGATCTCGCTCAGTGTCAAAAACACGACCAGGAACTAGCACATTTGAAAGCTAACAAAAGGCTTGTGATGAAGCGCCTAACATTATCAGACGGGCAAAGTCAGATTTGGTGTGATACATCGACAGGCAAGGCACGGCCGTATTTACCTCCAAAATTTCGGAAATCGATTTTTGACCACATTCATGGTTTGAGTCATCCTGGAATACGTTCGACACGGAAGCTCATTGCTCAAAAGTTTATTTGGCCAAGTATGAATCGGCAAATCAATGAATGGTCCCAAGCTTGTATATCCTGTCAGAAGTCCAAAGTTCATCGTCATACTGCGAGCCCACTAGGAACTTTTGTACCTTCTGGACGCTTTCAGCATCTCCACGTTGATCTAGTCGGACCATTACCGTCCTGCCAAGGGAAGCGTTACCTTTTAACAATGATTGACCGAGTGACGTCATGGCCAGAAGCATTTCCTGTCAAAGATATTACGGCCGAAACTGTGGCTAAAATTATTTATTCAGGCTGGATCGCTCGTTTTGGATGTCCTGTGCGGATTACTACGGATCAAGGAAAACAGTTTGAATCCGGAATTTTTAACGCCTTGACAAAGTTATTCAGGATTCAACGCATACGAACAACGGCTTACCACCCTCAGGCTAATGGCATGATCGAGAGATGGCACAGAAGCCTGAAAGCATCGATTATGGCTAGAGGCGCAAGTACCAATTGGGTTTCGGAACTGCCAACAATTTTGCTCGGGTTGCGGAGTTGTTTACGAGTTGACACCAACCACAGTGCGGCGGAAATGGTATACGGAGCTCCAATTTCGGTTCCCGGGGAATTCGTCGCTGAAAAGGGCACAGAGGACACAGCATCGGATGTCGTCAAGGAAATACGTAACAACATCACGAAGCTGGCATCTATACCCAGGAGAGAGAGCAATCGGACGACTATCTTTGTTCATCCAGAAATGTATAAATGTTCCCATGTTTTCGTTCGTTGCGATAGAATGAAAAGATCACTAGTACCTCCATATGATGGTCCATACCCTGTCGTATCTAGAACAGATAAATATTTCACTATCAACATCGACGGCAGAGAAACGAACGTGTCTGTAGACCGTCTTAAGCCGGCGTTCGTTTTACGTGACGATAGTGAATCAGACAAGTCACGAACTTTTGCTGAAGTTGCTAAAACTGGAGGTAGCTATCGCACGAAATCCGGAAGAGTTAGTCGTCCGGTGGTTCGTTTCAACGTTCCTTGACGTCACGATAGCATGTATAAAAACTCAAACATCGTGGTTTCACATCATTCACCACGCTCCAGCGTCCCTTACGACAGCAGCCATAGAGTGAATTTTCTACCCCGGAGTTTCAAGAAGAAGAATGGGCAACCAATCCACAAAAGAGGACCGAAGCCTCAACCTCAACCAGGTCGGGTCATCATCGACGGCTTCCGAGGCCAGCATCATCAAGGAAGAGATCAAAGACATCATTCATGAGAAGTTTACCACCACCGTGATGCTGGTCGGGATTTTAGTGGCGGCGCTGTTCATTTACATCTTCAATAAGCTGATCGCTTTCAAACGGAAGCTCGTCAACGCTTCGACTCCTGCGGACCCGGCCTGACTTTTTTCCCTAAGGGGGGAGGTATGTGCGTGCCTCCCTGGCAGCATCAGCATCGCATTGCACGCACATTATCTAGCATGCATGTTGATAGCTGCCCTTAGGTATCAGTATGTAAGATACTGTATTTTTGGATAAGATATTTTATAGATATTAATGATAATTTAGTTGTAGTCGTAGCACGTAGGGTTTAGTATATAAGCTTATGTTAAATCTGAATAGAGTAGACTTAAACCACCTTTTGTCTCATTTCTTGTCTGCAACAGTTTTCATAAAAATATTTTTTTTAACTTAGGAGAAGGTTTAAGGCATACTTATTATACATCCTATGAATTCGGTTCTCTTTTTAAAAACAATATTGTAATAACAATTAATACAAAAACCAAGAACCAAATAGAAAATTCATCAAT
This sequence comes from Keiferia lycopersicella, assembly GCA_029255805.1. Taxonomy (NCBI): domain Eukaryota; kingdom Metazoa; phylum Arthropoda; class Insecta; order Lepidoptera; family Gelechiidae; genus Keiferia; species Keiferia lycopersicella. The sequence goes on from JARACZ010000010.1 coordinate 3,918,762, forward strand.
ATAAACGCAATCAATCAATAAGTGATTACGAAAGATGCATTAAAATGTCCTCCCATAAAAAATCACGATCAGTAACTAACATTGTATGAGTCATCATCATTTCAGCCATAGGACGTCCACTGCTGGCACAGTCCTCTCTTAAAGACTTCCACCTTGTCCGATTAGAAGCGGCCTGCACCCAGCATTTCCCCGCGGACCTGACTAGGTCAACCTTGAACTTTGTATGAGTGGTCGAATTCTTTTTCCCGTTCTCCAGCATTGGTTTCATATTGAAAATTGTTCAGTACGAATTCCTTAACAATGTCTCACTCCAATTTAATGTATTTCCTAGGAAACACGGTTTATAATTTGTTGCCAGACAGTATGTTTACTTACTTATTGGTAGAATCGCTGTAGTGCGTGTGGTTGCTGGCAGTTTCGAGTAGTTCATCGTCACTGTCGCCGAGGTACCGAGAATCTACTGGTGATACCGCCATTTCTCTAGGATCAGTGCGTATCTGAAATATACATTTTTATATAATATATTATGGAGATTGAAGTTAGTTACCCAGTTCTTTTTCTTTTTTTAAATTTTGTGGAATATTGAGGCAAATAAATTAAGTGTGATGCCGGCTTCACTTTGTCAGACGTGGTGTTGGCGACCGTTATTTTACGGCCGTTAGCGCTCTGCCAACCCCGCAAGGGAAAAAGACGTGATATATGTATGTATGTAAATTGGGGGTGCAATTTTACTAAAAAAAAAACGAAATTACTCTCACGACATATAAAGGAGTATATTATTGGTATTAGAAAAAAAAAACATCGAATTTGGTATATTTTCGACTTGGGACTTTTTACGCTTTGTGAGATTTTGTAACACGTGACATTTTCTACTTAATTTTTCGATTTATGTAAATTGAAAATTATACTTTTCATTTACTGATCAAAAGTGAACGTTTTGGGAATTAGTCTTTTTGCGTCAATTCGATTTACAGTTACAGGTTAACTTAACCGTCTGAACTGACCAAACCCGCTGACCTACAGAACTAAGAAGTCACGCGCGCGTACCGTAATGACTTTTCTGGCCTATGAGCTGATCTTTTAAACGAAATAGTTCTCACCTTGAGTATGCTGTGCGGTGTTTCAGCGCCGCCCCTATCGTACTTCATGTCCGGACTGTGCAAGTCTGGCATGTCTAATAGTTCCGACAGCTGCTGGCTCATGTTGTGTGCGGGGCGCGCGCGGGGGGTGCGCGGAGTGCGAGGGGTGTGGGGGGTGTGGGGGGTGCCGCTGAGGTCGAGCCGAGCGCGCTTTGGTGGGGTGGAGTCGTTCTGTTCTAAGTTGAATATGCTGGAAGTAACAAGTTATATATAATTAAAACGGCAATATTTTACTACTAACAAAAAAAAACATATTATATAAGGTGTAAAAATATTAGCTGCAAATATAATGCACTTAAAGATATTGATATAAAGCTTCTACATTCTTTTAGAATCTAGATGTCACGAAAAAGGCACGTCACGGACAAACATTCTCGTTTCATGGACGTACTTATGTTACGTATATTTTTTCTGGGTCAAAATAAAAGTTGATGTAAATCTTACTTTAACTTTTTGTTACATAGTTTTGTTAAAACAAATTTGAGTTAATATCAATATAGTATTTGATTAAAACACCAAGTATTCGAAATTACTATCTTGTGGACATTTCTACAAAATGCCGTGTGATGCCGACTTAGAATAGCAGCACCCCACATCCTTCCCGTGGGTGTCGTAAGAGGCGACTAAGGGACTCGTATTGACATATTACAATTTTTAGGCGACAGGCTGACAACCTGTCACTATAGTAATACACATGTATTCTAAACAAATAATGAAAACAATTCTCAAAAATGTCAGACGACGCAATAGCGACCGCATTCATACGGCGGTTAACGCTCTGCCTACCCCGCAAGGGATAAAGGCGTGATATATGTATGTATTGTATGTATGTAGATCATTTAGAGACATTCACAAATCTTACCTCTTGGATCTATTAAGTTTAGGTGTACATATGAAGGGCGTTTCTTCAATATTGAGCGCGCGTTTCAGCCCTTTACGCGCTTTGGGCTTGTTCATCCATGTTTCACTCGCGTTTTCTATCGTATCCTGAAAATTAAATACCATAAAACACTTACGAAAGTTCTGTTGTAAAGAATATACGAAAATGAGAAGATATAAATCTGACAACCGTTTAACCACGTACAAAGTATTTTTTTCTTCTATCTTTTAAAACCACTTTTATTTCATTATTCTATTACGAGTTAATAACAGTATATACCGGATCCGTAGAGTTCAAAAAAATCACTTACTTGTATGAAAGATGATTTGTATACAAAAGTATTCTTCGGAGATTTGGCTTGGATGAATACTGACATAGGTTTCGGGGCAAAAACTGAAAAAGAAACAATTGAAAATAAGTTCATAAGATAAGAAATCAAAGTTCAAATAAAATGGTAAAATAGCGTAGTCTAAGGTAATAAATCTACTATCCAATAACAAACCAATAAGGTTAACATGGAAACTTCTGTGTCATGAGAAGTTGAATACTCACTATGCGACTCCCACTCCTTTTCACTGATCGAATGCGCCACAGTATTGGTAATAGCGGGCAGTGTACCACACAACACTTCGACAAGCGTGTCCCGCGCGCCCTGCCGGTCCATAAGGTCGGTGAGGGACTCTACGGAGGCGGTGTAGTCTTTGCCCCGCGGTTTGGATTGCTTGATCCGCTTGTTGTATTGCTCGGCTTCTAGATATCTGTGGAGGGTTATTGTTAAAACTTATGAAGATTACGCTATCAAATATAAAAGATTTTGTATATAAGGTGTAAAAATATTAGCTGCAAATATTTTAAGTGGTGAATCAGCCCATAATTCACCTGATATAAAGAAAGATACTGTTAACACAATGTGTGTTTCACTGATTTATATTTATAAATGGCTTCCTAGGGAAAAAACTATTTAAAATCTTGACCAAAAAAATATAAGACAGTGGGCCGAAGGACAATCAAATAAATTTATCAATTTGGGGTCAAATCAGACTTACAAAAAATTTAAATGTAAAATTTACTACATAAACTGCAATACGAGATAACTTAAAAATTGCTGTTATTGTTTGAATGGATGTATCGAATCTTATATTGGCTCAACATCACACCATGCGAATTGTTCTTTGTTAATAAGTCCATGTTCTCTGCATCGTAATGTGATATGATGTTACTATTTAATTTAGCCACAAGTAAATGCAGTTTTACCTTGACTGCTGCAGGTAATACATGATGAGAATGTCTGAAGTCTGAGCTTCGTTGCAGTTCTCGAGGTATTTGATGAACACTTCCTCTTCAAGCGGCTGCAGCGTGGCTTGCAGAAGCTTCGATAGCTGCCCCGTGTTGCGACAACCTATAGGAAAAGATGGATAATAAATAGCTAGATTGAAAGACCTCCAACTTGGACTAGCAAACTAGTTGGAATTTGAAGTGAAAATTTTAGCAAATTCTAAAAAAAAACTCTGACCTAATTTTAAAACGTTGCAGTTAAAATTTTAACAGTTTTACATCCAAGTAGATTTACAATGAATACTTTTAGAACGTCAAGTTTACCCGTGATCATGCATTACGTTTGGAACAGCATCGAAATATCGGGAGCTCAAAATAAAAAAGAATTCGTTGGATGTACCCGTTAAATTATACTAACTATAATATCGCCGTGTGATTCCGGCTTAGAATGGCATCACCCTATTTCTTGCCGCGGATGTAGTAAGAGGTAAGGGGGGATTCGAGGGTTTCACGTGCATTACAACTTTAGGTGACAGGCTGACAGCCTGTCACTACAGTGATACACGAATGATCTGTAAGGACCCTCGATACGTGTCAGACGTGACGATGGTGACCGTGATTTTGCGATCGTTGACCTTCTGATTTGTGTATGTATGTATGAATATACAGTATACTCGCTCCTACTCCTACTGTAGGACTGTACTCCAGATCGCAGCAGGCTGCCAGTCTTGTAGCTGGATGATGATGGTATACTCACTGCTGAAGAACAAGTTGAGGAGGTGCGCTTTGTGGTCTGGTGTGGGCGCGCTCCGTACGCACATCCTGATCACGTCCAGCGCCTCCAGCACCAGCCCGCGAGCCAGGTACAGCTCGCAGCAGGCTGCCAGTCTTGTAGCTGGATGATGATGGTATACTCACTGCTGAAGAGCAAGTTGAGGAGGTGCGCTTTGTGGTCTGGTGTGGGCGCGCTCCGTACGCACATCCTGATCACGTCCAGCGCCTCCAGCACCAGCCCGCGAGCCAGGTACAGCTCGCAGCAGGCTGCCAGTCTTGTAGCTGGATGATGATGGTATACTCACTGCTGAAGAGCAAGTTGAGGAGGTGCGCTTTGTGGTCTGGTGTGGGCGCGCTCCGTACGCACATCCTGATCACGTCCAGCGCCTCCAGCACCAGCCCGCGAGCCAGGTACAGCTCGCAGCAGGCTGCCAGTCTTGTAGCTGGATGATGATGGTATACTCACTGCTGAAGAGCAAGTTGAGGAGGTGCGCTTTGTGGTCTGGTGTGGGCGCGCTCCGTACGCACATCCTGATCACGTCCAGCGCCTCCAGCACCAGCCCGCGAGCCAGGTACAGCTCGCAGCAGGCTGCCAGTCTTGTAGCTGGATGATGATGGTATACTCACTGCTGAAGAGCAAGTTGAGGAGGTGCGCTTTGTGGTCTGGTGTGGGCGCGCTCCGTACGCACATCCTGATCACGTCCAGCGCCTCCAGCACCAGCCCGCGAGCCAGGTACAGCTCGCAGCAGGCTGCCAGTCTTGTAGCTGGATGATGATGGTATACTCACTGCTGAAGAACAAGTTGAGGAGGTGCGCTTTGTGGTCTGGTGTGGGCGCGCTCCGTACGCACATCCTGATCACGTCCAGCGCCTCCAGCACCAGCCCGCGAGCCAGGTACAGCTCGCAGCAGGCTGCCAGTCTTGTAGCTGGATGATGATGGTATACTCACTGCTGAAGAGCAAGTTGAGGAGGTGCGCTTTGTGGTCTGGTGTGGGCGCGCTCCGTACGCACATCCTGATCACGTCCAGCGCCTCCAGCACCAGCCCGCGAGCCAGGTACAGCTCGCAGCAGGCTGCCAGTCTTGTAGCTGGATGATGATGGTATACTCACTGCTGAAGAGCAAGTTGAGGAGGTGCGCTTTGTGGTCTGGTGTGGGCGCGCTCCGTACGCACATCCTGATCACGTCCAGCGCCTCCAGCACCAGCCCGCGAGCCAGGTACAGCTCGCAGCAGGCTGCCAGTCTTGTAGCTGGATGATGATGGTATACTCACTGCTGAAGAGCAAGTTGAGGAGGTGCGCTTTGTGGTCTGGTGTGGGCGCGCTCCGTACGCACATCCTGATCACGTCCAGCGCCTCCAGCACCAGCCCGCGAGCCAGGTACAGCTCGCAGCAGGCTGCCAGTCTTGTAGCTGGATGATGATGGTATACTCACTGCTGAAGAGCAAGTTGAGGAGGTGCGCTTTGTGGTCTGGTGTGGGCGCGCTCCGTACGCACATCCTGATCACGTCCAGCGCCTCCAGCACCAGCCCGCGAGCCAGGTACAGCTCGCAGCAGGCTGCCAGTCTTGTAGCTGGATGATGATGGTATACTCACTGCTGAAGAGCAAGTTGAGGAGGTGCGCTTTGTGGTCTGGTGTGGGCGCGCTCCGTACGCACATCCTGATCACGTCCAGCGCCTCCAGCACCAGCCCGCGAGCCAGGTACAGCTCGCAGCAGGCCTGCCAGTCTTCCAGCTTGTCGCTGTCGTTCGCCTGCCAAACAAACATATGAAAATTTATACTCGAGTACCTTAGAGCATTCACCCTATGCACCTCCCTTCATAGACAACTCCTCCGTAACAGTCAATTACCGAACATTTTTTTCTGGGAAGCACAGCAGACAAAGATAATTTTACAAAACTTGACAATCACATTCAAATGGCAACTGTCAGTTTCAACATGGTGAACTCACACTTATTCGCACTGAACCGAACCGAATTTTAGAATTCTTATAAAACATCGCAAGCTTGCCGGATTCCACAGATTGTAATACTTTTGACTATAACAACATCTAGGATAAGAAATTTAAAACGTGTGGCAAGACCAATCGTTTTGGACTTTCGTGCACGGAACCGAAAACGAACATTCCATAAATTGAGCTCCAATTCTTTAGGAAAAGAAGTTTTGTAAGAAATTTATACAAGCAATATTTTACCTTGTCCAAGTTGGCATGTGTGGCGGGCGGCGGTGGTTTCCGTACATGCAGATATTGCAAGGCAGCTTGCGTCTTCTTCTGCGCGAGGAGAGACGACAGCACCACGCTATGCTGCCATTGTGACAGGTTGTTGCCGGTTAAGCATTGTAGCTGGTCTAGTGCGAACTGAAAATTAGAATAATATATCAACGAACTGATAGTACATGGACAATAGAACAAATTAAAAACAAATCACATTCACCTAGAAAGAAAACAATTGAATTAATATAAGCGAAACAATGTATAAATAAAGGTGCCAGCTTAGCATAACAGCATTCCATTTCTGACACTGGGTATCGTAATAGGCGACTAAGGAATGAGTCTAGGGAGTAGGCAGCAACATTCCCCGTAATTACAACACCTTGCACTGCGCACACCAAGCGCCTGCCAAGCGTGGTGAGTATAGAATAAAATACCAAGTGAAGGATACCCATGTCCAGCAGTCGACCTACCTTAAGGTTTACTCAAGAAAAAATCAATGAAATATACCAGTAATAGGAATTCAGATGAATGAATAAATACGAACGAAACTTACATCAAAATCCCTGTGGTCCAGATGCCAGAATGCTTGTGTAGCTTTGATAGCAGTATTACTCAAACCAAACATTGTTGGAAACTGCATCAGACGACGAATCACCGTCTCGTGTCTAGAACAAGAATTTCATAAAATTATACAAGAAATACACAATCAAATTAGAATTCGAAAAGAAATGGAAATATGTTTAACAAATAGGCATCACATTTTTTTTCTGTCTGAAAATACGCACCTGACTTCATCATAAACCATGGAATAGTCCACAAGTAAATAAAGTACCAAGGAATGCTTGTGTTCTTCAGCTACATCCGGTAGCAGGTACAGACGTAGTAGCGAGTAGAGGGATGGAGGCGGGTACAAGCCATTCGTCTCACTGCCACCTCGAATCCACATCCTGAAAAGGGGATACACATTAAATGAACACAGCAAACAGACATTGAATTCGATTTTAATTATTTTTTCTGTCAAAAGGTCATAATCTAATGATAGGGGTCAACTTGAACCTATTGCGAACGCAAGTTGGTAGCTGTAAGGAGAATATTGCAAATTGATGCATTGTTTACAATAAAATGTGACTAAAGCAAAGTTCAAAGTTCAATCGTTTCTTTCCAAGTACTTAAGATTCAGAACCAGTACTATTAGCCATTAGAATGTTACAATACTTTAATTGAATAAATGGATTAGTCATTGTAAAAAAAACTCTTTTAAAAAAATATATATGTTCCTAGTAGAAGCACTACGCCAATCTATTGTTCATCTGTTCTGTTGTCTAGAATGAAGTAACAGATATTAGAAAGGGTGAATTTCATTCATTGACTCCTTGAACAAAAAAAATATATTGAATGCATAAATATAAATAACAACTTACTGATGTATCCTATCACCTCCGAACTCCTCTTCAATGAGTTGATCGATGTACAGCAGCGAGCAGGACTTCTTAGCCGCGTTCTCATCGCACATGTTGTGCTCCTGTAGACGGTGGAGCTTCACGCGCCTGAGAATAGAAAATCAAAGAAACATTACTATCACAATCTCTTCAAATTACCTTCTAATGGATCAACCAACCAATGGCTTTCCATAAAGTGATTACGAATAACCATTAAGTGTTGATCCCTTCAATTGCTAATTCCAACAACTCTAGTTTCAGTGTTTTTAAATCGTGAAAAACACACGCTTTGGTGCCATGATTAGGATATTATAAAAAACAGTATAGTGCCGTGACCAGGATGATTTTTCAAACCTAAACCTAAACTAGAAATATCTAAACTGTCTGTATGGGTTGGTATTGCACAGACAAAGTGAAATATACCTCAATTTGAAGAATATATTTTTTATTGAACATCCATACCTCTTGTTATAAGTGGTGACGAGTTGGTCCCCCGGGTAGGAGAGCGCATGGCAGGAGTCCTGCCGCTCCGGCAGCAAGCCCACCCGCAGGAACCACTGCACCACTTGGAAGTATAGCGACACCGTTCCTATGCCCTTGTATTTCTCCTCCATTTCGCTGAGAGCTGAAATAAATAAATACCAATGTATTATTATTCATTTCGAATGGGTATTTTACCAACATTCTACAATTAGTATTATGCCGTGTGATGCCGGCTTAGAATAGCATCACCCCATTTCTTTCCCGTGGGTGTCGTAAAAACCGACTAAGGGACTAGTGGGTTTCATTTTCAATTTTAGGCGACAGGCTGACAACCTGTCACTATAGTAATTCACGGTTTATCTGAAACGACCCTCAAACATTTGTCAAACGTGGCGATAACGACCTTAATTTCACGGTTCTTGACGCTCTGCCTACCCCGCAGGGATATGGGCGTGTATGTATGTATGTAGTATTATACCAATAAAGTGGTAAGTTAAAAAAAACTGACTATAAATGTTCGCTACCATTATTACAGACTGCGAAGAGGCCTGTCTTTTCGGCTCAGTGTTCATACAAAGAAGAGCTATACAATGTTCTGTCTATACTTTCAGTGACACTTCAGGAAACAATGCTATTTGACATTTCATATACGTCATGACTATATGGCAGAAAACAGAAGTAACCTTACTATGATTCAGGTTGCGTTGGAATCAAATGCTGCAAAATGTTCTTACCATCGGGAACGACTAAGTTGCAGCATTTGGTGAGTATAGAGTCAAGCAAGCCCGTCAGTTGTGTGAGCTGCTGCACGCAGTGCTCCAAGCAACGGACTACGTTCCTGGAAATAACAACAAAATAAAACAATTATTAAGTAATTAAATTTACAAGAAACTTTTAGAAATTTAAACTTATACATTTGTAAAGAAAACATAATTTAGACTAAGGGCTGAACTTGATATCGGAATCTTATTTAGCTACTGACATCACATCGAAACACATCGCATAGACAGGGTTCATCGGTTCGCTAGAAGTGTCGGCGTCCCACATGAAAAGAAAGACCGAACAATAGAAAAACTGATACCATGTTTCATCGGGTCGTTAAGACAACTCGGCGTTTCACAATAAAAGAAAGAATAGATTTTTTTTAGCTAAAAATATCTTACTAAAGTTTTGCAAAAATATGTAAGAAAAGCTTACCTGTCTGGCAAAGTCGAAGACGTGAAAAGAGGTGCAGTTAATTCTCTTGCGTTTTCTTTCAATTCTATTGCTCTCTTCCAACACCAATCCACCTAGGAACAAAAAATAAACAGTTTGTAAATATTACTCTTACTAAGATATAAATAGCTCTAAACAGATATCAAGAATATGGTCTAAAACAAAACACGAGCGAAGCAAGCGTAAATGTATGTTAATTATGTCATTGTTTCAATGTGCGCGAATTATATGGCGACTCCAGTGGGAATTATGCAAAGATAGATGTGGAGTATTAGGTATATGAAAGCAAATAATATGCATATATTGAAGTGTTCAACAGTAGACATCTGAAACTAACGATAGAAGAAAAGAGGCGAGCGAAGAGAGCGGGATTTCTGTTGGTAAATAAGGGTAAGATCTAAGCGGGCGCGGGGAGCCTGTGCCTTTACTAGCGCAACGATAATTTTCCATATTTTGTAATAATAAGGTGTAAAAATAATAGCTGCAAATATTTTAAGGGGTGAATCAGCCCATGAAACTGAATAACTTTCCCCAAGAAACATACTTATGTCGAAATACGAAAAAAAAATTTTGGACCTCCCATACAAATTGACTTGATCAGTCAATAATTTTCTATGGGAGGGCCAATTTTTTTTCGTATTTCGACCTGTTTCTTGGGAAAATTTGTTTAGTTTCATGGGCTGGTTCACCTCTTAAAGTATTCACAGCAAATTTTTTTACACCCTGTATTTACCAAGAAGGTGAGTGTACAGCCAGCTCCAATATGGCTGCCGGCCGCCCAGTCGCGCGCGCAGCGCTTCAGGAAGCGAGACAGCCGAGCCTCCAGCGCCACTGACAGCAAGTACCTGCGCTGCTCCTCCTGAACACACAATATACAATACTTACCAGGAAGCTGAGAGTACAGCCGGCTCCAATATGGCTGCCGGCCGCCCAGTCGCGCGCGCAGCGCTTCAGGAAGCGAGACAGCCGAGCCTCCAGCGCCACTGACAGCAAGTACCTGCGCTGCTCCTCCTGAACACACAATATACAATACTTACCAGGAAGCTGAGAGTACAGCCGGCTCCAATATGGCTGCCGGCCGCCCAGTCGCGCGCGCAGCGCTTCAGGAAGCGAGACAGCCGAGCCTCCAGCGCCACTGACAGCAAGTACCTGCGCTGCTCCTCCTGAACACACAATATACAATACTTACCAGGAAGCTGAGAGTACAGCCGGCTCCAATATGGCTGCCGGCCGCCCAGTCGCGCGCGCAGCGCTTCAGGAAGCGAGACAGCCGAGCCTCCAGCGCCACTGACAGCAAGTACCTGCGCTGCTCCTCCTGAACACACAATATACAATACTTACCAGGAAGCTGAGAGTACAGCCGGCTCCAATATGGCTGCCGGCCGCCCAGTCGCGCGCGCAGCGCTTCAGGAAGCGAGACAGCCGAGCCTCCAGCGCCACTGACAGCAAGTACCTGCGCTGCTCCTCCTGAACACACAATATACAATACTTACCAGGAAGCTGAGAGTACAGCCGGCTCCAATATGGCTGCCGGCCGCCCAGTCGCGCGCGCAGCGCTTCAGGAAGCGAGACAGCCGAGCCTCCAGCGCCACTGACAGCAAGTACCTGCGCTGCTCCTCCTGAACACACAATATACAATACTTACCAGGAAGCTGAGAGTACAGCCGGCTCCAATATGGCTGCCGGCCGCCCAGTCGCGCGCGCAGCGCTTCAGGAAGCGAGACAGCCGAGCCTCCAGCGCCACTGACAGCAAGTACCTGCGCTGCTCCTCCTGCAACAGATAAAAAAATTCAAATACTGAATGATAAGCTGAAATTTGACTAGATAATGAGAACGGATGGTAAGTACAACTTTCCCCAACATAGGTTAAGATACGAGAAAAGCAAACTATATTCCTTGGTGGAGTGGAGATTTGCCGTGTGAAGCTTAGAATAGCATCATCGATTGGCGGTCAGCCGCCACGATTGCGACCGTATTTATACGCCCGTTAGCGCTCTGCCTACCCCGCTAAGAATAAAGGCAAGATATATGTGTGTGTGTTGTTGTCTCATAGACTGTTTTTTCACCATCATCGTCTGCATCGTTACTTACCATCAGGTGAGATAGTAGACAAATGCGATAAATAAATAAAAATAAAATAAATTAATTATCTTCAGCAATTCTTTGCTCCGCTTCGTACTCCGCCGTTCCTTACCTACTCCGTAAGGGATAGAGGCGTGATATATGCATGTATGTATTACCTGGTCGGTGGTGGTACAGTTGTCTACGTATAGCGGCGCGAGGCCGACTTGCACGCACGCGTGGTATAAGCGTGTGGGGTTGAGCAGCGCGCTGGGGCCGACCTCGTCTATGGAGTTGATGATCTGCCGCTGTATGCCGCACGTGTGTAACACGCACGCCTCCGATGTGTTCAGGCAGATGCATTCTGAAATATAAAGAATAGATGTTTTTTACAAAAAGTATGGTTGACCAGGATGGTTCAATGGTACACAGAACATTGAGTTAGAATATATTTGCATAATTCGAACGATTTTGTAAAATCAAATAATTCATATGAAATATATTTTAATCGAAATCTTTGTAAAGGTGCTAAGCATTTCTACATCACATCATCATTATCCTTTTTTGGATAGAAAAAATGAAGGTAGAAATCAGATAAGAGTAGTGCAAAAAGTTATAAAAAAATGGTGAGAATTTTTAATGAGAATAAATTATAACCCGTTAGAACATTATAGACGAGCGGAGCGAGCCAATTAGTAATAACTGGTATAAAATTGAATTTTGTGGCTGTTAAGGAAGGAAGGTAGAAAATAATAATGCGAAAAGATCGAGCCAGCCATATCTGTGACAAAACTAGATGCGAGCGGAGCGAGCGAGTCACCAAAACGTTATGATAAATTGTGATGCGAGCGAAGCGAGTAACTTAAAAAGAAATGTGAGTATATGTCACTCACCATAGCGCAGGGAGTTGGGAAAGAAGTGATCCTCGAGGCTGGTGGCGGCGCAGTACACCGCCACGGAGCTGGGCGCCAGCCGCGCGTCCAGCGTGCCCTCCAGCAGCGAGCAAGGGGGGAGGGGGCTGACAGTGTCACTCACCATAGCGCAGGGAGTTGGGGAAGAAGTGCTCCTCGAGGCTGGTGGCGGCGCAGTACACCGCCACGGAGCTGGGCGCCAGCCGCGCGTCCAGCGTGCCCTCCAGCAGCGAGCAAGGGGGGAGGGGGCTGACAGTGTCACTCACCATAGCGCAGGGAGTTGGGGAAGAAGTGCTCCTCGAGGCTGGTGGCGGCGCAGTACACCGCCACGGAGCTGGGCGCCAGCCGCGCGTCCAGCGTGCCCTCCAGCAGCGAGCAAGGGGGGAGGGGGCTGACAGTGTCACTCACCATAGCGCAGGGAGTTGGGGAAGAAGTGCTCCTCGAGGCTGGTGGCGGCGCAGTACACCGCCACGGAGCTGGGCGCCAGCCGCGCGTCCAGCGTGCCCTCCAGCAGCGAGCAAGGGGGGAGGGGGCTGACAGTGTCACTCACCATAGCGCAGGGAGTTGGGGAAGAAGTGCTCCTCGAGGCTGGTGGCGGCGCAGTACACCGCCACGGAGCTGGGCGCCAGCCGCGCGTCCAGCGTGCCCTCCAGCAGCGAGCAAGGGGGGAGGGGGCTGACAGTGTCACTCACCATAGCGCAGGGAGTTGGGGAAGAAGTGCTCCTCGAGGCTGGTGGCGGCGCAGTACACCGCCACGGAGCTGGGCGCCAGCCGCGCGTCCAGCGTGCCCTCCAGCAGCGAGCAAGGGGGGAGGGGGCTGACAGTGTCACTCACCATAGCGCAGGGAGTTGGGGAAGAAGTGCTCCTCGAGGCTGGTGGCGGCGCAGTACACCGCCACGGAGCTGGGCGCCAGCCGCGCGTCCAGCGTGCCTTCCAGCAGCGAGCAAGGGGGGAGGGGGCTGACAGTGTCACTCACCATAGCGCAGGGAGTTGGGGAAGAAGTGCTCCTCGAGGCTGGTGGCGGCGCAGTACACCGCCACGGAGCTGGGCGCCAGCCGCGCGTCCAGCGTGCCCTCCAGCAACGAGCAAGGGGGGAGGGGGCTGACAGTGTCACTCACCATAGCGCAGGGAGTTGGGGAAGAAGTGCTCCTCGAGGCTGGTGGCGGCGCAGTACACCGCCACGGAGCTGGGCGCCAGCCGCGCGTCCAGCGTGCCCTCCAGCAGCGAGCAAGGGGGGAGGGGGCTGACAGTGTCACTCACCATAGCGCAGGGAGTTGGGGAAGAAGTGCTCCTCGAGGCTGGTGGCGGCGCAGTACACCGCCACGGAGCTGGGCGCCAGCCGCGCGTCCAGCGTGCCCTCCAGCAGCGACACGCGCGTCGCGCTCATGAACGCGCAGCTTTGCAGAGGGTACGTGGCTGAAAATTCATGAATAATCATTTATAACACCTTATTTCCAGATAATCCTACGCTTTCAGAAGAAAAGAAAGACAAGAGTCTCTTTCATTCAATGCCCTTTTATGTTCCGGAGACTACTCCAAAAATATACATACAAATATAATAGGCATAAATACTGACAGGTCAAATGAGCTACTTTTTTAAATGATATTTTGAATCAAAATACGAATAGATGACGTCTACGAAGACTTACTTTTATATTACTTTTCTTGTTAATAATTCAAACTTTGAATCTTTTTACAAATTATAAATGGTATATTTGGTATTATTGGACAATAGTTTTAACTGTACAATTGTCTTTTTATTTTATTAATGACAAAGTCATCTATCGAATACCAGCAGAATAATGGTTGAAACTTACCCGGCATTTGGTCTTTGTACCACTGATCGAGATCAAACAACAGCATTCCGTACTGCGAGGACGCATTAGCATTCTCTCCCCAACACTCCCATACCAGCTGGCAAAGGTTGAGCATGCCTGCAAGAATTATTAAGGTTTTCAATAAGTAGTTTCAGATATAAATTAACTATTCAACAATGTATTTATGCTAATATCCTAAGTAACCCACTAACTTGACTATCTTCTATTATGGTATATCAAGAAAACAGCAATGTAATTATATCATATTTTCTTTTAGAAGAATAGTAACTAGAAACCTCTACTTAGATTTTTGACTCTCCCAGCATGTTTATCACACACACACACACAAATCACGCCTATATCCCTAGTGGGGTAGGCAGAGCTTTAACGACTGTAAAATTAAGGCTGTTATCGCCGCGTCTGACAAATGTTGAGGGTCGTTTCAGTTACATCGTGTATCACCATAGTGACAGATTGTCAGCCTGTCGCCTAAAATTTTGAAGAAGTAGTAAATAGTAGTAAAAACAGTAAATGACTTTAGACTTCTTATGGTCAGAATATCGAGCCATTCAACGACCACAAGCAATAAAATCCAAACGATTGATTTAATGTATCATATTGTAGTTTAAGTTGTCATATATCATACATTCAAAGATTCTGCCAGTGGTTTTTATATCCAAACCGAATTTAAATTTGAATTGACAATTCCTGCCAATATTTTGATGAACATTCATTGAAACGAAAACATTTTTATGCGACCAACTTGCTACCAGTGTTGGGCACAATCAATTACTTTTGTAATTTGATTAATAATTTAACTACTTTTAATTCAATTTAATTCAATCCAAATTACATGTAATTGAAATTACCAGTAATCGCGATTATTTTTCCAATTATGTAATTATGTAATTATAATACGTAATTCAATTACTCAATTACATTTTGTACTATGATAGAATGGATCTTTGCTATAGTAATACGGAATGCATGGAACAGCCTTCCACATATTCATAGGGGACAACTTGACCCTAGGAACATATTATTATGTCAGGCAACAACAGAAAATATTCAATCTCCCATACAAAATGAAATATATTAAGTAGGTACTGGGGGAAATTTGTTCAGTTCATGGTCTGAATGCACCCTATCAATATTCAGAAGACTGGCCTGATGGCGTAGTGGACTGGATAGAAGCCCTGCCTGCTACGCCGAGGGTCGTGGGTTCGATTCCCACACAGCACAAGTATTTGAAAGTTAAATTTCAAACATTTGTGTTGAGTCTGGATGTTTTCTATGTACCTATTGTAAGTATTTACAAAAAAAGAGTATTTGTGTATTAATATCAGCTATCTAATTCCCATAGTACAAGTTTTGCCTAGTTTGGGGCTAGATGGCTGGCGCTGTGTGTGGGAGAATGTGAAATGTCCAGAGTCGTTATGAGGTCTAATTTGAAATAAATAGTAGTTTTTATGACAAAGGCCTTAACTAAGTGATATAATTACGCTATTTTGAATCATATTGTTTTGTTTGGCTCATTATTTAGTAATAAACACATGGTTGAAATATCCTGATAGTTGTTATTTATATGGCCCTTGTTCATATGTAATTGAGTAATTTAGTAATTTTAATTACAATTACATCAAAGTAATTGTTAATCTAAATTACTTTCAAGATTTATAATCAGTAATTCGTAATTTTAATTACATACAATAATTGTAATTTTGTAATTAGTAGTTAATTACAATTTGCCCAACACTGCTTGCTACATATTTGGGGCTGTTCATAAATTACGTGAAATTTTTAAGAGTAAAATCTCATCTAATCTTCAGACATAAGACTGAATACGAGATGTCTTTGATGTCATATTCATATCCAACAAATATGGAAATTCGCTTTATACAAAAATCACGCCTTTATTCTTCGCGGGGTAAGCAGAGCGTTAACGACCGTGTATACGGTCGTCATGTCATCGCCACGTCTGACAAAGTTTTAAGGGTCGTTTCAGTAAAGTCGTGTATCACTATAGTGACAGGTTGTCAGCCTGTCGCCTAAAATTGCAATACACATGAGCCCTTGAGTCCCTCAGTCGTCTTTCACTGCACCCACGGGAAAGAAATGAGGTGATGCTATTCTAAGCCGGCATTGCACGACCGAATTGGCTATAGATCTGAATAAAAAGAAAAATAAATAAAAGAACTATCATACTTTCAGAAAAATATGGCAAAAAACACATAAAAATATGCACCTACTCTCATACTTTGTGTGTAAAAGAAAACGTATTTTTATAGTACCTACAGCCAGTCGGCAGATTATGATTTTATACAGGAGTTCCATTTGTTTTGACTTTTCTGGAATAGTGTTTCCAGGAGAAAGTTGTTTAGTTTCATTATCTACAATATATCTGTAATATAATGTATTTGTAATAATTAGTTACGTTCGATATTTGTATTAACCGTCTTTTTGAAACTTTACCTACCTACACTAGTGTACATACATACATACATATATCACGCCTTTATCCCTTGCGGGGTAGGCAGAGCGTTAACAGCCGTAAGAATACGGTCGCTATCGCCACGTCTGACATTTTTGAGTATTGTTTTCTAAGATGTTTAACAGTTGTTAATTTAACTGTGAATGTAAATGTCAGGAAAACCACAAAATTTGCCACATTGTATTATTTATTGTTTTTGTTTCTTTATAATATAGATCATAAATATAGAACTTACTTTCTTCTCCCTCTCCTCCAATGTTAGAATTGACGGAGTAGGTATGGCAGGACACACAGCGCCCACCGACTACTTCTGAAGCCTCCTCTGTTGTGGTTAACTCCACTTGGAATCTTATTGTGGCCGACAGGAATTCCTAAAGGAAATAAAGGGTTAAGCATTGTTTCTTTTCAGATGCAACACATATTATGAAAGTGATGTTTCATTATACATACAATTTTGCTAGCACAGTAAAAAATAATAATTTCAGATGTTTTATTGAATCAAAAATATGAGTTCCCCAAGGAAAAGGAAAAGATAATAATAGCAGTTCTTTGAAGAGTTTTTCATAGAGAGAAAGGATCCCTAAATGGCAGCAGATCGTCATGCTTTCCCTATTCCACTGAGGCTCTTACATATACCAGGCGTTCATGCTTTCTCCCTCGCACTTAGGTAATCGCCGTCATTTACAGATCCTTTCCTTAATTGAATGGCCTCAACTGAAATACCATAATTCTCACCTGATAAAGGCACTTAGTATCAGACAGCATTCTCTTGCCCTGATAAGTGAGAGAGTACATTACAGCAAAAGGAAACTCCTCCTCCTCAAATCTGTCCAGCACTGAGAAGATTACCCATAAGTAGCAGAATGCCCTGGGGTCATCACATGGCTCCTGAAATAAAAGTTATAAGTGAGGAATGTCTTTTCAAAAGGTATTTTGTTTTCGGTATGCCCAAAAACCTTTTTATTAAAAATTTAGGGTGTTATGAAAAGTACATACTTACTTCCTTTCATGAGGTGTACAGCTCATGAAACTGAACAGCTATTCCCAAGGAACATAAGTCGGTATATAAAAAAAAAATTGGACCCAGACTCAGTTGGCTGGTAAATTTCAGGTAAAAATAAATGGGAAATAAGCCATTTTGATAAAAAAGCCAGTTTAATGCTTGAGTTTTTTAGTGAAATAAAACTGAGAGAAGTGTTTTTTTTATGTGATTATATATACTGAAACAATGTTGTGTTTTACTAACCTGGAATCCAAAATGTGTAACCGGAAGGCACTCAACATTGACTTGAGATGTAAACTCCAAATCCAGATTCAGCAGGTTCCATAGTTGAAAAGCTCCAAAATTGAACCCCACTGCTAAACTACCTAACTGTGGAATGTATTGAATAACTGTCACCCGAACGTGATCTTTTCTTGCTTTCATTCTGACAGTACCATCAGGGTTACGGAAAATGTATGTGTTCCCTTCGACTATTGAGTTTTCATTCAATAATACAGCAATATGATCATCATTTTCAACAGCCAAGTCTCTTTGAGTTTCCAATTGGCCAATAGTGTTTAGTGGCAAGAAAGTAATGTTAGCGGAATTCTCTTCCCCTCTAACCATGTGTTCATAGCCTTGTGATATGTCTTTCATTGCTTGTACGAGACCGGCGCGATTTAAATCAAAGACGAATATCTCTCCGCTTTTAGTGCCAGCCATGACGGCACCATCAAAACAAGTGAAAGGCCCGTCTGGAAAGCCATCACATACGGCTAGTTCGGTCACGACAAGCTCAGTTTGTATGCATCGGAGGATCTGGGAGCCGTTGATGTGGAACACGCAGATTATGCCAGCAATGTCCTCACATTCCAAACTGATGAGGAGCTGGGTGGAGTTGTTGGAGAGGGACGTTGGTAGTTCCACCACACATGTTACTGTTGTTCGGAAGTTGCTGAAATAGTTTAAACACAGTTGAAATCTATGAATGTGTGCGTGTAATGTAGGAACACCTGGATATGACGCAAATATTTGAAAACTAACGGCCAGCCCAGTGGCTCATTTTCCCATGGAAATTATTAGTTTTCCCAGCAAGTTTTGTACATGTAAACCTTCCTCTTGAATCACTCTATCTATTAAAAATAACTGCATCATCATCTGTTGTGCAGTTTTAAAGATTTAAGCATACATACATACAGATGCGTATACTATGTAGTGATTATCTAAACATTATATCCCACTTATGTGAAGATCAAGCCCCAAAGTCAGACTATTGGGTCAGTCTAAAGAAGCAGCATGGGACTTGCAACAACAATATAAAATTAATTGGAGAGGGTAGGATTAATTTATCATTTTTAAAATTTCAAATGCTTTTCAATAAATAAACCTATTGGCATACTTAATTTATTTGAAGTTACCTGAGTGAAGCGCCAAAAGTCCGTTGAGCAATTTTCAGACCAGTTCTCAAGTCAACAACACAGAACTTGGGTCCCAATGCAAGCCACCCATGTTTGGTATCATTCAGTATCCCACCAAGGGGAGTCTTATCTGTAATAAACGAAAAGGCCGAACATTGTAGGTAGGTATACAACTTATACGCCGATAAACACACTATTTATAAGAATGTTGTCATCAATACAATAACCAAACAAACATACCCGGAAAATCTTCAGAAGGCTGCAAGTAACTAAACACTGCGGGTGATAGATTTGTGGTTTTCACAATAGAGAACACGCTATCTTGTAATTTTTGCATATTTACACGATTATGATCTGTTTTTTATATGACCGAAAACATACTATTTATAAGAGGTTAGGATACATTTTGATGAAATTATTTTTCACTACACCAAATGCACGAATAGCTTTATATTCAACGAATGTAATTAACAATTTTACTACAATTTACGGCGAATTAGTTGTATAAACCTTGATAAAAATTCATTATCCGAATCCGTTTTTTCTGCGCGCCGCCGTGCGAATTCAAAATGACAGCTGGCTGGCTGACACATTTTAGCGTTGTAGCTTATGTTACGCGTGGGAGCTGTTATTCGTTTATAATATGTATCAATAATAACGTTATCTAAAAAACAAGTTATATCATGAGATGAGGTGAGGTGTTAGTGTTATATGAGGTGATGCTATTCTAAGCCGCATCACACCCACATATGATAAAGACAGGTCCGTGGGCACAGAATAACAGACATTCCGAAAACCGTAACTCAAGGTCAAAATGAACAACTACCCAAATACAACATTAATCGAACATAAAAATAAAAATATTATTTTATAAAAAAAAACCTCCCATAAAAAAATTCCCGATCAGCATCCAATTTTATTTTTACTCTTAGAGCTTTGGTCTTTGGCCAAAATTGTTCAGTTTCACCGATTGAGCTAAGCGTTCTCGGTAAAGTCGGTCGTTCAACCTCCTCCACTTATTATTGAAGTTCTAGCTGTTCCACCCTGACTAGATGGGTGGATTTACGTGTTTAATTTTGGGAAAGTCAGGGAAAGGTGTGTAGGTGCCTACGTCACGCTACAACATACATACCTACATGTACATCGACTGCAAGCGCGAATGCCTACGTGAGCGCAAAGGCAAGGCGATAGAAGCGCTACCTACAAGCATTTCGCCGTACACCTATCTAAGTCGAACCTACGCGTGTGACGTCACATTCAAGCAGCGAGTATACCTACTGGGCGTGCGAGAAGCAAGCGACGATAGATCTGCTACTGCTACACAGTACTGCGCACTATCATGAAGCATTACTACAGCTACTATCTACAAGCAAGCACTACGCATTCATCACGATAGATAGACCATTGAAACTTCGCGCCATTCCACGAGGAACAGCTGAGATGGAGCCCTGAAAAGAGCTGTTCGAAACTTAGAATTTAGCTCTGAAAAGAGCTGTTCTAGTGCACCAACGCACGGCAGAAACACGAAGATCATCATCACAGCATCTTCATCTCGACTGGCTTGGTGCGACGCGAGACGCGACGGAACTGCGCAGACGTCCATCTTCCACGGCGAGCGGCGAGCGAATAGGAAGAGCGCTTTATTTTTTATTTATTTTTTTGTTGGACTATACGTTTACGGCCCCGGGGCCATCAAAACTACGCCTGTCGGCTTGGTGGGGAGCACGTGCTCACCCGGAAATATTTTATTGGTTGTTCAAACAACCAGCCCAATCACGCCCTTGGGGCGAGACTGGGCTTAGGAGTTGTTCTGGGAAGAACTGATCGGACTGAATCTACCCGGTACATGCCGGTAATTGCCAAAGTGAGGCGTAAATGAGGGACCTCCGCGACCCCGCCGGCGGGGACGTCGGTTGCTTGAAGAGCTTGTGGAGTGTGATCTACTCGTAATGGCTGCAGTGGCGGCTTGGGTGATGCAGTGGCGGCTTGGGTGATTTTGTCATCATCATCTGAAAGGACGTGTCTGGGACGGCGTTTGAAACGCGAGGTTGGATAGGGGTAGTAGTTGGACGCGGCAACTATTAGGGGATTTTTATGATGGGGAGCGTTGTCGAAGAAGCGACGGGACGCTTGTTTCATGTAATCTTTAATGGTGGGGAGACCTAAGTCGATGTGGAGGTTGGCGTTCCGCAGGTACAGGGGAGCCCCTGTTGCCCTGCGCATAAATCGGTTTTGGATGACCTGCAGCATATTGAGATGCGACTTAAATGTGTGAGCAAAGACTACGCTGGCGTAGGTCATGATTGGCCTTACGCAGGTAGTGTAGATTCTCACCTTATTCCTAAGGGAGAGTCGGCTCCGTTTGTTCAACATCGGATGTAATCTGCCCAAAACGAACGCCGCACGGTTGCGGACCGTCTTTATGTGACTACGGAAGTTTAACCTGGAGTCGAGGGTGACTCCTAGGTATTTTGTCTCTTTTACCCAGGGGATGGGTCGGCCGAAGAGCTTTACAGCGGGGACGTCCAGCCGGTTAGAGCCCCTACGAAAGTGCACTGCTGCGCTTTTTTCAGGGTTGACCTCGATTCTCCATTTGCGGAACCAGCTCCCGAGGGAGTCTAGCGCGCTCTGGAGAGTGTCGACTAACTTGACATGGTTACGGTTGGATGCGTAAATGGCGGTATCATCAGCGAACATTGCAAGCTGAGATCCAGGTGATTTTGGGATATCGCTGGTGTACAGCGTGAAAAGAAGCGGGGACAGGACGGAGCCCTGAGGTACTCCTGCCTGTATGTGGTGAGGGGACGACAGAGTGCCTTCAACTCTATAGCGAAAACTGCGATTCGACAGAAAGTTTCGTACTAGAAGTACGAGACGATCAGGCACACCGAGCTGGTATAGCTTGTATATCAGCCCGTTGTGCCAGACCTTGTCGAAAGCTTTCGCTACATCGAGGAAGACTGCTCCTGTGGGGGTCTGTTTGCACGAAGCATTTAGCTTGTTAAGAGCGTGTTCGACAATGCGATGCACTTGTTGAACACAAGAATGACGGTGCCGAAAGCCAAATTGCTCCGCGGGGATGAGGTTATTGTTCTCCGCATGGTCACGCAGCCGAGCGTAGATCATGCGTTCGTAAAGTTTAGCGAGGGGGTTCAAGAGACTGATCGGGCGGTAGGAAGTGGGCTGGTTGGCCGGCTTCCCTGGTTTGTGGATGCCGATGACCGTGGCCTCTTTCCAGCATGCTGGAAAGGTGCAGTGGGCCATGGCGGCATTCAGAATGAGGGTGAGCATGTTGATCAAGTGATCGGGCAGGATCTTCAGGACTCGGTTGGTGATGCCGTCCGGTCCTGGAGCCTTTCTGGGCTTGAGCGCCTTTAAGGCATTGCGCACTTCCATCTCAGTAATGGCTCTGAGCGGAGGGCTAGAAGGCGGGAGGGAGACTAGACGTTCGACTTCGGAGTCGACTGTCGACAGAAAAGATAAGTCACAAGGGAGGGCGCTTGGGGTGCATTGGGCTTCGAGACTGGCAGCCAGACATTCGGACTTCTCGTCGTCGTCAAAGGCTTTGGTCTGGTCGGGTCTGTTAAGTACCGGTATTTCGGTGACGGTGTCCCGTTTGAGTGAGCGTTGTAGCTTCCAGAACGCAAGGTGGGACGGCTCCAGCTCCTCGAGGTGCTGGTCCCACCCTGTGTCACGCCATTCAGCTGCACGTTGCTTTACCTCCCTCTGTAAAGCGCGCATGAATTGTCTGTTGGCATCTGATGGGAAGGCGTCAAACGCGCGAACCGCGGCGTTTTTCTCAGTTATCAGATCACGAAGGTCGCTTGGAGGACTGAATTTACGGTCGTCCGTAATTTCGACTGTCCTAGAACAGCTGTCCACAGCGCTTCTGATGTGATTTGTAACTGAGGAGACGGCTTGCTCGATTTTGGTTACGGTGTCGAGCCTTTCTGGTACTTGGTCAAGGTGGATAGAGCTGGGAGCCTTAAGGGCTTCGCCTAATCTCGTCCAGTCTACAATGGTTTTGGTCGGACCACACAGACCTGAAGGGCCGGGGAAGTCAGTTCGGGGGTCTAGTTGCAGGATTACAGGCCTGTGGTCGGAGTCGAGTTCATGACACACTACGATAGAACTTAAGCGAAGGCTTATGTTCTTTAGCAGGGCTATGTCAAGAACATCGGGTTGATGATTTTCGATGCGGGGGAAGTGGGTTGGTTCGGTCGGAGCGACCAAGTCGAAGGACAGTTCTTCCTGCCAAGAAAAGAGACGATTGCCCCTGGGGTTGGTGGCTGCGCAGTTCCACGACAGGTGCTTGGCATTCAAGTCGCCTGCTATGAGGACTGAGCTGCTGAGATTTAGCAAGGACTCGAGCTCACTTTTAAGAAGTGGCTTTTGCACATTTGTTCTGCTTGGGGGCAGATATACCGACACCAATGTGATGGGTTGGTGTCCCGTCATGCCTATGCGGCATGCGGAAGCCTCAATGTGGGAAAGGGGCGGAGTCTCCATGGGAGAGCAGTGGAGTGCTCGCCTGTAGTAGATGAGGGTGCCGCCCTTTTCTCCCGATACGCGGTCATTGCGTACCGTGTTGTAGTTTGCGATGCGCGGGGGTCGCATGTGAGGTTTAAGGAACGTTTCTTGTACAAGAAGGACGTCCAAACCGTGCTCTTTCAGGAAGTGGCTAACTTCCGTCTTTTGGGAGCTAATGCCGTCGGCATTGAAGTAGCCTAGCTTTAGCGACCGAGGCTTGGTCCTACCAGTGCTGGGGTTTCCTAAGTTGGGTGTATTATCCATATTAGGGTTTGAAATTTTTAAAAGCTGTTATCAGATGTGAGTATCTGATGGTTGACTGAATAAGCGCGCTGGGGTTACCAGTGTTGGCTTTTATTTCCCGAGAGTAGGCAATGAGCTCGTCGATGTCGAAGAGGCTCGTGAAGGAGGAGACTACTGAGAGCGCCTCGGCCAGGTCGCTCGGAGAGTCCTCTCTTTGGGAGGTCGGTTTGGGCGGGGAAGGCGGCAGGGTTGCCGGCTTCTTGGGGACACTCGGGGGGGACGCCAAGGGCGTGATTGGGGCTGGGGTCGCTTGGCTCGTTTTGTGAGTCCATGCGGGACTTGGTCTGAGGGGCGGGAAGCTAGTTCCTACGCTAGCGGGGGCGACCGGCTGCGGTTTCGATAAACCGGCCAGCTTGTTGGCGTAGGTGGTTCTGGCGAGGATGCGCTGCAGAACCTTCGGGTTTGCTTTGGGGGCTCGGGGGCAGCCACGGTAGTTGGCTGGGTGGCCAGACTCGCCGCATAGGGCACAGTTGGGAGGGAGGGTGGGAGTGGCGTTTTCCGCTGCTGCGGGCGGGTCCGTCTTCTTAGGACGTTCACACTCAGCGGTGGAGTGATTGTCAGCGCACTTGACACACCGTGGAGCGGCGCGGCAGGTGCGGGAAGAGTGGCCATATAGTTGACAGTTGTGGCACTGGCCGGGGATCCCAGTTTTCCTGGGGGGCTCCATGCGGATGCCCGAGAGATGGCAGATTGTCTTAAGGCCATGGATGGCCTTACCTGCCTGTAGGAAGAGCGCGGCCGCGATCGCTCTATTTATAGAATCGACAGATTTCGCGACCCGCGAAACGCCACGCTCCGCCCCTCGCGTCCCGCGGTTTCGCGTATGTGTGCGCGCATGATTTCATGTGTTTGTAGATTTAATTAGTTGATAAGCTCTGTATGTAAATAGCTAAATGAGAACCTACTTTTGTAAATATAATTAGGCACTTTTTGTAAATAAAACACACATCAATATTCGCTCCTGAATTAGCAGTTTTACCTGTCTACTACCCAGTCACAAATCGCTAAAGTGGTGACACCCTTCAGAAGAATTCTGCAACCTGCAACCTCAAGATTCTGCAACCTGAACAGTCAAGATGGCCAGCAACGAAAATCCTGGAAACCCAGTAATCGAAGGCGACGCGGGAAACAATGGAGAAAAAGAAACTCCGAAGCCACAACCTCGCACCGAACTCGCCGGCATCGCACTCTCCATGCGTATCCCTAAATTCTGGCGCGACCGCGTCAGGCTCTGGTTCATCACATTCGAAGCCGTCACAGCCGACAGCAAGAGAGGAGAGAAAGAACTCGCGCAGATGGTCATCGCACAACTAGAAAAGCAAGACGTCGAGCAGATCGCAGACCTTCTCTACACTCCATCCGATACGAAACCATACACCGAACTTAAGGAGCGCCTCATTTCCGTCTACGAGGAGTCAGAAGAACGGCAACTACAGAAGCTACTATCCGAAATGGAACTCGGTGACCAGAAGCCTACACAGCTACTTCGCCGTATGAAGAGTCTAGCAAGAGGGAAAATCTCGGACGCAACCCTACGTATGATGTGGATGAACCACTTACCATCCCACGTACGCTCAGTCCTCGTCGTAAGCGATAACATCAGCAAATCCACTGCACTAGACGACCTCGCACTCATCGCGGACAAAATGATGGAGCAACAACAGCATCAGCAAATTTCGTCAATCGCAAGCCCGTCTGAATCGAGTCCAGCGAAGCCGTCTGAAACGCAAGCCCTAGTCGACGAAATAAAAAAACTATCACTGGAAGTCGCCGAACTTAAACGCGAACATCATTCACGTTCACAATACCGCTACCGAGAGAAGTCCCCGCACACCCCGCACCCCGCGCGTCCTCGTTCCCGCTCGAGAGGAAATACCTACTACCGTCCGCATACCGATGGCGTGTGCTACTATCACTACAAATTCAAACAACATGCCCGCCGTTGCAACGCACCGTGTACCTACAAGAAGACAAGTACCTACGAAAACCAGCAGCCGGAAAACTAGACCGAACGCTGGCAGCGGCGGACACCGGCGTTCAAGATAAAGAATACCGCCTACTTATCACGGACAAGAACTCAAAACTTACCTTTTTGGTTGACTCGGGAGCAAACATATCCGTAATACCAAAAAGAAAAGGATGCAACGCACCGCCGCTATCTTTCAACCTGTACGCCGCAAACAACACCGTTATACCTACCTACGGAGAGAAAACAATGGAGCTCAATCTCAACTTACGAAGACCATATCGCTGGAAGTTTATCATCGCGAAAGTCAATAAACCAATAATCGGAGCTGACTTTCTACATCACCATAACCTACTTGTCGATGTCAAGAACCGCCGACTGATTGACGGCCGAACCCTACTCGCCGTGAATCTACCTATCTGCAAGTCGGACGAGCCCAGAATCATGAGCATCGATGAACAGCAAAGCTACCACGATATTCTCGCTCAATTCCCCGGTATTACAAGATTAACATCAATGAAACTCAGTCCGAAGCACAGCGTCGAGCACGTGGGTGGATATTTGAAAACTGTTCTTCAGGTCCCTTTCCTGGCAAATTTAAAATTTTAGTTTTATGGTTTTTTTATTATTGCATAATAATGAAGGCCTATTGAAAAGGTTATTTACGAAAAAACACTTAAATCGAACCACAGGTTTCGTCAAAATTCAATTTTGAAATTTGAGGTGCCAGTCAACGGGACATTTTAAGCCAGTCAAGGGACAAAGTAGTTATTTTAACAAAATATATGTATAAAAGCTGTTCAACTTTTGCTTTTAACTAAGTAGAATAGAAGTAAAAGTTGCCGCGGCCTACCAGACTGACGCCCTGAAGCCTCAGTCTGGTTAAGACACGACGCACCTAGTCACAGACAATTTGCTCGTGCTTGAAACACGACACAGCCAGCCCGACATACGAAATGAAACAGCCACAGTGTTCGACAATCACAGTTGACAGGCGGGCATATGTGATCTGTCGACCTCCAGAAGAAGGCTGTTTGAAACAGCCGAAACGTAGACCCAATTCTCCACCAAAACAATAGTAACGTAAGTCGTTTAGACTTAGGCCATAATGAAACAGATGGCATGAGACAAGAAGAAACCACCGAAAAGATTATGACCTGAGAATTAACTGTGTTGTATATTCTGCTACTGAACAGACGAAGATAACCTTAAAGATTACGCAATCAGCCTAAGACACGCATGGCTCAGATAGCCTCAGACACCACTAGGCAAGCAACCTAACACACGCCGCTGTATACATGAGACACGACGCAATCAGCTTAAGAGACATTGCCATCAGACTGAGAAATAACGTAACTAACCTGAGACACGATGCAGTCACGTAATCAGCATGAGACACGATGTACTCAGATTCAAAAAGACTCCGACATACAATGCAATCAGCTTAAGAGACGCCGCAACCATCCTGAGACATAACACAGCCATGCTGAGATACAATGCAGACAGCTGAAGATACGTCGCAATCAACCTCAGACAACGCAGTAGGCTAAGAGACGTCGCAGTCAGCTTTAGAGATGTCGAAGTCACCCTTAGTGAGACATAACGCAGCCGCCCTGAGATACAACGCAGTCTGCTTAAGAGACGTCAAAATCAGCCTGACATAGCGCAGCCACCCTGAGATACAACGCAGTTGCTTAAGAGACTTCGTTTTATGACCCTGACGGAGATAAAACGCAGCCAACCTGAGATGCAACGCAATAAGCTGAAGAGACGTCGCAATCATTCTGTGACATGATGCATTCACCCTGAGATACAACGCAGTCAGCTTAAGAAACGTCGCAATAAGCCTGAGTGAGACATGACGCAACCACCTTTAGATATATCACAGTCAGCTTAAGAGACGTCACAATGAGCCTGAGTGAGACATGACGCAGCCACCCTTAGATACTCGTACATCGCAGTCAGCCTCAGAGACGTCGCACTCAAAAGACGTAGAAATCAGTCTAAACGAGACATAACGCAGCCGCCCTGATATACAACGCAGTAGCTTAAGAGACGTCGCAATCAGTCTGTGACATTACGCAATCACCCTGAGATACTACGCTGTAAGCTGAAGATCGTCGCAATTAACGTGAAACCTAACGCAGAGATCCTGAGATACAACGCAGTCAGCTTAAGATACGTCGCAATGTGCCTGAGTGAGACGTATCGCAGCCAACCTGAGATACAACGCAGTCAGCTTAAGAGACGTCGCAATGAGCCTGAGTGAGACATGACGCAACCACCTTTAGATATATCACAGTCAGCTTAAGAGACGTCACAATGAACCTGAGTGAGACATGACGCAGCCACCCTTAGATACTCGTACATCGCAGTCAGCCTCAGAGACGTCGCAGTCAAAAGACGTAGAAATCAGTCTAAACGAGACATAACGCAGCCGCCCTGATATACAACGCAGTAGCTTAAGAGACGTCGCAATCAGTCTGTGACATTACGCAACCACCCTGAGATACTACGCTGTAAGCTGAAGATCGTCGCAATTAACGTGAAACTTAACGCAGAGATCCTGAGATACAACGCAGTCAGCTTAAGATACGTCGCAATGTGCCTGAGTGAGATGTATCGCAGCCAACCTAAGATACAACGCACTCAGCTTAAGAGACGTCGCAGGCAGCCCAAGACATAACGCAACCACCCTGAAATACACCGCAGTCAGCTTAAGATACGTGAAATTAACCTGAGACTTAACGCAGCCTCCCTGAGATACAACGCAGTAGCTTGAGAGACGTCTATCAATCAGCCTGAGATATCGCGCAGCTACCCCGAGGCCTAAGGCAGCCACACCTAGAGACATAAAGCAAGTGTTTTTAAACTATGTTATCTGCACGAAAAACAATGCTGTTCACCAACTGGAAACCCTTAATCTAACTTACGGTACCCATGGGCAGACATGGGGTGGTGCTATTCTACTCTGCAGGCACACCTTTACACAAAAAAATTGCAAAAACAATCATTAAAATAACATTAGTCACTTGACTGGCATAAAATGTCCCTTGACTGGGAAAAATGCCAGTCAAATGAAGCCAGTCAAGGGACAATTTTCTATGTTTTTAGTGATTTATTGGTAAACGCTTGAATGTAATCAAAATTTTTAAACGAATCTTAAATCTCGCTTTATTATGCGACATTATTTGTTCAGAATAAATCCTCTGTAATAACTCTTTCATGAAGAAAACATGCACAGGAAAGGGACCTGTCGCAGGTGCAAAAATAGGATCTAAAAATTTAACAACTCCTATTTTATTCTAGAAGTGCCCAGGAGCTATATGCTCCCTCTCCAGGGATGAAGAAGTAATCCTGGCAGAAGGCAGAAAAAAGACCCAGCTCATAGTTCTATTAGTTTCAGCGATTCAGTCGTTTTAGACCACGTATTCAGAAAACACAAAAACGTGTGACCGACACAAACTGACATTTTTATCGGTATACGCAGTTAAATATTGTCCAATTAATAATTTTCTATAAATCTACATGATATAAGGATTATTATGATGGGTGAAAAGTTATATGATGTCCAGCTAGATAAAACTTTATACGTGTTTGAATTTTGCAATAGCTGAGTGTGACACGCGAAGAACGCGTGTTTTGACCCCGATTTCAGGTTTCAGATTAAGTTTTAGTTAAACATATTTCATAATTTGTGGATGGAGTTTTACTTTCCAAATTGTCAATTAAACATTCTTTCGTGTGAATGATACTTAAAATCTGTAAGTGTTGTACACTTGAAGAAATTTACGTGTGACCGCAATTTTTAACTGCTCAAATTTTCACCCACGTGATCGAAACTACCGGCCAGCCACTACACTGTCGAGCGAGACCCCTCCCACCTCACCGCTACGAACAAGTCAAGAAGGAGTTCGAAAATATGATAGCTCAGGGCCTATGCCGTCCAAGCAAAAGCCCTTGGGCTAACCCTCTACATGTCGTACCGAAGAAAAATGGAGATCTACGCGTGTGTGGCGACTACCGAAGGCTGAACTCTATAACAAAAGCCGATCGCTACCCGATACCTCGCATCAAAGACTTTACCTACCGACTCGCCGATAAGAAGATTTTCTCTACACTCGATCTCAACAGAGCCTACCAACAGCTACCGGTAGCACCGCAAGACATAGAGAAGACAGCCATAATCACACCATTTGGCTTATTCGAATTTCCTCGAATGTGTCCCGGATTGAAAAACGCAGGCCAAACGTTTCAACGTTTCATTCATGAAGTACTACGAGGCTTAGACTTCGTGTTTCCATTCATCGACGACCTACTCATCGCGTCGAACAATGAAACCGAGCACCGAGAACACCTACGTACCGTGTTATCACGACTCGATGAATATGGAATCACTATCAACCCGTCGAAATGCGTACTAGGGAAGAGCGAAGTCACATTCCTCGGATTCACCGTGAACACTGAAGGCATCAAACCTCCTCAAGAGAAAGTCAACGCCATAGTAGAGTACCCCAAGCCGAAGACAGTCGAAGAACTAAGAAGATTTCTCGGCATGCTAAACTTCTACCGAGCAAATATCCCGAACGCCGCCACTCTACAAGCGCCACTGTGTAAATACCTTCACAATTCTAAGAAACGCGACAAGACAGAGATTGAATGGACCGATGACGCAACGCAAGCTTTTACGAACTGCAAACAAAGCATCGAAAAAGCTGCTCTACTCTCTCACCCGCACCACTCTGTCCCTCTCGCACTCATGTGTGACGCGAGCAGCACATCGGCCGGCGCCGTTCTACAGCAACGCGTAAACAACAGATGGCAACCACTCGGATATTTCTCAAAGAAATTCACTGAAGCCCAACAAAAGTACTCTACCTACGACAGAGAGCTACTTGCAATCTTCATGGCGATAAAACACTTTCGTAAAATGTTTGAAGGCCGAGAAGTTATCGTGTTCACCGATCACAAACCTCTTACCTACGCATACAAGAAGATTGGTTCAGACAGCGAGACACCGAGACGCACGCGACAGCTACTTTTCATCAGCGAATTCACCACTGATATTCGCCACGTCAGCGGACAAGAAAACGTCGTCGCGGATGCCTTATCACGTGTCGAAGAAATCAGCTGCCCGACACCTATCGACTACGCCGAATTAGCTAGCGCGCAAGAGCGAGACAGCAACATACCTACCTTGTTGCAACAAGACAACATCAAACTGAAGAAAGTCACGCTACCTACTACAAGTCAACCGATCTACTGCGAAGTATCTACGAGCAACATTCGTCCATACCTACCGCTTGAGTATCGTGAAATCGCATTCAAAGCAATTCACGGTCTCAGTCATCCTGGTACGAGAACAACACGCAAGCTACTTCAAACTCGATACTTTTGGCCATCAATGAACGCAGATGTCAGCAAATGGACTAAGACGTGTCTACAATGTCAGCGAGCGAAGATAAACAGGCATACACAAAGCGCCATATCAACGTTCCCGGCATCACCAAGGTTTACTCACCTACACATCGACATAGTCGGACCTCTACCTACCACTGCTGACGGATACCGCTACGTCGTGACAATGATCGACCGAACGACACGTTGGCCAGAAGCTTATCCAGTACGAGATATCACAGCTGAGACAGTCGCAAAAATCGTCTACGAAGGTTGGATAACACGATTCGGATGTCCACACAGGCTAACTAGCGACCAAGGACGACAGTTCCAGAGTGCCCTATTCACGTGTCTCACTCGCCTAATGGGTATTGAAAAAATCCAAACTACAGCCTACCATCCGCAGTCGAACGGAATCATCGAACGATGGCACCGATCCATGAAGACAGCACTCACAGCTCGACTCACTACCGAAAACTGGGTGACCGAGCTACCTACAGTCATGTTGGGTCTTCGCACTGCATCGCGCAGCGATACCGGTGTCAGTGCAGCCGAACTTACCTACGGCTGTACTATCCGACTACCCGGTGATTTTTTCATACCAACACCTCATGACGTCACCATGGACCACGCCTACGTCGACCAACTTCGAGAAGCGATAGACAAGCTCAAGCCAGTACCTACAGAACCGCATAGCAACAGTCGACCGATTTTCATCCATCGAGATCTACAAAACTGCAACTACGTGTTTGTCAGAATCGACGCCGTGAAGAGACCTCTCTCACCGCCATACGACGGACCCTACCGTGTGCTAAAACGTACTGACAAGTTCTTCACACTACAGCTACCAGACCGTCAAGCTACTATCTCAATCGACAGACTGAAGCCTGCATACCTACTCGCAGATCACGATCGCAACACGCCGCCGACGACAACCGTCGTACCTACGCCGACCACAGTACCTACTACGCCAGCTGTACCTACAAGTTCGCTAGTCCCTCCTACCGCAAAGCCCGCACTGCAGAGCGCCGACGACCCTACGAAAAAAACACGTTCCGGCCGCACCATCAATCTGCCAGTACGCTTCGCTTGAGGGGGTGCACTGTAGGTGCCTACGTCACGCTACAACATACATACCTACATGTACATCGACTGCAAGCGCGAATGCCTACGTGAGCGCAAAGGCAAGGCGATAGAAGCGCTACCTACAAGCATTTCGCCGTACACCTATCTAAGTCGAACCTACGCGTGTGACGTCACATTCAAGCAGCGAGTATACCTACTGGGCGTGCGAGAAGCAAGCGACGATAGATCTGCTACTGCTACACAGTACTGCGCACTATCATGAAGCATTACTACAGCTACTATCTACAAGCAAGCACTACGCATTCATCACGATAGATAGACCATTGAAACTTCGCGCCATTCCACGAGGAACAGCTGAGATGGAGCCCTGAAAAGAGCTGTTCGAAACTTAGAATTTAGCTCTGAAAAGAGCTGTTCTAGTGCACCAACGCACGGCAGAAACACGAAGATCATCATCACAGCATCTTCATCTCGACTGGCTTGGTGCGACGCGAGACGCGACGGAACTGCGCAGACGTCCATCTTCCACGGCGAGCGGCGAGCGAATAGGAAGAGCGTCTGTCTTCTTCTCGTCGGCTGCGCAGCAGCCGGCGGGGAGACGCCTTCGAGGCAATGGCCTCACTGGCGTGGGATCAAAACGCCGCCTGCTAAAACAGGCGGGGCGATGGGGGGCACTTGGACAAGTGCGGTGGTCGTCCGGGTGCCAGGAGGACTTCACGCCGCGGCGAGGTCGTACCAGCCGGGTGATTCCCCATTGGGGGAGGCCCAGCTAGTGCCCGTCAGCCAGCGGCGGCTCGTCCCCTGGTGGTCGTATCCAGTAGTGGCTGCCTCGTCCTTCTCACGTGGGGGTCCCGAGGCAGCAGTCAAATCCGGTAAGCGGCGGGTGCCGGGCTTTCCTGGGCTCATCGTGCGTGCCCACGATCCTGACTACTCGACATGGAGTAGTGGATGTGGACAGGCGACGGCCACGTCAGGCTGTGCTTGACAGCACCACCCTGAGCAGACTATCTGGGAGCCTTAGCCTCCAGGCCGCCCATGGCGGTCGTGACATCGCCGAAGGACGACATCAGGCGCTGGAGGCTAGAGCTTATGATGGAGGCCGCGTCTTCGCCTTCACGGAGCGCGGCCAGAACATCTGTGAGGGTCCTGATTGCTAGGATCAGGACCTGTCTGTCCTCTTGTAGGACGGCTGCTCTTGTACTCTTCTGTCTTGGGGCCGGTTGGGGCTTCGGCTTCTCCCCCTGAGGTTCACCCAAAGGGGTGCCGACCGCTCCCAACGGACCCGTGGGTGGCACATGACGTGGATGGCCCGGCTCTTCCACGTCCTGGGGGGGCGGGGGCGATGCTCGCCTCCTCCGCCTCCTCGGCTGCCGCTTCTTCGTCGATCCTGATGGGGCGTTGGCGGCCGCCATGAGAGATCCTGCCGCGTTGGTCTCTCCCTGCGGTGCCGCTTCCGTCCTCTTCAGGTCGACGGGCTTCGTAAGAGGCGCTGTACCCGCTCTCTTGTTCCGTACCTCACGGCGCAGTACGGGGCAGTCAGTGTGATTGGCGGGGTGTGCCCCGCCACAGTTGGCGCAGGTGGCCGGCTGCTCACGGGGGCGCCGGCAGTCCCGGGCGGCGTGCTCGCCGCCGCAGATGACACATACCAACTTGCGATGGCAGTGTCTGCTGCTGTGCCGGAACTGCTGGCAGCGGTGGCACTGTGGCGGTCCCTGCTTGCCTCGCCATCCCTCGATCTTCACGCCGGGCATGTTCATCAACTCTGTGATGTCATAGATGCCCGGGGCGAGGTTTGGCGTGCGGGTCAGCTGGGCGAAGAAGATGCACCCTGGGCGTCCTCCGCGGGCCTTGATGGGGCGCACGTAGTCCACCTCGTAGCCCAGGGTGGTCAGCTCCTTCTGTATCTCCTCCGGATCAGTGTTGACGGGGAGGCCTCTTATAGCGACCTTCAGCGGTCGCTGCTTCGGGGGTGCGTAGGCGAACCAGGAAATTCCGGTGCCGGTGCCCTCCAGCGCGGTTAGGTAGCGCTGGTACACACGGAATTCCTGTTCGCTCTTCGCCAGGAATCGGAACCCTGTGGACCCGTAGGGTCGCACATTTGGCGCATGGCCGAGCTCCTCCTTGAGCTTGCCGAAGTGGCGGCCCCATTCTGGTAGCACATCAACCACTATCGGCGGCGGCTTCTTCGAGCACCCCGTCAGCTTCATGCCGGGTGTGGGTGCTGGTGTCTTCTTGCCCGCGTCCTGGGTAGGCGTGGGCGGCGGTCTGGTAGCGCGTGGCGTTGGCGACGGTGGCGTCGTCAGCACAGACGCGTAAGTGGCCGCGCTTGTCGACGGAGCGGGCGCGCTCGACGTCGTCGGCGACGGGCTGTCCAGCAGAGGCATGGACAGCGGCGGCGTGACCCTCGTAGCCGGAACCGTGCGGGTCCTCGGCGGGGTCGGTGAGGTGGAGGGGGGCGCGCGCTTCGCGGCGCGCTGCGGCTTCTGCACGTTTGCCTGCACGGCGGAAGCACTCTCCCTGAGGGCTCTCAGGGCTGCTTGCCGTGCTGGCTCCTTCTTGCTGGTCTTCAACTCGCGCGGAGGAGACGCAAGCAAAGAAGGCAGCGGTGGCAACGGTGGGGCGCCGGCGAACGAAGCCACGATGGCTGCCGCTCGCGGCGAGGTAGCGGGGCGCGCGGGTACCTGGGACGGTCCCGGCGTACGCGGCGTCAACGGGGGCGCGGGCGTCGTCAGCGGCGCCGGCGGCGCCAGCGGAGGCGCGGGCGTCATCAACGGCGCCATGGCGTCGATGACGCGTTGCATAGCGACACCCGGGTTCGAACGAACGAACACCCGGGTGCGCCGTGCAGGTGGGCGGCCAGAAGGCGGCGGCATCTTCTTCGATCGAAATTCAGGGGTCTTCAGGTTTAGCCTGGTCCGCGCGAGGCGTAGCCTGCCCACGGGACGCAAGACCCTGGAGTACCCCCCCCGGTGAGACCCGCTTGTGGGAGGCCGGGGTTACGGGGTGCTCAACAGAGCCCTACGCGACGACCGTGGGTAGGCAGAGTCACTGGGCAGTCGTCTAATACCTCCGAGCGCACATGCGACTAGGCGGCGAATCCAGGAAGAGCGCGGCCGCGATCGCTCTATTTATAGAATCGACAGATTTCGCGACCCGCGAAACGCCACGCTCCGCCCCTCGCGTCCCGCGGTTTCGCGTATGTGTGCGCGCATGATTTCATGTGTTTGTAGATTTAATTAGTTGATAAGCTCTGTATGTAAATAGCTAAATGAGAACCTACTTTTGTAAATATAATTAGGCACTTTTTGTAAATAAAACACACATCAATATTCGCTCCTGAATTAGCAGTTTTACTTGTCTACTACCCAGTCACAAATCGCTAAAGGTGTAATACTGTAAAAAACAGAAACTTTTTTATTTAGACTGCTGTATATAAGGAAGGTTACATTTAATTAAGTGCAAATATTTTCAGGGTATGTTCTAGTTTAAAGACCTAGGCAATTCGTCTGGAACATTTTATTTTTTCAAAAAATGAATAAAATTTGGAACCCCCCCATAAAATGATTCCGTGTGTTGGTAAATTTTGTATTTTTTTTTGTATGGGACATGCAAAATAATGATAGAATTCCATTTATTATTATTTTTTAATATTTGATGATAGATTATGAAAGAAAATAATTTACAAATGATAAATATTATACAAAAAGAATCAACTTATACTATGGACTAGCTTTTATTCCTTATTCTATAAAAATGTCTTTACATTACTTTTAAAAACTTAAGCTACTAATAATTAAGACACATTATGATATGGTTTAAAAATATTACTGTAGTGGAACAATCTTATCACGTAAGTAGGCATATTCATACAAAACATTAAAAGAAGGTATAATATTCATTTCTTCATACATAATATACCTACGCCATGGACCAGGAATAAACATACCTATTCAAATCTATACATATAATAAGACAGTAACAAGTCAGTGTTCAGTGACCCTATATAGTTTTGAGAAAACACAACGATAGCGCGTTTTAAAAGACGTGTGGCGACATCTATGAATGAGTTTTGTACGATGTTTGTGTTTGTTTGTGTATATGCGGAAGCATCACGCGAAAACGACCGAGCGGATTTTGAATCAAATTGTACCAAAATGTCAAGTAATTCACCGACCAGGTTATAGGCTTAAAAAAAACATACCCCTAAAAGGGGGGTTGGTTGCTACACATAAAATAAGTTTGTAGGTCATGAGAATTTCATAGTGGCGGGCGCGTAGTAAAAGGATGTGTATGGATGGGCTAATTGGACCTGAGATTATTTCAAATTTCGAACTGGCCAGCACGTATTGTGTCGCTTTGAAAAAGCGCACAGGAAGAAAAAAAAATATGAGGCCGTATTTATATTTTTAATCTGTATTTTTATAACCTCAACAAATGAGTTTGTCGAATTATTGCTCATGATTACGACAAGGAAACTAAAATCTATGAATATGTCGACGACTACAAAAATATCTCTTTAATATTGGAATAATTTTCACTTTTAATAATTCAATAATTATTACCCTCGAAAACAAAAGTTCCGTGGTGCAAGACGTGCAAGTTGCGTGGCCAGACGATACAAACTTCATATAGGAATCGTTTTCTTTGTGCGTAATCTACGCGGGAAAATTGCAATATCTTTTTTGTTTTTAAATTTTTTCGCTAATTTGGTTAAGGCTATTTAGCCAATGTTTGTCTGGTACATGCAGTATGTTATAGGTTTTGCCGACAATACAGCTACATTATTTTCAGGGAGCGACAACTTTTTTCTGAAATATTCTTTGGAAATACTAATAAAAATTGGACTTCCCACACAAAGTGACTCAACCGGCTGGTACATTTTATATAGAAGATACATTTTTCCATATTTCTGTAAAATTTTCCTGACGAAAGTTATATTTTATACGTTTGTGCCAGACGATCAAATCAGTATCTGAGATAAGACTTTTCGTGGCTATAGGTATAAGCCGATTTTCCACAGACAACGTTTTTTGGAAAACGCAGGGTTGCTCAAGACCTGCGCCACTCTCTCGGGCTCCCTGACTGACACCACAGGAACTGCGAGTCGATACGTGCGGAGCCAAATTGACTGCAGGATAGACCTCTGTCACACGCGTCTAACAAAGACTCCGTTCCGGGTTTAAATGTAGATTCTGTTGTCCTTCTCCAGGGCCGCCGGTCTTGGTCAGGTTTCTCCCTCGGTTGATTCTTACGACTCCTACGGCAAGAGAGGTGCTATTCTACTTTGCCGGCGGCACACGACCTTAATTAAATAGCCTTAGGTACTTAATTAAACGTAACCCTAGCCGCGGCTCCGCCCGTGTAGAAATCGGTCATGGCATCACACAGGAACATTTTTTTGCGAAGAAAACTTTCCTATGCGTTAATCCAACTTACCTCCTTTATGTCTGTGTTCAATTTCATGAATATCAGTTAAACAGTTTTTGCGTGAAGGAGTAACAAACAAACATATAAACTTTTTTATTTATATTATTAGTAGAAAGTAGGATAGGATAGGATTAGTAGTATGATTACTTGCTTTTGTTTTTATTTATTCACACTCATGAACTCGGTCTTCAGTCTTCCATCACAATGTCAAGAAATGTAGCATCAGTCTACTTCACGGAATTAATACTCTTGGAAGTAAATATTGCACGGTTTTAATAAATCTGCTAAAAATGGCATAAGAGGCGGAAAGTTGAAGATATAGGGAAGAGAACTGGAAAGCTAAAAAATCGTAGCAGGGAAAGACGACTTCAAGAAACTGAACCTTTAGGGATTCTAAAAGACTAAACACTATAAACCAACCACCGTTTTCTTACTCTTTCTTGCATGTGGAAATTGAAATTTTACGATTTAACAGTTTTTTAAATTACTTACATAAAGTCTGAGAAACCAAGTTTTCTGGTACCTACCTACCAACAATTTAATATTGGCTAATATTATTTTATGGTTCTTAGAGGCCTATGTTTAGCAGTGGTCGTCCTATATATAGCTGATAAATGATGGAAGATATGTTATGGCGAAACGAAGTTCGCGGGCACCAGCTAGTAATTACATAAAAATGAATAATGTATTTAATTAATATTATTACATTCATCATTGTCTTGTTAAAGTCAGGCTATTTCTTGATTTAGCGCCTCTAACATACCCAAACTCACTCACACACATCACAAGTACATCTGAATAACTAGTTTTACTTGAGCACTTGACTTCTGTTGTTGCGATTGTATGGCGTAACAGAAAAGTTGACAATGTTTTTATTAGATTCATTAGCAGGGCCTATTTTAATTTGTCCCTGAACTATATTCATCATAGAAGTATACGGGCTTTCTGGTACTTGATTATTTTGGAAACTGTTTTCAGGCGTGTTGTTATTATTTTCATTCCGTAAAGTTACTTTGTCGTAAGGCGTGCTTTTCATAGAAACATAAGCTTGTGGAGGCGGAGTGTTTTTGGTACCTGGGCTAAATCCATTTTGAGTTACAACTGGGTTGTTAGGCCTTGTATTACTGTTAACATTTTCGTATTGTGAGACTATACCATTGGCATGGGATGCACTATCAAGAGAACCATTTCGAGTCACCTGCAAACTATTCGATCGTGATGAATTTGCACCAGAATGGATAGTAGAAGAACTTCCTTTAAAACTTTCTATTTCTTTAGAGAATACTTCCTCGGTTTTTTGAATGCGTTGCGCATGAACTGACATATTAGGCGAACGATTCTGAAGATTTTGCGGTATAGATGATGCACTCAATGAGCGGCTAGGCGTATTTTCTGTAACTTTTATTTGTCGATTTTCAGCTCTTTGAGGTGCTGTCGGTCTTTCTTTCTGAGAAACTTTTGCATCTATCGATCCATACGCGCTGTCTTTAGTAGAGCTGTGAGATGAGCCTTCTTCTTTTACACCATATCGCCTAACTACATTAGCTGGAGCTACAGGTTCTATATTTTGCACGTCATAAGAAAGGGGATTTTTATCTGTAGGTTGTTTTTTTTCAGCTCCCTCAATGATTTCACCAGTTCTAGGATTGATATGTTTTTCAGTATCGTAACGAAGGGTAGGACGAGAGTGTTTCTCGTCAATTGGATACGGACGGGAATGGTCTTCTAATTCTGCATCACTATCTTCATACACACTTGGCTCATATGCGCTTTCCTCCTGAAGACCAAATAGAAAAACAAAATATTTAGATAATAATTACAAGTAAATATTATGTATTATTATATTGTAATAAAATAATAAGTAACATGTAAAATATTATTTTACCTCTTCGTCACCCTCTTCGATAACACTGTTTTGTATCCATTCCCGAATCCTTTGCTTTTTTGCCTGACGGTCAACTGTGGTTTCAATGCCATTGTCTCGGAAATGCTTGAGTAAAATATTTTTCTCGTTTGGATCGCTGTGGAAACTGTACATGGATGGGCACAGTTCATCTATGTCACCGCCAGCTTGAAATAAAATAAAATTTAATAAACAATTATATTTGTTGATAATGTGCTTAGCTAGGAAAAAACATACATACATACACACATAAATCACGCTTGTATCCCAGGCGGGGTAGGCAGAGGGTTAACGACCGTAAAATGACGGTCATTATCGCCACGTCTGACGATAGTCATGTTACGTTATGTTATTTGGTAATAATAAATAGTCGTGTACTTATCACCATAGTGACAGGTTGTCATACACATGAAACCCTTGAGTCCCTTAGCCAGCTCCTACGACACCCAAGGAAAAGAAATGGGGTGATGCTATTCTAAGCCGGCATCACACGGCAAAAAAAGGTTTTGATAACTAACCGACTCGGTCTGTGTATCCTTTGGCCAACCATCTGTCATCTAAATAGCGTGAAATTTCATTAAAATTAGTAGCTCTCCTGTCTTCTCTAGGCTCTACAAATTTCTTGAACATTTTCTGAGCACGTGAAGAAACCATTTTCCAGAGTTTTGGTTGCTTCTTTAAAGGGTTTGCACTGTTGTACCAGTTGTAGTAACTAGAAGATAAAATAAGTTATGAGTCAGTACCTGAACCAATTACAAAATGTTACAGCTAACCAACAGGTGTGTAGTCTAGTCAGTATACGTGTGACTATTTTATGGATGTTGATGGAAAATGAGGTCACTTCGTCTCAAAATATTCACTTACCTGGTATATCTAGGGTCATCAAAAGCAGCTTTTTGCCAAGGTAAACAGCCAGTGAGGCAAATAAAAATAACTATACCAAACTGCCAAATATCATGAGTAATTAGTGCTCTGAAAGAAAAATTATAATGTGTACAATAAATAGTTAAATAAATAAAAAAAACTGTTTTCACCTATCATTACATTCTTTTAAACTTTATAGTGTACCTAAATGTATTATGAAATTTCGTTTTATAATATTATGATAGAATGTAGGTAACTAAATTATATAAGCAAACATTACTAGTGTTACTTCATATAATAGAATGTACCTCATTCCTGCCTACTGGATTATTGATATAAATTAGCAAACTTACTTATAACTACTATCCATGGGCAATTTTAAAACTTCTGGTGGGGAATACGGTAGCCATTCATTTCTCCTCAATACACTAGAGTTAACTT
Source organism: Keiferia lycopersicella (assembly GCA_029255805.1). Classification (NCBI taxonomy): domain Eukaryota; kingdom Metazoa; phylum Arthropoda; class Insecta; order Lepidoptera; family Gelechiidae; genus Keiferia; species Keiferia lycopersicella. Next base: position 3,959,777 of record JARACZ010000010.1, read on the forward strand.
TTCTTGTTTCACCAAAGTCACATAATTTTATTCTAGAGAAATCAGATTTAAATATAAGAACGTTGTCAAGTTTTACATCCCTGTGCACAAGTTCTCTTTGATGGAGATGTTCCAACGCTGAAGATAACTGCTTCGCTACTCGCTTAGTATGTATTTCTCCTATTCCAGTGTCAAACATATTTGAGGTTAAGTCTCCTGAAACATTAAAATAAACGTTAAGCGTTGCTACTGTTACGAGTACAACTGTTTCACTAAATTTGTGTAATGTAAAATCAATACAAAATAAAATAACCAAGCAATGACACCAGTTTAAACACAACTTTACTATGGCTTGTACTGGAAATGTGCTAGATCGTATATTCATTCAAACCATTATTTTGGCACTAAGCCAAAACAAAGCTTGGAAGAGCCGTGGTGAATTCGTACCAGATTCATTTGTATTGAATATTAATGCTGTAAAGTAGGTAATACTAGACCGCAGTGTACCTATCTCATATGTTACCTGGTGTTACAGTAAACAGTGACTTACCTAAAGGCGCGTATTCTTGGCAAAATACATAAAACCCAGCAGTCTCAAACGCAACATCAAATGTTGTAACTATGTTCTTATGTGCACTCAAGTGTAGCCCATAATGAAATTCTCTATAGAAATCTCTAATTGAAACATACGGTTTTGGGAGGGCTTTTAAAACTATTTCTGTATCTGAAGCTCGGTGCTCGACTAGAAGTATTTTACCAAACCATCCTTCACCAACTATCTGTAGGATATCAAACTCTTCCACGAGACTGACCTAAAACGGAAATTAAAAATTTAACACCACGTAGGTACACAAACATAACTAATGAGAAAAACAATGAAAAACAACGTCTTACTTTTTCCAGCTCAAACTCTCTTATTTTATGAATTGAGCCAGTCAAGGCTCTTCTTGTCCCGTTATTCATCTTTTATTTTCTGTCCAGTGGATCTGTAACAAAAGCAAGTATTTTATTTTAAAATACTACTGTATGTAACCTAATGCCCTTAGGATTCGCGAAAAGAGAGCGTCCCCATTTCTAAGGAAATCGTTGATTGAATTATCTTGGATTTTTGCCAGAGCTGATGTCTACTCCAGATCCAGACGGCTGTCTGTCCTTCCTTACGTCACCCGTTGACGTCACTCAATGCTCTCACCTTTTGAAATGTTGATTTAGTTGGACGATGAATGATATTAGAGGTTTATGAGTGATTTTAGTGGTTAATTTCGAACGTGTTACTATCTAACATTAATTACAACTCAAAGTAGAACTATTTCTGTACTGTAATATTATAGCAGTGGTATATTTTGATGTAGCTGTAAAAGATAAATTATTTTACACAAGAGTAATGTAAGCAAGTATTTGCCTTATCATCAGCAGTAACAACGGCAACTAGACGTTGGCATCCTGTTTAGTAAAGAGAGCTCACCATGTTTACTCATCTGGCTTAGCAAGTGCAGTGGTGCAGCATTTATTTACAAGAAAAGCTACTGTTTACTTCCTGAATAAATTTTTCGGATATACTGGTAGAATATAGGGTGAAGTGATGAAGTTCTGTGTTTGAACGTGTGCGTAAATTCATCCATAAATCGATAATATTGGTAATACGACGAATGATAAAAAATAGTAAAAAAACGGCGTGTGCGTTGAATGCAACAAAAAATAGAACTCCTGTTTAACGCACTCATGTTTTACCACTTTAATTGGCGTCATAGTTTTCGTTATTATTTATAAAACAATAAAAAACAATCTATAATAAAATAAATAAGCAATCCAAAATGAATAAAAAACAATCTATCACGCATTGTCTTGATTATGTTTGTCAGTCAAACATTTAAAAAAAAAAAGTAAAAAAAAAACAGCTATTGAGTCTTATGCCTGCAACCCTGCATAGATTCAACTTGCTCCGTGCTTGTGCCATGGTTGGATTGGACTATTCTTACTATTATCATGCTTAGAAATAGTATACAATTAGTTTAAAATAACTTTATTATTCTTTTATGTTCTAAATCTAGAGTTATGAATAAATTACTCATTTTATTTGGAAGGAAGCAGTTAATTTAGTAGAATTATGCTTTCAAAGAACTGTTAGGCGTGATATATATCTGCTCTTGATGAATGATATAAGTAGTATAAACTTTTTAAATATTTATGTAATGATATTATTGTATACCTTAAAACTGGCTGAACTTCAATAATTTACTTATTATAACTTCCTAACCAACATTAGTTTATTATTGTTGTATCAGCTAACGTAATCTAATCACTACCTTCTGAAAATTACTACCTAGCTCTTTTTATTTCTAAAATCCTGGGCTAGCTAAAAAAAAATACTAATAGATTGACTTTGCGACTGGCCTCATAAAATAAAATTATATTTTACAACCAAATTATAACTTTATGTATTTTGCACTTTGTGCATATTATTATAGCTAAATTAAAAATTATTTGCGGCAGTTCCACCAAAATATACATTTACTTATATGATTTTAAATCTATGAAACGCTGTTAAACTCTGATAATGTTAGTTAGTAAGTAAGTATCTCCTTAATATCTTGATAAATCTGTTGCTTTCGTCTACGAGAATTCTTATAACATTATAAAAATATTTTATATCATTATTTTTTCATAAAATTCGAATTCATGTCAGCAAAGTTAAGATTATAGGTAATATTGAAATGCAATACCAATTAAAATTTATTTTTGAAATTAACTGTCACCTTTAATAACAGAGGTTAAAAACTATGCGAATGTTTAACTCCTTGTTATTTCGGAACAAAGTTGGTTTTTAAGAATAAAATTAATAAAGTTCTACCATACAGTATTTTTTTTGTATACAGTGCATTTTTTCAACAATATCACTACATTTTAAGCCGTAAGTGTCGTAAAATGAATCCGTATTACCTGTAAACACAATGCTCTGCACTGCGCTGGCCGACCCAGCTGCCAAGTATGGTGAGTATGACAAAAAATCACTAATAAAGATATTCAACTGTTGTTACTGCTGATTTAGTGATGTATGCAAAAATCTTGGTTTTATAATCCGTACCTAAAATCTGATTAGAGATTAATATGTGTAACAGTTATTATTTGAAAAAAGTATCAATACATAGTGCATATTAACAAATTTCGCTTTATAAAGGAATCGAAGTTTTAAATACCTACACAACGGCGTAAGCCCTTCCATATAATGTAGTATACTACACTTGGACTTTGCATGAACTGCACTTCCTCACGTCACATCACATTATTCACCTTCACATTTTAAGTAGGTGTAGGTAAAAAACACATTAAAATCGCACTATCAAATATGCTTGCACTGAAATCCCAGTAGAAAGGCGACAGCTTTCGTAATGATACTGTATTTGTGGAGGAGGGCGGCGCGAGTTGGGCGGGCGGCGCTAGTGTTTCAACTGACTGCGCGCACGCAGCATTGCCCGGGAGGCTATTTTCGTGCCAGTGCACACACTAAAATCAATTTCTAACAAAATGTTACGATCAACGACCCGGTGAAAGTTTCTTTTGATATTATAAGCAATTACGGCAATATAACACCTGCTGTTTATGGTAAGTTACGTTTCGTGAATAATAGCGTACGTAACATTGTCTCAGGTAACAAAATTATCTCAGACTCAGTCTCACATCAGCTGTTCTTCTGGTCAGACTAATTCGGTTAAATAAGGAACTTATTTAAAATTATCTTTTCTACCTTTTTATATAACTATCAGGTTGTCTTAAATTATAAGACATTCACAATTTAGTTACACATTCAGCATTATTCAATTGAAAAATAAAGAAAAACTATTTCTAGGTCTCGCCGAGACCTATCAATAATTTGAGTACTATTTATTTAATTTTTTGCTACCATTTCTGAGTGAAAGAATGATAAGAACTGTTGCTTTACAATACAAAGAACTTAAAGATTCAGAAGAATTAAATTATGGTATTAATTAACACATCCATTATCATGCAAAAGCGTCAGTATCAGTCTGCGAGTATTGCAGGTAGAATTTTCTTGCCATCAATACTATTGTTAGGGTTAGGAACAATGAATCTGACTGATTTAATAGTGTTCCGATTAACCCGATCGTACCCGTAGTACGATCGATGGTACAATACACGTATAAATAAATACACACACTATTGTGGCTCTTGTAGTTGAAAATATACACACATCACGCCTAAATCCCTTGCCGAGTATGCAGACCCTGGATCTGGACAAAACGACGATAAAATATTTTTGACAATTTTGTTATTTTTAGAATGAGCTCAGACATTTTAGTCAGTTTTTAACTTTGGGATAGTGCCAGAAATACTATTGTTGCTGAAATGAAAATGAATGAAATGTAAATTAAACATAAACACAAACACTGAAATTATAATATGAAGAACTACCTAAATGTTAAAGTTAACGTTTTTACTAAGAGTTTTTATTGAGCCGAGCTCCTGATAAAAATAAATAAATAATAACGTTATTAATAGGAACAACACTATGAAAAGTATACTGTTAAAGTTAACGTTTTTACTAAGAGTTTTTATTGAGCCGAGCTCCTGATAAAAATAAATAAATAATAACGTTATTAATAGGAACAACACTATGAAAAGTATACGTTACGTTTGTCTATTCCCATAAAAACAGTTATTTTTCTTCTCTTACTTACCAACCATTTGCTATGAGAGGAACAAGGAAGGCCTATAAATTTTTTTTTTTTTTTTTGTTTATTCGTCCATTCTGGACAGGCAAAGGTCTTAAGACCATACAGCCTCGTCTTCAGTACTTCTTTCTTGAATATTTATAAATTATACGTCTTCAGTTAATTTCCTTTTCCTGTGTATTTTCACCAATAATACGTCTTCAGTATTTTGTCCATTCAGTGTGTTGTTCTTCTTGTGTATTTTTATATTTTATACGTCTTTAGTAAGTTTATTCTTTTTGTGTATTTTTATAAATTTTACGTCTTCAGTGTTTTGTCCATTCAGTGTGTTTTGATATTTCGTACGTCTTCAGTATACTTGTCCATTCTGGGTATTTTTGTAATAAAATCGTCTTAAGTTCAACTTTCGTTAAAATTTTCATGTCCATGTAAAATGTTTTTGTCGTTTCATCATCTTTTTTAATTGAGTTTTTATTTACAAATTATTTCACATTAAATTATATATAATGACTTAAACTAAATTTCCTTTACAGTTGATATTACAAAATTATACAATGGTACGTAAGTAGAATTATTTTGAAGTAATGTCTGTACAGAGTGCGGGACCAGTTGTGGTTCTCCGTAAATACGGATTAACTCGTCCATCAGCAAAAGGCGCTGGATACCGAAAGACGAGCATGAAAAGAACAAATGATCAATGGTTTGATCCTCTTGTGACTGACAATGATCGCAATGCGGATTATTTACAATTTTCATTCGAAACAGGTGATGATTAAGACGGCAGTGTCCAAACCTTAAACGGCTTATTGTGGAGTAAAACTTTTTACAACGGTATGTATTACCGGTACGGAACCAAGAAACGGACTTCAAATTAACATTCAAAGCAGCATACCAAGAACCTTTGTTTTCTATTTGTACTATGTGATCCCAATGTTCTTTCCACTTATCATACATTCTTTGTTTCAGAACAGCAACTATATCAGTATATGGTAGTAATAAATTCAAATCATTACCAACAGTTTGAGAATTTGAAATTGAACGAGCCAAATAATCTGCTTTTTCGTTGCCGGATACTCCAATATGAGATGGAGTCCACATGAAGTCAACTGTTATTTGATGATTATCATGAAGATCAAACCAAAGATCCTTTATACTGTGTATGAGATAATTCGTGTTTGCATTCATTTTATCATTTTGCAATGCCTTCAAAACACTCATGCTATCACTGACTATGACCCACCTATGAACACCACAGTTACGATTTAGTATGTGCTTTAGCGCACCAAGTATAGCGACTGCTTCCGCAGTAAATATACTGGATTGTTTGTCTATTTTATATCCAATACCTATTTTAGTAGCAGGGTCATATATTGCAAAAGATACATTTGACTCGTTCTTTGCGCCATCAGTATATAAAGATCTATATCCATTCCAAAGAGATAATCTGTCATAAACTTCCTCCTTCCTAGAAAGATTATTCTCAATTACTATATTAATTGGACTGAATTTACTTTTATAGGGTCCATCATAACATGGTAAATAATTATTATTTTGAAAGATAGGAAGGTTTTGTAAACATCCCATATATTCTGAAAAGCCTTGCAAAATATAACATGGTTTTTGGATTGTTGAAATACTAGGATGGGTAAGCTCAGCTATGAGATTATTTTTTTTTTGCGAGTAGAGTTTTAGAATAAACCTTTCTTTTAGATAAGCGAGACGAATAGTCAGAGGAGGCAGGTTACACTCCACTTGTAAAGAAACAATTGGAGTGGTCCTGAAAGCTCCGGTGACTATCCGCATGCATTTGTTTTGTATTTTATTAAGAATATCAATGAGTTTGGAGTCTCCCGCATAGCATAAGAACCCATATTCAAAATGCGACCTTACAATTGATTTGTATAACATAAGCAGAACTTTTGGGTCCGCTCCCCAACTAGTACCACAAAGTGATTTCAAGACATTGCAAGCCTTATTAGCTTTTACTATCAAGTTATCTGTATACTTTTTCCATGACAGGTTACGACAAAATACAACACCCAAAAATTTTGTATCTATAGAAACTGGCAAAGCAATATTATTGTAATAAACTGGGTTCAAATTTACATTGTTGTGTTTGCCAAAAACAACGACTTTGGATTTTTGTGGATTAACTTCAAGATTTAAATATGAAAGATATTTATGAAGATTAGTTAAAGCCGAATTAATGTTATTTGTAATATCATTCGAATTGTTTCCTGACAAATACACTACAAGATCATCTGCAAACTGTAAATTTTTGGTGTTGGGTCCTAATATTAGGTTTAACCGGCGTATATACAAAATAAATATCAACGGAGATAAGATTCCACCCTGACATACTCCAACAGAAGACAATCGAGGACCAAATAGTTCACCATTATACTTGACATACACTTTCCTATTAAGCAAAAAATCTCGAATCCACTGAACAAGTTTCAATGGAATATGAATATACAATAACTCTGTACACAAAATATCTATATTTACATTGTTAAAAGCACCGGCAATATCAAAAAACACACTTATGAGCTTGTTGTTACCGCCAATGCTTTTTAAAATATCTAAATGTAATAAACTAATACTTTCACGAGCCGAACGGCCTCTACGAAAACCAAACTGATTTACTGGCAACAATCTATTATGTTCTATGTAATATTCAAGACGTTGCTTAAGAAGTTGCTCAAATATTTTTCCTACACAAGAAGTTAACGTTATAGGACGATATGAGTCAGGATCAAGTTTAGGTTTATCAGGTTTTTGGATAGGTATAATACAATCAATTTTCCATTCAGGAGGAATGTCATTATTGGACCATAACGCGTTAAAAATGTCTAACAATACTAACAAAGTACTTTGCGATAACTTTTTGAACATTAAATATGGAATACAATCTAGCCCACATGAAGTGTCACGACGAGAAAAGAGTGCGGCTCTTAATTCCTGGATGGTGAAGGGTTCAATGATAAAACTATTTTGAGAATTGTTATTTGAAGTAGAATCAGTAGATACAAACTTATTTTCCACAAAATCTGGAGTAAATTTGTGGAGAAAACTAAAAATCCAATCTATATTGTCATCTGAACTTTGAGGAATATATGATTTGTTATATTTACGCATGAAGCGCCAAATTATTGATAAGGGAGTACAACGATTAAAAGAAGAACATAACGTGACCCACGAGCTTTTTCTCTCTGTTTTAAGAATAAGTTTTTTAACAGCTTGTAATCTTTTAAATTCTAAATAGTTTTCTAAATTTGGATTGTACTTAAAACGTATGTATGCTTCCTTAGCATCACGAACAGCAATGGAGCATTTATTATTCCACCAAGGGAGAGTAGGCCTACGTTTACGTCCACCCACTCCCGATCTTGACCGATCGGGATTGCGAGGACTGCCAACAGCATGCCCACTAGTATTCGGAATTGATTGAGATATAGCACAGAACAATATTTTAATAAATAGACTATAAGCCTCTAAAGGCGAAAATGAATCCAACTGAAAATCAGACAGCAAGTGTTCCACTTTTTTGGTATACATTTTCCAATCCACATTCCTAAAATTGGGTTGGATGGGCATATGCACACCACTGTTCCTATTATTATTTCTATTAGAAACATCATTTAAAACCATTTTAGTTAACACAGGGAGATGATAACTTCCAAGAGGATCGTCATGGACAGACCAACTGCAACAGAGAGCCAAAGAAGGAGACACAATAGTTAAATCTAAAGCATTCGGACGCCAAGTTAAAGTACCCACTGTAGTGAGTTGACCATCATTTAATATAACTAAATTATTATCGTCAACAACTTCCAAGACAGCTCTACCACGAGGTGCGACAGAACCACAGCCCCATACAGTATGATGCGCATTAAAATCACCAGCAAGAACAAATGGACTAGGTATAGACTTGACTAAATTGTCAAATTTCACTTTATCAAATGCAGGATTGCAGTTCGTAGGACTATAAAAGCTGACAAAAGTAATTTTTTTACCGTTTATTGTTACTTGTATGCATATATTCTGTAACGAATTATCAAAATAAATGTCGGTTTTATTGTAATTAATGCTATTATGAATTAAAATGCATACACCATTATGATTGTTACCGCAATCATTGCGCTCTACATTGTAACCTCGAATATTCAGCCTATGATGAGGCTTCAACCAGGTTTCGCATATAATTGCGATATGTATATCTTTGTCGTATAAAAAATGGGTAAATTGATGTTTATTATGTAATAAGCTTTGTGCATTCCATTGCACGACATTGAGACAGTCCATTATTTGGTTGAATGGGCTCCCTCACTGATCGTGTTCTGAAACGCAGCACGTATGGTTTCAGTGTTAATTGGGGTATCATCATTTGTTTTATTGGAGATCAATTTTACAATAACTTGTGTGATCATGTTCAGAAATGTTTGACTTTTGATAATGTTTTGTAAATATTGATTTGAGTTTCTTGCCGCCAAATGCGGAAACGATTTTTCGTCAAAAAGTGCCGAATATGTAGCTGAATGAGACTTAATTTTGTTTTCTTCAATTTTGGCTTTTTTAATTGGACACGCCGCCGAAATAGCCACGTGATCGCCCTTACAGTTCACGCAAATGGGGGTTTTGCTTTTGTCGGCATTACATTGTTTGAAGTTGTGTGGTCCTGAACAAATTGAACAAACATCATTGTTTTTACAGTAGCTAGCAATATGTTCAAACTGCAAGCATTTTAGGCACTGCTTTACAGGTGGAACATATTGTGATACCTCATGTCTCCAAGAATCGAGAAAGACGTGTTCTGGAAGTTGGGTTGATGCAAAAGTTACTGCAACAGTTTGAGTGGGAATATATGTAACCTGACCTCCCTCTACTCGTTTGCGCATAAAACGCCGCACTTGAACGACATTACGTGAGCTTCCAATCAGAGAAAATATTTTTTTGTTGGACAAGTTAACCGGGACTGACTTAACAACGCCGGTTATTTCTGTTCCTGAAGCGGGGATTGACGCGTACAATGTCAACTCATCTAAAATTTTGCTGCTTAGAAACATATTTGCATTGTTCGACAAGTCGAATGTAATAGCCACTTTATATCTATTGACCGGTCTCAAATGTAGCACACCAGACACAGCATGTTTCCTGAGTGCCTGAGACAAGGCGACTTTATCGTTATCAGAGAACGGCTTTTGGTCGACTTGGTGTTTTAAAAATACTACAAAATCCTTACGGTCAGACGTTTCCGGATACTTTCTACTATATTCTTTTACCTTGTAGGGCCGGTACTTATCTGCCTCCTGCTCCATATCGGAGTCCTCCTCAGGATCCGAATTCCCTCCTGGATCAGTCGGGTCTTTTTTTCGTTTCTTGGGCTTATCCTTCCGCCCCATCTTCAGTTTTTATGTACACACCTAACTATGTACAAGAAATATTTACAAAAACACTAGAGAAACTATGATTATTTACAATTTTTTTACAATTTTCAAAAATATTTTCTTAAAGCGCGCCTTTACGGTTCGAACGTTTCCCGCCGAAAAACGAAGGCCTATAAATGAAAATGGCATAGAGAATATAGAAGTTAAAACAGTTTGACATTTGTATTTTGTGTTGTTATTTTGTTGGACTGTTTTTGACTGTTTAATTAATTTTCTGGACGATAGTAATAGTGAACAAAAAGTGAAATGAGTTTTTAAATCATATAGCCACGTCCTAAATCAGTAAGTGCTATTTATATTCAGTTTTCTAATGTTTTCTTGTTTCACTTTGAGGTTATGTGAAGTCTTGTTTTGATTCCATAATTTGTGCTTATTTTGATTTATTTATGGAAATAATAGTTTGGTTCACTTTTCAGGGCATTACATTCAATATATAACTATGACTATTCGGTATTTTTATACCTGACCTAAGCATAATTGTTTTTTTAAGTTTTTCCAACTTAGTATACGGAATATGCACTAGAAAGTTCTCTAAATGTGTTCGGTGGGAAACACTTAAGTTTTATACATGATTATAAGTGTAAGTCTAAGTTGTATAGTTTTGGTATAAAAGAATTTTATATATGTTTCATATAGCATGGGTGACGGGTGTATTTCGATTGAAAACAAGAATCAATGTCTAAAAATAATATACCTTCTTATTAGAAAAAAAATACTATACAATAACTTTATCAATAAATCACCCACTCCATATAATATAGAATACAAACTTAACCTAGTTAAAGTAGTCTTATTTATGCACAAGGTACAGACCCTATGGAAAAAACTTAAAAACAGATGTTTTTTGGTATGGGAGCATAATTAGTTTTCATGACGTTTTTAGTACCTAACATTTTAGTGAACACCAGCTGTAATTGTTTTATTAGTAGTCTGTTAATAAAAAAGTTAAATTCTTAAATTTTTGTATCTGTTAGCGACCCAATAAAAAAAAGTACCTATATATTTATCTAAGTAAATATTTATTACTTTAGCAGAAACGGCAATATGACATCTGTGAAAATTTCAACACCCTGCCTATCATGTTTTATGAGATCTGTTGACAGTCATATGGTCAGACAAACAGACGGATACGTTTCAGTTTCAAATTTTACCCTTTGGGTAAAGAACATCTTACAAAGTATTGTAAAATATATTGTATATACATTTACCTTAAAAAGGACCTTAAAATGAAATTGATTGTGATCTAGGTCACCATCATTGCGGTGTCTTTTCTTAAATGTGCACTTTCCGCTTGTAACATTATTATGACCTCTGTAAAAGGGACTAATGATTTATATGTAACTATTTCGATTCAATGTTAGTATTTGAAGATGGTTTAAAATTGTCTGTTTGCCCGACACTTCAACATACATATGTAATTACATAGGTATCTTATTCAGGAAGATAACAATACCTGGAAAGATCCGAAAGACCTGGAACAACATGGGTAGAAACCTGGAAAGATCAGGTCAATATTTCAAAGTCCAGCTTTCAGAATAATACAGATGTAAAAAAATTTGCTACAAATATTTTAAGGGGTGAACCAGCTCATGAAACTGAACAACTTTCCCCAAAAAACATAGGTCGAAATATGAAAAAAATTGTAGACCTCCCATACAAAATTACCAACCAACCAAGTCAATTTCTATGGGAGGTCCAAAAAGTTTTCTCATATTTCAACCTATGTTTCTTGGAGAAAGTTGTTTGGTTTCACAGGCTGATTCACCCCGTAAAATATTTGCACTAAAATTTTTACACCTTATATTTTCAGGGTGTTTTGTTCAGGCAAAGATCTTAGAAGCAAGCAAAAAAAGCTGATGAAACATAATGGATGTGTCTCCTGACTCCTGTGACTCATACAGTTAATTTGGAACACATAACCTGTAACGGTTGCCACCTTTATTACTAATTTATGTTTTTTTCAAACTGTACACTTCCCTTTCATTTAATTGTAAAGCTAATAATTGTGAGGGTGAAGTTGTTGGTTACATCACATTCCATTTTTTACGTTTAGGAAACAATAAGAAACTATATTTCTAAATGATATGTAGAAATATTAAACCCCACCTCTATCATGCGAGAGGTTCAAAAATACCTATTTTGATCACATACGGATGTTGCAGTTTCATGCGAAAAGTTAATTTGGACTAAATCAGAAATATGTCAATCCCGGCTAAGGGCATACAAAATAATATCAATTTAATTAATCTACTACAATTGCGAGGTCATAGATATAATAGTTCTTTACCACAAGTCGCGTAATAAGCCTTAATAGTCGCAGAATAGCCAATGTATAAAATATACTTACACTCCGATTGTTTACCGACATTTGCATTACTAAGAACAACGGTTATGCGATTTGATATTCATAATGTACAATCAAATACACAAATGCTTCAAAATGATACGAATTGCGTGACATTCGAAATGAGAGAATCTAAACTGTAGGTACAATGTTTTTTTTCCGTGTAGCCGCTAGGAATACTACCAGCCCTCATTTGTTATATATGCAAGTATTTAAAATCCACGTTACACTAGCTCTCGAACTAAATTGCGGAACGTATGGGAAAACTACCTTTCGTTACTACTGGCGTCAAACGGCAACATAAGTATAAGAAAAACGTTCCCATGTAACCACTAAAAACGAGTGGGAATTTTTATTCCCAATCGTTAGGTACCAGGGGTGTCACCGACGGGATTACGAGCGGGTATAAAGGGACGTAGGGTTTCTGACGATTGCTAAATATCTGGATACCACGGTCTATCTTATGCTAAATATATCTTCAATATAAATCCCAAAGAGGAAGGGAAGGAGGCTGGTCGTAAAATTAAGCCAAAATTCCATTATATTAATTATGTAGTCATCCCCAAATGGGATGATGGGAGGAAGTAGATGATGACATAGTTTTATTTTTAGGTTGTCGTTTCCTAATATGCTTTCTTGGCTTCCGTACAGGAGTTATCTTTACAGCAGCTCTATTCAAATTTAATTTTGGCACACGGCACAACCTGATGACCCGAAAATCGTGTTTTCTATTCTTAATCTTCAAAATGTCAGGCTCAGATGTAGAACGATGTGGTAAGCCGGCTTCTCATCATGATCAAAAGCATTAGGATAGTAATGTCTGAGTTATTTTAGCATACATTTATCATAAAATAGTGCTTTTGATTGTACGCGGACATTGGCCTATGTAGTTCTTAGCATTACTTTAATTTTCAAAAGAAAATAATCGCATTAATTCGAACGTTCAGTCATTTGCTTATTAAAGTGATGTTCGATTCGTAATTTTAGAGCATAATCTTCCCCATAAATACGAAATATTGAAAGTAGAACTAGAACATAACACTAAATCACAAATTTAGGAAATGTCCAAACAGAATCGGGGACACATGTTAGTTCTAGTGTTCTCACCACAGGTTACGATCATACGACAATTGTTCTATCATACACAAAATCCGAGCCCAGCCAACTCCGAACCCTTTTTTTTGTGATGGACTCTACGAATCCGGCTCTGGGGCCATCAAATCTACGCCGAACTGCTAAATTCAAACCAATAAAACTGCTGTGTGATGCTGGCTTAGAATAGCATCACCCTAATTCTACCCGAGGTTGTCGTAAAATCTGACTGAGGGATAAATTCGTCCAGAAAAAAGGCAGCAGTCTGTAAATCAGCTTTGCGCTCGATAATCCGCCTGCCAAGCGTGGTGAGTAAGACGTATGACAATAGGTCGAGTCCCATGTCCAGCAGAGTATTGTTGTACCTGTTGGAGTATTAAAGTTGAAGTTGTAGTGCAGCTGAACTGCACCTAACATTTCTCATGGCGACTGTCCACGTCATGTCATGATCTGAACATTACGAAGCAATTACACAGTGTTCGCTGCGAGACTTGAACTGACATCGCATTATCAGGGTGATAGCTGTACACAAGCAATGCAAAACAATCTTATTGTTCGTACGAACATTAATTATTATATTACTATACAATTGTGAGCACGTGTATGCTCCAGCCAGCTTCTTACCTGTTCATAAGTGTCGTAAAAGGCGACTACAGGAAGAATCCAATTAATCTGAATGCAACAAGTATAAATTATTATGTTATGTGATGCCGGCTTAGAATAGTATTACCCCATATCCTTTCCGCGGGTGTCGTAAGAGGCGACTAAAGGACTTGAGGGTTTCAAGTAGATTACATCTTTAGGCGACAGACTGATAACCTGTCACTACTGTGATGCACGAATCATCTAAAAGGGCTTTCAAAGGGCATTATGCCGGCTTAGTTGCCGTGTGATGCCGGCTTAGAGTAGCATCACCCCATTTCCTACCCGTGGGTGTCGTAAGAGGCGACTGAGGGACTTGACTTGAGGGTTTCAGGTGTATTACAACTTTTAGGCGACAGGCTGACAACCTGTCACTACAGTGGTGTATTTTTGTAGACGCTAACGCTCTGCCTACCCCGTAAGGGATAAAGGCGTGATTTATGTATGTATGTATGTAATATTTGTCAGAGACGTGGCGATAGCGACCGTATTTTTACGGCCTTTCCGGTAAATAAGGGATAAAGGCGTGATATGTAATATGATATGTGATAATAACGTGAGTGCAGTAATTTCAAATTCATATTTTGCTTTTAAAATCTACCAATTTATAATTTGCCGTTTTGAATTATCGTTTGGGCTGTAGGTAGCCAGTCTTCTTCTTCTTTGCGAGTCGAGACGAACTAAATTTCTTTTGACCAATATGTGGCCACATTAATAGCGTTCGGAGTGGCCGCCCATAGATCTTCAAGCGTACAAGGAGTCGGGGCACGCTGGGCATGTTAGCAGATGAGACATGCTCTGTGGGACAGCGCCACACTGGCACTGGTCGGAGTCGCTATAGCCCCACCGACAAAGGTTCTCCCTACAGCGACCAACCTGTGTACGAAGTCGGTTAAGAGACTTCCATACTGACCACTGGAGGTCGCTGCCTGGGGGAAGGACTTCTTGTGTCGGGATGTACGGTTCGAGCGTTGCGGCATCTTTCCACAGGCATGTCCTAGCCTGCGCAGGGTCTTCTGTTAAAAGCGCCACAGAAGACAGGAAGCTTTTACGGCTACTTAGTCTCTGCGGCGCCGGGTTATCGCCAAACATAGGGTGTCCAGCGTCGGTCTCCTGGGTAGCTTTCTCGATGGAGCTCGCCACATTTCTCCTGATGTTCGGAGGTGCTATTCCGGCTAGTGAAAAAGAATTTAAATCCTCATCTCATAACCTTCCCAACGACTGGATTTTGGACCCGGAACCCTCATTGCACTAGGCTGATTCATATGTTCTAAGTTTGTCTACCTTACCCTTAAAGTCCCTATTCAAATTCGGTTCGTGCTTTCCGTAGTAGGTACCACAATAGCGTATGCGCAGTTCCCGCTACGAAGAGGCCGAGATGCACGTTGCGCGCGATCCCGACGATTTAATTAACGTATTGTACACCCACTATTAACGGGCTGCTAGCTGTCTTAAGGGTAGGACCAGGATCTTTAATTTACGACTATGTCACAGTATTATTTGCCCACTTGAAGAGTATCATTCAGGATCACGAAGTGTGACCAGGATCTTCAATCTAGGGCTATGGCACAGTATTATGTGCCCACTTTAAGTGTCTTTGTCAGGATCATAAAGTTAAACGGTGAAACCTCCACTTCAGTTTAATAGTGGGCAAAAAAGCAGAACATTACAATTTTTTTAGTATAGTAACACAAAATTTTAATTTTACAATTATGAATACGTAAAGTATGGCCGTTCGAATAGGTCATATTTGACAGCTGTCAAAATCATGTTAATGCTATGAAATAAGGTCTTTTTTTCCTTGTTGACATGTCCTTTAGTATGGGTTTGCCAAACAGTCAATTATGGTTTTATTGTTAAAAGCGCCTTCTTGCAACAGATTTAGTTCTACAAATAAATAGACACACTCTGCTATTATTTACTTAGTTCGACGATCTGATTTATTATTTAAGTGCCACCATATAGATTTAAATCCTTTCCATGTCGCAGGTCAGGTTATAAGGCAGACTATAAATGCCGAACATGTCATAGTGCACTTAACTAAACTCTATTATTAGTGGTTTATGATGAAAGTCGTATAAGTCCTTGTATTGGTGAACGATAAATCACTAGTACCGACAGGTGAAGAGAGTGGTACTTAATACTACTACTACTACTATAGAAATTGTGCATTTTCCATCAACTTTCATATATGTTATTATTCAGTAGCTCTGTACCTTCTTAGTTGATACGGATGAGTATGATTTAAAATTTCAATGTCTTTTAAGTATCAAATATAAATCTTATCATATTGTAAATAACTAGCCTTTGAATAGTAAAATAGGTATAGTATAGTATTTTATTATGAAAGCTGAGAGTAAGACCTTTATTCAGGGTGTAACAGAAAGCTCTCTGAATTCTCATAGTCCTCGACCATGATACTGAATAACTTTCTCCTAGGAACATACATCCTGAATTTCAAGAGCACGATCGGCTGGCTGCCTTTACTATGAAAATTGGAAAGTCAAAACATTTTTGACATTTCCTGAAATACTCGTACCTATATTCCTAGAAAGTTGTTCCTGAAATATATTTCTAGAAAGTCATAATACGCATGCAACCTAACCCAACCTTCATTTGACTATGGTACCTCCCTCATTTCCCATATATTTTCTCATTCTGATTGACTACGGCCATTATTGCCACGCTTAACGATATTTGAGGGTGATTTTAGTAAATTATGTATCACTAAAGTGGTTGCCTAATTTGTGATACCCATTGTAACCATTGAGTCCTTCAGGTGCGTCTTACAACACCCACAGGAACGAAATGGAGGTACGCTATTCGAAACCGGCAGCACACGACAAGTCTGTCAAGTCTGGTTTCTTATAAATGCTAGATTTCACAATGAAACCGTCTTCGCTTTAAGCTAGCCGTCTCGATAAGGGATTACGCGGCATTATTATGCAGCCCTAAGGTTTCGGGCACAAGCTCTAGTCAATTAAGGTATCTGCTAAACCCATCTTCCTCCATTCAGCCGCGGCTGAGTCCGGGCTACACCTAAACGGCACAATGCGAGGGAATAATGAGACGACATGTTGGACAGAGGGGGATTTGGAGAAAAAAATAAAATTCTTTAGATGACTGGGTCATTAAGTAATAAAATACAAAAGTTGTACGCTTCAAACTACATATTGTCCAAAAATAATATGGACTCCATTTATAGTTTTTGGGAATATTCAAATTTCAAACTTAAAGTTATTAAACAAAAAAATAATATAAAAGTCAGTGTTTTAACGCTATCCGCAAGGGATAAAGGCGTGATATATGTATGTATGTATGTATGTTTAACGCTATCCTAAATAGCGAGATATGACGTCATCAGTTAGTATTTTCATACAATAATATATTCTTTTAAAAAGTAGCTTAGCCTGCCAGTCGTCGTCATGCCTATTGATACTCAAGAACACTACACAAGTCCAGAGCTTCTAGTGGCCTACTTTGTAGCAAGAAACAGTATAAACTTGGTATAAGAAATAGTCCTCTTAATATGTTTCTAGTGTAAAGTTGTTTCGTTTCATGTTTTAAATGCACTCTATTAGTATTCGGTGGGATATACTTTGCACCTTGTAAGTTATTATAACATTTGTCATTCAAATACTCGACGACCTTTTGTGTCATCATAACACTTCATAGGAGACAACTACCCACTAAACTATTTGCTAGACGTGACATAAAGTACCGATTTTACGGTTGTTTACGCTTTGCCTACCCGGCAATCAACGGATATAGGCGTGATGTATGTCTGTATTTATAAATCGCTCACGTAACGAGACAAGTAAAATATGTTTCTCCTAAGTTACACGAAAGAATTAGCATATTTATCAGTCACAGAAACGTAAAACAGTATTTCTTACAGTTTCCTATTACGTCCCTGAACAAACTTTACCTAAATGGTTTTCGGTAGATGAAAAGGTTAAGCGAAGGTTATTGAATGGCTGCTAATAGATTTAAAAGGGTTTGTTTGAATAATTTAATGTCAGGACTCCGCCATAAGAGAAATGATAACCGTTTCTTCGAAGTTGTAATTTTCTCTAGAAATTTCTATGTTTATTAGGTATTAACCAACTGGTATATTCTTGAATAGAGAAAGATTATAGACGCAAGAAAGCGCATAAAACATATTTTTTATTAGGAATAGGGAGTGACCTAATGGTACCATATTGGAAGCATTAGGGTACACGTACTCTCTCAATCTAGATGCAACGTACGAGTACAAAAACAAATAAACGTTTTGTTGTACAATACCAGTAGGTATACGTAATTCTGTTTTTACGAATACCCGATCTTACACCTTATGACCTGCTCTACAGAACATACACAAAACTGATCGCTACGTAGAGAAAACTGCATAACTTTTAAACTTCTGGACGTATTATGGCGAGCATTGGTCTATACAAAAAAAAATCTGCTTATTTAATTTCATTTAGTAGATTCACTTATCCAGCTTTCATCTCTTGGCAATCTTCTACAATCTGCACTAACATTATAATCTTGTATTAGTCACAGCGATTACAGTTTACTGGACGCTAAATTCTCGGAAAACTTGTGCTTCCTGGAAAACTATCACCTAGCCTTTTATGTTTATGATTATGACTACGATTATATGATATCAATTTTCTTAGGTTTTAAGAACGTGGGGATCGTTTTATAGAACACCTTTGCCACTAAGTTCATCTCGTGCTTAAAGAGGTTTTTAAATATAATTCTCTTGAACACCATCATAGCGTCATGACATTCCTTGCTTTTTAGGTATTTATATCAAAGTTTTTTACCTATTCATTATATATTTTAGGTATGTACTCGTATGAATTTCGCCAAACGGTAGGAGACTCAGAAGTAAATGGGGTGTTTGGAGCGGTTCGCTGGTTGTTGTGTAATTTTATCTCTTAACCATGATCTACGTCGTCGCGAGATTTTGATTTCCCAGTAGGTATCCTCCTTTAGAAGCAAGACAAATTTCTTCGTCAATGGAAACGATACATACATCACGTCTGTATCCCTTGCGGTAGGAAACGATACCTATAATGTAAACTTTATGTTTCTGTAAATCCCAAAATCAACGACACGAAACAAACACCACAGTATTTCCTCCTAAGCTATTTACGTCAAACAATCCCTTGCACTGGCAAATTACAGACACGTCTCGTCATACCAGTAGGCGTATAATCTGGAGATGATGTTGAAGACAGTATGACAACCACCACACCCGCTGGCGCAGTGCAACCTAGAGAAGGGAATAAACAACAATAATGAATAGAAAAGGGACAATAACAGAACTCGGAGCCCTAGACGAAACGTGCACGACCGTAAAGAGCCCCGGGCGATGTTGCCAGACGCCGTATAAGTTGTGTTTTAGCTGCTTTTTAATAAACTCAAAAAATCTATGTAGACTTAGAAAAAGTTATTTAAAACGTTTCCCAGGCAAAAAACCCTTCACATGTTCGCGGGATTTTAGATGACATACGAGATAGATATGACAGTTTATACAGAAACCTTGAAATTCATACTCACTATTTTGCTTTTAATACACTACTATAAATCTATATAAAGCTGGTTCTTTAGTTTTCGTGATACATATTTCAAGACAGATTGTTATAAACAACGAGTTAAATAGGGATTTTTGTTTGCAATCGTAATGCAATCTTATTCTAATCCAAGCCGTCGACTCTTCTTCTTCTTTTCGTGTGGGACACCGAGTTATCCAACGACGCGATGAATCTTGGTCTTTCAACCCCCTACTACTAGATGCTACTAGTGGCATGCCTCTGACATGATCGATTCAAAAACCAAAAATTTGCGTATGCTGAAGTAAATTCACAGACTAGAAAAATAACTGTATGCTTACCCTACCTTATGGAAACGTAAGGCAAAGTCAACAAGCTGCTTTGTGCTGGAACTGCTGCAATCCAGTAGTAGAAATCACGACACTCTTGTACGACACTCTGTTAGTGACATGACATTCTTCTTCTTCATGAGGTTGTTTGATCCTGGACTCCCCCTAGTAAAACCTACGTTTATTTTATCAAAAGTTTTTCTCTGAAATATTCAACTGGCAACACAACCCCTAGGCAGGCACAGGTCCACGTGCAGATGATTTAGTATGAACAGCCAGAGATCAGTAGGTCTAACGGGTACACTGTTTATCTAAGAAAGTAGCAAGTGAAATGCGATTTGTTTTTGATAATCTTACTACTCCTCAGGATAGGTAGCCGACCCCGGCAGAAAACGAGATAAGGCAAGGAGAGTTATGACTAAGTCTACTCAGGTTGTGAAAAAAAATGAATTTCGTTGAAGAAAAAATCGGTTTCTAGATTTTTCACTTCTGTCATTCGGCTATGTGAAATAAGATTAGGAATCTGCTTCATTTCAGCGAAGTTCGTAGGCTAAGTAATTGCAAACTGATATGTGTATGAAAATTTGTAAATTCGATACCTATACATGGTGTACTAACTTCCTTTTAAGGTATGAAACAGCCTATAAAGCTGAACAAATTTTCCCCAAGGAACATAGATCGAAATATGAAAAAACATTTTTGGACCTCGCATATAAACTGACTCAGTCGGTTGGCACATTTAGTATGAGAGGTCCAAAAATTTTCTTCATATTTCGACCCATGTTCCTTGGGAAAAGTTGTTCAGTTTCATGGGCTGGTTCATCCTTTTAAAGGAAGCTAGTATTTTTCACAGGCGTGATATTTTTCCTATCGCCCTGTATGTATACTACTAACGCACTTAAATGTGTAGGAATAAAATTAATAATAGACTAGACATTTATGATGGTCACCTTTACTTCAAGACAGGATTATACCGAAATTATTTCGCAAATTTATGTCCCAAGATTTCCTAAGAATTGCATAAAGATAATTAGAACCATAAAAGCGGGATCTCGAGCGCCTTACAGTTCTATACTAAAATTCCTCAATAGTTATAAACTTGTAATAAATAACATACATTTCGTATCTAATGGGCAAATTTTATTACATTGGATGGAAGTGCAGTCCCCTAGAAAACATTAGGCCGTGCGCACACAATAGACGAAACAGTCTCAAGACAGATATATATTTTTTTGTGATGGACTCTACGTTTTTGGCGCCGGGGCCATCAAAACTACGGATGTCGGAGTACTAGGCTTAACAAAATAAAAGTACTATTGTAGTTAAAATACTGTTTTTGTAAGGATTAAACCTTACTTCATGCGTATGTGCGATCCGTTACAGTTTTTTTTAAATAAATGGATAGAGCCATAATCTTTATCTTTCAATCCACATATTCAATTTTATTTTACCAAATCCTTTTCGGCAATATGTCGTGTTCCCGGACAAAGATAAATTCTTTTGGGAACACTCCCACTTGGGCCTTATTTCGGATGACAGCACATCTATGTCTTGACTATGTTTCGTCTATCGTGTGCGCTGGCCCTAAATTGTAGTAGTAAACATTTTACAGCTGTAATTTTAGCAGTATTACCTACAGAAAATTGTTATTTAATCACACGTAATTTATAATCCATTTAGATTGAGAATTTATCTTACGATAATTTTAATTACTACATCTTGAGGATCTAACTTGGTGAGAAAATCAGAAATAAACTAGTGCCGCTGTATTAATACCATAATCTCCGAAACCGCTATCTCTGATTATTTTAACCTCATAAAAAGTGGATGAACACCTGTAGACTATCTCTTCTTTTTTTGTTGTAGGACACCGGGTCGTCCAATGACCCAATGGACTATAGTATCAGAATTTTTCAACCACCTACTACAAGCAGCTAGCTGGCTTTTGACATGGTTGTGTAACGACAGCTGTCTAAGTAATAATAATATACAGCAACCGGGACCTACGGCTTAACGTGCCATCAGAAACACGGAACCATCTCTCTTACGGACAATCGGATGGTTCAGCCCGCAATGTCCTGACCAGACTGGGAACAAATTCACTAAGTGATAAATATCAACTTTATGAGTGACCCACCGAAAATCGAACCTGGAACCTTCTGCGTCAAAAGCAGTCGATAACACTGCGGCACATCGGTCGCGGGCTTAAAAATGTTAAAGATTTTTGCACTTTCAACCCTCGAAAGGGAGAGGCTTATATTTTTGTTTTAAAATAATTATGCTCGGGTTTGTGGCAACAAAATGGGTGAAAGTTTAGACTAGGAACGCTGAAAGCTACACGAGAGTGGACAAATTGTGGACACAATGGGCGATCTCGGTCGCTACGCCTTGTGTCGCTACGTCGCTGGGCGTGGCGGACAAACCCACCGTGTTGTATGGGCTCGATATCCGTGCCACAGCGTGAGAAAATGGTCCTCGATACATTCTGTAATAGAAAGCCCTTTGGGACAGCCACGAAAATCTCTAATTCTGTAATAGAAAGGCATTCGTTTCGGACAGTCATGTAAATAACTAGGTTGAAATGGTAATGAAGCAAAAGTTAAATTCAGTGCCAATGTTTTCAGGGTGAGTTCGGAACAACTGTTATTAATAATATTTTCCGAAATATGAAAAATTATCTTCCGCGTTAAAAAGTGCATTAAATTAAATGTGTTATTGTTTGTGAGATGCAATTTTTTTATTTATATTTCGTAATAAAATACTAGGGATAGTTTCCGCCCTAATATTTGCACTCCATTCAAAAAGGCTTTAAACACTGCACAATTTTATACAAAAGGCAAATACACTTCTTAAAATTTCCTATACTATAGGAAACTAACAAAACTAGTTATAGCGATATCTTCGATAATTCATAATTTCACTTAGTTCTCCCGTATCAAAATACATATTTCCATCCTCCACTAGAACAAACACGCCCAGGAATTTTCCATTTTCCCTTAAACAATGTAACTCTATCTCCACATGATTACCGTACGTTACTAGCCGGCGGGCCCGGTGCCCCGATCCATCAAATTACAAGCCAGCCATCTTAATATCCCCCGCCCCTGAGCAGCCTTTCAATAAGGCCCAGCCGCATTGATCGGCCGTAATTATGGTACGGTGGTGCGCGAGAGCAGCCAGCGAATTTGTAAGGTTGGCCGAATTGAAGAAGGCCAGTGTATTGGTGATTCAGTGACGTGATTCAATACCATATCATTGCTTGTCATATTGTGAGCTTGAGAAATTGCGGATTCGATTCACTGACATGGTTAAATATTATATCACTGCGTCATCGCGTGTCATATTGTGCCCTAAGCACCCCTTCAATAAGGCCCAGCCGCATTGATCGGCCGTAATTATGGTACGGTGGTGCGCGAGAGCAGCCAGCGAATTTGTAAGGTTGGCCGAATTGGAGAAGGCCAGTGTTGGGATGTGATATTGCTGATTCGATTCACTGACACGGTTCAATATTATATCATTGTGTCATCGCGTGCGTGTCATATCTTGCCCTCCGCAGCCTTACAGTAAGGCCCAGCCGCATTGATCGGCCGTAATTATGGTACTGTGGTAAGCGAGAGCAGGCAGCAGATATGCAGCATATTTGTGATTCAGCAAAGTGACATGGTTCAATATCTTGTAACCCGAAAGCCGTAGAAGGCTTACCTGAAAATGTTGTGTAACCGTCTTTTGAAGTGCCAGTCCGAATCGGTAAAGATCCATTATTACAGATAATTTTAGTTCAGGCCCCAGCTTACACCTCTCCCCACAAAACTGCCTTCTGCTTGCTACTGCATCAGCTTCTTTCCCACCTGCCACCCAATGATTAGCTTTATAACTTTCAATTGCTTTGTCACATAAAAGTCTTTTCATTAGGTACTAAATGCATCGTTCGAATTTGTGTTTCTTAGAACTGATTTGCATCTTCTATCTCTACAACCCTAGACAACAGCAATTCGGTGTGCACGTCTACATTGCGGTATTGTTTATATTCCCGTACTTTATGACTTTCTGTGTTTATTTATTATCATTAACATTATTGCCAACAAGATCTGATCACAAATCCAGTCTGCTGTATTGTAAATTTTGTCATCCAAAATACTGAACATTAGGCGATATTCATCATTGGTCTCATAATATGTCTATAACAGTGTCTGAGGCAAGACATATCATGGCTATATAAGCCGATGCGGGAGCGGCATAACTTTCCACACGCTCTACAGGTAAAGGTGGAAATAGAGACCAGCACATACATGTTCAGGTGTCGCTTTTGATTAGTGAAATTACTAAACAAACTTGACAAAGTACCTTCTGCGGTAGTCTTTGGTCAAAAGTGGAGTCAGAAAATTCCTTCCTAAGGTATTTGTGAAATGTGAACATGTTTTTATGCCATTAGACAAAAACAAGCTTAAGCAGGTGCGTTCTAATGTCATCCTCATTTGCATACAAAGTGTTATTAATGCTCATGATAATTTATGTAAAATATTCCATATCCTTGCTTTGGGTTCGAAAGTATTGTTTTAGGAAGGAAACATGCATTAAAGTCGGCATGAAGACCGTGAAACCAATTTCGTAGAGGAAGAATATTTTAGCTTTAAAGATTTCTAATTAACATTGAAAGTTTGAATTTAAACTGTCGATAATAAGGTCTCGCAACAAAAAATACCTAAAATACATAGTTACTGATCGAATTTTAAGTTAAAATATTTAAAAACAGAAATACATCCAAGCAATGTTATTTCAAATCTGTTGCTGTAGAGTAGACGCAGTTCTTCGGATTTCGGAGATCTTATCAATTCATATTCCAAGCAAATGTCGTGTTAGTAGCGAATTTTGTTCTATTATGGAAATCAGTCAGTGCATAGATTAATCATGCATTTCTACTATGTAGGAGGTGGTGATGATTGTATAAAAGCGATTGATAACCTGCTGGCTCAAAACGTTTTCCCGTGGTATAAAAAGGCGGTGGAGGTTACGGGGCGAGTTACTGCAAATTGTTTCAGCGACGTCACAGTTTTACTGGCCCTTCCAACAGCCACTTACAATCCTACCCAGAAGGATAATTCTGCAATTGAAAAATTGAACCTTTTCTTTTTTGAAAATGGTCTTTCTTGTGAATTAAAACTGACTAGAGTCGAACGTAAGTCAAAAATTTGATGGCTTCGTAAAAATCTGACTAGTTTGCGTCAAGCTTTTACTCATCAGAGTTCAGTCGCAAAAGCTTGCGTGTTACGTTGTCTAATAGGAACAACATTTTAGTACTCTTTAGTTAGTACTCTCTTAGGCTTCTTCGTGATCTTCGACTTTGACTAGGCCATAATTAATTGCGTCAATCTTGCCAATTTATTACGGGACTTAACTGCTTATAAAATGCTAAAATACTGTTTGAAGTCTCTTCTCGTCCCCATGTTTCAGAATCCCCGTCTATTGCTTTCTACGGTAAATGTCCTATGAAATTGGCATCGTGAGTCCCGCGGCCGTAAACCAGGCAGACGCGTTTATGATCCAGTAATAATGTGCTAAGACAATGCACAATGCATGCCGGTTGGACGGCGGATGACCTGCTTTTTAAACTATTTATAAGGGCACCAGGGGTCGTCTTGACTGGCTGCTATTTTCTTTTTGCAATGTTCCGCCTAAATTCTATTCATCCTTTATATCAGATCAGGCAACTAATTCAAACTATCTGTAAAACAAGCAGAAGAAATTTAATGGAATGTGACTATGACGTGTACACAAACTCTACTTACGTTGCGATGAAACAACAACAGCTTTAAAAACTGACTTCAAACACGCAATATTTCACAACAATTAATTGATCCACTCTTCTGACTCATACAACACTGTCAATAGACGATATGAAATTGCATGTGATCTATTTCGAATGCGCATCTAAAGACGCGTCAGGTTTATTTACCTACAAGATTATTCTTAGCTTTATTGCGCAGACGCAGCAGAGGTAACAAGTGCCAATTTTCAAACATTGCCGATATATGCTCTTCGTACGGCGCCCCGGTACTGCATATTTCGCAAGAAACACAATTTCTTTAATCAAAAAAGAAGACTGAATCCGTTACACCCTATGGCTAAAAAAGAACTGTCCAGTTTGCCTCCAAAATTTAATGCCTTCGCTTTGAAGGGTGCAGAAATATGTTCTTATCAGACATTGTTGGTGTACCTTATTGCAATTTGAATAGGCGATATGCAGCCGCATAAAATCCTACATGACATAAACCCTTATATATCAGACGTTGTAGCTTTGCCTGCCCGGTAAACATAGGAGTGAATTTACCAAGTAACTGCTGACATAATGTTGTTCGTGCACAGGCATTTCGTATTTCTTAGGAAACACAAGAAAGCTGAACACGTCTTATTAGTTTAATGTGCATAATTTAAGCATATTACGTGCTGATGACATTATAATTGTAATTTTATCGCGTTTTCTAGTTCGTACCGTGTTAGAGTTTGATGTACGTCGATGTTTTGCTGTAAGTAATAATTTTCTTGATGGCTCCGAGCATTTGTCTTTAACAGTAATATGGTAGTCGTGGGGAAGTGATTTTGTTGGATCCCGTATTTGTGATTTGTAGCCCCTTTTGGCCTTAATGCTTTGTTATAAGAGCCTGAACAAATCGCCTGAACATAGAGGTATAATTCCACTCATATTTTTAGTGTCACCGAGATGTTCTCTGTGGTTCTCGCGTCGTCAAAAAATCGGCCCGATCAAGCACTTACATCTTTTATTATATCATATCCCCCAGATACGTTAGAGATATGTCCTAGGCCTAGCCTTGTACTATAGTGACGGATGACCTATGCGGATGATATTGTAAACAAATTCAGCAGACAGTACGGGATCGTCGCGTGACATCCTCCCGGCAGACAACCAGTGCCGTCTAAACCTCAGCATTCAAAAATGACCGCCTTAGATCCTATGAGCAAAGTCCTAGGTCTTGGACGTAGTCATGGATGACCTATGTGGATGACACAGTTGTAAACAAATTCAATAGAACGGTATCGTCGCGTGACATGCCCCCAGCAGGCAACATCCAACCACTGCCTTCTTAACCTCAGCATTCAAAAATATCTGACTTCGATACCTACAAGCAAAGTCCTAGTTCTTGTACCGTAGTGACGGATGACTTTTGCGAATGACACAGTTGTAAACAAATTCAATAGAACGGTATCGTCGCGTGACATGCCGCCGGCAGGCAACCACCAACCACTGCCTTCTAAACCTCAACATTCAAATAATGTCCGACTCCCGACCTCAACCGCACGCTAACATGATTTGTCCTTACATCGAACATCGAAACAGTTGGCGTACATTTTGTTTCGTTTGTAAACTTTATGCATTCAGAAAATAACCGTGAAAATAGTACTTCTGGCGGAATTTTATTGAAAGTGTTTTGGTTTCAAACGAACATGGAAGCAAACTTGAAAGCATATCATCTAAATAAAATTATTACTCGATTCTGTTACGACTTGTCTTGCAGGTACTTAATTTCGTACAATCCCGGTTTGTTTTCATTATTATCTGTTTTATACCAATCAACCCGCTGCAATTAGTACTATTGTATTGTGCTTTATTAAATACCTACCTTCTTATTAGAAACTATTCAAGATCGTACCTGTATTTCTCATTAGTACTATTCATGATTACAAAAGACAAACGAGGTGTGCATGCATCACACATCCACGTCAGCCCGGAGCAACGGAAAATGGTGTCCATAAACTCCATAAAGCAGGTGGAACAGTCCCATAAGTTCACACTTGAGTGTGTTGTTACATTAATTTATTTTGGTTGCTTGTTGCTTCTCACGGTTCTAGCCGAGAGCTGTGGATAACCTAGCCATGACTATGTTACTCCATCAATGCGAATGGTTAGAATTACTGCACTTGTCAATCCGTCTACATAGCGTGACAAATCACTGAATTGATCTGGAAAATGCTTCGGTTTGTAAAGTTTTCTCAGAACTTCATCACTGCGAAAATTGGGTTAGAACTACTGCACTTGCTCATCTGCCTGCATACGGACAAATCACTAAATTCACCTGGAAGATGCTTCAGTTTGTAAAGTTGTCTCAGATTGACACCAGTAAGTCCCTTAGGACGCAGATCACAAGTCTGATTAGGTTATTATTTCTAGTGCAAGAATCATTAATTTTCGCTCTACCTTTCTCTACTCATCTTCAAGAGCGAGCACTTCAAATCTGCAGCAACCAGCAACTAAGTCATCATCACTCTTTCTTTTCTTTATGACTCCATCTGCAGTGCGGAGGATCCGAATTTGGCGTCAGAGACACCATCACCAAATAATGGCAAAGTATCTTGTAATCAATTTGACTTATCGAGGCGATGAAGAAGAGTTTACCTTTCGCTCATGGGTCTCCCCTACTTGGGGTATATGTCATACTCACCACGCTATGCAGAGTGCACCGGACAAGGTGTTGTATTCACAGGGAACGCTACTGCCTTGTGTCCACTCCCTGAAGTCATCTCTTAGTCGCTTTTACGACACCTTTTAGAAAGAAATAGGGTGAAGCTAACCCTCTAAGCCACGGCAAACCTTTACCTTTCGCTATTCCATCTTTACGAGCCGACACCTCAAATTCCTGTTCAGCAACCAGCTACTAATTCACCATCACCGTCCGCCGGCATTTCTCTGGTATCTTATTACTGAATATCTCATCGGGATTGCCAGCGCTATTTATTCGATTGAGTCGTGAGAGCGTATGCGGTAGCTGAATAAAATAAATAAATGGAAAATGAACTCTGGCTACCGCAGGTAGAGGTACACGCGGCTAAAGAAATTACCATAATTATTTTAGGTTAAAAATAACTGAAAAATATTCCAAGATGTAAAAAAGCTAATGACAGAAAAATAGTCAAGGACTGCAGCAGGTCGAAGAATGTTTGTAGATAAAAATGGATCGGATCATCATCGGTTTAATCGCTGTATGCCGACTCTCTGCACTTTGCCGATTCTTAAAAAGTTTCATATATCTTATCGCACAAAACCGAGTTTTTTTAATGAAACATGAGATCGTACCAAACCGACAATCACATCAGATAGTATCAAGCCTACAATTTATTTATTTGCTACAAAGGTCTAGAACATAAAGGTTGAAATTATAATTACTCAGTTTTCCCAAATCTCAGGCGCTATTTCCACACGTGAGAAATAATTAAGATAGCGCGACGCATAACATGTATGAAACAGCAGAGACTTCGTCTACAACCGTGAGACGCGTTTTATCGCCGATGTCGATGGTCGGCGTCACATCTCTCGTCTTACGTCTCATTTTTGTCGGTCGATAGCACCTCAGGGTTTTTGTTTGAAACTTTCCATATTTTAGCTCGCATTCTGGTGAGGGGAGGGAAGTATTTTAGAGATACAATTTGTAATTTTAAAAATGTTACTTACATACCTGCACTCGTACTCGAGCTTTTTTAATTATTTTATGACATCGTTTACAATTATTACAGCATCAAAAAACGAGAATTCTTCCAGCTAATTCTTCAGCTGCCTGTACCAGCAGTACCAAATACCAATAGCACACTCGTACCTGTTATTTCGTATCTAGTATCTACGGTTGTAAGTAGTAAAGTAACGGTGCCGTTGGCTACCGGCATCACAGCATAATTCATTTCGCGTATTCTAATAATCATAAACATAGATATTGCCTTTCTCGTGTTTTCACTTTTGTATGATCGAGGATTGTCGGCAAGATGTTTCTAGGTATTGTAGAAAATGCATTTTGCAGTTAAATGATTTTGACAGGCTTTATTCCTTTTCCATAATATTTTCCATTCTGTATCCACAAGTATGAACGAGTCGGTAACCCATATGTGAAGAAAAAGATATTTCTATTTTATATTGCATACGTACATACAAGAACAAAATCTGTAACTCCATACGTACGTATTGCAAAAATGACGTGACATTATAGCCTTCTCTATAATACTTTCTATACTGTCTCCAAAAGTCTGAACGAGTCCTTGCCCAATACGTGAAGAAAAAGATATTCCATTTTAGAACGGGATAATGATGAACTTGCATACCTACATACAAAAACAAAATCTGTAACTGCATACGCATTGAGTGCAATTTTAGCAAATAACTAGCAAACTAATAAAGTTATAATATAGCGCCCATAAACAGGCAGGCTTTTAAAAACGAGCACATACCGCTATAATGGTAGTCTTTAATAATAACCACCTGTTATATCACAGTATACAGAATTCTATACAAATAGTCTGTCAGATAGACTCCCAACCGCTTATTACAGCCATGATTCCTGCTAAGCTTCCACATAGGTTGCATCTTGCACAATCTTGCATATTCAATGCATCTATAGTAAATTAGGTTGAAACATCGTTTTGATTTATAACAGTAGGACCAATAAGTCGTGTTCATACAAGGTGTAAGGACAACTTTTGGCATACTAATAGGGTGTATTGGCCCGGGCATGAAGCTGATCAACTTTTGTTCAGGAAAGGTAAAAAATGTTTTTCCTTTCCATATTAGTAATGCAATGCTGTCAGCTGATCGTGATTTTGTTTGAAATATGCAAATGTTTTCCTCGTTTCTGACATACGTTCTTAGGAGAAAGTTGTTCAGTTTTATGGTCTGTTTGCACCTTTATGGGTATTCGAAAAGCTGCCCCTTACACCCCGTTATATGACGTCTGAAGCATGTGATTGATTAAAATTGCTTTTGAAACCTGTAGTATTTATATTGTAGGTAGGTCTAGTCTGTCTGTTATAGATTTAGTATTACGTTTATTGCTCAATAATGTTAGAATTACTTTATGAATTGATTGCTACGTCGTCTTGGCGAGTGATCTGTTGGTCTCACTTGATTTTAAGGTTCCGTGGTTATTATCACTAAAACTATAAGACATTATAACGGGTTTTACTCACGGTAGGGATATATCGAGCACCCAATATTTCGGCGATGTTGCAATCGCCATGATCACGGGTAAACTGGAGCGGCTGCGGGTGACGGCTAAGGGCAAACATATCTGTCTACCCTCATTCTTCTGCGTTTTTTCGGAACACTTTGGTCACTATCGGTACTCACTCGAAAGTCATCTCGACAACACACACTAATGGTATCGCATGATTTTATTGCAGGTTTAGACACAAACTTATTTTTACACAAATTTACCACTGGATTCCATGTACTTGACAATTTGAAGCCATCTTCTCTATTGAAATTTTTGTACTTGGTGATTTCAATAGCCTCGCTTACCAGTCTTGGTATGTAGTGGCGTTCGGTCGAAAGTACTTTTGGATTATGTAATTCGATCCAGTGGTTTGGACCAGACTCAAGCAGGTGTTCCGCAATGGCAGACTTATGTGCTTCATTGTTTTTCACTGCCTTTATGTGCTCTTTGACACGGGTGGAGATGGTCCGCTTAGTTTGACCAATGTAACAACTACCACAACTACAGTCTATATTATACACCCCTGGACATTCTAATGGAAATCGATCCTTTGGTGACCGTAGAAACTGCGACATCTTCTTGAAAGGAGTGAACACAGTTTTTATCAAATACTTATCCAGTATCCGTCCGATCCTGTCTGTTACTCCCTTCACATACGGAAGAAATGCAGCACGACGCTCAACCTTGGGAATTGGTGTCCTAGTCTTGTGTTTCTGAGGCTGAATTTTGTTAGGGTAGCCATTGCTCAGTAGTACGTGTTGAACATGTTGCAGTTCCTCATGAAGGTGTTCGTTATCGCAATGGTCATAGGCGCGATTTGTTAAGGAGGTAACCACTGAGTTAAGCTGTCGCGGATGGTGATGCGATGTTGCATGTAGGTATTGGTCAGTATGTGTCGGTTTCCTGTACACCGTGTGACTGAGAGTGCCGTCGCTTCTGACCGTCAACTTCACATCCAGAAATGCCAGAGACCTAATCTACTCTATTTCTGCCGTGAAACGTATGTTGCTGTGGATCGAGTTAAGATGCAGTAGACATTGCTGCACTGACTGGTCGTCTCCCTCCAGTACACAGAACACGTCGTCAACATATCTTTTCCACAACTTGATTGGCAATGGTGCAGTGTTAATGGCCAGAAACTCGAAGTGCTCCATCCATAGGTTGGCAACCACTGGGGCTACTGGGCTGCCCATTGCTACACCATCTATTTGTAGAAAAAACTGACCTTGGTAGACGAAATAGCTAGAAGTCAAGCAATGTTCTAGAAGTTTGGCATATACCTTCGGGATGTTGTTATCATCTAACACTTGCTTAAGCACTTTCAGGCATTCGACCACCGGCACGTTGGTAAATAGAGACTCCACATCAAAGCTCACCATAAGGTCCTGTGCACCTAGCTTCGTCTCTCTTAGAAATATTGGGTGCTCGATATATCCCTACCGTGAGTTAAAACCCGTTATAATGTCTTATAGTTTTAGTGATCTGTTGGTGTTACATAATAAATACCAGTGCCCCATGCAATGACACTACAGGCTACAAGTCCACAGGTGAAATTCGATCTACAATGCGCAGCCGATGGGACATTATAAAACCAGGATTTTTGATCCGCTACGCTATGTACATCGAATTTCACCTGTAGAATTGTAGACTGTAGTTTCGAAAAACGAGGCACAGGCGGTGAACTCTCTCTGTGTTGTTTTTTAAACGCCTCAATAGATGCGTTAATGAGAGAATGGTTTTTAGATTAAGGAAATGGTCATGGTATTAAATACAACAACTTGTAACTATCTATATCATAATCTATTATATCATAATTATAAATATTTATTTCAATTTATGTCTGGCGTCGTTTTTTTCATTATAATTTAACTGCATGACACAATTCCGTACGTGCCATGGCAAACATAATAAAAATATTGAAATAATACTTATTGCAAGCCCCTGCATCTAAGAAAATCTTATAACACTATAATCATTTATAAGGAAATCAGTACCATGCATTGTCTGTCACGCGTCTGCCATGAACTTATAAAACTATGTCGATTCAAATCGTTTTTATTCATCACATCAACTAGCCTGTAGCTGTCACTGCTACACTAAAATTTTTGGGTGTCCTTTAAACGGTTTCTTACTTTGTTCCGTAAACGTTACATCATCAACTAACGTTACTGTACAAAGGTCTAGCGTGTAAAGTGATTCTCGGTTTAAGTTTAATAAACTTGTATATTGTTGTTGTCGTATTAGCATAGAAATTGCCTTTAAAATTGCCCGTATCGCGATCCCTATCACCACCCATTGTCATTCAAATTCAATATCACCTGTTTACACCCTGCAATCTCCATCTATAGTTTCAATACATGGTCTACAAAGTTGTAATGAAATTGTTAAGATAGCTGAACTTACATGGCTGTTTAAGAACGGAGAGATTAATGAGTATTAGGAGAGGTATATATATACCCTACAGTGGGTAGAAACCATATCATTGTGATATAAAAATCGACATTATGAACCACAACTAGAAATCTTTCAATAGGTACATAGGTATATTTGGCACACACTCAATTGGGCAACACGTCATCGACAATATTTTTGATAATGGAGCTAAAGAATTGTAGGTACTTAAGAACAATTGAAGATAATAGTAATACTAATAGATTTTCATTTCCTCACTGCATTTTTCTTCTTTCTTCCCGCGAGTGTCGTAAGAGGCGACTAAGGGACTTGAGGTTTTCATGTGTATTTACACGTGACGACAGGCTGACAATCTGTCACTATAGTGAGTGATACACGAATCATCTAAAAGGGCCTTTAATATTTGTCAGAAGTGGCGATAGCGACCGCATGGTTACGGCTGTAAATGCTATGCCTACCCCGCAAGGGATAAAGACGTGATATATGTGTGTATGTGGTCTAGCAATAACAAGAAATAGCAAGAATCTCAAACAGAAAAGTAACTAAGTGATCAAGTAAATTGTTTCTCCGTATGTCCAATTATGTATAGCGCTGTCCACAGGTCTAATCAAAGTGTTTTTCATTCACACAACTATTTATAGGCGCGTATCTCGGAAACGTTCGAATAAAATTGTAAACAGCTTATGCAAACTCGTGCGGTCTGTGACTAATCTTGAATGGTACAAATTAGCTGGGAAAAACTAGATTACCTAACGAGTAACGAGACTAACTGGTAGCCAATCAGCGCTAATTATAAGAAGGATGTTGAAAATAGATTTACTTTATCTGATCTAAGCCGCGTTTTCACAGACGAGTCCGATTTTGTTCTTATTGATAAAGAAATCTGAAAGTGTTACGACTTCTTCTTGAATAAACATATTTTCAATTTCCGTTCTTTGTGTTAATTTTTCTTTCAATCTTTGTCTTTTAACTAGATTTGATCTACTTATTTTAGGACAGACGAAACTTACCGATGAACTGAAGGCGAAGGTTTGCTCAGAAGCCGAAATCAGTTTCTTATACCCTTTATAAAGGCTCCTATCACATTCATTAAAGAAAACGTATCCTGATCCTATCTCTTATGCAAACGCGGCTTCTATTGCTTATAATTTGCATTGTACCTTAATTCTATATTTAGATTTTTCCTCTTTTGTTACAGATCCTAAAACAATGGTAGCTGCAACGTTGTGATGTGCCTTCTGTAAGTAATGAATTACTTTAAATTTCATATTGTAGCACGTGAATACTTCAGTAAATACGATTTTAAGCTACCAATTTTCCCAATACCATTCGTTATTACAAGGTTTTTTTAAATATGTTACATACAGTACAAAGGCGAGCCTAATGCCACGCGGCATTCTCTACCGGCCAACCATTAAACAGAGGGATGCACATCTTTACAAATCGAGAAGTTTTCGAAACGTTTGTTTTCGATGACACATTTCCACAAACATATAACTTGCCGTGTGATGCCGGCTTAGAATAGCATCACCCCACATCCTTCCCGTGGGTGTCGTAAGAGGCGACTAAGGGACTCGAGAGTATTGGTGTATTACAATTTTTAGGCGACAGGCTGACAACCTGTCACTATAGTGATACACATGTTTTCCGAAACAACCTTAGAAAACAATACTCAAAAATGTCAGACGTGGCGATAGCGACCGTATTCTTACGGCTGTTAACGCTCTGCCTACCCCGCAAGGGATAAAGGCGTGATATATGTATGTATGTATATAACTGCACAAGTAAGACAAAAGCTTACACAGCATCATAGTATAAGAGCATGATCGAATTATTCAGCAATGACATCGACGCCCATACTAGGTCGGTTTTATAGTCCTCCCCAGCTCCCCATAGTGTTTCTGGTTGAATCGCAGTCGTGCAGCACGCCCGCATAATGTGCGCAGGCGCAGGGGCACACCGAAGACCTATTTTTTGCTGTACCAAGAGTGAATTTTAAATCGAACATGTCTTTATAAGCGTTTCCATTTCTTGCGCCTGCACGCTGTTGCTCCTACCAAGGGTTTAGTTTTTGGATATAACTTGGGATATTTGAGAGAAAAATGCCAATATAAATATTTTAGTCGAGTATGGGCACGGAATAAATAATTGTACTGTATGGGTAAAAAATTGTGGATACAGAAGACATATGCCCAAAAGTGAGCAAAACCATGCTGATGGAAGAAGAAGAAGAATGAACACATGGTATGTATTAAAAATATTGAGTATTGAGTATGGCAGAAAACAAAACCTTCATGTCGTACAAATCAACCTCCAATTGAAAAAGTTCATCATTCTATTAAGTATCTATTAAAATCTACAAGTAATTATATCGCAATAACAATTACCAGGTCTGTCGCACAAGTCACCTTCACCTTCGGTTTGCTGGCAGCGATCAACATTAGATAATCAAAACCATCACAATACAATTTGTGTTGCGTCAAACTATCACGTGGAGATGTATCATTCGGAAATACAGCGCATGTTTGACTGAATAGCGGTGATGGAGCGATAGGAATATAAATAATGTTAAGTTTGTTTCAAACAGACGTCACTATTGCGCGTTAGAGACAATCAATCAACGTTGACATCAAAGTCCACGTGCATCAACATCATTAACAGGGGATTTCCTCTGCTGGAAAGAGGCTACTCTCAGGCGTTTGCGCCTCTATAGACCACGATTTTGGTATTACTGCGTCCAAGGGTCCTCAACCCATAGTAAGAGAACTAGAATAAGCCGTCTCTGAAGCTGCACAATGCATTTTCCGACTTATAAAGCTTAGCTGGATTGGATAGATATAGTCCAGATAAACTATGAATGCAAACCGGCGATCGATATCACGAGTGTCTTGCGACAACTCTTGTGAGTTTTGATAAGCCCGTTAAAAAATCTGTACCCGTTACAAGGTAATTCTTTTTTACTTAGTCAGCATTTAATCTAAAGCGATGAGTGCCAAAATACCGAAGACGAAAGGTCTAGGTTGTTTTAACTTCATTTCGAATCATCAGGTATGGAAGTGTCCATACGATAACTAGCTTAGCTTTATTTCTATACTACCTACTTCAAGTACTGAAAATCGTAGTAGGGCCTCGCCGTAGTCCCATGTAACGGTAGCCACGAGTGGAATACCTAATCGATGGCTGCGGCTTTGTTTTAGAAATTGAGAGGTCTTCTCGTGATGCGATTCTGAAAACTGAGGCGGCTAGATGATCTTAGTACGTATAACGGAATCATGTAGGTAATAATACTCGTCATGTTCTACAAGCCATGTTACTGGTTTAAATGTGGGATTATAGCTTTTCAATGGTAATGTTTTTTCAGCGTTTTGTGCCTTTTACACCAAAAGTGATATTTTATTTTAGTGGTAATCAATAAGGGTAGGTAGATACGGCAATAGAAACCAAAATATCAGTAGACTTAAAGAGCTTTCAAATTAAAAACAGGGCTTGCTCTCATGAAATAAGCAGCCGGACCAAACGTGTCATGTTTTTGCTTAGCGTGTCTTATATTAAGTTTTATCATTTACAAATATTGCTTTTTTTTAGAACAACTTCTTTCTAATTGTCCTCGACAGTTTTTTGCCATCCTATCATCGGATCTATCATACTTATATTGTTAGTGAAACGTGATTCTGCGGTTTAGGGTACCGATATTTTGTTTGTATTACCGCAAAAACCGATTTCACTTACGCTGCCTTACTGTTTACTTAAATAGAGGTTTGATTTTCTAATCTATATTATCGATTGATGTGGTTTAGGTTATCTATCTATTTGAGTTTCACTATTGTACGAGTATATCGATTTCAGTTCGTCTCTACGACTCGGTGTCCCACACGAAAGAGTTCGTCTTTAATAACGTTCATTAGCATGCATTCTCTATGCCCACAATCACAACTCATAGCATAGAATTCACAAATAAGTCTCTGTAGTACGTAAGTAAGAACGTTAGAAAGGCTCTCTCAAAATTCAGGTTCGTAGTTCACAAATGGAACAAGCGCCCTCTTTATTGCATTCCTGGCAACATGTGAGAGTGCGGATATTGTTTATTCGCGGCGGTTGTACGCCGGCCTGCCACGCCCCGGACACTCCCCCGCTATCTACAAACGTATCGAAAGATATGGGGAACAATATTCATCTTTTGAACTGAACGACGACCGATGTGGCGCAGTGGTAGTGCGACTGCTTGCCACGAAAAGGTTCCGGGATTGATTCTCGGTGGGACACTCACTAATTTAATTACCTCTTTGTAAATGTGTACCCAGTCTGATCAAGGCTGAACCACCTGATTGCCCGTTCGAAAGATGGTTCCGTGTTTCGAGGGGCACGTTAAAAAATGGGTCTCGGTTGCTGTCTATGATAACTAAGACGACGATCGTTAACTCAACCATGTCAGATGCCGTCTCCTAGCAGTATTGAACTACTCGGTGTCCCACACGAAAAGAGAAAAGAGCTGAACTATACTTGAGGTTTTCATTGCAGATCTGTTGTCCTTAGCAGTACTTTTGCAGGTGTTAATGCGAAAGGAACGTTACAGATCAAAGCTGATACATGCAGAGCTCTTAAAACAGCCTCTTTATAGAAAGATTGCCTGGATTACTATTCAATTCTTAGATTAAAGTGTTTATATACCTAAGCAAACTGTAAGCTTGAGCGAAGTATACTCACGGCAGTGGACGTTAGTTCAGTAAGATTAGACTTCCTACATCCATAAAATACAGATGTTCTCAGGGACTAAGGGACTCGAGGGTTTCACGTGTATTACAACTTTTAGGCGACAGGCTGACAACCCGTCACTATAGTGATTCACAAATTATCTTAACCGGCCCTCAATATTTGTCAAACGTGGCTATAGCGACCGTATATTTGCGGCCGTTAACGCTCTGCCCACCCCGCAAGGGATAAAGGCGTGATAAATGTATGTATATATGTTCTCAGGGACACCACTTCAATCCCGCGAAAGGCGAAAGTGTGTTAGTTGGTTGAACTGCAAGATCCGTTAAAGAATATCATTGACATGCGTTTAAGAGCATCCCATTACATCTTGAAACCTGTGACGAATTTACTAAATAGTTTGCCAGTACAAGACGTAAGATGCAATCATAAATAGCGACAACTAATTTCAAGAGAAATACCATCTTGCTATGCCTAAGGCAGTAACATACATATACACGACGCACCTGTATACCTTGGGGGATGGGCAGAGTATAAGCGGCCGTAGCAACGGTCGTTTGCGCCACGTCGTCAGTCAATTTATTTGAGTCCTTTCAGAAAATTATGTATCATCATAGTGACAGGCTGTCAGCCTTTAGCCTAAGACTGCAATACCCTTGATGTTTAGTCGGCTCGGGACACTCGCGAGGTAAAACAGGGTGATGCTTTTCGAAACCGGCATCAGAGCATCGACATAACTAATTTCACAAAGATTACTATCTCGCAATGCCTAAGGCAGTACCGTTCTCAATTTAACACGATCACTATCTATCCATAGTTCCACTACACTAATACATATACATACCATTTAATTAAAGGCTTACTATCTTGCAATTAATAGCGTTCATCTCGAAAAACATTCCTCATTCGTAATCTTAATGACTAATCTTCGGTACAAATTTTCTCACTGGCCTATTACAAATAGTATTGGGTAGTATCAATTTGCTGTTCTGTCTATGGGTTTAATTTAACTTGTGTTTCGGGACTATGATTTTCGCGATTTATTATTTTCGTTCCTAACTTATTTGAAAAGATCCAATCTTCTTGATGTACTGTTAACTTCCTAGTTATTAAGTAAGAATAAGAAGTTAACTTACGACTCTAGGTATTATAAACATATGTATACATAATCCCTCCCTAACCCTTTGTAATGAAATAAAAAACACTTCGATCACACAGGATTCTTTTCGCTTAATCGCTTAGTAGTTTTTTTTTAATAGAAGTCTGTAAGCTAAGTTGTGAATGTAAGAATAACAAGTAACATCTTTGACTTAAATTGCATGAACATGTTAAACTTAAAACGCCTACATTTTTAAATCACCTTATAATCCTTAACTGTGCGCATAATGTTGAATCTAGACATATGCATTTAGTTACGTGTGGCTCTAGGCACCACCACTAGCTACAATAAAAAAATATTCAGATTTACTAATAAGCACCATCCCAGCAAAATAAACCACCACATCGCTCTTAACAAATTAATACCACCGCGTAGTCACTACTAAACAACCTGTAACTTATTACTCATGCAAATCAGCTTTTCCAGTCTCATTACTGTGTAAAGATACCCGTATGAGGTTTTCCTACGCCATTGAAATAGGAGGAGAGCTGACGGATGCGCGTTATTTGTACCGGTCAGTCAGCCCGCCGGGCGTGGTGCTGCCTTTACATGTGCCAGTGGCTGGCCTACTATAACTAGATTTTTTAGAAGAAAGGAGCCCCAACAGGCAACATTATTGTTTGTCTCTCTATCAAAGTATATGACTTAAGAGCGGGACGCCAAATAATAATGTTGTTTTGTTCGGGATCCTTTCCTTAAAAAATCAAGAGCTCACTGCTGATGTAAGATAAAGAGAAAACGATAGTCCTAGGCTATTGCGTGGATTTCCGGCAAGAATCTATGAATGCTGTCGTCTAGAACATTGTAGACTAATGTATTTTTTAGAAAAAAAAGGTTAAGGCTAGGCTTCTTCAATGCCGAGTTTTTTCCTACGATATAGATTGAAAGACTGGACAGTGTATTTGTGTATCACATTTGATATAAAGACGAATTGTACAGTCTCGACTCAACGAGGCTTTCTTAGTGAACGCACTATTCAGCCTTGTTTATAATTAATTACACCCTTTACTCAAAATTATATCGAAATACATATTTAACAGCCTAATTGAATTATTGGATATTACTTACGCAACTTTAAATGGAAACCTCAGCCAAATCTGACCGGAGAATTACTTAGAGGTAATCTGTTAACACCAAACAAATGATTATAAAGTTATAAGCCCTCCAAGACCTCTAAGAGTCTTGAGCCCTCCTGATCAGTTATTAATGGGTAAGAAAGTAGCAAGCTAATCTTCTAAGAGGATCTGTGCTGGAGAAACCAACTGGCCAATAAGTATAACAAATTGAGTGGTCAGGGTAATCCAGACATTTGTTAAAGGGTTTGCTGCTACAGGAATAAATAGGTGAAATCTTAGTTGTAATATTGTTTAGCTTATCGGAAACGAGTTTTGAGGATGCGAATAACAGCCTTTTGGGGTTTAGGTTTGTTTTTCAATGATTAGATTTTGAGAAACAGTCACACCTACTTCCCGCTCTTCTATCTTTTTTGTCCAGCCACCAATGAAATTGCTTTTGATTAATAAGTTTGCGACGATAATTGGCGCTGTTTTTGCTTCCTGCAAATCTGTGCACTGCGTATCAAAGTAGGTACTTACTGATTGTTCTTTCTGCTTCAAAACGGGTTTCATTTTATCAGAATTAGAATATTGACGATTATTAAATAGAGAGCTTTGGTAATACAACTTTGGTAAAGATTACCTAACCTATTAACTATATACAATTCACTGCTCGCTCGCTGTCATCATCATCATCATCATCATCATTAACAGCCTATTGTAGTCCACTGCTGGACATAGGCCTCTCCTAAAGCACGCCACTGAACCCGGTCTTCGGCTTTACTTCTCCAGTCACTGCCCGCAGCTTTGCGTATGTCGTCGCTCCACCTTGCCACAGGGCGTCCTACGCTACGTTTGCCGATACGCGGTCTCCACTCAAGGACCAGCTTACCCCAGCGGTTATCGGTCCTTCGGCAGATATGACCAGCCCACTGCCACTTCAGCTTGCTAATACGTTGAGCTATGTCGGTCACTCTAGTTCTCTGTCGAATTACTTCGTTTCGGATACGATCCCTTAGAGAAACCCCGAGCATAGCTCTCTCCATAGCTCGCTGAGCGACTTTCAGTTGGTGGACCAGTCGTACCGTGAGTGTCCACGTTTCGGCTCCGTATGTCATGACAGGTAGGACGCACTGGTTGAAGACTTTCGTCTTAAGGCATTGCGGTATTGGCGACGAAAAGACTCGACGGAGTTTTCCGAATGCTGCCCAACCCAGCTGTATTCTTCTCTGGACTTCCTTCTCAAGGTTGTTTCTACCTAGTTGGAGCGTTTGCCCTAGGTAGACATACTGTTGAACAACTTCGAGTTGGATTCCATTTACGGCAATCGGTTCCGGATCAACGTGTTCGTTGAACATGACTTTGGTTTTATCCAAATTCATCCGGAGACCGATGCGGCGAGAAGAATCAGCTAGGTCATCCACCATTCGTTGTAGGTCTTGCAGCGTTTCTGCCATAATGACGATGTCGTCTGCAAATCGTAAGTGAGAGATGTACTTGCCGTTTATATTAATACCACGACCTTTCCAGTCCAGCGTCTTAAACATATCCTCCAGAGCGTTAGTGAACAGTTTCGGGGATATGACGACCCCCTGTCTCACTCCTCGATGGAGATGGATAGGTTTAGTCCGCTGGTCCTGTACTTGTACGGTCATTGTGGCGGCTTCATACAGACATCTCATCACTTCGATGTATCGCCAGTCGACTTGGCAACGCTGCAAAGACTCCAGAACAGACCAGGTTTCGATGGAGTCGAAAGCTTTCTCATAGTCCACAAACGCTAAGCACAGGGGCCGATTGTACTCTTGAGACTTCTGTACAATCTGCCGTACCGTGTGAATGTGGTCTATGGTGCTATAACCCCTTCGAAACCCGGCCTGCTCGGGAGGCTGAAACTCATCGAGTCTTCGCGCAAGACGGTTCGTGATGACCCTGGAGAACAGTTTGTAAACATGGCTCAAAAGCGAAATGGGGCGGTAGTTCTTCAATAGGGTTTTGTCTCCCTTTTTGAAGAACAGTACCACCATGCTTCTGTGCCATGCCTGCGGAGTTCTCCCATAGAAGAGAACGGAGTTAAAGAGCTGTTGGAGTTGTTCCAATAAGGGAGTTCCTCCAGCTTTTAGGAGCTCTGTCGTGATCCCGTCCTCCCCTGGGGCTTTTCCATTTTTTAACTGTTTCAGGGCCATTTCGATCTCGTCTCGGCTGATCTCGGGCAGGTCCTCGGTGAAGTGGCGTGTGAGGGTGGCTCTGCAATCCTCAGTATCGGGTACGGGCTTTGAAGCTTGCGAGGCGTAGAGCTTGCCATAGAAGTCTTCCACTTCCGACAGAACCTCCGGCTTGGATGCGACGACTTCCCCAGATTCAGTTGTCAGCTTCGTCAGGTGGCTCCTACCCAAAGGCCGTGCGAACACCTTTGGTCCCCGATTCTGCTCAATTATTTTTCAATCAAGAGCGTGTTTGCGGATCGGAGATCACGTCGTACGAGCCTCTGGATGGTTTTGTTGCGCTCTTGACTTTTCGTCGAAGCTGACAATGGGTCTGTACGTCTCTCTTCCATTAAGCTGAGAGTTTCCGTCGAAAGTTTGGACTTTTTGCTCTTACGTCTAATCTCGTAGAACTTCGTCCCTTCATCCCTGAGAATTTCCACCACCTCTTCGAGTTTCTGGTCAACGTCATCTGTGGTTTCCAAGGCAGCGAATCGATTTTCCAATTTTAATTGGAAAGTTTCGGACCCTACCACGGTTTGTAGTAGATTCGGTCGGAGCGTGGACTTCACCAGGCGGGCTCTTTCAGCTTTGTAGTTAATATCCAGAGTGCCCTGAACAAGTCGGTGGTCGCTTCCGGTATTAAACCTGGTGACCACTGTGACATCCCTGAATATGCGCCGTTTGTCCGCGATGATGAAGTCTATCTCATTTTTCGTCACAGTATCGGGGCTTTGCCACGTCCACTTCCTTTTGGGCTTCTTTTTGTAGAATGAATTCATCAAAAAGAGGCCTTCTTTTTCGAGGAAGTTGACGAGCATTTGCCCCCTGTGATTTCTACTTCCAAAACCGTAGTTGCCCATACTCGATTCGCCGCAAGTCTGTACTCCCACTTTAGCGTTAAAGTCCCCCATAACAACGTTGTAGTGAGCTTTGGAGGTGGTATGTAAGGCTCTGGAAATATCTTCATACATGCTTTCCACCTCCTCGTCCAAGTGTGTCGAGGTCGGTGCGTAAACCTGGATAGCCTTGAGGCTGTACCTCTCGGTTAGCTTAATTATGAGGTACGCAACTTTGTTCGACACACTTGATATCTCTACAACGTTGGCACAGAGAACCTTATTAACCAGAAATCCGACGCCACCTTGGGAGGGCTGATCTCCTTCTCGGTAATACAGAAGATGGCCCGATCCCAGAGTTATGGTGTCCTCCCCCTCTCTTCGGACTTCACATAACCCTAGAATGTGCCACCTTATGTGCTTCAGCTCCTCTTAATCTCGCTCGCTGTAACAAGGATTAATGCGTATAGAACTGGCTATAACTGAATAAGCCTAAATAGGCAAGTGATATCAAGCAAGCAATTTCAGGAAAGAAACGAAAAGGAAAAAGTAAAACCTGTCACTATAATGATACACTTGTTTTCTGAAACAACCTTGGAAAACAATCCTCAAAAATGTCAGACGTGGCGTATTCTTGCGGCCGTTAACGCTCTGCCAACCCCGCAAGGGATAAAGGCGTGATATGTGTATGTAAAAGCACAGACTTGGAAGCAGGAAAAATGAGGATGCTGAAGAAAGCATGAAAGAGAAAGTCAAAAGTTATTCCTGATGTCAATATTTATGTAACAAATTCAGGCTTTTGACCATAAAAATTATATCAATCCAAGATAAAATCACGCAGCGAATTATGAATATCTTATAAGAAAGCAAGATCAGTAGGTAGACGATTAAAAAAAAACCGTCCCTATCATACCATCAACACTGGGCATGCGGGCGAGTGACAAAATATTGTCCCCTGCGGTCGCGAACGAGCCGTAATCCG
The DNA here is from genome assembly GCA_029255805.1 of Keiferia lycopersicella. Classification (NCBI taxonomy): domain Eukaryota; kingdom Metazoa; phylum Arthropoda; class Insecta; order Lepidoptera; family Gelechiidae; genus Keiferia; species Keiferia lycopersicella. The sequence continues at coordinate 4,004,196 of JARACZ010000010.1, forward strand.
ACAAGCCGGGATGTTCATTAATGGACATTACTTAAACCGATTAGCTGCGCACTGGACCGCACAGACCGTGTAGTGCAAGTTGGAAGCGATTGGCCTTGATAGTACTACGTTTTCTATTCCATAATCGTCAGTATTAACTCATACTTCTGACCCTCCACAGGCAGATATTGCACTTAGTGCATCGCCTTCGCGCATTTCAATGTTGAGATTTCCTATGATGTGTATTCCGCCTTCTTAGTATCCTACTAAAATTATAAATATGAAAGTTTGTACGTTTGTTTGTTACTCTTTCACGGTTAAACTACTGAACCCTATTTTCATGAAATTTGGCACACAGATAGAGGGTATCTTGGATTAACACATAGGACAGTTTGTATCCCGAAAAAATGATCCTGTGGGGAGGCTACGGGATCAAAACCGACTTCCAAGCGGGCGGAGCCGCGGGCGCCCACTCGTTTCTACATAAAACGAAAATTATCTTTTTATGTTCAAATACGGGGCAGCGAAACTCTCTGAGCGATCTGAGCTTATTTTGCTTTTATCATTTGCGCATTTGACTCCTATCTCTTCTACTTCCGCTGCCTCTTTTGCAATGAACACGAGTTGTTCATTACTTGGCCGACGAACAGCCAACATGTCAGTAGAGCATAGAGCATTGTCTCTAGATCAGACAGTGTCACGATTTAGACTAATTTCCTTGCTCCAGGAACTCGCTCGTATTGGAGGAAATTTCCAATTAATGTTCTCTTGTGAGAGCATGCGACCATGACCTTTAAGGCTGTTACATTACTAAACTGGTGTTCCGGTGATAGCTTGTACAATATTCGTAATTGGATTAAGTTTGATCTAGGTTTCTACATATAAAAGATTCAGACATCCTTCCGTCATATTCCATGAATGAAAACAAGAGTGCATCATCCATGTAGGTAGGTACACTCGTCAATTGTTATCACCCGTGTTTGATCGACTTCGTATTTTACAGTCCAAGACATACAAACGCAAAGTGTTTGCAATGTTTTAAAAACATCATTACAAATAACCAGTTTCGAAGAACATGCTGGTGAAACTTATGATTTCTTTCGCAGACCATTTCAAACTTAATGCATTCCATAACTTAGCAAGGGAAACTCTATACGTCAACGTCTTATCTGCATGGGAATGCATAGACAAATAAGGATGTGCCCATGATTTATTCCGTAGGGGATCGTTGGCGATTTCTCGTCAACAGTCGAACTGACAAATGGTCACCATTTGTTTCTAGTGATTGGACCATCAGGGGTGATGCCTTGCTTGATTGTTCCGCAAAACCCCTTTTGCGATAAATGAAAACTTCCGAATCTTCCAATCTGACCTCAAGATAACCTATATTTCCGCTGATGTTTAGAGAAAAAGCTCATATGTTACTAAATATTTTTGGTTTCTTTGGCAATGTCTTTTGCATAGCTCTAAATGTATCTAAGCTGTAGTGCGTAAGTTCATTTGCTTCTATTAATGCCACAAAGTATTCTCCATAAACATTGACAAAGTGAATAGTGCCATCAAGGCAGCATAAGTGACATGAAAGTCAATTTCTTCTCGACGTTTTATTACCCTAGCGTGCGTAGGTGCGGTTATTATAATCTCATATTACTCTAACAATGTGGGTAATATTTTAAAGTGTTTTTGCAATATTTCTCCCTTAGCTGGCTCATTTGTTTCCCGGCGTGACGTGTCTAGGATTTATTTACAGGCAACATTATATCGTCGCTTCAAAGTAAACTAACGTGTTAGAACTGTGTTATTTATGCTGTAGTGCTAGAGTTTGATATGATTTAACATCAGTAATAGTTTTCTTTTTCATTTATTGGAATGTTTTGCCGTCGATTATCATAATTATCACGAGCATATCTGTCAAAGCTTGTAATCTACCGAAAGATTTGGTAGATGTGTATTCTATGTCAATCAGTATCAAAGAAATGCAATAAGGCATTTGTATATCCTTCTCGAGTTTTGATTGTCGTATATGTATTTTGATATCAAAACACTCCCCTGTAGCTGCAAACACCCTTACTAGATTAATGCCTTTCGGCCGGCTTATTCATATTTTACGCTCGCAAGATTATGTGTAATAATTGGACATGCGTCAAGTATGTCACGGTAATGTGGCCATACGTTAGCCCCGGGCGAGTGTCATTACGCCAATCTCTACAATTGAGAATCCCTATCCTAACATGCTTTTGGCTTCGCTAGACATCCATTACGGTTGTTATTTGGCGCGGGATTTCACAGATCAGAGCCTAATGCAGCAATGTACACTGTATAACATAAGTGCGTAGCACACTATTAAAGGAAGCATAATTTGGACTGGGTGTTACTCCGTCGTGTGGATGATCTATGAGCCCATGTTATGAGCTTAGGCAGGTGCTGCTGATAATATGACGTCGGATTTGACAAACAACGGTGTTTCTGACATTATCTTTAAAGTTGCATGATCATTTGTTCAAAGTCATGGGTATATCTTGATGATATCATGAATTCATTACGATCATTTTATTTATTGCATTCACCAATGTACTCACGTACAGATTGTGGTTTCTAAGAATCCAAAAGATAAATTATTGGATAATTAGATACAAACTTTCTATAAATCTCTAGTTGATAAAATCTGTGATCAGGAGATAAGGATTGATTTCTTGCAAATGATATAACTTATCGGTACCGTGGGTATCATGTTTCATAGTGTCATCCAGGACATGGGTCCGCTATATTGTAATGCTATTAATAGGTGTGTTTGTTTGTTATGGTTTATTGTCCTCTATGGCATCATCAGTACTTACCTATCACATAGTAGTGCTAAAAACGGTGTTCTATATCTCTTGAGTCGCTCGGCTCTTAACAATCTTGTATAATACATAAAATTGGTGACTTCTAAGAAAAATCCAATAGGTATATCATCAAAATGTTTTTGCAGTTGACTCCAGTGTTTTGTTTTTTACGCATACTTTATTAGTGGGTTGCACGTTGAGTTAGGTGTTGGCCGCAAATGTTCAAAATTCACTCACAAAAATCTCGAAATTGTTTTATTACTGATCGACCGTATTCTGTCGGCTTTCAATATTACATCAGCTCCTTTTTTTTTATGTAAGGGATCACGGCCAGTTGTTTATAACATCACAGTCTGTGTTCACACCCACCAAGCCGGGTTTGATTAAGAGCGGGCTAATGAAATTAATAACCGTGGAACAAACTCTAGCGCCTCCTTTGCTCTTGACAAATGACCATTCTGTAATTTCACACGGGCCCGTGGTAATAAAGCTGATGTGTTCCTTCATCCTTTATGCCTGTCGTTTTAAGTGGAGTACAAGCTTTTTTGTTGTTTTTACATCAATTTGTTCGTAGAAGAAAAACACAAAAATCCGTGAAATAGGTATGTATTGCTAGACGGAGTTCAATAGGTATTCTTCTTTTCTTTCGACGACCGATGTGGCGCAGTGGTAGTGCGACTGCCTTTGACGCAGACGGTCCCGGGTTCGATTCTCGGTGGGTCACTCACAAAGTTGATATTTATCACTTTGTGAATTTGTTCCCAGTCTGGTTAGGACATTGCGGGCTGAACCACCCGATTGTCCGTAAGTAAGATGGTTCCGTGTTTCGGATAGCACGTTAAGCCGTAGGTCCCGGTTGCTGTCTATGATCACTTAGACGGCGGTCGTTACACAACCATGTCAGAAGCCTGCTACTTGTAGGAGGCGGTTGAAAAATTCTGACACTAGGGTTCATCGGGTCGTTGAACGACTTGGTATCCCACACGAAAAGAAGAATAGGTATGATAACAGGCAAGTCAAATCAGCTACTTTATAAAACGATATTTTGTATGAAAATAAGAATAGATGACGTCATGTCTCTTGAGTTTCGATGGCGTCAAAACACTTCCTTTTATATGATTTTTCTGTTTATTAATTCAAACTTTGACTATTTCCAAAAACTATAAATGGACTATGTAGTATTTTCGGAAAATAGTTTTAAACGTACAACTTTTGTATTTTATTAATGACCCAGTCATCTAACGAATCTATGAGCTACTGAAAACATCATTATCATATCGATGTAACTGACAGATTTTCATTGAGTATTGCAACAAAAGTGAACTATTTGTCTACAATTCATAAACCAACTTGGAGGCACTGTTTAATTATTTCTCGATACATTTTTGTGGGACTCATCATATCGGAAATTACTTGTTTTGGTTTCAGGATGCTTTGTGCTGGTTCGGCCAGATATATTTTTCTGCTACTAGCGGCCAAAGCTACGATTTTGCAGTTTGTATTCACAAGTCCTTCATTCTAAGGCTCTGCGATTGTATCTTCACAAGATAGGTGTCCGTTGTCATTACAAGCGGATGGCGGATGCCCTGGTTTGAGTATACTGCTATACTGCAGTACATTTGCAGTATAAAGTTTCCTCGAGGTGATATAGTGGTATCAGACCTCGTACAGGATACGGTTTATCATAGTGCACTTGCTAGCCCGCGGATGGGAGAAAGGACCAAACAAGATCGTTGGAGGCACCGACTATGATACAAATCACGGAATATCGCTCTTATTATGAGTATTAGGGAAACTACGCATCTCTTTTTACTGTGGTTCAAGCTCGTTCATAAGGAGTTCAGAATAAGCTGGTGTGTTCCACGCTCGTTTTGATGCTAGTCTAGTTTTGGCTTTTCTTTTTGAAACATCAACCTCATCTTCTTTCATTACTATGGATGAATTGATACTTGCTCATAGTTTCAGCGAAATTTGCGGGCCAAAAATTTTTCACCGGGTTAAGGAGTCAAAGGTCAATGAACTTTTATCTTCATAAGCTTGTACGTATCATGTTTCTTTCCCTTATGCAGCTCATAGCAGTTGGAATATACAGGGTCCGTACGTTCACAGTCTGTGTCGTCGGCGCATGCGCGCACCGATAAATCTGCCGCACTTAACTCGCAACCGGTAAATAACTATGGGATTTCCGCGTGCGCCCGCGCGCATAAATCTACCCCGGTATTGTGATATTGTGTTGCCATGGTTACCGAGTCCTGGTGGCCGTCGCATAAATACTCGGTAAGTCCCCGTGCCACTCACAATGCGTAGAAGACCGCCGAGAATACTTGCTGCGATTGAAGACCTTACCTCAAGCGAAGCACACACACACACACAAATTATCCGTAAAAACCGTAAAACACACCACATCTGACAAATGTTGGAGGGTCGTTTTCTGTTAACTTTGGTTTAATCCTACTACTATTATAAAGGCGAAAGTTTGTAAGTATGGATGTATGGATGTTTGTTACTCTTTCACGTAAAAACTACTGAATGGATTTGAATGAAACTTTACCACAATATAGCTTATTCATCAGAATAACACATAGGCTATAGCTTATACGAAGACGGGACGAACCTGAAGTCCACGCGAACGAAGTCGCGGGCAAAAGCTAGTAAAATAATAATTCGACAATTTTTCTTCATCGACTCGGTGTTTCGCACTGTAAAATAATTATCATTAGCTCAATACTGTGAGTTGATAGTATTTCTGTTTGTATGCGTTTTTAATGCACTTATAGTGCTAATGATTCTCATACATTAAAATAAGTATATAATTAAGATAAAGAAAAAAAATCGTCATAATTCGCAGCTTCGAGACGGGCATCAAAAGATTGATCTAGCAAGGGTGTCTCGAGGCGTCGGCGGTAGCACCACAAGATCGGTGTAAGAATAGTGGGACGGTACTACACGTGGTACCCCACGTGTCCCGAGTTCGATCCCCGGCTGACGTTTGAAATTTTTTCAGTATTTTTTTACTTTCCTTTTGATTTAAAAAAACCGTACTGCAACAGCACTTGGCACGCCTCGAACTCTATAATAAGCTGGAGGATTCCCTATCTCGTTGTACCTACAATATAAACAGTATCCGCAAAACAAAATTCCCAAGGGTCCCAGCGTGCAAACTGCAAGCCAATTCTGTCATCCAGCCTGCCTTTTGCACGTCCTAATAGGGAGTAAGGCTCGGATTGCCACAGTCCTGGTTCGTCATATATTCTCCTTCTTGTCCTTCTTTTCGTGTGAGACAAGTCGTCCAACGAACCAATGAAACCCTGGTGTCTGAATTTTTCAACCGCCTGCTACTAATAGATGGCTTCCGACATGGTTGTATAACGACCGCCGCGCCGTCTAAGTAGTCAAAGGCAGCAACCGGGATTTATGGCTACACGTGCCCTCCGAAACAACCATCTTTGTTGCAGACAATCAGGAATAAATCAGTTCTGCTGATTCGGCATAAAGCTATATATTTTTATTAAAAAAAATTATATCTTTGTCCCAGGCCGCTAGTCAGACGAAATGGCTAAGCGAATAATAAAGCGGAGACGAACCGGAATGGTTTTTACCTAATGAGCTGGGCACACCCCAATTCACTTATTTTTTTGGCCTTTGTGATGTCAGCGCAACTGTCATCCTATTGCCACTGTGATCTTCTATACTTAAAACTGTTAGCAGACTACGAAACGACCACACCCATCCAAATGACTTGCTGTTGACGCACAACCGAAACGTAAAACGTAAAATTTTGCAGACTTCAAGCCCTGCTCTAAGAGCAAAAGTCTGACTTCTTCCAGACCACTCCTCTCAAACTTGTATCACATTGTTAGAATCAAGTTTTTTGTGGTGAACAGGGACAGTGGCTAGCCAGGACTGTGTCCTAATAGGGTAGGTATGCGGCGATCGCGATCGCGCCGACGAACGAGCGATGCTACACGTGTTCAGAGCAAAATTACCATTATTATCGATCATCGCGCGCCGGAGTCTCGTAACGACCCTGAATAGGCGCAGGCGAATCTTATCGTCCCGGAGAGCCTGCTATACTATAGCGAAGAAAGTCCACAGCAAGCCTATGTAGCAATGGCTGTCTTTTAAAATACTTGGCAGTATACGAAAAGTACTTCGTACACTTACGTACTTAATATTCGTTTCGTGCAAAGTGCCTGGTATAGTCCTGAAGTCCACAGTCAGTCTAATTAACTTAACATACAGTCTTTTGAAATGGCTTTCTTCACTCATATCGTGCGAGACACGTATTTAGGCAAAGGCGTGCTTAGGCCGAAATCCGAAACTTTGCCAAAAGAACGAAGAACAGAAAAAACAAGCGAAAAGGATGCTGTGTTTCTGTCAAAATTACCATTATTATCGATCATCGCGTGCCGCAGTCTCGTAACGACCCTGAATACTCTTAGGCGCGAGCGAATCTTATCGGAGCAGAGTGCCTGCTATACTCCGAAAGCCTGCTGCAGCAGATTTACTCAAATGAATTCGGAATATAAAATCGCTTGCGACCAGGACTTAAAAACCTGGGACCGTGGAAATTTTTGGTAAACACCGCCATCACAGTACTCGTATGCCACTATCTTTGACCGCTGCTTTTTATAAATCGGTTGAATGTACTAGGTTCTATCAAATTTCTGGTCTCACATATGATTTGTAGACTGGCATAATCAATTTATTACATTGTAAAAGCGAATTATCTCAATATTTATCAAACGTGGCGATAGCGACCGTATTTTTACGGCCGTTAACACTGCCTATCCCGCAAGGCGTGATATGTGTATGTAAAAGCAGATATCATAAGAAAACCGCCTCCGGTCGGTGCTCCAGACATTTCGACAAATTACTTAAGTAAACCTGCTGTGGTCTTCCAAACTGCCCAGGGTACTAACCGCGACCCGTTACGGCCATCTTCCAATTTGAGCCTTGTTTATTTTGCTGAATTCCCTACTACGGAGGTGAATGACACAGTCGTCTCATCACACTCGCGTCACTCACTCGGCTCTCTGACGGCTGAACCTACAGCAAACCTCGGTTTAATCACACGCCGGCCACAGAACGATCATCTTAACTACAGTCTTACTGTGATAGTGAGCCTCCAAGTGTTGCCGAGTTGGGACTATCGATTGTCTATCGATAATTTCACGCTTTCATTTATTAGTTGATTCAAAAAAGCGAACTCAATTCTAAACGTAGGAATACTGTCGCTTTCGAACGATCAATACTATCATTTGATCTCATTATTTGAAAACTATCGATAGTGTCGTTGGACGACTCAGTGTCCCAAAAGAAAAGAAGAAGAACTACAAAAATAAAAAAAGCGTCGGATTGATTTAAACTCATCGTGGCTCATCATTTAAAAACAATCCAATGTTTTTTTTGTACTGCACGTACTACGTATTGCTCTTTTCGATAGTATTGCTACTTTTTGTGCTATCTATGGTATAGGGTTTTTCGATATTAGTACTCGATATCGATAGTTTGCCTCCCGAACCTCTCTTATAGCACACGTTTAGTACTTCACATAAAATTGAATTGTAATTGCGATCTAAGAGAAATGCTAAACGGCCCATTCTTTCTTGATTACATGTTGCGCGGCGTCTATACCCCCAGTGCTTATGCCAATTATTGCATATTAGCACAAATGAATTCACTCTTAAGATAGCCATTTATATTTTCGCTAAAATTATTGTTCTGTCTTGATAAATGGGTACTTATATGGTGGTCGCTCGTTCTCTGCGAATTATTGAGTCCGCTTTGTTACTCTGTCAGTTTGAAGCTAATTTTATTTAGTAACCGTGAAATTGGACGCATCGCGAGTTTTGTTCGGCGTTGCATCCACAATGATAATTCGTATTGAAATGTTTAATGCGCAATAACATTTGTTATGAGGACTGCACTTATCGCCTGCTCGGATATGATAGCTATAAAATGGCGAAAGAGTCTATTTGAATCTATAACGACGTTTTGCTTTTATTCTTATCTCGCTTGGTGCAACATCTATGATAACGTTGCACTACTGCAATCCAACTGGTTTAGAAGATGTCTTGAAATATTTTGTACATTAGCTGGTATTTTATATTAAGCGAGAAAAGGCTATGCGTAAAAATGTTGTTTTTTTTTATTGTCAACGAACGCCGCCACCTTGTTTGTGTAGGTAGAGTTAACCCATACAAATAATAATTCGTAGTAGGTATGACAGCTCAACTTTCAACTCTAACCATTTAGAACGTTACGACCTGCTACGACGGTTTTATATTGTTTGTATGGAAGTACTCTACACATCTAGTGACGTCGTCGATGAGAAACAAAAATAGGCATAATAAGGCTTAAATGCTCCCTGCAAAGCCCTCCTACGAGTAGATATCTGAGATAGAGCTGGTATTTCTTTCTTTTCCTGTAGGATACTGAGCCGTCCAACAATCCGGTGAACGGTGCTGGTGATACGGATGGAGTTTTCGAGATCGAAATATAAAAAAGCTATTTTGATCCTTCGCAAAGTTTCTGGACAGCAGCAATGAGCTGAAAGGTAGGTCAAAAATATTTCTTATGTCAAATAAAGAAATTTGGTGGTATTCAATTTTTAGAAAAGTCGCAAACTTTTTATCGCAGGCTGGAGTTAAAGGCCCTTTCTATTTCTATCTTATCGGTGGTCTCTGTTCCTTGTTCCTTATGACCAGCCAATTCTGAGTTTCAGCATCAACCAGTAAACAAAATCTCACCTTTTATTATACGCAGTAATACGGTCTTAGAAAGGGCATATTCCCAAGCAATCCAACGGCTTCTGTTCAAGAAATCAGTAAATCTTTCAAGCTTGCTTTCAGTGCCACACCTCAGTATCCATATTAATAAGTAACAATACGTTTAAGGGCATGGGAGCTTTCTCGGTGCTAGTGCGACATCGTTAGGAACAAATGCGTAAATCTAGCGGTGGTAGTGCGAATGTGGTTGTTTATTGGGCTTTAAGAGATTTAAAACCTACTGCTATAGAGAGTCGGGTTCCATTCATTTCAAGAGAATGAGAATAGTTATGGCGAATAAATCGCATCAACGGGCCTTGAGCGGTCTAACTTATCGCTGATCTATTCTCATTCAGGTAGGTATAGTTTAGCAAATATAATTTGAGCCGATTCGCTTTGATGTTTCTTAGTCGACTAGGTAATATTTCCTAAACTTTATCTCAGTCGCTTAGACAACATCCTTATAGTCAACATATTTATAGGATGTGTTGTTAAAATCAAGGACAGTTTTTACTATTTGCAATGATTTATCCAATTGCCATTTGGGCGTTGTCATAAAGTTTCTAATACCTACTATACAAGCCAAAACAAAGGCGAAACAAGCATTATACTTTAGTTTTTCGGTCTTCTGCTAATCGTGTTGGACATGCTGGGAAAACGTCTTATTCCCACGGGAAAACGGTTATCAACGGGTGCAGCCGCTGGGCGTTTTGCTAGTGCATATAGTAAAATAATGCGAATGGGCAGAAAGCCAATTCATTAAATAAATTCAATGTTATGTTGTAGTAAATTTGCATGTTTTGTGTTTATGATTCGGTAGTAAACGGATACACATTTAGTTGGTTAGGAGTTTTCTTTATGGCTACTAGTCTCATTCGCTTAGGTAGTGTCGCGACCAGCGTAACTTGACCTTCATACTCGATACACGCACTACGCTAGTATATTTATTCTATGGTGCGGGTTACGCTGGTCGCGACACTATCCAGGCGAATGAGCTATACTGTAGCCAATTCTTATGGACAATAAACGCTTTGCTTATTCTTGATTTTCTTAATCCGTACAAATAGTTGTAGTTAACATAAAATACGGGATAGGTAATGAATAGCAAAATAAAATAGGCTTAATCTGTTACTATACGTAATAAAAGATCTAGAAAGCGCACTTTTTATAACACTTTACAAATAGTAGACTTTCGGAACCATGAATAAAGCAATGTTCTTTATTTATAAAGTCTATAGCTGATGATATCCAGCATGATTATTCTCCGAAACGTGGGGAATATTCCGAATCAAGCAAGAACATCAAGAAAACTCCATAATTGCTACTTATTTTAATATAAAAAATGGCAATGGCTGCCGTATTTTTGCGGCCGTTGACGCTCTGCCCACCCCGCAAGGGATAAAGACGTGATATTTCTATTTATGTATGTATGTTAATGTTAAAAAAATATGTTGGAGTCAGTGTGGCTTCAAATAGCATCACTCCATTTCTAGCTGTGGTGTCACAAAAGGCGACTACCTACGTGATGAATCCAGAAAGCGTGGAGCAGCATTCCCTGTGAATATCTACCTACAACACCTTGCTCTGGGGAGGTCCATGTCCAGCAGTGGACTGTTGTGGCTATTGTAATAAGTTGGAGGACTAAGTATTGTCATTATCTCCAGTAAAGGCAATCAATTAATTAATTTATTTGCTAATAACACGGTATTACATGGATCACAGAGCAAAAACATTTGCGAGGGGCGACGCACGCATGACATCAGTTCTGTTGTCTGTACTATGACATGGATGGTAAATAAAAGTTTAGGTAAAAAGGTAAATAAAGATTTAGTGCCTATAGATGGGCTCGCGAAAGTAAATAAAGGCTGATTTATATACGTTGCCGTTTTCACTATGTTTTATAGCGTTTACACATTGACACGTGGGTGGTATCCGCTTGGTTAGGTATTCAGACGAATCACACACCTGACCTGCGTCAATAAAAGAGATACGTATATTGTATCTACAAAAATAAATGTAACAGAGACAGATCCCAACGCAAGTTTTTGCGTGGCTCCTGTCTCAACGTCGTCCGTTTTTAGTATAGCGAACTTTGGAATGTTATGCCCACTGAAATATGCATCAACGGATGTTAAATGAGGGAACCGCCTAAAACGCTCGTGGTGTGATTTTCTCACGTGTATTTGCATAATCCGACTACTAGTTCTCTATGCTGGACTAGATTGTAAAACAACATTCGCTAACTGAATCTGTTTATAGATATTCTATATGAGTGAAGGGACCAAAGGATTGAGATTTGTGCTGACCATTATTTTGCCGTTTTATCAATATTTATTAACTCCGAAACACGCCTTCATCTCCCGCGAAATAGGCATAGAGTAAACTGTTATAAAAGTGAAAATACGCTCGTTTTCGCCACATCCGACAAATATTGAAGGCAATTAGGTAGTGAATAGGTAGTGACAGGTTATCAGCCTGCTGCCTAAACTTTTAATACACGTGAAACCCTCCAGTCGCCTCTTGCGACACCCTCAGGAAAAAAATGGAGTGCTGATATTGTATCACGCGACTCTCTTTATCTTTTCCGTGTGACGACCCGATGAACCCTGGTGTCAGAGTTTTTCAACCGCCCACTACTAGTAGCAGGCCTCTGACATGGATGAGTAACGGCCGCCGTCTAAGCTGGTAGCCATAGACAGCAACCGGGACCAACGCGGCTAATTGCTAATACAACTAAAAAGGAAAGCTACTCCCTTAACTCAATGTGGCAAAATGCCTTGATAGAGACCATTCACTCGAAAAACAAATTGAACGTTTCGTCATACCATTCAATGTGCCCACAGATTATAAAATTTCCAGAATGTAGGCAGCTGTTCGCTCATTAGCTTACGTGAGCTGTTCTAACAGCTTGTGGTCGCAAAAGTAAACTAATCAGCCGCAGTGCACTCGTGAGAACGCGTAGTCAGGTGGGGGGAAATACAGAAACTATCAGGAAAATTTAAACATATTAGGACGTATTGGGACTTATATGCACTTTCAGTTCTATAAAGAATTTGAAAAAATGGCGGGGCTTTAACTCGAGCGATACACATGCACGACGATGCACCGACGCTAACATATTTTCAATGGCTTATTATGTTTAGTCTCGCGGCATGTTAGGCCCGTTTACCCGAAAATGGTATCAATCAAGGTTTCCTTAATTCTGTGTTATAGTTTCATCGAATGGGATGTCTCAGATCGATCCGGGACGTTTCAAAAGCACTTGTATTTCCTTAAACTTGTCCTGACCAAATAAAACACCTGCCTGGAGAGAGTGATTAAAATAGCTAAAACAGGCGATTGCAGTTTGTCGTAACTAAGTTGAATATTATTTTTTATTTTTTGTATTATAAAGATATTTTCTGTTCCGTAACCAGCGAACTAAAGTAATATCGCCAAAAGTTACCGTAGTACAATACCGCCTTCTAGCGGTAGAATGTCATTTAGAGCGATAGTAAAGACCATCGCAAATAAGTTCCTAGATGCGAGCAGGCACTCATTAGCGGATTCTCGAAGTGCTCAGCCGAATTATATTGCTGTTTCTATCAGGTTCAAGATATTTATAAGATTTTGCATCGCCTTATGAAAATGCCGTGTGATTCTGGCTTAGAATAGGTAGAAGCCATTTTACCTAAAACCTTACTTTTCACCTATAAACTTTAAATTCAGCAGCTGCAGTCCATTGCTGTCCAGTAATGTCCATATGCCTCCCCAATTAGGGGGGGGTATTAACCATAACTTCTCACCATGCTTGGCAAGCAAGTTGGCAAAATCAGTGTGACGTGTTCTATTCACAGAAAAACTACAAGAACTAAGCAAACTAGCAATGGTATCTCTTTACGTATGTTTTTATCTACGATTCTTTATGTGTATGTATTGTTTAAATTTACTTATTTATATCTCTACAGTTTCCTCTGCTTTCAAAACACATAACTTATTATCAGTATCACCAATTAAAGTTTATGAATAACTACTTGTTTTATAGTTGTGAGATAATGAAGCGCTTATGTTTATGTTTTCATTATCATTACGTTCGTCTGCATAATTTGTTTCTATACTAATAACTCTATCAAGGTTGGTAACTTAATCGCTTTCTTGCTCTTTGCTAGCATTAATCTTTATATTGTAATAAGGAAGTTTAAAATTGTCATTAATAAAAGTTTCAAATATACATCTACCGCTACAGCAGTCCATTGCTAGACTCACACTTCCCCCTATTGGGGGGTATTGCCATGCCCATTATGCGCAGTGTAATGTGTTGTATTCACAAAGAACACTCCTGTCACTCCCTGGATTCATCTCTTAGTTGCCTCTAACGACACCTACAAGTAAAAATGGGATGATGCTATTCTAAGCCGGTGTCACGTGACCAATTTTTGAAGAGACAAAATAAATATTTTTAATCTTCTACAAACTTCACAAACATCTTATCAATACATCTGAGTCTATTCAGTAATATTTCGGAAGCTAGCTGAATCATTACAACGTATAGTTGTAATGTATTCAAGACAAATTGCCTTTCATTTTTAATAAAAAGTTCAGAACATTCACAGACTCTAAAAGTTTCTAAAGACTATTTCCTTTAGTAATATGTTTAGGTAGTTCTGTTACCTATTTCTTCTTGATTTACGCATTTGTTATTCAGCTTTATAGGTATATATAGGGTGCATTTTTATTAGTGGCGGATCCGTTAAGGGTGTGTTCTGTCAATGAAACTGAACAACTTTCCCAAAGGAACATAGGTCGAAATATGAAGAAAAAATCCCATACTTTAAAAACAGCTGACCGCAAAGTTGAATGACCGGATGAACGCACTTTGGCACAGTGACAAAAGGTAGGTCAGTAGGTCACTAAAGGTTTTTAAATTATGGGATTTTTTCTTCATATTTCGACCTATGCTCCTTTAGGAAAGTTGTTCAGTTTCATTGACAGAACACACCCTTAACGGATCCGCCACTAATAAAAATGCACCCTATATATAATATGTATACTCGTATATATAAGTAACGAATAATGTAGATACGAAGCAATGACAGCTGGGTATTTCCATATACATTTATCATCTAGTATTATTACATTCGTACTTACATACTTAGTTATTATTATTGTTCGCGTGTCAGCACTGTTTACAGTTATCTTCTTAATTGCTTTATCTGAACGGTCATTTAGAAAAGTTATGTTACTTGTCGTGTCGTATCATACTCATTCTATTTCCATTTTCTCTGCTTCAATATATTTATCTTACATGGATGATTATTTCATATCATGATTTCGTCTGGTCATTAATTAAATGCCGTGTCAGGCCGACTTAGGTACAATAACGTCACCCATTTTTTTTCCTGTGGGTTCATAAGTAGGTGTTAAGATTTTAGACGACAGGCTGACAACCTGTTTATATAAGTAATACATGATTTTTTAAAACGTGCCTGAAATATTCGCCTAAAGTGACTATATCGCTGGTTATGCAATGACTTCGCTTTAAAATTTTCCATAAATGGTCAAAATCTCTACAAAATAACTTTCTCTAAGTAAACATACTGGACTTGTATGACGCCCTTGCTAATCGAAAAGGACCGTACCGTACACATCAGTATTTAATTAATTGTTCTACAACAGGTTTCGCTAAAGTAAAAGTGGCGTTTAGTCGGGATCCTCCAGTCGATAGCCGATACAGGTTCCGTTGTTAACTTTCTCACAGAGATTAGCCCTGATAAAAACGTATTGGTGCCGTGGTGCCGGCATTGCCATGAGCTTGAAAGCGCATGTACTGCACCTATCGGCCAGACACGGGCCGTGGGCTAAGCAAACATTGTGGTTTGTGTGGTGCAAGACATAAGTTGGAAGACGTAAGTAGGACATTCAGAGCTGCAAGCGTCGAAAATAGGGCCAATCTCGACGATAGAGTGGCTCAAGTCTGCTTATATTTCCAATTTCTACTAAGCAACTTCAGACGACGATCTGATCCTAGCAACAGAGAACGCCATTGCCGTTGCCAATTACTGGCAATCAAAAATATAATGATCAGTTGACACGAAGAAAACAATTTAGACCTGAACTCCGATTGAGGGATGGTTACAAAGCCAAGTGACCATCGCCATCGTTCCGGTCAACTTGCGCCAACCCGCTGCGTTCCTGTTTCCCGGGACAGACGCTAGGAAATACTAACCTATATACATTGCGCGTGAGTTTATGCCCATCCTGAAGTATCTACCTTGTTGCACTCGCTGAGCTGTATGACTATGAGGTATGATGTAGTATTTCGGTCGCTATATCCCAAAGCACTTCGCAGGATTCTCTCATCGCCTCCGCTCCTCCCTTACTCCGTTCCAACGTTACCTTTCACCGTGGAGAGATATTGTCCGCGCAACCGCGATCCCTACGCCTCATTACCATATACTCTGCCGTGACAGCATCGCAATTAACTATCCGTTTATTGTTGCTGAATTATAAGCCGAGATCCGCGGTATCACTTCTAGGCGCGGCTTTATACTCTATGGTTCTCTCTGTGCTTAGACTGGATATGTGGGTTGGGTACTCTGTGATGTTGAGTCGGTTTCTATGTGCTTAGCTGTATAAATGGATAAGTTTGCATCTGTATCTTTAACGACTATGGGTAAAAGCGGGACGTAAAACAGGTAGTGTTTATGTAGGAAATGATACTCATGTGTAATAAAATATAATAGTGTTGGGTTGATATCTACTTTCGTTATATATAAGTGCTTTATATCTTTTGCTTTGCTTTATTATAATTTATGAATGTATGAAATTGCATCACTTCTTAACTGCACAGAATATATAATGGTACTAAAGTACTAACTGACGCAGATAGATACTTAAAGCTTCTTTGCGCCAAAGTTATATATTTTACATTATATTTTACTTACAAGTTTTATAAAAAAATATTCCATGTATATCGACACCGCTACTGGATCTATAAATCATCATATCATATGGCAATCCCTGTAAGTAAATGATTGGAACCAAGTAACATATTGGTGTTACTCTGGGCTTCAGATTATTTCCTCTGCATACATTCACCTTGCCAAGTTTCGCGGTACATTGCTCACGTTCAAAAGCTCGTGTTTCCTGACAGTGGATCCACGCAATGTAACGCAAAAATACATCATGTCTCTTGAAGTTTTTAGATAATCTACGAGTAGGAAGAGTATTGACTATTGACGTACAATATATTAAGTACTCGGTACATTGCTAGCGTTCAAAACATCTTGTTTTCTGTCAGTTAAAGAGTTACGCAGTGTACAGCCTAAATACGTGCTACCTCTCGAGCAAGGTTTTTAGATTATTTGCGAGTAAAACCTTTACGCCTCTGCCTCGTTTGACTTCTGGGTCGACTGTAGCTTTAGCCCACTGGGAAAATTGTTCATTAGTATAAATTAGCGTCCCTGTACATCGCTTAGTTAGTGTGTTCAGTATTTAGCGAATTTGTGGAAAGTAATTTATTAGTCAAGACATGGTAAATAACTTGGGTAAATCATTGTTGATTATACAGGTGTTATCGACACGCGACGCAGGCATTTCATCATACTGGTAGACATACAACTTGCGACTGCAACTTTACTATGGGACCATTTGCGAAATCATGGCAAAAATCTTTTGTTGTACAGAAATTTTTACTACCTACTCAAGCTTAAAGCAGATTTTTATCGCATTATGTTCAGATTGCCCCCAAGTCAATTTGTTCAAATAGATGCCTGGAATCATCAGTTTACGTTTTAGGTTTGCAATGACTGAATTAATAAAAAGCTCCCGAGGTGATCCTCTGAAAGCTCTACCTATATCATACCAAAATTTAATTATTTATTTAGATGGCAAATCAAATCCAAATATAACCTACTCCACCTCCTACATAAATCAATAGCACCTTCTCCAAATCAGATATCGCTAACAAATAAAACAGCGTGCAATATTTGTTTTCCAACACGATTATAGGTTTGGTTGTGCCCCATACATCACCCGACTCACGCCCCGTGTCTACATACTACAATATCATTGCACCTGCGATATAGAGGATCCACAAGTATCATGTTATAGTTTAGGTAATATTATTTGAGCCGATTCGACTATGAAACGTCAAGGCAAATCGGTTCAAATTGTATTTCCTAAACAATAAAAAGATCTATTTACCAACCTTTAATCGACCAATTGTTTTTTAAGGAATAATAAGTTGTCTTTTGTACGAGTACATAAGGGGTCGAATCGACAACTAGAATAGGATAATCAAGTACCTACATCCAAAATTATAAAAACCTTCTAAATTCCATAGTTCCATACTACTACACTACTGACTCACGTATGTACCAACAGAAGTGGCTAAGTCTAGCAACACGACTTGTTACGAGTGTCATCTTTGCTCTGTGTGTACCGATAACAAAGTTTATGCAGTTTTTATCTCGAGTGAAAAAAATCCGTCCACACTTTCCTTGGATCCAAGATTTCAATTTTTTTTATACGACATACCACCACAGATTAATAATAGTACTATGCCACGTAGTAGATGTTTCTGAAATGTGAAACGTAATGTAACTTTACCACGCGCCGTGTAAACCTATAGTGTTTACCTATAAAGCTTACTAGGGTTAGATATGTAATCAGCTGTTTATATCAAAACGCCTCGCATGAATTTGCGGTGCCATACACTATGCGCGCACCCGGTCATTACCATTTATCTATGCGCAAGCGCAGCGACGCTCCGACGCGATACTCATAATAATTATTAATAGCAATAATCGTAGTGAAAACGTAATAATTACTAATTGAGATAATCGTTGTGAAATCAGCCGCAGACCGTTTGATTATTCTGCTGGTTTATGCTGTTAGTGCTCGAACAGTTCATCGGATGGGTCCAATTTTTTTTCGTATGAACGACCCGATGAACCATAGGTAGAGTTTCAAACCGTATATCAAGAAACTGATCAGGACGTGGTTCTGAAACGACCGTCAGAAACGATTATCATCTCAGCAACCGGAATCGGAATTTGGTAAAAACAAAATGTCATCCACATAGGTACGGTGGAACGAACCAAAAAACAAAATTTGTTAAGTAGGTGTTCCGAATTTCAGATGTAAATACTAACGGCCTGCAAAATATCTAGTCACTAGTTTTGTTTTTGAGTATTTAATTAAGAAGAAATGTCATAAGTTCCACAAGTGACTGACGCTACCTTACATCCTAACATGGATAACTTACGTACGCATTACTTATTTGCCTCTAATGCTTGAAATTATTTATTTTTATTGCAGTACTGTAAATGCTCGGCTCTTTCTTGTTCATTCACTAACGATATTTATATCCTGGAAAAGGTTTAGCTTCTTCAAGTTATTTTAATTGTTAATATCTTCGTTTATAATTTATATTTATACCCTAGAAAGTAATTGTGGTTCACAATAATTATTAATCCGAAGTTGAGTATACATTACCACTATTATTTATTCTGTGACATTACACAGAAGTTGGCATGTGTGTTGAGAAATGGTGGTCCGTTATTTGATATATTTTCACTAATGATGATTAGACTAGTTCTTAGTGCTTATATTATTTTAAAAAATTGACTTTTGTAACGACCTATGTTACTAAGGCCCGTATTTATAAACCTACTCAACTTACTGTACTCAACTCTGAGATCGATCTTGAGTGTGACTTTGAGATGCTGTTAGTATTGACTGACGTCTGTCAAAACCGCTCTTGAGATCGATCTCAGAGTTGAGTTCGATTTATAAATACGGACCTTAGTTCCCTGACTTGATCCTTGACAGGTCTTGTTCTGTTTTCGCAAAACTTTGCGCCCTAGTGTGCGCCGTATAAATTATAGTTTAGACGTAAATGTCAGTTTGGTGCACAAACTTTATAGGCTGAAACGTCCCAGCTATGTGAGTTTCGTTGCGCAAGAACACTGGAGGTATATTTTTGAATCTGTCGAAAGCTCAGAAACGGTAGTCTGCTACGAGTGGCCTTACCACTTATGAATCTACTCACAAATACCATTGACAAGCATAAATATTAGCAATTAACTTGTGATATCTTACCGAGTTCGTCTCGGTAAGATCCTGCGTGGACAGGCGGCCTATTTGTCGCGTGCTATTGTTTTGTGGTTACGCTACATTCAAACTGTTCTCTTTTTTCGACTAGAGCGAAAGAGACTTCCGATTATCGCGCCACTAAAGCTGTGCGTCGTAAGATAAGGCGCAAGAAAAGATTTTCTGATCCAAGAATAAGCCTCCAGATTTAATGCTTAGTGCCATTGTTCGGTATTTAAATCACCCGATCAGCTGATTATAGCCATCCGACATTTCACGATGTACACATTGAATTCAAATTGTCATTTGTGCGATGATTTGTAGCGCCGATGACACTGTTTGTGTTTGTGATTACTTTGGGAACATAGAGTTAGTACAACATATATCACGCCTTTATCCCTTGCGGGATAGGCAGAGCGATAGTGGCCGTAAGAATACAGCCACTATCGCCACGTCTGACATTTTTGAGGATTGTTTTCCAAGGTTGTTTCAGAAAACATGTGTATTGCTATAGTGACAGGTTGTCAGCCTGTCGCCTAAAAATTGTAATATACCAATACTCTCGCTCGAGTCCCTTAGTCGTCTCTTACGACACCCGCGGGAAGGGTGTGGGGTGATGCTATTCTAAGCCGGCATCACACGGCCGGTTAGTACAAGGTGGTGCAAAGAATAACTATATGGACGATTTTATAGGATGAACTGTCGTTGAAATATCAAGCGGACACAAGGTCCCGTACTCTCCTATTTGAAAACGGTCTCAGCTTGTGTTTCGTTCAATAAAAGTGTCAGTTGGACGGTTTTGCTCCGTAGCGTGATTTTGGCTGTGTCATATTCAGCTAAACGTTTCGAATCTCACTGCGTCTTAGTACTCGTATTAGCTAGACAGACACTTTAATGAGAATGAGCTATAGAATGACAGCTCATGTCTCGATGGTATTGCGACTGCCTAAGAACAAGAGAAACGAAGCAAATATTGACCTATAGATCTAATTTGAACAGTCGATTTTCTACGCGAAACAACGAATTTTACCTGTTAAAAAGTAAAATAAATTATAAATAATTACGCACAGCGATTAATAATCGTTGTCTCGCATGGTGTGCGCGCGCGCAGCACCGGCGTCGATACTCGATATACATCGCGCGAATAAGAGTTATGAGTTAATTAAGAGGATGTGCGAACACTCGCCCAGAAAATTATCTTGTAGGTTATGAATGTGAGGGACCGTTAATGTTGAAAGCTTTTCGAGGTGTAGCAAAATAAACCTTCATTCCCGTTGGTCACCCCCGTGGCCATCGGGAAAAGTTTGCCACCCCATTCCAATTTTTTTCCATATTTGGATCTTGAAGAGCACTATGCGAATTCTTATATCGGACATTTTGTAACAATGTTAGGTATACCTAATGTAATTTCCACTGTGTGATGAATAAATCAATCAATATTTCTTTGGGGAAGCTTGTTCAGTCAAATGGGCTGGTTTACCCCTTAAAATATTTGCAATTGATTTTTTTACAGCCGTATATGCGTAAACTCTTAGTAGAATCACCGGCGGACGGATGGGGTGACCAAAAACATTCATTTTTGTTTCATGCGAAAATCTGCTTCTTATGCTTGTATCACAAGTTCTACTTAACTTATCTTAAATTGACTTCCAGGCAAGGTTTGGGAAAGAATACATACAGTGAAGCCTTCCTTTATAAAATCGTTTACTTTTGTACTTTCGTATTAAGACCTACTGTAGGTACCTATTAGAAGCTATCTTAAACAAATTTAATGAACATGTTGTAATATTTTTTATTGCGACTTGCTAATAGAGGTAAGTTTACGACATGGTTTCATAATTGCTTCTGCGAGTTGCTATTAACATCTACGGAAGACTAAGTACCTACAACACCAAAATCAAATTGTTTAAAAGAAGGACAAGAAAGTTAGGAGGACGACAGGAATCGAAATATGAAAATGGCTTAGGTTTTTGGGTTTCATGTACTTTAATTAAGATTATAATCAAATAAAAAAAAAAAAATATGAAACCATGGACCTACTTCAAATTTAAATTCGACATTTGTCCTCAGGGATACTTTTTCAGGTTCATAGGCTCGCAACGCTTAAAAAGATGTAGCCTTTTAACGAAAGTTAAAATTCATGCAATAAAAAATACCTGTTACGAATAT
The DNA here is from genome assembly GCA_029255805.1 of Keiferia lycopersicella. NCBI lineage: Eukaryota > Metazoa > Arthropoda > Insecta > Lepidoptera > Gelechiidae > Keiferia > Keiferia lycopersicella. The sequence goes on from JARACZ010000010.1 coordinate 4,026,013, forward strand.
TTATATCATTCATTCGCATTTGTCTTAAGATCTAAATTATTTACTAATATGTATTATTTACTAATATTGTGCGTATATATGTATAAAATTTATGGTAGTCGCCTCGGCGGCATAAATATTTGCAGCAAATTCTTTTACAACCTGTGTTTTTTACACGCAAGCCGTACAAACTTTCGATTCCTGAAAGCGCTAATCTGTTATAAGTTTAATAACCTATTACGCAATTTGAACAATTTATGGTTTGCGAAACTGGAGTGAGAGTCCATCGTGATCTTCATAAATCAGTCTGACGGAAGGTATGGTGGTTATTAAGACGTCAGCAAGAGTTATAGTACACTGTAGCCGGTAGGGATGCAAAGATGTTTGATAAATTTCGATATATCGACGACCACAAAAAATGAAAAAGAAATAGTTGTTACAAGAACCTTAAAAATTTGAAGCACATCAGCTAAACTTAAAAAAAAAAAAAAAAAACTGCCACTTAACTGTAACTTAAAATGTCGATAGGTATCAATATTTAAAATATCTCAATATATCGAATCCAAAAGCCTATCAGATCCATAAAAGTAGGTAAAATTATGACACGGCAGCAATTACGTTACTGGCAACACTCACAGTGTTTTGTTATAAAAGAAGAGCTTACTGGGTGTACATTCACTGACTTTTTTAGTTATTTACTAATAAATATATTTTTTAAATAATTTTAATTATTTTCAAGTATTCAGTAGTATCGATAAGTACATTACAGATATAGGTCAAGACATCGATATCGAGTGAACTCAATATTTATCGATAGTTGTGTAAAGCATCCCTAGTAACGTGTAATGTTGACTCTGTGATTATCTCAGTGTAAACGCGGTGAATGGGTAAAAGCACCTGCTAATAATTTTTTAGTGGTGAGTATGGCGAAGCCCCCCAATTTGGGGGAGGTCAATGTCCAGCAGTGGACTGTTGTGGATGTAGAAATAGTGGCGACAACGGTAATGGTCCCGCGATCAAAATTTGCGTCTTTGTGATAGATCACACGTCAAATACCGAGAAGTCATAAACGAAAATAACAAATTGAAAAATTGACCAGCATCGACCAGGAATCGAACCAGGGCCGCATAAAGTCGCTTATAAATTGAAGCATTCCCAGCATTTTCTTCGCCAGGTGACTAGGAGTGCATAACTCACAGGCGTACATACGACAAGACCTGTACATAAGAATGTGTGCTAAAGGTTCAGGTTAAATTGTGGGATTCCTAAAGCTGTTTTCCAGTTGTAAGGGTGTGACATTCTGTCTAATTTACGGTCGCTTATACAGGGTGTTGGGAAAAGTACTGACTTCCTTTCAAGGGGTGAACCAGTCCATAAAAATGAAAAACTTCCGCAAGAAACATAAGTCAGAAAATGATTATTAAAAAATTTTGGACCTCACATACAACCTGAATCAGCCGGCTGGTATGTACCTACATTTTGTAGAGGAGGTCCAAATTTTTTGTTCTTTTTAGACCTATGTTCCTTGGGGAAAGTACATTTTGTATGGGAGGTCAAATTTTTTTTCTTTTTATACCTATGTCCCCTGGGGAAAGTTGTTCAGTTTCATGGGCTGGTTCACACCTTGGAAGAAAGTCAGTACTGTTGGTAAAACTCTATAAACTTTAGGCTTTTACATTTAAATGTATAGATGAGTAAGAGTATCTACTTTTTTTATACGAGTATTGATTTGGTGAAACAGTAGGTAGTATCGAAAAAATGAAAAGTAATTTTGCATGGATCAGCAACAATATCGTCCTTATTTAGGTATAACTTTTTAAGTACCTGTCCTGTCTATGAATTTTGTATTGCGTATAAAAAGACTACCTACTGACGATAATCTGCGAGTAATTGATCTTAAGCGTGAAGACAATGAGATTCTTCCTCTACTACCTAAACATCATCTTCTTTCTTTATAAACTGTTTATCTTGAGGCAGACTTCGTTTAAACAAATGTCTGTCAATGCTATCCCTTTCAAGATAACAACTCGAGATACGCTCTCATGTGTCATAATTAGTCTGTCATTACTATCCAAAAGCGTTATCTCGAGTCCCATCTCCGCTGTCTTGAAAAAGAACGCTTCACCTTATCTAAAGTTCTCAAACTCACAACGAAAACTTTCGCCGTCGCCCAAACAATTACCGACTGCGTGACAATAAGGCGGGTACGTTTCCTAGTGTTAACATGCGCATATATCACAGTTCGACTGATACACCTGCGAGGCCACGCCCACTGGTGCCCCCCTCCCCCGCGCCCTTCACCCCCCGCGTCTTCCTCGCGTCGCCATCATCATGCCATTCTACCAAAGAGAATATAATAAAACTAGCGTTTTAAGAGTTGGGTCTTACGTATAACGTTTTTTTTTCAAGTTCACGCTAAAATCTCTAGCCAATATAAGCATTCTAACAATATTGTAACAATGCTACCAACATGACAGAAAAATAGAGATGTGGTATGCCCTGGTATGATAAATATATCGATATCGATATTTAAAAAAAACAGCGTCGGAATATCCTAGACTGTTTTCAATGGGCGTTTTTCAAAGGAGCAGTTTCGCAATATGGCGGAGTACACCACCATCTTGCGGAATTGCTCCTTTGAAAAAGATTAGGTGTATGAGAAACAAACTCAATTTTCTTAATTTATAGGTTTATTTATTTTTCCTATACCTGGGTCGGTATGACATAGACTAGATCGTAGAATGTACAAATTATCGTATCGACTAAATATCAGTCCTTATCTCAAAACAGCCAAATCATATATTTCCAATGTATTATAGTGCAATGTCTATTAAAAAACATGATAAAAGTAGTATAATAGTCTATTTAGTTGCCGTATGTGGTCTTCTGATCAGAAATGTTGGCTACTCTGCAACTGCAAATAAGGAAGTTCATTACTTAGGCTAGTACCTCACTACACCTACGTCGTTTTTTCGCGGTTTTCGATTAAACTCAGTTTTATTCAATTCAGCAAGTAGCAGTAGTACCTTAACCATGTGAACTGCATTTCTTGGGTTTTGCTCTCGAATAAGATTGCTTGTGTAGATCAGCACAGATCACGTCCGCTAAACAGTTTGGTTTAGCTGAAGGTTTTAACCTAGATAACTTCCTATTGAAGTCTTTTTTGGTAAAATGATTTCCACATAAATACTTCAAAGAATGTAACTTTTTTATAGGCACATATGCGAAATCTTCTTTACCAGTCAATTTTACCCATTGTCTGCATCTGAAACAGTATAGTACATTATTAGAAAGTGTACAACACAAAAAAAAAATTGCATTATAGTGCATAAAATACAATTAAAAACTCTAAGGGGTTCGCAAATTCGCATGAATCATTTTTTTTATTGGACCTAAGATGAAGAAGAATGTGAGTTTTTATTTTATTCAAAAAGTTAAAACCATCAAATTTTTTCAGAAGACAACAGAACACAATTAGAAGAAATGAGGTTTTGCAGTTGTCAAATGCATTGTTATAAAAAAGGCCTTATTGGAAAAGTATACTCTGACCCGTAAATAAACTATCGATAATTTTATCGATACAACCCTAACCCATCTCTATGGTAAATTTGCAAGGATAGCCCAGATATAAAATACGTAAAATAAATGACAGAAAGTCTTTCGAAATCACTTAGAATTGATAAAATGATAACCAAAATAACTTACCGCCTTTCAAATAATGGGAACTGAGCCAAAAATACTCGCTTTTCTCCCGATTGTCGACCGGCTTTCAATCCACAAATTTCACACTTTTTATAGTGCATCTTGAGATGCAATCGTAATTAATTTATTACCACAATGTAAATTATTTGTAAATGTTAAAGTTTCGTCACCAATATTTCACGTTATTCACTGAAAACTTTTAATTAATCATGCTGCGATATCAACAAATTTGACAAGAACCGCCATATTGTTTAGTGGTGTGACAGCCTGACAGCGCTAGACAAAGAAGCAGGATAAAAGGAAAGAGACAATAAACGACGCCATAAATTTTAGCGTGAACTCTTTGAGTTTTTTTTTTAATATGAAGTTTCGTCAGGCTGCATTCTACGTTCAGACGTCATTGGAGGCGGTCGTCATCGCCCATCAATAATTTTCCGGTGCAAAAGTGCAGTGTGAAATAATCAAACTTTTGTGTTGTAACTTTGACTTGCGTGTTTCGTGTGCTTGTTGGTGATTTTGCAGGAAATTTGTAAGTGAAATTAATATATTTTTGTGCTTATGTATAATTTTGTTTACTTAATTGTGAACCAGGTCGCTCTTATCAGTTGTTATTCATAATATAGTTATTAATGAATGATGGCTATCGATCGCTCTAACCTCGTACGTACATGTGTACTGCTGCATTTGGTAGATATAACATTAAATATTTGTTTAATATGCACTTAAGTTGCGTATCGATTTCTTAACCTTTTCTTAGACAGTGCAACTTACTTTTTCATTTCGAAATTCTCTACTATGACTCTCCTATGATCGTTACATATTATCAAAATGATTCGCAATACATAGATGTTACAGGTCGAACTTTTTCTTTGCGTGTATAAATTTTCCCAAACCCTTATCATGGACACAGTTCTTGAAAGTATGAGGATTTTGATAAGTTTTTTCTAACTTGTTGCTTCGCCGATGGGAGGAGCTTCTATTTGGACACTTTCCAATACGCACGCGCTAAAATCCCGCCTTTCAGTTTCAGTACGTACTTCAGAGCTCATAAAAGCAAAACCTCTGAACTGAAGAGCTTTTCTATACCTACCCTACTTATGTATTCTTTATCAGTAGCTATGAAGTCTTTGTCTAATCTAAGAATTGAATCTTAGGAAATAGACAGCCATAACGCAATTTGTTTTTAATACACTACCTGTAGAATAGGTTGATCTCAAACCAATGTAATAAAATGATCATGCTAACGAATTGCCGACATTTAGGTAGGAACTAGCAAGGCACACTATTTAGATAAACACATTATTTTCTTCGTTAGCTAGCCTAGTTAGGAACGATGACAGTTACATGTTCTTGTAGATTGTAATCATAATTTTGTCGTTCAGCGTCTAATTTGTCCATATCTGTATTATTACCGTGCACGCGACTCGCAATTTTTATAATGGTCACTCTGAGAGAAATGACCCAAACTAGAAAAAAACACGTGTTTATTGTTCAAATCACTTCCAAGTTGATGCCAAGAATAACAAATCCCTCCCTGTGCCCGCAGGATACCCTTTTTTAAAAGAAATAGATCACCTTAGTTTCTATGTATGATTCTATACTTACTAATAATGACAATATTTCTAGCTATTTTAAGGATGAACCCGATGAATCACCCAATAAAGTTGGGCAACCCTAACCCGAGTAAACCCAAGACATAGCTCAAAATATGCAATGGATTTTGGACTCTCTTTGTCACTCTGTATTTTGTAATATTTCGGGCCATTTCGGAAGCTGGTTCACACATATATGTTTTTTTACATCTGTATATGAATATCACAGTAATTCAATAGAGAAATGACCAAAACAAGCAAAGAACACATGCAATTACCTAGCTGTATTCTATGGTGCCTATCTCGACGATGTCCCAAAAGATATCTCACGTGGAAACTGTGACAATAGACGCAGAAGCAACGTCAGAATACAACATTGTACATTACAGACAATGGCGCCGTCTAATTCCTACTTTGAATTTCAAATAAACACAAAATTACTTACAAACCATTTACATATGCGGCGGTTTGTGAAAAATAAATTGAATAATATTTAAAGTCGCTTTAAAGCCGACTTCAACTGTGTTGTGCCGATGGAATCATAAGATCCTGATATAATACTAAATTCATTCAGATTACAATTGAAATGGTTCAATAGATATGATCTGGTGACTATGGGACCAACTGGAAAGTGTACATTTTCTGTTTTGAAATAATATTCCAAATCGTTCAAGGCATCTTCGAGTAATCGGTAAACAAAAAATACGAAGTCGTCGACGAATTTGGGAACCTTCTTCTTTTTCCATATCGGTTGATAAGCTTTTTGTTAATCCGAGGAACAACCGTGTTACTTAACTGTTTATTGGTGTTATTCATTTAAGCGTATGCAAATCTTTTAATAACGTTACGTTAGATTTGCTTGTCTGCTTATAATAATATTATGATTTCTTTATATTAATCTTAATTTAAAGCTTAATTTGTAATATCTATGAATCTTTGATCACGTTCGAAGTCTGGTAGTTTATAATCCTCCCGATGTCTTATCTTAGTAAATTTTTATACAAAGATATTTAAATCAATTCTCTTTTTATTAGATATACTTTGACATGTTTACTACAGTAAATTGACCTTACTTTACTATTTTAGTTCCACTAGTAGCCACTGATGTTTGTTTTTCTCCTGTATTTAATTGAAATAAATTAACATAAGATGAACTAAGTCGATGTTTTGTAAAAAGTAATTTATAGATACCTATTTATTTGCTTGTCTTAACTGTATTCTTCAACCAACCGCGTGGCTGATAACTGCAGCTTAGCAAAAAAACAATCATATTTCACAATGGACCCATCCGAAATCTGACTCATAATCTCACATACGTATCAATTATGACCAATTTATACAGGTCCATGCAATCATCGTATGGGAGTACAAAATCGCGTGGGCGGGAGAGAAAGGATTTTATGATCCTTGTGGCTCTTAGTATTTTTGGCAACTTCAACATTCACCATATTCCACTGCTAGATGTAAGCAGGCATCATCCTCTTTTAGACATGAACCATGCTTAACAGACGGTTTGAGGAATCTCATGCAAAATGTCGAAAGCTGCTGCTCTTTTCATATATTTCCTTCCGTTTATTTTGGCAAGACTAAGAGAAGAATGAAAATTTCTCCACCGAGAAAAATAGTAACTCCTTAGTTTGGGAAAGAAATGTGGTAAAAGAAGCTGCTTGGGATATCATGCATAACCTAAAATATATGAATTAGAAGAATGACGTGGATGCGATCCTTTGAATTGCGCGTACTCTATCACAGGACGAGTATAGGCGAATATAGCAGCGCTTAAAGCTATGCCTGGCTTACTACCATAAGGATGAATGTATGGAATCAGCAACACATTAGAGTTTATAGGTATCTGCGTTGTAATTTGAAGAATGACATCTTTCACAGACCGTAAGGAAGTAGACAAAAGTGTACAAAGCGATCCTTTATATCGCGCGCACTCGAAATAACTCTATCTAGGAGAATATTGCGGCGCTTAAGGCAAGACAGCCATACCACCATAAAGGGATGAATGTATGGAATCAGCAATACATTAGGGTTTATGGGCCCTTCTGATTAACGGTTCGCATCTGAATATGCAGTCACGTCCTCGCTATTAGACGGGCCGAGGATTACCTGATTTATGGCGTTCATGTTCTCAATCTGATTCCGACTTAGCGGATGTAGCAATTCCAATGCATGTTTAGACGATTCGGTTTTAAAGCACTTGTGTCTGCTGAACAAACAAACACGCAACAAGCCTTGTGGCAGAGCGTCAACAGCCGTAAAAAAGGTCTTTATCACATATTCTTTTAGAAAAAAACTTGTATCACTGTAACCTGTTGTCTAGAATACATTTAACTAATCGACAAATAAACCACAATTATATTTTTACTAGTCGTACTTTTCCTGTGGCTGCTTTCTTTATGTCTATTTACAACAAAATAAACATTCCTTCTTAAAAATATAACTATGAAAAAAATTGTTACGAAAGCTGAATATGTGCCGAAAATAGAGATAAAAAAAAACTTTTTACGAATATAACGACGAAAAATATTTGTTTTCAACTTATGAAAAATGCTGAAATGCAAAAAGCATATCCATGAAAAGTAAAATTATCAAACCTGTTGCGTCAACTTACGTACCCATAAAACCATTATGGGTCAATATAAAAGATCTTGAAAGATCTACCTAAGAGCATTAAAAATATATTAAGCTCACAGATCATACAGATGAATATGATATTACCGGCTGTAAATTCTTGGAAGTAATTATAAATTCGCGAAAGGAAACGATCGAACGAGAATTCTGTAATAGTCTAATCAACCGCGATCGAGAGGAAGTCTTCAATTATGATTATTGTTCCCCTGTCTAAGCCTGTCTTCGTTCGCACTTGACTCTGTAAGTCTTGTATTGCGTATGATTGGAGTCAATTCTCGTGATATGTTTTAGCATTGACATTACCGTGTGATACCGGCTTTAAGTATTGCTCAACTTCAGTTCTGATGTTGTCGTAAGACGTAACGCAACTAAGGGACTCAGGAGTTTCATGTGTCTTACAATCTCAGGCAATTGGCTGAGAACCTGTCACTGAAGTGATACACCATTTTTTGTAATGACCCTCAATTATTTGTGTGTGTATGTATTTGTGATATGCAACGATAACGATCGTTTTTATGACCGTTTGGATTATGAATCCTATCAAAAATCACGTCTGTAGGCAAGTCTCGTCTCTTCGCGGGGTCTCGTATTTTCATCGTTCCTGTCTTTTTGCGTAAGAAAGTGAAGCTAGCTGAGTGTATGTACACCAGAATCGTGGCCGTTATAATTGTATGAGTAACATCCGGCACGCGACATCTGTCCGCTCTTGGTTATCGTCCAGTTGATGTCATCCTTAATAAGAATTACCGTCTTGGCACCCAATACACATTTTATATAAATTTTAACAAAGAAGCTGTCACTTGCATCCGGAAATCCTTTTTTCAGTTCTAGTGGTAGAGAAAAGAATTTGGCGATGTGTCCCTGTTGTCCTCGGTGCTGTGTTCCTGGTGAGAGCGGGGCAAGGTTTGGCAGAGTAGAGCATGGTGTAGCATGGTAATACATTGCCTCACCCTCTGCTACAAATACAACTTACCCCACCTGCTCCACCTGCTCCACCTGCCCCACTTTTTCAGACCTGGTTCTATTTCAGATCTGCAGACTTTTTCAGACCTGCCAATTCTTGCTCCTTTTTTACCGGAGACAACGGAAACACACGTATTTCCCGACTTATCGCATTATGTTTCCGAGTATTTTGTTGTTATGAACTGTTTCCAAGTTGGTTCAGAATTGTAGGTTGAGCTAATTGTCTATAAGAGGGAAAAGATCCGTGTTCCGTTTCACAAAGTATTTAAATGGACATTTTGTCTCCGAAGAATATTAAAATAGCTACCGTCGACTCCTGAGAACAAAGTCTATCTAAGCTAAGCCACTGAGGCAGTTTATAAATGAAATACCGATTTCACTCAATTCAAATTGATATTCATAAACATCAGTATTACAAACTGATTCCAATCTGAAAGCTTCAATACGATTTATATCAATAGCTCCATTCATTCGTCTCCTTTACCATCCATTTCGAATACGATTTGAATGATGTAAATGCTTTACGGAATGATCAGTTTAGTTTCGATCTATCTACAGTTAGTTTCGAGCCGAATTTGATTTATCACTGAACAGTTTACGTGTGACGTATTGTGGCGGCTCTTTATAAGTCAGTTGTTGTCTGACAGGCGATGGATGCTGGACGCGGGCTGTTCCTTATTGCTGTCGTTTGTTCTTGAATTTATTGGACACGAAGTAACGGGCCCTTCGGTGGTCGCCTTCTGAACGCCTGATGTATAGCACGGGAAACGCTGCGCCCGCGCCGGCTGCGTCCGCGGGAACCTGTTGACTTTCTTAAACATCACAATTTATTACCAAAATATATGAAACTCCACCATGTATTCTGCCATGTTGTAATTGATTTTACTCCACGTTTCTCTGTGCTATAGTCCTTTCTAATGTCACGGCTCGTCTATTTATTTACGCGGAAGAGACTTTTGTTTTGACTTGGACAAATGAAGGGACCGTCGATTTTTAAATAATAGATAGAATGGTGTTCATTAGAAGACATTGTGAAATGCTTTTAACGCGTGCCGAAAAAATGCCTTTAAGATCCGAGAGTATCAAGTCAATGACTAATCATTGTGCAACGGAGGTCCATTATTCTTTGTATTTTGAAGAGTACATCTGGTAGAGACACGCCAATACTTAGTTTCTGTTAGAGTCTTATCTTTAGGGTGGTCGTACTGGCCCCAAACCAACTACGGGACCAGAACAATTTCGCTTCACTACATAGTATAAAGCAAAGACGCTTTTCGCGTCTGTCTGTATGTCTGTTTGCTTAAATCTTTAAAACTACGCAACTGATTTTGATTAAGGTTTTTTTAATAGATGCAAGAGGAAAGTTTTTATGTATAATACTTGCCGGGAAAAATCTTTATTCTCACGGGAAAATGAGATGCAGGCCGCTAGTTTTAAATAAGTGTAATATCAATGTCTTGGACTAATATCTTTATTTATGTTTGGGGTGTTCTTTTTTTCGTGTAAGGCACCGAGTCGTCCAATGACCCGATGAACCCTGGTATCAGAGGTTGGGGTGCTGTATTTATTATAGGCTTGTGTTGATCATTTACCATTAAAAAGTTGAAAAATATGTTTTTAATTTTTTTATTTGGCATTGGAACGAACTGGTTTGTTACTGCTACTTCCACCCTATAACAGTCGTGTTGGTGTGTCCGCTTCACACGGATGTCCATTTTTGGATGGACAAGATAAAGAAATTATTTTGTTGTTAGATAAATGATCGATTTCATTCATATTGATGTTTGTATTATTTTTATCATTATTTGATCTCACCTTGGTTTCTATTTATTTACAATTAAACTTTATTACTAGATACTACCCGTTTCGTATAGCAAATAGCAAAGTATAGTATAGTAAGTATAGCAAAGAGTACGTTACCTAAGTATTTTGCATGTTCATATCCTACGTTTCTGGCACTTTACAACTCAGATCCTTAATGCGCCCGTGATCATGGTGTTAAAAAAATTGTGTGGTAAAATGTGATGCTACATTGTGTACTTTATTATATGAGACTTTTAAAATAAATAAGGCCAAAAAACAACTTGGTTTTACACTTTTTAATCGACTTCTAACCTAACGGTTATTAGGTATTACCGAAGATAGAAAATCCTTAAAAATGCAAGGTGCCTGGATTTTTTACCCAAATAAAATTAAGCCAAGAAGGCTTTATTTTTAGTACCTACCAAAGATTGATAATCCTAAAATGAAATAAGATGTCCGGCTATTACCTACCCAAATATTTGGCCAAGGTCTGCCTAGCTTATAGATGTGAGAACCTGGCAGCCCTACCCGGGCGGGATAGAGCAATGAATGTGCACTAACTAGCAATGGCGTTATTTATCACGGTGATACCATCGGCACGGACTTGTCAATCACAACCGTACACCTGACAAATCAAACCTGGGACTGCCAAGCTCCGACTAGTGTTGCCAAACTATCGATACCCTATTTAATTTAATTTAACTGTTCATTGCACACAAGATAAAACACAGGACAATCACATTTAGACAAAAAACACAACAGGCACTACTTATGTAATCGATAGGCAATAGGATATGTAATTGATAGTTTAAATGTTTTCTAATATCGATACCCGCGGTTCATCATCGATACTGTAGATAGTTCATACTAGTGATTGTTTTGTAGCGTATTGATAGTTTTCAAATCTTGACAAATGATGCTATCGATAGTATTGCTGTATATTGAACTATCAACTATCAATACTATTAAAAGAAAGAAATAAATAAAATGCGTTTATTTTAGTCACAATTTCTGTATGTTGAATAGTCAATACTATCCATAAACAACCGATTTATAATCGATAGTTGAATGATACCGTGAACTATCGATATTCCACTATCGAGCGGGGCAACACTAGTTCGGACAGATTCAACCTTCGTCCGTGGGAATAAAAGAGTGATTGTGCGAGATTGAGTGGTGGTGAGAATAGGGCTTTCGTGCACTTTTGGCAACGATCTTATCAGTTTAATTAACCTTATCGCATTATCTTCGCCTCTATCATTTGAAGTACCCACTTTGTTGCGAGATAACTTTATATTTTTTTCGTCATCCGGCGATACTAATAAATAAAATTTTGTTTGCGATACCTTTGCTTAGGTAAAAGTAATCTAGGCCAGACAGAAGCTTAAACTAGTTTAAGTAGAACCCGAAAGGCACTGGCAAAAACACTTTTGTATGCTAGTCCTTGGAAGTCTGACATAAGGTACATTTTACTAAAAGGTACATTTACACGTGACTCAGGCAACCCTACACGTCGGTGTGGCTCGATCGGCCACGGCCATCCATCATTTATGAGCGCATGCGCGTAACGAGCCTCTATTCGGAGACGTGCGCCCGCGACGCTTTTTACACCGTCCAGTGTAATGGCGACGCCAGCTCGGCTTTCCCACTTTTATTGATGGATCACGAATTTTGTATCGCACTGATTTACATCTCAGTACTCATTTATCTCTTCTCCAGTGGGACAGAAGATGAAACCTTTAGTGATAGTTTTAGATCGCCTGTCTTAGAAGGCAGGTCCAGGCAAAAACCCACTGACTCCTTACATGATTCCGGTTCGACCGCCATCGAAGCTAAGAAATTGATGAAGGTTGGAACTGGGACCGACGACTTAACTTGTTAACTCACGTTATACAACCATGTCAGAAGCCTGCTACTTGTAGAAGGCGGTTGAAAAATTCTGACACTAGGGTTTATCGGGTCGTTGAACGACTCGGTGCCCCACACGAAAAGAAGAAAAAGAACTCACTAATTCGTATTCTAACCAAACCGGGAACACAGTCCCACAAAGAAGTAACTGACAATTCGCTTGAGGACTGGGGGATTAAAAGTAGTGCGCTTATTGTCCAAAAACACTACATACCCCATTTATAGTTTTTTGAAATATTCAGAGCTTGAATCAATAACAGAAAAATAATATCAAAGTAAGTGTTTTACGCCAGCCAAATCATCTCTTCGTATTTTCATACAAAATATCGTTTGCCGTGTGATGCCGGCTTAGAATAGCATCACCCCACATCCTTCCCGCGGGTGTCGTAAGAGGCGACTAAGGGACTCGAGAGTATTGGTGTATTACAATTTTTAGGCGACAGGCTGACAACCTGTCACTATAGTGATACACATGTTTTCTGGAACAACCTCGGAAAACAATCCTCAAAAATGTCAGAAGTGGCGATAGCGACCGTATTCTTACGGCCGTTGACGCTCTGCCTACCCCGCAAGGGATAAAGGCGTGATATATATGTATGTATGTATGTATATCGTTTTAAAAAGTGGCTCATCTGACCTGTCAGTCATCACGCCCATTGTATCAACTTGTGTGTTTCCACTCGCAATCGAACTCCTGGAGCTCAGGAAGTAAGATCATCGGCCATGCCACTGAACCACATTGGAGCGTTCGTATTGATGGATCACGAATTTATATTAGGTTATCCGATTTACATCTCAAAACTGTCTGTCTTTGACTCTATTTGTAACTCCTTTCATATGCGTATGTCTTTTGTACTTTTATCCAAACAAATCTCATCCTACAAAGGTGTTATCTGATTGAGGAGTTGGCATAATTGAATATCGAAAGACTCCTGAGAAGCTTTAACGATGAGATGGTATCAGTGGTGACGTTTCAATACTGGGATCAATCGTGGATCACCCCGGCTGATAGCGGTGGGTGATCCACGTGATCCAAGCTTGCTTATCGTAAAAGGGCTCTTACCCCATCTTCAGATGGATGGCGGCATAGATGACGGCGGGTACAGCGGCAGCATGCGATGTACATCTAGCAACCTAATAAATACACTATCTATTCTACCAACTAGCGCAAAAATAGGTTAACTGATGTTGGTGGTTGGTGTTTAGTCTCAGGATCTAAATGGCTTTGGAATAGAACACAAGCTTGTCATTTGACACTTTTTCGTATCTTCTAAGGGACTGTAAAAATTTCCAGTTCAACCAGTAATTTCACCAAATATACAGTTAACAGCATTAGGTGCGCACTCCCAAGAATCAAATCTAGGCCGTCCGAATCCTAGGACCAGTCAGAAGTCAGACCACATAGGCAGTCAAGTTTGACAGTGATACGCCTTATCATGCCATCGCATCGCACGAAACCGTCTGATTTAGATGCGCACGTGCTTGGCTGCCGACGACCAACGTTAGGCTGAGGGCCCTGGCTATCATGGGCCCAAAGTAGTGCCCATCCTCATGTACACTTTCCATAACTTGTGAAAATAAATAAACAGAGACCACAAACAGTCATCAGACATTTATATCAGCTAAGAACGCAACCGTTGGCTGGTCGTCTTGGATTTAAAGACGTGCTGATTCTCATGTACCTACTCTTTCCTTAGTTTCTTCAGATAAATAAAGAAAGACATAATAAATCAGCTGACACCCAGCTAACAGTACAAACATGGCGCTCTAAAATTGCGCCTTTATACAGCAGGACCCAAGCAGAACCTTTGGCAAAATTTGCAATAGTTGAAGCAAATTATAGATTTTGCTTCTCCTTTTTCCCATAGGAAGTGTGAGAGTGTCTTGCAAATTCTTGAAGGAAATGTACGACAGAATCGTTACCCAGTAGTGCCAGTGCCAGTAACCTTTTGTGCTTCGTCGATTTCAATGAATCGAAACGTTTTTCTTGTCACTTCAATACAATTTTTTAAGTTGGTTGGTTGTGATGTGACAGGTCGCAATGTCATTTATCTTCCAAACGATAATAATTACTTGCATTCTTCGTAGTATTCGTGATGATGAATTGATGAGGTTTTTTTCCTTATTTTGCATTTGATTTCTACTTTTGTTGTGTAATAATAATGAACCTATGACACACGTGAATCGTACATGTCATTTTAATAGAAAACTTACGACCTTTCTTCCAAGCATTGTCATGGAAAAGATATGAAGGTAGCATAATTTAATAGGTACCTACTACTGTCAAGAGTTTTGGCCAATTCCAAATGAATCGGAATGTATTCACAGTGCTATACTATTCTTATGCAACGCAAATAGAATTTTAAAAAATGTAAGCTGCGGCTGGGACTTGAACCTGTGACATGTGGGGTACCGTCCCACTAGTCTGCCAACTGAGCTAACGGCGTAACGAACGCACTGTCAAGTGCCTGACATTTTTAAATTTTTTAAGTATATTTTAATCCCAAAAGACTTCCTCTTTACAAGAAAAAAGCATGTGTTTTGTCACAGCACAAACCAATTTACCGCTACCCAACGCCACGGGGCCACGTTTCTACGTATACATGCAGTGGCTACGTGTAATTGTCCCACAGAAGCTGATGCATAGACGTACGTGTAGATGTCCTACAGAAGCCGGTACATAGACGGAATGCGGCGCCCAAAGCCCGTTTGCTTCGTGAGTGGCGGTTCTAAGATATTATCGCACTTTCTTTCGCTGGTCCGCGAATCTCCATCCTAGTCAGAGGACCGGCTACATAAGCTGACGTGCGATTTGACGAGCAAGGTTTGGCATTGCCGTGCAGCGGATTTTCTAAAGAAGTAAGCTCAATTTGCTTAGGATAAGATATTTAGGTATGGTAGTGATAAAGAGTAAAAAATAACGAAATTGGTTACAAAAACGAAAAATATGATAAATTGGCTGCAATTTAAATATTAAATAAACTTAGTTGATATGAGAAAATAAAAATATAAGAATTTAGAAAGGGAAGCACAGAAATTTACCAGCATGAATTTGGCAATGTAAATACTTTTAAAGCTCCATGCCACAAACACAAAACTGTCAGGCACCTTGATTTATTTATCAATTGACTAAAATGAATGACTGTAATGAAGTTATTTAATTAAATTATTATTTAATGTACCTACTATTAGGAATATTAGAAGCTTTGGTTTTTACTGTTATTTGTAACATTCTGTTTAATAATAAATAAATTTGAATTTGATCCATAAAATTTTGTAGGAATCTACACTACTTCCTGCTGTATCGTTGTTCAACAAAAAGTATGCTCTCTATCGTACCCAGCTCTGTGACTAAGCCTTCAGAATGGAATTCCGCGTTTCTCTCGCTCTTTTTAAAAGATAGCTTTAAGTTTACAATGCATTCCTAGCTTACTCTGCTTCCTCATTGCGGCTCTAGGGACACCTAAATAAAGATGGCAATATTATCGCATACGTAACTGAAGTAATTTATGTTTTATAAGGCTGTTTTTATGGCGGGATCTCTTATGAAAGTTTGCTGTAGGTCTAGACTCATCATCATTGGCCTCGTACGTCTATGACAGATGATTTAATCAGTGTCTGAGGCCAGACTTTTGGTGGCTATTCGTGATAAGGTCTAAACTAGACTCTAGAAAAATTGTGTAAGCAGCGGCATTAGTTGATACTAATGCCAAAAGTTAATAAGTTATGACAGGTTGATATAGGTACCAGTCAGATGGCTTTTTTGGAAGAAATTAGGTGATGCTACAGAGCTCCTCACTTTCCGTATCTTCAATGGCCACAACGGTCCACTGTTTAACATGTACAATACGTTATCTCAAAACTTTCCCATCGACCAAACACATCATTATCTCTCATTGTGACTCCCTACGTGTTTGTCAGCACTCGATAAAGCCATATTCATTCTGTTATCAAAAACCATCGTCGCTCGTCCCCAATTCCATATCAAATTAAGTTTCCAACGACAAGAACCGATGTTTCACAATTGAATATGTTCGTTAATAAAGTTTTTTTTATCGCGACCGAAGAATGGATCTTGAGTGTTGAAAGCTGCTCTGGACAATGCCCGTTGTTTCCTATTTGGGCTCGTAATATTAACATTCTTATTTCATTTGGCAACACCGGTCGGGAAAACAAGTTAAACATTTGAGAAAAATAAGTGTTTAACTTAAAACAGGTATCATATTCTTCGTATAGTTTAGTTTCGTTACTTTATTCTTAACTAGAGGTTGCTGCTAATCGTTCGCCCTCGGAAATAAGACGTCTTCCCGACCGCTCTATTAAAAACACATGAAAGTTATTTGTAAACATGAAAATTATGTGCATGTCTTGAAGGAATTAGAGGTGTTCACGACAGACAGGCAAAGAAACGCATAAAGCGACTTAATTTTATACTACGTATTTTAAATTTTCATTTTGACATTATTACAGAAAATGAAATGTATTCCTGACAAAAGTTTCCTGACAATTTTTCGTATCGACATAATGCTTGTGTTCAAGAGAGAGAAACTTTGGTACCTATTAAGTATGTGTCATTGCGTCTAAATAAAGAACTGATTTAGAATAACTAACCTAACTTGCAAATGTTAAACCGTGACGAATTTAAAAAAATCGCAAGTACATAATTATGGGTTTGGTCACGCTAGTATTCCGATTGGTATCACAGCGCAGATCTTCTTATATAATTGTTAATATGTTAGAAAAATTGCGAATTCCTAGTTTGTCATCGACCATATTAAATCTAGGAATATGACCGACTTTTTCAGTTTGCCGTATTCCTGCGACATGTACATCCCTTTTTTCGGTGTATTAAATCTTTAGGTATTTATGTAAGACAAACCATCAGATCGTCCATTTTTGAAACCTTCTCTTCACTACGTATTAGTTTGATCTCTGCCACAAGCATTCACCTGTTTCCCTAGTATTATCAATCACAAATCGCTCGTTAAACTCTGCACCGTTAATGCCGTACGTTCTCTCAACACTATCATCCACATATGGACCTATATCTTGCACTCTCTATGCCCTTGTCGTAGAGTCTCTTTTGGCACCATATTTCTTTGAGACGTCGATTTATAGTACCTATCGTCGGTTAGACCCAGTGGGTCTAGTTTGTAATATTGCATTTTTCAGCACTTGTCACTCATTAAATGGCAAAATCAGCTGAAGTACTAATCTTCAGTTTACACGTGAAGTCTCAATAGTTCAATCATCTTAGAAATAAGAATGTGTTTTTTTTCTCTAAATTTTGGTTTTGTGGGTGATCTCTTTTCCTCTTTTCATATGGGACACTGAGTCGTCGAACGACCCGACGAACCTTGTGTCAGTTTTTCAATTGCTTACTTCTAGTAGCAGGGCACTAGTACTGAGTAATACTAACATCACCGAATTCGTTGCCGCGGTTGTAGTAAGGAACAACTAAGTGAAGGAGGGTGTTTTTGTTTTCAATACAATTGCAAATGACGAGGTGACAATTTTTAGAAAATTTGCAATATTTTTCCAGAACATATTTTATTTTCAAGTAGGTAAGTAGATCTAGATGGTTTCTCATCGAATCCACTAGGTCTAATCAGCAGTGGGTCTAGCCAAAACTCTTGCTCACAGATTGGGTGTGCAACTTCCTTATTGGTGATAGAGCAGAGATCTGCAAGCCTAATGGCTAATAGCGCATCGATTGAATGACCCTGATCTCAAGTGTGAACGGCAATTTCGATACCCAACGGTACCACACGTAATTGCTAGTATAAAAATTAGGACTCCAGATAATAGTTCAGTATTATTTCAAGAAGTATCATCTCAAGATCATTTCTTCGAGTATTCCGAGGACAATTTTTTTTTTGTGACGATGAATATAGTTTTTAAACAGATAGACGTTTTTTAGCTTTGCAACTTTTACAGCCGACACTAAATTATTCAGCTAAATAACAGTCTACTCAGTACGATTGATATGAATCGAAAATTATAAATCAGTAACTAGCAAAGTAAAGGTGGTTTCAAACTGTGTAAAATCTTTTAATAAGAAATTATTTATTCAGGTTTAATCATCACACTGTTTAGCAAAAAAAAACATCTTATGTTTACATACAGCTACACACTCGTTCATCCCATATCGGTCCCGATTGCTGTCTATGATTACTTGATGATGAGATGGCCTTACACAACCATGTCAAAGGCCTACTACTAGTAAGTAGTAGGTGGTTGACCAGGCTTCATCGGGACTTGATGTCCCACACAAAAAGATGAAGACCCATATCTAGCGGTGAACTTTTGCTGAAGATGATGAATCCTTCGTGTCAACTGAAAATCACAGCCTCCCATCATGCTTTTCTATGCATCTGCACAGCATATCCAAAGCAATTCGTTTCCATTGCATCTTCGTAGCGTAACAAACTATGAGAACTGGAATTTTGTTTTTAAATGACGCAGCCGGTGACGTAACGTTTATGGCGACCGGTGACCGGTGAGCGTAATCGCAGCGTTTTATAGATGCGCGCGCGCCGCCTGTGATGAATGATACGTCAGATGCGATTGGATGTTCGTTCTATTTATCAATAAGTTTTAAATTCATCAATCGATATTTTATTTGCCATTTTGTAACTTCTTTTTGTAAATTTATTCAGGTACATTAATGTTAAGGTCGTCAACCAGTTAGCCACCCTATTTGAGATTTCAATGCTTACTGTAGGTAGATTTTTCGTTGACGATATTTTAACAGCTACTTTCCCTGGTGTACAGTATTTTTGCTATTTTTTGTGTAGGTACATTTTGTGTTGCCGGCAATCCTATTTTGTTATATTGTAGACTGCACTTTAATTACCAATATGTTAAGTATTGCCTGATGTTAATTTGTACTTAGATGCCTGATCAAAGTAATCTTGATTACCAAGTAAGAACCTCTTTTCTGGTATTTCACCAATACTTATGTAAGTATCACTTACTTTCTAAAATGCAAATTCGTACTTGCGTCTGCTAATTAACATGGAATCAGTTACGATGCTATTTAAATGTCGAATGTAAAAACCTACTTACAAAGGATGCTATAAGAAAGTTTCGTCTAGGTACGATTAGGTTCATAAAACACTTAGTAAAATGCTTCGTCCTAGGCTTTCGAGTCATGAAACTGAACATCAAAATCTATATTCGTAAAAAGTTTGCAGCCCCCATAAAAACTTGGCTCTTCACACAACAAATTTCGTAGGAGGTCGAACTTTTTAAATATTGTAATTAATGTTTCTCTGTTTCTCTTTTTTCGTGTAGGACGCCGAGTCGTCCAACGAACCGATGAGCCCTAGTGTTCATAGTTTTTCAACCGCTTACTACCTTCTAATTTCTTAGAGAAGAGTGTCCAGCACAAAGAATAGTTTTTATGATAAATGAGGGTTTAAATATACGCAATGTTTCTTCCCGTTAGCACCAAAATATCATGCTCAAAAACCCTGCTGATATATTGTATCATCGACCGTATATTAAAATCTTCGAATACTTTTCTCAAACACACGTTGTGCACTTATAATCTTCGAAGAACATGTAATTTCACAAAAACGCTGTAATAATCCGGTCGGTGAATTTCGACAATTTGTTTTCGATCGATGTGTTCGAACGATCGCGATTGTGTATCCGAGCGCTCGCAATTACTCAATATTGCAACAAAACAAATGTAAGGTGAACCCTCTGATTCCGCTTTGCCTAATCTTAGATGCTACGCTATCTGCTGCGAGTACGAAACATAAGCATGATTGTACGAGATACGTAAATACACAGGTATTTTGTTGTTTTTCAGTGTTCTTATTTTGTAATCCATTTCGTGTCACTGAGCTAGAGAAGTTAGTTAGTTTTTTATTTCGGGATCTGTTGGTAACACAGATAAGTAGAACACTGTTTGTTGGTGGAACCACAGGGTAGAACAGTATAATGTGGAGTATAATATCTGAAGTCCTATTTCTTTAGCCTTTTCTTTTTCATATGATTCAACCTCCCATACAAAATTGAAAGTCAAAAAATTACGTTCTTCGTCATATTACGTTCCTAGCAGAAAGTTGCTCAGTTTTTTGGCCTACATGCACCTTACAGTATTCAAAGGGCTTTACCTCACACACCCTATGTACTTTTTATTTTGCATCTATTGCCAGGTACACCATTCTTCTCTTCGTGTGGTACATTGAGTTGTCCACCGACCCAATGAAACCATGGTATTCCACTACTCAGGAGTGGATTAGCAGATTCTTTTGTTATGATCTCTTTTATTTAGATTTTTGATAAATATGTACATTGTATTGTATTATTATATTAGGTTAACCGAAGTTTTCGAGCGTTCAATGTACATCGACATATTTTTTGTACCTAATCATAAGTCTGCTGCAGTGCTGATGTTACTGCTACAGCCATTATAAGTCTAAGCTCTAATAAAATAAGTCGATTAACTCGTCCGTGTTGATTGTACAAATATCATTATTGTTCCCAGAGCAATCTAAAACAGTGCCCATTCGTAGATGTCATGACTTTCACTAAGCGATTATTGTAACTATACGTTTCTTTCGACACTCGCGCAAATGATAGGCATTCGGACAATTTTCTCGCTGGGTTGCTACACTGCGCTCCAAAAATATGTTCTCTTGAAAAACTTTATATAGACAAAAAAAAATACTTATTTCAAGTTCTTGCCTAAGTTTTTTAGAGCTGGTAATTATGTGACTTTAAGACTTAGATTTTCTACTTGTTCAGGCGTTTAAAAAGGCGCGAATTTAGTTCCATGAGATCAAAATGAAATACATTGTCATGTGCAGTAGAAAATACCGAGGTAAGTGTTGCTCTCTCTTTTCTTGTTGGGCACCGTAGGGGACACCGAGTCGTCCACGTATGGAGTTTTTCTGAATCTGAACTCTATTTATATTGTTTACCAACCCATCTAGCTTGTTTTTTGCGACTCTTCTATGTTATTCGTAAAAAAATCTAAGTTGCAAATTCTTTTCCAGTGCAGCAGAAAATGCAAATTATGAGGCGTAGTTTTTTTTTTGCATGTGAAAAAGTGGTTTGGAAATAAACTTAAATCAGTATTTTGGACCGTAGTTGAACTTCCCCCTAGCCGACATTCCAAGGTTAGCGCGACGAGACAACAATGCAAGCTTCACAGTACAATATTCAAAACTTGGCAGATCATTTACACCTACTTGTTTACAAGCAAGCGAGTTTTAACTCTACTGCTAGTAATAAAAGAGTTTAATATTGTGTGTAAGCGGTCGTTTCATTTACTTATACAAAGCGGCTATAGAAATGTTTAAGTTATGCTTGATGATCAGCTGGTATAACGGCCTAGTAATACCTACCTAACAAAATAAAAATTTAAGAATCAAAACCAACAGCATTGCTCACATACCACGAAGAATGCTTTTATTTTATGGCCCCTTTTAAGTCACACTTGTAATAATGCGGAACGTTACAACAAAGTTGTAAAACTAAAAATCTCGTATTATGCTACGCTACTACTATAATTTATTCTGTGATTACGCATTGAATACTGCTTGTGATATTTTTCGGTATAAAGAGCAATAAAAGTGCCCAAAACAAATAATTCGGATAGTTACTAAACACTGTCCTCCATGAAACATAACTATGAAAATCGAAAACAAATTAACAAAAAATATTCAAACTGAACTTCGCACAAAAGTTCATTCTTTCTTTTCGTGTGGGACACTGAGACACTGAGACGTCCAACGACTTAAAAGTTCATTACAAAGTAGAAGTTCATAAGCGAAAGAGAATGGCAAATATTCGTCACCAAGATGCTGTTTTTTGTTTACGTTTCTAAGAATCAGATAACGATAAACGGTGACGGTTTTACACTCTTTTTTTTACAATAATCCCACATTCACCCGAATTCTAAAATTATATTTATACAGGGTGCAAGTGAACGATGGACTATTTTGAATGCTAATGCTAATGCTAAGTTTTACGGGTTACAAACTGAACAACTTTTCCTGAAGAATAAAGGTTTAAAAGAAAAAAAAATACCTCCCATAAAAAAATTATCGGTCAGGTGATTGTTTTGTATCACCCATATCACCCACAAATGCGCAATAATACTTTGAAAATTTGTTACGTAGGGCCTTACGAGTACCACGAAAAAGTTAGACGCGTGTTTAAAATAAAACTCCATACAAAAAAAACACGCTAGACACGCGTTCAATGCGGGTCTTAACTTTTTTGTGGCAAGGCTTGTAGAGTTTAGCGTTTTCGGGAAAGTCCATCTATCGCTACCACCCTGTATGAACATTATAACAGATAACGCGGTGCTAGAGAAGTTTAACGACACAGTTAAATAAATTATTTCGTTGATAACTCTGTGAATGTTAACTTTATCTCGAGTTTGATATATTGACAACCTCGCTTTCGTAGTCTTGTGCAACTATTTCAGCTTTATTAATGTGTCCGTGTTTATGCGTACCGTAACCTTTTTTCATATGTGTGAACCTTTAGGCCCGGATTCATAAATTGTTCTCAACTCTAACAGCTCCTTATAAATAAAATCTCACTCCTTTTGGTCTGCTGGAAGAAATTTCTAAGCAATAAGCAGTGCATGTTGTACAGCAGTGAGTGTTTCTTGTGCCATTTATTTTTGTATTTTCCTATGTGCAATAGATTGATCGCTCCCAAGATCGATCTCCGATTTAAAAGACATTTTAAAATGTCAGACGTGGCGATAGCGACCGTATTCTCACGGCTGGTAACGCTCTGCCTACCCCGCAAGGGATAAAGGCGTGATATATGTATTAAAATATGGGCTTTAATTACTTGTCACGTTCTTCTTACTAAACAATATGAATTACTATAATTCGTAGAGTTTCGGTTGCTTTCAAAATAAAAATAATTTATGAGTACTTTTTACTTTGTTGTCGTTACATTTTGTTCGTGGTTTTTAGCATTACAATTTGCTAATAAAAGCTATCGACAAACAACATTTACAGGTATCGATTCTTCGTGTTAAAATACTTCAAATGAATACGTGTTTTTTAATATTGGAGCACTGAGAACTATCCTCCTTTAGCTGCAACAAAACAGCATAAAATAATGTCTAGTATATTTCACTGGTTGCAACACCGCCGACGATGCATCTTGCAAGCGATATCTTCATTACACGGGTATCGATTCTGCGATAATTACAACCGGAGCTCTACGGGCTCAGAGCCCAAGAGTATTTCAAAGGGAAATTGATCCGACCATTTCTAAATTGAACGCCTTGAATCTCCTATTTTGTAAACATTACCATTCCAGACAGCGAGACACCACTGCAATCTTTTTGCCATTACGTGATTCAAATTTTTTGTGGACTAAGAAAGTGTCAAATCTTTCCAACTGCTACGCTCATGAGCGTTTTTTAAGGGGCTGAGACGAGCTAAAAACCGGTGGTCCCTTTCTGACAAATGTCAAACTACGCGCGTGCGAACGGGACGGAATCTTGCCGATTCAATGATATTTTCGTATTTTCGATGATAACTTGGTCAAAAATAAGTAATTTGAAAATCAAAAACAATATGTCGATAGAGTATTGTAAGGCGCTCATTCTGATAATAAACACTTAATTATTGCGTGGGTTTTGTTCATACAGTTTGCGATATAATAGATTTTTAGAGCTAACTTTACGATTTTTTTCTATCAAGCTAAATTACTAATATCATGTTTTGGAAACAATAACAAATATTCTGAAGATTATTACCTTTTTTTTTCGTCAGTTTTTCTGCATTTTATCTAGGGTAGAAATCACTTATAAAAGTAGCTTTTAGCTCTACTCAGCCCCTTAAATAGTAAAATTCTGGTCTAGAGCGAAACAACGAAAAACTTTTTTTTCCTTGTGTCACTGACCCTATAATGTATTACATTTTATTAATCCTTTTCACCACAATTGTCCTAATACCCAAGTGTAATCTCTCTCTCTCTTTTCGTGTGGGTCTCAGAGTCATCCAAGTGTAATGAAAAACTTAGAGAAGTCAGACTTGCAAAACGCCCAGCAAACCCAAGTAAGTGCACAAAAATACACATTGATTTGTCTGTAAACATGCATTTAAAAAGTATTTTAGAGCACAGTTGGGTTTCAAATGCGACGAGTTTTTCGTGGGTTCACCTTGTTCGTAGTAGAATCTTTTTGATCTATCACTTGCTCTGTGTCGACGGGCTAGGAATTAATTTCTGATGGGGTTAGAGAAATAGTGCAGCTTCGTTATTGATGGAGCAGGTATCAGCCAGGAAAGGGAGAAGGCAGTTTGTAAACTTAGGAACGGTAATTAAGGTACATTGTTTTAGAATATAGTGTAGTGGGAAAATGTACAAGAATGCTCTATCTAAATTTAAAAAAAAATACCTACCTTCCTAAAAATACCTAAACTGTCGGGTTACATAGCTTAATACTTCGACATTTATGTACATTGTACGTAGAAATCTACTACCCACTATTACAGCCACAACAGCCCTCCCCAAATTGGGGGGTATTGCCATAATTATTATTATCACGCTTGGCAGGTGGTTTGGCGAGCGGAGTGCAAGATATTGTATATATATTCCCAGGGAACGCTGCTGCGTGGCTGATGCGCATTTCCTGCATTCATCCGTTTGTCGCCTTTTACGATACTAATGGGTAGACATATGGTGATGCTATTTCTAAGCCACACGGCATGAAATATTTTCCACTGACTTACATAATCGTCTCTATTAATATATCGCTGGAAATAATAAAAATTGTATGGAGATAGTAATAGTTTTCGTATGCTGGGTTTGAGCGTCTGCGTGGAATGTATCAACATGACTTCCACGAATTGAAGAATTCGCCCATTTGCCAAAAAGCTTCTATTCACATTCTATCTCTGTCAGACAAACACACGTATAAATTGCTCAATTTATAATCATTTGCCAAAATATCTTCGCTAGACTAGTATCTCTATTATGAAGAGCGGAAAGTGACCAGACCGCTGATTTACGTGAAGTAATAATTTAAATGTCACAGCGTAAACAAATAAGATATGACCAACAGTTTACCTACCTATTCCACAAATTCATGTTTATGAGCCTTGCTCACAACTTCAATCTTTTCTTTGCAATCTTTTCCCAAAATTTCCTAAGAAACATCACGAAATTTCAAAAAGCTTATCAATCTATCAAACCAAACCGAGCGCTGCGCCGGCGTCGCTCGATGGACGAGTAAATATCTGAGGCCGTTAACGCTCTGCTTACCCCGCCAGGTATAAAGGCGTGATTGTGCATGTATGTGACCAATCTCGCTACCTATACGCGGTTACTTACTCGGACTAGGCAGACAGTCATCTGATCACGAGCTCGGCGCCTGCGTCGCCCCATGGACGAGAAGGTATCGTAGGCTGTTAACGCTCTGACTACCCCGCCAGGGATAAAGGCGTGATATAAGGTGTAAAAATATTAGCTGAAAATATTTTAAGGGGTGAATCAACTCGTGAAACTGAACAACTTTCCCCCAGGAACGTAGGTCGAAATATGAAAAAAAAAATTTTCGACCTCCCATACAAAATTACCGACCGACCAAGTCAAAAAAAATCTCATATTTCGACATATGCTTCTTGGGAAAAGATGTTCAGTTTCATGGTCTGCTTGCACCCTATTAGTATTCGGGACGCTGTCCCTTACACCCCGTATGTATGCAATTATGTGACCAATCTCACCACCTACACTCGGTTACTTACTCGTGCTAGACAGACAGTCATCTGATCACGAGTGCTGCCCCTGCGAGTAGGTATCGCAGGCCGTTCACTCCGACGGACGCGCATAAATAATCGCTCGAAGGTAATCACTTTTTATCAGCACGTCACACTATTTAAGCTTTTCTTGATCTTGTCTTGTTTATAGAATTGTGGGCTACGGAAAATTTTGATTTTCTATCTGCCTGGAGCTTCTGCAACCTTAACATACGCTGTTTTTTACATTTAGTTCTTATTTCGGTAACTTGCGCCCTTAAACATGTCCATGGAAGGTGCCCGAGTATCTAAAACTGTGGCTAAATACAAATTACTTAACTGAAGTTAGCTTTTACACTAAGTTCATAAAATAGTTATAAGAAATAGAAAATTGTGTCCTATATTTTTCTCTTTTTTACAATATTGACGAGCAACAGATACTAAATGAAAAATTTACTATTTTGAAAGAAATAAATAATAAAACATTCTTCCGGGTGAGCCCGCGCTCCCCACCAAGCTGTCCGGTATATATTTGATGGCCCCGGGGCCGAAATCGTAGAACCCATAAAAAATCAATTTGAACAACTTTTATTTTGTTTCAGATATAATATCTTCAATACGCATGGAGGAGAACGTATAAAGCTCAGCTGATATCAATGTAAGTACCTATATATTTAATATATTTTTATACATACGCACCTCACGCTTTTATCCCTTGCAGGGTAGGCAGTGCGTAAACGACCGCAAACAACAATCGTTCTCGCATCGCCTGGCAATAATTTGAGGGTTATGTGTATTGCAATTTTAGGCGATAGGCAGACAACCTTCCTCTTTGGTGATATACAGTTTTCAGAAATGAATCTCAAACTTTTATCAGACGTCAGGGAATGTCCCGAAAACGCTGCTATTTTTGACATCGTACTGTACAACTTATACTATGGAGAAATGTTGATACGAGAAATTTTTTTGACCTCCGAGAGTTAATCAGCGGATCGTGAAATATGCCAATATTTTTGTTTCCCAGTATTGGTTCTATAGTGAAATTTGTTCAGAGCAATGCCCTAAAAATTTCTCCAATGTAATTATACTTATGTCCTCTTTTTTTCTTTCTTTCTTTTTTGTGTGTGTGTTTGCGTGTTGAAACGCGGTGTATACCGATTCGTCGTAAAAACCGAAAACTTTTTCTTTGATTTTGTACTGTTTAGGCAGTTTCTTTCTGTAAATGACAGAAACACAGTACTTAGTACCTCGTAATTTGTAACCTTGACTAGAAGTATTTACATCCCATAGTTAAGGTCGAATTTACTATCAATAAAGATTACCATATTTACCTATTTACTGCAAATTGAAAACAAATAGTAATTGACAGTAAAATTGTAATCTGGTGTAACTTAATCTTGAAATAGAGGTTCCTAATGTTAGTTGTAAAAGTGTAGTAAATAAAATACAGTTAAACTGTAGTAAAGGTTCAATTATTTTATTTGTTTATACGTGTAGTTGATAAAGATGGATTTGTAACGTTTTATCTTTTGCCTAAAGGCGTTTTACATTGTTCTAGTTATTACGTGGCCAGGGGGCCAATCGCGCTATTTTACCATTCCAACGTAACGTTGACGATTTAGCTTCGATTTAGTTTTGGTTTGGATTTGGTTAATGTCAAAAAAGCTATCGCGGTAAATTTTCTGAACGTATAAATCGTTGACGTTAGCCAATCGAAACCAAACCACAACCGTTTAGAGTTTGCAATGAGTATTTTAAAATACTAGATAATCTTTTTATAATCGATGCTCGATTGTGCATTTCGCGTAGTGGGCAGCACTATTTTAAAAGTAAAAATGTCAGGTTGTTGTTTATTGTTTATACAACCGCCGTGGTTTTTCGTAGATTTTTGAAATTATTTTAGTTAAGAACTAAAACTAAGCTAAAATTTCGTGGGACACCCAGTCGACGTGACTTTTCTGTAAGTACCTAATAGAATATCTACATATACAAAGTTAATTTACCATTTAGACGCTATCAATATGGTTCCATAGTTGAAACTGTGTTATTTACGATTTGTGTTTTTATAGAGACTATGGACCTAAGAAAGACGACGAGCGTGCGGCAGCTGAAGCTGCTCGAGGGATTATTTGCTTTGCTGGCGCTGGCGCTCGGCAGACTCCGCTCAAAAGGCGGGTCAGAGTATACCTACCTTTCAAGGCGCGGGCTCTTTCGAACTACTTATGGGCCAATCGCGCCAACAGACTCAATTGTGAGGGCCCAACTAGGCAGCTCAAAGAGTGGACCAAGGTTAGCATACTAATGAAAACCTAACCTAGCTGCTGTTAATAAAAAAACACATCATAAGCCATTATTTAGTTGTGTTGTGATGTAGTTTAGGAGTTGGCATTGTCCATAACAGACAGACTGAGACATGTGGAAAGTAACTTAATTTTATACCTACTGCATCAGTGTATGTGCATATATTTACTAGTATATTACTTTTCAGATGTGGAATGTCATGAAAAGCAAGGTGGCCCCGTGACAAAAGTCACTCTGCACTGGATTTATATTATACAAACAGACATTGGGCGCCTTCCATACATCACCCAAGATCCGTTTTACAGGTACATAATATTCTATGCCGGCTTAGAATAACATCACTACCATTCGACCTGTGGGAGTAGTAAAAAGCAACTTAGTGAATGTCCCACCTAGAATTAAATCTGTACCAAGCATTACAGTTGCACTACTAGTGCACCACTCAACATCAGAGATGACAGCATCTATTTATCCATCTGCTTGTTTGTTCATACATATAAATAAAATAAACTTACACATTGATTTTGTTTCAAGATTATTAATTTACTGTTTTAGCTCAAATGAAGCCATCCATCCATCCCTCGCTTCAATGCTAGATCATACACGGCAGCATCAGCGGCAGTAGAAATCACATACAGCGTCAAGAATCCAAACTCAAGCTCAACACAAAGTAAGTCTTCCTTCTTCTTTTCTAGTAGGACACCGGGTTGTCCAATGCCCCAATGAATCAATCAGCAGTGAGTTAGTTTTTCACTCACCTACTACAAGTTGCAGGCATCTGACATGTTATCATAACAACCACCGTCTAAGCTGTCATAGACAGCTACCATGGCGTATGGTATGGCTGAACATGCTAATCATGACATGTGTCTAGGTACATCTATTTGATATTTCTATTTAGCAAAATATATTGTAATCTAGTGTTTTTTTAATTTTACTTTGACAAATATGTAAAATAATATTATGGTAAACTAAGAGATGGAATATGATCAGAAATAGGCGACTTCTAACTGCAAGAAAATATCTCATATGTACTTGGGGTACCTACACTATTATTTATTTTGTTTCAGGTATCATCATCTGATATGGAGCCCTAAGAGCTTAGCCTATAAGTTTAATAAGAAAAATTAAATAAATATAGTAGGTGCAATATATGTTTCTTTTATTTACAAAGTATTTCACTGCACCCTCAGCTAGACAGCCTTAGTTCCCACTTGTCACCCCCCTTGTCGACCACCAGGATGGTCACTGTTACCGATGGTCGCCCCCATGACCATTGGAAATAGTTCATCACTTGAGGTGATTCTACTACTATAAGTTCATGCATATAATACGGATGAAATAAATCATCTGCAAATATTTTAAGGTGTGAACCAGTCTCATTGACTAAACAAGTTTACCCTAAAAATACAAGGTGTCAGGAAAAGTACTAACTTCCTTACAAGGTATGAACCAGCCCTTGAAACTGAACAACTTTGCCCTAGGAACAGATCGAATTTTTTTGGATTTCTCATACTAAATGTATATACTAACCGACTGAGTCAGTTTGTATGTGAGGTCCAAAATTTATTTTCATATTACCTACGTCTCTTGGGGATAGTTGTTCAATTTCATGGGCTGGTTCATCCTTTAAAAGGAAGTCAGTACTTTTGCTAACATCATGTACCTATAGGTC
This sequence comes from Keiferia lycopersicella, assembly GCA_029255805.1. Classification (NCBI taxonomy): domain Eukaryota; kingdom Metazoa; phylum Arthropoda; class Insecta; order Lepidoptera; family Gelechiidae; genus Keiferia; species Keiferia lycopersicella. The sequence continues at coordinate 4,056,306 of JARACZ010000010.1, forward strand.
GAACGGCGGGTCAAGGCTTCTTCTTGGTCACATCTACCTCATGGACACTTTCAATGGTGTGGAGATGGAGCCCCACAGCAAATTTTCATGATTTCCTTCCTTTTTTGGGTTGAAACCGTAATAAAATCCACCAACGATCGTCAAACGTGTCAGAAAAAGCTGCCCGAGAGGAACTTTTACAAAAACGTTCATTTGACAGCGTTTGAGACGTTCCCAACGTAACGGTTGTGATTAAATACGCTGTCAAAAATTTGCGCGATACCGATGCACACCAAAAGTTCGAACGTTCGCTATATCAACGTAACTTCCAAAGAAAAGTCGAAACGTTTCCGCTCAAACAATTAGCGCGATACGAAAAGTGCGTAACGTAGCGTTTTTGGCTGCGGTTTGGTTTTGGTATTATCGTTCAACATTAGCGCGATTGGCCCCCAGGCGTTTAGCCTGCATGCGTTTAGCAATGAGAAAAAAGTTGGTTTTTTTTGCGTTGCGCTACCGGCGGCGTCTCGACCGAACCTTGCCTTTTCAATCTCTTTAAATATTTTATATATGTTAATATTATTAGAACTGTGATTGTGACTAAGTTGGAAAACTCGCGTGTATACGTACTTAGTAGTTAGCTGGTGTCTATCTAATGTTGTCTTTTTTATTTGGAACTGCTTAACTTTGTTGTAGTTTTTAGCTTAGTCTACAATCTTCGGCATTTATTATTATCTATCCAAATCATTTGGACACACTCTCGCACAAGTAAGTAATAAATCCTCTGTTAAAACCAGTACCTAACGACTAACGAAAACGAGAATGACGTAGCGACAAGCGTATCGCTCGGGTTGTAAAGCGCTTTACAAAGTTTTGCACCTGCACCTAACGTAGTAGGTACATCTGCAATCATAAAACGAGGAACGCATTTTATCATCTTACAACCAACATTGTAACTAAGTTAAACGTCAGACTAGTGGCGCTTCCGAGCAAAAAAAACAGGCTGGACTTTGACTTTTGGGTTGAGCATTAGCACACGTGGTTTTCGGTTTATTTCGAATATCGGGTGCTTTGATCAATCATAAGTGCTTCATTCTCGTTGATTTGTGTTATAGTGGTGGTTTTTATATTGTGTTTGTCTTATAGTAAGTAATTTAGCGTATATATTTGTTTATTTGTTTACAAACATGGACGGGGGTGACCCCCCCGGTGACCCCGGGGGAGGTTATAATAACAACTATATGAGGTCGAGTAAATCATTCGAAACTTTATTGAACGTGGTTGATATGGAGGTTGACGAACAAGTACGTCTTGCTCTTGCCAGAGATCCAGCCTCGAAGAGGCGTATTGAGGAAGCACAAAATTTTAATCTTCCCCCTCCCAAAAAAACTGTTGGTAACACCCAGACTCCCTCGATCCAATCCACATTCACACTACCTGAATATGAAAACGACAAAAGAGTTTATGGAGAACATGACATTGCTCCTTTTGTTGTCCATGTCAGCAAGGTGACAACTGAAGCCACGGCTGCAGGCACCACTTTGCGTCCCATTAAATTCGGTCATTTCCTGTACCACAACAAGATACAAAATGTTGTAAAAGATGGCATCAAACGTGTAGGGCGCAACAGAATTTCTGTGGAATTTAAGACTGCCTCTGACGCAAACAATTTTCTACAACACCCGTCCCTAGCCACTGCTAAATATGAAGCGATTGTACCTTCATTCAATACAACCCGTATGGGAATAATCAGGGATGTGCCTGTTGAGTGGACACTAGAGGAGCTAGTTTATGCAATTGAAGTACCATCTGGGTGTGGTGGAGTCATAAGAGCTCGTAGGCTCAATCGAAAATCTTTTGGCGAAAACAACACTCCTTCATGGATTCCAACACAAACAGTTGTACTCACTTTCATAGGCCAAAAACTGCCCCCACAGATTTACTGTTTTTACACATCTTTACCCGTCCAGACATACGTTCTGCCCACAATTCAATGCAACAAGTGCTGTAGATTCGGACACATAGCTGCCAAGTGCAGGTCATCTGACCGTTGCTTTGTATGTGCAGGGAGCACCCTGGCATCTCTTGCTCTAAAAGCACCCCTACTTGCCTTTTCTGCAGTGGTAGTCATAAAGCTACTGACCTGAATTGCCCGGAACATTTTCGTCAGAAGAACATTAAATTGGTAATGTCACAGGAGAACATCTCCTATATCGAAGCCTCTGCTAGATTTCCTCAGGTTCGAAAATCTTTTGCTGATGCATCTCGCAATGCTCACCCAGTTCATACAAGCCAACATCAGCACCCCCGTGAGTATCCCCTTTCTCAACCACACATTTCATCATCCTACAAAAAAACAGTGTTTTCTGAACGTCGTTCCCCCTCCCCTGCCTCCTCTGGTGGTTATAACAGGGCAGCACATATGGAAATAATTAATACTCCAACGTCATCTTCTCTAAATGGCTGTGCTTTGTCCTCTGATCCTCTTGATGCTGATGCTAATCTCATTGCACTTTTATTATCAACTTGTATTAAGTTTCTTTCCAACAATAGTCAAAATGAATTACCGAACAACATCCGCGACAAACTGTCTGAGCTAATGAATGTCACCTACAATGCCAGTATTCCTTCAGTGGAACTGCCGCAGCATAAGACATTAAAAAAATGAATTATTATTCCTCATTAACAAATATAAGCCATCCCTTCTTGCCGTCCAGGAGATGTGGCTTAAGCCTGGAGCTCTTTTCAGGGTCCCGGGCTATTCATGTCTCCGGGACGACAGAAGTGATGGTCATGCTGGAGCTGCCATAGTAGTCTCCAGATCTGTAACTTTTAACCAGATTAATTTGCCTTCTCATAGTGACTCATTTAATATAGTTGCTGTGAGAGTATTTAATATTTCTTTTGTATCTATATATGTTCCTAATCCTTCCAGCTCTTTTCTTACAGAATTTAATTCTATTATTTCTAACCTTCCTTCCCCACTTATTATTATGGGCGATTTTAACATTCATCACCCCTCTTGGGGCTCAAACTTTGCTGATCCTTTATCTTCAACATTTCTTGATATTTGCGATGATCTGAATCTCTGCATCATTAATGATGGATCCCCTACTCGCAGAGTTCCTCCATCTCAAGACCCCAAAAGTGCCGTAGATTTAACTCTTTGTTCGCCTGCTGTTTCTTCTCTTCTTACCTGGAACATTCTACCCAATTCCCATGGAAGTGATCACTTTCCCATTGTCGTTTCACAGCATGAATCTAGAAACTCTCGTATTGAAAATATTCCCAGCCCCATATCCAAATTTAATCTTTCTAAAGCCGATTGGTCTAAATTCAAAACCGCATTGGATTCCGAATTATCTCTACTTCCTTCTGTTTCTCCTGATAATGTTCTTTCTACTTATTTACTCTTTAGAGACGCCCTTTTACTTTCAGCGAAGAAGTCTATTCCCCTTAAAAATTCAGCATCTGATAAAATTAGATCCCTACCTTGGTGGGATTCTGAATGCACGGATGTTTGTAAAAGAAGGAAAGATGCAGAACATATTTATTCAATTCATATGTCTGATGAGAACTGGATTGAGTTTCAGAGAGTTTCTGCCAAGACAGTTCGAACATTGTCGGAGAAAAAGAAACGTGGATGGAATCACTTCTGTGAATCCCTGTCTCCCCGCTCCCCCCCATCCTTGGTATGGAGTAATGTGAGGAGATTCCGAGGTGCGGTTACCGGAGATGCAAACATATCTTCTAATGATTCCTCTATTTGGCTTCACAGTTTTGCTAACAAGTTGGCCCCTCCTTCTGCTCCTACTTTAAATGAATCTTTAATATTTACCTCTAATGCCAGATCTAATGATAAATTCGATTCGCCCTTCACTCAAGAGGAATTATGTTTGGTTCTATCCGCACTTAAGGATACCTCCCCAGGGGTTGATGGAATCCCATATTCCTTTCTGGTCAATTTAACTTCTAAAGCAAAAGAAATTTTCTTACAAATTCTAAATTATCTTTTTCAATCAGGCATTCCCCCGGAAGACTGGAAAACGCAAATTGTCATCCCCATATTGAAACCAGGCAAACCTTGTTCAGATCCCGCTAGTTACCGCCCTATTGCGTTATCTTGTACCATGGCAAAAATTCTAGAGCACTTGATCAAGAATCGACTGGAATGGTTTATGGAGAGTAAGGGTTTACTAGCTAAAAGTCAATTTGGGTTCCGTAAGGGTTTTAGCACCATGGATAGTTTAAGTTTATTTGTAACTGATATTCGTTTAGCTTTAACTAACCGAGAATCTCTGGTAGCCCTCTTTCTCGACATCTCATCCGCATATGATAATGTTATTCTTTCTGTGCTCAGGCAAAAAATGCTACAGCTGAGTGTCCCAGTAAAGATTGTAAATTTTGTTTCAAACCTTTTCTCTGCAAGATCAGTCCAAGTTAAGTATCAGAACCAGCTCTTTCCCCCCAGAATTGTCTGGAAGGGACTTCCTCAGGGTTCAGTACTCAGTCCCTTATTATACAGTATTTACACTTCGGATCTTGATCTTTCAGTGAACAGCTTTTGCGATATCTTGCAGTATGCGGATGACATTGTCTTGTATGTTGCTTCAAAAGATATTGATGCCATTTCTTCCCGACTAAATTCAGCATTATATTACCTTGGTGAATGGCTTCAGGATCATGGTCTTACTCTGTCTATCAACAAAAGCTCTGTAACTGTCTTTTCTCGCAGCAGATTAACGCCCTCTATTTCTATTTCATTTAACGGCCAAGAAGTCCCTGTTAAAGACTCATCCAAATTTTTAGGAGTAATTTTAAATTCTAAATTGTCTGGATCCCAACATATTAACTACGTTAGCAAAAAATGTGAAAAGAGTATTAATGTTCTTCGCTCTCTTTCAGGTGTATGGTGGGGATCTCACCCATATACCCAAAAATTATTATATAATGCTTTGGTTCGCAGTCATCTGGACTATGGGTCTTTTCTGTTGGAACCGTGTAATAAGACAGCACTGGCTACTTTAGACAAAATTCAATCGAAATGCTTACGCATTGTGTGCGGAGCAATGAAATCGTCACCGGTTAATGCCCTTCAGGTGGAATGTGCGGAGCCTCCTTTAAACCTGAGACGGCAGTATCTTTCTGACAGGTATTTTTATAAAATCATCCAGCTTTCTGACCACCCTCTTATTCCCAAACTGCATGTTCTTTCAAATTTAATCTCTTCTGATAAGTACTGGAAACATAAAGAATATCCATGCCTTTTCAATAGTTTTGTTAAATTTATTAGTCTCCCTTGTCCTGTTTTTCAGTGTAAGCTTAATCCTCTTTTCGAAACCTCTTTTGATGCTATTATATTCAAACCTAATGTTTTACTCGATTTGGGTATTGAAAAAGATTCTCCATCAGCTAATGCTCAACTTAACTGTCTTATAGGTAAAAATTGGAGTGACTGGTTGACCATGTACACAGATGCATCCAAGACTTCTGATCAAGGTTGTGTTGGCGCTGCTGTTTGGATACCCAAATATAGCATTATTCTTAACTTCAAATGCCCACCTCTTGCCTCTGTCTTTACTGGCGAATCTATAGCAATCTTAGAAGCTCTCCAATACATTCAATCACATAAACTTGATAAATCAATTATCTTTTCTGATTCAAAAAGCTGTTTACAAGCGATTCTTGCTAATCAATTCACTTCAAAATCAAAATTTCCTTTTATTTTAAAGATAAAAAGTATATTATATAGCTGTCAAGTCAATAATATTAGAGTTATCTTGGCTTGGGTCCCTGGACACAGTGGCATCCATGGCAATGAAACTGCAGATTCCTGCGCTAAAGACGCTACCCTCTCAGGCTGCGATATTGATGTTGTTTACCCTTCAGACTTGATCCCGTTAGCCAAAAACCGCATGTTCTGCATATGGGAGGAACAGTGGAAAAAATCCAGCTTACATAAAGGTAAACATTTTGCTGATATCCAAGGCTCCATATCTCCCGTCCCATGGTTTTTTAAATACCGCAATGCTTGTAAACGTGTAACGTCTACCATCTGTAGACTACGACTAGGTCACTCATGTGCTCCAGTTCACCTCGCCAAACTCCATATAAAAGACTCTTCCATTTGTGAATGTGGATTGGATGAGGGTACTTTAGATCATATTTTCTTCAGTTGTCCACGTTTCTCTGTCTCTCTCTATGATCTCCTACCGCCTGATGTTACTCGTCCCACAATTTTTAAGTCTTTACTCTCTCTTATAAATACTCCTTTTATAATAACCCTTAGTAATTATATTAATATAAATAATATTAGGTTATAAATATATTTTGTCTTGTCTTTTCTTACTAACCTACATGTTTCATGTTGTGTATTGTTATGTGTTGTCTTTTGTTCTAGATTCAACGCATCTCAGCAGAAAGAAGTGTACGTCAAAAAAAATATATATATATTGTCTTTGGATCTGTTCGTCGTTCTTTTGTGATCCCAATAATATATGTCAAAGTCATCTCCGAAACTTGATACTGGCGAAATCATAATGAAAACGCCATAAAACAAGAAATTGAATTGAATTGAACAGGCTGAACATGCTATTCATCAAAGTTAAGGTTAGATGGCAGGCTGTGGCGCTTTCATGCAAAAAAAAACACTGGCTGAATTGGCCACGCTATGCATTCGGAGACCAAATTATAAATGAGCGATAATAACTTACAACAATAAGATTATTTAGAACTGAAAGTGATAAGAAAATGAACCCATGTATAACTAGCTAAAGCTCTCTCTCTTTTCGTGTAAAACACCGAGTCGTCCAACCACCCAGTAAACCAAGTGTCTGAATTTTTCAACCGCCGCTTCTACAAGTAGCAGGCTTCTGACATGGCTGTGTAACGACCGACGTCTAAGTAATCATAGACAGCAACCGGGACCTATTTAACATTGTTTTATGAGTTCTAAATAATCTCTAAGACTAGTGACTGTCAGTAAATCATAATTTGGTTTAGAGCTATAGATTTGCGTTTTCAGTCTGTGATAATTAATAACAGAGAGGCGGCACTTGCGCACATGTTTCACCTTAAATATAAATACTAAAAGCGGCATCATAAAATTACGTAACCCAAGCTAATACACAGCTCGTTATAAACAAAATATCGCAACTAATAATGAGATGTCTGTTCTACTAATATCATAACCGCGTTCTGGAGCTCAATTTCTGAAATGTCGCAATACGATTCCGTGCACGAAAGTCTGGAACGACTTGTCTAACAACGTATTTCAATTTTTACTACTCGGTGTCTTTGATTTGAAGGGTATGTGAGAGTTGGTGATCGTAACTCGTGGCAAATTCAGTTTTTAAGGTTCCGATTTTCTTGTGATCGTTACCAACAATCCGGATAAAAATGATGATGCACGTTCAGTAAATGTTACTAAAGAAAAGCAATAATTGTTGCTGAAAAACGCAAAAGTCTCAAAAAAATAACAAACAAATTTTGGATAGGCCTTGAGTGAGGCGTAAAGACTGTACGAATGTATTTGTGAAGTAGAACGTGTGGTTTAAGCACAATTAGTAGCAGTCAATTCAAAAATAGAGCTCCTAATCTCATCTGATATAGTTTATCAGATCTCTCTGTCACGTTTAGTCTATATATATATCCTTGTTAATGAGATAGAGCGGGATGGACTATTTTTCCTGGTTCTCTATGAGATGTAATTATAATCGAGTAATTAGTTTCATAGCGTGGTAATTTGCGCAGGATTATCGTATCGTTGTGAAGTGGGCTTTTGATAGACTAGTAACGTCTTTTTATGCAACTATAAACATATTGATCGTAATAAAATAGGTAGTTACCTAATTATAACTACTAGATGTAATTATCCTACTCAATCCTTTATGATGGTCTAATTAAGGTGTTTATTCTAGCGGGCGCCCGCGGCTCCGTCCGCGTGGAAGTCGGTTTTAATCCCATGGGATCCCAAAGTAACATATTTTGAGGATAAAAAGGATTCTATGTGTTATTCCTAGTTACCCTCTATGTGTGTGCAGTTTCATGAAAATCGGTTCAGTAGTTTTAGCGTGAAGGAGTTACAAACAAACACACTAGTCCATTGAATGAGTACCTCCAAAGGGGGTCTAGAGTGCGTGAGTTAGTAACGTAAGATGTTTCTTCAGAAACATGTCAAGAGTCCCTAGGTAATAAACATACTAAAACCCCGGGACACTAGGAGGAGCCCCGGAGTGGGGGGAGGGGGGGAAAGGGTCCATTTTTTAATTTTTCGCTTAAATCTCAAAAACGGTACATGTTAGAGAAAAACGTTCAAGGAAAAGTTGAAAGGCCATAAAATTATCTACAAGTTATACCTAAGTCACTTTTTCCTATATCCTACCGTTTCTGAGTTACACGCATTAAAAAATTATTTTGGCTCAAACAATTTTCCCATACTACATACCCATGTTTATCACATCAATCGATCAAAAAATATTTCTTTCTTCCATAAAACTCAAATGTGCAACTTGTGACCGGTACTGATAGATTGATCTTGATTAGGTCTATCATTGGTAAAATAAACACATTCCTCCATGGAAGCCTTTAGGAGGAATCGATTGTCAAAATATTATATTAGGGTAGTTTTAGTTACTGAACTTGGACTATTTATTTTTTTCTTCCAAAAAAACTCAAAAGTGCAACTTGTGACCGGTACCGATAGATTGCTCATAATTAGGTCTAACATTGATTAAAATACTAGATTCCACCATGGAGGCGTTTATGGGGAAATTAAAATTTATAAGGGTAGTTACGATACCTGAACATTTAATTTTTTTGCTTCCAAAAAGCTCAAAAGTGCAACCTGTGACCGGTACTGATAGATTGCTCTTAATTAGTTCTATCATTGGTAAAAAAAACACATTCCTCCATGGAAGCCTTTAGGAGGAATCGATTGTCAAAATAAAGTATCATAACTACCCTAATAAAATTCAATTCCCTCTAAACGCCTCCATGGTGGAATCTAGTATTTTTATCAATGATAGACCTAATTATGAGCAATCTATCGGTACCGGTCACAAGAAAGAAGGAGGCCTATCTCCAACAATGGACAGTTGTAGCTGTTAAGGTTAAGGTACAATAAAAAGTTTGGTTCCATCGAGACGCATTCCCAACGGGACACATTCCTATGGTGGAATCTAGTATGGTGGAATCTAGTATTTTTATCAATGATAGACCTAATTATGAGCAATCTATCGGTACCGGTCACAAGTCGCACTCTTGAGTTTTTTTGGAAGAAAAAAATAAATAGTCCAAGTTCAGCAACTCATACTACTCTAATATAATATTTTGACAATCGATTCCTCCTAAAGGCTTCCATGGAGGAATGTGTTTATTTTACCAATCAATAGCAATCTATCAGTACCGGTCACAAGTTGCACATTTGAGTTTTATGGAAGATAGAAATATTTTTTGATCGATTGATGTGATAAACATGGGTATGTAGTATGGGAAAATTGTTTGAGCCCAAAATAATTTTTTAATGCGTGTAACTCAGAAACGGTAGGATATAGGAAAAAGTGACTTAGGTATAACTTGTAGATAATTTTATGGCCTTTCAACTTTTCCTTGAACGTTTTTCTCTAACATGTACAGTTTTTGAGATTTAAGCGAAAAATTAAAAAATGGACCCTTTCCCCCCCTTCCCCCACTCCGGGGCTCCTCCTAGTGTCCCGGGGTTTTAGTATGTTTATTACCTAGGAACTCTTGACATGTTTCCGAAGAAACATCTTACGTTACTAACTCTCGCACTCTAGAAGTTTTTATTCAATGGACTACACTAACTTTCGAATTTATCATATTAGCAGGATATTTGGACCCGTATTTATAAACCGCACTCAACTCGATCTTGAGCGCAACTTTGAGATGCTGTTAGGTTAGTATTGTCTGACATTTTGTAAAAATTGCTCCTGAGATCAATCTCAGACTTGAGTGCGATTCATAAATACGTACCTAAGATGTTAGGCAAAGTAAAATGAAATAAATTGTAGTGAAAATACTTTACACCTTCTAGTTTGCTTACATTTTAATATTTAGCTGCCTACGTTCCACAAAACGTGACGATTTGTAGCGAAATTGAATATTACTATTTACTGTCCACGATAAAAAAAGGAGCGTCGGTGGCTAAGTGGTTAGGACACCGATCTTACAATCGGGAGACCCGAGTTCGAACCCCGCCATGTACCAATGTGTTTTTACTCACGTACATTTACCGACTGCTCTTACGGTGAAGGAAAACATCGTGATGAAACCCACATTCAAATAAAATTTTAATTCAGATGATATTTGAATGTGACTTAACCTAGGATTCGGGCCAGGTTAGCCTTCGGGTTGCAGAGCTCATATGGCAGTCGCTCTGTGTAAAAACTTGGTTCCACGTCAAATCCCCTAGGTTAGGTAGCCGACCCCGACAAAGAACGGGATAAGGCAAGGAGAATGATGACTGTCCACGATAAAATTATCCAATTTCTATTCAATTTATATATATTACCTAAATATAATTTTATATTGACGCGAAATAACTAGTATTTCATGTTGTGAAGATAATGAGACTCTTTGATTGCCAATTATGGAACTAGTAAAGTTTAATAGGAAGCTGTTGGAATGTTTGACTGTTATATAAAGTTATTATTATTTTATTAAGTTATTTTGTTTAAGTAAATTATAATTTTAACTTGCACAGAACATATTTTTTAGACATTACCTGAGATACAAGTAAATATTTTTATATATTTACTTAGTTTAGGTATAATTGATAAATTTATGCACTACTTTATTTTAATATCTGTAAATTTACTATTTGTAAGCACTATTTTATTTTGAAATAAATTATCTTTATCTTTATCTTTATCTTTATCTTTATATGTATTTATTACCTTACCATCTACAATTCTATTAGAATTGCATCGCCCCAAATGTACCCGTGGGTGTCGTAAAAACCGACTAAGGGATACATACGGAACCGTCTCCAATTGTATGTATGTACCACCTAAAAAAATAGATAAATACTGAAATCCCCATATACAAAAAGATGTGGACAGTAACAAGATATTCATTTCACAATTGAAAGAAAACTGCAAAATATGGGATATCTGAAGGAATTCTTTGATGAGATTGGGTCATCAACTTTATCCAAATGTATGCATATACATATATCAAGCCTTTATCCCTTACGGGGTAGGCAGAGCGTTAACGGGCGTAAAAATACGGTCGCTATGGCCACGTCTGAGAAATATAGAGGGCCGTTTGAGATAAATTTTGTATCTCTACAGTGTCAGGCTGTCAGCCTGTCGCCTAAAAGTTGTAATACATCTGAAACCCTCAAGTTCCTCATCAATATTAAAACGTAACATATAATCATAAAATATTTTAGTCATACTTATAATTTTATTAAGTAGTTAGAAAATGTTCTAACATTTTGACTTGCAAAATCTCGCTTAAATCTCGAACATCAACGGAATGAGTTGCAGCGTTCCCTGTGAATGCAACATTGCTTGCACTACGCTTGCTAACCCGCCTGCCGAGCGTTGTGAATGAGCAGTATACCCCGAAAGAAGGAGGCCTATCTCCAACAATGGACAGTTGTGGCTGTTAAGGTTAAGGTACAATAAAAAGTTTGGTTCCATCGAGACGCATTCCCAACGGGACACATTCCTATATCGACACTGTTTCAAATAAACTTAACTTTGATCTTGCGACTGGCAAGTGAGTCTAACAGATACCCCCGTGGCGATCTATCGTGAAATTAGTAAACCTTATTAAACGTTGTAATCCTACGGCCATACTCATTATCATTAGGATCGGGCGTCCAAATCAGCGAGGGATCTCTACGCCGATTCTCCACACCTGTGGTTCTTAAACTGAGCTCTTATTTGGAAGAAAGTGTGGTCGATTACATACTCGTATTTCTCTATGCCCAGGTTGTGTCGGAGTTGATAAGGGTATATCTGAGGATTTAATTAGTAGAACGTGCGATATAAGCACAATTAATAGCAGATTTTCCTTTGAACCTGAAAGCATGACCAGTGTCATAAATTTACACCCAAACTGATTCTCCTGATCATGATATAAGAACACGAGTGCAAAGCAAACTCTTCTCTTCTGATCCCACCTCATGCGGGACTTATAAGGAAGCTTATTATTTGAATCAATACGAGCCTGTCTTATCATTCGTGTCACAAGTCTCACAAATTCCTCTATTTGAATCCATTTTTGTCAAAGTGAATTAGTGTTTGCGCGAAACGAAATGATCCAAAAGTAGCTAAAATGTAATCTAGGCGGGCTCTGTAGCAAAAGTGGTCATCGTTCTTTCTTTTCTCATTTTCTTTTATATACATTTTTTGAGAACCCCTTTCTTTACCCGGCTGCGGCTACAGGCCCGCCTTACGCGCCGCTCCGTTGCCATGGCAACGTGCGTACGATTCGCCACGCGCTTCGACGCGCAGCGGACGTGCGCGCACGTACCTCCAGGGATGCGACGCAACGAAAATAGATAGACTATTTTTAGTAACAAGTAAATCCAGTAAAAATAATCAAACAAAATATTAATAGGGATCTAAAATAAGATGTATGAAATTGTAAAACAGTTACAAAGTGCTAATAGCGCGAAAAAATCAAAGTTTGGTACTTAAAAGATTGAAATTTGATTTGAAATTAATCGACCTATTTAAATTTCATAATCGATTATCGATTATTTCGCTACAAGCGATAAGGCCGCCTTTGCTTACTTTTAGTTATAATTTATTGTACCGTTTTGTGTTTTAATATTGTGTTTGTAAGCAATAAAGAGTTTATCTATTTATCTATCTATCTAAAAATTAATTTATACTGTAAATATATGTTTTTACATCCCTACGCACAACGCGCCTTTTATTTTTATTTACGCTGAGTCAGCTTGAATGGGCTAAATGAGTTGTCGACATCGACCGTCAATAGAAAGAATGCGACTTTGTTGAATGGTACAGGAATTTGGCTAATCACTACTTTCTAATTAGAATAGGCAGATAGATTTTACTTGATATTATCCCACGAATGTCTCTGAAAGTACATTTCTTTATCAATACACCGTAAAAAGGGAAATGCTGGATGTAGGTCTATAGCATCCCACATGAGCATTCGGGATAGCAACTATACTATGTGTTAATCCAAGTTACCCTCTATCTATGTGCCAAATTTCACGGAAATCGGTTCAGTAGTTTAAAGAAAAAAATAAACATACAAACTTTCGCGTTTATAATGTTACTAGGATAGTTATACAAAATACGAGAAAATACGTGAAAAAAACCGAGTCCTGGCTTGATGTTTGTCACATTTTAAACTAGCAAACTGTGCTATCACAGACTGGCTAGTAGCTACGAGAGACCTTTACAAAAACATTGGCTAGAAAAGCGTGTACAGTGGTACCCACACGATAAGCTCCCTACACGCTGCTCAGTCGAACACAACCCGTTAGCTGATGCTTCCAGATAGTGGAAACACATGCCTGGAACAAAACAAGACATAGGATAAAAGGTTAAGAAAAATGTATGGATGCGAACAGTTACAACTAAGAAGCACCTCAATCTACTCATTAAAGGCAAATCAGTATCGATTTATCCATGGTAGGCATCCCCAGGCACTACGTATTTTCCCTGCCATAAACCAAATACATACAAAGAAGACTAGCTGTAAGCAATGTTGCATTGGTACCATCAACGTCGTTGGATGACTCGCACTCACACGAAAAAAGAGACCATCAATGTATACCTGACTTCACAGATTCTAATTCAAGTTTCGGCATTGCGTGACAGTACTGTCAGCTACCTCCTCTCTTGCTCCCCTCACCCCCGCGCGCTAGCTTCACCCGATTTCTTTTAGAAAACGTCATCTCTTCTATGTATCGGACATCGGTTCTGTGGTAGCTACAGTGGAAGCTACACGATAAGCTCTACGTGCAAGCCGCAGTGGTCATCGATCTACATGTCCCGACTGGCCTGAACAGCAACCGTTAGCTGATGCTGCGCCAGATACTGGCAACACATGACTGAGCTGTACCTTCCCAGTAACAACTCTCGTTTGGGTTAGGTGGTCATTATGAAATACAAAAGTAGTACGCTTAAAACTATTGTCCAAAAATCCTACATACTCCATTTATAGTTTTTCGAAATATTCAAATTATGAATTTATAAACAGAAAAATTGTATAGAAGTAAGTGTTTTGACAACAGCCAAAGTAGAGAGAGATGACGTCATATCTTCGTATTTTAATACATAATATAATTTTTTTAAAGTAGCTTATTTGACCTGCCAGTCATCGTTCCTATTAGTAAAAATATTGTATAACATTATTGTTTCTCTCTATCAAAATATATGACGTATGAGCGGGATGTCAACAATAATTTTGCCCTTTCAGGATCCTTTCTTTAAAAAATCGTGTTCTATATGCAGGCAGGCGTTAGGTATAAATCTCTAAAATATAGGATGAAACAAATAGTACGGTATGTAGGTGATTTGTAAATGTGTTTGAATCAGTTATAGATAAAATATTGCAAGAATACACGCCAAAGAGGTCAACATAGTTACAAATAGATGTAGTCTACCGAAACCTGAAGATAAATTGTTGCCTACAACTGTAACGGACGTAAAAGACGTCCGTAAACTTCAAAGTTGCTAAGATTATGAGAATTTATTTTATATTTCCCGCTCAGACGGTACATGAGGCGTATTTTTAACCCTGAATTTGGTTTCGCATGCGAAAATCTGCCATAGATTGTTTAACTAAACGCTACCCGTGCCACACGTCCCAATAGACGAATTAGTTTGCACATGTTTTCTGATGAAAAATATCCACGTATCCGTACTTTATTCAGACAGACTTGTCAGGCTTTCGAATGCGGAATTGGATTTAAAATTCAGGAATACGGCTCCGTGTCCAACGTGAAATTCTATTTAAATTTATGCGATTCACATTAAGCTTTCAACATTTCTAACATGCTGAGCAGAGTATGGCAAATTGAATGGGAGTATTTCCACTTTGTTATTTCGATATGACTGCTCTTTACATGTTATAGTTTTCACTCTAAGATGATGCGCCGTGACCGTTACATTGCATTACAGTAAAGAGCATTATAATAATTTTCTAGCGTAAAATATTGTCTAACATCCGTTTGTATACAAACCAGTTTTACTATTCATAATTTTATTAGCATGTTCGATATTCACAAATTATTCAAATTAATCTTCGTGTTTTATAAACTACAGTAAAGCAAACAAAACTAATTTGTCTCCGGACAGGGATTATCCCATTTAGTTATGTTTGTGTTAGATATCATTAAAACCGCATAACGGATTATATCGATCGTTACGCACCGAATTTGAATTTATCTGTGGAATTCGGAAGCCGGGACCAATCAGAACAAGTTATGGATTATGGAGATTTTACCGATGCGCGCGATTCGAATCGTGAGAATTTATTCAAAATATTAATTCATCTGTTTGTTATGGTCAGTTTTGATTTGAAATATTTATCGAACTGTTTACATTGAATATAAAATTCCAAAGTTTTCTTTGCCTATACAGCTGGATGAAATATCTTGTTGATTTATTATGACAAATGTGGGTTCTAGATTGTTATTGCTAATCTTTGGCAGGACTCCAGATAAGTATGATTGCAACATTTCAACGTTCTTCAGACTTTCAAGATGGTTCTTATCACTAACCATACGCCTTTGGAAAATATGTATTCTGTAGCGAAGATTTACATTTCAATTTTCGCAAGCTCTCAATTTTTTAGAGAACTTTCTTAATATTTTTTGGCATTGCCTGTCTATTCGGTATTCTAAAACGTTCAATTCTAGCACAAATGCCTATGTTTTGGCACGCTTACAGGACATTTTAGTTGGCTTTACGATATGCGCCTGTACGTACATTACACGACTGATTTACGCGTATCTTACGTTTTACAAATATCTTTGCAGTGTGTCACAAGCTTTAAAATAGCTCAACATCTCATTACTAGATACATGTTTTAATTTATTGTTTACGAAACTGTTTGTGTCCTATTTTGCTCATCTAGAAATATCTTATATCAATAGTACTTACCATAAATAATAGTCATTAATTAAGTAGAAAGATCTTGCATGTAAAGTTGTAATTCATTAGGGGTGTTTCTTAGGTCCCGCATTCTAGCGCGTCTGTAATGCCACAGTAAAGAGACAGACTTTGTGTCAAGATGCCTTGCACCAATTGGCAAGGTAAAATAGTATGTCCTCCAGTATGCTGTACGCCGGGGACAAGTGCGTATTATACTTCTTTCTTTCTTTAAGTGTGGGACACTGAGTCGTCCAACGACGCAATGAACCCTAGTGTCAGAATTTTTCAACCGCCTTCTACAAGTAGCAGGTAAGCGGATTTTATTATATTAAAGAAAAATTCACTTTAATTTCTAATTTACTATTATTTACTCAGACTGAGCTACCTTTTACCTATACCTAGATATACAACCCAGCCAACCCAGCAAGTAGCTAGCAAAATGCGCAATCACAACTTAACTTTCACTGCAAAACATTTTCCATTTTCCGAAACAGGGACTATACGTTGTATGTTGTAGGTAGTTGTTCACGAAACCACCTGTAGGTATAAACTGACTAACTTCTACTGTGTCAGGAGGGCCTATAACTCAGCGAGTACCCAGCGAAACACGCAGTGACAACACGCTCCTTTCACTGGTATTTTCATGTGCAAGTATCGCCATCTATCAATAAAGACGCGGATGTTGGGAAAGGAACGCGTTTTATATAAGGTGTAAAAATATTAGCTGCAAATATTTGAATGGGTGAATCAGCCCATGAAACTGAACAACTTTCCCCAAGAAACATAGGTCGAAATATGAGAATTTTTTGGAACTCCAATACAAATTGACTTGGTCGGTCGGTGATTTTGTATGGGAGGTCCAAATTTTTTTTCATATTTCGACCTATGTTTCTTGGGGAAAGTTGTTCAGTTTCATGGGCTGATTAACCCCTTCAAATATTTGCAGTTAATAGTTTTACACCCTGTATAATATGTAAGTAAGTATGTGAAGTAAGTCTATAGAAGGTAGCTTTTTCGGTAGTTGTACTACCTAGCTAAGAGTTAGACACAATTTAGATGGTTTCTGGCTTGCCTTTATAGTGGAGTTTGAAAACAACGAATATTACAGAAACATTTTACTGAACGGGAATCATGTTTTTAGAAACTGACAATCATATTGAATGTAGAAGAAGCATCAGTTTTCTTTTGATCAATCTAGATGGTTTTTACAACTTTTGCTTGATTTGGTATTGAATCTGATAAGGAGGCGAAAGATGACGATCAGCGCATTATTTGCGATACAAATAATTCTCCTTCAACCTTTCACCAGGGACTTTAAAACCCCCATATATAACGTGTTGCGTGTGCAAACTGGATACAGGGACATGTCGCCTCCTATCACCGACGACGCTGGCGACTTCCCGTCACTTGACTCATTGACTGCTATCACGCGAGAGCTGATCTTGTGGATCTGATAAATGCTGCCCACAGATTCATTGCTTCGATTCCTTATTGGTCAATGTCTATTTATCTTCTTCTATAGTGTGGGACGAGTCGAACAACCCGTTAAACCCTGGTATAAGTAGGTATTCCAATTCGCCGTATTACAAAAATTGCGGGTGCCCGCGTTGATGTCGGTTTCCATCCCATGGCATCACTTTTTATTTCAGGATAAAAAAAAATCTAATGTGTTAATCCAAGTCACGCACTACATGTGCGCCAAATTTTATGAAAATTGGTTAAGCAGTTTTTGTGTGAAGGAGTAACAAACATACAAACTTTCATATTTATAATATTAGTAGGATTACGGTGCATCGAATTTACAATTGGCATAATTAGCAAGGAAGACGAAACAGTTAGAATTATCTACTGTAATACTTTTATTTTATTTTAATTTAGCGTAGCCGTTTTTTGGGCTAATAATATATATATTTATAAAACTTAGCTAGGGTAGCCTAGCTAAGCTTCTATAGGTACAAATTGTAAATTGAGATTAGAAGTACTTCTGAGCAGGTTTTTGGGTGGTTTTCCTGTTCAGGGGGTCCGGCTGATTAGCATGTAACGTGTTTTTTTTTTAATATTGCTTTTAATTTAATTGATTCCATAAATTGATGGTGGTGACGTAAGTTACATGCTGTGTGGTCAGCCTGACCAGCCCCGAGGCAGTGCCTTTTTTTTTTTATCCCACTCGTGCCGCGATTCTATTAGGAACATAAAATTGTTATTGTTACTATGACTAATTCACTTATTCAGTGACCGTATTGTAATTTAACTCTATGACATTCTAAAAGCATTCATTGTGAATCTACTTGGAAATAAACGATTGAATCTTGAATCTCGACTCGACCACAGTTTGCAATTCTTTTTCTTTTTGCCTCCCACTCCCAATAGTGGCAAGTCCAGTGACAATTTTGAGAAAGCCTGCGAACACTGCCATATAAATGTAAAGCTAGATAAGCCATCACAGCAGGTAAGTATCTGGTGGAATCGCGTAAACATGATGACACTCATTAGCACTTTCCAAGAGATTTCCACAATTAGTGCAATCTGTTTTAATGCGTCGAGATAAACTATAGATCCAATCGACGTCGGCGGTCGTGTTTCATTTCATTAGGTACTTTTACCTTTGTAGGGTTTTCAAATTCATTTAAATTGGTATGTAAAATAAGTGTGTGCCGTGTGATGTCGGCTTAGAATAGCATCACCCCATATCTTACCTGTGGGTGTCGTAAGAGGCGACTAAGGGATTTGAGGGTTGATTTGTATTGCAATATTAGGCGACAGGCTGACAACTTGTCACTATGGTAGTACACAGTCTTCTGAAATTACCCTCGAACATTTGTCAGACGTGGCGTAAATTACGGTTTTTTCAACTGTTTACGCTCTGCCTACCCCTCAAGGGATATAGGCGTGATTTATGTATGTATGTATGTAAAATAAGTATCCGGCGATGGGCCGGCGCCTAAAGTAAGTGTCTTAATAAAAAGCTATCCATGAGGTCAATTATTTGATGCATGCTTTTAGTAAGGGGTTAGATTTATAGTTAAAACAAAGCTTGCATTCCGTACTCTCCTGTAGTTGGAAAAATTCATTTGTAAATCTGATCCGTAAGGTAAGGTAAATTGATCGATTTTTGGTTTGAAACAGATTTTTAGTCAAAATGAAGCTTCAGCGTTCCCTATTTTCCTGCAGCGGTGTGAAAAAGATTTATTTCTAAACCCGCGTCAGAATTCAGATTTCAAAGTCGGGTAAGTATGGTTTTTCAAATTTGAGTTCTGACAACCCTACGTTCCGTACATTGTCGCATCAGGGAGTCGTTTCGTTTTCTCTAGATCTATATTTGTAATACACGCCAGCTTTTCAATTTCAAGTGTAAGCCTTTAACTAATTGACGTGGGTTTTTGCTTGTGTTTATCATCACGTCACATGTCTACTTTCTTTTAAATTTCATGTCAACATCAGTCACTCACTGATGTTGAAAATTGTGTGTATTTTTGCAATCGTCTGCAGTAGTAAACTTTTAGATAACGTTCTGTATGTTTCATTTTGTTTTGTTTTTTTTTTTTATTCTTGATGTTCTAAACAGACTAGTCTGAAACTAACATTGTTTCATAAGCATTTTTTAATAATAATGCACTTTCGGTTATGTCCAAATTGTCATAATCATTGGGCTTTCTTTCGTACATTCCCTGGCTCAACATTTTCTAAGTACATCTCATTTAGTTAGCAGCTTACTGTGAAATCCTGGGTGAGATCTACTTAGCTTCAGATTTGTCGTTCAGTTTACGAGCTAGTCCTCTTGCGTGTAATTTTCTTATATTCTCACTCCTGTACTTTCAACACCATTTCACATCCAATGCTGGTTTTATTTTACGCGTGGGATAAAGGTATACGTGTCGAGTAGCAATGTATACTGAGTAATTTTATGCTAGTTGCTTGTGAATATACGGTCAATATGCGTACGTCTCGCGGTGGTCGACTAATTAAAATTTATGCGTGTACATTACGTACTGCGCTTATCTCGGACCCGCGACTTGTTTACACTTGCGGGGATAATTTAGAGCCAGTACCGTTTACTCAATATCGAGCTGGTTTTCCACTCGTATGTAAATTCATCTTATCAATACAGGGTGTAAATAAAATAGCTGCAAATATTTGAAGGGGTGAAACTGTCTGTGAAACTGAACAACTTTCCCCAAGGAACATAGGTCGAAATATGAAAAAACTTTTGGCCTCCCATACAGTTGACTTTCTCGGCTGCTACATTTTGTATGGGAGGTCCAAATTTTTTTTTCATATTTCGATCTACGTTTCTGGGGGAAACTTTCAGTTCAGTTTCGTGGACTAGTTCACCCCTTAAAATATTTGTTGCGAATTTTTTTTAATCCTGTATAAAAGGTGCAAAATTTTTACCTGTCTGTCAAACTGAACAACTTTCCCCAAGGAACAACATAACATGAAAAAATGTTGAACCTCTCATAATATAGTATAGTGTCCGACTTTTATTCCTTTGGAAATGTTCAGTAGCATAGACTGGTTCACTCTTAAAAATATTTGCGACTGATTTTTTACATCCTGTAACTTCCAAGTAGGAAGAAACTTATTGCACTTTATGTGAACCTGTACCTACCTATTGGTAAGTACTAGCAAAGAATACTAACTATTGATACTAGTATGATATGGGGTTATCTTTGATCAGTCAAATGACGAGATTAAAATCTTCACATCTTAAGCATACGGGGTCATCATTTGTAGCAAACTATGTTCAAATATGTACATTCACTTTGGGTTTTGAAACGTCGATAGTAATAATAATATCCTATAACAATGTAAGCTTCCACGAGTGATAAACATCCATCCATAATTCAGTGTTTTGTCATAAATCTGATGCAACTAAGTCGTAAGTTGGAGATGCTGCAATCTTATTTGTAGGAATAGTTTCTATTGGAATTTTACTCTCAGTGTTACTATAGGTTGCTATAACTATGTATAGTATAGTAAACCTCATAGCAATTGCATCTAAAGGGCCTTGGGCGTCCCAGAGACGGTATACTTACCTACCGATTGTATACTTACATTTATCAAATCACTTTTGTTATGGATTAGGGAGAGTGGCAACGGCTTTATGATTATGTCAGCTGTTCTTGTCTTGCAAGGACTTACAGGCTGAAAACCTGACAGATCAGACAGGCACGTAGTAAACAAACCCATGGCATGTAGTGACTTAAAATAACTTTCATGAATGACTTACGAGCGATGTCCGAGTAGAGAAAATTTTCTTTTTGCCTTCTTCACAAAAGGATGCTGCAGTCTTACTTCTACAAATGGCTTCCATTAGAATTTTACTCGCATTTTCAGTATTTAGTACTAGCACAATACAACCTCGAGCAGCCCTTAAATCTTTTATCGCTACCAAATCGACAGTCTTAAATCGGGCAAGCCATTGTTGCTCTGCCCTTATATGGGAGCGACCGAAATAAATCACAAGCAAACCATATCGCCGGATCTGCTATTCGATGCATCGCGATCGAGTATTGCTCTGCAGTTTGCTATTGAATTAGCATTACCGCTGTTCGTGCATATTTCGCAAAAGATGGACTGGAAGCCACGATTTGCTTGACTTGATCCTTCTGTTTCCTCCTCTCTCTTTCTCTCTCCCTTCTTCGTGTCAGACACCGAGTCATCCAATCACCCAAGAATTGGGTTACATTTATTTAAGTAAAAATATTTTGAGGGCGTGTTCTACTTATCATCTAAATCATAAAACTGAACGTCTTCATTGGTCGAAATATGAAAAAAATTACTTCCTGTCTCATACAAAATTTACCAGTCGACTGAGTCACATAATGTGTGAATGTGAAACACATAATGAGACTCACATTGCATGGGAGGTTCAAATTCTTTTGTCATATTTGTTTGTGTGTAAAAATTGTTTCAGACGAAAGTTGTTTAGTTGTATGGTATAACTCCCGTTTGTACTTTACTGTAGAATAATACTTTTTCCTCGTTTCTTTCTTTGTTACCTGTATTCGTTTTCCTACCATTTCTAACTGTCACATTCTCTTTTATATCTCCTAGTTTAATATTTCTACCGCGTTCTACCAGCATTTCTGCAGGTATGTCACCAAGATCTATGCGACGATACCGTCTCGAAATCTCCACATCTCAGTCGGCTCGCGCGCGCCTGGCACCCAGAGTATTCTGCGGTGTTTCTTCAGCTACTGTTGCGTAAAATTCTTTATATACCGTAGTGCCGTAGTGGCAGTGATTTTGTACTGATGATTTACCTACACAAAAGAATTTTCGCAAATGTAAATCCTGCTCAAGAAATAGTGTCAATGTAATACTGCAACTTGAATTTACGATAGACGTTAGGTACTATTTATGTATTTCTAGTAAATCTTTGACGATGTAGTATGTAGTAATTTAAGTCAATTTAATCGTTCATAAACTTATAAGTAAGCTGGCTTTTAAGTCCAGATTTAACAAAGATGTGCAGTCAAGGCTTATACCATTTCTTATAAGCTTTGTCCTAACTGTGGACGTATTTGGAATACTTTTAAAAAATATGCCGGATGATGATCAAAGTGGTGTTGGTGTTAATATTACTGAATAGACTAAACTTTGCTGCTTGTGTGACTGTTTGAGGCATAATAAAATTGAGCCCTTTACGTTATGTCCCTACTTACTTTCAATTTCAACAAGTAAAGTCTACATTTAGCATTATATTTATAATTTCATCCTATATGGAATGTTCATAAGGATCATTATAATCGCATCAGTGATTCAGTGATATGTTTTTTGCTGCAGGTGGCCCGTCGACCTGAATGATCTTGCCATCGAGAACTCCACCTATTAAATGTAAGTTGTCATAGAAACTACATCTTCATTAGACGCTAAGATATCATTATCAATCAGAGGGCATGAGAAATATGATGTTGTTTATCTTACAGATTCGTCACACGATCTATGTAAGGTTTCTAGTGATTTGGTTGGTTAGGGAAGGCAGGCAGTAACAGAGTATGAATGAAATTATTATGCCTATTGCTAGATAAGATCTGATACCTATTTTATATAATCAAGAAACGGCTTCTACGCTATCCACGTTTCTTATGTATAGGGTTTCGAGGCTTCGGGAGCGATCAATTGATCTAACTAGGTTTCTTTTTCAAAAAGATACAAAACACTTAGCAACCTCTCGGTCCAGCCAGGTTCCATAGCTTTTCAAACCAGATGGAATGCATGTTTTTGGCAGATGTTCTGCACCTGGTGCAGCCCAATATGTGCTATCTTTTCTACCATCTATTGCCGTGGGTAAATCGTGGGTGATTGGGTGGGGCAGGATATAGGAGATAACAGATGGACATGTTAAAACCATCAGTAACACAAATTCTTTTTCACAGACGCTATCATGTTATACAAATAAAGATATTGTCAACCATAGGTAAATCAAATCTAATAACTTTGATCTGAAGCAACAGATTTTTATCAAATGAAGCGTGCAATTTCCATCAAACTACGCCATACTATCATCAGAATCTGACATTGTCTTAAAGCAAAAGCCCCGTACAGAATTTACTATCTTTAGTTTAATCCACTTTAATTTCTACTTGCGATGGACCAGCTAAGCCTACTTTAAAAGCAGACACAAAGGTTTATACCGTGTAACTCACTCAAATACACACACAACTGACAGACTCAAATATAACCAACTCTTGTTCTTCTTCTTTTGACACGACATCATCGCATACTTCTGTTTGAGAGGGGGAGGCTATCGGGGCGTATTGGGAGAATCACCATGCTTGACGGTTGGATTGGCGAGCGCAGTGTAGGATGCTGCTCTCACAGCGAACGCTGCTGGCCATCACTAAGTCGCTTTTAAGAGTATCATTCACAGACATGGCGCGCGCGAAACGCGTTTTCTAAATTTTATGTGTTGTCTCGACACCCGCGCGGCAAGCACCCTAATGTGCGATAGGGACAGGTAGCAGGCTTCCTCAGAAATCGCCTCGAAAACAGAGTAAAATCGGGGTGCGGGCGTTAACGTTTCCCTACCCCTAAATTTTAACCAAATTCTATAATTTTGGTCTTGATCGCTTAGGTATGAAGTAAACTAGGTTTATACGTTTCGTTTTTGACCAAATTTTTTTACAGTTTTGTAATTAACCTCACTCAAACATGAAGATTTTTCAGTATCAAAAAGTGTACTTTTGTGCCTCATTATTTCTGAAACTGTAATATGTATCAAAAAAATAAAAAAGTATAAACCTAGTTTTTGTGAATTTAAATAAAATACCTAAAAATCAAAACAATTGGTTACCGGTAAGTATGATAAAAACGTTAACGCTTTTTGTATGAAAATTTCCAGCTGCACGATCCTCTTAACGACAACCAAGAATTGGGATGATACTATTCTAAGCTAAGGCACTCGGAAAAGCATACGTTGCTATATCTGTAATATTGAATTATAATTGTAGCATTGGCCGCAACACGATGGCGATGCTATCTGGCGAAGCGTGCCGCATCCATCAGAGGGCGCTATCTTCGCATCGCAGATAACCATTGTCTTGTGCACAACGATTGTATCGATTATAAGTACTTATTACTGGCGTACTTATGGATTTTGCTCGGTCAGGGAATGAGGTAGATATGAAAAAAATACATTATTATTCCGAGTGGTGCCGGCTTAGAATAGCATCACCCCATTTCGACCCGCGGGTGTCGTAAAAGATGAACCCATGGAACGGGCAGAGCCTTCCCTGTGAATATTTACAATATTTTGCACTGCGCTTGCCAATACTTGAGGTCGCCCTGGTCCAGCAGTGGACTTTTGTGGCAGTAGAAGATTAATCTAGCTACGTTTTAGAAAACTTGCAAAAATTTGCATAGCATAATTTCGCCGTGGCCGAATTTTACAATCGAACCGCGGTAGCCAGATTGAAAACGCGGCGCAAGCGCAACTACCTATCCTATTAATCGCAACTAATCGTGACCAAAGTACTAATATCGAAGTCGCAGGTTTAAATCTGCGGAAAAAAAATTCAAGTTTTCTTAAATTAACACGGAAAGTGTTTTATCGTGTACTTTGTTGCATATCGCACAAAAGGCGGACTACGTAGCATTATCTTCTTGCGAACCCGATAGGACTTATCGAGTAGTATGGAAAAGCATCAATTAGGAGTGACAGTCAGTAGCCAGTAGGTAAATGCGTGGGAAATGTTTTGATACTATGATGGTCAGAATTTTAATGTGCACCTCAGTGCTTAGGTACACCTGCATATTATCCGATTACCATTAACTAACGTAGTTTAATCACTGGTTATATGGCACATAAAAGCACCTGTACTTACATAACAGTACCGCACCTATTACCCAACATTGTCGCTCTTCTAAAATTTAAAACCTGTGCTCGTCTAATAGCCGCTCGCTTTGCCGTTCGCCGCAAATGAGGCTTGTAATGGTTGGCGGCGCGGGCGCGCATAAAAGGAGCGCGATTCGGTATCGCCCAGTCATTAATAGGTCGTGGGAAACTGCTCTTATCTCTATCTAGATTGGAAATGTCTTTTGATGTAGTAAAAAACGATTGGCGAAAGTTGATGTAGCGGTAAAATCTTATTGGAAATTATATGAACAACTGCTTCTAACTACATTATCTACAGACAAAGCTCTACCATTAATAAAAAGATCTCGCTTTTATTTCTATCTAACTTACTTACTCTCCGTTTTCTGTCTCTCATAAACTTTACAATAACAAGAAGCTGAGCAAATCGCAAAACACACTACCAACACCACTTATCTAAGTATCCTCATACAACGTAACCTAATACTCCATAAATAAGCCATCGGAGAATCATAGAGCTATAATTCCATACTAATTACAGTCGTAGCAGTCATTTGAACATTCACAGGGCAATAAAATACAATGGGTCAACCAGTACTAAAACGCAGCACTAGTCTATCTGTAGACTACCTACTGCCACAGAATATACAGGGTGGCCCAGTAGTGACGTCTAAGGACAAGTTATGAATCCCTTAAATTGGGGGTACTTACACCTCTACAGTCCGCGATTTCATTATTCAACATTTAAAATTATTCCCTAAAAATATATACTGGTTCAGCATTTTTACTGTGCGCATATTATATTGCAAATTTTGAAGGTATGCTACAAAAGTAACAGCTGAGAAAAATTATTCCAGAAGTAATCAGGGAAAATTTCCAGTCGATTTTTTCCAATACAACTTTTAAAGTTGAATGTTTCGGAAACTACAAAAAATCTCATATCATGAAAGTGATCCCGTAGCATAACATGGGGTGATTCGGATACCTCTCCGTAGAGATTGAATTTATTTAGATGGCGCTGTATGACCCACCCGGTATAATAGTACTAGGCTACTGCTTAATAATATTAGCATGGCCGTTAATATGGCAGGGGGGACAGTTCTATTGGAGCAGAGCCATAGATGGCACGACGGTGTCACGATTTTGTACTCTAATGGCTATCGAGTGACTTACTGGGTTCCTGAATGGGATTCGCCTTTCATGTTCATTGCAATGGCGCTGGGAGTGAGTACGTTTTGTAATTGCTTTTGAATCTGGTTTAGGTAGGTTTGCATGACACATGCCATGCATCAAAATCTTACCCAAAGGAGAAAAATAAACCACCTACTAAGTGGAATTGTTCTATTGGTCATTTGGTGATAGGAAATTCCTTGCCGATACTTATAACCACTTCTTCTTTTCGACCAGCGGCCCGAAGAACTACTGATAAATTCTATACCAAAATAGCATCACATTAGCTGCCGTTTCTTTTTGTAGAAAACAGGTATGTCAAAGAAGGATATTAGGAATTTGTAATCCAACTGTATTAAATTGAACGTTTATGTTCCACCCAAGTATTTCTTCTGGTGACCGAAATATTTTATTTTATTTTTATTTATTTATTTATATACCGTAATATATACCACAAATATAAACCGACCGATGTAAATAATGACATACTTGCTAGATTTATTTACGAATTGGCCAATATCGCAGAATAATGATTAATCAGGTCAACGTACGAATAATTTTGGATAGCGACATAAATTAGCAGCAGTAAATTGCAAACGAGTACCTATAATATTGTAGTAAGATATTATTCTAATGTAACAACTACCAATGCCTTTATTGTAAGTTTAAACGAATGCATATTGCTAAAGATCTTAACTCTTCTGGGTCCATCTAGATCCATCCATGCTCGTTTTATCTCGGTAATATCACGACCGCTTCTAGACTATAATATAATAAATACGAATTACGAAGTAGAGCAAAGATTTTTCTTGGGCAAAGATGTGCAATTTGACGACCGATGTGGCGCAGTGGTAGTGCGACTGCCTTTGACGCAGAAGGTCCCGGGTTCGATTCTCGGTGGGTCACTCACAAAGTTTATATTAATCACTTTGTGAATTTGTTTCCAGTCTGGTTAGGACAGTGCGGGCTGAACCACCCGATTGTCCGTAAGTAAGACGGTTCCGTGTTTCGGATGGCACGTTAAGCCGTAGGTCCCGGTTGCTGTCTACGATCACATAGACGGCGGTCGTTACACAACCATGTCAGAAGCCTGGTATTTGTAGAAGGCGGTTGAAAAATTCTGACACTAGGGTTCATCGGGTCGTTGGACGACTCGGTTTCCCACACGAAAAAAAAAAATGACCAGGTTAACCTGTTGATAATCAGTTTTCCTGACTTCACCTTTGCTAGAAACTGGTCTTCTTTTTGTGTGGGACACCGAGTCCACAACATTAACCACATTTCAAATCTTTTCTGTAAACCACGCTGAAAAGATAATATTGCATACACATATCACGCCTTTATCCCTTGCGAGATAGGCAGCGAGTTAACGGCCATAAAAATATTGCTATCTCCACGCCTGACAAATATTGAGGCCCTTGCAGATAATTCGTGTATAACTGTAGTGACATACGTTTTCAGCCTGTCGCCTAAAGTTGTAATATACATGAAACTCTCGAGTCCCATAATTGCCTCCTCCCACGGGAAGACATGCGGTGATGCTATTCTAAGTCCGCATCGCACGTATTCGCAGGTATTTTATCACAAAGAATTTCGAGCAACACTTATATCAATGCAGATTGCAGGCAATCTGGTGACAATGGACGTCCAATGTGACCAGGGTCAGCATTGGTTGCTTGAATGTGACCGGTCAAGTGACAATCACAGCTCCAATAATTGAATAATGGGATCTGTCAACGATCGCCTTCGATGAAATCATATTAGTTCAATTAGGTACCTATACTGAGTCGCTGGAGGTCAATACTACATACATACATATATGAATAAAGGCGTCAATGCTTCCCATTTTTTATCTTGTAAGAAGGCACGGGATAGCTTATTTTGTTTTAACTTTGTAGGCAGTTCTTCAGACATTTTGGGCCTTACCACACAAAAGTAAGACGCTAGGCGAAGGAACGTATTTTAAATAAAACTCCATACAAAAAAACACTGGACACGCGTTCTGCGCGTCTGCAACGCGAGTCAATTTTTTTGTGGTAAGGCCCTTTACAGTTTTTTTGAAGACAGTAAGTAACTTGAAATCATCTTTATGATACTACTAATATTTTATTTTACGCATGAGCTAGGTAGGAAAAACAGTTTTTTATCATATTAGACTCTTTAAACTTAATCCAGCTGATCAGATTAATCCTGTCTAGGTTCACGTCAACGTCCTTTAAACACCATACGCCACTATTCATTACCTTTATGTCCACGGTTTGTACTTCCATGTCCACTGCTTGCGTATAAAAAGATTTCTAAGTCGCGTTTCATTGCCAACAAGCGATGTACACGAAGATATGGCTACAAAAACGGGTTGGGTTATAAACGGGTCCCAGTCGGCTGCGCCCGCGCACGCGCCGCGTCAATTAATACCAATTACCGTTGCTCGCTCGTCACTTTGATCTGACCGCTGACTTCTGACTTCACGGATTTGTGGTAGGAAATGAACCTCGGCTAGAACTAACCTTTACTTGCTATAGTTCCACTTGTTTACAGCTGAAATGTAGAGACCGGTAGAGAGGTATGCTGTGGTGGTATTGAAGGGCATTTGGGATATAAATAAATAGATTTTGGCTACTAAACTAAATTAGATAGGTACTAGAATTCTAGACACAAAATATCAAGATCGTATCGTGAAGGTAGTATAGAGGTGTCAGATATTCAATAGAGAAATTATTTATTTAATAGCGGTCCGCCCAGCGGTTGCATCCCTTATTCATCTTCCCCTTGAATCACTGTATCTACATATTAAAAAAAACGCATCATAATCCGTTTCGTTGTTTAGGAGATTTAGCGGGGTTTATGACAGACAGCGAAACGCAAAAATACTTTGTATTGATTGATGATATTAAAAAAAAAATAGACTTACGTCGCTCGCTAATGCGTGTGCATGACATCTCTGGTCTGTGATATTAACATAGAATAGGATAACGGAAAGATAAACAATTCTAACACAACATAGCTAACAATAAATAAGATCGTAAACATTTTATTACTTTTCACTTTTGAACTTTAAATCTACATATCTAATTAGGCTGAAGCTCTTCTTTCGATGTCGGTAATTATACGTTCGAGTATAGTAATTAAAAAAGTGAAAGCTATTAAACGAATAAGAGTTTCTCCACAGTAGGTAAATCATGTATAACATATTTTGTTTACTCGGTTTTATTTTGGATAGGTACATTGATATTATTAATATTACGCCGTGTGATGCCGGCTTAGAATAGCATCACCCCACATCCTTCCCGTGGGTGTCGTAAGAGGCGACTAAGGGACTCTAGAGTATTAGTGTATTATATTTTTTAGGCGACAGGCTGACAACCTGTCACTATAGTGATACACATGTTTTCTGAAACAACCTTGGAAAACAATCCTCAAAAATGTCAGACGTGGCGATAGCGACCGTATTCTTACGGCTGTTAACGCTCTGCCTACCCCGCAAGAGATAAAGGCGTGATATATGTATGTATGTATGTATGTATGTATGTAATATTCCTAACAAGGCTTGAAGCTGCGATTTCTAATATCGTGCACAAAAATAAAATAAAATCATAGGTAAATTATTAACATTCTCCTAAATATCATCGCGATAGGGACACGATCTACTATCCGAATTTGTTAATGTGCAAAGAAAGACAAAGCAGGCTGATTTTCGCATGCGCAAATTGAAAAATAGAGCCCCTGACCTTTAATTCTACGTATACACAATAAATTAAAAAAAGCAAAACGGATTTTCTTAGTTTACTATTTTTCGTGTCTTGTAAACTAAATCGTTACCATCCTTCTTTCTATCTACTATAAGTAAAGTAAAATTTTCTCACCTAGGCAAGGTAATAAAGAAAACGCATAAAGAAACATAATTTCACATATTTATACCTCTACGTAAAGTACCTACATGCAGACATTTATGAATATGTATTTTTTCCTTGTAACACAGCTTTCTAGGAAACCCGTACATAGGGCAAATTATGAATAATAATATAAACAAGATTACATTCGCGTCGTTTTATTTTATTATCGTTACTTACGAAGATAAAAGCGTATAGTTGTGTCTTAATTACTTAGCGCGATAGAGCCACTATCGAGACACTATTTCAACTTAATAAGCACCTATTATCATAAGAATAACATGCCTGTTGTAGACTACGATCTAGGAATAAGTCAGACAGCTCTCGTGTTATCTAAAAATGAAGCTACTTGAAATAAGTAAGTATCTCGTATGGCTTCGGACTCTCATGACAAATTCAACTTTAAGATTTTTCTTTTCTTTTTGTGTTCGTTAGCGATAAGCCCAAAAAACATGTTGTGCTATGCAGTATGGATAACTGAATGTAGAAAAGAAATAATTATTGATGTAATTGGTGATAGTCTGAAAAAAATTGCAACCTTAAGTTTTCAAATGTGCATGAGTTTCGTACATCGACTGAAAGAAATAAGTGTAAGAAATATCGACCAGACTCATTCGTAGAAAAACTGCGTATCCAATGAATCGATCGTTATCATCAACTCTTCTCCTATCTGTCATATCTATCTATCATCAACCCAGGAATTTGTATTTTTAACTCGCGTGGTGTTATATAGTTACTTACTTGAAACAGCATATTTTTTCTCTTCCTAAGTGTTTGTCCCACGGTACTCCATCTTACTATTTCCTTGCTCTGAGTAAAGTTATAGCTACGTTCGCTTCTTTATGATAACGTGGTCAGTCGTGTTCTAACTTTACTACAGTTAAGTTCCTTTTGTGCTTAACTCTTACTCGTTTGATGTGGTTAGTTCGAAAAAAATATTCTCGTTTTTAGGCAATGGATTGTTGAGTGATTATATTAGACAAATCTTTGTATTTGTCGCTAGGATTCGGATTGTGCCTATAAACGTAAGTTTTTAACGAACTATCTTGTAAGATTAATTATCTCAACTATCATACATCATATAGCACACTGTTCAATACTACATTAACATAGTAGGTATATGTAAATGAGCATGAGCAAGTGCAGTTACAATTAATGATTGAGCCATCATTTTTAGAAGTACACGGTACGATCGATGTAGCCGGAGAGCTGGCTACTTCAAAAGGCGTAGGATTTGACGAATAACGACACTGATGTAGTTGTTCTCTACTAAAACAGAATAAAACATAAAAGAATCAGATGATAAAATACCAAAATTAGGAGTATTTTGCGCTTGTTATAAATAGGCAGGCAGCAATATTTTATTTTATTTATTTATTTCGTTAATTCAGAAACACATATTCGGTTATTTCAATTCGCTTTAAATCTTGAACAATCAATCATGTTAAATTAACACATTATGGGTAGGTAAAGGAGTAATATTACAAAACTTATTTTGTTGCTTATCGCGTGTGTTATATATATTCACATAACTATAAAATGATTATAGTTTCAGAAACTTGTATCGAACACCAGCTCTGCGTCTAGTAGGGCACTTCCCTGTATCGATCGATCGATATGTTTCGAAACGTAAACGTGATTGATAGTGTGTGATTTGGTCCCGCGCCTCGTAATTAGGCTATTGTTGATAATGACTCAAACGCTGCGTATTCTTTGTCCAAGATAGGATACGTGAGAGGTGAATGACTGAATGAACTAGGCAAAAATAACAGGTTGAATTTAGGTTCCGTTCAGACAGATATCTACCTACTTTGAATGTTTATAGTGTTTATACCGACTTATGCACGCAGATTGGGGCTGTTGTAAAAGAAGACGATGCATGCATTCTTTGTAATCTGATGGTAGGTATATGAACTTCGCCTGGATTGTACTACATACATACATATATCACGCCTTTATCCCTTGCGGGGTAGGCAGAGCGTTAACGGCCGTACTGTCGCTATCGCCACGTCTGATATTTTTGAGGATTGTATTCCAAGGTTGAACCAGAAAACATGTGTATCACTATAGTGACGGGTTGTCAGCCTGTCGCCTAAAATTTGTAATACCCCAATACCCTCTAGAAGGATGTGGGGTGATGGTATTCTAAGCCGGCATCACACCGTCAAGCCGGCATCACACGGTCATGTCATGTCACGGACGGTGGATTGTACTAAATTATTATTATTCTTCTTCTTCGAGTCGATAACAACCACTATACCTACTTTATTGGACCAATATTTGGCCACTAAATTATTGATGGCTACCTTAGTTGGGTAATACTTACAACAGTTCACTCACTTATATTGTTTTTGTTACAGTCATGACATGACTCCTTTTTACCTTTAGGTAATTTTCTATTTTTCCTTCCCTTGATTTTTTTACCTTCATGTCACTAAGTTAAAAAGTTAGAGAGTTTAATGTGGTTTTGATGATTATGTATGACTTGCCTTGAAATTCTTATTTTTATGAACCCTTTGCATTCCCCAAATTCGACCAACAGTTTTTTAAATAGAAGTGAATGGGATTTTTAAGTTTTTTTTTTTACTTTGCTCATTAATCTTGTCTCGTTTGCTCAAAGACTCGCTTTTTAGGGTATTGTTCGGTTGTTTAGTTTTACCTTGAGTTGACACGCTTTTTGAGAATTTTCTTGCGTAACTTGCAACTTTTAGCTAATGCTTGACTTTGTTTTTTTTAAGTCATTATTTTACTTTTCGTCCAATACGTTACATTTACATTTCGTACAATGGCTAGCCTTTATTTTTATTTTATCCCACTCGCTCGTGTCGCGTTTCTACTGGGAAGATAAAATTGCTATAAACTAATGACTAAATAATTTATTCAGTGACAGTATTGTATTGTAACTTACTGACACATTAAAAATATTCGAGTGAATAAAAGAAAAAAGGCAAATGACTTAAGTGTCAGTTACGTGATTGTACGTAGGGACCGTCGAAATGCAATAAGCCATTCTTATCCGGCATTACATTTTGGCACTCGTGAATCCGCTCGCCAAGCCTGGCTAGTATGGCAATACCCTCCCGATGGCCTATCTAATGCGTCGCCAGCTACGGTGGTGCGGTCATGTATTCCGGATGTCGGAGGAGAGAGTGGCGAAGCGCATCTTTTATTCTGAGCTAGAGGAGGGCAAGCGAAAGCATGGCGGACAACTCCTCAGATATAAAGATGTTCAGAAACGACACATGAAAAGATGCAACATTGAGCCCACTCAATGGGAGGGTCTGGCAGCACAGCGTCCCGAATGGCGCGGGATGGTTAAGAAGCAAGTCCGCGAGTTTGAGGAACAGCGTAAAGCAGACCTCGACGCTAAGCGCGATGAGCTGAAGGCCCGTCCACCCGTCGCCATTAACTATAATTATGTAAATGGCAAACTCACGTGTCCACTCTGTGCACGGGAGTTTACTGCCAAAATTGGCTACAATAGCCATCTCCGGGCGCATCAGCGCCGATCTGATTAGGAGTCAAAGTGGTCGCCATGGCCGAAATCGGTCGGAGAGAGAGATCATCACCCTCCCGATAGGGGGAGGCCCATGTCCAGTAGTGCACTAATGTGGCTGTTAAGGTTAAAATTAGACGCGCATTGAAAACGTGCTTAAAATCTTCCTTTATACAAAAAACGCTACAGCGTGTGTATTCAACGCGCATTTTTTTTTTGGTGTGGCCCATAATTACCAAGTAGTAGATATCTGAGTCAGATCAAACATAGCTAGATAGCATACCTAGGTATGTCAAAATCTCATCGATCGCAAGCATGACATCAACATAGACTAAACACCGCAATTTATGACTGCTTACTTATCAGTCGTGGCACCTCTTTTACAACCTGTCGTATAATGTTGCAGTCGTAACATTTTATTTACATTGTGATCAATAGACTAGCCTCATGATGCTACAAACATTAGCTTCTTTGAAAATTGAACGACAATAGTTACAGGATAAATGATAAATATCCTCTAGAATACATGTTTTTTGGTGTATTACAATTTTTAGGCGACAGGCTGACAACCTCTCACTATCGTCATTCACATGTTTTTCTGAAACAACCTTGGAAAACAATCCTCGAAAATTTCAGACGTGGCGATAGCGACCGTATTCTTACGGCCGTTAACGCTCTGCCTACCCCGTAAGGGATAAAGGTGTGATATATGTATGTATGTATGTATCCTCTAGAACCAATCAGATGATATTTGAATATGACTTAACCAAGGATGCGGGCCAGGGTTAGCAAGGTTTGCAGAAATCAGATGGCAGTTGCTCTGTAGAAAACTAGGTTAAGTAGCCGACTCCGAGAGAGAACGGGATAAGGCAAGGACAATGATGATCCTCTAGAACCATTTGCATCTACGGTGTGTGTGAATGAGTGATCAACCAATGCGTAAATAGTGTATAAGTGGAGTAAGCCATTAATAAAGAAAAACTGTTGACTGTCCCGATGGCGTAGTGGATACTATGCCTGCCTTCTACGCCGAGGGTCGTGGGTTCGATCCCCACCGGACACAAATATTTGTTAAGTCAATTTTCAAATAGGTATTTGTGTTGAGTCTGGGTGTTTTCTATTTATAATATGTATTTATTTACAAAAAAGAAAAGGTATATATGTATTAGTATCAGCTATCTAGTTACCATAGTACAAGCTTTGCTTAGTTTGGGGCTAGATGGCGCTGTGTGAATTGTCCAGGATATTTATTATTACTTTTCTCACGTCGTCCCTAACTGAGCTTTAGAAGATTGTTTAGTCAGTCTGTAGGTACATTTCAGAAAAATCTTATACGTTTGGGCTGCTTGTGCTACATCGTAATACCTACCTACGCTAATGTGAAAGAAGTCAAAGGTCTTGTAGCTTACTGGTTCGAGTGATTTGTTACATGTGTGGGCACTCCTCATTACATGAATCTTATAATGATTTGCTACCTACTATATTAATATATGCCGATATTTACAAAGTAATCAACAGTTGTAATTACTCTGTCATAGATGTATCGATGTATTCGGTATATAGGTATCTGCGAGGTTATACATTTACTGAATTATTAGGTACCTGCTACTATAAAACCATCAAGTTTCATGGTCCATCAGTTTTTCCGAGCACGTGGCGTATGCAGCTGGGTTGAAAGAAAAAGAATATAAGAAATAAAAAATATTATCGTGCCATGAATCCCGTGTTTTATATTTTAACAATAATGTGTTTTTTAAAGAGGTAACTAGTTAATTCGTCCCCTACAAAACGTATGGACGTAACTACAAAAACTGAATTTTACAGGAGAAGCGATTGAAGGTTGGCGAAAAGTTTAAAATTGCGTCACATATTTGTGATTAGACTTACGTCCACAATTTTTTTTATACAAGGGTGTTAACTTGCTTCAATTGTAAATATGTGTATGATATTTGGAAAACGCTACAGGTTTAAAAAAAAAATATATATTCGACTTACGTCTTTATGCAAAATAAAAAATGTATGCAATTTTAAGTTACGTCTATTTGAATCTATGTTACGTCAATTCGTTTTGAAATATAGTGAATACATTTTTGTCAAACACAAGTCTTCGTAAAGATATTTTTTAGAAGTTTTAGCGTGGCAATAATGAGATTCCGTGCGTGGATATTTATTAATGTGGTTTGTAATATTTAGACGTAACTTAAGATACCCCCAAAAAAATTAAATAAAAATCTGTGACGTAAAGAGGTAAATTTAACTTACGTCCCTACGTGACAAACCAACATTTTGTGATATAAGATACAACTTACCTTATAACGGAAACTGAGGTACATAGAGATACATCCATTAGATATAAAAAAAGTTTAAAAATTTCTAAATCATTTAGTGTATATAACTCATTTTCGCAAAAAATCAAGTTACGTCCATACGTTTTGTAGGGGACGAATTAATATAGCGTACTTATCTATTTAAAAGCTTGTGGTTGATTTCTTATTGCGTCAAATTTGATTGTGCTGCGTTCCATGACTTTGTTCCAGTGGTTGGTTCGTAGGTTGCCGTGTGATGCCGGCATACAATAGCATCACCCCAATTCTTCTCGCGGGTGTTGTAAGATGCAACTAAGGGACTCGAGGGTTTCATGTGTATTACCACGTATTACAACTTGCGACAGGCTGACAACCTGTCACTACAGTGATACACGAATCACCTGATGGGGCCCTCAATACTTGTTAGACGTGGCGATAACGACCGAAATTTTACGATCGTTAACGCTCTACCTACCCCACAAGGGATAAAGGAGTAATTTGTGTATGTTTGTATGTAATTACCTAATTTTACGGTTTGTGATTGATTTCTTATTGCGCCAAATATAATTGCGCTGAGTTCCATGACGTTATCCCAGTGGTTCGTAGGTTCATTCTGAGGCATCATGTTTCCAACTTGTGCTTGCTCTGAGCCTGCAGGCGTTCCCAAGCAAGTAGCCGGAACAGGGTTGCGGGTGTCAATGCGAGGCGCCATGTAAATGAGCTGGTTAGAAAAGCAAAAGCTCGCGAATAGGGCTGCTACACTTTATTAGTTGTCACTTGCTTTTTTTAAAGGTGAACGTTAGTCGTTTCCTCCCGTGATATTTGTTACCTATTTGCAAATTGATGAAGCTGTTGGCCGTTTTAAAATAATATACCTACCTACTACTACCTGAAAATTTGAATACCGCAAAAGTCATCGTCACCATTGGCCTTGCCGGTGGAGTATCCGCCAGCTCTCTCTGTTTTCTGCCTTCTCCTTGACTTCTCTTTACGACGTGACCATTATTTTCTCCTTTACCTGATCCAAATAACTCCTTCTTGGTATTCCCCTTCCTTTTCTTCCATTACTTTTGCCCATTTCGTCCATACCGCAGAAGTAGGCGAGTAAACTAGTCAGACCTAGCAACCCTAGGTTTATAAATGTTCGCTCACAGAGTGCGGAGTGTGACAAGCATGTGACCTCCGCCTCCCCGAATACATTACTGACGAGACAACAGTTCTGACTGTGCTACTGGGTTGGATTTGTTCCTACTGTGTTATTAAATAAGATGAGTCAAGTGCTGGTTTTTAAATATTTTCTTTGGTAGGTGGGTAATGCTTCTAGTCTTACGTACCTACTTACATACAGACTCGGCTTGATGGATTAGTTTTTTCTCTTGTCAAAGCCTAGCATGAACAGCAATGGTTTCTCTCTATCAAATGTATTAAACTAATCTCTATCTAATGACTATTGAATGGTACCGTTGGAAGCTCATTCGAGTCCAACCCGTGTCGTCCTGCCGCGTTTCTACTAGGAGCATAAAATTGTTAAAAAAAGAGTTTTACAATGACTAATTCATTTATTCAGTGACAGTATCGTTTTGTAACTTTCTGACATTCTTAAAGTATTCATTGTGAATCTACTTGGAAATAAACGATTGAGATCTTGAAAAATCTTGAAATCAACCCTCACTGAAGACAATTAAAGCATCTATACTCAACGTGTCCTT
The DNA here is from genome assembly GCA_029255805.1 of Keiferia lycopersicella. NCBI lineage: Eukaryota > Metazoa > Arthropoda > Insecta > Lepidoptera > Gelechiidae > Keiferia > Keiferia lycopersicella. Next base: position 4,094,281 of record JARACZ010000010.1, read on the forward strand.
TCTTGTTGCAGCGCTAGCATGGTGGTGGTGCTGAACGGCGTGCTCGCAGACGAGTGCCCGACGTCGGTGCGGGCGTTGCTCGCGGCGCACCCCGGGTACCGCGACGTGGCCGGCCAGCTGCTGGCGGCGGCGGCGAGGGTGGTCGGCCCGCCGCACACGCTGTACGTCGGACAGCGCGAGCTGGCCGCCGTCGCGCCACACGATAGTTAGTATTTGTCGCTAAGAATAGTGCCCGGAGTCTCCTGCGACGCTGCTGATCAATTGCTGCAAGAGCGGTTGGGCCGCTGAACAACAAAACCATGGTGGAAGTTCTAAACATTTATTGAAACAGATCTTTAAGTTGGCCCACGGCATTAGATTACCAGAGATTAGAGTATCATTGTCCTTTTTTCCGCCCGTGTGGTGCCGAGTTTGAATAGCATCACCCATTTCTGTGGGATGAATTCAGAGACCGGCAAGGAGCGTTCCCTGTGAATATCTTGCACTGCGCTCGCCGAGCTTGGTGAGTATGGCAATGTCCCCAATTGAGAGGCCCATGTCCACTAGTGGACTGTTGTGGCTGTAGAAGTACAAATATTAGTAATCCAATTTTCTATGTGGCTTTCAATCTGAGAACATAAGAGCTATCAATCTGCCAGATAGCCATTTTGAAAAATGCAGCTCTGTTTTAAAATATTATGCTTTGTCTTTTTCAGAGAACGTACAAGTCATAGGATCAGACGACGCCACATCATGTATTATAGTAGTCGTTCGGCATTCAGGTGAGTTTCAACACAACATCATCTAGGTATAACCATATCTTCTTGTTTGCGCGTTCAATCTAATTCACGAGTTAATAGTATAGTTTAAACTAGATATCTAGTTATTAATAGAGTCATTAGTTTTTATCTTCATCTTGATAGGTGGTTGATGTTGATATAGTCATCAATTCCAAGCAAAGCCCGGGTTCATGTAATTTAGAATCAGAATCAGAATTATTTATTTGCCAAGAAAATGGTACAATCTAGCAGATAATAGGCTTAATTAACAATTAGTTTCACATTTTCAGTCACGTAAATCGTAACATGCAAATTTAAAATATAACACAATTAAATAATCCAATTAAATACAATCATAAGTTCAAATTAAATATCAAGTACATGTCATTCATCAATGTCAAACCATAATAATCAGAATAAAATTTAAAATATTACAAATGTCAAAATAAAAATAAAAATCGAATTCAAATCATACATGTCAATCATAACCTAAAGCATAGTCACAATTATATAATTAAAAGTCAATTCAAGTATAAAAATTCATATATAATCAAAATTTATAATTTAAATATTCATGAATGCTATAAAACCTCCTCTCTAGCAATAGTTTATACAATGTCGTTTTAAATTTATTGAGTGGAAGTTCTTTTATATTATTTGGAATTTTATTAAAAATACTAACTGACATGTAGTTACAGTTTTTTTTAAATCCAGCAGTCCTTGGGCGATCACCATGTTCAATCCTATTGGAATATCTTGTGCTTCTAAACGGGTACAGATCAATAGTTGTCCTGTACAGGTGACTATGCTGTTTAACAAATACCGATATGTCATATATATATAAACAAGGGAAAGGCAGAATTCGCAATTTCTCGAACAAAGGCTTGCAAGAATCAGTTGGTGCTGCTCCGCAAATAGCGCGGACACATTTCTTTTGAGCAATGAAAACCTTCTTTATATTAGCTCCATTGCCCCAAATAATTATTCCGTACCTAAGTATCGACTCCACATATGCATAGTAAGCTGTCATTGCAGCATATCGAGATGCTACTTTTTGAAGCTTATATAGAGGATATACGAATCTATTAATTTTCTTACATATTGTATTTGAGTGTACTTTCCATTTTAATTCCTTATCTAAATTAATTCCGAGAAATGTCACATTTTCAGCCTCATTTATGATTTGTCCGTTATAATTAATATTAAAAAGTGGTTTTGCCTGATTATTGTTAAAATTTATATAACTAGATTTGTTTATATTAACTTTTAAATTATTGTATGTTAGCCATTTAATCACAGATGATACAGTATTATTGATGTCAGTTTCATGATTAACATAATCATTCCTATTCCCAGAAACAATAATAGAAATGTCATCTGCGAATAGAATACATCTATGATCGGTTATTTGTGGAAGGTCATTAATATATACAAGGAAAAGTAACGGACCTAAAACACTTCCTTGCGGCACCCCATATTTGTTTGCTACATATTCCGAATTATAAGCTTGGATTTCGTTATATTTATTGACTTTGGAGACCTCGACACACTGATAACGATTTTTAAGGTAAGATTGAATCCAGCTCAGTGCGGGGCCTCTTATACCATTTAACTCTAATTTTTGTATAAGTAATTCATGTGATACAAAGTCAAAAGCTTTAGACATATCATAAAATAGGCAAGTAACTAAATTTCCTGCATTTTTATTTCGCTGTATCTCTGAAACTAGATTATAAGCAGCCATTGTAGTTGACTTCCCTTTTTGAAATCCAAACTGTTCCTTACTGAGAATACTGTATTTGTTAAGGAAGTTTGTCAGTTTTATATGCATGGCTCTTTCAAATATTTTTGAAAATATAGGTATTAGTGTGATTGGCCGGTAGTTACTAATGTCAGTCTTATCTCCTTTTTTGAATAACGGTTTTACAATTGATTTTTTAAGCAACTCCGGAAAGCAGCCAACTTCAAATGATAAATTAATTAGATAGGTTAAAACGTTACATATTTGTTTTGTACATTCTTTAATGACCTTCGTGCATATTCCGTCGTAACCTTCAGAGTGTGTATTATTTAGAGTACTTATGATGTTCATAACATCGGTCTCATTTATAGGCGTTAAGAATATTGTATTATTTATGTATTTATTATATGTCATAGTATTTTTTAAATTGTCATTACGTTTATTTGTCATATTTATAAAATAATTATTAAATGTATTTGCAATTTTATTAGGATCGTCAATCAAATGTCCATTATTATTAATTCGAAGAATATTGTGAGACATATTATTATTATTATTCGTTTCATTTTTAATTACATCCCAGGTAGCTTTCACTTTATTCTTACTTTTGGAAATATATTTGGTGTTAGTACTTCTCTGAGCCTTATTAATACATTGTTTTAAAAGTTTGGAATATTTATGGTAATGTTTTTTATGTTTATTATTATTTTTATTCTTGTAATATAAATATCTCAGTTCCCGTTTACGTTTACAGCTTTTTTTTAAGCCATGGGAGATCCATTTAAAGTTTTGGTTGGACCCTACTTTCCTTCTAACTAGAGGAAAACATAGTACGTACAATGTATGAAAAATATCATAGAATTTACCAAAAGCTGCATTCAAGTCCTGTTCACCAAAGACATCATTAAAGCTTAGGCATTCCAAATAATCTCTAAACAATTTTATGTTGTCTGAAGAATATAAACGTTTGTATTTGTATATTGTTTTAGGTGGTGCTGTGTTGATCTTGCGTTTAAATGTCAAAATTTGCGCAGTATTATGGTCAGACAGCTGTAATGACAGTGTCTTTCCTTCTACGTCTTTTATGTTTGAGATTATATGGTCCAAGCATGCCCTGTCTCTAGTCGGTCCCGAAATATGTAACTTTAAATGATAGTTATCTATTAAATCTATGTAACGCGAAGTAAGACTGTTATTTTTGAGAGTGTCGATATTAATATCACCTGCTATCAATATTTTTTTACTTTTACCGTATTTCCTGTTATATCGATGCAGCAACAAGTCTAACTTATTAAGAAAAGCGTCAACGTTTTTCTTTATTTTTGGTGGAGTTCTATATAAACAAACAATGATCGCGTTAATTACTGGTACTTCTATAGCACAGCATTCAAAATTATTTTTTACAGCTATATCTTCAAACAAATTTATAGGTTTGTATATGCACATAACTTGCTCTCTCAGTGATTAGCTTGCTAGAACAGCATGTGTTGTCAGTTTTTAATTTGCTTCTCGGACAGAATCTAGGACAATTAATTAAAACTCAAAGATGTCTACTGATGGATGCCTTCAGGCGGTCAGTGACCATTTCTTAAAGTGACGGATTGTTTGCTACCTTATAAAAAATACTTATATATACTTTTCAAGCACAGCGCAGATCAGCATATTTTTCTTTTCTTATGTAAAATAAAATATTATTTTTTTGTGACAAAGTTAATACAAACGAAACCAGTGGAAAAATTCACACCACGCAGATATGAACCCACGTCTTTTGACTTGCCGGGTCAAACGAGTTAATCGCTACACCACGGTTGGCTCTGCCCTAGGCGGTGTAATTGTGAACCACTTGGTTCTTTCATATATTTTTTGTTACTTTACGAGTAGCATCAAGTAGATTATCGTTACACAACCACGTCAGAAGCCTGCTACTTGTAGTAGGCGGTTGAACAATTCTGACACTAGGGTTCATCGGGTCGTTGGACGACTCGGTGTCCCACACGAAAAGAAGAAGAAGAAGAAGAAGTAGATTATTAAACTGCATTGTCACAAGATACCTTCGGTTATTTAGCTGATAATCTTTCTGGCACTTATCTCCTTTCGTTACCATTTCCAGGGTCAGGAGCCGTGGCCCTAGCCCACCTGGACGGCTCAGGGACCGCAGAAGCAGCATCAGCGATGGTAGCAAGAGTGCAGCAGCTTGCCGTGGGGTACCCTGAGGGTCGTCTTGAGTTGCAACTCGCGGGGGGCTTCACTGATCCTCACCGCTATTCTGATGAGCTTTTCGCTAATATCATGTGTAAGTATTTAAGTCAAGTTCTTTATTATTAAAGAAACATAATTAAAAATAGTCAAAAGGATTATGAGGCCAAACTATTTCAACCTAAACTAGGTATAGTAATTCCTGTGCCTTAGGTAAACAATCTTCTAGAGAAATGAAAAGAACTGCGTCGTGTACGATTTTAGGCATGCCATGCACGGTTGTAGTTGTGCTATTGTTTGTATAAACGTACCAAATTAGCCTAGCCTGGCAACTCTGCTGGCAAGCCTGACACCAAGGTTCAACACACACACACACACATACTTCAGCCTATAGCAGTCCACTGCTGGACAAGGACCTCCCCCAGGGTACGCCACAATGAACGATCTCCCGCTTTCGCCATCCAGTCGCTACCAGCAAGTCGTCGGTCCAACTGGCTGGAGGGCGTCCAACAATGGCGTAGTCTCCGCTCGAGAACCCACTTATTCCACCGGATATTGGTTCTACAACTGATGTCACTAGCCCACTGCCACCTCAGTTTACTACACTTTTGGACTACATATATCCGACGGACCCTATCCATCAGCGAGATCCCCAGCATAGAGCTATCCATAGCCCTCTGAATGACATGTAGCCGGTGGGCCAGTTTTACAGTCATGTTCCACGTCTCGGCTCCAAACGTTATAACTTATAGGACGCAAGCATCGCTCCTCTCTTTCATTGACAATATTTGGTAGACTGAGCTAAGTGACCTTATTGTTTGTTATTGTTGACTGGTATACTAGGACTGTGACTTGGCTGTAGTAATATTTCCCCATAACCTTTATTTAGATCTTACAAACGGTAGACTGATTTCGTGGAAACATGGCGATGCTCGCATTATTTTGCGCGTCAGTACTTTTTGCAAGCTCCTTTAAATATATTTCCACTACATGAGACTCATTGTCTGAAACTGTGAATCGTATTTTGGGTAAACGCCAGCATTCAGAATTTTGGGCCTTTGTTCAAATAGTTTTCAGTTCAGCATGTTGTTATTCTTGCGTTATCTGTAACGATCGAGCCAAAAGTTGATGCATAAAACGGTTATGTAAAGAAGTAGTGGCCTATTTTTGTAGGATGTAGACAGAATGCTTGAGGTGAGGTGCAATAACTTTTTTATTTTGGGATTTACGTTATATAACGTTATTCAGGTCAAGTATTATATTAGGAATTTAGTTTTATTTTGTTGTTGAATTTGTTTTATTGAGATCAATCGTAATGCTATACCTAGCTAAAGTTCTGTCTATAGTGCGTGAGGCTCGTAACAAAAACTCTACGCGTCTGCTAATTCCTTCGTTTTTGTATTCTTTTCATACTTTTAAAGTTTATCTTTTCGGTAGTTTTTTTTGTGTTCGTTGGGCTCTACAGTTTTGGCCTAGGGGCCATCAAATCTACGCGGGACGGCTTGGTGGGGAGCTAGGGCTCACTCGACATAATTGAATGGTTGTTCAAACAACCAGCCCAATCACTAAGGCGAGACTCGGCTTAGGAGTTGTTCTGGCAAGAACGGATCTCTTGTCGATAGAGCAATCGCTACTCTATCTTCAGTCTTCTTACTCTATTCTAATAAGCGACGTCACTTTGCGTTAATGTTTCATATCATTCACAAATAACGTGAACGTCTGGACATGTATTGTCACATATGCGCCCGCGCATCTTTGGCACGCTGTCAAGCGCACGTCGCGCCGCTCGCCTCTACGTACGCGCGAATATGTCGACGGTTATTTCCGATGTGATATGTCATGTATGTTTCAAAGATGGCGGGCGAAAGAGCCTCAGGGTGAATGCACGGGTGGAATTGAGCTATTTTACTGAAACAGGCTGAAATGTCTTGTTTTTAATCAGAATATAAGCTTCTGAGCATGGAGGGTGGTTCGGTTGTTTTGAAAGTTTGGTGTAGCGAACTTTTACACACACATAAATCACGCCTATATCCCTGGCGAGGTAGTCAGAGCGTTGGCATGGATGGATATATTCAAAAGTACAGAAGCCAATAGGCATATTCAGAGGAAAAATTATGTCGACACTTAGGTACCTGCGGTCTTTTTGCTTCGTCTTAATATTTGTGCCATATGTCTATAGACATTTGCAATTGGTACGCGGGCGTAATATTTCCGCGATAATCATAAACACTGTTATAGGCATCAAACTGTGCCACTAGATCATGCCTGCGTCATAGTTGATGAAAATGAGTTACCTACGGAAATATTAGCTTTATAACAGTATGTTTTAAAACTATTATAATTTTTTTGGTTGAGTAATGCTGCAAGGAAGAAAGTGGCAACATTATTTGTTAGAATGAATGGGATGTCAACAATAATATTGCCATTTCGGGGTCTTTGTCTGCGCGATTTAAAGAAAAACCATTTTAAAAACCTATTTTATTCACATTCCAGTATCATTCCACCGTCTCTCCGTGGAGGTAGACCTCACACTGGCTTGCTGTTGCGAGTTGAACACAGCAATAGGCGGCAACACGCCTGCACCTCTGGTTACCGGGGTGGGCGTGGACATTAGAGCCGGGGACCTGTTCCCGGCCACCTTTCCCGATAAGGGACCCGAGCTGCCTCTCAGGACGGCCAGGACCATCACTGGAGGACCGCATTCTTCACAGGTAATAATCAATACATAGTATACAATTACGTCACGTTGTGCATTTCTCTGTCTGTGTGAGACACTACTAACGCCTGCACCTCTAGTGACCGGGGTGAGCGTGAACATTAGGACAAAGGATCTGTTCCCGGCTACCTTCCCCTGATAAGGGAACTGAGCCACCCCTTAGGAATGCCAAGACTATCATTAGAGGACCACATTCTTCCCAGGTACTCGTGCGAAGGCTACAAATCAACACGATACAGCTTGCGAGTGAAGCGGGCTCGGCGTTTTACGTTGAAATGGGTATGAAGGGTGCTACACCGCGCTACACGAATAAAATAGGTATTGCGAGTGTTTCGAGCTAGTCGTTTGACTTTCAAATAAGTGACGACGGCTACACTGTGCTAGACTGAAAAAAGAGAATGGGAACAATGATATGTTTTATAAAACTTTATTGCACAAAAGTACAAATGGCGGGCCTAATGCTACATGTTTTGTTCTGTTTTCCTGTCAAACTAAGCTACCGTTGTTCATAGTTATTTAAGTTTTGTGTTTCCGATATTGCAACGCTGTTTCAAGCGTCATGTTCACGGGTAATCTCACGGGTTTAAAATTTTTAGTTTACCCATGATTATGACGCGTTGAAATATCGGGAAATAAAAACAATAAAAAAACCATTAAAATCATAACTATAAATAGTGTAAACAACAGCGATAGTTTAAAGTTTAAGCTACCGTTTTGTAACTCCAAATGTATGTAACAATTTCAGGTGCTAGACATATACGACAACACAGTGGGCATGCTTCGCGTGGGTCCATTCAACTACGATCCTCTTCGCGGAGTTGACCTCTGGTTGGAGCAATCAGACGACTTCATTCTGCAGCACCTGAGCACCACGCCGGCTGTCGAGGGACCGCATTTCGTGCACAATGTGAGTATACGTGGATGATATCGAAAAGTTCAACTATAAACGTGGATGATACCTATATAGTATAGGTTAATACGAATCTCTATGAGCAACCCGCCGCAATTCACACTATACTTGTTTATCTACCTATTTTACTAAGGCTAGTCACACAAGTATCTAATTGATTTCTAGGAAAATTCAACAAGGAAAGCTTCTTATTTATTTATTTTTATTTAACCATTTATTGTACACAATAAAACACAAAGGACATAACATTAAGAACAATACACAACAGGTCAGCTTATTTCTAAAAAGAAATCTCTTCTTAACTTTTGTTCAATTTTCATTTATGATCCTTTTGTCAAATTGTGTAACCTCTTTGTTCCAGATCCGCGCGACGTTGAAGTTTATCCAGCAGCATCCGTTCCCGGCAGTTACCGTATTCCCGGACAATCGGCCGCATTACTACCGCCGCGACGAGAACACCGCGTGTTGGGTGCCTATGCGCTTCTAGACACCTCTCGCTCCCGCGGTGACTTTGTTCCCGGACACCTCTCGTTCCCGCGGTTATCGTGTTCCCGGACAACCGGCCGCATTACTACCACCGCGTCGAGATCACCGCGTGTTGGGTGCCTATGCGCTCCCGACCGTGTTCCCGTACATCTCGCGTTCCTGGCGGTTACTGTGTTTCCGGACAACCGGCCGTATTACTACCGCCTCGACGCGACCTCTCTATGCGCTTTAGGACACCTCCCGTTCCCGCGGTTCCCATGTTTCCGGACACTCCTGCCCCGCGGTTACCCAGTTCCCGAACTTCGGAACTTTAGACATAGAATTGTGTCTTCAGTCAATATATTGCATTCGTAATCTGATAAGTAAGAAGTTACTTTCTGTATCAATGAATATCATAATGTTACTTCTCCAAATATTTTGACTGAGGATGAGGACATAAAAAACTCATTTCTGGATGCTTGTGTCCTACAACCGAGAAAAATGCCATGCATAACTGTATACTATAACGTGACTATAACAAAGTTAGCTGTATACGAGAATCTCGAGATATCCATTTAAATTTATTATCATCATATAAGCCTATAGCAGTCCACTGGCCTCTGGGTATCCTATAAGGCACGATAAATATTCTTGTTCCCAATAAGTTTCTTCGATAGAATTTCGAATGCAAGCCGGTTTCTAAAAAAATATTGTATACCTAACATGTGCAGTGTTTCATAAAGGTAATTCTTTAATAGAGACTATGAAAATTTTCATCAACTGTAAGTATTTAAAAACTTGTGTATGAATAATTTTTTTGACATAATAGTAATTTGAAATTGGCTCGCGTCGACGTACATTAAGACGCTTGCATACAAAACGGGCGTGAACAATAACTAACGTTACATTCAAATCCGTTGGGCTTTAGCTACGTTGAGCAATAATTTGCATATCAATTTAAATTTGGCATTTAAGTCCTATACATATCAAACAGACGATTATGTCTCGCTACCATATTTCCAACTATAGTTTGCAAAATTTTGCTTGATACCTGTGACGTTTGTAACCTTGGAGCAAATGCTATGACATAAGGTTCATTTCTTAGTAAACAACGGGAAATGATGTCACAGGTAACAAGCTAAATTTTCCAAACTAAAATGAATGCAATTTTTTTAATTATCCAGTACGAGATCGGTTGGCACATCTGTTATTCTTAACTGACTCTGAACATGATTATAACGTTACGCAGGTATTTTGATTTTTAATTTTATAATTTATATTATATATTGGAATTAAAAGCCAGCAAGTCTGTAAAATATAGGATGATCCCTGTGACGTTTGTGACCTTGGAGCAAATGCTATGAGCTAATGATATAAGGTCAACTTTCCTTTGTTTACTAGGAAAATAACTACTTATAAATTTTTCTTCAGACGAACAAATACAGTAATGCAGGTAAGAAAAGCAATAAAAGGAAAATATGATGATTTAAAACAAATGTTATAAAAATCTACTTAAGTTTATATCAATTCCAGTGATTTGTTTAGGGGTTTCCTAATTTGTATGTAAATATGAATTACTTTGACTATGTTAATTAATTAGAATAGTGTTATGAAAATATAACTGTATATTTTGACATATTTTGTGAGCTTTTCTTTCATACATAGAAATATTTAGCTGTTTCGTTAATCTAGTACCTAGATATTTAAGATTTTAGTGACTTAGTTGTATTGTAACAGAAAAAAAATTGTTAGCTCTCTTCTAGTGAGTAGATTGAACTTTTCGATTATGTAAATATTACAAATGGTCTAGCAAAGTAGATTAGTTATGTTTTAGTTATTGTTTTGTGAAATTTAATGAATATATTGAAAGTTCAAAAGATCAAGTGAGTATTATTTCATCCTTTCGTTGTTTTCCTGAAGAAAGAATTTGTTCAAAACCGCATAATACAAATGATTCAGAGAATGTTACTTTAACACATTTAGTAAAACGCCTACTAACTTCTAAAAGTAAAATTTTAAATACAGGGTGTTTGGAAGAGCGATAACATCCTTTCAATGGGTGAACCAGCTCATGAAACTGAACAAGGGTCGAAGGAACATAGGTCGAAATATGTAAAAAAAAATTGGTCCACCCGTACAAAATTACCGACTGATCATGTCAATTTGTATGGGAGGTCCTAATTTTTTTTACATATTTCGACCTATGTTCCTTATGGAAACTTGTTCAGTTTCATGAGCTGGTTCACCCCTTGAAAGGATGTTATCACTATTCCAAACACCCTGTATAATGCTATGCTAAATGATACGCCATGGAGCGCAGTATGCTAGGTGTGAAACGGATCGACCATCTAAGAAACACAACCCTGCGCTCCAGAACTGGCATCAAAGATGTTAGCAAAGTCTGCAGAGCTGAAGTAGAATTGGGCAGGACATGTCTGTAATCACTGGCAGTCAGAAGCCGGAGACTGGGGAGGCACAAAAGATCGGAGGCCTTTGCCAGCAGTGGGACACAGTACCGGCTACTTATAAAAACGCAATTTTTCTGAAACCAAGTGTCAAACGTGGCGACAGCGACATAAATAATTGATTGGAACCCGAGTCGATTTCGATTTGAGCCCAAAATCTACAACTTAACTTGTCTTTCAACTTCCCGCTAAAAAGTGTTGTAGCCAAAATAACGAACTCAGGCGGTGAATAACAGTTATCAGAGAAACTCCAAACCCAACGTGAAATCGTGCCGTCTGTACGGTCCATTATCAGTGTTGCTGTATTCCAGACAAATGTTAGAATATTCTTGCGCGATCTGGCAATATTTTGTTTGACAGCTGATTATTGTCAAATCTGTCGGAATTCTGTGTGTTGTTGCGTGTTTGTTAAATAAAGGGAAAACTTGTTAGAAACTGTTATAATTTCATTGTTTACCTTGTAAACATGGAGAAAGTTACGGTTAGCGACCAGCCACCTCCGTACTCTGCAACCGTGCCCCCAGGTAACCTGATATTCTGTTTGTAACGAAACGAAACCTTACCATCTCTATGTAAATGAATCACAAAGCGATGCGATAAGAGGCATACTGCGCAATGTTTGAGGGAAAATAGCTTCTATACTATATCTAGATAATGCTAGTTTTATGTTGTAGGATTTAATAATTCGATGGAAATGCTAATTCATATTAGAAAGACGCCGATAATCTTACACGGTGATTTTATTGGTATAATTTATTCCTACTTGTTTTGGTTCGTCTGTTGAGGTCGAATTGATGCGGTGTCCGGCCAAAGACTTAGTTAAACAAATAGTGGGTCAATGATCTTATTTTGCAGTGACAGTACTTCAGACAAAAAACATCTTCTATGTTCGGCCTTTCCGCATTTTTAAGATAGTATATCTTCAATTCTGCATTTAATTATTGTGCAATAAAGTATAATTGCTTACTAACCTTTTTAGATACCTACTTTACTGTTAAGTACCTGTTCTATACAACCAGCTTTCCTGTATTTCCAGGCTCCCATGCTCAGACACATCCACAGCCGCCACAGGGGGGAGTCTACCCCCCTCCTCCTCCAGGATACACCCCATATGGCACTACACCGATAGTCACACCTACAGCCCCTGGATACCTACCAAACTATGGAGCCACAAACATCATCATTCCTCCGCCAATCATAGCAGTAGGAGCCTGCCCTGCTTGCCGTATTGGCATACTGGAAGATGACTTCACTTGTCTAGGTATAGCCTGCGCTATTCTGTTTTTCCCACTTGGCATATTGTGTTGTCTCGCTCTAAAGAACAGGAGGTGCTCAAACTGTGGAGCCTTGTTTGGTTAAAATTGAAGTCTGGTGTTACTGATGGTGTCATACACATATTTAGGCAGGCGAAAAGCGAAATTATGTTAACCATCGGTATTTTATACAATGACTTAAGATTGAAATGGACATAAAAAGGGTGAACTGATGGAATTAGCCACATTTCCAATAAGAAAGTGCATAATTCTAGTAAATACTGCATCTTGTTCTTGGTACTTTGAAACTACTAAAAATGCTTTTCAACAATGATAATAAAAGTAGCTATAAATGCAATAATTTGTTATCATTATGATCATGAATCATCATGTTTTAATAATATGGGATCGTTTTTATTGTATGACATTAAAAACATTAGTTCTGTTTTGAATGTTCTTGACAATGTATTGGATTCAATTAAATTGATATATGTAAGCAATTATTATTGTGATAAAAACTGGTAAAATACATTCAATATTAAAATGTATGTTTATTTAGTTTTGCCAACACAAATAAGTTAGGTTAGGTTTACTATGTATTTTGATTTTTCTTTTTATATCTAAGTTACAGCTGTTTATTGTTTATTAACTCTAATTCATAAATAATTCTCTGTTGAATGCTTTATGTTTTAATTAGATTCATTACTTGTTTTTGGCCATAATATTTAATGGGAAGTGCTCTTATTTAACAAATCATTTATAAGATTATTAATGACAGTTATTTTAGAACCACCTAAGTGAGCTTTTTGAAGAGAGAATATACTAGTAAACCTTAAACTCAATCATAACCAGAAATTCGGCAATAAGTTACATATTTAGTTCAGATATCAATAATTCATTTGACTCCATATTAATTTGGTCTTTTAAACAAGTTATTTAAGGATTATAGGTAATGCCGTGTGATGCCGGCTTAGAATAGCATCACCCCAATTCTTCCCGCAGGTGTTGTAAGAGGCAACTAAGGGAATCGAGGGTATCATGCGTATTACAACTTCAGGCGACAGGCTCACAACCTGTCACTACAGTGATACACAAATCATCTGAAAGGGCCCTCAATACTTTGTCAAACGTGGCGATAATGACCGTAATCTTACGATCTTTAACGCTCTGCCTACCCCGTAAGGGACAAAGGCGTGATTTGTGTATGTGTATGGTAATTGTTTTCCGGATACAACAATGTTATGTACATTGGTTATTCATTTTTATCAAAATATGAATTACTTCTACATATATATCCTTCATCTTTATCTTTATCACTGTAATATGAGGACTGAAAATTTGTGACCACTAGTGATATTAAAAAACTGTTTCACTTATTACTTACAATTACAATCTGTGGTAATAATGAAGATTCGCTAATTATATTGAAAGACAATTTATGTCATTCCACAGGGAAAGAATTACCTACATTGTGTTTCATTCACTACCTGATAAATAAAATAACAATAACCATAGTCATAGAAAATTTGGTTTAAACTAAGGCTTTTTCATTTTGAATAAATAAATCATAAGAAGTGTTAATGGGATCTACTTTTAAACAAGTGCTACTAATGGAAAAAAAACTGCTAGACTGATATCAGTGAATGAATCACAGCCAAAATGCCTTCATCATAATTATTAAGTTATGTATAGTTGATAAGAATAAAACAATATTATATAATGTTACATTATTATTCTAATTGTAAAGTAAGTAAAGTAGGTATAAAATGTTTCCATGTAAGAGTTTATTGAATTTGTAATAGAGTTTTGAAATAAATTTTGGGAAATAATAATGTTGTATAAACTAGCACCCATTCCTAACCCTAACTTATTAATTTATCCACTTTAAACAAGGTATAGTAATATTCTAACATTATGTACAGTCATTTCATTACATAACATTATGTATTAGGTACAGTCGGTTTCGGACTCTCCTGACAACTTCAACTTTTAAGGTTTCTATCTTTTGTGATCGTAAGCGACAATGCCTGACATAAAATGATGTTGTGCTATTCAGTAAAGATAACTGCATGTAGAATAGTAATATAACTGTTGCTGTAATACCTGATAGTCTGAAAAAATCAAACGTGCATGAGTTTCGTGCATCAACTGTACAATATACAGGTCGTATTGATTTACTTTTCAAAAGTTGCAAGACAAGACCTATCTATAAGTTAATCTTTACAGATAATATCGAATCTTATTTTTAGAAGTTGTAATATATCCGCTACACGCTGTATTACCCGACTGCGCCAAGCGTGAAGGGAGGGTGGTGCGAGCGGCTGATACGGCATCCAGCTGTGTTATGTTATAAAACCGGGAAATGGCGCTGAAAATTACTTGTGCCCGCGTTACAGAACAGTTATTTGTTTCATACTTGTTATCTGGAAAGAAATAGGGAAACAGATATGGCTAAATCTGGTCTAAATCCTACTTAATATTGTAAATGTGAAAGTTTGTATGTTTGTCTGTTGCTCCTTCACGCTAAAACTCCTGAACCGGTTTTCATGAAATTTGGCACACAGAAAGAGGGTAACTTGTATTAACACATAGGAACAGTAGCTGTCCCGAAAAAATGTTCCTGTGGGATGCTACGGGATTAAAACCCACCACGCGGGCGGAGTCGCGGGCGCCCACGTTAGTTAATTATATTTATATCAACGTGACATTAGACGGGGTGTAAATAAGGTATAACTTGATTTTAGAAAGGATCACGAAACATTATTGTTTGTTTTTGTCTCTCTATCAAAATACATATAAATGACATATGATACGAGCGGGATGTTAACAAAGGATGAGCAACGTCCGTCGAGGAATATTTTTCAGGAAACGTCAACCTAAAGTTGTAGCCTGTAAAATATAGGATGATTTCTGTGACGTTTGTGACCTTCGGGCAAATGCTATGACATACATAACGTTATTTTCTCTAGTAAACAAAGGAAAATGGACCTTATGTCATAGCATTTGCTCCACGGTCACAAACGTCACAGGGATCATCCTTTGTTTTACAGGCTATACTCAGTCAGCTGCTCGGCACAAGCTTAGATAGCATGTAAAAAAAGCAGAAAAAACAAAGGCTATTTTGTCTACGTTTCGTAGCAAGCAAATCGTAGCCGACTACCATCGTAGATGGTCGGTCGTAGCGTAGGCTTGTATTCACTACGGTTACGTGACTCATTCAGTTGCCACTTAGGTACCTATCTACGGTATTTCTTATATTTTCCTATTAGGAACAAGTACCTACTTACTTCTGATTTTATTTTATACAACAAGTAATATTGTTTGGTATAAGAATCACGTTTTGAAAGCATTCCGCAGGGAGACGGAAAGGTGATATAATAAAAATCCGAAGGTTGCTAGAAATATTTCTCGCTGCATAATTTTATAGCATCTGCAATAGAAATGTCGACTGCAGGTCACATCTTTTTGACGTGACAAAGAATTCTATGGAGCCATAATTTATAATGCCTATAGGATGTGTTGTGTGATGTGTTTGTTGTGTTGTTCTATTAATACATACATGTGTGTAAATGTTTGTGTTTTGACCGTGTAAGACTTAGGTAGGTATACGTACGTATCAGACTTTCGCATGTGGAAATGAAAAAATCGAACTCTCGTTCTAGAAATAGAAAAATGTGTCCTACTCCTACATTTTTCTCTTTTTTACAAAGACTAATTTTGACTTACAAAAAGTTAATTGTAAAATTTACTACTTTGTAAAAAATAAATAAACAATAAACCTATTGAACCTCCGCAGCCTCCTAATAGACACTACCTATCTTCTGATTGATAAAATTCTAAAGAAAAAGCTAAACTGACTCCTAAACGCATTTAGTATCTAAAAAATACACGGTTTACAAATTATTTGAAGCATACAGGGCCCTAAGTCTGCTAAATGAAAATCGTTTCAGTTGGATGTCGATTGGATCTCAGTTGGATGATTTCGGTCATTTCCTAGTCTGCTAACAATTTGAAGTATTGAAAAGTCACAATGGCAATGGAATGACAGTTGTGTAGTTAAATATCAAAGTACGGTATGTCCAGTCTAAGTAAAAAATGGGAAATGACAAAAGTTTGTTTTTAAGCTAAAGGTTTATTTAATTCATGTTTTTTTTATTTAGGCTACTCGAGGTAGAGGTAAATGTTGAAGAAAATACACAAAAATAACAAATAAGTATCTGCTGATGCTAGAAAATAACGATAAATTTTGGACATACCGGACTTTGTTATATACCAGCGTAACATGTCGGTTTTTGAAAAAACTTTTGATACAGTCTTTTTTCGGGCTTTGTTAGGATCCACCACGTGTATTTTGAAGTAATAATTGTCCATTTTAAACAAAGATATTTAATAAAAACTTCGACCGCAAAGTTAAACTCCCGCGCAAGATTGAGGAACTGGTAGCCATCTTGGATGCCATCCTTTACTCTGATTGGCCGACGTGGACCTGCTTGAGTTTGATTTATACTTGTCAATGGACGTGCCGCCGTTTGAAAAAAATCGACAATTTTAACCGTTATTTTCATGAGGATTTATGTGACTTATTTCGTTTTGGATAAAACAGTCGTATACAGTTTTAAATTTGAAATTTGGCCCCATTCATAGTTCACTTTTGACCAGATGTGTGACTTACCGGAGTATGTTATTTATCTACACAGTTGTGTTTCGATGGCGTTACAATGACAAAAAAGAGTAGACTTGGGGCCCTGGTATGTACTATGATATGATATGACTGTTATCATCTTTTATGACGATGTTTAAACTCGGTAGCTGTAAATATTTTATAATACTTTTGTAAGTATGTACATAAACTACTGGATAAGGGTGGGTTGTAAACCTACCGCTGGATGGCTTTCATTATGATTGGTTTTGTTACGGCATACTCCTTACAACGTTCTATGGAAGAACATTGTAAATGTAGTATAGTTATAATTGCCTTCAAAGATGGCCAGATACAGAATTTACGAGGTCATGGTCAGAGTCTGCTATTTTTTTGTTACTGTAACGCCATCGAAGCTCAACTGCCATTCTATTTCCATTGTGATTTTCTATACTTTAAACTGTTAGCAGACTACGAAACTATTAAAATCATCCGAGATCCCAGTCCCAGTTGTACTGGAATAAACTGTACTATCAGCGCCGATCAGATTAGGAGTCGAAGTGGTCGCCATGGCCGAAATCGGTCGAAGAGATCATCACTATGAATCGCCTCGGAATACATACATAGGTAACCCTCCTCGTGCTTGGGCCCAGTTTTCTGCGGACTGGGTATTATGCCTGTCTGATGTTCTACAAATTAGCATCCTAAATTACAAGATTTTCTTCGCAAAAGAATGAGGCTTTCACCACATTTCAGTTGAATGTTTATAAAGAGGTCTCGGTCCGCCAAATAAACACTGCTCAGCATTCCCTTTTATTATTCTCTAAACGCTGTATTGAAGAAAATATTTTTATATTCCGTACATTTCTTTTAACGTTCACCTTGTGATTCCGCTACCGCGATATCATGTGAATACTGATTTCGTAAAAGTTTCTAATTTAGGTAAGTACGGTCTCTCCGCGACACTCCTGAACAATTAAAAAAGGTTGCGTTTTTTTAAAGACTGGTTACGTTTTTCAGAAATATTTGTTACTTTTATAAGTGCAGTAACATTTACTGAACGTGCATTATCATTTTTATCCGGTAACGATTCCAAAAAGTCGAGACCTGAAAAACTTAATTTGTCATGAGATTCACAGGCTGTACCTACCAATTTTCCCGCAAGAGTGCGTAAAACAACGACGATGTTGTAGAACCCAGACAAAGTAATAAATAAAATTTTATTTTTAAGTACTTACCAAATTATTAAAGGCAACAGTACCTATTGTACTAGCAGCAGCACCGCCAGTTACCGTTTAGGTGTGGGTTCAACATCTTCTGTTGGTTCTATTCAGAATCAATAACAAGAAGAATGCCCCATACCATACCTCCCCATGCAAAAAAACTATAACTATATCACTACTAACTACAGATGAAATTCGATCTACATTGCATAGCCGATGGGACATTATAAAACCAGGATTTTTGACCCGCTACGCAATGTACATCGAATTTAACCTGTAGATTTGTAGCCTGTAGTTTCGAAAAACAGAGCGCTGCTGGTGGTGTTGTAAGTGAAGGTAAGGTAGGTGCATCATCGTCACTTTGACTCAACTCTTTCAGCTCTGATTCGACTTGACTAGAGTCAAAACAAACGCGATAGACGAGATGAAATTGCTTTGCTTTCAATCAAATCTCTTGTGGCTTTTATTAAGAGTGAAATTCAGAAGCATCAGTCCCTTGTGATTATAATACGAGTATATACACTCGGTGTACATTTCAGGAAGCAGTAACCTTACTCGTATTGAGCCTCTGGGAGTTGGAAGACAGTGTTGCATGCCAGTAAAAAATTTGCAAAGGACTGACTTAGAGAAGTAGGTAGGTAGATCTAGTACATTACATATAAGGTGTAAAAGTATTCGCTGTAAATATTTTATGGGGTGAATCAGCCCATGAAACTGAAACAACTTTCCGCAAGAAATATAGGTCCAAATGTGAGAAAAAATTTTGGACCTCCCATACAAATTGGCTTGGTCGGTGGCAATTTTTTTTTCACCCTGTATATCACTGTTGGGCAGAGCGTTTACGACCGTAAAAATACGGCTGCTATCGCCATGTCTGACAAATCGTTGAGTGCTGATTCATAAAAATGGTGCATCACTATAGTGACAGATTGTTCGCTTGTGGAACCCTCGATTCAGTCGCCTCAAACGATACCCGCGGGAAGGATATGGGGTGATGCTATTCTAAGCTGGCATCACTCGGCACACTTAGCTTTGGTTATGTTATATTTACATACTTAGGTACTATTATCTTTTATTGAACATAGGGAAAGTTTAAATGACACTTTTCTTTACAATTTGATAAATGGCCAGCACTCGATGTCGTATTGTTGTAAAAACATTTTTCATCACAATTGGTTTTCAAAGAAAAACTTTTTATTAAGGGGACCCCTTGAAATTTTCCCTTACAACCAACTTAGCTTTTTACTCTTAAAGTCCTGGCAACTCCTACTCCTAGGAGAATATTATCATTATTTTAGGGACTACCCACAGTCTGTTCTGTAGGTACGTCATAAGCACATCAACCTACCCACTTCAGGGATCATTTTATTCTGGTTTTTCATACATAACAATAGTAACTTCCACTTGCTATGATCCTGGCATACTTCTATCGTTTCTATGCTCAACCGAAAATTCACCCCATAACCTTTTTCGGACATATTCAGGTGGGAAAAAGGTTAATTCGGAGGAACATGTCATCGATGCACATTTTGTATGAGAGGTCTATGCTTTAATACAGGGTTTTAGGAAAAGTGACAACCTTTCAAGGGATGAACCAGCTCATGAAACTGAACAACTTTCCCCAATTAACATAAGTCGAAATATTAAAAAAATCGTCGAAATACACTACAACTGACACCCTGTATAGTATAGTAACTAACAAATTTTCTAGCGTATCTTCTCCAGCCACAACAGTCCACTGCTGGACATGGGCCAATTAGTTTTGTTATTGTAAATATGTACCCACCCAATGCTTGTAAATTTTTGAAAATAAATAAAGAACTGGGCCAATTGAAAGGTATTGTCATACTCACCAGGGTTGGCGAGCACAGTGCAAGATAGTGTAGATATTTACAGAGAACGCTGCTGCCCGTTTCCTGGTTTCATCGCCTTTTACGATACCCGCGGGTAAAAATGGGGTGATGCTATTCTAAGCCGGCACCACACGGCACGTATCTATAAATGTAAGATTTTAAAAAATGAAATTGCGACGCTAAAGACTGCTAGCCCACGGAACAGCGGAAGTTTCAATGTTTCTAACATAAAAATAAAAGTTAGCGTAAAATGTAAGCTAGAATTCACTTCCTTTTGCCCAGCATCCATTTACAACTACATCCCAGGGACTCGTTGAAAAACTTCCAGTCTAGAGTTTTAGTCTTTAGAAAACTATTTTATATATTTTATAAAAATTTTGTGAAGTAGTTTTCAGTTTAGAGTAGTTTTAATAATTCAGTTACTTGGTTATTGCTACACCAGCAATAAGGCCGCCTATATTGTACCGAATTTTCTTTGTTATGTGTTTTGTACAAATAAAGCATTTGTATTGTGTTGTATTGTTATATTTCTAAAACCATTATCCATTTAGGCAGACAGAATCCTTTATAGGTACTTTCTGTATCTTATCTAGGACGAGACGAAATCTTTTGAAGAAAGAGGACGAGTTTAAAAGCTACATATCGGTCGAAAGAATATTTATATGGGGCACGGCACGACACTATTCAGCAAGTACAAAATCCATTTTATAGTAAGTTTCATTTCGAGTAAACAAAATTACTCGTGGACACGTAATCATCATATGTGACGTGCACTAATCACATACTTTAGTGAAACTAACTTGACGACCGATGTGGCGCAGTGGTAGTGCGACTGCCTTTGACGCAGAAGGTTCCGGGTTCGATTCTCGGTGGGTCACTCACAAAGTATTTATCACTTTGTGAATTTGTTCCCAGTCTGGTTAGGACATTGCGGGCTGAACCACCCGACTGTCCGTAAGTAAGATGGTTCCGTGTTTCGGATGGCACGTTAAGTCGTAGGTCTCGGTTGCTGTCTATGATCACTTAGACGGCAGTCATTACACAACCATGTCAGAAGCCTGCTACTTGTAGAAGGCGGTTGAAAAATTCTGACAGTAGGGTTCATCAGGTCGTTGGACGACTCACTGTCCCACACGAAAAGAGAAAGAGTGAATCTAACTGCAAGTAAGCGAAGTGCACTGTAAGTAAAAACATTTTTCTCTCCCGACACATGGGTTGGCTGGTAGAGATCTCTCATTAAGAGATAAGCTCGCCTTTGCGACAAATTTTGATGTATTAATTTTCTGTACTATTTATGCAATAAAGAATATATATATATATATATATATATATATATATATATTATAAGTACTTAGGCACATGTCTTCTCAAGCATTACTTGGAGCCGTACACACTTACATGATGTATCTACGGGTCGTTAATCCAGGCGACTTGGTTAATGGTCCGCAACTAAGCTTGTACTTCATCCGCTGCCATATTGTCACGACCAGCGTAACTGTCAGTACGCGCCCGTATGTGCGTGCATCGACCGTTAAGGTCAAGTTATGCTGGTCGCGACACTATTCTTTTTACTCTAGTTCCACTAATATTAGAGATTTAATTTGCGATACTCTAGCTAAAGTATGACCGTTCGAATAGGCCATATTTGACAGATGTCAAACCCCCACCAAAGGATATATCACCAAAGAAAAATAGACCTTATGTCATAGCACTGACATGTTTTTGACAGCTGTCAAATATGGCGTATTCGAACGTCGCCTTCTCATCTGCAGTAACTTTGAGTCTTTTTTTTTAGACTTAAAATTAGCTGAGTCAGCGTTTTTAATGACTTAAAATAAATCGTGTAGCAGGACCGAGATAGATGAGATATCACACAAGCAGTGGTCAGCATAAATACTAGACTATTTACAATGCACTTAATTTTTTTATACAGAAAGTTCATGGAACGAATGTGAGAACAGCTGTATATGATGACAAGAAGACATCCCTAATTTGATTCAATTATATAGGGTGATTGGAAGATTGATGCTTTCCTTTCAAGGGATGAACCAGCTCATGAAACTGAACAACTTTCCCCAAGGAACATGGGTCGAAAAATGAAAAATTTGGCCCACCCATACAAAATTACCGACTAAGTCAATTTATATGGGAGGACCAAAATTTTTTTTCATATTTCGACCTATGTTCCATGGGGAAAGTTGTTCAGTTTCATGAGCTGGTTCATCCCTTGAAAGGAAAGCATCAATTTTCCAAACACCCTGTATTTAGTCAGAACAGTTTCGGAGGATGTAAATCATGGTACCTATATAGAAAATTATTCTAAAAATAATAACATTTTGTGCTAGAACAGCATCGCATTTGACCGCAGCATGTCCGTAGAATAAAATGTTTTGTATTCAACATGTAAACGTCATGTTTGTTTTGCGGTTCTGTTGTTGGCATTTTGTTTCCGATGTGTGGTATTATTTTGCAAGTTGGTATTTTTTTAATTGGTGGAATAAAAATAATCAAGTTGTTTTACTGATTTATATAATATAAGGTGTAAAAAGATTTGCTGCAAATATTTTAAGGGGTGAACCAGCCCAAGAAACTGAACAACTTTCCTCAAGGAACTAATCGAGGTCGAAAGGTCGAAATATGAAAAAAAATGTTGGTCCTCCAATACAATATTACCATACCAACCGGTCAAGCCAATTTGTACGGAAGGTCAAAATTATTTTTCATATTTCGACATTTGCAGCTAATTTTTTTACACCCTGTATAGATCACATAGGTAGGGGGCGCGGGAAAAAAAATCCAAGTTTTTTATCTAGGTATGTAATTGTAACTAAACATTCTTAGCTAGATTTTTCAACAACAGATTAATTAATCGTTTCTGCAGCCTAACGTTTTCTCTCGTACTTGAAACGTCAGCTTTTGCGTTTGACCCGTTAGCTTTTATCTCGTCAATGAGCATCATCACTTTTATTTTAAAGGTTCGCACTTGGTCTTCGTCCATCGTGTCTAGTTCTGGTAGGAGACTGAGCAGGAAGTATTTTGTAGCGGGGTTGTCGGTTCGCATGAGTGCTGCGTTTGCAAGTTTCCTATATCGGCTTCTTGGAGCTGATCCCTGGTTTCTCAGCATGTGACGACGTTTACCACGGCTTGTGGTTGGTACAGGTTTGTCTTCTATTTCAGCTGGCATTTCACTAAGTGGATCTTCGATTTGTTCAGCGTACTCTAATTCTGGCTCTAGTCTTATTGTGAACACTTCAGATGATTCGTCGTGTACCTCCATTTGCTCTGACTTTATAGGATTCGTATTATTTAATTCGGTAAAATCAATACCAGACAAATCTATACCAAGGGGTTTCAGGTATGGAAGGAGGAACTGCAGGTATTTGCATAAATAGTAAGGTTTCTTGGTTTTCCCGCCATGTGTCCTCAAACTTCGTACGAAAGATGACCTTATATTTTTCCATTTGTCTTTGCATTCGTATACTGAAACAAAAGATAGTACGTTACTTTTTGCAGGCACTACTCAATGTTTGTTCCTATACCTACACATTATTTTTTATGAACGTAAATTGGTAGATACTATAGTGTACAAACCAAGTACAAACTTAAGCACTCTACTATACTAAACCTATAGATATTCTATAACAGAAAACCATACTTTAATATATTTACCCGTATATACCTTCCTTAGTTCAGTCAGTTTCGTTATTATTTTTAATGAAAACAAAGATACGGACAGAAGCACGCTTAGGCTTAAGAAAAAAAGTTGAAACAGAACTGTAGCATGATTAAAATAAAGTCGATATTTACTTGCATCACGGAACAGTTCAAAAAGTGCTCGGCAAACATATTATCAGCAGCGTCTAGATTTGACATTTAATGGATCTACGTAAACTGGGTGTAGGTATCCAACACATTATTGCGAACCAGTATAGTTAGATCTCTTTGAAGTAAGCCGATGTGCTGCTGATAGTACCGGCCTAAACGTTCAAGATTTGGCGCCATAAAATGAAGTATTGTTTTTACTTGCACTAAATCACGCAACAAGTTAACAAATTCACTAGAACTACGTAGAGTAAATGAATACTATATGGACTAAAGTTCTGCCATAGACTGTGACGTCACGGTAAAGATAAACAAGAATGCAAGTGTTGTTTACTCACCGGTCAGGTTGATCACGGAGGCGATTTCGTTCCACGCTTCCTCCAGAACCTCCTTGCGGTTGTACTCCGGCAGGTTGGAGTTGTAGAGGCATGGTCGTTTCTCGATTTCTAGAACGAGCGGGATTTCGAACGACATGGCGCGACGCTTGTGCCGCGCGTACTGGCCGCTGATTGGGTGCGGTGCGGCGCAGCGCGGCGTCGCGTGGTCCGTTCCCCCCGCGCCCCGCCGCGCCGCGTGCCCCCGCGTTCGCTTTCCCCGCCCCGCGACGCATGCAGTATGCCCCCCTCCGTCTTGCCGCCGTCGCGCCATGCCGCGTCGACGTCATGTCGTTATGTCATGTTGAAGTCGTGTCGTGCGCCGCGCATTGTGGCCGCGCCACCAAAATGAATCAGTCCGATCAGTTCTCCCCAGAACAACTCCTAAGCCCAGTCTGGCCCCAAGGGCGTGATTGGGCTGGTTGTTTGAACAACCAACCAAATATTTCCGGGTGAGCACGTGCTCCCCACCAAGCCGACCGGCGTAGATTTGATAGCCCCGGGGCTAAAATTAAAGTGTCCAACACCAAAAAAAAAAAAACAATGAATTTTGCATTCACTACTTCACTTTGCCCTCTGATCTTACCTAAGAATGAAAGACTTAATCTACTTCTTCCTTTAAGTAGGTACTTTTTTACCAATTCGTCTAATACGAGTTGCAACTTTCATCAATATCGGTTAACTTATCGCCTCTGTCCAATCCAAGTATACCTGTATGAAGGCAGTTAAAGTAAATAGCACGTATTTAAGCCATGTCAGCTACTAGAGAGGCTGTTGAAAAAACTCTGAACCAGGCGGTTTTCCGATTGGTTTGTAAACTCTGTGTCCAAAGCCATCCATGTCTTTATAAAGATGAACGCATACTTATCTTGGCGAACGAACAGAACTAACCGAACACATTTGCCTCCGAAAAAATCGGTTCGTTCGGTTCGTTCGCCGCGGATAAGTGTGCGTTCATAAATGCTCCATAATTATGATACTTACCTATGGATACGTCATAGGTGCACATAAATTATTAATTTAACATAAGTTCCCCTAAGTATTTAAGATGATCCTAGCACCTTCGAGCAACACGGTCTTCCGTTTGTAGCCTAGCACAAAAATCTCGAGAGTTGGGATTCCATCCCATCTTCCAGACCATTACGGAATGTAGGTTAAGTGTCGGTCCGCGATCAAAGTGATGACACCGCGATGCTTAGCCACGGTTGACGGTAGTTACTGATTTCCCATTCTACACTTAGTATAGCTCATTGGCTTATATAGTGCAGCGACCAGCGTAACTTGACCTCAATGCTCCAAACACGCTTGCACGGGCGCGTATTGACAGTTACGTTGGTCGTGACACTATGCAAGCGGATGAAGTATAGTAACTAGGTACACGTACCTACCTATACTTCTAGCACAGAATAAAATAATAGTACTAGCGTATAACATCATCCGATATAGAAAAGATCTGTAAATGGCGGCGGTTACCTAAGTATGAGGGAGAAATCATGAACGCCTGGTATAATATGTAATTGCCCCAGAAGGAGAGAGAAAGCGAGGCAATCGCCCATCAGATCGTTTCATTATCTGTACCTATGGGTCTACTTCTAGTCTCAGCCGGTGCCTGCACTATCAAAATATGAATAAGTACACTGGCGGCGAACAGAACCGAATGGCGTAGGTACCTACTACGTCCGTCCACATAGAAGAAGCACCTACGTGGTAGGAAAAAATCGCATGAACTTAGCTCCTAGTTCATTTGTTTTTATTATACTTTCAGAAATGAAGACGGAATAAACAAAATGGCCCCCGCTGCTTTCACGGCGGCATCACGGCAGGTGTGCTTTTTTAGCTTTATTCCCTGTATTTACGAGTGCACGTAAAAGCGGCATAAACTTGCATTAATAAGAAAAATTGCGAACCACGAAAGTTTAGATGGAAAACTCTGGGAAGTCCAATAAAAATGAAACCCACGGCGTGTTCATTGTAGGACGTTGTAAAGGTATTATTGGAAATAAAGGAAAAGGATGGCAACCCGGAGTGCATATAAGCTCGAAAATCCATAGACTCGGGCTCACTTTTTGGATTGCGTGTTGCGAAGCGGACGTGATTGGTGTTAATTTTGTTTTCTATTGCTATTACAGTTTTTCTTTGTTAATTCTTAATTAATTGGTTAAATAAAATTACTTTTCTCTATTTATTGCTCTCTTTTCCATTACTGATTCCTTATATCAGCAGCGGGATAAGATTATCTCACCCCCACAAATTAAATAATCCGTTCGTAGCCATCTTTGTTCAAATTTTTATTTTTTAAAAAAAGTACACCATCCTTCCGCTTAGCACGTGCTGTGTCCCTAATCTTAGTGCTTTTTGTGCTTTTGAGTGTGTGATTCCAGATCAAAATGGATCCTACTGCTAGGTCGAGTCGGTCTCGGTCGCGACACCGCGATCATGATGCGCGTGGTTCTCGCCGTCGACGTTCACGGAGCCGAAATTCTCGTGGGCGCCCATCGCGGAGCGCAACACGTCGCCAACATACGGAACACGCCGGCAGCCATGCCCGTGATCACCAGTGTCGTGAGCATAATTCGAGCTACAAGCATCGTGACGATGGGCGTGACCGCAGCCGCAGCCGTCATGAAGACCGGCTCAGCCATGGGCGCAATCATCAGGGTAGTGCACGTACTCCAAACCCCGGGCCTCGTAGCTCTGGGCGCGTTCCTAAATCTAATCGCCAGCGTAGCGTACATACTCCTAGTGTCCAGCCTCGTGATGACGAACCCGATCGGAGCCGTCATTATGACAGGCGCAGCCGAAGTCCTAAGCGCCGACGAGGTAAACGTGAACGTAGCCGCAAACTTTCCGAACCCAGAAATTCACAGGTTAGCTCACACACATCACAATTGTTCCCGTAGAGACAGCCGTCCGCCGTCGTCTTGGGACACCATCGTTTCGAGACTAAATGCCCTAGAAAGCAGTTCTCAGGTGCAGCCATCAGTTGGACGAGTGGCGGAGGAGTTGGCTCAAGCTATACAAACAGTTACGTCCGTGAGTACGCATAATTTTTATGTGTCTAATTTTGATCCCAATATTCATAACGTAGACGACTGGTTTGCCGAAGTTGATAGGGCTAAAATCGTTAACCGATGGGATGATTATGTGTGTTTAGCTCGTATTGGAAATTGTCTGAAAGGTGACGCAAAGACGTGGCTAAATGAGTGGGTTTCTAGTGACCGCTCATGGACTAATTTTAAAAAGGACTTTAAACCCTTGTGTGCTAGAAAACTTGATCTAGCTAGCATCTTATACGAAGTTATGTCTACTGATTCCGACAATTTCCGTACGTATGCTGAATATGCGCGCCGGTCCCTCCTGCGCCTACGCATAGTCAAAGGTTTGAGTGACGAACTAATTACATCCATAATCATTCGAGGAATTAAAAGCCCACACGTCAAAGCCGCTGCAACAAATGCAAACTTGCAGCCCAATGAAATAGTTAACTTTCTATCCACTTTTATAAAGCCGGTTACCAATTCTGCCACGGACTCCCGGAAATCGCGTCCAAACTCATTACTAAACACCAATACTAACAATAAGTCAAATAAATTCAAACGGCCCGTTTCTAAGTGTTTTATCTGCGCGGATCCGCAGCACAAGTCAGCAGGTTGTCCGAATAGATCTCAGATTAAAAGCGGTGAGCAAAATAACACTAATAACCAACCTAGTAAAATCATCACGTGTGAATTTTGTAAAAAGAAAGGCCATGACGTCACATCTTGTTATGCAAAGCAGAGATCAGAAGCAAAAAACAGAACTGTTAACCTTTGTTTATCATCATCTAAAGACCGCAATGATATCGTTGTAGGTAGAATTCAAGGCGTTCTAGTTGACGTATTAATCGATAGTGGCGCTATAGACGTTTCACTTATTTCCTCATCAGTAGTAGATCAACTGTCGTGTGTGCGTAAACCAATCTATGCAAAAATAAAAGGTTTAGGTAGGTCGTCGATCACTACAATTACTTCATACGTCACACTAAGTATCGAACTTGAGGGTATTTCGCACGAGGTAGACATGTTAGTAGTGCCGAGTGAAGTTATGAATGTGCAGTGCATTATAGGTACAGATGTGTTAGACAGAGATGGCGTGACATTTGTCCGTACGAAATATTCGAAACGCATTCTATGCGAACCTAAATGTGCGTCATCACCGATTCAAGTCTCGGTTGTTGAGCCAAATATGCAGCCTCACATCGAAACAGAGATAAAAGGAGACGATTTTCACAAATTGAAATCTATTATAGACAAATACTCGGATTTTATGATTTCTGGTACCGCAACGACTACGGTCAAAACCGGTAGCATGCATATTCGACTGAACAACGACACTCCTGTTTACTATAGACCGTACAAAATGTCGTATGGTGAAAAACTAAAAGTACGTGAGATTATTCAGGATCTTTTATCGAAAGGTATCATACGCGAATCTGAATCTCCGTATTCTAGCCCAATCTTGCTCGTCAAGAAGAAAAATGGAGCTGATCGAATGTGCGTCGATTTTCGGGCACTTAATCGGATAACAATTAAAGATAGATTCCCGTTACCCCTAATAGATGATCATGTGGACAGATTAGGCAAAAGTAAATTCTTTACTACTTTGGATATGGCCACAGGCTTCCATCAGATTCAGCTGGACGAGAAATCTATACCTTTGACAGGATTTGTAACGCCCGAAGGACACTACGAATACGTGAAAATGCCGTATGGCTTAGCCAACGCGCCCATAGTGTACCAACGGATAATTAGTCATACATTGCGCGATTTCATTGCTGCCGGGAAAGTCCTAGTATACATTGACGACTGTCTTATTTTACATGATTCAATCGAGGACGGCTTACAGACGTTAGACGAAGTGTTAGGCACATTAACTAAAGCTGGCTTCTCTATTAACATGAGTAAGTGTTCATTTTTGTGTACCAAAATTGAATACCTAGGTCGCGTTATTTCTAATGGTGAAGTGCGTCCGTCCCCAAGTAAGGTCCAGGCTCTTGCTAACTCACCAACTCCGCAAAATGTTAAGCAGGTCAGGCAATTTTTGGGTTTGGCCGGGTATTTTAGGAAATACATTGCGGGGTATTCTTCTAAAACGGCATGCATAGCACGATTGACTAGAAAAGGTGAGGACTTCTGTTGGGGTTCAGAGCAAGAGCGTGTGAGACAGGAAATAATCTCATGTCTCACTAGCGAACCAGTGTTAGCAATATTTGATAACGAACTCCCTACAGAGGTTCACACTGATGCGAGCTGTTTAGGATACGGAGGTATCTTATTACAGACTCATAAGGATGGTAGTAAGCGAGTGGTCGGTTATTACAGCCAAGTTACACAGGGCGCAGAACAAAAATACCATTCTTACGAGCTCGAGACACTCGCGGTCGTAAAAACATTACGTCATTTTAGACATTATTTGGTAGGCATTCAATTTACGCTAGTAACCGATTGCAATGCACTGAAGGCAACCCAAAACAAACGCGATCTGTTACCGCGTGTGGCAAGGTGGTGGATTTATCTCCAAGATTTCAATTTTACAATCTTTTACCGAAAGGGTTCCATGATGCCACACGCGGACTACTTAAGTCGTAACCCGTGTCGCGAAGTAAATAATATCGAACGGCCGCGTAATTGGGCGCAAATTGCGCAAGCAGGAGATGAGGAAACTCAAGCGTTGATGAACGCTTTAGATCAGGGACAGGTAGATTCAACACGTTACGTTAAAAAGAACGGCATACTTTTTTATAAGTATACACCAGTAGGTGAAGAGTCCCGTTTACTTTGTTTTGTTCCGAAGGGTCAACGCTTGAGCCTCCTCAGGATTTTTCATGATGAGCACAGTCACATAAATGTCGATAAAACTGTCGATTTAATTATAAGACATTTCTGGTTTCCTGGCCTAAGGGCTTTTGTCAAGAAATACATTTCGCATTGTCTAACTTGTATAGCTTACAAACGGGTTCCTCGAGCCCCTCTTCAACCAATCACGTCTTGGCAGAAACCAGGTATGCCATTTGATACACTGCACGCTGATGTATTAGGACCGCTACCCGAATCTCGCGGTTACAAGCACGTTATGCTGGTAGTTGACGCATATACGAAGTATTGCCTGCTTACGCCCTTACTTCGGCAAGACACTGACGAGCTTAAACGTGTTTTTAAAAACGTAATTTCCTTATTCGGGACTCCGAAGTTAGTAGTATGTGACAGAGGCCGGATGTTCGAATCTTGCGCGTTCACGAGTTGGATGCAAATCCTGGGCGTTCAGCTGCATCATATCACGACAGAAATGCACCACGCCAACGGGCAAGTTGAGCGCTATGTGCGGACAGTTTTGAATATGCTTAGGATTGAGGTTAATCACAAGAAAAATGAATGGGCGGATGAACTTTGGCAGCTACAATTAATTTTGAATTTAACGAAACAAAAGACTACACAGTCATCGCCCTTGAATCTTCTAGTAGGCTATGAAAGCGCTACACCTGCAATTCGCGCTTTGGTACGGGATATTGCAACTGGACCTTTTAATTTAAATCGTGAAGTTACACGAGAGATGACAAGGCAGAGGACGGCCGAGCGGTTGGCTGAAAATCAAAGTCAACAGGATGATTACGTTAACAAGGATAGGCGTTCTCCTTCTGTCTTTCAGGCTAATGACATCGTGTTTGTCATCAAGTACGCGCAGTCAAAGGGAAAGCTTGATCCTGGTATGCGCGGGCCCTATCGAGTGGTCAGATGCCTGGACCATGATCGCTATGAGCTCAAACTGTTGGCGGGAGCTTATGGAAAAACAACTGTACGTAGTATGAGTATGATGTTCCATACAAGGTCTTAAAGCGAACTAGCAAGTTTTTCGAACTGCAGTATCCGAATAGACGGGCGACTGTGTCTGTAGATAGGCTCAAGCCAGCTTATTTACTAGATAACACAGATTGTGAATTTGCGACACCAAATCTTAACAATACGCATGTACAGGGCAAAGTTCACGATGAACACACGCGGAAAACAACGCGTAGCGGACGTGTCGTCAGAATGCCCGTGCGTTTTATGTAGGTTATATAGGTAAGCATTATTAGTTCTTATTTAATGTAAGTTCGGTAGAATTATCCACACTCGCATAAGGCAAGCTGCAGAGACACTAGCTACAAATCATCTTGATGGTCGGTTATCCATACATCATGGGCCAATATAATAGCAGAAATGAAGAAATTTTCGTCGCACAGGCAGGAGCAAGCCAGCAGATCGAAGATTTGAAGAGCAAGATGAGCGCCTATGGCATAGCCGTAGTAGCAATCACGGTCAGTGTCATGTTGATTTTAATTTGTCTCTGTTGTAAGCGTTGCAACAAATGCACCAAGAATTGGGTTCAAGGGCAGTTACGAGATGTTATAGTAATGCCACAAGTACCAGATACCCAGACAAGGACCGGACAGCAGTGTTCTACACCTTCTACTAAGGTGGTATTTTCTTAGTTATTAATTTTCATATGAATTACTTACTTGTTCACGTTAGTCTAATACGTATATATTTTATGAGCAACATTTCGTTAAAATTTGACAGACGTTATTTTTTTTGTGTGAAGTTTAAAATAATGTATTAATTCCGTAAAAACTATGTCATTTGTATAGTGATACATTGTTTAACCATGTTGTGTAAATCTGTTTCAGTTTGTATAATTATTTTTTTTCTAACTACCAAGATTCGAACCTACTATTTGAGCAAATAGGTATCTACCAACTGAGTCATATTCAAAGCAGCGCAAAGCAAAATGTATAGAATGAATGTTGTCATTATCACACTGTTAGCTAGAGTATAATATTACAAGATTGTTATTGTATTCGGATTTTTGTCGGATTGCATATTTGTATTGATTGAGTTGGAACTTTGTAATTCTGTTTACTGTGAGCTATTTGTTACTGTGAGCTATTTGTATCTTTATAGTTTCTTGTTAAAAATTTGATAAAAATTCTTTTTCACCCAAATTTTAGGAGGGGTGTGATGTAGGGGCATGTGCACCTACCAAAATGCTTGCGTTTGCGATTTGCATAGCCACGAGGCGCGGACACGCCAGTCGTCCTCCGCGCTCGCCCAGACATAGACATGCAATAGAAAGCATGAACTTTGTGACTTTAATTAAGTACTAATTACTGAGTTGTAACATGTGTTGAGAACTGTGCAATATACCCGGACTTTCGTGAACTGATTTTCCTTGTTTCACTCACTGGGTATCACCACTGTACGTAGTATGAGTTTAGCTGAGTCTATAGGTGTGTACTTAGTTTTAGGCCGTGAGGCGGCAGACTGGTGATTATTTGAAGGTTGCGTGTTCACAATGAAACAAGGAAAATCAGTTCACGAAAGTCCGGGTATATTGCACAGTTCTCAACACATGTTACAACTCAGTAATTAGTACTTAATTAAAGTCACAAAGTTCATGCTTTCTATTGCATGTCTATGTCTGGGCGAGCGCGGAGGACGACTGGCGTGTCCGCGCCTCGTGGCTATGCAAATCGCAAACGCAAGCATTTTGGTAGGTGCACATGCCCCTACACAACTTATGCCGCAGCTCAGTTCATGGTACATTGGAAAGGAGAATGGACGCCTGAGTCTTGTGCCGCCTTTTTTGAAGGTGAGTTTATAAGTCTGTGTGGTATGCCAACTTTGTGCCTATGCCTACAGAAATTGGGAGTAGTCTGTGTGGTATAATAACTTTGTGTCTATGCCTACAGCAACTGTGAGAAGTCTGTGTGGTATGCAAACTTTGTGCCTATGCCTACTGCAACTGTGAGAAGTCTGTGTGGTATGCAAACTTTGCGCCTATGCCTACAGCAACTGTGAATAGTCTGTGTATGGTATGCAAACTTTGTGCCTATGCCTACAGCAACTGTGAAAAGTCTGTGTGGCATGCAAACTTTGTGCCTATGCCTGCAGCCACAAGGTGATGTACGAAGCTATATCTCCCGTGTCAAATCTGTGTCGTATTCTAACTTTGCGCCTATGCCTTCAGTGGATTTCATTATTTTGCCCACATTAATGGATTCATGTTTCCTTTTACATATTTGTTTGTGATTTCCTAGAAAAAGCATAAATAAATTTATTTCTGTCAATGATAGATATGTTGAGAATTGAAATGAACCTGTAAATTACAACAAAAAATTTCATTTCAGCTGCCAATGATGACGAGGATAACCAGCCAGGTACATCTACTGGAAGTGATGACTTTGCTCTAGCAACTAATGATGGATTACACGAACCGGAGGCATCCCTGTCAAAACAGATGGACTTGAGAGGGCCTGACGAGGACGCCAGGATGTCAGGAGAGGCCGTATTGGAAATAAAGGAAAAGGATGGCAACCCGGAGTGCATATAAGCTCGAAAATCCATAGACTCGGGCTCACTTTTTGGATTGCGTGTTGCGAAGCGGACGTGATTGGTGTTAATTTTGTTTTCTATTGCTATTACAGTTTTTCTTTGTTAATTCTTAATTAATTGGTTAAATAAAATTACTTTTCTCTATTTATTGCTCTCTTTTCCATTACTGATTCCTTATAGTATTTTATTACTTATTATAATTAGATCTTGTTGGTTGTTTTTTCGACAGCAGTGAGTGAGAAGTAATTTTTGTAAGTTCATTTTTTATTGTTGTTTTATAGCAGTCTTTCTTTGAGTACCTAATTTATCTATAATATTTTGTAACATGACTACTGTTTATGTAGGTAAGTAGAACAATTATCATTTAGACTGACTTCTACACGAACTCTAGCCGGGTTATGACGTGCACCGTAGAGACTTATCTTGCGCGCGAGTAGTCTTCAGACGTGCCTAGTCGTACGAGTTTTATTAAAACAAGTGAATAATTTTGACATATTATATACATTTCCTCTACCCCTTTGTGTCAAAATTCTTTTCTGGCTTTGATAAAACCCATACAATTTGGCACTTCTGAAGCCTAGTCGCGCGTCTACGGTGCACATCGTAAGTCGGTAGTATAAGATATCAGGTGGAGGAAAAGTAAAACCAAAATGAATATCACAAGTGTTTATTTTGCACTGACCACTTTTCACTAAAAAGCTGTTATCTTTAACTATTTAACTAAATCCGAAAATACTTGTCGTCTCTTGGTGACGGTCCGATCACCACTGCTGGACCGATCAGCCGTCCGGCCGAACGTTTTGCCAGCAGTGGGGATAACGGAAACGAAGGCTACACGTAAACAACTACAACGAACACCGATTCGCAACTTTCAAAGTTTACATTTTACAGAATTAAAAATATTTAAAAGTAGTAAAAATTAGTAAACTGTATAAATATTAACTTAAGCTTAAATACGCACACACATAATTATTTCTTATATTTGTAGAAATAACGGAGATCAACGTTTAATACAAGCAATTCTTTTCAACATCGTTTAGCATCTTTTATACCGGAAATCACATTTGATAATTATCATATAGTTTGTAATAGTCTAAAGATGAAGAACTATGATTTCTAACATTCGGCCTTTCCTGACAATAAGTTTGTCCTCAAACTTCAGTGGTGAGATACATAAAAAATGGTGTAAACATTTTATACAAAATCTAGGTTTCTTATCAATTTATGGCATGACAAAATTTAATTTTTATATCTTAACATTTTTGTGCCATTCTAAGCAACACTATTTTCTATAATGCATAGCTAACAGATCTCTCAACACTGCTCTATTTTAAAATATTAACTCAAAATAGGTAATGGATAATTATGACAACGCTATTTTAACTTATAAATACTTATAATTCATTATAAAGTAGCTAGTGGATCTATCAACACTGCTCTACTTTACAATATAAACTCAAACTAGCCAGTGGATCTCTCAACACTGCTCTAGTTTAAAATATTAACTCAAAATAGGTCATGGATAATTATGACAACGCTATTTTAACTTATAAATACTTATAATTCATTATAAAAGTAGCCAGTGGATCTATCAACACTGCTCTACTTTACAATATAAACTCAAACTAGCCAGTGGATCTCTCAACACTGCTCTAGTTTATAAACCCCAATTCATTATAAAGTAGCTAGTGGATCTATCAATACTGCTCTACTTCACAATATAAACTCAAACTAGCCAGTGGATCTCTCAACACTGCTTTAGTTTATAAACCCCAATTCATTATAAAGTAGCCAGTGGATTTATCAACACTGCTCTACTTCACAATATAAACTCAAACTAGCCAGTAGATCTCTCAACACTGCTTTAGTTTATAAACACCAATTCATTATAAAGTAGCCAGTGGATCTATCAACACTGCTCTACTTTACAATATAAACTCAAACAAGCCAGTGGATCTCTCAACACTGCTCTAGTTTATAAACACCAATTCATTACAAAGTAGCCAGTGGATCTATCAACCAGCACTGCTCTACTTTACAATATAAACTCAAACTAGCCAGTGGATCTATCAACACTGCTCTACTTTACAATATAAACTCAAACTAGCCAGTGGATCTCTCAACACTGCTCTAGTTTATAAACACCAATTTATTTTAAAGTAGCTAGAGGATCTATCAACACTGCTCTACTTTAACACTAACTCAAACTAATCAGTGACTCTCAACACCGGTATACAAAATAACGCCTCTTTCCCGGAGGGCAAGTGAAGACCACATCCTTCCATTTATGTATTCCAATACCACTTTAGAGCACAATTCAGAGCTATCAAAAATCAGCAAGCAAATTAAACAGATGAAATCAGAAACTCCACTATAGGAAACTATAAGCTACCACGACATACATCAGTTCACTGCAATCTACATCCTAATAACAGGATGCATGGTAGCGTCAGCAGTTTACGTGTACCGGTGCGTGCGTCGTCGTCGTCGTCTTAGCGGAAGCGTCAACTTACAGTCGAAAGTTGAAAATCATCCAACACACACCGATGAGATCCCAAAACCGCTAACTCAACCTAGACGCGCGCACACGACTCTGCCGTTAGCGCAAGAAAACATAGAATTGAAGACGCTTTCAAACACCACCTGCGCTACGATCAAGCAAGACAGAGCGACGTCACCAATCATCAAAAGACCGATCATTAATGAATTTTAATAAGTCTAGCAAAAGAACCTGACATGTAATTTTATAAGAATGACATGTATTTTAATAAGTTAACCTCAGTTTAAGCATAGGTTTGCTTTTAATATTCAATTGCTATTTCACCTCATCTCATCTCATCTCATCTCATCTCATCTCAATCTCTTCTTCTCTCGCCCGGGAGCATGTACGGTCTGTACGCCGCACATCGGATTGCACTCTCAGCAATTTACTCCACATGGCGAGTATTAGGTCACTACGCGATAAGCACTCATTACGCGTGTACTCACTATCACCACTCTATTCTCTAAGGCTAATTATCACCAATAAAGTCATTAATTGACCTTGAGAGGTTAGTTATATCAACAATATCAATGTGCAAGTAAATCAACCCGTACAGCTAGGATACCGACACGAAACACCCTTTCGCTTCTCTATCTTCTTCTGCAACATTCTTCAACCTTTCCATACACGCTCGTCGGTTTAAGATTCTCGTGACCTGACATTTTTTAGAACGTCCCAGATTTGATCTTAATACGTTCGTCTAAGTCTTCCTCTTCCAGCGTTCCCATGCACGCTCTCCGTACATACTTTCATCTCATTGTTAATCTTCGTTCATTCGGCCTCCCAACACAACTTAACCACCTATGAGCTCCTTTTCTATACTAGTTACTGCGTCTTTTTATTTTTATTACAACCACGATCCCTTTTCACGCTATTCCTTATCCTGTCACTCAACTTTCTCAAATCATAATTCTTACAAGATGTCAAACAACAAATTTAAACTGTACAAATGTATCCTCAAACCCTTATAGACTTACGGCATCTAACTATGGTAAAATGATGTACACTCAAATCTAGAAATACTTCAAAGATTTCATAACAAGATATTGAGACAAATAACTGGAGCTTCAAGGTTTGTGACCAATAATAACATAACGACCTAAACATGACATCCGTAAAGGGAGAAATACAGAACAAAACTCAAGTCACCATCCAAATCAACTGGTAACAAATCTGATGTAGTAGACTACGGCATAACAGGCCCTGTGGTCTCTAACTTGTGAACATCACTGGAAGTTTGCACGGTACATTCAGACTACCTGCACACAAGTTGCTAAATGTCTAAAAAGCGACAGTTGCAAGAAAATGGAGTAACATATATAGTCCTTAACGCTCTCATTTCTAACGGATTTATTATTTTTCTTCACTACTTCACTCTCATACACAAGTGTTGATATTTGGTACTACCACTATCAATAATAGTGATTTAATAATTTATATCTTCAAAATAATACCTAATCATATATATGTATATATTCTGGGTCGCTAGATTTATCACTTTCACTTAATATTCTTAATTATTATTATTTAGAATTTATCCACGTCTGCAATCTTCCGCCTATAACTTGCAGTAATCTAATTACGCCATGTTAGTGCCCGGTAACTTAATACCTACTTATAATTTTATGAGGATTTAACTACTTTAGACGATCTATTAAATATAGGAAGTAACTTTTTGCTTTTACAAACATTACTAATACCAGGCACTGCTTGTTTTTTTTTTAAACATCCTTAGCACTTTGTTACAACCTTGCCCTTTGAAACACACCATTGGAATTGGACTGCATTAAATTTAAAAAACCAAAAGACATCTTCTAGAACTGATAACTGGTAATAGAGGCTGTGAGATATCTAGTCTTCCCTGATTGGAATTTGATGAGAACCACTAATGAAGTCAAGGCTAGTTATTTATTCCCGTTTAGTAAATCTAATCTAATAGAATAGCTACAAAAAAATAGGCCATTTCTACTCAAGAGACGAAAATTTATGAATTTGAATTTGGAACGTGGTGAATATTTGTTGTTTTTGAAACGAAAATTTTCTTTGCAATACTAGTGAGTGTGAGCATCTGCTATTAGATTCATAACATATATTATATTGTAGTACACACATAGTTAAAACTAAAAAGATATGTGTAAGATTTTATTTTTCCTTTAGCGCCATCCATGGCAAGCAACGGCCATCGACCAATGACCAAAAAGCTTCTCAATTTTATGTGATGAAACGTTTATATATTTAAAAAAAATGTCTATAACTTTATTCCCTTGCCACAAAAGTATTTTTTTTTTTTTGGGTCTAACAATTTAGTGTTCAGAAGCATAAGCGATGTCCGATGGTTTTTCTAGCAGACCAAAATGATTGGGTTAGCATAGCATGAGTTCGACCCTTCTGCAATATCTTTATTAACCACATCCATGTCCATTTTGCGTACAATGTCTCGTTCTACGTTACTCACTCGTCGTTGGTCAGGGTCCATTGACAACAGAACTGTGTGCATCTTTTAATTCGATTGTCATCTCGGTAACGTCTGTACTACCTAACACTAATAAATTTTGAGTAAAACACGCTCTGTATTAACTACTTTAACAATATTCAGCTTACGTGCCGATGTAAGATTGGGGTTAACATTTTTCTGGTATTTTGTAATAGGCAGAGATCAAATGAATATAGAATCCTATTACAAGTAGTTTCTGTCTCATCAGATTGTGACTGCTAGATCATTAACATATCTATCTTCTTTTAGATTTAAAGTTTCTTCAGTTAACTAGAATACATCTACTTTACATTCACCTTTATCCAACCCGTAAACGCCTCGTATAGACACACACTATATATATACTCATGAACTTATAAACACAAAAATAACAAATAAACATCTTAGACGCTCGTCTATTCTGCCCAACTCTAAATTGTCCACGATCGTACAAACTTATTTGATTGCTTTCTTTTTTAAACAACGTTGCTCTGAACTAAGACAGGTACAAACCTACTGTCACTAAACTAAACTTAAATTGTCAAAAACCATAGCCTTGAACCTGCCCATGGTCACCAAATCGCCATATAAAACATAGAACAACACTACTTCGACAAAAATAGCTGCCTTGAATACTATAGTTGAGTGTGTATAGGTATATGAATGAAAAATCTGATATAGCACGTCGCATGAAAGTAACTAAAGCTTCACAAGATTACAAATTAATTTAGTTCACATACCTACCTCAGAACGGTTAATTCTATCCGACTTGACTCCATTTTACACTTTACTCTTTTTCTCGACGCATGGGATACGAATTTACAGAACTATCAACTTGGATTCATTAGTCTAAACCACTTATTGACCAACATTACAAAGGGAACTACCGTGATTTCTATCTATCTGTCATAGACCCAATGTATCCTCCAAAACGAGAATTTACCTGTATCGATTTTTGCAGGTAAGTTAATTATACCCAAAATCAATTATTAATTATAAATTA
Source organism: Keiferia lycopersicella (assembly GCA_029255805.1). NCBI lineage: Eukaryota > Metazoa > Arthropoda > Insecta > Lepidoptera > Gelechiidae > Keiferia > Keiferia lycopersicella. The sequence continues at coordinate 4,134,121 of JARACZ010000010.1, forward strand.
TTTATCAATTATAAATTCCAACAACAACAAAAAAAAAAAACAGTGCGAATAATGTTTACATCTTGATGACGAAGACACAAGCTCCCACTATGAACAAATAAAATTACGCTGCAGATTATCCACTCACCACAAACAAATCCTGTTTCTTTGTAATATATTCGGCTGCGGCGCCCGCACGGCAGGCAGGCTGCGGCGCCCACACGACAGGCAGGCTGCGACGCCCGCACGACAAGCAGGCTGCGACGCTCGCACGACAGGCAGGCTGCGACGCTCGCACGGCTTTAAGCGCCGAGGCCGCCGTACTGGTATTATCTTCCAACTGGACTAAGTTCTCATTTTCTTTGCATCTGGAAAAGCCAGCGCGGAGAAGTATCAATGTCTAATAATAACAGGTTATATTTTGACAAGTGAACTGAGCACAATTTACTTTAATGCACCAAAAATATTTTTCTTTTACTCCATGTTGTAAATAAAAACAGAAGTAAACCAAAAAAAAGAAACGTTTTGGTTTTAGAAATATGTAAATATATATAACTATAATAGCCCACCACTCAAACAAGTTTTGAACAACTCCGTTGTAATTTGAATTAAGGTCTTAGCTTCTCTAATAAAAATTAAATATCTTATACACACTTTCAAAACAGGGCAAAAGGGAAACACGAAGTAGGAAAAAGACAGGGGAAAAAAAAAACTAATATAAAATACCACACTAAATTACTCGCCTGTTAATTCGTCTTTATTCCACCAGTTATGACTGTCTCCACCGACGACGTCTAGGTCTTACGGTGGCTGTTCCCGCAGGCAGAACGTCTCTCGCGGCTCCAACATCTTGAGCGAGATTCACGCCAACGCGCGTACGATCCTTTGAGCGCGATCGCCGCGCACTCTGTTTTCGCCTTGATAGGGATCGTTCATCAGGATAAGATGAGCTGTTGATACTGCGATGCCGCGTACGTGGACATAACGTACGTTCTCCTTTTTGATTCTTAGTTATGTGGGCGGTTTTCTTTGTTCCACTTCTGATATAAGATATCAGGTGGAGGAAAAGTAAAACCAAAATGAATATCACAAGTGTTTATTTTGCACTGACCACTTTTCACTAAAAAGCTGTTATCTTTAACTATTTAACTAAATCCGAAAATACTTGTCGTCTCTTGGTGACGGTCCGATCACCACTGCTGGACCGATCAGCCGTCCGGCCGAACGTTTTGCCAGCAGTGGGGATAACGGAGACGAAGGCTACATGTAAACAACTACAACGAACACCGATTCGCAACTTTCAAAGTTTACATTTTACAGAATTAAAAATATTTAAAAGTAGTAAAAATTAGTAAACTGTATAAATATTAACTTAAGCTTAAATACGCACACACATAATTATTTCTTATATTTGTAGAAATAACGGAGATCAACGTTTAATACAAGCAATTCTTTTCAACATCGTTTAGCATCTTTTATACCGGAAATCACATTTGATAATTATCATATAGTTTGTAATAGTCTAAAGATGAAGAACTATGATTTCTAACAGTAGGTACCTTACCTATCCCAAAAATACCAAACATAGCCTCAAAAAATGTACCTACCGTCACTTAAAATAGCACTGGTAGCTATTTAAAAAAGAAATGTGAAAGGGTAAAAGGACTTGCCAAAGACATGAACATAAATTAACATCTCTTTGCAGTAACATTACTTTGATGACATAAATATTATTTAAACAAGGTACCCGCTTTTGTTCCGACATTGTTTGCTTCCCAGTCTTTCTCTTTAGGTTTTTCGTTAGACCCTCATCACGCAAATAAAGGGTGCAAATGAGCGGTAACACCGATGTAAGTACACAAAAAGTTTTATACGTAGCTAGTACTATAGTACTAGGTACTGGTAAATGTAATACAAAGGAGCTCTTTTTTGAATTTTTGTCTGCTACTAAATTGCGCTTGTATCACACGTTCTAAAAATAGTTTTTTAAAGAAACGATCTTATTGAAAAACGTGACACGTGTTCTAGAACTAGATTTTTTAAAGAAACGGTCCCCTAGAAGAACTGACATCTCGCTCATATGTCATATATTTTTTTCGATAGAGTGGCAAACATTAATGTCTCCAATTCGGGGTCGTTTACCTGATCGAGATATACATACTAGGTACTCAAATCCATTCATGCATCATCGCTTTAGTAAACTCAAGTCTCACACATAAGAAAAAAAAAACGAGTAACTAATTGCTTAGTACCTACAGGGTTATTTTTAGTCAGTAGGTACACAAATTATGTTTCTACTCATGCTTCCGATCTACTTTTACTATGAGGCCAACTGCGAAATCGCAAAAAAAGGGTGTTCCATACATTTTTGCCGAGTATCTAGGTCAACGATACGTGACGATACCTATTATATTGTTAGGGTTTAACTTTTATATGGAACACCCAATGTTTTTGCATCTTTGCTGGTGTCTCCATAGTAAAAGTTGTTCAGAATCATATGAGTAGAAACACCCTACAAAGTTTGTGTACTGAACTGACTAAAAAATAACCCTGCAGGAATTGAAATATGACCATTCCCTGGATTTGTCCTTACGTTACCAGGAATATAGGAAATACAGGTATAAAACGATAGTATTTATTGCTCTGTAAATTAGGACAGTCATTCATAAAAGAAATTAACTAATAAAATTAAAAAAAGAAGGTATAGACTTTTGTTTTCTGTTGGTTTGCAAAAAAAAATTCTGTGGAAGTCACGTCATCGTATACTTACTACCAAACAAATAAATCAACCAGTCATACGCTTTTGTATTCAATGAAATAAATAAAACTTTATGAACTCCATTTATTTTCGACGCGTGATATTAAATTCCTTTGTCTTTTATGTATGAATACAAATTATTTGGAATTTGTGTCGGAAATTCCGAACGTCAGAATATACGATTTACGTTTTAACATGTAAAATGAGTACAATTTACAGTTTAAATGATTATAGTTTTTGAAATCCGCAATAACATGACAATGACAATGTTGAAATTCAAATTAAATTTTCATAGGTTTTTGAGTAAAAACAAGTAAAACTGAATTGTCCCGGAATTTTTAATGAAATTATCTATGATGCAATATTATCGCATATTTACCTTGTATGAGTATGACGCGCTTGAAATGTTTCTATAATATCATATCACACTTTGTCATTCATCTGAAAATACAAAATATTTGGTCGATTGTACAGTACAGTGAGCGCAACAGATAACTGTTGCGCGCTGCATTCGGGGCCGGCCGACGGGGATGCCAGCTGTCGCCATTTTACCCCACTTTTAGGGGAAAATTACGCATTAGGCAGACATTGTATAGTAAAAGGTGTAAAAATATTTGCTGTAAATATTTTAGGGAAGAATCAGCCCATGAAACTGAACAACTTTCCCCAAAAAACATAGGTCGAAATATGCAAAATAAATAAATTACTGTCATACAAATTGACATGGTCGGTTGGTACCTTTTGCATAGGAGTTTCAAAAAATTATTTTTTACACCCGGTATAAAGTTACTGGTCTTAATTCTGTAAAAAATTAATTGTCATTTATTAGTATAAGTTTCATTTACAATTTTAAGCTGTTTTCTTGACTTAGTAGAACAATGAAATAATATTCATATCCAGTTACCAGAATATCAAACACGATTTTTATGATTACAAACTATTATAGTTATTATATTATTATTATATTATTATATTATTATTAATATATTATTATATTATTATTATTATATTATTATTATATTATTTGCCGTGTGATGCCGGCTTAGAATAGCATCACCCCACATCCTTCCCGTGGGTGTCGTAAGAGGCGACTAAGGGACTCGAGAGTATTGGTGTATTACAATTTTTAGGCGACAGGCTGACAACCTGTCACTATAGTGATACACATGTTTTCCGAAACAACCTTAGAAAACAATACTCAAAAATGTCAGACGTGGCGATAGCGACCGTATTCTTACGGCTGTTAACGCTCTGCCTACCCCGCAAGGGATAAAGGCGTGATATATGTATGTATGTATGTAACTATTATAATACTGTTTAGTATTGTTATCAATACCTTCTTTATAAAAAATTATGATGGCCACACAACATAATACCGATTTCAGATTTCAGAATCCTTTCAGGAACAAATAAAAAGCAATAACACGGTTTATGACTGAGAATTTTCCACCTACAATCTGAAAGTAACACACAGACGCAAGCAAGTCGTAAAGATAAGATTTGAGATCGTAACTTCAGTGCCCAAAAAATATAAAAGTCGAGTCAATATCATAAATATTATTTGCGGTCGGGTAACTTGATTTAGAGCTGGCATCCCAGCGGCCTCGTAGGCAGTGTCTACGAAGCGCTACGAAGCGGCGGCCGCTCGTAGCTGTAGCGTGTAGCTACGAATGCTGTACGATCTGTTTCCTCGGTTTTGTTTCGAATTAGGCCAAGTGTTGGTGAAAAGCCTGAATGGAGGGTTAACCGGGAGACACTTTTTAAAATAGTGCAGTGAAAAGAAAATAAATTAGAGCAATACTGAAAACTTTTTGAAATAAAATGTATTATAAGTAATAAACGTAAGTCCTGAAAAATATTTAATCGTAGGTAAATAATAATAAAGGCAAAATCACAAAAAATTAAAGATATTAAACCATAAATAATAATACAACTCTACACATTGAAACAAAATTAAAGTTTTGTGTGTCAATTAAAAGTTTTCGTGATTTGATAAAATATCTATGCAATTGTATAAAAATCCTATTTTATTCCATCAAATGATTTTTTTGTGAATGTGAGTTTACAACATGTTATTATCGTCAAGTTATTATCAATAATTTGCCGTGTGGTGTCGGCTTAAAATAGCATCACCCCAAGCCATTTTCTTCCCGCGGGTGCCGTAAGAGACGACTAGGGGACTCAAGGGTTTTATGTGTATTACAATGTTGGGCGACAGGCTGATAACCTGTCACTACAGTGATACAAGAATCATCTGAAAGGGTCCTCAATATTTGTCAGACGTGGCGATAGCGATGGTAGCGATTTACCGATGTCCACGACAGACAGACAGAGGTTTGCAAAAACGCGACTTTATTTTATACTATGTATTAGGTGTAAAAATATTAGCTGCAAATATTTTAAGGGATGAATCAGCCCATGAAACTGAACAATTTTCCCCAAGAAATATAGGTCAAAATATGAGAAAATTTTTGGACCTCCCATACCAATTGACTTGGCCGGTTGGTAATCCAAAATTCGGTAAATTTTTTTTTCATATTTCGTCGTATGCTTTTTGGGGAAAGTTTTTCAGTTTGATGGGCTGGTTTACCCCTTAAAATATGTGCAGCAATTTTTTTTTAAAGCCTGTATATTGAAGAAGTTAATAAGTCTGTAATTTGCTAAGGGTAAATTGGTTTTGATCGGTCCTGTAAATGATGAGGAAAAACTTTATTAGAAAAATTAAACCAAGCCTTTGGAAAATTTAATTAAAATCCGGAATCAGGGATCATGGACCTTCTAATTTATTCTTTAGGGAAGTACAAATGTTTAATAAAGACCGGCCCATTAGGGTCCAGAAAAAGGGCTGATTCCATCAAAATTTCAATAAAAAATTTATACATACCTCTAGGGACAAGGGACTGTTTCAGAAGGAAAGGCAATGAACAAGTACAATGAAGCCGCAAAAAATCATCACAAGCGCGCTACATAAAACACATATAGTTACAACAAAACTTACACAAGTGTAACTTAAAAAAGTTAGATGAGCTTTTAGACATAGTTTAAATATTTTTACGTTGTCAAACAACTTAAAACACGTGTAATTTGTTTGTAAGTACCTAATAGGTAGCTATTTTTAACTAGGTGTATTCTTTAGCTAGATATAACAAAAACTATCATAGCGACAAGAAGTCTTATTATGTACAAATTTTGTTGTAAATTAGTTTTGCGAGCGTCAAATGTATTTTTAGTAACCGAGATTGTTATGGCTTCAATCTTGGTGTACTGAAAGTACTCTACTTGAAAAATTCCTTGTTCTATGACCCTTATACATGGTGGAATGTCCACTGGGACATAACATTAATACCAAAGTACTCACACTTTATTTGTCTGTACGCAAAGTAACAAAATTATTAAATTGAAGTTGGCCATGACAAAAAATACTTACTATAGCTACTCGTCAACATACACACCCATCCACACACACCATACACACGCGCGCGCGCACACACACACACACACACAAACACACACACACACACACACACACACACACACACACAGAAATACTTATTGAACTAGTTATCGCCACGTCGTCTGCCAAATATTGATTTGAGAGTCTTCTTAGTGACAGGTTGTCATCACCCCTTAAATTATAATGTCTGAGTCTTTTGGTCGCTTTGAGAAATTGGGCGATGCTTGCTTATGCATTTAATTTTTTATGGCTTTGCTACTTGTAGAAGCCAGTTGAAAAATTCTGACACTAGGGTTCATCGGGTCGTCGGACGACTCGGTGTCCCACACGAAGACAGAAAGATTACTTTGTACATGTGGTTTTCTGTAATTTACGCTTCCACAGCTACAAACGTAGTTGTACGCTGCTACACCGCAAAACAGAAATGAAATTATCACTAAAACTATAAGACATTATAACGGGTTTTAACTCACGGTAGGGATATATCGAGCACCCAATATTTTGGCGATGTTGCAATCGCCATGATCACGGGTAAACTGGAGCGGCTGCGGGTGACGGCTAAGGGCAAACATATCTGTCTACCCTCATTCTTCTGCGTTTTTTCGGAACACTTTAGTGTGTGTTGTCGAGATGACTTTCGAGTGAGTACCGATAGTGACCAAAGTGTTCCGAAAAAACGCAGAAGAATGAGGGTAGACAGATATGTTTGCCCTTAGCCGTCACCCGCAGCCGCTCCAGTTTACCCGTGATCATGGCGATTGCAACATCGCCGAAATATTGGGTGCTCGATATATCCCTACCGTGAGTTAAAACCCGTAATAATGTCTTATAGTTTTAGTGATAATAACCACGGAACCTTAAAATGAAATTATCATTTTGTCGGTATAACAGATTATCAGCAGTTGTGAGTTGACACTTTTGAAGTGGAAAATGTCGGTTATCGGAAAAGTTTGCATTTATTTATACCGAGCCGACTTGTTTTGTCGACATGCACAACATTATTTTAGTCAAAAAGTGGGTATTTCCATAATTGCATTATTCGAACATTCTTTCTCGATATAATGTTAGGAAAAGAAAGTAAGTACTATCCTTTCAAGGGTTGTCCATGAAACTGAACAACTTTCCCCAAGCCACATAAATCGAAATATAAAAAAAACATTGTGGTTCACATATCAAACTGACTCAGTCGGCTGTTGGTAGGTACATTGTGTATATTTCGATCTATGTTCCTTGGGGAAAGTTGTTCAGTTTCATGGGCTGGTTTATCCCATGAAAGAAAGTTAGTACTTTTCCTAACACCCTGTATATTACGACTATAATATAGTTGCTACTACCTCCCTACAACTCAACTTGTCATACTTAGCTATTTTTTGCCGTGTGATGCCGGCTTAGAATAGCATCACCCCACATCCTTCCCGCGGGTGTCGTAAGAGGCGACTAAGGGACTCGAGGGTATTGGTGTACTTATTACAGGCTGACAACCCGTTACTATAGTGATACACATGTTTTCTGGAACAACCTTAGAAAACAATCCTCAAAAATGTCAGAAGTGGCGATAGCGACCGTATTCTTACGGCCGTTAACGCTCTGCCTACCCCGCAAGGGATAAAGGCGTGATATATATATATTCTTTACGTTGAAAGATCTTCTTAATTCCAAAAAAACCTTATCCGGGATTATGTCGTCACTTCCAGCTGGAACTGAGACTAATCTGATTACCGTAAGAATACTCTTTGCGGATTTACTTTCTGTCTTTCACTAAACATTATAAAGGGTGTGAAAAAGACAAGAACGGGTGAGAAAAGGGTGTGACAACGACCGTAATTTTACGATCGTTGACGCTCTGCCTACCCCGCTAGGGAAAAAGGCGTGATTTGTGTGTGTATGAAAAAGACATGTAGAGGGCATCTACTTTTACAGCCACAACAGTCCAATGCTAGACATGGGCCTCCCCCAAATTGGGGGGTATTGCCATACTCATCCCGCTTAGCAGACGGATTGGCGAGCACAGTACAAGACATTTTAGAATTTCACAGAGAACGCTGCTTGCTGCCCTTTTCATGGATTCATCCCTTAGTCGCGTTTTACGACATCTACACTACTACACTTATAAGTAGAAATGGGGTGAAGCCGGCACCACACAACCTTATGGTGATGCCTTAACGGTTCCTAAACGTACTTCATGATTTTCCTGATTATCTGTATTCGATTCTTTGGTAAAAGGAAATTTGGGAATGTCATAAGAAAACGTATATCATGGCGCACATTGCCGTGTCGAATTGCATCTGTCACAAGTTTTAATTTCGTATGGCGCCTATTTCTTAATTTTTATCGCCTATTTCAATAATTTTATTATTATTCTCAAGTCTCTTTATCTGTTTTATTGGTGGAAATCTAACATTTTCTTTTATATAAATGCTAAAAATTATGCATTTTATATTTTCTGGTTCAGCCTTCAACCTTTTCTTATCAAAGTCTGTACAGTCTGTTGGGGTCATTATTTATTAACTTGTAATGAATCTCGTTAGCCGCTTAGCTGAGTACTTTGAAAAGCTTTTACTTTTATGACGTTAGTAGGCACTGCATTGACCTAAAATTAGCTGTGGACTGGTTGTTGCTACAATATTGGTGGCACTCATTGAAAATCGCCTTTTTGGCGCTGGCAGTCAAGGAAAGCAAATACCAAAGTACGCGTTCTATTTAGGGCCGCAAAACTAGCTGTCATTTGTATGGGACAACCTGTCCAGTGCGCAGATAACTTCATATCAATGTTAGTAGGCCATGACAACAAATATTTAAGATGGGTAACAAAATGATGTAATGTTTAAGATGAATTTGAAGAAGTAAATAGGTATGTAGTAGATAACTGTAACAAGTTTTATTGAAAATCTGAAATTCAGTAGAAAATTGATCCATTTTTTGAACAGAAAGGGGATATTTAATTTAGAAAGAAATTGTGGATATACACAATAGTGATACACTTGTTATCTGAAACGGCCCTCAATATTTGTCAGACATGCCGATAGCGACCGTATCTTTGCTCTGCCTGCCCCGCACGGGATAAGAGCGTAATATATGTATGTATGTTGTTGATATAGAGGCGACGCTGATTTGTGTATAGATTTTTACCGCTACTTGTCTTGATAAAACCCGTACGCTTTGACATGTCGCGCGCGAGAGTCTCTACTGGACGTCTCATAAGCCCACGTGTGTATAACTAGATGATTTGATGTAAGTCTATGATGTAACATTTGAAATGTGACATTTCCGTCCAAGTTGTCATCGAACTTCATATTTACACATACCACAGTATTTAAAATAAGCATCAGTGACATAAATATTTTTTTATTGATTCCAAATACAATCAACATCTTGAAGCTTACATTCATTTCTTATTTTCGTTTGTAAGCGAAGAAGACATTATATTAAGCTGCTTTTTTATTTTATCCCATTCCGTCTAAAAAATATAAAATTCAAGTCTGGCATAATTTCCAACACAACGGGACTGACTCAGTACCGGTTCGAAACAGTCCCGGTTCGACATCAAAATAATAAATATCCATACAATGAGTCCCAATTTGGCACACTCAGTTAGTTTCATCACTTGAGATTCAAAAGATTATATTAAGAATGATATTGTATGTTTTCATTTAGGTAATTACTTTACTTATTTAAAAACTTATTGTGCACATGTAACTACAAAAAAAAACCTGACACAAGAAACTCTGGTACAACAGGTACTTCTAAAGAAATTATTATTATAACGTTTTTAAAACAAAACGCCTTTGATGATGCATATTATGGCATTTTGTTGTAGATTAAGGCCTTTCCTACACTTATCGTACGACGGAGCGCTAAAACATCTCACCGGTCTGTCAGATCCATACTAGAAATGTCAATTCCCATACTAATCCGCACTCGCATCACAGCGCAGCATCGTCCGTCGAGTGCGGTTTTAGTATGGAGATTGACATTTCTAGTATGGATATGACAGACCGCTGCGATGTTTTAGCGCTCTGTCGTGCGTTAAGTGTGCGAACCGCCACGTGTGTCGGGCCGGAACCGTGGCAAACCGGGTCTAATCCAAGTCGACGCTCCGTATCGGATATGACGAGAGTAACTTCTGCTTGACAGGAGAAATTCATTCTGTTGAGATACGCGAGAGATAACACAAATATAATATTCTGTAAATAGGGACCACGCGACGCGCGTTTTGCGATATTACCAAATTGAAGAGTGGATTGTTTTCAGCTTAATTTCTGAAATCATGTACGATGTTCCAACCACACCTATCGTGATTTCTAGTAATTGTTTTTAGTCCATTGAATGAGTGCCTCCAAAGGGGGTCTAGAGTGCGAGAGTTGGTAACGTAAGATGTTTCTTCGGAAACATGTCAAGAGTCCCTAGGTAATAAACATACTAAAACCCGGACACTAGGAGGAGCCCCGGAGTGGGGGGAGGGGGGGAAAGGGTCCATTTTTTCATTTTTCGCTTAAATCTCAAAAACGGTACAAGTTAGAGAAAAACGTTCAAGGAAAAGTTGAAAGGCCATAAAATTATCTTCAAGTTATACCTAAATCACTTTTTCCTATATCCTACCGTTTCTGAGTTACACGCATTAAAAAATGATTTTGGCTCAAACAATTTTCCCATACTACATACCCATGTTTATCACATCAATCGATCAAAAAATATTTCTTTCTTCCATAAAACTCAAATGTGCAACTTGTGACCGGTACTGATAGATTGCTCTTGATTAGGTCTATCATTGGTAAAATAAACACATTCCTCCATGGAAGCCTTTAGGAGGAATCGATTGTCAAAAAATTATATTAGGGTAGTTTTAGTTACTAGACTTGAACTATTTATTTTTTTCTTCCAAAAAAATTCAAAAGTACAACTTGTGACCAGTACCGATAGATTGCTCATAATTAGGTCTATCATTGATAAAAATACTAGATTCCACCATGGAGGCGTTTAGGGGAAATAGAACTTTATAAGGGTAATTACGATACCTGAACATTTTATTTTTTTTCTTCCAAAAAGCTCAAAAGTGCAACTTGTGACCGGTACTGATAGATTGCTCTTAATTAGGTCTATCATTGGTAAAAAAATCACATTCCTCCGTGGAAGCCTTTAGGAGGAATTGATTGTCAAAATATTATATTAGGATAGTTACGCAACTTGACCTTTTTATTTTTTTTCTTCCAAAAAGCTCAAATGTGCAACTTGTGACCGGTACTGATAGATTGCTCTTGATTAGGTCTATCATTGGTAAAATAAACACATTCCTCCATGGAAGCCTTTAGGAGGAATCGATTGTCAAAAAATTATATTAGGGTAGTTTTAGTTACTGAACTTGAACTATTAATTTTTTTCTTCCAAAAAAATTCAAAAGTGCAACTTGTGACCAGTACCGATAGATTGCTCATAATTAGGTCTATCATTGATAAAAATACTAGATTCCGTCATGGAGGCGTTTAGGGGAAATTGAACTTTATAAGGGTAATTACGATACCTGAACATTTTATTTTTTTCTTCCAAAAAGCTCAAAAGTGCAACTTGTGACCGGTACTGATAGATTGCTCTTAATTAGGTTTATCATTGGTAAAATAATCACTTTCCTCCGTGGAAGCCTTTAGGAGGAATTGATTGTCAAAATATTATATTAGGGTAGTTTGAGTTACTGAACTTGAAATTTTGACAATCAATTCCTCCTAAAGGCTTCCATGGAGGAATGTGTTTTTTTTACCCATGATTGACCTAATTAAGAGCAATCTATCAGTACTGGTCAAAAGTTGCACTTTTGAGCTTTTTGGAAGAAAAATAAATAAAATGTTCAGGTATCGTAACTACCCTTATAAAATTAAATTTCCCCTCAACGCCTCCATGGTGGAATCTAGTATTTTTATCAATGATAGACCTAATTATGAGCAATCTATCGGTACCAGTCACAAATTGCACTTTTGAGTTTTTCGGAAGAAAAAAATAAATAGTTCAAGTTCAGTTACTAAAACTACCCTAACATAATTTTTTGACAATCGATTCCTCCTAAAGGCTTCCATGGAGGAATGTGTTTATTTTACCAATGATAGACCTAATCAAGAGCAATCTATCAGTACCGGTCACAAGTTGCACTTTTGAGCTTTTTGGAAGAAAAATAAATAAAATGTTCAGGTATCGTAACTATCCTTATAAAATTAAATTTCCCCTAAACGCCTCCATGGTGGAATCTAGTATTTTTATCAATGATAGACCTAATTATGAGCAATCTATCGGTACCAGTCACAAATTGCACTTTTGAGTTTTTTGGAAGAAAAAAATAAATAGTTCAAGTTCAGTAACTCAAACTACCTTAATATAATATTTTGACAATCGATTCCTCGTAAAGGCTGCCATGGAGGAATGTGTTTTTTTACCAATTATAGACCTAATTAAGAGCAATCTATCAGTACCGGTCACAAGTTGCACTTTTGAGCTATTTGGAAGAAAAAAAATAAAAAGGTCAAGTTGCGTAACTATCCTAATATAATATTTTGACAATCAATTCCTCCTAAAGGCTTCCACGGAGGAATGTGTTTATTTTACCAATGATAGACCTAATCAAGAGCAATCTATCAGTACCGGTCACAAGTTGCACATTTGAGTTTTATGGAAGAAAGAAATATTTTTTGATCGATTGATGTGATAAACATGGGTATGTAGTATGGGAAAATTGTTTGAGCCAAAATCATTTTTTAATGCGTGTAACTCAGAAACGGTAGGATATAGGAAAAAGTGATTTAGGTATAACTTGAAGATAATTTTATGGCCTTTCAACTTTTCCTTGAACGTTTTTCTCTAACTTGTACCGTTTTTGAGATTTAAGCGAAAAATGAAAAAATGGACCCTTTCCCCCCCTCCCCCCACTCCGGGGCTCCTCCTAGTGTCCGGGGGTTTTAGTATGTTTATTACCTAGGGACTCTTGACATGTTTCCGAAGAAACATCTTACGTTACCAACTCTCGCACTCTAGAACTTTTTATTCAATGGACTATTTGCTATGGTCCAGCGTGTGTGCGCATTGTGGATTTGTGTGGTAGAACTGTGAATCAAGCACAATTAATAGGTAGATGATTTTCAAATGTGAAATTTTACAAATGGTTTGTTGCTGTTTATAGGTTGTTTGGCAAAAAGGCAAAGTTTTCAGTATGGTGAGTTTGGGAAACTGACAAACTTTGACCTAGAACAATTCGCGAGTTTCCTGTGTTATAATTAAAATGTAAAAGTTGTACGTTGAAAACTATTGCCATAAAATACTACGGATTTCATTCATAACTTTTCGAAATATTTGAAGCTTGAATTAATAAACAGAAAAATATTAATAAAGTAAGTGTTTTGCCGACATTTGAAAATACTTACGGCATGACGTCATACCTATTTTCAGTTTAAAAAAATACCATTTTAGAAAGTAGCTGATTTGACCTGTCAGGAATGTAGCCTATTGTCCCATACTTCCTGTAGGTAAAGACGTTTGTATACAGGGTGTAAGGGACGGTGTAACAAAAACTTTGCAGACGTGCTCAGACCATGAAACTAAACAATTTTTTATATGGGGGCTATGTTGGGAAACGAAAAAATTTTTTTGACCTTCCATACAAAATTCCCGATCAGCTGAGTTACTTTGTATTGGGAAAATTTTTTCTATTCCCAACATAGCCCCCATAGAAAAAGTTGTTCGGTTTCATGGTCTGATCACGCCTGCAAAATTTTCGTTACACCGTCTCTTACATCCTGTATATGAAAAAATAAACTGCTAATCCCGGTACCCGTCAAGGCAGAGTAATGCCTGTCTCCCAAATGCTATTTAATCTTACACGGTGTGTGCTCCTGTGGGGCTATCAGTGGGCACGCGTGAGCACGCGTGGGCACGCGTGGGTACGCAAGTGGGCGTTCGTAATAATGACATTGTCACAATGAGAAGTGTCTCTCGTTTTTATGTGGAACGGGAACGATCCGTATGGGAGTAAACCTACATGTTAGCGTCCAGTGTCTCAAGTCAGGAAAAGGGTTTGTTTTCGTATTATTAGAGCCAATCAAACGTAGGCATATGGCGTAGGTTAGCTGATAAACTTGTGTCCAATAGAAAGCTGAACATTTTTAATAAAAAATCCAGTCCTATGCTAAGCTTTGCAGGATAACCCATGATAAGATACACCTATAAACATTTTTTGTCGCAATTTGTGAAAGCCGCGGAAAAAGTAATAAAACGATGCTTTATGGTATCCATTAAGTATTAATTCTTGCACGAAAGTGCAGTGCTTTTTCGCAGCAATCTAGAAGAAAATCACATCACCATGGCAGTATATTAAAAATCTTTATTTCAACAATTTACACCCTTAATCCAGGTACGAGTTCTAGCACAAATCCGATTTGTAGAATAGATTTAAAACCGAAAGCAAAACAAGTGAAATTGAATTCCGCTCGCTTCGTCGGTCGGTTTTGATTACCCGACCGCGCTAAACCGGCAGTAGTTCCTAGTTTTATTTTATTGCCAACTTCCAATCCAGCCAGCGATCGTTGCAGGCTGTCGGGCGAATCAATGAGTGCTGATAGCTCGATATCTTTTTTACTAGGTACTTACTTTGACGACCGACGTGGCGCAGTGGTAGTGCGACTGCCTCTGACGCACAAGGTTCCGGGTTCGATTCTCGGTGGGTCACTTACAAAGTTGATATTTATCACTTTGTGAATTTGTTCCCAGTCTGGTTAGGATATTGCAGGCTGAACCACCCGATTGTCCGTAAGTAAGATGGTTCCGTGTTTCGGATGGCACGTTAAGCCGTAGGTCCCGGCTGCTGTCTATGATCACTTAGACGGCGGTCGTTACACAACCATGTCAGAAGCCTGCTACTTGTAGAAGGCGGTTGTAAAATTCAGACCCTAGGGTTCATCAAGTCGTTGGACAACTCGGTGTCCCATACGAAAAGAATAAGACTAGGTACTTACAGTTGATTCCTATTTTATTGCAGCTTGAAAACGGTCGGTTTACTGTCGAAACATACGTGCATAGCGGATATATCCCTTGTTCAGACAAGGTTTCTATCACACTTTAGGGCTAAAATGACTCTGCGCTAACGTATGCGCCTGTCAGATTCATACTAGAAACGTAAATCCCCATACTAAAACCGCTCTCGACGCACGGCCGAGCGCTAACGTAGCGTCGTGCGAAAATGACTATAAAAACATCAAGTAAATGAAGTTTATAGACGTTTTGCACTCTACAACCTTGTGCTTGTATCTCACGTTCCATTCCTCAAATATTTCTACGCATAGATACTCTAATTAATTCACATACTATATATAGTTTGGTCAGGAAGAGTAGAAATTAAATAAAATGGAACAAAAAATTTTGTATGAAATATTGTTGCCATAGTTAAGCGTAATCTGTCAGATTTGAAAGATCGCGAAGAAAGTGGCGCCCTCATTTTTATCTACATTTTGAGGTCAGACTAAATCGAGTAAGTGGAAATTGTGATACGAGTAGTAGTCTTCCGTTTCAGAAATTGAGCTACCCTCAATCAAAACACAAAATTCAGAAGTGCTGTTTTGATAAGGAAATTATCTAAAGCTTACGGCATCTAAGGAACTTGCTCGTCTTGTCACGTACAGCTGACGATTCCAGCGATTACAATTTAAATAAACGATTATTTTTATTTTACGAGGGCCTTTTACGGTCAAAGCCTTTGTGATAGGCGTTTGCAAAGGTGTCGTCCAAAAAAGTGGCTTCTAAGGGTAAACGCACGTAAAAAATTTGTCCATATGATAAAAAGAAAAGGTAGACACGTATACGACGCATTAATACAGCATAAATTATAGTACTAGCCATTACTTTGGAGGGTGTTTAAGGTGCCGTGTGATGCCGGCTTAGAACAGCATCACCCCACATCCTTCCCGCGGGTGTCGTAAGAGGCGACTAAGGGACTCGAGAGTATTAGTGTATTACAATTTTTAGGCGACAGGCTGACAACCTGTCACTATAGTGATACACATGTTTTCTGAAACAACCTTAGAAAACAATCCTCAAAAATGTCAGACGTGGCGATAGCGACCGTATTCTTACGGCTGTTAACGCTCTACCTACCCCGCAAGGGATACAGGCGTGATATATGTATGTATGTATGTATGTTAACGGTTATTAGTTATTACTGCTAGAATAATAAGTTTAGTGATCACAATGCAATTTGCGTACCAGACGATAAAATCACCATTTATGGATCGTTTTCTTGTATTTATCGCTTTATTTTACTCACTTTTAGTCGATATGTAAAGCAGTATACACACCGCGGATGTAACATCAATTGCAACCTCGGAAAGTGACGTTAAAACCTCTGTTGCAATTGATAGGTTACATTCCTAATCTACTATTAAGCAAAGGTTGTTATCATTATTGTGCATTTCGAAAGGGTTTTGTGCCTTGTCATTAAATTCAAAACAGGTCGTTTTCGACGTGTGTGTGACTCATGCGGCGTTACCTCGCTCTGAGGCGTTCTATTTATGGCTTAAAGTGCAAGCGAGAGTGCGGAACGAGCGACAAAGCGGCACAGTCAGCCTCCGCGATCAATCAGTATTATTAATTTCTTATGACGTTGTCACGTTCAACTATCGTCAGTAAACCGACTTTACAGACATCCGATGTTTTCCAAAAAAAAATTTACCCTTAGGCGAATCGTACACTTACGCACGGCGGAGCGCAAAAATATCGCAGCGGTCTGTCAGATCCATACTAGAAACGTCACTCTCCAAACTAAAACCGCACTCGACGGATGACACTGCGATAGCGCTGCGTCAACAGCAGCGGTTGAGCGGTTTTAGTATGGATCTGACAGACCGCTGCGATGTTTTAGCGCTCTGTCGTGTGTCAAGTGTGTTCATTGCCAATAGCTATAGTGAACCCCACGCCAACATCGAAGGTAGTTTATTTACTTTTCACTAGGGACCGAAAGTCCGAAATCAAATCTATGTGGCCCTCTAGCAAAATAGAAACGTACAGTAGGACACAACGGTAAATTGATTAAGATAGATTGAGGGCGCGTACTTCGATTATAGGTGTCGTCCCGGGACTACAATGGGATGGATGGATCGGACTGTTTAACCCAGGTGCGGGGTTATACAATCGTAGCTATAGGTGTATGTTGTTTAAGTCGACGGATGTGGTACCTGCTTGCTACACGAAGGCTAGGGAAAATGAATGATTGACAAGATGTTTGATTTTACTTTTACTTAGGTGTCTAGTCTGCCCAAGACTACGAAGGCAGAGATAGATTAGACTATTTAACCTAGGTGTAGAGATATACAATGGTACCCTATAGGTGTATGTTATGTCGTATGTGGCGATGGCGACGGATGGTATTCATTGGTTTCATTTCTATAGTGTCCTTCTATTTATCATTACCTACTGTGACTTAAAGCACTACGGATAACTGTAAAATCAAACAAAGGTGAAACTCAACCACTCCGAGGTTTACCAATTTGACATTCAGTGTGCTACGGCTACGCAAACTTCTTGGGAAAAATACCTTTCCAATACAAAACTTTGCTAAGACGTGTAGCTGATGTTTGTGACCAGTTTTCCAAAAAATAGGTATATCCCAAATTTTGCAGATTTGCTAATTACTTTACGGTGAAAATAACGATATACAATAGCAAACCTCTTCAAATGGTTACCCTACACTTCAGACGAAGAATCAATGTTCTACCACTTACAGTGGAGTTCAAAACGCATTTCTATTGAAGTACTTATTCTTAACAAGCTTTCATTATTTGCTGGTGAACTTGTTAAACAAAGCGAGCAGAGCTAAGAGTATTGTAGAGCTAAGCCTCTTACTCCAACCAACTTTTTATTAGCTGATCATTTCGATCAACGGAGAAAAATGAACACTCTTTTTTTAAGTTTTTGGTAAAGAGACTAGACTAGAGGTAGGTAGGTATTTTAGTCATTTTTTTTTTTTTTGGTTGGGTTGTTCTTTTTGTAGTGTGTGACATTTCTGGAGCTCTATTTCTGAAACGTACGCTTTAGTTTCATGCGATAATTTGCTACATTAAATGCTTGTTTACACGTTCTACTTTGGTTGTCAATTTCCACATACCATCCAAAATTCACACATATTTTTGACTATTAAAACATACAATAAAAGAAATTAAAAAAACGTGTGGTTGGACCAGTCGTTTTGGACTTTCGTCCACGGAACCGAAGACGTACAATTAGAAAATTTTGCTCCAGATCGCGCCAGCAAAGTTATATGAAAATCCTAACTAATATCGCATCCGTCACACAGCGGTCTGTCAGATCCATACTACAATCCCCATACTAAAACCGCTCAACCGCTGTCGACGGATGCGTTACGGCTGCGTTATTTTAACGGATGCGTCAACAGCGGTTGAGCGGTTTTAGTATGGGATTGTAGTACCTATGGATCTGACAGACCGCTGTGTGACGGATGCGATATTTTAGCGGAGCGTTATGCGTTAAGTGCGCGATCGGCCTGAAAAATAAGATCCTTGAACTATCACGGGATAAGGCTTCATTGTAGTAAAGTAAGACAAAAGCTTCTCAGAATCTCAAAGGTGTTTGTTTCTCATAATTCATTGTTGTTCTTGAAGCCGCGAGCGTCTTGTAACAACTAAAAACAAACTTGTAAATTTATCTTGTGCCTAGCAAGCGAGGTTTTATTACTAAGCGTTTCCCAGTGTTTCCCAAAGTTTCTTAGAGTATGTACTATCTATTATAATGGGCGTTTTATGAAGAATCTAATCCAATAGGTGGCGCTATACGCTGCCAACCTATAGGTCGCCATAGTGTGTGGTGGTTTACTTTCTTATTCTTCTTTATTTAAAAGCTTGGCTCTTGTCGGTGGAGCATACGTATTCGGTTCGGTTCTGCGCCAGTGTCTTCAAAGTTTAAAAGCTCAATAAAGACGTCAAATAAGTGACGAGTGACGAGTGAATACGCGACAATAACAAACCACAAATATTATAGGACTATGGAATTTAAAATATTGGCTAAAAATATACTTATCAGGTTATCACATGGATTCTGAATAATCCGCTTAATTTTGTCGCTGTTTCTTTATTTGGGTGTTCAGTTAGTGAAGAAATATTTACAACTGAGCAACATTAAGTGGTCGTCTGTGTTGCGAAGCCTCCGGAAGCCTAGGCCTACAGTTGGAACAAAATGTGGTAGGCTTTATATATGTCTGCGCCCACAGTTTGAGTTCCGCAGTCCGGTAGGGTTTACGTCTTTGCGATGGCCGAATAAGCCTCGTTTACACACCGAAATCCCACAATCACGCCGGCGGGACATAGGGAAAATTTTGCCCAAATTGGATTGTAGCCTTCCCCGAGATCGTAAGACAATTTGCCCTATTCAATTTCTTGCCCGTTATGGTGAAGTAAGTAGGTAAATCTTGTTTTGTGTTCTGTTGCAAACTACCAACTTAGTTCCGACACAAAATTTACCGGAAAGTGGTAAAATTTGTCGGTAGAAAACAAATAAAATAACTTTGTTACCTATACTAATATACCTAATATTTGTTTGTAGATTATGATAAAAAATTTGCCATGCATTGATTGCCGGCGGATCGCACACTGAACGCACGACGGAGCGCTAAAATATCGCAGTGGTTTACCAGATCCATACTAGAAACGTCACTCCCCATACTAAAACCGCACTCGACGAACGACGCTGCGATAGCGCTGCGTCGACAGCGGTTGAGGGGTTTTAGTATGGGGATTGACATTTCTAGTATGGATCTGACAGACCGCTGCGATGTTTTAGTACTCCGTTGTGCGTTAAGTGAATATTTGGGAATCAAGTTGGTTAGGTGGTCAAAATAAGACGGGCTTCCGTTCACTAGGTACATATCTGGAATATCATAAATGGAGCGAATATCATAAAATAATATAAGTCCATTATAAATATAAATGGCTAAACTAGGATTAATTATACCTCCTTTGCCATTCACACAAATATGAAATAGGCGCCCAATTTCCCTAATTGGGACAAATGACTCCCAGAGAGGATTGCTTTACGATACCCCTTGGTTATTTATGGTACTCAGTAGTGGTATTCTAATAAAACTTAATCATGCTTCTACGTAGGTAACCTATTAATTTCCTGGGTCATTATGAAAGGGGTAATTAGAGCATAGGTAGGTGATTAATAGTTTAATACTTACCTGCTTAAAATATTAAATAGCATGATGAAAACTCACATGTATCAATACTATTTGGCTATTTTTTACCATTAAGTCGTCGGATGACTCGGCGACTCTCAGGAAAAGAGAAAGACAAACATAAAATAAATATAGGGTGTAAATAGCTGCAAATATTTTAAGTGGTGAACCAGACCTTCAAACTGAACAATTTTGTATGGGAGGTCCAAAAATTTTTCTTATATT
Organism: Keiferia lycopersicella; assembly: GCA_029255805.1. NCBI lineage: Eukaryota > Metazoa > Arthropoda > Insecta > Lepidoptera > Gelechiidae > Keiferia > Keiferia lycopersicella. The sequence goes on from JARACZ010000010.1 coordinate 4,154,749, forward strand.
TCGACCTATGTTTCTTGGGGAAAGTTGTTCAGTTTCATGGGCTGATTAACCCCTTAAAACATTTGCATCTAATATTTTTACACTTTATATTTCTTACAGAAAGATAAACCGGCATTTGAAATGAACTCAAACAAAAAAATAAAGCACCGAAACCAACACCAAAACCAAATTGCAAAAATCCGATTAAAGAACTAAACAGTGAAAAATAAAAAAACTAAAAATGTTAAACGGAACAGCCGACAAATCATCCTTACAATCGTCCCCTGTGAAAGTGTCCACGTCTCCGGTGAGAGCTTCTCCCAGCCCCGTGAGGGCGCCACCGTCGCCACTCAAGTCTTCACTGTCAAGTTCGGCCAAGCAGCGGTCACCCAGGAAATGCCAGTTCGCCGCCCCTGCGGAGGACGCAGGGGACAAGTGTGGGACATCCTGGTTGTGTAGGAGGGGGGCGGCTCAGCAGGAACCTGAGACAGAGAAGTCTCCGGGACCCAGTTCAACGTCGTTACCACATGGAGAAGACTCCGCCCCGCCGCCCAAGAACTGCTTCAGACTGGTTATGTTGGGGTAAGAGACGCAAATATTCCTTATTTAGGTCCTCGCTGTCTAGTTCAGCCAAGCAGTGGTCACCCAGGAAATGCCAGTTCGCCGCCCCTGCTGAGGATGCACGGGACAAGTGTGGGACATCCTGGCTGTGTAGAAGAGGGGCGGCGCAACAGGAGCCTGAGACAGAGAAGTCTCCGGGACCCGGTTCAACGTCATTGCCACATGGGGAAGACTCTGCTCCGCCGCCCAAGAACTGCTTCAGACTGGTCATGTTGGGGTAAGAGATGAAAATATTCCTTATTTAGGTCCTCGCTATCAAGTTCAGCCAAGCAGCGGTCACATAGGAAATGCCAGTTCGCGGCCCCTGCTGAGGATGCCGGGGACAAGTGTGGAACATCCTGGCTGTGTAGAAGAGGGGCGGCTCAGCAGGAGCCTGAGACAGAGAAGTCTCCGGGACCCAGTTCCACGTCGTTACCACATGGAGAAGACTCCGCCCCGCCGCCCAAGAACTGCTTCAGACTGGTTATGTTGGGGTAAGATATGATTTACTGTACTATACCTATTTTACCGACTTTATGACAGTAGCAAAGGATACTTACCATATTGTACCAGTGCAATAGTGACGCTCTCTGCTAAGGTAGGTATCAGGTTGTTCATGTAAATGAAACACCCTGTAACGATTGACAAATCCCCTGTCTTGGTTAAAAAACACTGGCACCAAGATTCATCAGGTCGTTGCAAGCCTCGTTGTCACACACGTTAAGAAGCAGAAGTATCGAAAAACTTTCTTCTATCTAGAAACATATGCCAAGCAATAAAAAATGTTTTGACTTCCCATAGGTAGAAAATTACTATCATCTGACTGCATTTACAATGGGAAGTCAAATTTCCTGAATTATTTTTTGTAGGAAGGTGTTCAATTTTATGGTCTTAATATATTTTGTGAGTATTCGAAAGGCTGTCCCTTTATAAAAAGTTCAAAATCAGCTATAGATGAACGGTCAAAGGCTGCCTGATAAGCAAAATCTTTATTCGACAGAATTATTTGATTGAATCTATTTCATTTTCACCAATCAGCTCAGTTAGAACAATTTGCATTTTGCCCCTCGTCAATGTCGTAGGGAATGATTTGGGTGTGCCTGTTGATCAGAGCTCTGATAAATCAATGAAGCCATGTAAAAGTAGTCGCAATCACATTTCAGCCCGCCGAATCAAAACTAGGTGCAAACATATTCAAAATAAAATATTAGGACTTAACATATTCATTTTTAGTTGTGAATATTATGGCTATTGCACGTCGACTTTGTTCGATTAGTTTCATTCTAATACTACCTTTTGTCTACTGCAAAACGGCTCACGGAAAAAGAAGTCAGCCAAACCGCCGAACCTCCGTTTAGAACAAAACAATTGAATTCCTAAAGATGATGAGAAAACTTCATAATCCGAACGAACTTTGCACAATATTGAATTCCCAAACAGTTTAGTTCTCACAATGTTAAACTTTCTGAATTCCAAACAGTCTATCTACTCAGCCTGCGGCCCAAGTTTTTCTGTCTTCATTCAAGTCTTCTTCTTGTCGTGTCAATGGCAACGGTAGAGTTTTAAAATTTTGTTTGCCCAAAACTTGGCCACTTCAATGGTTTTTTAGTTATCATTGAAAGTGAAGGGAGAGGCGACGCATGACTAAAGTATCGCCGTTCGAATAGGCCATATTTGACAGCTGACTCTAAAGGACATGTTAACAAAGAAAAATAGACCTAATGTCATTGCATTAACAAGATTTTGACATCAACATTTTGACCTATTCGAACGGCCATACTTGAAGTGGGACATAGACTGTACGGCGCCTCATTCTTCTCTCACATTTGTTCGTAGGTATTACTCTAAACAGTTCCTTGCTCTGAGGCCTACTGAAGCATTCATGATCCTGCCGCGACCAGTCACAAGTTTCCATTGGATAGTCTTCATCTCGACTTTCACGGTGCGTGGGCGGATATAACGATTCGGGTATTGTTGCCCGAAGTAATAGTTAGATAGAGACTTTAGATAGTTCAGTGGATAGATGGTGGATAGGTAAGTACCTACATAGTCGTGAAAGTCTCATAGGTTAGATTTTATTCTTCTTCTTCTTTTCGTGTGGGATACCAAGTCGTTCAACGACCCGATGAACCCTAGTGTCAAAATTTTTCAACCGCCTTCTACAAGTAGCAGGCTTCTGACATGGTTGTGTAACGACCGCCGTCTAAGTGATCATAGACAGCAACCGGGACCTACGGCTTAACGTGCTATCCGAAACACGGAACCATCTTACTTACGGACAATCGGGTGGTTCAGCCCGCAATGTCCTAACCAGACTGGGAACAAATTCACAAAGTGATAAATATCAACTTTGTGAGTGACCCACCGAGAATCGAACCCGGGACCGTCTGCGTCAAAGGCAGTCGCACTACCACTGCGCCACATCGGTCGTCGATTTTATTTTTATTTTATTTAGATTTTATTTAAATTGTGTGAATTGAGCGTGTGATTGCCGTGTGATGCCGGCTTAGAATAGCATCACCCCACATCCTTCCCGCGGTTGTCGTAAGAGGCGACTAAGGGACGCGAGAGTGTTTGTGTATAACAATTTTTAGGCGACAGGCTGACAACCTGTCGCTATAGTGATACATATGTATTCTGAAACTACCTAGGAAATAATCCTCAAAAATGTTAGACGTGGCGATAGTGGCTGTATTCTTACGGCCGTTAACGCTCTGCCTACCCCGCAAGGGATAAAGGCGTGATATATGTATGTAGGTATGAATTGTTCGTGCCTTGTAGCGCATTCTTGTAAGCCTCCCCTATGTCCAGCAGTGGTCTAATATAGGCTGATGTGAAAATATATTAATGGATGTGGATTGTTGACGCACTCGACGCCTTTATAACTTTTGGCTGAATTTGTCTTCGAAATTAATTAAGAGTTTTCTGGAGCATTATGAGGCTTCATTTCTGTCTTGAGCTGATAGGAAAGTTTTAACACCTACTGTGTTGTATTTGTTAGGATGAACGTGAAAAGGAATTTGGGTAAACTTTGTTTTGATTTGCTGCGTTCAGTTTATAAAATTATTGCTCTAATTTTTGCATACAGCCGTGTGGTGCCGGCTTAGCATCACCCCATTAGAATAGCGTCACCCCAATCCGCACGTGGGTTGTCGTAAAAGGCGACTAAGGGATAAATCCAGGAAATAGGCAGCAGCGTTCGTTGTTAATTTTTTTTTTTTTTTAATTCTGGCGTCACATCTCATGGGTGGAGGCGTATTTTGCCAATGTCAAAGTAGTCAGGTCGTCGGTAAGGTTAGAGTGATGTAAAGTTAAGTGGCATTACGCCGAGGGAGAGTCCACAACACAGTGATCCTAGTCTGACGACTAGGGGCTGTGTTGCGCAAAATTATGTAGTACAAAAAACTCGATAGTAAAATTTTCTGCACCACGTGGAGACCGCTCGTCACTATTGCACAATGCCGAATATATGCATTAATTACAATTTCCTATTTAATGAACACTTTCAGAATAGTTTGTTGCTTAATACACTATCAGAATTATTCACCAAACACTCAAATGAACAAGAAATATCAAATTATAACCAATACACGACCCGCCATGATGGAATACCAACGAGCGACCCGTTCGTTGTTAATATCTAAAATATCTTGCACTGTGCTCGCGAATCCGACCGCCAAGCATGGTGAGTATGGCAATACCCTCATTCGGGGGAGGTCCATGTCCAGCAGTGGACTGTTTTGGCTGTAGGAGTAGTTGTGCATACAATTTTAAACGGATCGGATTAAAACGACTAGACGAAGTCATCCTAGGAATAACGGACATGCAAATCTGTAAATTCAGGTAAATTTAGCCAGTGTCAAGTAAAATTGGCTCACCATGTCATCACAAAATATGGTTTTATTGTCATCAGTCTGTCATAGCAAACGCTTACTGCTACACAGCCATTATACAGGCCACAGAGCCGGACCGTCCATAAATCAGGTTATGCGAAAAAGGCCTATTTCACTTACCTTTTCCGGACACCTGATTTGACGTAGATTGCTGGTTATCTTGGTGACAACCATACAATGGATTTTTTTATTTTGGTTGTTTAGTTATTAGTAGTAGCGCTGGGTGCTAATGATGGAAAAGCTGAGCAGCAATGTCCCATTGGTTTTTTAAAATTAATGAAAATAATAAATTGAAAAAATGACAATCGTTGACCGGGAATCGAACCCAGACACGTTGAGTACCGTCCCACTATTCTCCTACTAAGGTATCGACGCACCGGTCGTAAATTTTTTAATCTCTTGATGCTTGTCTTATTTTTATAATAAAGTACTGTGAACGCGTTAAAATCCGAATAAATAGGGACAATAACATTATTATTGTCCACTGAACTTGAAGATGAACCCTCAATCTGAATTAGCGTCACCTAGTTCGGACTAGTGTTGCTATCAGCCTAAAAAAAATACTGACCTAGAGATATTATCTAGGCACTGGACATGATGCTGATACACTTTTGTGATTAATTGAAACCCGCCATTTTGGCGCTGGCATGAAAGGTGTGCTTTACATGAGAGTACATGGAACTAACGTACTCGTAGATGGCGCTTCAAAGTTTAACACAAAAATAATCTGTTCTTTTCAGTTTTTTTCTGCTTTTTCTATCGGATTTCGGACAGTATATCCAGTGGATAGAAAATATGAAAAAAAAAGTTTAATCGATACAAAAACCTTTTACATATTTTTAGAAATTTTTATAGATAAGTGCCAAATGAAAATCCTCGTAACCAGCAATGTACGTCAAATTGGGTTCTGTTGGCAGGGTAGTGGAATAGCCGCGAAAATCAGCGCCGACCTGAATTGCAAATCCCGCTTCATGCGGCTTTATGTCTCGTCCCGCGTGGCGTGACGACCACGCCGCGTCAATGGTTATTGTGAATTACAGCTCGGATTGCGATGTTTGCCGTAAATAAAATATCCGTGTTTAAAATATATGCAATACACAAAATCTTTTCTGTCAAAACATTTAATGTAGGTACCTACTTTAGTAAAAGTTTTGTTTATCTTTATATGACAAGTCTCTGTAAATCATCACTCTTCTTGCCTTATCCAGTCCTCTGTCGGGGTCGGCTACCTAAACCTAGGAGATTTGACGTGAAACCAAGTTTTTACACAGAGCGACTGCCATTTGACCTCTGTAACCCGAAGGCTAACCTGACCCGAACCCTAAAATAGGTTATGTCATATTCAAATATAGTCTGAATTCAAATTTTATTTGAATGTGGGTTTCATCACAATGTTTTTTCCTTCACCGTAGCTCTTAAGTCGCAAAATGTACGTGAGGAAAAACACATTGGTACATGGTGGGGATTGAATTTGGGTCTCACAAATTGTAAGACCGGTGTCCTAACCACACGCTCTACATTTGACAGTACATAAAATTTGAAAATCCGTGACCGTACTGTTAGCACCAACCAAGGCCGATCCCAAGCACCACTTCGTGTACTCAAACAAACTGCAGTGGGTGTATAGTAGACTGGTGTATAGGTACTTAAAATGAAAATTATTTAAGTAACAATAAATCCATTACCTTAAGAACAGTATTTATCGGGTCGTTGTACGACCCAGTGTCCCACTCGAAAAGAAGAAGGTCATGAACTATGAAAACTTTTGTTAGTAATATTTTTGCGTTATTTCCCATACGAACGAAGTAATCAGTGTCGAATACGAAATCATTGCGCTATAATAACCGTAAGCATTTATCTACAGCGGCCATAATCTATCAATTTCGCGACCCACTGATCAAAGTGTGGAGCGATCTGGATTGTAACTGTTGTTCGTGTGAACAGGCCCTCACTACTCTACTAACTACTCCTACAACTGTCACAAAAGTCCACTGCTGGAAATGGGCTTCCTCTTATTAGGGGTATTGTCATAGTTACCACGCTTGGCGAGCGGGTTGGCAAACGCTAAGGCTATGTAGATATGCGCAGGGAACGCTGCTCTCCATTCCCTTGATGATTCCCTTAGTCGCTGTTTACGACACCCACGGGTACGTGTAGGGTGATGCTATTCTGAGCCGGCATCACATGTTTCTTGACACATTTCTTGATAAAACACTGTAAAACATAATTATGCAATTAACGAAGTCGTTTTATATTTCATTGTGCCTGTTGAGTTCAATATTGGCAACAATGTCATAGAGAGAGAGATGTTGTCCGATACTCGTAAGCCGATTATAAAGCCTTTGGGTGGAGTTCGTATCCCAATCAGCTGGATACAGGGCGATCACTTCAGACAGATTACTCTACAGTTGGTAATATAAGCTAGTATCGTGGAAAGTAAAAAACTAAACACGCGATTATAAAAAGTCATTATAACCGTGGGCAAAGTAGGCATAGACTAGACAGTCTAAAAAAAATTGTCATTTATTCGAGGTGTAAGGGATTGCCTGGTTCTCTGGTCTCGCCAACAAAAGGCAAAAACGATACCTAAACATGCATGTTCCAGTCTATAATACCACCTTCACTTGTAGAGCGTGCGGAAAGTCATGCCGCTCCCGCATTGGCTTATATAGCCACGAAAAGTCTTGCCTCAGACACTGATTAAATCGTCTGTCACAGACGTGTGAGGCCAATGATGAAGGGATAGCCCTCCGAATTAATTGAAAGGAAAAAAAAACTATCTCTTCTCTCATACAAAGTCACTATCATGTTTACTATGGAAAACCAGTTTTATTTTTAGGTTTCCTATATTATTTTTCGTGTCTGAATGCAGTCATATAATTATTTAGAGGTCTGTCCCTAGCATTGGGTCTTTATCAAAAAAAATGTGGACTGACCAATTAACCTATCTGATTAGACAGTGTGTATAATGATAATGATTGACATGTTTTCTGAAACAACCTTGGAAAACAATCCTCAAAAATGTCAGAATAGCGACCGTATTCTTACGGCTGTTAAAGCTCTGCCTACCCCGCAAGGGATAAAGGCGTTATTATGTATGTATGTTGTTCTGAAACATTAGTACACCGGAGCGTAGGCCAGTGCCAGTGTGAGATTCGCCGTAGCCCTTTACATTCTAGAACTCTAAATTTTTGAGCACCTTTAAAAAAATCCTTAGTTTATAATTAAAGTAGGGACCCAACACTTAGGCTTCGGCCTTTATGCGAGGGCTAACCCTTATTTAACCTTTGAGAACTAAACTAACAATGTTTGAGGTTGGTTGTTTAGGTCGGAGACTTGGGATATATTAATATAGATAAGTTCTGAAGATAAGTATATTGTCTCAAATCAGTTGTTTGATGTAGGTTAGTAAGCAAGTAGACAACTAGAGATATTACTTAGGTGTACACACATACACACATCACACCTTTATCCCTTGCGGGGTAGGCAAAGCGTTAACGATCGTTAAAATACGGTCGTTATCGCCACGTCTGACAAATATTGAGGGCCGTTTGAGATAATTCGTGCATCACTATAGTGACAGGTTGTCAGCCTGTCGCCTAAAAGTTGTAATACACTTGAAACCCTCAAGTCCCTCAGTCGCCTCTTACGACACCCACGGGTAAGAAATGGGGTGATGCTATTCTTAGCCGGCATCACACGGCGTCTTAGGTGTATATTACCTTTATTGTGTAAATGTAGAGGAATGAAATTCTGTGATGAAATACCTACATTTTGCGTTTATGAAAAGGTTTTGTTGCAATCTTGACAGATATGAAAATAGTTATTTCATTTAGTACAATAAAGTATTACTTGTTTTGTTGCAAACGAATTTAATTGCTCAAACTTTTACTTTTTACACATTTTTTGTTCGTTACTTTATATTACCGACTCTCCCTAGTAAACAAACATCTTGTGTTCTCTAACAGTAGGTCAAGGCAGTAGCAGAGTAGAGGGAAAATTGGAAGTTTGATTCTTAAAGGAGAAGAAAGAAGGTGATCATATGCGAAAGCCGGTGTCCAGCAGTGGACTGTTGTGGCTGTTAAGGTTAAGGTGATCAACAATTTTTACTAAATACCTTAACACGGGAAGTATTTTAAAGTTTGGTATTAAAAAATTGTAGATATACAAGGCCTTACCCCAAAAAAGTTAGACGCGATTCGAACGCGTGTTTAAAATAAAACTCCATACAAAAAAAAACGCTATAGTCTGTAAGTTTAGGTACTTATCTTTTTGTAAGCAAAATTTGTATTAAACTGACAGTTCTGAAGTGTCACTTTCATAGAAAGTGTGTTTACAATAAGATAAGTACCTAAACTCACAAACTATAGACACGCGTTCAACGCGAGCCTAACTTTTTTGTGATAACTGGTTTATTTTCTTAAGTAGATTCCTTCGACCTTCTTATTTTCGAATCTTGTTATTTTGAGTCGAACTTGGTTCTAAGTAAAATCCAATTTATTATTACTTAGGACCTGCGATTACTTTAATGAAGTTTGGCAGGTCCTGAAATAGGTACCTACCTACTAACTTAGTCATAGGCTCAGGGATGTTAGGAGCTTACCGCACCTGCCGTACGATAGTGCGGAATTAGGGAGTTTAAGGCTAGAACACACTGCCTGCGTATGCAGTGTTGCGTGAGTCACGCATGCAGTTTTTTTTGTGTTAGACTCTACAATTTCGGCCCCGGGGCAATCAAATCTAACGCCTGTCGGCTTCTCTCGCTCACCCGAAAATAATTGATTGGTTGTTCAAACAACCAGCCCAATCACGCCCTTGGGGTGAGACTGGGCTTAGGAGTTGTTCTGGGAAGAACGTATCCGACTGATCACACAAGCAGTGTGGAGTCACTTATACAGTCCTGTACTGTACATTACAACCGGTACCCGAGATCACGTGTACGCATTTACGAGCTACATACGCAGGTAGTAATGTAGCAGAGTAAAAACTCTGTGCCGGCATCCTTTCCAAGTCACCTCTACTTTCTCTGATTTCAAACTACAAAATTGGAATGTCGTCAGACGTATTTTCTTTTGACTCAGTCTATACTAGATCCTCGACCGGGAATGTGTGCACCTTACGATTGTACAATAAATAATGGCGTAATTGTATTGTAAATAAGATTGAGTAATAAAAGTGAAGTGGAAATCATTAACCGTTATCGTGTCATAACAATATCACAAGGAAACCCTCACGGAGGATTTTTTCCTACACCAATAAAGTTTTAGAAGAGTCGAACCGGTCTTTTGTTATTTTGTGGCACTTCTCAGTGCCACAGTAATGCTCTGAAACTGTCATGTTTGGCAAATCATAGCGTATGTCCTTTTATCTATGTGTGATTCCAATCTAACTATTTTCGTTTCCGGATCGGCAATATACCGCAAATTCGTGCGACTTGTGTGTTTACTACTAGACTTGTAGTTATATAGTTGAAAATACCTAAGTAAGTAGGTACAGGTACCTAGGTAGGTAGGTAGTAGTAGTGTAGATCTGCCGTGAGATGCCGGCTTAGAATAGAATCACCACATTTCTGTTCCGCGGGTGTCGTAAGAGGCGACTAAGGGACTTGAGAGTTTCATATATAAGTATATTACAATTTTAAGGAGACAGACTGACAGCTTGTCACAACACAAATTATCTGAAAAGGCCCTCAATATTTCCCAGACGTGGCGATAGCGACCGTACTTGTACGCCCACTACCGCTCTGCCTACCCCGTAAGAGAAAAGGTGTGATATATGTATGTATGTAAGTAGGTACATTTATAAACAAAATTGTGTAAGGGAAATAAATTAGTATGCTTAGGTTTGTTGTATTAGGGTTAGCTTATTAGCATTTTGAAGGTTTAGTACAGTCTCAAGCAGAGAAAACGGACCCCTCTCTTTATAAATGGAGCCAGACAACATCTCTGTTGCCTGGCGCCATCTAGCGTTAAGTTACTGCACCGCCGCCATCGTATCGTTTGTTTGTCACAAACTTGTTTTTCGAAGGACAAAGACGACTGTGGAGAAGACGAGGACAGCGTTATAATCCACAAAATGTTTTACTAAATTAACTTTTTTTAATTTTTACTTGAGACGTAAAATTGTTATCTTGGATAACATGTTTGTTCTCTCGTAAAAAGTCATAGACAAGTGATTGGAAATATTACAAATAAAATTTAGAATTATTGTAAATATGTAAGCTGAAACTTGTTTTTGAATAAAGTTACTAATCAGTCTTTTTTGTTTTTCTACCATTTTCTATCAATGTTATTTAATGTGACCTTGATATTCAAAATAATTTTATTAAAACGCAAACAAAATTAGAATCAAAAATATGTGACAATAAAAAAAGGCACAGAAGTAGGGATTCGAACCAGTAACATCATTCACGAGCACCCATTTCTTAACCACTAGGCTATATGTCTGTCACATGGTTTGTGTGAAATACTCAAAGTGTTTTCGCAATATGAAGGAAACTGACGCAGATGGCGCTGCTAGTCACGACTTTGACTAAAAGCACCCATAGAATGTCGCTGAACTTAGACATTGTGTTGTGACATTATCGACCAATCACCACTCACTGCTCGTGTTGCGATGTTTCCTACATGTTGCCATAGATGTCGTCACTGGGGGGGGTCCGTTTTCTCTGCTTGCGACCGTACCTTCACATTACCTAAAAGGGTGTTTACATCGTTACATTTAGGCCAGAAACTCATTTCGGGCAAGTGAAGTGATTGAGTTTTCGGTTTTTATGAAGTACATGGGTTAAATGCTTTATTATTAATCGAACCAGTATGATTCATTATGGGAAGAATTTGAACTTACTTCCAACCGGCTCGGGTTGGAAACCAAACCAACCAAGTTTAAAACAAGTAAGTTGTAATTCTTCCCATACGTGGGTACTCATGTGTGAGACTTATCGTACTCGTACGGATTAAAAAAAATCCAGACTTGGTTCGGATCTTTCATATACTCGATATGTCACGAAACAGAAGGATATTGTTTAGGTAGTTCTTATATTTGACGTTCGTTTCTGCGCTTTTTAAGCGCATCCGTAACGCATGTGCCTGTCAGATACGAAAAAAACATCGGATAGCTGACGCAGGACCTCGCAAAACTTTAACGTCGGTCTACGTACTTATATTGGTAGATTTCATATACTCGTCTCTTTTGCACTAACGGTAATTGCCAGTAGCACTAGTTAAGTACAACAATGGGATTCGTCTTTTCGGGTGGGACATCGATTCGTCCTACTACGGCCCAATATGGATGTCAGAATTTTTCATCAGCCTTCTTCAAGAAGCCGGCTTCTTACATGGGCGTGTAACGGCCGCCGTCTAAGTAATCATAGACAGCAACCGGGACCTACGGCTTAACGCGCCATCCGAAACACGGAACCATCTTTCTTTCGGACGATCGGGGGCTGGAATGAAATTATTTTTAGCAGGTACTTAACAGCACGTCCACATCCTGTCTCTTTACATCTTTGTCGGAAACAAGCGACTAAGGCGGATCGCACACCTAACGCACGATGGAGTGCTAAAACATCGCAGCGGTCTGTCATATCCATACTAGAAATGGCAATCCCCACTCGGTGCTAGCGCTGCGTCGACAGCGATTAAGCGGTTTTTGTATGGGGATTGCTCTAGTATGGATCTGACGGAGCGCTGCAATATTTTAGCGCTCCGTTGTGCGTTAAGTGTGCGATCCGCCTGAGCTGCCCGTCAAACCGCATATTCCAAGTTGATTCCAAGTTTGAAGTTTGCCCTTTCCCGGAATTTCCTATCCCAAAGCCATTTCTATTATGAGTTTGAACGTTTTATAAATAAACTTAGATGAAAGAAAACGCCTTCCAACTCCAATATAAAATAGGCGCCAAGTGACATCTATGAATATGTGTACCGTACTATGAAGTTCAAATTGTAGATATGCATAATAATCATCTTCTTATACCTATAGTCTGTTAGTTTTGGTACTTATCTTTTTGTAAACAAACTTTGTATTGAACTGACACTTCAGAACTGTCAGTTTAATACAAAGTTTGTTTACGAAAAGATAAGTTCCTAAACTTACAGGCTATATAAGCGAAGCTTTTGATATCTGTAAGTCTAAGCTTATAGCTAGGGCCGCTATATTTTAATTATTTAGATGCTGGCAACACTACGCTACGGTGTAGTACAGTGTAGTAGCTTGTTCGTAGCCTCGTAGCAAATTGCTACAGTTTTCGGGTAGATTATTTTTCAAAGTTTTTGTAATCGAAGAGATAAAATTAACGTTTTTACGATGAACTGATTAATATTTTATTTAATTCATAATTAAAGAATTCATTACTACTTTTATAGCTCTTGTAACAAAAATAAGACTCCCAATTCTTACTTTTCGCTATTTCTCCTCTCTACATTTCAGTGTTCAATTTTTCAAAGAAAAATGGTTAGGCATCTACTTGCTTTTTAGGACGTTGACAATGGTTGCTGTTTTTATTTATTATTTAATTATATGGACTTCTACCATATCTAGGGTAATTCTGCCAGTGTCAGTGAGAAAAGATTCCAGCACAGCAGCTGCGCCGGACGGTGACTCCTGTAGGTACTTACGGTACTCCATCTACAGGATCTGAAGGGCTCCTCTTGATACCATCCGGAAATGTGGTGAAAAATTGGCTGCTGTTTACTTGGCTGTGGCTTAAAACTTCTGACAGGTACCCTCCTGTCAGGTCGTTTATCGATTATTATATGGATTATTTTAAAAATTCTCTTCATCCACAGATCAGCACGCGTGGGCAAAACCTCCCTGGTCTCCCGGTTCCTGGGCACCAAGTTCGAGGACAGCTACACCCCCACCATCGAGGACTTCCACCGGAAGCTGTACCGCATCAGGGGCGAGGTCTACCAGCTGGATCTGCTGGACACTTCCGGCAACCATCCGTTTCCGGCGATGCGGCGGCTTTCCTTTCTTACCGGTCAGTGCTGAAAAAAAAAAATGCGCGCTTGTTGGCTACTTACACACACATCACACATATAAGTATAACACGCCTCCATCCACTGCGAAGTAGACAGAGCACAAGTTACCGTACAAATACAGTCGCTATCGCCACGTCTGATAAATATTTGAGACTTGTTTGGATTTTTTAAAATAGTGGTTAGCCTATCGCCTAAAATTGTAATAAATTTGAAATCCTTGAGCCCCTGTGTCGCCTCCCGCGGGGAAAATATAATGTGCTATTCTAAGCCGACATTATAGGTACCACCACGCATGGAAGCGGTGGAAGGTGTTATAGATGTCGCAGAGATTTAGTCAAAGAAGTTATATTATAATTTCACTAGTGAAATTTTAATTACACAGATTATTGTCAATAACCACAGATTTGTATTATTTCACGGGCTTATTTCTGTGATATTGTAATTTCACTGGACCGCAAAAGTCGTATTATAATAAATTTAGGTTTATTATATGTTATATTTGTGGAGGGAGAACCTCGTGATCTAATTGGTTAGAGTTAATCAGTCGCCATTTGCTCAGTTTGTAATTAAAGCGGACCAATCAGCGATCGGTCTAATAATCTAACGGCTTTCTCAAACCAGTGCTATTGTCAATATGTCACTGCCTTACAATTTCACTGTATCGGTCGAGTGAAATTATAATATCACTGAAACTAGCCCGTTAAACTGTAAGTAATGAAAACTATTTACTATAAATCAGTGCAATTATAATGGCACTAGTGAAATTTCAATATCACGGCTTTTGTAATAACCCTGCAACATAGATATTCACAAGGAACGCTGCTGCCCGTTTCCTGAATTCATCCCTTAGTCGCCTTTTCCGACACCCACGGCTAGAAATGGGTTGATGCTATTTTAAACCGACACCGCAAGATCTTATCTAGGTAAAGGTCATTAAACATGCGTCAGTACAGATTATAGAGCTTTCCAAAAAGGGGTTGGAAAGATCAGAGCCTTTTAAAGGGCAATTTAGATGAAGGAATCCCTTTAATCGATCGCACATACATACATACATATATCACGCCTTTATCCCTTGCGGGGTAGGCAGAGCGTTAACGGCCGTAAGAATACGGTCGTTATCGCTACGTCTGACATTTTTGAGGATTGTTTTCCAAGGTAGTATCAGAAAACATGTGTATCACTATAGTGACAGGTTGTCAGCCTGTCGCCTATAAATTGTAATACTCCAATACTCTCAAGTCCCTTAGTCGCCTCCTACGACACCCGCGGGAAGGATGTGGGGTGATGCTATTCTAAGCCGGCATCACACGGCATACGGATTTTAGAGCTCTCCAAAAAGGGTTCGAAAGATCAGAGCCTTTTAAAGGGCAATTTAGATGAAGGAATCCCTTTAATCGATCTCAATATACCTATATTTAGAGCCCTTAAAAGGTACTTCTAAACTGCGGTCGGCGGAATGTTTTCGGAATGCGAATATTTCGTTCAGAACTGTGCCACAGTAAGAAAAGTGAGCAGATAGAGAATAAAACTACAAAATAGTCCCATAATAGCTCTAGGGTTCCATATGCCGCGTGATGCCGGCTTAGAATAGTATCTCCCCATTTCTTTCGCGCGGGTGTTGTAAGAGGCGACTAAAGGACTCGAGGGTGCAATGTGTATTGCAACTTTAGGCGAAAGGCTGATAACCTGTCACTAATAGTGATACATGACTTATAAACGACCCTCAAAAAGTCAGACGTGGCGATAACAACCGTAGTTTTAATGTTGTTAACGCGATGCCTGCCCCACCAGGAATATAGGCGTGATTTGTCTATTCATGTGCGTTCTAGGGACTCGAGGGTTTCATGTGTACTTATAATACTTAGATGAGAGGCTGACATAACAATGTGATACACAATTTTCTGGAAGATTTTCTGTGACGTGGCAATATAGATCGTATACTTACGACTGTTTAAGCTCTGCTTACCCCGTAACGGATAAATACATGCAATTTTTTGTCGTATTGCCTGTAACATGATACCTACCTGCCTACAGATATGTAGGTACCTAGTATCACGAAAACTCTTCGCGTCAAACCACCGTGTCATATCTCTTTAAAATTATCTTGATATCTGAATCAAGTAGACTCTTCTTCTATTTTAGTAGTCGTCTGTAGCGTTGTGGTAGCTCTCTATCTCTATAGTTATTTTTGAAACACGTTCACACGATAAATTGTTTTACTGATACTGGTATAGTTAAATCGAGAGCTAGGAATGAAAAAATATCTGCTTCATTAAAAAGTTTATTTCATCACATTTTGGTGTCGATTCAATAATGTCTCTGCGCTTTCACTTTCCGGTAAATTCAATTAAATCACGCCTGTATCCCTGGTGGGGTAGGCAAAGCATTAACGATATTACGGTCGTTATCGCTATGTCTGACAAATGTTTGAGGGTCGTTTCAGTTAAGTCATGTATCACTATAGTAAAAGGTTGTGACTGTCGCCTAAAATTGCAATACACAACCTCACAACACATGACACGCTTGAGTCCCTTTGTCGGCTCCTACGACACCCACGGGAAAGAAATGGGATCTTGCTATTCTAACCTGCCCTTAACGGCAAATTCTGCCTAATAGGTGTCATAAAATGCGACTACGGGATGAATCAGGGGTATAAGCAGGAGCTTTCCTTAAAAATACAGCATCTTACACTGCACTCGTCTGTACGCCTGTCAAGCATGGGCATGGCAACTACACCCTAAAAATAACAAGACTTGGCAGAAACTCATACCCTGTATCCAGATTGACAAAATACCGCAAAACCTTCCGTTATGTGTGATAACCACCGTATACTCACGTAACTTTGTTTGCGAAGTCGTTTTCCCGTTAAAAATGTTACATGTTAGCGATGTAACGACATTGTGCTTGTACACATAGCAACGGAATAAGCTGCACAGGGGTGCTCCAAACGGGATTACGCCAACTTTTTTTTGATGCTCGTCCTGTTTTTCATAGGTCTTGCGTCACACTTTCAGACCTCGCATCAAAGTCAAAGTTATATAACTATAAAGTTTAATTAATGCTTATCATATAAGAACAGAGATTTTTTATGCAACTGTAATTCTGGAGTTGTTGGGCATCGAAAGAGAAAAGAGTGCCGATGATTGGCGCTCTTTAGTGTATTTAGTTAGAACTAAATACTAATTATTCGTTATCTTCGGTAAGCAGTGTAAAAAAGATTTACACGTCAGTAAAATACAGACATACATACACATATCACGCCTATATCCCTGGCGGGGTAGGCAGAGCGTCAACAACCGTGAAATTAAGGTCGTTACCACCACGTCTGACAAATGTTTGTGGGTCGTTTCAGATAATCCGTGAATTACTATAGTGACAGGTTGTCAGCCTGTCGTCTAAAATTGCAATACACATGAAACCCTCTAATCCCTTAGTCAGTTTCTACGACACCCACGGGAAATAAATGGGGTGATGCCATTCTAAGCCGGCAGCACACGGCGGCACACAAGGTCAGTAAAATCTTGGGTTAAAATAGATATCAGGTAGTTTTTTTATTAGTTTCCCTGTTATATGCAATAATTAACGTTGCTTTTCTTCATTGAAATTGGTAATATGAATTTGCATTCATCGGTTTTGTTACGCTTTGTTAGCCCAGCAAATTCTTCTATAAGTATAAAGATTAGGTAAGATAGAAAAAAGAAAGGAAGTTATTTTGTTCTAGAATTTTGAGAGTATCAACAATTTTTTAGAAGACCAAAACATTTAAATTCGTATGGAGCACCTCTGTGTGGCTTATTCATAAACTGACTGTACATGTAGGTACTTCACTAAAGCGTAGATCAAGAAGCGTAGCATGGTGTCGATTCTGACGTGTTTGTTTCACAGCCCTTCGAAACCACTTCAGTCTGTGTATCAGTATATCCATTAACTAGTAATCACAATTAATAGTGAGTACCTAATTTAATAGTGGGATAAAGGTAATTTATTAAGAAAGTGTAGATTTACAAGCTAGTACTAAGCTAATCTAATCATTCATAGTTATATTTTGAGTGCAAATTGCGCCATTTTTTATTTGTCCGTAAGAATGATGGTTCTGTGCTACTGAGGGCACGGTAAGCCGTCGGTCCCAGTTGCTGTCTTTGATTACTTTGATGGTGGTCGATACATCACCGCGTCAGAGGCGTAAAAGTAGTAGTAGCAGGCGGTTGAAACAATCTGCCCCAGGGTTTAACGGGTCGTTCGCTGATTTGTTTATTTATTTACTTATTTAACCATTTATTGTACACAATATAACACAAAGGACATAACATTAAGAACATTTGTTGTGCCAAACGATAGAGGAAGAATGGCAAAAAAATACACACACATACAAACATACCTTTACCCCTTGCGTGCGGGGTAGGTACAGCGTTACGGCCGTAAAAATACAGTCGCTATCGCCACGTCTGACACTTTTGGAGGGCGGTTTCAGATCATTCGTGTATCACTATAGTGACAGATTGTCAACCTGCCGCCTGAAAACTGTAATACATAAGAAACTTTCGAGCCCCTTAGTCGCAACACACGCGGGGAAGAAATGGGGTGATCTTATTCTAAGCCGACATTACTCGGCAAGAAAGAAAACGTTCATCAGAATCAAGGCTGAAGTAAGACGTAGGTACCCTTCCTTGTACGATTAATGAGAGTCGTTAGGGAGATGCTTATTTACGCGGAAAATTGGCTAATTTTGTTTAAACAAGTACGTCACGTAGGTTTACGTAGCGGATTACAAACAAAGCCTTAATTATTATATAAGTAAGGTGTAAAAATATTAGCTGTAAATATTTTAATGGGTGAATCAGCCCATGAAACTAAATAACTTTTACCAAGTAACATAACAATATAATTTATTGCACTAAATTAATAAACGATACAGCAGTAAAAATACAAACAATAGAAACATTTCAACAAGGTGGCCTTAACATAGCCAAAGGTCGAAATATGAATAAGATTTCTTATTCCTAGGGAAATGTTTTCAGTTTCATGGAGTGTTTCAGCCCTTATATTTGCAGTTTTTTTTACATCCTGTAGATTGCTTTGAAATTTTTTTTCGTACAAACCTTTTTAATTCAAATTCTTTTCATTTATTTTATTCGTTAGGTGAATCGTATTTTTGGCGATAGGTATTACTTATTTTATTATTATTATTTATTTCTTTCAAAGTACTTAAATATTTAACTTTTGTTTATCAGAATCAGTAATTGTAAAAAGAGAAAAATGTAGGACACATTATTAAATTTTTTATTACAATTTTATGAACCTAGTGTAAACGCGGCTCAGGTGGACTAAAAGATTAAAACTAGCCCCTAACGCACTCAGAAGAGAAGACTCACTAAGTTGCAAGTGAAACCGCGGGACGAGCAGCTAGTACTTAACAATAATTAATTAATAACATTGCTAAGTAGCTCGTTACCTGTTCGCGCAGATACACGTGAATTTAACTTGCTCGTGTTAATTATAACTTGGTTTGCCGGTAGTTGGTAATTTAATACAACTTTCGTACAACTTTCTGTGAGTGACTCGTGATTTACGGGTTTATATTAATCTGACAATAACAGCTGTGTTTCTTTTTTGAAAGTTTTAACACGAATACAAGTCGATAATTTGATTTGTCATAAGTAATGAACCCTTGGGATTATTTTATCAATATTTTGTTCAAGTTTGCCGTTTGCTGCCGGCTTAGCTTAGAACAGCATCACTCCGTGGGATTTGAGAGTTTCATGTGGACGACAGGCTGACAACCTGTCACTACATTGATACATGACTTATCTGCAACGACCCTCAAAAATTTGACAGACGTGGCTGACCACGTCTGACAAATTTTTGAGGTTCGCTGAGAGTCTGAACTCTGCCTAACCCGCCAGGGACGCAGGCGTGGTTTGAGTATGCACGTATGTGTAGATTAGGCTATTAATTAAAAACAAATAAAAAAGAGAAATAAGTAGATAGTTACCAATAGCAGCTTCAATAAACAATTCGTTTGTTCAATACCGAAGCATCTCTACAGAGCTTATAGCAAGAAAAGCTTGCGAATGAGCTCAGTTAGGCCGTTCTCGTACTTAACGCACAAACTAGCGTTAAAATAACGCTGCGTAACGCATACTTCAATCAGATAATATAACCTCTTTTATAAAACCAAATAAAATACCTAAGATCCATGCTAGAAACGTCAAACCCCATAGTAAAACCGCTGTTGACGTAGCGCTAGCGCAGCGTCGTGCGTTGGACCTTCTTCAACAGCGATTTTAATATTATGGGTATTACGTTTCTATCTGCGCATGGATCTGACATAGCGTTATTTTAGCGCTGCGTTGTGTGTCAAGTGTGAGAAAGCCAGGTTTGTGAATGAGCTCAGTGAGTATTGTTCTGCTTGCTACTTCAAAGAGTACTTTTCGATTAAAACGGGATAAAGCAAAGCTAAAAACGGCAAATTAATATACCTTTGAAAACACAGAGCAATTTATCATTTTCAGCGTGAATTCATACGGAGTTAATTTGATGATTTTCAACAAAGAGCATCCTAATAATGTTGCTATAACATTGAATAATATTTAGCGCAATATTTCTCATGAATATGTGAGAGATATATTTATTTAATGTTGATGCTTATACAGTAATTTTGTATGTATGTTAAAATATTTTAAGATATCGAACGACATGGCCTTTATCGCAAGATGTCGAGTGATGAATCTTTAGATACAATTAATATCGTATCTTTGTTGTTTGTGATATTAAGCAAAGTCACTTTTCGCGTCTGTATGTATGTAATCTTTAAAACTACACAACGGATTTTGATGCAGTTTTTCAATAGATAAAGTGATTCAAGAGGAAGGTTTTTATGTATAACACTTGCCGAGAAAACATCTTATTCCTACGGGAAAATGAGTTGCAGCGGACGCAGCCTCTGGGCGGGCCGCTAGTAGCATACTATAATAATTTTGTATTTAGGGATCAGAGGAAATATTCTATACCGTGTATCTGCACCGTGCGTGTGCGACGCCCCTTACTAGGTCTTTCTTTCTTTTACGTGTGGGACACCGAGTCGTCCAACGACCAGGTGAATACTTGTGTCAGAATTTTTCAAACGCCTTCTACATGTAGCAGGCTTCTGACATGGTTGTGTAACGACCGCCGTCTAAGTAATCATAGACAGCAACCGGGACCTACGGCTTAACGTGCCATCCGAAACACGGAACCATCTTACTTACGGACAATCGGGTGGTTCAGCCCGCAATGTCCTAACCAGACTGGGAACAAGTTCACAAAGTGATAAATATGAACTTTGTGAGTGACCCACCGAGAATCGAAACTGGAACTTTCTGCGTCAAAGGCAGTCGCACTACCACTGCGCCACATCGGTCGTCACTTACTAGGTAAATTGTTGTTTTAGCCTCCGTGTAGTTTAGCCCTAAATACTCGCTGAGTGCCCATGCATTTTTCATTAGTGACCTACAATTATGTAGGTAGATTGTTCAAGTTTCACAGCACGCGATGCCTATTTAAATTTTTACTGTAGTTTCCAGTCTGAAAAAACAACACTCACACACATACACATATATCACGCCTTTATCCCTAACGGAATAGGCAGAGCCGCAAAAATACGGTCGTTCTCGCCACGTCTGACAAATATAGAGGGCCGTTTGAGATAATTTTGTGTATCACTATAGTGACAGGTTGTCAGCCTGTCGCCTAAAAGTTGTAATACACCTGAAACCCTCAAGTCCCTCAGTCGTTTCTTACGGGTAGGATATGGAGTGATGCTATTCTAAGCCGTCATCACAGCCAAAACAACATTGTTCCTATAAAACAAGTAGTTTTTTTATGGAATGTACGACTCCTGTAACAACGAATGTAAAAAGTCTCACCACTTTTTATGAACAAAATTGTAGGCAGAGCGTTAACGGCTGCAAGAATACGGTCGCTATCGTCACGTCTGACATTTTGACGATTGCTTTCCAAGGTTGTTGCAGAAAACATGTGTATCACTATAGTGACAGGTTGTCAGCCTGTCGCCTATAAATACACCAATACTCTCGAGTCCCTTAGTCGCCTCTTACGACACCCGCGGGAAGGATGTGGGGTGATGCTATTCTAAACCGGCATCATACGGCATACTTAACTATACATATAATTATTGATAACGTACCGCTAAGCCATGACAGATATTTGTCCAAATATGAAACTCTACAACTTTTATTTAGCGCTACATTCAACCATTTGCGAGAAAATTCTTAAGTATTGGTCATATTTTGATCTATTCTCTTTGTGTATTTAATATTGATGGAGCTTATGTAGCTTTTTGTGTAGTTTGGCACAATTAAATTAATCCAAACATTAATTTGTACACGATCTCGATGCTAGCGCAAAACAACACATAAATTAATTTATAAACGAGTATCTCGACATACGTGCTTACGAAATTATTAATTACGTAGGACTTATTACGTTTAGTATCACGTAGTGCACGGTGGGATGGCAAATTACCTCTAAGTATAAGTAGGTATAGTTTAATGTACTTATCTTTTTTCCTTGATTGTATATAGAGCGTCGGTGGCCTGTTGGTTAGTACACCGGTCTTTCAATCGTGAGACCCAAGTTCGATCTCCGCCATCGTGTTTTTACTCACGTACATTTACCGACTGCTTTTTCGGTGGGGGAAAAACATCGTGATGAAACCCATATTCAAATAAAATTTGAATTCAGATGACACTTGAACGTGACTTACAAAGGTCAGATGGCAGTCTCTCTGTGTAAAAACCTGGATCCACGTCAAATCCCATACGCACGATGGAGCGCTAAAACATCGTAGCGGTCTGTCAGATCCATACTAACAGCGCTATCGCAGCGTCGTCCGTCGAGTGCGGTTTTAGTATGGGGATTGACATTTCTAGTATGGATCTGACATACCGCTGCGATATCTTTGCGCTCCGTCGTGCGTCAAGAGTGCGACCCGCTTTAGGTAGCCGACCCCGACAGAGAAACGGGATAAGGCAGAGATAATGATGTACATAGAAACAGTAGGAGTAAATACTGAACATCAAGTAAACGACCTCTAAGCTACTTGAAGCCCGTTAAAAGCTGCGTAGGAGTTGATCTCCTTGCTACAGAATAAAAAAGTAGTTTATGATCCGAGTTGAGTGCTTTATTGAAATGACTGAGGTGAATAAAAAGTATATTTTGCTCTTGAAGTTTCTATAAACCGGACGGCTTGGTAAGTGGAAAAAGATTATACTAGTTAGGTAAGGTAGTTAGGCTGACAAACTAACAGCTTGTCCTTTACTTAGATCAGATCATGAGAATTCGGGTTAGTTCTTTATAAAATCAAAAAGAAAAACTATGCCTTAGAATGACAAAATGTGATAAATAAGTTTGTAAAAAACCTTATATTATTGTTCCATTCGCCAAATTGTTAGAAATGTTTGTAGACAGTGTAATTAAAGTACCTATGTTTGACTAGGATCCAATCTAGTTCACCTAGCTCTCGATGTGAGCGTACGTCACACAAATTGCACAGCTCTTAACCATCTTGTTGCGTCAGTCACTGCCTCCTAAAAGATGTTTATGGCAGGCGTCTATTCTCCCTAAACTAGTGGCATCGAACGACCCGCTGTACCCAAAAATCCAATGTAGGCTAGTCGCCTTTATCACCTTTATAGTGTAGGCTTAGCTCTCGCAATCTACATCTGCATACAAAGTGTAGAGTCCTTTGCTTGTTGAATCCACAACTCTCCGCCTACTAACAGGGCTTAGTTTAAACTGTTTTGGTGGGCGTCCACTGGCTGGATATGTGATCGGAAATCATCGTAAACTTCAGTATTTTCCGTCACTTTGAGAAGGAAAATCTACTAAAAATGAACACGGGGGAACGCGTCCGTAAACTTCACTTTGAAGAAGAAAATCTATAAAAAAGAAACACGGGCAACGCTTCCAGACACTACTGGCCATTGCAGAAGATTTTGCAGTAAAGCTATAAGCTATGATATAGCCTGTCGACTTCTTTACAAGTTGAAAATGTGAATTCTCAGGTCTCCTCCATAGAGACGAGCTCGAAACTAAAATAGTAATGGCCACCTCAAAGTGACGAATAATAACATGGTTGAGTTGAGTGGCCCTCTGACATAGTTGAGTAGTTGTTTAGGACTCACCCGGTACACATGCTCAAATTGTCTCTCCACAATATCTTCAATAGCCACACTAGATATCGGAGATCACGTGCACTTGACATTAAAAAACATAATTTTGAATTCTAACTACTCGGCGGGTATGCAATCAGATTTTGCCTCTCTACTCCTCAGGCAGATGCAAAACCGCATACGCCAGACGAGTCGACGCCTAGATCCATTTGCACTAGGTAGGCGGATCGCACACTTGACGCACGACGGAGCGCTAAAATATCGCAGCGGTCTGTTCCATACTAGTAATGTCAATCCTTATACTAAAACCGCTCAACCGCTGTCAACGCAGCGCTATCGCAGTGTGTTTTAGTATGGGCAGTGACGTTTCTAGTATGAATCTGACAGACCGCTGCGATATTATAGCGCTCCGTCGTGCGTCAAGTGTGCGATACGCCGTAGGTATATCCGCCTACCTATAATGAAAGTCGGTATATGTTGCATTTCAATCAACTAGCTCATGTAACACAGCTTGAAGCTTACACGCTTGTCACGGCGATGAGGAGATTGATGGATCGTGTAGCTTATTAGTCTTATTAGAATGTCATTGAGGTTACAAGATTCGCACCTGACGTGACTTTGAGAAACATGAGGCCAATCAGGCCTATCATTGTGTCATTAGAATATATATAGTCAACACATAGCATAAACAATATGGTTCTATGATACTTTACTGAGAACCCATTTTAGAGCGATAAATATCTAAGGTGGGCTAAACTGCTTTTGAAAGTCAAAGGCTTTTACACATACCAAAGAAACACAAAATAAACTTTTTAGTGTCCGTCTGTGGACTAGTCAGGTCTTTCTAGAAAGTGCTCTCACTTTGATGAGATCGTCTAGCTTTCACTACGTGGTAAGTATTTCCGTTACGTCTTATCCAAGTCCTTTTGTAGAAGTAGGCTTATGCAAGTAGGAAGTATGCCTATATAAAAATATCACAATTCTAGCATATTGCTAATCGTGCGCTACGCTGTGCATGGCATAGGATTTATATCTACGCTTTTCATTCATCCAGTATCTATGGTGGTCCCAATCACGTGGCCCATGTTCCTTGGTTTAATCCTAACAAGCCCAGAAATTGATCAAGGCTCTTGAGTTCCGACAAAGGAGACATGATACAAGCCCCAATTAAGAGCGGATTAATTTACCCTCAGGTCCCATATGTGGGAGACACAAGTACTGATTGGGAGAAGGCTTTGTCATGCAACTTTTCAATAAAGAATTGAGTCTGACCGATTCTAAGTCGGGCAGATATTTGAAGATCTGTTCTTGAGTCTGTATAATATAGTCATGCAATCGTGCTAGGCACCCTAATATTAGAAAGCTTTGTGGTGTATGTATTTGATTTGGTATCTTTTTCATAAATATCGACGGTATCTTTTTGACGATTGTTTATAACGATTTGGCACATTTTACTGTGATGTTGTAAACTTACCTAAATTAATACATTAATTAAATTCAATTGAATTTTCAAAATAAGTAGTTTTCTCACTTAACGCAATAAATTCACAACGGAGTGCTATTTTAGCGCATCCGTCTGTCATATGCAAAGCAATTAAAAATTTCCCATACTAAAACAACGCATGAACCTGCGTCAATAGATGTATCACTCAAACAACGCAAGGTCATCCGTAGGTGCAGCGTCAACGTCAGGCTTTTAGTTGTGGGAAAATGACACCTGACTTACATCTGACAGACGCATGCGTTACAGATGCACTAAAATGCGCAGCGTCGTGCAATCAGATAGATATTTTTATCTCTTTATTGGAGACAACTACCTACTTTCAGGACTGATTTGTCAGCCTGGTAGCTTAGCCAGACACGCTCCCATCTCATCACACCAAACACAATTTCACACCACTTCTAGTGCGCTAATAGCTCCTCCCGGCTCCATTCAAATTCCCGTGCAACTAGGGCAGCATGACGTCATAGATTGTCACGATGTCACGATATGACGCTGCCAGCCCTGGCGTAGGATAGGCAGTAGCGAAACTCCAACCGTTTGTGGGGAAGGCTACCTGCTGGCAGTTGGAGTATAAAGAATGTCACTTTTATTTTTAGGAGTGACGAGAACGCAAGTACGGTGAGTAACGACGGAGGAGGAAATAGGGTAGACGTCGTATCCGCATAGTCGTGTGTGACCAGAGGAACGGACGACAGAAAAACTTCCGCCGCCACAAGTTATTTCGAAATTAAAGCTGTTTTTAACTTATAAACTTACAAAGATGGGCCGCGTTTACTTACACTAGGTTCATAAAATATGTTGAAAGAAATAGAAAAATGTATTTACTTTACTCTTTTTTACAATGACTAAAACTTGACCATAAAAAAGCTAAATGTAAAATTTACTACTTTGAATAAATAATTTGAGTTTGAGATCTTTCACCACAACCAAGCTCATGACTGCCATTTTACGATGGGAAAACATCTTATTATAGTCATCAACTATTCAGTCGTTGGCAGTACGCGGCAGCCCTGAATATCGCCTCCCGAGATTCGACGAGATGCCATGTAGTGACATTGCGTATGTGTGAGTGAGCTTCCAAGCGAATTGTATGTATGAAGTTCCCCTACTGTACTGTGGTCCAGTGGTAGATAGCTAGACCGAGTCAGACACTAATTAGGCACTCATGGTTCACTGCGGCCAATTAGATTCTTAAAATTGTTGCAGCATGAGTCGTGGCAAAATGATGCTAATGATGCTGCTGTCTACTAGACTCTAGCACAAGCACTAGCAATAGCTACAAGCTGTAGTTTTTTATGTTTTTTTTTTCTGAAAATCCTTTAGAGTTTTGTGGCATCGTCAAGGGTCCGATGTGCTGCTGTTGTTTTTTATTCTTTTTTGAAAATGCATGTTCAGGGTCACTTAAGTTGTTTATATTTAGTTTTTTCTGAGAATCTTTTTTAAGTTTAGTTGTCAGGGGGTCCGATGTGCTGCTTTTTATCTGAAAATGTATCTTCTCCCACTTTCATCACTCACGTCACTTTATTTGCTGATACTTAGCTGATCTAGCCGAGCTTGTTTGTATTTTTCTTTCACAATTCTGTTAATTTGTTTGAGTAAACGAAGTGTTGCACTAGATTTTTGACTCGGGAACTCAATATAAACAAATCGTGACTAATATGTCTAATAGCTGTAGTGGTATGTACTTACAATCGTGCAATACAAACATGTTTTCACTTACCTACGTACTCGACATAGTATTAGGTACCAGTATTTGCGTGCTATTAGAAAGCGACTCAGCGGGCAGCTTTTAGCGCCACCGTGCCATGAATAAAAGCTGACGACACGGAATAACTCGAGTATCGCTATTTCTGTGTGCTTTTGTACGTTTCCCAGCACCTGCATTTATATAAGGTGTAAAAATATTAGCTGCAAATATTTTAAGCGACGAATCGGCCCTTGAAACCGAATAACTTTCCCCAAGAAACATAGGTCGAAAGTAAAAAAAATTTTTTTGGTTCTCCCATATAGGTAAATTGACTTGGTCTGTTGGTAATATTGTTGAAACATAGGTTGAAATATGAAAAACAATTTTGGATTTCCCATACAAAATTAACAACCGAGTCAATTTATACTACTATGGGACGTATTTTTTTTTCATAATTCGACCTATGTTCCTTGCGGAAAGTTGTTCAGTTTCATGGGCTGATTAACCCCTTAAAATATTTGTAGTTAATTTTTTTACACATTTTATAATTTGAAAGCACTTAGATATATTGTATTCTCACGTGCGCGATAAGTTTGTTACATTGTATCAGTTATTTTTTTAAGTAATGAAGTAAAATCTGAAAGTGCAAAATTGGCTGGCTTTATTTGTTTTTAAAAAATCAAATAAACAAGCTACGCTAGACTCGCTTACTAAATATTAAAATAAAATTAATTGCTCTTCCAGAATTTTTTTTGAAACAACTACAGTACATGAAACTTATTGCAAATACAAATCATCTGAAAAGCTCCTCTCCATTTGTCAGACGTGGGGATAGCGACCGTATCTTTATGACCGTTACCGCTCTGCCTACCACGCAAGGGATAAAAGCGTAACAATTATACAAATGAAAGCTATGACAATGAATTGTATATTATTTTTCGTGCTCTATAGAACACATAACACAAATTTTAAGGAAACAAACAGATGCTTTTGATATGTAACTATTCCACTAAATTCAACTAGTAACGTGATCCTAATTATCATAATTGGAGTTATGAATGTGATACATCACATCATAAATTCATAACCCAAATTGAAGTGGCTCGGCTAAATTGAAATTTATAATGATCGCATGATTACAGTATCTATTTTCCCATACCTTAGGTACGTGCATAGCATAACACTACGGTTTCTAATAACTAGCTTTCTGCCACTGTAAAATTATATACTCGAAGTACTTTATACGTATTAAGAGGCTGACACGAGCTAAAAACCGGTCCCTTTCTGACAAATGTCAAACTGCGCGCGTGCGAACGGGACGGAATCGTGGAGATTCAATGATATTTTCGTATTTTCGATGATAACTCGGTCAAAAATAAGTTATTTGAAAATCGAAAACATTATGTCAATAGAGTATTGTAAGGCGCTCATTCTGATAATAAACACTTAATTATTGCGTGGGTTCTGTTCATGCAGTTTGCGATATAATAGATTTTTAGAGGTAACTTTACGATGTTTTTCTATCAAGCTAAATTACTAATATCATGTTTTGGAAACAATAACACAACAGCAAATATCCTGAAGATTATTACCTTTTTTTTCGTCAGTTTTTCTGCATTTTATCTAGGGTAGAAATCACTTATAAAAGTAGCTTTTAGCTCTACTCAGCCCCTTAAAGTAGGTGTAATATATTTATACTTTATTAGGTAGGAGTAATAAATGTGTCCATATACGTAGCTCATGTAAAAGTGTTTCGTTCTCATAGGAAAGTAACAATTAACTCTAATTTATATCTTGAAAATGCTTCTTTTATTGTTAAAACGCGTCAACGTGTGAACAATCGTAGGTTTCTCGATTGTTTGAATATGACATCAAAGTTTTCGTATGTATGTTGTCTTAAGACACGAAATCTCAAATTCATATCTCTCTCTCTTTTCGTGTCTCAAACTCAAACTCAAATTATTTATTCAAAGTAGTAAATTTTACATTTAGCTTTTTGATGCTCAAGTATTAAATTTAACAATAACAATTTCACGAACCTAGTGTAAACGCGCCTCAGGTGGACTAAAAACTTAAAACTAGCCCCTAAAGCACTGCCTCGGGGTTGGCCAAGCTAACCAAACAGTGTGTGTGAGACTCTGAGTCGTCAAAATAACAACTACTTATGCTATACCGTCATGTCGTGAGGCTAGGTCTGATTAGGTCTGATCTACACTCATACATCAGCATCATAAATACCTGACCTACATTTCAACCCTCGTTACTATTTGCAACAGCTTAGTTCCCACGTGCGTGTTGCTGAATGCTGCCTACTGCATAAATAATAACATACCTCGCATTGCTGCAATTACTTCAGCGCGATTGTTGCTTTTTGCAAAAAAGTAATCGTGTTGCCACGCAATGAAAACCATTTTTCATTAAACTTGTTAATTCTGTAACTATGTGTATACTGAATTTATATTATGAAAGGAGTGAAACATTTTATTCACAGATTTTTATCAACTAGTGAGTGCCCGCGGCTCCGTTGCTTTTAATCTTTCAGTTTTCCCGCGTGGCAATTGTCTCCTTATGGCATCCCACAGGAACGTTTTTTCGGAATAAAAACTATCCTATGTGATTTCAAATTACCCTCTATGTGTGTGCCAATTTTCGCAAAAATCCATGCAGCAGCTTTTGCGTGAAGTAGTAACAAAGTACTTTCGCATTTATAATATTAGTAGGATTCATGGTTCTCTAATTAAGATATTTCTTTAGTGTATTCAGTGAAAAAAAATACATTAATACTTTCCGTTTCTGGAAAAAGTACTAGAGCGCTTATTGCTTTTACTCTCTCTCACCACAATAATTTTAACGGAACGATAAAATAAAATGCTCCGTAAAACAGAAGGCCTAAAATTTCCGGTTGGTGGCAATTTTACCACTGAAACAATAACGTAAAAGAATAAACAGGAAAAAACACAGTTTACTTTATTATCTTAGTAAATAAATAAATACTTTCTTCTGTTTCTATCGAAAAAAAATGTGTTTTACATACGCACTTCACCATTTTGCGGTATTTTGTCGGTTCGGTGTTATTGACAAAAATTAGATCACATGTTAATATTCACAGGACATCATGACTACCAATATCATCAATATCTGGCATTGCGCTCGCCAATCCGTCTGCCAAGCGTCGCGAGTATGGCAATACTCACCAATAGGGTGACGCCTATGTCCAGCAGTGGACTGATGTGGCCGTGGGGGGTCCCTTTCGTTAGCATAATGTTTTTTCCACTAAGTAATATGTTTTAGCATAACATGTTCCGCATAATTCTTTTTCCCCTTTTATATCTTTGTCATAAACATTTTTTCGCATAATATGTATCTTGGCATAATACAGTTTATTTATGTCTAACAATTTTTTATAGACATTAGGTTAGGTTAGGTTAGGTTAGGTTAGGTTAGTATTTTTATAGACATTAGGTTAGGTTAGGTTAAGTTAGGTTAGGTTAATAAGTTATGCTTAACGTGTTATGCCTACTATTTTTATGCGTAAGTATCTTTAGTTCAATGTACATTGTGCCAACCTATATTATGCCTAATATTTTTATGCAAATAGATAGGGAACCGTGGCCGTGGAAGTAGTAGATGTCATAAGGAATTGCGTAACTACTAGAGTAGAGACGCTGCTTATCCTGACGATACGATCAAGGGCGTATATCGTCGAACCAGGTAATAAGTAGGTACTAAATGCTATAACCAGATGTCGCTAAGATCGTCGCTTCGAGACTGCTCGTCAAGAGATTGAGAAATTGACGATGGTCATTGGCATTGGATAGCTCAGTGGCAGAGCAGTGTAACGGTACCCCATGTGCCCGGGTTCGATTCCCGGTCGCCGCTTCTCAATTTTTCAATTTCTTGACTGATTATTTCTTTCCTACTATTATGCTGTTGTAGCGCAGGTTTGTATCCGATCCTTCTAAATCGTGTAAACTTTTGTACTTCTAAGTAATTTGAGCTGTAATTCTAAATAGCTAAGAGAATTATACAGTGATCATCTTCAAAGTTAACTTGAATGCTTTTTGATAGCTCTCTGAATAACTTCAGACGTTGCTACTGAAATTTCACAGTTTGATAGGTACTGTTCCGCTCTAATTACTAAAAGAGGACTCCATTGCCCTTTTGACTGTTACAATATGAAATGAGGTATTTCATTTTGCTATAGTAAAATATAATTATAATTTTCGAAAACCTTGCCTGCACAAGCGTATCGTTTTACTTCTACTGGCCAGATAAGCGTGGTAGGCAAAAATGGGAGATGTCTTAGGCCTTGGTCTTGAATTTTGCGGGCAGTGAGGCGGCAGCGGCGACGGCGTGGCAGCGGTAAAATCATTTATTCAAATGGTTCGGTTCTCGTAGACATCGGCGTGGGAGTGGGCTACGAGCGGCGCACTCCCTAAAGTAGAAAAAAAAGGCGAGGCCGCTTCCGCCCGCTGCCCGCAAGACCCGAAACCGAGGCCTTATGGCGTATCCCGGGGGCAGCCAACATCCGGCAGTGGACTGCTATAGGCTTATGTAATAGTGAATATTTGATCACTTACTTTCTCCTTTGTTCCCAGGTGATATATTCGTGCTAGTATTTGCCATGGACAGCCGGGAGTCTTTCGAAGAGGTCATCCGGCTTCGAGAACAGATCTTGGAGACGAAAGCCAGCGCTACCAGCAGCAACAGCAGAGGACGACGGCAGGCGCCCAGGGTGCCTATGGCCATAGCAGGAAATAAGTGTGATCGGGACTTGAAGTAAGTAGTTAGTATTCTTTGGTAGCAGTACTTGCCGTGTGGTGCCGGCTTCGAATAGCATCACCCCATTCCCGCCCGTGGGTGTCGTAAAGGCATGAATCCAGGGAAAGGGCAGTAGCGTTTTTTGTAAATATCTACAAAATCTTGCACTGCGCCAAGCGTGGTGAGTATGGCAGTACCATCAATTTGGGGGAGGCCCATGTCCAACAGTGGACTGTTGTGGCTGTATCAGTAGCAGTACTTATCGTCTATAGCCAGCCCGGAGTCCTTTAGATAGGCTAACCAAGTAATCCGAGGTGGCAAGCGCTAAGGTTGCCCATAGTGATGACTTGGACGAAATGTGATGAGGTAGGATCAGGAAATCAAGTTTGCCATACCTTTAATAGACAAGATTTGGGTGTATGTGTGTCTAGTATGGTAGGTACTCCTTCACATTCTTCAATGGCTGTTTTTATACCAGTATCCAGTATGCTACTTTTTACTTCGAAAAATGCCTCATTCGCAAATAAAAACACGTGAGTGACAATTCTGGGGAGAAATCTAGTTTTGTATCACCTAGATGCAAAAGCTATTTCAAAAGGTCTTCCAAATATTCTACAAGTACATCAAAATAAGCGAGCAATAAAAACCAATACACGAACCTACATAATGTGATTGTGACACAAAGTTTTGTTCACGATAAAAAGTTCTAAGTCCTTTCTGTTGTTTAGAAGACCCTTTCTTTATTTGAAAGTTAACTTACTCTACGACCCAAAAGTGATTCACAAGATTACACCTTTAAAAGTTAACACGTTAGCACGTTAAAATCACTTCTTTCTGACAATAACATTCTTAAGTAAGTAAGTCAGTATTACAAGAATTATCAGAAGTATTTTACATTTTGTATACATTAGTGGAACTAGTGTAAAAAGATTTTGTTTTACCTAGATATTGGAGGTTGATATGAATAAGTACTTTTACGGTTCGCAGGGCTTAGGACTAAGATGTATTAAGAATCAAGTCAGGGCTCAGAGATTTTGTAGCAAGATAATGGTTACGTTTTTGTAGACCCCGGTCCAGGGCTCGTCGCAAAAAGTCCTTTCTTGACATCAGCTTAGACCAACCGCACTCACGAAATTAGAGGATTTATTTCTTTGAACAAAAAATGAAACCGTCTTTGGTTCTTTACGTTTAAGAAGGAATTTTTAGCAGCTACTCAAGTTACCCCAGGAAAACTGAACTGTAAATATTTCGTAGGATAAACCTATCCATTAAACTGAACAACTTTTGTATTAGACTGGCTGGCTTGGTAGGCTTAAATACTCCTTGAAGCATTTTAATTTGTTTGAGCCACTTTACATTTTTATAATGTAACTTAATATTTTTCTGTTATCAAGGACTGTGCAGCCAGAAGAGGCGGCAGCGTATTGCGCGAGCCAGGACACCGCATGCGTATTCGTCGAGACCTCGGCGAAGAAGAACTACCGTGTCGATGACCTGTTTTACGAACTCTTCGTCGTCGCCAATCTCCCGCTAGAGATGGCCCCCAACCACCACAAACGAGTCAGCACCGCCTTCGGTAGCCCCACCATGCTACCTCCCACCAGCAGTCAAAGCAGTAGAAGTAAAAAGTGCACTCTATCCATCAAGCGAAGACTATCAGACGCGTGCGGAGTAGTAGCCCCCAACGTGAGAAGACCGAGCATCCGGACCGATCTAATGATCATGAGAACCAAGACTTGTGCCAAAGGAGACAGCGACAGCGCCAGTGGAAGTCCAAAGATCAACATGAACAGACTGGTCAGAACCCCAGGACCGACCGACAAAAGGTCGTGTGCCATTCAGTGATATTTTATATACTTTAACAAGGAGGATAGAACTTATGTAGTGTTAATGCGCGTGTGCTTCTCAGACCAATCAAAAGCGTTTTTTGTGGCATTTTGACCAACCGTCGTCGAGAAAACATGCGTAGAGAGAGAGTCACTCAACCTTGAGTTGACTATCACAATCGCAGTATCGACCCTGCTTTAAAATTGGAACGAAATTGAGTTGATCACTTCATTGGTTCTATCGCCTTAATTGGAAAGTCTAAATTACAATGCCGAATGTGCAGGCAGGTGCTATTGTGTAATCCAAAATTAGATTCGTTTGGTCGATGCTGGAAAACAAATTAGCAATAATTGGGAAGAGAAGACTCACAAAATACCCCATTAGTAGGAAATTAAGGTTACTTTGATGAGGCAAATTGGTACAATTTGCATTTTAGCCTCGCGTTTTCGGTTTCAATTCCGTCAACGGCTAAACGTATTAAATATTGACACTCGATGTGGTAATGTTGTTGTATTTAAAGATGTAACTGTTGTTGTTTAAAGCAACAGAAGTAAGACGCTTTGCTATGTGGTTGAACAGTTTATGGAAATAAGGATCGAGCTTCAAATGTATATAATAGAGGAATTTTAATGGATCATAAAGTTTCCCGGCCTTGGAGTCCCCCGGGTCACTAATCGTTGCAATAAAGTCTTCACTGAACATAATTCCCGGAAGAATCCCTCGGCCTTTTCTTCAATACATATTTCTTTTTTTATGAATCCTTCCAATCTCACTTTTTCATACCTCCGCTTAAGATTATCGTAGTAATAAGGGTCAATTCTCACAAAGGAGCGACGCGATCTATTGAATCATGTGATAGAATATTGCTTGCATCAGGTGAGGCGAGGATTTTATTTTTCTCAAAAAATATACAGGCTGTTAGGATAAGTATTAACTTCGTTTAACCACGCATTGTATAGGTATGGCAAAGTAGGTTAAATTAAAAGTATATATATATATATATATATATATATATATATATATAAAATACTTGTAAAGAAATATCGTTATACAAAAACATTTTATTAAACTGTTCAACTCTACGAACGAACAGTCAGATACAGGCAGATAAAGCGCTCATGACTTGTACCGTTCTTTTTAAATAATCTTTGTCCTGCTTATAGAATGCGTGATTTAAAAGAAGTCAGCACCTATCAAACATCCTGTATTTGGTTCTGGTTGTTATTGAATAGAACTCTGTCAGTCTAAAGAAAATTTGATGAATAACTATGATGTGCTAGAGCTCCTGAAATGATACTGCACCATCATGTCTTGTTTAGTCTAGCCCTGTCACGTATCGTTGATCGCGTCGCATCTCGCCATGTAGCGCCATCTCGTTCATCGCGTCGTGCTATGATGAGCATTGGCCCTTATATTTTTATTTGTTGAGGACTTTATAATAATAATATTGTTGAAATGGGACCAAAAAGTGGATACAGCGCTCATTTCTTTATTGTTTGTTAGAAAAGAAAATAACTTCGGAATATGAAATATTCGGTCTCTGAATAAAATATATTGTCCAATAGAATACTAACTAAAGCTCTTTTTCATTAGTTTTAAATTGTTGGATGATTATTTGATTAGTAAATTGAAATAAATTGTCGGTCAGATTATTATTAAATGAATATTTATCAATGTTAAACCTTTATTATTTTGTCGCGTATAATATTATATTATATACCTGCCTATTGTAATATCATAAATAACGTATCTGTGTACGCTCATATCTTTTTTGTAATTACCTTTTACCTGTTCTTCTACTATTCTTGTCTATAAAGCATAATAAACGATTGTTTTTATAGCTTGTTTCATTTTTTTTTGAGTTCTTAATATTTTTCTATTATCCAACAAGGCAGGTAGGTTAGGTAGTTATTTTAAGGTAAAAACTTCTTGAATTGCAGAAAACATGTGCAGAAAAAACACTTCTGAATTCGTTCTCTTTTCGAATTCAAAATTCAGCCAATAATAATAAAACGGTGGCTGGACTGAAACAAAGCCCAATCCAGAATCTTTTATGTTTCGAATTTGGAACAACGAACGGTGTTGCATCGCTAAATGGCTGAAAAAAGGTCTTGATTTGCATTTGACATGGAAATTCTGGTTTGATTAAAATCAATATTGAAATAAAGTTGAAGACCGTAAAAGTATTCCAATTTAAAAAAAGAATTGCATAAATTTTGCGTTCTAGGCTGAATTACAATCTGCGACTTTCATCTTTATAACTAGCAAAGCCTTTCCTACCGGCGAAAACCTACTCTCTCTCTGCTGCATAACCTGCTGACAATAATATGTACTTATGCGTGGGCGCTGAACGTAACTTCACCAACAGATAGCAAAGAATTACGGTAGGTAGATAATTGACACCTCATTATATCATACATACATACATATATCACGCCTTTATCCCTTGTGGGGTAGGCAGAGCGCTAACGGCCGTAAGAATACGGCCACCATCGCCACGTCTGACATTTTTGAGGCTTATTTTCCAAGACTGTTTCAGCAAAAAAATATGTATATCACTATAGTGACAGGTTATCAGCATGTCGTCTAAAAATTGTAATACACCAATACCCTCCAGTCCCTTAGTCGCCTCTTACGACACCCGCGGGAAGGATGTGGGGTGATGCTATTCTAAGCCGGTATCACATGGCACTCATTATATCATAGTACTAGTATACCTATGTACCTATTTGTAAATCTATAAACTAGTTCACTGAATATAGTAGGTAAATAAACTAGTTTCAAATAGATATGCCGAAGGGTCACTTGACACGAATCCTTTTAAGATGCTAAAAGATGGCTAAAAGGTTCTGTCGGCCCTGAGTAAAACTTAAGAAGCTTTTCCCTTTGCTATTTAGAATTTAGCTGACTTTAATCTAAGTAGGCTTTTTATTTAGCCGATTGAGAGTTATTTTGGGCTTTTAGTTGGTTTTCGAGTATCAATATAACTCAATAAATAGACGGCCGATGTGGTGCAGTGGACTACCGCGACTGCCTTTGACGCAGAAGGTTCTGGGTTCGATTCTCGGTGGGTCACTCACAAAGTTGATATTTATCACTTTGTGAACTTGTTCTGGTTTCCATGTTTTCCATGGTTCCATCGACTTAGGTCGTTACACAACCATGACAAATGCCTGCTACCTACTTGTAGAGGCGGTTGAAAAATTCTGACACTAGGGCTCATTGCGTTGTTAGACGACTCGGTGTCCCAAACGAAAAGAGAAGAGAGGGACCTACTAATTTTTTTTATCAATGTAAGAAAAACCAGTTAACGTTGGTCTCTTCAACGTAACTCGAGAATATACTGAGGCGGATCGCACACTTGACGCCCGTCGTGCGTAAAAATATCACAGCGGTCTGTCAGATCCATACTAGAAATGTCAATTCCCATATTAAAACCGCTCAACCGCTGTCATCGCAGCGCTATCGCAGTGTCGTCCGTCGAGTGCTGTTTTGTGCGATAGCAACGGTTGAGCGGTTTTAGTATGGCGAGTGACGTTTCCAGTATGGGTCTGACAGACCGCTGCGATATTTTTGCGCTCCGTCGTACGTCAAGTGTACGATCCGCCTGATAGTAGGTACTGTGAATGACACCCTTCAAGCGGAGCTGGTAGTGAGACAAAATGGCTTCTTTCAAGAAGTGGAATTCTCAAGGGATTACCCTTCAAGATTAACGGCGTGAAACTTCACTGTAATGTAAGTACTTAAAATATACAGAGTGTAAGTAAAGTAAGGAAATTTTTAAAGGAAATTTGGACCACGCGCCCATAATATAAGGTGTAAAAATATTAGCTGCAAATATTTTAAGAGGTGAACCAGTTCATGAAACTGAACAACTTTCCCCACAAAACATAGGATCAAATATGAAAAAAAATTTTAGACCTCCCATACAAAATGTTACAGCCGAGCGAGACAACTGTATTGGAGGTACAACAGGTATAGGTTTTCGTATTTCGACCTAGGTTTCTGGGGGAAAGTTGTTCAGTTTCCTCATATTTAAAATCTACTAGCAGGTGCCGGCGGCTCCGTCCACGTGGAAGTTTAAAGGTATACAGGGTGTAAGGTATGGTGTAACGATAACCTTGCAGGCCTGATCAGAAACTGGACAACTTTTACTCTGGGGGCTATTTTGGGAAACGATAATTTTTTTTTCGAGTTCTCATACAAATTCAGTCAGCTGATCGGGAATTTTGTATGGGAGGTCGACAAAATTTTCACGTTTTCCAACACGTTACACCGTCTCTTACACCCTGTATACGAGATTATTACTCATAAGGTTTGTTTTACAATGTTAAAAATGGCTGTCATTTTCTCAGCTCGTTGTTTTAGAGGCACAAACTTAGACAAAGTTGTAACAGCGGTATAAACTGTCGTTCGAGTGGGTAACGAAGATGAACTTCTTAAATTAAAAACTTTCGCGATCCACTTACTCGATCCTCAACTACTGTATAGGAATAATATCGCATCTTCAGCGGCCGCAACAGTCCACTGCTGGACATGGGCCTCCCCACAGTCCCGAAGAAAAAGTTGCTCAGTTTCATGGTCTGATCACACCTGAAAAGTTATCACACATATAGTGACAGGGTCTCAGCCTGTCGCCTAAAATTGCAATACACATGAAACCCTCAAATCCTTAAGTCGGCTTCTACGACACCCGAGGGAAAGAAATAGGGTGATGCTATTCTAAGCCGTCATCACTCGGCATACGGCACACGTCATTCCCCGCATAACTAACAATAGCGTGTTTTTTTAGAAAACGTGCAACATTAAAATCTATACCTAGCGCGTAAAGCGTTTTAATTTATTTTAGTACGTCAGTAAAAACACTTTATAGCACATTCAAAACACAAACACATAACAGGAAAACTTAAACTAAAAAATGCGCAAAGGCGGCCTTATCGCTGAAAGCGATCTCTGCCAGACAACCTTCGGGTGAAGGAGAAGTAAGAGAGAAAAAAATAGTGCATAAGTAAAGGAATTTTATTTAAGATTCCAACCCTAATATTTGATAAAAAAAAGGTCCAGTACAGTACTCGTGGTTTCATGGTCTTAGCCGCGGTCGTAAAAGTTAGGGGCTCTTTCCCTGTCTGGAAACCACTAATAGGGTAGTTAGAGTAAAACAGTTGTAATGACTTGTAACTACTGGTTTAAACATCTCTAAGTAGCGACCGATGTGGCGCAGTGGTAGTGCGACTGCCTTTTGACGCAGAAGGTTCCGGGTTCGATTCTCGGTGGGTCAACTCACAAAGTTGATATTTATCACTTTGTGAATTTGTTCCCAGTCTGGTTAGGACACTACGGGCTGAACCACCCAATTGTCCGTAAGTAAGATGGTTCCGTGTTCGGATAGCACGTTAAGCCGTAGTAGGTCCCGTTTGCTGTCTATGATCACTTAGACGGCAGTCGTTATACAACCATGTCAGAAGCCTGCTACTTGTAGAAGGCGGTTGAAACATTCTGACACCAGGGTTGATCAGGTCGTTGGACGACTCGGTGTCCCAAACGAAAAAAAAACCCTTGACTAATGATACTTTCTATGTGGGGTAGTTGGATGAGACGATTTCTCTGTAAACGCTTTCGATGTAGCGTACCTTCGATATTAAGTAGCATTCGATGTAACGTACCTTCGATGACGAGTGGTCGATGTTGCGGCCTTCGAGGTTCTCAATATTATAATCCGGACCCTAAAAAATCTGTTCAATTTCATGTTGCTTTTTAAAGATCTCTTGAGAATAAAATACTTCGGAGATAATAAACAGAAATGAGAGTAATCATCTTTAACCAACCAAAGTAGTTTAACATTACTATGGTGATTTTTTCTGCCGTGTGATGCCGGCTTAGAATAGCATCACCCCATTTCTTTCCCGTGGGTGTCGTAAAACTGGAGACTCGAGGGTTTCATGTGTATTGTAATTTTAGGCGACAGGCTGACAACCTGTCAGTATGTTAATATACGACTTCACTGAAACGACCCTCAAACATTTGTCAGACGTGACGATCACGACCGTAATATTACGCTCTGCCTACCCCGCCAGGGATAAAGGCGTGATTTGTGTGTGCGTGTGTGTGTGTGTGTATTTTTTTCTGCACAACCTATTACCATACTATGCGTCTCACAAATTTTGCAATTCCATGTGACATGGATCCCATCTTCTCTTATTTTTATTTGCAAACCTGCGTGGCACGACATGCAGAATACACAACGCAGTAGTCAAAGGACCTTCCACTGACCACTCGCGAAGTCCAATATCAAAGCGGCATGCGTCCAGCAAAGGTGTGACACGGCCTTTGTGTCTTTTGAAATCGGATATTCAAGTCAACCTGTATGGGCGGTCCAAAAAAATTCTCGTATTTCGATCCTGGGAAAACTTGCTCAGTTTCATGGGCTGATTTACACCTTAAAATATATTGCAGGTAATATTTTTACTCCTTATATCATATCGGTCTCTATGAAAACTTTGTCAAGTTTCACCGTTAGTCTCACCGATAGATGTCACTGTAGGTTTTTGCAACGCGCTATCGAAGTGTTTTCTCTGTTTATATAATACCTACCTAGTCTAGCCAATCTTGTAGGACTAACAATTGATATTTAAAGATTGCTATTGAGTTATAACGACTGCTATTGCCCAAAGGCTATTACTCTTTTGAACGGAGTAGTACATTGTCTACTACTCCTAATAAACCTCATTCAACTCTTGAGATCGGTCTTGCGTGCGCCCTTCAGATGTTGATAGGTAGTGACTGTCATTTGTCAAAATCGCTCTTGAGACCGATCTCAAAGTTGTGTGCAGTTTATAAATACAGATACGCATAATCGTAGGGGAGTACATATAGTATTCCTTGCGCATAATGTTAGTACTGTTAAAGAATGCGCATTGATGCACATTTTGAAAACTTGACTACGCATAAATTTACCTTGCACTCGCACAGCTCTCTGGTGAAAAAGCAGCCTAACAACCTGTGGTGGTGGAAATATTTTCCCTTATTAGGTGTCTACCTTGTTAATCACCTGGTGTCTTACAATCACATGGTGTAAAAAAATGCTGCAAATACAGGGTGTAAGGGACGGTGTAACGAAAATTTTGCAGGCGTGCTCAGACCATGAAACTGAACAACTTTTTCTATGGGGTTATTTTGGGAAACGATAATTTTTTTTCGAGTTCTCTTACAAAATTCCCGATCAGCTGAGTGACTTTCTATGGGAAATCGAAAACAAACATAGCCCCCATAGAAAAAGTTGTTCAGTTTCATGGTCTGATCACGCCTGTAAAGATTTGGTTACACCGTCCCCCTATGAGTGAATCAGCCCATGAAACTGGAGAGCTTTCCCTTAGGAACATAGGTCAGAATATGAAAAATAAATATACCTCCCATACTAAATTACTACCAATTACTATTATAAAGGGTGTAAAAAAATTGCTGCAAATATTTTAAGGGGTGAATCAGCCCATGAAGCTAAACAACTTTCCCCTAGAAACATAGGTCGAAATATGAAAATTAATTTTAGTCTTCATACAAAATTACCAACCGACCAAGTCAATTTATATGGGAAATCCAAAATGTTTTTATATTTCGACTTATGTTTCTTGGGGAAAGTTGTTCAGTTTCATGGGCTGATTTACCCCTTAAAATATTTGTAACTAATATTTTTACACTTTATACCTATTATATCGGTCTCTATGAAAACTTTGTCAAGTTACACCGATAGTCTCACCGATAGATGTCGCTGTAGGTTATTGCAACGCGCTATCGAAGTGTTTTCTCCGTTTGTATAATACCTGCCTAGTAGTGCTTACCCATTTGTCAGATGGCAGTTTAAGACTGCTACTTACGGTTAGATTTTTTACGAAGTCTAGTAGGTTTATGACCTTACTACGACTTTTATATAAACATAAGATAAGATACGCATGTTATAGTACTATGTAAATGTGCGCATATACGAGATATTTACCTTGCACAGCTCTAATGGAAACCCCTACACATTTCCACAGCACAGCTACTCATTTTACTCGCACAGCTCTGATTAGTACCTACTATTGTATGTATATTCTGTGGTCTGGTGGAAAACCAGCCTAAAAATTGTGGTGGTGGTGGAAATATTTTCCGTATTTAATTTAAAAAAATACTAACTAAGTACGAGTATTTACCTTGTTAATCACGATATATAGGTATGGTGTAAAAATATTAGCTGCTAATATTGTAAGGGGTGAATCAGAACATGAAACTGAATAACTTTCCCCAAAAAACATAGGTCGAAATATGAGAAAAATATTGGACCTCCATACAAATTGACTCAGTCGGTTGGTCATTTGCATGGGAGGTCCAAATTTGTTTTTTCATATTTTGACCTACGTTCCTTGGGGAAAGTTGTTCAGTTCAGGGCTGATTCACCCCTTAAAGTGTTTGCAGCTAATATTTTTATACCCTGTATAAGATTGTAATTTTTACACCTCGTGTCTCACAAATGCCGGCTTAGAATAGCATCACCCCACATCCTTCCCGTGGGTGTCGTAGGAGGCGACTAAGGGACTCGAGAGTATTAGTGTATTACAATTTTTAGGCGACAGGCTGACAACCTGTCACTATAGTGACACACATGTTTTCTGAAACAACCTTGGAAAACCATCCTCAAAAATGTCATACGTGGCGATGGCGACCGTGTTCTTACGGCTGTTAACGCTCTGCCTACCCCGTAAGGGATAAAGGCGTGATATATGTATGTATGTATGTATGTCTCACAAATGCTTTACTACCATGCAACATGGGACCCATCTCCTCATGTTTTATTTGCAAGCCTGCCTAACACGAGCATGCAGAATACACAACGCAGTAGTCAAAGCCAAAGGACCGTCCACTGCCCACTCGCGAAGTCCAATATCAAAGCGGCATGCGTCCAGCAGAGGTGTAACTCGGCCTTTGTCTTTTGAAACCGGATTCTAGTGGTATAACTAGTAGAGTCTCAATAGTCGTACCTACACATATTTATGATATTCCTGCGTTTTGTTTTACCTATACTATTGCATTGCTTGTTTATATTTCTTCCGCTTACAAAATGTACCAACCGACTGAGTCAGTTTGTATGTAAAGTCCTAAAAATTATTTCATATTTTGGACAATTTTTTTTAACTCCCATATAAATTTATTTGGTCGGTCGGTAATTTTGTATGGGTGGTCAACAATTTTTTTTCATATTTCGACCTGTGTTTCTTTGGGAAAATTGTTCAGTTTCATAGGCTGGTTCACCCCTTAAAATATTTGCAGCAATTTTTTTTACATCCTGTATACAGGGTGTAAGAGACGGTGTAACGAAAACTTTGCAGGCGTGATCAGGCCGTGAAACAAAACAACTTGTTCTTTGGAGGCTATGTTGGTAAACGAAAAAATTTTTAGCTGAAAAAGCTAATCGGAAATTTTGTATGGTATGTCGAAATTCTTTTTACGTTTCCCAACATAGCCCCCATAGAAAAAGTTGTTCAGTTTCATTGTCTGATCACAACTGCAAAGTTTTCGTTACACCGTCTCTCACACACTGTATATTTCAAATAATAAAAAAAGGCACCAAAAACCTAGGTATGCTCCTATCTATCTATCTCCTATCCAATAATTTGCAAACAATATTGAAGTCATTATAGATTTATTGAGTTCCATCTGCCTGTAAATGTCACAACTACAAAAACCCGTCCAAAAACCTAGATAGAATCTAGATACGCTCCTATCTATATGTATTGGAGACATCATTACCCAGGCTCACTGGAGTGTGAAACCCGCACGAGTGGGCAGCTTGCACTCTGCAACGCGACCCCAAAGCATCATTGACCTAGTTGAACTTACGAACACGGAAACAACCTCTTATGATACTGTTTCAAAGGATCCAATCATTTGCAAGAACTTGAAGTCATTAAATATCTATTGAGTTCCATCTGCCTATGAATGTTGAAAACTTAGATAGACCAAACATAAACATAAACAAACATATATCACGCCTTTCTCCCTTGCGGGGTAGGCAGAACTTTATTAGCCCGACCCCAAGCATCCTTGACCCAGTTGAACTTACGAACACTGAAACAACCTCTTATGATACTGTCTCAAAGGTTCCAGTAATTTGCAAGCAAACCTGAAATGTGTTGCAACATTCTGCTGTGTTCTATTTGTCTATAGATGTTGCTAATGGTAAAAATAAATCAGGCGTCACCAGTCCACAAATTCAATAAAAAAAAACTTATTTTCATGTCGTCATATTAAAACCTCTAATACAAAAACTCTACTCCTGATCAATGCGATTACTAGCAAATACTTCTCATAACACTTAAATTTATTAGTATTTACGGGATTATCACCAAGATTATGTTTGTTTTTACCTCCATATTTCGAAGCGGTTGCACGCTCCATGGTCACGAGTAGACTGTTTTGGCGAATGTTGTCATCTTGCTAAGGGCAAACATATCTGTCTACCCTCTTTCTGATGCGTCGACTTCTCATAAGGCATGTATTTATCCAAATATCCGTCAAAAACATTGTTTTCTATCGCTTTCGCTAAATAATCATCCTGAACTGAAATGTGTATGGCCATATTGGCCATGCCCCCATGTACAGATGATTTTCATTTTTATTTTGAAAAAACAAGAAGACATGCGCAGAAGACGTGGATTTATGCTGTTTGTATAAGTAATAGAAAAATTTAATTTTTATTGATAAAAAATGCTTTCAGTCTTCTAAATAAATGATTCTGTGTCCCACACGAAAAAGAGAAAAAGTCTTCTGAAATTACCCTCTAACATTGTGGGAAGTAGAGTACATACATACATACATACATATATCACGCCTTTATCCCTTGCGGGGTAGGCAGAGCGTTAACAGCCGTAAGAATACGGCCGCTATCGCCACGTCTGACATTTTTGAGAATTGTTTTCCAAGGATGTTTGAGAAAACATGTGTATCACTATAGTGACAGGTTGTCAGCCTGTCGCCTAGAAATTGTAATACACCAATACTCTCGAGTCCCTTAGTCGCCTCTTACGACGCCCACGGGAAGGATGTGGGGTGATGCTATTCTAAGCCGGCATCACACGGCATTTTCGGCACGGCAAGTAGAGTAAATGACAGTTATTAGGGTCCTGTGCGCTCTACCTACCCTGCAAGGAATATAGGCCTGAAATTGAATCAAATTCAGTTTAATCAAAGTAGATTGTACCACCATCCATCTCATCACAACATGATCATTGATCGTAATCGTATTATAATTTACAATTTAGTCAAATGAGTTCGCTTCGTTTGTATTAAGCTTTTGTATTTAACCATTAAAATTCCTTGCAAACATCATTATCTGTTCAAATTTGTATTCATTCCGTACCGTATACAAAGAAATACTT
This sequence comes from Keiferia lycopersicella, assembly GCA_029255805.1. Lineage (NCBI taxonomy): Eukaryota > Metazoa > Arthropoda > Insecta > Lepidoptera > Gelechiidae > Keiferia > Keiferia lycopersicella. The sequence continues at coordinate 4,199,561 of JARACZ010000010.1, forward strand.
ATACAGAGGAAAATCAGGGGAAAAAAGCGTATGAATCAAACAAATTCAATACTCTTATAAAGTAGCTATTAGGGTCGGAACACACCTGTGGAAAGTTCAGTCGCAATACATATCTGCGAGCTATAGGAACGCAGTACTTTTCTCAAGACCCTGTATAGAGAGCCCATACATGCCGTGTGATGCCGGCTTAGAATAGCATCACCCCACATCCTTCCCGTGGGTGTCGTAAGAGGCGACTAAGGGACTCGAGAGTATTGGTGTATTACAATTTTTAGGCGACAGGCTGACAACCTGTCACTATAGTGATACACATGTTTTCCGAAACAACCTTAGAAAACAATACTCAAAAATGTCAGACGTGGCGATAGCGACCGTATTCTTACGGCTGTTAACGCTTTGCCTACCCCGCAAGGGATAAAGGCGTGATATATGTATGTATGTATGTATACAAACGCTGTTTCCTCTATGGTTGAATAGTCTGTATAGCGAATCTAGTACACGGTCATTTCTCGTAGCTGTTTTCTTATAATGGCAGCAATATTATCTGTCAAACGCTCTGTTCTAACCTCGCAGTTAAATTGTGATTTACTATCGGGTTTTTTGTATTACATAATTTTACGCAACACAGCCCCTAGTCGTTAGACTAGGATCACTGTGTTGTGTACTCTCTCTAGGCGTAATGCCACAAACTTTATATCACTTTGACTATCCTCATCGACGACTTAACTACTTTGACATTGGCAAAATACCATAGCAAAATACGTCTATCTCGACCCATGAGATGTGAATGTGACGCCACAACTTAAAAAAAAAATGTGATTCATTTAACTCTTAGTTTACAACGCATGAAAATCCTTTGAAAACACATGAAACCAAAAAAAAGACACAAAAATTATAATAAAAGCAAAACAAATGTTTTTAGTGTTTTTCATTTTACTTTCAGTGTGCTTACGTTTTTTATTTTATTTGACGCTATTTCCAATGGACTTGATTACCTCGACGGACTATAACAACCCATAATATTATATTGTTACCTAATCTGACGACTGTTTATTTTTTAGTCACGCATTTTTTTACTTTTAGGAACTCAACGCAGGTGAGTCACGACACGACTCTAACACAATGAAAAAAAGCCAAGAATGACACAAATTCAATTTTCTAACGACGTGTACTGAACTTGCCTCATACTACTCAGTAAAATGAGTACATGCCAAAGACCACACAGCCTACTAGACTAGGCGGCACACTAAAGGCACACTTTCTGAAAAGATATCATTGGTCAGCCAGTGTGTAAAGGTGTAAAAAAATTGCTACAAATATTTTAAGGGGTGAACCAGTCTATGAAATTGAACAACTTTCCCTATTTGCAGCTAATATTTTTACACTTTGTATAAGTTGATACAAGTTGTCCAACAGTGGACAGTTGCGCCAAAGGCCTTTGTCTGTGATTAGTCAAAAATGCTGCAATTAATGGGTAATTTGGCGTGCTTAGGCCCTGTCGCGCTTGCTAGTTTCCTTTCTAATGTGTATGCTTGACCATTATTTCCCCTGTTTGCTACCTTATTAAACCTTGCAGAAAATAAGCTTGTTTATTGGAGAAATTGGCACATAGGCGTCTAGTAAGCTGTGCGATCGTTGGTATGAGCTTACGTCTCGAGACGTCTCCGTCAAATCCAAAGCAAATTGGATACAGTCGGGTAAACACTTCAGTTAAGAGGCAATACTCGCGTTCAGCAATATTACCTTCCAAGTTATTCATGTATCGATTTGCTTGACTGACAAATCTGTCGAGGATTTGAATTGCGAGAAGGAAACTCGCTAAAGAGGCTTTTATATGATTCACATATTGACTACCGATGTGGCGCAGTGGTAGTGCGACTGCCTTAGACGCAGAAGGTTCCGAGTTCGATTCTCGGTGGGTCAATCCAAAGTATTTATCACTTTGTGAATTTGTTCCCAGTCTGGTTAGGACATTGCGGGCTGAACCACCCGATTGTCCGTAAGTAAGATGGTTCCGTGTTTCGGATGGCACGTTAAGCCGTAGGTCCCGGTTGCTGTCTATGATCACATAGACAGCGGTCGTTACACAACCATGTCAGAAGCCTGCTACTTGTAGAAGGCGGTTGAAAAATTCTGACACTAGGGTTCATCAGGTCGTTGGACGACTCGGTGTCCTACACGAAAAGAGGAGAGATAGGATTCATTGGATCATATAGGCCGCAGAGAGTTTACAACTTAGAATGTTTTTGTATGGCTATTGGTCGTATCACTATGCTTTAGAAAAGGGCATTATAGATGAATACTACAATTCGACTGCCCCGATGGCGTAGCGGATGGTACGTTGCCTTCTACGGCCGACACAAATGTGATTTTTGCTCTGTGGTCTGTGGAAATCAATTTATACTGGTTTTACATAGAGCTATTACAAAAGACCCGAACGACGCCTCGGCAAGCCTCCCGTTGGATGCCCTCCGATGGACCGATGACTTAAAGAGAGAGGCTGATAGCGACTGGATGGCGAAAGCGGGAGATCGTTCATTGTGGGCCTGTGGCGTAGGTACCCTGAGGGAGGCCTACGTCTAGCAGTGGACTGCTATAGGCGCCTCACACACTGGGAACGCGCCCCGACGCGTAGCGCGGAGCGGCACATACCGCGCGCGGCGACGGAGGAGCAGATCTGCTTCATCGCGCAGCTTGCTCCGCGTCTCCGCGCGTAGGGGCGTTGTACGACGGGCCCGCGCCAAACAAAGACTTCACTCCACTATCGATCGCCGTGGTTCGAGCGGCACTGCGGGGCTAGTGTGTTATACCCCGCGGAGCGCCCCGCGCCCCCGCGCCGATAAGCAGAATCTGCGCGCGCGAGACGCGCCACCTCGTGTTGACGCTTTGTCGGTGTGTTGTACTAGGCGGTTTTTCGATACGTACTGATGTACTTACATACAACTTTAAAATCTGCGCTCCCGCGCTACGCGACGGAGTGCGGTGCAGTGGGAGAGCCGCCATAGGCAGTTGTGACGAATGACCAGTATAATTTTATCCCTTAACGGTAACTCACGGTGCTCTCATAGACTTACTATACCATAGTGTAGATATGTATGTAGAGACTACCTCGGCCTACCCTCAAGGAGATCGATTCGTCAACATCAGCTGTCGGGTCCGGGGCAATATGTGTCAGGTTAGTGTCAGCTTGTCGACCCTTACATGTTACACAAACAAATTGGGCGGTGAGACAACTACGCGTTACAGAATTTCAGAGGAAATGTGTCTTTTCCCGTGTGGTGTGTGGTGATCGGTGGCTTAAAATAGCATCACCCCAATTCTACTCGGGGTGTCGTAAAAACCGTCTTATCGATAATCATCAAGGGAACGGGCAGCAGCGTTCTTACACTGCGCTCACCAATCCGCCTGCCAAGCGAGGGGGGGGGAGGCCTATGACCATCAGTGCTCTGTTGTGGCTGTTAAGGTGTCCTTTGTCACGAGAGTATGCAACACATCGCACACGGTCTTTCTCTCTTTTCTTGTGGGACACCGAGTCATCCAACTACCCGATGAAACCTGGTGTCAGAATTTTTCAACCGCCTACTAGTAGTTAGAACGGCGTTACTCAACTGAGTAACGACCGCCGTCTAAGTTTTCGTAGACAGCAAGAGGAACCTACGGCTTAACATGCCCTCCGAAACACGGAACCATTGCACACGTGGAAAATATAATTTGAGTGCAATGCCTTTGCCATCCGTCACAAAACATTTTAATAGTTCTGGTAGTTGCTTGCCAAGCTTCCAAGGAAAACGCATGCGGAATTCCTGATTTTCTGAACATGACAGCAAATTTTTCCGCACCAGTTGTCATATCCCAGTAAATCTAAAATTCTCCATTACAAGTGACCTATATCAAGTTGTATGTGTATGTTATGTATGACAAACGACGTCAAACTTTAAAAAAGTAACGAAATCATAATAAAAACGTAGATTTCGATTCGACTTGACGTTGTCAAACGGCTTAAGCTATATCTTAAACCGCTCAAAACTTTTTTGAAATGACTCGCTAAACGTATAGGGAAAAGTTACACACGTGTCTAACGTTTTTTTTGTATAGAGTTTTATTTTAAACACGCGTTAGAGTCGTGTCTAACTTTTTTTGTGGTACGGCCTTTAATATTTAACAAGCAAGTAGCGTAAAATATTGTATTTTTGTCTAAACACCAGATGGAAGATATTTTTCAAGACCGCAATAATCCTCAGACGTAATAAACAATTCTGCCACAGGAGATAACCGTTTTATTTTCTAATAAAGCGTAAGCCTGTGAAAGCAAAGCTGGTGTTATATCATAAAATAAATAATCCTGAAATATGTTATGGAATGGGTACGGGTACATACAAACATAAGGACAGATGCAAAGAGTAAAGTAAAGAACTTGCTTTACACTAGGTGTAAAAAAAAATTGCTGCTAATATTTTAAGGCCGATGTGTGAAGGCCGGCTTAGAATAGCATCACCCCACATCCTTCCCGTGGGTGTCGTAAGAGGCGACTAAGGGACTCGAGAGTATAAGTGTATTACAATTTTTAGGTGACAGGCTGACAGACAACCTATCACTATAGTAATACACATGTTTTCTGAAACAACCTTGGAAAACAATCCTCAAAAATGTCAGACGTGGCGATAGCGACCGTATTCTTACGGTTGTTAACGCTCTGCCTACCCCGCAAGGCATAAAGGCGTGATGTATGTATGTATGTATGTATGTATATTTTAAGAGGTGAACCAGCCCGTTAAACTGAACAACTTCTCTAAGGAACATAGGTCGAAATATAAATATAAATTTTGGACCTCCTCCCATACAAATTTACCGACCGGCCAAGTTAATTTGTATGGGAGGTCCAAAATTTTTTTAAATATTTTGGCCTATGCTTCTCGGGGAAGTTATTCTGTTTTATGGGCTTATTCACCCCTGAAAATATTTGCAGCTTATATTTTTACACATTAATTGTAGTGATTGTGTGTTACCAGTATAGGTACGCTCGAATCAGTATGCTCGCTCTTTGTTTTTACACGAATGTGAATTCAAAAACAGGCATTTGCATATGCAAACTATGTAAAATAATTCCAGTTATAAAGTGTTCCAATTAATTTTCTTAACCGTGTCGCCCAGAGCAAGATTGTGCTTCAGATGGAACCCTACGATCAACCGAAATAAAGCCATGAAAACCTCGTCTCAAGCACATTCAGCGGGCGCGAGAACAGTTGTTTGTTGGTAAATTGTTTGACTCTTTGTTATACAGCGTGTAAAAAAATAACTTTAAAAATATTAATAACATAGGTCGAAATATGAAAAAAAAATTGGACCCACCATACAAAATTACCGACCAATTAATTTTTTCTACTTATTTTTTCACATTTTGACCTATGTCTCTTGGGAAAAGTTGTTTAGTTTCATGAGCTGATTCACCCCTTAAAATATTTGCAGCTAGGTCATATTTTTACACCTTATATTTATATATGCAATTTTTGCAAGTCTTAACATATTAAAATAACCATCAAAATATTAAAATGACCACAACGTAATAATTAATTAAGTACAACTACAAAAAGCATAACAGAAAGAACAAAAATGTCTGTTGAAATAAAATATAAATGTCAACTAGATAAAATAAAAAATACAATAAAATATAATTAAAAATGTCCACTATAAGATAATTAATTAATAACAAATAAAATAGAATCATACATTACATAATCAGAATTAAAGTAAAAATTTATGTCAACTAAAATAAAATACTTATCTAAAACTCATCAATTGTATATAAATTTTTCTCTAGCAGAAGCTGTCTTAATTCCTTTTTAAATTGACTGAAACCAGATATAGTTTTTAAATTTGTAGGTAGTCTATTAAACATAGCTACAGCCTGATACTTTGGGCAGTGCTTGGCAATATTCAGGGTGTGTTTAAAAGGTTTGGCCAGATCTTTCCTTCTAGTACTTAAACGCAATTGCATCTCCTGGTCAGACTCAAACAAGGTTCGGTACTTTAATACATCAGTAAGTAACACCATTACGTACAAACTAGGAACAGTCAGTATTTTATATTTTCTGAAATATTCACGGCACGACTCCCACGGTGGGATACGTGCGATGGCACGAATAGCCCTTTTTTGCAAAATGAATGCCTTATTCATATTATAGTTAAAACTGTTGCCCCAAAATTTCACACTGGAGCAACTGATCAATCTTTAAGACGTCCCTCAGTGCTCTTAACGCGTAGCAAGATGAACTCTCTATTTCGGTTAACTCTGATTTCCAATTCAACATTTCATCCACGTGCACGCCTAGAAATTTTACTGTGGGAACTTGGTCAATTTTATTTTGCTCTAGATATAGCTCTAATGTGTCCTTATTTCTAGCCGTGGACTTAAATAGGATAGCATGTATTTTCCCAGTGTTAAGTTGCAAATCATTCAGGGTGAACCAACCACTAAAAGCTTCCAATGCATCATTCGCTAAGTTCGTTAAATGCTCTATACTGTTCCCAGATATCACCGCATTAGTATCGTCTGCAAACAATACTAACTTGGCACTAGGCACAGTTGCATGCAAATGGTCAATTATATCGTTAATGAATATAATGAATAAGGTTGTCCCAAGAACGGAGCCTTGCGGTACCCCTCTAGATAAATGAACTAATTCTGAACTCTTTTTTACTTCATTGCCATTTTTATCTTCTCCCGTGACTTCAATGAACTGTTTTCTATTTTCTAAATATGTTTCTAATAATTTTAAAACGCGAATAAATTGTTGGTAAGTGTTTAATTGATTATGAGATTTTTCATGCATCTGTAGCGCAGGCCAGGTTCAATTGGTAGTTCTCGCGGCTTCTTCCTGGTTGTTAAGATAGGATAAAAATACTTTATTTGCACACAAGACAAAACTTTCACATAAATAACTTGCAAACTAAATAGCGTACAATTTGGCGGCCTTATTGCTAATAGGTAATCTCTTATATGGAGCAGTGGGAGCAGTGCATAAACATATTTACATAGGACTTTATGTTTATTATGAATAAATTGAAAATAAGTAAAATGGACATATTGATATATACATAACATACCAATATTATTTCATAAGATTCTGTCTAGAAAACCTTTGCTCTGAGTTCCCATCGTCAAGTTTTGCACCCGAGTGTAAGTTCACCGCAGGAAACTTAGTTTCCGCATCTCCATACAAAGTTCAACATGGGCGATAATTACTTTCATCTTAGTTTGTTTCTAGAATAATTGAAAATAAAATAATTCATCAAAAATTCAACATGGTCATCAGCATCACGAAAAAAGCACCAGATCTTGAAGAACTAAGCTTTTGGATCTGCACGCCTGCTTCTCCTCTACATTTCGGGCAAAATATATATTTTTATACTAAGTAGATTTTAAATAACTATATCGAGAATTCTTTTTAATAAATTGTTATTTAGGGCAAAATATTTTTCTTTACTAGATTAGCTTTCAGAATATTCTTTTACTGGACCACTTTTTATTAGGACTGCGTTGGGCTTTAAGTGTGAAAACGGCCTAAAATGCATAGGTCAGACCATACACTAACTAAAGACACCGGTAATCCCTATTTGGGTTTGTGTTATATCCACATTACATTCCAATCCGTGCACTAAAATAAATATACAGTGTAGTCAAAGCAAGACATCCTAATTGTATTATTAAACGAACAAGTATGACTCATACATTATGTGAAAAATTACGACTTACTTGTTTTTTTGGTTGAGGGCTCGGGCCCCGACTAGTTTCGGCTGATTAAGACAGCCTTCCTCAGGATGTCGACAGATCACATCACTCACGCCCACCCGTCGGGCCCCGAGCCCTTAACCAAATTTAAAAGTAGTCGTAGGTCATCACATAGCAAGACATCCTGTATAATACTGAAGAGTGCAGCAAGCGGTTAAATCGCTACATGCTGTATAAAACTGAACGATGCAGCAAGCGGTTAGATCGCAAGACATCTGACATACTTTATCTGAGCAGTGGTATCTAGTGGCAAATCTTCCGCTAAATTAAACTCGCTCCGACCGAAGCCGCCTGCTCACACAGAAGCGAACATAGTTGAAAAGATTTATTTTTTTATATTTTTATCAGCTTGAGACGTCCATTGTTGAACATAGTAATAAGGCAGTTTTTCGGGTCTCTACATTTTTGCTTTCTATATACATTCAAATATTATAGACTTACGAAACCCTTAAAGGTTTGTTCCAATAAGACACATTCCCATCGAGTCACATTCCGATTCACATTATGACACATTGAATTGACACATTGATTCACATTATGACAAATTGAAGACAAACATTTTAATCACAAAGTACTTTAATATATATAGGGGTATAGAGACCTATCTCAGCTGCCAAAACTGGCAATGCGTAAGTAGCGCCCTCTCAAGCACTTAGTAGGAACTAACTACATAATATATATATAAATACATCTATAGCTATTAGTAAAAAAGTTGAATTTTAAAGTTTATTATATATTTAAATAAAAGTAGCCCTTTGGTACACATTAATGCATATTATTGATAAATTGGCAACATAGAATTTGTAAACTGCCGCGCCATCTGTGAGATATAGTAAGAACGTGATATAATCCCTCCAAATAGAAAATAGGATGGGCGCTAGCAATTGCAGTAATGTATCTGTGCTTCGTAATTTCGCATCGTATTCCAAAAGTGTTCCCCAAATCACAGTACTATGATTGAGCGCCCTGATTTTAATGAACCAATCAACCCTGGTGTAAGAAAATTACATCTTTCATTCATCGAGTCTCAATTTTGGAGCAATTACACAGCAGAACACCTCACAGAACACAGCCACAGTATACTCTTTGTGCGTCATGTAAGACGTAGATTCCTTTTCTGAGTTTGCGCCAAAGTAAAATACCTCCTTCCATCTCGGGTTGCATCTTTTATATTAATTCAATGTAATAATTTTAAATATGGATTCTTTGTCCGAAATAAATTATTTTTATTTTATTTTATTTTGTTTTGTTTTGTTTTGTTTTGTTTTGTTTTGTTTTGTTTTGTTTTGTTTTGTTTTGTTTTGTTTTGTTTTGTTTTGTTTTGTTTTGTTTTGTTTTGTTTTGTTTTGTTTTGTTTTGTTTTGTTTTGTTTTGTTTGTTTTGTTTTGTTTTGTTTTGTTTTGTTTTATTTTGTTTTGTTTTGTTTTGTTTTATTTTATTTTATTTTATTTTTCTAATATTCTTTATATTTCTATCTACAACTGTTTATGCTATATTCAACTCTGTAGGCATATTGTGTATTATGTTATGGAAGTAACAAAGACAATCCTCCCAACATTCGCGTCGGTGTAAAAAGCTTCCTTGTCTGAGTTTGCAAGAGACTTGTCTTTCACACCACTGCATCTGCGCTACTTTGAAACAATTTCACAGTCTACTATTCTAACAGCTCACAGTAAAGCACAATCTTCTCTCATTCACCGCGGTGTAAGAGGCAGCTTCCTTTTCTGAGTTTTCCTCAGTATAAGAGTGTTTTACCATGCATGCATCTTTCCTTGTTTGGAACAATTTAACTGTCTACTATTCCAACACCTCACAGTAGAGCACAATGTTCTCTAAATTCGCTTTGGTGTACGTGGTAGCTTCATTGTTTGAGTTCGCGTCAGTGTGAGAGACTTCCTTCCACCTCGGAACAATCTCACGGCTTTGTGTTAGCTTCAAATAGAGATGTTAAAATCAGCTTTACGTTCGCGTCGGTGTAAGTGGCAGCTTCCTTGTCTGAGTTCGCGTCAGTGTGAGAGACTTCCTTCCACCTCGGAGCAATCGCGCGGCTTTGTGTTAGCTGCAAATAGAACAGTTAAGATCAGCTCTACATTCGCATCGGTGTAAGTGGCAGCTTCCTTGTCTGAGTTCGCGTCAGTGTGAGAGACTTCCTTCCACCTCGGAACAATCGCGCGGCTTTGTGTTAGCTGCAAATAGAGATGTTAAGATCAGCTTTACATTCGCGTCGGTGTAAGTGGCAGCTTCCTTGTCTGAGTTCGCGTCAGTGTGAGAGACTTCCTTCCACCTCGGAACAATCGCGCGGCTTTGTGTTAGCTGCAAATAGAGATGTTAAGATCAGCTTTACATTCGCGTCGGTGTAAGTGGCAGCTTCCTTGTCTGAGTTCGCGTCAGTGTGAGAGACTTCCTTCCACCTCGGAACAATCGCGCGGCTTTGTGTTAGCTGCAAATAGAGATGTTAAGATCAGCTTTACATTCGCATCGGTGTAAGTGGCAGCTTCCTTGTCTGAGTTCGCGTCAGTGTGAGAGACTTCCTTCCACCTCGGAACAATCGCGCGGCTTTGTGTTAGCTGCAAATAGAGATGTTAAGATCAGCTTTACATTCGCATCGGTGTAAGTGGCAGCTTCCTTGTCTGAGTTCGCGTCAGTGTGAGAGACTTCCTTCCACCTCGGAACAATCGCGCGGCTTTGTTTTAGCTGCAAATAGAGATGTTAGGACTTAAACTGGAGCGAACTTAGAACACGTGGTTGTGTGCCCGAAACTACGAAATGCCGGAGTTTTAAACAAATGTCTCTAATTAAAGACATACCTACTTGCTACGTAGATAGAACAGTCTGCTATCTGTATGTAATTTCTGAATCGTACAAACAATTGCGCGATATTGCGTTTAGTGACTGCAACTCGTGTCATTTGTATGACAACCTGCGGAAGCTGCAATTCGATGCGGCGACTTGTGTCATTATATCCGGATTTTTTACGGGATTTCGTAAACCCCTTGCGTGAGAGCACCAGAACCGAATTGTCATGTGATCAAAAAACATGAAAAATCGTGCGGTCTTCTTCTTCTTCTTCACGTTTGGAACACCGCACTGGGTCGTCCAAAAGCCCGATGGACCCTGGTGTCAGTTTTTCAACCGCTTACTATCTGACGTGGTTGTGTAACGGCCGCTGTCTAACTTATAATGGGACCGACCGCTTATCATGCCTTCCGAAGTACGGAACTATCTTTTTTATCATTCGGTGCCTGCTAGAATCGCCTTAGCTAGGAAGACAGATGAATGAAAGTGTAATATCGTATTCTCTGTGAATAGTGGGTCGACTCGATGACAGGGATATTAAATTTTATAAGCTCCTCCGATGAGCACACGGGAACTAAAGTATATTGGACGATAGAGCTTCGTAGGCACGGATTTCAGTTTTGTCCTTGTTAAAAAAACATCATACTATATAGGGTGTAAGGGACAGCGACCCAAATAATGATAGGGTGCAAGCTGACCATGAAACTGAACAGCTTTACCCTAAGAATATATGTCAGGAAACGTCAAAAATTCTTGGCTTCCCATAGTAAATGCAGTCTGCTAATCGCGATTTTGTATGGGAGGTCGAATTTTGGCAAGTTGTTCAGTTTCATGGTCTGCTTACACCCTATCAGTACTCGGGACGCTGTCCGTAACACCCTGTATAGAAAGGAGGAGTAATGGGGTCGAAAGGTTCTTGAGTGGGGGTCACGTATTTTCACGACGACTTTTGATAGTTTGCAAGCAAGCATCGATCAGTCATCTTGGTTTTCCCTAAACTATACTACGGTACACGGTGTAGAAGTAAATACTTCTAGTAGCGTTTGGTTGCATAATTTTGCAAAGTCTACTATGGGACTAACGATGCGTTTTCATTGATATCACATTTTTTATGGGTGGGTCGTTGGAAAGACTCGGTGTCCCACACGAAAAGAGATTGAGGGATGGGTGGGACCCAAAGTCGACGTCATCAACAAAAAAAAAACGAAATTCCAGTGCCTCGTTTTTCGAAACTACAGGCTACAATTCTACAGGCTAAATTCGATGTACATTGCGTAGCGGGTCAAAAATCCTGATTTTATAATGTCCCACAGGCTACGTAATGTACATCGAATTTCACTTGTAGAATTGTAGGCTGTAGTTTCGTTGCATAGGCCACAGCAGTATGTGTTAAAACAGCAGTAGACACTTCACGGCTATTAACGATCATTATATACTAAATTCTAGATAAACCAAGCTTAGGAATTAAAGCCAGCATTTATACTTTATGTAAATTTCTCCGGGCTTCTAATTGCATCCTGTGAATCTACAACTTTCAAACTATAGCTTCTAGTCAATTAGCAGGGAGAACTCTACTTAAAGTTTACAGACATCGAGGAACTAATCCTTAACTTAAATGACGGATTCCATACATACATACATACCTACGCATAATAGTAAGGAATTCCATACCTAGAGTTCTCCGACTGAGTTAGGATTAGAATGTAGTCACTCTTAATGGATATATGGATATGCGAACTACTATTTCACATCATTCTACTGCATTATCTATTTACATTATAATTGCGAAGTTTTGTCGAAAGATCGAAGACCGAAGAACCGATTTTCATTAAATTTCACGGGATTAAAACCAACTTCCACGCGGACGGAGCCGCAGGGGCCTACTAGTTTATTATAAATTCTTAAAAAATGTAAAGCCTATAAAACTATAAAGCTTTTCCTAAGAGACATAGGTCGAGTTTAGAAAAAACACCTACAGAATTACTCCCGGATTTCATATACCTACAGTTTGACTCGTGTTGATCGTACAAAAAATGCTCGGCAGGGCCTTTTTTGTATGTAGTACAGTAGGTATTGTATTCGATAAACTTTCTAATACTGATAAACCTTTAAAAATTTCATAAGTATTTGTTTCGAACGCCTTTATTTAAAACCTATCTCGAACATACTTTAAAAACACATATTTACATTCATTTGGCTCATATTTAATCTGTACGGCTGCGGTCGCTTTCGTGAGCCTCCAAACTTTGGAGCACAGGTTCCGTTTAATGTTTAAGCGGCGTATACACACGGCTACTCCTTTCAACGAATCTACCTGTCCAAGTCAACTTTTGTGTGAAAATGTAATTTACAATCCTCAGACCATGGTACATCTCCTGTCCTGCTCCGCGTGCCCCAATACCTGTGCATCGTTTTTCGAAACTACAGGATACAATTCTACATTCTACATAAGTTTTGCAAAAACAAAAAAAAAATCACCTGTAGAATTGTAGCCTGCAATTTCGTTGCATAGGCCACTGCACGCTTGATGACCTCATGAAGGCCACAGAAAATGCTGTCCGGGTGGCTGAATTATGGGCACATAAAATCTAAATTTGAAATCGACGCGATAAGAAGAAGAATTTTATAATTGAAGGTATTGAGATTGCGACACTTGTAAAGCCTCCAAACTGTAATTTTGAACCCGTATATTTCCCCCACCTTGACACTGTCCGAATTGTACCTGTAGACAGAAGCCATACCCTAATTTTTTTTACTGAACATTATTTTGACATCTGTCAAATACGGCCATACTTTACATATTGTGGGCATAGCGCAGGAGCCGTGTGTCTCCTAGCAAATGTAAGTAGGCGCTTCTTCTTAGCGTGTCGATGGCAGACACTACACTAGAACTTGGCCACATTAACAGCGCTGGCAGACGCTGTCATAAGGTCGTCCTTTGTGCAGGTGTTGGGGCACGCCGGACACGATATTAGGTGGTGCATCGTTTGGACTGCACCACACAAACAGCTTACGTCGGCATAGCGCAGGAGCCGTGTGTCGCCTAGCAGATGTGAGTAGGCGCTAGACTCGGGGCGCACCGGGATCCGTCGATATGGGAAAAGTTGAGGCAGTTCCAAATTCAAATAGATCGTTGGCATAGCGCAGGAGCCGTGTGTCGCCTAGCAGATGTGAGTAGGCGCTAGACGCGGGGCTCACCGCGATTCGTCGATATGGGAAAAGTTGAGGCAGTTCCAAATTCAAATAGATCGTTGGCATAGCGCAGGAGCCGTGTGTCTCCTAACTGATGTGCGTGCTAGACGCGGGGCTCACCGCGATTCGTCGATAAGGGAAAAGTTGAGGCAGTTCCAAATTCAAATAGATCGTTGGCATAGCGCAGTAGCCGTGTGTCTCCTAGCAGATGTAAGTAGGCGCTAGAAGCGGGGGCTCACCGCGATCCGTCGATATGGGAAAAGTTGTGAGGCAGTTCCAAATTCAAATAGATCGTTGGCATAGCGCAGGAGCCGTGTGTCTCCTAGCAGATGTGAGTAGGTGCTAGACGCGGGGCTCACCGCGATTCGTCGATATGGGAAAAGTTGAGGCAGTTCCAAATTCCAATTGCTTTCGTTTCATGTTGACTAGCTTCTGGCGGTATGCTATATTTGTGATTCGTAAACGGAAGTACTTGTACAGTGCAGCAAAAAAGAGTAGAAATTAAATAAAATAGAACTAAAAATTTTAGGTAGCGGACCCCGACAGAGAACGGGATAAGGCAAGGAGAATGATGAGAACTAAAAATTTTGTATGAAAAATTACTGCCACATTTAAGCGTTATCTGTCAGATTTGACAGATTACGAAGAAAGTGGCGCCCTCATTTTTTGTCTACTCTTTTTTGCTGGACTGTACTTGCCCTACTTATATTTCAGTAGCCTTGTCTCGATCAGTGCAAAAGTACGCATGGGTACCACAGAATACCAGCGCTGTAATACCCGCTTCGTATTATAGCATATGCTGAGTGGGATACCTTTTTCAATGTACAACCTGTGCCTAGTATTTAAGTTACTAATGTTGTATTGCTTCATGTACTTTGAAATAACGATTTCTATTCTATTCTTAGTAATGTGAACGAGTTCTAGGGTCCGTATTTATAAACCGCTCTTAATTCTGAGATCGATCTTGAGTGCGACTTGGCGATGCTGTTAGTGTCAAAATCGCACTTGAGATCGATCTCAGAGTCGAGTGTGATTTATATATACGCACCTTAAACTTCATTGACTTTCTTTGACAAATACAAAATTAAACGAAAGAATTTTTTTAATATGTCATCACAAAATAAATACTGGCTTGAGCCATAATGACATCTAGCATGCTGTATATTATTTGATGTCATATTCATACTTACACTTTTATTTTGGAGCATTCTCATTAATTTATCCGGAGTTTTAATCGTTTCGAATAACGTCCTATTTCAAATTAATTAAATGTGACATTATAATATTTTCTGCGTCAACTATCATATCTCATACATACGTCAATTATAAATCACCCAAATACAAAATTTTATGATAATCGTTTTCGAGATACAGATTAAAAATAAATAAGAATTATGTGTGAGATTTCATCAAATATACCAAGTGAGTTATGATTATGACCTTTATTCTAGTTCCAAAATATCCTTCAAACCTACTGGTAACTCTCTACCAATATTGAAAAAACAAATTGGTGTTTGACTTTGTACGAAACGAACGATTTTTCTGTTAAAATGTTAACGAGTTTTTCAAATTTGTTACAGGGTTTTCTTTCACAAATTCTATATAAGGTGTAAAAATATTAGCTGCAAATATTTTGAGCGGAGGTCAAAATATGAAAAAAAGTTTTTTACCTGCCATACTAAATTACCAACCGAGCAAGTCAATTTGTATCGAAGATGCAAGCATTTTTTTTCTTATGTACCTTAGAGAAAGTTGTTCAGTTACCTACCAGTAGATACCTACTATGCCTTTGTTTGTATTACCTATGTTTTGTTTTATTCCTGTGTAATGTTATGTTTTAATGTGAGCAATAAAGTGTTTCTATCTGTCATATAACAGACAGACGGTCTGTCTACTATGATTTTAGCAATTTTCCCCACTCTCAACTCTTTTCATGTATATTTTGTGTTTTAAATGTAAAACAGTCTGGGCAATAAAGCATCAATTTACTCTACGATTGAGAGGTTTTCAAGTATGTAAATTGAAAGAACTTGGCCTCTAGACGATATTTCTGAGGCTATACATAGGTATATGTATAAAAGATCGGTTAATATTTTGCAACCAACATACATACCTACTTAACATCAACTCGTCCATCATTCATTACGTCAGCTCAAGTACCTAACCATTTAAGGAATCAACGTACTTGCTTTCGATAGGTTTTACGTCTCCATAAACAAGTAGGTAGGTTGGTACTAATACACTTGTATGTATGCATA
The DNA here is from genome assembly GCA_029255805.1 of Keiferia lycopersicella. Lineage (NCBI taxonomy): Eukaryota > Metazoa > Arthropoda > Insecta > Lepidoptera > Gelechiidae > Keiferia > Keiferia lycopersicella. The sequence goes on from JARACZ010000010.1 coordinate 4,215,596, forward strand.
CAGGGTGTAAAAAAAATTGCTGCAAATATTTTAAGGGATAAATCAGCTAAAGTCAGATAAATAAATGAAACTAAACAACTTTACCCAAGGAACATACGTCGAAATATGAAAAAAAAATTGGACCTCCTATACAGTGACTCGCTCGGCTGCTACATTTTGAGGTCCAAAAATTTCTTTCATATTTCGACCTATGTTTCTTGGGGAAAAATGTTCAGTTTCATGGACTGGTTTACCCCTTAAAATATTTGCACCTAATATTTTTACTACATACATACATACATATATCACGCCTTTATCCCTTGCGGGGCAGGCAGAGCGTTAACAGCCGTAAGAATACGGTCGCCATCGCCACGTCTGACATTTTTGAGGATTGTTTTCCAAGGTAGTTTCAGAAAACATGTGTATCACTATAGTGACAGGTTGTCAGCCTGTCGCCTAAAAATTGTAATACACCAATACTCTCGTGTCCCATAGTCGCCTCTTACGACACCCGCGGGAAGGATATGGGGCGATGCTATTCTAAGCCGGCATCACACGGCTAATATTTTTACTCCTTATATATTATTGTAAGTAAGTAATAAAAACACTTTAATGCAGAATAAGAAATAACATATAATACGACATATTAACGCTAAGAGTGATCTCTTGCAGGCAAACTTTGGGTAGAGAAAACAGAGCAGAGTGTAAGAGTAATAAACAAAGAGACATAAGCATTCGATTAAACATACCTAAAATAATAAACTATATTTATAGAAGCCATGCACATTTCTTTATGATTTGTTTACATCATCAATACAATATATATATATGTTATGTATATGTGTGCAGTCTTGTTCCCGTCTACATTCATATATCTAATTCTAATGTATAGGTTGACTGGAAGAGATCTCTTTAAAGAGATAAGTTCACCTATTGTAATCTAGTTTCTAAGTTTACATTTAATTTTAATTGTACAATAAAGAATATATATATTATCACGTCATAATGATAACTGAAAAAACATTGCAGTCCTTTTTTGGTTCGGCAGTCGTGTAAAAAGATTGGTTGCTGGTAATAATATCAGACTGGAATCTGGATTAAGACTTCACTGGGTCGGAAACGCACTCGTTAGTTCTCGATTACCGGGATCCGATATCTGATTCCGATTGGCACGTTGGATTGGATTTTTTATACCTATTTCATATTTGCACAGTTGGTAATAAAGGAGAGTAGAAAGGCTATAAGGTGTGTAATAAATAGTCTTTACTTGCATCTAAACAATTAGCTGCAATTTTTTTTGTATTGTGACGTTTATGTGCCGTCATCTAGAAAATTGTAAGATTATGCAAATAAATATTTCTTACTAACATTTACAAACTTCCATTGCTGCTACTGTATATTTTGATTAGATAATATACATACATACATATATCACGACTTTATCCCTTTCAGGCTAGGCAGAGCGTTAACGGCCGAAAGAATACGGTCGCTATCGCCACGTCTGACATTTTTGAGGATTGTTTTCCAAGGTTGTTTCAGAAAACATGTGTATCACTATAGTGACAGGTTGTCAGCCTGTCGCCTAAAAATTGTAATACACCAATACCCTCGAGTCCCTTAGTCGCCTCTTACGACACCCGCGGGAAGGATATGGGGTGATGCTATTCTAAGCCGGCATCAAACGGCACATAAGATAAGCAAGCATAAGCATGATTAGATAAGCAAGTACATAAGTAAGTAGTAGCAAAAGTATTTGGCTACAAAGGGAAAGTACCTATAAAGTTTATTTACTACAGCTAAAAGTGCAACTCGCGTACTACAATGCAGTTTCTAGATCAAGTTTTATTGCTGTAATAAAATATTTCAACTCTACACTGAGTTATATACCGTATGCTATGTAACATAGTAAGCAAGCAGGAAACATGTTACTATATAATTCTTGTATTGGTATTTTTATTCTAATTCCGGCGTTCTCATTTACAAACACATTTTGAGATCCTCCTTACAGTAGTAGGCTTATGATGCGTCCCGTAGACTGGATATCTCGCGCACGACTTCAGACTTTTGGTGTGTATAGAAAATATTTGTTTCAGTTACACATCACAAGCCTATAGGAGCTCACCGAGGTCAATATCTTAAAGTGTGATTTCTGAAATCGTACACGGAAGTCCGCAACGAATGATCTAACCACTGGTATCAAAAATTAAACTACTCGACGCACGACGGAGCGCTAAAATATCGCAGCGGTCTGTCAGATCCATATTACAAATGACACTCCCCATACTAAAACCGCACTCGACGGACGACACTGCGATAGCGCTGCGTCGACAGCGTTTGAGCGTTTTTAGAATGGGGATTGACATTTCTAGTATGGATCTGACAGACCGCTGCGATATTTTTGCGCTCCGTCTTGCGTCAAGTGTGCGATCTGCCTAAAGGTTAAAGGTGTCTATGAATTGATTAGGGTATAATATGTGAATGGATTTGTATAGTACGAACGTGTGATATAAGCACTGTTAGTAGCAGACTTTAGCATAGCCAAAATATCCACCAGCACATGCCTTAATCCGGTGCACGGTCCAGTGATTCAGAAACCAGCTGGCAATCTTCTTATGTCCACTCTATGAAGCATGCCTAGTTGAATACCAAAGTTTGAAACACTAGCTATACAGGGTGTAAAAAAATAGCTGCAAATATTTTAAGGGGTGAAACAGCTCATGCAACTGAACAAATTCCATCCAAGGAAGGTCGAAACGAAATTTGAAAAAAATTTTTGGACCTCCCATACAAAAAGTACCGGCCGACTAAGTGAATTTGTGTGGGGCACTCAATTTTTTTTTTTCATATTTCGACCTATGTTCCTTGGGGAAAGTTGTTCAGTTTCATGGACTGGTTCACCCCTTCAAATATTTGCGGCTAATATTTTTACACCTTATACACCGTGTTTCGGAGGAAATGCATTAAATTGGAGACGTTCTTTAAGCACCATACTGAACAACTTTCCCTATGAGGCCAGTCCTGGAAAGCCGGCTGTCACTAGCTTGCTGCTGTCATATTAGGCCTTTCCAATACTTAACGCATAACGCAACGCTTAAATAATGTATTTAATAATAACGCGTTATTTTGACGCAGCTACGTCAACAGTGGTATGGGGATTGACGTTTCTAGTATGGAACTGACAGACCACTTGCGTTACGGGTGCGTTATTTTCGCGCTCCGTTGTGCGTTAAGTGTGTAAAAATATATAATTTTCGGTAATTGGTTATTTTATCCCGTTAAATAATGTCCCTCTTAGGGGCTACACTCTATAGGAATAGATACATATACGATCTCCAAGTTGTGTCGCAGTAAACTTTCAAAGAAATGAAATTATAATAAATCTGGAATACTTCTGGTAAGCAAACTCTTGGTCGGAAGTAGCAGGTGGCCGTTCACTGGCGGAAGGCCAACAGCTGGAAGGATCCTCGGGGATTTATTTCACTCCAGCTCACAGAAATGTAGCTTTTCAATGTTCTTCGGCAATTACACTCCGAGATTGGCTCGCTATGCGCCACATGCTAACAGTGTCTTTGAGCGAGTGATGGATAGCCAGATATTATACTTATCTGTAGCACTGAAAGGCTGATCACACTCTTGACGCACGACCGAGCGCAAAAATATCGCAGCGGTCTGTCAGATCCATAATAGAAATGTCGATCCCTATACTAAAACCGCTTAACCGCTGTCATCGCAGCGCTATCGCAGTGTCGTCCGTCGAGTGCGGTTTTAGTATGGGGATTGACGTTTCTTGTAAGGGTCTGACAGACCGCAGCGATATTTTTGCGCTCCGTCGTGCGTCAAGTGTGCGATCTGCCTAATTATCAAATAGCAGGTTTATTCTTGCTTAAAGTAGACAGTTTTTTAGTATTGGTGATGTCAATCTTAAATAATATCTTGTCAACTATTTGAAAACTTTTGCCCGGGCTTGTGAGATCTGTGTTTATTTATTTTTTATGTATGTGATCCCACTGCTGGGCAAAAGATTCTTACTCCTTATGGTCTTATGCCACTATCATCCACTCCTGTATGTACTCTACCCTATTAATCACCTACGTATACTATCGATTATTTTTCTTATTATTTACGTGTGGGGTACCGAGTTATCCATCTTTTGAATTTAGCTATACTATTTAACTTTAACCTTACCTAATACCTAAACCCTTACCTGTTAATTTACCAAGGTATATCACAAGTTGCTGCATTCTTTTTCCGTATCGCCTTCTATTTCCTTGAAACAAGTGCTTGACATGTACCCGCTTTGAAAGCCGTCTCTGTATTTGGCCAAGAAGCGGATATCTATTCAAAGTCTCTCGTGGGAAGACAGACGTACAGGCGTAATCAAAGGCCAACTCATAAAAAGAAGTGTAGTCAAAGGGAAACTCACGATTCGCACCCATGAACGCACGGCTAGGAAAAAAGCGAGTGAAAACTTTACATTATTGTTGTTTCACGGCCGTGGTATCCCGCGTGGGGTAAAATCTAGGGAGAATGGGGCAGCAATGTTCCCTGTTTCTTGCACTGTGCTCGCCAACTCGCTTGCCAATCGTGGTGAGTAATGCAATACTCCCCAATAGGGGGAGGGACTGTCTCGGAACAAGAAGATAAAGTTCAGTTTTCCCAAAAGCTTTTTATTTACTTCATTTAGCTTAAGAAGTTCTCAATAAGAACAGCAAAATTAACTGAACTATCGCGGAGGTCCCTTATTTACGCCTCATTTTCGCAATTACCGGCACATACCGGGTAGATTCAGTCCGATCCGTTCTTCCCAGAACAACTCCTAAGCCCAGTCTCGCCTCAAGGGCGTGATTGGGCTGGTTGTTTGAACAACCTATCAAATATTTCCGGGTGAGCACGTGCTCTCCACCAAGCCGACCAGCGTAGATTTGATAGCCCCGGGGCTAAAATAAAAGAGTCCAACACAAAAAAAAACTAAACTATGCACTCCTATACCTTGCAAATGCAAAGAGTCATGAATGCCATAAGTAAAAATATATGCTGTGGAATTTCCTATAAATAGCGCATATTTTCTTCAGATACGTGCGCAGAATTTTCTTATCTTTCACTTCGTGCAAACTAAATATCCTCCACGAGACACAAATGACGTAAAGGCTCGCATTGTTAACCCTAGGCGAGGAACATACTTGACGCACGACGGAGCGCAAAAATATCGCAGCGGTCTGTCAGATCCATACTAGAAATGTCAATCCCATAATCTCATACTAAAACTGCTCAACCGCTGTTGACGCAGTGTTATCGCTGTGTCATCTGTCGAGTGCGGTTTTAGTAGTAGTGACGTTTCTAGTATGGATCTGACAGACCGCTGCGATATTTTTGCGCTCCGTCGTGCGTCAAGTGTGTTCCTCGCCAGACCTATAACGTTAACGCTTTGTTGTTCGTGTAAAAAATGCTCGCAGTATCCGTCTCCTGTCACTCCTGTCAGATCGCGGCTTTAATGGGTAAGCTCATCATTCTTGTGCTTTGATCGACTCGCTGAATAGTGTGACTTCGATTGATGTCAAACACACAACAGAGTGACAGCTTCTTGATTTGTGAACCAATCAAGTTGTTGGATATCTCATCTTTAATTGGCGTTTAAATAGCGTCTAATAACTAATGCAAATCAGCAAGGCATCGATTTCACGAGAGTTTTACATACATACACATATCACGCCATTATCCATTGCGGGGTAGGCAGAACGTTAACACGGGTAAAAATATGATCGCATTGGTCACTATCGCCACGTCTATCAAATACTGAGGACGCTTTCAGATGATTCGTGTGTCACAGCAGTGACAGGTTGTCGCCCTGTCGCCAAAAGTTGTAATATACACACAAAACCCTCGAGTCTCTAAGTCGCCTCCTACGACACCTGTAGGAAAAAAAGGAGTGATGCTATTCTAAGCCGGCATCACACGTTACTGGTTAATCTTTACTGAATTCAATTTGCCAATCCTTAATTTAATAAGAGTGTCCAGTGTCTAAGAAATATGACAAACTAGACGTAAATGTAGTGTTGTGAAAAATTTATGAAAGTCTTGTCAATCCTACAATAAGTACCTACCTAGGTAGATAGATACGACCGCCAGTATACAGGGTGTAAGGACGGTGTAACGAAATCTTTGGAGTCGTACTCAGACCATGAAACTGAATAACTTTTTCTATTGGGACTATGTTGGTAAACGGGAAGCTTTTTTGGACCTTATATACAAAACTCCCGATCAGCTGAGTGACTTTGTATGGGAACTCGAAAATAATTTTTCGTCTACCAACATAGCCCCATAGAAAGAGTTGTTCAGTTTCATGGTCTGATCACGCCTGCAAAGTTTTCGTTACACCGTCCCTTACACCTCGCATAAGTAATTCTATAGATACGACGTATTTGCATAGTTTGCCTAGACACGATAGTTATATTACCTATAGCTACACTATTATAGAAACGTGGCTTCAGCTTAAGCCAGCTAGTTCCAATAAATTCCTTATTCATGAACAATTCAATCTGCTCCGGGGACATGGTAGTTTAACAGAAAAACCTATTCTTCGAAACTAATATCCGCTTTGATTGGAATCGTTTCCTCGGTATGTGCTATGAGAATTTCACCCTAATCTTGGGAATAATAGAGGTCGGTATGATATTAGTCTTTGGCTATGTAAAATATTGGACGAATTCGACGAAATTAATTTTGGAAATCCATCTTTGACCCTTGTTCGGATAATTTCGAGGCCGTCCGTAAACAGATCGCCATTACTTACAACGAAAAAATATGGGCTTTAATTATTTTTAAAATTTTTGCCGATAAAAAGTAAAATAGTACAGTTACTCCAACCGTCAATGTTAGTTTTCCGTGCGTGGGCATTTCAAATACCCAATACGAAAAACCGATGTTGAAGTAGGAACAACGCTAAAACTTGCGTCTGGTTTTTATGGTAAATGGTATATGCAATCGCTATTGCATCAGCGTTCGTCAAGTGTGAATGCTATAATTTGCAACTCTTTTGTTTGTACAACTATGGATAAGCATGCATGTCTAACTGCTAACGCACAACGGAGCACTAAAATCTGTTAGACCCATACTAGAAATGTCAATTTCCATATTTAAACCGCTCAACCGCTGTCCGTCGAGTGCGGTTTTAGTATGAGAATTGACGTTTCTAGTATGGATCTGACAAACCGGTGTGCGATCCACCTGTGTACTATTGTTCAATATTAAGTATAAGTAAGTATAGCAAAGCAATAATTTAATGAAAAAGAGGTTTTTTATTAAAACTTTTTGCCAGTATTACATCAAAAGACGTAACGTAAGTACATTAAATTATTAGTATACTCAATTCATTTTCTAAGTAAAATATATCCTCCAGCCCTCAAAGATCATAATGCTTTTAGCAAATACTTTGATCTTGTTATATCCAATAATGAACTCGGCAGGTTCTGTAGTTCAATAGGTAAGTAATTTAATTAACAAAGTTTTTTTTCATCATCGAACATAATATTGTATCTTCTAAGTATATTTTCTTTTTGTTTAGTTTAATATTGTTAAGTTGGTATGATGCTCTTGTATCAAACTACAAAGAAAACAAAGGTAAGTTCAAACTTAAGAAGAAATGTAATCAACTACTTAAATATATATTTATAATCTGAGTAAGTGCGCAGGCATGACCAAACCCATGAAACTGAACAACTTTTATTATAGAAAACAGCTTGTGTTATTTTGTTTTGAGTGTCCATTGAGGTCGAACTTTTTTCTCGTTCACCAACATTGCGTCCATAGAAAAAGTGGTTCAGTTTCTTGGTCTGATCACGACTGAAAAGTTTTCGGTAGTTCCTCACAGGTTCACCTAGTTGACCACCTTTTATGGGTTACCTCAGTCACTTTAAAGCCATTTTACTAGTAAAATATAACAATAACAAAAAAGGCAGTTTCAATAACTTTTTCTTCACTATTGTATCCAATAATATAGCAATGCTTATCCAATCAACGTCTTTCATCTCTCAACGTGCGATCGTTCACCGTCCACCTTCCATGGAGGCAATAAGCTATGGAGTGACTATGTGGGGACGCACCGCTAAACAAGTACATGCTGCATAAAATATTTGAAACCTACGAAGTTGTTCCATCACAAACAAAAAAAAACACGAACACATTCATCTGCTAAGAAGCTGCCTGCGATATACAAACATAAAAAACACCCGAACTTCTCTGATCGAAACCGTCTTCTCTTCTCTTTAATCGAAACCGGGATACTGTGCAACATCCATAGTGTACCAATCACAACAAATGGCGGAATCAACTCTTCCGTACACAAAAATCAGTAGAGCCCCTCAAATACAAGTTATCTAAGCAAGTATGTTCCATCATCGTCTGCATCGTCACTTACCGTCAGATGAGACAAATGCAAGCCTATTTTATGTAAAAAAAAACGAAACTAGTGAATTATCTTTGCTACTAATCCCTCCTTTAGCTCTATCCTCCTTGACCTGGCGTTTCCTACGTGGGTTTATTGCCAATAAGGTGGCCCAGGAGCAACAAAAACCCTTTCTCCCTCGCAACAAACCTGCCCTTTCATCCGAAATGAAAAATTGGGGTAAACAGACTTCCTCCGACAAGTGAATGACAAAAGGATTGCTACAAGCACGCTGTTCTTCTTTGAACTTTGATATGAAAAGCGAGCTTCACAAGAGTGTAATAAAATATACAGCGAACAAAGCAAAGTATATAATACTAGTACACGACAACTAAGGCGAATCGCACACTTGACGCACGACGGAGCGCAAAAATATCGCAGCGGTTTGTCAGATCCATACTAGATACGTCACTCCCCATATTAAAGTCGCACTCGACGGACGACACTGCGATAGCGCTGCGTCAACAGCGGTTGAGCGGTTTTAGTATGGAGGTTGACATTTCTAGTATCTGACAGACCCCTGCGATATTTTTGCGCTCCGTCGTGCGTCAAGTGTGCGATCCGCTTAAGTTCATACTAGTAACTTGCACCTTAGATATGTTATAGGTGTACTACTTTATTGAATATTGTTTACTAGCGGCCCGCCCAGCCGCTGCGCCTGCTGCAACTCATTTTCCTGGCACGTTTTATACTTAAAAATCTTCCTCTTGAATCACTCTCTCTATTAAAAAAGCTGCATCAAAATCCGTTGCGTAGTTACAAACATACATACTAACATACAGACGCGAAAAGCGACTCTGTTTTATACTATGTAGTGATTTCGCCCTTATATTTCTTCCTATGAAACAATAAACACGGAAAACGTAATATACACTCGCTTGCATGTCATAATTTTGTAACTGGAAGATAATTGAGTGTATACCAATTACAGGAAATAGCAGCGTACTGGTAGACCCTTCCCACGCTACACCCGACAGTAAACTTGTCTGATCAGACAATTTACAAGAGATTTATCGCTCTCTCTTTTCGTGTGGGACACCGAGTTGTCCAACGACCCAATGAACAAATATCATAATTTTCAACCGCCTGCTAGTTGTAGAGATTTATAAAAGGTTATTATTAATTTTGTGACTTATGTACAATAATCCATTTTTAATCATAAGAGTAGGGGTGGGTAAAATATGACTTTGTCTAAGGCGGTTATATCTCAACTTTTACATTACAATAAATTAGAGTCATTAATTACATACCTAACATTTATTACATCATCTTATTCTAACGTAAAAGTAGGACATTATTATCATGTGATGTCAGTTTAAAGTCGTGAAAAGCGACTGAAGGGATAATGTTCATGCGGGGGTAGGGCATAAGTGTTCCCTGTGAATATCTTGCACTTTAGAGTATGGTTCGTGTCAATGGATTTTAGTGGTACAACGAAACTATAACTGTTACTGTTGCCATCGATTCGATGAAGAAGAAGTGGTACAACGTGTGACAGAGGCAGGTTCAATTTGTACTTCGTAGCAGATTTCACTGGGGTTCACTGGGACGAATCGAAGTCGCTCACGAAAATAAATAAGCAGATTTCAAAATTCAAAAATAGATCTCCTGCAAAATGTCTGATCCGACAAATACCGAGTGTTATGGAAAAGGGTGCGTAGGATCGTTATCGGCCCGCGAGTGGTATTGCTTCCGTGAGAAATGGGCCACGCGGTGACATACTTCACATTTAATACACTTCATTATCCATCTGTCTACTATACTTAGATGATGATACTTCAATTAGGAATGCCGTGCTATGTAGGCTTAGAAAGGCAGCACCCGTTTCTTTCCCGCGGGTGCCGAAAGAGAACACGAGGGTTTCATGTGTATTACAACTTGAGGCGACAGGCTGACAATCTGTCACTTCAATGATAGACGAAACATTACCATCATCATGAGCCGCGTTTACACTAGGTTCATAAAATTGTTATAAGAAATAGAAAAATGTATCCTACATTTTTCTCTTTTTTACAATCACTAACACTTGACCATCAAAAAGCTAAATGTAAAATTTACTACTGTGAATAAATAATTTGATTTTGATCGGAACGGGGCCCTTAATGTTTGTCAGACGGGGCGATAGCGACCGCATTTTACAGCCGTTAACGCTCTACCTACCCCGTAAGAGATATGTGTATGTATTTCAAATCTATTGGAATGGACTACAAGTCTGTATTTTTAATACTGCTCACGGAAGCTTCCCGGAACAGAACAAAAGACCGATGCGATTTATTTGGTTTTCAATAGTTTGATGCCGTGTGATGCCGGCTTAGAATAGCATCACCCCTTTTCTTCCCGCGGGTGTTGTAAGAGGCAACTATGGGACTCGAGGGTTTCATGTGTGTTACAATTTTAGGCGACAGGCTGACAACCTGTCACTACAGTGATACATGAGTCATCTAAAAGGGCCCTCAATACTTGTCAGACGTGGTGATGAAGACCGTAATTTTACGATCGTTAACGCTCTGCCTACCCCGTAAGGGACAAAGGCGTGATTTATGTATGTATGTATGTCAATAGTTTGATCCTTTGTATGACCGTATTTCAAAACGGGACAAAGCTTTATAGTTTGCGGATGGGATATTTCGCAGAACAACTCATTGTTCCGTGAGTTGTGAGCCCACGGGATACAAAACTAGTAAAAATAGGTTATACCTACATGCACCCCACGACATTGCGGTTTATTGGATATCAATTTAGTCAAAAAACATAAAACTCCGGGGCTCTAATGTACAGCGGTGGCGGCTCCGATGTACAGCGGTGGCGCGGCAACAGCGGGATCTTTCACGTGTATTTAAAATGGACGAAACCCGAAACGAGCGACTAGGCGGGCCAATTGTGTTTAAGGGGCCTTAAGGAGATACATTATTAGAATGTTAAGCATAACTAGTATAAGTAGTCTAAGTAAACTTTAAACAAAACTATAATATAAATACGTAAGTACAATAGGTGCACAATTCGCTTAGTGTGTGAGCGGCAACTCGCCAACAAACTGTTAACCAGTTTGGTGGGAATTTAGTTGTAAGTTAATGTACCTATTTATATGAATAAACGAATTAAAAAAAAAAGAAAAAAAACGAGCGTTCGCTCCAGTGATCCGACGCTCACGCGACTACATACAAGTTGCCATTTCTAAAGAGCACTGAAGGATCTACCCGCTCGGTTTCCACAACGCTCTCCTAGCGCCGCCGCCCCGCTGTATCTCGGAGCCCCGGCCTAACCGTGCAAGTTGTTGTAGATATTCACAGAGAACACTGTTGCCCATTCCCTGGATTCATCCCTTAGTCGCATTTTACGACATTCATGGGTAGAAATAGGGCAATGCTAAACCGGCATCACACGGCAAGCAAACTATTGAAAACCAAATAAATCGCATCGATCTTTTGTTCCGTTCCGGGAAGTTTCCGTGAGCAGTATTAAAAATACAGACTTGTAGTCCATTCATGTAGTAGGAAGGTACGTGTGTAAAGCAAGTTACCCTTTTTCATTCGTATCTTTTACCTCTGGATACCTACCTAGGTATATTTTTCTATGGTATCTATCTAGATAACTGTGATTTATTACGTTTCCCGTACTTAAATATTCTTCAATTTTATCGGTGAACGTTATTATCATAATAAAATTCCTGCAATGTCCTATAAAGTCGTTAGATAATATAAGGTTAGTCGTAAATTACGACTCGTAAAGAAAGGTAAGGGTTTTATCACAAACCCTTTTATACTTGTGTGGGAAACGGAGTGGACGAACGTCCCAACTATGTCTATTTTACCTACGCTATGGCGAAGAACAAATTTGGAGGAGTACATTTGCCATACTCACCAGCTCACCACGCTTGGCAGGCGGATTAGCGAGCGCAGTGCAAGGTGTTGTAGATATTCAGAAGCTGCGACCTACTTCCTTCCAATCTAGCAGTACTGTATGCTAAAATCACCATACTGGCAGGCGATATTTACGACCCGTCGCGATGAACCGAAACCAGACGGAATTCAATTTGCGGGCTTTTATCCGTAATGGAGTTTGTGGTGCGTCGAACAGCGTCTTATTTTGACTTGTTCCTCGATAAGTTGTAGCCATATTTACTTGCTTGAGTAGCTAGTATAAAGAATGTTCATTCATTATGACGACTCTATATCTAATAATTACTTGAAAAAAAATCACGATTTTCAAACCGAATGTATAAGAGAGTCAGTAGACACGGGCTTTTTAAAAAATAGTGATCTCTCTTCTCAGTCGTACACTCTTGGCAGAGTGGTCGTGGTCCAACGGCGCACGAGGTAGAAGGTACGCACGTTTCGTTGTCATTAGTCTTCTGGGGGTCGAATCTGTGTGCAAAATAGAACGTCAAAAAACGATATGGAAAACGATATGGGTGGTTTTTGGCTAATTGACGACGAACGATCCTGAAGTGCTCTCCTGGCAATATCTCTCCATTTCCGGCGGTTTGCTGCGTCGCGAGAGCATTCTGCCATGGAGGTTTGCGTGAAAATAGCGATAAACGTCACTTTTGATACAGCAGGACCAATGTCGGACCTATATGCCTTCATTAGATAGGTACATATTGTAAGTGTCTCAAAATGTCTACTTATCTCAAAATGTCGCTTTCGTAGAATGCCTCGTTCGCATGTCAGTCTCTTCAATTTGGATAGTATAGGCTTCTAGGCATAGATTCCGATGAGTATGAACGTATTGAAAAGTGCGAAATGCTTAGGTTGGTTAGACAGATAGGTACTTAAAATTTCCTAATCCAATCAGAACACAAATCCAGTCGTTCTCTATTCATGACGACTCCGTCGAAAACAAATTACTTTTTCAAACCCGGCTCTGCACTAATTCCCAAACATTTTTCATTTTGCATGAAGTTGTCGCTCCGTGCCATTCCCATTTCAGACTGTGTGGATGCCGCTACGTAAGGGCTCATTTATACGATTGTAAAAAACTTTCCTGCAAATATTTTAAAGGGTGAACTAGTCCATGAAACTGAATATCTATCTCAAAGGAACAAAGGCTGAAATATGAAAAATATTAACATCCAACCAAATGTACAAGTAGCAATTATGTCTGCGTAAGCAGAGACTATTTCCTTCCACTAACGCCACAACGTTCTCTTATCACACTATTCCGTATTCTATCACTCAATCACACCAATCATACTTCTCAATGATCTCATGTTTTTTATATCTTCAATATCTTCATTTTGACACGTCCGCAGTCATATTTTGTTGATCTCTTAACGAAACGGTTATAAATAAGCCTAGGCACTACTGCCCGTAGGCAGGTTTGACGTTAAGTATGTAACTAACTATATTATATATAGAAATGATTTAGATTAGAACCCTGCACCCTCCCGTCCTTGTGTCGCCACAAATTCGTCTCCTGCTGAGCACTCAGCCCATAAACATGTACTCTATATAAAAGCTAAAATATACTCCCAAAAGTAAGCAATACAGATTGATTAAATAAGTAATTAACTGTAGGCGAGTAAACTAATTCTCAAATTAGTCAAAATATCTGATACTGTCTTATTTGGACTTCCTAAAGGTAGCATAAGTCAATATTTAGCGTGGATTTGACAGGTAGATTTGTTTTCCTAATGAACTTCCAAAATAACCATCATTCACGATCAAAGACTGATCGCAATTTTTTGGCATAAAAGATAGAGGAAGGGGCAAAGTCTTGAAATTCCTCGTTTATTTTTAAATGAGTTGGCAAATCTTTCCAATACCTTAAAAAAAGTTAGAACAGAATTTTTCGTCCCTTAAAATATTTATAAAAAAAAATATGCCGAAAATTCTGGCACCATTTCTATTTTGTACGGAATTTTGGGTGAGTACTTTGGACATCTGTTATAGAATGTTGTGCCTTGGACATCTGTAAAAATTATAGAATGTTATCTTTGTATCTGGCCACATAAGTAAGATCTTATGATGGTATGACCATACTGACCATATTACAAGTCTGGGTTATTATTCAATTTTACCCCTTAAGGTCTGTAATTTGTACGTTTTTTATGTATCGGAAGGTTATGCTTATGCTAATTCAAATATTAATTGTAACCGACTTCGCTTGTTGGTTCCTATTACTTTTACCCTGACACTAGGCTTTGGACGACTCAGTGTCCCACTCGAATAGAGAGAGATTACTTTTATGAGTAAAACGAGTAGTAACTGTAGTTAGTATTCTTTGGTAGTAACGTCATGTGAAGCCAGCCTGAGGCAGTGTTTGTGTGGAGGCCGCTCACATCCGTAATAATGACGGCCATGAATAGCTGATGCGACCACATCCATTAGCGGCACGCGTTTTCAAACTTCATATTTCACTGGACATCTCTCTAGAAAATGAGGAAACTCCGCCGGCTAACATGAGCGATGTTTTAGAAATGAAATAGCCCTAAATAGGGAATATGGGTCAGTCTTTTTTTTATACTAGGGGGACAGAATTTTCTAAAACGTCACGATTATTAGAAAGACAGTATGCCCACCAAAGTTTAAGCGTTACATTGTATTGCTGAATGGTGTTATCCGAAAAGGATGCGAGCATAAGTTCCCATGCTACCTTTGGGACTCCGTAAGGCGCTTCCACATCTAACGTATGAAGGTGCGCATTTTTAGCGGTGCGTAAAAAAAATATTCAAACGAAAATGCTCAGCCCAAAATGTGCAGCAAATATTTCGTGTCAAAACAAATGATTATGCTTGACAATCTATCTAGGTATCAGCGAATTTAATATATATAAGAGACAGCCTAATACTAATCGAATATACATACCATGAAACTGAACACATTCCCATAGATATACATACTTATCATCAGGAAGCTGTATGGCGCGAGCCAGTATTTATTTTGTGGTGTCAGTCACACTTAGGTGAATTTCATATGCTTCCATTATTTTCCATCCTACTCTCTGAGGACGTCAGATCTCTTCACGTCAATTGACGCCAAATATTGCTGCATTTTATTGCTGAACGTTCTTACGCGTAATGTGCGCGCCCATTTTTAGCGGGGTGATGCTATTTTAAGCAGGCACCACAGTTCTGTGTCACTAGACGTCTGTAGGAAATTAAAAAACCCCGGGAGCAGACACGAATTCATTTATTCAGTGTTTAAATTTGATGTGAAAGCTTCGTTTCGTGTCGAGCTTTTGTTTCCGTTTCTTTTCAGTCTGCCTTTTCTGTACGTATTCATATTTTAAAAAAGAAAAGGTAAGAGTTATTAGAAACAAAATAATAGATACTCATAATTAGTTCCGGTGAAAAGCGGTTGAAAGAGAAAATGAATTAGACTAGGGTTTATCGGGCGGGGTTTTAGATGACTCGATGTCTAAAAGAAACAAGGAAGAGTGGACTTCATATTCCATGGTACGACATATAATTTATTGTCACTATACTTATCTACTTATTATTGTAAACGTGAGTTGGTTTAAAATGTGAAAAGTAATTTAAACCGTATGCCCTAATTATGAGGGTCAAGTTAGAATAGTCACATCCTCAACCTATAGTAACCTCTAGTTACCCCTTGACAATGTCATTCTACTATAGACTTCTACAGCTAGTCAACTTCCCGCGTTCCAAATCACGTTTCTCCCACCATATGCTACGAACGTATAACGTCGTATGTTACAAAGGTTGGAAGAGGTCAAGGGCGCCCTGGATCGGGCGTACTCATCCCATAAACATGCAATATATGTGTAGACAGGTGGTTCTCACATACACCGTCTTGCTCTATCTAGAGAAATTTACACAAATACGATGTTAGTAGATGCCGGCTTAGAATAGAATTACCCCACTTCTTTCCCGTGGGTGTCGTAGAAGCCGACTAAGGGACATGAGGGTTTCATGTGTATTGCAATTATAGGCGGCAGGCTGACAACCTGTCACTATAGTGATACATGACTTATCTGAAACGACCCTCAAATATTGTCAGACGTGGCGATAGAGACCGTAATTTACAGTCGTTAACGCTCTGCCTACCCCGTAAGGGATAAAGGCGTGATATGTGTATGTATGTTATGTATGTATGTATAGTAGCTCGCCCGGTGTGGGTTCACCCGTTGCTACTCGTACCCGTTCTCCTCTGTATCATTACGGGTGGGACATATTGTAACATTTCGAATATGGAAGTGATTTTTTAAAAATAGGAACGTACAGGAAACGACAAAAAATCACGATCTAGTTGACTGCCTTCACCTACTATGAGAAGTCGGAACTTTATTGACGCTTCCTGATGATAATTATGTATATTTGTATGGGTTGTTCTGTTTCGTGGTCTGTATGTTCGATCAGTATTAGGAGGGCTGCCTCTTATATAAAACTAACTTCGCATCCAAATTCGTTGCGTAGTTTCGAAGAAAGAAACAAAGGTACAGACAGTTGTATAGAAACTTTTTTACTCGTATACTAGGAATGAATACTATGGTATACGTTTGACTTCTCTTTGGTTAGATTCTAGGTATATGAAGTCACTTGATTTCCTCCTTTCTGCGTTGACACATATTGCCTTGTAAAAAGATCGTAAGGAAAAATCTTAAGACACCGCCTGTCCGCCCGTACGAGCAGACATTCTGTAGAGTAGTGTGTATTTCGATATATCCTACTAGATATGAAAACCAATGAACAGAAAAATCGCGTTTCCAAACATCCTCCGAGTAGACTTGCCAAATAAAGTGTGTTTATTGGAAATATTGATATTATGAACATTGAGGTATTTTTCATGGAGAAAGTAAAGTGAGGCTTTAGTGTAGGTACTTCTTTGTACCTATGCACGATAAGTAAGTAGTACACCAGTATTTTTATTTTATGTTACACGGTAATCAATTAACAAAGTACTACGTTTTGTTTTATTATTTTTGCCAAAACCCTTATAATTTTAGATATAGTTAAGCATATCTAAGATACTTTGGTGTGAGGTATTTACGATAGTCTTTTGTTCCAGAACGGTTAACACACTAACTTCTTTACCTGTGGGACACGGAGTCGTCCAACGATCCTTTAAGCGACTAGCCGGTTTTCTATCAAGATAATACAAAATAGTTATTAAAAAATAGATTTGTATTTATTTGTGTTGTGTAGATTTGTGATACCAGTAATTTTTTTAACAATGATAGATCATAATAAGTGGTTTTATTACCATACATCGGTACACCATCGCATAAACGAATTATTTAATTTTACCACTAAGCTGACCAACCACTAAGCAATGCATTAGCTACACTTCCCTAGTAATTCCTTTCCACTGTGAATTTTAGAACAGGTGTCAAAAAGAACACCGTAATGGGCATCGCATGTTCCGCAACCAAAGGTCAGAGAACGGGTAAACAGTCTTGAAATGTAAGTACAGTTCAATGCTAAAATGCATTGATCTCAGTGTCCGTGTTCGACAGATGGCGTAGTGGTAGTGCGACTGCCTACGACACAATAGGTTCCGAGGTAAATTCTCGGTGGGGCACCCACAAAGTTGATATTTATCATTTTTTCCAGTCTGGTTAGGACTTAACTGGTTTAACCACTTGATTGTCCGCAAGAGACATGTTTTCTGGGCTTCTGAGGGCTCATTAAGCCTTCGGTCCTGGTTGCTGTTTAAGATAATATGATTACTCTGACGGTGTTCATTACACAACCATGTCAGAAACCTGCTACTTGTAGTAGTGGTCGAAAAAATCGAACACCAGGGCTCATCAGTTTGTTGGACGACTCGGTGTCTCACGCGAAAAGAAAAAACCTACGTATTGAACATATTTTAGGTAAAATAACTAGGAAAGCACTGTTGCTTTCCTAGTTATTTTTAGTTAGTACTAGGGACTGTTCCCTAGTTTCCCTTCCGAAAGTGTCTCTGTTTTGCCAAGTCGACTGTACCTTGTTGCAACCACTGGACGTAGTAAGTTAACACACAAACAGAATGGCCAAGTCGCTCGTACTTCGTGGCCGGAACTTGGCGCTGGCCACGAGGTATTTTCATTTAACTTTGTAATTGCGTTGCCTCTACCTGACTGTAAGGCGGTTCCTAAATCTAACGCAACACGCTGCGCACTTTTATCTCATCCGTAATTCACGTGTCTGTCAGATGCGCGGTCGAATTACCCATACTAAAAACCAACGTTAACTACAATTCGTAAAATATAGCTTTAAAAGAGAAGTCAACTAAGGAAAATGGACATTATATCATAGCATTTGGGCGAAACTGACAGATGTCACAGGGATCAAATCAATTTGATAAAGTATAGCGCGTTGTTTGACAGACAGACGAACCTTCAAAGCAAGTTAAGCGTGGTTGCTGCGTTAATATTTGTTTTTAGTATAAGGAGTTCCTCCTTGCAATTGACAGATGCATGCACGGATGCGCTAAAAATACGCAACGTCGTGCGTTAGACGTGGGAACCGCCGCCTGCTGGTAAACTGTGACTCCTTGTTTAATGTTAATGTTTGGTTCTCACTGAGTTTGTCTGAAGGAAATGAGGATTCTAGATCTGCATTTCATGAGATTTCTATAATCACTACGCTGCGACTGCAGGCGCTCTTCAGAAAGTCAAAATAAACAAGAGACAGACAAAGTTCCGAAATTTTCAATAGGGAATGGTTCTGAAGGAAGGTTGGAGTTGATCTATTGGACGGAGAGGAAAACAAATGAGGAAGTACTAGCCTTGCTTGCGGAAGTATCTCTGTCTACAGAAAATTATAATCGAAATCAGATGAGGGAAGATGGTTAGCCACTTGTTACGACAAGACGAATTTATAAAGAACATAATTGAGGGGAAAGTCGAAGGGAGATGGGGAAGAGAAAGACCTAGATGTAGGTACATTCTTCACTCAAATAAAAGAAAAGGCTTACGTCGTGTCGTATCAAGAGGTCAAAACATTGGCAGGAAACAGACAAGAATGGAAATTGCTCCACCGACAATAACATGGCTCTTAAGACAATGATGACGATACATAGAGAAGCACAGTATAATATACAAAATGAAACCTAAACACTCTGAAAGGTAGGTGGAAAGTTGCAGCTTCGCTCACAACTTTTGTCTTACCGCTTTATCTAAGTGCTTTTGCATAAAACTTTCGCTTAACTAAACGAGCTCTCGACTTGAATCGCCCGTTTTGCTGAAGAGCACACGTTGCTCTTCCAAAGACTATTGTCGTGCCAGACGGAGCAGTGCCATTGTCTGCTTGAAAACGGAAACATGCATCTAGGGCAAGATACGTCCCAGTCATTCATTCATTTATATGTGTGAGATGAGTGCTAGTGGCAGTTTTTTAACTCTGTTACTAGAACTACTATCTTTGATATTAGAACTGATGGACGGAAATTACCGTTTATTCCCAAATTGAACCAGGGACTGCCGGAACCGGATCATGGATGTAGTTAAAAGCTGTAAGGCCTCTTTCACACTCAACGTCCAACGCAGCACAAAAATTACGCTGCGCTAACGGATCCGTTTGTCAATCCCATAATAGAATCGTCACCATACAAAACCCGCTCTCGACAGATGTCCCAACGCACAACCGCTGCGTTGCTAGCGCTGCATCTTGCCAAACGACGGCATTTTGCCTGACATTCTGATCGTGCGTCATGCGCTGTCACGTGCTGTCACTGCGTTGGTTCAGCGTTATTTTAGCGTCAGTTTGATGAACGTCAGAAATGCGCTGCGCTGGACATTGATTGTGAAAGAGGCCTTACTCATCCAAAGACTATTGTAAGTCGGAGCGTAGGTACTGTTTACTGCAGAACGCAAACCCTTTCATCGTAAGTGTAGGTATGCAACTAAGACAAGACACGTTTCAATGGGAGCTAACTATACCTAAACTCAAAACAACGTCATGAAGGTCTTATACAAAGTGTATCTTTGAAGGCGCAAAACCTCAGACACCCCCACTGATTTTAAATTCAATTAACCTAAATCAAGCAAAACTAATAACAAATTATAGTGTTCTGGTTACATTTTTTTGGGCGTTGATTTAGTTTTTCTGGCACTTTCGGCCGTTTCTCATGTCTTCGACGAAAAACTCAGATAAGGAGTCGTAGTACTAGGTAGGTAGGCACCGCTGTTTAACGACTTTATTTATTTAACAAAAAAAATGGCATCTGCGTGAATTAAAAAGACAAAGAACTATTCAGCAAAAATCCATGAACTAATTTCCATGTTCCCAGCCCGTCAACATTATCGACATTGTAAAGTCGGGTATTAAATTACGTTTCGTTGATGCAAACCAGCTCTTTAGATCGACCAACAGGCGCCGACAAACAATGCCTTTATTCAGGGGACTTCTATAGGCTGCGGATTTTGTACAGCGAGGGACGAAGCAAGTATCTATTCTGGAGGTGGTTCTACCAAATTTGAACATAAATCCTACTTCCTACTAATATTATAAATATAAAAGTTTGTATATTTGTTTGTTACACCTTGACGCTAAAACTACAGAACCGATTTTTATGAAATTTGGCACACACATAGAGGGTAAATTGGAATAACACAGGATAGTTTTTATCCCGAAAAAATGGTCCTGTGGAGTGCCATGGGATGCTTTTTAAATCCGATTTCCATGCGGGCGGAGCCGCGTGCACCTGCTAGTAATAAATAAGCCTACCTCGCCTTAATCCGTTGAGGGGTTGGCAGAGCGTTGACACCCATATAGTCGCTATTGCCAAGTCTGACGCCGTGTCAGAAAAATGCCAGTAGCTGCATTTATTTATTTATTTCACCATTAATTGTACACAAAAACAAATACAGAACAAATACAAAAAGGAAAAGGACACAATCAGACATTCAGGCAGGCTATAGTTAGTATTCTTTGGTAATAAGATTTCTTGTCGGCTTGTCCCTTAAAACTGTGATACACACTTAACCACCTGAGTCCCGTCTCGTCGTACGATACCCGCGAGAAAGAAATGGGGTAATGCTATACCAAACAGGCATCACACTGCTGAATTTCTACTCAAATTAGAGGTTTTTTAATCAGAAACAGAACATGAAGATATGTATTTTGAGATCTCTCAGGTACCTACTTAATTAGTAGCTTTTGAAGATTTTGATTGTTTGTTTTTTAATATAATTAAATATGCCTAGATGGCTTGCCTAAAGATAAACTATTATTAATAATAATATATAGGCAAAGTGCAAGTATCAAAATTTTGGAGAGCCATTGTGTACTTATATAGGTAAACCACACACAGCGTAGCAAATTTCGTTTAAAAATACGTAGTCCTTTGCTACGTTCTTTTCATTTCGTTTCGTTTCATTTCGTTGCTTTGCTAAGTTCAGTCAGATCCATACTAGAAATGTCAATCCCCACATTAAAACCTCTCAACCGCTATTGGCGTAGCGCTATCGCAGTGTCATCCGTCGAGTGCGGTTTTAGTATGGAGAGTGAAGTTTCTACTATGAATCTGACAAACCGCTGCGATATTTTAGCGGTCCGTCAAGCGTTAAGTGTGAGATGCGCCTTACTTGTTGAAAATAAAAACAAATTGTGTAGTTGAACGCTTTTGCTGTAGGTAACACAATTTAAATGTGATTTTCTGAACTATGCTACTCGTTAACCTCCCTGCACTAAACGCGTCCGGAAAACTTTACTAGGGATGTTGTTGTTGCAAGGTTTTACACAAACATATGTTGTAGGACCGAAGAACTTTTGTAATGAGTTAAGTGTGTGCTTACAGCAGTGTTACAGCAAAACACATTTCCATATGGAATACCTACAGGGTGTAAAAAAATTGCCGCAGTTATTTTAAGCGGTGGACCAACCCATGAAACTGAACATTCCCCAAGGAACATAGGTCTGAAAACGAAAAAAAAATTTGGGTCACCAATACAAAATTACCAACCGACCAAATAGAGGGAATAAGTAATATGGGAGGTCCAAAAAACTTTTTTCATATTTCGACCTATGTTTCTTGGGGAAAGTTGTTCAGTTTCATGGGCTGATTCACCCCTTAAAATATTTGCAGCTAATTGTTTTACACCTTAATAATATACGCGTAGGTTTAATAGGTGTTTTTGAATGATTTTTGTTGACAATCATTCTTTTTTATTGTACTTAAAGCTAGTTATTTCACCTGGACCCTATGAATAATGCCCACATTAATAATTGTATGTAGCTGCATTGATACTACGGGACGAAAGACCGTGATCCTCGATCAAACCTAATAGGTAGGTACCTACTGATCTACAATATATTTTCTCCTGGTCATTATCAATATTACCAGGTAATCCATGGTACCTGCGACACATACATTGTTATAAAGTTCGTATCACATCTGGTTGTGGCCTAGTTTGTCATTTTAAGTGCACTTCCGGCACTAGCTCGCTGAGATCTGTTTTTTCCCGGTCATTATCAATACTGCCAGGTTATCCATGGTACCTGCAACACATACATTGTTATAAAGGTCGTATCACATCTGGTTGTGGCCTAGTTTCTCGCTTCAAGTGCACTTCCGGCGCGCGCTATCTGTCGCCGGCATCTGCGTTCAGATCAGACCCGCGCGCGGCAGCAGTCTGCGAGCTATAGGTATGCTTACGATTAAGAATCATCTAAGGTTAATCAAATTTTAGTACTTTTTTTTCAATGTGGCACTGAGTCGTCCAACGACCCGATGAACCCTGATATATGAGATTTTCAACCGCTCACTACTTGTAGCATGCCTCTGACATGGTTGAGTAACGATCGCCGTCTAAGTTATTATTGACAGAAACCGGGACCTACGGCTACTTGCCATCCGAAACATGGAACCATCTTTTTTACGGAAAATCAGATAGCTCAGCCTGCAATGTCCTAACCAGACTAGGAACGAATTCATAAAAAGAGATAAATATCAATGACGTAAGTGTCACCAAGAATCGAACCCGAACCCTTTGCATGGCAGGCAGTTGCACTAACACTGCGACACATCGGTCGTTAATAGTAATTAACTTACAATTTTAGTACTTTAACCGCGAGATGCCGGCTTAGTATTGCACCACACCATGCCTAACTGTTGGGTGTCGTAAAAGGCAACTAAGGGATCCAGGGAATGAGCAGCAACATGTTTTAAGGCTATGTTGATAGAAAGACCCATAGGTGTAAGATTTCTTATTTGATCTGACCCACATCTGACCAGCAGCGTGTAGAGGAAGACATAGTAGTATTTTGTTTCTACCAACCGCACAAAACGGAAACTGCATCGTTTTTTTTCTGAAACCCAATTTCACAAACTGGGACAATTCAAAACATTTTTGAAATCCAACAGACCTGAAAAAATATTCGACAGTTCCACTCTACGCAGAAAAACCTATTACAATGTTTTTTACCCGATTGTCAGAAAGAGGGTTATGTTTTTCGAGAGAAACTAGTTATGTACTTTTTTTTCACAGGGTATAGCGGGCTGGGTGAATGTTGATATAATTGTTGAGGTATAAATTCGTCTCAGCAGCAAGAGTGACAACAAAATGGCGGATTCCGGATGCAAAATTAAACTTTTGTAATCGGTTTTTTTTAAATAATTATGCTTGTTGCCAATATGGTTCGCAGAATTCAAAACAAGCCGTGTGTGACTTTAATTCGGTAGTTGTTTTTTATTTTTTTTTATTTTTTTTTTTATGTTGGACTATACGTTTACGGCCCCGGGGCCATCAAAACTACGCCTGTCGGCTTGGTGGGGAGCACGTGCTCACCCGGAAATATTTTATTGGTTGTTCAAACAACCAGCCCAATCACGCCCTTGGGGCGAGACTGGGCTTAGGAGTTGTTCTGGGAAGAACTGATCGGACTGAATCTACCCGGTACATGCCGGTAATTGCCAAAGTGAGGCGTAAATGAGGGACCTCAGCGAGACTGGGCTTAGGAGTTGTTCTGGGAAGAACTGATCGGACTGAAAGGCGAGACTGGGCTTAGGAGTTGTTCTGGGAAGAACTGATCGGACTGAAAGGCGAGACTGGGCTTAGGAGTTGTTCTGGGAAGAACTGATCGGACTGAAACCCGGTAGTTGTAAACTTCTATGGTATTTCCCTACAACTAAAATTCATAGAGATCTAGCCTGCATAACGAGTAAGTATAAGTTGTGAAACATCGGGTCGTTAGACTCTAGAAGTTATACATACATACATAAATCACGCCTTTATCCCTTACGGGATAGGCAGAGAATTAACGGCCGTAAAATTACGATCGCTATCGCCAGGACATTTTTGAGGATTGTTTTCAAAGGTTGTTTCAGAAAACAAGTGTATCATTATAGTGACAGGTTGTCAGCCTGTCGCCTAGAAATTGTAATACACCGATGCTCTCGAGTCCCATAGTCGCCTCCTACGACACCCGTGGGAAGGATGTGGGATGATGCTATTCTAAGCCGGCATCACACGGTAGCATCACACGGTAGCATCACACGACAGATAACTAGATAACTATTATAATTATAAATGAAATTTTAATTGATATTCAGGATGTAATTATATGAAATTACCAAACGGTCTATTCCGCTACACGGCCTTTTAATAGGGGCTGCATAAATACACCATTAAATATATAAGGTCTTATTTTATTAAGTACAAATATTTTAGGGGAAAGATCAGAAATATAATTAAAGATGTTTTATGTAAAAAACAAAAAAATGTATACGCCAGTATACATTTACCAGTTTTTTTTTTTTTCATTTTTCAAACATATTAAATTGAATTTATAAGTAGCATCCTATGTATGATCCAATTGATAAAATTTTCATCATGGTGGCGGTACATCGCCCCACATCCTACAATCCATTCCATTCATAAAATGTAATGTCAAATATATGACAGTAAAATCGTAGTAAAG
This sequence comes from Keiferia lycopersicella, assembly GCA_029255805.1. Taxonomy (NCBI): domain Eukaryota; kingdom Metazoa; phylum Arthropoda; class Insecta; order Lepidoptera; family Gelechiidae; genus Keiferia; species Keiferia lycopersicella. The sequence continues at coordinate 4,240,822 of JARACZ010000010.1, forward strand.
TAGTCCACGTGGACTGCGCAAGCTGTGTACAGGTCGTTCGCTTTTTTTTTTTTTGGTGAAAATGTTTTTGGCGTTTATTTTGAAAACTAGCGTGTATTTTCTTTTTATTTTTACATAAGACATCTTTAATAATATTTCTGGACATGCCTTTAAAATATTTGTACTTAATCAAATGGGACCTTATATAACAGTTTTAACATTCAGATGAGTCGTTTCAAAAATTTAAATATCCTTTTGAGAATTCTAAAGACTTTCAAAGGCGGAATGAAAATTATAAAATAAATTAAGATTAATTGTGCTGCAGACGTTTTTAGAAGGAGGGGTGGAAAGAGTATGAATGATACTTCCTGAGATCTTTGCTAGACAGCGGAAATTGTATCCTAGAGAATACTCTTCTTTTTTTCGTGTGACACATCAAGTCGTTCAACGACCCGATGAACCCTTGTGTCAGAATTTTTCAACCGCCTTCTACAAGTAGCACTTCTGACATATACGGTTGTGCAACGACCGCCGTCTAAGTGATCATGAAACTGAACAACTTTTTCTATGGGGGCTATGTTGGGAAACGAAAAAATTTTTTCGACCTTCCATACAAAGTCAGTCAGCAGTAATCAGGAATTTTGTATGGGAGGTCGAAAAAAATTTTCGTTTCTCTACATAGACCCCATATACAAAGTTGTTCAGTTTCATGGTCTGAGCACGCCTGCAAAGTTTTCGTTACACCGTCTCTTACACCCTGTATAAGAACGGTCCAAAGTCCCATTACATGTATAGTCCCAGCCTGTATGACTTTATCTAAACGTTACGCTGGAACATGTAATTAAAGCAAATGTACACACAGGAATAAAATTTACGTTTACGACATTCCAAGGCGAAGCACACAATGACATAAATTGTAAACGTGGCTGTTTATTTGCTAAGACCGAGAGATCTTTATATCCAGCACATTCCTATGCAAAATACATACATACATCCATATATCACGCCTTAAACCCTTGCGGGGTAACCAGAGCGTTAGCGGCTGTAAAAATAAGATTGCTATCGCTACGTCTGACAAATTTAGAGGGTCGTTTCCGAAAAATCGAATACCTATTATCAGCTTGTCGTCGTGTCGCCTAAAAATTGTAATATACAAGAAATCCTCGAGACCTTCGGTCACCTCTTACGACATCCGCAGGAAAGATATAAGGTGATGCTATTCTAAGCTGGCATCCCCGGCTAGACAGAAAATGCTGCAAGAAAATTTGTAACTGCAACATTTTGTATGCTGGAAGGCAAAACATCTGTGATTGATTTGACACCAACAACTGTACTTATGTTTAACTAATAAAATTTTAAAGATAAAGAATCTTTAAAATAAATTGGTAAGGCTATCAAAAGTATGCGACCAATCTGCGTATCCGTAATAGGAATCAACTTGTAATGGCTATTTTCGATCATTTTACGAAAAACCAGAATAAAATGGCCAACTGAAATTGTTGCTCCAATAACCCTCAAAACTCTGAACAAAATCATCAATTAGGACACCGCGACCACCACTCTAAAGTTTTCCAACCCGGTTTATGTCAACTTCTCAGTAGTTTCAAAACATGAAGTCCGCTCTTTGATACTAACTTTCAGCTTTTCGTATATAATTTTTCTGTCAAAGTATATTTTACATACATACATATATCACGCCTTTATCCCTTACGGAGCAGGCAAAGCGCCAACGGCCGCAAAAACACGGTAGACAAATATAGAGGGCCGTTTGAGATAAAATTATCACTATAGTGACAGGTTGTCAGCCTGTCGCCTAAAAGTTGTAATACACCTGAAACCCTCAAGTCCCGCGGTCGCCTCTTACGACACCCACGGGTACGAAATGGGGTGATGCTATTCTAAGCCGGCATCACAAGCATATTTTTGTTATTTCATTTACTTATTCCATATTTAGGGCGTGTACATACTCTCAATAGGAGCTCGCGACGTGATTCTTTTGCTAAACAAGATTATGGAACCAAAACGAAGTAATAATATAAGTAAAGCTCGAGAAATATGAATAGAGAAGAAACATTATTTTATTTTGTATGTATAACTCACACACTTGCCGCACGACGGAGCGCAAAAATATGGCAGCGGTCTGTCAGATCCATACTAAAAATGTCAATCCCCATACTAAAACTGCTCAACCGCTGTTGACGCAGCGCTGTCGCAGTGTCATCCGTCGAGTGCGGTTTTAGTATGGGGAGTGACTTTTCTAGTATGGATCTGACAGACCGCTGCGATATTTTTGCGCTCCGTCGTGCGTCGAGTGTGTTCCTCGCCAAAAGGTCTACATTAGGTATCACAATATATATAAATGTGGAGTATGTTTAGTGGTATAATACACACACAAACATACATCACTCCAATTTCCTATGCGGGGTAGGCAGAGCGCAAGACGGCGTTTGAAATAGGGCGATGCTATGGTTCTGGTAGGTGTGTTTACTGGGATATGAAGGCAAATAACTTTTGACCTATTTCCCTTGACAATATGTTGTTTCAGCATATAGACAAAGTGTTAATAACTTCATTTTGTCCTTGGGTGGCCTAGTTATGAACTTCATAAAATAGTCGCAGGATCGTAGCACTTTACTACAGAAGTTGCCACGGTGTAGCTAGAGTCTACGAGGGTGCTACGAAACTGATGTAGCGTGAATATAAGGTGAGTTGTCAGTAGGCGTGCATGTGTAATCTTATATAGCAAATTTCTAAAAAAAAAGACGAACAAAATCTAATCTCAATAAATAATAGACAGCAACCGGGACCTACGGCTTAACGTGCCATCTGTACCTACACACTCAGGATTACAACTCAGTTCTCACAGCTTTTGTATTTATTGCTAACATCCAGTATGAGATCATAATAATGGCTTAGTTGACGCCGACGGCGGCATGCGGCGGCGGCAAGCGGCGGCATGCGGGTGAAGTCGAGCCCAGTATGCCACTGACACAATATCTCGTGTTTTTTTTTTAATTCACGCACTTGTTTCGCATGTAAATGTTTGCCATTCATACGTCCTCTGGGGTAATTTAAAATTACCCTAGATATTAAAATTTCGAGTTGTAGAAAGTATGATACGAGTGGTACGATGAATGGATTTGTGACGTTATCACGGATTCAGACATACTCATGACATGATAAAATGCGTGTGGTTACGACCGTCGTTGCGGAACCAAATTATGAATTTTCAGGACTTACGTGTACGATCTTGAAAATCCCACTTTTAGAAACTGGAGCTCAATCTCTCAAACGTTCGTTTTCGGTTCCGTGCACTAGAGTCCAAAACGACTAGTCTAACCACACGTTTTAAATTTATTTTCTTTCATGTTACCTATGTTGTTTTATGTACCTATTTAGGAATTGATAAGTAAAGTAGAACGTGTGAAACACGCATTATAAGTAGTAGATTTTCGCATGGCACGAATACGAACGTTTCAGAAATTGAGCTTCTGAGTTCCTAGTGCGTCATAAACATAATCACAGCTTACTAAAGCTGTCATTCGAGTTAGAATACGAGCTAGTGAGTGTGGCGGACTATTTTTAACTCTATGACAAATTAGAATACGTTCTTAAATGTGTGTCGAACTAGAACTGTGACGTACCGGGTCCAACTTGTGATGGCATATAAGGGCATGCCGCGTTGTACTGTCGTATATTACAAAGCAAACGATCGTCACTTAGAATTTATAACGCACGTGACCGGCTTAGTTGTGGCGTGAGGCGTCCGCTGAATTCTGGAGGATTTATTATCTTATTATCATACTCGTATGTAACTATATATTTATTGTTCATCTTATAAAGATAAATATTGATGAAAATTTACCCACAAAATTGCATTAAGTACTTTAATTGCACTGGCCTTGTTTTTTTCATACTGGTATTTACCAAAGGTAGACTGAGAGACGCCAATGTACAGAAGTGCATGAAGTTAAATAAATAAATAAAGATGTAACTATAGTATAAAGTGTAAAAATCAACTGCAAATATTTTAAGGGGTGAAGTAGTGCATGCAACTGAACTCTAGGTCTAAATATGTCGAAATATGAAAAAGAAAAGGACCTCCCATGCAAATTGTCTGGGTCGGCTGGTACCTATATTTTTTATGGGAGGTCCCAATTTTTAAATTTTTCGATCTATGTTTCTTTGCTCGGAGAAAGTTGTTATGTTTCATGGGCTGGCTCACCCCTTAAAAGTATTTTCATCTATTTTTTACATCTTGAATTTTTATAAGAGGGTAGTATATAGGGTGTTTATAAAAGTACTGAGTTCCTTTTAAAAGCTGAAACTGTAGGTTGAAATATGAAAAGTAATTGTAAAGATCACCCAATCAAATACCACCATCATCTCTTATCGTGTATGTGTAAGTTGTGTCGATATTTTTATGGTCCATATAACGATTGAAACGAGCGCGTCTGTATGATGAGCGCTATGAATTCTGCCCGCGTACGAAACACATCGGCGTCGGAACACAACGCGAAAGAGTCCTTGATTACAGCTAGTATAGCTTCTCGCAGTAGAAGTAGCTCTAATAGTACTGGAGCTCAATTTCTGAATAGTCGTAGTTAGATTTCGTGCACGGACGTTCGTTATCATGTAGAAACGTCATGTTAGGCTGGTTTCAGAGCGACGCGTCTCGGCAGCGCTGCCCAGCCGCGCGCGCCTCGCATTACACTAGATTGTATGTAGCGTTTCATAGTGACGCGTCTTGGGCCGCGTCTCGGCCGCGCTGCGGTCGGATCTCCTTCGATTGCCAGTAGCGTCGACTTGCAATCTTTTAAGACGTCGTTGTTGCACTCTTTTCCATATAACGTATATAGCTAATATAGTGATAACGTTTGCTGGCATAATGATTCTCTGCACTCGACCGTACACCACAAAAAAGCGCGCGCGTCTGAATGTCGTTTCACAGCGAACGCGCTGCCCAGGCGCGCGCCCGAGCCACAAGCCCGAGCCGCGCGCGCTTGGGCAGCGCTGCTGAGACGCGCCGCTCTGAAACCAGCCTTAAAAAAGATTTCCGTTCGAAAATTTTACTACGAAAAGTTGTACAGTTTTATGAGTAGTTAGACGACTCGGGTCCCACACGAAAAAGGAAAGAGAGAAGAGATCTGTAGAAAAACCCTGAAAATATTTCTACTCAATTAAATGTTAGTTTAGATAGTGGTTTCTGTTATTTTAAGGGCTCAAAAAACTCATTTTTTTACAGAGAAATGAAACAAATAAGATTGCAATTCATTATTTTTATTTGCTTACAAATTGCTTATAACTTCCTGCATCTAATCGCTAGCACAGACAGTCGCCACCGCCGTACATCTCTAATCATTCATTCTCATCATTTACAATTTACAAAATTATAGATACGTATACTTCATTCGCTCAGATAGTGTCACGACCAGCGTAACATGGCCTTCATGCTCGATAAATGCCTTACTGGCTCGCACTGAAAGTTACGCTGGTCGTGACACCATCTGACCGAATAAGCTTTATCTATTACACGCTAAAGTAAGGATAACCTTTTCAGGTACGAAGATAGACAGAAATGAAGGATTGAGCAGGTATAGGTAATAAATAGGTAATAAAACTAATCAACAATAAATACTAAGGCTGCGTGTCCACGACGCAGTTTACTACCTGTGCAGTACGCATGGCAGTAAGGCTGGTTTCAGAGCGACGCGTCTCGGCAGCGCTGCCCAGCCGCGCGCGCCTCGCATTACAGTAGATTGTATGTAGCCTTTCATAGTGACGCGTCTTGGGCCGCGTCTCGGCTGCGCCGCGGTCGGATCTCCTGCGATTGCCAGTAACGTCGACTTGCAATCTTTTAAGACGTCGTTGTTGCACTCTTTTCCATATAACGTATATAGCTTAATATCGTGATTACGTTTGCTGGCATAATGATTCTCTGCACTCGACCGTACACCACAACGAAGCGCGCGCGTCTGAATGTCGTTTCACAGCGAACGCGCTGCCCAGGCGCGCGCCCGAGCCGCGCGGGCCTGGGCATCGCTGCTGAGACGCGCCGCTCTGAAACCAGCCTAAAATCAATCAGATTCAGACATAACAGAGATGTTATGGATATGAAATTTCGTATACAAATATTGAAAAAATATAATACCGCATGCGAATATAATACCGCATGCGAATATAATACGGATACGTATAAAATATTATCCGTAAGTTTCAGATACTTTTGATTACAGGTATTAACTAAAAAGTTTATCACACTAAGTATTGATAAATATTGCTCACTATTTATAATCAAACATCAGAATAAAAATGTCTCAAAGCACGGTAATTATCCGAAATAATTGTAAACCATTGTATCGGTTACGGTTACGAAAATACTTTTTAGGTAGCACTTACAGAGTGGCATAAAAATATTTCGTAAACAACCAAGCCCTGATGCATGCGTGAACCGTTACGTGGACACGCGGCCTAAGGAATCTAATAAAAGAACAATAATAATAATTTTCATTTTCTATCACCAATTATCTAAAAGAAAGCTTTCCGTTTTAAAACTTTCGTAAAATCAGACCGTACCTCTTTTACGTCAGAATAACAAAATTACTAGTATGATTTGATTACCATCTAAAGAAATAATTTAATTTTCATTAAAAATTCGCATTGATTTATGAAAAATTTTACCACATCGTTAATAGATACATGGATATTAATAAAACATTAGAAGATAATAAAAATATGAAGAATATACAAAAACAGAAAGGGTACCATTTGGTCTAATAAATGTCGTCTTAAGTCTAGTAAAAGTGCATTTTATAATATCTTTCTGCATAAACAAATTCTGGTTCCAGTATAGATAGATAGTCAAATTATTTATATTACAGTGCTATCAATCTCTACAAATTAAGACACTTTTGTTACATTTTATAGTATTTTGATATCATAAAGTATTTTAATATACTTGTACGAATATGACCCACATTAATCGTAATCAAAATTTCAATTTTATCTTACAGAACCCTTAAAGAACTAGAATCTAAAAAGAGATCTAGACAGATTAAATTAATTTCTAAGAATTTCCATGCGTTTTGGCAAGCCGTTACAATATTTTATCCGTGCCTAGTAAATGAGTGCATTTAATTACATTGTAATCAAAATTTATCCAAATGTACCTAGTTGAAGGACTATTAGTACAAATTTATCAAAATTGAATTTACAACAATAACCATAGAACAATATACAAAAAGAACTCATCTATAAGCGCCTTTGTTGTCCTTGGAAAGAAAATACACTTCTCATCAAAGAAATCGAGGCACTTTCGTTTTCATGATTTGATAAATCGCGTAACCTAAAACTATTTCGGATTTGGGACCTTTTCATTAAGATTTATAAACCTACAAAATAAACATACTTTTTAAATAATGTGATTCGTACTTAACTTGCAATGTGTCTCAGTTTTTTGATGAGAAGTACAAATCGCAAATAAAAAAGGTAAAGGACATTACAAATGATTAAATAAAGGCACGATCGCACTACCGAAACTCCTTAAGCGAGAAGTAGTGCAACCGCACCTTAAATACACAAGGATTTTGGAATTCTAAATACTAACATTAAAATGCATTGAGTTACAGATAAAATAACAGATATTACTGAATACACGATTTATCATTCGTGATAGGATAGTTAAATAAGTTAATAACATAGCACTTTTATCAACGGCTGATTTGATTTTCTTTCATCAATACATAGTATAAAACAAATAATTTTCCCGTATGAATTGGATGTTTTCCCGGCAAGTATTATACATAAAAACTTTCCGCTTGCACCACTTTATCTATTGAAAAAACTTGCATCAAAATCCGTTGTGTGCTTTTAAACATATAAGCAAACATACTTACAAACATACAGACGCAAGAAAAGCGACTTTGCTTTATACTATGTAGTGATGAAGTCGGATTTTGCGTTTGTTTGTTATGGACACCGATAACTCCTTCTAAACTACGCTACAAATTTTGGAATAGTTTTATATGTATATGCGCCGGGAACACGTCTTATTTCCACGAGAAATCGATGCTGGGTGAGTCATTACTACATAATAAAACGAAAAAAACGAAAAAATAAAAATGATATCTATATCGACTTTTACTCTTTAAAAAATAAAACTAGAAGATTCTAGATTGCAAAAGGATAATTTATCAATGAAGAACAAATCAATTAAAAATAGTTTCTAGCTTCTAGAATACGGATACATTATTAAAATTTTCCGAACTAGTACCGAACAATCTACTTTTTCAAAAATGCTAAGCTCAACCGGTCAAACTGAACAATTTTCCCGGAAGACCAAAAGCTCTCCCATACAAAAATCCAACTCACTAAGCAATTTTGTATGGAAAGCAATTTTTCTTTATTATTACGTTCTTTGGAAAAAGTTGTTAAGCTTAGCGTAGTTAAGGAGTCGGTCGTCCGTCCCCGCAAACTAAAAATAAAACCTTTGTAAGTCATTCACTCTTCTACTTGAAGACAAAGAAAGTCAGTAATTTTTTTTTTAAACCATTGACTATCGTAAAGCAGTTTTTCTTGAACCAAAACAATTACCGGGAACTGAAATAAAAACGGTATCATTTTATTCCGAAACAACATCTTATTTTAACTTGTTTTTTAGAATGCACATCCCCTTTAATTTAAAAAATCTCCTACTAATAAAAAAATCATAATATCCTATTATAATTTTGCGCCTCTATTTGAATTTTTCGATATTCTCACTTCAATGTCTTTTATGTAAATAACATTTTCAATTTATTCGATTTTTGGTCTTATACGTAAAGTCGGTAGATCACATGAATGCTTAAAATTTTAGACGAAATTATTTTTTAGTCGAAAACTCAGCGTTCAGTAGGTCATGATAACATTATATTATTATAATTATAACAAATACTGATGTATACCAAACCAAACTGAGCTCAAAGTGAGAGAAGACCATATTGCTTATATCACGTCAATCCAAAAGACAGCAATCTCTGACTTTTGCAATTTTTCAAAATAAAAAACCATTACCGAATATAAAAAGAAATCAACAAAATCCTACTTAGTTATAAAAATAATTCCTGAATCCAACAGAAGTTGCGAATTCATTACTTTATTTTCATAATATAATTATTATAATTCCATCATTTTATGTCTTTATTATCCACTCTTTATTATCTCTCTTGATCTCAAATAATCATCAAATTAGATTATAAAATACTCATCATTAGATGACTATTCCCGCATGATTACATGGATAAGTTTAGAGTCATCGCAAACCTAGCGTCCAATACGGCGCCATTGACAAAAACCAATATTAAAAAAAAAAACTTTATCATAACTACAATGAGCTCTTCTTCTTCTTTCGTGTGACTGATTCGAGAATCAATACAATTTAGAATTTTTAAGATTCAGAAACTTTTATTATTTGCTCGAACGCCAATCATGACCTAATTCTTTATACCATAGGGTTTATTTTCAAATAGGTTCTGAAAAGAGAACGCAACCTTGGACGCTAGGTGTACGCTGAGCCTTAAACGATGACTTAGCGAAGAATTATAGATGGAATCCATTGTTTCACAAACGTAGATCTAAATTCACACACAAGAATCACCTACCTCAAAACAAAAGATTTATTCGTTGATTCATTTATGGACATTTACAAAGAAAACACATATGTTAAAAAGTCTCAAGACATTTGGCTGACAAAAATGACGCGACAACCTCCGATTTAAGATCCAACGCTTTAACTACTAAGCTACAGACAGCTATAGTTTGTACAGCAATGGATATCGCGATCACCGTCTAACCTACAAACCAAATACATAGAAAACTAGCCCTAAGCAATTAGGCCGTGAGACCATCTATGAGGTCGTGACGATCTAGTTGAATAGTAGTTGATCTAGATGACTGGCAGGTGAGCTACTTTTTTAAACTATATATTGTACGAAAATACTGAGAGATGACGTCATATCTTGGTATACAGGATGTAGAAAAAATTGCTGCAAATATTTTATGGGGTGAACCAGCCCATAAAATTAACAACTTTTCCCTAGGAGCATAGGTCGAAACAAGAAAAAAGAATTGTACATACAGAATACATACCTCCCATACAGAATTACCACCAAGTCAACTTGTATGAGAGGTCCAAAAAATTCTCATATTTCGACCTAGGTTTTTGGGGAAACTTGTTTAGCTTCATGGACTGATTTAACCCTTAAAATATTTGCAGCTAATATATTTACACCTGATATTGGATGAAGTCAAAACACTGACTTTAATATTCTTTTTCTGTTTATTAATTCAAACTTCGATTATTTCGCAAAACTATAAAAATAATGAAGTCTGTCTTTTATTAATGACCCAGTCATCTACCGAATTACTACTCGCATTGGTTGGCGGTACTGCCTTTGGCTTTATTGATAGCTTCATCCGATTCCTTACAGAAAACATCATGCGCCATTTCTTCTATGTATCTGCTCTGTGGTCTTACCTCCTCGTCGCGTGACTGAGAAACCTACAGCTATCTCGCTCGCACTCGCGTGGCGGCCGTAAGCTAGTTGGACGCGACGCTCTGTTGCTGCTTGTGTCTCCTGTGGTCGTAGTTGACGAGGCGCTGTCCCACGAGGTATTTGTCGTTCTTTATGTGTTCGTATAGTTTGCGGAACTGTCGGATCTGCAACAATGTGAGGTTTTAATATTGTAAGAATAAAGGATTTAAGGCTTTATTATTGTGGCATTCTTGAGGTCAAATCGTTCATAGACTTTGTGACCGACAATACAAAATATATGTGATTATTTCTGTAATTCATGTTCTGGTAGTTATTTAGATCTGTTCGTGACGGCTTGGAGGCAATATTTACGGTCATGTAGTGGCCACATTGCCGCTAGAAGTGTATTAGTTGAGTTAGCAATAATTTAATTATTTAATTTCATGCGTCATGACTTTATGTTTAGTATGACTATTTCAATATATTTGCTCTAGTTTGACTAAAGAATTTGATTCATAACTCCCCGTCGCTCATCCTATCTTTGGTTGGCGACCCTGCCACAACTCTATAACCTGGAATTTTGATGTAGGAAATCGTGCGTCATAACTTTATGTATAATGTAACTATTTGAATATACTCCAGTTATAGTTTGACTAAAGCATTTGATTCATAATAACGCCCCGTCACCTACACTATCTTTGCTTGGCGACCCTGCCAGAAATTCGAGCCGAACAGAAATGTATACGTATGTATGTGTAATCTTCTGATGCCGTGTGATGCTGGCTTAGAATAGCATCACCCCATTTCTTCCTGTGGGTGTTGTAAAAGGCAACTAAGGGACTCGAGGGTTTCATGTGGATTACAATTTTAGGCGACAGGCTCACAACCTGTCACTACAGTGATACATGTATCATTGAAAAGGGCCCTCAATACTTGTCAGACGTGGCGATAACGACCGTAATTTTACGATCGTTAACGCTCTGCCTACCCCGGAAGGGATAAAGGCGTGATTTGTGATGTAAATGTGAATGTAATCTTCTGCGTTACTAACTTGGAGCACGGTGAGCGCAGTGAGCGCGGCGCACAGCAGCAGCGCGGGGTACACGCGGCGCACGAGGAGGTTGCGCTGCGCGGCGTGCGGCAGGAACAGCGGCGCGACGCTGTGCGCGAACGCGTACGGGACGGCGAGCGCGAGGCCTAACCAGCAGACTATTGGCGCCGCCACCTCTATTAGGATGAATCTGGAACAATAAACATAGCATCCCTTTAGCGACAATACTGAAATTTCATACTGATGTCCTACAGTTTACATACCATACAACCCAGTCCTTAATACGTTGCACGATGAAAAACTCTGATACCGCGTTTTAGGATCCTATATAAATCGTATTTTGTGTCTCAGCGCCATCTACCGGAATCTTTACGAACTTTTTAGAGAGGCGATTGACGAAAAGTTCTGTTTTTCGGTGCGTAAAGCAAATACCAGTGTATACTATTTATGTATTTGACTTGTGACAATATTGATGATATAAATTGTCATACTTGAGATCCATCTCCCGTATGCCGTCTATAAATGCGCGCTCGATGGCGCGACGCATGCGCCAGTCGGGGCCCATCGTGGTGATCGCGCATACTCTTAGTGTAGAGTACCCCCAGCCCAGGGCCTAGTCCTTTATATGTTGCGCGATGAAAAACTCTGATACCGCGTTTTTGGATTCTATGTAATTCGCATTCTGTGTCACAGCGCCATCTACCGGAATCCTTACGAACTTTTTGGAGAGGCAACTGACGAAAAGTTTTGTTTTTCGCTAATAAAATGAAATCACATTTGTTCTAGCTACTATACTATACTTACTTGAGATCCATCTCCCGAATGCCGTCTCTATACGCGCGCTCGATGGCGCGACGCATGCGCCAGTCAGGGCCCATCATGGTGAGCGCGCATACTATCTTAGTGTAGAGGACCCCTAGGGCCCAATCCTGCCACATGAACACTACTGGGGATTGCTCTAGTGGCACCCGTAGGGGAATTACGAGGACCTGTGGGGAGAAAAAGCTGATTAGTAGAGTAGTTATTTGGCAGAAAAAATGTATAATGTGTTGTGTCCATTTTATTTGTTTTGTCCTGTAAAATTTCTTGTGTACAATAAATGGTAAATAAAATAAAATAAAATAAATAAATAAAATATAAGTAGGCAGTTGCGTGACTATATTCGAGACAATAATCCGGATTACTCTGTACACACAAATCACGCCTTTATCCATTGCGGAGTCGTCAAGTATTGAGGGCCCCTTTACATGATTCGTGTATCACTGCAGTGACAGGTTGTCAGCCTGTCGCCTGAAGTTGTAAAGCGTGGTAATACACATGAAACCCTCGAGTCCCTTAGTTGCCTCTTACAACACCCGCGGGAAGAATTGGGTTGATGCTATTCTATGTCGGCATCACACGGCAATTCTACTCACTAATCTTACTCTGTATCCTATCCATAATTAGTAGGGAAGCAATTAAGTGGGCAGCGCTAGCCATGGCTGCTTATAAATAGATAATCTCTCATGGGCTCCAATAATAGACAAAATATGGTGTAAGTACCCATATCAAACTAGATTAAATTATATTATGGTATTAAAAAAGACCTTTGGTTGGCTTTGGCCCGAACGCATGCCTCAAAAGTGCCTGTGGGCCAGAGATTCTACAAGAGATCAAATAGTAGTGGTACTAATCCTAGAAGAGCTAGGGTTGTCAACGCGGCCCTTAATGTCATTCTTTTCCATAGATACAATATCGGGAACAATGCCAGGGTGATAATGATAGAAATATTTGTCTCTATGTCACTCACATGCTCTAACAATAACCCGAACAGTAGTGGCACTAATCCTAGAAGCGCTAGGGCTGCCAACGCGGCTCGTAGGGCTACCCTCGTCCATAAATACAATCTCGCAAATAGGGCTCCTCTACCGCCGCGAGCCCAGCCCGCGGCCAATGTACCACCGCGTCCTACCGCCCAGCACACGTACATACCTGGAAACAAAATGACACAGTTTCGAATAAAAACCAACTGATAGATATTGCATGGACTTGCAAAAAAATATATTGATAAGAACTGGTCATGTTAGTCTAAAACTAATGATCCTCTTCCTTAATTAACACAAGCGACTCAATAAGTCAAAAATAATGTAAGCTATTACAAGTAAATACTTTTTCAAATCGATCCAGTACCTATTGAGTCAATTCTATACAAACACACACACACACACACATTTTCTTCTATTAAATAGTGACATAAATGATCAATAGCTCAAATATTTAGTTTTTTTATATAACGATTTTACCACTTGATAAATAATCGATTTTTAAGTTTATGATGTTTGTCTATAAAAATGTGATCGCTTCAGTCCTAGGGAGATATATGAAACATACAGTTAATGGTTTATTGCGGTTCAATATCTTCCAAACCAAAAGAAGATAAAGTTTTTTAATCTGTATAGAGCTAGGCGTGCTCATGTATGAATCGGATACAAAATCACGCTTCTATTTCAGCAAGCATAAAAGGGTTGATACTTACCGCAAGCAGCGGTGTACAACTCATGCACGCCTTCCGAGGCTTTGGGCAGCCATAGCGCCATCACCTTCCGACCGATGGCCACCGGGATCACCTGGAAACATCACATGAAAAAATTAAGAAATAAACGATTGTAAGTTGCATCAACGGAATATTGTTTTCTGTTGGGAATAAGGTATTTGCTAAGGACAAAAGATAGACATTGCCTCCAGCAATTTTAATGCAGTTTATTTTTTGATTTCATGGTTTCGGTAAGGGCCATGCGCACTTCAGTTCATGAAAGCGCGCCTCAAATATCCTTACCCCCTATGGGAGCTTACATGCAACCTTCGTATTGTCGGGCCAGCTAACTAAGAACAAGAACATCTAATCGAGGCAACCGCAGGTGCACGCACTTGTCTTTCAATTAACAGTATTCTACTAATAAAGTTACTTTTGCTATGCTATGTTGGTAATTAAAGTTGGTAAGTGAATATACTTGACAGTTATACTTCTATGACTATGACATATTTAATTTGCACAACTTCAACATTTTTTTGTACTATATTTGAATTTGAGGAACTATGGTTAATATGGTTATGTACGGTAATAGTTGCGTAACTGCGTCTGCAGGCTTACCAGTGTGAGTGCGCTAGCGGTGACTAGTGACGCGGCTACTAACACGAGCAGAGCGACGAGCCGCGCGGGGAACCACGGCACGCGCACGTACGGCTCGAAACCGGCCGGGCCGTCGCGACGCATTAGCGCCTAGAAAAAAAAACACTTTTAGCTCTAGGCCGTGTGGTACCGGCTCAAAATAACATCACCCCATTTCTACCTGTGGGTGTTGTGAAAAGCGACTAAGGGATAAATCCATGGAACAGGCAGCAGCATTCTCTGTGAATAATAATATCTTGCATTGCGCTCGCCAATCCGTCTGCCAAAGCATGGTGAGTATGGCAATACTGCTGTGGACTGTTTTGGCTGTAGAAGTAGAAGAAATAAACTAGCTGCAAAACTTTGAAGGTGTGAACCAGCCCATGAAACAACTTTATCTAAGAGACATAGGTCGAAATATGAAAAACATTTTTTGACTTCCCGTACAAATCGCCAGTTGGTAATTTTGTATGGGAGGTCAAAAAATTTTTATATTTCGACCTACTATGTTCTTAGAGGAAAGTTGTTCAGTTTCATGGGCTGGTTCACCCCTTAACATACTTGCAGCTAATGGTCGGGTCAGTTCTATTTGAGTCGTATCGAGTTGGTCAGTTCACTCACCTGGTGCGCTATAGCTAGCTGATGCGGATGCTGTACGGGCGGGTGCGGAGCCCTATCCTGCCGCGACTGGCCGAGCAGGTAGGAGCGGAGGCCTAGGGCTCCGGCGGCCATCACGCACCACCAGCGCACGCCCGCTTTCAGCCACGTGCGCGTGTGAGACTGCTCTAGTAAAGCTGGTAGGATTACCTGGGAAAATAAACAAGAAAAAAGATTTTAAAAGCTGTGCGATTAAAGAAAGGATTGTTAATAGCGGCGGCGGTTACTTAAGAGTAAGGGAGAAAGCATAAACGCATGGTACAGTCTCAAGCAGAGAAAACGGACCCCTCTCTTTATAAATGGAGCCAGACAACATCTCTGTTGCCTGGCGCCATCTGGCGTTAAGTTACTGCACCGCCGCCATCGTATCGTTTGTTTGTCACAAACTTGTTTTTCGAATTCATCCAAGCCTTGGGTATTGCTAGGATAAATAGATAGAATTCAAGAAACTTGGTGAAAAAACAATAAAATACGAAAAACACATTTTGGTCACAAGATTTGAACCTAGACTCTTTCGTTCTCGACCCTTACCGCTAAACCACTGCGCCACCGAGCTCTTGCTAAGAGTGGCGAAAATTCCCTTCTACTTCATATTGTGCATGACGTCACAGTAATCTTTCTTGATGTGTCGAACTCTTAGTAATATGAGGGTAGGCAAAATTTATAAAATGTAAAACTTAATTTCTGGTGTTTCGCTTTGTTCACAAGCTAGCTTCGCTACCGCTTACGTGTGCATTCTGTTTCGGATAGTTTTTGGATTATAAACTAACAACTATGGCTCGATATCGTTATCGTTTTTTTGAAAGCTAAGATTATTGTGCTTTTTGAACAAAATCGAGGCATTAAGAGTATTGCTCGAGAACTGGGAGTAGCGTAAGTTTTGCTACTATTTTTATAAGCGATACTTATATTTTAATTCGTTTGATAATAGGGTTGGGATTAGTTCACGGAATAAATTGCTTTTATTTTTACAGAGAAACACAGTTCGTCGATGGATAAAAAGATACCAGGAAACTGGTGATGTAAAATGTGAAAGACAGGGCCCGCGACCAGTGGCTTATACTGATGAAACGTATCGTCACCGTGAAATTGTAAGACTCCATACCAATGAGTCCTTCAAGACCACGAGATCAACTGCACAGTTGTTTGGGATTTCGTTGGATACAGTGCGGAGACATTTACATGCTGCGGGGATCCATAATTACAGACCAGCTAAAAAAATTAAACTTACCGAGGCTCACCGTCAAGCTAGAGTAAGATTCGCCAGAGAGTATTTGAATTTCGATTGGAAGAATAAAATAGTAATATTTACCGACGAAAAATGTTTTAAATCGGACAAAGATGGACGAAAGATACTGTGGAGAAGACGAGGACAGCGTTATAATCCACAAAATGTTTTACCGCTAAGAACCAGTGGCAGAATATCCTTAGGTGAGCATATTTATCATAATTTATTCATTTTTGTTTTAATAATTCATTATTTCAGTAGTAGCAGAATTTATTTAAGTAATTAAGGTATTTTAGTTACATAATATTTAAAAATAAACTTTTTTTAGTTATCTCACACAAGTATAGGTTTGAACTTGTTATTTTGGCAAGTTATTATATTTAATTATTTTTATTTCCAGGTTATTGGGGTTGGATGTCCATTATACCTGGAGAGTTGACTGAAGTTGGCGGCCGCATGACAGCTCAACTGTATTTACAAATATTAAGGGACGTCATGTTGCCATCAGTTCGTGAAATATATCTAGAAGGACAAATTTATTTTGTGCAAGATAATTGCTCGATACATCGCTCGGGAATTGTTATGGAGTGGCTGTCATCACAAAATGATATAACTACCATAAATTGGCCTGCTAAAAGTCCGGATCTAAATCCTATAGAAAATCTATGGGGCCAAATGGTTTTGAACTGGGATACCAGTGAAATAAGAAACGTTGAAAGTTTGCAACAAGAAGTTAAAAGGACATGGGAGTTAATGCGGCGTAGCAATATCTGTTCTAATTTATTAGATAGTATGCCTAGCCGATTACAGGACGTCATTGAAATGGACGGTTACCCCCTCCGTAACTAAATGCGGTGCTTTAAAAAATCATTTGGCTCCACGGATTTTTGTGTTTTTTTTAATTTTTACTTGAGACGTAAAATTGTTATCTTGGATAACATGTTTGTTCTCTCGTAAAAAGTCATAGACAAGTGATTGGAAATATTACAATCTGTATAATAAATAACGATGTATTTTAATTTAGAATTATCGTAAATATGTAAACTGAAACTTGTTTTTGAATAAAGTTACTAATCAGTCTTTTTTGTTTTTCTACCATTTTCTATCAATGTTATTTAATGTGACCTTGATATTCAAAATAATTTTATTAAAACGCGAACAAAATTAAAATCAAAAATATGTGACATAAAAAAAGGCACAGAAGTAGGGATTCGAACCAGTAACATCATTCACGAGCACCCATTTCTTAACCACTAGGCCATCTGTCTGTCACATGATTTGTGTGAAATACTCAAAGTGTTTTCGCAATATGAAGATAAAAATATGAAGGAAACTGACGCAGATGGCGCTGCTAGTCACGACTTTGACTAAAAGCACCAATAGAATGTCGCTGAACTTAGACATTGTGACATTATCGACCAATCACCACTCACTGCTCGTGTTGTGATGTTTCCTACATGTTGCCATAGATGTCGTCACTGGGGGGGGTCCGTTTTCTCTGCATGCGACCGTACACGTACAGAGCCTCAGTGGGAAAGAGAAAGCATGATAATCGGCCGCCATTTACAGATTATTTTTTTAATAACACGAATCATAACAATATAGATACGATTGATGAATATTTGCAGTGATGTTTTTGGAAAAGACGAAGGTGAAACGGTCATTTTACTAAAGTTCGAAGAATAAGGCTTTACAAGAATGTAACGTTTTATTTTGAGCTCTCTCGACTTGCTTTTTTCTCTTTTCGACACCTTGTACTGCGCTCGCGCCTAATCTACCTTCCAAGCGTGGTGAGTATAGCATTTATCCCCCAAATGCAGGTGGCCCATGTCCAGTAGTGGATCATAGAGTTTGAGCTATAAATAAGTGACGACCGATGTGGCGCAGTGGTAGTGCGACTGCCTTTGACGCAGAAGGTTCCGGGTTCGATTCTCGGTGGGTCACTCACAAAGTTGATATTTATCACTTTGTGAGTTTGTTCCCAGTCTGGTTAGGACATTGCGGGCTGAACCACCCGATTGTCCGTAAGTAAGATGGTTTCGTGTTTCGGATGGCACGTTAAGCCGTAGGTCTCGGTTGCTGTCTATGATCACTTAGACGGCGGTCGTTACACAACCACGTCAGAAGCCTGCTACTTGTAGTAGGCGGTTGAACAATTCTGACACTAGGGTTCATCGGGTCGTTGGACGACTCGGTGTCCCACACGAAAAGAAGAAGCTATAAATAAGTGGGTAGTGATATTTAGGAAGTCACATTTCGTTACGAGCATGCTCCTCGGCTCGTGAGGCATGCGTCGCACCGCGCGGTCGGTGTAGACGTGCCTCATCCGAGGCATTTGCTGTCTCTACCATTATTAATCTTAAGTTATCTACTACGTACTTGTAGGAGCAGCAGTTCCAAGCTGAGTTCATTGACCGGCGCCTCGGTGTGCACTGCCACGGCGTACGGCAAGAAACCTGCAATTCAAAAGATGAATGTTATATAACTAAAATAAAAAAAAAAACTTTCAAAGGATTCTTTAAAGAAATAAAAAAAGGAAAATGTTCTAAATAGACTGCATGGTTATTTTTGTTCAAGGCTAACTAGACCGGAATTCAGGGGTTTTAAAAAAACAAGGTAACTGTTCAGTAAAATGATTCACTATGGTGCTTCATGCAGGGGGTGTAAGGGGGCCCAAATTACATCTCTCGGGCCACAAGCCAACCTCTCCTGCTCGCGGTGCACCCTGCTGGACTACTAACGAGGCTCTGGCAACCAAATCCCCACCAACCCGCACTGGGCCAGCGTGGTGGGTGACGGCCCGTACCCCCTTATGGATTCTACAAACAGAAATCGGCCCCAAGTGCCCGGCGGCCCCGGTGGCCGGGCAGATTCAGGCGAAAATCGACCCGGCTCCGAGACCAGGGGTGCTAGGAATCCCCGGGCGGCGTGGATCCCTCGCCGAACGACCTTGGCCCTGGCAACATATAACGCGTGCACACTGCGGACGGAAAAGAAGTTAGTGGAACTCGAGGAAGAACTGAGCAGGTTACGGTGGGACATAGTGGGACTGTCCGAAGTCCGAAGAGAGGGGGAGGACACGATAGCCCTGAAGTCAGGTAACCTGCTCTACTTCCGGGAGGGCGACCATCTGTCCCAAGGTGGTGTCGGGTTCATTGTCCACAAGTCCCTCGTGAACAACGTAGTACAGGTCGGGAGTATTTCAAATAGGGTGGCATTCCTTATACTCAGAATAACTAAACGTTATTCACTGAAGGTCATACAGGCATACGCCCCAACTTCGAAGTACCCCGACGAGGACGTGGAGGCAATGTATGAGGACATATCCAAAGCCATACATACCTCCAAGACTCATTACACGGTGGTCATGGGGGATTTCAACGCTAAGCTGGGCAATCGTTGCGGTGACGAACTGAGAGTTGGGCCATTTGGTATTGGGGTGAGGAACAGCCGAGGTCAAATGCTGGTCGACTTCATGGAGAAGGAGGGACTCTTTATGATGAACTCGTTCTTCAGGAAACGGCCGCATCGAAAATGGACCTGGAAGAGCCCCCACGGTGTTACCAAAAATGAGATAGACTTCATCATGACAGACAAAAAAACGGATATTCAACGATGTCTCTCTGATCAATTCGTTCAAAACGGGTAGCGATCACCGAATGGTAAGAGGCACGTTGAATCTTAATGTAAAAGCCGAGAGATCACGTCTGATGAAGTCTACGCTCCGACCAGCACCTGCCCAAATCCAAAACCCTGAGAGCTTTCAGCTCCACCTGCAAAACCGCTTCGATTGCCTGGGTGAGTGTACCGACGTGGACGACTATAACGACAGGGTCGTGGAAACTGTCCTTACGGTTGGCTCTAAGTTCTTCAAACCCAATCGTACGAACAGAACCAAAAAAATCTCAGACCATACTTCGAGGCTCATGGAGGAACGACGCGAGATGATTCTGCAGTCGTCGGAGGATACTTCCCAATATCGGCAGCTCAATAGGCAGATCTCTAAGTCTTTGACCCGCGACATACGCCAATTTAATACTGACCGTATTAAAGAGGCAATTGAGCGCAACAAAGGCTCCAAGGTGTTTGCTAGAGATCTGTCGATAGGCCAGAGCCAACTAGCGAAGCTAAAGATCGACGATGGTAGAATCGTATCGTCCAAGCCCGAGCTATTGGAAGAGGTCGAGAAGTTCTACGGACAGTTATACGCGACAACATGCACACCTGTCAATAATCGGGTCGCAGATCCAAGAGCTCGATTAACCCGGCACTACACAGAAGACATCCCGGACGTCAGCTTGTACGAGATTAGTATGGCTCTGAAACAGCTAAAAAACAGCAAGGCGCCGGGTGATGATGGAGTTACGGCAGAGCTTCTGAAAGCCGGTGGTAAACCGATACTTAAAGCACTGCAGAAATTGTTTAACTCTGTCATACTCGAGGGCAAAACGCCACAGGCATGGCGCAGAGGCGTGGTGATGCTGTTCTTCAAAAAGGGCGATAAGTCTTTGCTGAAGAACTACAGACCCATCACGCTTCTGAGCCATGTCTACAAGCTGTTCTCAAGAGTCATAACGAATCGTCTCGCACGCAGGCTCGACGACTTCCAGCCTCCCGAACAAGCCGGCTTCCGAAAAGGCTTTAGCACCGTGGATCACATTCATACGCTGAGGCAAGTTATACAGAAGACTGAAGAGTATAACCAACCACTCTGCCTCGCGTTTGTGGACTACGAAAAAGCCTTCGATTCGATCGAAATATGGGCCGTACTTCAGTCTCTTCAGCGGTGCCAAGCTGACTATCGGTATATCGAAGTGTTGAAGTCCTTGTACGAAAGCGCCACCATGTCAGTTCGACTTCAGGACCAGGACTCGAAACCTTTCCAATTGCAGCGAGGAGTGAGACAGGGAGATGTAATATCACCGAAACTGTTCACAGCAGCACTGGAAGACGTCTTCAAGCTTTTGGACTGGAGAGGACTTGGCATCAGCATCAGTGGTCATGGCGGAAACCCTGGAGGACCTCGGTACAATGCTCGATGACATCAATAGAGCCTCCCAACAAGTGGGTCTAAAAATGAACATGGACAAGACCAAGGTTATGTCAAACTCTCTTGTTGCACCCATTACTCTGACAGTTGGGGGCTCTACTCTGGAAGTTGTCGACGAGTATGTCTACCTGGGACAAATAGTCCAGCTGGGTTGGTCCAACTTTCAGAAAGAGGTCAATCGTCGAATCCAACTCGGCTGGGCAGCGTTCGGGAAGCTACGTAACATCTTCTCTTCTCAACAACTACCGCAGCGCCTCAAGACAAAAGTCTGGGATCAGTGCGTGTTGCCAGTGATGACTTACGGAGTTGAGACGTGGCCGCTAACAATGGGCCTGATAAGAAGGCTCAAGGTCACTCAAAGGGCAATGGAAAGGGCTATGCTCGGAGTTTCTCTCCGCGATCGAATCAGAAATGAGGAAATCCGGAGAAGAACCAAAGCCACCGACATAGCTCGAAGGATTGGGCAACTTAAGTGGCAGTGGGCGGGGCATATTGCTCGTAGGACCGATGGCCGCTGGGGCCGGAAAGTTCTCGAGTGGCGGCCACGGACCGGTAGACGCAGCGTAGGTAGGCCTCCCACAAGGTGGACCGACGATCTGGTGAAGGTCGCGGGAAGCCGCTGGATGCGGGTGGCGCTGGACCGATCATCGTGGAGATCCTTGGGGGAGGCCTATGTCCTGCAGTGGACGTCTATCGGCTGAGACGACGACGACGACGACGACGACGACGATGGTGCTTCAAGCTGAAGTGGAGGTGACTAATAATAAAGAAAATGGTAATTATCACAACATAGTATAAAGGCAGTAGGTAGGTCTAGGTAGTGTATAGGTGTAGGCGTTTCCCGCGTTTGTTTCTTCTATGTCGATTTTCTACATACATACATACATATATCACACCTTTATCCCTTGCGGGCTAGGCAGAGCGCTAACGGCCGTAAAAAACGGTCGCCAACACCACGTCTGACAAATTGAGGGCTGTATCAGATGATTCGTGCATTGCTATAGTGACAAGTTGTCAGCCTGTCGCCTAAAAAATGCAACACACATGAAACCCTCCAGTCCCTTAGTCACCTCTTCCGACACCCGCGGGAAAGAAATGGGGTAATGCTATTCTAAGCCGGCATCACACGGCGTCGGTTTTCTTATATCTTTAAATATAAAAAACGCATTTTTATACAGTTTTTTTCAATAGATAGTGACTCAAGAGAAAGGTTTCGGTATGTGTAATACATACCGGGAAATCTTATTCTCACGGGAAAACGTTTAGTAGTGGATGCCACCACTGCGCGGGCTGCTAATTTTTGGTGCTATTTACCTGGTAGAACAAATTTGATAACGCGAATCGGCAGCCACAGCATGAAAAGCACCGCGGTGCCGAAGATCACGGCCGACACCACCAGCCGTCTGATGTGCGACCAGACTGACAGGTGGATCATTTCCTGGACACAAAAAAATACTTTTATGAAGTCACTACAATTACAGTAGATAGATCTTCAGATGACCTCTTGGCTGTTGGGATTCTGGGCCAATATTCACCGAATAATAATTATCTCAAACTAAAAACCCATCTCTCTCTCTCTTTTCGTGTGGGATACAAAATCGTCCAACGACCCAATGAACCCTAGTGTCAGAATTTTTCTACCGCCTTCTACAAGTAGCAGGCTTCTGACATGGTCGTATAATGATCGGCATCTAAGTAAAGGCACATGATATTCATTTTGAGGATTTTTAAGGGCCTTTTAGGGAGGCCCTGTTCTAACTGCAGTTTTTTGTTGCATGGGATTTGGTATTCTGGATGAAATCGCTTCATTTTCTATTATATCCCCGCCATGAGACTGAAATATCTAACCCAGAGTATACTTTGGGTGTTTTGTTGAATTTTACATTTATAGCAGTCTATGCAGAGAAAGTACTTATATTGAGCTCGATATAGAACTCTTTTTCATATTCTTTAAATAAGACCAGGTTTTCTAACCTGCACTGGACTAAAGTCCGGGTCATTTAGATTCTTCAAGAACCACAGCACGCCGGGCCTCAACACTTCTCTCAGCAGTAGGATGAACGAAGCGAAGTAGTAGACGTAGACCATTCCGACCAGCCAGTGTATGAACATGAGGGTCCAAGGAGCGGCTTGAAGGCTGGCCTCGCGGTCTTTGAGGGTCGCGTCGAACATGGACAGCGAGCAGAGGTCCAGCCACCAGCCGCAGACCAGTGGGATTACGCCGATCTGAAAAAATTTAAAACAGAAATCAAATATCGAAATGTTTGTGAAAACCTAATAAGTAATTGATAAGTCCTTTAAATTAAAAAAAGAAATTATACTGAAAAGGATGTACTACAGCATAATGTCACAACCAGAACATAGGTCATCCTGTAAACCTCATTTTCTATTACGTCCTGATCTTTGAAATTGGTCAAGTAGTTTTGGAGTTTACTATAAAAAACATGAACATTGTTCTCTGTAATTATTAGTATAGAAAAATATGTGAAGTTTAGATAAGGTACTCTGTTTTTTGCGAGAGTTGGTGGTGCTTCAACAATGTTGATAAAAAATAAGAATGAAACATTGTTTTTAGTACAATGATCTAAGTAGGATAATATTTATAACTATTAAGTTTGTTATCTATAATAAAACCATATGTTTTATTTTTATCTTTATTTCACAGCTAACCTTGTGCATTGAAACTGCAAGATAACATTTTAATAAACAAATCAAGCTCAGAACTCACTACTTCATACTTCCAGTTGGAAAACAACATAACTCCTAGTAGAAACTTATGCAACACCCATTGGTAACCAAGAAAGTACCTTTAAGTAGTTGGATACAGTATAAGTACTCTCCTTTTTATGGTTCACTGAGTTATTGCACACAGTTGCACTTATTTGCAATTCTGCATACATTGCCCTTTATAAATGTGGAATACTAATGAATTGGTTGGTGAAATGTGAAAACAAGAAAACATAATGGGCGTAAAAAGTCAGAAACTTCTACATTTACATTACAGACAGTTTACAAAAAAGAAAATTACATATACACACAGGCTAAAAACAATTATAACTAGTTACCCCATGAAAAAAAAATTATAAAGGTCAGAGCAGGCATACATATAAAATTATGCACTAGCAGCCCGCCCACCAGCTGCACCCAATAATTTTCTTGGCAAGTATTATACACATAAACCTTCCTATTGAATCACTCTATCTATAAAACAAACAGCATCAAAATCCTTCCTCATATATATGCGAGAAGTGACTTTGCTTTATTCTATGTAGTTATGATACGTAGTTGGTATGCTCTGCTCTTAAAGCTCAGTGTCAAGCACATTATCCTTAAAGTATTGAAAAATAGGTATGTGACAATAACATTGTTAGCAGTTATTTATGTTTAGGAAATAGAAATATGTACAAGACTTACCTCAACAACTGACAGCAGGGCCACTTTCACGACAACATAGCAGAATCCCAGAGCCTTTTTGGCACTTCGGAGCCTCAGCAATGATGCTATTCCATGCAACACCGCCAGGATCGCTCCCACCAGCACATAGCCAGATAATGCAGTCAGGGGACCGGCAAATGGCCCTTCAGCATTCATCCCTCCCAGGGCTGCTCCCAGCCTGCCAATGTGGTACGGGCAGAACGCAAACACAACTATGAACAGTGTGTTTAGTGACACCACCCAGAAAACATGCTCCAGGAACACCATAGAGCCATCCAGACCCAGCAAACGAGCCCATGTCAATTCCTCTGCAGCCGCTCGGTCCCATTCCATTGGATTCCAGTTGGCCTCATCTCCCACTAATGGGTCTTCGGCTCCCTCCCCATTAACCTCATCAGCTGCTACTCCATCATTGACAACACCTTCATTCACTCGGTCATTATTATTGTCCGGCAGCGGCATATCTTCTGCAGCTGGGACCGGCAAGTTCTCTCTCTCCATCCAATCTGGACCTCCGCCGTGCATGATCTGCTCTCGCAGCCAAACAAGCCCAATAAATGAGAACAGAGTGCATGTCACAACAAAGCAGCCAGAGAAAACATCTTTAGCCAGACTCTCAGCTGAGATGATGTCAAACGGCAGTGAGATGACCGGGTCGAGCGAGCCGGAGAATAGGCAGCGGTACGTCCGGCAGGCGGTGAGCGGCACGATGCCCAGCCAAGCCAGCGCCACCAGCGTGTAGTGCAGCCAGTCCCGCACCGCCGACGCCACGGACGTCACCAGCCCGCCCACCACGTCGCGGATCGGCAGCCGCCGCGGCATGTCCGGCGAGTAGATCGGCATGAAAGAGAATCGGTGCCCGCACAGCTCGCAAATCTCCTTGCGCGAGTATCTCATCCATTGCACTAAGCACTCCTGATGGATCCATTTTATCGATCCCGTACAGATGCAAGGGTGGAACAGCGGCCTATCGGACGTTGCCTCCGATCGACAGAACCGGCAGAAGTCCGCTCCGGACAAGTCCGAATCCATCATTCTTGACCCTTTCGATCCAGTTTGACTGCTTTTCGACCTGCGAAAGTTAACGATTATACTGCTTCATACACGAGGGAAATCACTTAAATTTACTTGATACAGATACAATTGTTTATCACACGCACCACAATCAATAAAATTAAACGAAAAACACAAAATACGGAGCAATTTTACGCAAAATACGGATCAGTAAATTCCACTTTGTTTGCTAACCACATGAAACAGTGTGACCATAAGTATTCACCAAATACTACAGATTGTTTACAGATAATAAATGAATCCAAAAATTCACAGTATTTGCTACGACTTGGACGGCTAAATTAGCTTAACTCATTTTGAAAAAATATGCGCTTTAAACTTAAGTATTCGATCTTTCTGAATGCACGATCACCACCACTGAAATTATAAAATTAAATGAAGAACCAAAAGCTTACCGTAAGAACTAAATTCATTGACTAATGCTATTCTGGTCACCCTAACATCTGTAGATGTGCTTAGGCGCGAGCATTAAGTTAAAAAGAGACAAACAAAGATAATTTTGCATATTACCTTTCTCGCTGTTAACGTTTGCAGAAAGCAAAACTGCCAATAACACGCTTTCGTTCAGAAAGCAATGCTTTTATCTAACTTTCGTTCAGAAGTTGAAATGTCAAAGGTGACATTTCCGTTTATGTATTCTTCGAAGTTTTTTTTCGGCGGGAAACGTTCGAACCGTAAAGGCGCGCTTTAAGAAAATATTTTTGAAAATTGTAAAAAAATTGTAAATAATCATAGTTTTTCTAGTGTTTTTGTAAATATTTCTTGTACATAGTTAGGTGTGTACATAAAAACTGAAGATGGGGCGGAAGGATAAGCCCAAAAAACGAAAAAAAGATCCAACTGATCCAGGAGGGAGTTCGGATCCTGAGGAGGACTCCGATATAGAGCAGGAGGCAGATAAGTACCGGCCCTACAAGGTAAAAGAATATAGTAGAAAGTATCCGGAAACGTCTGACCGTAAGGATTTTGTGGTATTTTTAAAACACCAAGTCGATCAAAAGCCGTTCTCTGATAATGATAAAGTCGCCTTGTCTCAGGCACTCAGGAAACATGCTGTGTCTGGCGTGCTACATTTGAGACCGGTAAATAGGTATAAAGTGGCTATTACATTCGACTTGTCGAACAATGCAAACATGTTTCTAAGCAGCAAAATTTTGGATGAGTTGACATTGTACGCGTCAATCCCCGCTTCGGGAACAGAAATAACCGGCGTTGTTAAGTCAGTCCCAGTTAACTTGTCCAACAAAAAAATATTTTCACTGATTGGAAGCTCACGTAATGTAGTTCAAGTGCGGCGTTTTATGCGCAGGCGAGTAGAGGGAGGTCAGGTTACATACATTCCCACGCAAACTGTTGCAGTAACTTTCGCATCAACTCAACTTCCGGAACATGTCTTCCTCGATTCCTGGAGACATGAGGTATCACAATATGTTCCACCCGTAAAGCAGTGCCTAAAATGCTTGCAGTTTGAACATATTGCGAGCTACTGTAAAAACAATGATGTTTGTTCAATTTGTTCAGGACCACACAACTTCAAACACTGTAATGCCGACAAAAGCAAAACCCCCATTTGTGTGAACTGTAAGGGCGATCACGTGGCTATTTCGGCGGCGTGTCCAATAAAAAAAGCCAAAATTGAAGAAAACAAAATTAAGTCTCATTCAGCTACATATTCGGCACTTTTTGACGAAAAATCGTTTCCGCATTTGGCGGCAAGAAACTCAAACCAATATTTACAAAACATTATCAAAAGTCAAACATTTATGAACATGATCACACAAGTTATCGTAAAATTGATCTCCAATAAAACAAATGATGATACCCCAATTAACACTGAAACCATACGCGCTGCGTTTCAGAACACGATCAGTGAGGGAGCCCATTCAACCAAATAATGGACTGTCTCAATGTCGTGCAATGGAATGCACAAAGTTTATTACATAATAAACATCAATTTACCCATTTTTTATACGACAATGATATACATATCGCAATCATATGCGAAACCTGGTTGAAGCCTCATCATAGGCTAAATATTCGAGGTTACAATGTAGAGCGCAATGATTGCGGTAACAATCATAATGGTGTATGCATTTTAATTCATAATAGCATTAATTACAATAAAATCGATACTTATTTTGATAATTCTTTACAGAATATATGCATACAAGTAACAATAAACGGTAAAAAAATTACTTTTGTGAGCTTTTATAGTCCAACGAACTGCAATCCTACATTTGATAAAGTGAAATTTGACAATTTAGTCAAGTCTATTCCTGGTCCATTTATTCTTGCTGGTGATTTTAATGCGCATCATACTGTATGGGGCTGTGGTTCTGTCGCACCTCGTGGTAGAGCTGTCTTGGAAGTTGTTGACGATAATAATTTAGTTATATTAAATGATGGTCAACTCACTACAGTGGGTACTTTAACTTGGCGTCCGAATGCTTTAGATTTAACTATTGTGTCTCCTTCTTTGGCTCTCTGTTGCAGTTGGTCTGTCCATGACGATCCTCTTGGAAGTTATCATCTCCCTGTCTTAACTAAAATGGTTTTAAATGATGTTTCTAATAGAAATAATAATAGGAACAGTGGTGTGCATATGCCCATCCAACCCAATTTTAGGAATGTGGATTGGCAAATGTATACCAAAAAAGTGGAACACTTGCTGTCTGATTTTCAGTTTGATTTATTTTCGCCTTTAGAGGCTTATAGTCTATTTATTAAAATATTGTTCTGTGCTATATCTCAATCAATTCCGAATACTAGTGGGCATGCTGTTGGCAGTCCTCGCAATCCCGATCGGTCAAGATCGGGAGTGGGTGGACGTAAACGTAGGCCTACTCTCCCTTGGTGGAATAATAAATGCTCCATTGCTGTTCGTGATGCTAAGGAAGCATACATACGTTTTAAATACAATCCAAATTTAGAAAACTATTTAGAATTTAAAAGATTACAAGCTGTTAAAAAACTTATTCTTAAAACAGAGAGAAAAAGCTCGTGGGTCACGTTATGTTCTTCTTTTAATCGTTGTACTCCCTTATCAATAATTTGGCGCTTCATGCGTAAATATAACAAATCATATATTCCTCAAAGTTCAGATGACAATATAGATTGGATTTTTAGTTTTCTCCACAAATTTACTCCAGATTTTGTGGAAAATAAGTTTGTATCTACTGATTCTACTTCAAATAACAATTCTCAAAATAGTTTTATCATTGAACCCTTCACCATCCAGGAATTAAGAGCCGCACTCTTTTCTCGTCGTGACACTTCATGTGGGCTAGATTGTTTTCCATATTTAATGTTCAAAAAGTTATCGCAAAGTACTTTGTTAGTATTGTTAGACATTTTTAACGCGTTATGGTCCAATAATGACATTCCTCCTGAATGGAAAATTGATTGCATTATACCTATCCAAAAACCTGATAAACCTAAACTTGATCCTGACTCATATCGTCCTATAACGTTAACTTCTTGTGTAGGAAAAATATTTGAGCAACTTCTCAAGCAACGTCTTGAATATTACATAGAACATAATAGATTGTTGCCAGTAAATCAGTTTGGTTTTCGTAGAGGCCGTTCGGCTCGTGAAAGTATTAGTTTATTACATTTAGATATTTTAAAAAGCATTGGCGGTAACAACAAGCTCATAAGTGTGTTTTTTGATATTGCCGGTGCTTTTAACAATGTAAATATAGATATTTTGTGTACAGAGTTATTGTATATTCATATTCCATTGAAACTTGTTCAGTGGATTCGAGATTTTTTGCTTAATAGGAAAGTGTATGTCAAGTATAATAGTGAACTATTTGGTCCTCGATTGTCTTCTGTTGGAGTATGTCAGGGTGGAATCTTATCTCCGTTGATATTTATTTTGTATATACGCCGGTTAAACCTAATATTAGGACCCAACATCAAAAATTTACAGTTTGCAGATGATCTTGTAGTGTATTTGTCAGGAAACAATTCGAATGATATTACAAATAACATTAATTCGGCTTTAACTAATCTTCATAAATATCTTTCATATTTAAATCTTGAAGTTAATCCACAAAAATCCAAAGTCGTTGTTTTTGGCAAACACAACAATGTAAATTTGAACCCAGTTTATTACAATAATATTGCTTTGCCAGTTTCTATAGATACAAAATTTTTGGGTGTTGTATTTTGTCGTAACCTGTCATGGAAAAAGTATACAGATAACTTGATAGTAAAAGCTAATAAGGCTTGCAATGTCTTGAAATCACTTTGTGGTACTAGTTGGGGAGCGGACCCAAAAGTTCTGCTTATGTTATACAAATCAATTGTAAGGTCGCATTTTGAATATGGGTTCTTATGCTATGCGGGAGACTCCAAACTCATTGATATTCTTAATAAAATACAAAACAAATGCATGCGGATAGTCACCGGAGCTTTCAGGACCACTCCAATTGTTTCTTTACAAGTGGAGTGTAACCTGCCTCCTCTGACTATTCGTCTCGCTTATCTAAAAGAAAGGTTTATTCTAAAACTCTACTCGGAAAAAAATAATAATCTCATAGCTGAGCTTACCCATCCTAGTATTTCAACAATCCAAAAACCATGTTATATTTTGCAAGGCTTTTCAGAATATATGGGATGTTTACAAAACCTTCCTATCTTTCAAAATAATAATTATCTACCATGTTATGATGGACCCTATAAAAGTAAATTCAGTCCAATTAATATAGTAATTGAGAATAATCTTTCTAGGAAGGAGGAAGTTTATGACAGATTATCTCTTTGGAATGGATATAGATTTTTATATACTGATGGCGCAAAGAACGAGTCAAATGTATCTTTTGCAATATACGACCCTGCTACTAAAATAGGTATTGGATATAAAATAGACAAACAATCCAGTATATTTACTGCGGAAGCAGTCGCTATACTTGGTGCGCTAAAGCACATACTAAATCGTAACTGTGGTGTTCATAGGTGGGTCATAGTCAGTGATAGCATGAGTGTTTTGAAGGCATTGCAAAATAATAAAATGAATGCAAACACGAATTATCTCATACACAGTATAAAGGATCTTTGGTTTGATCTTCATGATAATCATCAAATAACAGTTGACTTCATGTGGACTCCATCTCATATTGGAGTATCCGGCAACGAAAAGGCAGATTATTTAGCTCGTTCAATTTCAAATTCTCAAACTGTTGGTAATGATTTGAATTTATTATTACCATATACCGATATAGTTGCTGTTTTGAAACAAAGAATGTATCATAAGTGGAAGGAACATTGGGATTACATAGTACAGATAGAAAACAAAGGTTCTTGGTATGCTGCTTTGAATGTTAATTTGAAGTCCGTTTCTTGGTTCCGTACCGGTAATATATACCGTTGTAAAAAGTTTTACTCCACAATAAGCCGTTTGAGGTTTGGACACTGTCGTCTTAATCATCACCTGTTTCGTATGAAAATTGTAAATAATCCGCATTGCGATCATTGTCAGTCACAAGAGGATCAAACCATTGATCATTTGTTCTTTTCATGCTCGTCTTTCGGTATCCAGCGCCTTTTGCTGATGGACGAGTTAATCCGTATTTACGGAGAACCACAACTGGTCCCGCACTCTGTACAGACATTACTTCAAACTAATTCTACTTACGTACCATTGTATAATTTTGTAATATCTACTGTAAAGGAAATTTAGTTTAAGACATTGTATATAATTAAATGTGAAATAAATTGTAAATAAAAACCCAATAAAAAAAAAAGGATGAAACGACAAAAACATTTTACATGGACATGAAACTTTTAACGAAAGTTGAAATTAAGACGATTTTATTATAAAAATACCCAGAATGGACAAAAATACTGAAGACGTACGAAATATCAAAATACACTGAATGGACAAAACACTAAAGACGTAAAATTTAAAAAATACACAAAAAGAATAAACTCACTAAAGACGTATAAATATAAAAATACACGAGAAGAACAACACACGGAATGGACAAAATACTGAAGACGTATTATTGATGAAAATACACTGGAAAAGGAAACTCACTGAAGACGTACAATCTATAAATATTCAAGAATAAAGTACACACTGAAGACGAGGCTGTATGGTCTTAAGACCCTTGCCTGTCCAGAATGGACGAATGAACAAAAAAAAAAAAAAAAGTATTCTTCGAAAGAGCGATAATCGGAAAGGATATTTTTTTCTACACAAACCCAACTAGTCATACATAACAGAGTTCTCAGTACAATATACAATAGTGGTTGTGTAGTTTGGTATTTACAAGTATCTATTCTATCTATGTGCAAATAAAGTGGTATTCACCTATCACCATACGTGTCTTCAAAAATACTTTTGAAACCGATTTTTCGATATTTTCAGGTAGATAACTACTGTAGTAATTAAAAAACTCTGAAACTTTTAGTTATTGTTCGCCATATCTGGTTAGTACGTTAATGTTATCACCGGAAATATCGTTATCGAATTTATAACTCTATCTTCTCTACATAGGTACATAATCTAGTTAGTTTTTGTGTTTTGAAGCCTGATAACTGCAGTTAATCACTATTTATATTATTATTAATTGTCTATTTATTCATTTTAAAAGATTTTTGCCAACTCTACTTTCTAATTAAAATTGTTTATCTTCTTTTTTCAGTAGCTATGTAAACCATGAAAACCTGAAGACTTTATTATCAACTTTATCCAGTGGTCAATTGCTTCACTATGATTGGACCGAAGGATACTGTGATAAGCATTGACAACCCCAAATACTCAGCTCCCAGAGACTCGCAGAGATCTGATATAAATATACTATGCATCAACCTGACTCCCTATAGCCAGCTTACCCAATTCATAGTGTGCACAATTTTTGTGTTTGTCTTCTACTTAGCCTATGGATACTTCCTTGAGCTAGTTTTTTCCAATAAGGAAATAAAACCATACACTTTGTATGTAACTTTAATTCAATTTTTTATTACCATGGGGTTTGCTTATCTAGAATCGCTGATGAGAATAAAAATCGTCAGAAAGTAAGTATATGCTCATAAAATTCTTATCAAATCACACTACACTTAGCCACGATTTTGCTCTTTATTACTGCAAAAATTGTTATAGATATGTATTTTATTGTACATTCCTGTAGAAAATGTTGTGTAACAATAGGAATCATATGTCATTGATAAACGGATAGAATAAGCACCTAAACTGGTTTTCTTCTGTCTATCTTTGCTCATGTAAATCTCATAAATATCTCAGTCTTGGATAGGTGCTGAGGGCAATTATGAAACACTGCTTCACATCCTCTGCAAATGTGAGGCACATCTGCAAACAACGAGCTTAACCACAGGTGGCCATTTGTTGTTCCCAATGCAGGTCCATACTCATACTCTTAACCCCAAAGAAACAGGTCATTTAAGTAAAAAGGGTTGCCACAATAGATCTGCGAAGGTCGCAGTGGCTGTTGGCCTTCTCAGAACCAACCCCTGCTCTATCAAATAATAATAGTACTGGATAAGGAAGCAGTAATTAAAAACCTTGTAAACTTTTCAGAGTGCCTCTACTAACATATGCAATATTGGCAGCCCTGACATTAGGCACAATGTGTTTCTCCAACATGGCGCTAAGCTACCTGAACTATCCGACTCAGCTGATCTTCAAGAGCTGCAAACTCATCCCCGTAATGATTGGCAGCATCATCATCCTGGGCAAGAGATATGGGTTTATAGACTACATGGCTGCAATAGTTATGTGCATTGGGTTGACTATGTTCACATTAGGTAAGCATTAAGTTCCTAGGTATCCATATTCCAGTTATTTTCTTATGAAAGAAAACAAACAGACAATGTATCTGCAGCGGTCATTGAAAATGAGGTGAATAAGAGATAAGTCAATGGTCCCCTATATTGATAATCAAACATAAGTTTGAGACAAAAAGGACAGAGTATATATCCAGTCTCTTTTCTCTTCAATTTCACAAAATTATTATAATTATTAAATCAGCCTAAACTGTCCCAAATATTCACCAAATATATTACAATTATTGAGACTCCAAGGCGTTTTACAGACATTCTCTGTTAACTTGGAATGTCTCAATACCCATTTTTGATAATAATAATATTTTGATATTACTATTTCCTTCCAGCTGACTCCCAAACGTCACCAAACTTCGACGTTGTAGGCGTCATAGTAATATCACTTGCTCTTCTCTGCGACGCCATCATAGGCAATGTTCAAGAGAAAGCCATGAAGCAGTATTACGCGACGAATAATGAAGTGGTTTTCTACTCTTATGCCATCGCTAGCATGTATCTAACGTTCATACTGGCAGGAACTGGGATGTTAGTTGAAGGATTTGTTTATTGCAATAAGGTATGTGATGATTGTATAAACATGGTCTAACTAAAACAACTTTTAGAATTTATTGCTTTATGCAATAAGTGTATAGGTGCTTACACACCGCCCGAGCAGCATCAGGTGCTCACTGCCTCGCGCGTCATGCGGCGTATGCCGCGGCCGGTGTGGAATTGTGGACATGTTTCGCCTGAAGCAGCGCATGCTCATGCTCGGGCGAGACCTCGCGGACCGCGATATGGCGGCTCAGAGGCTCGTCAAAACCTACCGCCGCGCGCGGCGGTTAGCCCCTGAGGCTGCTCGGGCGGTATGTACGCAGCTAATTGTTTTTTATATGTTTCTAAATACAGGGCGTAAGATATAGTCCTCCGAATATTATAAGGGTGCATTCAGATTATTACAAAATATTTTTATTATTTCACAAAGTTATTTACTAAATATTATCCGTT
Source organism: Keiferia lycopersicella (assembly GCA_029255805.1). NCBI lineage: Eukaryota > Metazoa > Arthropoda > Insecta > Lepidoptera > Gelechiidae > Keiferia > Keiferia lycopersicella. The sequence goes on from JARACZ010000010.1 coordinate 4,275,748, forward strand.
TTCCAGTCCCCGCTAACGATGTACTCTCGCATACTGATGTTGAGTATCACATCCTACATGGGCCTGCAAGCCGTGCTTACCCTGGTGCGGATCTGTGGCGCGACTGTGGCCGTAACCGTCACTACCATGAGGAAGGCGCTGTCTATTTGCGTCTCGTTCTTGCTGTTCACCAAGCCTTTCACATTCCAGTAAGTTGAATATATATCATATAAATTTTAAATATAATGTATCACTCTCGTTCGATATAATGTAAATTTTTTGTTAGAAAGTTAATACAAACGAAATTAGTGGCAAAAATTTACGCCACCGATGGGATTTGATTGAACCCACGTGTTTTGCCGGGTCAAACGTGTTAGACCGCTACACCACCGTTGGCTCTGATTTTGATGCAGGTTTTTTAATAGGTAGACGCATTCAAGAAGAAAGTTTATTTATTATTATTTATTTATTTGTATTTGGAAGATTTACAGGCAAATTTCAACTGTTAAAAAGGAGGTTAGAATTTTACAATGCTATTAACAAATCTTCGCTACGTACTTATATGTACAATTCATGTCTTCATTACAATCTTCTTCCCACGTAAATGATTAGCAGCGGATGCAACCGCTGGATGAGTCGCTAGTCATTGAATTTACAGTTAACATCTGTCTGATGGCGTTTTAGGATGATAGGGTGAGATTCGCAGATCGAAATATTACGAACGTGAAGTACAGTACAGTATATACTATCAGTGCACTGTATATATATATATATACTTTATATGTGATGCCGGCTTAGAATGGCATCACCCCATTTCTTTCCCGTGGATTTCGTAGAAACCGACTAAGGGATTAGAGGGATTCATGTGTATTGCAATTTTAGGCGACAGGCTGACAACCTGTCACTATAGTAATTCACGGCTTATCTGAAACGACCCTCAAACATATGTCAGACGTGGCGGTAACGACCGTAATGTCACGGTTGTTGACGCTCTGTCTACCCCGCCAGGAATATAGGCGTGATATGTGTATGTATGTAGTGCACTGCACTCGCTAATCCACAAACCACATAGTGGCGAATGTGCCATGAATCTATCGTCCAGCTGTGGCCTGTAGTGGCTGCAAATTATATCAGTTGAATAGTCTGTCTTAACTTGTAGGCAGTCTTTAAATCAGCTTTTGACGAGGCATAAGTACCTGATCTATATGTGTAACTAATTTGAATTTTAATTGAATTATGATATTTTTTTCAGATACGTGTGGTCGGGCATGCTAGTCGCGTTAGCCGTATACCTCAACCACTATAGTAAGAAACACCCACAATATGTTCCTATGCCTATACTAAGGGTCTTCCACTTCTTCAAAACCATGTACGACCACGAACTTAATTATGTAGTCATGAAAACGCAGTCTAAGAAACCTCTATATACGGATTCTGTGTAACTATTAGGTTTAATAGTAAAAATGATCTGCTGGGTCTCATTTTGTAGGATAGATAGTAAATTAGTTAGTTAAATTGATTGTAATTTAAGATATTTATTGTATAGGTGCAGTCTTGCATTACAATGTTCCTGACGAATCCTAAGAAATGCAGATGCGTACCAGTCACAACCGTAAGGTACGAGAAGTAGTTAGAGATTTTGTACCCAAATTATAGTAGGCACCTAGGTACTGTAGGTTTTTTCATTGATGTAGGTAATCTGTGGATGAAAAATTCTAGACATTTTTTTGATTCGTGGTCACAGTATAATATAGACAGCTGCATTCATTTATAGCATAAATATGTCACTTTTGGTTATTGTATTTAAAAAAAAAATTGTAGCTAATGTTTTATTTTAGATTTTATTAAGTATCAATAGTGACTATTTAGAAGCCTAAAAATTAAGTCAGGTGTAAAAAGTTAAAAACATTTGAAGGGGCATTGATTTTCAACTTAAGAAACAAAGAACCTTGATACTTTTTATAATGAATACTGTGGTCTGCGTGGTGCTACTAATTAGGTAAGGAACTAAACCGAGCAATTTAGTCACAATTTATGGCTCAAATTATAAATTCATACGTATTTATATGAGATTAGTAAGGAAGGCTTGAAAAAAGTTATTATTGACTGCATTTCAAGTGCTCGAAGTTTTCTCGAAGCTATTAGGTATCTTTAACCAAAGATATTTAAGTATTTTAATTCTGAAGTGAAGCGGGATCCACGGGCTGAAAAGCTAGATCCCGTTTATAGGAATGCATTCCCTATTATATATATATATATATATATATATATATATATATATATATATATATATATATATATATATATATATTTAAGTAAGGATCCTGAATTGGCAACATTAGTATTTGTCTCTTTATTGAAATATAGAAATATGAGCGGGATGTCAACAATATTTTTGCCCTTTCGGGATACTTTCTTTTAAAAAATCAAGTTAAATGGTAAAATCCTTAGAGGCCATTCGGAACCGTTTTAGCTGTAGCTAATACATTTTTTATAAGTGGTGATGTTTCTGTGTAAGTATGCCATACATAAGTAGCTAAATTGAGTAAAATGTGATAAAAAATTATAGCTGCCTATTTTATGTTCTGAGTAAATCGTGACATAATTTCATTATTTAATTTGTGTATTACAATGTCTTACTTTATTGTATTGAACTGAATGTTTTGTTATTGTAAATTTAATTGATATTAATGAATACAGGCAATAAAAATGCAGTTTTATATCAATGACATTTATTTCATTGTATGTACAAAATCTTATAAATCTAGTCGTTTTCATACAAAAGTGTCCAAATGTAATGTGATTTAGTATTTGGAATGTTATTATAAGACACTATTTCCATTGGCTTTATACAATCTCTAAAGTCGAGTGATTAGTTAGTTTTTTAAAGCACAATTTTAATACTTTAGAAGGCGTCAAGTCAACTGAGATTATTATAGATTCCGGGTGAGGTCAGTCGTTATAAAAAATTATATTAATGATTATTTTAGAATTTAAATAAGAAAGGGAATATTGGTCAAATTAATAGTTACTTTAATTATACAGGTCACAAGGTCTATCTATACCTAGAAATTAAATACGCTCCCGTCTAAACTATCATTCACTCTTAATGTACAATTATTTCTTTGGTATATGGCCCTAAAGCTAGCTTTATTTATCTCTTTATACGAGAGCTGATGGCTCCTTTGCAAACCAACCATTCTTTTAGAGTTCAAAATATAAGGTTAATTCTTAAAATCCCAACGAAAGGGTATAAGATTATTGGAATTGACAAAAAACTGAAAAGATTAAAAATACTAGGTAGTTGTTTTTTCTTTTGAATCACCATAGTAAAATAAAGAAAAACTATTGAGCATAAGTCTAAGATATGCAAAGGAGCCTTAAAATTTTACTAATAAATCAATATTGATCAAGTATAAAATTGGCAGTTGACAATATTTGTACGAATTTTTGATTGAAAGTGTGCAGCTTACAGACTTTGCTTAAAAAGGACAAAGACTAGATGTTAAACAAAATTTGCTAAATTATTTTATAAAAACATGATTTAATAGGAAAGTGGATAAATATAAGGTGTAAATAATTAACAGCAAATATTATAAGTAAACATATTAAAGGGTCGATGAAACTGAACAACTTTCCCCAAGTAATTATAGGTCGAGATATGATTTGGATTTCCATACAAGTCACTGGAACATTTTATGAAATTATCCCTTGGTTCGATTTTTTTTCCTATTTCGACCTTTCTTGAGAAAGGTGATTCAGTTTCATGAATTACTTTACCGTTAAACATATTTTCAGTTGGTTTTTTTAGACCTACATAAGGCAGTTACAGGATTTATGAAGATTGTTGGCAATTTACTGAATATTACTACAACTATTTACCAACTTAGAGCAATACAGGTGTAAAAAATATTAGCTGCAAGAATTTTGACGGGTGAACCAACCTATGAAACTGAACAACTTTCCCCAAGGAACATAGAGCACATGAAAAAATGTTAGACCTCCCATACAAAATTACCGACCAACCAAGTCAATTTGTATGGGAGGTCCAAAAAAATTTATCTAATTTCGACCAACATTTCTTGGGGAAAGTTGTTCAGTCGCATGGGCTGATTCGCTCCTTAAAATATTTGCAGCTAATATTTTTTATACCTTACATATTATTCACATACTGATTTATGTATAAAAGTTACCTTAACCCGTGTATAGTTTCGGGTGCTTAAGAACAGTTTCGGGAAATAGGGGTTTTGAGATCTGTTCAGGCCATGTGTGGGTGATACAAAAATATCACATTTTTACTATGAAAATATCAATGTATCGATTACCTTATTGCTTATGTCGATTTTATTTTTGTACAAAACGCGAAACAATATTTCTAATTGTGCTTAGAAGCTATCGTTGGCTAATAAAAGAAATGTTTGCAAACTATGACGACTTAAATGTTACGTTTGTTGGTTTATTCTCCGAAATCCCAAATATAACAAAAATATAATTATTGATTTTACTGATTTAAACTGTTACTTAGATAATAATCAAATTGTATGCATTTGAAATATGTTAGATCCCACCAAATGTAAGTATTTCAAGAAGAAACCATTAACTTGATTTATTACTTAGTCTCTAGTTTATCGCTTTTCATAGTATATTCCAATTTCAACACGAAAGTAAGTGAAAGCTAAGGACAAGAAAAATGATAAGCTCACACTTTCCTGTAATCTTTAGTCGCTTTTTTTAAGTATAAAAATACCAAAAGTTTAATTGTTCCATTACTTCCAAAATGGCCTTCGATGCAATCATTGCTTCTTCACTTTTCACTACAAAATTGTCCAATCAGAGACACATCTCTGGCCGTAAGTAAAGGCGTCTGCACATACTACAGTTGAGCCAATTTAAACATTCCAATTTGCCAGCTGTCAGATTCATCATACACAAGGTTAATATTACTACACTTTGAACGCCACGCGGCCCACCAAGGACCACCCATTTTTGCGTGGCGTGCAAAGTGTTAATGACAACTCTTAGGATTTGACAACTGTCAAATCGAGTTCGTAACGATGGCCTAAGTATAATCTATCGCTACTCGGACCGTACACGCACTATAGGACTATATCACAGCACTAGTCTTGCACTTCTCTGTAGGGGATCTCGCTGGTGACAGTAAACGACTCAAAGTAATGGTTCAAGAATTCGAACGTGGGTCTTTTTTCGGGAATAGCGTCCCAACACTGCAACATCAACCGGTAGATATCATCCGGTAGGTAATGTCCCACTGGCTTCGGCATTCGGTACCCTCGTTCCACCTGCTCTATGACCTCCTTACCGTGCAACCCTGGGTAGGGGATCTGGCCATACGTGAATAGTTCCATGAGAAGTATCCCGTATGACCAGACGTCGCTTTTGATGGAGAATCGTCCGTAGATAATGGCTTCAGGGGCGGTCCACTTGACAGGGAACCTGGACCCTTGCTTAGGGCAGTACTCGTTGTCCTCGATGACCCTGGCGAGGCCGAAGTCGCATATTTTGGCAATGTTATTGTCACCTATTAACACGTTGCGCGCGGCCAAGTCTCTGTGTATTAACAGTTTGGATTCCAGATACTCCATGCCGGACGCCACCTGGAATAGAAATAGAAATTATGTTAACAAATGCCATGTAACTTTGGAACTTTCCGGTAAGGTATCGGAGAAAGTTATTAAAGGGAACAGAAAATTCATTTGCCTACGCTTATGCCAAACTACTTCATACTTTTAAATTCATGCTGCAATAAGATACGACTTTTTCATTCTGCCTTTCATCTAAGTGAAATCTAGGTAATTCAATTCCACTTCTTAGTAGGAATTGACTTGGTAATTTTATATGGGAAGTCCAAAATTATTATTTATGTCGACCTAAGTACATTGGGGAAAGTTGTTCAGTTTCATGAGCAGGTCCACCCCTTAAAATATGTGCCGCAAATTTGTTTACACTAAAACACACTTTAAACTTTAGTACTTTCAGCTAGTTATACCCAATAGCCCAATACTAAGTAATAATAGAATAATTGAGTAGGTATACTAATATTACTGACCTGCGCCGCTACATAAACTAGATCTTCAAACTGCAAGAACTTTCATTCCCCATTCCTTAGAAACTCCAGTAGGGATCCCTTGCCCATATACTCTTGCACTATATACACTGGTTCTTGCGTAGAACCAACTACATACACGAGCCGCTTATAGCATAAATATAGACCTACAAAGTAAGAATTAGGTAGGTATTGTACTGACCTGTGCCGCTACATAAACTAGATCTTCAAACTGCAAGAATTTCCCTTCCCCATTCCTTAAGAACTCCAATAGGGATCCCTTGCTCATATACTCCTGCACTATATACACGGGTTCTTGCGTAGAACACACTGCGTATAGCGCTACGAGTCGCTTGTGCCGGAATTGTTTCATGATGGCGGCTTCTTGTAGGAAGGCTTGTGTCGACATAGTGCCTTCGCGGAGGGTTTTTACTGCTACCTGAAATGGAGAGAAGTTAAGATATGAATCTCTGTGTATTTTATATATAAAAAAAACAACTAAATATAACTTCATGCTAAACTTTTTTAAATAAAACGTGTTTGAAATCTAAAACTTTTGTAGAAAATAAGTTACTAATGTTTCATGCAATAGAAATTTTTCAATTTATCATTACATTTAGTTTTACTCAATAATTATTTTGTTATACATTTTCTCCGCACTGCACTATTTGCTCTCAACTTCAAAATTACTCTTATTTACCTACTGCATCAACCTCAATATTATTTCGCCATTTCCCATAATACACTTCACCACACTTCACCTCCTTGTCCATATTCTTATCAGCTGTATTTCATCCCTAGGTATGTGGGACATGGCCCTCAATTCAGGCCCAGGTCCCACAATTGAAGCACCGGTAACAATTACTTTCATATTACTTACAATTGCAACTTACCTCAATATTATTTCGCGTAATACACCTCTCCAAAGTTCCCTTGTCCAAGTTTCCTTATCAGCTGTATTTCACTCCTAAGTACCGCTACTTGTAGAAGGCGGTTGAAAAATTCTGACACTAGGGTTCATCGGGTCGTTAGACGACTTGGTGTCCCACACGAGAAGAAGAAGAAGAAGAAGACTCCTAAGTACCTCCCAGCTGTCCCTCAATTCAGGCTCCAGGTCTCACATTTGGGGCTCTACCATTAACTACTATAATATAACATGTATTGTATGTTACTTACCTCAATATTATTCCGCCATTTCCCATAATACACTTCTCCAAAGTTCCCTTGTCCGAGTTTCCTTATCAGCTGTATTTCACTCCTAGGTATCTCCCATTTGTCCCTCAATTCAGGCCCCAGGTCCCACATTTGGGGCTCTGGCTTGGGGCAGGGCCGCGCCAACACGTGGCAGAGGCCTAGCGCGTTCTCTGAAATACATAGTATCTATTATTTAGATAGCGTTGTGAACTACGATGGTGGTGAAAGGGCAACTAATGTTTCGATGATGTTAGCAGATATATGGATATGAATCTAACAAGAATGAAATCTACTGTTAACAGAGTTGATATCGTTGTTTGATAGATGTTATTTGAAAGTAAAAGGTAAGAACAGATTATGATAAATAATAACAAGACAAGTTGGTGACCAATACAAAACATGGATAATGATATGAAACAAGATTAGTATCGGTCACTAGAAAAGTTTAAATCAAAGCATAGGAATATATCAGTCAGAGTTTAGCGCAGTCTGATCTATGATGATGATGATCTATGATTTACTAGCTACAATTTCTAATTCGAAACTAAAGCAGCAAAGTACAGTTGCTAGCAAACATCTTGATCCATGATTGTTGCATCGTTTATCTTTTTTTTTTGTCACTTTACATCCAAGCTTTACATTCTAAATGTAAAGAATATCGCGGATGTAACATCAATTGCATCTTCGGAAAGTTAACGCCCTCACTGTATTAGGTTGTCAAAAACCTCGGATGCATTTGGTGTTTACATTCCTAGGTACGTGATCTACTTCTACCTTGCCTTGCCGCTACTATAGTTCGTTTGTAAAACCGAGAGAATAATTTGGCAGTTGAGGGTTCACCGGTGATAAAAAAATCGCCTAAAATATATATTGTTAAAATAGTATGAATGAATTTAAGTAGAGTCGGGATCTGTAAACGAGGTCATAAAACATGACCTCCAAAAAGTGGGTCCTTTTTTCTTGGTAGGGGGGGTAAGTATATTTGTCTCCAAGCTGAATGTGGCTACTATATTATTCAATTCCGCGCAAATCAAAATAGGGTGTAATTGTCTGAGGAACGGTGGCTGCAAAAAGAGACGAAAAACTGTCCTTTTTGGTACGGCCTGGCAACATTGCTCTAGATTATCTGTAAAATCATTCTCTCAACTTAACGAACGTACCTAATAGATGTTTGCTAGTAACAGTTTAGAAGCATCACTCACTGGTATAGGACATGACGAGCGCGGGCAGGCTGGGGAAGGTCTGGTTGGTGGCGATGTAGAACCCGCCGTTGTCCAGAGGCTTGATCTTGTAATGCTTCACGTGGTACCCTCGCCCTTCCTCCCAGTCCTTCAATTCAAATGGAAAAGTTATTATTTACAAGATACTCCTTTATCGCTTCAACATCTTAATCAGTAAATAATCTTTTATCTTGCCTTTTTACAACTGCTACTTGAATGTTTAATACAAGTTTTAAATAATAAGTAGAAACTACCTCTCTAAGGTCTGCTCTCCATAAATGCTATTCCTGATTTTCTAAGCGTGGGTTTTCATCTCATCTTAAATTTTTAGATGATTGTGGTTCCACAACCGTATCAGAATTGGTTTCACAGTTCTGATACCAGGCTTTATCAAGCTGTTCGTCGACTTGTTCACTGACCTATATGTGTATGACAAGTAGACTGACTGCACCATTTTATCCGTCTCCTTGCGAGACACGTGCGGGAAGAGTAACCAACAACAATTTGAGCCGAAACTTGTTCAGTGTCGTGATCTGAAATCACGAGACTTTCCTTTGTATGACAAGTAGACTGCACCTACCTTCACACTGAGACTAAAGCCGTGAGGATTATGCTCCGCAGGTCGTACCAAGAAGGTTCCTCTAGGGTTGTACTCGGCCAGTATAAGCTAGTAGCTCCATAAGACAAGCAGACTGCACCTACCTTTACACTGAGACTGAAGCCGTGAGGATTATGCTCCGCAGGTCGCACTAAGAAGGTTCCTCTAGGGTTGCACTCAGCAAGCAGTAGTTTATCCGCCTCCTTGCGAGACACGTGCGGGAAGAACCAACTGCAACATGACGTCGGCCTTTAGAAAAAGTCGCCGATTAGTGCTTTTGGGGGGCTCTCGGACCGTCACCGCACCCTTTGTACACGAGTTAGTTGATTAAGACTGCACTAATAGGCGTAAGATTTAATATATATGTACAACAAGTAAGTAACTGATTTTGCTGCGAAAACTTCAAGTAAGAATGTTTGTTTTTAAGGTAACTTGTTAACATTGGTAACCCAAGGTCTAGTGCCGTTGGGCCTTGAAGGTTATAGAAAGAAAAATATCATACAAAGTATGTCACCAGAAGCTATGTACAAAAATTAAGAAGCATGCTCCCATATCGATTCTAATGCAAATATTTTTAGGGTTGAATCAGCCCATGAAACTGAACAACTCTTCCCAAGAAACATATGTCAAAATATGAAAAAAAAAATTGACCTCCTATACAAAATTATCAACTTGTATGGGAGGTCCAAAAATTTTTCTCATATTTCGACCTATGTTCCTTGGGGAAAGTTGTTCAATTTCATGGGTTGATTCACCAGTTAAAATATTTGCAGCTAATATTTTTACACCTTATTAACAGTTTAGCGATTGTTTCAATAAAAGTTAAGGTAAGGTTTCTAAAGCTGTCCGAATTATTAAAGGAAGCTTCTGTCTGAATTAGTCTTGGAAATTTCAATCAATCTAGCTGCCAGCAGTTATTGCCGGCCCATCGAAATCAGACGCAAGGAATGGTTGCATGCGATTCATAATCAGTAGACACTTACTCTTCACATTCAACAGAGCTCTCTTCTGCGACAAAGTTGACAGGCACCAGCCCTTCTCTCCTCGTGGCGAGGTGCAAGACGCGCCACCAGTCCGGCTCCGCGTCGTTGAGGACTTCCATTTTGTCCCCTTTCCGGAACGAGATGTCGGAGTCTGCTCTCGCTGTGTAAGCGCATAATGCTTTGACAACCCGACGGCCGCCATTCGATATGCCTGGATATTAGATGAGTGAACATGAGATACATACAGAATACTACGAATAAAAAATGTAGTAGGTACGTTAAAATTAAAAGGTAGCAAAACATAGTGCTGGGAGCGCTGATCGCAGAAGTTCTTGCTTTTTGCTTATCTGGGGGCACGGCAGTGCCCCCGCCAAGTCGAGCTAGAAAGCGGCACAGCCGTACCATCCTTTTCTCGAAGCGGTTCAGGCCATTTTCAACACCTTATAACTTTAACTTTCTTGTGGATAAAACAAAAGACTTGAAACTTCAGGAATCAATCAAAAGCCCTGTAGATACGGTATATTTCAAATTTCGTTCACTTTGAACCAGTGGTTTAGGAATTATAGCTAGTCAAAGTTCTTAATTTTGTCACTGACTCACTCACTGACCGATCATCAAAATTCTAAGGCACTTCTAGCAGACATAGAGACTTCTTATTTGGAATATAATTTGGGTTTAGTGTATAAATCAAGGAAAAACTTAAAAATCTAGCAATTTCAATGCAGTTTTCTAGATAAACCGATAGCATAAATAACTTTGTAATTTCATAGAAATGTACTGTTTACCAAGTTATATTTTGCTGTCGCTCCTAAAATACTTTGTTTTGGTCCAGCAAAATAATCACAGATGTCGCTGTTAGTTTCAAAAACACGCTATCGATATTTTAATGTCCATCGCGAACAGTTTCCAATATGTATAGCCTATGCTATAACTATACATAAAAGTCAAGGTCTCAGTCTGAATAATGCGCTGATGGATATAGGTTCAGCTGTATTTACATCTGGTCAAGCTTATGTAGCACTATCAAGAGTAACAAGTCTGGGCGGCTTACATTTTATAAACATAGACTTTGGACATATTAAAGCGCAAGAATCTGCAATTTGTGAATACAATGGACTAAGAAGCATTTACCGTCCAGACTTGACAAAAATCATTACTACAAAGATTCCGAGAAAACCACATAAAGATAGAGAGTGGGCTATGAGAAAAACCGTGGCTGAGGCTCAAGAAATAGAGCCGCAAAAGAAAAAAAGGAAGACTACCTACAAAAAGTAATGAGATCCCCTCAAAAACATTAATATATAAAAAATTCCAAGTCTCGCTACTGAGCTGTTCAACCGTAAAAAGGTATGAGATCCATTTGAAACCAAGTCGGCTATCGATTTGTTCATTCCCCACTTAAGAGATCTATCTTAATTAATTACGTAATTAGTTAATAAGCATTATTTTATAGTGACCATATCAATATTTTCAATATATTTTAATGTTTACAATAAATTGAATGACTTGGCAATCGCACTGAATGTATTAATTTTAATATGTATTACACGTTAACCTTCTGTTCTAGTGCGATGGCTAAGTCATTCAATTTATTGTAAACATTAAAATATATTGAAAATATTGATATGGTCACTATAAAATAATGCTTATTAACTAATTACGTAATTAATGAAGATAGATCTCTTAAGTGGGGAATGAACAAATCGATAGCCGACTTGGTTTCAAATGGATCTCATACCTTTTTACGGTTGAACAGCTCAGTAGCGAGACTTGGAATTTTTTATATATTAATGTTTTTGAGGGGATTATATATTTATTTGCTTACTGTCCATAAAAATGGCGATATAACTGCTTAATATAGGGTTTGCCACCTTCCTTTGGCAAGCTCCAGTGCCCAACTTAAAGCTAATATCACCACGTCATACAACCTGAAGACCAGATTGCTCATCGAATCCAATGACACGTGAACGCCGCTCTCCTTAGGAGTTCAATTGGTCGCCATGAACGAAATCGGTGGGAAGGATCATCATCAAACACTGAGCCTAGGTATTGTAAAGCACTTACATTTCCCTGGATTCCTGGCGCGAACAAAGTCGACATTGTGGTTGGCGCGGACCCGGTTGTTGGGTTCGCCTGTGTACCGCGTCTCCAAAGACGGACATGCTGTGAACGCTGCCTCGTTCTTCTTGTATTGTGGGTACACTAGAAATGACAAACAAAACCACTGTTCAAAACATTATCAAATCACGAATTTCCAGTACAGAAAACTTTACTAGAATCAGAACTTTTCTTACGTCGAGTAGAGTGAGCCATTTCTTTCAAAATGTTTTCTTAAAATACCGTAGGAAAAGAACTTAACTTTTATCTTCAGGAAACACCGAACCGTCCAAGAATTTTAGTATCGCTTAAGGCGAAATGGACTTTTCACTCTAGGCGGATATACCCGCCCTTACATTGTCGACATTCTATCAGCCGAGAACGTGTTGCAAACCCATACTTTTCTACACGTCCAGTATTTTCTGGTGCTTGGTATAAACTTTAGTAAGTACAACAAAGTAATAATTTGTACCTAGCTGGGTTTTTGAGTTCATGTTGCACTTTTTCAGTACTCAAGAGTCGTTAGACGGCTCAGTGTCCCACACGAAAGGAAAAAGTACAATATTATTTACACTTGTATTCTACAAGTATAAAAATCAAATAAGCAAATTCCTTGCGTATGATCATTAATTTCGAATTTCGAACACCGGCCTTACTTGTACCGTTGACAATATCAATCAATAACATTATTAATTAATCAAGTTAGCAAATGTATAATTTGCTCTTAATTAGGCATGACATAATTATGAGCGCAACTGGCGAACAATACTTGACCTGGAAACACGGCGGTGAATATTGATGGTATTCTGGCACAAGCAAACAAAACAAACCGAAGTGGTGCTGAATGAGAGCAAATTGAAGCTAAGTGGCAAGTTTTAGTTATGCTCGTTTTAGCCGACTATAGTATAGAAGGTCGACCGATGTGGCGCAGTGGTAGTGCGACTGCCTTTGACGCAGAAGGTCCCGAGTTCGATTCTCGGTGGGTTGATATCAATCACTTTGTGAATTTGTTACCAGTCTGGTTAGGACATTGCGGGCTGAATCACCCGATTGTCCGTAAGTAAGATGGTTCTGATGGCCATCAGATGGTTCCGTGTTTCGGATGGCACGTTAAGCCGTTGGTCCCGGTTGCTGTCTATGATTGATTACTTAGACGGCGGTCGTTACACAATCATGTCAGAAGCCTGCTACTTATAGAAGGCGGTTAAAAAATTCTGACACTAGGGTTCATCGGGTCGTTGGACGACTCGGTGTCCCACACGAAAAGAGAAGAGTATAGTAGGTGAGTTAAACCTCAGAGAGTGGTATGGAATATGTACCCGGTCGTTATTTCGAGCGGCCGGTGATAAAGTAAATATTGCTATGACGATCGCCAACCTCCGGTAGGAGATGATACCCAAAGGAGAAGAAGAATATAGAAGGTGAAACCAAATGATATTTCTAGGTGTTTTGGGGTAACTTGATAGAGAAAATAGCTTTGGTACATTTAATTTTAGTTCCATTTCCAAGCAACATCATACTTTCATACTCTATCACATCATCCAGTACTGTTGAGTAGGTATAAAAGAATACATTATTGATAAAGTCATCCATCACTCAATTCTGATCCTCATAATCCTTTGGGGCAATGTGGTGGAAATTGATAACTTTCATAAGAAGCCTAAATTCACTCAGTAGCACTTTTATATTACAATGCAGACAACTCATTTTCAGATTCTAAGAAGGACCTACTTACGAGTTTAATTTATTTGAGTTTACTTCAGTCGGATATTTCTTTACAAGATGTGGTGCATGGTGCATATATTTTTAGCACCGTCCGTGCGAAAATTCAACCATTGTTTTGTTCAAGGAAACGGTTCCGCACCGCTGTTTAAGGAATTTGCTGATGAGGCGGTCTGTGTGTGATCTGAACACTTCAATGTTATGAGAAAATGGACATATAGTATAAATATAACTGAGTTTATTACAATAACCAATTAGTTTTAGCAAAAATACCTACAAGCTAAGCACGATTAGGTAGGTATATTTATTTAATTACCTATTCACTTATACGTAAGGCCGGTTACTAATTAGTCAATATTACAAATGTTTGTCAAAGCTACTTAGATTAAATTAGATGTGAATTGGGCAAAGGGTGTTAACAGTGCCAGAAAACAAAACACCAATCCATTCCCAATTTTCAGACGGGAAATTGCCTATCGTTTTTTGAACTGGAAGGGGATAGATTTCCGCCGTAGAATGCAATTTTGTCTACTTATTATTCCGGTGCCAGGCTCACCCCAATCGCTAGCACTGTGAAATATTTCCACCTTGGTACTAGCACTTGATCACCGTCTGGTAGACATCTTAAGAGAAATACGAAGAGTAGAGTTAAATCTTAAAACGCTTGCGGCTGCGGCTTATCGATATGTTCTTGAATTCAGTCCACAAATCTTTTTAGTTATCCTAGCTTTGTACCGGTCTGTATTCCATTTACAAAATAGGATATTTGGAGTATTCATAGGCAAGTACAATGAATCCTGTATGTTATACACTTTTGGGACATGAAACCAAACATCCGATAAAACGAAAAGTTTTTATTTTTGTCTGCTTTGTGTTGTTTTTGCTAAACCTTCCGTCCCGCTGAACCACGCTCGCTGTTCTACGTCGTTTTGAAATATGCTCAAACTCTCGCTGAAAATATTAGAAATATTCAAGCAGAGAACGTTTAGGAAGGAATGTAAACAATGCCAGCCCACCGGCAATGGGTATTCTGAAGGCTTTAAGCAGAACTTCGAGTGAACCGTATAAGAGGTCTACTTATATTGGTCATCCTAGCTTAAAAAACCAAGGTAAGTTATTCTTTCGTGTTGGACACCGAGTCGACGAAGGACCCGATAAACGTTGGTGTTACGAGTTTTTCTACCGCTGCTATAACTAGCGAGTAACTATAGGTAAGTAAACAGTCAATCCTCAGAGATTTTTATGTAACCTTGACCGACGGTTTAACGTTTCCTCCGAAGCACAGAAATATTTTTATTTTTCTACCAATCTGGTGGTTCAACTTGCTGCAATCCCTACAAAACTAGAATTCTGTGCGGGGCTTCACCGGGAACCGAACGCGGAATCACTGTGCGCTCCAACAGCCGTGAAGTAAAGGCGTCCATAAGCAAAATAATATTACGGCCAATCCATTGTTTCAACTTCCAAGCATAATATCGGGCTGGTTTTTTATACGGGGTGTAAGGGACAGCAATCCTAACGAATACCTACAGATAGGATTCGGTCAAAAAAAGTATTATTTTTAGGGGAAAGTTGTTCAGTTTCGTGGTCTTCATGCACTCTAAAAGTATTCGGACAGCTGTCCCTTACGCCCTGTATATTATGTGTTTCGGTGCTTGTATCATCTCATTAAAACTTTGAGATTATAAAACAAATCAGCTACCGAAAGGCTCGAGTGTTTACTTTGAAAACGCTATCGATCAGCTCTGGTAAACCGTTAATGGGAATGATGGATTGGCGTCTAAAATTAGAACTAGGTATACAAAATGTTAGGAAAAGTAAGCGTTGACTAAATTCAAGAAACTGATCAACTTTCCTCTGGTGCTTTCGGCTACCTACACATATCACTCCTTTATCCCTTGCGCGGTAGGCAGAGCGTAAATGGCCGGAAATACGGCCCGACAAATTTTCGAAGTTAATTTCAGAAGACTGTGTTGTAAACAATGACATGTTGTGAGGCTGTCGCCATAAATTGCAATACACATCAAACCTCACATCCTTTAGTCTCCTCTTAGGACACTAACTATTAAAAATTAAAGACTAAAGAGTCTTTAAGCAAAGGCAAACACCAAAAACACAAGTGAATTTAGAACTGGCTGGGTCTGAAATCCTATAACCAGCTTCCGATTCCATTATCAAATCAGCTATCGCCACTGGCAACATTTCAGCTCATCAGTTGACAGCAGACGTTTATATAAACAAACAAACTCCGAAGACAATGTTGCCACAAATTAGTGAGACGGCGCGCGGTTGTATCTGTGGTTATGTTTAGTTGCCTTCGTTACATACACATCTTTGAGAGAGAAATAAAACGAGCGACAACGATTTGATAATTATCTTAACTAAATTATGGCTCACATCACTGGTCACTTTCCGTCAAAAGGTTAAGGAAAAGATGGGCGACATATTACTCGTGTCATGTTTAAAACTGTGTAAGGTATCTTTGTTATTTGTAGTAACTTAGTCATCTTTATAATCGTCCCGTTATTTCGTCGCGTTATGCTGTGTGATGCCGGCTTAGAATAGCATCACCCCATTTTCTACCCGCGGGTGTCGTGAGAGGCGACTGAGGGACTTGAGGGTTTCAGGTGTATTACAACTTTTAGGCAACAGGCTGACAACCTGTCACTGTAGTGATACACAAATTATCCTGAGCAAATTATCTCAAACGGACCTCTATATATTTTGTCAGACGTGGCGATAGCAACCGTATTTTTACGGCCGTTAACGCTCTGCCTACTCCGTAAGGGATAAAGGCGTGATGTATGTATGTATGTATGTATGTATTTCGACAGATAATTAGCATTTGCGTCAAATCAAAAGACAATCATAGTTGCTTTCACTTTTAAAACTTATTTTGGTAGATAGTGACAGTACTGTTTTAGCGCTAAGAAAGTTAAGAGAAATTAGGAAATTTGCGAATCGGGGGCATTGTTTACCTTTAATTAATAATTGGAAAGGCATTACTTAGACATTCAACCCTTGTAAATAATACAGAATCCTGCAAAACATTTCTAAAGTGACTGACTTTCTTAAGTATACCAGTCAATGTAAACGAAGGTCAAAGTTCAGACGCACATTACGACCCCAAGGGAATAAAAGGTGCCAAAGGCAATGATGTGACAATGACAGCCAAATGAGATGATCATGTAACTTTCCTAACTTCCTAGAATAACCAGGAAACTAAACTGTAGAAGCATAACTTCGTATACAAAGGGAGATACTATTCTGTAAATGACTGTGGGTACGTTATTCTCTAATAAAGTAATTTTCTTTCAAGAGTTCTCCTAACTGCTTGAATTTAGCTCCGAAATACGGTTCAATGAGATGTCGAACAAGTCGACCACTTAGCTGAGAGACTGCAAATAGTACTAGTCGAAAAGGGTCGTTATTACAAGAACCTTAATTTTTTGTAGTGCCTTTAAGATGTTTCAGATGCCTCGGTCGGTTCATAAATAGAGATGGGTAGTGGGTAAAAACCCATTCAACCCACCCGGGTAAAAACCGGGTTTTTACCCAAATCACCCGGTTTTAACCCATTATTACCCAAATTGATGGGTGAAAACAGCATAAGTAGAAAATAATTAAAAAAATGATTTTATTCCAAGCAAATCTAAAAGAATACAATGAGTATTTCACAGCTTTCTAATTATTTCTTTCTTTATAGTAGAAATGGCTAATAACAATCATAATAAAAATCACCCGCTTGATTAAATAAGCTTTAGGCGCTGGGCATGTGCGTGAAAAAGTCATTTTAGCTACTAAAAAATATTTTTTTGCGCGCGGAATTTTGGTTTTGGCGATGTTAGTGAAATTCAAACACGGCGAGTTTATAATACGAGGTATATAGTATGTTCTCAGGGTTCAATGAATACAGTTTAGGCACAGTAAAGTTAACAAGTAGAAACATGTGAAAATATACGGTACGGTAGCGAGAGCTCTGCAGTCGGCGAGCGAAGGAACGAACAGACAAACAAAACACGGACAAGATGGCGGCGGTGCCGGCCGGCGCGACGCGGGAGCGAGTCCTCCCCCCTCGCGTCCCGCTTACCCCTCTAGGCTATAATCCTGAAAACGCGCGGGAACTCGTACGCGGCGGCGGTAAGTATTTGCGACAATTTTCATTTAGAACATGTTATATTTGCAGTCATTCAAACATACATAAGTTTACTAGAGATGGGTCATTTTAGCTAAGGTACCACATAACCTAGAATCTGCTCTTTTATTATAACTTTATTTAATAGCGAGATTGCGACCATAGACCTTTCCAAAGCTCTTTGAGTGACATGTTTTATTGCTCGATTCTCAACTCCGTATGTCATGATCATGATTGGTAGGACGCACTACTCGAACAACATTATCTTGAAATATAGTGGCAATGCTTTTTAAAGGTACCGCTTAAGTCAAAAATACAACAATACAAAAGCATATCAATTGTTAAAAGGCTTGCGCTGATGACTTTTACATGGAAAACAATTGTAGGTTCTTCTTAGCGTGTCGATGGCAGACACAACACCGTCGCAGCCCAGAACTTGGCAACAATGACAGCGCTGGCAGACGCTGTCATAAGATCGTCCTTTGTACAGGTGTTGGGGCACGCCGGACACGATATTAAGTGGTGCATCGTTTGGACCGCACCACACAAACAGCTTACGTCGGCACCCTCCAAGAAGCCCCACTTGGCCATGTTTTCCTTGCTCCGGCCAGTTTGGGTCCGAAGTCTATTCAGGGACTTCCAAACCGGCCAAGGTAATTTATGACCAGGTGGCAAGCTTTCAGCGATAGAGACGAAAGGAGCTGGTAGGGTTACCTTTTCCTGCCAAAGTTTGCACCTCGCTTGTTTGGGGTCGATGCAAAGAGGAGACACGCACTTTACAAAGTTATTGCGACTTTTCAACCGTTGTGGCACTGGGATATGGTCGTGTAAAGGGTGCCGTGCATCTGACTCCATCCTTGCTCTCTCAAGGGAGCTAGCCACAGTCCTGCGAACAGATGGGGGCGCCATACCAGCCAGTGGGTATAGCTGGCTAACCGGGGTCGGTTTCAGGCAACCAGTTATGATCCGGCAAGTCTCATTTAAGGATGTATCTACTAGCTTTGCATGGGCTGAACGACTCCACACAGGGCTTGCGTACTCACCTTCAGAAAAGGATAACGCCAGCCCACTAGTTCGCAGAACATGAGGTGTTGCTCCCCATCCAGTAGAAGTAAGGCGCTGTAAAAGGTTATTCCGAGCGAACGCCTTCTTTTTTATATTTTGGCAGTTCTTACTGAAGGTAAGTGACCTATCCAGAGTAATGCCCAGATATCTCGGATGTTTATTGTGAGCTACAGGCACACCTTGCCACTCAATATTGAGTGGTCTACCTACGATCTGCTTGACTGTTGCGGAGATGGAAAACGCAGGACTCAGTTTTTGATGGGTTGGGTTTCAGTGAATTTTCTCTATAGTATTTGCTTAAGTCTTTCAAAGCGCCAGACAAGTTCACCTCAACCTCCTCAAAACTGGTCGCCTGGGTAGTCAGCGCAAGGTCGTCGGCGTATAGAAAGCGGCACGTGTTGGGACAGGATGGTTGGTCGTTAGTGTATATGTTGAATAGCAACGGGGCAAGAACGCTGCCTTGAGGCAGTCCGTTCTTTTGCGAGCTCCAACGACTTTTGTCCTGAAGAAGATGCACCTGAAAACGGCGGTTATGGAGAAGTTCTGGAAGAATTGAGACGAATTTAAGATCGCCTGTCATCGTCTCCACCTTCCATAACAGCCGCTTAAGATTTACTGTATCGTAGGCTGCGGACAGATCGACGAATACAGTACCGGTTACCTTCCTCAGTTCAAAACCATCCTCGATGTGTTGCGTCAGTTTCAGTGTCTGGCTGCTGCAAGACTTGGCCGGTCTGAAACCCGCTTGTTCTGGGATCAATTTGGGGTCAATGAAGCCTGTTAAGCGCGACAACAGCAGTCTCTCAAAAAGTTAATATGTGTGGGACAAGAGTGAGATAGGCCTGAAGTTTTTGGGACTGTCTGTTGGTTTTCCGGGCTTTGGAATGGCTATGAGCTTTGATTTCCTCTAGACACGGGGGATCGAAGCAATTGTAGTTAAAAAACACGTTTGCGAATCGTCAAAATCTCCAGATAAAACCAAATGCAAACAAAGCAAGTAACAAATCATCCGAACAATAAGAAATTGGACTTGTGCTAGGTACTATTTTTTATTATGTGCTTGTACATACCTATTTACGCCTTCCTTCGGGGCGTTAAAAACCTATTCTAAGAATATGATGCATTTTAAAGAAGTATCTATAAATATTTTGATAAATATAAATGGTCAACAAGAAAGCAAAAAACAACCGATCACTTAATATTATTTTGTATACTAAGCTATTACTGACTGTAACATCACTAGGCCTTAAAGGTTCGCCGACGTACCTAACATTTGAATGTCGGTTTTATATTAATTTTTAATTATAATGGCAGATTCCAAATCAATATTTTTATATTCTTGAAAAATAATTTCGACTAAAGTGTAGCAGTGGGACAAATTCTTTCGAAGCAAACTCACCTTTTCATTTTTATTACATGTTTTATGTCATTAGGAATATTAAAAACAGGTATTGTGTTCTTATCATACTTAAACTATGATCATATTGAACATTTGCCCTTGCATCTTTTTATTTTTCATCTTATTTTGGTAATAAATCATTTAAAATTTTACATCGGTTTTCACCCAGTCATCGGGTGCTTTGGGTGGATTGAAATGGGTTAAAACCGGGTTATTACCCAAGCGCGGGTTTTTACCCGGGTGGTTACCCATCTCTATTCATAAACAGACATCTCTTAGGTCAACTTGGCGTCTTTGTATTTCAGACTTATCTGGACGATGTTGTATTCACAAAGACCCACTGCTTCCTAAGTTGTGTTATTTCTACCGGGTGTAAAAAAATTCAGCCCATGAAACTGAACAACTTTCCCCAAGAATCATATATTTTTTCATATTTCGACCCATGTTCCTTGGGGAAAGTTGTTCAGTTTCATGGGCTGATTCACCCCTTTAAATGTTTGTAGCAAATTTTTCTACATCACGAACGGACATTTGGGTTGTACTCTGACTTACCTAAGGGTCTGTCGGGGTCGTGTCGGCGGCTGCAGCACTTGTTACCCATGGCGCGGCCCGACCGCTACCGCGCCAGCCGCGTCTGTAACAAAGAAATATAACATTACATTCTACCAGGGATGTTATACGTACCATAATTATGGTATCCATACCATAATCAGAGCCTCGGTACCATGTACCATATAACTTTCATTATGGTACGTAAAAGTACCATAATTTTGACTATCGGTCGACTTTCGCGATCAGTACAGTCTTTTATTAACAATGATGAAACGAACATACACTTCCACAAATTGACATTAATCCGTCCTTTTCTAGAGCTCATTTGTTGCGTGAAAAGTCGAGCTCGCTTCGCTCGCAATAGTTGTTTTTCCGAGCCTGTTTTACGCTTTTTGTTAGCGTCTGTGCTCCTCGTCATTCTGTAGCGTGAAAAGTCGAGGTTCGCTCCGCTTGCAATACGTCTGCGTTTCTCCCTATTTTACACTCAAGGCTAGTGTTCTGGCTCCTCATCAGTTTGTAGCGTGAAAAGTCGAGCTCGCTCCGCTCGGGATAAGTCTGCGGTTTTCCCTTTTTTCCACTAACGGCTAGTGTTCCGGATCCTCGTCAGTTTGATGGGTGAAAAGTCGAGCTCGCTTCGCTCGCGATAAGAGTTTTTCACCTCTTTTAAGAGAAAAACTTGTACTCTACCCAGCCAAATCCTTGAACGCGCGAACGACACGCGTTTTTCTGAATCCACCCTTGAGGTTGCTAAAGGTAGCTGTAGCGCCCCCCCTTGAGATTTTCACTACACTTCGCCGATTTAATACTGTCACTGTGAAATACGTGAAAACCCAGCTTATATCTGTTGTCTTAGTCGCTTTATATGAACAAAACAAAGACTTGTAGAAAAATTTCTGGGTGTACCATAATTTTTGCTTCGGTACCATAATTTTGAAAGGTCTGTGCCATAATTTCGAAGCAGCTTCATAACATCCCTGCATTCTACACATTCAGTTGTTTTGTAAAAAAAAAAATTTTAACATATCACTTGGGCAGGTCCGACGAAGAATCACAAACTGGCATTTGCTTGGACAGTGATCGATCATATTAGGGAAAACATTATGTAGGTCCGAGTCAGTCCAGTCATTCATTCGAAAATCAAAATATACTAATGTATAAGAAAAGTACTAATCTGATTCTAAGAATACCTAATTGGATATTGCATTGCATATTTATTGCATAAAATGCTAAGGATTGATGGAACATGGATGGAACAAACTCGGATAGTGTTTTATTGAATCAGCAAAATGCATTTCAATCGCAAACATCGTCTCTTCGAAAATAGATTTTCCTATATTTTTATTGGCTCTCTCTCATAAACTTTTACTACTGTTTGGCTACCTCACACCTGCGATGCTTCGAATGTTGCTTTTGGGGATGGAATTCAATCATATTGCCAACTTTCTTTCAACACTGAAGAGTCATACATAACCTAAGTACCTAAGAGTACAGGTACATGTAAGTACCTACATTCAGATGTCCTAGAAATGGTCCATTGTTTGATAGATGAAAGATTTCTTGACATCTAATGAAACTGAACAACTTTCCCCAAGAAACATAGGTCAAATTATGAAAGAAATTTTTGGACCTCCCATACAGTTTGACTCGCTCGGCTGCTACATTTTGTATGAGAGGTCCATTTTTTACATATTTCGACCTATATTTCTTGGGGAAGGTTGTTCAGTTTCATGGGCTGACTTACCCCTTAAAATATTTGCAGCTAATATTTTTACACCTTATATGGATATAGAAACATTTGCTTCAAGTTCACACGGTTCGACAATCTAAGGATATTTTAGTTTATACATTCTTACTAGGAAATCCTTATTGTTACGCTTCCCTGACTCGAACAATTCCGATGATGTATGTGATGCATGTGATTTCGTATAACGGCAATCACAATGCATGTTTTGTCAACAATACCTGTATTATGTCATCTAAGTTTACAAAACATCAGGTAGCGCGATTTGGTGGTTCGCAAAATAAGCATGTTCGCTTTATTTGACGAAGTCGGTCATTGAAATGTATTTACTAATTAATTTCACCAGCATCTGATATCGCCACAGTCAATCATAGGAAATGATACAGGTTACAAACATGGCTACAGGATAAAGATATTCCCACGGTAAACTGTAACTAACCCACTTTAGACCGATTTATCTACGAAGACAGCCAAATTATACCTTCAAATATTGATAAATATAACTAAATATATTAAGGATAAGATTAGAAGCAGGTCTACTCTAACAGTTCATTTTCTTTCTTTCTCAGCCATTTTGAGGCCACAGTTTACATTACAACCCGAACATAAAAACACGATCCATTTTTCAGCGTCAACCGCACCTCAGCAGACCCAAGGGGGAGAGAAGGGGACTTGTCAATAAATACACACACACAGCTATAAATAACACGCAAGAGAAAACAGTGCGCTCCTGGCCTATTTGTAAACAATGCTAAAGCAATTAGCTGCCACCCACTCCTGGACTACCAGTTGTGACGAGCATCGTGGGTTACAACCGGAAGTTGGTCCTTGTGTCAATGGGACGTTCGTCGAATTGTTAACCCATTTGGCTGAAACGGGCTTGTTAATAACACCCTATAGATAAAACCCGCTTTCTCTTAGTAATGATTGTAATAAAATGATACTATTCAAACAGTTGCACTTCGCACCATTTATTCAATTTATGAACGCCTCTCTCACAGCAAATTGAAACAATGGTCCCGATACGACAAACGCCGATATCAGCTCTACGCGCCATTACGGGGTTTCAAATAACTGCTTCTCACCAAATATTAGGAAATAAAATGGCATTCTCAAGTGAAAATAGAAGTGTTCTAACCACCATTTCTCGAATATATTAAACGCACCGTATAATTGGGTGGGATTAATGCTGAGATAAATTGCCCCCAAGCGCTTATTTTGGTGTTGATGTGGAGCATTCTGTTGATAAATACATCTTTTGCATATTACAGCCGCTCAAATTATAAAGAAGTGTTTATAAGCGGCTTTAAGAAATGAGCATCAATGTAAAAACAAGCACATAAACATTCAAGTCAACAAGTAAACGAAATAAAGAATCTTAAGCAGGGGCGAGTAATAAAGCCTATTCGAAAGAAAGAGAGGGTCAGTCAAGAGGCTACAGAAAATCAGCGGCTTATATTCAACGACTTTGCTAATTTAGGACACTCATTTCGAAAATAGTACCTACTTATGGAAATCGTGAAGTGGTGCACCAAAGAGAGGAAGACGAAAGTGAAGGTGGTGGTGAGGAGCGAGGGGCAAGGGACGCCCCATCCACCTGTTGCTGCCAATCAATATCATCCAACGCACCATTGTTCGTCCGAGCCCCTAAAATACCCATACACCAAAACTGCCCATAAACCTCTTCACATTATTCCACAAAAAGCAAATCATATTATATGGATCGTATGGACATTAGACCCTGTCACTGTTATTAAGAAACCCGGAGAGGGATGTTCTCGAAAAAATTAGATTCGAATAGTGGATGTATACGAACAATAAAAGCTTATCGCTAAAACTAAATCAATGTTCGCAACATCGCTCAAGTCCAGAGTGGGCAATAAAACCGCTTTGCAAAAGCCTTGCCCAAACACCCGCTTTAGATAAGAGAATAATCAATACCCCAAAAACGAACAGCCATGAGCAAATCGTAATGATAATAAATGAAACTGGAACGTAATTGAGGTTTATTCAGCGACTGGATTAAAATGAAGAGGAAAGAAGTTATAAGATTAAAAGCAAATAAATTCTAATTTAAGAGAATGGTAGAGCTCAAAGTTTATACTCTGTCGCGCATGTTCCGAGAGCGGTCAATAACCCAGCGGGCGGAATCTTGAACTTGAACCATAAAAGCGAATGCGGAAACTGTTCGCCGCCACCCAATTTGCAGAGACAAATGCGCAAAACGCACGTAATGGAGAAATCATGTAGTGCGATAAAACATTGATGGAAACCGATATGATGTGAGTCAGTGGGTAAAGACGGAACGACAAACAAAGGCAAACTCGCGAATCGATTATGCAATTTGTCTCGTGTGGCTGGCACGTGTTGCGTGCGACGAAAATTATGCATGCAAGTAATTGTGTGATTAAATTATACCCCATTTCACTCTTTCAACAGACGTCTGATTTACGCTGATAGCTTCATTGCGGTTAAGAGAATTTAAAGGTTCTTGACTCCCGGAAACATTTAAATGACATAAACTTTAAACACTATCAAGTCACGAGCAACACGTATGTGGATGATGAGCTTGACAATGATTTTTGCGGTGGTAGAATAGAAACAGCTGTAAAGAACAATGAGGCGACTCTTATGTTAAGAGTATGTTATGATAATAAACTATGTCAGCTCCAGGCTTTTACTAAATATTTGAGAAATAATGAGCTATTTGCTTGCATCTGACGTCGAGAGTACTCTGAGGCGCTTTGAAGATTATGTGTGGGTGGTATTTGTACCAGTTACCTACAAATGATATGCTGAAGCAAAAATCTTCAAGAGTGTTTTCGACAGTTAATTAAAATCCACTGTATCTACTTGATTAATTTTTGGTGCCAACAAAATTAAACCAACGAAATACTTTCCTAAAATCTCAATTAGTTAGGGAAACTTGAAAGACGGCAAACAATATTATTTTTAGGAAAGTACGGTCCGGGTCCGGTGTCTAAACGAAGAAAAACGTTCGCGAAAACGAAGGTAACTAGTTCTTTGTTTGAGAGGTCGTTCAGTGATCCGATATCTTTTAGGAAGTCTAGGCGACTTGAGTTAGTGGGCGCACTGCTTTTAGGACCTAACGTAGCGTAAAATTCAAAGCAGACGCGATTTTATCTATTCAAAACCTGTCTTCAAAACCTATAGCTTACAAACACGAAACTTTACTTTTTTAAAGAATGATGTAGACGGCTGACGATAAGATTTAAGTAGATAAATTTGCTCTTCACTTGACCTAACAAGTACCTCAATCGCGCAAAATATTTTTATTAATCGTTGACAACAAAATAAACATACTGAACGAAACTGATGTGATGACCATTACATGACAAGAATAAACATTACAATCTTAATGAAACATAAAAGCAAGCTTTCAGCAAATGGCCCAGCGAACCAAATTTTTTATGCGCAAACAAAGCAATAAGCCTTATTAAGACTCCGCACACGCTTGCACGAAACTTGGATCAACGGTTTTCCGGCGGATATGTGGATTGTTGATACATGCCGAGTACAGGATACGAGTCTTGTTGTGTGTGCTGATGGTCTGATGTATGTCATCGGCAGATACGGACGACTCACTTGCTGGACATCCTTTACAAGTAACCTTAGTAATTTGAAGCTGTAAAAACTTCGAGGCAATTATTGCAGTCAACATGCAAGTACAGATCTCTCTATCATTGGAACAAAAATGAAATAAATATCGAATGTTTTGAATAAAACATTTCAACAATTCAATTAAAATGTTCTCAATTCTCAACCAATCAATTTGTTCGGGCGTTATTTTTTGCATATGTTTTCAATATATTCTACTCTTGTATTTTATTATAATATATTATGTTTCAGCAAATTGGGAAAACAGATCTCAAGCCCGAATGAGCAGGGTGAGAAATACGCTATTCGGCTATAAATTCGATAAATGGGTTCCATTCTCCAAGAACCGCTGCGGTTCTGAGTAGCTGTTACGCATTATGGTTTCGTATAATGCTAGTTTCCAACACGGATCTGGTGTTAGCACAAACTGGTGGTAATATGTGTAATCGTAATCACGTTGGCTCTACCGGTGTTTCACTAGGAACTCAGGGAGCCGAGTAGGCAGGACGACAATGGCTGCGTAAACAATAGCACAGATTACCGAGTCGAGGAATCGAATACGGAATACCTTCGCTAGTTCAATGCCTGCTCAATACGGAAGCTTGTACATGTAAAAGCGAATGTTGTTGGCACAAACGCGATTGGACAGCTATTGTTTTCATGTTTTGATGTCCAAACCGGCGACTGAACGCATGCAAGATATCAAGGAATTCACATTACATCGTTGGAGTAGATTACATAACTTAAAGACAATAAACACGGAAAACACTGAAAGATAAACGCTGCATTAAAGTCATCACAACTGTTTTGACGCATATGAAAATGAGCGAATCTCCGTTCTCGTCAATTAGCACAAACGTAGTTTAAACTTTCATAATTTTAAGACACGGAACACCGGCTAATATTTCAACACAACTGAGATAAACGTGCCTGCATGTGCTATCTCACGCCCTAAATCACTTTTCTCCCAAACAAAATATCTCGGACGTTAGCCTTTAACCCTCCCCGGTTCCGCAATTTCCTGACCACTAGGCAACTTTCGGGAACCTTGTAGATAGAGGACTCTGCCCATACAGGTTGCTGAATAAGCACTTAATCTTGTTTATCTGTTTTATAGCGGTCGCCGTGGTTCAACACCAGGGAACAAAGGACGTGTGTAAAGCGAGGAACAAGGGGCCCGCATGGGGATGATTGTCCAACGCAATTCCGTTCCAGTGTACAAAAAACTGACATCACCATGATAATGGACATTAATTCTGACAGTCTTTTAATCCTCTCTATCTTTGGTTAACCTACTTGGTACGGGATGTTTACGTCCGAGATGGTTACACAATGTTTGCATTCACTACCAGCTGACTACAAGTAGGGCAAATCTCTGCGCTTGAAGCAGCGGAAAATGTTGTTGCGGCGAGTGAAAACAAAGTTCCATTAAAGAGATTAAAGTACTGGTACGGGTACGGTGCGCTAGTGAAGTTCACCCACGGGAAAATTGGTAGTGTATTACGGATTGTCTAGTCTATTGAAGTTAAACTTTGAGACTAGGTGCTAACCTGCCGTAAGACGCAAAAACAAAGTCTGCCTGCAGCAAAATTCTCTTTGGAACGAATTACAATTTCACAGGTAGGAATGTCTCGAAAATATGTAGTATGAGAGAATAATTTTATCGCTTATTCGCGTCATTACTCGTGTTTCATGCAGACCGGCATTTTGTATGCAAATTGTATTTAATTTTACTTGACAAATGATTTTGCATAGTCTATGCGACAAAAGCTTTGGAATAGGTTAGATGTATCCAAGGTATAGGAATAGGGCTTCAGGGTTTGTAAGCCACAGTATCAATTTAGATAGAGATTGAATATATAAGTCTTATTCTTGGCTTTAATAGTTGGTAAGTAATTATAATTACAGCTGCGCAAACACCGTAAAGTAACTTATCTCTATTTTCTTTCAATTAATCCGAGCCGTAAAATTTGATGTACGAGAAGCGTCGGCCATTTTATGAGGCAAGTTATTTTTCTTTGGTAACAGTTTGGCTTCCGGGAATACTTGACGGCGGGTCGGAGGAATGTTTACGTCCAGTACGAGGAGCGCCCTGCTGACGCCAGTCGTACACACACATTTGATAAGACGATATAGATTACGAAGGTATCGCGGTAAGGGTCACACAAAGCTTCTTAGAAATTGGTGTTCCGTATTTGATCGATTAATATTCTGAAAGGAATTTACGCATGAACTTCTGGTGTGTAGACTCTTTGGCTATTCTGCAGGTGTTCAACCCGGAATTTCACCGCTCAAACAGCTGTAGTTCGGGCACAGCTAAGGCTTCCTGTATTTAGTGGGAACACGGCGGAATGTTTATTGTACGTGTGGTGTAAGCGTTGTGCGCCCTCCTGACGCCACTAGCCATGGCGAGGGCGCCGGCGATCAATACGCGGGGCTTCCCTATGTGAGTATCCTGTAGGGTTCCCGTTCACAAGCTTTTCAATGAACTGCTTGATGAGTTGGATCGCCGCCGGTCGGATTTTGAATGGGATGGATTGGGAAGGCATTGAATTCACCAGAGATGGACAGGGTGCTGCAATTTGAATCGATTCCTATACCTTTCTCAGACGTTTCGTTTAAAATTGTTGGTGTTTTGAGTTTTATTCGCAAACGGAATGCGGGTGACGCACATACCAAGTCGTATGACGATAACAAACAGCTATGATGTCAGTATATTTTCAAAACTTTTTTTGTATAATACACAACCGAATTTTACTCATGGCTCCATCATCATAATGAGTCACAATCACAATTTTTTCTACTGTGATTCCTGAGAATCCGCCACTATAACCTATTACGCTGATAAGTTGAGTCATCACACTTGGTTCAGTAGCCTACATTCGCTCTGTGCGCATAGAATAGTTAGTAAGTACGTTCTCTATCAATTACAGTTGAGTCACTGAGCTTTCAAAACCGTTTCAGCAACTGTTAAAGTGGAACATATTGCTTGATGGCAAAATAGTTAACATCATTTTATAAATTGTTAGGGATGATAATGATTAGACTTGGGAGAGGGAGGTGGGCTTGCTTGCTCTTGCTCAACAAATGGCACACAACGTTAAAATTTTTATTTTCGCATGCCATGGCATGGAACACCGATTCGTCTAAAGGTCCGATGATCCCTGGTATTAGTTTTTCAATTACAAATATACAAGATAGATAAATTCTAACTTTTAATTAAAATCCTTTGCTAGGGCATTTTAATTATAATCAAACGGTTTATAGGTAAAAAATCGTCAAGGTAGGGAGAATCAAATTCGGTATTCGGTCTAGTCTATTCCGCTTTTTCCAGAATGCCCTTCAAAGTGCCTTCCGAAGTACGAATAAGGCTATTGATGTCGGTCTTCCGATCACAGCAATGATCATCAATACTTTTCAGTCTACACAGGTATGCAGTTATGTACTGTGATCTCGGATTAATTAATGGCACTAAAACAGAATGTGATATGTTTTATAGTACATTGCTCTAAAAGAACTAGAAGATAAACCACGTCTAGACAGGAAGGTGCCCGTAGAATTCAACATTACGTAGGTATTTACTTATTTAGTGGTAGAAGCTAAAGCTGGATGCAGCAACCTCATGCTTAGACGGCACGGAAGTCAGATAAGTAACACAAGAAAAGCTCTACATCTACGACCAAGCCAGACAGAACTTATATGAATTGAATAACAAATGCGTTTTCTCCGGAAAAGGAAAGGATTTTCAAAGCTTCTCATATTCACTGGACCAAAGGTTTTTGATATGGTTGTTCTTTGGGCTTCAATGCACAAGCACAAAAATAACACCCTTTGGGTTTTAGAGTGACAAAAGTACAAAACTCATATTGCGTATCGAATGCGGGAATCTGACAAGGTTTAATGCACTTGGAAAAGCAGATTTTTCTCGTGAAAGGGGCTATACTGACCCGTACTATGAATTTACTTCCTATTAAACATATTTATGTACGCCAAATATCTACAAACAACAAAAGCATCCATTATGGGCATGTCATGACATCTTGCTGGCATTCGCAGATCGAGGAAAATAGGTACTATACTAGTACCTATGAATGAAGTACGCTACTGTCAAGTCAAGGGTCTCTTTGTTTCCTAAATCCCTTCTAGAACTTACTATAGGCACGAGTGAGGATAAAGACAAGCCACATCCAATGGCCACATCACCCCGAGGGAGAATTTTATTATAACACTACCAAAGAACAAACCGTTTTATTCTCGATATCCAAAAGTCCCCTTATCCTTAATCCAGTTGGATATGCTCATACATGTACTTATGCACACATATGGGGTCTGCAGTACGTGACTTGAGGTGTTCCGTCTTCCATATACATGTTTCATTATTACAATTTTGGGGTGTTGTACAAATTAGTTACATGACCATTACGCCAAAACTTTCTGTCTACCTCCTTTTATCTCCGTAGATAATGGTATCAAGACTAAGAAGCTTCGAGTAAATTGAATTCAGGATAAGTTTCGACTCACAAATCTTCGAAGCAGCTTCTACTTTTATGTTCTCTGAGAATTAACCACAGTAATTTATAAATGGATGTCCTAGCTGCTATCTAATTTTTTTTATACCTAGTCTATTTGTATTGTAACTATACCGCATGTTTCATTGCTCGTGGCATGGTATTTCGATTGCCACGCGCTGTTGTTCGGGGGTTTATAACGAACCACATCGGGCACGCCTACATCCTACCCCACGGTACGTGCCATGGGGAACGCAGTTGCTTTGTTTTTTGAGCACACATTTGGAAATGGAATTTCAATGCAAATTATATTACATGGTATGATATTATTTTAATTATTTAACTACTTAGGTAGTGTAGTAGTGCCTACTTAGCATCACCCCATTTCTACCTGTGGTTGTCGTAAAAGGCGACTTAGTCCATTGAATAAAAAGTTCTAGAGTGCGAGAGTTGGTAACGTAAGATGTTTCTTCGGAAACATGTCAAGAGTCCCTAGGTAATAAACATACTAAAACCCCCGGACACTAGGAGGAGCCCCGGAGTGGGGGGAGGGGGGGAAAGGGTCCATTTTTTAATTTTTCGCTTAAATCTCAAAAACGGTACATGTTAGAGAAAAACGTTCAAGGAAAAGTTGAAAGGCCATAAAATTATCTACAAGTTATACCTAAATCACTTTTTCCTATATCCTACCGTTTCTGAGTTACACGCATTAAAAAATGATTTTGGCTCAAACAACTTTCCCATACTACATACCCATGTTTATCACATCAATCGATCAAAAAATATTTCTTTCTTCCATAAAACTCAAATGTGCAACTTGTGACCGGTACTGATAGATTGCTCTTGATTAGGTCTATCATTGGTAAAATAAACACAATCCTCCATGGAAGCCTTTAGGAGGAATCGATTGTCAAAATATTATATTAGGGTAGTTTTAGTTACTGAACTTGAACTATTTATTTTTTTCTTCCAAAAAAATTCAAAAGTGCAACTTGTGACCAGTACCGATAGATTGCTCATAATTAGGTCTATCATTGATAAAAATACTAGATTCCACCATGGAGGCGTTTAGGGGAAATTGAACTTTATAAGGGTAATTACGATACCTGAACATTTTATTTTTTTTCTTCCAAAAGCTCAAAAGTGCAACTTGTGACCGGTACTGATAGATTGCTCTTAATTATGTCTATCATTGGTAAAAAAAACACATTCCTCCATGGAAGCCTTTAGGAGGAATTGATTGTCAAAATATTATATTAGGGTAGTTACGCAACTTGACCTTTTTATTTTTTTTCTTCCAAAAAGCTCAAAAGTGCAACTTGTGACCGGTACTGATAGATTGCTCTTAATAAGGTCTATAATTGGTAAAAAAAACACATTCCTCCATGGAAGTCTTTACGAGGAATCGATTGTCAAAATATTATATTAAGGTAGTTTGAGTTACTGAACTTGAAATATTTATTTTTTTCTTCCAAAAAACTCAAAAGTGCAACTTGTGACCGGTACCGATAGATTGCTCATAATTAGGTCTATCATTGATAAAAATACTAGATTCCACCATGGAGGCGTTTAGGGGAAACTGAACTTTATAAGGGTAATTACGATACCTGAACATTTAATTTTTTTTCTTCCAAAAAGCTCAAAAGTGCAACTTGTGACCGGTACTGATAGATTGCTCTTAATTATGTCTATCATTGGTAAAAAAAACACATTCCTCCATGGAAGCCTTTAGGAGGAATTGATTGTCAAAATATTATATTAGGGTTGTTACGCAACTTGACCTTTTTATTTTTTTTCTTCCAAAAAGCTCAAAAGTGCAACTTGTGACCGGTACCGATAGATTGCTCATAATTAGGTCTATCACTGATAAAAAAACCAGATTCCACCATGTAGGCGTTTACGGGGGAATTGAATTTTATTACAGTAGTTATGATACTAGAACTTTTTATTTTTTCTTCTAAAATGCTGAAATGTGCAACTTGTGACCGGTACCGATAGATTTCTCATAATTAGGTCTTTCTCATAAAAAGTTCTGGTATCATAACTACTCTAATAAAATTCAATTCCCCCTAAACGCCTACATGGTGGAATCTGGTTTTTTATCAGTGATAGACCTAATTATGAGCAATCTATCGGTACCGGTCACAAGTTGCACTTTTGAGTTGATTTGAAGAAAAAAAAAATAGTTCAAGTTCAGTAACTCAAACTACCTTAATATAATATTTTGACAATCGATCCTCGTAAAGGCTTCCATGGAGGAATATGTTTATTTTACCAATTATAGACCTAATTAAGAGCAATCTATCAGTACCGGTCACAAGTTGCACTTTTGAGCTTTTTGGAAGAAAAAAAATAAAAAGGTCAAGTTGCGTAACTACCCTAATATAATATTTTGACAATCAATTCCTCCTAAAGGCTTCCATGGAGGAATGTGTTTTTTTTTACCAATGATAGACATAATTAAGAGCAATCTATCAGTACCGGTCACAAGTTGCACTTTTGAGCTTTTTGGAAGAAAAAAAATAAAATGTTCAGGTATCGTAATTACCCTTAAAAAGTTCAATTTCCCCTAAACGCCTCCATGGTGGAATCTAGTATTTTTATCAATGATAGACCTAATTATGAGCAATCTATCGGTACCGGTCACAAGTTGCACTTTTGAGTTTTTTTGGAAGAAAAAAATTAATAGTTCAAGTTCAGTAACTAAAACTACCCTAATATAATATTTTGACAATCGATTCCTCCTAAAGGCTTCCATGGAGGAATGTGTTTATTTTACCAATGATAGACCTAATCAAGAGCAATCTATCAGGACCGGTCACAAGTTGCACATTTGAGTTTTATGGAAGAAAGAAATATTTTTTGATCGATTGATGTGATAAACATGGGTATGTAGTATGGGAAAATTGTTTGAGCCAAAATCATTTTTTAATGCGTGTAACTCAGAAACGGTAGGATATAGGAAAAAGTGATTTAGGTATAACTTGTAGATAATTTTATGGCCTTTCAACTTTTCCTTGAACGTTTTTCTCTAACATGTACAGTTTTTGAGATTTAAGCGAAAAATGAAAAAATGGACCCTTTCCCCCCCTCCCCCCACTCCGAGGCTCCTCCTAGTGTCCGGGGGTTTTAGTATGTTTATTACCTAGGGAGTCTTGACATGTTTCCGAAGAAACATCTTACGTTACCAACTCTCGCACTCTAGACCCCCTTTGGAGGCACTCATTCAATGGACTAACTACGCAGGGTTCCCAGTGAATATCAAGGTACAACATCTTATATTGCGTTGTTCAATCTGCCTGCCAAGTGTGGTACGGCGATACCCGCAAATCGGGGGCGGCTCTGTCTAACATTGTTAGAAAGAGCGCTTTTTATTGGGCAATCAATATCAGGAGTTGAAAGCTTATGCTTCTTCAGTACTTATAGCATCCTATAGTTACTATTTTTGCAAGATTAACACTTTAATCGTAAAAAAAAACAACGGGCGAATGTTATGAACTTTATGAGAATGTTTAGTCCCAAAACGCTAGGACGATATTTATTCGACCGCGTCTATTTTAATTTCTTATCCCAGCTTTCTGCTCGAGTTAATCTCAAGAGATTGCGCTCGGTAATATCTTACGTAGAATATCTCATGAATTTCTCTTGAGCGATACTTTACCACTTTATGAGGACGCCAACGCTTTATGTAGGTTAGGCGGGTCGTTCGCATTGCAACCAAAGTTTATTACGTCTAATTTGCTGCTGGTCCCAACTCGTCACATCAGCGACTACCTACATTATTTCTTAAAGGCAGTTAAGTACTCTTAACTGAATTCAAAATGGAAAAGATAGATAAACAACGCGCAAGGTGTTTTGTATGTTGGTTTGTTACACGATTATTTTAAAAATATTTTAAAGGACAATATAAGGGGTATAATCTAAAGCAGGTCTTACTGCCATCAGGTCAGGATCTGATTATCATGACGAGCTCATCTATGGGTACGCTTAAAATATCACCATAAGTTACTAAAATATTTCGTTAGGTAAATTACTCGAAAGAACAAAACCATCTGCAAAAGACGACCGCGTTGAGATTTTGCGAATGACCCAGATAGGAGTAGAAAGGTGCGTTAACCCGTATTTACGTGCACACCCTCGGTAAATTCAAAGCACCTATAAAGCACCTAATTTACCAAGTATAGGGGTGACGATGCATTGTATGGTTAATTACTGGAACACTCATTAATCAGGGTTTATGATGAAAGCTGCTATAGAATAGATTCATTTAATTTAGGGGAATGGCTCGAAATAAACATTTAGACGAAATATTTACAGCATACAATGAAGAGATCTCGTAAGTAATTTATTTCGATTCGTTGGCGATATTCTATGTAAAATCTAAGGGAAAACAAACACGTATTTTCTTTTGTATGTTGTAGAGTAACATTCTAGTTGGTTCGACGTACCTTTATTTACACGTATAACTTTACATGTACACGTGTAACTTAGGCAATACAGAAGGAACGTACATACATGACCAAAATCTTTGTTCCGTAGCAACAAAAACAGCTTTATTTCGTACCCACACTAATTGACCAAATCCAAGCATTCCGTACAGGTCATTTTGTTTCATATACTTGTTCTTCTTTTGTATCGGTCACAGCTTTGGTATGCTGTGGTATTTTGGGGTCAATCTCCACACGGCACCCGATGAATCATACCGTAAAGGGATTTCGAACCACCGTACCAGTTCATTCATACCATCTTGCATAATGAGAAGCTTCTATTGTATGGAACACCGATACTAAAGAATACTAAGTATCAGACGAACGATCGTTTATTTACTTTTCAATATCATATGAAACTTACATACATTTCATCAAAGCGTTCAAGAATAAAGTGGACTTAGTAGTTTAGTATCTACCATGCATCAATGTATTTATCCACGCACAATATTTGCCAATTGAATAAACAAACTCCACAAGAATTTCTATATATTCTTGGCTTTACAAGTAGATACGGAACCGTCTATTACACTTACGGGATGGGGAAAGCATGGCGAAAGGATGGGGAAAGGTCACTAATAGTACCACAAAATCACATAAGCCACCAGAGGAAGCGCTTGTTAATACCATACATGGGCTATTCAACGTGATTGGCTAGTCGACCATATTTCCTGCCCTCGGGTTCCATTCTGCAAAACTTCCCCCTACTTCTTATCCAAAGCCCGGAGGTTATATTGGAGGAAAAGCGAGTTCTTTTATGTAGTTTGTATTAAACAGTTTTATTTGTTGAAGATAGGTTCTCAACGAAAAACTATAGGAATTCACTTTAGCTGGAATGGTTCATCTTTAGGAAAATCCGGATATCGAATACGATAAAACCATTAATTGTTATACCGCGAAGAAAAAACTAATACTGATTCTACAGACTATTATAAAGCTTTTGGAAAATGTTTAAATTATCAGGTACGATAATCTATGTAGTACAAGCCTTTGAGAAGGTGTCCCTGGGATCCTTTGCCATTTAACCAGTACCAGGAATGAGACAGCTCTCAGAGAACCATTAGCTGAATCTCGAGTCTCTCGAGAGACATCTATTGATGTTCTCTACTTCCCTACAGATTCTCCGTATAAAGTGTAATGCTACGTAAATTCTAATTTCTAAATTGCCAGGTACGTTAATCTTGTGCAAGCCATTGAAGAGACATCCCTGAGACACTCATTGCTTCCAATTCTAAGCTCATAGCAATCTATTGAAGTGGCGCATTTAACCAGTAGTCCCAAGAACGAGACAGCTCTATATGAGAAAATCATTAGTGCTTATGTAAGTTGTTGAACCTCGAATAGGAATTGATAGGAATGCATTGATCACAGACTAGAGATGTCATGCGCGTGCAACGAACGACTACGCTCTCTGTGGGATCTGTGCGGATCTGTGGGATTGATATTTGGAACATCTTCTGTTACGTGAAATGCGTTGACAAAGAAAACTCTAGTATATTCTAAGTCTATGGTGAAATGGGAACATTTCTATCTGTCTAAATGTGACAGATCTCTAGCTAGTTTATGATGTCATACCAGATGGCGTTGTGTCAGGTTGAAATATCACATAAGAGTTATATTGATACATGATCGATACTCAGCTTGTAAATACATTTCCATGGAAATAAACTTTTTTAGTTTAGCTGAGCGCCATCTTGAAAACGGGCTAGAAAATTTCCTTCAGGTACATTAATCTTGTGCAAGCCTTTGAGAAGGAGTTCCTGATTTCCTCGTTTCAACCTATTGAAGTGGCGCATCTCAGGATAGAGACAGCTCGAGACACATTAGTTCAAACTGGGGGAGATATCGATGGATACTTCCTTCCAGACTTTGTTTCAGACAACGGAGATAGGATATTACAGCACATAAGATAATTTAGGTACTATGTGCAGTGCACACTTTTTG
Organism: Keiferia lycopersicella; assembly: GCA_029255805.1. Taxonomy (NCBI): domain Eukaryota; kingdom Metazoa; phylum Arthropoda; class Insecta; order Lepidoptera; family Gelechiidae; genus Keiferia; species Keiferia lycopersicella. The sequence continues at coordinate 4,313,054 of JARACZ010000010.1, forward strand.
CTAGTATATGAAAACAAATATGTATTTGCAAGTTCGGTTTTTTTTCTTCACTATTTGTTGTAAGTAGCTGCAGATAAAATGCAAACATAGCTATCTGATCTGCACTTATGTAATATTGTAAACAAACCATATAATTGTCAGTTTTTGTTCTCGCATACTGGACTACTTCATGCTATACCTAGTATAATATACACGTACACACATATCTATGTGCTCGCAACTTCTTACTTTAGTAGCATAGTCAAATCTCAATTTCAGACGACTTCAAATGATAGTAGCACAGCTAAAGCAGAAATTCACACGTACAGGCAATATCAGCAAACTGCCATTTATTTGTAGTGAACAGACTGCAGTAAATTATAGATAAGTGGTAATATAGACAAGGCTACATAGTAAGATTGATACCTACGTGTTTGTTTACTCCTAACCTAATCTAGGTCCCAGACAAAGCTAAAAAGGTACTTAATTCTCAAACAGTTCTCACGTAGAACGGAGGTAAACAAGAGTTTATTTATTTGTAACATTTTATATTACCGCTGTATTTGTGTGGAGGGGTAAATATTTGTCTATTGTCAATTTTTCCGTTTTTCTTTCCATGTATAAAAATAAGAAAAAGTTTACATAACAAAGAGATATTTCACTTTCGGAAATGCTTTTATGCAACCAAAATTTAATGTTACTGAAACAATGTGAACAATAAATACTTAGTCTTTGTTTATAAGTTGGCAACACTAAAGCTTAACTCTCGTCTAGAAACACCTCGAGTCTGAGTGCAGGTGGAGGGTATACTTAGTCCCATTTTGCTACAGTCGCAGTTCGTCATGAACATTTTTATCCATACAAAGCGTCCCGGTTCCTCACGTTCAAGACTAATCGGTGCATTATAGCTTTAACATTTGAATTACATGGACGCTGCGCTGTATACCAGGAGTTTCCATAAAGTTATAGAAGTAACTTTGATTTGCTACCGCCATCTGTTAATATTCCTTCAAATACGTGTTTATTGGTGAATAAATTGACAAAACCGAGTATTTTGGGCAACTTAAATAATTTATAGATGATTTTAGTTGATATTATTTTTCTATCAGCTAGCTACAATTTATGAGACTAAGATAAACTTTTCTCTTTCTCGGTTTTATTGATCTGAGTTAAAAACGATATTTTAGTTTGAGACTCAATTATGATTGTGACGAAACAGATCTAAGATTTTAAAACTACATATACTTGGTGTCGAATCGTGACTTGTTTTTTTTGTGATGAACCGGGATTGTGGCAAATTGGCCTAACTCGGAGGGTGGTTCACAGTGGAACAGGTGAAACTTGCTTGCAATTTATAACCTCATTCGGGCTAGACTAACTGCCAACGGCCGCAACTTTTATTTCTTTGAAAATGGACTGTACGATTGTCTAGCCCCGTTACTAATACAACAATTGTCCGCAAGATCCACGATAGTTGCCGAAATATCCTTAAATATTAATCAAAATGTTCCACATTGTACAGTTGGCACAGATTTACATATCTACTCATTTGAGTACTTGAATCTTGCTTTATTTTTAACATGATGCAATTATTTATAGGATAATATTTTGAACATGCTGTACAAAATCAAGTTTTTATGAAAATACCATTTTATCGATCTTTCACATATTTTGGTATTTCATTGAATAGTAAACAAGACATCTGACCGTACCATGGAAATGTAGATAGGTACGATATAGCTACCTACCTATTTGTCCTGTGAGAATTGCTGTTTTGTTACAGTACTATTTGTCTCAATTCTAGAAGTATCTTTACTAATGCTTGTTGTTTCACGACTTTTTCTGCTTTAGGAACTTTTTTCTAAAAAGCTAGTGTGATCAATCATTGTGCATTCTCTTGAGTTTTGTCTATCGGTCCAGTGGGATATAATATATTAGAAACCCTCAAAAGTAAGCCTTTGAAAATAAGAGGTAAACAAAGATCCGTCATTGTAGGTTCTTGAAAACATTTTGTAGCAATGAAATATCTGTTTCGCGAAAATTCAATTTTCGGTATCATTAAACAATCGATATCGTGAACGGATGATAAAACCACAGAAATATTATTATACGATTAATTTGTTACGTTTTCACGTGTAGCAGGAACGTGAAGCTACGACATTAGCCGTACATAAATTTTACCGTTAATGAATACTTTGTATTAAACCGCTCATTAGCTTAGTAATTTAACTACATTTTGTAGCAATATGATATGACTCGACAGATATATAAATTTGTTTTTCTTGTTAATTACTCGCTAAATAACTTAAGTGTTTTACTAAAGAAAGTATAACAAACAAGTGGTTATTATGTAATCGATCGAACAACTAGGAATAGGCTATTTCAGTAGATAACTCCACCAGAGCCCTCTACCAAATTGTAACGTCGTCTTTCGATAGATAATGGTTGACTTGTCACGAAATAAACACCCAAGCAGCAAAATGGTCGAATAAAAATTTGTTTACTCAGCTTACAATCGTATAAGAGCCGAGTAACCGTTCTTAAAACACCCATGTATCGTATAGTAGCAGTCATCTCGACTATTTGGCAATATTTGCTAATGTGTGCTATAAGGGCGTCGAATAAACGTTTACAGCACTATGTTATAGCACTTTTACTCCACCTTTTATCAGATGCTGAGTTAAAGTGGCTAAAATACTCGTTTTTCGACCGACTGATCTATAACAGTCGTATAATAGCAGTAGAATAGCTCATTGTCTGAATAGGGCGCTTTTATACAGCCGTTAGTCAGCATGCTTTTATGTTTCTATAAAAGCTCTATAAATGCAATCGAATTGCTTATAGCAACATGGCTGCTGTTACTGCATGCTTATAGAGTAACTCGTATAATAGAACTCAAAACGTTTGTATAGGATCTGTAGTAATTTTAAGAGCTTTTATACGATATTCACTCAGCTTAAAGTAGAATTGTAGAATTCTGGGAAACAGTAATAGTACTGTACAGTAATAGCACAAGTCCGTCCATTTTGTGCGCAATTCAATTTCTGCTAGTAATACTAGTGCACATCCAAGTGCGAGTCCGCCGAGAGTTTTAAGTGGTTCCGTTGACACAAGTAACGAAACCATCTGTTACATTTATCTGATAATATAAAATGCGTTTCCTTCCAAGGCCAGCGCAATTGGTCAAATTGTTTTAAATCATCTCTGTTAAAAAAGGTATCAACATCCAAGAAGTCTGGCATTGTTTTATAAAATAAAATGTTCCTTTAAAGAAAAAAGAAACACAATTTAATTTGTTTTTTGGTCTTGTACCAAGGGAACCCTAAATATTATCATGGCGACACCTTGTGCTATAAATGTGGTGATCAAGTACTCATAATCGACTTTTAACGGAATAAGTGAGATGTAACTGCAACTAGATTACCAATATGGACATTAGCTTATACAATTTATTATTTAAAATAAATTTATTTAATAAATTAGTCGTCAAATTTAATAAATTAGGCGGCGCATGAATGTTTATGTAAAAATTGCTTTAAGTTTGTCAGTAAAGCTTTTTGCGCAAGATGTTTTGGAGTACCTACACGAATATTAAAAATGAACACATGTACTGCTGAAAAACTTGATACGAAAGTCATAAATATTACCTTTAAAACTGAATTAGGTTACTTTACAAATATTTTTATACACCACAGCCAGATCAGTAACTTAGTTGTAAAAAAGCCTCCCTAAGATCTTTTACTGCACTTATTAGTCGAGTAAAAGCATTCCATTCGCTGTCATAGCACTAAAATGGCGAATAAAAGCGATAAGGCTGCTATTATAGCACTTTTAATCTGTATAAAGGCAAATCGATTGCGTTTATTGAACTAAATATCCCATACACGCATTTTGGTTGCTCTTAAAGCAATCTTAGTTGTTTGTAACACGTTTACTCAACTCTTACAGCACCTTTTTGCTGCTTACTCAGCGCTTATTCTACTTTTATGGGACTTTAGTCTGAATAATTTGCGCCTTTTTCGCGTCGAGTAAACGTTTACAGCGCTTTTACTCGACCGTTTTTAGAACTTTTATAGAACTTAAGCAGGAATAAGGAACGTGCTCTCGACCATTATAGCACGTCCATTTGCTGCTTGGGCAAGCATTCAGAAGAAATTACAAGACGAAATATGCTGGTTATAGGTAGATAGGTGCCCCCTTGGGAAAAACAAGTAGGTACTAGAAATATATCGAGTCAGTAGGCTTGTTTCCTGACAGGTCAAATGAGCTACTTTTTAAAACAATCTAAAACGGTATTTTGTTTGAAGAATTAGAAGTATGACGTCACGCCGTAAGTATTTGGATGGCGTCAAAACATTTCCTTTATATTATTTTTCTGTTTATTAATTCAAGCTTTGAATAATTCGTAAATAATGAATGAAGTCTGTAGTATTTTTGGATAGTAGTTTTAAAAGTACAACTTTTGTATTTTATTAATGACCCAGGAAACTAGCGAGTTACGGGTATGATAAAGCATGATGCATTGTATAAAATGAAGTCGCTTACTCGAACTCGTCCTAAACTGTAAATTAAAGACACGTCATCGATACCAATCAATACAAAGATATACAACACCATAATTTGAGAAACAATGGTCGCACTTTATTACCAACATCTTATTATGTTAATTTCTTTAATAGTTTTATATACATAGGCATAAAGATTTTTAATCATTTAGGTAAGGACATAAGAGACTGTGATAATATTATAAGCTTTAAAAGTACATTGAGACGTTTCCTGCAGAATAGACCTTACTATACGTTAGATGATTTTTTTTTGTAATTTGTATTAGTGCTATGAATGAATGAATTTTGATCTAATTATACAATGAATTATTTATATTAATTATCTTAAGTTATATGTTTTATATCAATTTTGCATGGTTGTAAAACTGTTTATTGGCAAATAAAGTATCTGAATCTGAATCTGACATATATTTTGCCTTTGTGCCTCTTATATTTTATTTCTTTTAATGCTTTTGTAAATTTTAATGGTACAATAAAGTGATTACATATATTCATACATATTAGCCACTTTTTGCGTTTCTCTGTCTATATGTCTGTCTGTCATGGAAACTGCCAACTCTTCAATGAACTAATATGTGCCCCGCTCGCCAGTTATGCTAACAGCTGTGAAAAAGACAATTTATATAATTTATAGAATTACGGTTTAGCCTATATTTTAAATTCATCGTTTCCTATGATACACGACTGACTGGTTGCTCGTATCCGGTGTAACACCTGCTGTCATCAATAAAAACCTATTCTCCACCTAGCACCTTAAACCGGTAAAAAAACAAGGTCGTTGGTAGAACTCATTCAAGGACTATAAAGTTTTTTGCCCTAGAGTTCAATGAATTTGATTTCATATAGGGGTGATTCTCTGTAAACTCGTCATGGCCTCATACAAATGCTGTCCGGACCAATTTTATTACTTGTTTTGAAAAAAACTTATTTTATTAGTTATAAAATTACTGTAACTTTCGATACATAAGAGGTCCGACAGAAATATTGTAAAATTTCTGAGATAATTGAGATTTTCTGAAAAAACTTGACAGGGGACTGTTGGGCGCGACAGGGGACTGTTCTAAATAGAGAAAAGTCATATTTTTTGTATAAATCATTTATTGTTCTTGTGCTTTAATATGCACGATCATACAGTAATTTGTACTTCTTAAGGTATAAAGAAAAAAAAATCATAAGTAGTACTTATCACTTCTTACAAAATCGAAAAACCTTTTCATATGACAACCGTATACTAAAATATTTCGTACCTAACCAACGGAAAGGTACTGTGGGAACGTAGCTGTGGTGGAGGCCTTAAAATAAACTTGAAATTCTCAAAATCGTTCATATTTGTAATAAAAATAGGTAAAAAACCGATGCAAAACCCAAAACATGAAAATTTGCTCTGATTGTCGTATCAAAACTTGAAGTTCTCTCACAAATTTGTTTTCAAGGGTGGCTGGCCCGAGGCCTTATCAGCCAGTTTACGACAAGGTTCTGACCGTGACGGTCGACACGTGCGTCGATCGCCACAGTACAATGATGTAATATAAACCTGAGGTTAAGTAAGGCTCAGGCAAAATGCCCAGTGTCTCTTCATCAGGGCGAAGAACAACGGGGATAGGGATGCCTACAGCAGTGCCCTTACAGGATTCAATAAAGTACTAAGAAAGGCAAAAAGAAGATCTTGAAGTTGGTTCTGTGAGACAATCAACAGCACCCCTCACATCGCCAAGATTCACAAAATACTACCTAAAGCCCCTGCGTCTCATCTGGGGCTACTAAGAGGACCGAGGACTTCTGCAGAAGAGACACTTAAGCTCCTTGCTAGGGTTCCTTTTTCGATCTGAGGAACTGGGCATTAAATGGAGCCCAACCTTGCAGGGATGTGGGAAACCTCGGCCTCCTCGAAGGACTGGCGAAGAGCCTCTGCCGTCATAAAACCCCAAAGGGCTATAAACAGACTTCAGCCATACAAAACTGAAGGGTTACAACATGGTAAAGAAGTCACCCTAGCGGTTGTAGTTAAGATCTTTAGGGCAAGCCTGGCCTGGGGATGCTTACCACTACAATCGACAGGGGTTTGTGTCACTATTATTCCCAAAGGTGGAGACAAAGATAAAGCAGAACCCAAGTCCTATAGACCAATAAGTCTTACCTAGTTCTTGTTAAAGACCTTTAGGGAAACCTACATAAGTGTGAGGCCCCAACATGTCAGACAGTACGCTTACTAGAAGGGTATGTCTACTGAAACGGCCCTCATGGAGCTACGGATAGACTGGAGAGGGCTCCGGAAGACAAGGAGATAGCCCTCTGTGCTTTTCTGGACATTGAGAGAGCATTTGACAACACATCCACGGATGTGATTCTCAGATGCATGAATCACAATCATAAAACGACGCTTAACTGGGTCGAGTCGATGCTGACCACAATTACAGTCACAATGGACCTAATGGGTACAGCTATTGACGTCAGCGTGAACAGGGGCAGCCCTCAGGGTGGTGTCCTGTCTCTCTTGCTGTGGTCAATTGTAGTGGACTGTCTGCTTACTCGGCTAACCTTCTAACGACCTTTTCTTTCATCTCTTCTCTCTTTTGAGGATAATTTTTTCTTTGCTGGTATCTTAAACGCTCTGCTTCTCTCTTTATCTGGAATAATTATTCTCGCGATAGCTCTTGTTAGCATCTTAACTTTTCGCGATGAACCTGCAAGATAAATGTACGTAAGCTAACTGCCAGCCCATATTTCATCCACTGATAATAGCTTTTTAATGTAATTCATATATTTCCTGTAGTTAAAAGCATTCAATAAGCAGCGGTACAAGAATTTTTAAAAACCGTTCAGTATTTTTTGAGCTAGTTCATTACCGACATAAACGCACCAAAAAAGTTAATATTTCCTCAAAACTGTTTCGAATACGTGCATCACCTAGGTAACGCGATACATTGTGATTAATAAGCTATCATGATTCGTAGCCTTTTCTAATAATAAACAAGTAATCAAATCACCGTTAATACTTCAATATGCAAAATGAACAGTCCCCTGGCATGTAGAACAGTCCCCTGCCTTATACCCAGGCAGGGGACTGTCGCCAGGGGCCTGTTTTATTCTGTGTTATAGTCGATTATTTACAAAACTACTGGATCATACATTCTTACTAAACTACCAATGAATAGAGGCCAGGATCATAGAAGTAATAAATAGAAAAATATGTAATTCAGCTAATAAACGGTAATAAAATCACTTACCAGAGGACTGTTTGTACTGTCAGTTTTGACTCGCGTTCCCGCCACTATTAACGCTCTGGCACTGAACAAAATCGTGTAGCGTCGCCTTTTCCGCGACTGTCACTAACTTCACAACGATTGTGTTCCGTTGCACAACAAAAATCTTTTGCAAATAAAATATACTTTTTTTTTTGGAACTTTGAATTTTTGGCAGGGGACTGATTGAAAATTTTCTGGACAACTTTCACATTACAGTATTTAATGAAAAGAAATTTGTAACAAGCCTACGTTTTATGAAAAAATGTTACTACTTTAATGTATTTTTAGTTAATAGCAAAATAAATGCAGTGTTAATGAATCTTTTTATAAATACATTACCTTTAATATGGATATTCGGCAAATGGGACAGCCAGGGGACTGTTTTTTTGGGGCTTTGACAATTTTTAGAAAAAAATATAAAAGTGTCACCATCCTAAAAACTAGTGTGCTACAAAGTATGAATGTTTTGCTTAAAATTAGAAGGATAGTTATAAATAAAAATCAATATTCTTAATCAAAACTCATCTGGACAGCCGTTTTACAAGCTTACAGAGATTCGCCCATAGAACAGTTGCCACGCCCTTAGGCCTTTCGTTTGCTTTCGTTGACAAGGGCCAATCAATCAATCGTCTTTAAATCACGAAGAGTAAACATAGCGCCTAAATTTTCAGAAATACAATGTTGAATTTGCTTTCGAATTGTTTGATTACGAGTAAGACATCAAGATTCAAGGCCCTCCAATGTAAAATTCTCTAATTTGTTTGGCACGTAGCGTCATAATCATAACATAAGATTACAAAAAAAGTTCCACATAACCTTCTGCAAATGCCAATTCATGTTATATCACAGTATTCAAAATTCTCTCTAAAAATAAATCTACGAAAGCTTAGGTCCTAATGTCATAAAACTCGTCACAAAACCAGGTCAACGTTTTCGTAGAACAAAGTCAAGGACTGAGTTATTGACCCTATAGAGTTCGCAGACACGTATCGAGTCTCGTCTAGGCAAACTAGACTCGATACCTGCCAGACCTCATTTGAGAGACCCAGATTACTGAATGACCTATACCTTTGTAGTGTCAAAGGTACACTGACTTTAAAAAAATTGTTTGCCGTGTGATGACCAGCCTATATAACAGTATTTTGTAAGTATAGCCCATGACGACCGATGTGGCGCAGTGGTAGTGCGACTGCCTGTGACGCAGGCAAAGTTGATATTTATCACTTTGTGAATTTGTTCCCAGCCTGGTTAGGTTAGGTTAGGACCTTGCGGGCTGAACCACCCGATTGTCCGTAAGAAAGATGGTTTCGTGTTTCGGATGGCACGTTCAGCCGTAGGTCCCGGTTGCTGTCTATAATTACTTAGACGGCGGTCGTTACATAATCATGTCAGAAGCCTGCTACTTGTAGAAGGCGGTTGAAAAATTCAGACACTGGGTACATTGAGTTGTTGGACGACCCAGTGTTTCACACGAAAATAGAAAAGAGGACAAAATATAATCTAATGCTTAACTAGGAGTCCATACCGAGGGTTTCCTCATACCTAAGCACTGGCTGAATTGACCTAATCACTATATCGATTGGCAATTAGGTCGCTTCATAAGCAGGCCTGACGTCGTTTCACAATGAACTCTCCCAAGGGTCACCAGCTAGGCCTTGACTCTGTTTCAACTGACGGCCTTGTTAGGTATTGCCAGCTCGAGTGCAAATTATGATACACTGTACGCACACTACACAGCAAATATCTGTTGCTAGTTTTTCTTCATAAGACACGTTATGGGACGCCTATGAAAAACTGACACTACCATCAACCACAATAAATAGTCTATTCTTGGACATGCATCTCTCCCCCTATTGGGAGATGTTTGCTATATTTGCCACGCTTGGAGAGCGGGTTAGCAAGCGCAGTGCAGCATTGTATTCCCAAAGAAAGGTAGTGTCCATTGCTTGGTTTCATCCCTTATCTAGTCGCTTTTCTCCCGAGAACGCAATAAGCAAATATTTCCACCATTACTTGATCTTCACTAGGTATCTAAATTGCTCAAGTTTCAAACACAGCGACCGGAAAAAGTACAACCATAAAAATTGCGACAAAAGGGAACCTCGGAAAGCCTGTTAAAACCGTAAAAATATAAGTATTATCCATTGTATCCGATTTCCCCTACGCGCCCCTAATAGGCACTGCCATTACTGCAGCCCTAAAGTCTTCATGGTGCGCAGTTTTACCCCACTTCACCCCAACGTGAACCGTAGTTAAAGGTTGTATCAAAAAGTACCAAGTATGATACAAATACAAACAAGTGTAAGACAAGTGTCTGATGAAATTAACTTTGTAAAAGTAATCTAAGTACAAGAAATTCACACATTTTGAGACAATACGACTTTTAACATTTGCTTGCAACTTTGATGTTAAAGTACCTTTGTCGGTATTTACTTTTTGTTACACCATATATAGACCATCATGAGTCCATTGCATGGTGTTTCATTTCCGCCAGCTGAAATACGAGAATGATATCATGTTAGAGGTACTTTTGTATTCTAGGGATTAGCAAGTCATTCTGGATTACCTACCTTAAATAAAAAGTTATTACCACTTCACGGAATTCTTAATTTACCTTGTGTTGTGTAGAGTAATAGGTACGAGAATAATCCAATACCTAAAAAATTGGTACAATAAAGAGGAAAAGGGATACTTGATAGGTACTTAGGTACTTGTAGTCAATATCAGTATATAATAAATCTAAGAAAATACAATGTAAACAAAACAACTTGTTTTGAAGCATAAAAGTTTTACGAGTAGCCCTAGCACTCTAGCTTTCAAAACATGAGGTTACGTTGAATAGTTTTACATTTTGTTTCTAAAGTATGTATTCTCAAACCCCGTACTACAACTTCAATGTACCCTCAGCCACACATAGTAAGGATATAGTGCTTTCGTACCAGACCAAAGGGTAGATGTACCAGATCGTTGAGATCCCTACGTAAAACAGCTTTTGTAGGGCTGGAGAGGGCAGTTCACTACATTGTAAGTAGGTCCCAGTTACGCATAAACCTACATATTTTGTGCAAATTCAAATTTTCTTTTACTTACCTCTTGAGTTCTATTGAAATGAATTTGACGAGAATACAAAAAAACACACAAACCTGACTCGACGACGTAACAAACACAAGAAAATAAACGATAATGACATGACTGGAAGTTTATTAATATAGCTACTAACAGGAAATTTGATGCAAAAACGAATCACAATAAAATTATTATAAAAACAAATTATAAAGATGGGGTTTTTAGATAAGACGTGAGGAATTATTAGGTACTAGTACCTAGTAGAGTAGGTAATGACTACCTAGCTCATTTTAAACAAAACACCAAGAGGATTTATTAAAAGCATTTGTTGACGTTAGGCCACGGACGCACACGAATCAACACGCACGCACTCAATAAGTATAGTAATCACGATCTCGGTGCATCGACACAGAATAAATAAAACCTCACGCCAGATCTTGAATACGATATTAGCTACAAACATCCATTCTTAAGTTAGCTATGTTTGTGAAAGGATCGTAGTATCTTTTCCCAACTGTATGCAAAAACTGCTAAAAATAAAGTGGTAGTAGATATGCAATGCCAGAAGCCATTCAAAGCCTGTTTTACTGAGAAAACAATTAAAAGGATTCAGAAAGCTAGCTAATACGAACTTCATTAACCTTTATAATGAGGATGAACTTTCAAAAGCTTACATAGACACAACCATTACGTTCAACCCCTGTATATTTAACATGGTGAAGTAGTATTTAAGTACGAATATGAACACAAAGCTAATCCAATGTCTGCAATAAGCAATGGTAATGAGATACCTGATTAGCAAGGGTGATGGATTGTGGGAGCCACGGTTGGTAACCACACATAGATGAAAAAGATAACCGTAAACAAACAACGTGTGGAGTACACTTCGATCAGTAATTGTATTTTGATTAGCTGAAGATTCTATTCAAAAGGTATATTGGTTTTAGATACAATTGAGCTTAGTGGAGGTGAGATAGATTCAGAAGGTCACAGGTCTTTCAACTCTCATTGGAGGTAACCCGAATAGTATCGAGCTCAATGGTTCAAGGCCTTGTCCCGGGATTCAATTGAGCTCAGTTTCTAACGAGTATTATATCAGCCATGTTCAGGGAGCGTGAAACGTGATCTCCAAAGATCTGAAGTGTAAATAAGGCTGTATTTCCGCCAGAATGGTAATAAAAGCGGTGGTATTAAAATTAAACGACTTCCAATTTGCGCGCTTGTGTATGAGTATTTAATGCGAAATTTTTGGTGGAACAAAACGCAATTTATGAAGCATCGCCGAAACGCCGCTGTCGAGTTTCGGAACAATGAATGTGTGGGTGGTGTGTCTTCCCACTCAGGATTCATGAAGGCAATCTTTATGGCTTATACGAATTGTACTAGTTACCATTACGCCTACGTATAATTTTGCAAGATTTAAAACATTTCTTGAGGTATCAACAACTTTCTTAAAATCATTATAGGATTGACAAACTTAAACCTACTATACAAAGCATAAGCCTAAACATAGGTACAAATGTAAATTTTTATAACTTTCCTCTTCCATAATGCATGTTTGAAGATATTGGGCCGCTTTCCGGCGTGATCAATGGTACGATATGGGGCTTTTCTATGGTTACATTAGTAGCCATTACGCTCTCAACCCAGCCCAGCTTATCGCAGCCACTTCCTCACCTATTGCTCGTTCACGCAGTGAAACTAAGTAATAATAGTCGTGTATAGAACCCACTTGCTTTTATGATGGTTATTTGTCTTTATTTTTTACTTCTACTGTAGGTGCTCCCGTCAAGTGATTTCGTATACGTGACCGAGCTTCGTGTTGTGTCCGTCTAAATCTAAAACGTGAGCGGCAGCACGTGTGGAAGTTATTAATGTACAGGTGAATAGTTATCCAGCAGAATAAGGTAGACTGTTTGTACAGTTTACAATGTGCATACTCGTGCAGTTTATATATTTTGCGACACAAAGCGCAGCTGCGGGCTGCAGATTGACCACACGCCTGCAATATGTGGTTATGTTCTGCGTTGAATACGCGTATTGTTTGCCTATCAGTGGCAAATGTTCTCTATTTACACGCGTTATAATCTTATGATTAGAATCTCAAATACAGAACAGTGATTTCAATGTAATCCATGGAAGTATTTTATAAAGTCATCAAGATATAAACACGATCTAACGTTAGATACACTTTGCAAAAACAAGTTGATTATCTCGCTTACATCACTGGCGAGATTACAAAGGCGACTTAATTTGGTTGTGTCCCGGGTTTAGCCTAAATCAATTAGCAAGTGGGTACAATGTCCAGTGTCCAGTAGCCTTACAAAGCCGTTCCCAGAGACTGGACAGAGGGACACAGCCGGGCAGCGCTGGGCGTATCATACGTTCAATTAAACTCTGCTACGCAAGCATGCCAGCCGTTCGACGCTTCCACAGATTGAGCTAAAACGACAACCTTACTTCAGTCTCGTCTCATAGATGCCCAAGGATTAATCAAACTACTGAACCGAAGTTAATTACATAACATCTGCTTTGGTTAATGTGACGAGGGTAAATAAAATGATCCGACAAAGTAAATCAAAAGTAATATTCAAATTTATCCCAATGGGCGTGGCGGTTGCTCGACAAATAAAGAAAGAAAGAATATAGATTATACTTTCAGTTCCGACTTTCTTTTTATATTCCAGAATTACAAATTTAGGTCGGTACTCTGCGGCATACAGTGATAAAAGAGTGGATTTATTCAAATGTCACCGGCTGAGCATGTCATCCAAATAAAAGACGTCGTGCAAATGTGAATGCAATATTGAACAATTTGTTCCGCTCACGAGCGCAGCATCTGGAATCAGTGCAAATAACAAGCCGTATCAAGTCTTGGACATTCCAGTGCTAAGTTTATAAGGAATGTTCGATATGAAATGTTTGCAAGGAGCATTGCTGTTAGAACTCCGCCAATGTTCCGAGTGAATGCTCAACTCTATTTCGAACGCGACACCTGTCACAATAAAACATACCCTTTTTCTGTACGGAACATACATTTATAGAGCGGTTTATAATTGAATACAGCGAGCGAGAAAATGATAACAAACACTGAGATAATTCATAACGATTTACGGAAGCGGAAAGCAGAAAAACGACAATTTACAACGGGTCTTAATTGTGCGGACTTGCGAAAAAAGTAGAATTTGTTACAATTATCTTAAAGCGCTGCTGTAAAAATAATAATGCGTTTCCCCACGGACGAATTTAAAAAATTCAGGGTGATGTGGGGAGGAAGAGGTCGGAGGGGGACGGAAGAGGATATTTCACCGCACGTCCTCAAAGGCACGCATCACAAGCCGTAGTCTGCTATCGTTTGTACGAACCAGGAATTTAATAATTTTACACGCCTTCCTCGTTCCCAAAAGTACCGCGACCATTTATTTACCTTATCCAAACTTGTTTACCAACCGCAAATATCATCATAGAAATTCATCGTGCCTATACCTACTACTCAGAATACCAGACTATATTATAGATTCTTTGTAAGGAATAAATGTTCTAGATAAAACAATCCTTAACAAGATTAAAACTTCTACCAAGGCACTAGAAGAATAGTATTAAAACAACTAAGAGTATAAAACTGGTTGATAAATATAGAAGACTTTACTACTCCACGGGTTTATATGAAAAGTTAGATTTACTGCCGAAGCTACTTCTCTCGATACTATACAACGCATCGGTAGGTATATCTCGTAGCATAGACAGCATAGTCAATAAATTACGTGTCTGAACTTGACTGCAGATATATTTTTAGCCACGTCTAGAACAGAAATGCAAATGAAACTCATAGGGAACTGAGTAACGGTTGAATAGTCACACTATAAACTCAATCGTCGCTAAACAATCAGGTTCTTTGACCGGCGATGGCTGTGAAGGTCCTCTGATAAACTGCGGTCTATGATTCATATTTTATGCTGATTTGTCTAGAATTTATTCAAATATTTGCATAATCATATATTCAGCTAGACTTGCTAGACTTTGCTTGTGTCGTTGGAATTTACGTACTGCAAAGGCGAAACCTTTTCTATTTCCTTTAAAGTGTACAATAAAGCATTTTACGATGATGAGTCAGCAAGGAAAGTCGCAGGAAGTTCGTCGCGCATTCTGACACGAAACTGTATGAATTTATACGATATTGTAGCTACAGTGAGAATTGTGAGCGAATAAACGTCCACTTGTAATTTGTCGCAACGAGTTTATTCTGCAGAGTTAGAGAATGCGGCAAGCGTCCAACGTTGGAGCACCAACTGCTAACTATGCGATGTCGTAACTTTGACCCCCCGGCGAGGACACTTTTGGAACGTTTAAATCCGCAATCCCAATTTCAAGTTTAGATTAGTAAACACTAACTTGATTTTATTTAGCCTGATAGGGTTACTCATTCATCAGCAATGCTGTAAGCTGCACGCATATTAAACACCTACCAAAACGTTGTTCGGTGACATTCTTTCATATCCTACTAGCCCAGTTTAAAAGACTCAATAAACCAGGTGTTCAGATTGAACAATACCCTTATGGGTCATTGTTAAACGTATAAAGAGAAATATTTGAGAGGCCGTTACTACTGTGAATGAAGTTTATGGTCATGACGTAAGAGACCTCATTTGAAGAAGCAAACATGCAGAGAAATACGTTCTTACTGCTCTTACCCATATTGCGGCGATGTGGAAAGATCCCAAAGCAGAATCTAGGACGGCCATTGCTTCTTGTCTCGAATTTCACGAAACGAGGCCCTTTGGGCTTTCTTGGCAAGTTTATATGGATCAACCAATTTCTTATAAGGGTATATTGGTATTTTGCCACGTAAAGCGTCGACAACCTTTGGTGAACTGTAGACAAAAAGATTATCGTCACGACCGAAAAACTATTTCCGGCGTCGTTGGTATAAAAAGAGTTATCGAAAATTTAATTCAATGACACTAACATAACGCGAGGAGCTTTCGTGACAATGTCATTACCTTACCTACCCTACCTCTACCTATATTAGTTCGTGCTGTAAGTGACTTTAACCATTATAATAAAAGCAAGTGACTCAAACCCGTATTTGTATCGACATTTGAAGTAGCAGTTACCGCCCACACCGCACTTTCCTTCATTGTGAATGGCACAAAATCGCATTTACCCTTTAACAACCGTTGTTAGACTGCTAGGTGAAGTACGACGGACGTGAGAACCCTTCGCTCCTGAGGTTCGCGGCTGCGACCCGGCTTGCATAATCACTGCAATTATCGGCCACCAGGGCGCGCAATACAATGCTGCCTATTGTCGGCCTGACAGCCATCTATTACAGTAGCCCGAACATTGAGCGGCATTGTACGCCTATCAAGCTCATGCTGTGTTATGTCACCGGGCGTCACCGAGCCTACAATCTCAATAGGAACGTCAATTGAAGTCACTTATTGCTCGCACTATTGTCTTCGTCAAACGATTCCCCATTACCCGTCAATTTGTCGTCGTCAGACGTTACGTTACACGAGAAAATAATGCCTTATAAGGTGAATGTTTATGTGGTTTCAATTCCACGTGTAAAGGTCGACGATCTACACCTGCGTCACGCAGTGGTTACTTCTAAGGGTTTTTGTTCTACTTTTTCGTAACGCAGCGTACTTAGGAACGGATTACCATAAGCAAGCCTGGCAGAAAAATATGGAAATTCAATATTGCGCGGCTCGTTAACTTCGCCAAACACCGTGCAAGTTTTATTAATACTTAAAGCCAGTGCCCTGAATCATGAGCATCTGTTTACATTAATTTATAGCATAATATGACTGTACTGGCTTAAACATCACTAAGGGGAACGCACTTTAATTTTTTAAACAATCACATCTGATAGAAAATGGCCTAACCAATTCTTTGCATTATTTGGAGTAAGTATCTCTTGCGATTTAACCAAACTCTTAATTGCAATCATAATCTTCGATCCAAAACTTCGTACCGTTAGAAGTCTGAACTTGCAAGACACAGTGTAGTTACGAAAATGTTTCAACAACAGCAGTTAGTACTCTTAGACTAAGTCTTAATTATCACGCTGTAGAAATAACTATGATAACATTGATAACAAGCGTTT
Organism: Keiferia lycopersicella; assembly: GCA_029255805.1. Classification (NCBI taxonomy): domain Eukaryota; kingdom Metazoa; phylum Arthropoda; class Insecta; order Lepidoptera; family Gelechiidae; genus Keiferia; species Keiferia lycopersicella. The sequence goes on from JARACZ010000010.1 coordinate 4,330,018, forward strand.
GATGAAGTTTGAGATTTCAGTTTACACTTTGTGTGAAATTGATACAAGGCTTTAAGGCCTGTTCCAATCTAAACGGTATCCTGATGGGTACGGAACGCAATCGCTTCACAATTTGTACCGATCAGGATTCAGGATACCGCTATCCATGTACTCATTGCGATGGCGCTCTTATTTGAATAGGACCTTTAATTTTTGTGTGATGATGACTATTTCTATTTCGACGACTTTTTGCATGAACTAAACAAGTACTAGTTAAGAACCTAGGACACAGTAATGAAGGATGGTTCGTATGCGTTTTTCTTTTACAAATATTATGTATTAAAAGATACGGAATATATCTAAAAAAGAAAACCTTACCACTCGGCAATCACATTAATCATACCTGAAACAAATTAAAACATTGGTTAATTATGTTATAGTAAAGTAGGGAATAGTTTTAGAATTAGGGTAAGGTAACACATGCAGGTTTACGGGTTCAGTTTATGAGTCATAATCGTAAAATAACCGACGATCGATAATGCTTGACGACCACAACTTCTTAGTAAACATTAGTAGATTTTAATAAACTCGTAACAGTTAAAAGGAACTTGTTTTTATACGGAACAAATGGCTTGCACAGTTGTATTCTCAGTATCATAAACTATAGGCTTAAAGCCTACATTAACACAGATAGGTGCAGTGCTCTTATAAGCTGTAATAAGTACGTATATCTAATGCGGCTTACATTGTGTAAATCTTATTCAATGAGTGGAAATAATTAGCTGATTATTTTATTGTTACAAAAGTATTAGCAAATAAGAATTTGATAGGTATCTAAATAAGACGGTTTTCATTAAAATAAAATAAAACAAAAACCCGAAAATTTCAAAACGAAGTTGCGTGAACACGCTCACGACTCACGAGCAAAAGCAATCACAAATTGTGTGCATTAAAACAATACACATACATAACAATCACGTCTTTATCCCTTGTAGAGTAGGCAAAGCGGTAACGGCCGTAGAAATACCAGCTCTATCGCCACGTCTGACAAATATTTCAGGAGCGTTTCAGAAAAATAATGTACCTAGCGCAGGCTGTCGCCTAACATTGTAAACCCCCGATATGCCCTGAATCGCTACTTACAACACCCGCGGGCAAAGAAGTGATGCTACTCTCAGTCAGCATCACACGATGTGAACAAAACATACAAGTGAGTATAATGCGTGTGTACTTAGCTTTCCAATCCAACACTCCACTCTAATTGCAGAGTGCATTTCCTACTCGAGCCATTTGGTAACTGTACATAACTCAACATCTGGGGCGGTGCGGTATTGGATAACCGTAAAATACCAACATAACAGCAATAGCAATACAACAATAATACCATTTCTATTAGTAAATAAGGTGGCTAGTTCCACTGTGCCCCGATTCTCTTATTTTTGGTCATTGTAACGCCGACAACAATCAACTGTCATTCTATTGCCACTGTGATATTCTGAAATTGTCACTCAGCAGAATACGAAACTACCAAAACCATCCAACTGCCACGCGATCGATATACCTACAGTTGAAACGATTTTCTTTTAGTAGGTTTAGACACAGGAAGTTTAGGTACAGGAACTTTAGTTACCGCAAAAAACATCCAGAGCGAATTTGGAATACAAAGATGTAGATTTTGCTTGTTAAGCATTTCAAGATTGTCGGATTTAAAATTTCACCCATCCATCTACTAACCTATAGTCTTTAACGTCTAACAAACGATAAGTGATTATTTCCAAAAAGTGATAGGTACGGAAGTTGGTGGATTACTTTGGAACACAGTGGAATTTCTTACGAACGACTGGTGCCCAAGGTATTACTGGTTATAAATAGAACGCTTTCCTAATACAACTTAGATTGAGATTAGCAAACGATGTTATGTAATGTAATTTATATGCTTGTTTCATTTCGCACAGAATTCCATTAGGTTTTTGTCCAGATTTCTTGCGGTCTCATGCAGTGCGGCTAAAAAGAAACTGAATACAAGATGTCTGCAGTGCGAAAAACTACAGTTGCTTGTAGGAAGCTATTTGGTAGCCGCAAAAAAGTAAGTAGTAAGTACAAACAAATAGCGCTACTGTAATGGCGATTCGATGCAAACATTTATGGTGCCGGATTAGAATAACATCACCCAATTTCTACCTGTGGGTGTCATAAAAGAAAAGGAGGCAAGGTATGCGGATACGGGATGTTGCACACTGTGCTTACCGAACCGTCTGAAGATACAGGCCCGATAAACTGTATCTAGTGATAAAGTTTGATGATTTACTAGATACAGTTCATTTCAGAACTACAAAAAAGAAAACTTCAACACAATCAAGTAACCGGAGATAAAAAATCCTCGTCATTGTGACACTGTCATGCTTCTCTTCAGAAACAATCCAAAACCACTAAAAACGTGTGGTCATTTCAAAATCGTCTCCCTATCAAATTAAAGAACAGTTACGGTCAATAGTTTTTGTAGCAACACAAAAGATTTCGTAACCTAATAGTTTAGGAGATTCAATTCAATCTATTGTGAGGTGGACTGTGATTCCGACGTTTTGTATTATCGGAAAGGTTTTCTTTTTACGTGGACGATCTTTTTAAGAACATATAAGTTCGGAATCTTCAGTTGTTAGCGTTTTTCCAATTTTTTATTGTGTTAAGCAACTGGTAATTTTGAAGTGAGTAGGTAGAAAATATTAATATACATTTTACAACGAATTACATTATCATAACGATACTCATCTATATTTACAAAGTGCCTAAATATTTCACATTTCAATTACAACTAACAGCTTTCGTTAATTAATGAGCACGTATCCCACCCTCCGAGCTCTAAAATGGCCCGGGCCTTTGATGTTCACCTCCCCAATGATAAATAGCGCTCTTACGCCTCTTACCGCTATCGAAATATGAGCGGATTATACTATTTTTGGCTTCGAGAAAACAAAAAGAGCCAGTAACAACAGTTTTACGTGGCTTTATGCTACCAGGATACGGTAGTTAACTCTTAAAGACATACGCAATGGGTTTATGCTTTCAACGGGAGCTGTGAGGGGCTATTCGGTATGTGCTACGGTACGGTATAAGTTATTTGGAAGTCTGAGCTTTACTTATTTTCTGCTTCGAGTGAGGCGCTGATAGTCCCCAGTAATACCTGTGTTTGTGAGTACGACGAACCCAAATATCTAAATGCAAATGTAACGAGTTTTGAATCTATTCCAAACTAATTCTAAGACGTTGCTGTGTAACCAAATACGAGAAAATTAAATGAGAAGAAATAGTTTTTCTAAGACGATCCAAAGTAAAGCAATATGCAATGCTACAAACACTGTCCTATGGACATATTTATATTTATTTTTCAATGATAAATCCTTGCACGGTTTTATCGATTATACTGTTGATTTTGCCTCGTACATATCGTAATTTGTCATGCTTAATTTTCTACTAGATTTATTTCCTTCTTTCTATAATCTGTAATTTTTGATTTTATTGCGTATAGGTATTATTGTATTGTTAATTGACGTTTGAATTATTATTGTTTATTATGACCACAGTATCCAGTGATATTGAATTAATTTATTAATTATCTAGCTTTATTTATTTGTTTTTTTTTTTATAATTGTATTGATATATGGGTTATGCCTGGAATAAACTAATTTATTATTATTATTATTATAATTATTTGTGCCTATCTGATTCATTCGCCATATTGTAGAGTACCTACATGACTTTTCTACTACTTTCCTATTAATATTAACCCACCTGCCTAATCTACCGATTCTAGTCCACCTATTTTACATGCTGATAGACTTGTTGATACATCACATATGCATTAAGTTCAAGTGCTTTTTAAAGTACCTGTTATGGCAATGAACATCAGATTACGGGGTATTAAAATTACAGAGAACATTCACAGCTCAGCGTGTCATTAGGAACATCTGCATTCAGATTTAGAGTGAGAAGATGAAACACTAGTATTAACAGTAAGTACAGACAGGCAGATAGTATCAGAGTAAATAGTATAGGTAGGTAGGTTTCAGGCACATGCTGTAGTAAGAAAAGACTTGTAAATATGCGATACAAATATAAAGGCAAAATTGTTCATCAACACAAAATGCGAAAAGAATTACAGGTCTGTGTGTGTATATATCTATATATGTATAAACAGTTTTATGCGTTAGCTTCTGAATTATAATGTGTACCTATTGGTATTTAAGTCGTGGTAATATAGTAATTTCCTTGTTGCTTTATAACGTTATTATATAATTATGTTATGAATAAGTATTAAATATTATATGCGATACAAGGTAAATATTTATTAGCTGGTATAGTACTTTTCAATGTAAATAACCGAAGCGACCTAGAATTCAATAGATTAATACTACTTACCGATCTGGCATTGAACTTCCGACGACAATTTAGACAAATGATTTAATTTCCGTGCACCATCAATCATCATATTCATTACACTAGCAAATTGTTTATTTTCACATTTTTTGTTAAGGTAGAATATGGTATAAGTGATAAGTACTTCAGACTAGAGACATTAACTATGGCCATTCTAAAATCTATGGACGCTTTGACGGCACTAAGTTTTCTAGATTTTTGTCATTGTAACGCCATTGAAACTCAACTGTCATTCCATTGCCATTATGATTTTTTACACTTCAAACTGTAAACAGACAACGAAACTACCAAAATCATCCAACTAAGATCCAATCGACATCCAACTGAAACGATTTTCATTAACAGACGGGGCGAGATGCTTATGTTCGGTGGATGACTCTTTCAAAACTTAACTTTTAAAAGGATCTAGTAATAAAATTATGCAAAGTTACTATTACTAACAAACCTAACAATTGAATAGTTATTAAAACTTTATTCTTTGTTTCTGACGGTAAACCTAATGCGACGGGTCAATGATTCAAGAATCCAAGCCGATGAGGTCACCTCACAACTAATTACTGTATCTCAGCTAAGGTTAGTGCCTTCTCATAAACAGTTTTAATGAGGGAGGCTACCTGGCCTTAGAAAGGCTGAATGTAATACTTGATCCTCCTAACACTATTAAATTAGGCGAAGAGGGAGATTGTATGAAAAGGACTGCCAGACGGAATAATTGCGTCTATGGTTCCTGATTTCTTAGTTACCTAAGTGGGGCAGTTCAGATAAATAAAAAAAGTGGTACTGTTGTCTGATGCCTAGCCAAGTCAGATATAATGAATTACGAATTTAAATATATGTTAAGGTATCCAGACACCTTTGTGAGGTACTTATCTTCCTGACAGTGGCGCTTTTAACACAGCACGTAAGGAGGCGAATGAGGAGTATAAGTGTGTTATTTTATTCCAGACAATAATAGTAAATATTGGAATTATTGCCGCGGACTATTATCATAATATATATATCATCAAAGGAATAATATTAACAAACGAAATTTTTTGACAGGAAATACGACAAATCTTCGAGGTTTTCCTAAACACAAAACATCATTTATATGAACGCTACAACAATAGAGAAAAGGCATTCTCAAACCCAAACACGCGGATTTCATTCAACAAAAGGATTAGGAAATGACAACAGAAAATCAACAAAACACCGTAATCAGTGACTTAAACCCTTAAACCGTTTTACGGGTCATATACGGACCCGCATATTTCATAAGTACTTATGTGAATTTCTGGCACCACTAGTAATCCGGTATAAACCAGCATTTCATTGCCGTGTGATGATGGGGCAGATTAACTAATGGCCAAGTCTGGAACATTAATTGAATTCAAACGAGGGCTAGACCATGCCCTGTTGAACAATTTAATCAAGACCTTACTAGCTCCTGATTTAGTGCCCTTGCTCAGTATTTGATTTACTGCTCGGACTGAATGTAGCTCTTGCAAAACTTTGATTAAAGGGTATTTGCTCCATGTCTGCTAACATTATCATTTACCAATACGTGAAATGGTAACCGAACTGACTCGTGACGTGCTCCACTTAGCAGCTTTTTAATGACCTGGAAGCTATTAACCTTTAAATGTCTCGAAAATGTCACAATGGTTAAGTTCTGTATTTTTTTATCTGACCAAGGCAGCAGCTCGACTTACCAATCTACTTCTTCAGCTGTTTAAAAATATATATTTGTATGAAAAAGCTACTCTCGACTGCTCGACAGCTTATACGTAAACATAGGCCTTCCGAAAGCAAATTGCGCAAACGTGATATCAAATACGAATCTTGATCATAATCAATGGTCATCTCCGAAGGCCTTTGAATTTATGCCTTTGCTTCGATGCATCTGTCGACCTCCAAACACCACCATAATGTTTGGGTTCTTACGAAATTTAGTACACAGTAATTGCTGCAAGTTCCTAACCTCATCAAAAGTCAGTAATCAACGAGTGTTTAGTGGTCGTGCACGACCCATCACCGACGTTTCCGTCCATAAAAATTGTATACACGAGAAAAAAACCTTTCCTGTTTTTCAAGTAGCACGTCATTACGTTCAAGAACAAAATGGCTGTAATTATACTTATTTATAGTCACGTTGTTTGTAACACAACACAGTGACCCACTATGCTTCAGGCAATTTTCATAAGTTCCAGTAAGTCCTATTCTTATTTTGTCTTTGTTTGTTCACCTTTCTAACTAGTTAGGTACGGCTTTCTTATCTCGGTCTCGCTTATTATCTTGTATGAACTATGTCACGTCATTACAATACAAAAGCCCATTAACTATAGGTATCTCAATGTATGCAGTCGCCATTACCAACATGTTTTCAATCCTGTCCACGTATAATACGTGGACTGACGCGTAGGTGCTCTTATCTTGACATCTTCATCACTGAACTGTTGTGACCTGTATTTACGATTACTATTAGATTTCTTTTTAATATTTGATATTCTGACATGTGGTCAATACTTGCAGCCTTGACTTCGGCGCATATGGCATTGGTTTGTCATTATATCGACTTTGACTCACACGCGTGTAGCACAACGAAAGGAAAATATGCATGATCAATTGATTTCACACGTTGAATTTATCTAGAAACAAATCGGCCTCGACTTCTCAGATTATTGAACAATCGTGGGCGTACAAGTTTGCTCAAGAAAACTCAGTCACAAGAGTTAGGTGTGAAGATGCTAAGCTACTTATACAGGATGTATTTGTACAGGTGAGAAATAAACTGTTTAATAACTATAACACAGAATGTTCTTATGATACAGAACGAATTAATTTCTGCAAAAATCACGTGTCGAAAAACATAGGAACCTATTTTTTAAAAATACTATTTTGGACCTCCGTCGATCAGCTGCTCGATTTACTATGGGTTGCCTAAACAAAACCAAAATAATCTTGATACCTAACGAATGAATTTGTGCAAGGTCCACGTGTCGAACATATGTACATACCAATATTACCAATTAAAAAATATGGACCTCCGCCGATCAGCTGTTTAATATGGGTCGCCGAAACAAAAGCTAGTATATATTGGGTTTCATGAATTTTGGTGAATACAGACTATGGTTTACGAAATTTGTACACATTTTACAAATACTGCAGTAGTGTGGAGATTAAAGATTCTGTCGGCGTGCCGAGGGTCAGCAGTGTTCGTGGAAGTTCTTGCCGAGTTTCGCAACAAGTTACCGTCCCACGTTCTCCATCAATGTATTCACCGCTTGATGCCAGATGATAATGAAGCATCTATTAAAGTACTGCTCATGGGCGGGATGATTAAAACTTCATTGTAACTTTTATCATTGAACTTCTGGCCTTGGTTACAACGAGCGAAAGTAAGTTCTGCTATATTAGAAAAGTTTTACTAGATTGGGTTGTTTCCATGAAAAGCGCTGGAAAGGATATAATCGAATCAGTGACGCACTCATTCATAGTAGAATAGTTTGTTAAAGATTTCTGGTTGACTTACTGCGAAAATAAGCACACCGGGCTTAAAGTCTACAATATTTGAGTCGGTTCTATAAAAAAGCTAGGGGGTAGGAGACAGAATCCAAATAGGGGAAATACGAAATACAAAGGCATTCACTTCGGTTGCTCTGCGCCTCACTCCATTTCCATACAAAATTGATGCGAGGTACGGGCAGGAAATGGTGAGTGCTATACTCCGACGATACATACAATGCGACGGTATCTCAGCCAAGAGCATTCGTCAGAATCAGACCCTAGTCCCATTCTACCATACGACACGAAGTTACAACACCGCTCATGGCTCATGCAGTCTAGACGATAATGTCATTAACTTCATAACAAGACGGGATGTTGCATTTCAATTTGAATAATACAACGCAAGAGAATAGCACTTTTTTGCATGCTGCGTCTAATAAATAAAGATGTTGCCAGTCGTCTGGGTTGTGTGACCAGCAAGAGAATACAAATGGACTTATTAAATACCACTCAGTCACTATAGCAATGTTTAAAGAAAAATGTAACTACGGTATTACAACTCATTTAAGTCGTCGAAAGCAATGGACAACCGCGCAAATAGCTTCCTGAAAGCCATAAACGTGTGTAGCCTATAAATATTAATGACAAACACCGATTCAATAACCGCAGTCGGGTCACCGCCCTTTGATCTGATTGTCAGAACCCCATCTCGTATACCCAAGGAATGTTTATGAATAGTACTGAGTCCAATAAAACTAAGCACATAGAAGAAGAATGCGAGAATGACCTACATGATGGAACATACAAAAACAATCAATCATAAGAAGTAGCCGCCGATAGATGAAATTGTAAGCATACCAGCTTGGTATATTTACAATAAACATCGTTAGCCCAGATACATTTATTAATCTCCATACGAGAACATGATCGTTTTCGGGGCGTGAGCGTGAGCGCAATGCTAATGATACGAGTATCTTATTTATTGCCTACGCCAATACACAGACGTAAAATGTTTTTTGGAAACTGCGCCAGGAACACGTATGAAAGTATCAGCGATTGAGATAAGAAAGCCTGCTAAGCTAATATAATCGTTAACCTGGAAAATAACGATATACAGCGGCAGTCTATTGCACAAAAATACAGGTGTGGATCATTTTACAAGACAAATGACACGAGGTAATAATTATTGGATGATGTATTGTTGAATCATTGTTTGTGAATACATAAATGTTGCTAATCATAAATACGAGAATGGCAACGAGTATAAGACTGTTGCATTCAGCATGATGTCAACAAGGAGAATAAATCGGAACTAAAGAGATTGAAAGGGTCAGCGTACTCTTAACTATAAGTGATCGTTCTCCAACATACAATAAGAGCGAATTAAACGCTATTGTGGGCACGATTGGATTTCATCATATCATCAACATTATAATGTGTTTAGCTTTATCAATACGCGTTATTGAATAATATACTACGGCTATTAATTCTAGCTCAATTGATAAGCGTGGAGCCTTTATTTTTTAACGTAACCCAGGACGTCATTGTACCATACGATTGCTTATGGTAAAACAAAAGTTAAAATATATTAAAGTGTCTCGTCCAGGGATATTTATTTAGACAACTTTGACAGCTTTAATGGTGTCCATGTCCATCTCGTTCTCCGTTGATTTGACAAAGTCTACAGGCCGTACATGAGCATGACCATACATAGACGACATAAGGTTGATGGACTCTCCTTGCGAGCTGATACAATAGCGAGTGAAAGTTACTTAAGGACAACATCTGACCATTTCACAACTCGTTCTAGTGTTCGAACGATTTCGTCACGTTTGATTCAGACAATTTTTAAACGATTAGGTACATGATTAGGTACTTTAATTAATTTAGATAAGAATTAATTAGGTGCATGATTATTATGTTGATGATACCTATGCATTTAATTCTCAACTCTCCTAATTGGATCCATCAAAATCAACCACGATATCTTTTGTACAACAAAAATGATTACTACATTAATCGTTTGTTTTATCTACCACAATAGATGGAAAAATGATAAGCTTGGCAGTGATTTTATTGCGGGTTTTACCTGGAACGGAGCATATAGGTATTCACTCACTAACAACCGTGGAAAGCATCGAGGTTTCAAACGTAAATATTTGATAAAAGAAGTTGAGGCTATACGTAATTGGATTATACAAGAGAGTAGAGTAACAGCTCTCACTTCGTAATTAAATGAATAGTTGTGCGAATGGGAAGTATTGTTCTACGAGAAAGTAGCTTAGGAAAGTAATATTGCTTGTATGTGGACGATTTCATTGGGTTCGTTTCGTGACCAATATCGAGCTCACGCCTCTACTAATTAATACGACGGATTTGCTTGTCAATCTTTTTTGCTATGGCGTTTTTGCTAGTACAATAGTAGTAGGTACCCATTGATACTTTATTGTTATTTATGTAACTAAAAGGTTCGAAATACCGTGGGCCACGCTTGAGCACGTCTAAACTAGCGAAGTCATGTTAAAACTTGCTTGATATGGGTCGCCTAGGTTGATTTAACTTTTGACAGGAGCGTACGTACAGGATTTACAATCCCACGTTCTAAGTGATTAGTATTCAGTTGTAATTGTTTTGGACAGTATTTAATTACTTTATCAGGATTCCTGGTAAACATGTGGCGAAATGGGAACGTCTGAGATAAGAAACAATGGGCTTTGTTATGATGTAAGTAATTATTCTAAAATAAGTTTTCAAATAGTCTATGTCGGGTTTAGTTGAGTGTATAGGTAAGTGCGACCGTCACACTAAAATCCCCGTTTTGCCTGCGCTGGCAACCCCTCTGGAACGGTATCCCCGTCTCGCTTCCGCACCGATCTCACCCTCTTCTATGGCATCGTGGGATAATTAAATATTTATGCCATCACAGGCTGTTCCGTCAAATAGAACGGCTACATTACAATTTATAAGGATAAGTTAAAAATAAATTTGTGGAGTAACATGCCTGTCTGCCTATTGTCCCACATATTTACGTATCACCAAACCTAACTATCTACTTGCATTGTTTATAAAGCTCAATTGCAGAGATTTTATCAGATAAAATTTTCCAGATAAGTAAATTGGAGCCCAATCGTTTGATTGCTTTCTTAACAAATAAAATCCCTGCTCGAAGAATTGTTGCTTAGAGCAAAATATCGTTTATAGTTAGGCGTGGTGTTTATAAGTTAAGAATGATTTACAATAAAGAACTTACCTTAATTATTGTTAGTTACTGATGCAACAAACACATCCCGTTGATGAATGTAAACACTATCACGAATCTCTAGTTAATAATAACGCAACCGGCACCACCGAAACCGTTAACCACAGTTCAGTAATGACAGATCCGGCAAGATTTATAAACACTCACTAGCACTGGTTCAACAATGACCGAAAGACAATGCGTTGTTGCAGAACAGATGACACTTCATTATATATTAGACAAAGCTCGGGTACGTGAAGCTTTTTTTGGCGAGGAGACGTGCGACTCCGTCGACGGCTGAGTGAAGACTGCATCAGTCAGACGGGCGGTGAAGGAGGGGGGCGCGGGAACCACCCAGCAGGGGGGCGCGTCGACGATGGAGCTGGCTGCCTCGCTGAGGCAAAGGCGTCGAACCAACCGTGTGTCACTGTCGCTGATATGATAACGAATTGTATACAGAACTCCGTATCACACGTTACCAAAAAGATGAATGACCTTTCTTGGAGGAAAAGTTAAGTAGATTGTGGGAATTAGGTTCTGATTAGATTAAGGTTTCAAGAAAACTTGTGCTTTAAACTTTATTTAGGTAAGCAGATATTTTTCTTCTTTGAACAAATCCTAGAAATTTAAATACCCAAAACTTGAAAATAGATTGATTAACTCAGAACTGCCGACAATAATAGCAGAACAGATGTATATTATCAAAAGGACTAACAAAATAAACAAAACGAAGGATAGAGATGTAGGCGAAATAATAAATCTTTCGGAGCAGGTCTGTGAAGGGGACGACGGTGGTGTATTGAAAGTTTTTATAATGGTCTTGGGTTTGAGGTTCCATACGCTAAAGATCAAAGCGGTACTCGGAACAAAGTCCGACAAGAACGAAAATTATGATAGGTCCAAGATCAAGAAAACATACAAAGAACAGAATTTTCGACTAATCTTTTTGAAGTTCAATCTAAACTAAAACTTTGAATAGACGAGACAAAATTAATTTCGGTTTGCATGTTTCTGTGACTAAATAGGTGATTTCTTTCACAGAAAACATATTCCAGTACTCTTTTTCTCAACTCTCTCGTGTTGTCTACCGCTGCTCGTGCCAAAATAAACAACGCGACAAAAACTAATCCGTCCTTTTGCTTTACGTAATTTAAGTTACATATGGTTGAGATACCAGAATAGGCCGGCTGCCAGTTGGTAGGGAACGAAGTATTTTTAAAGTGAATCATCAAAATATTTTCGAAACGCGGTGAGGTAAATCAAAACAAAAATCGTGAACCAGCAGTGTTGGAACATCGACAGCTTCATTTATTATGACGGTCACATTTTGTTTATATTCCATTTTAGTAGCTCTATTAAAAGGTGGACGAAACCACAAGCGACCGTAGCTTTTATATTTTTAAACCGAACATTCATCTCGGTAAAAGGAACCAGACTCCTGCAAATGTTTTGTTGTAGGGCTAAATATATCAGTAATTGTGGATATTGCCTTTTACCCCAACTTTCCGCTCGCGAGTTCTATTTTTACTGAAGTCGGTGATGTGACAGAAGATGGATTAGATTATAACAAATCTACATACTGGTTCCCTTCTAATCAACTTTTGCAATATATAATAAAATTTTCACGGATGTTATGGAGGTCGAGTCGATTCGATCTTTTGCTGGTAACCGTGTCTGACTTGACCGGATTCTAAGCTAGAGCGAAACAATAATGGGAGCACATTTGTATTCCACCATTCAAGTAGTCCTAAAGCATATGTTATTCGTTATTGTCGCCTGGTATTGCCAGCCGTAAACTTTACGATCCCAACTCCAGAGCTGCATTGTGCTGCTGTAGTTTCATGAGAAACAGCTCACGCAGCGATCCAGTTACACACTTACTTGTAGATACACATGCACATATCCCGTTTTAATGAATGCACTGTCGCTGATTCATAAACTCAGTCGTAAAATCAAAGCGGTCAGTCGCCCGGCAAATGAGTTCTCAGCCCATATGTAATAAAGTAATGATAAAGATAAACTGGCCTTATTTTTTAATTAGATATACTGCTTCGCAGCTATATTGAGGCAGTTAACAGTATTAAAGCTTAATATAGAACTGGTAGCATTTATGGTGATTGGTGTTATATCAATATATTTCAAATTGTGGTGGCTGTTGTAGGTGTTTCTAATAAAAGCTTTTTTTTTTCTTTTTTCGTGTGAGACACCGAGTCGTTCAACGACCCGATGAACCCTAGTGTCAGAATTTTTCAACCGCCTTCTACAAGTAGCAGGCTTCTGACATGGTTGTGTAACGACCGCCGTCTAAGTGATCATAGACAGCAGCCGGGAACCTACGGCTTAACGTGCCATCCGAAACACGGAACCATCTTACTTACGGACAATCGGGTGGTTCAGCCCGCAATGTCCTAACCAGACTGGGAACAAACTCACAAAGTGATAAATATCAAATTTGTGAGTGACCCACCGAGAATCGAACCCGGGACCGTCTGCGTCAAAGGCAGTCGCACTACCACTGCGCCACATCGGTCGTCCGCTTAATAAAAGCTTAAATGAAATAAATAAATAAAATAAAATTAATAAAAGCTTGAGTGATGTCATGAGAGAAAATTACCTCAAAACGTCCTAATATTTTACGTAAGGAAATTACGAAAGGAGGGACGCTATGACGCTAAATCATTCCACAGCATTCAATGACACAAGTTTGGTACATTTGAGTTGAAATGGAACAGCGATAAATTAGAGTCAAGCTGAAGTGACGCGCAAGATGTGCAAGTAAGGAGATCGGTTTTGTTGCTCCAAAGATCGTTTAGCTTTAAATATCTTCGGAGTTGTGAAGGGGGAATGGATTTTATAACGATGCGCAAGAATGTAGAGCGTGGGCTGAGCAATAACAGATGGAACATTACGTACGATTTGCCTTTCCGAAGATGTCATTAATGGTGCATCCTAGATTTAGACTTCTTTACAATTATGGAAACGAAACTGATATCCTGCTCTACAAGATGTATAATTAAACGAATGAGATAACTCCTGAGTTGTGTATGATGAACAATTTATTTTATATTTCGATAGGTCAACAAGAACAAACGGTGTGCCACGCTGTGCGAAAGTTAAGCGTCCCCGACAAAGTTAGCGCAATAAAAATATACGGGTACCACGCCCAAAAGCCGCGAAAGTGCTGTGTGGTACCTTACAATCGATAGTCGATATTTAGGCAATTCAGAAATAGAAGGTAGGTAGAGATAGGCCACCTGAGTCAGGTTTGATAGAGAAGAATTCGAAAACTGGTAATTCAAAGAGTCCTATAGACGCAATGTTGTTCTCTGGTACAGTGCTTACAACTTTTTCTTTTCTTATCGATAAATTATCATCGATTGATGGTCAACAGTCAACGCTAAATTGTATAGGTTGGCGGCACGGCCTCTGTTCTGTTTCGCCCGAATTCGCTTGTTGTGTATCGAGGCGACACTTGGTAAGCAAACATAAACAAGATTTATGGCGGATCGGCGTGTGCGGCAGGTCCTTAAACTGCGTCGAACGTTCCATCAAGAGATCATATGTATCGATTCCTTTTGTAGCAGCGGGTTGCGGCTCCTTTGAAGACATGTGTGTGTTCTTGGCAATTTTGTTCGCATATTCATTTAACAATCGAACGATCGCTTCTGAGAACTTCCTTACAGCTCTTTAATTTATAATCTCCATTGTTTGTTTACTTCGTATGCAGTCACATTTACATACAGTTTCAACGTAATTAGAACTTTCACATCTAGAGTTAATTGTCGAGCTTTGATGTCACCTTCACTGCCATAACAACATCCGTACTCCCCATTCAGTCCATTAGACACTCCGGCGTAATCGAGTTATGGAAAGCACCCACTACAAAGGAGTCCAGTATTAATTTGGATTGGTGTTCGGTCGTATACATGACATGTGTTAAAGCCAGCTACACATTACAGACGGTTGCACAACGAACTCGTATTGCACGTGCTTTATCGTGACGATCTTACGCACAAATGTCAATAAACGTACCATTAATCTTGTTACATGAAACTGGTAATCTATACTGGAAAGTGTTATACGAGTGGATTATCCAACAACCGGTTGACCAAGTATGAATTTTTCATATTTGAGGTTCAAATTTGTTCGTCCAAAGTTGTAGTTCGCAAACTAACTTGGAAGTAATTGGGTCACAGCAAGAAGAGGGAAGATAATAAGGACGAGAACACTTAATACGATGGAGATGAGGTTCATCAGGAGAAATTGTTGAAGACTATAAAAATATTTAGACGCCATCAAGTGCTAGACCATAGTAATGAGACTTAGGTACTTACCCATATAACACTTTAATGGACAGATTCTAAGCAAAGAGTAGGTAGTACACGAAAATGTTTGTGTTTTGTAATCTGGGGGCACGGCAGTGCCCCCGCCAAGTCGAGCTAGAAAGCGGCACAGCCGTACCATCCTTTTCTCGAAGCGGTTCAGGCCATTTTCAACACCTTATAACTTTCTTGTGGATAAAACAAAAGACTTGAAACTTCAGGAATCAATCAAAAGCCCTGTAGATACGGTATATTTCAAATTTCGTTCACTTTGAACCAGTGGTTTAGGAATTATAGCTAGTCAAAGTTCTTAATTTTGTCACTGACTGACTGACTCACTCACTCACTCACTGACCGATCATCAAAATTCTAAGGCACTTCTAGCAGACATAGAGACTTCTAATTTAGAATATAATTTGGGTTTAGTGTATAAATCAAGGAAAAACTTAAAAATCTAGCAATTTCAATGCAGTTTTCTAGATAAACCGATAGCATAAATAACTTTGTAATTCCATAGAAATGTACTGTTTACCAAGTTATATTTTGCTGTCGCTCCTAAAATACTTTGTTTTGGTCCAGCAAAATAATCACAGATGTCGCTGTTAGTTTCCAATATGTATGCCTATGCTATAACTATACATAAAAGTCAAGGCCTCAGTCTGAATAATGCGCTGATGGATATATTATTATGTTCAGCTGTATTCACATCTGGTCAAGCTTATGTAGCACTATCAAGAGTAACAAGTCTGGGCGGCTTACATTTTATAAACATAGACTTTGGAAGTATTAAAGCGCAAGAATCCGCAATTTGTGAATACAATAGACTAAGTAGCATTTACCGTCCAGACTTGGCAAAAATCATTACTACAAAGATTCCGAGAAAACCACGTAAAGATAGAGAGTGGGCTATGAGAAAAACCGTGGCTGAGGCTCAAGAAATAGAGCCGCAAAAGAAAAAAAGGAAGACTTCCTACAAAAAGAAATGAGATCCCCTCAAAAACATTAATATATTTAAAAAAAACCAAGTCTCGCTACTGAGCTGTTCAACCGTAAAAAGGTATGAGATCCATTTGAAACCAAGTCGGCTATCGATTTGTTCATTCCCCACTTAAGAGATCTATCTTAATTAATTACGTAATTAGTTAATAAGCATTATTTTATAGTGACCATATCAATATTTTCAATATATTTTAATGTTTACAATAAAGTGAATGACTTGGCAATCGCACTGAATGTATTAATTTTAATATGTATTATACGTTAACCTTCTGTTCTAGTGCGATGGCTAAGTCATTCAAGTTATTGTAAACATTACAATATATTGAACATATTGATATAGTCACTATAAAATAAAGCTTATTAACTAATTACGTAATTAATTAAGATAGATCTCTTAAGTGGGGAATGAACAAATCGATAGCCGACTTGGTTTCAAATGGATCTCATACCTTTTTACGGTTGAACAGCTCAGTAGCGAGACTTGTTTTTTTTTATATATATTAATATTTTTGAGGGGATATTATTATTACTGCTAGACGTAAACCATACATACATCACGCCTTTATCCCTTGCGAGGTAGGCAGAGCGTTAACGGCCGTAAAAATAGGGTCGCTATCGCCACGTCTGATATTTTTTGAGAATTGTTTTCCAAGGTTGTTTCCGAAAACATCACTATAGTGACAGGTAGTTAGGCTGTCGCCTAAAAATTGTAATATACCAATACTTTCTCTAGAGTCGTTCGACTTGTCCCTTAGTCGCCTCTTTCGACACCCGCGGGAAGCATGTGGGATTGTGGGGTGATGCTTTTTTAAGTAGACATCACACGGCAATAATAAATGTACTTATATATTAATACAAAAATTACATCATATTGGATGTAAGTACATACCTAAGTAAAGTCTAACTATCATGATTTTTCGCTAATTTCACATAAACAGGCCAAAGGTCAGCATAAGAATATAAATTGTATTGCTTTGACTGCCAAAGGTATTACAGTTTTTATTCATCCGTAAAACATGCAGAAATGTAGAATGAAAACTCGTGATTTAACGAGGTCTCGTTCTATATTTCAATTTAAAAGCGACCTGAAAAAGACTAAGAACGTATCCAAACATTGGTTGAGTGAGCTGTTTGAAGTCAGAAAAACGAAGTAATTTAAGAAACGGTGTTGTAAGGGGCTTTTATAGAAGGCATTTTACACAGGCATCTTCTTTTATAAGAAAAATATTTAATGTATTAGCTGCTTTTTTTTCCAGGGGTATTCAGGTAGGAATCACTACTACTAAAACTAACTGAAGGCAACCAATATCATGGCTATAACTAAGTTATAGATACGTAATTCAATCGATTTTGATAGTCCGTAGACATTCTGCCTAGCTCGTTAGGGATCAATACGTGAGTCTATGTATGCAGGGGAGAATAATAATACTTTATGGGAAGCCTGTTGAGTGAAGGTGAGGGTGGGTTGAAAAGTATGCGAAGCTGCATTCTGAACAGAATGGCAACAGCTGGGTAGGGCGTAACGGTCCCGGAATACCGCGACCGGCGTAAAGAATTATCCATTCCCTTGCTCAACTTTTAAAGGCTACTCCAGTTGGAAGAAAGAAGAAATTTTAAAGCATAAGCAAGTAAAAATCGATTAAGGATCAATTTACTTTTTTAACATACATATATACGTACACATATCACACCTTTATTCCTGGCGGGGTAGGCAGAGCAATAACGGCCGTTAAAATACGTTTGCTATCGCCACGTTTGACAAAACATTGTAGGCAGTTCAGATGATTCATGTATCACTGTAGTGACAGGTTGTCAGTTGTAAAGCACATGAAGTCCCTAACTCCAGCAGCAATATAAAATAAGCTTCCAAGGGATTGCAAATCACAAAGGTAGATAAGGACTTTCTGTTGTCCTGTTATGTCAGCAGTTAAACAAAGTTTTTTTCAACGAAATTCGGGGATCAAAGGCTCCTGAGGTAGGTAACCCGCAAAACAATGGCGTCTGTTTTTTTATAAGAATGATGATGATATCATACTTCATTCATGGCGGTCTTCAAAACCATATTAGAAACATCAAATAATATGTAATGTTCCGTGACGGTTTTATTAATTACATTTTATTACTGATTCCACGGTACCGAATAGTTATTGGATATTGATATTGTTAAATCAATTCTTACATTGATCTTTGAGTCGACGAAAGACCCCGAATTTGTTCTATTTCATGGTATCTATTTGCCATAACAATCAAACCAAACTAAAAATAATAAAGCATTAAAAAGACGAGAATTTCGAGTCAGACACTAGATTAATTTGGAATGATTGATGCCTGGATAACAGACAGATCAATTTATTATTCAAATATTAAGTTAACCGAGACGAAAGCTTAGAAAAAGCTTTGAATCCAAAAGCTCTTTTAACACCAAATTGTGCTTACGTTGTGAAAACAACTCTTTATGTAAACGTCAATGCATCAATTTCAACTTCGGGTGTACTTTGGCCTGAAACCTCGAAAGGTCATAAACCTTTCGAATTGAAAGTCATTGTTTGAGCCATGAAGAAATAACACTAGTAACAGTTGGAGACCGTTGTTCTTTAATATACTAAAGCCTATCCTGAGTATTCAGTCAAAAGTCAACGTTTTAGATATTTTCTAAAAACAAACTAAACGTTAAAAATCAAAAGCTGTTATTTTGAAAAGAAGATACCATAATAACTACTAATCTATTGTATTAAATTCAGAATAAAATTTATTCAGTGCTCGATCCTCAGCTAATTAAAAGAGATACAATTTAAGACGACTTCAACCAATAGCAAAGTAAATGACGCAAGTAATCATTTCTAAAAACCAAATAAAATGTCACTCTTTAGAAGTAGGTAAGTATGTAGCATTGTAGATTTCTAAAAAGTGCAAAGTCATTCATGAATGTAGCATACGTATTTAATAATGGCTAAAATATTTGCAATATGGGACAAAAAGTTGAACGAACATCGCTGGATATCTAAAGAACCGAAACTTGGAGAAGATACCCACATGGCGTGGATAGTTTAAAATAAGCCTTTTAAAATATTGTTCATCACGTCTCCATATAAATAGACTGCCTTGCCTCTTCCTTGTCAAAGAACTTATGCGTCTGAAGATTTACTTTTTGTGTTGCATAACTGACAATGCGACGACGGATGAGCGAAAAGGAATTATTAATACTTTCGAGAGGAAAAGACAAGGAAATGCACTAAGTATAACTTTAGAATGTGCAAAGGGAGAGCAGCTTCCTACTGCGTTAAAGTTCGTTAGAGCAGGCAGCCAGACTAGTGGTTCCTTGGGAATGGGCTGCATCGTTCACCATACCATCTCTACCCTGCCTATTAAAGGAGGCCGTTGTCAAAAAGTGGACAGTTTTGGCCGCCGATATAACACAACGTTTTAACTTCGCTCGTGTGAATACTTGATTACAACTAAGTAACAAATAAAATGATAATTATCTTTTATTATAACGTAAAAAATCAGAAAACAGAATGTCAGAAAAGATTTTGGGAGACTTTCATGTTATATTTAGCTTATCCATCAATTCCTGTTGTTGCTGAGGCGGAAAAGGAAATATGCATGACTACTCTCCCTGAATCGCTCACTAGTTTCCTAAAGGTCCGAAAATAAATCAAAGTTTAGAAGCCGGATAGGTATTGGCGAATGTCGGTACTTCGTGATGCTTCGATCTTTTCAGGATAATTTTATACGAATGAACGTCATCCATCCTAAACACATTTAGGCCCGTATTTATGAACCGCTCTCAACTCTGAGATCGATCCTGAGTGCGACTTTGAGATGCTGTTAGTATTGTCTGACATTTGTCAAAACCTTTCTTGAGATCGATCTCAGAGTTGAGTGCGGTTTATAAAGACGGACTATAGAGTGTTGGCTAAAGTACCTAGATCTAAATACTGCGTCCAGTTCAAAAGCTGCTATGAAAATTTGTTCCTAAGGAACTAAAGAAAATGTTTCCCTCTATTGAATGAAGGGTACCTATGTGCGATAATAAATGTAACTCCTTAAACTCTTTTTTAACTTTTTTTAACTCCCTGCCTCACAGAAGGAGAATAATGCTCGTTCATATGCCTACCCTGCGGGCCTGTTCGAGAAACTAGTAGTTTCAGGTACTTCTCTTAGCACCCTCATCACATGTTTACCTACATGCTATCCCGGAGATTCATTTCCTAAACATGTAGTTATGTTAGATAGGTAATTAGCAAAATCAGTGCATTACATCGCCGGTTTTTGTTCAAACGAATATTCATTATCACTTGCTCAATGCCCTTGTAAAGCGAAAGATTTCCAATAAGCTATAGGAGATAAAAAATTGTTCAGAGAAAATAATTTGTAAAGCATTAGATAAAAATGAAATTTATGAATGAAAAATTTCGATTGCCTACCAACTCGTCAAAAATTGAATCATGCTCAGCTTTGACGTTAATAAAAGTGGCATACAAATTATTTAATTTGAATGACTGAATTTGATATTGTGGCAGATGAGTGCGAACGACGGCCTAATGGCAAGGGCAGACAGAACATTGAACCTTCGCTCTCGAGGGCAAACAGCATCAGCCTCAAGATTCTCTATGAAAAATGTGGTACAACGGAGTAAATAGAATCAACAAGGGTCTTAATGAGATATTTATAGCGAAGTCATTACTTTACTATGAAAGGTACGTTCGTGGGGTCAAATCAAACCATAAAAAGGGAGACACAGGAAAAAGTATGTAAGATTTACATCGAGCAGTCTCTCGAATCGCCCTTACACAGTAGACGCGGTAGAGCTATGGAAGAGGCGTCGTCGCCAGTATATTACGAAAGTAGCTGGTTCAAATCCAACTTGCGGTGGAAATTTTTTACCTAACAAGGGACGTGTTTGTAAATTTGTTATTCACATTATTTAGGCATTTTTAAGCTTTGACACAACATATGATCTTTACTTCAGCGGAGTAGTCCACCACAAGAAGAACAACAAGGCTATAATGAATAAGCTTTAAGACCCGTTGTTAATATGATTTCTACGATTCACTAACATGAGATTTATTGTGGCAGAAATTCTCAAGAGAACATTAGTTATAAGTTGAGTGGGACTGAATCAAATAAAATATTAGCAGAAGTGCACGGAGTCGTTGAACGGATATTAAAGATCCTTTTAGTTCATATAAACATTGCATATCTAGTCATACAGTACCTATAATATCAATCAGAAGCATGTCCCAAGGAACCGAAATATGGTTGAGCTGAGAAGTTTTCAAATATCTGGATTTTCACACTGAAACAACTTTTGCGGTACACCATAGATTACAAACTCTAGCTTTACCTAAGTACCTAGATATGCAGTGTGCTACAAGCTCTGCAACTGGCAAGTAACGTTTTAGACTAGAACTTGCTTGCTCATAAACTTCCAGATTTAGAACTTTGCGTGTCAACTCAGGCAGCGAGGAATAGTTGTCAAAGCTAAATAAAGCAACATATCTTACGTCACAGTAATGATGAGACGAAACAATAAATATGTCGTCAAAATAACTGTTAGCGTTTTAATTAATTTCGAAATTAAGGAATTGATAAATAAAATACATGTCGAGAAGTTTAAAAACAAGGTGATGAATCGTATTAACGACGATTTCCTTAATAAATCTGTTTGACGGCCGTATTTCAGACTACTAAGTGACACTCTCAATGGGAACTCGAGTAAGAAGTCATCATCATAATTTTACAGTATTTACCCAAGATGGTTTTAGTCCCTAAGCCCCTATTTTATTTACCATAATTTCAAGAAACACGACTATTTAATATGTAAGTCCTAAAAACGATATGAAACTTCAAATTCATACAGCTAACTTAATTAAACAAGTACCTATCAATAAAATTATCATAGAACTTGTTAATTTGTGTTCAAACATGGTGTAATTCTGTTAATCAACCTGTCAAATAATGTGTGGCATGATGGCAGTAATGACATGATCGATACCTTCCGTCCTTAAGATCAGCACGTAATCTCAGTCGGTAATTACTCAATTTGAGTCAATTTACTGGAGACAGGAGACGATGCAATCAAAGCGCCGCACCAAGATTAACAGACTCGAGAGCCTAATATTATAATACTACAGGCTACAAGTTGTAAGTAAAATTCGACATACATTACAAAGTCAAGTTACGAAACCACGAAAATGAAACAGCGCGGCTACGCAATGTACTAAGAATCTTACCTGTAGATTTGTAGCCTGTAGTTTCATAATATAGGGCACTGGTAGTACACTCCCATTACGCTCCTAATGAAACACTTACACTAAACGATACGAACGGATAAAGAGTGATAACGACAAGGGAAATGAGCAGAGAAAGTACAAGACGTCCTCAAATGGCAAGACATAAATAACAGCGAAAAACCATTAGGAATTCCTATGGCCACATAAAAAGTCGTCCATACACGATTATCGAGGCATAAATGTAGCGGAATGTGAACCATCGCAACCACACCCAGTCGTATATGGAGTTTACGGGCGACGAAGCGACGCATCAGCAAAGATAATTATAAACGGACGCGACCTAAATTCAGGCACACGTGAGTGACTATTTCCAGCAAATGGAAAGGTGGGTCTGGCAGGTATCTTTTGAAATAGCACCTCCGCTGTGACTACACAAACAAATCCATGTTTATGTCTACGCTTTAGAAATGCTCTACATATTTTGCGCTACATCTGTTGCAAACTGATATTGACAAAACAACGGCGGTTCCATTTTACCCCCAATTTTGCTCGAAATTGCGATGCACTGAAAGGAACCCCGTAATTGAGTATCCATCCAACAATAGCAGCTGCAGGCAGACGGGATGCAAATAACAAAAATCAATACGGCGAGCGAACGCAGACCAAGCTTGGGCACAAAATTAACCCTTACGATTTTAGCACATTTCATGCTGGGTTAGGAAATTTCGAATAGTAACTGTACGCCAACTGAAGTGCGCAATGATAAACTATTCAACCAGCGAGAACCAGACGGAATTCTCAGACAGCCAACACAAGTAAGTATACAAACAATAGATCATCGGACGTCCTGTCGGCGACGCTACTAGCCTAATAACTACCATCTATAGTTACTAAATCACTTATAGTCATACTTAAATGCATACTTATCACATTCTTACAAAGCCGTTCTTTGTTAGAACTTTGACGGCGCGGATTACTCTCGAGCTCAAGGCAGTTTAATTCGTAGTCAAGGCAGTTTAATTCCTAGTCAAGGCTTAATCTATACGTCTTGGTATGTAGCACATATGAAAGGTCTAAGTAAGTGGTTGAGAGACTGGGTTGGTGCTCGACAGCTCGACGGCTCGACGGACCTGTTGACCCAGTGCGCAGCGCCTGCGGGCAACACTACGCCTGCACCTGCATCCACTGTGCACATAGTACAATCGGCAGCAGCTCCAGTTAGGATGTCTTGCAGAAAACCGCTCTCAAAGACAGTGAAACAACTAGTACTGGTCAAAATTTCTTCTATCTTTTCGTTTATGAAACAAACAATCGGATCTTTCCTTCACTGGCGTGGAGAAGAAAAAGTATCAATAGGAATCTCGATCTTTGTGTGGATTGGAGTGTTAAGTAACTTTATATGACTCCTACGAGTATAGGCATGTTACCCCTAGACCTATTACCGAAAGATAAGTCATACTGGTTATCTACTTTTACAAATTGTAGTAAAGATAGAGCTCGTTTATTCTGAGCCTTTAAATGGGAACCTCATTCTGTCGTAGATAGCACTTCTAAGACAAACGAAACTCTAGTTTGCTTGCAACTTTGCGAAGTTCTGGATTTCAGCAGCACGGAAGCGGCTTCCGCCGTTATAGACTTTTTGTCATACGTTATGGCAGAAAATCAATGGAATACTGAAAATTCTTCAACGCTCCAACTACCAACCTACCGTTCGACTTGGCACAAGAAATGGGTCAATGAAATTTTATTTATGGGGGAACCATGAGGCACTAACAACAGAAACATAACAGCCAACGCCAAATACTTTTGTAGAATTGTGACAATTTTTTTCCACATAATTAGCTATTAGATGTAAATTGTTTTAAAATGACTTAGATCAGATCAAAATGTGATCAATATTGTGTCATATGCCTTTCTATTATAATGCCTGTATTAGTGATGCAACTTAAAACAAGTATCTATGACAGACGAAATAAGATACCTATTTGCTTCAAGAATATTAAGTGATCATTATTTACGTTTACTTGACAAAAAAGTAAAATCGTAGCTAAATTTTTAATTTAACTTATTTTTTGAAAGTTCAAAAAAAGCTGTAAAAAGGTATGTAACGACTTAAAATTCAAGGCCAAATGTAATAAAAGTACCTACGCGAAGAATTAGGAACTCCGTTTTATTTCGTCGGTTTAAAAAAGAGCATAAAGTATTTACGTAATAGAAAGCGACTGTTGGGCTCATGTATCTGACAGTCCATTTCGGGGACAATAAGCAAGGACCTCGATGAAACCTGGAGCTCACAAATTAAATTGAAAAGAGACATCGCCGCCAGGACAATGCCGCGGGTCCCCCAGCTAGATCTGATTAGCAATGTCTTTTGATAAGATAAAAAATACGACCAAAAGATTGTTTGGCAGTCGTTCTCTCAACTCAACTGCTTCCGTGGTCTTGCCTTTGGTAAAATTATTCCTAGTTTGGTTATTACATGGCGGAACCAACTCATTTGCAGACACTTCGACCACCGATTATCAGTATAACAAAATGGTTTCGGGCTTTGGGTGGCAACGGCTGTGCTGTCTAGGATTGATTCTCTCTACTGTTGCCTACTCTCATAGTAACGCTTCATCGTTCGCTGACACTCACCAGTAATTCTTTTTCCTCCTTAGGACAGATGTTATTTTAGGACTTCGAGTTCGACCAATGATAAAACTAAAGTTCAACGTTGATCCTATTGTTCGTAAAGAAAGTTAATGTTCCATTTTGCTAATAAGAAAGTTCTATGTCTTGATGAAACAATGGTATTCAAAGCTGTAGGTTAACGCTTAATTATAGAGCGCTGTGTTCCAGTTTCCGGACAAATTGATATGGGAAACTCACCGCGGAAGTTCCTTATTGGAACTATCGCTGATGTCATCCACGTATAGCTATAAATAGGCAATATATTCTACACTCCTCGACCGAAGTGAACTCCTTGACCTAGTGCTAGAACACCTCGATTACTGCAACGCTCTCAGGCTCCAAATGTGCTGACGAAAGGGGACGCAAAGCGACATGACTTGATACTTTCTAATCTACAATCTCTCAAGTGGAGGACGCCGATACCGCCAACGCTAAAATACCGAACACTGTTTATTTGTACATGTCAATACAAATATTGGTATCGATTGTACAAACGGTAAAGGGAAACCAACATAAAATCGGAGATTCGGGAGGTAAAAAATTTCGTCGTCAGTTCGATTTACGTGGATTTTTCCGTACTTTATTTTGCTTGTTACATGATCTGAAGAGTCAATAAGTGTAAAGTTCAATAGATCACGCACAAGAGGACCCTCGTCTTAAGTCGTTTCCATGACAATTTACCTGACTAGATAGATACACAACTTACGTTACGTCGTGCCTTGAGTTAGATCGACGCTCCCTTTTAAGTACTTACTATTTCACATCAATCGGACAAAGATGAGATGTTTACAAAGGAAGTGACGTTTGGGAATTCGATACTTGAAATTAAAATACGTCCACGTGAAATACGTGTTGTATCAAATAATGAGAGCAAATAGTGAAAAATCAACTATGGCATACATAGCCGATCAAGCGAAAGAAGAACAAGACGACAAAACGTACCATGCAACTGCGATACTCCAATTTTACGGTTGACGAAACTTTCCTAAACTAATGCGTTATATGTAGGTAACTAGATAAACAACCAGCTATGCAATACTGCTTGCAAGGTAATAGCTACTGGCCTACTATAGGAACTTCCAGTAACGAAATGAAAAACTGATACAAACCAATGGCATACAAAAGTTTAACAATCAAAAGTTTAATTTATAGTTCGAACAGTCAAGCTGTCGTCCAGATGGCTATTATATCCGCAAATTGGACCGCGGAAACAAAATTTGCATAAAGTTTCAAGCTTGAACGAAAATACATTTTCATCGCTCGTCACTATGTAAATCCAATGACGAAACATAACGTTGTTACTGGCTGTGACTAATGGATTATGCTATCTGCAGTCACCACTTTCAGCGCAATCTTTCCACGCTGGAAAACAGAATACTGAGAACTCAGGTGGCTGCCGGAGCGTGCATTTGGGGCAATGGGTAATGGCTGAACAGTTGTAAACAACCCATTGGTAATGCTACCATGCAAAATATTCAGATCGTGTAAGTAGTGTAGGTAAAGAGGTAAGGCATGGTGAAGGTAAGTCATTGAACCAGTTCCACATGGATAGCGCTACCACGAACAAAGCCGTTCACATTCGGAGTCGGTCACCCCTGGAGAGGCCATTTCTCCACGGTGCGTCCAATAGCCCCGATGCTAAAGTTCATGTTCGATTGTTCGCAGATGTGTTCCAGGTTACGGCACAACAAGTATTTCCTAAATAAAAGAGATGTTCTAAACAAAACAAAGGGAACTAAACGGGATCTTTTAAATCGGTCATCAAAGTTTTTTTAGTTTTATATGACAGCCATTTATTTAACTGTAAGCTTTCCATTTGTAAAGAAATAATTAAATTTTTATTCTCCTCCCACAATCAAGTCAACGGACCTGCATTTATTGTCCCAAAACTGGTAAACTGTGATATCCACCGCCTTGTTTGGACCACGGAGATCGTTGCACTTTAATCTGTGATCTCATGGTCCCCATTTCCGAGTAGCTGTTCATATAATTTTAGGAACTTTTGTCCATAAGAATTCATAATAGGAAAAGTTTTAATGTATTTCTGGCACGTTCGACTGGAAGGAAGTTCTTTGCACGTTTTGGTCGAATTGCGCAAATACTTCCAAAAATGTAGCTAATGTAAGCGTTTAGCTACCTACATTTGAGAAGTGTAGTAGCAAAAGTTAGATGCAACAATTTGTGGTGACAACGGCACGAGTTTATAAGTTGGAAGCCAGGAGCCTGAAGTTCCAAGACAAAGTTCCTAGCTCTCTGAATTATTACTAAACTAAATGCTAAGCGATATGCGGCCAACGTTGATACCTTCAAGCCAAAACCTTTCATTTTAATATGACATTTTTATGATACATTTTTACTACTATTTAAAAGACTCATTTATCAGATTCGTCAGAAATATTAACTAACGGTCATATTATTCAGATTGTTTGGTCCACTCGGAATGAAGTCAAGTAGTCAAGAAGTTTATTGCTATGCCTATAAAGGTAAAGGCACCTTTCAAGCTTCAACTGTGTAAGTACAAAAAATAATGATAAACACAAGAGCGAGGCGACAGAGGACTAATGCACTGCGTGGGACGACCCACCCTACACCTTATTGTAATTTGTAACTACACTTCCTTAGAACTGCATCAAACTTGCTTACCATAATTTTACCTTAAGCATTTGAATAACTTAACATTAATAAAAGAGACACGTAAGTCGGTTTGCGAGTTTCGAAAATATCTGATAGTAGAAGATGGTATTACGCGATAAAGAATCGTGTTCATTGCGCCCACGCCGACATAAACTGCTGCTTTTCTTTTTAACAAGCCGGCCTTAAATAGATTCTTCACTGTGTCATGTTTATGTTGTCTAAGATTCTATCAAGATAGGCTTTCACTGTCACGCCAGATTTGCATACATAGATGATGTGGTTCAGTTTTATCGTCATCTTAATCCTGCGCCTGTGTGCCGCTTTTGGTTCGCCGTAACGATTTTCGTTTATGGCCTCGGCCTGCGATTGGAGCCCGCTAAATTCATAATAAATGAGGTCTATAATAGGACCATTGAGTTTTCCGGAGCGGACGTTGCTCTGTAGAGTATTTTCGGCGCTTTCCACTTGGATACTTCATGAATGGAACACAAAGCCTGAATCGCCGGTGCAGTATTTATCGCATTCTATTTACGGGCTCAACGAAATCATCGACGGGAAAAACTGAACGTTGAGCAGGGTTTATTTGAAAAGTTTATCAGTCTGTTTGTGTCGATATATTGATGATATTCTACTCGAATTAATGTTTGCAACTCAATTCAAACTCGATCTGTTTTCAAACGAATGTAAAACAAATAAAAGCTATATACCGGAACTTCCCGTTACTGACGCTATGGTAACAAATAAATCGTGTACATAAACGTATTTTCGAACTAATTTGAAAAGTTTTACTAGGTAGTACGTAGGTATCTTCTTTCTAGATAACTAAAAGCTGTAACAATGACCATCACTCACGCATTATAAACACTCTAGCCAAGTTCATTGACCTCGCGTTTTACGTCGAACAAGCCAAGCCAAACACGCCTAAATCCACATTCTCGGTATCAAAATTAAGCAAGAAGCATGTAATTTCTGCTCCAGTAGAGCCTAGCAAATCTTGGGATCGGCGTTCACGAGGAAAAAGTTGACTGATTTGAATTTGGGGCAGTCCGCAGTATTGACTAAACGTTGCGTTTCGTCATGTTACCCGTTCGTGCGTTCACCAGCATTCGTTCGCCGATATTAATGCTCGCTCAGATTACACTATGGATTGCGGAAATAGGTCACCATAACGCGGGGTTGCACAAGATAACCCCCTTTAATATTCCCATAAATTTTCCTACTAAAAATGCTATCCTCGTACACAGACTGAATTCATGGACATAAATTTTGTTATGGTAATGTAAGCTCTTTGATTACGTTATTTTAGGGAAACAATGTTTTCAGGCAAAGGGTCGGAGAATCAAGAATCCTAAATTAAATCCACGAAAAATAATGAGCGGGTTTGAAGCATCAAATCCCGTAATTAAGAATTCTGACGGGTATCTTTACACGACCCGTTAGAACTTATGCGAATTTTAGGCAAATTAAGACCTCGGGTCGCTGATTCACTGGATTTTAATTAGAACCGGAATCTTGGTACCGTTTGAACACCTCGGCTCTCGCGTAGTGTAACCGAACGCGTCCAGTTCCTCGAATGCAGCATTGTACCGACGCTAGCACGTATCGTTCCCGCAGCCATTGTTACCAGATCTCTCTTGGCACTCCGCGTTTTTACCACTTTGTAATTCTCGGAGGCCTAGTTTCTTTGGCGAGCCGTAATCGCATTAAACCTTCCGTAATGAATGTAAATTTTACGGCTTTCGTCACGCTGTTCACACTCTCCTTAATAGTCTTGTGTCTTAATGTGTTGTTTTTGGTTGACTGCGCTAAGTTATAAATTTGCTACGTGGCTTGTGCAGAAATTCTTCATTCAATGAAGAAGTTCTTCGACTATGTAGTTTTAATTTGGCGCAGTCGCTGGGGTATATGCAGGCAAAAATGTTCAGGCGGTATGCTTTCTTGGCCTAGATTTGCCGGTTCGTCGGCCGATTTCATGTCTGACTCGCGTTGGGAACGCCAAGAGAATTTCACAGGTGAGTTTCGCCTGAAGCCTTCCGATCCGGGAATATGGATGTATTTTTAGAGCAACCGGTAAAAATTTCTGTTCGTGCATATATTAATAGATACAGGAATCGATTTCAGGGTCATAAAATACAATTTCCTGCTTCGAAAGCGACCCACATATTTATTCGGTGTGATATTTCTTTACTTTCGGTTAGGTGAATTTGTTAAACAGAGGGATGTAGTAACTGTACCCGAAACTACTTTCATCCACCACTAGACTAGAAACGGGTATAGTACATGTTCTGTTCTTCTGTTCACAGGGAATGCTACTGCCCATTCATTGGATTTTTCGTTGTCTTTCACGACACTCTTGAGTAAGAATGGGTGCATGCTATTTTAAGCTGGTAGGTAGGCGTTCTTTATTAGTATTAGATGTTAATGATGCTTAAGGTAGACGAGACACCATAATATCTTCTTCTCGTAGGTTGGCATTCAGCTCCGCATGTTACCTTCTATCTTTCGCGAGGCGAAACACCATAACACAATACGCTGAAACAATGCTTCCTACTAATTTCCATAGCCTTTCCCACTATCACTATCGCCCCTCTATAGAAGGTCAACAGTGGCGCCTATGGGGGCGCCAGTTTGTCGCCTTAGCTTAGAAATGTTCGCCTTACATCATAGCCAGGAAGACAGAAAGTAAAGATGTGGCATTAGAATACATGAAGCTCCTTAATGTACGTAATTCACTCTTTCGTGCCCCACACGAAAGAATGAAATACGTCAGGACCGAACAATTGGGTGTGATTTACTGCAGCCAAACCTGACAACTATACCTACATTTAAGCCATCTGGGCTATCAGGGCTATTATTATTCTGGTGACTTAAATACTTAAGCCCCTAGTGTCAAAAATTGTAGAGATAATGAAATACACACCAGGAAAATATGGTTTTATATAGGAGAACAAAGTCATAACTATCTTAAGCTTAGCTACCTACCATAAAATATTATTTTGATCATATGTACCTATATTGTATGTGGTGTTTAGTAGTTTTTTAGGAATGCTAAGAAACTCTATCAAAGATCTTGCAACATTTTATAGGTATACTTTTTAATATTTACGTGTAACATCTTGAATTTTCTATTATCTAAGGTACAGTGGGAAATGGGCATATTGTAGGGATGTAGATAAGACACAAGTTTTCAAGGGGAAAAAGTCTTTGTTCTGGGTTTGAAGGAAAACTAGTAGAAATGTAGATTGTATAATAACTATTTAGAGTATGAAACTGATCGACATTTACTATGAAGACTGTTTGAAGAGAAAAATATATATATGTATTAGGAAGTCATTTATTTCTTGTTAAAACATCTGACTGACTGATGAGCTGATCATGCCTGCAAAGTTTTCTTTACACCCCCCTATGCTTTTAATTTGCAAAATGTGTGTGTGTGTATCATGTTATTTTATGAGATGGTATTTTAATAAATAAATACGACCGATGTGGCGCAGTGGTAGTGCGACTGCCTTTGACGCAGAAGGTCCCGGGTTCGATTCTCGGTGGGTCACTCACAAAGTTGATATCTATCACTTTGTGAATTTGTTCCCAGTTTGGTTAGGACATTGCGGGCTGAACCACCCGATTGTCCGTAAGTAAGATGGTTCCGTGTTTCGGATGGCACGTTAAGCCGTAGGTCCCGGTTGCTGTCTATGATCACTTAGACGGCGGTCGTTACACAACCATGTCAGAAGCCTACTACTTGTAGAAGGCGGTTGAAAAATTCTGACACTAGGGTTCATCGGGTCGTAGGACGACTCGGTGTCCCACACGAAAAGAAGAATAAATAAATACGTTAGTTGACGCGTTTTTAAGTTTTGGTGAAATTGAAGGAAACATAAGTACCTATGTAGTCAGGCAGGTAGGTAGGGTCGTGGAAAGGTACCTAAAATAAAAATACGATGGGGAAGTTGTGAGGAAGTTGTGTAAAACTTGCGTAAATAGGTACCTACATAGTGGTTTAACGTGATGTCATGATGGGTAGGTAGGTTTAGGTATTTATTTACTAACCCAAATTCTTCATTTTGAAAAGCGCTCATCCTATCTCAGGACTGTTGCGGTGTGTGCACTTAGATAGGTCTTCTTCTTTTCGTGTGGGACACCGAGTCGTCCAGCGACCCGATGAACCTTAGATAGGTGACCATTGATAATTTGATATACCTACTGACCATATTTTATACCAATGTAGGTGACCATTACTTTTGTCTTTGTCGCCTTATTCTAAAAAAGAGATCTCACGATCAAAAATTATTTATTTTGACAAAAAGGTTCAAGAGCGGATCATCTTTTCTGGGTGATCGGCTGGCAGCGGCAAGTGGAAATCGGCAAAGCGAAAACTCGTAGCGGACCCACTTAAAATGAGACAACATGGGTTTTAATTACCTACTCACCTCAGCTGCTGTTTTTCTCATCACGTGCCGTGCTCAAAGAGAATATAATAAAACTAGCGTTTTATTATATTATATAGCTGTGCGCTGAAACTGTTGTGCCTCCGAAGAATAACAGTTTGTAGTGAGCCTTTGTTCAGTTTTGCTGGAAATCGGATTCGTGTAGTAAAGTAATGCAAAACCGCTGCACATGAGTTATTGGAATCGAATCGATTGTTCGAATCTAGCACGAAATTCAAATTTCAAAACAAAACAAACCGCAAATCGTACACACGCACACAATAAAAAAACGGCCGCCAGCCAGCCAGCTGGCTCTCCATCGCCTAAAAAAAGTTTCGATGAACGCCATCTATTGACACGAGAATGGATGTTCTGCTTCACGCTCAACGCTCGATGTGGGTGTATCAAGGCCTTATTATATTTTATATTGGCAACACTATATCCGCCATTTTTCATTTGTTTGACATTTACTGTCAAAGTCATATGCGGCGGTGCTAGTTCTCTGGCGCCTAATTTTGCTTTTATTGTAAAAATATTAAATAAAAACACTAATTGCATCTCATTAGATAATTATGTTGTTATAATTTACGCTACCATGGAAGAGGAAAGTAAGTCATCATTCAAAAACATCCTAAAATAGTATCAAAACAATCATAAAAGTCGTGCACCTGTTGTTGATATTTTGTGCTACTTTCTTGTTGTTTCTTACAGAACTTCTCCGTAAGAAGAAGAAAGCTCTGAACGGCAGCAACAGACGTGCTTTGGCAGAAGCGTGCAATGACTTAGCCACGTTCTATTACAAACATAATCGCTACAGCGATGCTCTCGACGAGTACAAGGCAGAAGCTTCGATTTGCAAGGAAATGGGGCTCCGGCTGGAATGGGGTACCTGCAACAGGATGATCGGAGAAATGTACATGCTCATGGCCGAATTTGACAAGGCCCTGAAATATGAGGAGCGACATTTAGGTAAATATTGGCAGAATTCATTTCATGCCCACCCCGCGAGGGATAAGGCGTGATTTATGTATGTATGTAAGTTAATTTCATTTCTGTTATTCATTTATCTTGGTTTACAAAAGTTTTAGATAAACAGAGTTATGCTTGAATTGGATTTTGTACAGTAAGTGCTACATACATGTGGGCTGAGCTTTAGCCATTAAGTCTGCAAAGGGGGCATTCCATGGTAAGTGACACCAAACAACAATAAAATAAAAGTAATAAATAAGCTGCAACATGTATCTAGACATATAGCACATAATCTTAAATTTACAAAACATTTTCTTTTTTTTCCTAAAATACTGCACTTTCTCTTTTTTTGATGTATACTGGCTGAATGTATACTGGCTGAATCCGCAGAGTAGATATTTATTGTTTTTAAAAGTAATAAAATCGGCCATTTTGTTTGTGAATCGGCGTGTTGAAAACGTGAGCAGATTGAAAACTTATTAAACATTTACGGCAAGAAATACGAAGCAAAACGGTAAGTTGCTTGTTGCTTGTATTTAAGATAAATTAAAGAACCAGGCTTTTGTCCCGACCGTCACATTTTGATTCAATTTTGTTAATTCTAACCTCAAAATACGCATAGTCATGATAAAATTGTGCTTTGTAAGTAACAAATAGATAGACATTGAGAGATGGCATTAACTTTCAATTAGCTGTGGGCTTTTAGGCTTATTAAATTTTAATATTGATGCTTGTCCCGACCGTCACAGTCCCGACCGTCACAGTCGTTACCGTCATGGTCTCAAGAATTGTTATTGTACAGATATCACTTAGATGGCGGGAAATAAATTACATACATAATTATATCACGCCTATATCCCCTGCGGGGTAGGCAGAGCTTGCACAGCTTTAAATATACGGTTATTTGTGACATTGTTTTAGATAAATATGAACGCCACAGAGCGAAAACGTTTGTCCAGGGCCAGGCAAAAAGAAGATCCAGATAAGAGAAAGCTTTTGCTGGAGAAGGAAAAAGAACGAAGTAAGAAACGAAGAATGGAAGCAAAAGAAAACCAAAACGAAGAAACAAAGTCTTTGTGTAGAGAACAAGAGCGCCTACGGAAGCAAAGATACAGGAACAAACTGAAAGCAGCCAAAACTGATGACATTAATAAAAGTGTCTGTTCGCCAATGGGTTCCTATAAAACAAAAAGAACGTTGAATAAAGCAATAAATAAGGTCATCCGTGCTATGCCAGAGAGCCCAAGTAAAAAACAAGCTGTTGTTAGGCAACTCGCTAGCAAGATTTTGCCGCCAGTTCCAGTTTTGGAAACATCGAGATCCGACGCTATAACGAAAGAAGATGAAGAAGTGGTGCGCAAATATTATGAACTAGATGAAATCAGTCGGGCTGCTCCTGGAAGGAAAGACACTATTTCGATCAAAGACTCTGTTACTGGAAAACGAACCCATGTTGCAAAAAGACACATGACCATGTCAGTAGCAGAGGCATATCAGCTATTTAGAAGAGACCATCCCACTTTAAAGGTTGGCAAGTCCAAATTCTTTGAATTTCGACCAGTTCATGTCAAAACAATGAATGATATGCCGCATAATGTTTGTGTCTGTCCACAACATGCTAACTTTAATTTCATGCTAGAAACTTTAAAGAAAAATGTTGAAGGCTTGCCCACGACCACGGCTGACTTAATAACAGAATTGACATGTGATACAAACAACGAAAAATGTATGCTGAAAGATGATTGCCTACACTGCTTCGACATTAGTGACATATTACCTGTCGATATAAACATGGATACGGAAGTGGTTTGGAAGAAATGGGAAAAATCCGAATCCCAGTATTCAACAGTATCTCGGCAAGGCTCATTACATGATTTAGTTGAAGAGATGAAGAAACAGACACCCTCTTTCAAGAGACATGTATACATAAAGCGGCAGCAGTCCAATTATTTTGAGTCCCAGAAGAAAAATAGCAGTAACTCTGAGATTGTACTGCAGGTCGATTTTGCAGAAAACTTTGCAATCTTAAGTCAAGACGAGATACAAAGTGCCCATTGGTCCCACCCCCAGGTAACAATATTCACCGGGTGTGCTTGGGGCAATGCTGGCAATTCAAAAAATTCTTATATCATAATGAGTAATGAACTGAACCACGACAAATACGCAGTTTGGACATTTATGCGCCAAATAATTCAAGACCTGAAACAAAAATATCCCGAATTAAAGAAAGTGACTGTTTTTTCCGATGGCTGTGCTGCCCAATTCAAAAATAGGTTCACATTGCTCAATATCTGCCATAGTGAATCCGACTGGGGTGTACAAGTAGAATGGAACTTCTTTGCATCCAGTCACGGAAAAGGGGCTGTCGACGGAATTGGTGCTACAGCCAAGAGGCAATTGTGGTCAGCCATCATGACCAGGCGTGCAGATTTATCTAGTAGCTACGACTGTTATTCCTACCTTAAGTCCAAGAATATAAGTGGAGTTGAGATAGATTTTGTGGCTATTGCGGACATTGAACAGCATAAGGAGTCTCTTGATAAAAGATGGTCGGAATTTCCTGGCATACCACAAATACAAAAACACCACAAATTTGAGGCAAAGAATTCGAACATGCTTCTTTACAGTGAAACGTACAATACAAGAAACAAACTTTTCATTATCAGGGACAAGATCAACTATTCAGACGTATATTCATCAGATTCAGACATCTCTGGCGATAATTTGCTCAACAAGGAGCTTTCATTGCGTGAAACAGATCATTCACCAGCACCAGACATCTCTGGCGATGATTCTGTAAACAAGGAGCCCTTATTGCAAGACACAGATAATTCACCAGCGCCAGACATCCCTGACGATAATTCGCTCAACAAGGAGCCTTCATTGCGTGAAGCAGATAATACACCAGCGCCAGACGTCCCTGACGATTATTCTCTCAACAAGGAGCCTTCATTGCGTGAAGCAGATAATACACCAGCGCCAGACGTCCCTGACGATTATTCTCTCAACAAGGAGCCTTCAT
This sequence comes from Keiferia lycopersicella, assembly GCA_029255805.1. NCBI lineage: Eukaryota > Metazoa > Arthropoda > Insecta > Lepidoptera > Gelechiidae > Keiferia > Keiferia lycopersicella. The sequence goes on from JARACZ010000010.1 coordinate 4,366,437, forward strand.
TGCGTGAAGCAGATAATTCACCAGCGCCAGACGTCTCTGTTGATAATTCGCTCAACGAGGAGCCTTCACTGTGTGAAAGATATGGTTCACCACCGCCTGGTCCAAGTAACATATACGAAAATATTATTCAGCATGGTTCTTTTGTCTTAGTAAGAGTAGAGAATGAGAAAAGAAAAGACAAAGTTTATAGATACGTCGCTATTTGTCAGGGACCTCCAGAGGAAGATTCCGAAGTAAAAGTGATGTTTATGAAAAATATTTCAAAAGGAGGTAAACCAAAACTATTTATAAGTAATCCCAGCGATGTAGCATATGTAATGATGTCAGAAATTATTAAGGTGCTACCAGAGCCAGCGATCCATACCAATGGTAACCGTATATATTACGAATTTCATCAAAACGTTGATATTTTTGAGGCAGCATAATACACAAATTAGTTTATTATAACAGATTACGTAGATCCTATGTAAAAAGTAATTAATAAAGGTATAAAAAACAAACGCATTTTCGTTTATTTGTTACTTGTCCCGACCGTCACATCGGCTTGTCCCGACCGTCACATTTTTGTAAACACAAATTATTAAAAATTATACTACAATTTAAAACTAGCTCTTTAAGTTTAGAAAGATTGAACATTTGAGCATACACACACAATTATTTGCACTAATATCGTTAATAGTTTCTTACAATTTTTCAAATATAGTTGTAAATCTGGAATACATTATAAAGTAAGAGTCCCGACCGTCACAATTTTTGACACGTCTTTTTTTATTAATTAGAATAATCTCGACATGTGAAATTCAAGTGAATTATAGGTAGGTTATAAAGCTTTAAATCACTGTTCATATCTATTGGTTTTTGTTTAAAATAACTACAAAATATGATCAACTTCCTAGATAAGAGTCTAAAAATGTCCCGACCGTCACCGTGGAATGCCCCAAAGGTTATTGGTCTTCTCAGGACCAACCTCTACGCACTTAAAAAATATGTGCTGTAATTCTTGTGGAACTACTATTTTTGTGTTAATTTCATGTCAAACATATTTCCATATTTTAGATATATATTTTTTTTACATTTGTATTGTGTTAGATATAATTCGAATTTGCATGTTACGATTTATGTGACTGGAAATGTTGATCATTATTATTAATCTTAAGCCTATCACCTGCTAAACTGTACCATTATCTTTGCAAATAAAATTCTGATTCTGGTTTAACAATGCTTTTTATAAATTCATTCCGCAGCTGTTGCCAAAGAGCTAAAGAACCTTGTAGAAGAACAAAGGGCGATGGCCACACTGGGCCGGATATATTTACTGCAAGGGCAAAGCACTGGTGATGAGGAAGAAGCCAAGACTTCGCTCAGAGCTGCAGAGAAGGCTTTCATGAAGAGCCTGGTGCTTTGTGAAAGGTATTGTTTTATTTTGGTTTTATTGCATGAAAATCAGAGCTACAGGCATATACTATGCATAATACAAAAGCCTTTGTTGATGATAAAAGACAATTCTATTAACTTAATTCTAGCACTTTTTGCACATCATATTGGCTTGTCAGCAGGTTCTATTGACACAGGCCTCCTTTAACATCTTCCATTTCTATCAGTCCCTAACCAGAGCCAGCAACCGTTTTGTGATTGTTGGCTCATCTTTTTAGGGATCTTTTACAGGCATATAAGACTGTTGTTCACACAGGTTGTCTTTGGTATTTATAAAATAAATTGTATATTCCAACCAGTCATCCTATGCATCAGCCTCATCCATATTTATGATTGGTATTTTACTTTCCAGTTTAAATGGCAAAATCAACAAACATGAACTAATGGACATGAGAGCCCGGTTACTCTTAAACATTGGTGTGGTGCAAGAACACCTGGGTTCCTTTGACAAAGCCCTGGATTGCATCAGCAAAGCCATATCAATCTGCTCCAGCCAAGATCTGTTTGAAGTGCTACACAATTGTTATACAACTCAGGCTTTGCTATATTCAAATAAGAAGAAAGATTTTGCAAAGGCATTGAGTTGTCTGAATAAGGCTCTGGAAGTGGCTAGTAGATTAGAAGACAAGGTAACTATGAGAAGTAGCTATACATATCTATAAATCTATTACCTGTTATGTTTTCATGCATCTTAATCCTATGGATATATACTTCTCATCAGAGAAATCGAGACACTTTCGTTCTTATGATTTGATAAAACACTTTTAAGTTTAGGACATTTTCTTTAAGATTTATAAACCTTATTTTACTTACTATTATGTGATATCAGATATTTATCGCAAAATAGACGCACTTTTTAATTAATGTTATTTGTACGAAACATGGATTTTAAGGTGTCCTAGATTTTTTGATGAGAAGTATATTAGCTCCTTGCATCTACTTAGGTAGTTTTCCCACAGTACTATAAAGAGCCTTGAATTGTTAATATTTTCAGGTTCTAAAAACATGTGAGACCCTATCATCTAAAGCAGAAATACTGTGCAAGATGTCAGATTATCAGAGTGCAAAACAGGTTCTGCTCAAAGCTTGGAAACTAAAAACTCCAGATGAGGATGAGAGGGAGAATATTGAGGGCAATTTGAAAGTTGGTGAGTACATTTCAAGCCAAGTCTTTCAGAATATACTAAAGTTAGTGTATTGTATAGTTAAACTATACCCAACTTCTCATCAGAGAAACAAGACACTTTCGTTTTTATGATTTGATAAAACACGAAACCTATAAAAAGCTATTTAGAATATGGGACATTTTTATTAAGATTTATAAACCTCATTTTACTGACTAGTGTCAGAGTGTATTCCAAAATAAACACTCTTTTTAAATAATCTGTTTTGCAAGTTGTCCTGTTTTTTTTTTATAAGAAGTGTAATTAATACTAACAACCACTTCTTGATATAACTTACAATACTTTGTATACAATACAATACAATACTTACAATTACTTTGTATTAATACAATACGCCGTGTGATGCCGGCTTAGAATAGCATCACCCCATTTCCTACCCGTGGGTGTCGTAAGAGGCGACTGAGGGACTTGAGGGTTTCAGGTGTATTACAACTTTTAGGCGACAGGCTGACAACCTGTCACTATAGTGATACACATGTTTCCTGAAACAACCTTGGAAAACAATCCTCAAAAATGTCAGACGTGGCGATAGCGACCGTATTCTTACGGCCCTTAACGCTCTGCCTACCCTGCAAGGGATAAAGGCGTGATATATGTATGTACTTTGTATTAATATCATCCCTTTACAGTGGCAGCAATGTGCTACACAGAAGACCTCCTCATTTCCACTGACCCATCCGACCACACAGCTTTCAAGAAGTTGTATGAGAAGCTCGGTGATGGCGCATGTCACCTGAAGAACTTTGCTGGAGCGGTTGAATATTACCTCAAGATGTTGGACCATGCGGAACTGGCTGGGGACTGCGGGAAGAAGCTTATACCTATTTATGTTAGGTTAGTAATACTATAAGCATAGGACTTGAGAATTGGCGAAATAGAGAAGACGCATTTTTATTTATTTTAACTGTTTAGACAACTACAATAGAACACAAACGACATAACATTAAGAACAATACACAACAGGTCAGTTTCTTTCTAAAAAGAAACCCCTTCCAGCACACCTAGGGTAGTGAGATGGCATAAAATGAGGCAGTTGATGTAATATATTCTCGGTTTTGTCAGATATTGGTTTCTTCTTAGATTAACTTATTACAACACATCAGCCATATGCAGTTCACTGCAAAGAATCAAAAAAGTAATTTTTAGCAGCTAAATTACTTTTTTGATTTGAATTATTTTGTGATAAGTATGGAAAAGACTTGGCTAGTCGTAAATACACTACATAATTATCATGACACTCTTTAAAATTGTATCAGTCTCTTTATCAGATAAATAAAATAAGTAACTTCATTTTAGATGCCCTTTCTTTGTCATTCAATTCAGTCATTTTGTCATGCTGTTACTCATATTATTTGTTTTTGCAGTTTATACCAAACTTACAAAGACATGGGGTGTTACAATGAAGCTCTTCAGTACTACGAGAAAGAATACGAACTGATAAAAGACGTGCCTAAAGAGGCTTACACCACCTTGTACAATATAGCTGAAGCATTGTACCTGGCTAAGAAACCTTACCATCAGATTGAAAAAGCTTGTCTGGATGCCAGGAAAGCTGTAAGTATTCAATCACTGTATTACTCTTCAGGTATGATACGATGAACTCAGTTTATATTCTTTGAAGCAACATACAGTTTACTTCATGTAAAAAGTCTTTTTGTTCTTAATTAGCCTTCTCTTCGAAACAAATATGACGAAAATTCTTTTAGACATCGAAGTACCTCGTTTTGGCGATAATCGAAAGTTTTGTCTACATACAGATAGATTTATTTTAATCAATAACAACAATGATTTTATACTGTAGGCCAGAGACTGGAACAAGAGAAAATCCGAAATTCGCATTCTAAAAAACCTCTTAAAATACCAAGAAGATTATTTCGAGAATGAAAAGATTGAAGAGACGAAGGCCGAGTTGCGAGCCCTCGGGTACGACGACTTTGACAACCTGGACAATTCTGAAGATGAACAGAGCTCAGCGGGGGGAGGCGATGAGGATACCACACATATTGGGGATGATATCTGTCTAGATGATCTTACAGGTAAGAAATAGGGATTATCTGATTTAGGATAAAGTATGCTAGAGAGCCATACCAATCAAGTTAGGAAATAGAATTAACAATTTTTGTTACTAAAACCAGTGAGGTCGACAAAAGCTACAAAAGTCTACTGCTGGACATGGGCTTCCTCCTATTGGGGGTATTTGCCCTTGTCACCACGCTATGCGAGCATGGTGGTGAGCGCAGTGCAAGGTGTTGTAGATATTCATCGGGTCCAACGACCTGATGAACCCTAGTGTCAGAATTTTTAAACCGCCTTCTACAAGTAGCAGGTTCTGACATGGTTGTGTGACGACCGCCGTCATGCCTGGATTCCCTGGATTCATCCCTTAGTCGCCTTTTACGACACCCACAGGTAGAAATGGGTGAAGCTATTCTAAACGAGTGAGGTAACTTAAATTAATAATGTCGCTTATTTAGGAGTTCCCCGGTTCCACCACTTAAAAATTGTTCCAGATCTGTCAGACAACAATGAAGAAGACGTAACCGAAACAAAACGCGAGACTAGGAAAAGAGGGAAAGGGTTTACCATAAAGAAAAATATGAAAGGAGAGACACAGTTACATGTGGTAAGATTCATATACAGAACTTTATTTGCTCGCAGTCTTTTGTATGAATAATAAGTGACGGCCAAGCATCGAAAAGCGCAGACGGTCTTCTATCGCGTGAACCGACGATCTTATACCTTGCTAGCCGCCTTTATATGCAGTCGGCCTAAAGAAATGTTTTAAAAAAGGCGTTATATGTCTATCAGTGAACGAGTGACGCCAATGCCTAGCAGTGAAACGACTCACGGCTGCTATTGGATGGAAAATATCTTCTAAATTCCGGCAACATTTGGATTCTTTGGGCATATAAAACTATTAATTTTACAGATGTATATCGTTACAATTTCAGGCTTGCATCTCCGGTAATAAATTACTGGTAGAGCGACTTCTAGCTAAAGGTCACCCGGTGAACGTGCGCGACAACGCAGGTTGGCTCCCGCTGCACGAAGCCTGCATACACGGGAGGCTTGAAGTCGCTAATATACTGATCAATAATGGAGCTAATGTCAATGACAGGGGTGGCAGCAACTGCGATGGTGAGTACGGGAATATAAACGACCATTCACACTCACAAAGCAAATAAACCCATGCCCAAAATTGTGAAATTTTGATCCTTATATTCACTGATCTTGGATAATTAGTTGTATATCATTCTCAAAGATTAAACGTAAACATTTCAGGTATTACACCACTATATGACGCTGCTAGCAACGGTCATTTAGAAGTTGTACAACTACTTTTAGAGAAAGGGGCAATACCATCTCTCAAAACTGACTTTGGAGAGACACCTCTACACGTCTTACAAAAATGGCGAGCAGGTACTATATTGACGAAAGATGAAGAAACACTTTACAATAATATATGTAATAGAATACATAGTTATATCGACAAAACTAATATGGACACATTGAATCGATCAAAATCCAAAACACCAATTAAAAACAATACAACAAAAGAAATTTCTCCACCTAGTACATCAAAACTGCAAAGTAGAATCAAAGAATTAAATTCACCCATGAAACGACGTAATATTATTGACGACGACTCAGAAGATGATCTAGATTTATCACAAAATGTTCGGAATCAGGTCGCGTTTCCTTCTGATGATTCTAATTCTTCAGAAGAATGTGTCACAAAACGAAACCATCGCAAAGACAAAGGCGTTCAAGAATATAGAGAAGCTATATCTGCCCTGAGAAATAGAAGTGTCACTGATGATTTCCCTGAGGTAGATGTAAAAAAATCCAAACCTAAACCGGCTTTGTTGAACCCTGATGAAGTGGATGACGATTGGTTGGACGACGATATGGGAATCAACAAACAAAACAAGAAGCGCAAGCTCAGTGATCCATTGACAACTGTTGTAGCCAAGAAACCATCTTTGGAAAGTATTAAAGATAGAATAGATAATATAAATAAAATTAAAGAACCACTAATAGAAAGTAACAAACGCAGTCCCAATGCCAAAAAATCTACAATCAGCAACCTTATAGATTTGAGTGATGACGAAAATAGCTCGGACAGCGATCGTTTTCAAAAGAACGAAAACGTTCGTCCAAGAGTAAATCCTTCAGAATCTATGAGGGATATTTCACGAGAACTGAATGAAACTAGATCCAGTGATACCAGAACAAACATGCGTCGAAGATGGAAAACACAAAGCACTTTACTAAAAGCCGGTTTCCAAAGAAAAAAAGATGACGCAGATCGATCGAGTAACAGCGGAAGTGACAATGAATTCACGTCAAGAAGTAATAAAAAAACAACTTCATTGTCTCTCTCAAGAAAATCTTCAAATGAGAACTTTTTCAACGCTAATTCCAACGACGCATTCAGTGTTGTGCAAAACATGAACCCTGGAATAATTCCAGCAATGAATGTCATCCAACCTATAAACATTGTTCAATCGTCAAAAAGCGGAAGGCCTATGAAAACCCAAATCTTACCGCCGGCAGCAGTAAAAGTCCAAGTAGAAGATAAAACATTTCTGATATCTTTAAAATTGGACGCCATCAACAAATTGACAATCAGCTGGCTGGTTGACGAAGTTAAATCACGATATTACAAGTACGTATAACAGAGCTGTCCCACAGGGTTCTCTACTTGGTCCTTTTCGTTTCTTTATTTTTACTTAAACATTTATTTTTTTCTTTCAGATTGACTGGTGGTAGACCAGTTTTCAGCCTTATGACATCGGATGGTTGTATACTTTCTGAAGATGATCCCTTGAGCTTGGTTTTAGCTTCACCAGAACTGAAAACTTGCATAACAAATTATAAAGCTTCTCCTGCTGAGGAGAGATATTTAGAATGTTGTGATGCATTGAGCATTCGTAAGTATTTTGTTGGTGTTATACCTTCAATTCCTTTATATCTTTATTTTCAATATGTGACACTTCTATGATTTTCTTGTAGCACCATCAGAAGAGCTCCAGCAAGCCTTAGGAAGAAGCCATACCACACATCGACTTGCTTTAGGGTCTAAAACCTTAACACGGTCTCAAACTCGACCACTGTTTCGCGCATTGACGCACCAAACCCACATCACAGCTGTTATGATATCTGACAACAATATCGGAGACGATGGACTCAAATATTTGACTGATGCTTTGTGCACAATGCGGCATTTAACTCATCTAGATATCAGTAGAAATAATATCACAAGTGAAGGAACAAAAACATTTCTCAATGTCTTCGAGAAGGCGACTCGACCAGTATTACAGACGCTTGAAGAACTCGACTTTAGCGGGAATCCTATAGAAGACGACGGATTCAAAAATGTAGAAAAAATATGTCGACATATAAGACTGAAGATGCTCAAACTAAACAGTTGCATTATAACTGAAAATGCTGTAAATGAAAGTAATAAGAGTATGAATTTTGATAGTATAGAAACTATAGATGTTAGCAATAATGATATCAAATTGGCTTTTGTAAGTTGTTTGATGACCTCACTGAATCCGAATTTACTGTCAGAACTGGAATTAGACAATGTGGGTGTGGAAGGCAATGCTGCTGGATGTATTTCTTCGTTCATGGACTCGGCGAAAGAGTTGAAGATTAGAAAATTTAGTTTGTCAAGTTGCAAACTTGTGGATGGACAATTTATGCGTTTATTCAGGTGCGTGTTGAACAATGCCAAAGTATCATGTTTCACATTGTGGTATTTTAAATCTAAGTAAAATAAGCAGCTGCTGTTTAATCGACGATATTTTATGTCTTAGTTTCCTAGCAATCTGCTGTTTTAACTAATGAGTGATTCGATTTAAGACTGACGTCGTCACGTTTTGTATAATTTTGGTTCTACTGAAACCACAAGTGAAACAAAATATCTTATCAAGCCTTTGTTTAGAAATCAATATTGAAGAGAAAAAAATAATTGTGAGCTCCATCCCAACTAACACACAATGTCCTTTTTCCAGATCCCTCAGCCGCGCGAAGCACATACAATCGATCACACTGAAAAACAATCTGCTCACTTTCATCACACTGAAAAAACTTCTACAACGGCAACCGCCCGTGCCTCAAATAAACCTAGAAGGTTGCCAGGACATATTCAAATACTCCCCTGATTCAGACTTCCAAGTGTGGCTGCCAGCTATAGACTTTGGCAGGTGTATCCCTGAGATAAACCTGACGCCAGTGTCAAAAACTGATGCTGAAAGGGAGAGCTTTAAATTGTTTTCCAAAACGTGGTTGAATTGTTTCAAAGGCAGAGGAGTTATTGAGCATTGTGAAGGAGGTGTCACAAAATTTACTGCTAGATAATTATCAAATTCTAGATAATTATTAAATCATATTATAATATGATTTAATATAGCTACTTGTATTGCACTTATGAAATAATCACATTAGTGAAGAACACTTCTAGCAAAATCAGAGTTGTATGGATGTTACATAATTTATTATAACTTTTTTGTATATATTATTTTCAGAAATGTTATTCATAGCTTAGTTGTAATTTAAGCAAGTGTGCCTTAGATTTGGATGAATTTATGTACATATTTCATAAATAAGTGTATCTGAAAATATTGATAAATTAAAAGCATTTGTTATAAATAAAACATCACTTGGTTTTCATTTTAAATTGTTAAGTATCGCATCCCTCCCTTGTGTTGCTCACGCACGCATGTTCGCGCGGCACGCGGTCCATGGGAAAAACCAGTGCAAAATCTTCTTCAAAAGCTGAGGGCAACGCAGTATTCTGGCCCGAGATCTAAAGCATATTCATTCCGTCTTTTTCAAAAGTCGCAGTTTTATTCAGTGTGTGGAACGTCCTTTAAGTAAAGGCTATTGTGCACTCTGTTGACTTTTGAGCGCATTCTGACAACAACGTCGCCATTCTTGTTTTTGTGTGATGAGACCTTTAAACAGTCCGTTCGTTTTATAGATAAAAAAATAAGTTGTGACATTTCATTTGTGTGAGCCATGAAACGAACATAGCCAACATAACCTCAAAAACTCACGTCGTGTGGAGATTTACGTTTTATTTATTATTTACTTAACATTTAGTGGTTTATTGTAGTGAACTTGAGGAGAAACAGTAATTTAAATCATCAAAAATGGCGGAGCAAGTAAATCAGCGAATAGAGGAGATGATAAATGAGTTGGAGCAGATGAGAAGAACAAACTTGTATACAGAGGAAGAAATAAAGTAAGTTTGGTAACTTTCCATATCTTTTAGCGTACAAGTACACTTACAAGCTTACTGTGCAAGCTTAATTCTATTTCTTCTGTTATTACATTCAGAAAATTATGAAAATTAAATATATTTAATGGTAAAGTCACTAACCTAAAACTCTTAGATTACTGAAGGTCTGTCGAGCGTCAGCGAGACCTTCAATAATCAAAGCTAAAACTATTTATTCATTACAAAATGCCTCATTTGAATTTGGTCAGGGTATGCTCTCCATATGTGACTTATTTAGGTAATAAAATTGATATGCTCATTTCAGAGAGATATCTCGAAAACGAAAAGAGTTTGAATACAAGATACAGCGGAGAGTCAAAGAAAAGGAGGACTACGTTCAATACATCGCATACGAGCTTGCCTTACTTGAGGACATCTCGCTCAGACGCAAGCGAAACAATCTGTTAGAGAAAAAGAAAGACCTAGAGTATGCAATTGCGAAGAGATTGAATAAACTTTTTAAGCAGTTCATTTACAGATTTCAAAATGAAGTGGAGATATATTTTGAGTATATTAAGTTCTGTAAGAGCGTGGGGTTTGATGCTGCTGCATCTGGTATTATTGGACAGATGTTACAAGTATGATCCATTTTAGATTCAGTAAATAAATATTTATAAAAAAGAAATAAAGAAGAAATGTTGGGTTCTTAAGATTAACATTTAATAAACCAGCAGTTCTAATAGCCAACTAATATGCTAAGTAATATTTTATTGCTTTGTACAAAATGTAATAGTAAGTTAAAACTGCAACCAAAACTGTAAGACCTAAACATAAAACCTGAAAAACTGGAAATGAAAGAAATTATACCTAGCACAAAATAAAGGTCAATTTCCAATACCGATTACTTTGAATATTTTTATTGAAATTAACCTGCAATCAATGGTAATTTTTGTTTTCTCAGTAAAATCAAACCAATTTTTCTCTAATTTTTTTTCTGATTTCAGATGCATGGTGACAAACCAAAAATGTGGCAGATGGCTGCAAAATGGGAGTTGAAAGAGCAAGATAATCCAGAGAGTGCTAGGAATTTCCTTATCAAGGGCATTCACAGACATCCTGAGTCTGAGATCCTGTATTTAGATCTGTTTGATATTGAGCTGATGCTAGCTTCTAAAGCTACAGATGAAGAGGAAAAGGTGTGTTTTTTTGCCATATTGTTTACTCCTTTTAAAACCTGGTCTAAAATTATTTGGTAGAAATAGCATAGCCTAGTCTGTAAGTTTAGGTACTTATCTTTTTGTAAACAAACTTTGTATGAAAGTGACACTTCTGAACTATCAGTTTCATACAAAGTTTGTTTACAAAAAGATAAGTACCTAAACTTACAGACTATAGCTTCAAACGAATAGCACCACTACTTGTATATTTGAGTGTGGTTCTTATCAATATTATTGTACAAAATTTGTTGCTTTTTGCTTTTCTCTGTGTATCTTTTATGGACACCACTAATTAAGAGTGTGCCTGACTGCTCCTGGTTGTCAGCCTTTTCATACAAACATGTTCCCCTGTTTTCTTTTCGAATAATACCGCTAGAGCAGTAATTTTTATTGTTTATTTTTAATTTATTTACTGGAGATAAGAACAGGGGAATATGTTTGTCTGAAAGTCCCTCCCTTGGGAATCCTCTTAAGAGCGAATTTATCAGTATTTTGTTTTTTATATTTTACAGGACAAGCAAATAAAAAGGGCAGATGTAATATGGAAAAATGGCATTGGAACTGTCTCTGATCCCATTATGTACATGTTCAATATTTGCGACATTTCTATGAGATATGAAGTTGCAGAAATTACTAAAGAAATCAAAGAAAAAATATGGGAAAATCGAGACAAGAAAGAAGTCTGGTCTTATATTGCATCAATGGAATTAAAAGTAAGTTTGCAGGCCAAATTGTTTTTCAACAACACATGATAAACCTTAGTATCAGGGTCAGGAATCATAACATTGAATGAATTGAATTGAATAACTCATAATAGCCATAGTATGTGAGTCTTGGTCAGTTTGATCATGGTTGTTCTATATATATAGCCAGTGCAAATTTATATTCTATTATGTATACTATCAAAAACGTACTTTGTGGAAACCACCAACTGCAAAAAAAACTCCGCGCTAAACTCGGTTGTAGGTGGAGATATATAATATGGACAGAAGACTGGCATAATTAAGCCCAGGTTAGAACTGGATGAAAGGAGCAGAGGGTGGCCTATGCCCCGCGTAGGCAGGATAAAGTAGACTAGATAAGCAAAAGCACATCCACTTTTTAAACTTGGCCATACGAAATTGACTGAATGTGAACCTTAGAGTCATAAAATCAAGGTTGTTTTATATTTTGGCAGGGTCAACATTGGGAAGAAATTGAAGAATTTGTAGATGAAGAAAACAACTATTCTAAAGAAGTGAACAACTATATTGCAGTGTATGAAGAAGCTTTGGAACAGGTGAGTTATTATTTTATCTAATACAAAACTGAAGATATCATACAAAGTGATAGATGGATGGATAGTTTCGAGTTTTCGACTTTTGGCAGTTTTGTTAGAGGCCTTCTTCTAGTAATAGGCGGTTGAAACATTGACACCGGGGTTTATCGGATGCGTTCTGGTCCTGAGTCACAAAATTGATTGATAAGCGCAAGTTCATTTAGAACTCTAAAGAACACTTCACTATATTCTAGGGGTCTGGGTGAGCTATTTCAACAGTTTCAAAAAGGTTCATTGTACTCCAATTAACAGCGGAAATTGTCCAATATGGAAATAACTAAATATAAAATCATACAGGTCCATGCAGCTTCAGAAAAGAAACATTTTCAATCGAGATCCCTCAATACTTTTGTCTTACAGTTTCCAGACAAGAATCTCTGCACCAAATACATCCACGGCATACTCGGCGTTGACGAAGCTATATGCTCCGACGCGCAGAGAATCAGCGCCGTGAAACAAGCTTGGCGATTCGGCCATGAGAACGGCATCCTCACTGACGATATGTATGCTTTCGGGATTGAGATGCTGAAGTTGGAGAATGAGATTTCCGAAGAAGAGTTGATGGAGGTAAAACTAATCGTACAATTTGAACTAATTTGAACGTAAGGGCTGGCGCGTGTTTAGCCTATGTTTCCAAGTGTCCTGTTCTGACAAAATCTGTCAAGGGACAAATGGGAATAAAAATTGCCACCGGTGATAAATGGGAACAATTTGTCCTCACTCGCATTTGATGTACACTGCTCTGCCTATTTACATTTTAATACAATACCACTATAATCTATCTATTAAATTTGAGTGTTTAAATAAGATAAGTAAGATGGTTCCGTGTTTCGGATGGTACGTCAAGCCGTAAGTCCCGGTTGCTATCACTTAGACGGCGGTCGTTACACAACCATGTCAGAAGCCTGCTACTTGTAGAGGGCGATTGAAAAATTCTGACACTAGGATTCGTTGGATGACTCGGTGTCCCACACGAAAACAGAAGAGTGTTTAAATGTAAATAATTTTATTGCTTTTCGACGATGGCGCGAGCGATGTACATCATCATGTGAGTGGGGACAAATTGTTCCCATTTGTCACCACCAGTGACAGATTTTGTGGGGAAAAATGGGAACGTAGGATAGGACGTTCGGTTTATAGCAATCAGTTCAGCCACCCACCACTCAGTTTTTTTATACAGAGTGTTATGAAAAGTACTAGGTTTTTGTAAGGGATGAACCAGCCCATGAAACTGAACCACTTAAAAAAAAGTGGACATCTTACAGCTGTTAGATAGGAGGTCACTCTTAAGAACTCAATCTATAAACTTTCTTTTTTATTATTTACAGATTTTGGACACGGCAACAAAACTCAATCCACAAGCTAGAAACATCTGGGTAGAGAAACTAGAACTGAACAAAGCAGACATTAAGAAAGTGATGTCTCTTCTACAAGAGGCGACCAAAGTGTTGAAACCTGATGACTCACTCTATCTGTGGAATCTTGCGCTGGAGAATGTACAGTCGAAAGATACCGTAAGTGATATGGCGTAAATAAATTGATTCCGTAAACGCGAAACCCTTCAAAATACATACACCTCAAAATGTTCTACTATACAAATGGCCCCATACATCTCAAAATGTCATTAATTGCATATATGTCAATAAGTATACTTCGCAAAATGTCAATATACATTATATAATGTCACATTCGTATTATCAGCTAAACAGAATAACTAGGTAGAAACAAGGACATTATCCTTGATAATAATTTTATTATTATACATTTCTTGAGATAAAAATAATGTAGGTTAAGTTGAGCGTAACTATTTGCGTTAGCTTATCTTATCAATTCTTTTATATAGTATCAGTGTAAGACTATTATTATATATTCTGTGACTAGGCCATTTAGTATTTACTGTTATTTTCAGGTGCAGAACTTCTATAAGAGATTCAAAAACTGCGAGAACGCCACACTTATGGCGATCAAACCTAAGCTCTTGAAGAAAATGTATGAACATGTTGGTTTGAAAGCTGCCAGAGAAATGTATGAAGAAATGATAAGAACGCCTCCTATACAAGTTGATGTACACAGAGTAATGATTGATGTAGAAGATTCTCAAGAGAAACCTAACGCTAAAAATATTCGCAAGTATTATGAAGGCGCGATCCAACAAAACGGGAAAAATGATGTTGATATTTGGTTAGAGTACATGAAGTTTGAAACTACTAACGGTAGTGTACAAGCAGCGCCTGCGATTTACAGAAGAGCAATATCTAACTTGAATAGGGAATTAGTTGATCAGTTTATAAAGAAGCAAACTCTAGCTAAGTTGAATGATTAAAACGATTTTAAGTAAACGAAGTTGTATATTATTGAAATTGATCAAACTTGTAAAAGGTGTTGTATAACAGTATGTTACAGAAAAATATTCCTTAAAAAAGATATAAAACTATAAACGAAGGCAGAAGATAATGATTATTGTTCATCGTACACATATCTTAAGACAGCCGACGCGCCGCGGTTGTGTTGCGAAGTTTTGTATAAATCTATGAGACAGTGGACCCACGTTGAGTAAAGAGGCATCATCGGAGGGTTTCCCGCCTTCAAACTGCTCCCGGATACCGCCACACAGGTCGAAGACAACATAAGAGGGTAGTAGGGCAGAATGTAGCTAGTTATAGGCAAAGTCGCTACACCCACTAAAGGCTCAGTATACTGCCGATGTTCCTTTGTTGTCAACACGTATTTGTTCATCAAAAACGCACATATACTCGTCATCACCATGCAGTATAGGTCAGATATTAGCCTCGGCATGAATCCGCTGTAAAACCCCAAAGGACTACTTTCTTGTAAAGTCGTTAAAAATGCTTCAGGCATAGTCATGTATCCCGCATCGTTTCCGATGTAAGCCGCCATCATCCTCGTCGATACGACGATAAAAGGGTACGATACTAACATATTTGCTACATGAATTATTGCATCCCGTCGAAAGTTTTTAAGATAGTCTTCGTACTTCGCTTCACCGTCTGCGTGAAGATCAGGAGCTGTCATTATTTCAGGTTTTCCTGCAATTTCGATGCCCGTCGTGATCAGTACTGGGCTTACCTTCAAAGTCAGCAGTATGCCTGCCAAATGTGCGGAAAGCCCTCTGAAACAGCCTCGAATGCCGTCTGTTCGATAGATGTGGGCTAGATACGCGAAGATATTTGGCCTGATTTTGGCGGGGTGGCCTAAGAAAGTGGTGGTGTCGCGTACTGGTAGTGGTTCATGGCCAAGTTGCATGAGGACCTTGGCATATTGTAACGGGTGGGTGAGGATAATTAGTATGATAGGCAGGAGTTGCGGCGTTACGGCGGATAACGGCCATGGTAAACTTGTAGCTGCTTGAGGTGAGGCTTGCTGTGGCTCGGCCGTCCTATTTTCTTTAGTGGTTCTGGTTTGGTGGTAACGGAGTAAGTTTTAAAAGATCATTCTACTTATTTAATTTTGAACTTTTTGTCTAGGTTTATAAAGGTTTGTACATTTTTTTGTTTATTTATCGTTATTGTGGTTGAGGGTGGGCTACGTCGTAGGTGAGGTTTGACTTCTGGCGTCAGTGTCAATGCTATGTTGATATGATGTTGACGGACTGTCTATTTTGTTACTGAAAGTTCAATGCAAAACTTTTTCATAATCTTATTCAGGTACGTCCATGGTAGGTCAGGTAAAAGGAGGTACCTACCTGAAGCAAGATTCTAGTAATGTATGGTTGCATCCATGTTTCGTCTGTGTTTTTTACATAAGTACATACAGCATACATACATCAAGCCTTTTTCCCTTGTGGAATAGGCAGGGCGCTTGCGGGCGTACAAGTAAGGTCGCAATCGCCACTTCTGACAAATATTGAGGGCCGTTTTATTTTATGCAGTTATATAGTATAACAACCATTTCATATTTATTCTGATGCTTATTCATTAACACCAAATAAACAAGCCATTCAGGCAGGACTGTCTCTCCGGCGAAACATGTACTAGCTTGCTAAAATATGAAGTGACCATACAAGTAGATACTACCTACACTCCAACCAGAGTTTGAGCCAAATAATGACCCGCCATTCTCATTACAGGATATGCGTAGATTCTGCCATCCTTCGTTTTCACCAAGTGCTTGTTTACGTAATAAATTAGTACTCCTGTTACACAAGTACAGACCCATTCTTTCAGAATTTGGGAGAGCATTCCGTCGTAAAGAGCAGTGAATCCTTCTTCTCGCAAGATCCATTTGAAAGTTCCGAACATGGTTTGGTATTGTGGCTCTTTTCCTATGAACGAAGACATCATCCTAAGCGACACGACGTAGAACGGATAGGATATGATCGACCCTACAGCACTTAAAATTAATTTTTGCCTTACGAGTTTGATATAGTCTTCAACGACTGGTTCTCCATCTACTATGATGTCTGGTGGTTCCTTGATTTCGGGCATATCTATTCCAGCTAACTTCAAGCCTTCGAAGGCGGCAATTGGGGCAAGCCGATGCCGCGCTAGACTTCCGACCAGGCTTGGAAATACTCCTCTATACAGACCGAAGAACCCATCAGCTTCATCTACATCGTCAAATATTTTATACAGGTTTGGAGGGGGTGGTAGTATATAACGACGGAGTTTGGGCTGGTACCCAAGTTCCTCAAGGTAGGATAAGTATTCTATTGGATGCAACATTACTGTAATGAAAGAATAGTAGATTTCTGGCGGCCATTCGCGGACCGTGGTCCAAGAAGAACATATTAATTTATGTAATATAATTTTCTGTTGTTTACAGACACAACTTAGATTTATTTGACTGCCTGTTTACAAGTTAACAAGGACAGCTGAGGTGTCAGTTGAATAATGAGGATTAGCTTTATGTTTATGGTTTTTTCATTATGATTAGGATGGGTAGTAATGGGATGGGGTAGTGTTCTGTGGTATTATGTAGGTATTTGTATATAGTTTAGTGTGATGGTGACCCAGAATATACATGCAGTCAATGGTGTGTGTGTTTTTGTTTCAAAGAGTGCATTAGAAAGTTTGTTTAAGGTAGTTTACTGTAAGGCACCCATAAGGTAGGTATAGGGGGTAACACAGTACCTACCTGCCTTACTCTGAACATGGTATCCTGTAGCTGTAGGTTTGTTATATGTATAGTAAGCAACTTTTCTCCATATTGAACTGCCAGGAACTAGTGTACAAGAATGATAATGACTGAATAGTAGAGATTATCCAAAGTTTTAGAGAGTTGAATGTACAGTCGAACACAAAAAAAAATATATTAGCCTAGATATTTTTTTTTGTGTTCGACTGTACATTTTTGGTCCCGGTGCCATCAAAACTACGCCTGTCGGCATGGTGGGGAGCAAGGGCTCACCCGCATTCTAGGCTAAAAAGGGTTAGACAATGTGTCAGTGGAGTTGGTTAGACAATGATTAAAATGCATCCCACTTATTTTAAATATTTTAATATTATAACCATATATCAATCAACAATCTAGCAGAACAAATATCCACATGATACACCATTTATTCTATTTTATTTACATATTCCATTATTTGTACCTTACTTTTCTCTACAAGAAGTTGAAAACCTACTTTGGTGAAAGTGGAATAACACTTAGCAAATAAACGCTAGTAGATAAATGCAATTATATATAAGTAAGGACTGAGGCCACTATTGAAGGGCTGCAATTGGTGCAATGTAGTACCTAAAGATAAGTGATGAGCCACGTTTGTGTTGCTTATTTCTGAGCAAGTCTCTCCAGCAGGTTTGCCATGAAGGATACTTCGGCATGTATGGTGGGTTACCAGCCTTCAAGCTACAACCTGCCACAGCCATACATGTAGAAACCACCACTAGTGGGTATGTTATTGTACTTGTAACAAAAGTCAACAATGGCACAGTGTAGTATCTCAAATCTTTTGTTTTCACGAAATATTTGTTGACATAATAAGCCAGTACACCCGTAACTGCAACACAGGTTAGATCTCCCAGCAATTTAGGAATGATTCCATGGAAAAATCCAAGAATTCCGTCTTCTCTGTACACTGAGACGATTGCACCAATCAGTGAACTGTATTCTTCTTCTTTTCCAATGAATGAGGCCATCATTCTCACTGAGACAACATGGAAAGGATACGACACGATGACGGCGGCAGTGTGCATGATCATGTCTCTGCGGCCGAGTTTGAGGTAGTCATCTGCCTTCGGCTCATCATCAGTGATGATATTGGGCGGATCATTGATTTCTGGCAGGTCAATGCCACACGCATGGATTACCTTCCCCGTCAGCTGACTGGACGCGATTAATCCGAGCACTCTCGCTGATAGACCCCTGTAGCAGCCCGTAAAGCCGTCTGTTTTCTTGATATATTTGATGTATTGGAAAACGTTAGGTAATATCATGGCAGGGCGGCCGAAGAGTGTGGTGGACCGGCGAGGTGCAAGAGGTTCGAAACCCAGCTGTATTAGCACTTTTGCATATTCCATCGGGTGACATATTGTCGTCACTAATAACTGCGATGGCAACGCTGCTATTTTCTCCTTTTCAATTTCATCCATATTTATTTTGACAAAATATGAGACCCTTCCGAAATCAAAATTGCACACCACAGACAAAATAGAGCAACTGTCAAGTCAAGTGTCTGTCAGTCACAATCTCAAGGTGTTGCCATTTTATTATTGCCTCATAGACAATAATAAATTAGTGTCATGACATTTATTCTGCTGGACATAGTAGTTTCTCAATTACTTGATAGATGGCGCTGTAAGAAAAACGACTGAGGCTATTAAAATTTTCAGGGGTTGTTTTCCGAAATTAATTCTAGAGACCTCAGTGTGCTTCACAAAGAGACCCTAGCACAAAGTACTTTAATATAGGGGACCCTAGTTCGCTACCCTTTAGAACTTATAATAGAGTATTATAAAATAGAAATATAGACACCCCAGGAGACCAAAGCTTGACACAATACAAACGACAAAAAATTAAATAAATAAATTTAAAGTATAAATTAAATAAATAATTTATTTAAAATTAATTTATTTAATTTAAATAAATAAGTTTTAAGTAATTTTGTAAAAAGTTTATTGAGTTTCTATACTAATCATTGGAATTTAACATTTCGGTAGAGCCATTTTCGTCAATTTTGTATGGTACGGGTGTTGACGGCGCGGTAATGGTGGGTGGGCCTTTGGTGGATTGAGGAATTCTTTCAGCTCGGTGGTGCAGGTCCTGTAAAAATAAATAAACAGCTAACAAAACGCTCATAATCTTATGTTTTGAGAGTAATGGTTGGTAGAGAGCTTTGACAATGTACGTAAATAATATTTTCAGGGAGTATTCTAGAGTGAAACTTTTAAATTCCTTATTAGAATTTTTGGTCGAAATACCTAAGAGTTAACATTCCATGGTTAAACCTGACAAAATTCCAGCCAACGCACAAAAAAACACTTTGAACTACCTACGATAAAAAATCTATTTTGCATTTACAAAACAAAGTGCATTCTAAAAATCTCTGGTAAGTTTGTACTTAATCTTATGTTGGTATGTGTTGCTGCTGCTACTTACAGTGCTTGTATTATGCTTTTGCATTTTTCTTATATTGGGTTGCCTGGAAGAGATCGCTTAAAACGATAAGGCCACCTTTGCTTATATTATGTTGTTTGTCTTTGTTCGTGTATATATTACTCGTATGTTTTAATGTGAGCAATAAGTGTTTCTATCTGTCTGTGCCCTTTTTTAAACTCCACTAGATATTTACCCAACTTTTCTCCCTAAAATCATCTTCATCATGATTTTCTGCGTCTCCGGAAGCGTAGCTTTTAGACCCGTCATCGCTTTCTGTATCTGTCTGCTTTTCATCACCTTGATGTTCGCTTGAATCTTCTTCAATTTCTTGTGTTTCGTCTGTCTCTTCTAACGGCTCCCATCCGTTGTCAACAATATCTGTGGTGTAATAAATTTGGGTTGTAGGCTATTATAGCACAATAAATAGATGTCCCCTTAAAAAAGAGAGCCTACGTACTCCTTATTTTATATTCTCCTGATATTTTAGGCAACACCTAAGTGAGGATTATGATGATGCACAATGAGCTAAAACGAAAGTATCCAATAAAAATATTTAAATTGTGAAACCAGTACCAACATGTGTTTTTGAAATACAAAAAAATGTAATATGAAGTTTCACCAAGAGCCAACAATCGCATGTAGGTATTAATCAAATACTACCGGTATTTATTAAGAAAAAAACTCGATTTAGGCTCTTTAGGGTACAGATTTTTTGTCAAAATCACAGACAGATCCACTCACTAGAAGGTACACATTACTTCTCGTGACTTCGTCGTGTGTAGTTTCTTCATGATCATTACCTACCTCTAAACCTGAGCGATCCTCTTCTGCTGCTAGGTTTGTTTTCCTCATGGGGAACCTCTATTATAACTGTTGGTATCACATCTATGGAGATTCCATTGGGCTTCTTCTCTTCCTCTTTATTTGCTTCTTCATCGTCTTTCTTCAGCTAAAAATCGTAAAGAAGAGTTTTATAAGAATTAAAATATAGCCGTGTGATGCTGGTTTAGAATAGCTTCACTCCTTTTCTACCCGTGGGTGTCGTAAAAAGTGAGTAAGGGATCAACCTAGGGATTGGACAGCAACTTTTCCTGTGAATTGGCGAGCGCAATGCAAGGTGAATTATAAACTCACCTGAGCGAAAGAAATGCTAGGCTCCTGTAATTTCATAGCTTTCTCCTTGCTTCTTAATATCTTTTCATCTTCTTCCTTCTCTTTACGTAGCTTATGAGCCTTGTCTGTCCGCCACATCTAGAAAAGTAAATTAAATCCGGGCGATTAAAAAAAAATGTTTATTTAGCCTGATTTAGCCGAAACATATCAAAAATTATAAAAATTACATAAAATGCAGTCACAAAATAATTAATTAAATAAAAGTAATAAAAATACTTTAAAAATATTTCATAAAAAATGCTTTGGTGATGTTTTTTCTCATAATAATTTTCTGATGTTTTAGCCATTGATGCCATGCCAGCTTAGAATATGTAGCATCACGCTATCTCATTTCTGCGGGTGTCGTAAGAGGTGACTGAGGGAGTCGAGGGTTTCATGTGTACTTAGTAAGTACAACTTTCGTCAACCGCTGACAATCTGTTACTACAGTGATACATGAATCGTCTAAAAGGGCTCTCAATATTTGTCAGACGTCGAAATAGCGACTGTATTTTAACAGCCGTTAGCGCACTGCCTTGACCGTAAGGGAAAAAGCGGGATATGGGTATGTTTATTTATTGAAAAGTTACAGATATTACAAATGAAACAATTAAAAATTCTCGCCTAATTAAGAAACCCTGTCATGTATGTATAAGTACTTACGTGATAACCAGTATAAGTCATTCCAAGAATGATAATAACGAAGAGACTAATAAATATTTTGTCTGTGTTTTCTTCTTCGTCATCAGGTTGTTGATACAGGGAGTCGTACGGTAATCTCGAAGGAGGATCTTCAACCCACGTTTTGTCAACACTCTGAAGAAATATTTCAAACATTCAAGAAAATAAAAACTTGAATTATGCCCCTACGAAAATAGATCAATTAGGCCTTGGATCAAATTAGCATGTAGGTAAGTAAGTATTTTATTTATTAATTAATAATTTATTGTACACAACCGAACACAAAAGACACGGCACAATAAACATGGGTACAACAGGCACAGCTTATCTCTAAAGAAATTCTTCCAGCAGACCCAAGGTATCTTCAAATGTAGCCAAAAATCCTAAAACATCTACAATACGACGGTCGTCACACAACCATGTCAGAAGCCTGCGACTTGTAGTAGGCAGTAAAAAAATTGTGACACCAGGGTTTCATTGAGTCGTTGGACGACTCGGTGTCCCACACGAAAAGAAAGAAAGAAAGTGAATGAGTGATCTGTTGCATTAGTGATTTCAAAAAAGAAGACTTACAATAAGAAAGCTGCCATTATGTGTAGCTCCCAACTGGTCATGTTCTGGCCAAGCCTCGTCAAAATCAGCAGAGCATTGAGCGCTCCTTACTCCTTGCGCGTTTACTACGTTCACTTTTTCAGTATCAGAACGGGTGTACAGCATGTATTCTTCTAGTGGTTTCATACTGCTTTGGTTGTTTATTTCGACAAAGATGTCTGAAAATACAATAATATTGTTATATATATCAAGTTTATCGCTGGATCGTCATATAATTTTAGCGGTTGTATCACAAAATAAGTACTGGCTGTTGTATGCAAAGTATTGCAATTGCAGAATCGTATCATATATTCGTAATTTGGTAAAAAAAAAACTCCATACTTGACAGACATCCATTATATCCTTTGTAAATCTTTAATCTTGGATCTGTAGTATTCAGTCCCCCGATTTGGACTTCGCTGGAACCCACATCTGAAGCTTCAAAAAGATCTTGAGGAGGTAGCTTCTCTAGATGCACTTCTATTCTATCTATAAGGAGCTTTGCTTCATCCCCTGATCTTGTGTAATAAACTGTGTGACGAGCACCTTAGATAAAATAATACAATTTTAGTAAATTTTCAGAGCAAGGAGCAGTATGTAAATATCTTAGTAAAGTCTTATACCATTCAAAAAGTTTCTGTTCTTTACTTCTGCACCGTAAGCAGCTTCTTCTCGATCTTCTTCGAATTTTAAATAACCATCTTGTGTTATTGCAACTAGAAGGTAGTAGCTGCGCCTGAAATATTTTTAGTTGATTTCGTAAATGGACCTGTTATTCTTCATTCAATTACATTACTTGTGGCTCGCGTGTACTTACTTATTCTCTGTTTGCACTAGTAAAAGTACAGTGTTCTTCTGTCGCAGGTCATTGCTTGAGAATGCTAGTTTGATTTTGACCTGCGAAACCGTAAACAATCGTTATGTTTATAACTTCATTCCTAAGTTTCATAATATTACGTATTTTAAACTTACCTGCCAAATAGGTCCAGACAAAACAAATTTCCTTTGCAAAATGCTTTCGCCATTAAAATCAGCCCCTTTCTCTTCCATGCAGTTTTCCCCGAAATAGCTCGTTAGCTCACAGTTGCAAGAACTTTCCTGTTTTGTGAAATTTTCAGTACAAATTCCACCATTCTTACACGGCTCGGAGTCGCATTTCATATTACATTCTGGCAAGACGCCTGTTAAATCTGAAATAGATGTGAAGCTATTAGCATAAAGGTGAAGGCAAAGTCTACAAAATTTTAAATTGGTTTGCCTATGAAACGAGAAAATATATGATTATTAAAGAGGAAATAAAGACGTTACCTTGATCACCTTCTGCCTGTCGAGCTTTCCTCGACAGATCTACGACATGATCCGCAATCTTGAACCCTCTCACACAACCCACATACCCTCCCTGAGGTAGTTGAGCTGCTCTAGGAGCCAAGTGCAGGGAATACGTGTCGTAGCCTCCGAGGTTCATTTGGAAATAGTCCGTTGGAGGGGCTGGTGGTCTTTGTGGACGGATCACCTCTAGAATGAAATTATATCGGTAATTTATTATTTTCCCTTATTTATAAGTAGCATGAACTAATTATATATTTTTTTACCTAGTTCCGGATTGATCCAAGGTTTATTAGAATAATTAGTCAAAAGCATTGGAACTCTATCAATGGTTGTATTTTCATTATTCACATGTAAAGTAGTAGTGTTTTCGGTTCTTATAATGGCGATTTGCACACTTTCACCTTTATTTATTTTTATGTAAGTTACATTAATTTGAACTATTTCGTCTTCATCATTGAAGAGATAAATTATTTCTGTTCCATTGTGTATGAACAAATGTATGAAGTTGTTCAAATGATCATTAGCGTATAATACTAATGAATTATCGTCATAAGTTCTGAGATTCATCAACACGTTTTCTGTCATCATTTTCTTCAATCTGTTCTTTTCGGCGTCGGTTGTGTTATCCACTAGATAATTTTTCTTCAAGTAAGCTTCTGGGGTTTGGAATGTTAAAGCTTTTCTGTTGATATCTGAAAAGTAACGTATTTCATCATAGATATGCTATTCACCCATATTAATATTTTCATTCCGATTATAAATAAATTGTTACTCACTCTCTTCACAGTGCGTTCCTAGATGAGCCCAAGGATTCTTACAAATACATTCGTAGCTTGACCACAGCTCTTTGCAAGTGGCCTTATTTTGGCAAGGATTGGGGACACAGGAAGGTTTACAATCCTTAATGATTTCTGATAAATGGACGGACATATAACTATAGATGTCTAGAATCTCTCCATTCACTACAAGACCCCGGAAGCAGCCAATCAAACCTTGATTCACGGCTGATTTCTTTAGATGCTCCCTATAAAAAAGCAAGTTAGGTTTTCTTTCTATCAAAATGACACAGCCACAAAATAAATATAGATGAACTCAATTTCGAAGATTAAGGGTTATTTGACTCAAATAAGTTTGACATCAACTTACGCGGTAGCTCCACCTATAAACATGGAGCCCTCAAATGGACCAAACTCTTCTTCTTGCAACAAATTCATCATCTGGTATTCAGTATTCAGCATAAACCGGACGTGGTAGAAATTGTAATCAATCCAAATCTTGTGCCATTCTCCTCCGTTGAGCTTCCGTTTCGAGTTGATCACTAGTTTTCTTGTGGTACCAGTGTTAAGTGTGAAGTTGAATGTCAGTTCATGTTCTGTGAGAAAAATCGTCGGCGTAGCAAGGAAATTAGGTACTAAAAATAATTAAAAAACTTCAACATTGACAGAAATTTTGAAAAATAGAATTTATACAAACCGCTAGTCAAAGCAACCATGAATGAGGGGTAGTTTGGTCGGATTGGTGGTTGAAACAGCAAAATGGCGCTGGTGCCAGTGGTTCTAAAACTGAACGCAATGTCTCCTTTTCTCCAACCAGGTACTTCGATGTATGACTGAGAGGTTGTGAATGTTACCACGTAGCGTTGAGTGTCTGCAAGCAAACGTCGTATTTTAATTTCTACCATTCTTTTTTGTCGTCATTATAGTGTTTAAAGTTTACTTACTTGTTTCAACGCACTCCAACGGTCCTAAAGTTATCCTCCCTTGAGCTTCTTCAGTCAAATCCTTCTGTTGTAGAAAAAACATTTCTGTAATGCCCAAACTTGTGGGGTCTACTAGAGTTCCTTCATCAGAATGCCACTTGTTATCGTTTGCATCGCAGTTGCAAGATTGCGTAGGGTTGACGCAAGTAGCGTTTACACCACAGGGACAGTAGCCTCTGAAATAATTTCTGCTTGATGTATGGGAAGAGTTGACTTGTGTCTTGGTTACATAAAGAGATCGTGAAGTTTTATTTGTGATGTGTTAATAACAAATGAGTCGATAGGTTACAAAGTATAACCAAAGCATTAAGGTTGATCACGTGTTATCAATATCTGAAAATGATAAATTAGCAACTTCATCATTACTATTATGAACTTACCTTGAGACATTTCCCAAGAAATCTACTGTATCGTTTGACGAAGATATAAACCAGGTGGCACTATGCAATTCTAAAGGCGCCATGTTACAGTCGTACTTGATGTACTGTCGACAATACAGGGAATGAGAGATAAGCTCTTGGAGCATTTCTGCCGTGAACTCTCTGTACTTGATTTTAAAGCTGAAATCGTGCCCTGACGATGATCGAACGTCCTGAAAGATATTTTAGCAAATTTTTTAGGCAAGGTATATCTCGGATCTGTTTAGTCCCCAAAGTTCCTATTTAGTACAATCTAAGGCGCTGAATTGTCCAAGATATTTATCTACTTACCACTTGACTTGGCAAATTATGTTCAACGACAGTAATAGACGAGTCCGCTTCAAGATCTCTAAATTCACATTTTACATGAGCTGGTGGA
The DNA here is from genome assembly GCA_029255805.1 of Keiferia lycopersicella. Taxonomy (NCBI): domain Eukaryota; kingdom Metazoa; phylum Arthropoda; class Insecta; order Lepidoptera; family Gelechiidae; genus Keiferia; species Keiferia lycopersicella. Next base: position 4,392,691 of record JARACZ010000010.1, read on the forward strand.
AATTTCCCATTGCCATCAATGTCTATGAGGTACACGTCATTCCTTGTATATCCAAGAAGAGCTAGTTCTTCACATGTTTTCCTGAATGTGGCAAAGTGGCAATTTTCCCCAATATAGCCTAGGAAAAAGAAAGTCATGACCAATTTATATCAATACTATTTTATATCAAGATGGAAAATACTATTCTGTTTCAAAATAATCTTTACCTGTATTTTCACAATTACAGATGACTCTATCTTCTTTGATAGAGCAGATTCCTCCATGTTCACAAGTGTTTGGTCTCGTACATGGATCGACATATCTACAATCATCTATAGCTACTTCTCCTACCACTCTTTCTGTGTTTATCACAAACCTGAAATCCAAAATTAATATGAATATCATTTTATCACTCTTGAGGCCTCCATAAAAATAAAGATTTCGTCATACAAGGATGTTAAGGAATAGCAGAAGATGCACTGGCGGATACTCCACTGACAAGGGCAATGTACTTTAAATAGATGATGATAAGGATTTGTGGCGACTGATAAAATGTCTTACCTTGGCTCAATTAGCAGACCATTGATTTTGATGTTTCTCATACATCCGATCAAACCTAAGTTTGCTGATTTTAACCCACTGCCAATGACTATTTTGTCTTGCAAATGAAAATCCAATCCTGAAAAGATAAATATCTTCATGAATACCTTTCAAATAACAAAAAATATATTTAAATTGCTTTTATTTGGCTTACCAAACATTTGCGCTGGTTTGTTATGTGGTCCATCCACAGTGAGTTTGATTCTCCCCTTTCGATAGTCCAGCTCAACAGTATGCCAGTCGTTACTAACGTTGAATTTCACAGACTTCAGGACCGTAACGTTCTTTCCTACATCCGGCACTAGTTCGAATCTTATTTCCTCTTTGACCATACGCACCTAAAATTTATTAACTGCTTTAGTAAGCATCAGTAAGTATATAAAAATCCGATTATGCATAAATCTTACCTCCCAATATCCTTGACCTGAGGTTATATCACTGTATGCTAAAACAGCCATGTTCTTGCTAGTCTTGAATTGAAATCCTAAGTTTATAATGTGACTCTGGTTCAAAGGCCACCAAATATGAGAAGTTGCGAAAGGATACGTTATAGGAATTACTTCTATATCTATCTCCTCAAACTCTGGTTCTGTAAGAACTCCTATGTAATGTACTTTGGGGTTGTTTTGTTTGAGTTCGTACAATATGGAAACATCATTGTAGTAAACATATTTTAAATTCCCAGCAAAATTATTGAAGGATTTCAAGCCTTTCATTTTGTACAGGTCGGGGCCTCCGCATATGTAAATTTCTGGGTCGATGCAGACGTATTTGGCGTTCCCGGGCACAACATATTGCGAGCTTTTATCATCAAGGTGTACAAACACATTGCCTTCTTGGATTGTAACAGTGAGGTTATGCCATCGATTGTTGTTTACGCGATCGCCTATGTAATCCTCTACAGCGCCGTCGCCTAGATCAATTTGTATAGCGACTTTTTCTTGGTGTATGGAAAGAGCTATGTAATGGTGCTTGTCGTCTATTTGCCCACTGGCGTAGAACAGAGCTGAATCATCGAAGCGAGTCTGCAAATATCGGATGTCGTATAAGAAGATATGCCAAGTTCTATTGAAATAAATGTTTCGATCTTATCAAGGTTGGTTTCGTACAACAAATGCAATAAATTGTCTGGTCCGTGTCTGCGTCAGAAGCGGCCAGCTGTAGAAGTTGCCTAATTTAAAAACAAATAACTCGCAAAACAAGTTTGGCAATTTAAGCGCTAGGTAGGAAATATCTTGGATACTAGCTATATACGTAGATATAAAATGATAAAGAGAAAACTTTAGAAACGAAATACCTTTTTGCAATTATCTATCGAAGTTACAAGCGATTTGTTACTATAATTATGAAAATCAATCTACGTTTAGTATGTTATGTGATCAGACAAAAGCGTACGTGCCAATACTTTATTTTACAAAAAAGTAGATAGTACTCGCCTTGAAATGCAAGCTGACTCTGGTATTGGTGGAGTGAACCCTGTCCTTCCAGTCATAAACACGATAAGACACGTAGCTGGACCCGCGCAATGTCAGGACTGTTGCCGCTGAAACGGAAATCTGTTTAGAATTTTACCTAGAATTTACCTAGTAAATTATACAGTATTTGTTTGTTTCTGTATAATGATGAAAATTAGGCGAGGAACACACTTGACGCACGACGGAGGGCGAAAAAAACGCAGCGACCTGTCAAATCCATACTATACTAGAAACGTCACTCTTCATACTAAAACCGCCCTCGAAGGATGACACTGCGATAGCGCTGCGTCAACAGCGGTTGAACGATTTTAGTATTGGGATTGACATTTCTGGAATGGATCTGACAGACCGCTGCGATATTTTTGCTCGCCGTCTTGCGTCAAGTGTGTTCCTCGCCTTACATTCAATCCTGCATCCACCTGTGAAGACGGTTGCTGCGGATATTTTGGCAGATTTTATAATTTTACATTTGGAAAATTGTCTTGGGTAATCCAGGAAAATCAAATCAAATTAATGAAATTGCGACTAAGTTGTAGAGTTTTATAGGCTTCGTTCGATTATTTATTGTAATATGTATGTATAAGTCGATCAGTTATAGAAAGAATCCCGATATGCAGACATTATTTGTCGCTCTACCAAATATTTTACATATGACGATGTCAACAACAGTTTTGTCATTTTAGGAGTCTTCTCGAGTTATATCTTTGACTATGTATTTGCGATTCATATTCAGAACTTGTTGGCATAAATGTGGCGAGATAATTTTTAAGACCATGCCACCTAATAAACGGGGTAAACCAAAATAATAAAAAAAAACAGCAACTGCTTACAATGGCACACATAGTTTAGCGCAATCTAACGAAAGATATTGCATTAAGTACTAACCTATTATTTATTAACTAATTATAGCTCATGATTAGGTAACAGAACTAGGTTGCTGCTTTGAAGAAAAAACAGACAAAGCACAAGTGAACGTATGTTACATTAACATAGGCAAAATCGAACTTGATAATTTATTACGGTGAATAGGTGGTTACCAATTTTACATTACAAGATTTTTTATTGAAAGCCCGAGCATGACAAAGCTTTAAAGAGATAATTGGTCTATCTATTATAATGTAACATTTATATAACGTGAAATTAATGATGCGTAACCGTTAAGCTTCCTAGAACCTAGTTCTTTAGTTGTTGACATATACATACTTATTTTATTACAGGTACACTAGCTATGTTAGATAATTATTATGACGAAAGAATTGTTTGTCTGTACTTGATAATTTTTGAACCTACATGAGCTTTGTTTTTGAATTTTTGCATGCGGAAGTCTGCTAATAATTGTGCTTGTGTAGGTAAGTTCTACTGAGTTTATCAATTCCCACACATCCTAATGAATGAAATAATCCTAATCCCTAATCCTAATAAGTAAATAACATACTCTTGACCATAAACAATCTAGAGTAACATAAATTGGAATAAGTATATTGTGTGGGTGGCAGACGTCTATACGCTGAAACGAATAACTACTTACTTTTCCGAAATGAAACTCATGGGCTGATAAAAAAAACCTTCACTGTTTAAAAACTGCGTTACTGCAGGTTAACCGCCTTATTCCCAAAGAAAAACAGCTAAAAGCTAATGAAATCGCTAAACAAGCAGCTATCTTATAAGAATAATTTATTCTTACCCTAGGGGATTGCACTAGTTACTTGCAAGTTATTAGTCGGTCAAGTTAGAATGTTTTGAAAGTAAATTACTGTACTCTATAGAAATGCCTGAGGAAGTAATGATATCCTTATAAAGCCATGTATAAAACGAGGTACAATGAATTGGATATCCCGCTATGAAAAAATCTTCGTTAGATTATCAAGTGGCATTGTTATTAAAATCAATACTTAGCATTATGAAAAAGAAAACTTTTTTCGCTGAAAATAATTTAAAAAGTCAATATAGCAGATGTTAGTATCAATTTTTCTTTACAATGTGTGGGAATTACGCACTACGCTGCGAATTTTTACCCCATACTGAAAAAAACGAAGTTGACCCTGGAGCAACGCGTAAAGTTGCGTCGACGGATTTTTGTTAAACAACGCAAGTTCCAAGTTGTACCTTCCAAGCTATAAGACCGGATGTTTTCCTTGTTTTATTTCTATAAGTCCATTTGTTGTTTTATGTGCAATAAAATAAATTTTTGTTAGGTACGTACAATTTTTTTTTACCAAAAGTAAATGCCTACGTCCAAAATGATCATCATGACCAAGTTGATCCTTCCTTATTTGGCACACGAAATAAAAAGACCTACGCACGTGGAGTGAAAGTAAGTAAGTCCGATTTAAATTGGTCCCCCTTATTACGATTAACACAAAGCTTGTTTTAAACAAAGCTGTTTATTAACGTTCCGACAAAGACAGACTTAAAAAAATGCAGAGATTATCACTTTGATACCTTCTTATTGCAGAAGGGCTTATAAAAGCTTGAGAAAAATATTTAATGGCTTTGGTTATGCTTTTGACCGACTGCATAACATCAAGATAATCCAGTAACATGTCATTGCTTAAGGAGATGCCCACGTTAAATATTCATAATCATGTTCATATCTAGAGCAGGTTGCGATACTTCAGGCAAGAGAAAATAAAAATGTTGTTATGATTATTGCGCATTCAAGTACTTGCAAACTTACACAGGTTGGTAAATTTTATGTATTTTAGTTGACTAAAGTGATGACAAAATTCAGAAAGTCAACCAGGTTTGGTTTCACGAAAAAATGCCCCGTTTCATACCTCAGAAGTATCCCATCGGCTTATAATATTTGCCGTGTGATACATCTAAATTCGATGGTTTAGAATAGCATCGGCATGTAAGGAGCTGAGAAAGAGGTAGGGCTTCACTCTTATTGACACGTGCGAGTGTGACGCACTACAATCTATATCACATTTAATGTTATGCCCAGGAGGACACTCAGGAGGACTTCTATTGTACCAATCAAAAGGCTATTGACGTAGCCAATTTTTGGGCTCGAAGACTTTAGTCCGGGGAATTTTGCCATTGATTCGAAAAGAAGAAGAATAGCACCAACTTAGAATAGAATAAGCGACAGGCTATTAAGGTTACCTATAAATTCACTCAGATAATGGGCAGAAGCATTTCATGTAAATGCAATCCACTGCGCTTACCAATCCACTGTGGCTGTCTAATACAGCCTTTAGTATGTATAGATCCATACATAAACGGTTACTTACTGTAAACATCACATAGATGCTCCTCATACATGGTTCCAAAGCAGTCACACCTGTATCCATTGTACTCATTTATACATCTAGAGCCCTCAAAACAAAGGTTTTCCATAGTCCTACATTTGTCTATGCACCCTTCTTTCACGTTTTCATGTTTGGTCGCTATGAGTGGTACTATAGGGAGGAGATCAGAAGCAGCCTTCCCTGAACTAAGTACCATGTCGCTGATACAGCCGACGAAAGATTCTATGATGTATTTGACGCCATGGAGCTTTTCTTCGGAGCTGAGACCTGAAAAGAAAATGAAGATGGTTTTGAAGTGCCTACAGAATAGAAAAATTAAGTAGTAGTTGCTCGTGATATATATTTGTCAATTTCTTGTACAAAAGTGCAATGTAAACACAGATAATATCGTATAATCTTATACACACACATACATACATACACATATTATCACGCCTTTATCCCTTGCGGGGTAGGCAGAACAATAACGGCCGTTAAAATACGATCGCTATTGCCACGTCTGACAAGTATTGAGGGCCCTTCCAGATGATTCATGTATCACTGTAGTGACAGGTTGTCAACCTGTCGCCTATAGTTGTAATTCTCTTCTATTATAATCTTATCATCCAACAAAATAATACAGTGCATGGATTTTTACGACTACCTATACATATATGATTTTGCAATGACATTGTAGAATGTTTTGCATAAGGTCACGTACCTCCAATAAGTATGACTGACGTCAGGTTATCGGTGATTCCGTAATTGGTGTCGAAACTTAGTCCCTAGAAATGAATATAAAATTAATGCCACGACGATTTAAGTAAATTCGGTACTTGACTGATAATGATAGACTAATATTACGATAACGAGATAAATATCAACTTTGCGATTGCCCCACCGGGAATTGAACCTTTGCGTCGCAGCCAGTCGCACTGCCACTGCACCACGTCGTTTGTTGTAGTTACTAGAGTATGATCCATCATCATCACATGAGCCTTCAGCAGCCCACTGCTGTACATGACCTTCCCCAGGGTACGCCACAATGAACGATCTCCCGCTTTCGCCATCCAGTCGCTACCAGCCACTCTCTTTAAGTATGCTTGCCGAGGCGTGGTCTCCACTCGAGAACCCACTTACTCCACCGGCCATCGGTTCTACGACAGATGTGATCAGCCCACTGCCACTTCAGTTTGCAACACTTTCGGACTTTGTTACTTTGATCTTTTTGCGGATAGTCTCATTTACTACTTGGGTTTACTTACTTTCAAATAAACCTCCTCCTTCAATTGGTCAACTTTAGCTATGAGCCTGGCACCATGTACATCTATTGTGACCACTACACTATGCCATTCGTCCCTATTCAAAGCTCTACCAACGGTCACCGAAGTCAAATGCTTTCCAAATACGTGGACCACTGAAAGATATGAGATACATTGTAAAAACATGTTTCCAAATATGCTTAGGCGGATTTTTTTTTATAGCGCGTCCGCATCGCATGCGTCTATCATATGGGAAATTTTGAATTTCATGAAGGTTTGCATAAAAACCAATATTGACATAGGCCGTCAAGTGTAGTATTCGCCTTAGTAGCGGAACTTCTGATTGTTTTGTAACGAACAAATAGAAAGGTCTTCTAGGAAAATTTTAAGTATGTAGGTAGGTATTCATAAGATTATTAAACGAATTTCGGGTAGTAATTCTAAAGAAGAAGATAATTTTTCAAAAGAATAAAATTGTTATTTACATCGCGCGTGGACCACAGAGATAAACAATTTTAACGGATTTAAGTTGTGTTTATTATTGGATTTTACAATTCAAACGAATACTTTAAAATCTAATAATAAACACAACTTATATCCGTTAAATAATAATAATGGAATGACACTAGAATCTTTATTCATCTTCAATTATAGCAAGGGAAGACTCCTACTAAGTTGATAAAACGTGTGATAGGAGTCACCCGCTCTTCTTATATCAGCAAGAAAATAGAATGCGTACGGAGAAACCAAGTGGGGAAGAGGGTTTAAAATTGCTTGAGGGGTACTAAGCGCACTAAGCGCTTCAAATCATCTTTCATTATGCGCACGGCTAAAGAATGGAATTCCCTGCCTGCGTCTGTATTTCCGAGTGCATATAACCTGAATCTCTTTAAGTCTAGAGTGAATAGGCATCTTCTGGGCAAGCTCGCTCCACCGTAGATCCCATCTCTGCTCTAGGGTAAGATTGGGGTCAAGAGTAAGCCCATCATAGATAAAAAAAGGGGGGTTAAAATTGATTTATTGTGATGGACTGGATTCCTTTTGTCTTTTATTGCATTGCGACCCGCAAACAATTGAACTCTAGCATTCACGTGTTCTTCAGAAATTATTTTATATTCAATAGCAGTAGGAATACCTTTCAGTTCCCCCTTTTCAACAATAACATACAATGCGTACGGAGGCATTTTGAATACCGGATTCTTGACATTGTGATAAACAAGCAACCCGTGTGGTAACCGTGTGCGAAACCTGAATGATATTTCTCTGCATAACCTGGAAAAGATGAAAGTCTGTTGTTAAGTAAACAAAGCATGACAGTTTTTAATATCTAATAGACAATAGTGGGTACTTTTTGGTTGGGATTGTTAATATTTAGTGTAAGATCGTCCGTCTCTCCTTACATTTTGTTTTTTGCAGTCTTAGGTACAATATTTTCTCTGATATCTTTTCAATGCTCAAGCTGAGAATCTGCTCCTGTTTCTGAGAATTTGACAAGACCGATTTATGTATTATGTTGTTCAAGAAAGACATATTCACTGTTGTTGCTTTTTAAATTATAAGGTTGCAAATTTTGCAGTGATTAAAACCCTTTTTATTATTTTACCTCAACTGAAACTTCTATATGACATAGACATCTGTATTGTCCTTTACAATATAAAGGTCATGAGATATCCTGTCTCTACTTAAGCGCCAGAAATCTGTCGCTGTCACTTAGGAGTATTGCTCTACTTAAACGTCAGAAATCTCTCTCTGTCAATTGGGAGTATTGGAGGGATCAATATTGTTTATGTTCAGGACATGTTTACTCCAAGTGCTAGCGAGAGTATGGTTGCAAATACTGCAATGCTAGTCACAAAACTTTACCTCAACTGAAACCTCTGTATGACGTCACCATCCAGTTGGATGAAGGTATTATCCTTTGCAAACATGAAGGTCCTATGGTGTCCTGTTTCTGCAAAGGTCAGAAATCTATCCCTGTCACTCGGGGGTATTGGAGGAATAGATGTGGCGTATGTAGTTGAAGATATATTCACAGTTGTTGCTCGTGATGTTAATGATGCTACCGATGTAAGGGATAGTGTAGTTGGTGGCTGTACTGGAAATAAATAATATGACTAGTGAGTAGATCTCAATTTGAATTCTAGGTCATCAATAAAAGAAAAGATATTTTATTTGTTTATGCCGGATCGCACACTTGACGCACACTTGAGCGGTAAAATATCGCAGCAGTTTGTCAGACTAGTAATGTCAATCCCCACACTAAAACCGCTCAACCGCTGTCAACGTAGCGCTATCGCAGTGTCGTCCGTCGAGTGCGATTTTAATATGGGAAGTGATGTTTCTAGTATGGATCTGGCAGACCGCTACGATATTTTAGCGCTCCGTCGTGCGCCAAGTGTGCGATACGCCTATATGATAAAGATATTTTATGTGTTGTAAAGATGTGATAAAGATAATTTATGTGTCAAAAGTGGTACGCATAAATAACTATTGTCCAAAAATATTACAGACTCCATTTCAATTCAAAGTTTGAATTAATAAACAGAATACAATTACAAAAGTATGTGTTTTGACGCCATCCATACTTTCGATATTTTCATATAAAATATCGTTTTAAAAAGTAACTCATTTGGCCTTCAGTCTTGTAGCCAATTTCTTTCAAAGCAGTGAAGTGTCCTTTTTCTTTTTGTATTCGTCCACTGTCTGTTATAGTGGTGCAATAAATCGTAAAACAATAAATATTGGTTTTTATGTTTACGATTTCATATGACATTTTCGTGTGAAGGTATATCTTTGTAAACAATGTTACATTTTTATTAACAGTTACTGAATCATGCAATGTCATTTTATGCGGCTTGTCGTTAACGATCGTAATAAAAAAAAAAAGCAAACTTGTTGAATTTTTATGAGTTTCGACAACTGATTTTATGTACCTACATGTTTATTTTAAAAAAATCTTATTATTTAATCGGCATACAGTAATCCTAGATAATCACCTACCTACTTATTCCTTCACCGTATTTAACCCCGCGAAGGATTAAGGCGTGATAAGCGCATGTGTGTATTACCTACTAATGATCTTTTACTTTCTCTCTTTGCATGTGGGACAGCGAGTCTTCGAACGACTATCCATTGCTATAGGTATTTGCAATTTTACTCCTACTTCTCGCGTTACAAAATAACTATGACATCATTATGCTCTTGCGGAGAGGTTAATTAATACAACAGCATCAGAGTATGACATATCATGACATAAATTACTGCAATCAAAGAAAAATAAAGCTGTCATATAAAATTTTCAACTTCATCCCACTCAAAAAACGAACGTTGTTATTAAGGAGATGACACATTGTTTCATTCATCTCGGCAATTTCGGGGAAGCCTTTATATTAAACTGACTCAACAACAGGATAGTGAGATAATTGGATAATATGCACGTGCCCTAATATTTACGAGCTTTGGGCACTCTTCTTTAAAGGGCACTCGATACAAAACAGAAACGTTTTATCTTTCGTGAAATTTTTACTCCTATTTTTATATCAACATGAAAGTATGTTGGTACTTATCAGCAGCACCTGGAGTATTCCATTCAAGGGGATCAACTTTTATTGGATTTTTATGCCTACAGATTTTTAGAAAAACCAGTGTTGCATTTATTACAGCTATTAAAAATGACTTTGCCATCACAGCAGCAGAAAACAGAATAGGTGGGCTAAATTTTTAAATAATTCAATATATTGTAGTTGTATGCCGTGTGATGCCGGCTTAGAATAGCATCACCCCACATCCTTCCCGCGGGTGTCGTAAGAGGCGACTAAGGGACTCGAGAGAATTGGTGTATTACAATTTTTAGGCGACAGGCTGAAAACCTGCCACTATAGTAATACACATGTTTTCTGAAACAACCTTGGGAAACAATCCTCAAAAATGTCAGACGTGGCGATAGTGGCTGTATTCTTACGGCAACTATCGCTCTGCCTACCCCGCAAGGGATAAAAGCGTGATATATTATGTATGTATGTATACGTATATATGGAGTTGGTTTTTCGCGGTTTTTGTTGAGGTGAAACAATACTAAATTGTATTTAGTGTGATTCAAGATGATATTAATTTTGGTATATAATAATTATGTGTTTAATAGCTACCTACCTTTTTCTTCCGGGGCCAAATCGACCGGCAAGCTGGATTGGACATCAGCTAATCCATAGAAAAAGAACAGCATAATCGTATTTATTCCTCTTCTTTTCCACAAGGTTCCCATTTTGCTCGATCGGGATCATTTATCTGAAAATACATAAGATTTTTTTTATGCTAATATATAGGCAAGCTAATTCTATGGAAATAAAAGACATTCGTTCCCCATTGAACGTATTCCCTTCTCCTTTATTACTCATTTATCGAAAAGTCAGTCGCGTAACTATTAGCATAATGTCCCGATTTTAAGCGAGATATTTTGCAACTGTGACATTTGTCGACGGCAGGGTTAATAAGTACTATGTGAAATAAGTCCCTTCGGATCAGTTGTTCTACCAATTTGTACTATTGATAGTACAAACGACCCAGACTTGTATCACTAGTACTACTACGAAAAAGTAATAGACACTCGTTTCCCATTGAATGTATTCCCTACTCCTTCATTACTCATTTATCGAAAAGTCAGTTGCGTAATTTTTCTCAAGAGACTTCGGATTCGGTCATGGATTTTTCCCCTAAGATAAATGGCACCATTATTGGTTTGCTCTTGGGTCGCATTCATTTAGCATGGGAACTCAACGATACACAATTTCTGTGCTATCCCTCTTCAATCTTCATACTCGTGCAACCAAAACCTGTCAATTTTCTCCAAAAACACCATCCGCGTATTAAATATACAAATAAATTTGAACCCTAGTGTTAAGTAATATGATATAATATTGCAAGTTTCGCGTTGGCCTAGGGTAGACAACGGAAATATGGAATCAGAGTCTGGTCTGGTCCACTACCAGCGTAACTTGATCTCCTTCGCGTCTGTTTCAATACTAACCCGCCTGGATACCGCCAAACGTAAGAAAAACAAGGGGTCAATTTAAACTGGTAGTTGGGAAGAGTTAAATTGGCTCAAGTAACTGCCATCTCGACTTCTCAAGACGTGACTTTGAGCGGTTTGACACGTGGTTTCTAGGCAATTACAAAAGTTAAAGAAATGTTACGTGCTCACCTAGTTTCCTGGTATTGAAACAGTAGGTAAAGATGTCGAAAGAAAGTTCCTAAAGAAATAAAGTACTTACAATGAAAATTTAAAATGTAGAGTCCCATAAAGAAGTCACTTTTGCACCAACACGTCACACCCGATATTTTACTTAAATTTTTGAACTTATCTCCAAATTGAGAAACAAATTACAAAAACTGCACTTTCCATTTTCAAATTTTCACGCGCAACACAGAACACAAATTCAAATACTTTTCGTTTTTTATTCCGGCGCTAGTTTTATTTTTCTTTTTTCGTAGCGGCCAGGACGTAGCGTCCTGTGAGCCGCTCAGTACTGAGTACAAGTTAACAGTATGTAATCGGTGCAGACAATTTGTGATGTCGGGTCAGGAGCGTTCCCAGGGTCGGGATATAGGATCATAGCTGAGAGATGCGGTAAGCGGGATTCGATTTAAAAGAAGAACGACTCGATTCGTTGACAGTTGAGTTTGAATATCAAAACTTTTCATTGGTGTATCTACATAAAGTAAAATTTGAGAAAATCCTGTAATGGGAGATTTTTTGATGATAGTTCTGAGTGCCTTAAATTTACTCTAAAGGGCGAGGGCTATATTGGAAATTTGACGTTCAGCTTAATGTGGCTTCAGCTATACTTTTACGTTTCGTTTCACGTTATGACATTGACGTATTGTTTAAAAAAATACCTGAATAGAAAACTCGTACGTACACAACAAAAACATCCACAGTAAACCGCGATTGCAGTAGGTGCTGAGACATTAATTAGCCAACACGAACCTGTCATTTAATTAAATTTTGCAACCACGTCTTGATTGTAAGATATTGCGATACGTGATACTTAGTATAGCCTTGTGTGTCACTCAAATAAGGCTATTTACTGGAAATTGTAAAGAAACGAAAGCGGTAAGACAAATTTTGGGCTATTTAGGTTAGGTTCGTTGGTTTTTTGTCTTGTAACGCTCAAATAACTGGAGCAGGCCACTTTCGACAAGTTTTTTGTTTTTGCGATGTCTCAAAATGATTTTAATTACTATTTGGAGAGTTGAGAAAGTAGATAATTCTAAACGTAGTTAATATTGTAGTTGCGACTCCGCTTAGGTGTAAGGTCGGTGATCGGTCGGTCTATATTTCAGTCATGATATTTAAAAAGTAGTATTATATTATAACCAGCGTAGAAATATTTTTGATCTAGTTCAAACAATGCGAAACATGACTGTATTATGAGCAGGTGTGATTGAACTTCCGCTAAAAAGCAGCTGTTTTTAAGCTTGTTTTGTGTGCTTAATTATTTACTAAGTTGGTATATACTTATCTACTTGCCTATACTGGTACATTTATTTCTTTTTCTACACTATACGTTATAATACCATGGTATTATGCACCCAAGTACTTAAGAACAATGACACCTGATGTCCGTTTGTTTTTTTTTTCGCTGCAACGCGTGGTTGTTATAAGTATCGAGCAATGTATGACAAAATACTCCCAAACCAATCGGACTCAATAATATAACGCTCTGTGTATCGCCGTAGGTCCCGGTTGCTTTCTATGATTACTTATGGTCTAAGGTCGTTACAACACCATGTCGAAGCCTGCTACTTGTAGAAGGTTGTCAGCCACTAGGGTTTATTGGGTCGTTAGGCGATTGCCACATGAAAAGACAGAGAGAGAGATATAACTATATATATATAGGAATGTGCGGAATCGCACCTTTTTTGTAAGATCTTTTGTATTTTTTTATTACTTTTTATTTTGGACAAGCTATTGTTTTTTTGAGTGTCAATAAAGCCGTACCACAGAAAAGTTGGTTTTATATTTATATATATATATATATGTATATATATATATATATATATATATACTATATATTGACACTCAAAAAAACAATAGCTTGTCCAAAATAAAAAGTAATAAAAAAATACAAAAGATCTTACAAAAAAGGTGCGATTCCGCACATTCCTATATATATATATATATAAATGTATGTATTTTTTATGTCTGTGTGGTAAAATAAATGTTTAAGAGAGCTATGCTGTAGGCAGAAATTTGTAGAAATAACACAAGATCAAATTGACCCGGGCAGATCAGATATTTAATTCGAATCCTCAAAATTTTTGATCATTAGCTGTTCAGCTAGGTATATTATGGGTATTAAATGCACAATACCTTGTTCTGTAACTTTGGCTACACGATAAATTAGGTACTTATTAAAACTGTCTTAAAAACTTGCTGGGAACTCTTTTCAACAAACGAATACTGGCTCGAAGATACGATGCTTTCTTATCTGTTCGATTTACTTGCGATTTTGTTCGCTTTCGATTCGATACAATATTTATTTAGTAAGTGCTTTTGAAATAAATTGAACGCAATTCGTGATTTTATTCCAAGGTTTTGTAAGTTCGATACAATAAGGTTGGAAAAGTTGAGTAACGGATCAATACCTACTTGTAATAATATCTACGGTTATCACGATTATTATAGATTATCACGAATAACGTGAATATTTACAAACAATCGTTACATAGTTACGTCAGTCTGTTAATAGGTAATTGTATATTCTTCTTTCGTGTGGGACACGAAATCGTCCAATGACCCGATGTGTCAAATAATTGTACATATGAAAAACTTTTAAATCTTCAAGCATCCGGCCGCTTTTATTTAGGACTTAGGTCAGTCAGTGACATACATACACAAATCACGCCTTTATCCCTTGCGGGGTAGGCAGAGCGTTAACGATCGCAAAATTACGGTCGTTATCGCCACGTCTGACATGTATTGAGGGCCCTTTCAGATGATTCATGTGTCACTGTAGTGACAGGTTGTCAGCCTGTCGCCTAAAATTTAAATACACATGAAACCCTCGAGTCCCTTAGTTGCCTTTTACAACACCCGCGGGAAGAAATGGGGTGATGCTATTCTAAGCCGGCATCACACGGCGAGTGAAGTCGTGGATAAGCAGGTAGATACCTGTATTCGCATGAAATATTTGGTTCAAAATTTTATATATATATAGGATGTTGGAAACATTAATAAAATCCTTTCAAGGGATGAAAGTTGTGAAAGTTTCACTAAGTGAAAGTTGTTCAGTTTTATGGGCTCGTTCATCCCTCGAAAGAAAGTTAGTACTTTTCTTAACACCTTATATACTTATGCCAAAATTTATAAAACCCTTGTACATCGCCAGTGTATTTTCTTTCTCACTGCTTATATCAAAGAACAAGCGCGCATGATGTCAGAGTTGCTAACTTGCAAATACGCATTACCTGTTGTGGTTTGATTACCACTGACCTTATTGTAACCGCCATTACGGTCTAAATATAGACCTGCTATTCAGAGCACAGAGTTTCTCATTGAAACCGCACAAACAGAGAAAATATGATATTTTTATGAATATATATAACCTACTTGAAGAATTAAAATCCGATTTACTTCCCGCGGGCGTCGTATTGTAAAAGGAGACTAAAAGACTCGATGGTTTCATGTGTATTTCAACTTTAGGCGACAGGCTCACAACCTGCCTCTACAGTGATACACAAATTACCTAAAAGAGCCCTCAATATTTGTCAGACGAGGCGATAGCGGCCGTATTTTTATGGCCGCTAACGCTCTGACTACCCCACCTGCTTGAGATATAAGTGAGGTATGGGTATGTAGAATAAAAAATCGCGTTTTTGTTTCTGTAGTTTAAAAGTTTGTTTACATACTTTGAGAAATCAAAACCAAACCAAGCAGTTAATTTCCAAGTAGATTTACAATGAATACTTTTAGAAAGAGACTTGGTAAGTAGTTAACTTTGTGAACTACAACAAACTGAACAAAAACTATCTACTAAAAGCACATAACTACATATGAGGTTTACTGTATTTCTCGGCAAACAAAGCATTTTCTCATTATTATTTTTTACTTCTGTATGGTAAATACCAAACGTAATGGTTATTTACGGGAAAATTCCTAAAGACCTAGCATTAAGGTGATTGATAGAAAAATGATAAGAGCCTCATCTACTGCAAAAAGTCTAACTTTTAGAGGAAGTTTACTAGGATATAAGGTGTAAAAAAAATACTGCGAATATTTTATGGGGTGGCCAGACCATGAAACTGAACGACTTTGAAACATGAAAGGAAATGTGTTGAACATGCCACACAAAATGTATTGGCCGCAGCCGGGTACACAAGATGTCGCTTCGAGACGAGCCTGAAGAGAATGAAAAATTTACAAGGTCGCTCGGTGTGTCGGCAGCTCAGTGGCAAATCAATGAGACGGTACACCGCGGGTCCCGGGTTCGATCCCCAGTCAACGCTTGACATTGTTACAATATCTTATTTACATTCATGGTTCATTCCATAAAATATTCACACATTTTTTTTACTCTTTGCATAGATGTTCAGTGGAGGTATGATAAGTAAACTAGTGAACGTAACTAACTGATGTTATAGTATAGCATTCCTTGATGATCTTCTACGCATATTTAATTTTAGATAATGTTGCTAAGACGCTGACGACCTCCAAGCAATTACCTAAGAAACACTTACATAATGAAATCGGAACAAACGACTGCCATCTACCTACATATTATTATAACAAATGACTATCGGATGAAAAGTAAGGCATCGAGATAAAACATTACCAATACACAAAGACCTATGATGCCTGTAGACTCAGCTAACCATGATATACCTATCTCAGATCGAATCTACGACGGATGACCAAACTTTTTCATCGTGAACGTAAATATACTTCACCTAATTCTAGAGACAAAAAGATTAAGATCAATGTTAGAAAAAGATTATTTGAAATAAATTGCTTGGATTTTTTAGCTTTGTTGGCTTATTATGCCTTATTCTGGCCATTTAATTAAATTATATACTTAGCTTTTTATTGAAAATATTGATTTGATTGTTTAATTGGTTAAATCTCTAACCTATAAGGAAACAGATGACAGAACTAAAACTATGATGCGATTGTTCACACAATTTTCTTTTTAATGATTCTTTTGAATAATTTTAGAGTGCACTTGTTTTGTTCTTGTAGTTCTTGTATTTTCAGTAAACATAAGCTCTATTTGAAATGAACGACTCGGTGTCTCACACAAAAAGAAGCAGAAGATGGACTTTGACACAGCCCTGTCCGTTGATAAAATATCTTTGACGATGCAATTGTTTTGTTACACCTCGTTACGCGTTACTCAGATATTGTTACGTCGAGCTAAGTAGGTTAATGTACGATCGGAACCAAAGTGATCAAGTACAAAGCTTGCATATGTTTAGGCAAGGTGATCTAAGTAACTAGATTAGGAGCTCATTTTTTGAAGGTGCGATTTCTGAAATAGTGTACGGAAATTGCAACGACTTGGCTTCAGGTCTGTTATTTTTTGTCATTGTAACGCCATTGACACTCAACTGTCATTCCATTGTCATTGTGATTTTTTACACTTTAAACTGTTAGCAGACTCCCAAACTATCAAAACCATCCAACTGACAAGCAACAGAAACTATTATTTTTAGCAGACTTCGACCCCTGTCTATGGTTGTTTAAGCTCTGTTTACTCCATGGTTATGGAGAATGCCCGCCGTTTGTGTACTAAAGTTTTATAAAATAAAACAAATAACTAATAGCAGAGAATACTAACTGTAGCTACTCGCTTTAACTAAGAGATAGTAAGAGATTTACGCTCTAGACTAAAGAGAGAGAAACAAATTTATTGTAAATCATGTAAGTACCTAAGTAGTTTATTTTGGGCAAAAAAGTAGAGTTGATTACAACGTTTATGAAGTATTTGATTATAGCAATAAAATTAAAATTGTCAAGAAAAATAAAAACAATATATTATTTTCCGAACAGACCAACAAATATACAAACTTTTCCAGATTGAGTTAGGTATTTTTTGTGGATACTTCAATTCAGAAAATTCTAACAAAAAGGTAAATATGAACAAAAGAATCTATCTTTACGTGGTCGATGAACCATGAAAACTAAAAATAGGTAAACAATCGATCGACGGGAGCGACTCTTGGTGATATTGTGCAAACTTAAGATTAAGTTTTGTATTTGAGTGCCAAAAAATGTTAACAAAAAGTTAGGTACAGACTAAATAATTCTTGACATGGTCAATGTGCCATGAAAAGTAAAAATAGATACATAATCGATCGAAGAGAGTGAGTCTATGATATTGTGAAAATTTCAGATTAAGTTTGGTATTTGCGAGTCAGAAAATGGTCACAAAAGACAATTATTGGCATGGTCAATGAATCATGAAAAGTAAAAATACATAATCGATCGACGGGAGCGACTCTTTGTGATATTATGCAAAAGACTATGTGGTATTTGAGTGCCAAAAAATGCTTACAAAAAGGTAGGTCTGTATAGATAGACGATAGAATTCTTCTTGGCATGGTCAATGAACCATGAAAGGTAAAAATACATAATCGATCGACGGGAGCGACTGTTGTTGATATTGTTGTTATGTAACAGTAAGCTGAGTACAGACTCCGCAGGCTAGAGTAGTGAATGGCGTTATACCGTCACCGGCTTATCTGTGCTTGTTTCCATTGTATCAACAGTCAGTCTTATAAAAGATTGGTGATAGGAGCATTGGTTGATACATCATAAATGCCGCATCTTTAATGCATTCAGGCATGTCTGGAGGGTGGCACTCTATCTATCACAGACAGAAAACTTAATCGAAAAAGCTGTCAAGTTTTGACGGTTAATATTTTGCCGAGCGATATATGTAAGTATAGCAATAAAGGCGCGATATGTCAGTAATTGCCGTGTGATGGATTAGAATAGCATCATCCTGTGGGTGTCGTAAAAAGCGACTATGTGATTATCATCTAGGAAACGGACAGCAGCGTTTCCTGTAGTAAATACAACATCTTGTACTGCGTTCGCCAATCCGCCTGCAAAGCGAGATGAGAACGGCAATACCTCCCGATAGGGGGAGGTCCAGTCCATGTTCAGCAGTGGATTGTTGTGGCAGTTATGGTTTAGGATGTGAGTTAGTGCTTATAGTCGTTGCAGCAACAATGGACCCGCGTAACTTTTACCGACAGGTGCGGACGCCGGCTGGCGAATGTATGGACGAGCTACCTATCCTCCAAGGGATTTAGGAGTGACGTACGTAAATATAGGAATAAAAGCGCGATATGCGAGTCTAAGGAGTTATCCAATACCAAATATTCTAAATACCTATTTTCCGTGTTAGGTAGGTATACCATTTTTGGAAACCTTCCAGCCTGTTACCACAGCAACGGTGTTACCACAGCAAAATCGTCGTTGCAGTAACAGTGGAGCCGCGTAACTTTTACCGACAGGTGTGGACGCCGGCTGGCGGATGTATGGACGAGCCGGCCACTGTCCGTGCCTATCAACTGTTACGATCGACCTCAATACGGACATCGTTTACGTATTTAAACCGTTTTTGCGGTGTTCACGCATTTTTAGCAAACTTTGTCGCGGTCTTTCTGCTTGTTTTTGTACTAAACTGAGATGCAAGGAGATGACCGTAGAGTTTTAAGTGAAATGACTTTCATAAATCAGTATCTAAACGACTAATAATAACAAGTCGTATTAATGTTGGCATAGTTACTATGACGCTCTCAAGTCAAACTAATGTAATAATGGTACTGAATATTACTTACCCATCAAAATCACGTTGCTGCCTACCATTCTGCATTTTATAGCATTCTGTCCAAAACGCGTAAATCAATCTAAGATGCTTGTATAGGTCTATATTTTTATTTATACATTTATGAATATTTGCATGCATCTCCATAATATGTTGATGTTCCGAATTCGTCTGATATAAAATCTTTTGTCTTACTGGCTATATTATCAGATGAATAACTTCCTACATTCATATAATTTTGGAATCAAACCTTTTGCTTATCTCTAGTAATCATCTGTTTCGTCTATTTTTACTGTTTTATTCAGATTCCAGCTCTATTAAAAGAACATTACATTTGCAATTCAAATACGTCTAAATCTGTGACAAGGTGACAACTTGGCCAAAGTTCGATGTATATTATCAAGTCTAGTTATTGCTGGCTGTAAGCCTGTTTTCAAGTACTATCAGCCAGGTTATCCATTTTAGGGGTCAACTAATGCTGGTTTACCTAACCTAGCAGGATAGAAATGGTTTGTTCTTCACCGCAATCGCACAGAGAACTGCCGGAAAAACCCCACCTCACACAGTTTTCATAGCGCCTTCTAACACCAGCTCGGAGTCTTTTACGGTCTTCCTTCTATTCTGCCTCAACTGCCCTAGCATTTGCACTATGTTTGACCTGCTGGATGAATGATGATGAAACGATGAATGTGGCCGAATACTGGACAATTAGACATAAATTGTTGCTCATCGACTCGATGAAAAAGACCCAACCTAGCCACAAGTTAGTGACCAATATCGTTTAAATGGGTAAGAAAAGCAGCTGCTTAAATGCAGACTTTTTTCCTGTTTTTAGATGTTCGTCACAAACAAAATTTACAGGTAAATGACCTAATGTAGATCATCTTTATACAACCTTAAGACTTGTTTGCAGGAAAAAATAACCGGTCATTGTTAATGTTATTAGATAAAGGTACTTGTTCTTTATGAGGAACGTGTCAGGGATTTTTGGTATGCTATTTGTCCAAAGCCACGGTTCAAATTTTGCAGAAGTGGAAGCCTAAGCCCTTTCTTCTTCTTCTTGTTCGTGGAGTTGATGGTCATCATCACCATCTATATGTTCCTTGGGGGGTTGTTCGGTTTCGTGGTCTGCTTGCGCCCTGTCGGTGTTCGGGACGCTGTCCCTTACACACTGTATAACTGTGTTAAGCGGAAATTAAGAGACGGGGAGAGGTCAGGAGTAAACCATTAGCACACTGACCTCTTACTTAAACCGGAAAAAAAAAACTATTTAAGGGCATTGCTTTTGTCAGTGGAGTGTCCGCCAGCCTTCTCTGTCATAAATACTCTTTTACTAGGGATAATAGTGTGGTGGTTTCCCTCTCGCCTTCCACACCGCAGTTCATGAAGCGAGTTTCTCCATGTTATCTGAGTTGAAGGTAACAGTTATATTTCCGTTGACCAATATTTGGCAACTGAAATGCCCCTGGGGCTCGCCTCCAGTAGGTCCTGAAGTGTGGAGGGTTTCGGGCAATTAGGAGGGATAAGGGATATCATCAATATAATTATAATTTTCGGTAGGCCAGGATAAGAATACAAGTATGAGTATAGATTAAAGGGACTTCTATCATTTGTTGGTGTCAAATTAAATTTTACGTATAATTTTTGATTCAAATATACGAGTACTTACTTCTAGTCGACTTTCGTATTGAGAGTAATGAAGAAGTTTTTCAAGACAAGTGCCCTATTTTCCGACTGGCTCTCTGTCAGTAAGTCAACTCAAAGTCATGCTTAGTGCCAGTACTCAGTATTAGCTTGCAGATAGGCTTAAATGCCTGGGTAGAGTCTATTTATACTAGACTGTATCAGAAAAGAAGGTTAGGTTTTTCGATAGCATTCATGTATGATATGCATGTGGTGTGGTCAAGTCAATTCTTTTTCACATGCAGGCTACAACCCAAACGGTTAAGCAGATGTTGACATTGACATGTTAAATGGACAGTTGGCATTACATTCGTCTCAGCAGCGTGAGTGACACTGGCTATTTTAAAATTTCATAATTCAAAATGGTGGAATTTAAACGTAAAATATAACTTTGAAATTACCGCAGGGTTTTTGTTTTTCAATACCAAATTGTGGTTGTCAGTGTCCATTAAACTGTGATTTTAAGCTCGTAACGTGCATTTGTGCTTTTCTCACAAGTTTTGATGTGACAACGTCTTATAATGCGATGAAGCTGGCTGAAACAACTCACCTAGAAACAGACTCATGCGGCGTTACCTCGCTCTGAGGCGTTCCATTTAAAGCTTGAAATGCAAGCCAGAGCGCGGAACGACAAATGCATTCTATCAGTATTTTCTTATGACGTTTTCTCGTTCAACTATCCTCAGTAAACCGACTTTACAGACAAGCGATTTTTATTTTACAGGTTTTAGTAAAAATTCAGCAATGTACACAATAATGCTAGATAAAAGCGCATAGGTGCGAATAAGCAATAAGCTGATTACCACTAGTTGTAACATCAGGCTTTTCGTATTTTTTTATTGGCACTAATCTAGACTTGAGACATGATGTACCTTTGCAAACCAGGTAAATCACTCTTATAATACTAAAAGTGTTGAAATATATTACGACTGAAATGTCAAATTGGCGACAGAGTTGTGACAGCTACTTTTCGCCAATTTAGAACCAAAAAGATGATATCAAGTTTAAGCTACGTACGTGTTAAATGTCTTGACCTTGCTTTGACTTAGCATTTGCGGCAGACATTGCAGTGGAAAAACAAGTTTTCAAGAGTTACAGAAAAAATACACCTATTTGTATTTTGCCAGTACTTTGTAGTATGTTGGTTTGAACAATTGTTTATGACGCGTACATACAATTGCAAAGATTTTCCCTGCACTTCTGTGTCATTGATCCGGCGGAGCTCGTGCTCCCCACCAAGCCGACAGGCGTAGATTTGATGGTCACGGCGCCAAAATTGCATAGTCCATCCCAAAAAAAGAAAAAAAAATGTGTTATTGATCTTCACTTGTTTTCATAGAACCCTTACGATTCGACGTGTCTGAAGTTTATTCGCGCGCGGTATAAGTCTCTCTAAGGGAAGCATCATAGACCTACAGATACTTAGTCGTGGTTTTTGCACAAAGACCCGTAAGATACATGACTATTTGATTTACCATTAAACATGAGAAAATCTCATTCCCACGGAAAATACGTTAAGTTGCAGTTTAATTGCTTGTGCTGCATTATTCCTTTTGAGACGTGCTGCCATTATAAAAAGTTTCATAGTTGGCTAAGGTAATATTATAGTGCTCAAAATCTAGCTTGATTTGATACCTATGACGTTTGAAAGATCTATACTAAAAGAGAAGTAAACAACGGAAAATCGACCTTATGTCCTTGCGTTTGCCCGAAGCTGACAAACGTCACAGGTAACAAGCTATATTTTAAGCACTGTAGGTACTACCATCTTCAGTAGCGGTTGTTCAGTTTTACGAGTAGAACATAAATTGAAAATGTTTGAACAGAATTTCATGTGACCCATAAAATGATGACGAGTTAACAAAAAAATAACACCAAAAAGATCTGCTTACTAGTAGGAATTACAGTGATTCTAAAATAATATACAATTGTCTACAATTTAAACGTACATACATATATCACGCCTTTATCCCTTGCGGGGTAGGCTAAACGCTAACAGCCGTAAAAAGACCGTCGGTATTCGCCACGTCTAACAAACATTTGATGGCCGATTCGGATAAATTATTACGTATATCACTACAGATGGTAAATAACACGATTTTGAACGAAGATTATTGTTTGTCTCTCTATCAAAATGACATATGAGCGGGATGTCGACAATAATGTTGCCCTTTCAGGATCCTTTCCAAAAGCCTTCTACATGTAGAAGGCGGTTGAAAAATTGTGACACTAGGGTTAATCGGATCGTTGGACGACTCGGTGTCCCACACGAAAAAGAAAGAAAGGATCCTTTCTATACGTATAAAAATCGTATCATACATTACTATAGCTGGTGTATCATAACTTGTTTACACTGCTATACAATTGCGATACGTACTACTGTCATACCTCGGCACAACCATTGTTACAAGTCAATTGTATGTGGCACTTTTCTACAACAAAACCAAATCGTTGCCACTCAACCATAGCTAGTAGGTATACACGTAAATATGCAGATAGAATTGCTCGCGTGACTAATTTCAACAGTAGAGCCATTTATCCCCGATTTGGCTATTACAGTCTCTGTCCAACCTAAAACATAAATGTAAAAGTTGTAGCCAAGTTTAATGTAAGTCCCTTGTCCCTATCCTGAAATAGATATGTTTTGTTTTGTGTTTTAAATGTACAAATGGCAAGAACATGGATGTAAAATGTGGTACGTTCAGTAGATAATTCAAAAATGTAATACAGTATTGACATTACCGCGAAAAAAAGTTATCGAATGAAAATGGATAGCAGTGCAAACTTTAATGAGAATTTGAATTGGCTACTACAACACTGCAACAGTTAAGCGTGTACCTAAGTTTTCAAAGCATAAGTCAAAAGTGTGTTTTTCTTAAATAAATCTTGCGTTTAGAAGGGATGAAAAATGGTCCAAAATGATTCGTGTAATAAATAACAAAGTAACTACCTATTACTCGCCAGTTTTAAGCATGAACTTAGCTTGACACTTTACCGTGTGTCTCGATATATGAGCTTAATAATAACCTTTACTACAAAGACACAGAACTCAAAATCGTTCCTGTATTTGATCGTAGGAAATATAGTTTTATTTCACCATTTCGGCTTTGCATGTATATTTTGAGGTTAGTATTACGACTGCGTTCAATGTCTCTATAAATGCCTCGTTGTATTCTATTTAGTATGGGATAATGACGTGAAAATAAATAAAACTTTGTACGTGGTGATTACAGTCTAATGGCAGTGTAAGTATGTTTGCAAACAGAAAATAAGGTTTATTGTCGCAAATTATTGCGATATTAAATGACCAGTAAATAACATTTGACAAGTGAATTTACTGCTAACTCGACCGATGTGGCGCAGTGGTAGTGCGACTGCCTTTGACGCAGAAGGTTCCGGGTTCGATTCTCGGTGGGTCACTCACAAAGATGATATTTATCTCTTTGTGAATTTGTTCCCAGTCTGGTTAGGACATTGCGGGCTGAACCACCCGATTGTCCGTAAGTAAGATGGTTCCGTGTTTCGGATGGCACGTTAAGCCGTAGGTCCCGGTTGCTGTCTATGATCACTTAGACGGCGGTCGTTACACAACCACGTCAGAAGCCTGCTACTTGTAGTAGGCGGTTGAACAATTCTGACACTAGGGTTCATCGGGTCGTTGGACGACTCGGTGTCCCACACGAAAAGAAGAAGAAGAAGAAGCTAACTTGGCACTCAAATTGCAACGTTAGAATCCGTAGTCTCAACATTAAACTTCGTATTCAAGATAAGACGATCGCCGAGCTATTGCTCTGTATTATACATACATACATACATATATCACGCCTTTATCCCTTGCGGGGTAGGCAGAGCGTTAACGGCCGTAAGGATACGGTCGCTATAGCCACGTCTGATACTTTTGAGGATTGTTTCTAAGGTTGTTTCAGAAAAAACGGGTATCACTATAGTGACAGGTTGTCTGTCAGCCTGTCGCCTAAAAATTATAATACACCAAAACCCTCGAGTCCCTTAGCCGCCTTTTACGACACCGTGGGGTGATGCTATTTTAAGCCGGCATCACACGACCGATGTGGCGCAGTGGTAGTGCGACTGCCTTTGACGCAGAAGGTTCCGGGTTCGATTCTCGGTGGGTCACTCACAAAGTTGATATTTATCACTTTGTGAGTTTGTTCCCAGTCTGGTTAGGACATTGCGGGCTGAACCACCCGATTGTCCGTAAGTAAGATGGTTCCGTGTTTCGGATGGCACGTTAAGCCGTAGGTCCCGGTTGCTGTCTATGATCACTTAGACGGCGGTCGTTACACAACCACGTCAGAAGCCTGCTGCTTGTAGTAGGCGGTTGAACAATTCTGGCACTAGGGTTCATCGGGTCGTTGGAGGACTCGGTGTCCCACACGAAAAGAAGAAGAAGATCACACGGCCGCCCGTATTATAGGTAATATAGTCTGTATTTGCAGGTTTTTAATTAGTTTTATTTTAAGCTAGTTTCTTGGTAAAAACTGAAATTTAATTTAATGAGATTTCGATGCAGTCTATCTCTCTCTTTCTAAAATCTTGTAACTGCAAGTCACGCAGAAAAAAGAAAACTTTTAAAATCTGCCTCATTAAAGAAAGTAATACATAGTATTTTGTATCATGTATTTTGTATCATAGAATGTTGTACACGTCAACTGCCTCACTTTATGACATCTCACTACCCTAGGTCTGCTGGAAGACATAAGAAGTATAAGTTGACCTGTTGTGTATTGTTCTCAATGTTATGTCCTTTGTGTTCTATTGTGTACAATAAACGGTTAAATAAATATTATATATAAATAATTATTTTTAGAAACTATATACGGGGTGTAAGGGACGGTGTAACGAAAACTTTGCAGGCGTGATCAAACTATGAAACTATAAAACTTTTTCTGTGGGGGCTATGCTGGGAAAAGAAAAAATATTTTTGAGCTCCCTTACAAAGTCACTCAGCTGATCGGGAATTTCGTATGGATTGTCGAAAAAAATTTTTCGTTTCCCAACATAGCCCCCATATAAAAGTTGTTCAGTTTCATATAGTTCTCTAAAATTTGATTCAGTTGGTCGCATGATATAAATTAATTGACAATCAGGAGTCTAAATGCTATATTCTACATGATTTAGATCAGCAGATTAGGCAATTGTGTCGATTTTATTCGCGTTTGTCATGTCCTATCCCTGTCTAGGTCCATTTAACTGTAAGTACATATTGTTTTTAAGCAAGATATGTTATCAAAACGACACCAATACTTAGTCAAACTCGTAATTACTATTTTGTGGTACGTAACATTATACCAATGATACACTGATATTCCTACTCATACATACACATATACATACACAAATCACGCCTGTATCCCTGGCGGGGTAGGCAGGGCATCAACGACCGTAAAATTACGGCTGTTATCGCCACGTCTGACAAATTTTTGAGGGTCGTTTCAGCTAAGTCGTGTATCACCATAGTAACAGGTGGTCAGCCTGTGGCCTAAAATTGCAATACACATGAAACCCTTGAGTCCCTTAGTGATACTAAGTTTCTTAGCTCCTATTTATAGTTTAAATAATTGCAATTACTATGTAGATTTGACGGCTAGAGTTTCGTCTTAGGGTGCTTTCCACTTTATAGTAAGTGATTTGATACGTTTGCCTATCTCTAGAACGAAAGTGCTATTAAATTACTAGAAACTGTACTTAGTTTCAAATATGGTGGTCATTTTAACGCTTTGATATTACAAGCCCTTTCACATTCACTGCATTTAGATCTGTCAATTTGCGACGTTTTACGATAAGAAGAACTATTAAACTTTTTTCCGTTTTCAACAGATTCTAGTTAAATTGGATCACGATCTGTCACGTTAGAACACTTTTAAACTACATGTAAGTAGTAACTACCTAGTTACGATAATTGTGGTCATGACTACTTTCTATTACACCTTACCTACGACCGATGTGGCGCAGTGGTAGTGCGACTGCCTTTGACGCAGAAGGTTCCGGGTTCGATTCTCGGTGGGTCACTCACAGAGTTGATATTTATCTCTTTGTGAATTTGTTCCCAGTCTGGTTAGGATATTGCGGGCTGAACCACCCGATTGTCCGTAAGTAAGATGGTTCCGTGTTTCGGATGGCACGTTAAGCCTTAGGTCCCGGTTGCTGTCTATGATAACTTACAAGGCGGTCGTTACACAGCCATGTCAGAATCCTGCTACATGTATAGGGCTGGTGAAAAATTCTGACACCAGGGTTCATCGGGTCGTTGGACGACTCGGTGTCCCACACGAAAAAGAGAAAGAAAATTACACCTTGGTTAAGAGTTTATCCAAATCGGGAACAATACGCAATACCTCAGTTATTGATACTTAGGTACTCAGAATTTTATTATTAAACTAACATGTATCTCTTTTTTCTAATTTGGTTGCGAGTACTCTACGTTTCCGGCGTTTCTCTTTCATCTTATTCTTTTTACCTTCAGCAGTCAATGAATTTTCATATAAAGTTTATCACACATTATTTATCAAGCCTGCTAGTTGTAGTAGGCGGTTGAAAAAATCTAGTTCATTGGATCGTTGGATGACTCAATGTCCGATACAAAAAAGAAAAAAGAAGACCTCTGAGCCTTGCTGTGATGTCGAAAATGTAGTTTGAAGAGCGATATAACTTGGTAGGGAGGTTTTACAAACATTCTACTACCTCCCAGGTTAGAATAGGATCTATACATAGTCTATGTAAAAATACACAAGCTATATATATATACGTACATAGTTTATTTAAAAATACACAAGAGTTCCATAATTGCTATTATGTAAAGTATTGGAGTACCATCGTTCCGAGATAGGGTATAATTTCACTTTGCATGCAATGGCGTGCGTAACATCCGGCGCGGTAGTAAACTCTATATCATCTCAGCCGATCAGGAAGAGGCCTTCTTATGACATGTAAGTGCTTCCAATGGCTTCCATATTTCTCTAATCGTGAAGTACTCGTGTCTTCATATACATATAAAGTTACAATAATATTAGGTGTGATTACAAAATAGACGCGTATTCAGACAGGGTTTAAATTACATTTCCATACGATTTGACGTTGTTAAACGACTTAAACCATGTTCAACTTCTTTTCTAACAATACGGTTCTTAAGCTTTTTGGACTGATATCCAGTACTTATAGAATTTGAAGAGTTGGTGATATAAGTACGGCATTTTTGAGAAGTCGGGGCATACATACATACATATATCACGCTGTACACACAGAAAAAATACCTTGATGGAATGAGAGGTCCTTTTTCTGGTGTCAGCTAAAAATTAAGCTCACTTTGACTTGATGTATTTGTTCACTCCAGTCATTAAGTTGTTGTTCATTCCCATGTGATCGTATCACTAATTAAGTTGATTTATTTTATTTTCCCAACTTACTTAACTTACGAGGCAGTGTAGTATTCAATAAAAACTGCATAGCGTGTTTGGAAAAATCTTAGGAATGTTGTGGTGCATGTATGGAAATTCTACATGTTGCTTTAAAACTTTACCTACTAACCTTATTGGGAGAAGCTTGTATTTAAACACATGTAATGAGTTTGTTTTTGTATTGATGATTACTAGTTTTACGTATTTGCACATAGGCAGTAGGGTATAAGGGGGTAGACAGACAGGGGGTAAAAATATGGTCGCTATTACTCGTCTGACAAAATATTCAAGGACCTTTCATTCGTGAGTCATTTGAAAGGACCCCTGTATCACGCCCTTATTTTTTCTGTAACTATAGTTACTTATTGTTAATGTCATATCTTTGATATGAAACTCTACGTCATATTACTATGACAGACGATTAATTTAGTCAAAAGATCTGCTATAAAAGCGGCGCCTTCCAAAGTTACTACAGAATAATTTTTAAGTTTAAATTTTTGATGTATGTTTTCGAATTTTCGACCCCCAAACACTCGTTCCTTTGGGTGGATTGGAACTGAAACTAAGCATAACTTGCTTTTATGCATCAAATAATGTGTTGTGTTGTGTAAACAATCAGCCATTCAAAAAAGTTTGTTTTTCTTCTGATGATGTGTAAATATGTGTGATTTTGATAAACATTTTGATATGACATTCTTCTATATCTCTATTTTCCTTGTTACAGCAACTAGCGGTGCGGGCAGTGGTCCCGGAGGGGGGGAGAGGAGGGGCGGTGACGTCACGCCGCATGCGCAGCCGCAGAGGAGGCTCATCAAAGTCGACTTCGACAATCTTGAGGTAAGACGAAGATTGTCATTGTCATGAATTTAGGTCACGAAAGATGTTGTCTTAAAATAGCATCAAATAACTATAGTTACAGGCTGACAACCTGTGGTTTAAAACTGCAATACAGGATGTAAGAGACGGTGTGACGAAAACTTTGCAGGCGTGATCAGACCATGACACTGAACAACTTTTTCTATAGGGATTATGGTGGAAAACGAAAATTTTTTTTCGAGTTCCCATAAAAGATAGTCAGCTTATCGGAAATTTTGTATGTAAGTTCGAAAAATTTTTCACTTTTACCTACATAGCCCCCATAGAAAAATGTTCAGTTTTATGGTCTGAGCACGCCTGCAAAATTAACGTTACACCGTCTCTTACACCCTGTATACACGAAACCCTCGAGTCCTTTAGTCGCTTCTACCCGCTGGAAAGAAATGGGGTGATGTTATGCTTAGCCGACACCATACTAGTTTTCCATCTACCAGAATTGCTTGAATAACAGTTTTGAGGTTTAAGCAAGCACCGCGACCCACATTTTGCTATTATTTTTAATGAAAGTATAATTAGTTGAATCGTAATTCCTGCTGCGACAGCACTCAAAGGATCCATTATGAATGAAAATTTACAATTTTCTCGTGAATTTTGGTCTAAAAGCATTTATAAATATCTACCTAAAATGAGATAGGTTAGACTACATACTACATATACATATTTGTAGAATTTACACCAGCGTGTTAATTTGCATGAACGTAAATTATATTTTGCTAGTAGCTTCTATCATTTGCATGTCAATATAACCGTATCGAATCATAGTAGTCATTGATACAGATAAAGAGAAGAAAAACTAAAATTCTCGACCGACATTTTTTTGAAAATCTGCTGTAATGCTGTTTTATTTCAAATTTAGGTTTTCACTATTTGCCAAACATTTATTTTCATGTCCAATCATTTTACCACAGTTGGAAAAACGAAACATAGCGTTCACCTTGACGTGAAATATGGTATGCCTCAGTAGTAATATCAGATAATCAGTCATTCAAAGCTAGTAAAATAGTCCTATTTCATTCGCATAATATTTTTTTTCTTTATTAGAATAGAACGGATCGATCCACGTCTAAGTATATAATGGACGCAGCAGAACTATTATTATGATATAATTTTAAATTGTTTGATTATAATGACATACAAGATATATCGCGGGAGTTGTCATATCCTATATCAACTTACTGATCTCAAATTCTATCACTGAACGCAAGTGAGATGCGACCATGGTACAGTGAAACAAGTGAATGTGTCAGATTAATTAGGTAGGTTTACTTAGACTGCTTAAATATCAGGAGTAACGTTGACCATAGAAAATGATCTGTTCCCACGGGAAAACATTGTCACCCTTCTTGACTCTGAGTAAAAGTGTCCCATTTATTATTCACTACGAACGTTCTCCACACAAAAGACTTCGACGCGTCAACGCTAGCTTAACCTCGATAAATGTCAACTCGACGTTCTTATTAGAGTCATGTTCTAACATGTATGTATGAAATCACATACGGATGTATTGATTTCGTCACCATTTCACTATCTAGGTATATTATCTATTGTTCAGTTGGTCAATATAAAGTGAATATCCCTTCAACTTATGCACGGTTGTAGCCTTAAAAATTGACTTCTCAGGATTGAGTTTAGCACCTCTACATACAAATGCCTATAATATCTATTTTTTAGATAAGTAGCATCTACGCAACCGAAATAAGTACTACCTAAATATTATTTGCATTATGTGATAATTCATTTAGTGTATATACCTATGCATGTAAACAGAGTGTGTCCAATTAGTGTCCATGTAAGCAACTAGTTGATAGTTTGATACTCCGTAAGTACGTGTAGGTAGAGTCTATGAAAATTTCGAATGACTTTTCCTAGAAATTGAAAAGCTCTCCTGAAACTAAGCTGTGCCCTGCAACTGCAACTCTTTGTTCCCGAGATCTTCGGCAAACATTTTAAACAGTTGCCATGCAACGAGATCTGCGAGACCGCTTGTAAAACCGGCAGCCGCGCGAAGGTGAAGGCACCGCCACCGCCAGTCGCTAGCGGGAGAGAGGCCGACGCACACGCCACCACGCAGGCGCCAACTTGACCACCGACCGACTGTACCACCAGCCGAGCGACGCGCGCGCACCGCAGCGTTGCACGCTCCAGTATCAGTGCAGTGAAAAGTGACAGTTGTGAATAGTGAACGAATTCTGTGATTTTTGTGACATAAAATAACGGTGTCTCTGACGGTCGATCGACTAAAAGTGTTAGTGTTTTAAACCAGTGCCTCTACCGGAATTTTAACGGAATTGCCTAAACACAGGTAAGGATGGATGTTAACAGTTATGCGTATTGTATAACTCTAGGTTACTTGGAGAAAGCCAGAAGCTTGTTTGATTACCGGAGGCTGGGAGTTTGAACTTCATGTAACAGATAAGTAAATAGCCGATATGGATAAACATATGCAAGAAAACCCGTCAGTCCAACTGGAATCTTGTACAGCTCAAATTTGAGTTTCTAGAGCTGGTTTAATTTATGCAGATTTTGGGAGATCGGTCTGTGTTTATGTTTATCAGATAGACATTTTGGCAGGTAGCCGCCGCAAAACCGCTTTCCGTCACAAAAAAAGGAAAATTAATGACAGTCTTCAATCGATTCATTGACTGTTTAGCATACGCGACGAAGGCTATTAGAGAAACTTAAATTCAAGCTAATTTATAAAAAAACCTTGTGAATATGTAACACGATAAAGAAAAAGTTTGTAAGAAAAAACCTTGAACGCGCGACTTTGCGTTCGGAATATACAATGGTTTGGGAAAAGAGGATTGCCCTGTTAATTTCGAACTGTTCTTTAAAAAAAGCTTGTGAATATTAAAAATGATCTTATAAACAAAAATTTTTTTTACACTTTTCAAGTCTTCAAGGGAAAGCTGTGGACGCGCAGGTTTGAATTCAAAATAAACAATGGTTTGGGTGAAGAGGAATCGCTGTTTAAAAAAAACTTATGAACTTGTAAGAATGAGTTTATAAAGAAAAATTTCTTTTTGCCGCATTTCAAGTCTTCAAGGGAAACCCGTGAATGCGCGGGTTTGCGTTCGGAATATACAATGGTTCGGGTGAAAAGGATGGTTAAGGTTCTTGACTCATCTGGCGTTCCTCGCCCGTGTCTCGGCTTCTGTTTAGAATAAATTTCCTTCCGAAATGAGGTTTGTTGATCAATAGAATAGTGTGGTAGGCTGCAAACACTACTTTCTTACATGTTGAGGCAGCTTAGTTATGCTTACTTTCTTTGTTATTTTTCGTTTGAATGGGGCGAAGGAATGTTTTTCTTTCAAATTTAAATATTTTTTCATAACAGTAGGTATCTTAGCTGACATTTACCGACAGTGTCTACAACGAATGAATAGCTTTTGTGTGAAACAATATCTATAATTCAAATCTAAAAGAAATACCAAGTAATTGTTTCGCACTTTGGCCATGACCATTAAATCTTATGATATTGATATTTAAAAAAACATAGACATGCCGTAAAAGTAAATAGGTAACTATAGTTGAGAATGCACCAGCATAAAATGGTAAGGAGTAAGATAACTTGCGTGGAAAATCTTACAATTGTCATTCAAGTAATATGAAACGAATCTGCAACTAAAAACAAGCATTGTATATTTCGATACAAAATATGAAATACGAATGTCGATCTTTCTAGAAATGTTTTCAGTGTTTTTGCAATTTAAGTAAGTAAGTAGGTACTGCGCTAGCCCTAAGTTAGCACTGGGACTTGCGTCGAGAGCGGTTTCAGTATGGGGATTGATGTTTCTAGTATGGATCTGACAGGAGCATATGTTATTTTTGCGTTGAAATGTGATAGAGGCCTAAACCATACAGTTGCCAGACATAAAAACAACTAGAACAACAACAGATTTTGAGATAGTGTTAAATGAAACACGAGGGCGGTTGCGCAAAGAGAATGATGAATTCATCTCGCTGTGTCGAAATGCAGCGACCGCAGCTGGAGCTGAGCCACGAAACAATGGCTTCATCAAATCAGCTGAATTAGCATCACAATACTTTACATTACGAGTGTCAGCTTGTTGGTATGTTAACTTGGGCACTTTTCTCTTACTTCTATATTTTATGCCCTTTTATGCTAGGTATTCTGATTCTTTTTGAGTGATGCCGGCTTATATGCCGCGTGACTCGAGAGTTTCATGTGTATATACAACCTGTCTCTATAGTGATACACGACGTATCTGAAACGACCCTCAAACATTTGTCAGATGTGGCGATAACGACCGTAATATTACGGTCGTTAACGCTCTGCCTACCCCTCCAGGGATATGCTTCTGATTTGGGTATGTGTGAATTTTACACTGATTTTACGTGAAATATGAACATTCTGCACATGAAATCTGACCTTTCATTATCATCACTTCCACACAGACAGTGTCTTACAAGAAATGAAGAAGAATATTGAAATCAATTTCTTTTGCTTGTTAGGTACCTACGTGTAGTTTTTATGTAGCAAAAAACATAGGTTAATTCCATCTTAAAACTTGTTTTGACTTATTTGACAACTTTGATACATCCGTCTTTCTACATCCTAATACAGTACGTAAGAAGATGTCAAATTTAATTAAATTTCGTGTTCAAAGTATCAAAACATGAAAACATGTTTAATAGGAAATGCATAGTTAGTTAGATAACTGCATTGACAGCGTCTGTCAAAAACTGCATACGTCATCGTATTGATAAACTCGCATACTTGCTAAAAGATACACGTGAATAGAAATAAGATTGCACAATACATTGAATATTAAATAAATAACGAGCACCATAATTTATTTTTCTCTCACCAGCCGGTTTTGCGTGAAAGCTCTGGCGTAATGGTAAGAGAATGATGTAACCTCGTTCAACATTCGATTCCTTGTTCGGTTATATTATTCATAAATGAAATATTTGATCGAACGATGGATTTATGAACGTTCCACTCGTATTTGAATATTTTTTCACGACATGGCTACCTGCCACTTTATTTTCTTTGGAACTAAGTAACAAAGAACGTAAGGTTAATTTGTATATTAATGTCGAAGGTTTCATATGTATTGCAATTTTAGGTGACTGGTTGACACTATAGTGATACATGACTTATCTGAAACGACCCTCAAATATTGTCAGACGCGGCGATAAAGACCCTAATTTTACGGTCGTTAACGCTCTGCCTACCCTGCCAGGGATATAAGCGTGATTTCTGTGTGTGTGTGTGTTATTGTTGTGACTACGAGGATAATGAGATATGGCTTTTGACTGGTAGAACAAATCAGTATTGTAATCTCTGCATTTTCAAAGTAATTTACTTACTGCTGGAATTTTTATATAAAATTTACAGTTGCGGGTCGATTAAAGTTTAAACATTATCGCAAAATTATGGGCACCAGTTTATTTTTGACACTGAAGTCTATAAGCGGGTTTATTTGAAAGTACCATCCTTATCTACTTTTTACTGTGGGAAAACATCCCTTTCTCAGACTGGCTTACTAGCCAAACCAAAAAAAACAAATTTTCTTATAACTTAGCTATCTTAAAAGTGTTTTCAAAACACCTACGAAACCATTTTTGTCACCAAGTAAGCAACTGTGAACTAAACAAGCATACCCCAGTTTTTATCGTGTCCTTTAAAACAACGCAACTTTGTTACTAGTGTTGCCAGCTCATATAAAATTACCTGTTATATTTCTAGAACATACATACATACTTACATTTATCACGCCTTTATCCCTTGGGGGGTAGGCAGAGCGTTAACAGCCGTAAGAATGCGGTCGCTATCGCCACGTCTGACGTTTTTGAAGATTGTTTTCCAAGGTTGTTCCAGAAAACATGTGTATCACTATAGTGACAGGTTGTCAGCCTGTCGCCTAAAAATTGTAATATACCAATACCCTCGAGTTCCTTAGTCGCCTCTTACGACACCCGCGGGAAGGATGTTGGGATTGGGGTGGGATTTCTAAAACACTCCTTTTATTTTTTCAACTAACAAGAAGAGAAAGTTTTGCAAGCACTATTTTTTCAGAAGTATTTTTAAATTTAATTTCCGACAAAATATTTTTATTTTTGAAATAAAATGTAATTCACTTTTATCGCGATTACCTATGGATTCGTCGTCGGCAAGAAAAAGTTCAGTAATTGTACCTACGGACAGAAGTATAATTTACTCTTTCAAATTTATACAGATTGGAAGTTGTTACTTTCATGTATCTGGCAACATTCCATATCGCTGAGGTATTTCAAACTTTATGAATGGGCAAACAAGGGTAGTTGTAAAACGCCCAACAGATAAGGGCGGGACATATTTATACTAAGGAGATATGCCCTTGGCCCTTATGAACTTTAGAGTGTATACATTTTTCGTGTAGAGTTTGTTTGATCAAGTTTTTGTCAGTTTGGACTATAATGTAGTTGTGTTTTACATGCGATACGACGCTACGTCAAAATAATCTTTTCGTTATCATTTTGGTGTGAAACATTATTTTTAGATTAAGAACTGGAACTAGGATTAATAATTTTACGTCGACTATTATTGGGGTTTTTGAAGCGCTCGCGGTATTATTTATTCTGTCATATTTATATTTTTCCATTACTAACTTAAAATTTTAACAGTTCTTTCGAATATATGAAAATAAATAAATTTGACAGATCTGGCGATAGCGATTGTATTCTTACATTCTGCCGTTATCGTTCTGCCTAACCCGCAAGGGACAAAGGCGTGACATGTGTTTTCTTTCGAATATTTATAAGAGTTGATACTTTTTATAATCTATTGAAGTGTTCATAAAAGTCATACATTAGATGGACTGATGATTTAACATTGCAAAAACCTGTATCTTTTAAAAAATATATTTTCAACCTTGAATTTAATCGTTAGCAATACAAATAAAACAAATAATAATGACAAAGTTAATCAAGACTGCATTAAAGTATCCAAAAAAGGTAAATAGTACATTGAATGTGATAAAAATATATAAAATGGAATGGATGTGACCTTTTTCATAGTTCAAGAACGCTTTAACGAAGTTAATAGTTTGTGCTTTTGTTTTGATTTCTGTAAAAGATTAAGATGATTTAGGAGATGTCGATACATAGTATAGTATCAAATAAAGTACCATTTTGCGATTATTTGTCTGTCTGTCATGAATACCGCTAACTCCTCATAAACCAAACAACGGTTTTTTTTAAGATATAAAAGGATTCGAATAAAAGGTTTTTATGTATAAGAACATCGGAAAAAGTCTCATTTTTCGATAAATAAGATTGGTCGATCACGTTTTTTGAAAACGTAGGTAATTCGTGTCTCACATGAGAGTTTTGTCTCAAAAATATGACGTTAGCATGAATAACGATAATGACTTGTTTTTAAAAACTTTTTTATATTTTATTATATAAGTACCATGAAAATCGTGACATGTATTCATACATATTCAAAGTAAATACTCATCATCAATGATATTTTGATGCGCTTAAATTGCTTTTATTTATAGTTATTACTTGCAGTTTTGTTCAGGTTTTCCCCCTTTTTTATTTACTGTTGTTTGACTTTAACAAATTGATTATTTTCAATACGCGTCTGTCTTTGGAATAGGATTTTTTTTTAATTTTGTAGGTAGAGTACAGTAAAGGTAAACACAACGATACCATGTTTTAGAAACCTGTTAGCGCCATCTGTTGGGCGACGGTGCGCTACAACTTTAGGTTAAAAAGAACAAAAGGCTAGGGTATACAAGAACAAAAAAAACATGATCCTCTGGCAGGGGTTGTATTATTCACACAGCCATGATATATTTGCACCAAAATAAAAAGAAAACTCACACTTGATGTCGTATGTGAATTTATAGTGTGCCTGTTAATTGGATTAAACTATACGAATACAAAAACGTGTTTACGTTTGCACTGTGTAAACTTTTAGGGTTTTTTTATAGAAAGAATTGTCAATATTTTACAGAATCGATAGAGACATTTTACTAGTGACTGATATCGAAATGTAGCGCTTTTTTCACACTTAACGCACAACGCAGCGCTAAATTAACGCAGCGGTCTGTCAGATTCATACTAGAACTGTCAATCCCCGTACTAAAACCGCCCAACCGCTGTCGACGCAGTTAATCTTCACAAGTAAAATTTCAGCCGATTTATGAATTTACCGATGTGAATAGGAAATTACCTATCCCCTTTCTACAATCAAGTGCAGATCTGCTTAGCTATAATTTCCCAAGTTCTCAAAAAGGCTTTAAACTCCCCTTTAAAATTGTACGGTAAACACAATCAGCTTACGTTTCTAAGTAGAGGATTACTGCCATTGTCTAGGAACCGACACCGAAGCGTAGGTGTCAGATGACAAGGCAGCCCTGCTCCAATTAAGCCCTAGCGCCGTGTGGGTGAACGACCGTAGGCCATGGAGCCTTACCTTTTATTTTGCATCGAAGGGCACGGTGGTGTCGTGCCAAGACGAGCTAAGCGAAGCGCGAGTGCTCTAACTTTCGAAGTGTTTTCTTTTTCTTGTGTTACAACGTTGTCCAACGACCCGATGAACCCTGGTGTCAGTTTTTCAACCGCCTACCTTCTACTACAGCTGGCCTTTGACATGGTGATACTTTCGAAATGTTTCGTCCGAAACGGCTGAGTTATGCATCTTATTTTAATTATGATTAATTATTTATATTTTCGTTTGTTTACGTAATCGCCAAATTACATTGACGTCATTTTTAAACGCAAAATAATTTTGAGATTTATGTATCTACGTAGATATAAGATTTAATTATGTAATTTGATATATTAATCTTTTGTTTTTTAACTACAAATTGAATTTTTGGTTACAAAATCTAAATATTACGACGTATTTTCACACCAGGCTTCATCGGGTCGTTGGCCGACTCGGTGTCCCACGTGAATAGAAGAGTAGAAGATGTATTTTAACATTTGGATGCTTACCAGGCTACGTAAAAACATTCGTGTCTAACTATATAAAACTATGCTAGTATTTTAGCCAACTAATGATATATCGCGTTCTTTCTTACGATGACTGAACTTCCAGACTGGGAACAAATTCACAAAGTGATAACATGCACCGAGAATTAAACCCGGAATCTTAGACAATGTATTTTAACATTTGAACCCTTAACAGACTACGTAAAACCACTCGTGTCTAACTATATAAAATTACGCTAGTATTTTAGCCAACTAGTGTGATATATCG
Source organism: Keiferia lycopersicella (assembly GCA_029255805.1). Taxonomy (NCBI): domain Eukaryota; kingdom Metazoa; phylum Arthropoda; class Insecta; order Lepidoptera; family Gelechiidae; genus Keiferia; species Keiferia lycopersicella. The sequence continues at coordinate 4,431,267 of JARACZ010000010.1, forward strand.
CGTTCTTTCTTACGAAGACTGAACTTCCAGACTGGGAACAAATTCACAAAGTGATAAGATGCACCGAGAATTAAACCCGGAACCTTTTGTGTCAGTCGCACTAGGACTGCGCCACATCGTCGTCGCATATCGCGTTGAAATGCGAAGAGGCAAAGTTTCGCCATACCCACATTTCGTGGCGCGGAACCACGTGCGAAGATAACATATCGCGCAGTCTTTACATAATTACCTAGTTTACCTACTAACATTTGCATATAATCAGTTGTAAAACACATTGCATTTATTGTAATAACAGTAATAAGTAGGTATTATAACTTTTTTTTAAAGAAAACCGACTTCAACGGATGTAAAAAGTGCGAACCTCATTTTTTGTCGGTTAATATGCCTAAAAGCTTTTCCTAACAAATAATTCTGTGAAAATTCATCAAAATCGGTTCATCCGAGATAATCGCGGAGATACATACATACAGGTCAAACTGAGAACCTCCTTTTTATTGAAGTCGGTTAAAAAATTAAAACAACTGTTTGCGTACTATGCGCGGAATTTCAGAACAGTCCTATCAATCTTTGTCACATAAAAACAACTTAAAATTTGGCGACGGAAATATGCTTCGGCATTTTCTTAATCTGAAAATATCGCGCACAGTTGCCTGTTACTTCCTTATGAGAAAAGTTATATTCTATATAGCTGAAGTACCAATTCGCTGAAGGCGGAACGCACACTTGATGCACGTTGGAGCGCTAAAATATCACAGCGGTCTGTCAAATCCATACTAGAAACGTCACGCCCCATACTAAAACCGCACTCGACGGACGCCACTGCGATAGCGCTGCGTCGACAGCGGTTATCGGCGGTTAGCATGTTTTAGCGCTCCTTCGTGCGTCAAGTGTGCGATCCGCCTACTCGTTAAAATATTGCACCAATGCGTTAACATTTAATCCCCTTATCGCCTACAAGTTTATAGTGCCTATCTTGCTTGACATTTCCAGCTTAATGCAGTACGCCAGTCGCCTATAAATACCTACGTAAATCAGCTTAAGTATAATTATTTTTTACTTTTTAGTTAGTGTAATTAAATAGTCTGTCTAGTTTTAATGGGTGAATTCGCTTGTTTCCTGGGTCATTAAAAAATATAGCAGTAGTACGCTTAAAACTATTGTCCAAAAATACTACGGACTTAATTCGTCATTTTTCGAAATATTCAAAGTTTGAATTAATAGACAGAAAAATAATATAAAAGTAAGTGTTTTGACGCCATCCAAATACTTACGGCGTGACGTCATACTTCTAGTTCTTCAAACAAAATATCGTTTTAAAAAGTAGCTCATTTGACCTGTCAGGAAACAAGCCTATTTTTAGGTTATATCAGTTTCTGTCTTAGCACGTCTTACATTTTGACATAACCACAAAACAGTAACGCTTTCAAGGCTCGACAGGTCGTGATACAAAAGGTAGTAAGAAAAGAAGTGAATATGCTTCTAGGTAATTTGTACATATTTTGTAAAGATACCAGGACTTGCTAAAAATTGCAATGTACTTGATTTAATTTCAACACGTCTTACATTTTGACATCACCACAAAACAGTAACAGATTCAAGGCTCTACGCGAGTCGTGATACAAAAGTTGGAAATGCGCTTGCGCCGGACCTCGCGGCGGCCTCGCGCCAACCTTTGCATTCACCGATGCGATTGGCTCGCCATCTATTGGCGCCGATCCCGTTTAAAAATGGAATACAGATCGATTTGTAGTGGTAGGTACATCTTTGATCATGTGGGATGCACAGTCGATGAATGATCCGTCTCTCTCTTCATTCACCGATGCGATTGGCTCGCTATCTATTGGCGCCGATCCCGTTTAAATATGGAATACAGATCGATTTGTACAGGTAGGTACATCTTTGATCATGTGGGATGCACAGTCGACCAATGATCCAACTGTCTTTACATTTACTGATGCGATTGGCTCGCCATCTATTGGCGCCGATCCCGTTTAAATATGGAATACAGATCGATTTATGCTGGTAGGTACATCTTTGTTCATGTGGGATGTCCAGTCGACGAATGATCCAAATGTCTTTGCATTTACTGATGCGATTGGCTCGCCATCTATTGGCGCCGATCCCGTTTAAATATGGAATACAGATCGATTTGTGCTGGTAGGTACATCTTTGATTATGTGGGACGCACAGTCGACTAATGATCCAACTGTCTTTGCATTCACCGATGCTATTGGCTTACCGCCAAACCCTTTTTAATGTGGAAGTATGTTTGGATATCGATCTCGATTTATAAAGCGTTTCTTGTGCGGGTTGCACAGTCTACGAAAGACCCGATGAAGCATGGGAGTATAAACCGCTTACTACAAGTGGCAAACTTCTTACAAAATTTTGTAGATACTGTCGTCTAAAAGTGCCAAAATATGTAAGTACCTACAAGCACAGGATCAAAATTAAGTTACTATTACCAACAAAAATCAGGCAGTCACATAACAGTGTTGAAACAATTTTACAAAGTGATAAATCAACTTTTAATATCTATGACATTATGACCATAATGTACTTTTATGAGGTAGAATAAAGTTTAGATCATAAAAAGTACAATAAGAATATTTTATGCGGTACTTTGCTCACAAAAATCATCAAAAATAAGGTAACAAAAAGCACTTGAAGGACTTAACTTCCTTTATCACTTCCTTGTTATTTTTATTATCTCGCAAATTGTTATTTATACATCCTCTTGTCTGCAATAAGTATCATTAATCTTAGTTAAGGTATGAATTGCAGAAGTTTTAAGAAAAATGTTTATTAAGAGGCACTTGAAACTAAGACATTTTTTTTTCATGTAAAAGTAGAGCAAGTAGCTATAAGTAGATAGTTAATATTATTTGGTAGTATTAAGAGCTCCTGGGCAATAGTTTGACTGTTTTACTATAGCAAGAACGGATATTAGCGATTAATAAAATATAATTTCTCAGACGTGGTGACATCGACCGTTTTTTTGCGGCCGTTAGCGCTCTGCCTACCCCGCAAGGGATAAAGGCATGACATATGTATGTATAAAATATAAGTATATTACTACAAAATGGGTTAACAATTGTGACACTAGTGTTGATCGGGTGCTTGGACGACTTGATATCCCACACAAAAAGAAAGACGACATGATGCGACCTACTTATTCTTAGGTTTGAGTACATCACACATATTTATCAATACCGGAAATGGCATAATTTTTTCTAAGATAAATAAAAGACTAATGTTGTTTTTATTTATAACTAAGAGTACAATAGTCTATTCTTACACGAAATAACTAAAATAGTTGATAGATATTGTTATGCATTGTTACTCTAATACAATGCCCTATGAATATGGGAATTGCCTCGAAATATAACTAGATAATAGCCTTATTTTAAGTTACGAAACAATTTCATCAAACGTTGCATGATAAACGAAAACGATTGAAAATTCGCACGCAATTTGGAACACATTTTTTGCATAGTCAGTACTTAAGTAAAGTCGATGTAGGTAACACATTTTGAAGTTCTAGCTAGCTACCTATTCATACTCTTAAAATACTACATCTGGCGAATCGCTCACTTAACGCACAACGGAGCACAAAAATATCGCAGTAGTCTGTCAGATCCATACTAGAAATGTCAATCCCAATACAAAAACCGCTCAGCCGCTGTCGACGCGCGACGCAGCGCTAGCGCAGTGTCGTCCGTCGAGTGCGGTTGTTGGTCGGAGTGCAAATTGTACAGTGTCAATTTTATCTACCGAAATCCTTAAAACTAACTAAGTATATATTATAACACTATATACATATATTATACCTGTTAACTTCTCATGCGAAGATTTTTTGAATTGGATAAACGGATTGTTATTTTACTAATACGAACGAATACATACGTTAGCGAAACGAGACCGTCAAAAATGTCGAATGTCATTTTGTTATTGTTACCCAATTACAGCAAGAAGTTGACGTTAAATTGTTCTAAACAGCCTATTGTTGTCTCCCTCCTGTAAATAACTCGACTTGAGACGTCGAAACGTTTCCGTGTTTCTTGTTCCTTCATTGTTTATACTTAACACGAGTGGTTCTCAAACTATGAATACTGAAACAGACAACCTATAAACTAGTTGAAACATTTGTTGGGACATCTTCGGGAAAAACCATATAAATGGAGTGGATAAAATAAACCCTTAGTTAACCATAGAGTAGGCGCCTGACCAAACCCTTTCCCATGTTGTGAAAGAATGTCCGTGTCGCTGTGTTTCCCGTGGTATCGCCGACCCGCATAAGTTCACCTCAAACGCAGGAAGCTGGCTTAAAGACCTTGATACAGATATCTGTTCCAAGCAGAGATTGCCATACGTTACAACCATGAGCATAAGATTAATATGTCGAGAATAGATAAATGCAAGGGCCCTATTCAAACTTGAGTGGTATTTTTCACCGAAGTAGCTCTGTTACATATACGAGCTTCTTCTGAAACGATAATTTCTGAAATCGTGCACGGAAGCTCGCAACGACTGATCTAAGCAATAATGCTACAATGTTTACTACCTACTCGATCTTTTTATTGTCAAATATGTGCCAATTCAATAAGGGTATTCGTAAATGGATTTCTGTAGTAGAACGCGCAATTCAAATTCAATAGCATGCGAAAACTCAAAAACGGAGCTCTTGGGTTGTCGTAAAACACAGTTTGGGCACCTCTGTTTCACACTCCATTCACCGACACCTGCTCTCTTCCACACACTTTCCTGGACTATTAATCTTATTACTAAAGTGGTAGAGGTCATTTTGCCTTCCTTCCTCAGCAGAAACGCTTGAACCCGAGATAGGCATTTCTATTGTTTAAGGACTCGCACGCTTTAGTTTTTGTTATTGTGATTGTATATTTATGCGGATGTGCACAGTTATAGAAATCTGTAATTGAGTGACTCTGATACGCCCCATTCTGAGAATATAGGAACATGTTGCACTTCTGGGGTAAGTCTAATCTGACACCCTTAAATCCAGAACAACTCCTAAGCCCAGCCTCGCCCCAAGGGCGAACAACCAATCGCTCGCTGTTTGAACAATCAATTAATTACGAGTATTCCGGGTGAGCCCTCGCTCCCCACCAAGCCGTCCGGCGTACTTTTGATTGCCCCGGGGCCAAAAACATAGAGACCAACACAAAAAAATGACCCACCTAAATGACCACCCCACCAATGGTGTGTCACTTTTTGTCCTTAGAGTATTTATTTATCCTAAGGTTTTAGATTGGTAATTGAAGTAACTTCACTTTTGGGCAGTATAGTAATTACATATTTATTATTGCTTTTTTTATAATTTATGAAAACAAGTTGTAACTTTTTTTTTATCGAGCTAAATATTTACTATTCTTTTAATAATCTTTAAGATAGTAGGTAACAGTTCATAGTTTCATTAGGGTTGCCTATTTATCAAACAAAACATGGCGATCATTCAACGTTACTCCATTCAAATCTATTTCAATTTTCAACAATTAAAGTACTTACCACGACGTCATTTGTGTGAATTGAACATTGTATGTATAACATCCGTTATGCCTTAGTACGAGTAGCCTTGTAAACTTCCGGTAATTTTTTATTTTACTTAGTACCCACTGTGTACTTACTTACAATGACTTAATGGGTTCGGCAGGTGTTTGGTCATTTTGTTAATGTACGTATACATGCTCATTTGCAACCGTGTACCTACATACCTATTACTTACCTACTTATCTATATACTTGCAATTATGTAGGTACATCTTATGCAAGACTTCAAACTACATTTAAGAAAAAGCCTATTACAGTGTTCAAGTTTAATAATACCCCCGAAATCTGATTATTTGCAGTTACGTACTTCTTTCATGACTTTCTCTTACCCACCCGCAATGTCGATATTTATCTCTTTGTGAATTTGTTCCCAATCTGGTTAGGACATTGCGGGCTGAACCCCCGATTGTCCGTAAGAAAGATGGTTCCATGTTTCGGATGGCACGTTAAGCCGTAGGTCCCGGTTGCTGTCTATGGTTACTCAAACCATGTCAGAAGCCTGCTACTAGAAGACGGTTGAAAAATTCTGACTCTAGGGTTCATCGGGTCGCTGGACGACTAGGTGTCCCACATGAAAAGAGAAAGAAACCCGACTCACAAAATACGCGTAACTTATACCTATGTTTTTTTATATGGAAAAAATATGCAGGCGCGCAGAAATACCGTTCGACCCGACATAAAACGGTGGAATCAGTGAAACTTGTTTCTTTGAGGTTAGATCGAATGTGCTCATAACCGTTTTGGGTGACTTCACCTTAATATTAACCGCCTGGTGACGTCATTTCCAATCGTTAGGTCAAGATTTTTAGTTTGGCCTGATTGACCTATAAATCTTACAAATGTAGGTTTAAGCGTTTGATCTTTACGATTCTTTGTCTTTGATAAGATATTTATGGCTTGACGAAACGTCTGTGAGAATTATCTAGTATCTAATTATGACTAATATTTCAAAGTCATAAGATATCGGAGTGATATAAGCTTATAGTGCCCCTACAAGCGTAGAATATTGCAAGCGTGGAGAGCCGCTCTATACTCTACAAGCGTAGAGTATGGAGCATCAAACTGGTCGATAGTCACTGACATTCAACTACTTTTTTTTGGCGTTATGCTATTCTAAACCGGCACCACACTGCAGTACTTAATTCCTACTTAACCTATGTATTTGCCATTTTATGGATAGATTCCAAATCCAATTTTCTAGGTCGCTTATTCATTTGATTTCCTTAAATTCATAGAACCAACCACAACTCGCGCTATTTTCCTAGCTAATATTTTAAAATTGGAAACGATAATTTTCTAGGCCAATTTTAGGTGATACGTGCTGACACTAAGTTTTTGCTTAAACACCAATAAAATAGTGTAAAATGACGCGAGGACGTCTAAAATCGTGCCAAACAAATATTAAACTGCAAAAACTGCCACTTTGTACCTTGAAAATGCTGCAGTCGTCAAATATACTGCCTTTTGTACTTATTTATTTCTATTGAATCTAGTTGGTGGTATAAATTTGGTCCGCTTTTGGAAGACATGCAATAGTTGAATCTTGGGGTCTATGTATGTAACAACGGACTTTGGTTGTATTTGGCGGATCGCACACTTAACGCACGACGGAGCGCTAAAACATCGCAGCGGTCTGTCAGATTCATATTAGAAATCAATCCCCATACTAAAACCGTTCAACCGCTGTCGACGCAGCGCTATCGCAATGTCATCCGTCTAGTGCGGTTTTAGTATGGGGATTGATGTTTCTACTTTTCTAGTAGGTATGGTATCTGACAGACCGCTGCGATATTTTAGCACTCCGTCGTGCGTCAAGTGTGCGATCCGCCTTTACCACGGAGAAAAACGTATTTACTATGTAGAGCTTGTAGACTTTTTGCCAAGGCTTGTTTTCCTTGACAAGTTCAACGACCTTACTCCATTTGTTCATACACCATCTAGGCTTAATACCCCATATCTTTCGTATCTACACTCTAAGATTCCAAATAAGGTAGCTGTCCCTGTTGTGATGCAATGTATACGCCATTATTCCATATTAAACACACAAGTAAAAGGCAACCCAGATAAGATCGTGACTAGGGTTGCCATAACAAAGCTGAAAAGTTGGACCTTCCAGTCTGACATTCCATCCACCTAAATGTATACTAAAAAAAAATTAAAACAAATCATTATATTAATACTACTAGTGTTTGTCACTGCAACAGTCCGAGTAGCAAGACGACAATATTTTCAGTAAGATCTTCTCGCACAAGGAATTACTCTCACTTTTCATGTGAGACACCGATTCATCCAACGACTTATGAACCAGGGGGTCAGAGGTTTTCGATGAAACTTACCAAATAGGAAACAGTATAACCTGAAAAAAGAATGGTTACTTTCACCTCAGAGAAACTTTGAAATCTCTTGATTCTGTCCTTTAACACGTATCAAACGTCTGGTTACCCTAATCGTGACTAAGCCAAGCGATGATGCAATGTATTTTCGCCTTGCTCTTTGCAGGTAAAGGGCTATGCTAATTTCAGGACGAGCGGTCCGCAACTGTACACTTTACCCTATATTTGAGCGGATCTAGATGCAGTCATTATGACTCAAGGTATACGGTACCTATTACAATAATAAAGTTATTCGGCCTCAGGATAGGTGTGGTAAATTAAATTGCACAATTCAAATATGGATAGATAGAGATAAAGAGATTGAAGTATCAGATTTGCTGGTCACAGCCGCAGGCGCAGGTCACTATGCATTACTCACTCATGATAGGGTTTATTATGATATCATTTATAAAGAGAAGGCGGAAAATGGAGAGAACTGGTGGTTACCCTATCTACAAGAAATGTTTAACACTGATTCATGACAATAAAATATAATAATTACAAAATTTTTGGTACAGGTTCTCCGCGTCACTCATGAACAATTCAAAAATTAAAGGTTGCGATTTGTTTGAGATTGTGCGTTTTCCGGCATATTTATTATATTTCTAGGTGCAGTCACATTTACTGAACGAGCATCATCATTTTTGTCCTTCTTGTTGGTAACAATCACAAGAAAAACTTAAAAAAACCGAAACCTTAAAACCTGAATGATGAGTTACGGTCACCGACTATACCTACCTAACGAATTTCGAATTCTTTTCCTGGAGTCCAAATATTTTAAACGATATAAAAAATATCCTCAGTTAGATATAGGTAGGTATTTCTATGACACTCAGTCAGTAGCTAGAGGTGGTCTGGTTCGTCGAATTATTTGTCGAGTCAGTGTACAATTCAATATGAATAAATTACAATAAAAAGGTAAATAAAAATAACCAAAAAATACCATGTATTTTTATGGCACATAAACGTGTGAAATATGGCCTATGGTAACTAAAAGACAATAGCGTAAGGACACGGGCATTTTGAAAGTGACAATACTGACTATCATTTGTATGGAGATTTGGTATGGAAATGTGATGCGTGCTCAAGAAAGACCTCTTACATGACTTACCTTTTAAAATACAACCTTTAAAATCCTTACGAAAGAAGAAGTTATTCAACCATCTACACATAAATTTCAGCTTGATAAGTAGGTAATGGATAGTGCAAAAAAAAGTAAATTATCAATACTTCCCGGTCGTCGTATTTAATTACTGTTCTACTAACAAAAAATTGTGGTCTGTTAATTTGATAGGAACACGGCATTTAAATTTGATAGTTACATGTTGCACTGTGTAAATAAGAAGCAAATGTCTAGAAAAAGCTGCCAAAAAAGGTGCCCCACAGTGTGCTATCAAAGCAAAGGTCATGCACAGAATAGTAAACAGAGGAGGTTTTATTTTATAAGCATTGCACTGTAAAACAATTTGACTTGTTAAGGTAGACTAAAATTAGAAAAAAAAATCTATGAATATGACTTTTATTTTTTCTGGTTCATTATGTATGAGTATTTCTGCAAAAAAGGTACTGACCCTAAACTAACTAAGAATAATATTCTTCGAGGACGTGGAATTTTAGATTGTTTGAATATGACATCAAACATTTTCCCTGCTTGTGATGTGGGATATTTAATACAATCTAAAACCCTGAACTGAACCAAATGTTGTGATTTGCATCATCTACTTTTGTTTTTCGGTTGATTTTCAAACACAAACACTGTACATCGAGTTGTAGCAAGTTACATGTATAATGTCAAGCTCACGTATGGCTCAAGGGCACAAACTTTGACCCACTTTGTTTTTATTGTCTGCTTCGATCATCTGCCGGTGTGCTTTGTGTGTCGACTGTCAAGTTTGTCGGTCGAATGACTGTTCGACTAAAGACTCTTTAAACAGGGCCCAATTCCGCATGCATTGCGGACTATCTTGAGTTTGATGTAACTACTCCCATAATGTTACCAGCAATGTATAGCTCTTCAGTAGGTACTTGTTGGCAGGCTAGTGTATTATCGACGAAAGATTATCTCAGTAATGTATGGCCCTAGGGCATAAACAATCCATAACTTTTAAATCGTTCTTTATTAAGAGTGTATGAATCATGTTGAAAAGTTTAAGGGTTGGGCGTGAAGTGAACAAATTTTTTATGACCGAGTTATATATAGAAGAACACTATTGGTACTTACTCTTTGAACGCCACGCAAAAATGGGTGGTACTTGGTTGGCCCACGCGTGGCGTTCAAAGGCTTTAGACAAAGTAAGAAAAGGTTTTTAGTAAGCTGTTAAAATGTACGTTATGGTTATTTATGGTAATAGTCATTAATGGCTTGTCAAGATAAATGAAGTTCAAGACAAAAATAATCAAAGATCACTTAATTTTCCAAATCATTTTTCAAACTTTCTACAATTAACCTGCTTTTAATTTTACTAATCATTCTTGGTCAAAAATCTCATAGATTACCAGATAGTTTAAATGTTCTACTTAAGCCCCGGTTTCACCATTATTACTTAATTGAATTTAGTACAAGTATGTTTTTGGAGCAATGCGAGTCAAGGTAAGAAAATCGCTCAGTCATTCGTGCCGGTTCATATTTGGTTTAAGTGTTTTTAAGAGTTGTTTACTTTGGCTCAAGTGGCTGTTACTATCACCTGCAAGGTCCAAATTAGTGTTCATTGCTGTTTATTGTACGGCCGTTGTAACGATAAACTTAAGATAGCCAGCAATGCATTTCAAATTAGAAGTATGATTGCCGTTTCAGTGCATTCTTCGCCTACGCGGTATCAGTGATACTTTCGGACATTTTATATGCAGATATTGTTTTGTTTTCGAAGCCTATTCTTGTAGAGACAGTGCCAAGGTTATTGCGTAGGTTTGAATTTAGGTCTGTTTATTATTTTACCCATTTTAGAGGATAATAGTTTTCGTTACATATCTACAATCGACTCTTAGGCCTCTATCGTGACGCATACGTTAGTGCAGCGTTATTTTTGCGCTGAAGAGTGATAAAGGCCTTACTTTGGTGAGGATTTGACGATTATAAAAAGTGTTTACGCAAGTTACAGCCAAATAGATTATCTGATTATGAGTATCTTTCTAAAATGCTCTTACGACGCTAAAAAGTCTCTGATACAATCACATGTTTCATATTGTAAAGCTATTATTATAAATAACAACAGGTCTTTTAAGCCAGAAGCGATAGGCTCTCTTTTTGAACTTTACCGCTCCATAAACAAGGGGTAAAGTGTAGGACAAAGGCACTCTCGTGCATAATGTATGCAGTGCCGTCCACCCACGACTGCGATATTAAACGACTAGTTGACAAGCCAATGTCAAGCGGGCGGGATAAAACTTCGACGCGACATTTTGTAAAATAAAGAATATTAAAAAAGCTCTTTGTAGGTTTGGAGGAACGAGTAATACTAATGAGTGATACGACCATTCAGGATCATGCTTGGTGTATTACTAAAGATGTCCTAATACATTGGAGTATCTAAGTTACTACCTATCTACATAGTTACATTATAGCACCTACTACATACCTCAAGGCTTTTGTTGGAGAACAAGTTTGCAGAAAATAATTAAAGTAGTAAAAAAGTAAAAAACTTATTTGCAGAAAGTTGGGCAACAATTTTCTCATTTTGTTTGAAATACCCATGTCGTCGCGGAAAATCTTTGATATCATTCTAAAAAATACTAAATTCTATGAATGACTCTCTTCGGAAGTGAGATCCATCCAACTCTTCAAAGAAATACACCGTTCAAAACGTAATATTCGCGTCAAGCCTATTTCTTTTGAATGGAGTCCATTACTATAGTCTTCATTCAATGGTAGGCTCTTACACAAAAAAAAATGTAACCGTAATGTATGTTCTCATTCCAAAATGATGTTATTACCACCATGTAATACAACTTCTTTGACCGTACCGGTAAACCACGTCGCAACAATGCCAAAATTGCCAAGTTACGAAATCCATAGAGTGAAATTTTCGAAAGTATGTATCTACGTATGAAATAATTGGCTTTCTATGTTCCGTCGTGTCCGATCGTGTAAGAAGAAGTGTGGTCAGTAATTGTGGGCAAATTAGTAATTACCTATAATCGTGGGTAAATAACCGTGCTGTGACTCATGTTGCGGTTGCATACTGTTTGGTTGGCTGATAAGCTTTGCTAAGTGAATCTCTAGCCTAGGGTGCATATTTATCAGTCTAGTGCGTTAGAAGCATTGTGTTCAAAGCGTTGGCTTGAGAGACTGTATTCTTTGACTTTAGTGATGAAACTAGATTTTAAGATATGTAGGTAGATAGATGTAGAGCAATATTTGGTCAATCTGTATTAATCTTACAAACTACATATTTCTCAAAGTAAAAGTTCTAACAGCCTAGGGTATATATTTTTCAGACTAGTTCGTAGACAGAGACTGAGAATCATTGCGTTCTTAGTGTTGGCTTTGGAATTGAGAAAATATGTTCTTTGATTGTTAGTGACTTTAGTAATGGATGAAACTGGGATCATCTATAGACAGACTTGTAGGTAGATGTAGAGCAGCATTTAGGCAAGCTGCAATAGTAGATATACTTACTAAAACACTGTAAAGTTTTTTTTACTGTTCAAATTTCGCTCGCCTATAAGTCTGCCAAGCGTGGTGAGTATGGCAATACCCCCCTATTGAGGGAGGCCCACGTCCAGAAGTGGACTGTTGTGTCTGTAGAAGTAGTAGAAGAAGAAGTTTTGAAAATGAAGAGCAAGGGGCTATATATAGTAGATAATCTGCAAGATGGAATTTTGTACGTCACGTTTTAGAAATTTCTTTTGGAAAATGCCCATCGCAAGACAATTTCACTTCCTCAACCGAAACAGACCTTTAGAACCCTAATTTACGGCCAACCACCAACATAAATAGACTTTGTCGAAAGCCTGGCTCGGTCTGATCAAGATTTGCGGAAACCACCAGCCGTTAACACTTGCAGTCGTGACTGTACCAAAACACCTCTAATTGCCATCGGCCATTGTACTCAATAGGTTCCGGCACTATGTTATATTATACAGGATGTCACAATCTTTTTAAAGTTTTGTAAGGTCCGTATTTATCGCACTCAACTCTGAGATCGATCTTCAGTGCGACTTGTTAAAAACGCTCTTGAGATCGATCTCAGAGAGGTTATTAAATACGGGCCAAAGTGTATAAAGAAGCATTATGTTACAAATTGATAGGTCTTCTGCTATCCTGTGAACATGTGTTACACCAATTTGACAATTCTGAAGAATTATTGGCTGGGTTGTTTATCAACTAGAAGGAACACAACTGTAGGCCGAACCAGCCCATTAATCAGAAGTATTGTTCCCAAGGAATAAGGTCAAAATTATGTTAAATAAAGGAATAGCAAGACCTACATACATTATTTGCAGCTACAGTTAAAATGATCTTTGTGTTTAGACCTAATGTTTCCCTAGAAAAGTTATTTGGGTAACCCTTTCATAATATCACCAGAAATCTTACTATTAACATCCTGTATAGTGTTTGGAACCTGTATTCAACTAGCCCATTGTCCTGCCTGACCCACAACGATTATAACTGTTCAATATAACTTTAATACCAAAATCCAATTCATCTATAGCAGTATTTATAAACCCTATTCCATCGACATAAAAGTCATTAAGCGTGCAGCAACGATTGTCAAAACGTCTATCATATTGACATACATTGTTCAAAGGTCCAAGTATAGTGACCTCAAAAGACTTGTTTTGGTTATTATACAATTGTTATAATAATATTAGAGACAAAAGACAGAACTAATGAAGTTGTAATTTAAAGAGGACATTGTTTCACATGTATCTAAATGAACTAACATAATGTCTTCATTGTCCTTTTCATATAGAACACTAAGTCGTTCAACGAGCCGACAAACTCAACAGAATAGGTACTTCAACCTGTCCTCTTAGATCTAGGAGACTCATAGAAAGTCGATGTTATAGAGGAATATTTAAGAAACAATTAGAATAAAACTGTGAATATACCAACCTAAATCTTCTTGCAGTTGGACCTTGCACGTCCTAGCTAATCGAATAAGCGAAGGTGCTTGAGGTAAACTTTCTTAATATAATGGATATTCTTATGGCCGTGGAAGGGTTTTAGTCGAAACATCGATTCTAGCGGTATTTACGTGATATGACCTATGACTTGACATACTTTTGAAAGGATCGGTCATGTCAAAATACATCTTAAAGTGGCAGCCTTACGAGCGCACCTACTATGGTAGAAATTCCATACATATGGATGGACGGACATGATAAAGATATGTCCGTATCAATGCAAAAAAGCATCTCAGGCATCGTGATTGACGGACATGCCGGTATGACAGAGAAAATGCAAAGATTTAACGCCGCACCTTATCCTACAAAGCCAATCATTCACCCATTTCCACTGCGTTTCTAGCATGCAAAAAACTGCAGACGGCTAGGCGTAAACACATTAACACATACATATATGTGTGAAGGCGTGTATGTGAAATCGTCGCGTGCGCCGCCGAGGAGAGATTTCTTTGCGTTCAAGGAGAGAGACTGCGAGATGTGGCGTACTTGTCGCTCGATTTGGCTGGGCCGCGTACTGGCTGCACCACAAGTTAAACATTCAAAACATCAAGATATACTGGTTATTTTGATTAGTCTATGGAAACCCATGTTAGCTAGAGCTGTTGCCGGCTGAGCGTCCTGTTGTGTAGTTGAAATTGATCTACTTAGTGATTAATTGGTAGATTCTTGTGACCGATTGGTTGTGGACATTCTCAAGACTTGTATCGCGGTGTATGCTCATGTTGGTGCAAAGTGCTGTGAATGCGGTGGGTGTGGTCACAGACTTGATCGATGCGAGTTTCTGTGCTGCACCGCTATCGCCTTCGGCTTGTAGGTGGGTAACGTTTACTTAAGAAATAACAACTTACTCGTAGTTAACTGTTTTCTGCGTTTAATCGTCTTCGACGGATTTAATCTTAATATAATCAAGTGATAGCAGTTTCTTTTGATCTTTAAATTTTACCATCATGTTGAAATTGGCTACAACTATTGTCGATTGCCTGAAGTTTTTCTGACCATCATCGTTATTGTTTTTATCTACGTTTGTTTCCAATCATTAATTCGTATTAATTGCTCCCTTGATAGCTGTGACCATGTCACGTTGCTATCATGCCGAGTGCCGACCGGCTATAACCAAACAACGGAATGGCTTATAGAATTAAAAAGCTTGTGCTATCTACAGTAAGTGCTCAATTAGCTCTGTAATGGTTTGCGCCGCCCATGGGAACGAAGCAGACATTACTACTACACCGCGAGAGTTGCGCAAGCGATAATCACCCGTGACACCATTCAGAATTATTATGTTGGCGAACCACTGTTCTTTGACCCTTATCTTTCTTTTATGTTCAGGTTTTGATGGAATACGATTTTTAAACAAAACAATGTTGAGGTCACTGTTTGACAAAGAGTTATATGAGATCATTTAAAAATGGGACAAGGTACAAATAAACAATAGTAATAATATCGTCAACGAGCAATGTCATCAAATAAAGTAACCATGGCTACAGAAATTTTAGAATCTCGGCTTCTCATGTGAGGTGACTTATAAACAATGGTTTGAAATTCTGTTAAGTAACACGTTTGTTGAAGTTGAAGAAATACTTGTAATCATATCATCCACATAGAGCCGCTAAATCCATGTTATTCAGTAGTTTTGCCTACCTTGTTGCTGCTTATGAAACTGGTAGTAAATGGAAAGGTTGAGTCATTCGTACATTTACTGTCAATTATATTGGCGTCATTTTAGCAGTAAACAAGTCGTTACACAGCTGATTGGCTCGAGTAAACCGTCCCCTTTCATGCAACTTCACTTGAATCTTCTGTGGTCTAATGGTTGGAGCTTTTGACTATGGTTGGGTGGCGTGGGTTCGATTTCTTCTCTGTTTAGATGTTATATTGTGTGCCAAGAGAGTAAATGCAGTGTTGCGAAAGCTAAGAGGCTTCTAAATCAAAACTACAGTTTTCTTCGTTGGCTGGTTCTTGAACCCTACAACTAACTAGGTACAACTCAAACGACATAAAATTGATATAAACCAGACAGAAGCAACGAGGGATACCTTTTTTTGTAAGTCTTGCTGACAGGTTTGGTTGGCGAAATCGTTCATTACTGTTTTATGGTTTATAACGGTGGGTATGGTATGTAAGAAGGGCTTGTTCAAAACTTGTTATAACTGTAACTCACAGTTTTCTGCTTTCGAGATAAAAAAATGTTTTTAAACTACCGGTTATGTAGTGTTATGTGCTCTTAGTTAAAAATTGGTTGGTCGCTATCAGTTTTGAAAGTAACCTATTATGAGAAATGGTTTTTAACATGATTTTGTCAGTGTAGAATACTTGGTTACCAAATTAATTAACTTTGGTGATCAAAATACAATAAAATAAAAAGAAGAGTCACATCAATTTAGAATATCCGACTAAGTTTTCGTCACCAAGATATCAAAACTTCATTTATTTATTTAGCGTTTCGCAAATAATTAATTCTAAGTACTGAGATTGGGTATAAAGCACAAACATAAAGTATTATTGAGAGTTGTTCTGAGGCAACTCATTGCTGTAAGTTGTGCAAAATATAACAACTGTGAAAGATTTATAAGAGTTGTGCAATTGCTACATAGTACTGCAATACTAAACCGCAGTTTAAGTGTTTTAAACTTACAGTCAAAGCTACTACGGCTCTATGGAGTATTACTTGTATAGTATACGAGATAGTAGGTAGGCAAGGTTTGTTCAATGTACTATGAGATATTATATAGGTATTTACCGCACAACGCTGCGCTGAAATACCGCTCAAACGTTGTTGACGCAGCTGCGTTATTTCTGGTATGGATCTTACAGACCGCTGCGTTACGGATGCATTGTGCGTTAAGTGTAAAAAAGATTTTACCTACTTTGTACAGTTTTAATTGGGTCAAAAGACTATAAAAAGTGAACAGGCATCCTTTCAGCAAACATTTTTCGACTCTTTCTATCAGCTCTGATACAAACCCATTAACCAAATCTACAGTGAAGTCGTAAAGAATCAATCCATTCTTGACTACAATATCTAACAATGAACAATTGAAAGTCATGACAGGTAAATTATTATTATTGCGAGATATTTATGTATATTTAACACGATATCTGAGACTTAGAAATATAAGTGGACCTTTTTGTATCGAATACAATACGCCAATTAAAACGAAAATATTTTAAATATACAATTAGATTTAATTCGTTGAATTGATTATAGTGAGGTCTTGGCTTAGAATAGCACCATCCGATTTCGGCATATACCCCTTTTAATGGGCGACACCCATGTCCAGCAGTGGACTGTTTTTTGTTGTAGTAGTTGAATTGGTTTAAAAACATATACAGATATGACTTTTATTGCGGTATTATAAAAAAACTATCTTGTCTTTCATGGACATTTAAACGCATTTTATAATCTAAACCAGTTACACTTATAATCTCTTGATAAATAATAATGATTGACGTGAACGACAGTGACGAAACATTCCTTTACATAAATCAACAAGAAAATTAATGAAGCGAAAGAAAATGTCGTCGTGTCGCAAAACGAAAGTGTATTACGCAAACGACCATGCACGGAATTTGTAACACTGTTTATGTCGTTTAGTATGAATTAACACAGCACATGTCAGCTTTGTAAAAAAATACATCAAGTACCAACTGTCTAATTATTTTCTTACCGTATGGATCGCCGTCTTCTTCTTTTCGAATCAATGGCGGTCTCGTCGAATTTCGCTTACCCAGAATTCAGCCACCTTAACCGCTTTTTTTCAGTTTACGCAAAAGTAACCAAAAACTCTACGTCTGTGTATGAATAAGAGCTTTTAACTTACCCTGCAGGGCCCAATACGACATGCATTGTAATGTGTTTATTGTAGTAGGGCTTTTGTATCCTTTTTCTTTTAGTATTGTTCCTGTATCTATTTTTTAGATGCAATATATAATTGGTTAAATAAAATGATGCCCCTATAATAGTATAAGGATACCAATCCATGTGGGAAATTAACTGTACGTAATCCATAGAAAGTTAAATGTCATGGCTTCAGCAGTGTTGATAAACCTTGCCATTTGGTTTGATATTTATTGGCTAAATGTCTACTTTAGTTTGAGAAGTTTGCAAGCATACCAATAGCAGGTCTACCTAATAATTCGTTTTGTGCCTAGATAGATGTGATGTGGTTGATCGTGTGAATATAAGTAGATGTGATCTCAGAACTATATCCACAGCCATAATTTATCGGTGTTAGAAAATTTGCCAAAGTAACGGTTGATTCATAATGTGCGAAAAATCTGGAAGTATACGATAAATAAAAACAGTAGTGTCTACAACACTATTGCCGTGTAAAAACATGAAATTTACCAACTTACTTTCAGATATATTTTTACGTAAACTTACAAAAATGGACCAGCGAATTTCTTATCTGTTCTCATTTACTAGGAAAAAAGCAATTTACTTGACATTCTAACCAGCCATTGGAGCAGACCACCAACTTTGCAAACGTATTTCATTTAATCGAATTTAAACTTAAAGAAATGGCGATAAAGCGGTACCTTGATGCAATTTCTTCGACCAGGTGTTTGAGAAATGGCTCTCCAAGTGGAAAATTGCCGGATTTCATGTAAGTTCGTTGACCGTTCTTTATGGCCAGTCAATAGCTTGCTAAATATTTACAGTTACAAGCACAGAAATTAGAAGGAAAGGTTTCATCGGGTCGATCGTCGATTTGATGTCTCATGCTACAAGAGGAAGTAGAAACGGCGCTAAATATAAGTAAAATTACGACATTATAAAACTGAATAAATTGTTGCAAAGGCGAGCTGGAATAAAACCTATCTTTAAGTGAATTGAGAGACCGAGAACGTGACGATATACATCTGAGATGAGGCACGCTCTAACAAAATGCCTAGTATTCACTCTCAATGTAGATGGCTTGAGCAATTTCATGATAGCAGGGCGTATCGGCGGAATAAGCCAACAGCGTGAACCGACGTCAGTCTCCTCGAAGAACGACTCGCAGGAGAACGCTGGAGTCATTCTTAGGTTGAGAAAATAATTTATTCATTTATTAAAATCACTATACACTACACTTTTACTGGCAAAGATATACTTTGACTTTATGCTGAAGATATGTCTAGTGTCTAAATAATAACACTTTTCAAGTTATATCATCTGGCAGAGGGTTAAATACATTTCAGGGCTGTTTATGATCATTATCTTCAAATTAGTACGAAGCTACTGTTAGGAGCATCTTGCGTAATCTCTGAAGAGATGACCAGTACTCGCAAAACTTTGCTCCATTTATATCTGTTTAATTTTCCTCTAAGCAAATGTTTTAATAATTGCTCCTTATCATAGTAGTACAAGGACAGTTGGCAGGAGGTATATTGTATATTGAACAGAAGGTCTCTATTCTGGATATCCGTTTCACCAACGCTGCATTCCAAGGTTTAAATCACCTTAATAGCCCAGTCGTGATTTTAATTTGTTTTACCATGTTCCCTACGATGCTATTACATATATCTTTCATCTATACCTAACCTCTGCTACAAAAGTCAAGGATCTTTTCATACACTAGTTTCTCAAAGCCTCTAGAATCGTGTTCAGAATTGCTCTCTTCCTTCAGATAAGATCTTTCTTCCTGTGAGGTTTCGTAAACCATGGTTATGCGGTCACGAGTGTAGAGATGGTTTTGAGATAAACGTTTTGAAGATAACCTTATTAGTGCGAATATGAGAACTTGGATAAGGTTTTCTGGGCGTGCGGAAGTGCTGAGTTTTGAGAGAGTTTATGCCAGTAAAGGCTGATGTCGAAACACTCCTGCGTGTTTATTTTGGGAATATCAGATTGTATGAATGTAAATTGTAGAAGGCGGTTGTAAAATTCTGACACTAGGGTTCATCGGGTCGGTGGACGTCCAACACGAAAAGAAAGAATCAGAGATTTTTCGCGCGGGTTGTCAGATCATCCTATCTAGTATCTACAATTCCGCAATAGAATTATTTTTATATGTGTGTTCCGGCTCGACACATAATACATGATTGGAGAACAAAATTGTCTATCTCTGTATAGCAAATATTATATCTACCTGCGTTGTAGAAAGAATGTGCAAAGTCAACTTTTCATTTTCTTGCAAGTAATACTTCGATAATGCCTAGGTTGACACTTAATAGGTCTCCATTAATATTATAATCAGGGTTCCTTCAGGCTTGTTTGACAAGTTTATCTTTATTCCTATCTTTAGCTTTGTAATGCATCTTATTAAAAGCATAAGTGAGACAGCACAACATAAGAGCTTGTCTTTATACATCGTCAGCATGATAGTTTTGTAGTAAACTTAGCATTTATAGTGTTAAAAGACGTCTGTTCCAAAACAGCTGTGCAGTTTTAGCAAGCTATGATAGCTTGTAATTTTAAATAACGGTACATAGCAAAAAACTAGCAAACCAGGGTACTAACATGCAGCATTTTAGTAATTATATGGAGAACCAGCATAGGTGTGCTGTGTTGAACCCTAAGAATGGTATAAAAGCAATATTATTACGTTTCGGTGTTTCCAATATTTTGAATACTTTGGCAGACCAACATATTTATACTGTAAGGCACTTTATAGTTCTGTATTTTCGTCCTCAAAGTTATCTTCTTTAAGATATAAATCACGATTCGGACTTGTCGTGTTCAAGACTAAGTACCACACGTTTTTAAGAAGCAATCTTGAACACAACTTTGCGACCAATTCTCATACAAAGTGAGGTCACCTGAGATCGAGAGCCACTCTTCACTTTCAGTCTCACGACCGAATTCAAGGCTTTGCTCTGGTCTACCTCGCTTTTATACGTCATTTGTTGTAGTACAGGCTGATTTGGTTTCTAAATAGTCATCAATACCTACTGTTTTATCTTTACGATCAATATCGCTACGATCTTTTTGATCAATCTTAGATTATATGTCTTATTCTAATGTTTATTTTATCTTTTATCTCAAACAGTAATTTATATTTTACCTTAATTGCGACACTAATTTGTAAAACAAGTTTTTTGGCCCATTCAATCGCTGCGGTTAATTACGTATACATATAGGACAAGTTGTCCAAAATCGCTTTATGCTATTTTTACTAAAACTGTCGAAATATTTTTATCCAGCTACCAAGATCCCCTTTGGGTCGCTGAGTCAGCGGAGTATGTTAGTTACTTAGCTGCATCACCAACATCATATCTACCATCGCATCTACATCTACCACCACCAGCGTAGGCTGCTAGTAAACTTCTTTCGTCATTATCCAGTATTGATATGAATTTATTGACACACTAACGTGACACCTTCCTAATAGTACAAGGGAGTGTTCGTTGCAGATACGGATAAGAATTTAATAACAATATAAAGTGATGCTATTCCTCTCCGGCAATACAAAGAATACCTTAATCAGCTTGTTCACCCTGTATTGAAGTATGTATTGTATTATATATCGTGTTATCTCAGGCTACCAGTTCTCAGATCCGGCTGTGGTTTAGGTGTCAATGTCGCGGTGAGCTGTGCATTGTTGTTCGTGAACTGGTCCGATTTCATTGAACACAACAACTTGATATTGTTATTATGGTAATTATACCTCACCTAACGAGGCGCCGCGCCTGCATTTTTTGATTTTAAATATTAAGTTATATCTTTAACAGGTCAGTGGGAGGTCCCATTCCCATCTGGTGATCCAGTGGCAGAATTTTGGGTTGACAAAGCTTAAAAGCTTTGCATATTCAAATAATCTGAAATTTTGTAGCTGCTACCTATAACTCGTTCGCAACACGTATTTCGCTGCCAAAGCAACAACAAAACACAGAATATCAATGTGCCTGATAAAAAAAAAACTAGTCGTACGTTCTATTTAACACATAGGTAAATACTTTTTTATAAAGTATTTCCTTTTAGACGCTTTTATTTGCCTTGCGCTTTATAATTATAGCACTATATATCTTTAGAAGCGTAATTGGTGTAGATCTTAAATATCCTTATTTTGGCTGTAAACATACTTCTCTAAGCACTTAGAATGTTTTATAGTTCAAGTTTATTGGTATTTAGTTAAGTATCTGCAACATACGTACCTATTTAAAAAACAAGGTTGTAATCTGAGCAAATCCATTAGCGTCTTTCTAATAATTACTTGCTGATATTCAACATAATGATACGACTCAAAATTGTTAGAAAATGTAGAGTAATCAAAAATTAAGACAATACTTATCAATGATGTTAAAATTAATATCAATTCATACAAAAGTCATCTTTCTAGTTAGTTCTTTATTTTGACGTTCTGTCCATATTCTACACACAAATCACGCCTTTATCCCTTGTGGGGTAGGCAGAGCGTTAACGATCGCAAAATTACGGTCGTTATCGCCAAGTCTGACAAGTATTGAGGGCCCTTTCAGATGATTCATGTGTCACTGTATTGACAGGTTGTCAGCTTGTCGCCTAAAATTGTAATGCACATGGAACCCTCGAGTCCCTTAGTTGCCTTTTACGACACCCGCGGGAAGAAATGGGGTGATGCTATTCTAATCTAGCTAATGCATCACACGGCGTCCATATTCTCATTTTGAAAAAAGGTACGGAACGTTAAAACTATTAAGTAGGCGTTCCCAAAATCAAGAGACTGCAATATTCTTTCTTACCTTAATTTTCGTCTTTAGAAAGTTGTTGGTCTTTAATTTGTGTTTATGGTTGCTTATGCCTGTTTTGCTTTAAAATGCTATAATTTTAATGATAAATCATTA
The DNA here is from genome assembly GCA_029255805.1 of Keiferia lycopersicella. Taxonomy (NCBI): domain Eukaryota; kingdom Metazoa; phylum Arthropoda; class Insecta; order Lepidoptera; family Gelechiidae; genus Keiferia; species Keiferia lycopersicella. Next base: position 4,454,080 of record JARACZ010000010.1, read on the forward strand.
TCGCATTTTGCATATTCGCATACACGTCTTATGTTTATGTAACGAACTAGTCTTCATTGCATTTCTTGTGATTGATTTCTATTCCAATCGATTTTACTTCTAATGAAAATTGACGTTTGTAAATATCTTTTATTTTATCAACGATTTTTTGTATAATAGATCTTTAAGAAATAACTGCGCTATTGAAATGACATCTGAACTTTGTTTAAGTTGTCATATTTATTATCTATTTCATACTTACATATTTCATACTAACACATAGATAAAATATCCATTACGGTATTTCATAATAAAATGAATGTGACGTCAACGACTTACAATAGTCATATTCTTACAAAATTATGAACCACCCGGGACTGAATCACCAGCAGAAAAACATTATTGTACTCGTAGATGTCACTAAAACCCAGAAAGTACGTAATTCGTTTTTGAAATGTAAAAAAAAAACGACGAAAAAAAAACGACCAGATTGCGAATATTTTACTTATGCATATAGGATACCTATACGCGTACCTATATGTCAGTGTATTTGAATCCACACCAGTAACAATTTTTGCCATTCAAAGAAGTATATAATTGATAGTGTGGTTGAAAATATTTGTGTCAAATGTCAAAGTGAAGATGCCTTTTACAAAGTCTAAAACCTTGAAGCATAATAAGATGTCGGAGTGTATTATTTAAGTGTCAAAATAATGAACGCACATTTTGCAATCAAAGCAAATAATTAATGAATTTTTAATGACCATGTGTACATAATATTTGAAATTTCAATACGATGGACATTACTTTAATTAAATTAGCCGCAGGATGGCCAAGACATTCCTTATTAATCTTATACTATAAGCAGCATCTTCAGTTACACCCTCTTTAAGGGGTCCACTTGTTTTGGTTATTAGCAATTATGTAAAAAAAAAACAATTAATCTAATGTGTTGATGATCTAATAACTGCATAGCTCGATGTACTATTACTACCCTAGTACTAATATTCAATCTGTGCTATTACTTACTTTGAGTTACAGTAGTAATTTGCAACAGCTTTGACTACCTAGTCAACAGAAATGAAAGGTTGTCTTATTATATGCTTTTCAGTTTTGAGAACTGATTTGACAGTCGTAGCAGCAGGCACCACAAAACACCAATGAACGAAACCAGCTCGTTATGCGCTTATTTGTAAAAGCGACTTCTAAAACAATTACCCCAAGCTTCATCACGCAAACACATTTCAACAACAATAACAGTCCAATTAGAGGAACGGTAACGTAGTAAATGTCTTAAACGTTACGTTGTTTGTCTATCACATCTCTTCCGTCGCTTCTATCGTCTTGTGATACTCATTTGTCGTGAGAAGGAAGACTTTCTCTAACCATTAGCGTTTCCATGTTGACTTTTTCATGTTTACATGACTGACAAAGTCACCGGCTGTTTGAAGGGCTTCACATTTGCCTCGCGATCTTGCGGTTTACCGTGTGGTGCCGGATTAGAATAGTTTCACCCCATTTCTTCCGGAGGTTGTCGTAAAAGGCAACTAATGGGTGACTCCATGGAATGTTCCCTGTAAATATCTTTAAATATCCATCTATCTATCTATCTGTAAATATCTTACACTGCGTTCGCCAATCCGCCTGCCAAGCCTGGTGAGTATGGTAATACCAACTTGGAGGAGGCACATGTTCAGCAGTTGACTGTTGTGGCTGTAAAAGTAGTAGAAGTAATAGCGGTATGTAAACCAGCCCGAAATTATAAATTTTTACAGCTTCCAAGCGGCGCGTCATCTCACTTATAGACTTCTACGTTTTTACCGCTTATCTTTCGCCATTAACACCGGACTGGTAAAATACCGCCACATTACGTGGCATGTGTGAGAGCCACCTTTGTTGGGCGCAGCTGGATACTTCTATGGGCGTAGACTCGTAGACTTTGTGACATTGTTCAAAAAAATAAAGGATGAGATTGTGTGTCTGAGGCTTTATTAATGTAACTCTGTTTTTGAACGATTTCGTTTTTAACTGGAACAGCAAAAGTATTGCAAATTTATTCGAATGAAAAAAATTCGGCTGCTTTTGAAAAAATAAGCACGCCAAAAGATCTTCTACCTTTGCAAAGGTACTTATTTTAAAAAAAAGGCCAGGATACGTACCTTATAATTTGTAAGTAGTAAGTGTCTTGAGGCCACACGTGTCGTGGTCATATACGTAAATACTATGTTACAGAAACAGGTGCATTAAGTGGGTCGGACCTTCTATCAACGACTGTTTGGGCAGGTGCTACGGAAATTCTTGTTACACAATGTGGGTTTTAAATATTGGTTTAAATCTATCGCGTCCGTACTAACGTTCTGTTAGGATTTTTCTAAGCTCTTCTAAACAAGTATCTTCTACGCATATAACTACATTTCTTCTTATTTACTAGTCAATGATAAGAACTGTACTGGGTGCCGGCCTTATGTACAATGTTCACAAACAATCAAAATAATTAAGACAATATGTGGGTAGCCGAAGATCTCATCCGTACCTGCGACTGAAACGTCGCACCGAAATTTCGTTTATATTACCATAAAAAGTATCGCAAGTGAATCGGGTTATCTATAAACATGTGTGAAAACAATCGCGACAGTTTAAAAAGTTACAGAACTGTACAAGTACTTTTTTTCTACTTTTACCTCATTTCTTTCCGACAATTAATATCGCCATTATTGTCTCGCTTGACAACATACTACATCATTAAACTACTCCATTGGCCATGTGAAGGTACTGTCAATATTGTGCTGTTTATTATCTAAAGCATTTTTTTGTGAGTAAACTAAAATAGATGATCTTTGTCTTTTGACCAGGATGTTTTTACACCTCTAAGCTCATCACTAATCACCATCACATAATTCTTGTCAAATTGCGCAATAGGTCCATCTCATCTCGTTAACTTTCCAAGTTTAAACTTTAACTCGATTAGCGCTAATTTTTCTCTCGTCATAGTGTCAAGAATGACTGTTATTATTTTCACTTCACTGAACATACATAGATTAAAAAGTAACGTCTTCACGCAACGTGACTGGGTAACTTGGCATTTTATGAAATGGGTTAAAAATTTGATTCTACGAGATAATGAGCGCAATTTTTCATACAAATTGTAAACCTACTTTTGTAATAGTTATGATTTAGACATCTTAAGAATGTCAAGAAGGCCAAACTTCAATTTGACATTTAAATACATAGGTAAGGTATAATTTTGACATAACTAGATTAGGAAATTATTATGCGGTAATATGAAGATGAACAATGTCGTTACATATGGCACGCAAATGTGATTTGAAAAGATTTCTTTTGTAATTAGAAATATTTATGTAACAAAAAATCTAAAGAAATACACACACACTACACACACACATCACGCCGTTATCCCTTGCGGGGTAGGCAGAGCAATAACGGCCGTTAAAATACGGTCGCTATTGTCACGTCTGACATTTTTGAGGATTGTTTTCCAAGGTTGTTTCAGAAACCATGTGTATCACTATAGTGACAGGTTGTCAGCCTGTCGCCTAAAAATTGTAATACACCAATACTCTCAAGCCTCCAAGTCGCCTCTTACGACACCGGCGGGAAGGAGGTGGGGTGATGTTATTCTAAGCCGGCATAACAAGGCAGGATAAAGAAATGAAGAAAATAAAATATACACTTTAAAATTTTCACTAAGTACAGGTTGCACCTAATGCACCGAAAATGGTCCTCACTCAACATGTGCGGCAGATAGTAGCTATGTACAGCACTGGTATTCTGTGAGACTATTATTAGGTTATCACTGAACGAAGAATACACATAAATTATTTCCAAAATACTATAATTAAAACTACTTGTGTAGAATGTATCAACTGGTCTTTATTACGTCCAAACCTGTTTCTTGTGCCGTATCATGTTATTTAACGGAACTTTCTTTTGTTTTGCAGGTACGGTAACAGCTCATTTGCATTGTTATGGTATGGTGGACATAGTTTATGTTATGGTAAGTCATATTTACTAAGTTTTTTCGCGCAAGGAGTGTCTTCTAAATATGACGATGTTTGCAGTCTTTTTATTCCTTTTCACTGACATTTTGTTCAGTCGTTTTATGGTAGTTATGGCCTAGACCAGTTTGTTCTGCTTCTACTTCAACTAATCACCTTTGTTTTGTGTTTCTAATTTACATCCAAAATACAATCTTTACGTCAGTTCAACATAAATTAGGCTTAATATTTGCTCCTTAAAAAACCATCTGTTTAAGTCCAAATCATGTTAGAAAACATCCATAAGACCCTCTACCGATAGAAGTGTCAGTTGCCGACTCATTGACATGTGCGAGCAGGCGTTGCCGCGTTATATGCGCAGACGCAAACACGTGCTTTCTGATAGAAAGCGCGGGAAAATGACGTACCTAAATGGTTAATAATTGACATGGCCAGTGTCTTGCTGATAGCCTGATTTTTAGCAACTTTAAAGGTCGGACTACATAATATTAAAGAACAACTAATTGGTACCGGTTTGAACCAATTACTTTACATTGACGAATATGTCCTTTTTGTTATACAAGTCTGTTCCAGACTTTTTTCTGCTGCTTCTTGCTACTGGTGTTTTGATAGATTCTGACAGATAGGGCATTGGCGAGCTAGGCAAACACCGATCAACTTGACCAAATTTTTTGATATGATATGATAAATATTTTTTTTGTGAAAAGACTATGATTTCAATGTAACAACGTCAGTGCACCTCGTGGTGTCATAGGGTCATGGTTTTCCAGGCGTGTAAGGTGATAGCGAAAGAAAGTTTTTACGACCATTGGCTACAAACACGGTAAAAAGGTTTTGTCGTAGGTTGTTTAAATAAAGAAAAGTTACAAGTTACTTGTTAGCTAAGTTTTTTCTTCTAACCAGGTTCGGGGCAAGGGTACCTATTCTATTGCCAAATAGAGTATTATTTTTAAAAATAAACTTCACTCGATACCTAACTTAAAGTTAGGAAAACAAAACATATTTTTATGAATGGCACTTCGCTTCACGTATGAGTGTAACTCAAGCTGCAACATACGAGTTTTCATTCAACATAGCCGCGACTGCAGTCAGCATTAATACGATACTTCCTTCGGTTGCTGCCATCCTGGTACCGGTTTGGAATTTAAGTTATTAGTGTAAGTAGGTATCTACTATCTCCCTCTATCATATGAAAAATTAATTGCAAGAAAACATCTATCTATCTCTTTCTGCCTTGAGAAAAACTGGTTGCTGTGAAATGGGAAAATGCATCAAATGGACCGAGGATTATGTTGGATTCTTTTCTCACATTACTGATGTCTAGCTATGCGAAAATAGAGGCAATGAACGGATGGTAATGTTTACAGATAACGATCTGAAGAAGAAACATTTAGTTTGGCATCCATTACTGAATCTGAGCTTAAGAACAAGTGAATTCGAGCAATTTTATCTGCAGTGTCATGAAAATGTTGGTACTCATTTCGAACTTCAAAGATGTCAATGCATGGTATCTATTTGAATTTTTCGTCAACATTAAAATGATCGAAATAAAACAAGTTTAGGTATTTAGTTCTTAATCAGTCAGCAAGTTAAAAGTAGTGGATATTGAAGATATGAGAAAGAGACTAATGAGACGATTTTTTTTTTCATCTGGAAGCTATCCTAAACAACCGTAACGTTCGTGTTCATCATTCAATTTCCTCTATAATTCTCAATATTTCTCACATTCGTAGATTATCTGCGGAAATCGATATCTCGCTGCGTGCCTTCACGTCAGCGCACGATTCGGATCGATAAACATTATACATCGATACTGCATCGATACGTGATTAATCGATACTGGTGCGAGTTTCTCTGATTTACATGCATTTGTTTAAAGTCGCCCACTGATGGGTTGCGTAACATGTGATACGATAGTAGTTTTTAATATCAGTAGTAACGATCAATACGTAGTTTTTTAGTGTCGATCATTTTTAGTTTTCATTCATTAATATCGTGTCCTACCGAGTCGAAAAGTCTATGTGGATTTTAAACAATAATAAGCACAATTTTGATAGAAAGGTTTATGATGTTTAAATTATTATTTTAGTGTGAAAATTCTCAGCTATAAATTAATAATGTATATATATGTACCTATCGTGTAAGTGGCCATACAATGTTGAAATACCCTTTTCATATCTCACATGTACGAGTTGTATCTAATGAGTTGAGTTTTAGTCATTATAAAAACTATTAAAATCCTAATTAAATCCATTGCACTAGATGTAAAACACATTTTTTTTTTTGACACTGGACTCTCCATTTTATTTGGAAAGTAGGCGTAGGTATCCTAAACTTTAGCTTTGATACAAGCTATTAATACTAAAATACTACAATTCTAAATTGTCTTCAAACTAGTTAAAACTAGTTTCTAAGTAATTTTACGCAACACAAACTTTAATTAGAATATAACAAACTGTTTATCCAATTGTTAGACAAACGCTTGTTATGATAACCTGATATTTTTAAATGTACTTTGAATGTTTTTTTGTTTAATCAGCACTTGCACAATACTATGAAATGTCTTTCTGCTGTAAGCAATTTTGTAATACTTTACGATTCGGTAAGGTTATATTGTGATGTAGGTAAATTTCACATTTTACCACACAGGTAAGTAATACGGTAATAGGTAGGTACGACTGCTATTTTATACCAATCGGGTTTTGTGGCCAATGCGCGTAATATGCAATATCCATAAATGTCAAATAATAATACTGGATAGCCATAAGACTACTAAAACGTGTCTCATTTATACTAAGAATACTAAGGCCTATTTCACACTTAACGCAAAACGCAGCGCCCAAATAACGTAGTACAATAACATCCCAAATAACATCCGTAGCGCAGCGGTCTGTCAGAACCATAATAGAAACGCCAATCCCCATACTAAAACCGCTCAACTGCTGTCGATGCAGTTAGGTTTTTTTGACGCATCTGCGATATTTTGACGCAAAATTACTGTATATTTGCGGCTATCTACACAGCTATATTATATTTATTCTGTTTGTCTTCTTGCTGTATTATAAAAGAAGACCATAATAAAAAAGACGCCTTACATAATTTTCTTATGTTGGAATATCTATCAGCTGTTATTCTCAGATTAATCATATCTTTCTTGACAATAGAACTACATCGAACAGATGACAAATTGTCTATTCACTTTGAACAATACTGTTACACGAGTAAAAACATTAAAACAATCAGATTTTCTTGCTGGATCACTTTCTTAAAATTCCCCATGTCAACATGTTTGACGCCAATCAAAATATTAGGGCTAGTTCATACCTAGCGAGAAAATGTGCGCGCACTTTACAGTGGCGCGTGAAATACTGAACTTTGAAAGATAAAAGTCTAAAGAAGGTGGTCTAAAATATCGTTGGATCGAAGAATATAAACATTAAATAACAAAAAGAGTACTGTCAAAAATCAAGTGATAACCTAGGCAGGCGTTCAATAGTAAGTATGGTGTAGCTAGAACTGTGGTTTGAAACCCTGGTCTAGATGATCGATAATGGACCCCGATCCAAACTAACCAATCAAAAATGAACTCATAATACGGGGCGGATTTTCCTCTTCTCGTAAACCATACTCAACTTTAAAGCGTTTGCTCGTTTTTAGACGTTAGGTGTGCGCTGAGCTTTAGAGACCATATATCTTCCCAACACTCTCTGATCTCATTGTGGCGATTATATAACTCGGTGTGAGCAAACCTGATCCATTGTGACATGGGAACGAGCTTTCTACATTAAAAATGCAATTAAAACAAAATTGATGTAAGGCGTTTAGTTCTTAATTATGATTGTGTCGTGTAAGAAGTAATTTTCGTTGAGAATAAGAATTTGAAAGGCAGACAAAGGTTTAATCAGCAGAATCTGTAAAGAAGTGTTAAAGATCAATTTACACTAGTTATCCTTCTTGACAGTATAACAAACCAGAATTATGTAAATCCTTCAAGCGCTTTTCAAACAACACTGGTATCCAAATCGGTACGTGGGTAGAGGAACTCAAATTGTTTGTTAATCTGTACCAATCAGAATCCCCCGTACACATGCGTACCGCTCAGATTTGAATAGGGCCTTATACTATATACGTTCTGATAATCTTCATCGTCGTTCTCCTTGCTTATTCCCGTTCCCTGTCGGAGTCAGCTACCTAACCTAGGAGATTTGACGTGGAACCAAGTTTACAGAGCGACGTGGAACCAAGTTGCCATCTGACCTTTTGCAACCCGAAGACTAACCTGGCCCGAATCCTAGGTTAAGCCACATTCATATATCATCTGAATTCAAATTTTATTTGAATGTGGGTTTCATCACGATGTTTTTCCTTCACCGTAAGAGCAGTCGGTAAATGTACGTGAGTAAAAACACATTGGTACATCAAACTCGGGCCTCACAATTGTAAGACGGGTGTCCTAACCACTTGGCCACCGACGCTCTATACACGTTCTAAAGATATTGCCCGAAAATATATTTCTGTGACGGCTTTGCGAGAATCACTGTCCATCTTTTATCAACTGTTCGTTTGAGAATTCACTGGACAAAGGCCAGTATTTTTACCCTTCACTGAGCTCCGTATAGTTATTATTTTTTATCAGTGCCCTTTTCTTTACAACTGCGGATTTGTGGTTCAGTACACTTACTAACCTTTGTATTGATATAAATTATTGCTTATCTTCGCTTACATAATGTTTAGCCTTCCTTTGCAAAGGGCTAAAAGGTCATGCAATCCTTGTAGCGTAAAATCCACAAAAGACGACGTAGGTGGCAATTTTCTTCTAGAATGATAGAGTATTAGCTAGGATTGGTTTCTGGGATGTTTACGGCTTAGGGTAAAGGTCGGCTGTTGTGTTCAATTGCGAGTTTCTTTATGTAGATCTTGGATGGGTGTAAAATATTATAGTTTGTAAAATTTATCTTGATACCTGTGACGTTTATGACCTTGGAATGTTTTTATTTATTCATTTTCATTTTTAATAACAACAAAACTACTAAGCACAGGGGTTTCACGAACCTATTATTTTTAAATCAGAGTGGTTCATCTTCTCTTCTGGTTTTCCATACACATAGTGCGAACAACTAGTAGAAACTGATCTTTTAATTAATTTGAAAAGCTATCAAGACACAAGAACTCCATGTCTCTCTATCGCAACTAGTTCGCATATTTAAAATGCCTGCATGTTCCTATATCCGGTGTTTACCCAATCATTTGATGGAAGATTGTTTCTTAGTAAGCACATTACGTTTTTATTTTTCCTTCTAAACTATTTAATGTTAAGCCACACTATCGGTATAATTCGCGACGAATTTTGCGCTCTAAACGCCACTGTTATTATTATTAAGGTTCTTCTTCTACTTCTATAGTCACGAAAGTCCACTGCTGGACATCGGCCTTCACCGATTGAGGGGTGTTGCCATTCTTCACGCTTGACAAGTGGATTGGCGAGCGTAGTGCAAGATATTGTGGATATGCACGAGGAACGCTGCTGCCTGTTCCCTAGATTCGTCTGTTAGTCACGGGTAAAAATGGAGTGATGCTTTTCTATGTTGGCACTGCACGTGTAGGGATAGGTAGGGTACATATTGAATTTAATACTCAGATAGAGGGTGGTAACTTGGATTAACACATAGGACAGTTTTTATCCTAAAAAAATCTTTCTGTGGGATGCGGGATTAAAACCGACTTCCACGCGGGCGGAGCAGCACCCACTATTATAAATTCGAAAGTTTGTATGTTTGTTTGTTATTCCTTTCCGCTAAAACTACTAAAACGATTTTCATGAAATTTGGTACCTTGGATTAACACATAGGACAATTGTTTTGAAAAAGAAATGTGTTACGCGATAAAAACCTTCCACGCGGGCGGAGCCGCTGACGCCCACTAGTGTCTTCATATTTGCCATCTAAACGCCGTTTAACTTTCATAGTCATTAATTACAACAACGTGATCCACTTCCGATCTTATACATCATGGTTACGTCGGTTATGTTTAGTTACGCAACTCAAAAACTATAATAATTAACGCAGTGAATAACTTTTGAGTAGAGGATTTAGTAACTATGTACTCGTAGTAATCGTGAGTAAAAAATCTATTCGATTTATGGATTGTAGTTTGGCAAAGAAAATGTATTGGTTTCAAGTAAAATCTTGTTTTTAAAAGTGAAATAAATGCATCTGTGTCAAAGTTTGAAACATACCTTCATTTAGCTTTATCTGTCAAATCTATACTAGAAACGTTAATCCCCATACTAAAACTGCGAAGGGACTGACGTTTCTAGTATAGATCTGACAGACCACTGCGTTACTGATGCGCTATTTTTTAGCTATGCGTTGTGCGTAAAATGTGAAAAGACCAAAGTTATATGCCAAATGCATTGTGTTAACAGTAGCAGAATTCTTAAATGCCTTGGATCGTTCATATTGATTACAAGAAGATATACACGTAAACTATAAATAAATATTTGACAGCTTTTCTGTGTACCAACTCTACAATAATCACGAATAATATGCGAGCTAGGATGACACAGTATATTCGTTTCTTAAAACAAACCGGGGATTTTTCTCGTGGTAGTGTTGCTATTATCTTTTTCTGTCACAGAGCGGAGCAGGGCCTCCAGTTCCCCACACATACCTAACAGCGAGACCCATGTTTACCAACGATCTGCGCCGGCGCAGTCAACGACCCAGAAGCAACAGTTGAATATTAATCAACCCGCACCTCAAGTCACTACTGAAGATCTCAACATATGCTGGTTTTCGATACAGTTACAAAGTATACCCAGTATGTGATGACCCCATGATCAGTAACTCGAGGTTCTGCAGCCTGTGCTAGTTGTGTTCGGGACTGTACCTTCACTTCCCATGCTGACTTTTTTACTGAACTGTATCTTGATAGGAAAATCAATGCATATTGATGAGTAACAAGGTGACAGTGTAATAGGAAGACAATAATCGTAAGGCGGATCGCACACTTAACGCACGACGGAGCATTAAGTGCATGAAGTGTGAAAAGGGCCTCAATTGCATTTAAAAAACTACAATAAAAAACCCTGTAATTTTTCTTCAATGGTAGCAGACACATTATTTTCTATTTTTTCATCAAACAAAATAAAGTTATCCCGCTGATTTCTTGTGATTTAACGACGAAGAGTCATTGGACGGAATCCATTGATATGAAGTTATCTACGCACTGGATAGGTTGTCTCATACAAATGACAGCTGGTTTTGCGGCCATAATTGAAGCGCCACCTACGAGAGTACCACGTAATTGAGTATTTGCTTTCCTTGACTGCCAGCGCCAAAATAGCGATTTCCTATGAGTGCCATCAATATTGTGACAACAACCAGTCCACAGAAAATTTCAGGTCAGTGACGGAATCACAAGGCGGCTTCACTTGCGTAATATCAGCTTTTTATTTATATTTCCCGCCAAAGGAAAGTTATTGTTCATTAACTATTGATTGCTTTCAGTCTAGCCAATGATTAACTTTTAATCAATGGTTTATAACGTAATCCCTTTTTGTTCACTTGTGCAGAAAGTATGCAGTTTATTCAATTGTGTGTACAACATTTCCTACAATTCAGTTAAAAAAAAAAACAAAAAGAAAATGCTAATAAAAAGGTTCTGTAATATATAAAAACCTTCCTTATAAAGTTGGAGCTCAATTCAAAATGACTTGTCTACATTCGAGGTGTGGGAGGAAAGATATTTTCTTTTAAATTTTGATATAATAATTGCCAAGCTTTTAATGTAAAAGAAGAATATAGTCTGTAAGTTTAGGTACTTATCTTTTTGTAAATAAACTTTGCACTAAACTGACAGTTCTGAAGTGTCACTTTCATACAAAGTTTGTTTACTAAAATATAAGTACCTAAACTTACAGACTATAGGGGAAAATTTCTAGTTTCATGGCCTTTTATTATTTTCAGCTACTTAATAAAAAATAATGTCGAAGAATCTTTAATTATTCAAGTCAAAAATCACAATTTAATCAATAGGTTCATACATTTCCATGAATATTTATTTACCTTTAGAAGGGAAGTATTCTGAAGTAGGCAAGCCTGATTTATGGAGGTAGCTTGCAATCACTATTCCATGGAACAAGTATGGGAACCACGGAAAGAATGCACACGCATAGATTATGCAAGTAATTTTTATGTTCCAAGAAAATTGCATGGTAGGCAATTCTACCGTATCGTTTATAACCATAATAGAGATGTAAGGCGTGTTCGAGTCGAGATTGTGGTGTTCCGAATTTTGAGTTGTTATTGTGTTAACATGTCTCAATCTGAAATAGGTATTTTGTTTACTAACGGCCCGCCCAGCTGTTCCTCCCGCTTAGAATAGTTTTCTTGTGTAATAAGACATACAAAAAAAAAACAAACCTAATTTATGCTTTTCTATTAAAACTGCATTAAATTATGTTAAGCTAGCTTTGTCAACAGACAGACAGAGAAACGCAAGTGACTTAATTTTATACTATGTAACGAACTGATTGATTGACCACTACAAGAACATCCTCCTAGTAAACATTTTTTTATTTTAACTTTTTTGTATAGGCTATTTTAGCATTTAAAACTTTACTTAACCATTTTGTTTCGTCGTTGTCACCAGTGTAAAATACCTCCAATATTGTGTGTAACAGAAAAAAAAACAAATGGAAGGTTGCAGTTTTTATGTTACTTAATTGATCTACTACAATAGCAATTTTTTATCTCATTATTTCAAAATATAGATTCCATTTGTCACTCTACCTTTTATATGCATGAAGAGAGGCGTGATGTCGACCACACCCGTACAAAACGGGTTCTGTCCCCGGTCGAAACAGATCGCTCCAATCATCGCCTCTTACTTTCGTTATTTTCACTTTCATCGTAAGTTTATGTATTATGTTACTTACGTATTCAACTGTCATATTATTTTACTGTGAGTTATGTTGTTTCAAAGGTGTAATAAGTATTAGCCATTTAAAAATTGCAGTTGATTTTTAAATAGTTAAGTTTGTACCTACTGTTCCTCTTTCGTAATCATTCCATTTTTTTTCTATAAAGTTCCTGTAAATTTGAGAACTTCAAGCCCAGTTGGTATGATTCAACATCTCAATATCATTTTACTTAAAAGCAGATAATTGCTTTGTTCAATAATGGTAAATAATATATTTTTCTTTTTATTTTCAGAGTGCGGGACACGGTTAAGAGGGACTTTGCAAACATACAGGTGAGTTCAAGAACTTTTAATTTGGCCCACCAAGGTTTATGAGTAACGACGAGTAAGTCACAAATAATAAGTATCACTACATAGTATAAAGCAACGTCGCTTTTCGTGTCTGTCTGTATGTATGTTAACTTAAATCTTTAAAACCATTCAACGGATTTTGATGCAGGTTGTTTTAATAGATAGAGTAATTTAAGAGGAAGGTTTTTATGTATAATACTTACCGGGAAAACATCTTCTTCCCACGGGAAAATGAGTTACAGCAGGCGCAGACGCTGGGCAGGCCGCTACTGTAGGTATAAATTCAGAATGTATTGGTTTTGCAAGTTGATGAGTGTCAATCAAAAACTCCTTAAGAGATTGCGAAATAAATTACATTTCAAGATACTTAAGATGCATACGAAAAACTGTTTAAAAAAATAAATGGTCGGTTATATAAATGAGTTTGCAAAATGTTATCATAAAACTGCATATTAAATCAAAAGAATGATTGCATTGACATTGTTTTAAGTTTTCGCCGCACAAAAGAATCTGAATTTGAATTTTGAATAAAATTAATATTATCAAAGGTCATGTCATGGAAAATTGCCAAAATCTCATGAATTATAACTTTGATCGCGCTATTAATTATACTTTAAATGCATACTGAATCAATGTCATCAAGTATGACTAATGTTTTAGAAATTCAAATATCGAGGATTTTGTGGGGTATTTTGATTAGACGGAGGTAGGTCAGTGTTAAAACACATCCGAAATGTAATTCAATCAAAGAATTTTAGATTCTAGAATATAAGAACTATAGAGCTATACTGATAAGCTTGTATGTATGTATGTACAATGATGTATTTTCATGTCACATTCATCCGCTATAGTTGTTACATCAATACCAATAACACGATGTTCTGTTACGTACGTATTGCATGATTCATAATGCCATATTACTACAGAATAAATAATACCATATTACTATGCCGAAAGTGACTCGGAAGTTTCACCGGGAAGTCTAACGTTATATGTCGCTGTAGCGGATCCCACACTTAACGCACGACGGAGCGCTAAAATATCGCAGCGGTTTGTCAGATCAGTACTAGAAACGTCACTCCCCATTAGTCCCTGTACTAAAACCGCACTCGACGGACGACGCTGCGATAGCGCTGCGTCAACAGCGGTTAAGCGGTTTTAGTATGGGGATGGACATTTCTACTATGGATCTCTCACAGACTGCTGCCATATTTTAGCGCTCCGTCGTGCATCAAGTGTGCGATCCGCCGATGTCGCTGTTTTATATGTATGGTGATTGTCCTTGTGGTTAAGCAACGGAAGTAATAGTGTACGAAAATAGCATCATCATAAAGGTCAAAAGTTATAAAAGAAATGAAAAAACTAAACATTACATTTCACCAGCAGAGTAGCTCAATGGTTTTACCGTCTGCGCGGTACTTAGGTAGGTACGACAAAATTGTGAGTTTGAATATCGTTTATAAGTTAGTTCTAAATTTTCCCTTAGGCTCACGCGAAAAAAGAAGAGAATTATAACAGTTACTAAGTTAATAAAATAAAATAAGTTTATTTTCAGTTAAAGTGGTTAAAAGTTACCTATATTGTTACAGTTAAAAATTGACACACAATACCGTTTTATCAATTTTATAATACAGTCATTCTTCATCTTCTTGTTTTGGCTTTTGCAACCAGGGAATTTAGCCAATGTCTCGTGAAATTAGCTAATCACATCGTGGAAATAAAACAGTGATTTGAAGGTTTTGTACATATTTTTTACCAACTAGGGACTATTATAACAGCCACAACAGTCCATATATTCCCTGTTTCTTCTATTATATCCATCCAGTATCATTCATTCTCCTTTCCTTATCCCGTTCTCTGTCTAAGTCGACGTGGAAATTTTCAAATTCGAAAAACCAAATTTTTACAAAGAGCGGCTGCATCTGATCTTTGCAACCCGAAGGCTAACTTGACCCGAATCCTAGGTTAAGTCACATTCAAATATCATCTGAATAAAAATAAAAATTTGAATTTGGATTTTATCACAATATTTTTCCTTTACCGTAAGTATGTTAATGCGAGTAAAAACACAATGGTACATGGCGGGGATCGAACTCGGGTCTCACGATTGTAAGGCTAGTGTCCTAGCTACATGGCCACGTACGCTCTCTAGTAACATGTAAATGCTACACTGTCTATCTGCCTACGTGTTACGATGTAGCTATTTAGCTACTCAAAGTTTCCACAACACGCGTTGTCACCACAGCTGTATAAGTATCTAAGTGGTGAAATGGGCCGTAAAACTTTAACGGCCTTTGCCGGCTTTTTCTTTTATAACTTAGGCTTATTGAATACTGGAAAAGTACTTTGTAAGCGCTCAAGGGCTGTTTTTGGAAATATTTGAGATCTGCGTAGTATTTTTATAAGCTTTGGATTTGTTTTTTAGTGTACTGTACTGGTATGGTATTTTCCAAATATTTAGTCAGCTATTTGTCAGTTTTTTTTTAAATTTAATTCATTATATCTATCTACTAACATTTCTTCAGTGACTATTAGTAGTAAGCGAAAAAACTGCAATTATTCGGAAACCAGGAATTTTAGGGCCGTACATTGTTTCAGTGACCCCACACGTTAAGAGAGAGATATGAGGTTCCAAATTGGTTCAGTTGAGCTACAAAGTAGAACTCCTCTTTCTGAGGCAGTCGGGTAAAAACTAATCATCATTAAAGTATTCACAGCCCTCACAACAACTTTTTCAAGATTAAAGTCACAACTTCATAAGACCCTGAGGTCACTGACTCTAATTACATCAAACCTGTGAATTATCAAATAATTGTAATTATAATAAAGTGGGGAATGTGGTGTGACCGAATGTAACTGTTATAATTGTTCTTTTCTCTGAACAAGAGAGCTGATAGTAGGGTTGGCAATTCTTGTTTATATATAACCGAACTCACCTTTCAGAATTTGCAGCCATTACGTACAGGGTCAGACCACCTCATTACTACCGGTAGGTTTTCAAAAGTCAACAGAGGGAATGTTTTATCCAGAGAATTGGCTCTTCATTTTCACTCTGAATTCAACATGCAACATTCGCCTGCGAAGGGGTAAGAAGCGAGTACATTATGGCCGGCCACTACAATACTACGAGTAAATATTTTGTGTCAATAGCTATTTAATGCGAGCAATAAAGTGTATCTGTCTGTCTGACTATCTGTCTGTCTATTTCCCCAAAGGACATGTACAGTGACATAGACAATGGTGACTTTTTTGATTGATGAATTGAAACCACAAACTTTATCAACAAGTTTTATCGACAGCCCTAGACGAGCGAAATGTAAAGTTCATCGCCCTTTATTCTTGTCTTGCTCTCAGAGATATCATAGGACCATTGTAAATAGAGAGCGGTTATGTCAGTCCTTATATTTGTATACTTTGAACTTTACAACTTCTAGGTACAGCGGTGGTATGAGGGTTATCAAATTAAACTTACATTATACGTATCAAAAAAAAAATTAAACTTGATATGGTTTATATATAAATATTAACCTAACAAAACCAACTATTGCCAACTTCAATCAGTTTTAGGCTGGTTTCAGAGCGACGCGTCTCGGCAGCGCTGCCCAGCCGCGCGCGCCTCGCATTACACTAGATTGTTTGTAGCGTTTCATAGTGACGCGTCTTGGGCCGCGTCTCGGCCGCGCCGCGGTCGGATCTCCTTCGATTGCCAGTAGCGTCGACTTGCGATCTTTTAAGACGTCGTTGTTGCACTCTTTTCCATATAACGTATATACCTAATATAGTGATTACGTTTGCTGGCATAATGATTCTCTGCACTCGACCGTACACCACAACGAAGCGCGCGCGTCTGAATGTCGTTTCACAGCGAACGCGCTGCCCAGGCGCGCGCCCGAGCAGCGCGCGCCTGGGCAGCGCTGCTGAGACGCGCCGCTCTGAAACCAGCCTTAATGTCAAAACATCGATTATTATCTAGGTACCATATATAAATACACATATCACGCATTTATCCCTTGCGGGGTAGGGAGAGCAATAACGGCCGTTAAAAATACGGTCGCTATCGCCACGTTTGACAAAATATTGTGGGCACTTTAGATGATACATGTATCACTGTAGTGACAGGTTGTCAGCCTGTCGCCTAAAACTGAAATACACATTAAACCCTCGAGCCTCCCAGTTGCCTCTTATGACACCCTCGGGAAGAAATGGGATGGTGCTATTCTAAGTCAGCATCACACGGCCGAAACCATCATCTAGGAACCTATTGGTTGAAACAGAAAAATTTGACACTAAGAAAGCTTTCTAGATGTGCGGCAGTAAACACTATTACACTAATAATTACCATATTGTAAGTTGTTTTACCAAGTATTGGAAGACGCAGTAAAGAACAATGTATGACCAATAGTCATTTAGCTATAATATAAGTCCTATAGGTACACATTACAACTAGATAGTACCTAATTATAAAGTGTAAACTCCAATGGCCGCACTTTATGGTCGTGAAGTACTTGTAATTTTGAGGTTGTTAAAGAGATATTGTGAGTTTTACATGCTTATTAAATATATACCTTAGTATATTAGAAAATTTGACATCTCCTTTTTGTCAAAGAAGCACAACGCAGCGTTGAAGATGCAATTTATACATACATACATACATACATACATACATACATATATCACGCCTTTATCCCTTGCGGGGTAGGCAGAGCGCTAACGGCCGTAAGAATACGGTCGCTATTGCCACGTCTGACATTTTTGAGGATTGTTTTCCAAGGTTGTTTCAGAAAACATGTGTATTACTATAGTGACAGGTTGTCAGCCTGTCGCCTAAAAATTGTAATACATCAATAACCTCGAGTCCCTTAGTCGCCTCTTACGACACCCGCGGGAAGGATGTGGGGTGATGCTATTCTAAGCCGGCATCACACGGAATTTTATTGGTACGCAAGTTTATTGGTACTCATAATATTATTATCTTCTGTTTCTGTATTGTAGTATTCTGTGAATGGATACTATATAAAAGTGATTTATACTTTGTTTGAATAATAGTGAAATCAATTGACTGTAGTAGTGTCTCTATAAATTAAGAGAGAAAGGTTGGTGATAGACAGGCAAATTAAAAATGCGTGATTTATTATACGTAAGAGATCTTAATCGGTCTCATGAAACTTAGGTGACTAGTCAAAACATTTGATTTTATCGTCATCAAAACTGAATACAATCGAAGCAAACCGGTCCAGGAGAAAATCGAAATTTGCCGCCTCAGTAATACAGCTGGCTGCTTTCTAACCAAATCGAGTATGGCACCTGATGGTTATATAACGGCTTATATGAGAGGTCTGGGTCACTGTGACCCTGGGCTAACCAGTTGATGATATCTTCTTATCGAATAGTTGCTTGCGCGTAATCCAACTAAGGCCTGTGCTAATGCGCATGTTCTGTTTCGTAGAAAAGCGGTGTCGGTAAACACTCAAAAAAAAAATGACTTTACTCTAGAAAACTTAGGGTTTTCTTGTTTTCAAAATTTTATGCACTCCAAATAATGTATTATACACACATTTTTGGAAAATAGACCTACCAACTGTAATGTCGGTCTTTTTCAATCATAAAAATAGCCAAAACATACCACCATTGTTGGACAATAGAGAGAACTATATTAGAGGGTTTATGTAATAAGCACCAGATTTGGTAGGCGGGTTGGTTTCAGATGTTGCATTCATAGGGAACGTTGCTGCCCATACCCTGATCTCATACTTTGCGCACCCATCACGTGTAGTTAAGGATGTTCTAAGATAAGGCGACGGTGGGACATTTATACGGTAGAGTAAGATCAAAATCTAATGTCAAAAACAGATTTAAAAGATCTTATTAGTAGACCACAAGGGACAGTTGTCGACTTACATTCTTAGAAAGGTCTGGGTCAGACTAACCTGGTTGGACGAGTCGATATGACGTGTCGGGACGGAAGGTTACGATTGTATGTAATTAATACTAATTAGCATCAGAGGTGTGTAAATAATATTTGTATTGGTCAAAGATGATGTTGATAGAAATTCTCTATTGAATTTATAGCTTCACAAACAGAAAGTTGGTATATACTTGATAATGATGGTGGTATCTCGTGTTTCCCAAAATAAAGTAAAATTGAAACGTGGACTTAGGTAGACATGGTTTGAATTTGACATTAAATATATTTTATTTCAAGAGAATCGACTAAAAATTCAGGTGACTATTGACCCTACAACTTAGATGAAAAAATTATTTGATGTTGCAAGTTACGTGACTGTATCAAAACAAGACAACTTGAAAAAAATATCTTTCTAACATTGAAACTTCTTTCACAAGGAGATAAGAAGGAAGCTGTAGCTAGTTTTTACTGCGGTAAAATGTTTCTGCGGCATTCCGCTGGGTAGGTTTCGAGTTATTACATAATGAAAATGTTACCTAGCCAGATCCGTATTGAAGTATTAATCAAAACAGGTAATTGCTCTTATAAACCTGTTTAAAGATATCATAGATCTCGTTCTTGGCGGTAATTTGACACCCCACACCATAAAAGATTACAGTTTTTGACACCTGTCAAATTACCCAGTTGTGTAATCGATAATTGATGTGAATCGTAATCGGTTAAACGTTTACATCGATTAAATATGCGCGTTCAGAATTCAAAATTGTCTACTCTTTGCACCTACTAGTTTCGTTTTGGAAAGTTGTTCGTGTGTTTTTTTACCTTTTTTACGGAATATCAAGTAGTCCTAATATAAATCAGAATTGTATCTACATGTTTTTGTGAGCTTATTTAAGAGATCTACTTTCACTGGTTACATTTCACCACGGTATGGAGGACCAGAATATGTTCGGCAAGTGACTTGCTGCATACACACCGTAGATGTTACTGTGAATGTGCCAATTTTATACGACGAGTATAATAATCAATGGAATTAAGTACTTTTTGTATTTTTCTGTCATGGACACTGCTTCACTGAGTTCCTCCTGAACCACGGTACGGGTTCTAATGGGGTTTTATAATGGGACTAAACACATAGAGTGAATCAAGAGGACAGTTTGTATGTGTAATTTAGGCACGTCGGGAAAAAGTGCTATTCCCGCGGGAAAACGGTTAGCAGCGGGTTCAATCAGAGACTGGACGGCCGCTAAAATATTTTCTTCTACTAAACTTATCCATTTCATTTTAATGGAATTGCAAAGTAGGTATGGTTTACTAGACGTATTAAAAGTTAAAACTACATTTGACTCTATCTCGAAAAATAAATTAAAATCGAAAGTCACTGCAGTGGTTTTGTGAAACTTTAAACCTAAAGTTTTTGGCATTTTGGTAGATGTGATAGGCATTTCTATTACGTAAAACGAATTGGCCATTGTCGTTTCCTGAGGAAAGTAAAACAAAATGGAGTCTTCATCAAGGCTTTCTCACAGAAACTGGAAATGGTTACGTGAGTTTTTTTGTTTAAATAGGTAAGCACTGTCATTAACATCTCTAGGTACTTATTTAAGGGGTCAACTGAAATTGGTTTTTTATACGGTTAGCAAGGAAAACCAGTATAAATTAATCCCTGAAATGTAATCTTTGATCCAGAAATGATCATGGCTTCATAATGACTCTGTTAAATCTTAGTCGTACCTCGGAATCGGACGATTTTTTAAATAAAAATAAATCGTGCCGTCTATTATTTATTCACTGTGTTGCATTTTTTTGCAATATTAAATCTAAAGTTCAGATATTTTAGTGATTGAGAGTCCAAAAATCCAAGGTCCATGAAATAGGTACAATGTAAGTAGAGAAAAAAAAAATTAAAGACGTGTCGTTGATTAATTTCTCCATAATTTATCTTTAATCTTTATTAAATAACATACATACATATATCACGCCTTTATCCCTTGCGGGGTAGGCAGAGCGTTAACAGCCGTAAGAATACGGTCGCTATCGCCACGTCTGACATTTTTGAGTATTGTTTTCTAAGGTTGTTCCGGAAAACATGTGTATCACTATAGTGACAGGTTGTCAGCCTGTCGCCTAAAAATTGTAATACACCAATACTCTCGAGTCCCTCAGTCGCCTCTTACGACACCCACGGGAAGGATGTGGGGTGATGCTATTCTAAGCCGGCATCACACGGCATAAATAACAAATGATAAAAAAGACAAGAATAAAACGCAAAAGATCTCTTCATTTATTAACGTTCTTGAACTGTGTTTTTGCGAATGTGACATTGGCATAGTCTTTAAAACTGGTTGGGGTCACCATCTGTCATTAATTAAAAGATAAGAGAATCATGTTATTATTCAAGCTTCTTTGATTAGAACCCAAACCTATATATAACTATGCCTACAACATATACGTGCAGCATAATAATATCTACATGTATTTTTATTGTTTATTAATAATTGGACTTCTACCGTGTTAATACACAGTTTTTTTTTGAAAATCGTTTGACGACATCATATCGAAATCGTATGGAAAGGTAATTTAAACACTGTCTAAAAACGCGTTTAACTTTTTTTCAATGATCTCGCTATTCTTTAAGGTTTTTTGCTAGTGTCAAGTAGCAGAGATTCCAGCGCTGCTGCGTTGGGTAATGGCTCTAGAGAGTAGTGTGATAATGCCACTGTGTCATTTGCAGGAATCGAGACCTATAAGTAATTTAATTAAGAATACTTAATAACAATGGCTTGGAAATTTTATTGAATTAAACTTTGGTGTGTGAAAAGTGATGATTGTTTAGTGTAGTGTATTTTGTATTGGATTTTATTACAGACTGCACGAAATAAAAATACTTTTTTTCTGCGCTGCATATTGTAAATCTATAGTACTGAAACTGCCATCTCATCATACAAAGACGAATGATCTCATTGTGCATTGTATGGTAGGATTTGTATGGATTTTGTATGAAAGGATTTAGCTCTGTCTCTGTCATACATCAGCAATTTAGCCAGCCCTATAATGTCGATGATGAAAACGCGATACGAGATGCATAAAAGGCCAATTGGGATGTATAGTGCAGAACGATCGATATTTTGGCTGTCGAGTTTCAATGTTATTGTTTATATTGTATCTGTGAGCTCCGCCGTTTAGGATGCCGTCATCAAACGTATATTATTACCGAATAAAAGATAAATTAATCCAAATTTCACACACGAAAAGAACAAACCCAAGGTATGGGCAGTACCTTTCCCTGTAAATTTAAGATTGGGTAAGTACTTCGGTCGCTAGTTCGCCAAGCTTGGTGAGTAGGTATGCTAATACTAATTAGGCTCCCTATGTACAGCAACATACTCTGTGGCGTTAATGGTGATAAACTATCTGTATAAAGTCATAGTCACAATGCCGAAGGAAAAACAACATTAAGGTTATGATTTAACAGATGTCATATTTATCTGTGAAATGAAACGTGCTTAATAAATTAAAATTGATACTCTATAACCAACCAATCAAATCGTGTAATGAGGCAACAAAATCGATAATTTATTTCCCGAAATCGTGCCTGAGTGCTTGTTTTAAAATCAGTTACGTACCTATTGATTTAAAAGCTGGCGCATGGCGCAAATTTTCCGACTGATTAGTGAAATCGATTATTTTTGGCGAAGTGCCAATTATCGATTGAGCCAGCAAGATCGATCGTTTCGTCGCATCACTACTGGCGTAAGGTCTGCATAATCCCCTCATTATGGCTAATAGCGGATCTTAAAATGGGCCAGGATTCGCACCAACGTAATTGCAGGTCTTCATTCTTCAATACGAGTTTTTAACAAAATGATCCCCGGTTGTGCGTGACTTTGACGGTTGAGCCTACCAAGATAGAACTTATGTTATATTTGAAAATATTGTATGTCAAATTCATAGTTATTGAATTCAAGGATTTGTGGGATATCGGGCCTGAAGTGTAATAATGAAGTTGAGAAATGATTAATTAACTTTGTTCATGAACTGTTTTTTATTTTAAACGCTACCGTAACAATTGAGGTATTCAAAAGATTTACTACTATTAGATAAGTTGGTGGGTACTAAACTGTGATATTTAGTAGTGTAGATAGATATTTCGTTCTCAATTTTTCAATTTTAGTTACTACTACTTCTACAACAGCCACAACAGACCGCTGCTAGAAATCAGCCTGCGCCAATAAGACGGGTAATTCAACCCATTGCAACCGTATAATTACAGCCTTAAAATAAAAATAAAATCGATCAAATCATTAAGTACATTATCTATCAATTGCTTAACCATTAAACTGTCCATCACAAAGGAATTGCGCAACACAAAATGTGTAGCAAGTGTATAATACCTTGCTCATTATAGAAGATGGTATTACACATCAAAATAAAGTATTGCATGCGTACGAAACATTTGCTTTTACAATTTTCCTTGACGCTGTAAGTGGTTGTAATGAGTAAGTTAATAATATTAAATTTTAAGCCATCTTCTTTGCACGCAATTTTGTTTTCTAACTAGTCGAAGAGCGGAAGGCTACATTTTACATCTCATTGATTATACCATTTTATTAAACTGAAAAGCAATATAAATTATCTTGTATCCTGTACTAGAATGTACAATTTTAATCTGTTAAAATAATATTGTGAGATCTGTGTCATAGCTAGGATCGAAACTTTAATTTTTCGAAGACTAAATCTGAAGAATCTTCTAAATTACTACTTATAAACAAATATTTAGGATTTGAGTCTTGAATAGGTACTTATTATAACCCAAGGTACTTAGTAGCGTTATATTTTAACCAGTTAAGTAATTTTGCCTCAGTACTGTACTTACTAAGACATTTTTATACATACATACATACATAAATTACACCTTTATCCCTTACGGGGTAGGCAGAGCGCTAGTTGCCGTAAGAATACAGTCACTATCGCCACGTCTGACATTTTTAAGAATTGTTTTCTAAGGTTGTTTCAGAAAACATGTGTATTACTATAGTGACAGGTTGTCAGCCTCTCGCCTAAAAATTGTAATACACCAATTCTCTCGAGTCCCTTATTCGCCTCTTACGACACCCGCGGGAAGGATGTGGGGTGATGCTATTCTAAGCCGACATCACACGGCTAGACATTTTTATAGGCAGGCATAAAGATCAGTCAAAGAATCTAGGCCTTAATCACCGAGATCGCGAACATTTTGCGAAATCGGTGGCCTTCGCCTATCACAGAACCTATCGAAGCCACTTTAATTCCCACTCCATATTTGGCACCTAGTACATAAGTGCATGTCAAAAATGTACAAACATATACCTTATTGCAAGGAAATAAAGTTCTGCTAACATTTGTGCCAAATATGCGTAAGTCGTTTGAGGCTTTTGACGTGTGTGGCCTCTTTTTGATTGATGTTCGGCTTTTAAATCCTACCGTAAAATAACAACTTTGTATTATCGCTGGAATATAGTTTAGAAAATATAAAATGAGCTGATTCGCCTTGACTCGTCTAGTCGATTAAGCTCAAATTATACGTATATCCTGAAAACTGTACGAGGAATTATTATGTCGAAGAAAAATTACCTAAATTCTTGGTATATGCCATCGTCCTAAACAGGCCGAATTTTGTGCAAAAGTACAAAAAAGAACATTAAATAGTTTTGTCCGTAGTCCTTTTATTGCTGAATGAAATCTTTAAATGCGTTCGACAGCAAATACAATAACAAACAAATAGATACACCATCAATACCGTCCTGCAAAATGAAAACAAACCAACAATGAGTACTTAAAAACATACAATGCATCTCCTTGGATCGTCTGATAAACGTATCATATAGGAAACATAATCTTCGGTTTTATCATCCGACAGACGGACAGACGAACGGACGGACATCCTTTGGTATCTGCACGCATAATCGGCCCTCGTACCACCAGCCTTTTAATTTCCTCAAGTAACCAAGGATACCTCTTTGGTACCCTGTTTTCGGTGAAGATAACGGTTTTACGTAAATATATTATAAAATACTAAAATAATAATACTAAATACAATACCTAACCAAATTAAGTCTTACCGGCAAAATAGTCAAAATAATACCTTAAATTCTATGAATAACTTAGCCCAGGGTCTGAATTTCTCTTAATCGGGACATGGAGTACACTGTACTGGAAGTACCACAACTAAACGGGGATCATGTCTGGCAGGACTGTTGCAGACTTGCGGCTGGTATTTTTATGCTTTGTATGTTATCATAATTCACCATCATCAACCAACATCCACCCACTGCGGGGTAGTAAAGATATCGTATATTTCGATAGTAACATACTTAGTTCAAATACACTTGCATGGTCAGTTGTACACATAGGCCTTGTACATACGGGCGTAGCGGACCATGGATCCGGAGTATTGTCCCATTAGAGCATTCAATGATGGTATTCAGTATTCTGCGTTCATGTTTCAATAGCTCGATTGTTTTCTAAAAGGAGAAAGTTTAAAGGAAGTATTAAGAGTATAGGAAATAAAAATGTGACATTCAAATCCAAATTAATCACTTTAATAAACAACGTCATTGACTTACCTGCTGGAACACAGAATTTGTAATCTTATCAAATTAATATGACATCAAAAAATTTACTAATCATGTTTTGGCATTGATTTGTATGAAATACAACTTTGGCGAAAAATCTTTGGTTAGATTTGACTGACGAAACTGTTATAAATGAGTTGCATCGTTTTTCTTGAAATTCCACTTGTTTCTGCTCTGAAAACATGGGATGTTATTCCATCAATGTCTTCGGAATGGCGCGTCGTTATAGAAAGCGTTTTGCCACGCTCCGCTGGTTGCTCGATGGTCTCTATATCGTTCAGAAGACAATCTGCTTCAATGTTTTTCTTTATTGAATTAAACATACCTACAGATTTACCTACTTTATTATTACTTTGATTTGAGGTATAATTTGTATTTTCTGTACCTACTGTATATCATTTTATTTGCTTTATTTAAACAATTTCACCTTATTCTCAAATGATCACAGAACAAAATTATTGCGTTTTTGTTTAAGTAACAATGTGAATAGCTTCCCAATCTTCTTCGCATAGATTAAAATGGAATTATTTGAGTTTTCACTGAATGATACCAAAGTTTTGGTATAAGTAAGATTTTTGACTTTTGACAAAACATACAAGTTTTGTCGATTCAGATTAATTAATGCGGTTTCTTGTCTAGGTTCCATTGACATAGATGCATAATTTGAGAGTAGATCTGGTTATCTATGCAAACTTTTAGCGTCACGAACTAGACTCTAGACTCAAGTAGAGTAATTTGTTTGAATAAAAAGCAATACAAGTCAATGTTGATCAGCATTTTTCTAAGTCGATGCCTCATTCCTGAGGGACGTGACCATGGGGAGCCTCTGCTCCACCAAATTTCTCCAGGCTCCGCGGTCTTGTGCCATGTGCACTGACGCCTGCAGTGTGGCCTTGGTTGCCTGCTGTACTGTATCGGTCCATCTGACCGGTGCTCTTCCACGACTTCTTTTGCCCATAACATGGCCAGTGAAAATAACTGACTCCAGACATTCATGTTCACGCCTAGTCAAGTGTCCAAAAAACCCAAGAATGCGCTGCTGACAGATGGTGGACATTCTTTTCCGGATGTTCAGCTCTTTCAGGATAGACTCGTTTGTGCGCCGTGCAGTCCATGGAATACGTAACATTCTGCGCCAGCACCACATTTCGAACGCGTCTATCCTTTTTCGTGTGCGAGATTTCAAAGTCCAAGTTTCAGATGCGTACAGGAATATGGAAAATATTAGGGTCTGCATGAGGTTAATTTTGGTTTTGCGAGTGACGCTTCTGTTCCTCCAAAACTTTTCCATCTTTTTCACTGCTGCTTTTGCCATTTGGGCTCTTCGTATCACTTCAAGGTCGCAGTCGCCATCGTCACTGATAAGAGCACCCAGGTATACGAATTTGCGAACGACCTCGAGGTCCCTCAGTTCGCCAGTTCGCTGCATCGTCCCAGCTCTATCAATGATCATTAATTTCGTTTTTGACCTGTTGATAAGAAGACCGTATTCTGCGCTCACTTTTTCCACTCTACTTAGAATTTCCGCTAGTTCAGTTTCATTTGAGCCAATTATTGTGGTATCATCAGCGAAACGCAAGTTGTTTATTAGACGTCCACCCATGCGGATACCTCCGTCCCAGTCTTCGAGTACTCTCCGCATGATGTGTTCGCCGACCAAGTTAAACAATTGCGGCGAGAGTATGCATCCCTGACGCACTCCGCGCTCAGTTTTAAAGGGATGTGATGTTGAGCCCTCTAGTCTAACTCTAGATTTGCCTTCGTTGTAGAGACTTTGCACAAGGAATGTTAGGTGACTCGGTATGCCCATCTCACTCATCACGTTGAACATTTTGTCCCAATTTATGCAATCGAACGCTTTGGCGTAGTCAATGAAGCAAAGTGCCATAGTGATGTTGTGCTCTCTGGCCTTCTCTATCAATTGCCTGATGTTTAAAATTTGCTCCCTAGTTCCTTTGCCTTTGACAAAACCTGCTTGTTCAACGGGGATTTGTCTGCTGATATAGGGTTCCAGACGCTTGTTGAGAATATGCAGTAAGATCTTGCTCGCATGAGAGATGAGCGAAATTGTGCGGTAGTTCTCGCATTTTCGTGTGGACCCTTTTTTGTGAAGTGGCACTACAATTGACTCGGTCCAGTCTTCGGGCCATTGTCCGGTTCTCCATACTTTTAGGCATATCGTATGCAGGATTTTAATGCCTTCAGATCCAATGTTTTTGATCAACTGTGCTGATATACCATCATTGCCACAAGCGTTGTCTTTGAGTCTGCAGATTTAGCTATGACTTGTTGGGACTTGAGACTCAAAAATTACTTCTATTATAGTAGGGTAGTAAGTAAGTATTTTTACCTTAGTGCAGTAGTATTTTTTTGTTGATCATACTCGTACAAATCTGAAATTCCACGTTTGAATTTCATTCGTGAGTATTAACCCTCAGCTTAAAATAATATTATAGGTAAAACCTGAAAGCAGCATCCTTGGAATTTGAAGCAGATTTTTTTCCTCTTGCATTCAAAACCAAGATAATGTTTTATGTTATACAATTTTACATGGATGATAAATTAACTGTCAAACGTAGAGATAGCCAAGCGATCTTTGCCAAGCGCCGAGCAAAATGTCATGGCCGTGTCATGCTTAGTTTGGCTTGGCTTTTTTCTCTTGCAGAATTGTAAGGTGGATCGCACACTTAACGCACGACGGACCGCTAAAATATCGCAGCGTTCTGTCAGATCCACACTAGAAATATCAATCCCCATACAAAAACCGCTCAACCGCTGTTAATGCAGCGTTATCCCAACGTCGTCCATCGAGTGCGCTTTTAGTTTGGGGAGTGACGTTGCTAGTATGGATCTGACAGACCGCTGCAATATTTTTGCGCTCCGTTGCGTTAAGCGTGCATTGCGCCTTAGGAACCATGCCCACTGGCTAGCGTTTGACTTTGTTTGACATCCTACGTGGAAATAAGATTTACAGCATACGCCGTTACGAGATAGTTATCGGACTTAGGAAGGGCTTACTACGTCCACCCATCAATAGGTCAACAGGTCACTACACCGCAAGACATGGCCCACCTACTTGATTGGCCCGGCGTGCCAGTTCCTAGACCTTTGGGGTAAAAGTTCTTTTTATTATGCCATACATGTCCCACTATAACAGATAAGAAATATAATAATAATGTAGGTCTGTCAGATCAAGAACCCTAAAAATGCAAATCTTTGGCGCCAGGACGCTCGCTTCGGTAGCTATGTCTGTTTTAGTTGCATTTTGTAAAAGCGTGAGCACCTTACTATTCCCATTATTTAGAGGATGCTCAATTACATTGGTTTTGAGCGTTGCAGAGTCGATGAAAACGGATCTTAACATTGTGTTCACTAGTAGGTACTTGCTAGTACTTTAGCCGTTTGATATACAGTGAAAGTGATAAGCGTGATTGATATGATCGGGATCAACAGCTAGTTATGAATACGATTTAACTGATTGTTTTGATTGGCATTGTTGTTGATGTTTGTGACTAGCTGATTCCTTTCCACATTGTCATCTCAAGAGAGCATTGTTCTCAATGAAATGCATAAATAAAAAATATCTTTGAAGTTGTAGTGGCACATAAATATCTATCGGTTGTTGATATCTGAAGTAGACTATACTATATTATTAATAACAGTATGTACTGCCACAAAATCACACTCTCCAAGTGATGCGATGTAACTTAATGTTTGTAATTTTTTTAATCAGCTGTAAGTTCAAAACTACTCAAGCCTCTAATAACAGACTAGTTTCCTAACTTGATTTATAATCTCAAAATTGATTCCTTTCCAAGTACTGCTATTAAGCTGTAAATCTTTTCGATAATTTTTGCGAAACACGAACCAGCTTATAAAAAATTTTACTGAAATTGAAAAGCATTTAAGTTTATGAAGACAGCTTAAGTAAACTTTGCACGCACGTAATGGGGTTCCTAACCTAAAGTAACATTGTAGAAAAAGACTTATTTTTGTATAAATCAAGCAATTTGCGAAGACAAATGATTTATCTTTTTAAAATAACCGTATTACCTTCATGGCAATGTTAGCAAGCGCAGTAAAAGTGCCAAGGCCAACGAGGCCACATTTGACAAAATAAAGAACCAAATTCGTGACTCCTCAATTTTCGTTTTGGGCCGTTACGGTAACGAAATCGGTACTTACTTTGAGCAAATAAATGCTAATTCCATCGACAGAATTCAGGGCCGTACCGTTAATAAATAAACAGAAAGAAAACCGATACCGTTGTTAAGAGAAAACGGGTTATTCTTAAGCTAAGGGTCGTAGTCCCGGTATGCCACAACACTGGTTCGCCATTAAAAATGATATCAATTCAATATGACTCCCGGTGATGACCGATGTGGCAGTTACCATCGGTCCCGGTTGCTGTCTATGATTACTTAAACGGCGGTTATTATACAACCATGTTATAGGCCAGCTACTTTTCGTAAACGGTTGAAATCTGTGTCTGACACCATGGTTCATCGGGTCGTTGGACGACTCGGTGTCCAACACGAAAAAAAAAGTAAAAGAGTCCCGGTGCATAATTGTCAAGAAATACAAAATGTAGATAATTAATAATTAAATTTTTATGTCCCATTTCGTCACACCTTCAATATTTGCTCAGGAGTTCAAATGAATTTTCGAGTAGTTAAGTACTTTTGAAACTTTTGATAGATTGTTGTCAACAATAGCTTTATTCTGAAAAATATCTCGAGAAACGTTTTCTGTGCGTGTCAAACCAGGATTAAGACGAATCAGGGCTCGTAAACTTTGTCAAAATTAAAAAAAGAAAAATACGTACAGGAATTGTTTTACCAGGAAATAATTTACCAGATTTTCACGGTGAATGATTCGACAATGCATAAAATTATTTACGGTTGTAACCTCGTTTTCACAACGGCCTTAGATTCGTTTAATTGTAGCCATAGAGGCAAAAAGGAAATATGTAGTCTTCTTAATTACACTGGTCATGATGAGATATAAAAAAAAAAAGATTATAACACCAGACACATTTAACAAAATCGTATTATCAAGTTCATAACTATAGTTAGGTAAATACATAATATAATATACTAATTTTCCTAGGACAACATGATTCAACTTATGGTTAACGCTTTATCATTAATCTATAAGTAGATCTATAGTCTATAATCGTATTCTTACGGCCGCTAACGTTCTGCCTACCCTGCAAGGGATAAAGGCGTGATTTATGTATGTATAAGTAGGTCATCGTCATCATTATGGCATAGGTATATATACATATATAAGTTTTTATTTATATTTAAGTAAATAATAATTGTAAAGTCAAAATTTAGATAGTTTGGAATCAAATTGAGCATGTTGTGCAATTTTTGACGATGATGATAGGTAAACCAAAGCGAATCAAGTACTGTTAAACCATTGGTTAAATAAATTAGGACTATCAAGTTGTATGCATTTTGTCATCAACCACAATAGTCTTAATCACCGTGACGTGGCGCAATCTTGATGAAAACAAAAGGGAGTATTGTACTATAGTAGTTCTATAGACCTATAGTTCCATATACCTGCATTGCAAGATATCTCGTGACTTGTTCATTTGAGAACCATCGCTAAACATTCTGTTTGTAACTGTCTAGTCTGAACAGAACTTTACCTTGAAATGTAAGTAAAAATAACAAAGGATGTGTTTAAACATAAACAGTGCTAAAAGTTTTTTCGGGTTTTCTGATTCACTGTTAGTTTAGTCTCAAATACGTTATTTTGTTTTTAAAGATTTCGGGATTCTTTTGTGTTTGCGGAATAACTGTGGTTTATTCGTTCATATTGAATAAATAACTCCAAAGTTCAGGCAGTCATCTTAACTTAGCGATATGTTTAATTGTAGGTATATATTGTATATGCCTTCTCAAGAATTTCTGTTGCGCTGATAGCTTGTTTGCTGCATATGAACACCCTTTAAATATGCTTTATATACCTTTCAAACATCGACTGGCTGCAAAATGTCTATACGACAAAATCTATCTAACATCGTGTCCACTGTTGCAATAAAACAAAAGAAGTAATTGGACCCTGTCTTCCGCAATGCGAGGTCAGCCGTGACCAACACGAATTCCTCAATCTAAATATTCTGATCGAATTCAACCATAATATCCAGACCGCAAATAAGGAGAACAATGTTTTTACAAAAAGTTCAAAACAGTCTGGTCAATCATAACGTGCTGATCTCAAAGGCCTCCAATCTGGAAACGTTTATCTCATGAAATAGATCAATGTGAATTGGTCGCGTTTTTGGACCATGAAACTGCTTTAGTGGCATTAAATTGAAGATTACATTGTCTCTTTCATCGGATTCAATTTCCCTTACCATTTCAGATTTATCTTCCATCGTGTTCTTTCATGGAGAGTTTGGTAATTTTTATGTTTAGCCTACTCCATTTTTTTTCGATTATCTTTCTTGATTAGTAGAATTTCACCTGTGGGTGGAATTTCAATGCGTAAATTTTCTATTTCTGCGTTTTGTCAATTAAAATCCTACAGCTAGATACATAAACCCTATTGGCAGTGCAAAATATGTTTCAGTTCAATCGCATTGTACGGATGCAAGGCTGGGTCTCATTTAAACGACCTTAAAGTAAAGACGCACCAGTGGCATAGTCCGCGATAAAAGGTCCGTTATTTATTAGTTGGGGCAAATTGGCATAGTCATTTGGTATAGGTACAAATTCGATTTGTGTGAATCTGCCTGCCATAAAAAATAAGCTGCTTATAGATTTTACATTTAAATCAAACTATAGCTCGGCTCGGGCAAGTTTTGTCCGCAGGATTGCTCGTACATAATACTTACTTTTTGTATCATGAATGATAGAGCTTATTTTTGGGACAAATATATCGCAACAGAAGAAGAAGAAGAAGAAGAAGATCGCAACAGAAATTTCCTAAGTATGGCCCGACCCTTAGCTTTCTCCGCTTCATAACATAATGCTACCATTATAAGAGCATTAAGATAGTCGGGATTCTTCCAGCCTTTGCGCTGCACTAAAGATGTCCAACACACTGGAACTAGCTTTAGAGAACATTTGCATTTAGCACTGGCATAGTTTAATACAATTGCTGTCTTAAAGTGCCTTTCTCTGTCATACTTATTTTGTTTAGTAGCGACTTAAGATAATTATGATCTTTCTTAATGACTGTTATTTTGTGTCACTTTTATGGAGATCTCACCATCATTTGTTACTTATTAATTATTTTAGTATTGCCGGTTAGTACCAGTAGCAGTCGGAAATGACACTCGGAAATCCTGTTGTATCTCATTAACTATGTAAAGAGTAAAATAAACCACCCAATGTAAAACATTAAAAACAGACAAGCTTCAAGACATATTTTACAGACTTGCGAAGTATAAGTTGGACAACGAAGTCATTAAAAAAGTCTCAGAGCCTATAACCATTAAGAATACCTGATATAATTCCAAATAGGCGCACTCCCGAAGAATGCATACGGCCAAGTTTCTTAGAACGCAGAAGCGTTTGCGAAACATTTCTTGGCAAAAATCACGATTCTGACATTTCAAATATCGTTGCAGGCAGAGTAGAGCATGGCATTTGCGCCCGCGCATACCAGACGGGCTTTTCGAAGAGTGGGGCTTGGTTCTCCACTGTACCAGTTCGTCACACAAAAACATATCCCAATTTTTTATAGAGCTTATGAATATTTTAAGAAGTTGGTTCGAGTTTGCCATTGATACAGTAATTTGAAGTATTTTTATGTTTTGTTTTGAAAAATGATATATGATCTACTTGATATTTAAGCTCTTTGTGTGTAACTACACTAATCAAATTTTGGAGGCTTTGAGAAACTGCGCTTTGAGTGAGACTAACCGGGATTTACGAGTAGTTTAATTTTTGTTGCCGAACCGGTGCTGTGGCAATCCGGGCCTGTCGCCTTTCGAGGATACACGTGCAAACTTATCATTTGCTTATACCGAAACATCTGGGTTACCAATTTTGTACTCAGGCATAATAGATGTAACATTTGTCGAACGACAACGTTTATGTTTGTCGGAATCCTTTCAGATGGCTTATCATGTGCTCATGCCAATTCATAATACTTAATTCAGGGTGTTTAATTTAAACATTTCCTTCATTTTCATTTCCTAATGAGTTACTCGTCGTATGTTGTCGATTCGTGCATTGTGTAACATTGATTGTATTAAAAATAAATCATTAATCTATAACGAAAGAAATCCAGATTTCTTGACTCAACTATACGCTGATGTGTTTTGACGCCAAAAGGGTTATCTGTAACCCTACCTTGAGTTTATTACAAAAGTATGGTCATCACACCTTAGATGGGATTTAACATTCCCCTTTCAAGTATATTATGATATCTTCATCGAGGTAATGTTGCCCAACAATGCCTTTAAGGGCAAACGGGTGCTAGAATTGTCCACCTAACCTTAAAGGGCCAGAGAATGGTCCAGCTCACCTTATAGGGCAAGTAAATTCCCTGTAACAGGACTTGGGTGGTTTAGATAAGTGTACCTGGAGTTGTGTCAAATATCAGCCTCGAGTTGGTTATTGGAGTTTATGCCCATGTTTACGTGTTGTATGGTCAGATAAGCTCAGTTGCTACGTGGAATTTATTGAAAGTCCAGCTTTTAATGTAATGTCATACTTTGTATTGCGACATATTACCTGCCATGCTTTGATCTTTCTTCGACACGGTGTCCCACACGACAGAAAAAGAAGACCCATACTGAAAACAGAGTCTTGTATAATTCCAAATTGGGAAAAAGAGATCCCTATTTTAAATATATTTGGTTCTACTTATGGATATGTTCGCAGTGACCAAATTGAGTTAACAATTATAACACAGTTTAAATTATTGTTATAAATTAATCAGCAATGACCTATTCTCTATTTACAATGGTTTTGACATAACAATAATTGTATCGTTAGTATGAGTATATTAAATAGAACTATTGATCATAAATGATCGTGGTTATTTAGCCCTGGGCCGCCCATTAGACCAACCAATTTGAGTTGCAATTATGAACTAATTCGGAAAAAAAGAGCATTAAAACGAAAGGTCAAAATTTCATGACGAAACAAAAATCGCAATTAAAATTTTCTACCGTGTTACAATAACACATTCAGAATGTTTCCGATTGTCAAGGTTCTAGAGAAATCATTGCACAATTCTGTTTTTGGGCATAAGTTTTATTTAATATTGGTTCACAATGTTATCGAGTATCATTTCAATTTTGCAATATTTGATTGACTTGCTGGTCTTAAATGTAGTCTATGAACATTTTTTAAAATAATTTAATGACTTAGTGAATGAATGTTTACTATTTTTGTAGAAATGTCCACAAGATAGTAATTTCGAATACTAGCCCCTTTATGATGCGCACAGTATAGACTTGTCTCGCGGGCGAGAAAACTTCGGTGTTATAATCAAACACTTGATATTTCAGTAAAGTACCTACTTTAATAAATTAAACATTTTGAATTTGCTATTGCTTCTTCTTTCTCTTCTTCTCGTGGCATGAAATAATTGTCCTACTTTTTGTATACACTCACTTCCTTGTTTTTTTCTAAAGTCTCCCCCTCCCATGCTAAGTACACCTTTTGTTTCTCGATTTCGTTTCAATGTTTTCGTATCAAGACCAAACGAGTCACGACCGACAATGGGTTTTTTATCAATGTCATTTGAATCGAGTCTGTCACAAGCGAAAGTGTAAGTCCCGTGTAAGTTATGCGAGCAAGTCCAATGTAGCGGTTTCATTATTATATCGTGTCAAGACTTTAAAAACAATGAAATACATGGCGTAAGTAAACCTTGGAATATTGTGGATGCAGAAGACAGAACTCCGCAGAAAATGGAAAAGATTAGGAGAGGCAGGCAGTGGGCAAAACTGTACTAAAAAAGAAGACGTAAACCTTGAAAACAATCCTGCTGTAGCAATTTATACTGAAAACTGTTTCCGTTGTAAAATAAGGAACAAAAGGTTTTTAGCAGCTGTTTACAATGCCGCATCTATTAAGGCTCTTGTCGGTTAAGTAACCGTCATCTACGTATGTATTTTCCTTATGCTAACTGTTGAATGCATCCAGTTTTTTATGCTTTTATTTACACCTATGATCCTTGGGAAAGTTGTTTCGTTTCACGGACTGGTTCACCCTGTAAAATATTATCAGTTGAGTTTTACCATGAGGTTTGTTCTATGAACCCCACTCATTTACAATGTAGAAATAGCAAGTGATTAGTTCGAAAAGTGTTTGAGATTGTAATATTAACTACGGTGTCAATTATAACAAACTGCATTGTTTTTAATTGTGTTCTTATGGTTGTTAATTAATATCAAAGCTGATTGTTATTACATTTTCGATTAAATTAATATACTACATTCGCTTACATAGTGTCACGACCAGCGTAACTGTCAGTACGCGCCCGTACGTGCGTGTATGGAGCAATGAGGTTAGGTTACGCTGGTCGCGACACTATCTAACTAAGCGAATGAGATATACAACAAATTGCCTTTTTGTATACTATTTATTGGACCATAGAATTAATTGCATACAAGCTTTCGTGTCACGAATGTCGTATATTAATTTGACTAATAAATTATTTGTCAATGTCCTACAAATTTATTATATATTATGTTTCTGTTTCAGGTATGGTGCATTTTAAAAGAAAAACGATTATCAGCAATGGTAAGAGTTATTACTTATTAGGCATCATGTCTCAATCATCGCATATTAACTAGTCACATCAGTGCACTGTTAGGGGCCTACCCTTATTGTAAGGTGTCTGCCACATTATAGGATGACTGTCATACTGCAGGGTGTCCGCCATATTGTAAAGTGTCTGCCATATTGTGAGGTGTCTGCTATATTGTAGGGCGTCTGGCATATTGTCAGTGTCTGCCATATTGTAAAGTGTTTGCCATATTGTAAGGTGTCTGCTATATTGTAGGGTGTCTCATATTGTAAGGTGTCTGCCATATTGTAGGGTGGCTATCATATTTTAAGGCGTCTGTCTGTCTTGACAGACGGGTTGACAAGCGAGTACAAGCTCTCTTGTTGTTGAAAGCACAGATTCTGATATTCCAGTTATGCAATTCTTACAATCAAAAGCTTCTTTAATCTGTCACTTTCTTTAATTCATTATACAAACTATTCGCCACAGCAGGTGTTAACACTTTCCACTAATCTCCCTTTAATAACACCCGCAAGACTAATGTTTACTAATTCTTATCAAAGTAATCTCACTCCCACGTTTGTAAAAGTCTTTTGTAGTGTGAGGTAAAAGGTGTTATATTAATTGCGTCAAATTATGAAATAAAGACGACTTTGTTTAGAAAATTAAACCGGCTTCGCAGTGGAGAAACATCATTCAACAGCTCATATCTCGAACATTACTTACTTACTGAATTTCACAAATTTTTGATTCTTAAATTGGACAAATTCTGAAGTAATAAAAAAACAACATTATTATCAATTTAGTAGTTTTTGAGATATAAGGGTATGGGCCATACATACAAACAAATACACATTTCTCAAATTTTCCACACTTGCACAGTAACCTTAATATCTGACAATATTAAAATAACTATGGTAATAACCATAAGTGGGAATGTTCTATATATGACTAGAATTGGGAACCTCCTCTTTGGAGTCGGTAAATTATGAAATAAATGATTTAATATGGATGCGCGCGCGCACTTTCGTTCTCGCGACGATTGTCAGGTGTTACGAGTGCCATTGTGCTGTGGGGTCGCGGTGTGGGTGTTTCATTTACTATGGCTCCTTTTGATTTAGGATTTTTATGCAATGAGCTTGCATGAATTAGACCTGACTAAAAAAAAAATTAGCACGACTTTTAGATTATAAAATAATACTGCATACGTATTTTTCTTTCTTCAAATGAACAAATTATCACGAAGCTATGGACAGTCGAAATTGCGGGTGACGTCACGCCTATGTACGATTATTACATCGCAGTGACGTCAGGACACGCCACTCCTGAAATTTGATACTTTATCTTTGTTACTATTTGCAGATTTTTAAAAACAAAAATTACTTGAACAATATTTTACGTTAATCTAGTTTATGAACTAAATGGATTTGCTTAATTTTTACCCTATCATCTACCCATATTGTATACAGAACCATAATATCGAAAAGTAGTTTTGAAAAGGATAAGCCCACTCATAAAAGAAGAAAAAAAAAATTAAGAATATTTAGTAGAAATAGTCAAGGAAGTGACTGATTAGAACATTATTTAATTAAGTGCCTACTGAAGGAATGAGAAGCCGCTCTGACTATTTAATTGCAGGCAGATTAATATATTTCCCGTAAAACATATCCCATGTAGAATCTTAATTAATACGTTGAGTATTAATATATCTTATATTAGCTATCAGTGCAAATAATGTGGTTTCTCCAGTTTCAAGTTTAATGTTATTATAAATTTAATTGAACAGCTCAATACGTGGAGCGCAGGGTAATAGAAATAGCTATTGATGATCCTAAACGTACAATTTAGATAAATAAATACAGATACTTATTACTATCATAGGTATTTATCACAGTTAACTGGTCAAATAGATTTTTTATATCATCACCTTTATTTTTAAGATGTCCACTCTACTGCTGGACATAGGCATATTTCAAGCGTCTCCATTCCGGTCTACCTTAAGGAAAGCCGTTCTTATATTATTCGTACACCGTAGTTCATAAAAGCCCCACATTAAAATCTTGGCGAAAAACAAGATTCGCGCTTTCATCTCCCTTTCCCAAGCTTTTGTTTTCATTTTTCCCACGAAACGATTTTGAATGAGCACGAGAATCGAGATCTGACGTCATTGTGTCGTGTCACTTAATTCTAGATTATTTAACTTTACTGCTTTTATTATTTAATGTGGGAGTTCCCTTGCAGTGAAAACTATTGCATAATAGTGGTAACCGGAGGTTATATACTTTGTGGGTGAAAGGGCAAATTACTTTTGATTGAACTTTTGGGCTTCTGATTGTTCGTAAGTACTACAATTATTTAAAGAAGTATGTCGGAACGTGTCTTTTTGACGACCTACCTCTGGTTTTATATCTTTCAAATATTAAATAGGTATACAGCAGTTTCAAATTGAGATTTAACGTATGCTGTAGTTTGCTTACTTGTTAAGCTGTAGTGTAGGTAAGTACGAGCATAAACTAAGATTTCCGTTCACTTGTTTTTAACTATCAGATACATTTTCTTTCCTAGAGATTTACTTTCTTTAGTCTTCATTAAAACATCATTAACGTTTGTGAGAAGATTTACTTTGTGTGTATTAGCATTCTTATACTTACCGACTTCGTTTCGTATCAAAAGAATTATGTTAATGGATAAGTAGTTTCTTTAGTATTTGTAAAAACATTTTAAAAAAGTATGTCATTATCAGAAGCTAATTCATAAAATATATAGAGATTATATTTTCCATAATAATAAATGAAAAAGACAAAAGACAGGTAAGAATAAAGGAATTCACTCTTAGCACGTTCTATATCATCTAGATTTATATACTGGTATATACGGTTTTTCCTCCATTCAAAATAAAGCCCTCAAGTTAATAGCCATTCTACGTTGTATATTCCTGTCACTCGATATTTTATAGCTTCGTACACCCTACAAGAACGCCATAGTAAAACGCAAGTGCTATATTACGTACCATAAACACTGGGACAAATCCGGTCCACTTCCCAACCCATAGCCACCCTACTTGCGCTGGCGCATAAAATTCTATAATCGCAATTAGCACTAATTGTTCCCTGACAGCTTGGCCACTGTGTCACCTGGAACTTGCAACTTATTATATACCTTATCACATTGTAAGTAAGTTCTACATTCATTATACTGGATACACTTTAGGTTTGACTTACGGATACTGTTAAGTAGAATAATGTGATTTTACAAAATTACTGGGATAATCTTTAAGTGGCCGTACCGGGAAATCGTATCGTAAGCTCCAATAGTTGCAGTAAACTGTAAAATATTACTTAGGTGGATTGGATAGTTAACTAGGGAAGTGGAACGAAATGCTTATTTTCTATAAGCTACAGTGAATTTAACAGAATATAACTTGCCACTGACAAACTATATTTATACAAATCTACCAATACAAAAATAGTTACAAAATTCTTGCATGTAAAACAATAAATAAAAAGGGGGCGAATTATAAACATAAAGAACTATTCAATACATGACTATGAAATACAGTTCTTATTATAATAAATAAATTAAGAGTGTTGTTACTTATTCTATGAAAGCGTAAGTATTTGGTTAAAGTATTCCGTTGTTCTAAATAGCTTTTGAATCACTGATTTCTATTAAAGCAAACTGCAAAATCAACCTCGAACTCATAAGAAACAATTACCAGAAGCATTACAATAATCACCAAAGCCTGTCCTTAGCCTGTCCACATATCGTTAACCTTATCTTGTAAGAAGTAATCCATCATCATAATGTAATACTTGGATAGATTACTGTAATCTCACAGATAGAAAAAAGCTGAACAAAGAACCGGAAAGAAAACATGCTAACCTTACTAATGTCTAAGCTAAGTAAGCAAATAAAATAAAGATATAATTTTTATGAAGTAGCAAAATGGCACTTACTTGCAATCTGTACATCATAATAACTTAATTTGCACAAGATGATGCTCACGTGAACATAGCTATGTAGATACGTACATAATATTCATAGATTATATTCTTATTTGCATGAATAAATATAAAAAATAAGTGATCGTAACTGTGCCTTTTACTGACCATTAAGATGCTCCACATCTGTAAGGTAATAACTATTTACACACACACACACACACACACACACACACACACACACACACACACACACACACAAATCACGCCTATATCCCTGACGGGGTAGGCAGAGCGTTAGTGACCGTAAAATTACGGTCGGTATTGCCACCTCTGACAAATGTTTGAGGGTCGCTTCAGGTAGGTCGTGTATTACTATAGTGACAGGTTGTCGGCCTAAAAATGCAATACACATGAAACCCTCGAGTCCCTTAGGCGGCTTTTACTTTTACCCACAGGAAAGAAATGGGGTGATGCTATTCTAAGCCGGCATCACCCGGCACAATAACTATTTAGTAGAAATTATAAAAACTTATACTACTGTTTCCTCATAGGTTTCATATCGGGTATTTTTTAATGGAGATAGCATCAATAGTAATCAATGCAATTCCAAAATAAAGAAATCGTTAACGACAAGTTGTTTACGTGGCTAATAATATAATAATATTAGTAATAAAAGATTTAGATTCTATTGTAAGTACAACTTGTAACTTAAAGAAATGATAAATATGAATAAAACGAGGAATGTAGTAAAATATCAACATTAAAATTATGAATCTGACAACAAAGCTCAGTAAATAAATTAACAATTTAATTTATTAATTTACAACACTGTTTCATTAAAATTTGCGCTGGTTGATGTAACTACTAGACGTTTTATTGCAAGTTACAAAGTTATACAGAAAATTATTTTGCATCTCCATTTCTGTCTTCCATGCTACCAGGAATGCATAAAGTAAGAGAACCTGATCACACTATCTATCTCGAAGGAGAGCTAGTACGTGACCAACGTGACGTATACTAGTAGCAACACTTCAGGTTAAGGGATCAACAGATACTAGTTTTTCATACAGTTATTAAGAAAAACCAGCATACTTTGATACCTTAAATGGACAGGGTGAATTAATGCTGCGACAGTTCAAGAATCTAGTGTAAATGTTGATACAAAGATATTTATAGAGTAAGTGGTATGAGTCAGCCTACAACTGAATCTATAATTTGATTAACCTAAACACGTTGCATGTAAAGATAAAACCATTTCTATTTGTGTAATATCAAAGTATGGTTTAGGCTGCAGTTTAAATCAAAATTGCAATTTATGATGTCAAAATTCTTACATTGTAATAAAGGTATGGAGATTAATAGGTAAACAGAAAACAAAATAGAAAATCCGAATGATTATAATCCTCATCTTTCGTGTGGGATATAATACAATTAGAAAATCAAACTATAAATAAAGTTTGATCATGATTATAATTCATAAACGGACGTGATAATTCTTAGTCAGACAAGACTCAATGCAGTGAGAGCAAAACACAACACGAATTCAGTCACGCGATTAATCAAATCAAAAGGTCATGTTTAGATCAAATTGTGGGTTTCGGAACAACCTGTTAAACTTTGCTATAATAAATCTGAACTGCAATCTGAATCAAAACGAGACAAGTTGGAATTTAGAAAAAATAACCAACTTTTTAGTAAAGATACTTTTTTATATCCTGTACCTTAAAAACTATTGCACTTGTTTTGATAGAGTTGTAATTGTGAATCGACAAAGTTCGACAAATTTTTCTAAATAACTAAAAAGGAATTATCACTAACTATGTCTTTGTTTTTGAGATATGCCGGTACAAACATTCACACGCTTCTCATACTAAATCACATTTTTGCTTAGCCTTTAAGGACACTACATGAATCGACACCTCCTTTGTTAAAGTCGGTTAAAATTGATAGATAAGACATTTAGTAGGAAGTGAGTTGCAAGGTTGACAGCTTCTCACTTGCTCGGCGATGCGACGCGGCGCAAGCGCAGCTAGACGAGGCTAGTTTTTGTACACTTAGAAATGTGTTGCGTAATGTTTGTAGAGATTTTTGGACAAACACGGCGTGTTGTCAAACGACGGATACAAGGCTACTTGTGCGCACGAGACACCTTTACAAACATGCAATTTGCTTAAGAAATCCGGTTTTGAATTCGAAGTTTGCAAACACGAATCGCGTAATTGGTTTTGATGGTAAGCAAAGTAAAATGCCTTCAGATGGTGCAGAAAACTTCCTTTTCATTTTATTGTTGAAGAATATGATATCCGTTGGGAAAATGGGAAACGTAAATTGGTATAATAAGAAGAGTAAAATAATAAAAAAAATGCTTGAAAGAATAAAAAGCGGTAAAAACAAGTCCATGGATGATTTTGAATGGTTTACCTACGTATATAACAGCAGGTGATATCAATTTTGATCGGAGTACAATAGACAATTTAAATTTATTGTATTACGATTACGAAATTCTATATCCAGTCTTTCACTACAACCTACGTACCATTATCAGATAAGCGTAACCTGCAATTCTATCTATTTTTGCTCTCGTTAAACCTTTTTTAACAGCCACAACAGTCTTTATTGAACTTTACCAATGTGTTTTAGAAGGCGTGCATTTCATTGCATAAATTGTAAGTCACCTTCCTAAGCAAAGCGTGGTATGCTATGCAAATTCAGAATGTATTACCTTCTTAGCAAGACTAATCTATTACTTTCAAGCTTTTGTCACGCCTTGTTAATTTGTATTTAAAATTATATTTCTCGTTAGCACTAGACTTAGTCTTGCTTAATTTTAAATTCGTAGCTCATAGTTTATAAAAATAAAGGTACCCGGCCGACATCGTGTGTGTTGGTAAGCAAAACGGATTTATACGTTCACGAATGTTGTTTTGTATGTAGGAAACATTCTCGTTACAAGAGTAAGTCGTGTACGCCATGGCTCTCTTTCCAAATAACTCTGTATTCAACAACAAAATCACTGCCTTTCTCTCCATTGACAACGTGTGCATCCGATTGTTCGCCTCTTTACCTATCCTCAGACCCATTCATATGTAAAATCGCTGCAACTGGGTCGTTCCGACGGTTCCGACTTAGTACTAGTTCAGATAACGGTACTGTAGGTCCGACTGCAAGATGTTACAGTTCTTTATTGACTTCTGGTAAAACACAAACTAGTCTCTCACCAGTTAATTGGCGGATTTCCTTTTGTAGATCATACATTATGTATGCGGTTGTAAGTTTTTGTATTGAATTCTGATAGCACTCTCCTTTTCTGTGCTCCAATAATGAGTGACACTTTCTTTTGGATGTGAACATGTCTCAGGAACATGTGAACAGGACTATAGAAAGCGGGGCCGGGTTGTGTTTAACATTTTACCTTGATATTGATGGAAAACAAAACAGTTTAAATAGTGTAACTAACCTAATAAAATTACCACTACCACACCACCACCACACCATTCAAGCTAACACATCACATATCATGGGTTAACAAATAAAGACAATGGTTTATTTGTTAATAAATTTTCGAGACCAATACCAAGTAAAATAAAAGTATTTTATGTCTTGAGTAACATGGACTGATTTTCTCTAGGAAA
Source organism: Keiferia lycopersicella (assembly GCA_029255805.1). Taxonomy (NCBI): domain Eukaryota; kingdom Metazoa; phylum Arthropoda; class Insecta; order Lepidoptera; family Gelechiidae; genus Keiferia; species Keiferia lycopersicella. The sequence goes on from JARACZ010000010.1 coordinate 4,498,150, forward strand.
ATATTATATTGCCACAGGAAATTGTTAATGCGTCATATTGCTATACGATTCAAGAAGGTTTCAATAGAATTTGTATACAAAGATACCGCCGCGCCATAGACCGCCGGCGTAGCGTCAGCAAAATGACGAAGTGCAGAGAAATCGACTAAGACAATGAGCTGTTCTGAAACTGGTCCAGTTAGTGAACCGAATCGGAGTGGGCGGTGCATCGCACTTCCCGACTTTCTAGTGAATTATTGCTCGAGATATAGGTCTTAGTTTTAGCTATTAAGCTGTAGCATGAAAGTTATATTAAGGTTTCAAACGTAGAATCAACGCAGAATACGTGAACGTTACAGGATAAATCTACATAACAAATATTGCCCACGGAATCGGAATCGAAATGCCGGAATGAGACGATATGTTTTTTTTTGTAGCATTTGCAGGAGGTAGCAGAATTTATTCATACTAGTTATGAAAAGAAACAATTTTAACAATAATTAGAGTATCAAAACTAACGCTGTTAGACAATAATTATTTCATCATGTAAGTAGGTATAAGTTACTTTAAAAGTAGGTATAAGGTATAATACTTTCTTATTATCACTTATCGATCTATTCAATTCAATAAAAAACCTCTTTCGATACATGTTTCAGAATACATCATATTTCCAGATTTCGGTTATATTCTCATTTTTCCACTTTCTCAATTATCAACGTATTAACATCTCATGGTACGGTTTCGGTTAGAGTGTTTTTTACGGAAGTATCGTACACACTGTGTATACGTAGATGTTATTAACTTACTAACCTGATCTGCTGATGTGTTAATTAATGTTATGGTTTTCAAACCGTTACCTTTTATGATTATTAGGTTGGAGAAAAATCAATCTGATGAATATAATAGGTATATAACCAATGACTTCAACGAAATCAGGTTAATATTGTACTGTACTTTGATTCAGTTTACTATCTCCCATTAAGTTAAATGAAGATTTGTTACGGTTTATTAAGTCGATAAATAAGTATAAAGCACTGCCGGGACGCAATTTGCTTGTCTTTATATCACTGGCTGTGCGCAGACGCAGCATTTTGAAATCATTGGCATAGTAGAAAAAAGAAACAGTAAACTATTTTTTAGAATCTATTTCACCACATACACACGTGAGACATGAGTCAGGCGCCTGCCGTCAGCGATGAGACGCGCGTTTCGTGGGTGTAGGTAGACGTTGTCTCTTCTGTTTCATATATTTTATATGGTCACGGTTTCGAGTGATTTACGTGTGAAGATAGTGCCATAATCGTAGAAGCGTCTTAGGCTTTGAATGTCTGCTTCATATGCACATTCTTCCTCCTTTGTGTGAAGTACACAACGATTGAATATTCTATTATGCCTAAGGCACGTAACATTTAATGCATCAAAGATCTTTTACATAGGTATATTAGAATCAACCTACAATTTTAATTCCGAGGATTTTTTTCTCACAACTAATTTTCGCCATTCATTCGAATACGTTCTACTGTTTTTATTTCTACTGTGGATAGCAGCCGGTAATGTCCGTTATTGTACCGACATCTTACCGCGATTGTATAGCAATCCAGTATAATATAGAGCCCTGTGGTGTCTAAGCGGCTGGTTCAATGAAAGTGGTCCGTTATTCGACAGTACTTTACACTTTGTGATGTAAGAGGGTTTTGTAAAGGTATAAACTGTAGACGGTAAGTGAGAGAAACGTATGAATGACAGGTGTGAGAGAAAACTTGTGTTGCAGAAACTGCATTTGAAGGATCTTTGAAGCAAAGTGTTGTTCTTAAACAACTGATAATTTTACAGGCATAATCTTTTTCGTGAAGTTGGTGTAAATGTTTAGTTGGAGTACCTTTAAATTTTTAGATAAAGATAGGTTTCAATCTAGCAAGTGGTTTGAGATTTACGAACTATAGATTAATGTCCCAACGCAACGGCGGGATATAAAATAACTGTAACGCAGTACGCGGACGTAGTGTTTGATAACTGATCTCTCTCTCTCTCTCTCTTTTCGTGTGGGACACCGGGTCGTCCAACAACCTAATAAACTTTAGTGTCAGAATTTTTCAACCGATAACTGATATCGGTCGTTCATTGATTTCAATAGAAGACACGCGTCAAGAATATTAACAAAATTCGCAACTAAATATTCAAAGAGATGATCAATCAGTTGTTTCCTAAATGTAAGGAGTTTGAGAACCCAATGAATGAATGTCCCGAGGGCATGATATCAAATTACAGTGATATAAATTTGACAACTTTATGGATATTTGTCGCTTATTGATTTTAATAGAAGACACGCGTCTAGGAAAGAAGTGGTCACGTTAACTTAAAAGTAGTTTGAGAGCCGCAAACCGCAACTCAAAGTCCCAAAGGCAAGATAGCAAAGAACAGTGATAGTGCACGCGCAGTGCGCAAACGCAACTTTCGAACACTGTCCACGAATGGCGGTGGCTTATTGGTTTTAAGACTGGGTTTTTCATTGACAGTTACTTATAAATAATAACTTCAGTGGGGGTTTTTGATCTCTTCGTTTAGTTGCTGGCTGCGAAAGAAAGTTTTTTTTAAATCTCAGCAGCGATTTCCAATAGATAAAAGTCACTGAACCTGAATCCTTCAATCTACAAAAAACACAACAGCGTCACCTAGTTCTCCTAGTTATCTACTCACTGTTCAGACATACATCTTCTACACTAGAATAAAATAATATTAATCGAAAGTAAAGTACGGATTCTGTACTTCCACATCTGATGTGGAAAAGAGAATGACTGTCGATTTTTTTAGTGTTAAATTGTATGTTTTTAGGTCGTTAGGATTTTGCGCATGTCATTAGCAGGTTTAAAACTTTTATCTGCTAATGGAGTTGGTAATTATTTTTTATAGAAATGTCTTACTGATTGAGTGAAAGATTTTTAATGGTAGAGATTGAGTACTGCGACACAAAAAACCCGGGATATATTTTTATGAAAATATGACTTTTTAAAATTAAGAGTTAATTATTTTTTGTAATTTCGTCACGGTATTGACTGACCTACATATTCTCAAAAATGAAGTGATATGACAATTTACGCAGAAAATCTTTAATGTCGTAATTAAACGCCGATGCGTTTCGATGCTGTGGCAAACACTTTTTTTATATATCCTTTTCCGTGGCTGGTGTGAACTAGCTCAGAAAAAATTATATCTATTAGCTTGAAGTACTAACTGAAGCTACAATTAGTAACGCTTAGAGCCTAGGTAGGTTCGAATGAAATTATTTAATGCTTTATATTTGTCAAAGTCTAGATAGATATCGTATCCTCTAGTAAATCACTTCTATTGGCTGAAAATTGTATACCATTCGTCTATCTAGAGTTAAATAATCTCTACTTGTTTTGCCTCTGAGTAAATTATACCGTGAAACGTATACTACACCTAACGTCCGTTGGTGCAAAAGAGATTGGTAAATTCATCTTACTTGTCTTATCCCGTTCTCAGTCGTGGTTGGCTACCTAACCTAGGAGATTTGAGGTGGAACCAAGTTTTTACACAGAGTGACTGCCATCTGCCCTCTGAAATCCTAACCTAACCTGGCCCAAATCATGGGGTACCTAAGTCACATTCTAATATCATCTGAATTCAAATTTTATTTGAATGTTGGTTTTATCATGATGTTTTTTCTTCACCGTAAGAGCAGTCGGTAAATGTACGTGAGTAAAACACATTGGTACATGGCGGGGTTCGAACTAAAGTCTCACGATTGATTGTAGGACCATGTCCTAACCACTTGGCCACTGACGCTCCTAGAATAAAAGAGATAGGTACATTGTATCTACCATAATAGTCAAACAACGCAAGTTTTTGCGCTCCTGCGTCTATGACGGTTTTTAGTATGGGGAATTCGTAATCTTGACAGACGCATGTGTTACGGAAGATAGAGTAAAAGACAAGTGTGGTAACCGCCTAAATTATTCTCGATAAACTCTAGTGGATCATTAAATAAATATCGGCAAGTGAAAGCCCTTCGGTCGCCAACCTGACAAGTTTATTATAATTTATTATTATTATTTTATACTCAATCAATTTATGCTTCCGTTCGGACCTTCACTTTATGTAATAATAATATCTTTCATGATCTTTTTTTTAAATAGCCTTTGATAATTTGATATAACACCGTTGATATGAAGACATTGTAAATTTATGAGACAAAATTATGTCATTCTTAAAACTACAATTGCATTACAAAATATTGTTATTGTGATGACATACCGTGACCGTAGCCGTGACTAATGTGTTTTGTAGTTAGAAAAAGTTTAATATAATTTTACTATCATTTGAATGAAATAGATGTACTTTGTTGGTTAGATCACACTATTTCGTATTTTTACTTTGATATTTTGTGAAAGAAGGAACGTTGAAATTTACTGTTTCTAAAACATTAAAATTATCGTCAAATAGTCCACTCCCATTTAGTATCTACAATATTCGTAATCATGAATAACTACAGTACGGCTAGTGTTATTTTAATAACTGCATGAAATACCTGTATAATACGTTGAACCTGAATAATTCAAATGCCTGAAATGTAAAAAACCACGAAATGTTTGCATATGTAGGTTTATAAGATTACGATTGCTCTCCTTACAATTGTAATAGAAGAAAATACGATTGCTCTGGTTACAATCGAAATAGAAACTGTACATTTATGAATGCAAATGTAAAATATGAGATACATTTCTAACACGAACGACCGACATACCTCTTTCACGCTACAATGCATTACCGGTCGCCATATGGGTAGAAAAAGTCGAAAACATAATCCGGTACAATACATAAATATCATCTCCTTGTGTAGAATATTGATTTCATTAAAAAAAACCCGACGAGACTATGGTGCCTACTACCAGCCGTAGGTCCCAGTTGCTGTCCATGATTACTTAGACGGCGGTCGTTACACAATCATGTCAGAAGCCTGCTACTTGTAGAAGGCGGTTGAAAAATTCTGACGCTAGGGTTCACTGGGTCGTTGGACGACTCGGTGTCCCACATGAAAAGAGAGAGGCTAGTAGCAATGATTTCGTAAGGACCACTTCAGTATCCGATAATAAAAATGATAACATGCTTTGGAGGGCACGCTAAGCCGTCGGTCCTACATATGATTACTTAGACGGGGGTCGTTACACAACCATGTCAGAGGATTGTTACTTATTGGTTGATGAAGAGCTCTGACAACAGGGTTCAGTGTCCCGGTGTCCCACTCGAAAAGAAGCAACCGCAACCTACGGTGGTACGATACTTTTTTACGCTCCGTCAGAGCTAGTTCATGCTGTTTAATGCTAAGTCCTACGCCCTATCAAGGTAGCATCAATTTTACAAAGTGTTATGTACTTTGTGTTACCCCCGTTCCTTTCAATGGATCGTTCATCAACAAGAAGTTACAAACCAAGTATAGAACCAAAGACCTCCTGATAGTATGAACCACATAGACCAATCGACCACGGAGGCTCATACGCAACTCATTTACAGGACTCCTACGCTCTAATAAGTGAAACAATAAAACGGAAACTAGTACAAGAAGATCTGCCACAAACGAGACGAGCACAATAGGGCACCACTTTCGTCTATTTGTTAGTTGTCATTATATCAATGGAGCTGTTTGATGCTCCGATGAATGGGCAAAGAGGCGGAAAACTCAGAGACGGAATAGTTCAGAGGGAACTAGATGTAAGCAGCATGGAGACTTGGAAAACTCGTCGCGATCAGGCTCCGTTCCCATTCGAAAAGCCTAAGTTGTGTCAATTTGTGTGTCAGTAGAGTACTACGCTGAAAGTTTTAGTCGTACTTGAAATAGAGCGACAAATTGTTTCCTGCTGGAATGGCAATGCAAAGGAAAATACACCTAAATTGGCGAAGCCCGGAAAATCCGAATAACTAATTTAATCAAACTGCTTATTCATATATATTGAACATAGTTCGACATATGAAAAAAAAATTTGGGCCGCCCATATAAAATTACCGACCGACCAAGTCAATTTATATGAGAAGTAGAAATATTTTTCTTTAATTTCGACCTAGTTTCTTGGGGAAAGTTGTTCGGTTTCATGGGCTGAGGTCTGTGTCTAAAGGCTTGCGCATTTGAGGTTACACCTTTTATATCTTTTTTCAAATTATTTATTTACAAATGATCGTTCTTATTACATATATTCTGGTTTGAAGGTTATCTCTCATATTTCCTGGCTCTTAGTCGGAAAGTCGAACAAGAGGGCTTTCGTTCCGTGTGACGCATTTCCTCGCTTTGTTCGCGGCTGGATGTGACAAGTTGAAGAAAATTTTTTTTGCAAAGAATTTTCTTCTTTTGCAAGTTTGTAAGGAATACAAAAGGAGATATAAATAATGACGGCAACTTTTGTTTGATATTTTTTCAGATGTTTGAAAGTTAACACAGATGCAAAAAAAGAAGAAAAAAAGTAATAAAGTATACTTATCTTATACAACATTTCGACACAGAAATATATTATGAGCACACACATTACATATACATACATCGCATTCTGTAGTTTATGGCTTGAAGGCTGAATCTAGTACCAAGGAATAGTACAAGGAACATCTCACACAAACAACGTTTAACAGTGAATTCTATAGCCGATTTTTTCTTCATTATACTGTAACTTATTCACATCAAAGAACAATAGTATAGGTGCAAATTACTACAATCAAAGATATATCATTTGTAGACTCGACTTTCTTTGGCCGAATGTTGCGTAGTCTGAACAATTGGATCAAGTTTTGTACACATTTAAGTGCAAAATTAGTTTGAAAAATCACACCCTCCTTTCATAACTTCACATTTTAGCAGCCACAAATGTTGAGGGATTTACTTTTTCATATTCACCACATTTGGCAGATGGAAGACGGTAGTCATTAATTCTTAATTACCTCATTTGACAAGCTTCAGTAGCCTCTTGACATATTCATGATAAGATATCTGATGATGCTTGCTAGTCTAAAATTGTATCCCTCTTACCCCAAATGTTCGCCTGAATCGCATACCTACCTAGGTTCAACATAAACTTTTATTCAAAGTACAGTCAACAGATGCTATGTCTGTGATTGCAAACGGCAGCATAGTGTAAATTTTGTAAGGTGAAAGCAATGAGAACATAGAAATCGTTTTGTGATAATGCGAGTACTGCTTTACTTAACACATTTTGTCATTTACGATGTTAGGAAAGATATTTGTGATCTATAAAGTAAAGTAGTCTATCGCTTTGGAAATTGATACTGATTTGATTTATGAGTAATAAAGTAAAACGAATTGTTCGTAGAAAATGTATCTATATGAAGGCGTTTTAAGGCTGAGTATGATTTAACTGTGTACATCAAATAAATCCTTTTTTTATGTATGATTTCCCCTCTAGTATTTATTTAGCTGTATTCGCAATGCCATACAGGGTGTAAAAAAATTAGCTGCAAATATATAAAGGGGTAAACCAGCCCATGAAACTGAACAACTTTCCCCAAGGAACATAGCTCGAAATATGAAAATAGTACCACCCAAGTCAGATTGTATGGGAGGTCCAAAAACATTTCTCATATTTTGACCTATGTCTCTTGGGGAAAGTTGTTCAGTTTCATGGTCCGATTCACCCCTTAAAATATTTGTAGCTAATACTTTTACACCTTATATTTTAGGATGAATAGTAAGAAAAAGAAAAGAAAAATCACGCGTTAACAGTAAAATAAATAGGACCTATTCTATAGCTGTCAATACTAGAAACTTCTAGTGTTAAGGCTATAGTGCATTATACTTTACAAGTAACTGCTTGTTAGAAATCCTAGGCTTTCACTTTTACACCAGTAGTACAGTTGATAAGGCCTAATGGCAAGCGACAGATGGAATAGGCGATTTCTAAAGTTTAAATTAATAATGTCAGGCGAAATGTCAGTAGTATCAATAGCACCTTAAGTAAGCCATGTAAAGGATCAACTGATACTGATTTCTCTTAGGGTTAATACGAAGAACTAGTGTAAGATGATCCCTTTATTGGAAACTCGCTGATAGTACATACAATGTTGCCACAAAGGCACTTGTCAAGTCTGATACTGCCCTTTCAGGCTTTCAGTCTGACATTATACTGAGATTCAATTGGATTTATTTAGGTAAAGAATAACATTGATATGATGGGAACATGAAATATGTTCAATGGATTTGGATAGCAATTATAACGTAAGTAGGAATATCCTTTGATGTTTTGTTCTTTGAGGACGAACTTGTTTTTTTTAATTGACAAGATGTTATCTATATGTTACGTCACTTATGTATCGACGGGTTACAGTTTTGTAATCCTGATATCTTAAATTATATTCATATCATCTTAGGGAGTACCTGTGACTTGGACGATACGTGTATTGTACAGTTTACTAGTATCGTACTTACGTAGTTGTCAACAATTCTTTATGTAATAGTTATCTACAAAGTAGGTGGTGGTTATGCTTTTGCTAACGGTTGTTTTATCAGCTAAACCATTGACATTTGTTATGCATGTTGTATGTATTGAATTGATATTCGTAAGTAGCCGTTATGATGTCTATTGCGTAGGTAAAAACATTGTTTTATTGCGTCAACCTTTGTTTTAAATAATGTTAGATAATAGGTAGTCTTCATCCATAAGTATAGGCGTAGCAAAAGTTGCGTAAATTGGCACGGATTCAACTCCCCATTTTTCTACTAATATTAGCAAAACATGCATGAATATATTATGTTGACATTTTCCCGGACCTCGAGTCCACAGGGGCCCGGTCTTTTGAGGCCGAAATCAACAGAGCAGACACACACACACACATTCACATATACCACGCCTTTATCCCTTGCGGATTAGGCAGAGCTTTAAGGCTTCATTATTAGCCTGAAGAGTCCCAATGCTGGGCTAAGGCATTCCTCCTCTTCTTCCATATACACATTTCACAAAATGGAATATAATATAGATATAGGTAGCTGCGAAATACTTACTTTACTTTTGTTACGTATCAACTCTATTTGTAATATAACCTATGCAGATATCGTAAAAGTTGCGTGCGAAGAAGCCACATGAAAGTTTATCGAACAAAATGTTGTGTTATTTTCATTCTATGATAACAACTGTTATTATGTCACCATAATACACATGTTAACATCAACCTTGACAAAGAAGCTTTTATTTTAGTTCTCATATTTATACAGAAGCCATTTTTTCGTTTGTTTTGTTGAGCCCTATTTTTGGTTTTTATGTTTTGGTAAGAACATTGAATTTTTATAGATGTAAACGATGTTTCATTCATAACGGTTTATTCAAGGTTGTGGGTACTTGGCATTTTTATTTCATGTCTTTTTCTAAATTTAACTCTTGAAGGCCACTTTCGCTGTAAGTAAACCTTTCATTTACGATTACAGCAACCAAATTTATTGGGATTTGCAATGACGTAAAAGCTACAAATGTAGGTGCTGTTGCCTTACTTTGTATCAAATTGTGCAAATTTTACTCAATAGGTACATGGGTTAAAGACATTCATGATTTTATGGTATTTTCAAACGATGTCTCACCTGCTTGTTTGCCCAAACCTCCCCGTTCCCTGCACACAGGAGGACCTCAATGCGGCCAGCCCAGCAGCAGTAGCTGTAGCCAAGCACTAGCAGTCTCTAATTTAATATTTTTTGTATACAATTATAGCACTGGGATACGTACATTCACAAGAGAAGAAGAAGAAAACTGAAATCTAAAATCAAAATTTGATTATGCTTAAGGAACTGTTTAATATGACAAAGTTCCAAAGAGTGTTGCCACTTCTTAAGTAGTTGTACCTTTCCTCAATACGTTCAACATAATATCATACTGCGCATAATATGCGCTCAATGTACAGTTATCCCGTGGTTTGTTTACCGGCATACCGGCTCATAAGTTATTGCCATCAAGATAGGAGACTTACGGCGATACAGGGTCCTTGAATAGCATTTTTTTCGCTCATGTAAAAGATTTCTTGACTCTCTCTCCTTTTGTGTGGTACACCGAGTTATCCAACGACCCAATGAGCTCTAGTGTCAGAACTTTTCTACCGTCTACTACAAGTAGCAGGCTTTTGACATGGTCGTGTAACGACCACCGTCTAAGTAATCATAGACAGCAACCGGGACCTACGTGCCATCCTAAACAGGAAACTAACCGAAACACGGATTTCTTGACTGATGCGACATATTTAGTAGAAGAATTGAACCATTATCACTTGCCGTTAAAAATAATATAGCCAACTTTTTTGGTGCATCGATCATCGACAAACACATCGCCTATTTTATTGCATCACATTAATAACCTAAGAACTGTATAGACCAACATGACGTAGGACTTCTTTGTTGTAAACTGAATTCCAATCCTTTCTATTCCATACTCCCGGAGTCATAGTCAGCACTCCCGGATGTCACAGATGTTTATTACGCAGTACAGACGTTTTTGAACTCTCAAATTACAATGTACAGGCCCAATATGGCGTCGATCAGCTGGCCCACTTTAGCTTGCATAACCAACCCGCCCCCAGAGCTGTTTTAAATTGCGTTTGGAAACAGGGCCCCTGGATTAAAGGATCGCACATGCGCCGCATTGCATTGCGGTTTTTGCCAGCCAACGAAAAATATAAAATCTTCTCGTTTCACTCTCTGCTCTTTCGATTTATCGACAAACAAAGTTTTTACGGATTTAAAAAGTAACAGTTACAATTAAAAAAGAAACTGCCATTTTTGCTGATTATGTGACGTATTTATAAAAAAAAAACAAACAATTGCTGGAGTCTACAATATCTGGACGCAGACTTTAGTTGGCATATAGCAATAACGATAAAATGGTAAAATATAAACGTAGAAATATAAAAAAAACGATTATTGTAGGCATATCAAATACTTTGTATAGAAAAATAAATATTCTCATTCTCGATTTAACGTTTCGTCTCGTCAGCTGAGATATTTACATTAAAAACAAGGGACGGAAACAGGAATTTGATAATTTTTGGACGCCCTCATCGCAAAGGTACCGCAAAATCGCGAAGCGCGTGTGAAAAACACCTTTGTCCGTGGGCCTTGCGAAAGCATGCAGGGCTTTACCAGCTTTACGCTAATTGGGAAATGGATTGGGTGCTATTGTTGATTGTTCCGCTGTCATTGGTTTCAACATTTCGTTTTAGAAGGTGTCGGTATATTGTCTAGACTTTCGACGACTTGTGTATTTTATACCAATTTATTGTTAGTACTAACTTTAGAAAAAATTTAGCTCTTGGTCCTGGGCACTAAAATCAGTACTTTATTCTTATGGGTCTCTCAAATTGCGAATGACTGTTGTAGAATTATGATGTGCGCAGTAGAGAAACTAATCTCGCACGCTAATATACTTCAGACGCGTATGGATTTTATCAAAATATGTAAGAATTCTGACACAAAGATTTAGAGAAAATCGATGTTGCGGTGCGCATCATAACTGGACTATTCAGAATGCAAAAAAAAATCTTTCATCAACTCGTTAATAAATCGTAAGTAGCCCGAGTTATAATTAAAATAATTTATTACCTGTAGCTTCCGCAATCTACAGATGTTAAGCTAGTATGAATAAATGAATTTATGAAAGTAGCGAAATTATTTTTGCGATAGAGAGTTATGCAATTCTATACGACGGGTAGGTATAGTTGTCGGAGAAGTGACAAGTTTGCCATTAGTTTTAAAGTAGTCATAATTTATTGATAGTAATATTTTTGATACACATATGATAATCACTTTCGCTTAGTTCCTATTTGTCGTATAGCTGTCTATTTTATATTGATGAAGAGGTAGTGTGTAAATATTACACCATTTTTATAATACTACGGCTATTTTGTTTCGTAAATAATTGTTGTTTTAAATGTAAACTGTAAATAGATATTGTTATGAGGCGAAAAAATATACTTCTTAATACTATTTTATTAGGTACTAATAACATATTTTAAAGAGTGACAAGTCTTACAAAAACTTTCTCCAAGGAACATAGGTCACAGAGTTTCATGGCTGGATCAACCTTTCAAATATTTGCAGATATTTATTATTACTTCTGTTAAAAGACGCTCTTTTTTCATAAGGACATCTAGTTCAATGAACTGTGTTTTTAGAAGTTTATTTACTTAATGCTCATTGCAAAAAACGTAGGTTAGTTAGGTTAGTGACATCGAGGTCAAATATCAAATTCAATAAGAATAAACATGTTTTTTTAGACTTCGCGTGGATTGTCTAAGTTACATTAAATCGAAATTCTATTGTTGCGTGATGACAACCCTTTTTTCGTTTTTATGTATACTACGTATAATGTTAATTTGCGGTTAAGTACCTACAATGTTTATGCATTGGCTTATTAAAGCGGATCGCACACTTAACGCACGACGGAGCGCTAAAACATCGTCAGCGATCTGTCAGATGCATACTAGAAATGTCAGTCCCCATACTAAAAGCGCTCAACCACTGCGCTGTCGTGGCAGCGCTATCGCAGGGTAGTCCGTCGAGTGCGGTTTTAGTATGGGGAGTGACTTCTAGTTTGGATCTGACAGACAGCTGAGAGATTTTAGCGTATCGTCGTGCGTTAAGTGTAACTGTTTCCTGTAATTTTTATCTTGGCCTCTTGAAGTTTTGGGGAGTCCACTCCTTGATTGATTTTTCCGGAACTCTATCTCTGACACTAGAGTTCATTGGGTCTTACGTTGACTCGGTGTCTCACACGATAAAAAAAGAAGAAGTCTAATGTAGAATGTAAATTATGAATAATTTATCAATATCACAAACTTAAATTATTACAGTACCACACTATCTACAGACTAATCTCCAAAGCATCTAAAAGTTTTGATAATTTGTAAGAAGTCTAAACACTAACGTAACAGCCAATTTATCAACAAAAGCAAAAGTAAATCTAATCGGTTAAAAGTAAAATTGATATTACACAACAGATAATAGGCGAGTTGAAACTAAAACGTATAATTATATCCACCTACCTATTTGTTTATTGAGAGATGCCCGGGGCTAGTATATTAACGTAGCTCTAAATTATGATATGCTGAAACTATTATCTATGCACTAACGACATGGTACATTGGTACAAAATAGCCAGGTACGTTTCGTAATTTATGACGTAGATAAGTTACTAGAAATTGATTTTATTTTATTGTTTTATTAGTGCTCCCACTTATTTTAAATATACAAATCGAAAAATTCTAACTTATATACAAATAGAATTGTTGTGTTGGATTCTACAATTTCGGCCCCGTGGCAATCATATCTACGCCTGTCGGCGTGGTGGGGAGCACGAGCTCACCCGGAAATAATTTATTCGCCAGCCCAAACACGCTCCTGAGGCGAGACTGGGCTTAGGAGTTGTTGTAGGACGAACGAATCGGACTGATACAAGGGTTTATTGGATCGTTGGATGACTCGGTGTCCCATACGAAGAGAAGAGAACGAGTTCCATACTATAAAAACCTACTATAAAATATACAAATATACTATACAAACTGTAGATTGTGTTCATCAAATGATCTTGTAATTCATTGTCGAAATATTTGTAGTGTGGGCAGACCGTAGGAATCTGTATCGGTATTGCGATCTTCTATTTAGTATATTTGAACTAGATCATAATCTGAAATTGGCAACGAAAGCCTATGTAGGCGGTAAACAATTTAGCTCTATGATCCTACCTACGCTTTTATTATGATATCTAAATCTTCAAATATACTGAGTAAAGAATAAAATAGTGATAGCAAACAAATTTGATTAAAATTAACAAAAGAAACACTTTATTTACTCGCTTTATGCCATCTTACTACCCTAGGTCTGCTGGAAGAGATTTCTTTTTAGAAATAAGCTGACCTGTTGTGTATTGTTCTCAATGTTATGTCCTTTGTGGTCTATTGTTTACAATAAACGGTTAAATTGATTTTACGCTTTATATATTTTGTTTTAGAACACGACATTTTACTTAAATAATCGACTTTTCTGAATAACATCTAATGAAACTTACAATTTTTGGAGGTTGTCTTACAATATACAAATTGATAATACCTTTACAAAGGGAAAATTTAATTTTATTTGGTCTGACGTGTACATAAAATAAATAAGTAAAAGAAATCGTTTAGACATTGCGCAGGCGCAGGCGCAAGAACCATGGCAGAGATACAGTAGTTGTGAAACGAGAGCGAGCGTGGTTTTGTGAGGTCGCAACTTTTTGTGGTTTACGCGTTCAATAGACTCATTACAGTATACTTCGTGTGTTTGTTTTGTTTTGTTAATAATAGGTTAAGTTTAGTTATTTAGTACATTTTAGGCTCGAATTTTGCACGAGCTGTCTCCATCTTTACCTACCATAGTATAGTCGAGATAGTTTGGTAAGGTTGCAACTTTATGTGGTTTACGCTTTGAATGGACATATATGTGTGTGTGTTTCTTAGATTAATAATTAATCTTCTATTTTTTTATTTTCGTGTAGGACACCGAGTCGTCTAACGACCCAATGAATCCTAGTGTCAGGATTTTCTTATATATTAATTAATTAATTAATCAGAATTGCTGATTTGCACTTCTACATTCGCGGAATTTTGGTTTTTTTAATATGATATAATTTTGCAGAGAAAATAGCAGTTGTTAAATGAGAGTGAGCGTGGTTCTGTATAGTTGCAACTTTTTGTAGTACCTATTCAATCACTCTATCTATTTAAAAAAATCCGCACCTGAATTCGTTCCCCAGTGACTTTATTTTGACCTTTGTTAGTGTAAATATTTATTTCTAATAGGTAAACATTTTTGTTTCAGGTAAGAACACCGCGACAAAATACGGCCAAGCCAATTGAGCACTAACATAGGGAGTAAAGTTTCATGGTTTGCATGAAGGTACTAGCATTCGTTGGGCTGACTCTGTACCACTCCGCTTTACACGACTCGTTTTTGAATGATTTCTGAAAAAAATCACACATAATCTATTAATAAATTGTTTCAACCATTTTTATTTATAACAAAGCAGTGGTTTTAAATAATTTTGAATATAGCTACAATTTATTTTTGACGAAACCAAAAACAAATCTCATAAACGACTAAAGACCAAAAACGAGTCGCATTAAGCGGGGTAAGCCCGTATTTTCGTGCCTGTTATTTGTATGTATATAGACAATTCCTTAAATGGGTAACTGCACTTGCAGTCGACAGTACAATAAACTGGGCATGCATACACGCAGCAGTAATGAACTATTGTTTCTCTATCCCACTTGCCAACTAGACCGGGACAACATTGTTGTTCTTACGCACCATTATATGCATTTCTGTGATGCATCTCATGCCTGATTGTTAATAGAATTCTTTACTCTATATACCTACACGTATTTTAAGTGGGGTGTGAGGGAAGAGACCCTCGACCGCCCTCCGAACGTTGATAGAGTGCATGCAGGCAAATGATGAAGACCATGAAACCAATAAGTTTCGCCTAGGAACATACTTCAAGTCAGGAAACGAAAAGAAAAGACCTCTCATACAAAATCGCGACCTGATTGCCTGTAATACGGGAAGTCAAAAGAATTATGTATTATATTTTGTCCTTAATAAAAACGGAACATCTTATACAGGTGAGTAAGTCACGTATCGTGATATATATAACAAGGAGGAAGTTGTTCAGGGTTTCGTCTCAATGCAAGGTGCATCAGTATTGGGAGGGCTACCCCTTACACAGACTATGTAAGTATGTACAAACGCGTATATTTACCCACAAAAACGTGGCGATACATACATATATCACCCATTTATCCCTTGCGGGGGGGGGGGGGGGGGTTTAGGCAGAGCGTTAACAGCCCTAAGTTTACGGCCCTTGTATATATATACGTAAGTATGTAAAACATCATAATCAACGGCTGCAACAGTTTTGACACGGGCCACCCATTGATTAAAGACTGTTTGAAAAACTTACCGCACATACTATCTTGGCTGGCGAGCGCAGTACAAATTTGTAGGTATTAAATAAAAATGCTGCTGCTTAATTTACTCAATCTCCAACTATCTCCACTTTGGACTATATCCTAGTCCATACTAGGTCGCTGAGTCATTGCGCCATTAGGGCAATCTTGGTGAAACTCCAGCACCCAGCATCCATCACGGCTTCTGAAAATTGCTGCTAAGGAGGTCGTCACGCGTCAACAGTCCTCGTGTCAAAGCACCATTCCATCTATTCTTGAAGCGATCTTCACATCTGCCGTATAAACTTGCGGTTTTTACCTCCGTTGTCCGGTCTCTGTCTTGTATGCGAAGATCCCAGGTTCGATTACCGAGAGGGATTTGATATTTATCGCTTTGTGGCTATGTTCTCACTTTGATTAAGATTTTGCTAAGCTTCACGATTGTTCAAATAGAAATATCGTCTCGTGATTTAGACAGCATAGTAAAAAAGTCGGTCTTGGTAGCACTATGGAGGTCGCTACAAAAAAGAAACACATTTTCAGAGGCCACCTACCACTAGAAGAAGGAGACTATGAGGACTATGGTTTATCGGAACTTTACGTGCATCAGTACCTGTCATGCAACCGCGAAAATACCGCATCATCGCGCGGCCAGTGTGAAACCCACCTTCCCTCTATTTGAAGGTTCAAGACTGTGTGCGATGAAGTGTGTCTTCCGATGTAAGCATTCTAGTCAAGGCTTCTATAATTTATCGGAAATAAGCCTTGAAGTAGTATTTGTAGGTTCGTCCCATTTTTCTTTCGTTTCTATATTCAACCATGAGAAACGATGAACTTTGTTTTGTGTTTCTTAGCTTACTACAGGTTAAATGATGAGATGACTATGCCATGTTTATGTCATGAGTTATTTAAAAAAAGCGTTTTGGAATAATAAAAAATAAAAATTGTTTAAAAACTTCATGTTGTGGCGTTTAGCTCGTTGCTTCATAGGCCGCATAGACGATGCATTCAGTATGAACTAAGTAAAATCTAGCCATGATTATCTCAAAAAAATGTTTACCTACAAAGCGCGAAAGTCAATGACTCATCGTAGGTCAAAAACGTGGTGTCTGGGTGACCACATTTTGTGAGAGAATGTAAGTGGGACTTAACTATTAGAGTCACCTCTACAAAGGCGGATCGCACACTTGACGCACGACGGAGCGCTAAAATATCGCAGCGGTCTGTCAGCTCCATACTAGAAACGTCAACTTATTCCCTGGTAAATAGCTCTCCCTCCGAATGCCACGCATTCTAAAATACCAGCAACTCATATAGAGGTCTTAAATCAACTGAAAAATGAAAAATAACATCTGTACACGCGCCGCAAGGCTACAACAGCTGATTCTGGGGAATCCAAAATAGTTCTACAGGATAAGCAAACACGAATATTGCAGGTTTTTCACAGAACAGACGAAAGTAGAAGAAGACTTTGACAGTGATAGTTTACATCAATATAGTATTTCTCAAGAGCCTCTTATACATCTATCAGTAACACCGGTCCGGCACTACATAGCAAAATTGCGTGTCACCCGTTAGGCCTTTTTCAAACTTAGCGCACAAGGCTGCGCTTAAATATGACATCTGTAACGCTGCAGTCTGTCGGATCCATACTGGAAACGTCAATCCCCATACTAAAACCACCGTTAACACAGGTCCAACGCACGACGCTGCGCTAGCGCTTATGCATTAGGAATCCATGGTAACAGTTTCCGATACTTGAGAATCCCACCGGAGCTGATATCTTATAAGGAATAGACGTCAACGCCCTACCTAGTCACTCACATTAATTAAGGACACAAGGCTGTACGTTAGTTGGTTGTGGTACAAGTAAAACGAAATAGCGGTGTGAGTTTTGAATTTTGCAACATGTTCTATTTAGTCTTAACTGTTGTAAACAAAAGCTAAAAAAGACAATAAAAACAATTGTAATAGTTTTAATGAAGGAATATTAGCCAGCCAGCACTTAATACCTACCTATCAGGTATCCCATTTGGCAGAATTTTTAAACAGAGAGTATAAGTTTTGAGGAATCAAGTAGTCTCCTTTCTTTTCTTTTATCCTACAATTTGACGACCTATGGCCTCAATTGTTGTAAATGTAATTTTTACCAAAAATTAATTATGAATACAGTTTTGTTCCATTTATTTCGCTTTATCAATCTGTGTATTTAAAATTGAAATGTAAACACATTGTGTTCCACGTATACCGGACGTTTTCGCAGTTTTCTACGTTGAAACGTACATACCCTAACGTCACGCATTACCAACGCTGTTTTACTATTTTTAAACTTTGACACCGTCCTTCAGTTTGTTCACCTGAGCTCGTTTTTCGGCGAACCGTTCTGAGCTCAGAGTGCCAGAGTGCCACACAATCAAGAATTACTGACATTGAGGCTACATAATATACCGCTCTTCTTCTATCCCTTGTGCCACACATGACGTTTTTTCTGAGCGTCTACCGGTCGTTTTAACAGTTATCCGCGCTAATGGCGCCGTCTGCATCGTATTACTAACACTGACCTATATTTGATACGCGGAAACTATACTCTATGAGCTTATTAGCTATTATAGTTTAGAACTGTGATTTAAAAGACTTTGGGTTGCTTCTTACCTTTGATTTTCTAACGAACCTTCCCCGCTAGACGTTACCATGTATGTTTATGTACGAGTAAGTAATAATTTGTTTTAGTTGCGTAAGACGTAAAATATGAACGAAACCTTTTTTTATTCAAACTGAATAAAAAAATATCTAAATACTCTATCGATTTTAATGGCTTTAAATTAGTATTTTATTACGAATGTAATAGTTTTATTCCTCATCTTTAGTTCATATCTGAACCAAGAATGTTCCAACGATATAATAAATATTTGCTTCTTCAAATGAACTCAAAAACTAGATTGTAATAGTTCTATGAATAATGAAGATTCTAACATTAGAATTCAATTAACAGATTTCTATTCGTCTATTCAATCAGTTCCATTGTTCTGTTGCAAATCAATTAATCAAAGTAATAATCGAATTTAAAATTGAAGCTCAACCGACCTACCTACAGGTAGAGAGAGTTATCTTAACGGTAGGCAAAAATCATTTTTAAAAAGTAACCTAGTTAATATGAATTTGATAAATTGTCAACCTTTTTTTATTATTTTTGCATGGACTAGGAAACCAAAGTTTTCACTGTCTTGTGTCTAAAACAGCTGATGGAGTAGTGGTAGATCTCGGAATCAGAGGCGTGAAAAACTATGAAACTATTATGATTGCTGAAAAAAAATGGAGGATAGTAGATTGTATAGACACACAAGATTTGGTACAGTAGGTGAATGAAAAGAAAGGTATTTGATTAAAAGAATAAAAAGTTAAACATACATGCATACATACATACATATATCCCGCCTTTATCCCTTGCGGGGTAGGCAGAGCGTTAACAGCCGTAAGAATACGGTCGCTGTCGCCACGTCTGACATTTTTGAGGATTGTTTTCCAAGGTTGTTTCAGAAAACATGTGTAACACTATAGTGACAGGTTGTCAGCCTGTCGCCTAAAAATTGTAATACACTAATCCTCTCGAGGCCCTTAGTCGCCTCTTACGACACCCACGGGAAGGATGTGGGGTGATGCTATTCCGGCAGCCGGCATCACACGGCAAAAAAAAAAACTAAAAAAAAAATAGTCATCATCATTCTCCTTGCCTTATAAGATTAATAAATAAATATCAACTTTACGTAGTAGTCTTGTTTTGTTAAGACTACTACCATCGGGTCACCTTATGTTTTGAGTTATTGAAACACAAATAAAATCTCAAATTTCGCTCTACATAGGTGTTTTATAATCAAATATGTTGTGTATAAAAACATCAGATCCGCGTGCAACTTGACACAACACTTGCATAACTTCTCTAATTACTGTACTGGCGTAAGTTACTGGCGTCAGTTACTCTCACAAGTTACTGGAATAACTAGGCTGTAACGTTCACACACTTCGGAATAACATTATTTGTTTTATTACCTTTAAATTATTGTAATGTACATGTTTTATGGTTTATTTTGGTGTTATGAAGATGAATGTATTGCGAGCGATGGTGATTTAAATTTTAAGACGTAGTTTTGAGGATCGCTGTGTTAATGAAGACATTTGCTCATATCTTTGAAAAATACTAAGTAAATATATTTTTTGCAGGTACTAAGACGTTCTCCATCTAGACTTTGTTCAGTGACCATAGTGCAGTAAGTACAGTACTTAGGACATTAATATAAACGAAAAAAGAGTAAAAAGTAAAATTCCTTTGCTAGCGTTGTTCGGTATACAGTCAGGACAAAACGATAGTTAATTGCATTAATTACTTAAAGCAAGGCCTTGTTAATAAGTACACGTTCTGTCATCAAGTTTTTCATGTGATTTATAACTGATCTCTCTAGGGAGAGCTTGTAAAAACAATCTTTAAGAATGAGAAAACCACGACTTGTGGAACCAGTTGGCTTTCGATATCTCACGTCCAGTTTTTGCAGCGTTTATACAACACCTGGTTATATCTAGAACGCCAATAACCTAAAAATCTGAAGTGTTGTGTAAGTCAAAATAAGGTGAGAATGAGATATTTTGGAGTTATCTTGTTTAACCGCTATTCGTATTTGTTCACCGCAAGAAAATAAAATAAAAACTTGTTTGTTATTAAATATTATGTAATCTGAAAACCGCTATAATTAATAAAGTAAGTAGTCGTTAATTAAGGTTTATAAAAGACAACGTCTATGCTTCAATAAAATAACTAACCTCGCAGATTTTCTGGTAGTATAATACGAGATAATATGACATGTGCAGAAATTGTGTCATATTCACACAATCAATCATTCCGCGGTTATAAATTACGGCTACAATACAACGCAGATGACTTTTAATAAAAACATACCTAGGTCAATATTAACAAGCGCTCTAAATCTATTTCTGGACTATAAACTGTCATAATAAATACATACTTACAAGCACTACATTGCTGAATAACTAATTAATTAATTTATTGAGAGCAAATGCTAATTACATACATCTGCATATTATTTCATTCTAACGCCTTATTATTTGTCTAAGTGAATAGTGTTAAGACTAGCTTCAAGTATAATTTATGTGGTCATTGAAGTTGTATAGACAGTAAATTAAAGAAACTATTTTGAAATTAAATGTTTGGACCAATCTCATTATCTGGGGGTACAGTCGTGCCTCCGCCAAGACGAGCCACGAGTAGCACGTAATAATTATTAGACAGGATTATAGAAATAGACGAGGAAACATAACAAAACTTGATAAAAAATATGTTTGAGGTATTTAATACTTCGTGTTGTAATTTCTTAATGGAACTCCATATCATAGGTAAATTAAAAACTTTTTTCACTAGTTTCACTTATATAAATACTTACATATAGCCAACAAAGTATGGAAAATGGACACGCTAGAAGCCATAGAAATAAACAGACATAAATCCAAATTAAATATTTTTAAAGAACAAACATGCTTATCGATATACCAATACTACATTTTTTCGATTAATTTTAATGTACTTTCGATACCTACATACATACATATATCACGCCTTTATCCCTTGCGGGGTAGGCAGGCGTTAACGGCCGTAAGACTACGGCCACTATCGCCATGTCTGACATTTTTAAAGATTGTTTTCCAAAATAGTTTCAGAAAACATGTGTATCACTATAGTGACAGGTTGTCAGCCTGTCGCCTTAAAATTGTAATACACCAAACTGTCGGTACCTACTAATATTTTTAAAAATTGTAGTATTTTCCGGACATTTGTCTTATTTTATTTATATATCTTGACATTAATTTTATTTATAATTTTGACATTTAGATTTTTGACTAAGTTCCCTATGAACTGCGACATTGTATTTTACCGCTACCGACACTGTTGTGTAAAACTGTATTGTTTTGATTTTTTAATAGTACTGCGTGAAGATGATGTAACGCAACCGGTCGCATTATATTTTAAATTTATAGTATATTAGTGGAATTAGTGTAAAAAGTTTTTAATTTACCATGAAATTTATGTTTCACGAATCTGAGACCAAAATTCTAATACAGAAACATCAAACAAGGCGTCCAAAATATTAAGTATCAATCTCAGAATTCAGCAACGCTGGCTTGCAATTTTTTATAATAATATTTAGCAACAGCAGCTCGCTTCACCGTAAACTTGTGTAAAATAGCAAGAAAATCGATTGAAATGGTGTAGGTACGAGTATATCGCAAGAAAGGCATGACGAATGTCAAAACACGTACAGATATGAATGTTCCCGATTTACGTAAGAAAGATGTGTAATCGCTCACGTGTGTACGTGCCTTTATGCCACCATGAGCCTCCTATGCGCATACAAACTCCATGTTTAGTGTAAACGAGCCTTATCAGGCCAGTTTTACAGTTACGGACTAGAGAGGCAACGACTAGTCGGTAAATGCAGCGACAAGCCATTTTCTTAGTCAGCGACTAATCGGTGACTCTTGAGCTAAATAGTCGATTAGTTGGCCGTCATAACGACATTAAATTTTAATGAAATGTGTCTAAAATAAAACTAGATAAAGCTGTTTTTTGGTAAACTAAGTCGCGCAAGGGTAACTCTAAACTTCGCTGGGTGACCGATGTTATAGAGTTGGTACACCACTCCGACTAGTCAGAGATTTTTGGTAGTCGGCTGATAGGCCAAAACTACAGTCAGTACACCTCTATTACGAACGTTTTTCCCACGTCGTGTTGTGTAATAGTGTAATGCTAGAAGTCGCAGTATAACATTATGTTGTCGATATCTCGTCTGCGTTATTAAAACGGTGTTTTTAAAATTAGATATGTGAGGCTATCGGGCTGGTTTTCTAAGTCAATCTAACGCGGCAGGTTTAACAAGATAGCGAGCTGAGAAGTGTTTTATTACTTTATGTGATTTCTTAGGCATAAAAAATATCAGTAGCCTTCTGATATTTCGCAACTTCAAATTAATTTACACCTATATGTTAAATTTATTTGATTGTTTCGATAAATTACATGCACTTTGATAAGTCTCTATAATGCAAATCATAAGTCTAATGTGTCCTATGTTATCAAACTACAAGCTAAAGGTTTACAGTTGCAAATAGTACATGTATACCTGCGTAGCTGCATTTTAATGGTTTGACGGCTACGCAATGTACATCAATTTTTGCATGTAAACTTGTAGCCTGAACTTTGATAGTATAGGGCACTGGACATGATTCCCATGCTTATCTGTTTTTTACAGGGAACGCTCACCATTTCCTGGATTTATATCTTAACCGCCTTTTCCTAACCCGTTGATAGAACTCGGGTACCTGTTTTCTATTCTAATCCAGCATCAAATGAAAAAATAAAAAGCTTTTATGAACTATACAATGCCGTGTTGCGTCGCGGTCAACACGCGATTGTATTTGGAACATGTCCGACCTTCTACTGACGAGGTGGTTGTGTTTTGGCGTGTCGCTGTTTGTCTGTCGTAGAGTCAGGTTGTATGTAGAGGGAACACTACAAAGTCACCTAAGCTCCTTTAATTAAAAAAAGCCCTGAAAACTAAAAGAGCATGTACTTAAATATTTTCTTATCTAGCAACCTTGCAGTATTTATTAACCAACGTAGTTCGCAGTTGGTAAGAATAATAATCTGTGTGGAAATCTTTCACCACACCAAGAGCAGTAGAGTAAATTCCCAGTTACTCTAATGTCTAAGTTCTTTTTCGTTACTTAAAATTTAGTTTTTTTTACGCCATGATAGGACTCAAAATTTTTTTGCTCTAATGTTGCCATCAGACTAAATTCTACTTTCGCAACATACGATTACTGTGAAATTGTTTCCGAGACAATGCTGTACTATTTGGTTCTGGTAGTAATGTCAAAATTGGTTAAATTCAATTGATATCTAGAATCGTTTTCGTTAAATCTCGTTTCTCTTTAAAACTTTCGGCTGTACCTGTACATTGTATAGGCCAGTCACATCTATGTGGCTGTACCTGTACATTGTATAGGCCAGGCACATCTATGTGGCTGTACCTGTACATTGTATAGGCCAGGCACATCTATGTGGCTGTACCTGTACATTGTATAGGCCAGGCACATCTATGTGGCTGTACCTGTACATTGTATAGGCCAGGCACATCTATGTGGCTGTACCTGTACATTGTATAGGCCAGGCACATCTATGTGGCTGTACCTGTACATTGTATAGGCCAGGCACATCTATGTAGGGTTAGTTCGTGAATAATTAGGTTTGCTTGAATATGACTATGCGGGTGTTCTGCGTGAGTTGTCATACTTCATACATAAAAAACACTAAGATTGAATTATAGGTATACTGCTTAGTTACCCATTATAGTAAATTCTTGTATGTACAACCTACTAAAAGTATATTCGTGTGAAAACATAACTATTTGCGATTAATTCTTCCAATTAACTTATTATTTCTATTTCATCTTGTGACCTTGAACACAATATTTATCTACAAGATAGAAATAGTTAAAGTAAAATATAAATTTCATGTCTATTTATTTTATATATGCACTCTTTACACATATAGTTATTACAGAAATACTAAACTTAATGCTAGTATTGTTATGACAGCTTTTAATCAAACTCAAACTCAAATTATTTATTCGAAGTAGTAAATTTTACATTTATCTTTTTGATGGTCAGTAATTAACAATTTTAACAATAACAATTTTATGAACCTGGTGTAAACGCGGCTCAGGTGGACTAAAAACTTAAAACAAGCCCCTAAAGCACTGCCTCGGGGCTGGCCAAGCTAACCAAACAACATGTAACGTTAGGTGGTAAATAAAATAACATCGAGTTCATGCCAAGAGAAAATGTTGTGTTACATGCGTATGGTTAGCCGGACCCCCTGGACAGTAAACCACCCAGAAACCTGCCCAGAAGTGCTCCTATTCTAAATATACAATTTGTCAGGCATAGAAAAGCTCGTCACAAGTCAACTACCTATCTAAATTAACTTCTTCCCGTCCTTCACATAACATCCGCTAATAGAGTAATGCTTTTGACATCAAGTTTTTATTATTAATTTCCTATTAATTATACGTATATACCGTGGCCAATATATTTAATTTATTACTACGGTTTATAAATGCGAACTTTCACCTATAGTACTTGTAGATCATGAGTTTGATACTAACTTCAAAACTACATAGCATGATAGCTAGTGCTATGATATTATTATCCAATGATTTATTTCATACTCTGAGTAGATAAACCCTGATAGAGCTGACATAGAGATATCTAGCTATAAAAATTGCACGTATATTTCATTATTCATGGATCTCAATGGTATTTCAGTTTGTGAGTTATATCTAACTTTTTTTTTGCGTTTATTGACTAAGTTCGTTGTAAGTTAACATAGAGTTATTAGTAACAAATTCAAAAACAAAAGCCACCATTTATTCTTAGAGTTTTTTCAATGTGTATTAAATCACAAATCAGAATCTTATAGTGGTAGTTAAAAATGAGCCAAGACCTCCCGTGTGCATAAAGAAAGCTATAATCTCACCCTACCAAAATACGAAACTGACTGATAGTAAGTACTTCTTAGCATGTCGATACTGACGTTTTATCGATATGGTCTCGATATGTCACTGACCACTCCATACGCCAATGAAGTCGATATTGGCGTTTTATGAATCGATATATCGGACTCGACATGTCACTACATATGCCAGTGAAATGTAAAAGCATGTTTCGTGCGCATGCGACGCCGCGCACGATCGATCTCCGCGTATTTATGTCAGTAAAGTGTGGCGAGTGATCTGATCACGCGCATGTGAGGGCTGCCCGATCTTTTAATTGAAATAAAACTGAACTGATCGGTGAGCTCCAGTAATTCGGCCAAAATCCTAGTATTTTGGTCAAATTCCTGGATCTTCTAAGACGATGTTCCAATGAAGTCTACGATTTTGCTATTCGCCATTATTGGACTAAATTCTAGGATTCCGGCCGAATGAATGATTCTGCCATTACTTGCGACATATTTAAACTGCTTAAAATACTAGTAAGTGATAATTGAGCGCTCATTTTGCAAGCGCACGCCGCTTAGTCCAAAATTACACTAGATATGTGCGCCGTCTAAAAAACAGCGTGTCACACAAATGTTATCTGAAAATTTCAACAACTTGACTGCATAAGCTTACAAAAGTTGCTGCTTTTTTTACAAATTATACTCATCATGCGATATATTTTATTTTAAAATTGACTGCTTGATTTCTTTGATGTTAAAAACATTTGTGAATAGACAGAGGTTAGATAGATAACCTTATCGCAGTCTAGTGCATGCGAAAGCTTTGTAGTAATTCTAAAATAGGTCTTCCAAGTTTTAGTCAATCTGCTATGCCTGGCAACCCTATACGAATCTAAGATTATAGGAAACTCAGTGTTTCGCAATGATTGTTTGTTACGGTTTTCTAATTGATTCAATCGCTAGGTTCAGCTCGTGTGGAATTGTGGATAGATTGCCAAGGGTAATCATGATAGAATTTTCTTCCTTGGTGGATGAACTTGAATCTTTTCTATACAGGGTGTTACGGAGGATGTATCAAAATCTTTGAGCCATAATACTCATTATAAATGCCTTACATCAACAATTTTTCTATGGAGGCCATGTTGGTAAACAAGAAAAAAAAACGATCAGCCAACTTTCTTTGGAAACACAAAAAAAAAATACTTTCGTTACCGTATGTAAAAGTTGTTCAGTTTTATTTTTGGTACACCATCTTAGGCGAAACTGACAAGTGTTCTATCCGTTATGCTATCACCGGGTCGTCAGTCCTAATTGTGAATATGTAAACCTGTTACGATATTTGTAAGCAAAAATTAGTTGACCGGAAATTATTTGCAAATTGAAGCGCTGTAATTTAATTTATATGACAGGTGAAAATGTTAATAGCAACTTACATGAAAGCATCTCATATTATGACCGCTTATAACACTTTTTGACGTACATACATACATACACATATCACGCCTTTATCCCTTGCGGGGTAGGCAGAGCGTTAACGGCCGCAATGATACGGTCGCTATCGCCACGTCTGACATTTTTGAGGTTTGTTTTTCAAGGTTGTTACAGAAAACATGTGTATCACTATAGTGACAGGTTGTCAGCCTGTCGCCTAAAAATTGTAATACACTAATACTCTCGAGTCCCTTAGTCGCCTCTTACGACACCCGCGGGAAGGATATGGGGTGATGCTATTCTAAGCCGGCATCACACGGCTTTTTGACGTCGTCGTAAAATAACTAAGTTTCTACAATGTGTGGCCCGCAACAGGCAATATCCTCCATGAACCATAGGTGGACATACCGTGTATGCTTGTGAATAAGATATCTTTATCTTTACCTATTTAAAAGATTGTCAATTTTTAGACGACAGGCTGATAACCTATCACTATTTTCTGAAACTACCTTGGAAAACAATCCTCAAAAATGTCAGACGTGGCGATAGCGATCGTATTCTTACGGCCGTTAACGCTCTGCCTACCCTGCAAGGGATACAGGCGTGGTATATGTATGTATGTCTTATAAACTGACTCGGACGGCTTGTACATTTTACATGGGAGGTTATTTTTTATGTGACGTATACAGGGTCTAAAAAAAATTGCTGCAAATATTTTAACAGGTGACTAAGCCCACGATACTGAACAACTTTTCCCAAGGAACATAGGCCGAAGCAAGAAAGTAATTTTTGGAACTCCCATACAAAACGTAGCAGCCAAGCGAGTCAACTGTATGGTCCAAAAAAAATTCTCATATTTCGACATATGTTTCTCGGGGATAGTTGTTCAGTTTCATAGGCTGATTCGCCCGTAAAAATATTTGCAGCTAATATTTTAAGGGGTGAACCAGCCCATGAAACTGAACAACTTTCCCCAAGACACATAGGTCGAAATATGAAAAACAAACTTGGACCTCCGATAGAAAATTACCGACCGACCAAGTCAATTTGTATAGGAGGTCCAAATTTGTTTTTCATATTTCGACCTATGTTTCTTGGGGAAAGTTGTTCAGTTTCATGGGCTGGTTCACCTCTTGAAATATTAGCAGCAATTTTTTTTACACCTTGTGGGAAATTCTTCATTTTCAAAAGCAATTTTGCCCCTATTCTGTAAATTATTGGCCCCTATTTGTGGGCTACAATTCCTATATTATGCTGCGCGGTTATCTACTTTGTTAGAGATCGTTGACTCTTAGATCGTCATCGTAGGTAAAGAAGTAGTATAGTCTATCGTATTTTAAAATTCAAGGGTCAAAACCCATGCATATGAGTGAGTAGAGTATGAGATCAAATACCTACTTTCTTGGCGATTTGTCATTCATAACTGTTCCATACGTACGGTCTAAAATTTTGCAACAATGCACAAGTTTTTGTACTATCTTATACCACAAGGACTCCAAGTAGCATCCAATCCTACTCCCATTGAGAGTCAGAGCTCAGGCAAGATAAGTCGATTAAATAAAATTCACCATGATTCCGCGGACGATCAGCGGCAATATATGACTTCCGGAATTAGCCGGATGGATGGAATTGATTTGGAATTAGCAGGCGTCGGTGATATCATCTCTCTTTATTACTACTGGTGTAAACTGGAGGCGGCTACTCTGTGATCTCGGCTTAGATCGGCGCCTGCGCATGTTTTCCGAGATTTGCTAATATCAACTTTGTTGCAATTGAAATTTAGTAAGCTACTTACTGGAAAGGGCTCACTCCTCTACTGTCTTTTCAATATTATTCTACCTCTCTCATTTGGTCACTTTGGAGACACCAAGTCGTCCAAAGGCTCGATGGCCCCAGGTGTCAGAGTTTTCCAACCACCTACTACTAGTAGCCAGGCCTCTAAAATGGTTGTATAACGACTGCCGTCGTATAGAAGTAGATGAATCCGTGCCTCACGTTAGAAGTTTCAAATGAAGTATGACATGTTTAGCCAGGTTCTCAGTTCAAGCTCGGAAATATATTTTCACAAGCGAATTCCAAATATGGGTGTGTTTGGTCTTGCCGTTTTGTATCAAGTCGAGAAACATTTTTCTCTCGCTAGAACACAATTTGATTTGAAAAATCAGAAAATTTTAATTTCACAATACCTCATAATTACTGTTTACGTACGGTTAGTTTTTCATTGTAGTTGGGATGTGATAAAACTATTTTACAACAGAGCAATAAAAGTGAAGAGAACTTATTAAACTTGAAGAGAATAAATCAGCAGTTTTTATTGAAACTGTCTCTTACATTCCGTGATAGTTTTATTGAGTAAAATAGTCAAGTGAACGAGTTTATAATATGTAGTTCCTTATTAGATCGGGAAAGGAGCGTTTACACGGAAAACCCTAGCTTCTTTGTATGCAAATTAAATTAAAGAAATGACAGTTTACTTCAATGAATATTGTTAGATAATAGTTAGTTAAGATAAAGTTGTTAGATAAGATTTGAAACTAGAAACAACAAAAAATGACTATTGACATCACAGAACAGAGACATAGGTTGATTGACATAAGCCTAAACAGTACAAATTCACAAGGGGTAGAAACGTGGTAGGTGTATTTTGTCTCCATATCCATTTTTTGTCTCAGTTTTGCCATTGATATTAACAAGATTTTACCTTTTGTAATAAACAATCTTTTTATGAAAATATTTTAATAGATATCCGACTTGCAATTCGCTCGTTTCTACTAATTTTCTTTTGAAATAAGATGCTTTCCTGCGGTAAATAGCATCTTTTCTAACTATAGTTCATGCACGTTTACATTGTAAGGTAAAGACATCCAATATTTCTCAACAGCTAACTTCTCTGCGTCCGTCCGCTTGTCAAAGGCCCCCATTAACATGTCTTCGACGTTTCTTACATAGAAAGTTGCAAGTGGCATCTTTCGCGGACTGCCAATGTCCCCAGTGAAAACACATCATTGCCCATTGGTTCCGGTGCCAAACTAGGATATGTTAGACCTACTTTGGTAAAAAAAGTTTTTAGGCTTCAATACGGTTCTGTACAATTTTGTAGTTTGTGATAGCCAGCACGCGAATGACAATCTGCGACAGCCGCAAGTAGATGTCGTGATAGGAAATTTTTCAATCTTTCTTTTTGAGTGGGACACAAATTCGTCCATCGACATTTCTTTGAGAGTAAATTACAGAATTGTCGATCTAACTACTATGTAGAATTTGATATTTCAACTAATATGACATTTCTGAAATAGTACTGACTAAATCGACAATTATTTGGCAGTAAACATCATAATTTAATTTGATATTCCAACAAAAATGACGTTTGTTAAATAGTTATGACTGGTAGCTAAATCGACAATTATTTGACTGTAAACATTATAATTTAATTGGATATTCCAACAAATATGACATTTGTGATTGTAATGCTAAGAAACTTATGACTGGTTTTGAGTTACGAAGGTGTAAAATGTGATGTTTAGTAGTAGTGTCTACAAATGAAGTGTTAGGTAAAGAGGTAGCGACATAAAACTAAATTGATTTTGAAAAAAAAATCAGCTATCTATTCAGAGTCTAGGCTAATATAAATTATTTAAGTAAAAGAATGGCAGATGATCTCTGTCAATTTTCCGTTGCATTTAGGCAAATCCCACATATAACAAACGACGACGCTGCGCTTTTTTAGTATGGAAAATTTAAAGCGCTCCGTTGTGCATTCAATGGAAGAACCACCTTAGGAGCCGTGCACCGCTGAAGTTGCAAAAATTTAAGCTGCCTGGTCTTATTATATTAAAAGTCCTTACTAAAACCAAATTCCGATAACACTACCTTTTGAAATTTTTTGGACATGTCCCGATTAGGCTGGCAGGTAAAAATGTTAAATATAAAGAGGGAAGGTAAAAGTAACTTACCTCTATCAAAATATTTAAAAATCGCAACTTTCGTTAATAGAAAAAGATATAATTTAGTCATCGTACGAATTTCGGTCCTTTTCAATCTTAAGATCGCGTTATGAAATTAAATTATTTGCGTATACTTGTATTACAAGAAGTTTCATCACAATTTTAGCGAGAGCATCCTATATTTTGCATGATAAATTACTTTCTTGCAAACTATAGCCGTGTAGAGGAAATACGTTGTGTTATGAATAATTATGACCCGCGTACAACGCGATGAGTATTTTATGAGGAATTATAATTATGACCCCTACAAGGCAATCTGCATAAAAGTGCATGCATGATTTTCTTAGCCACTAGGAAGTGTTCTTACAAATACCTGTCTAATGTTAAAATGTAAAGGTCGACCCTAAGGTTTGGTAATAAAAATTTAAACGGGATGTAAAAAAAAATTGCAAATATTTTAAGAGATGAATCAGCCCATGAAACTGAAAACTTTCCCCAAGAAGCATAGGTCGAAATATGAAAAAGTAAAACTCATATTTTGACCTGTGTTACTTGATGAAAGTGTTTAGTTTCATAGGCTGATTAACCCCTTAAAATATTTACTGCTTATTTTTTACACCCTGTATAGTTAGGTACTAAAATAGCTACGAATAAAATATGAGGTATAAAATGTGACATTATCGCCAATCCCGGAAAGTTGTGGTTTCACTTGGACAACATTGAGACCTGGGTTTTGGTCATAAATCCTGGCGATATGTTTTCCTGACATTTAGCGACTATCGGTAAAATTGAGGTTCTAAGGAATGTTACATTATTTGAAATTGCTACCAATTATGTTGCAAATGGCTTAGAAGATTGTGGCATTAATTTTATGATGTTTGCTGAGTATGTTCAATAATACTAAAACGCAAAATTAAAAATACTTTTTTTGTTTGATTCCTAAATTAGTCTTAACTCAATAGCCTACTGAACACTTTGTGCGCATGCAGGCAACTTAAAGTATAAAAACTCATATAAATTTATCTCACATGTAGGTAATTCAATTTCACTGCGCTCGCCAATCCACTCGCCTGTGGACTATAGTGTCTCTTGGTAGTAGTAGTGTAAAATAATGAACTTTGACGAGTCAAACGCGTTGATGACTTTCGTATGCAACATTTGGCGTATGATCGATGATTCATCAAAATAATTTATTACTACGGGGATTTTAAAATAATGTATCATTACGAAACATTGGCGAAAAATTGTTAGGTTGGATCTAATAGAATTTAATAGTTGCTCATCGACTTGCTGAAGAAAAAGAAGCGGACATTTATAGATAAGTATTATTGATTTGTAATGTGACTGTAGACATTTATTCAGCGTAAATAGTGATAGTATGCCGTGTGATGCCGGTTTAGAATAGCATCACTCCACATTCTTCCCGCGAGTGTCGTAAGAAGCGACTAAGGGACTCGAGAGTATTGGTGTATTACAATTTTTAGGCGACAGGCTGACAACCTGTCACTATAGTGATACGCATGTTTTCTGAAACAACCTTGGAAAACAATCCTCAAAAATGACAGACGTGGCGATAGCGACCGCATTCTTACGGTCGTTAACGCTCTGCCTACCCTGCAAGGGATAAAGGCGTGATACATGTATGTATGTAAATAGTGATCATAATTCGGTTTACTTCCTCAATTTTATTTCCCGT
The DNA here is from genome assembly GCA_029255805.1 of Keiferia lycopersicella. Lineage (NCBI taxonomy): Eukaryota > Metazoa > Arthropoda > Insecta > Lepidoptera > Gelechiidae > Keiferia > Keiferia lycopersicella. Next base: position 4,530,731 of record JARACZ010000010.1, read on the forward strand.
GTGGGTGCGCCCGCCCACATAGTCCAAGATAAGTTCAAAGCTGGCAAGATAGCCGTGCACTTAGCGCATTTAGCAAACATAAACGTCAAATACGTCATTTTACGTCGGCACAGCTATAAGGAAATTAAAGATGACTCAAACCTTCGGACAAAGTAAATGCTCTGTCATCTTAGTTGCAGCGAAACGAAGATGCTACGAACAATGTATTATAATGTGCGTATTATATGGTAGGTACCTATTGCACTCTTATGAGCTGAGAAAATAAAAGAGAATCTGCAGATTTTTCAATTATTTTACTTATTCATGATGCGTAGCTATTGCTGGCAATACAACGTGGAAACTCATTTTAGCCAACAGGCTCATTTATTATATACTTGTAAACTGGGACAGACAGACTACATCTAAAACTTAAACGTTAATCCTACAAACACATATTGCCAAGCTATTTCTAATTAGAGTACTTTCTAGAACTGAAACATTTATTTATTTGAACTTCAATTAATGTGCTACAAATACAGATAATCAAAATATGTAAATGGATATCAAATACACCTATAATTTTATTGTATGCCAAAATCTATATCAGTCCACTTGGACGACCAAGTAAGATATGATTTCAACTCTACTATAAATAAGCATGATTGCATCTTATCTATAGCTTATTATCGGCTGTGGTAAGTTAACAAATTGACTGCCCACGGGGTTGGATATTGCACGATATAAGCCTATGTAGGAGTTGCTTAGTCACCAAAGCAGTGCCTACTCGTGGCTTACTTTGTAATGTTATTGGCTTACATTTGGCCAGACAATGACCTCAGGAGTTTACTCTCTTTGCACTTTGCATAAGGTTTTAGTTTAATGTTTTGTTACTACAGCACTATCTGTGTATTTGCGGTTTAGTTTTTAAGGCCATGTTCAAATTTTAGAGGTATTCCGATGAGTGTAATAGGCTGGGATAGGCACAAGTTAGGAGGATGACATTCTGATATTGGGTCGGAGTTTAATTGGGTCGTTGGACAACTCGGTGTTCCACACGAAAAGAAGAAGAGGGAGCCGACGCACTGAGCACCTACCAAGTATACAATTTCAACAGTACAGTAGCGGAACCTACTTTTTGATGACAATAAATTTTATGACATGAAACTTGAAAAAAACTGTGCTACTTATAATAAAAGTAACAAAATATATGGAATACCAAATCTAAATCTGTGAAAATCGGATGTAAGTTATTTTCCTCTCTATGACGTTCTTGACAAAATACATACTTTCAACCTGTTTCTCACAGTAAAATAGCTTCGTAATGATTGGAAGACACGACCGGAAAACATCATTTCTGAGTTGGTCACTTGCGGTCTCTCGCCATTATGACACGTGTTTTTTTTGGACTTTCTCTCTTCCTTTCCTATGTCAATGGAGCACTTTTGGGGTTATACACTTTTGTCATTAGGGATGTGATGGTGTTCAGAACTTGTTATTATAAAACGATTTTTAAGGTAGTACGTTTTGTTTACTTAAGTTTCTAGATAGGTAATGTGTGTTTTAGAAAAATCGTATTCGAAGAGAGTGTTACAATAGTACTTAAATACTATGAGAAAGATGTTAAATGTATCGTCACGAGTACTAATGGCAAAAGTTGCGGAGGATTTCTGCCTGTGAAAGTGAATTAAGATTTCAAAATGTTTTGCATGTTTTAAAAATTCTGTTCCTCATCTAAGAAAGGTTTAATTCAAAGAGTAATGATTTATTTAAATGTTACTATCGCTGGTATAAAGTATTTTTAAATTATGTACATGTTATTTTATTTTAGTTTGGTGATTTTGTTATAATTTGCAAAGTTACTATTTACGTTGGTTCAATTTCTTTTCATAGTTGCCGAATAATTGCTTTTATGAATATTATTTTCTATCAAATAATACCCGCATATCCCATTTCCGTATATCACTAACAAACAATCCCAGACCTTCGTGTTGTCTGAAATGGGCCTGCCACGAACACTCATATATTTCATTCGCTTACATAAAGTCGGCCAGCGTAACTCCCACTCTGCGCCCGTACGTGCGCGTATGGAACACACAGGTCAAGTTACGCTGGTCGTAACACTAAAGAAGCGAATGAGCTATAATTCTAACCATTACTCTAATACCACCTTCCGTGAGGCCGACCATAAGGAGAAAAATTATGAGGAAGCTTTATCATTCAATTAAAATATTAAAAATAATACGACTCACCTTCTCATTCTGAACAAATTGTTATAGTTATGATCGTTTAAAACACGTGGCCTTTTATGGCGGACATTAAAATACTCTTTACCACAACTAAGAAAAAAGTTAAACGACAGTAATCATAGTAAAACAGAAATTACTAGAAAAAATGCATGAATCCAGATTTTTCCGGATTAGTTGCGCTCCCACACTGCAATATAAAAGTAATAAAACAACTAAATAGCTTCATACATGCGCGTCAACGGTTGCAACACGACAAAAATAATTACAACTCAGAAAAACGCATTAGCTGCATAAAGGTTAACTTAAACGACTTATAATACCATAGTACAAACGAACGTAGTAACAATTGTGGTGGCGTTACAATTTCTTCAAACAACATACATATAAGTACCTATATATAAGTACATTTAAGTACATTCTACATATAAGTACATTTACTACAAATAAATATTCTTATTCTTATTCTATTCTTATTCTTATTCTATTCTATAGTACGTAAGTATGTTCTATCACCAGCACACGACTATTTCAAGTATCAACTTATACTAGTTTTTCTTAGTGTTTGTATCAAAAACCAATATAATTTGGTCCTTAAAATGGGTTGGTAGAAGTTCTGGCGATATTGGCTGTACAGTGTGCAGTGCACTTACTCATTAAGGTGACCTGTGTGAAACTGTCTCTAACTGCCACAGGGCATTTAAATCAGATGGATATTTGAACGATATTCTGTTCAAGTAAGCGGGATCACTGAGTATATACAGGCTGTAAGGGACGGTGTAAAGAAAACTTTGCAGGCGTGCTCAGATCATGAAACTTAAGAACTTTTTATATGGGAGCTATGTTGTGAACCGAAAAAATTTGAGTGATTAAATAATGTTTAGTAATTGGGATCTCGGAATGCCCCCAACGATTTTCATGTAAATTCGTAAATAGAAATCTCCTTAAGGCGATAAATCGATCTAGCTGGGTTTTGTTTTCCAAAAATCACTCTGAACGGCAAAAAAGCCGAGCAATGCTCGGTCAACCAGGTACTAAGGAAATTAATTTATGACTGAAATTAATGTATCTTATATTATGTAATTTCAGTAAATAGTAACACTTTTAATTTAAAATGTTACGATACGATAGGTTAAGTGCACTGAATTGAGTGCCTGAAACAATAGGTACCTAAACAAAAAGTAGCCACTTACAAACAAAATCACTTTTAACTTTCTTTCTCAGATTAAATCTCGTGGGAACCTTCCTATCACTCAAAGAAACAAAAACTTTAACAAACCATAAAGAAGTTTATCCGCTCATCAATTCTGTTCAGATCTGCTGTCAGTAAATGACGTGCGATTGACATACTGATATCATCTACGTAGCTGTGACCTAGCGGGGTCAATGACACCGTGTGCGCATGCGCAGCGTCATACGGATGCGTCTAGTACACATTGCACAATAATGGCTGCAGGCTGTGGTTTGATGTCGTTTGAAAAAAGAACGGGAAGGCGTGTTTTTCCGTGCATTGGAATACGCTTAGATTTATGAACGAGTCGTTGACATGACAATAAGCAATAAGAGTGTTTCTTAACTAAAATACGTTGTTGATTGCTTGACTGGATACAGTTTATTCCTTTTGTGATTTTTGTCTTCAATTCACCTAATTTTTAAATGATTCATATTGGTACAAGCATTTCATGTCATCATTAAGTTGCAAAATTAACGTAGACACATTTTTGTACTTTAATGCAGTTCTTATCTTATTATGTAGCTAAGTTATTATTACAGAAGTACCTAGCCATAAAGTGCTGGAAAGCAGATATTGGTATTTTCCTTTCTAAGTATTTCTTTATATACCTACCAAAAGCAGAGCAAGTCTTATAGAAATTTTCATTTCGGTATGTATTTTTAATTTAAGTGCTTTTACTATAAGTCCGCGTTCTAGGCTCTCAATATAAATTAAACTAAGTACTCATAGGTCTTATCTCATTTCTCCTGAAGAATGTAAGTTCTACTACTAATACAACAGTAATAACAGTCCACTGCTGGACATCAGCCTCCTCCTCTAAGTTCTACTTGTATTAAGTTCAATATTATTCGGGTCATTCCACAACATGATTACGCAAAAAGTAACACAGTTAGATTCCAGGTTCCAACTACCGTCTCAGTACCGCAAGGTTCTCATCTGGGTCCTCTTTTGTTTCAGAGCGATGTCTCGGTGGAAAGGAAAGCTGAGGTAGCCGGCAGATGGCAGCAGTGAGCACGGCAATGTTCCGGCCCGGGGCCTTAGACCCCTCCTGTTATGCCACGCAAAGGGTAAGTCTCTTCTCTAGTACTGGTACGGAATGATAGATGGCGTTTTAGAAAGATTTGTAAATATTTTTGAATTTCGAACGATAGCTTTGAATAGGCTTATTGTCAATATTTGACTGCAAAGACCTTAGTTTATTGATGGCAAAGACTATAAACATCCAATCTACATAAAAAATAATGTAATGAAAGTTTGGTAGGTACCGTGAATTTTGTGAAGTCTTTTTGTTTACGTAATTACTGAAAGCTTCTAATTGATGATTTTAATTTCTCATTTATTCAGAAATACACTTTTTTAAGTTTTTGTGTTTACTAATTCATAAAAGTTGTTAGGTATTTTTTTGTCAGTAGGTAGGTAGTCACTTTGTAGGGTGTTTCAACTCATGATTCTGAACAACTTTTATTATCCCGGGCCACTTGCGGAATCGTAAAAAATTGTGTGTACCATAAAGTTTTGCCGAATAAGTATTAATTTTTATATAAAACATCCAACTTTTTTTGACAAATTCGCAGGTGGCTCCATAGTATGAATTGTTCAGAACGCTTCTGACTAAAAAATAACCCTGAATAGAATAACTCTACTCCAATTTCGCTGGTGTTTTATATTAACCCTTAGGGCAGCACCAGACATGTTTCATTTACATGCCCAAACACAGCGTGTCCATTTGGACTGTGACAACAGTATGTCACACGCCACACATGCTAAGTATGTTTGCGGTGTGCTGTGACGTCACGATATAGATCTAGGCCTGCTGAAGTGATGAACGTATTTGCTTTGCCGGTTAATTGTATCAGGACATGATCAAAGTTAGGTAATGAGAATATTTGATTAGAAGGTGATTCAAATTGATGGGTATTATGATTGGTTATAGCAGCCGTTGCATAAAGAAATAAATACCTAGAAATATTTCTGATGGAAAATAATTTGTAAAAAATTATCTCATATTAACTAGAAAGACATAAATTATCATGCCTTTATCCCTTGCTGGGTAGGTAGAGCGTTGACGGCTGTAGAAATACGGTCCCTATCGCCACGTCTGACAAATGTTGAGGACCTTTTCAGATAATTCGCGTATCACTGCAGTGACATGTTGTCAGCCTGTCGCCTATAATTTGTAATACAGATGAAACCCTCGAATCCCTTAGTCGCCTCTTACTCCCGCGGGAAGATATGGGGTGTTGCTATTCTAAGCCGGCACACGGCAACAGGAAAGAAATAGGTGATAATGGTAGGTAACAAACATATTTACTCGCTTGGTGGAACTAGTTTGATGTACTTTTTCGAACATCAATACCATTCGGTGTACTAGCTGGTCCTAGAGGGGTATTTCAATTCCAAAAGAGTGCTTTTTCATGCCATCTATTTTTTGGGTTCCAAATACAAAACAAAACCAGTTTCCATTTTCAAACACTGAACGTGTTTTGAGTAACAAAATCGTTTCAGTTTTACGTACGTGCTGGCTGTTGTTTGCTTTTCGCGCCGTCAATAGCCCGTTTTTGAGTTTCGAACACGATTTCTGTCAAGTTTTTACAGCCAGCCAGTTGGTTCAGAATTTTCTTTGAATTTCAATTTTAGAACGTGTAGTTTGAAATTCTGCTTCTGTTTTAACCCGTTACACCCACACCAAACATGCGGGCAGTTTGCTTACGTCACATATCGTCGGCGTACTGTGATAACCACGTATGTACTTTAAGCACAATTTTACAGGAGAAGCAAAAAACCTCCTGGTGAAAAATTTTGTACTAAACTTTTTTAAACACCTGACTGTATTATGTTTATGTGTGCAATAAGCATTGATTGTGTTTACTATTTTTAAATATTCCTGTCCAAGAAGTGCATAATGTGACTTGAGAGGTTGTCTCGAAAAACATAGTACTTTTTGCAAAAGTTTACAAGGTTTTCAATAAAAGAACAATGCCTTTACTCACAATTATCATTTTTATTTAAACTTTACTCACTACAAAGTAATCAGCCTTTTTAATTGTTCTTAAACCTATAGTCAGAACATAACTAAATTATTGTGATTTACTTTATGATCTGTCAGCAATATACAGAAAAACAATGTAAATGTCATCGGCGATGTAAATAAAGTTAATACAAAATGGCTTGTATTTTTTTGGAGTACGTTATTAATAAGCATAATACTGAGAAACGAATCACAAATCAGTCTGAAATGTGACTTCTTACGTAATTTAAGGATCAAAATCTAACGATCAAAATCAAAACAGAACATTAAGGAAGTAGGTACTTATTACGCCAAAAGCAATCAGCCTTTCTTACTTAACCATTAACACATAACCAGGAATTCTACTAATATTAAAGTTGCTTATTGAATAATACGCAAGTCACCTGCGTCATGCGTGGTGCTCGCTGTTGGACTGACCATCGACTAATTGTCACTAAGCTACGACTCCGCCTCCGTCGACCTCGCAGATCCACAGTGAAGAAGCCTGCGTGTTTAAACGTGGATAGGCTGAAAGATCGCGAGGTTAGGGTGAAATATGCAGAAGCCTTAACTGAAAAGCCGTCGCCAATTACTGAAACAGGTGATGCCAGTGCTGCTTGGGGAGCTTTGTCATGTCATCTCATAGAAGCCGCTTCTGCTACTTTGGGTACTAAAGACCGGCATAGTGAAGACTGGTTTGATGACAATAGCGAGGCTCTTAAAGCAGCATTCGACAAACATTGACAGCTCCTGCGACAGCATAATCGAAGAGGTGGAAGTGTTGCGGTGGCCAAAGAGAGTGACCAAGAATTACGCAGGCTGTCTCGACAAATAAAAGACAAGTCGTGGCAGGACAAGGCTTGTCAAGTGCAGTGGCTCGCCGATACAGACCTGCTTGGTGAGTTTTACAGTGAAGTGCGTAAGCAGATTGGTGCGTCCTACCGTACAAAAGTACCTTTAAGGTCTTTAGACGGTATGCACCTCCTGATCAGCAAGGAGGATGTACTTAAATGTGGCTGAGCATTTTCACAACTTGTTCAACGTAGATCGATCAGCTGATCTGCATAATATCAGTTTATTGCCTCAACTCCCGTTAGACACGGAGTTGGACGAGCCCCTGTCATGTGACGAGGTTGTTACTGCCATCAGACAGTAGCATAATAACCGGGCGGTTGGTATGGACCTTATACCGGGTGAACTACTTAAATATGGTGGTACGGAGTTGCACACATCGGTACGGAAACTTTTCGTTCGAATGTGGGAGGAGGAGAGGGTGAGGACTTCAAAGTGTCTCGCATTTGTGCCCTGTAAAAGAACAAGGGTGACCGTTCTGACTGTAACTCTTATCACGGTATTTCATTGCTGTCAGTCCCTGGAAAAGTATTTGCCAGAGTCTTACAGAACCACCTCAAAGACGGTGAACAGTCTGATTTCTTCCCCGTCACCTGTGGGGTGAAACAAGGATGTGTTCTAGCGCCCACTGTTCGGCTTGTACTTTGCAGTTGTAGTCAAAGAACTCCTAAATACTGTTTCCTAAGGAGTCCGCATCCGATTCCGCACAGATGGCAGTCTTTTTAACCTGGCTTATATGCATAAACGAGCTTTTCCAAAGCAAATCTTTCATTTGAATACCTTGCGAATGCGGATACAAGTTTCTCACAAAAAAATGGCGGTCTCGTCATCCGCACGAGGTTTTCATAAAACACAATAAATGGCGCTAGGAGTGTTGTATTTAAAATTGGACTAATGTCAAACGACGCGTTCCGAGGTTTTCTAGCCATAACGTAGATAAAAAAATATTTGGATTTTTTGTACTTACGAGGTTTTCACAGTACGCCGACGATATCGGTATTTGCTTTCCTCTTGCGGTAGCGGATCTGCAACAGCTTCAATTTTTGAATGGCGGACGTGATTCTTGTTGGTTTCAGCTTTTGTTTCTATTATTCTGGGCAAATGTAAACAGTCAACGTGAAAATCTGATGTCGAAGTGCCGCCAATATATGTTATGGTAATCGCATGCTGTTTACAAATAGTTTTAATCAAGGGACAATGTTGATTTGTTTGTAGCTATTTGAAATACTCATCAGTCAACTTTAGGTTAAGATCTCCATTCCGCCGACCTTAAATTTAAAAAAATCAATGCCCATAACACCAGAAGCTCTATACTTGAACACGGAATTGTGCCACTAATTACGTTAGTATCAAACACTTTACCATGCACATTACCATCCACCTAAATTAATCAATTCACACACCCTAGATTAACAAGTGTATACGAGTGATTAATCCAGTCGTTGTGGACTTCCGTGTACGATTTCAGAAATCATACTTTCAGTAATTATGCTCTGAACCTGGAACTTTGCCTGAAACGAGGGTAGTTGGAAACGTGGCAAATCGCAACATCGAACTGTTTGCTCTACCCTCAAACTCTCAACAGACTGATAGACAGACAGACATGTTCGAAAAAGTTATACGGCAATTTTGATTTTCGTTTACCTAGCACAAAATTTCTTCTTTGTACCTAGAAGGTTTATGTATGTTTTTAAAAAATTATGACATAGGTATGATTCACTAAAAGTATAAGTATGACTATATCATTAGTCAATACATCATTTAAAAAACATACTGGCCTTTCCGTGAAACTGAACAACTTTCCCCTAGGAACATATGTCAGGAAACGTCAACAAATTTATGGTTTCCCATAGTAGCAGTCGGTTGATCGCGATTTTGTGTGGGAGGTCGCATTGTCGATTCCTGATATAGAGAAAGTTGTTCAGCTCCTTGGTCTGCATGCACCCTATCACTATTCGGAGGACTGTCCTTTACACCCTGTATATTTATTAATTCATTTTGTGGATGGGTAACTAAACTACAGTAGTAGCATTAGCATTTATTAAGGCTATCTAAGGAACATCGAAACATTCTTTTTTCAATCAATGTAAAAGCGTGTATCCATTAGCCTGACTAAAATTAACTAGATACTTAAGATTGGTTTATTTATTGAATATCTGTACAGGGTGTTAATTGACATGCATTCTGTAATTCAAAGATAGCTTCGTTTTTATAAAAAATCCGTAAAATGTATAATTATATTGACCACTCAGAAATTAGGATTTTTTTATATTTGAAATAACAGCCCGCACAAGTATTTTTCGTCTTGATCAATTTTAAGCTTGGATGAATCTTGGATGAAGTAAAGGAGTTTGAGTAAACATTTCGCTAAGCTCGTTTTTTAATTTAATTATTTATTGCACACCAAAACAGGTCCAGAACAATTACAAAAATAAAAAGGACATAACAGGCATAGTTAGTGGTTAGGATATTTTTCAATATTTTTTTCGGAATCTTTTATCGATATTGAGCCTATCCTAAACTCTAGTACCCTAAACAATAGTATGCATATAAATAATCAGCCTGTGTATAACATAAATATAACATAAATACATATATACCTACCTACCTTAATACAATGGGAGTGCACCTCCACATCAAAGCACGTAATCCTTTATTACAGACTTCTCTTTACTCAAGAAAAGGCTATTATTGTGTATTGGTTATATCAATACAATGTTAAGCCAAAAATAATTGAATGACTCTATCAATATCATTCCATTTAAGATAAGATGCTTTGTATCTAATGGTGTCGCCACAATATAAAAAAACAACCCCTGCTGATTGTTTGGAATACTTATTCCCAAAAGTAAGGTATACATATATATATATATATATATATATGCTTATGAAGAAAGAAGAAGACGAATTTTGTTTTTGAAGATATATGTCAAAAAATTATTGAAAAATTCTGACAAAAATACTAAATGTTCTTTTTCTTGAGGTCCTTATCATTTTCGAAATAATTTTACATTTGTACAGAATCGAATCGCAGATTATTCATACAAACTAACGGACGTAATTACACTGTTTTTATACTAACCACGTAAGGTGACTCACTTATTCATAGGAAAGGAAAAACATTCGAGACAGATTTTTCTTCACAGTGTGGCGCTACTTTCAAGCATGGTACCCTTTTGTGAAAGTCTTACTTTGTTATTCTATTTAATGAAATTGCTATCAATATGGACTAAGTGTTATTAATAAAACTATTTTGATACAATTGTTGATTCAGTCAATACAATCACGAGAATAGATGGGTTAATATTTATGAAACATATCTTTTCATTAGGTAATGAAAATATTAAATATGAAAATATAAAATACTTTATAAAAAAATTTTAGAAGCATACGACTGTCAAATTAATTTCTATTTACTATAATATTATTTACGTATTTTAGAAAAAAAGCTCTACTTATAATACCTAGTACTTAAAAAAACAGAAAACCGATATTATGAATACAAATTAGATTAGATTTTTGGTAATTCCATAAAATGGCCATGAAAAATAAATCGTGGAATTTCACATTGTTCAAATATGCCATCAAATATTTTTTGCCTAAGTTGTCATCTTTCATACATTGGATACTCCGCGACTGATTTAGGCTAATAATATATTAGGGTCCGTATATAAGGTGTAAAAATATTAGTTGCAAATATTTTTGCAGTAAATTTTATACACCCGGTAAATAAATCGGACTCAACTTTGAGATCGATCTCAAGAGCGCTTTTGGCAAATGTCAGTCAATGCTAATAGCATCTCAAAGTCGCACTCAAGATCGATCTTAGGGTTGAGTGATGTTTATTAATACGGGTCTAGGTATTGGAGATCTAGATATGATAGACTCAAGTCTAAACTAAAGGCTACTAAGGCGGATCGCACACTTGACGCACGACGGAACGCTAAAACATCGCAGCGGTCTGTCAGATCCGTACTAAAACAGCTCAACTACTGTCGACGCAGTGCTATCACAGTGTCGTCCGTTGAGTGCGGTACTAGAATGGGGATTGACGTTTCTGGTATGGATCTGACAGACAGCTGCGATATTTTAGCGCTCGATCGTGCATCAAGTGCGCGATCCGACTAACACTGTTGTAAATATTTATAATATTTGCCTTTATACAGCTTACATATTAAACCGTCAGAAAAAGAAATTACTATATTCCCGCGTGCGAATGCAAAAACAGAGAATATCTTCATAAAAACAAACCGTAAAATAAATCATGTGCTCTTTTTCTCGTAAAGAATACCTGAAAAACAAAAGAGGACCACTTAATACCTCCTCAGGGACCTTAAGGGCTAGTCTTGAAGGGCGTCCAGGGAGCCAGAGCACTGAAAAAGTGCTTGAAGATTTGAAATGGAATGTATTTGTAGCAAAACGAGTTTTTAGATTGTAACGAAGTAGAGTTTCAAGACCACTTTGTATGAATGTGAATTAGATTTGTTATTTAAGAGAAATAGGGCTGAAAAGTTATGATGATGCGAGCATAATAATATATATGCGAGAATACATACATACATATATCACGCCTTTATCCCTTGCGGGGTAGGCAGAGCGTAAGAATACGGCCACTATCGCCACGTATGACATTTTTGAGGGTTGTTTTCTAAGGTTGTTTCAAAAAATATGTGTATTACTATAGTGACAGGTTGTCAGCCTGTCGCCTAAAAACTATGAATGAATGAAACTATGCGAGAATGAATTGAAATTTTAATCAATATTTTCGTTATGAATGCAAGTTTGTCTTTATTTTTTTATTCTAAAGTGACGAAGTACTATAGAGTCAAACTGAGGCCCGTATCAATTAACCGCACTCAACTTTAAGATCGATCTCAAGAGCGATATTCACATTTATTAGTCAGGCAGTACTAATGGCATCTCAAAATCGGTCTCAGAATTGAGTGCGATTTATTTATTTAATAAGGGCCTTAGTTCATCCTATGAATACATACATACATACATACATATATCACGCCTTTTCCCTTGCGGGGTAGGCAGAGCGTTAACGCCCGCAAGAATACGGTCGCTATCGCCACGTCTGACATTTTTGAGAATTGTTGTTTTCGAAGGTTGTTTCAGAAAACAAGTGTATTACCATAGTGACAGGTTGTCAACCTGTAGCCTAAAAATTGTAATACACCAGTACTCTCGAGTCCCTTAGTCGCCTCTTACGACACCCGCAGGTAGGATGTGGGGTGATGCTATTCTTAGCCGGCATCACACGGTATATCCTATGAACGAGACATTCAAACAACGCGAGAAAGTAACAAGACTACAAGAAAATAAAGTAATTATGAAGGAAAGTGACTTTTCACTTTTCTTGCATTTCATCATAATCTGTTGTCTCTGCGACACAAGAGTGCAGTCCCACGCTATTATAGTGTCACTTTTAGCTTTATCTAGAATCTAGAGTAAGTAATTATTGTCACGATAGAGCAGTCATACTTACGTTCTATTATTGTTGTTGGCAGTAGCTTAAGTTACGCACTTTAGTTAAATTTACGTAGTACTAAAAAGTTTCGTAAGAGGCGACTAAGGGACTCGAGGGTATTGGTGTATTACAATTTTTAGGCGACAGGCTGACAACCCGTCACTATAGTGATACACATGTTTTCTGGAACAACCTTAGAAAACAATCCCCAAAAATGTCAGACGTGGCGATAGCGACCGCATTCTTACGGCCGTTAACGCTCTGCCTACCCCGCAAGGGATAAAGGCGTGATATATATATATATATATATATATATATATATATATACTAAGAAGTGCCGTGTCATACCGATTTAGAATAGCATCACCCCATTTCTACCAGTTAAAGTGAACTAAGAGATGGATCCAGGGAATGGGCAGCAGCGCTCCCTGTGAATATCTATAACACCTTCTACTGCGCTCGCCAATCCGCCTGCCAAACATGGTTAGTATGGCAAATAAGAGGAGAGGCATTTGTAGCTGTTGTGACAGAAGTAGTAATACTTACTTATCAGAACAGTCCACCGCTGGACTTACCCTACCCTATTGAGCCTTACCCTATTGTGGAGCCTTACCCTATTGAGGGGGCATAGCCATACTCACTACGCTTAGTAGGCTTGCGGGGTAGGCAGATCAATAACGATCCTAGGCAAATAATGAAGCTAAAATGAATAAGTATTTTGTTTATGATTTCAGAGAAAAATTTAAAAGTATGTATTTGTTTCTGACTTCTGACGAAATTCTTTTACGTGGTCCTTTTTTTCTCTTAATGGATTTTCATTACCGGTTATTACCGTGTAGGCCCGGTTAATTATGTATAATTATCCGGTGAAAACCTGTGTTGGGTAAGGTTTGCGGTCAAACGGGCCTCGGAACAAATTCACAAGTATGTTTTTATACCTGTACCGATTGTAATTAATTAGGTATAAAAATAGTTTGATTAAATATTTGTTTAACATGTGCAATTCTACTTTCTGGGTTTAACTATATGTTAAGAGAGATAGATCATCATTCTCCTTGCCTTATCCCGTTCTCTGTCGGGGTCGGCTACCTAACCTAGGGGATTTGACGTCGAACCAAGTTTTACACAGAGCGACTGCCATCTGACCTCTGCAACCCGAAGGCTAACCTGACCCGAATCCTAGGTTAAGTCACATTCAAATATCATCTGAATTCAATTTTTTTTAATGTGTGTTTCATCACGATGTATTCCTTCACCGTAAGAGCAGTCGGTAAATGTACGTGAGTAACAACACATTGGTATATGGCGGGGATCGAACTCGGGTCTCACGATTGTAAAACCGGTGTCCTAACCACTTGGCCACCGACGCTCTATTAAGAGAGATAGATCACTACACTTAAATACTAAATATAAAAGATGTAAACATATTAGCTGCAAATATTTTAAGGGGCGAATCAGCCCATGAAACTGAACAACTTTCCCCAAGAAAGACAGGCCAAAATATGAAAAAAAATTTGGACCTCCCATACAGTTGACTCGCTCGGGTGCTACATTTTGTATGGGAAGTCCAAAAATTTCTTTCATATTCCGACCTATGTAAATTGGGGAAAGTTGTTCAGTTTTATTGGCTGATTCACCACTTAAAATATTTGCAGCAATTTTTTTTTACATCCTGTACTTATCTCCTGATTCATCATCGGTTTAAAATATTCATTCATGAATGAAACCTGAAATAATAAAAATAGTTTTACAAATAATCACTCAAAAATAAATAAATTGATATCTACGGACAGACGTGCGAAATTTCGTCCCTGATAACATTACAATTTATTGAAATTTTCAACATTATTGTCATTCATTTACAATGTTTCTTTATTACATTTCCGCTATTTGGACTGACAATGGAAGATACACAAAATGCATTAAACAGTTTAATATTGAATTTAACATACTTAATAAAATTCTCTCAGTGCATGCCGAAATTCCTTTCATGTACAGTCAGTACCATGTACTTCTTCCTTCATAGATAATTGCACTTTTTTGGGATATTTTCGTTGTGGGCTAGGTAGCTGGGATCACCTTAGCCGCACATTAAGTAGGCTCTGAATCTAGGTAGGCACTTAGTCGGGCGTCTAGCGATGAAGAGTGAAGGTGATAGGTGAAGAGAATTCAGCGAATCGAAATGAATAATATTATTTAAGCTCAGTATAAGCGTATATTAGTGGAAAGCAAAGCAATTACAATTTTAGGTTTAAGATTCGTGACTCGACACAAAGGCAAAAGCGCGCACAGTAGTTCGGTAGCGACTCAGGAGTCCGAATGGTTCGGTGTTGATCGTAGCTGCGTCGGCGACCATAGGCGACGGCAGGGTGCCTAAGCGGTGCGGGCGGATGCCCGGTAGCGCGTCATAGCAGCGTAGATTCACGACGAGGCCCGAGAGCGAGCGGGCGCAGCCGAAGTATTAGATCGCCCGTTATGCGTATGGTACAAGGTGCATAAGCGGAGCGGGTAACTCCACAAGTACCAAAATGTAAGGGGCTGGTCCAAGTTGCATTAGGAGCTGGTCCAAGTAGTAATAGTGGCGAGTAAGTAGGTTCGCCACATCGTTTTACACGCACAGTTTCACCGCACCGTGTGATGCCGGCTTAGAAAGCATCACCCCACATCCTTCCCGTGGGTGTCCTAAGAGGCGGCTAAGGGACTCGAGAGTATTAGTCTATTACAATTTTTAGGCGACAGGTTGACAACCTGTCACTATAGTGATACACATGTTTTCTGGAACAACCTTGGTTTTCCAAGGTTGTGGCGATACGGACCGTATTCTTACGGCCGTTAACGCTCTGCCTACCCCGCAAGGCGTGACATATGTATGTATGTATATAGTTTCACGGCTATGTCTTATTATTTTCGGCTACGACTTATTTAATGTTCATGAAAACTTTCATCTGAATAACAGCGACGTGTGTTTTGGTATCCAATTTTACTAGCAGGTATAATAGATCAAAACGCCGTAAAAATACGCAGTATGTTTCAGATTCGAACTGAGTTAAGCAATGCAAAATTAAATACCAAATAGTAAAATTTAATTTCAACTTTAACCAGCTTTGAATAAAATCACCCTAATTTTACCGGTAGGTGCTATAAAAAGCGGCTAAGGGATAAATGTTAATTATCCAGACAGTTGGCAGCAGCGCTCCCTATAAAACTAGCTATCTTACACTGCGTTTATACTAAAATCATAAAACTGTTGTAGTAAAGAGAGAATTTGTGAATTCATGACTATTTGTGAATCAAGGGCTATTTGTGAATTATTGAGAATCAAAAAAAAAAAGGTTGTTTTTTTACTTAAAACTTCTAAATTTTACGCTAACCAATCCACCTGTCAAGCGTGGTGAGTATGACAATATCTCCAATAGGAGAGGACCATGTCCAGTAGGGGACTATTGTGGCTGTTTAGGTCTAGTTTTGCAAATAACCACGAGTTTCCGCCACCGACTGTACCTACCTACATTACTGGCCCGTGGTTAATGAAATTCAGTATTAATTGATTAATGTGCTACATTGCTTGTGGTAATTAATTAACGGTTATGTATTCTGGCGGCTAACACGCAATGGTCATGGAATACTCGAAAATGTAATTCGAATTTCCATGTTTTATTGCCCGATTGAGCATTTTTTTGGGAAGCATGCGAGGATTTAAATCTCTGTTTTGTTTGTTATATAAGGTATATTATTATACTGTTTTGGTAAGTATATTATTTCATTCACATAGGTAAGCTATACTATAAGTTTTATTCATAGCAGTTAGGTATGCTTTGAGTTTCATGTTATTCAAAAATTGAATTAATAACCAGTCATAACACATATTTAGCATGTTATTACAACTACAACACTTCCTCGCTTGTCTGTCTGTAGTATGTATTTAAAACTACACGACGGATTCTGATAAAGTTTTCTTTCATATATAATACTTGCCGGCAGCGTAATTAATCCCCACGGAAAAACGAATTACGGCTCTTTTTCATATTTATTGAAGAAAGAAAACAACATAACAATCTAACCTTCTTAAACAGGTTGCTATAAGTATAAGCAATGCTTTATTGTAGTTTATAAATCTTAAGCCTCTGTTTTGAAATTTAAAGTTTTGATGGATTGATACCTTTATATCATTTTATAGCCTGCAGTTACTACTGTAACGTTATAAATACGCTTTGATATTAAATGTCAAAATAATAATTATTCTATTCGGCAATTATGGTTTTAGTAACGAGAATTTTGAATTTATTTCTTTCCCACGGGTAGAAGTATGATTATTTTGTTTATTGGTATTACATTTTGTACTACAGTGATACACAGATCATCTGAAGGAAGCCTCAGTTCTTATCGGACGTGGCGATAGCGACCGTATTTTTACGTCCGTTAACGCTCTGCCGACCCTACAAGGGATAAAGACGTGTTATGTTTGTATATGTATTTAATTAAGTACGCTATTTTAATCCTTAAACATCATGATTTATGAAGGTAGTTATGAGAATAGGTAGACAGGTATCGCTATAAAGAACAGGTCTCACTTTCAAATCAAGTTTATTTCTTTGCATTCTGCACAACCTTGCTTTCAATATAGATTGCCGATAATAATGTACATTGGAATGTATTTAAATGTATTGAAATGTTAATCTTATCATCACGATTTGAAACGGATCAGCTAAGGTCAAATAGTTGTAAGTGTAGAGGTTTGAACTATAGCACAAGTATTCATACTGACGTAGGTACGAGTATATTGTTCATATAATGGTTGTTTGAGGTAGGCGAAATCTTCTTCTTTTCGTGTGGGACACTGAGTCGTCCAACGACCCAGTGAACCCTAGTGTCAGAATTTTTCAACCGCCTTCTACAAGTAGCAGAGTGGCGAAATAACAGAGTATCTAGCTACTTTGTAAATTGTACAATTTGTAAGGTCGAATGTAGGAATTTAAGGCTTAAGGTCTATTTTGGCCGAACTTGGCTTAGGAAGGACTCAGAGTGCCAGCTATAGTATGAGATAATATCAACATGTGTAAAAACCTTTCAATTGTCATAACCAAACATTCTGAAATTCTACGTTCAAAATGTACGCAGGTGTGTATCAACGTTTAAGTGGCTGGCAGAATCAATCGGATGTTGTTGAATGTCCGATTATGCAAAGTTGCGCAAGCGCAGATGTTGGTGACAGGTGCGCCGCCCACTGCAACAACTTTCCAATTTCGAATCGCATCGGAAATTGGCAACTTAAACACTCTTTTAATCAGCTGCATTTTTAGGAATCCGTAATCGCATAGACAAACACTTGCCTGTATGAACAAGCATGTATGTTCGCGAGAAAGCTCCGCCTTGATAACTTCTTTGGTTTTGTACGCACTGACATGAAATTCTTACAAAGAGATACACATCATATTCGTAAGTCATAAATTCATAATGAATAAAGATTGTAGCATGATTCTAGTCTGTTTTAGAAGCCATAGATTCAATAATTATGTAAAAACTTTATTGTGATAATTTTAATGAATACATTGTAGCAAAGAAAAAGTCTTTTAAAACGAAGCAAGATTTAAATAAGAATCCCATATAAATTTATTAGATAGTCTGGGTCTGCACAAACAGCGTTAACATAGCTTTTTAAAAGGCGATTAGTGTTTTGTGTGGTTCGTTTATTATAAAATATTTTGATGTTCATTAAATCCACCTACTACATAACTTTCTTTTTCCATCATCAATGCATGTACGTTTATCAATATTTCTTAATGGCTTTTATTGTTTTCTTTTGTATGTAATCATGAGAATCTGTATGTAAGTTGGTTTTAATTAAAATAACTAAAACTCAATATTGAATTCGAAAATAGTTCTTGAGTTGTTTAACCAGTTTTATTCACGTGTATTAATTGTTTGATTTCTTATTTTCCTTTGTTCTCGCTAAAAGCTTTCCATTTCGTTTAAATAATTACTGGTTTCAATATGATGTGATTGGGAACGTTATGGATCAGTCTCACTATTGTTTTATTGGTTTGTAGTAAAGCGTAATTGGCGATTGTCTATTGTCAGGTCTCAATGAGGACCCTTTCTCCGATTTAATCGTTTGGTGGTGAAGTCTCGCCAGTTTATTGAGACACCAGATCAAGGCACTGATCACAACCGACGTCCTTTGGTGCAAAAAAGGTATACTGCATCTACCATGATAGGCGTAATAGAGTAAAATAGATGACAACGCAAGTTGCTGCATTGCTACTACGTCAGCGTCGGTTTTTGGTATGGAAAAGTAATAGACTTATAATATACCCCAGTATATGAGTAATTCTATGGGAAAAGTTAAGTTTCCTTGCATTTGACAGCATTAATTAGGATGAGTGTAATTTATGTATGCGTATGTATTCTTCTTCTTTCATTCTTGTATTTAAAAATAGAAAATTTATTTCTATGTAATAAGTATTTAGTAGTGCTTCTGTGACGACCGATGTGGCGCAGTGGTAGTGCAACTGCCTCTGACGCAGAAGGTCCCGGGTTCGATTCTCGGTGGGTCACTCACATAGTTGATATTTATCACTTTGTGAATTTGTTCCCAGTCTGGTTAGGACATTGCGGGCTGAACCACCCGATTGTCCGTAAGTAAGATGGTTCCGTGTTTCGGATGACACGTTAAGCCGTAGGTCCCGGTTGCTGTCTATGATCACTTAGATGGCGGTCGTTACACAACCATGTCAGAAGCCTGCTACTTGTAGTAGGCGGTTGAAAAATTCTGACACTAGGGTTCATCGGGTCGTTGGACGACTCGGTGTCCCACACGAAAAGAAAGAAAGAAAGAAAGAAGAGTAGTGCTTCTAACTTTATCTACCATCTTTGGCAGAGGTCTTCACATATTGGTTGATGTCTACTCAATTCCGAATTGGCTGACAATTACCCGATTTGCTTCTGGATTGATTGGTTCAAATTTCGTTTGGTGCTCATTATTTATTTATTGGCTCCAGATATTGCTTCCTTGTACGAAGTCCTTTGGAAGACTAGTTGCCTTACTTTTCGGTTATAATATCATGTATGAAATATCCCTGAAAACTGATAGGAGACCATCATAGCGACCATGAACCTGAACATCTTTCCCCTAGGAACATATGTCAGGAAACGACCAAAAAATTTCGACCTCCTATACAAAATCCCGATCATCTGACTGCATTTAATATGGAAAACCAAAATTTTTTTTACGTTTCCTGACATATATTTCTAGGGGAAAGTTGTTCAGTTTCATGATCTGCTTGCACCCTATCAGTATTCGGTGTCCCTTACACCCCGTATTTATGTGACTCAAATAAGCATTCTTATTAACAAACTCAAAGTACTCAAACTGGAAAAACAAAAACTCTGAAGTGATAATAAATAAGTTATCAACTTTACAGAAAATAGTAGAGCTTTTTCCAACGTAAGCTCTGGACGCTTCCAAGTTAAATATTTTGTCGGGTGCAGACGGAAGTGGTCGATAATTGCTATGCAGTTGAACTGCAATTAGACGGAGTTTCCTCTGCCACTTCACTTTATTACATCAATGCAGCGATCATTTATTTTTACCACGATGCAGTTATTGCATTTTTATATTTTGTTCAAGCGTAGGCGGATCGCACACTTGACGCACGACGGAGCGCAAAAGTATCGCAGCGATCTGTTAGATCCATACTATAGTCTGTAAGTTTAGGTACTTATCTTTTTGTAAAAAAACTTTGTATTAAACTGACAGTTCTGAAGTGTCACTTTCATACAAAGTGTGTTTATAAAGATAAGTACCTATACTTACAGACTATAGAAACGACACTCCCCATACTAAAACTGCACTCGACGGACGACACTGCGATAGAGCTGCGATGACACCGTGATATTTCTAGTATGGATCTGACAGACCGCTGCGATGTTTTTGTGCTTTGCCGTGCGTCAAGTGTGCAAAGTATGGTAAATACTATTCAAACATAGAGGCAAATTTTTAGGCGTTAACTTTTGTGGCTGGTGAAGAAATGTATTTTGTGTATTTTGTTCAAGACACAGGTAACTGCTATTAGAATAAGTAATTCATAAATGTGCTCGAGAATTTATGAATAGTTATTCTGAGCACATATAGTACTTTACACCAGAAGTACTTATTTGTACATACTCAAGAAGAAAAGTTGTTGTTTACAACAACAACTGATAGTTTACTATCAATCACTTCATCATAGAATAATCTTGGCATACTTATTCGTATACAGTTCGTATACCTACCGCAGTGCACAATAAATATTCAACGTATATTCTTCATTTTTATGGCACTACAATCGTAAGTAATGTAATTCTTCTATTAAACTTTGATATTGTCTGCAGATGTATTGTATATGTAAATGTGAAGTTAGACATTCATCAATATTGCCCCATTATGATTGATAGAGCTATAAAACAAAAGTATATTTTGCCGTTACTTATTTGAATATAAAGAACGAAACGTAAGTACTCTAGAAATATTTTGTCGTATCTGGTTTTTTTTAATTATTTAGCCCGTAATAGGAAGTTTAGAAAAAAACAGCCATAAGAGTTCATTGGGTCGCTCGTAGACGCGATGTCTTCCATAATAGACCCGTCTTTGCTTGCGTCCAGATAGGTGTAGGCTTTCTAACGGTTATTATTTTGGCAGAATATAAATACGGAATTTATAACTACATATAGCTTAAACATATTATTATAACGGCATCCGCCCATAAACTACCAAAGTTCCAGTGTTAAGAAGATTTGTATAATTTGAATTTAACGGAAATTAGATCCAAGTTCAAGTTAGTAAGTGGATATTAGTTTGGGCAAAGTTTTAACTAAGTAAGTTTTCGCGAATTAGGAATATCTCACACATGGGATTTCACTTTAAGCACTTCCTATTTTCTACCCAATAGAGCTAAAGGTAGAGAAGAGGCTACAAACAGGATGAAGGTGTAATACCGTTACCCAACTGACCAATCAAACTACGCAACATTGAGAGACATTGAGAGACTTGGGTCAAGACAAGTCAGTGTGATTTTGTTGTGTGATGTAGTTATATTTTTCGGAATGTGTTACTAGTTCCAGGAAAGTAATTAAAACTTGAATAGGTCAAGCAGCAGCTAAGTCATGCAGCTTTATACCAGACTAGAGAGACTGTATATTATTAGTATACAACAAAATGCGAAAAAATTAGATAAGAATTAAGTTTAGTTATGCTTTGTTTATTAATTTGCATGAGTGTAGCAGCTTGTATCTTCCATTCCATCAAGCTTTTACGAAGTTTAGGCAAAATATGCATAAACTTAGCTTTAAACTAAAAAGAAAAATCTTGCAAAATTGTAAGTAGGCATAATTTATTTCCAATGCTTTTCATACCCAAGCCCTCAGTTGAAATAGTTTTAATGTCTTTACAATATAAGATTATAGCTAAACACTGATTATAAATTCAAATTTGCCGTGTGATGCCGGCTTAGAATAGCATCACCTCACATCCTTCCCGTGGGTGTCGTAAGAGGCGACTAAGAAATTTGAGGGTATTAGTGTATTACAATTTTGTGATACACATGTTTTCTGAAACAACCTTGGAAAACAATCCTCAAAAATGTCAGACGTGGCGATAGCGACCGTACTCTTACGGCCGTTAACGCTCTGCCTACCCCGCAAGGGATAAAGGCGTGATGTATGTATCTATGTACAAATAAATGAAAAATCTACATATACTCGTACATACACGTCGAGTCATACTTGCACTTGACTAATACTTTTTTATCATAGTTTTCACTTGCGCTGCGGTAACATTTTTTCATTTGCTAATGGACTGCATCACACACACACATACACTTAAATAATTTTGTGAAAACATTTTTGTCGCTCGACTAGGTTTGAAAACACATAGTCTATTTTTTAAAATTCTGAAATAGTGAGTCAGCAATCGTGAAATTTCCCTAGTGGTGCCGAAGTAAAATGGCGTCACTATGCCACTTGTGATTTCAAATCACCAATCATGTGATCTTATGGAATGTTTAAAGGATCATTTTTGTACAGGGAATATACAGCAGAGTTCCCTGTGAGTGCAACATATTCCACATTGCATTCGGCAATGCTCGAGTATGGCAGTACTACGCAATAGTGGAAGGTCCATGCCCAGTAGTGGGATGTAAGCGCCAGTTCTGAAATTTTTGTTAAAGCCGGTAACAAAATCACTCTACAAAAAGTTATTCATTTTATTTTGTTTGGGTAGCTTACCGCCTTAAAAAACATTTTTAACTTAAAATATGCCGTGTAATGCCGGCTTAGAATAGCATAACCCCATTTCTTTTTCGTGGGTGTCGTAGAAGCCGACTAAGGGACTCGAGGGTTTCATGTGTATTGCAAGTTTAGCCGACAGACTGACAACCTTATGACAATAGTGATGTGATACACGACTTATCTGAAACGACCCTCAAATATTGTCAAACGTGGCGATAACGACCATAATTTTACGGTCGTTAAAGCTCTGCCTACCCCGCCAGGGAAATAGGCGTGACTTATGTGTATAAATAATGCCAATTACAAGCTTCCACATATACTCTATCAGGATATGTTTGTTATCTTTGGGTTCTGTCTTTACGTTCAGAATTTGTAGCCCCGAGCTTTGTAATACAGTGCAAGATATCGGTTGCCGATTTCCATTTCACTGTAGTTGGCAAAGTACTATTGACAGCAGGTCAGATTACCCATTGTAGGATTAACAGGTACATACTATATAGTTTCTCATTCAGATGCTAGGATAAGCTAGCATGGATAAGGTATCAGAAAGTCGAAACTATACAGAGTAAATGACTTATCTCGCGCACGAGAAGACTTCATAAGTGTGTGAAGACTTCAAATCATTTTTTTTTGACATTAAGGTGTAGAGAAAATCGAAGTAGCGGTGCGCATCATAACTGGGCTGGTGCGGAAAATCTTTGAACTCAACAGTACTATTTTAATTGGCAGTTGGCACTTCATTTTCAGTTTGTTACTTTACATTGTAATTAAAACTGAATGCTTTCACTGTGTAGCTTAGCATATCTGTAGGCGACTTTTGATTTGAGGTAGAACTGTATGCACGTAAAGTTTAAAATCTGATCTCTAAATGGGTAAGTCAAGCTGGAGCCGACAGTACCTACGTTTCATCTGCAAACAAAACGATATCTAGAACAAAGTCGTCTGTACAGTCAATATCGGCTCCTGAGGGATGGAGTCAGGTGTACTGTGACGTCAGGCTTTGCGGCATATTCCAGTAGTTTGTACCTAGCTTGTATGTATTAATTTGTACTACTACGACCTGAAGAGAGGTGGTTTGATCGGTGCTTAATTTAAGGATCGGTGACCGCCTCACCGACCTAAAAACACGTAATGGTCACTAATTTAACCCGCGCAGGTTGTGGCGAGAAAATGTAACACGGACTATGTGGCAGGGTATGACATATCCGAATTTTAAATTGCCTATATTTTATTTAATAAATACCAAATAACATATTGTTTTAATATTAATAGCTAGTGGGATATATTAGTATTATAATAAATAAATGTTAAATAATATATTACTATATCTTTATATTTAAATATAGAAATAACAAGTCCGGGTCATTTTAGGCACTGATTAATAGGCGCTTCACTTACAAGCTTAAAAAAAATAGAAAAAAATGAAATCTTAAAAAACTCCAAAAATAAACAGAAACGAACATAAAATAAGATATAAAAAAGAACCTCACATGGTTGCAAAAAAATATAACACCTTATTAATATGAATCAGTATCACGTATTTACGTAACCGAAAGCACTTTGTACACGATTATCTCCGACGCTGGTTGTTGTCACACTACAATCACGTAAATAGCCTATTTCACACACCTTTAGTTGCAGCTACATGGAGCGACAAGAAAAAATTACGGTAGTTTACAAAAATATTTGCAGATAAGCAACAGTCTGGGTATGACATACCCTGCCACATTCTTGGCGGGTTAAGCATTCTCAATATAAGTCTACACATACAGACATTCACACATAATAAAATCACGCCTTTGCGGGGTACACAATTTTAATCTAGGAATTAAACATAACTTGGGTACAACGACTATTTAAAATTACTTAAATATACAAAACGAAGGAATTGCTGTTTAAATTTGACCAACAACTATGAATGAAACTAAAAAGTTAGCACAATTTTATATTGATTCATCTATGTGAACAAAAAAATTATAAAACTTACTTGTGTTCGACTAAAAATCTCTTATGTACTATATTTTCTGTTTATTTATTCTGAAATACTCTAAAGGTCACTTACATGATGACTCTTCTATTCACGTACAGATGGCGCTTGACAAAAACTAGACAACATAAGTATTCTAGCGGTTTCCAAGCTCACTCTGAACGGGATAGCCCTAATGCTTCTCCTTAATAGTGGTCTTCAGATGAGGTATTTAACGGTGATAGTTTTTCACAAGTATACGGTATGCATATGCTCAGAGAAAGGATTATGCCTAGGCATCCTCTAGAGGAACCCAACGAATAGCCAATGAGAAACCAAGTTAGGTACATCAAATCTGATGAACATACTATTGAACAAAGGCAATATTCTCGCTATACCTAGTTATTTTCGCATTTGAAATGGCTCATATTAATTTATAGCTAAAGTAAAATTTTCTGAGTCTTACCTTGAAAACGAAATTAAAAATTATCTTCTTACAAAATTCGCTAGACAGGCGTTCAAAGTCCGTCTAGCTTTTTGAGGTAGGTAAGGCCCCTTATTTATTCGTGATTTTGCATTTTGTACCTACAATGTGCTTCAACTATAAGATTGGGCATTGTTTTCTGGCTTCAAAAACTATACCTGCAAGGTCCCTTCTATACACAAACATTGTCTAAGACTTACGCTTGAGAAAGCTAAGCTCATCAGTTGCAAATGAAAGGCGTGAGAAATTGAGAAGGGCAGGTGATTACGTAAATTGTGAATCTAGTTGTGAACTTATCTGCGCATATTTATTGCAACTCGATCAGCTAGTTTTAATATCGGTGATGCTAATGATACGAAGTAATTTACCTGGATGTTATACGGAATATGTATGCATTTTGAAAAGGTGCAAATCTCTCTAACAAATAACTTTAAACCCTTTTTGAAAATGTTTTTGACTCTTGTAAGGATAACTTGTATCAAACAGTGTGCTTTGATTAAAGTAAAAATAAAATAAATTTCAGTAGATAGGTATATTATATTTTTCGATAGCAGCTACAGACATAGGTAGGTTCAGGTACAAAGTAACATCCATGCGTAGTTACAACATCGGTTCCCTAAGGACTGCTGACGTCACGAGGTGAGCTTGTTCACCGGGAAACAGGGAACGGCAGTAACAGGTAACAGCAGTAACAGGTAACAGCTCGGAACTCGCTACACGGGGGATTTCAAACTCTTATGCGGGTACTCGTACTTTGTAGCAAAACTGTTTTGTTATTTTTACCTGCCAGCATGTAGGAGGAACGTTCGTGGAGTAAAGAAGGATTATGTTTTGTAGAAGATGGAAAAATATACGGTCCATCCAGATCTACTTTAAGAGTTTAGGTGCCGAACGAAAACATAATAGGGCACATGATGATTCGATTAGTGATGGTGTGAAACCGTTTTCGGAGCAGAGATCCGGTTGATAGTGTTATTAACGTGGGAAAAGAAGTGTAAGTACTATTGAATATATGAAAAATATCACATTCGATACGCCTTGACTAACTGGGAAAAATTAGTACATTAACCCTTTAAGTCTAAACTATTCTAGTGGTGCCAGCGCTGCTGGCGAAAAAGATATGAATTACCTAAAATACTGTCATTGAAAAGTCGTAAATATCTTATTCTATCTCACGGTGAAACATGTCCAACCCGACGAAAGCGAAGACAACACAAAATAATAAAAGAAAATAGGACGGCACTGTGTCCATGGCAAATGAAGTACAAAAATCCGCGAGCAATCCAAGATTCCCAACTGGTATGGTATATATAGCGAGCGGCATAAAATTTATTGCCGCAATAAAATGTGGGATGCTTCCGCGGCGGCGCCTTGCTAAAAGCACCGAGCAAGGATTGTTTAAGGTAAGTATTGCTATTGTACATACTATAGACACTATAGTTATGTACAAAGTGGGTCATGTATTTTGTACAAGATATACTAGTGCGATCTATCTTTTTGTAATGTTCTGAAGTTGCTGTAGTTTATTGGTTTTATTCTAGACCAGTTTTACTTTGAAAAGAATACACATAAGTACCTACTAAGGTGATTGGGATACCAAGTTCTTACACGGAAAAAGTACGTATACTGGTATACTTCCCTAATTAATTAAAGTTACAAGTATTATTAGCAAATCCAGGGCACAGAAATATCTACAAAAGGTGATACACGGTTCATTAATTTAAGGAAGTGTCGAGTAATAAGGTTATCGTAGAATTTGGGATCTTATTAATATATCATCAAATGTTTTTCATGCCAGTTGTCATATCCCAATTATTACTTGTGTGGAAAGCAGGATAATTTTGATACTACTGCATGACGTCAAAGACCTTTTACACGAGTTTCATACTCGTATCTCATACAAAATGAACTAAGTTCATACAGGCATTTGGTAAGTTTCTCATCATTCTCCTTGCTTTACCCCATTCTCTGTCTGGTTTGACGTGGAACCAAGTTTTTACACAGAGCGACTGCCATCTGAACTCTGCAACCCGAAGACTAACCTGGCATCGTCGCTTTGGAATATGATCTGATTTCAAATTTTATTTGAATGTGGGTTTTATCACGAAGTAAAAATCCTTTACTGAATTGAGTTAAACAAACGATAATGTAAGCATACCTAAATCTGAGTATTTTCTATCTTTTCAACTAAACCTACAATTTCAAGTACTTTTGCGGTTCATAATAATGGGTTAGGTTAAAAGAAACAATTATTACGTAAATGGGAGACAATCTCCTGGCAATTTTCCTTGAATGTTGAAACTGTGGTTTTAAACTCATTTAGACTATTATAAATGCAAACATCCATGTCATGGACACGTAGCGATAAATATGTTAATTTTAAATTAATCAATTTATTGTAGAAAAGAACCCGCTGATTAATATTGCAACCAATAACGAGGATCAAATACTGGTTATTATTTTCAATAATTTTATGAAGGACCACTGCAAATCCACCAAATAACATCAATATTGTAGTCAGTCGTTTTGAAGAAGGAAAACATCATGTCGTACATCCTCATATCATAATCAAAGTGGATCGTAGGGGTGAACCACAACCCGAATACAAAAATACTAGTTGTAAGCAATGTTGCCCTGGTACCATCAATGTAGTCCTGACGTCACAGATACTAGTTCAAGTTACAAGTAGTACTCGGCATTGTTTGGCGGTACTGCCGGTGCCCTCATACTACCCACACCTCCACACTAGCTTCACCCGGTTTCTTATAGAAAACGTCATACGCCAAGTCCCTTATGTATCTGATCTGTGGGTGAAACTAATAATGATAATGATACTAGATAGTAATTAGTGATAACAACCCCGTTATTTCGGTAATGATTAAGACAAATGAGGGTTAACGTTGATGATAATGTCAATGATTGTTATGACAGCTGAAATCGTTGGTATTGTACCTATTGTGTTACTGAAATAACTAGTTTGTTACAATTTTTTTTCACATTTTCAAATAGGAAAATAAATTCTCTCCTTTGTTTTTAAACTGATAGGCTTTTCAGGTACGCTGTCCAGAATATTGTGGCGCCACCTATGCAATTTTTGTACGACTTTGTACAATGTGTTGTCCACAATAGAGGCACATATTATACAGGGCAAAATCACCTGTAAATTAGATTGGTCGGATTCTGATGGTGCATTTTGTATGGCACATATGCTCTTTTTTCAGTTTCTTCCGACTTATGTCGAACAGACATGTGTAGGCAAGATTTTTTAGTTTCGGGGGTCGTTTCGCGCTGAGTGATTCCCCATTAGACACGCACTCTGTAAATTATTTCTATTCTTTCACTAATGGGAAATTTTTAATCTGGTCGGTTATTTCCCAGTATTGTGGCTCATCGATTTTCACAAATATTTCCAAAATTAACATCAAACATGTGTACCCCGTAGGGATCGAAGACTCGGCGTAGAAGGCAGGGGTGCTATCCGCTACGACATCGGGACAGTTCAGGCAAGTGTTGCTTTTAGCCCAAAAAAATCTCATTCAAAATGTCATCGGTACAAGCAAGGTGGCGTATTTGAAAGCAACCTTACTTTATCTTGAATCTCCGTAATGCATTAAATCTCTCTACGTCTACTCGTCTTATACCTAGTTGTTTACCATAATGTCTCCAAACAATTTATTTCCTCATACATTTTAATATCTCGAGCCGTCGTTAAGGCAAGTTAAGGTAAAATTTGTACATCAGCCCGCCTTAATGGCTTCAACGAGGAAGCTCTAAACGTGTCTAATTTTGACAAAAGCACTCCTTAATTCGGTGTTGCCAGCTTAAAGCCAAACATAATTGCAACAATATGAAGAATATCTGGTGGACCATGTTATTTTACACTTTAATAGATGGCGCTATTCCTGAAAAATAACTTCCAATAAACGTGGATTTTATACTTATTATATAGATAAAAAAATCCTATTGCAAGATTGGACCTGCGACTTTTGCTATAAGTATTGACGATGATTTATCTGGGCTACCGCAGCCCAACCAATGACTGAGACATAATGCAAATGTTTTTATAACGCGTGGCATTAGTTGGCATGGTTTTACAACTAAATTTATATCCTGCTGATTTATACATTCTTTGCGAATTGAATGTACCCAAAGTTTGGGCATCTGGCAGCACTTGATTGTTGTAAGAACAGAACTAATTTAGATTTTCTATAAATTTGTAAATGTGTTTATGTTTGATCATTAGAGGCTCCTTGAGCATATGAGCTGCCCCCAAAACTCAAAAAGTCATAATTCGAAAAACACTCAATTTATCGAAAATCCACTGTTGAAATATAGATACTGAAGCTTGTCAAACTAAAATGTTGTGTAAACCTACAACAAAATTGTAAGTCATCGGGTTAGATTAGATCATAGTTGAGTTCCAAGCAGAAAGTTATGTAAAATTATCATAAATTATTACAGAGGCGTTGACACTCAAGTATTCAACTTCGCAGTACACAAAGTTGTTGCAACCCCGATTGTATTTCCATAGTAAATATAATATCTGCAGCAAGTTAACCCTGTCCTCGATTCTGAAGGGACATTTCGTCAGCTAATCGACAACTACCCTTGTCAAGTCCTTAATGAGGTAGGAAACTAAGGAATTAATGGCGCCACTCTCGACTGTGTCTTTTTTCTCTGATTGGTCACAAATGTGTCAATGTCAAAGTTTATTTACTTCTCATTGGGCGTTTAGGTACAGTCGCGCCTATTGCCATCTACTATAAGCTTTGAGTTTTCCTACACATGGAACATTAGGAAAACAGAAGAAATCTACCACCGTCGTCTCACTGCTGAAATGACGTTGTATTATTTGATCTTTTGAAGGAGAAAAAAATAGTAATTTGAATGTACGGCTTATAAGAGCAGACTTTATTTTAAGAAGGTTTAAGGCTCGAGAGTAGCATGTTCTTACCATTAAAGTATCACACAAAAGTGGTAGCTGGCAACCTGTCACTTTATTGAAACGAGTCACAATTTCTGATATAAGTATCAATGTCAGACGTATCGAGATCGGCTCATAATATTTTGCTCTCTTTGTAAGGGTGAAATGTTGCATCTAGCTATCCGTAAAAAATATTTCAATCTTTTGGCAAGACTATCAAACGTAACCTATACATTTAGAATAGAATAGAATAGAAACCATTTATTCCAAAAAACAGTGTATGCAAACATTTGGAGAGACAGAGAAAGAAAACACTAACTACCAAAGAAGTATATATTTAGGTTACTTAACACAAATAATTCAGGAAGGTGCCCGATAGAATTGCAATCATTAAGTATCTACAGAACTTTATGGGAATACGTACAAATTCAGTTCAGTTCTTGCAGCATCTTGCAAGTAAATTCATAGTTACTTTAGATAATACAGACTGCAACTCTAGTAACTCTATTCGAGTGTAATTTAATATGTGATGAAGCTAGAGTTACAGACTCAAGTTAGTTTTACAGGGGATAGAAGTGGAAATTATTAGAAGTGGTTATGGCATGATGATAAGACAAGTCTGTTAGGTTTGACTAGAGCGTCTGATGCGCTTGCATCATTTCGTTTCTCAGTCCATAGGACCATCCCCATTCTCTCTACATATCTATCGTTATAAAATAAATGCATTTTAGTCAATAAATGTACTAAATTTAGTTTATCTACAAAACTCTAAATTTTAGTTTATTGTAACTGTATTTGTATTCGGGGAAAAGTTACAGGAAGTAAAACTTTTTTTGCCCACACACTTGCCTTGAAAACTTTTATTACGTTCCAGGGTACTTCATAAATCTATTGACCTAAATTGTATTTTATCGTGACCAAAGTTACCCAAACGATTTCACCTACTTTTTTTTTCAATATTTAGCTAGTACACACAAATGTAAAACATATCAAAGAGTAAGTTTCAGTTACTTGTTATAATATACCTATTTACAATTTATTTATTTTCTCTCTCTCTTCGTGTGGGACACTGAGTCATCCAATGACCCAAAGGAGCCTCAATGTCAGAATTTTTCAACCGCGCTCTATATTTACTAGTATGTTGTTGTCACTTCTACATATTATTTGTTTCTTTTCTGTGGCTGGTTTCAACTTCAATGTACCGTTCTTAATGTAACTTAACTTTCCTTGGTTTCCGGGTTAATACCGTTTCTTGGGGCATCCAGTCTATAAATTTTTATACCTTCGTTACCCGGCAGTAAATTTTTGAACGGCAAAATTTAGTTGGTTCTTTCTTACCACCTACAAAGTTGTGTAATTAGTTTAGGCAGTTTGAGAATCTATTGCGTCTGGGATTAACCTTAGGGGAATTTTCATAAATAACCTTTAGTAATTTTCTTTACATTTTAGATCTTGTAGACTAGCTTCATAAAAACTGAAAAAAAATGCTATTTAGGTTGTACTTTGTACCGTAGTAATTTTAATAATTTATAGTATATCAAAGAGGTTCAATTTTGATAGAGCCATAAAATCAGCAATAGTATGAAATACATTGTGATTTATGATGCCTTTTACTGAATGTAAAATTTGATGTGATTGATTTTTTTACTTGCTTGCGAAAAAGTAAAATCTACGTTATTCAGTCTAGTCAGTTGCTTTTATTTTTTTTCTATGGGAAAAGTGCGGCAACTAATATTATAGCGACTGCATTCGACTGGTTCACACACAAATCACGCCTCTAAACATGGTGGGGTAGGCAGAACAGACAGTATAATTACGGTCGTTATCTTATCACCTCAATGTTTGAGGGTCGTTTCAGGTAAGTCGTGTATCACTATAATGACAGGTTTTCATCAAGTCGCCTAAAATTGCAATACACATGAAACCCTCAAATCCCTTGGTCGGCTTCTATGCCACCCACTGGAAAGAAATGGGGTGATGCTATTCCAAGCCCGCATCACACGACTGGTTCACCTTTTACAATATATTTTTTTTACATTTTTAGACACTTATTTGCCCTTATCGACTTACTATATTGAACTCTGCAATCTTACTCCAGCTAATGACCCTTGCTCTATAAAGGTATATGAATTTATCAATGTCCTTTAGAAAAACTACTACTCGTATAGATTGCGACC
Source organism: Keiferia lycopersicella (assembly GCA_029255805.1). Lineage (NCBI taxonomy): Eukaryota > Metazoa > Arthropoda > Insecta > Lepidoptera > Gelechiidae > Keiferia > Keiferia lycopersicella. The sequence goes on from JARACZ010000010.1 coordinate 4,563,333, forward strand.
ATTTCTATACTTCACTTCGCTCTACTTGTGCAAGTAATTACTTATTCTTAAGTACTTTTGTAATTTAGGGATTGAATGTATTGCATATATAATTTTTTCATTTATATTATTAGTAGTATTTAATAGACATAGGTAATCTATTACGCGAGTAACTCTAGCTAAAAAAAATAGTTAAACCGTTAATTTTTAATTATTACGTAATTAGAGATTTTGTTTCACTATTTCCTTACTACATACATGCATATATCACGCCTTTGTCCCTTGTGGGGTAGGCAGAGCGTTAACGGCCGTAAGAATAGATATGGACGCTTTCGCCATATCTAACAAATGTTGAGGGCCGTTTCAGATAATTGGTGTATGACTCTGGTGACAAGTTATCTGTCGCCTAAAAACTGCGATAAACATTAAACCCTCGAGTCCCTTAGTCTTATTTTTTAACAACATGATTTTACTAATATGAGTTATTCTTTATTCCAGTTCTAACTAAATGATTTGTATACTAATAATATGAGTTCTCCTTTATTCCAGGTAAGTACTTACAACTTCAACATTCACACAAAACCAAAATTGCCAACAGCTGTAACTGTAAGTACCTGAAGTGCTACTAACTACGAACTACTAGTATAACAATGGCGGCCACGCAAATTTCACCCCAACAGCTCTAATTACGCTCCATAGATAATATACGTAATATGTGTGTAATCTGTAGCTCGCGATAGAGTTGAGTATTGAAGTCACGTACAAACCTGCAGGAGATAAGCTGGTAAGCTACTTGGGTTGCAGTTACTGGCCAGTACGAACTGCCCCTGGGAATTTGCTAATTAAAAAAAGAATTTGAGATGAATTTCGTGCTAGTTCTGTACGTTTTTGAAATTGGAATCGGAGTTTGTTTAGGATTTCTATATAAAATTAAGCTTATTATTACAACATGCCAGGAATCGTTTATGATGTAATTTAGATATTTGGTAAAGAGTGCTGGGTAGAGATAGAATGGCGAAAACAGGAGATTGTGTCTACGTCCAGCAGTGGACTGCTAGACACATGTAAAAATTTTGGTAGATACCTATTCATGAAAAAAAAAACATTCTTATGTCACAAATAATATATTATTTTCATTATATAAACAACTTCTTATCCTAATCGTTTTCAATTTCATAGTCTGTACTAGCTGCGGGCGTATTGTGTCATCATGAGAAAATCTTTTTACTTTGGTTCGTAAAAAGCATAGTTTAGTAGCCTTTGTATGTTAATTCGCTCGTTTTATCTAACACTGTTCTGTGTGTAATTATAAAACTTAAATACGTGTTTACAATTTAAACGGTTGTTTCTCGTTTGTGAATAAAAAGGTGGTACTAGAGAGTTCTTCACTCTTGTTATGGGAGTAAAGTTCGTCGGGTCATCTGATGACTCGGCGTCACATATTAAGTTGGGATAAAAGACAGCACGTTTGATACACCTAAAGACAACTCGCGTATAAATACGACCTGGCTTGGCAAAACTCTTGCACCAGGATTCATCGGGTCGTTGAACGACTCGGTGTCCCACTCGAAAAAGAAATTAGAAGAAACCAACGGAGTCTTCGTTTTGCCTTCCTCTACTTCTAGAGATGGTTTAAAGAGTTAATGAAGGATCTACTTTCCACTACTACCACTGCTACAGTCAGAACAATCCACTGCTGGACGTGGGTCTCCCCCGATTGGGGGTACCGACATACTCACCACGCTAGGTAGACAGATTGGCGAGCGCAGTACAAGGTTTTGTAGATATTCATGAGATGTTTCCAGGAAACGCGGCTGCCTGTTCTCCAAATTCATCTCTTACCCATTATATTCTGTCCACTGCCCATCTGATTTTAACCTAGTCTTTTAAGATGACTTAGATGACGATCGTTACACGACCAAGTTAGAGGCCTGCTACTGGTTAATGGGCAGTTGAAAAACTCTGTCACTAGTGTCATCTGGTCTTTGGCCGACTTGGTGTCTCACATGAAAAGAAGATAACGGAGCTTGGTTAACCAGCCCTTCATATGAGTTAAGAATATACTGCTTGGCCCTAATCAGCGTTCGTCAAAGTAGACCCTCAAATGCTTTATTCAACACCTGTTTCTGTGCCGAAAACTTTCCGGGCCCAAACAAACTGCTCCAACTATTCATGTCTCGTCATCAACTTGGTCGGCGACGGGGGCGAATGTATCGTGGCATCCATTGCTGCGTTGTTGCTTAGAAATATGATCAGAGAACTGCATTTTCGTGAAATTTGCGTGGTATTTCGAAAATGATTCATAATCTGCCACCTAAAAGTCAAATCGGGCCTGAAGAAATGCAAAAGTTTAATAACTTTTATTCGAAAGTACTAAGTACATTTCAAAATGCTTTTTACTAATGAGAAAATTTCCAAAAACGTCCGAATTCATTGGAAAAAATTGAGTTGTCTGCAAAAGTGTATCACTTATATGATTTTTGTTTTTTATGTATGTCGATTGACTGGTAGCGACTAGATGGCGAAAGCGGGAGATGGTGCCTTGTAGTGGCGTACCCTAGGGGAGATTTACGTCCAGCAGTAGGCTGATATGATGATTATGATGAGCGATTGGCACGTGTTTCCTCTCCAGTCATCAAAATGTTTGTTTTTTTTGGCGTCGCGAAATATAGAACCGAAGCGAAGTGTACGAAGATTCATACTAAAATGTCTCTTGAGGTTTACTTATCACACATACCTTCAATCTAGTGATATTCAAAATCGGACATTGCTGGAGGGAGAAAAGATTCCAAAAGCAATGTAAAACAAAATATCTGTGCGCTACTAAACGTTACGGACCATAGTTTGCGGAAAATTCGGTAGTATACTCGCTTACAGAGTTTCGCTCCCGTGCCATGTTACTAATTGTTTTTCTCTACTGTGTCGGCAAATTGAATAATGTATTAGTTAGTTTATTTCCCTGTCACTAGGGGTCGCTTTTGACATGCTATACCTAAGTGGGTTAAAGTTATCCGTAATGATACGCTGGACTTCATAGTTTAGGTTTCGTTAGAGTAAAAGTACCCTATTTTCTATTGGGAACTATTTTGGTATAAAGTATGATAGAAATTACTATACTTATTTACTTTTATACTTTCTGTAGATATTGGGTAATGCATGAAGCTAAATTGATAAAATAATTACTTTATTGCTATGAAAAGTACGTGGCTGCAACTTGAATTCATATACAGATTGTTAAATGGCTTGATAATCAGTATCCCCTGAGAAATTGCGCGAAAAACGTCAAGTTTTTCTTCAAACAGAAAGCAATACGAGTACAACCAGTCGTGCAAGTACTACAACCATAGAAATACACTAGCACAGTGCGACAGTAACTCGTATGCTAGTAGAAAGCCACTCACGCTCTCGGTTGGAGATAAGCAGGTGTGTGATTCAAAATAACAAATATTTCCTTTGAGTAGGTATCAGTGCCTGTTATGAGTTGCTTTGCTATTGCAGAATCTACATTGTGCACATTATCACATAATTACCCTATGTACATATCACCGTATGCCGTGTGATGCCGGCTTAGAATAGCATCACCCCACATCCTTCCCCGTCGTAAGAGGCGACTACGGGACTCGAGAGTAATGGTGTATTACAATTTTTAGGCGACAGGCTGACAACCTGCCACTATAGTGATACACATGTTTATTGAAACAACCTTGGAAAACAATACTCAAAAATGTCAGACGTGGCGATAGTGACCGTATTCTTACGGCTGCTAATGCTCTGCCTACCCTGCAAGAGATAAAGGCGTGATATATGTATGAATGTAAAATACCACAGCTGAATGTAGACTTCTCCAAGGGTACGTCACAAGACATGATCTATTGTTTTTGCCATCTATTCGCTAGCAGCCGCTCTTTTTAAATCATTGGTCCATCTGACCGAAGAGTGCACAACGCTATGCGTACCGATGCCGAGGCGCGAAAAAAAAAACTCTACGTGAAGAATAAATGAAAAAAATATATTTTTTTTGTTAGCTACCGGTTATCCCTGACAAATAATAAATAAATAAAAAAATATCTTGGACAATTCACACAGCGCCATCTAACCCCAAACTAAGCAAAGCTTGTGCTATGGGAACTAGATAGCTGATACTAACACATATATACTTTTTTTTGTAAATAAATACATATTATACATAGAAAACACCCAGACTCAACACAAATATTTGAAAATTGACTTAACAAATATTTGTGTTCGGTGGGGATCGAACCTACGACCCTCGGCGTAGAAGGCAGGCATACTATCCGCTACGCCATCGGCACAGTCGAAATAAAGGTAGGCTGTATATCATTCCCACTAAAGTGTGGAATACTGGGATAAAGCAGACAGGTTCCTGTCAATGTTTGAATTATCCATGAAAAAATATAGACTACAAAATTGGTAAAGTTGTAACTATGGCGACTTTTTTGTGTGTAACCAATACTCACACCTGCAATACTAGACAACATTTTTGTCAGTACACACACCTCGTAGTGTGTTTCTACTCATGATTCTGAACAACTTTTACTTTACGATATGTCCGATGGCCCAAAAATAAAAGTTGTTCAGAACAATGAGTAGAAACACCCTAAAGTGTGTGTACTGAACTGACTAAAAAATAAGCTTGTATACTTATCAAGCAAACTGTCATCTCTGCACTCACTCTCACTGTCTAGTCGACTGACACGGGAAAGTGCTACTGGATACTGGATAATTATTTTGTAAAACTCGCTACTACATGCACGTTTACGATCATGTACGATGTACTAAGCATGCAGTTTATACACCTATTCAGAGTTTGAGTGGGTTTTATGCTAGTAAGGGGTAGTTTGAAATGGACCGACGGCATTTAGATGTTACAAGGCTAGTTTACCTAACACGTTCTATTCTATATCAATATCTAGGTATCCTTACATGCTTTCTTTTATCTCTCTCTTTCTCCTTTCGTGTGGGTCAGCAAGTCGTCTGTGTAGTGTAGCCTTCTACAAGTAGCAGGCTTCTGACATGGTCGGGTATCGACCGCCGCGCCGTCTGTGTAATCATAAACAGCAACTGGGACCACCACGGCTTAACGTGCTATCCGAAACACGGAACCATCTTTCTTAATCGGGTGGTTCAGCCCCCAAATGTCCTTACCAGACGGGGAACAAATTCACAAAGTGATAAATATCAACTTATCAACTAGGTAGTGTTTTTTTGTAGTTGTATTTGATAGATGGAGAAAAATTTAAAGATTAAGATTTCTTAGAATAACGAATTGGGTTATTTTACTGCTAACAATAATCTTATACCTAAATAAAGTATTATTGTTTTGTATCATTCACCGATTCAACACTAGAAATGAAATCCTTGAAAGTGCATTAGCAAAAAAGTTATACGAGGTCTGCTACTTGTAGTAGGTGGTTGAAAAACTCTGACACCACGGTTCATCGGGTCGTTGGACAGTCCTCGCTGTCCAACACGAAAAGAAAAGATTATAGGATGAAACTAGACAACCCAAATCTTAAAATAGGATGAAAATACTATTGAATATAAATAACAAAAGGATGCGGAAAGAGATACGCCTGTTCAACTCGGAACCGCACTACCAAATATTTCAGCTCTGTTTATCAAAAAACAATGCAAACACACAGACCGCTTGGCCAGTGTGGACATTTTCTAGATAGAGCTGATTTATTATCCCTGTCGCGTGCTGTGTCTAGGGACAATTTGCAGTAATTTATGTATGGAAAGCACGAGATCAGGTAGCATTTGTTTTATGGTTTTATAATTGGGCGTTTAATGTTTATTGGAGTTATAATGGTTGTGGGAGGACGTGAAATATTATTTTGTCATGGGATAGCTCCATGGCAGAGTTTAAGTAAAAAAAGCTACAATTTTGATAGCATTTGCTGAAGTGGCGTTCATTAGCTATAGTTTATTTTATTATAGTCGAAACTTTTTGAATCGTCCAATAGACGAGATTGCTATAAGCTACCATACAAAATGAGAGTCTGTTACAGACAGCCATCACTTGTTCCGTTTTGTACCTAGAAGGTACAATACAACTAAATATATACCTAGGAGGTTTGTCACCTCCTTTCGTCATTATTTCGGATCCGGCAATTCACCGGAAAAACATGCGACGCGTGCAAATTCCGCCCATTTGTGCTGTATAGTTTTTTATATAACTACAGCCAGGTTTCGTGTCATATTGAAACGCTCTGACTTTTCCCAAAATTCAAAATAAGAACGAGGCGGCTTAAAGGGCTTTGTTTGTTCTGTAGAATGGACAAATACAATTTAAAAAATCTACCTTTAAAACCGAAATCGTACGTCAGCTAAAACCAATGAAATGAAAAGCCGTTCTTGGCCAGCGGCGTGTAACCCTTTTCAGTACTTTCATTATTTAATAGGTACAAATGACCACGGCTGAGGGGGACCCGAAATTCGCTTTCAAAGGTGAATTCAGGACTAAGGGTTATCAAGGGTTGCAATTATTAGCATCACATCCGGGTCCTGATTCTATTAAGTACTTGGATTAATGTTTTTTGAATAATTAACGACGACTATAAGGGATGAATCCAAGGAATGGGCAGCACACCTTGCACTGAGCTTGCTAGAGAGATGAGTATGGCAAATAGAACTGTCCCCTAGCTCCTCCAATACAAGGTCTTATTGGACAGTGGACTGGTAGAGTCCGCACTGCGAAAGAAATCCTGCGGAAAAGTTTAAATCACCCTTATATACGTCAGATTAAGGGTCATTAAGACGTTTTTCGCGGCGCGAACTCTAGCTGTTCAATTTAAAGAAAGTAAAAATACTTTTATATCACACGCTTTAAATTATTGAAGTTTAATGGAATTGGGTCCCAGCCCCTCCCACTGCCCTTAATTACTGTATTGGGGGCTAAAATTCTGACTTTGTAACTTTACCTTTCGGTTTGATAATGTGGGATCGAAATACGTTTTGGGAAAAAAAAATGATCTGGGATTTGAAATTATTTTAGCAAAAGGTAAGAAAAATGGCTTTGTCCTTTATGAGGGTGCGTTTTAGGGATTTTTCGGTAGGTACCTCAAAGGCGCTTTCATGTCATTACAATACGTAAAAGAATGCTATTGGTCATGTAGGTAGATACTAAGCTCGAATTTTACCAAAATATAGGTAAACCTACTTTTTACGTGCGTGAATTTATCAATATTAAGTGTAGTAAATGTATAGTCTAGTAATAAATAGTAAGATGGATCCGTGTTACGAATGGCTCGTTAATCCGTAGATCCCGTTTGCTGTCTATGATCACTTAGACGGCGGTCGTTACACAACCATGTCAGAAGCCTGCTAGTTGTAAAAGGCGGTTGAAAAATTCTGGCACTAGTGTTTATTGGGTCGTTGGATGACTCGGTGTCCCACACGAAAAAGAAAAAGGAAGTAAATGTCTGTTTTTTTCTTAATTCAAATTGTATGTAAATTGTTCTTTGACTTAGAAATAAAAGTCTATTCTTTTTTTCAAGAAAAATGTTTCGTTTTCCTCAAAGCTGTATCAGTTATAAGAAAAGCAAATAAAAATAACGGAACGACATAAAGGAGAGGTCTGAAACGCTCGGTTCGATGCGTCTACCGTAGTTATTACTTCTTAGTTTTGTTGTGGAATAGTGGAAAACTCATAAGTTCTGCGATATTGTGAAGTTTTGCTCAATAACATCTGTGCTCTTGTTTTTCATCAACTATGTTCTCCTAGTATTGATATCAAAGTGATGTAAGAAACTTTGTTCGGATAAGTTCTGTTCGACCCTTGACGTGAAAGTAGAGATGCAAAGAATAGTTCCTTTTATAAAATTGAACTTCAGAATAATGCCCCTGTAAGTCATTTTGTAGAAAGTCAGCATATATCTTTTAAATAAGACTTTGAAGCTAAGAGACCTATAAATAATCTTCTGAAAAGCTTAATAAGTTTTCAGTCAGTCAGTAAAAATGGATCTTTTAAAAGGTTGTTGTACCATTTTTCCTAATGATCTGTATTATGTATATTCTTTTGTATAGTAAATTAATAAATAGATATAATTTGTCCGACCCTCAACGTAAAAGTATTCGAAGAATATTATTTTTTAAATTTAAATAAATTGTGATCTAGAATAACGTTCCTGTAGGTCACATTGTAGAAAGTTCGCAAACAGCCACTAAATCGAACTTTGAAGTTAAGGGACTAATTTGACTGTCCCGATGGCGTAGCGGATAGTATGTCTGCCTTCTACGCCGAGGGTCGTGGGTTCGATCCCCACCGGACACAAATATTTGTTAAGTCAATTTTCAAATATTTGTGTTGAGTCTGGGTGTTTTCTATGTATGATATGTATTTATTTACAAAAAAAAAAAGTATATATGTATTAGTATCAGCTATCTAGTTCCCATAGTACAAGCTTTGCTTAGTTTGGGGCTAGATGGCGCTGTGTGAATTGTCCAGGATATTTATTTATTTATTTATTTACTAATAAATATTGTTATGAAGGATTTTAGTTATTCAAACAGTTATAGACCTTTTCTATCACGAATGCGCGTTAACCATTACTAAACTTGTGTGCGTTATCTCTCTCTATTTTCATCTCTTAGACACCGAGTCGTCCAACGAAAAGAGAGAGAGATTACACACACAAGTATGGCTAACGCACACTTGTGAGATAAAAAGCCATACGAATAATAGTAAGAATAAACTGATCCTTTAAAAGGTTAATGTTCTGTTTCATAAAAACAATAAAAACTATAATTTTCACACTAATTTAAACTAAATTGATATTTGTACAGGTAGCTAAGTACCAATTGTTTAAAAATAATGTGATAAGTTAGCGTTAATGTAGGTACGTAAAAACACTAATTAATCTAAAGTTACCACTTAGCTTCATATTAAATTTCATTAAACCATTTTAGCGTTTCACATTAGCGTAAAATGTTTTACTCGTGATATTATTTCATCTCTAGGGATTTAAATATATTAAGTTTTATTAAAAGTTGAGCGTAGTCAGTGAATAGCTGAGCTTACTCTGTGAACTGCATTGAGAGATGAGAAACGTTTTATCTCGAGGATTTCAGATGTTTTTATGGAAAATACAAGGACTTGTGATTTGAAACTTTATTATGAAATGCTCTGCCTACCCCGTAAGGGATCAAGGCGTGATATATGCATGTATGTATGTATGAAATGTGAAGTTCCAGACAACGGGACAGTGTATCGAAACTTTTCTGGTATAATCAGACTCTGAAACTGAAATGCCTAGTTAAAATATCATCAAGGCCCTAATAAAAGGGATCACCATATTCTGGTTTATTTAACTATTTTTTAAGGAGAACCCGTATTAGTTGATCCCTTAAATTGGATAGTTTAAGTGCTACGGATAATCTGTAAGGATCAAGCACTAAAGGTTCAAATATCACAGACAATTTGGTTAGGTACTTACTAACTAACCTATAAAAAATACAAAATACATACATACAAAATAAGGTGCTTATAATAAGGATATTTAAAAGTAATTCATCTACCTACTTAATAGGTACTAATTATTAGATTGATATGACATATGAACAGGTTTGATGGGATATTAGAGTACATTGTATTGATAGCTTCTAGGAATAAGAATTAATTATTCAACCCACGTCTTTTATGTCATATTTTATCACTTACTTTATGATAGATATCCTAGTTTCTAGTCAACTTATACATAATGTCAACAGTACCAGCTTAAGATAGATAGATTTACGGATAACGGAATTTAAAACTGTGTAATTTCATTCCTCAAATAGTTAACTGTATGTGCTGATGATTGAACTTGTATTTATTGTTAAAAAGAGTAGCGCTGGGAAAAAGCCCCCCCCCCCCCCCCCCCCTTCTCCACAATTCTCTGTCTTCAGCAATCAACCAATTTTTGGCATGGGCATCCAATTCGTCTCTCCACCGCTGCCGTGATTAACCACGTGCCTGTTTTGAGTTTGTAGCCCAAGAAATTGCAGAATGTTCTGGCGGTATGTCTAATCATTGAGCTACTTCAGGAATGGTTATTTCTGACCTACGTCCAAAACTTGTATTCGCAATTGTATTAATTTTTGCGGCAATTATTCTTAGAATAAAAATACTTCAGGCAGAATTTTGACAAAATTTTAGATACGTTTTATAGGCGTGACCTTTAATTGGGTTGTAATTTGACGAACGACCCTCTGGCCACAACAGATCAAAGTTGGAAAATGTCCCCAAATGAAACAGGTGAACCGGGGGGATCTCGTCCGCCCGACGAGCAAATCCATCAATTTACAGCGTATTGTCCTACCCTCACTCGGTATCGATGATTGTGTTCGGTGAACTTGGTGCGCCATTTGGAAAACACGGTAATATGCTGTAATTTTAAACGACCGATGTGGCGCAGTGCGACCGAGGGAGTGCGACTGCCTTTGATGCAGAAGGTTCCGGATTTGATTCTCGGTGGGTCACTCACAAAGTTGATATTTATTATGAACGACTCGGTGCAAGAAAAGAGAGAGTATCCGGGATGGCTCGTAGTCCAAATGTTTGGAATCAGAGAAAGAAACATGGTCAGATTGAAAAGACAATTAGAATTCCAAGAAAATGTTAGAAGCTCTCTCTTTGAATATGGTTATAAAGTTCGGTTATTGTTGGTAATGAACAATATTATTATACAAATAAATTATTTTAAGCATAACATAAAATTACTGACCCATATTTAAGGCGAAGTTTAAAACTATTTTACAGTTATTTTAATACGCTTCGGGATCGTGTTAAGGTATTTACAAAGGATTTTATAGGTCGGGTGTAAAATTAAACAATATTTTAATGGTAGTTTTATGTTTGGGTTTAAACTGTAAAAGGAGGCTATGAGGTCAAATTAAGTAATATTTTACGAATATTAACATTAGTTAGATAGAGGATAGTATGTGATAAAATATAAAATATATAAGCAAGTTTAATGAACGCTTAAGTTTGGCCATTCAGAGGGGAAACGCTGCCAGCGTTTTGGGTACCATGTCTCATGGGGGCGCCCTGGATGACTTTTTCCTAGTTTAAGTTAGTTTATTTATTTTATCTAGGTTGTTAGGTTAGTACTTTATAAGATAATTGTGCTTAATTTATTTATTAAAATAGATACACTTAGTTTCATAAATGAAATTTACCTTTAAATTTGTGATTCTACTCAACATTTGCATGTAAAATGTTACGAATCCATACGAAAAAGAAAAAAATAATGTCGAGCCCGCGTGCATCTGCATTAATTACTCCATTATTTTCTCCAATCCTCTTTGGAATACGGAAAGCCCTGTGAAAAACATCAGATCTCATGTAAAGCCAACCTTCTGGATGCACAAAAAGAAAAATTCTTCTAAATATCTTTTTCTGTAACCAGCATGCCTCAATCCAATGTCCTCGCCACGTTAACCAGCTGGAGCTGTGCGGTGCTGGAGCTGTGCTTTTGTTATTGTAATGCGGTGGACCGCATTACAATAACAAAAGCGAGGGTAGTTATCAGAGGGACTGTTTGGTATTCACCTCACAAGGTACTGAGAGTCTCGCTCGAGATGCATAGATAACAATTTTGAGCTTCGGACAGCGACCTGTGACGATACGATGAACTGTGTTTTGGGATGACTTACTATTTAGAATATCCGTAGGCGCAAGTCTGCCTTAATTGTGCTTACATTATACGTTCTACTACTGAAATCCATTCAAATATGATCAATTCCAACTTATCTTTGATATAAACGAGTTGCGAAAAGCTAATCGTTGTGGACTTTCATTCATGATTTCTGAAATCAGACTTACTGAACATGAGCTTTCCAGATCAACTAAATTGTCATGCATGCAAGAATCAGATAAATTTCAGAAACAATTATATCTTCCGTTATGTCCTGTCTTTCTTTACTTTCTTCAGTCATTATTTAAACCTAATTAAAACTCATACGAAAACAGCAATGATGGTAAACTGCTATCCAACTAACTATTGTCTAAAATCTTTGACAACTTTGTTAATGATTATGTTATGCTACCTCTATTTTTATAAGTTCCGTTCCTGTTATGTGAACTATTATATTAATATCACCTCGAGTCATCTTATTGAATAATTAACTCTACGCCAGTTTCAGTTCCTCAATGAAAAATTCGAAGTGGGGAGTGTTACGATATATCTACGTGTATGTATCTCTACTAAATTGAATTGTTGAACGGGTAACTGATAAAAACTCTTTTTTGTTTCAGGTAAGACGGAGTTCCGGTTATTGCTTCAATAAAGTATAAATACCTATTTACATAAAGTATAAATAGTTTTTACTATACTATATACACTGCTGGACATTGGGCTTCCCGTTTAGCGAGTGCAGTGCAAGGTGTTGTATTCACAGTGTACTCTGCGACCATTCCTTGGTTTCGTAGTGGTATTCTTAGCGGACACGATTAATATTTTTTAGTTTTTAGTTAATAGTATTCATTAGAGTCAAGGAAATTTTTTCTTGGTTTCTATCTAGTCTACACTTGATAAATTATGTTTCTAGATAGCAATTTACCTATCATCCTGTAATCTTATCATTAAATTAATATGTAGATGAATGCGACCGCTGATTTGCAAAGCATTATAACCTATTTTTATTTGACCTTAAACTACTACAACTCTTATACTATTAATACAGGCAGTCAAATAGCACGTAATATGCATTTTATACTTAATTTTTATTCCTATGAGTGTAAAGGAGAGGCGTTATGTCCACCAATGTACATTTGTGCATGAAGTTTAATAAATAAATAAAGGTTTTTATAAAGGAATATTTCGTTCAAAAGAAAGGGAGATAATTTATATATGAGAGTAAAAACGAATGGATTAAGAAATAACGTAAATCCTTTTTTCATTACAATAATACTGCACCTTGAGTTCGCTCAAGTAACTCAAATAAGAATATACAGGATGTATAATACAGGACGTCTCAGAACAATCAGACTAATTCGAGTGAACGAAAAGCAAACTAAGCGAATTGGCTGTATGTAGTGAGTGTCCTGTGCCTGCTCCGTTCTTGAATTTTTAATGGCCGTCATGGTTTATGCGGGAGATCATCGTATCGTTCGTTTCTAATTTTGAAACGACTATTAGATTATAATTCTGACTTCATTATGGATTGGGGTATAGTGGGGAGGAACCAAGAAATGCTACAATACTCCCTTAAATCCAAACTTTTAACACATCACCATACCCGATCATACATAAAGGCCAAGAGATCTGAGTGTATGGGAGGTGCATTTCTTTTTCTAGAAGAATTTTTTTCAAATACAGGTTGAAACCACCTTGAAGAAAATAATTCATCTAATACGTTACACTTTGTATTCCTCGATATGAACACCGCTTAAATTTTATACTAACGTAAAAATCGTCAAATAAGCATCCACATACCCAGATACACTTCTCGAACTGTCATACAAATAAAAAAATCCACTCAAAATTTACGGCTTTCTTACACATAAAAATAGACCGATTTTACACCTCCCGATTTTATATGAGGGAGCGTAAAAGAGGGGCTTCTATAAAATTTTAACTGCTCACGACAGTGGATCCTCGACTCCTCGAGACGTCGAGTGTAAGAAGAAAAATAATTAAATAGCTACAAACTAAAATCGTTTTCTTTTCTTGAGAAAAGCTGACAAGTAGCTAAATAGTATGTATGTACCTTCTTAAAAATAGTACAAAAAAGGAATACACCAAAACACAAACAAGATGATGGCAGAGAGTACTTATTGACCTACTAATGCTTGCTTATGTAGTTACTATAAAAATCGACGAAGGCTTAATCTAAATACATACAGCAGTATTTCTTAAGATTGCCTATCTCGGATCATAGTTAGTTCTCCTCGGAAAAGTCAGGTGCATCTAAAGAAGGGGATCCCTACATTATTTCAAAACCCTGTTTGGCGATAAAAGGGGTGATCCAATACTTCAGACGTAGTGTCCGCAATGTAGAAGCGGTTGAGTGTTCAGTTGATAGTTATCTGTCAAAATCAACTTGATAAATTATGCTACTATAGTATGTTTGGTCACAATCTACCTTTATATAAATAAGTATATGGGTGTGAGAGCAGCATACACTTTTGACTTAGACCAAGCACCTACAAGAAATTTATCTCATAAATTCATACCACTGTCGGGAACATTTAGACGGAACTTAACCATGCCAGTCTGAACGCTATGCAAGTTTTTGTAAAAATAAGACTATTGCAAGTAGCTGTCATAGATTTCCTTGTTAATAAGAAATAGCATACATAGTACATACATACATACATATCACGCCTTTATCCCTTGCGGGGTGGGCAGAGCGTTAACGGCCGTAAGAATACGGTCGCTATCGCCACGTCTGACATTTTTGAGAATTGTTTTCCAAGGTTGTTTCAGAAAACATGTGTATCACTATAGTGACAGAAATAGCAAGCACTTATCTTTTATGTTTGTTTTGTTGCTAGGTTTTCTCCTTCATTTTATATTGGTTTTATACCTGTATTAAATATCATTATTATCCTGATCCCCATTAGGAAATGACATGCTACTTTAAATTAGTAATTGTCACAAAGCTACGTTTTAAACTTTACGTTGTAGTCTGTGATTTCGTATAGTTATAAAATACCGTAGCTTTTTATTAGACAACTAGATTTGCATACAGTTAAAAAAATGGTATAAAATAAGTATCAACGACACGAAAAACGACAATATCCTTACACGAAAATCTCGTGTAAACAGTTATCATAACACCCTGTTAATATAACTCGTATAATACAATAAATTCGATGAATGATACACGCTGAAATGGAATTCGGTGCTACGTGACTCGAAGTTTGGCCATTGGGAGGACTTGGCGCGGTTTTACATTGTGTTTATGATACGTCTCTTGGAACGTGTTTGGGGGTTTTATGTCGTGATCAAATTGAAATGTAGATTTTTTTTTTATTTTGGCTTCTATCTGTAGGGACAATCCTGCCAGTGTCAAGGTGGAGAAATATACGGGTTGCTCAAAATATAGCCCGATGACCGGTTTCAACACCTTCAAAAAAAAAATACAACGAAAACCTAGGAATATAATGCATAGTTAAACTACGTTAACTAGCAAGGGGTTACAAGTCAAAATGTTCGTAATTTTGATTTTATAAATGTGTCAAAATGGCCACATCTTTGACGTCACATTGTCTCTCTAACATCTTTGCAAATATGTATAAGTAGCTGTAGTTAGTATTCTTTGAATTCGTTTCTTTCTTTTTATATCACGAATATAGCTCTAGTCTCAAGTTTTTTACTCAGAATAAAAGAGTATGTTGTGACAAGATCTAATAGCCTATTAGCCTTTGATTGAAGAGATCTGTTAAAATTATGTGAGTAGTAAATATAACAGTGATATTATATGAATTATATGAAAAGTAGTAAGTATTGTAGTATTGGAAGTTATTGTTTATCGTAAACGTTTCAACCTAAGAACGGGCACAAATCTACCTACCAGAAATAAAGTATACCACCGAACTAAAGCCTGTTTCATACCTAGTCATCAATCAATGCGTTCTTCACCGGAAATCTACAAAAAGTCCCGGTAAAAAGTTAGCGCCGAACTGAACATTCTCACAAAGCCAGCCTACGGTAAAAGCAAGGGAATATCGAACTGTATTTTCCGAAAACTAATGTTGATGTGTTGAATGGAAAGGGAACTTTTGTGAAAAGGGTAGGTACTGCGCCGATACGAATTTGACGTCTCTATTTTGATAGTTTTTCGAGTCCATTTCGTATGGGTTAACGAAACGTCGAACGAATTGATAAACCCTCGAGTCAGAGTTTTATAAAAGGCTGTTAAAACTCTGCGACAGTCACTGTTATAAACAGAACTCAAGGTGTGTTATCAGTTAGGAACGCATGCGTATTTAGCAGTTTTGGAATTCCGGATTGAATAAATCATAAAATGGTGGTCGGCATTTAATGATGGATGTCACATTTTTCGTCAGACGCAATTGGACACTGCCGCGCAAACGCATCCCTTGGTAAGAATGATTCACCCCAGAAACTTTAAATTTTATCTGATAATATCATAAATGAATGTCTTTATCTATACAGAAACACTTCCTACCTACAGCTAATCAGCGAATTATCAGAGCTAGCATAAAAACAAGTCATTACCGCAGCGTTATCAGAAAAACCAACATTGCCGAAAAAATCGTGGACACAGGTCTATATTTTCCCGTTATCAGGACCGGGCGGAACGGCGGGAAATCTCGACAAAAAATTGCTGGCCACGTGGAATTACATGCTTCCCTCGTTTGCGGAAAACCTAATGGAAAGGGTTGCCAGCAGAATAAATTCAAACAAAGAACAAATTGGCCAGAACATTTTATGACCGTGAGATGATTATAAAAATAATGTTTGTTGTTTGTAATAATGTTATTTGGATTATTTGAAATTGGCCTTACTGGTTTTTATCATTCATTATGAAGCTATATTATTTAGATGTCATATACAAAAATAACTTTTTGAAAGTTTTTGAAAGTCTATTGATGCCATGAAGATAAACTGAAAACTTTTTACACTAGTTCTACTCAATGTATTAGAACGAGTGTAAAAAAAATAACAACCAAGTAGACATAAGGACACTAATAACACAGTTTCTGTACTTAATTCAGGAATAGTTTTTTGATACCAATAAATAAAAAAGCATTTTACTAGCAAAAAAGTTTGTATTTACTTATTTGGTCTGGCAACTCCGACCGCAGGTGGAATACCCGCATTCAATTTATCGACTAGTTCGTTAATAACATTATCTCATTGTTATCTTCACCCGTTTCTGGGTTTGACTATTTCTGAGCAAAAATATTGGATTTCCGGGATAGCATTTTCATTATAAGGTATCGTACTTGGTGATAGGTAATATCATAGTATAAGTCAACGTGGCTAATAGGCACTTTTCTGAAATCACACATATGCCGCCATTATCCCTTTGCGGGGTAGGCAAAGCGTTAATGACCGAAAAATACGGTCGCAAGTCTGTAAAGTTTGTGTACTTATTATATCGTAGTCATTTTCTCTTGATTTTGTGCTTCTGAATTTCAACTTTGATAAAAAGTTTTAATTCTGAGAAATTCGGTCTTAATAAATAATCAAGACGAAGCATAAGCCCTTTTAATTAAAAAAAATTTAGAGTAGAAATATTTGTGACTAAGAATCACTAGAGGACCTATATCCATTTTAAATTCGATGCCTATACCTTAGTTTATTGATTTTCTCCGGAAAGCTTCAGATGCGCCAACTAAAAATTTTCGCATGAATGGACTGCCCGCTAGAAATAATGATGGCTTTGACATCTGTCCTGGCTTTTCATATCGATAAAAATATATACGAAACGCGGATTCTTTTGTGCCGCTTTCTCCTGTGCTTTGTAATTGTAACAACGTATTGTCAACGCTCAAAAGAAAGTAATCGTTTGGTACAGACGCCTTGTTATAAAAATCTGTATCAAAGAGACGAGATGAGACCAGAAGTTAAAAATACTATCAAAAGGAAAAGAAAAAATACTAAAGGAGGTAGAATGTAAGTAACAATCTACTTTCTTTCATTATGTCCTCTTTAAAACTAAGTTGAGTTTTATTTTATTGTTTTTGTCGTAGTAAAATTGTTTCAAGCATTCAGTCTTTATTGCACTATCATAACCTCTTAAAATTACGAATAGGTGATGACGATAAGTCACTTAAGCTTTTTCGTGCATTTTTCAGTAGGTCAAAATAAAAAGTACGAATAAAATAGAAAACCTTCTTTTCTAAAGCTATCATTTATTCAAAAATACATACAACCAGAGTCACGTACCCGCTTGCTCATAAAACCGAGTGGACGAAATAAAATGTTTGGAGCATTCGATAGCGGACATCGGATAACCTTTTAAGAAACTCCTTCATAGCCCAGTATGGCTAGTTTTTCAGCTTCCAAATATAAAAACCGTTTTTTGGCGGAAAAAGTTTCTCGACCATTGGACGAACCCGAATTTGTATTTTGTGCGTTTTTAGGTAAATACTTCCATTAGTACTGAATTTTTTTTTTACCAAATCTGCGTTGTTACTCTATGTAAACTGTCACAAAGATGTATTTGTATATTTTCTAATGTTAATTCTATTTTATTTAATTACAGATATTTAAGAATTGAATTTGAAATGTGCGTTAGCTAAGATACATTGAATCGATGATTCTGGGCAAGCCTTAAAAACTATACAAAAAGACAATCGCACAAAGAATAAACGTCTGAATTTTTGTATGTCATGCCCTCAAATAATGCCAGCCGTACTGGACTATCTGACCTGTTATAGAATTCCTTGAGGGAAAATACGAAAACCAACTCAACATTTTGCGGAGTTTCGAAGGAGATTTTTAGATCGCCTCCATCCAGATCTGCGTCGAAACGAGCATGGTAAAGTCTAAATGTGTTTGGAAATTCATTTATTCAATAAATGTTTTCTAAAGCTTAGCTTTGCATCGACATGAATAAGGTTTTGAGTCTACTATAAATACAAATATATAAATACATACGAAGCTCAAAATCTCTCACATCTTTGATACATAAAATCGTTGTCTAATTTTCTTAAGTAGGTTTTTTATCAGTTTGGCTCTAATGATTGTTCTTGATAGGTAAGTATAATTTTGAATCTGAACAGCATTACACAAACAATGCTAAGTGAAAAAAAAACAGAAGATGGGTAAAGATAGAATATTTACAGAATATCTGATTGTGATATTTGTGATACGGCAGCTTTATGATAAGATAACTTTTTATAAAGCTACAACAGGCCACTACTAAGATAACTTATCAAATACAAATTGTGCGGAAAATATGATCTCATATTTAAATAATTCTGAAACTTCGTGACTGAAATCCACACTAAGGTTTGACATTAAAACTAAAAGTTTCTCGTATAACAAAACCCTGAAGATAAACGTGTAGGTATTTTTTCCGTTAATGGTTGTAAACTCGTAAATTAAGGTTGTGGAGTGGATGTCAAGCGTGTAGTCTGAGATTCATTAATTAAGCTTGTCTTCATATATTTATCACTAAAGCATTGTTTTAATTTAAACACATTTACTAAAATGTTATTCGAAATGAGTACATAAACGTGTCTCGGATTAATTAAAATCTTACAAGGCCTAAATTTATGTTGAACAGAGTAAATAAATTTATTGTACATTTGAATTTAGTCATTTCGTAATTTTATGTTATTCTTATCTCAGTTAATTATTTAGACCCTAGCAATTCATTAGCAACAAGTTTCGGGAGGTCTCATTTCGGGGTGAAATGTTGAATTAAAAAAATTAGCATCACGATATTTTGATTTCTTTTTTCATTTTCGTATTTTGTAGTCCTCTATTTTTCATAGTCTTCTATTTAGGCGTATCTGACACGATATTGGTAGTTTTTTCCCATAGTTTGTACAAGTGATGTATGCACTTCATTCGCTTACATAGTGTCACGACCAGCGTCAACTGTCAGTACGCTACGGTATGTGCGTGTATGGAGCTTTGAGGTCAAGTTACGCAGGTCGCTACACTATCTAAGTGAATGAGCTATACCTAGTTATATAGCTACCTTACCATCTGCTCATAGATTTTCTGGCATTTGGCAAGCCTGACCGACTATTCCATTCAAGTTTAGCTCTACAGACTGCTTCGGAAATGTTTGGTTTACTATGTAGCTTGCTTGTTGTTCCAGTTAGTCACTTTCATTCAGGCATAAGTTATTGCACCTGTGACGTGCTCTAAAGTTGCTAAAGTAAAGGAAAGCCTTCTACCTCCATGTGTGCTATATGTTACTATAGCCATGTATGTACATAAATAAGGTTGATATATAAGGTTAAATTTAATTAAGTTTAACCTTTAAGGGTGTGTTCTAGACATAAAACTGAACAACTTTTTCGTCTGTAACCTTTTTCCGAAATATGAAAAACAATTTTACCTCCCATACTAAGTGACTATTTTTAAACTATAATTTTGTATTTTTTAGTGTCTTGTAAAATTGTGTCTCTTTAATTGTTTTGTAGGTATTTTTTTTAAATGTAAAATCCCTCAAAATTGTTTAATCCTTTGATTTTCTAGCATAGAATAGGTACTGGCTAAGACAGCTACGTATATAGGGTAATTTACACCATTTTCTTGTTTACTGGAACTCATTTTGGAATAGTACATAGTTTACTGGAATATTACTTTTACTGGGAATAAAAGTAATATATTCAGCGTTATCTGGGCTAGGTTAATAAAAAACTTTTTTCTCTAGAACCACTAATATATCTAGACTACTGCTTGTCTGCGCAGTTTTTTCCGTCCTAAAAAAACTGGGCTCACTACAATCTCACTGTTAATATCCCAGCCTAGTAACCTAATCCTAAGGCTCCGGTCACACGTACCCGTAACCCGTAACTAGGTTGCTAAAGGCCACTGAGATCGAATGCTAAGTGGTCATACGAGAACGGTGGCTAGAATTACGCACCGCGGCGGTTGTGTAAGAATTATAGATTCGTAACTTAATCTATTTTTGTGTAGGTACTTAAAAACACATTTTTTTTTTAATCTAGAAAAAGTAAATCCCAATTAGGTAGGTATATATCCTCTTTTATTTATTTATTTAACCAATTATTGCACACAAAAACAGATACAGGAGAAATACAAAAATTGCTATTCACATAATTTTCATAGATAGGTATCTCATTAATAGCCGTTATTTGTTATATGAAAATATGTGTACAAATTTTCCACAATACGCTTCTATCGAACTTTAAACATAGTTCAAAGTGTTTCATTGCGTTTAGATACAATGTTAGATCGTGACTGACTTTTACTCTGCCCATGCGCAGGTTCTAGTAGATACATATAAAATGCTGCTATTTTGGGTAACAGCATTTTTGAGACCAACCCACCTAAGTCACAAGTGGATATTTAATTTAATACCTAAGTGTAAAAATAATTTACCTACCAAATCTTTTACTTACATATTCCATGTTATAATTCAAAAAATAAAAAAATAAAAAATAACTCAAATTAGAGAAATTATTGTTAAAACTTGATACCGTTATTATTGAAGAGCAAGGCTACATTTTACAACGAAGACAGCTTATTTCTAACAGCAATGGGCAGCTGCGAGTGAAGTCACTAGGCAAGTCGTTAGCATCGAAATAAAAAGAGTCATTTTAGCTACAAGATCCTAAGTTGCAAGAGCAGCGAACCCGATATCATTTGTATCATTCAACGCAATTGAATTTCGATTGCGCGAACTTTATTGTAATCTTTTATTTTCTGTGCTTGAATTGTACAGTTCCCATTTCGTTATTGTTCCGGAACATGCTCTTAAAGAAACATAGTTAAACAAAATTTTATTGGTTACTAAAAAGTTAATACTTAGGTATACAGGGTGATAGGGACAGCGTCCCGAAAACTGATAGGGTGCAAGCAGACCACGAAAGTGAACATCTTTCCCCTAGGAACATATTTCAGGAAACGCCAATTTTTTTTGACCTCCCATACAAAATTGCTATCAGCTGACTGTGTTTATTATGGGAACCTAAAATTTCTTTGAAGTTTCCTGACATATGTACCTAGGGGAAAGTTATTCAGTTTCATGGTCTGCTTGCACCCTATCAGTATTCGGGACGCTGTCCCTTACACCCCGTATGTTTATGAAAATTCTTACAGGTTCAGTATTGATCGTGATAAAAATGTAGTAAAATGGTTTTGTTGTTGAGAAAGATATCTTTCAAAAGTCGTATCATAATCCAGGAATATGTCTTCACGCAAAAAATAACATAGACTATATTGCAGGGAAGCTTAACACTCAAGGCAGATGCATGCTATGAGTATCGCAATATCATTTTAGGGTCGTCCAAATTAGTTGAACCTCCCCTTATAAAAGCCCTGTACTGGAGCTCAATTTCTGAAAAGTCGTAATTAGATTCAGGGTACGGATGGCCGCAAGAACTGATCTAACCACTCATATTTTTTTGATTTCTACTCTTACCCAGTAATGCCCGAATTATTTTTTTCCAAAATTTTCCAATTTAATTTTTCAAAAAATGATGATGATGATCTCTCCGACCGATTTCGGCCATGGCGACCACTTTGACTCCTAATCAGATCGGCGCTGATGCGCCCGGAGATGGCTATTGTAGCCAATTTTGGCAGTAAACTCCCGTGCACAGAGTGGACACGTGAGTTTGCCATTTACATAATTATAGTTAATGGCGACGGGTGGACGGGCCTTCAGCTCATCGCGCTTAGCGTCGAGGTCTGCTTTACGCTGTTCCTCAAACTTGCGGACTTGCCTCTTAACCATCCCGCGCCATTCGGGACGCTGTGCTGCCAGACCCTCCCATTGAGTGGGCTCAATGTTGCATCTTTTCATGTGTCGTTTCTGAACATCTTTATATCTGAGGAGTTGTCCGCCATGCTTTCGCTTGCCCTCCTCTAGCTCAGAATAAAAGATGCGCTTCGCCACTCTCTCCTCCGACATCCGGGATACATGACCGCACCACCGTAGCTGACGACGCATTAGATAGGCCTCAATGCCACCAACATTGGCTCGTCTCAGAACTTCGGTATTGCGCACTCGGTCGGACCATCTGATCTTCATGATGGTGCGAAGGCATTTTAGGTGGAAGCGATCCAGAGTGCGTATGTGGCGACGATACACACACCAAGTCTCGGAGGAGTATAGAAGGTTTGGCAGCACAATCGCCATATATACAGAGATTTTTGTGGCTAGCTTTAGGTCGTGCGAGCAGAAAACCTTGGAACACAACTTCCCAAATGCTGCAGCTGCAGCACTGATTCTGCTGTTGATCTCAGCATCAAGGTTACACTTAGATGTTATAGTGTTCCCCAGATAACGAAACTTATCAACCTGTTTCAGCATATCCTCACCAAGCATAATCGCCAGTGTCTCGCGACCATGCGAGTCTAAGGACATCACTTCCGTCTTTTTGACACTGATCTTCAGGCCGAATTTACAGCATGCTTGGTGAAAAACGGACATTAGCTGTTGCAGGCCGTCTGGGGATTCTGCAAGAAAGCACAAGTCATCAGCATACATGATCTCAGTAATCAATGCATACGAGACTTTAGTGCGCGCCTTAAGTCTAGCCAGGTTAAAAAGACTGCCATCTGTGCGGAAACGGATGCGGACTCCTTGGGAAACAGTATTTAGGACTTCTTTGACTACAACTGCAAAGTACAAGGCGAACAGTGTGGGCGCTAGAACACACCCTTGTTTCACCCCACAGGTGACGGGGAAGAAATCAGACTGTTCACCGTCTACAGAGACGCAGCACTGCATGTCGTCATGCAGGAGTCTTAGGAGTCGCACATACTTTTCTGTGCACCCTAACTTTCCTAGCACCATCCAGAGAGCTTCGCGAGGCACACTGTCGAATGCTTTCTCTAAATCAACAAAGCAGAGGTACAACTGGCGACCTTGTTCTCTACTTTTTTCTTGTAGTTGACGCACCGAGAAAATAGCTTCACATGTACCTCGGTCAGGTCGGAAGCCGAACTGGGTTTCGGGCAGAATTTTTTCCGACAAATCTTTGAGGC
The DNA here is from genome assembly GCA_029255805.1 of Keiferia lycopersicella. Lineage (NCBI taxonomy): Eukaryota > Metazoa > Arthropoda > Insecta > Lepidoptera > Gelechiidae > Keiferia > Keiferia lycopersicella. The sequence continues at coordinate 4,586,933 of JARACZ010000010.1, forward strand.
GGTTCAGTAAAACTCTGGCAAAGACTTTTCCAGGGACTGACAGCAATGAAATACCGCGATAAGAGTTACAGTCAGAACGGTCACCCTTGTTCTTGTAGAGGGCACAAATGCGAGACACTTTGAAGTCCTCAGGGACCCTCTCCTCCTCCCACATTCGAACGAAAAGTTTCCATACCGACGTGTGCAACTCCGTACCACCATATTTAAGTAGTTCACCCGGTATAAGGTCAATGCCAACCGCCCGGTTATTATGCTGCTGTCTGATGGCAGTAACAACCTCGTCGCATGACAGGGGCTCGTCCAGCTCCGTGGCTAACGGGAGTTGAGGCATTAAACTGATATGATGCAGATCAGCTGATCGATCTACGTTGAGCAAGTTGTGAAAATGCTCAGCCCAACGTTTAAGTACATCCTCCTTGCTGGTCAGGAGGTGCATACCGTCTAAAGACCTTAAAGGTACTTTTGCACGGTAGGAAGCACCAATCAGCTTACGCACTTCACAGTAAAACTCACCAAGCTGGTTTGTATCGGCGAGCCACTGCATTTGACAAGCCTTGTCCTGCCACCACTTGTCTTTTATTTGTCGAGACAGCCTGCGTAACTCTTGGTCACTTTCTTTGACCACCGCAACACTTTCACCTCTTCGATTATGCTGTCGCAGGAGCTGTCGATGTTTGTCGAATGCTGCTTTAAGAGCCTCGCTATTGTCATCGAACCAGTCTTCACTACGTCGGTCTTTCGTACCCAAAGTAGCAGAAGCGGCTTCTATGAGATGACATGACAAAGCTCCCCAAGCAGCACTGACATCACCGGTCTCAGTTATTGGCGACGGCTTTTCAGATAAGGCTTCAGCATATTTCACCCTAACCTCGCGATCTTTCAGCCTATCCACGTTTAAAAACGCAGGCTTCTTCACTGTGGATCTGCGAGGTCGACGGAGGCGGAGTCGTAGCTTAGTGACAATTAGTCGATGGTCAGTCCAATAGTGAGCACCACGCATGACGCGGGTGACTTGAACTTGACCGATGTCTCGTTGCCGAATAATAGCAAAGTCGATCAAATGCCAGTGTTTGGAACGCGGGTGCATCCACGTTGTCTTGTGCTTAGCGGCAAGTCTGAACATAGTGTTCGATATCGCTAGATCGTACTGAGCACAAAGACCGAGCAGCAACAGACCATTGCTGTTCATGTTGCCAACTCCATGTCGTCCCAGAACTCCAGGCCAAGCCTCGTAGTCCCGTCCAACCCTGGCATTGAAATCGCCTAGCAACAAGATCTGCTCTCTGGCGTTTATGCTATCAAGGCATTGAGTTAGCTCCTCGTAAAACTTGTCCTTAATGTCATCAGACTTGTCTAACGTTGGAGCATAGACACTGATGACATTAAGGTAATTGTCTGTATCCAGGTGAAGGCGCAGTGTGGTAACGCGGTCCGAGATGTGAACAGGACACTCTTGAAGTCGCTTTACTAGGTGATTTTTGATGGCAAATCCTACCCCTGAACGTCGAGGCTCGGATGCAGAGGTACCCTTCCAGAAGAAAGTGTAACCACCTCCATCTTCCACCAGTTCTCCTTCATCAGCAAGGTGTGTTTCGCTGAGCGCAGCCACATCCACGTTATAGCGATGAAGTTCTCGAGCTACGATGGCGGTTTTGCGTTCAGGACAGGAGTTGCCATCTCGATCAATTCGAGTTCTCACGTTCCACGCGCCAAATGTCATGATAGATGGTTTCATGCTGTTTTTATTTTTTCTGTTTCGTCGACCACGAGTTAAGTGATGCGGTGCCAGCCGTGGTTACTACCACCTTCCGGGTAGGGACGAGCACTTTTTTAGGGCACATTTTCTAGCCCCCTCCTCGGCTGGGCGAGGAAAGCAGTGCCTCCCTTAAAAGGGCTGCTTTGTCATCCCAGGTGCTGCCGAATTTGCATTGTCGTCCCGATTTGCAATGCAAAAGCGACCACGGCATGTACTCACGCCCCTAGAACCGCCTATGTGCAGGAATCAGACAAAGCCCAGCTTGCACCACGCCAGACCTCTCTACCTCAACCCATCGCCACAGGACTTTGCGTCATCGGAGTCCATTATTCGGAAGCGGTCAGTTGCGCAGGATATATTTCGGTGCGCAAACGTTCGCGCAAACGCAGGCGCACGCACTTAGTCCTCACCCTCCTTGATTCAGCGGAACGGAAAACCGCTACGACTGAAGGAGAGGTCAGACGCAGTGTCTGGCCGACAGTAACTACCCGCGCCCTCTACCGTCGCCCTAGGCCATCCACATTGCCTTGCTGAGTCGCCGAGTCCGCCAAGCCCTTGTGCATATCTGCATTGGGTTGCCATTCTCGCCGAAACAGACTTTTTATTTGTTAAGCAGGAGGGAACTGCTTGCTCGGGAAGCCGGGGTCGCATACCCGTATACCACATCACAGTCCTCGATCAAAGGCTGAGATGAGTACCCCTGACTGAAAATTTCAAAAAATATATTGAGTGTTGCCATTATCACGAAACAGTTTTGCCTGTATTGTTGTGTCCACATGGACACACTGGGTATTAATGGGTTGTCAAGCGTAAATGTAACATTATTAGGTTAGAAAGACATGTGTAGGCACATTTGATAGCATAGCTAGCTAGCTTTTCAATTTAAAACGAAGCAAAATATGTTACACACTCACACACTTCAGCCAGCTCCATTCAGGTTTCCGTAATTGTAATCAAGTTACCGCGGCTGCCAACCCTGCCTTATGCTACTCTAGTTAACGCTAACAAGAGACATTGTTCTCTCCCTAATACTATCGCCTTGGATATTGTGCGGTTTTCAATTTAGTCGGACAATAGCTTACAGGGATAACCCGATTTAAATATCCGATTTTGGTAAATGGCGTACTCTGAGATAACGTTTAAGCGTATTAGCCGAATAAATTACTTACTTTCAAGCACTGCTTTATAAGGGTTTTAGATTTGAAATTAAATACCTAGGTAAGGTAGGTAATCTGTCGGGAGCGGGTATCGTACCTAAGAGGCAACTATGCGACGCGCGGATTTTATGTGTTTTACAAAATAATCATCAGTCAGTAAAATTATCATGATTTTTATTAAACTGCCCTCAAATATTTGTCAAAAATTGCGATAGCGTCTGTTGCACTGCCGTTCATGCTCTACCTACCCTGCGGGAAATAAAGCCAATACTATGTGTATGTATGACTGTATGTACCTATTAAAGTGATTTTACTTATATTCCCTCTTACTTTTGTTAGATACGAACTTTGAAGGCAGCCTTTGACCTTTGTTTGCTATCGGCATTTCGAACTGCAGGTCATTATTAATACAGTGTAGCTTCACAAATCCCAGCTTCTCCAGAAACCGGATCAATCTCGGCCTCCACATCAGTGCTTCCCAAAACCGGCAGACAAACAGGCCGGTTCGGTCCGGTTCAGACTGGATTCTAATTACGGTCCAGCCGGCCCGTTATCCGGCAGATGCTTTGTCCGGCCTGTAGACGGTGGAACAATGAGATCTGTTTGAAAATCTGCCGGAGCATGTGTAGGGCCCTGCGTTTGGGGGATCGTGTTACGGCTTACTCCCCTTTCACGTAATACTGCCGCTTTCGTGGTAGTTTGCTTGTTAGAGCATTTCAGGTGTCTAGCTACATTTCACAAATGAGTTTTCGAATGGTGACCATCGGGTACTCCCCTGTAACGCCAAGCATTCGTTTTATGCCCACAAGACAAATTTTGAAACATTTGGATGAATTAAATAAATTTGGATGATTGAATAAATTACTGGATGGGCTCAGATAGGTACAGGGAACTACTGTCTTTTTTCCTATGCCTTGTGATTGGCCTTACACCCATCTTTAAAAAGAAAATCTATACTTACCCTGCTCCACACGGATCATTAATAAAAAAGCAACACTTAAAAAAAAAAAGGGAAATACAGCCAGTTACAAAACAAAATACAACAGAAAGACAAAAGCGACAAATAAAAAGCAATCAATTCAAGAATCCGCCAGCGACGGAGAAAACAATGTCCCAGAGCAAAACGACAAACTGCTACAATTACAACGTCACTTATTACTGGCGGGACATTAAGCTGGCACTTAAAATTCCTTGGCTGTTGTTATTACGCTGCAATTCATCAGAAATTTTCTCTCTTTTTAAGTCGTTTGACGCTAGTTTTGTCTGGGAAAAAAGTTTAAGGACGTCTTCATTGTCTTTTCCAAAGTCTTAATTAAAATAGTATTTTTGATTGCTTTTTGTGAGGCAGGCAGAGTATGAACGGTAAAAAAACTTGGACGTTTTGACACCTCTGACGGGTCATAATCATAATTATCAGAATATTGAGTAGGTATCACTGTATTTACAGATAATCAGCTCTAGATAATTTATTCACTGAAACCCCGCGAGAATATCTTTCATACATTTTTTAACACGAAAATTAGGAGTTGATGATATTCTGAAATATGCTAGCCACACTACGGGTAATAAACAAGGGCTGATTTTTCAGAAAACTCTAGCTCAAAATGTCAAACTGAACAACTTTTGATAAGCTAAATACGAAAACCTATTTTTTGTAATGTAAATTTTGTTTTCTTTGTGAAAAAAAAGACGTGCATTATTAATCAAAAATAACATAGAATATATATTAAAAAGAAGTAAGTAAGTAAAAACACTTTATTGCACAAAAGTAACAAGAAGGAATAAAATAAATCTCCGATATATGACAGTCTTTTTATATCTTGACCTTCCGTGGGTAAAAACGTTCAGTATAACTTAGTTTAGTTTACCGATTCCGGGAAATTCGATTCTAAATTAAGAATAAAATGTATTGCTACGAACGTATATTTTTAAATACTCCAATCTAAACACAAGCCTATTACTGTAATTTCTACCTGATTGTGTTTCATAATTTAAAAGGCTTTCACGGAAGGGGTTTGTTGCCTGTAAACCGACACAATAATGTTTCCGCTTTAATTGGACCATCCTCGTTTGAATAACAAACGAATGGTAAGAGTATACAAAGCGGACGTGAGTGAACTAACGCCGACCGAGGATGGTTCCTCGCATTAGAGAAAGATCAGCGTATGTTGATGATTGTACGGGTATGGAGCGAAACACAGCTTAATATTGGATTTTGAAAAATATGAATATGACATCAGTTTCTCCATGCGAGCTGTCGATTTTACAGTTCAACTTCTTATTAATATGCAGGTGGCATTCATATAATGTAAACTGACCCTTGTAAAAGCTTCAGTGAAAAACATATTTTTGATAAAGTCTGAATGAATGAATGAAAAAAATAATTGATTGACGACTAGACTAGTCCAAAGTTGCTTTCTAAAATCGCGACATCACATCACTAAAATACCTACCTCCTTTTTATACGTTCTTATTAAATCAAAAATTATTTATACATTCCTTAAAAATATAGAAAATCATGCTTCCGAAACTAAACTATATGGTTTTTTTCTATTTCAGATATACGACTCACCTGACAACACGCGGCCGAAGAAATGGTCATCAAAACTAAAGTTGAACACCTCTGGGACTGTGAAGTCACCGGAGAAGTCACCAGAAAGCCCGTACATGTACGGAACTATAGGTCCTGGAGGGTCCGCCTTGTCTAAATCAATGAAGTATGCAGAGACTTGGCTATACGGGTCCGTCCGGACCCAAACCCCACCGTTGAGGCCCAGCGTCTTCTCGGCTTACCCGGAAGTTTCAGGTCCCGTATTGATAAGCACCCCTCAGAAACCAACACCCCACAACTATGCCGTTATACTATGTTCCTGTCCTGAGTACCTAAATGGTACGAAGAAAACCAGCTCTACCAAAGTCAGTATATGTAAGAAATGCAAAGGATCTCGACTGCCATTGACGATTGCCGAAAGTCCAAGACTGTTAGTTGGCGGCACAGTTAGAGGTCCACATTTAAGTCGAGAGGCTGGTATGCTGAAGGGAGGAACAGTTAGAGTTCAAGGATCTAAATCAAGACCTTCAATTTTAAAATCAAATGGAGAATCAGATCCTTATGATCTAATGCGCCGGAGCAGATTGGCGCCTCCACATGATGCACGAATTGGTAGTCAGTTCTCAACATCGCGATCGAGAGCTAAAAGTATTAGCCCTTGTAGGATAAAAAGTAAAAGACCAAGTCCAGAAACACTGCGAAAAAGTAGAAGCAAGTCGGTCACTCGTGTAACTGACGTTTGGGTAGAAGAGGATAACGTTCCTTCTACGGATTCCAAGAAATCAATTTTGTCTTGTGACATAAATCCTTACGATTTAGTTAAATCAAGTGGTAGTTCAAAGTCATTATTAGAAATTGAATTTGATGATAATTTTGGTGACGTATTTCACGAGTCCGTTAAAAATGGAAGTTTCAAACCTCTCAGCAAATCAAAGTCTGATTCAAATGTAAAAGCAATAAGTGGTCAGAGAATTAAAATTGCTGAAGATTCTAAAGTTGACGATATGCTAGCGTACGATCCTATTAATTTCGATCTCAAAACAACTGACATTAAAACTTCAGACACATCTGCGTCACTGTCTTTACCAAATATAAAAAGTGAAAACAAAAAATCAGTGTCAGTAAGTAAAAACAGTAGTAATAAGAAAGTACTTAGCATTCCCACCACTAATCGTACAAAACAAAAGAGTGTCTCTCCTAAACGACCACCCAGAAAATTAAGGAATGTTCGAACTGATGATGACAGTGAAAGTGATAATCAGCGATTACCTGAAAGGTCATTTCATAGAAAGGTTTTCAATAGAACTCCTGATAAAATTTACAACAAAAACGATACCATCAAATCAATATTAAAGAAACCAAGAAATTACGAATTTAATGACTCAGCAACTAAAACAGAAACATCTGATGATTCATTTGATAACAAACGCGTGTCTCATTTCTATTTACCTAAGCCAAAAGATAAGGGGCATTACAGTTCACCTAATATTTTACAAAGAAAGCGAGTCCAATTTTTGGTAGAAAAAGAGGAAACAAGGGTTATATGTACCGCAGAATTTAATTTTGAGCAAACAACTGTACAAGAAACACCCGAAAGTAATGTTGACGTAGAAGACATAAAAGCTGAGGGTGATGTTGTTAGTCATAGTCTTGAATACCAAGTAAATGATAAAACGATGAATGAAACAAGCAACAAAGAAATATTGGAACTAATTAATCAAGAAGTTCGCCAAGATGCATACGAAAAAGTTTTGATGACAACAATTGAAATGGAGACCAACAAAGTAACTCAATTCTGTGAAAACGGAAAAATGATACCAGTTGCAGAAAAAACAGAAGGTAATTATGCAGTTAAAATAATATATATATTTTGTATACTTCTTAACTTGGTTATGGAATGGGTTATTAATAAAATATAAAAGTTCTACGCTTAAAAATATTGTTCTAAAATACTAAGGACTTCGTTCATAATTATCAAAATATTCAATGTTTCAAACATTATATTGAAATCTCATAAAAGTAAGTGTTCTGACGCCATCCGTAATAGTAATATATATCGTATTACGTTCCTATTTTCATATAAAATACTGTTTTATTTTTATTAAAAAGTAGTTCATTTGACCTGCTCTATTTGTTATGTTTATTTTTACTCAACGTATATGATATCAGTGTTTATCCAAAGCAGCAATGCAGCTAGCCCAGTTTTATTTAATGCAACTTATTCTGACTTTTGATATTATATTTTGAAATATAAATAGAAAATAAATTTGCTTCATATTTTTATTTTTTCAGATAATGAAATTCCAAAAATTCCAGTGTTACGGCGCTCAGAATCTGAAAGATTAACAACAACTTTATCGATTTCGCCTCCCAAATTTTTAGACACGATGGCACTTCGCCCAAAAACTAAACATGGCCACACCAGTCAAATATTTGTTACTGCAAGCAATGAAACTGAAATCAGGACACAAAGTAATTTGCAGACACAGCCTATAAAAGAAGAATCAACTCCGGAACCACCACAAAATCAAATTTACCACCATGATATCGATACTGGTAATTTAAGTGATAGCAGCGATATTACAAAACAAGTGTTGGCAAATTTACGACGCGGTTTGTCAGAATCACCAGAGCCACCTCCAAGGCAAAAATTAAAAGATCGCTTAAGAACCAAAAAACATAATAACTATATTAAAACTCGGTTCATTCGAAATAACTCTACGAGTTCTACAAGCGATGAGTGGTCTGATGCGAATGATTATGAACAAAAAACTGTACTACGTGTAAAACAATTTGATTTAGAGGATCCAAATCAATCTAAAAATTCATCTAGTGCCATGAAATTTAATGAAAATGAACCAAGAAAAACATCAATACAAATAAATGGAAATGACTGCTATTCTACAATGAATGTCAACAGTGACACTCCAATTTATTTGTCATCCGTGGTAGTAAATGACGATTACGGAAATACTTGCGATACTTATCAAACTGGAACAACTGTCACGATAAGTGTTGGCACACCGGAAAAAGAAACAAAAAAATCAAAAAGTCAAATTTATATTGGTGCTATACTATCTAAAAACAAAGAAAATAAACTTGACGCCAACACATACGAGGAGTACTGTGCCGACGAAAACAAACAAACATCTGAAAACACAAATAGCAGTAGTAGTTCTAATGATATGTCATCTATTCTAGGAGACCCTGTTGAAGCTGTAAAGCGAAATCTAATTCCACACGTTTGTGGTAAGCAAGATGTGCCTCCTCATAGCAAAGAAAACGGTGCAGACAATCTTGAACCGAATGTAGATTTTGTCACCAAGCTTTTTGATGACCCTTTCTTCGGCCATTTGGCTGAAGGCTTAGATTCCAGTCTTGTAAAGAAATTAATAGAAAACTCTTTAATAAAACTCCAAGAAACTAAAAATCAAGAGGGAACAGAAAGCAGCAAAGTTACTATAGAAAAATTGATTGAGAGCTCCCTAAAATCTATGAAGGAGGAAGTAAATAAGGACGAAAATTTAAAAGAAGGAAAACCAAAGACACCAGAAAATATCAAAGATACTGAGTCAAATAAAGATAAATCAATTGACTCTGTGAATCCAGAAAATGAAGATATAAGCTGCTCTGCTCCCTATGAGAGTATGGAGTACGAGAGCGGTGCTATGGGAGTTTTCTCAGATCTCGAACCGATGTCAGACTGTTATAATGCGTCGGCTAGTGAACTTTCGACAGAAGACGACACAAATTCAACAAGATCCAAGTTCTATCAAATGTTAGTAGACGCCGCACTATGCGATATCGAAATAGCAAACAACACTGATGACGATCATCATTATGAATCGATTCGATTGAATAGCGATCCGATCTACGAAGAAATTGGCGATATGCCACCACCTCTACCAGCAAATCCACCACCGAATTCACTGCTTCTCTTAGATGAAGATAAACGGAACGGTTCACGGTCGATATTCGAAGGTGCATCAAAATACGATATACTGTCGTACTTAGTTGATGCAAAAGAAAGAGGCATTGATGACGAGGAAACGTATATTACCAGTTATGTTACTGAAAATGGGACAACTTTAATAGATGATTCTAAGGAAAAAGTTATAACTACTGAAATGATCAACACTCATTTGAGTAGTAATATGAGTCAACTTAGTCATGCTTCAGATTCAAGCGAAGATAATTCTCTTATTATCAATCACGAAAGCTTGGAAAAGTCTCTAGTTTGCAAGAAAACATCTGCTGAAATCGAAAGAAATGACTCTGGTGTAGGTTCGGAAACAAGCAAATCTTCAAGAAGTAGACTTCAAGGTAAAATTTCGCCTTGCAATACGATGACTGACAAAGACACTCCTATTCATTTATGCGAAGATTGTGATACCACTGTAGAGACGCAAGTCACTGACCAAGGTATGCTTCTTATAAAAACATTTAGTGTGATACGGTTAAGAATCTGTGGAGCAGGTACATTATTGTAATATCTAATTAATTTTTTTGCAGGTTCGATATACGCTCCATTAGTTTGTCGAAAATGTGCCAAAAAGAGAGCGGAAAGAAAGGAAATCATAACAGAAATAGTAGAAACCGAAGAAAAGTATGGACGAGATTTGCAAATAATTTTAGAAGAGTTTTACAAGCCAATGCTTGTTGCGGGTCTTCTGAACCAAGAACAATTGAGCGCAATATTTTTGAACGTGGAAGAACTTATTGAAAATAATCAGGTGTTATCAGAGAAATTGCGAGATGCCCTTGAAATTGCCGTGGATCAGGGTGATGAGGTAAGTCATACAGACAATGTTCATAGTCAATTAGTTCAGTTCAAATACATGTACTAATATTTTTTTTTTGTAGGATTTGCTCACAGTGAACGTTGGCAAGATTCTTTTGGAGTGTTCGGGCATGCTTGCGGCGTTCCAATCTTACTGCGTGAAACAAGCGGGTGCTGCTCTTTTACTGGCCGGTCTCGAGAAGGAGAAGGAACTCCTGAGGATATTCTTACGCGTCTCGCAGATGGAAAACGCAGTCCTGAGACGAATGAACCTTAATTCTTTTCTCATGGTAAGAAAACGAATTTCCATTTCAAGATAGTTTTTATCTCCTAGGTATACGGAACTTACCGAAAAACTTACACTTTTCAGGTGCCAGTCCAACGCGTGACAAAATATCCCCTCCTTCTCTCGCGGTTGCATAGAGCAACAGCAGGTTGTGCGACCGAACGTGAAGACGTTAAAGCGGCCCAGCGTTGCGTGGAGTCTAAACTTGAACAAATCAACACAGCGGCGGCAGCGGCTGCAGCTGCTGCACGGGATGTCCCTCTATGGCGTCGTCTAGCCGCAGCAAGAAGAACAGCTCACGATCTTCACGTAGCTGACATCAGACTACGGAAGATGGCTGTTGACGTTCTTGACTGGAACCACGACGATGCTAGGTAAGTTTATTCGTTTTTACAACATTTTATTTTAATAAAAGGCACCGTTGATGTTCTCTACAATTTTTAAATCTTGAACAGCTCTGTATTGTAACCCAAAAACTAATCGTGAAAAGAGAATCGTAAACAGTGGTAAATTCTAAGTGGTAATCTCATAAAACTAGTCTGTCGTAATGTCAGATTTAATTAAAAAGTAAACATCTAGCAGTTGTATAATTTGGTAGGCACATTCCGTCGCTATTGGCGGACGGAACAAATGACGTCATTACTAGACCCATTGCAGGCTTTAGGTTTAAGTGTTGGTACAAGATATAAGCGTTGTATTCGATTATGGTGTTCTGATTGAATTAATAAATTATTGATCGGAAGAAAAATCCTAGTCAACTTCATGCAGGTAGTAGAACAGTGATGGGTTTTCTTTTGACTGCAGATAAGACATGATCTCAGGCTTACCTTAAAGCTGCTGAGCACGGCTTACGCATAAAAAGACAAAAATACTAGAAAATTGAATAACTGATCCATAGTTTTTGCCAGAAATGTGATTGATGCAGCGTTCTGAGCCAACTTACTTACTTACTACTTTCTACGCTGGCTAAACGACCCGAAGTGGATCTTAGCCTTCGATACAACTGCACGCTATTCTTCCTTGCTCTGCGCAGTTTACTTCTAATCAGGCTGGCAACATCATTTTTAATTCAGAACCAAAATTAAACTTAAATAAATAAACATTATATATTTATATAATATATTTGTAAACAGAAAACCGTAAACTCCTAGGCGGATCGCACACTTGACGCACGACGGAGCGCAAAAATATCGCAGCGGTCTGTCAGATTCATACTAGAAATGTCATACCCATACTAAAACTGCACTCGACGGATGATACTGCGATAGCGGTGCGTCCATAGCGATTGAGCGGTTTTAGTATGGGGATTGACATGTCTAGTATGGATCTGATCTGACAGACCTTAATTAGTCGCTATTTTCTTCAACTTGGACCATCACGCTGATAATCGGCCCTTTAGTGACAGTTACGGCGGCAATAGCTATTTCAGGACTCTTTATGGCTGAAAACCAACACAAATACACAAGTAATTATGCCTGTAAATGGAAAGTCTCATCTTCGAACATTTCAGTGTGTTGTCTTTTAGAAATTATGGGAAAGCGAAATTAGTTTTAGAAAAGAGCTGAGTGGAAATTTGCATTATAAAATAACGTTTTAGTTTGAAGTTGTAGTATGTCATACTACTAAAAAATTGGACCTAATTTTACGTAGGAGACTTTTACCTGGTATTAAATTATGGTTCCTGAATGATAAAAAGTATTGATTATCAGTTCAATAAGGCATGATTGATTAATAGGTATTAACTGTCAAATCTACTCCTATCAAAATATTTCACGTCATTTTACGTATCGCCATTGCCAAATCGTATTTTACAATTTTATGCCTTTAATTGAAACTGTTTTACTTTGTTTGACATTATAAAATATAATAAACTATTCGTAACACATAATATAATGCATAAGAAATCGAGAAAATGTTTACTGAGTTTGACACTTGAATCCAGTACCCTGGAGTACCGTTACAATACTCTACCTGACTGAGCTACCGGAGCAACTATTGCTGCCACCAAATTTTTACCTCTTGGTGATTTACTTGAAATGATGTTAACGCCACACAGTAAAAATTAGTTACAACTGGATGATACTATAGCTAGTCAAAATTTCCAAAAGATTATATACTATTAATTATTTTATGATTTATTGTTTTCATTAGATGATAAATATTATTTACGTCTTCTTTGACTTTACCACAACAGAAAACTCCCCAAAGGTCAAGATTAATAGCCGTTTTTAATTGCTTTTCTCATAATACGGCTGCGATTATTAAGATAACTTAGCTTTTTTGCTTGGCAATAAATCCTCAGCTTAAATTAAGCAATTACTTTGGCAAGGAATGATAAATAGCCGCTTGATGGGACTACAAGAACACTACAATAATACTACAGATATTTCGTATACTATATAACTATATATACTATTCGAAAATAGGCAAAATAGGATTAAATAAAAACTCATATTTTGTTTTCTTACTAATAGTATTTTACAGAATATTCTAAGAGACATATTTTTTTACTTTAATATCAGTGAGTAAACTATTTTAGGTCATCAAGATTACGTTATGAATTTTCTCTTCTGTCCTCCTTTGCCATAAAAAACGATTGTCCATCTCTTTCATCCAGTTAATTTCCGGTCATCCTGTATAATACTTACGGGTCTCACAGGATTAAACCTATCTTCAGTTTCCACACCACAACTCATCAAGAAATAAGGTCTTTTAAATTTTATCAATCTCCTAAATTAGGTACCTAATTTAGGAGATTTGACGGGAAAACAAGTTTTTACACAGAGTGGCTGTCATCTGACCTTTGCAACCCATCACGTTTTTTATTGTTCCTAGGTTCGCGATGGAAGGCAAGCTGTTGTTCACGCAGCCCAACGACAACAACTGGCGCAAAGGGCGCACCATCAAGCTCACGCCGATCAACGCCCTATTGGTAACTAATGGAAAGGTGAGGCTTTTGATTTTTTTTCTTCACTGAGAACAATCTTACAAAGAAAGTAATATCAAGTGTCAGTGTTTTTTCTTCCATGTATCCAAACAGAGGGCGTTCGTGTCCTGATATTTTTTACTCGTCAAAAGGACCAGTGTTCTCATTTGTCCCAATCTACTTCTCCTTCTGTCATATGGGATACTAAGTCGACGAAAAACCTGACAGCACGCTGGTAACAGAGTTTTTCAATCTTTTTCTACAAGTGGAAGGCATCTGTCCAAATGAGCCTATTTTGTAGGAAGCTAAAAGAAAATTTACTTTACCGTCAGCTTTAAGAAAATTTATTTCACCTCCAGCTTAGTTCTAAGAGCAAATCTAACCACAACACCTTTCTCTTTTTCCCAGCCAACGACAACGCACAAGACCACAGAGATCCGCGAGATCAGAGAAGCCAGAGACCGCGAGGCGAGAGAAAGAGAGGGAGAAGCGCTCTTCGCACGCAGCGGAGTGAGAGAAGCTGCTCTCCTATTGGTTAGAGAGAAAGCCGGGCGATACACGCTGCAAAGAGAGCCACTGTTCTTGGACCGGTGTGTGGTTGCTGCTGATCACGAGCCTGAGCACTTCTTTGAGGTTCACGAGATCACTACAAAGGATTCTTATATATTCAAGGTAAATATTAGAATTGCCTCATCATATACCTATATATATCTATATATTTGCTCTGATAGTATACCTGGCTTCACAGCTACTCAGTTTGATTTCATTCTAGGTCCTGAAGAATGAACTTTAATGCAGAATACAAAAATCTGTTCTTCGATTTAGAATCTATGTAATTTTTTTGTGCATATCTATGCCCAGTTAGAGAGTTATTATGAACGAGACATAATATTTTCCAATATCTCTGAATAGAGAAGGAACGTGTTGTAAAAGGTTTTTTATAGTGTTTTAAAAAACCTGAGTGAAAGAAATTATAACCATGGCTATAACTTAATCCTTAACCCGCGCAGGTTGTGGCGAGAAAATGTAACACGGACTATGTGGCAGGGTATGACATATCCGAATTTTAAATTGCCTATATTTTATTTAATAAATACCAAATAACATATTGTTTTAATATTAATAGCTAGTGGGATATATTAGTATTATAATAAATAAATGTTAAATAATATATTACTATATCTTTATATTTAAATATAGAAATAACAAGTCCGGGTCATTTTAGGCACTGATTAATAGGCGCTTCACTTACAAGCTTAAAAAAAATAGAAAAAAATGAAATCTTAAAAAACTCCAAAAATAAACAGAAACGAACATAAAATAAGATATAAAAAAGAACCTTACATGGTTGCAAAAAAATATAACACCTTATTAATATGAATCAGTATCACGTATTTACGTAACCGAAAGCACTTTGTACACGATTATCTCCGACGCTGGTTGTTGTCACACTACAATCACGTAAATAGCCTATTTCACACACCTATGGAGCGACAAGAAAAAATTACGGTAGTTTACAAAAATATTTGCAGATAAGCAACAGTCTGGGTATGACATACCCTGCCACATTCTTGGCGGGTTAAGCTAACCTAACCTTGCCTTATACACCAGCTGACACTACATTGAAATCAAATTTTAATAAAATTACTTGTTTCAATTTGTAATTTTAATTGTATAATGCTTAGTTTTAATAAAATTAAGTCTGCACGAGTGAAGCCTCTTTTGAATATGCAGTACTGTTTAAATAAGTAGTCTGATTTAGATTACAAGTATCATAATGTAGGTTAAATAATTAGACATAATTAAAATGAAATTTTAAGCTCGTTTAGCCGCCACAGGTAATATTTTTATTCTGATTACCTGTTAAGGATCGGCAATTACTAAAAATGTCCCACGCAAAAATAAATTGAAAGTTCAGTTAAGATTTTTTTTTCTACATTACAAAAATATGATAACTTGTGCAGCACATACTTGACGTAATTTATAAAATACAAAATTTAAAATGGTGTCAATTAATTTTTTTGACTAACATTTTTCATATCTCTTTCCAGGCCGAGGAGAACACGCGCACGCGCACTTGGTACCGCCAGCTGCAATACCACGCGCAAGGCGCAGGCGCATGGCGGAAGCGACGCAACGCACTTGCAAACATCATGATCAACCCGATGCTTACTAGGAACTGAACTGTCATTGAAGGGTTTAAAAAAATATGTAGGGTCCGAAATATGGGTAACTAATAATTCTTTTGACGCAAAGAAGAGCAATATTTCAGTTTCGGCGCCGTGTCTTAGGCCCGTCCGTACTAAACTCTGAGATCAATCTCAAAAGCGATATTGACAAGTAAGGCACTGTACTAATGGCATCTCAAAATCTCAATTTGAATTATCTAATTTTAGACGCCACATATACATTTTTAATCCAACGAAGTGGGATGTCACTAACACAATTTTTAAATAACGTGAGCATAATTTAAGCATTTGAAAAAAGCAATACGGTTTAATTTTTGTGTTATAAAATATGAAATTCCATACTTAAGTTACAACATTATACTGTATATAGTAATTTACAAATATTTGCCACTAGTGCTAGCTTTCCACCAAAATATAGATTGAATAAATCTTTGCCCTATATAATAAATGAAAAATAATACCTAATCCTTTTACCTAAAGCCTAAATAATTATTAATATAACAGTATTGTAAGTTATTATTATTGATCTTTATATTTTTTGTAAATAATTAACTTTAATAGCTGTGATATCCCGTCCTTGACTAAATCAAAAGTTAAATAAATAACTAAAAACTGCTTTTAACATTTCTTTTATTCAAATTTATTGTAACTTTTATTATGAGTAACAATTCTATCTTTAGGTAAATGTTATCTTATTTTCAAAAATTATATCTTAATAATGTTTCTGACTAGTCTTAAGGGGAATATTTTATAAAAATAAATTTATTTATAAGAATATAATACAGATAACGGAATGTATTTATTGTATGTATTAAGTAAGTTATGTTTAATTTTGCTTAATTGTAGAGGATACACAAAAAGTTTTTCGCCTTTGAAATTATGGTATTTTGTTATTGTACTTAATTACTTAGTGATCGAGAAATAAATAAATAAAATTTACCTAATCATTCTTTTATTCTCCATATCTTGCGGTGACTTATCTCATTGACTTGAAAATATTATTAGAAAATGAACCTTTTTATACCAAGTCTCATCGCTGCAATCGTTTTTACGTCAAAAAACTTACAATAATTTTCAAAGTAACTTTAATAATACGTATAAGCAATAAGAAAGTTTAAAAAAATATTGTCCCTTTCCCGCCATTACTTAATCCAACTATAAGAATAATCAGCTTCGGTGTAGTTGTAAACGCTAGGTGGCGCTTAAGTCATGCTTACCAATTTATTTGACGTCAAAGATATTCCGCCATCTTAACAACCACGACAGACTACAGTTGAATATTGGTCTGCCTCTTTGGGGGAGTATTGCCATACTCACCATTGCATATGTATGCATTCACAGGGTACGCCCATTCCCTTGATGACCATTTTTAGTTGGTTTTTACTCCACCCACGAACGAAATTAATTATAAATCTTACAAAATTCTTCTATTCGACATTCAAAAAATGTAAGGATTAGCTTGATATGATTTTGATTAACCTCTAAAATACGGAGAGGTGGTTCATGAATTTTCGTATCAGAAAGTGCAAATTCAAATTATTAGAGAGCTGAGCAGCCTTTATAAATTCATCAATATATCAAAACAAATTATACAATTTAAATATTCATAGGTCTGCTTGGAATCTGATTTTATTAGAGGCTGGTAAAAGCAACTTCATAACAAAATCAACAAGCGAAATCGAGTGGGAAGGCAATGGTACGGCGGTAAAGCATTTGATTATAACTTTGAGCATGAACTAATAAAGTTAGAACCTGTGACGAACTTTGCTTCCTTGGCATCTGAAGCTTTCACTCTAGAGCCTGTAGGATTCCATACATTGAACGCTGTTCATTTCTGGCTGGCGCTAGAACGTTGTTATAGCATTTTAGATCCAAGCAGCAATGAATGCTTTACTGCGCAGGACTAAGGTGCGTGATGCTTTTGCTTTCACCTGAAAATAATTTTGATTTGTTGTCATGATCATGAGGCATAATATGAACAAGTTCCTTTTTCAAATTCCATAGTGTGTATATATCATACAGCAAAAACAAATGCTGACAAACCCAAAACTCTACAATACTGTTTGTAGTAAGTATAATTCGCAGATTTTGAATATGAAATTAAAGATTTTCCGTGCAAGTAGTCATATCAAGTGCAGGTAAGTATATTGCGTTCCAAATTTATGACCAAAGCATGATCTAAACCAAACCTATGTAAAATGCCAATTTAGAAGCACATTTAAACATAATGAGATACAAAAACGAAAGCGTGGAACTGAAATTACTATATTAAATGTGTGGGTAACTTCCGTCATACTCGTGCAAGCGAGGAGCTTCATAGATTAGTTTCTGTGAACACGGCATGTGGTAATTTTCTGTTCTCGCGCTGTACACGAGAATATTCTGCTTGGAAAATCTTGCAGAATGCTCGCGAAAATCACTGTACAGCTTTTACAGAAATATAATTTCTAAAACGAACGGTACAATCCAGCGGATGGTATGCTGCTGGTAACGGCAGGAAATTTTTTAAAAAGATTTTTTGACGAATCACAAAACGACGATTACGTTACGTATCTACGGGGAGTAAGCGGGTTCTGGAGTCAACTCCAGGTCAACTGGTGATGAACTGATGACATGACAGCCAGTGGTTAGCGCGATGGGAGATAGGATCTTACGTACCTGTTGACTGCTATTGGACTAAGTGATTCAATTGATTTTTGATGAGAGATTCGTCTTTTTCTTCTTGGCAAGTGGGTTACAGCGTTTCTCTCCACTTGTCCGGTCTGGCTGCCGGGTGTCGGAAGTAGCCTTCCGACAATATTCGAATGCCGGATGACGCTTTTCCACCTATCCGGTAAAAGACGGACAGTAGAATGACGTCATGGTAGAGTTCAAAAAGTACCTTTTATATGCATTTGTACGTCTGTCACTTCGGACCGTCAGAATCCAAATTTCAGTTTGGAAAATTCCCGGATCGATAAATGCCGGATGTTGGAAGAGTGGAAAAGTATGTATAGTAGTGTAATAGATTTCTAAATCGGATCGGAAATCGACGGACCGGCAAATGACGGATGCCGGATAAGTGGAGAAAGTCTCTTACGCGCGCATTTTATTAAGTTTATATTTGACTTAAACTGTATATAATGTGTGAGCAGGCATTCCTAGCAGTTTGACTTTGAATCTACAAAGTACTGAAAATATCTACAATGAAATTTGGAAATGTTTTGTGCATTATTTCGTTACACTCATAAACAGTTTTATATGAAGAGACCGTAATAAAATGTTTAGTACAATTGAAATTCAAAGGACATGAGATTGAAATAAAACAATACAATTCTTTAACTTCGGTTGTAAAACTGACGTTGAATTTTGCTGATAAAAATGAAAATACTAAGTAGTAAATAAGGTTACTTTCTGTGATAATCGTCATTTTGAAAAGAGTCAGTTTGGATTTTGAAATCTCGCTATTTAGGTTTGCAGATACTATGGGAACTAAATAGCTGAAAATAATATTTTATACTATTGTTTTTAAAACATCCCAAAAAAAAAAAACTATTCTGTAGAAGTCGAACCCATAACCTCGACGTTGAAGGCAGGGGTACCATCCGCTATCACATTGAAACAGTCAAACAATTCCTAACATAATACAAAATCAGAGTTCAAATATCTAGTTTGAGCTATAAAATAACAGATAGGAACAACGGTAATGTATTCATTACCTCCCTGGAAGGATCAACTCTCTTCGCAAAGATAACAACTGAATATCACTAATGTTGTATTTTCTAAACCCAGAGAAATCTAGGTTCCAGATTTTAAAGAGAGATATTCAATGATATTACATACATACATACATACATATATCACGCCTATATCCCTTGCGGGGTAGGCAGAGCGTTAACGGCCGTAAGAATACGGTCGCTATCGTCACGTCTGTCATTTTTGAGGATTGTTTTCGAAGGTTGTTTCAGAAAACATATGAATCACTATAGTGACAGGTTGTCAGCCTGTCGCCTAAAGAATTGTGATACGCCAATACTCTCAAGTCCTTTAGTCGCCTCTTACGACACCCGCGGGAAGGATGTGGGGTGATGCTATTCTAAGCCATTATTTAAATAATATTTATTTGTGTTGTTACATAAAAAGTAAGAGCTCAATACTGTATGCCTTACAACCAATGCGGTGGTTATAATATTCTTGGGATTTTAATTTAGGCCCGTATTAATAAACCGCAATGAATTCTGAGATCGGTCTTGTGTGCGATTTTGAGATGCCATTGGTAATGCCTGATATTTGTCAATATATCACTCTTGGGATGGATCTCAGAGTTAAGTCCGGTTATCTAGTACAGGCCTAAGTTTCCATTTTATACTGCTGTTGGTACTAAATAATTATTTTTTATATTCACAGTATTTCTTTTTTTTATCTAGTTGAATATTAGGCCAGAACACCGGATTTTTATGCTGTTGTTAGAGCCCGCATCGCCTCCTTCTGGGAAAGATTGCGTCGCTCTGACAACAGCATTTTGAATGCGGTGTATAATGACATGCACAGGCCAATATTTAGACATTGGTTGTCTATGCACAACAGCCACAATGTCAAATGAATGATAGGTAAGTTAGTATACTTACATATCACATATTTTTATACTTTTACTTTTATATTATACATTTATACATTATTGTAGTTTTAAGTCTTTTGTAAAATTATGGGTCCTGTAGTGCCTGCAATAAAATTTTATTTATTTATTTATTTTTATTTATATCACTACATTATTTATATAGACCTATGATTCTTTTTCTTAATGTATAAAAACATCTATTTGCGCGTCTGTCATAATTTATTAAATCGTGTGGTGTACCGAACGCCGACTCTACTGAAATAGGGATTTAATTCTGTCAGAACTTGCGATTTTCAAACAAGAAACACTGCGGCTGTCCTCAAACTAAGTTTCTTTGACAGGTTATGCATTGTTTGTTATCTCTACTTGTTCTTATATCTCTTATTTATAGGCCTTCAAATTTGTCCATATTATAACCACAATTTTAATCCTTGTATCTATACTTGGCATATTTTGGGATTGCTACCATACAAAAGAAACATGCCACAACTAGATGCAGCGCCATGTGCTTTGATAATTTAATTATTACATGAAAACTTGAAAACTCCTTTTGTCAAAAATCTGGGTTCGGCAAAACACCGGTATGACATGGGGTGTGTGTGGATATGCCCACGCAAAGGTTGCGCCCGCTTATAACCAATTTTACATGCAAAATAAAACGTTTTCTCGGCACGAAATATAAATTTAACTAATTTAACCTTTTTGTGAAATCACTCCATCTAATAAAAAACCACATTAAAATCCGTTGCATAGCTTATGACAGAAAACTTTGTATAAATCTGTGGTATCACTTAAATCAGGTTGGATAAACGGATAAACAAATATTGGCGCCCAATATTTTGATCCTATAAACTTGATATCATAAATAAAGCTATTAAAAACAAACCTTTTTGAAAAGCCCTGAAATTTTCATAGGGTTCATCCTCGCTTCATTGAACTATCGTTTACTTTATGATGATATAAAATTCAAATTACAACAAGCTCTTTTGACCTTTTATCGGTATAATAAAGAGGGGTAGTCTCGTAAAAGTAATTTTATGTTCTTTTATGTCTGTACGGATATGTGCGACCATGAAACAAAAGTTGCTGGCCTGTTCCGAGTCGGATTGCACACATAACGCACAAGAGAGCGCTAAAACATCGCAGCGGTCTGTCAGATCCATACATAATAGAAATGTCAATCCTCATACTTAATCCGCTCAACCGCTGTCGACAGGGTCGTCCGTCGAGTGCGGTTTTAGTATGGGGAGTGACGTTTCTATATTTCAGAATATTTCAGACGTGGCGACAGCAACCGTACTACACCGCAAGGGATAAAAGTTTGATAAATGTGTACGTATAGATTATGCTTTCTTTTTTATCGCATCAATACAAAAGGATAATCATTCATGGCTAACCAGCGTACAATATAAGCATTCAAAAACCAGTCTTAAAGAAATGTAATTAGGTGTACATTGCATGAAGCTAGACAACGATCAGTCTAGTTGCACCTAAATAAAACAGCGCCTAACGACCATTACCCAAATCGGCGAGCTAACGATCGTCTACCCTCTGGGATTCGTCTAATTAATATCTGCAAGACACAAGATGAAAAAAAATAGATGTGTGAGTCTCAGATAAAAATTATTTAACTTGGGTTCAGTTCATTACTACTAGTTTACAACAGGTTAACCAATAGCTTCTGAGAATTCTCAATATCTGAAAGTTGTTATTTGATCAATTTCTAAAAAAAATGTAAATTGATTCCTTGTACGCGCGCCGTGTGCGACGCTAAAATATGTAACAGCAATCTGAAGTCAAAATATTCTGAAAAAAAAAACAAATATGACCGGCACATGACACTAATTCAACTAAATATTTTTATTTTAATGAGAATGATATAGCACTGTAAAGGCAAAAAACTCAATAAACTGTTAAAAAAAAATCATCATTTATCAGATCATCGTACTAATCAGTTGGAATACTTATTCCAGAAATGACTCAGTAAAGAATTTTACGCTTATATGAATCACATATCCATCATTATTATGATTGAAGCACCGAGACTTATCTTCGCCACTAAGAGCGAGGACGGTGATGATGGTAGTACATTTGGAGCCCCAACCGCGAGGGTGTCGACCGTGATCCACTTTCGTAACACTGGAGTGCAAAAGGGTTTGTTTGTTTATACAAGCATAACTTACACTTCTTCTGTTTTGTGTGGGACACCGAGTCGTCCAACGATCCGTTGAACCCTAGTGACAGAAGTGCACTGAAGATGTATCAAACTGCATGACATGACATGGGCCTCCACTTATCGGAGAGAAGCGCCATACTCACCATCGGAACACTGCTGCCTATTCGCTGGAGTATTATTATCATCCCTTAGTCGCTTTTTATTTACACATGGAGAGACTGGGGTGATTCTTGCTTAGAAGGCAAACGAAACGGTTGCTATCAGAATTGGGCATTAACACATAGGTTTAAAAAAAATGTAAATATACGTTTGAGGCCTTGTCGTTATAATGAGAAAGGTAATATAGTCTCTTATAAAATTTTACAGTGCTTTAACAATGGTTTTGAGCGTATAATAAATCTGTTGGTAACAGTTTATTTGAACTGAACTGAACAATGAAACAGCGTACTACAATAAAATAATACATTCATACCTTATACCAATAAATATTCTATCTAAAAAATATTCCAAACGAGGCTTCGGAATTAGTCCCTTGAGGCCGGTCCCTACATTCCCTTTTATTCCCTGATTCTCATATTTCCTGAGGGCTCGCTCGCTAATGCACGTAATAAATAAGTATCAGAATTCACCTTTGGAGGTTTGAGAGTTGCTGGTTTGTTGCGGCCTATGAAGTAGATGTGGAATGGCATATTAAAAGATTAAAAATATAAATAAAGGACATTTGCAGCGAGCAACCAAAGAACTGCTCGAAGGACTAAAGTAAAAACATCAAAATCTGCAATAAGTCCTAAAATTATGAAAGGATGCCTACTGCATATGTCAAGTTTAAATTGAGTTACAACCGTAGCAAGTGCTACGAAAACACACTTCTGGTAAGCTAGTACAAAAACTGTATGTTATGTTATTTCTACCCGACGATGTAAATAATTCTGTGCAAAAGTTCCACGAGTCATTCATCGATATTCCCAATAGAGCGTCCTAACAGCTTTTAGTGAATTTAATAATTCGTCTACAAACTCAAAGCGATGCGTTTACAGAGTAGAAACTTTCTAAATTGTGACATGATAATATAATAAACTTTCTCACTCGGGACCCTCCTGGGGCTACTATGTTACAATTTAAGTTACGTTTTGGGGATTGTGGATTTTATTCCCTATTTCAGTTCGCGTTTTATGCCAATTTCATTTTCGTCGCCTTCTCTTTGTTGTTTTCCTTATACGACTGCGAGCTCGTGAGCAAGTTTTCTTTCTGGGTAACAAAACGTTTGTTATATAACAGTACAATTTACTATCTGTGCCTTTGTTTTTGGTAGATCTAAGCTTTGTCATGTGGTAAGCAAATCATCCATGTACAAACGAGGACTCCAAAAACAAGTGACGACTAAAAAACCGCCGGATCCTAAAACAAAAGGCTCAATTAATAGTCGAGTGACTTTAGGAGGATTAGAAGGCGCAGCCCCGAAACCCTGGATTAAGGGGTATTAACCAAATGCTACAGACAACATTACAGTATTACCACTGTAAGGCGATTATACTCTCAAAACAGACAATAGGCTCCATAAGACAATGTTCAACGAGTTAAACGGTTCAGTTTTTGTTGGAATACAAGAGGAAGTTGGGAAAGGACAATTGACTTGATTCGGGATTCCAGTGACAACGATAAAATCAAAACGAGCCTTGTCGGGATCAGTAAAATTAAATTAAAAGCTGAGAAGAGAGTCGTTGTGTCATTTTTGACAAAAACTGATTTTGATAATGGATTTGTAACTATTAGGCGAGGAACACACTTGACGCACGACTGAGCGCAAAAATATCGCAGCGGTCTGAGAATGTCAATGCTCATACTAAAACCGCTCAACCGCTGTTGGCGCAGCGCTATCGCAGTGTTATCCGTCGAGTGCGTTTTTGGTATGGAGAGTGACGTTTCTAGTATGGATCTGACAGACTGCTGCGATATTTTTGCGCTCCGTCGTACATCAAGTGTGTTCCTCGCCATACAAGAAAAGTTGTACAAAATCTATGGGAGGGAAATCAAAAAGAATTTCATTGTACCTCTTGTCCTTATTTGATCTTGTGAAACTAAAATTGGCTGTTATAAATTAAGCTTGGCAAAGTAGTTCGTGGAATTGAGGGTAATTTCGGGAAATATTTGCCTATCCAAGTAAATTTTCATCAAGTTTATTCTCTACTTATCTTGGTACTGATAACTAAATATTTAATATAAGTAGGTGGACACATAGCTAAATATTTAGTCAAAAAATTTTTGGACTACACACAACCTGACTCGGTCGGCTGATACATTTTGTATGGTTTTTGATTACATATTTTTTTCATATTTTGACCTATGTTACTTGGGTAAAGTTATTCAATTTCAAAGGCAGGTTCACTTAGGGCAGCTTAGAAGGAACTGATTCGTTTACACCCTGTATTCTGCAAAATTTCGTAGTTGTTTACAACAGGAGTTTTTACTACTAGGTATTTGATTTTACCTCGATTTTTATGACTAGGCATGTTATGATAAGCACAGTAGAGAAACGTATGTCGTGCGCGGTAGACTTCAGAGGTGTGAAGAATTTTGACATAGGTACGAGTATGTATAGAAAATCGTAGTCGCACTGAGTGAGCATGTAAATGTTTCGAAATATTGAGGTAATCAAAAACCTATCTGCGGTAAAAATCCCGTTCTAAATCAGAATTAAAAAACCTTTTTGTACGTTTGTATTCATGCTTTCAAAAGTAGAACAATATTACTGAAACTGATCTTCTATTAACTCGGCTTAGCCAATCAGAGGTCTCCAGTGGCTTGTTTCATTTAACAGAACAACACCTCGATTGGGAACAGTCCCTAGAGGATGTAGAGATTGCACTCGGCAAAGTATTCTACTGTAATAGTAGTGGAGTAGTTCCCCAAAATAAACGGGTACATACACACACATACATACATACGTATATCACGCCTTTATCCCTTGCGGGGTAGGCAGAGCGTCAATGATCGTGGAATGACGGTCGTTATCGTCACGTCTGACAAGTATTGAGGGCTCTTTCAGTTGACTCGTGTATAACTGTAGTGACAGGTTGACAGCGTGTCGCCTAAAATTGTGATTCACATGAATTCCTTGTATCACTTAGTTGCCTTTTGCACGGCTACATAATCCCATTTAAAACATTTTGTCTATATATATGTTACGGGCAATTTGATAAGTCCGGGCGCTATTAATACTGACCGGTCAGTATTAATAGTGCCCGACCTAATTGGGCAATGTGATTAAAACAGCACGTTTAATTACTTTTCCCGGTCAGTACCCACCCTTCCTTGGGCAAAGTAATAAAAATAAAGAATTGTAATGTTATTTTTTATTAAATGAAGTTAAACTTACATTATTTTAATGAAATTAATCTTACATAATATTCATTAAAGTAATCGATAAATTTGTGCATGGGAATTAAAAAAAAACAAATAGTTATAAATGAAGTTAAACTTACATTATTTAAATGGAATTATACTTACATTAAAGTTATCGATAAATTTGAACATGGGAACTAAAAAAACAAATGGTTATAATAAAATAATGGTTATAATGTAATAAAATCAGTAGTTACCTACTATTTTTGATAAAAAATATTAGGTACTTCAATAGTTTGAAAATTAGTAGACTAAGAAAAATGAAGATAAAAATGTTGTTAAGTTTATAATTATTTATTCTTGCAAGGTGTGCTTTTGTGACATTTTGGATTGCAGAGAATGTTTGATTTCTTGCATTTACAGCGTTTTGAATTGCAGTCACCACTACAGTTACAATACTGGTCCAAGTGATAAATTCAAGCTTACTCTAACGACTGATTTATTACATGGACCACGGGCACTCGGGCACTATTAATAATGGCCGGTCCAAGTGATTAATTAATCACTTTGCCCGTCGTTTTTGGGCACTATTAATAATGACCGGTCAGTATTAATAGTGCCCGATTAATCACGATGCCCGTAACATATATATTGCTACAATATACATATATTGCTACAAAATATATATATTATAGACATATTTTTTCCATAAGAACGTTAGGTATGGTAATCATAGGGCATCGTACTGAATAATTTTCATTATGGAATCGAGTCCCATGATTTCCAGCAAATTTTATTCAATTCTGTGCTCGAAGCATTTTATCAAAAATTCATTTATTTTAAATCAAGCTGCATAAATGCAGAATTATTGAAAAAAATTGGTTGAAAAAAGACGGTTGTTCTATGAGTGTGTCCCCATCTTCTTCTTTCATGTGGACACCCGTCTGACTCGTTCCCATAAGAGAATTTTATAGCTGCAGATACACCTTGAAGAGACCTTCCCTGGACAGTCTAGAAGACCGTCAATAGGCTTCGGGCTAGTGTAGGAAGGGGCCACGAGAACAAAGTCAAGTGGGGTTTCTCGGTGGTTGCCAGTCCACAACTTTATTGTAACCATAGACTCGATGAAGAAGAACTCCGAAGAGACCAAGCAGTCAATTTGCAACTCAGAGAAGACGAAGCATGGATCTCTACTTATGCTTAATGGTAAAGATGCAAAACTTTCAACTCACCTCTTGCTATTTCATTTTTCAAAATGTTTACGCTATTTTGCTTCAAGTTGCTCAGTAAACGTAGTTGAAATTTAAATTTGAAGCGGCAACTTCATTGAATATTCTGCTTGGGGCTATTTCTTGGAGATCCTTTTATTGAAATATAAGTTAGGTAATTATTTCAGTTGTGAAACATTAATAATTGAGATTGAAACTATTTCTTGAAGACTTTATCAATTATTGAAAAGTTTTTAACAAAATCATTTTCATATATTAGTAATTATTTAATGAATAAGCCTTATAGATCATTTCAAAAAGTTTTCATTTCAAAAATTTTAGGCGTTAACTAAAATCTTCGTAGACAACTACTACACCATTGCTACGGCCACGCTACGACATAGTAAGACGTAGTTACCACGAAAGATGCTGAGTGTTTTAGCTATTTGTAAGCCTCATACATACATACATCACGCCCCCATCCCCCGCAGGGTAGGCAGAGCGATAGTGGCCGCAAGAATACAGCCATTATCGCCACGTCTGACATTTTTGAGGATTGTTTTCCAAGGTTGTTTCAGAAAACATGTGTATTACTATAGTAACAGGTTGTCAGCCTGTCGCCTAAAAAATGTAATACACCAATACTCTCGAGTCCCTTAGTCGTCTCTTACGACACCCGCGGGAAGGATGTGGGGTGATGCTATTCTAAGCCGGCATCACATGGCAAAAGCCTCACATCCGCCTATTTACACCCTCAAATAAAAGCCATGACATTACACTATCTAGCACGCATTTGCCTTTTAACTGTACGCAAAAAGAAAAAAAAACTATAAAAACACACACAATATCTAAAACAAACGAAAACTACCCATTCGAAGTTAACGCAGGTGTTTCTATAAATAAACATGACCCAAACGCATTTATCCGTGAATAGTCTAAAGGTCTTTATTTGTATTGGAATGGAATAGCTTTTTGGCTGGCAAGTTGAGGTCATTCTCCGTAGGAAGGGAGAATGGTAGGGAATGGTGAGGATTGCCCTTCAGTGATAGAGGTAGGAACGTTCTGTAACGCTATCTCCGGCTGAATGTATTCATTTACAAGGCCGTACGAGCCTTGTTTTTTCAGTGGAAGTGAAAAAGAGAATGTATAATCATGGATAAATACTTAACCTGATAATACATAGTTAGTCTTTTGAGTCATAGAGAAGTAAATAATGCCAAAGTAAATTCTTATTGTGACGAATTGTTTCGATGGAAAAACACTGGAAAGATTTTAATATTTGGCCTACGGATTTTTCTAAATTTTTTTCGACAGAGTACATCCGGTCTCCACAAAGTCCATTTTTATACTCCACGAAGAATTTGTCTAACTTTAACTGAGATTTTTTATTATTCTTTTTGGATTCAACACTTTGTCATATTAAATCTAAAAACGGTTTTGAAATATAACGTAAACAATTTAGAACTCCCAAAGTCCAAACCTACATTCACAACTAACAAATTCTCAGCACTTGATCCAATCGCCATCACACACAAGAGGGTTTTCTATGGCATACAATCACAAATCGCCTAATTCACCCCAATGAGCAATTCAGCCTGAAACACAGTTGCTGTAATTCAGAAGGCAACCTCATTTCAGCGCAGAGAAACGCCAAATGAGCTCGACCTTTTTAGGGCCGCCAGAAGGGCAAGTGCGAATGAGAGCTACAACCTCGAATAATGATCTAGGATTAACTAGATGTACCTTTGTTGAAGAGTAGGTATGTGCCTACTAAGTCGAAATAAGTGTTCATAGGTAAAATCACCTTCTACAGCTAGTGATTTTAATCTATGCCTTACGCAAAAAAAATACATGGTACGCGTTGTGTCAGCACCCCGCATTCGCTCGCATGACTCAATTAGCTTTATGAGATTACGGCTTGTATTGTATAAATCTTCAACTGCATTTTACTTTCAATTGTGTAGATAAATAACAAACTCCGGTAAGTCACACATCTGGTCAAAAGTGAACTATGAATTGCGCCAAATTTCAAATTTAAAACTGTATACGACTGTTTTATCAAAAACGAGATAAGTCACATAAATCCTCATGAAAATAACGGTTAAAATAGTCGATTTTTTTCTAACGGCGGCACGTCCATTGACAAGTATAAATCAAACTCAAGCAGGTCCACGTCGGCCAATCAGAGTAAAGGATGGCATCCAAGATGGCTACCAGTTCCTCAATCTTGCGCGAGAGGTTAACTTTGCGGTCGAAGTTTTTATTAAATATCTTTGTTTCAAATGGACAATTATTACTTCAAAATACACGTGGTGGATCCTGACAAAGCCCGAAAAAGACTGTATCAAAAGCAAAGATTAAAAGATTACATGTTACGCTGGTATATAATAACAAAGTCCGGTATGTCCAAAATTTATCGTTATTTTCGAGCATCAGCAGATACTTATTTGTTATTTTTGTGTATTTTCTTCAACATTTACCTCTACCTCGAGTAGCCTAAATAAAAAAAAACATGAATTAAATAAACCTTTAACTTAAAAACAAACTTTTGTCATTTCCCATTTTTTACTTAGACTGGACATACCGTACTCTGATATTTAACTACACAATTTATATAGTGAATTTTAAGATACTTACGTAAGATCAAAATATGTAACACATTATCTTTATTTTATTTGAACTAAAACTAATTAGTAACAGGTAAAAGTAATAATAGTTGAACTGAACTAACACTGATTACGAAATAGGAATAGGATTGCCTCGACACTAATACCACATTAACATTTACAAAACTGTAGATGAAGACGCGCATTCTTCCAGCATCACATTTATCCACGACGCACAACTTTATAGTGTAGCGTTAGAGCATACGGCGTCGAGTTACGAATTGCTACAATCAAAAGCCGAGTCAAACCCTGCCTGGATTCAGCTCATTCATCATTCAAACTGCTTCATTTGCTGGCTGTCTGCTTGTAAAAGCAGACAAGGGTTTGACGTTGTGCTACTTTTTCTTTAGCAATGCTTTTCATGTTTTGAACTTCCGCCACTAGTCGCTGCTCTAAAAAAGTAAACCGTAAATATTTTAAGGGGTGGACCAGTTTATGAAATTAAAAAACTTTTCCCAAGGTACATATTGGTCTAAAAATGGAAATAAAACCGGTGGCAGGTATGGAAGATCCATCTTTTCACTTATGTTCATTGGCAAAACTTGGTCAGTTTCGTGGATTGGAATAACCCATATAATATTTCCAGTTGATGTTTAACATCATGTATATCTTGTTTAATTACATTATGTCTTCTATATAGGTCGACCGCACTTGTTTTGACGATGACTTCAGTGTGTTGTAAAAGTAAGCTGCATTTTCGAGGAGACGAATAATATTAAAAATACTGAAGAAAACTTTACCTAATTTTATTTGCAAGTTATTTTTTTGTTGCTAAGGTATATATTGTACTTGACTAAGATGTAGTGAGCCTGACAGCACAAAGCATAACTAATGAGGTATTAGGAAACAATACTAACTATTACAACTCTAAAGAGCTAATCCAATTTTACAAGCTGTGTAAGGATATAAAACTGCAGGAAACTTATGTGATTGCTAAATTCTTTGTCCATACTGAAACAAATCGGCATCTGAAAGTGATAAACCCGCTAGCAATATACATGGCAAAGGCGCAAAAAGCAAGCAAAAAATCTCATTAGTGTGGACGGCCTAAATACTTTTTGGGGCGAAGCGAATACTGGGGATAGTGATTAGTAGGGACAGTTGCGACCGACGTGGGCCAACCTAATTGAATCAATCGGTTAGGATGTTGGCAGATCATTTTTAACCAACTTCAAAACTGAGGTTGATATATCGACGACTTTGTATGTAATATTTGCCGTGTGATGCCGGCTTAGAATAGCATCACCCCACATCCTTCCCGCGGGTGGCGTAAGAGGCGACTAAGGGACTCGAGAGTATTGGTGAATTACAATTTTTAGGTGACAGGCTGGCAACCTGTCACTTTAGTGATACACATGTTTTCTGAAACTACCTTGGAAAAAATCCTCTAAAATGTCAGACGTGGCGATCTTCTTCTTCTTTTCGTGTGGGACACCGAGTCGTCCAACGACCCGATGAACCCTAGTGTCAGAATTGTTCAACCGCCTACTACAAGTAGCAGGCTTCTGACGTGGTTGTGTAACGACCGCCGTCTAAGTGATCATAGACAGCAACCGGGACCTACGGCTTAACGTGCCATCCGAAACACGGAACCATCTTACTTACGGACAATCGGGTGGTTCAGCCCGCAATGTCCTAACCAGACTGGGAACAAACTCATAAAGTGATAAATATCAACTTTGTGGGTGACCCACCGAGAATCGAACCCGGAACCTTCTGCGTCAAAGGCAGTCGCACTACCACTGCGCCACATCGGTCGTCGGACGTGGCGATAGCGACCGTATTCTCACGGCCGTTAACGCTCTGCCTACCCCGCAAGGGATAAAGGCGTGATATATGTATGTATGTATGTATGTAATATTCTCTGATTTTCTCTTTTGCTTTATATTTTCTCAAAAATCTTGGCTTCAGAAAATTTTCTCAGTGACGGCTATTTCGATGATCAATACTACTTCTGCTTCTATATCCACAACAGTTCACAGCTGGACATGGGCCTCCCTCAATTGGGGGATGTCGCCATACTCACCACGCTGGCAGGCGGGTTGCCGAGCGCAGTGCAAGATATTGTTGGTAATCACAGGGTACGCTGCTGCCTGTTCCCTGGATTCATCCATTGGTCGCCTTTTGCGACACTCACAGGTAGAAATGGGGTGATGCTACTCTTCTTTCTTTTCGTGTGGGACACCGAGTCGTCCAACGACCCGATGAACCCTAGTGTCAGAATTTTTCAACCGCCTTCTACAAGTAGCAGGCTTCTGACATGGTTGTGTAACGACCGCCGTCTAAGTGATCATAGACAGCAACCGGGACCTACGGCTTAACGTGCCATCCGAAACACGGAACCATCTTACTTACGGACAATCGGGTGGTTCAGCCCGCAATGTCCTAACCAGACTGGGAACAAATTCACAAAGAGATAAATATCAACTTTGTGAGTGACCCACCGGGAATCGAACCCGGAACCTTCTGCGTCAAAGGCAGTCGCACTACCACTGCGCCACATCGGTCGTCGATGCTACTCTAAACTGACACCATACGGCAAGTAATTTTTGAACGGCATTAATTTATTAAGTTTTGCAAAATTATGAGTGCTCTTTGTTATGTGAACATACATACATACATATATCACGCCTTTATCCCTTGCGGGGTAGGCAGAGCGTTAACAGCCGTAAGAATACGGTCGCCATCGCCACGTCTGACATTTTTGAGTATTGTTTTCTAAGGTTGTTTCGGAAAACATGTGTATCACTATAGTGACAGGTTGTCAGCCTGTCGCCTAAAAATTGTAATACACCAATACTCTAGAGTCCCTTAGTCGCCTCTTACGACACCCACGGGAAGGATGTGGGGTGATGCTATTCTAAGCCGGCATCACACGGCATACGGCAACATGTGAACATCATCAATATAAATTATTTACTTTCTTAACTGAAACATTTCGCCTTAAACTCTGAACTTGCACACAGACTGTCATTGTACACGAGAACTGGGTTAAGTCGCGATTTGCAGATTCCAAGCCAAGCTCTTGGACGGGTGGTCAAATAAGCTAGATAAATTCTGAGTAAAACATTGGAAACCCTCTTAATATAACGCTGATTGAAACGCTTGAATATGGAAAAAAAGTACATAAATACATACATACATACATACATAAATCACGCCTTTGTCCCTTACGGGGTAGGCAGAGCATTAACGATCGTAAAATTACGGTCTTTATCGCCACGTCTGACAAGTATTGAGGGCATAACATAAATACAATAAAATATATAAAATAAAAAATATTATAAATATATAAATATATAATATGTATTATATTGTATTATAAATATATAATACAATAAATAATATAATTTAAGGTACATAAATACATCACCTACGTATATATACAGTTATGTTTAAATTGAAACGATAAATGTATTTTTTCTTGATAATTATATTTGATCCATTGTCAATATTTATGACCGATGATGTGTGTGACGTCCTAAGAAAAAATTCGCATGTCTTGTAGTAACTGTGACAGTAATCAAAATCCCCGCAATTTTATATAGCTATCGAGTTTTTCATCTTATTTTAAAGATTTTTAGAATAGCTCGATTGTCTTTGGCTTTTCATTATTTCTATAATAGAGATATTATTTTTTTTGAGAGGACCGCTAGTTATAGAACTTACCTGCATAATTACATCGCGTAATTTTTGAAAATTGGTATGAATATGACAACTCACACTAAACTATTCGAATGTACATACATATATATCACGCTTTTATCCCTTGCGAGGTAAGCAGAGCGTTAACGGCCGTACGTAAACGGTCACTATCGCAACGTCTGACATTTTTGACGATTGTTTTCCAAGGTTGTCTCAGAAAACATGTGTATCACTAAAGTGACAGGTTGCCAGCCTGTCACCTAAAAATTGTAATTCACCAATACTCTCGAGTCCCTTAGTCGCCTCTTACGACATCCACGAGAAGGATGTGGGTGATGCTATTCTAAGCCGGCATCACACGATAAAATTTTGTATTGTGCAGTGCATACACCTAGCATTAACTGTTTTCGCAACAAGCTTAGCTAGCACACAGTAAGAGTCACCAAACAAACAACATCATGAGCTGACTATTTGTCTTTCCTTGTACAATTCTTGTAGAGGAAGGTTTAAAGCTTTGTCTTGTGTTCCCTTATTCTTGTCTTATCTTAATAGGACTCGAGATAGAGCCGCTAGGCCAACTAGCGTTTTAGATGTTTGGTTAAGTAATGTATGTTTGTTTGATTTGACTACCAACAAGCGATCCCTTATATAAATACGTGAATTAATAAATTAAAATAAGAAATTGAAAAAATTGCAATGGTCGACCGGGAATCGATCACAGGTTGCGTGGGGTACCGGTCCACTGCTTTGCCTCTGAGCTATCGACGCACCGGTCAGCCTTCGTCATTTCTCAATCTCTTGATGCTCGTCTCGAAGCGATAATCCGAGAGTGTAGTAAATCCCAATAATTTGATGCGTGAATTGATTTTAATTTCATGTAATATTTTGGATACTTACTACTTTTTTTGATTTTCTGTTTTTCAATCTGGACAAGTGTTTTTTTTCTATTAATTACGTAAACGTCGAGAAACGGTTTCCTGAAAGCATTACATACATCTTAGCATGTACTAATATTATTAATTTAAGCTATGGTATGTAAATATTTTCCTTTTTTGTCGAGAAAACTAAGAAATATTATTTCTATGGCGACATACACTTTTGCACAAGCGCCATACAAATAAGTATTATAATAAAAATATGAAATAAAACAAGCTGTAGTACACATATCATAAAGACCCTGAAGAAACTCCTATTCTATTATCTCTCGCAAACAAAGTCCATAATAAACATTTTCTCGAAACTAGACAGAACTAGTTATGAGAACAGTTACCCTGACGACCGCCATACATCACACACGCAACATGTGTGAATGAAAGCTCGCCAACTTATTTTACTAAACACAAAAACAACAATATATAGAAGGAAATGAAATTCAGGTTGTAAAAAAATGGTACAAATAATTTAAGGGGTGAACCAGCTCATGAAACTGAACAACTTTCTCAAAGGAATTTAGGTTGACTAATTTTTTTTCATATAGGTATATGAAAAAAAATTTTGGACCTCCCATACAAAATTACCCAATGACCAAGTAAACTTACGGGAAGTCCGAAAAAAAATCTCATATTTCGACCTATGTTTCTCGGGGAAAGTTGTTCAGTTTTATGGGATGATTAACCCCTTAATATTTGAAGCAATTTTTTTACACCTCATACATATTGACGCCTCTGCCTACTGAACCACCGAGGCTCAATCGTTGTCTGCGTAATAATGCAAGTGTACTTTGGGAAATATGACCAATAGACATAGTAACAAGTTGTCTGAAACGCGAATATCTGCCAGTAAACAGAGCCAGAGCGGCTTATTCAGAAGCCTGCTGACTGCATATCGCCGCTTTTTATTGAGGAACGATCATAGTGTAGAGAGGGTAATTTTATTTTATATTCAGCGAGAATAATTTTGCTAAAGGCGTAATTTATGTATGTATGTATGTACGAGTAGTATGTATAATTTTACTTGCACTAATTGAATAATGATGCTCTCCGGTTTTTAAGGGCATTACACAAAATGCCGTGTCGGCTTAGAATAGCATCATCCCATTTTTTCCCGTGGGTGTCGTAGAAGCCTACTAAGGGCCTCGAGGGTTTCATGTGTATTGCATTTTTATGCGACAGGCTGACAACCTGTCTCTATAGTGATACACTACTCATCTAAAACGACCCTCAAATACTTATTGTCAGACATGGCAATAAAGACCGTAATTTTACAACCAGGGATATAGGCGTGATTTGTGTGTGTATGTTATCACAAAAAATTAGACACGCGTTGAAGGCTTAGCATCAACCGCCTACAACGGTACAAGTAGCAGACTTCTGACAACACTTTTATCTGCCTAAACTCACGACTTATCGTTTTGCGAGTATCGGATAAAAGCCGAAGAAATTTCTCGCTCCTCACTATAACAGCCGCTTGCCGCCGACACTGCAATGCAGCAGGACGGATTATCTGACTCAGCATTTTTTCAATTAACAAGCGAAACGAGCTCGCCAAGATTCATGTCAAAGAACATGCTGTAGCAGTTGAATTAGGCCTTTAAGTCGCTTAAACACACGCCGGAGACCCTTTGATGACATACGCGTATTACGTGTGTGCTACTGACGTAAATCTGTAGTAGCAAATGCGACACCGCTAAGCTTGTGTTATGTCTGTAAACAGTTTTCAATTTGTTGGAATTAAAGGCAACTAGGTTTATACAATCAAAACAGAACATGATAATAAAAGTACTTTAAGCTTTTTCTCAGACAACTTTATTTTCAATTTTTCAAATTTTGCTGCGTACGTTACGTTTCTGCCCATGGGTGTCGTAAAAGGCGACTAAGGGTTCATCCCTCTCATCCAAGAAACAGGCAGCAGCGTTTCCTGGGAATGTCTTCAAAATCTTGCACTGCGCTTGCCATTCCGCCTGCCAAGCGTTATGAGTATAGCGATACCCGCCAATTGGGAGAGGCCCATATCCAGCAGTGGATTGTTGTGGCTGTAGCAGTAGTACGTATATAGGACTTAAATATTTTAAAACTAATATTCCACATACCTGGCTACCATACCACCACACACCCATTTCACTTAGCAACCAGCAAGAAACACATTTGCCAAAACTAGTTTCTTGGCGCGCTGCAATAACTTTTCGGTGCAGCATTTCAAGACGATAATCTCACCATCACAGTTACTAGGTGCAAACAGCAAATGGAAATGGCTGTTTCTGGCGTGATAAATGGCCCAGGATATTAGTGCAGCAGACTTGCAGTCCAACTAAGAGGATTACAGCTTTGGTGTCTCGCAAACGTGCTGCTAAAATCCTCTGGGTAAATGAAGAAGGTTAAAATTAGTTTCTTAGGATGTCATCGAACGAGCTCAGTCATTAGCAGAAGCGAAGGAATGTGTGTTTGAAGAGAACTTTTCCAATTAGAAATATGAACGCGTGAAGCTCTCTACTCAGCACTAAGTGTCAGATTCTCTGTGTGAACTCTGAAAATTTAAATAGAATTTAAACTACGTCTTTAAAAGTTTCAAGTTAAATTTTATCCTCAAAATCTCCTAGTTAAACGGTACAAACAGAATTAGTAGCTATGACTGCAAACAGCGTCTATGAAGTTTTCTCATCATTTATTAATATGAAACGCTGGATGAAATTTCATGAAATAGAATGAACACGCTGACGTTGTGAGGCCGAAAAAGTTTTTTAATATAACGACCCGCGACATAATTCGAATTTCATTTCAACTCTTGCTCCCAAAAAATATTAAAGCCAGTGGGGATTTGAAAGGGTTTTGCATACCGACATTAGTGAAGAGGCGAGCTGCATACGAAATGGAGATTGATAATACTTTAAAAGAAAAAAATAAAATACTACACTGATCACGCCTAGATAATCGTTGCGAGGTAGGCAGAGCGCAAATTCCCGCTACTGCCACATCTGATGGGCAATACCCATACTTTTCTAGTCTGATCTGACAGACCGCTGCGTACTGCCGTGCTGTTAGCTAAATAAAGTAGTTCAATGAGTTGTTGGACGACTCGATGTCCCACACAAAAAAAGAGAGTAGTACTGCTATGATAAGTATTTATTAGCAACGCTTAGGTATTTATCATTGTTCTTTAGTTTTCAAATTAGTAGCACTTATATTGTTTCAAACTTTCAGCACAAGTTCAAAATTTCCATTACCGAAATGTTACAAAATAATTCTCTTTAACCCACGCAGAGTTCAAACTTCCGACCCCGTATTTATCCCAGAACCGCCAACTACCTAACTAGGACGCCTGACGATATGATAATAGCAAAACTCCCGCTAAAGTATAAAACGAGTGCAGATAATTAGTTGCAGGCACTTGCAAGCTATCTGCTGCTAACAAACTCTGACTAAATTGTAAAACTAGATGGAGCGTTGCGAATGGACGAAATGAGGAAGCAAAAAATATTCTACTGCGAACAATACACGCGTTCCAAAGAAGCTTCAAGCAGAAGATTTTTCACCCGTGAGCTTTTACTTTTCGTGTGGGACACTAAGTCGTCCAAAACGACTCGAGCTGGTGGAGGCTTTTAAGTAGGTAAGTAACTACTGACTTACCCAACTGGATAAGTGAGTATTCCGATAGTGTAAGAAAGTGTTAAAAAAAGGATTATTTTAAAAGATACAAAAAATAAAAATATAGCTAATGCAAAACTTTTTATCACTCACTGTGTGTGTGGTCGCTTTATATCAAATCAATGTAGGTAAGTAATTTACACTTTGTGTTGTTATGTCAATGTAAGATATCTCGTAAAACGAACATAGGACACATTTTCTTCATCTTTTACAACCACCGCTCAGGC
Source organism: Keiferia lycopersicella (assembly GCA_029255805.1). Classification (NCBI taxonomy): domain Eukaryota; kingdom Metazoa; phylum Arthropoda; class Insecta; order Lepidoptera; family Gelechiidae; genus Keiferia; species Keiferia lycopersicella. The sequence goes on from JARACZ010000010.1 coordinate 4,625,019, forward strand.
TACTATATCATAAGATCTAAACCTGTCGCTAACAATTAATTACACAGCAGGTGTAAGATAGCGGGGGAGTTCCGTAGTGCAAAGATCACGTGCCACCCGATATTAGGTGTTACGTTCAATATTGTGTACCGAGTATAAGGGACAGCCTTCTGAATGCTGATAGGGTGCATTCAGAACACGAAACTGAACAACTTTCCCCAACGACTATATTTCAGGAAACGTAAAATTGTTTCTGAACTACTTACCATAGTAAAGGCAGTCAGGTGATCATGATTTTCTATAAGGTGGTTGTCGTTTCCTAATATAATTATCTTCTTCTTCGAATCGATGATGGTAAGGAACCTGGACCTCAAGTCTGCTATTTTTTTGCCATTGTAACGCCATCCAAACTCAACTGTCATTCAATTGCCATTGTGATTTTCTATACTTCAAACTGTTAGCAGACTATGAAACTACCAAAATCATCCAACTGAGATCTAATCGACATCCAACTGAATTTATTTTATTTAGCAGATTTAGGGCCCTGGTATTCAGTTTTCAGTAATCATGTTCCTAGCGGAAAGCTGTACAGTTAAATGGTACATGTCTATCATTATTTAAAGGGCTGTCTCTAAAACCCTGTATAGTTGGATGTGCAGTTCAGTTTCAGCTGAAAGTGCACCAATTAATATGATTGGTAGCTACTCAATAATATTAAATATCAGATATTATCTGTCGTAAACATGATCGTAAAGTATATTTTTATCTTGACAAGTACACGAGAATTCATAATTTGAACATCTTTAAAATAAATATACCTATTTTTCTTTAATATTTATAACATACTGCTTTCTTTCTTTCTTTTTCGTGTGGGACACCGAATCGTACAACGACCCGATAAACCCTAGTGTCAGAATTTTTCAACCGCCTTTTACAAGTAGCAGGCTTCTGACATGGTTGTGTAACGACCGCCGTCTAAGTGATCACAACCGCTGCAACATATTGCTGCTATGTTAGTCCCGATCCCATTATGTCATAAAATGCATTTTAAAAGTGTTCAACTTATTTAGGTTCTCTTATCAAGTTTCTCAAATTTGTATATTTTTTTATTTGCATAAAGCATCTACTGTCTACATTAAGGTAGTTGTATATTAAATATCACGAAATCTAAATTTTTGTGGAGACTTTGTTTTTAAACGTTTGTTTCGTGATATATTTGTGACTTCTTTCTTAATCATATATTTTCAACCAAACCGAAACTTTTTTATATTTTATTCAAGTAATTTTGACATATCTCGCTCAAAATAACAATAATTTTTATACTGGGTGTTCATCAAAGTCCGTTTAACTATTCTGTCTGACAGCAATTTCGACTTGTGTTTAATAAAATATGCATAGAGCATAGAGTTCGCGTTTAAATCTCAGAATGTCAACGTCGAGTTGAAAAAGCACTTCGTATTTTAATTTTGCTCACTTTAACTATGACACTGTTGCAGTGTAGCTAATTGAAAACAAGATTTTTTTAAATCTACAGGAGTTGAAGACAGGACGATAGTCTAAAACCATTGTCTGTAAAGTCAGTTTATTGACGATTGATGAATGTGACAACGTCATAAGAAAATGCTGACGGAATGGTTTAGTTAAAAAATATATATTTATATTTTATTTCTTTGATAGATATATACTGCCAAACGCGGAGGCCGCTTGTGCCTTTTTGTCGCTTGTTCCAAGCTTTCGCTTGCACTTAAAGCCTTAAATGAAACGCCTCATAGGTAAGAGACTAGGTAACACCGCATGAGTCATTGAGTTTTTTGATGCGAGTCTTCATCAAATATGACGTCGTCACGTCAAAAAGTTGAGATAGTTTTATGAGGACAAACATTCTAACTACTTTACAAAATTTGTCCTGTAAAATAGTAATAGCTAAATTCGTAAGGAGTCTAATTCTTAAAATCATAGTCCCACAGTAAAGCGGATCGCACACTTAACGCATGACGGAACGCTAAAATATCGCAGCAGTCTGTCATATCCATACTAGAAACGTCACTCTCCATATTAAAACCGCACTCGACGCACGACGTTGCGCTAGCGCTGCGTCAACAGCGGTTGAGCGGTTTTAGTATGGGGATTGACATTTCTAGTACGGAACCGATATCGATGCGATATTTTAGCGCCCCGTCGTGCGTTAAGTTTGCGATCCGCCTAAAGAGCCCTAGTATTTATTGATTATTAGATATTGGTTATTTATTTTGTAGCAATGCGAAAAAATTATATTGTAAAATATGAAACTTCTATGTAATAATCGAGAATTTTCACAAAAATCAGGATAGTAACAGAAAATCACTCACTATCCTTGTTAACCCTTCATAGAAGGTGTTAGGCGAGAACCCTCACATTATCGGGGATTAGAATAGATGGGAACTACTAGTCTAGGAAAGGTTAGGCTTTGACCCTCCCTGCCTCATTAGCTGGCTAGAACTTTCGGACTAAAGTGGTTCCCACATGTAACGCACGATTTTGCGTATTTTTAGCGCATGCGACTTACGTGTTGTTCCTGCGTCAACATCAGTACTTAGTATATACTGATGTTGACGCAGGAACAACACAGTTTGCGTTGGCGTGTGTCTCTGTTACACTTATTATACTAGACGCAATAGTTTGTTGTCCAAGTAGATTCACAAAAAACTTTTGGAAAGTCATATACACAATACTTTAGCACCAGCGTCCATCAAGTGTGAGAATCGCGATTCGACTAATGGACCACTGCGATTTATAATCGGCTACCCTGGGGAGGCATATTTTGAAACTGAATTCGGTGGTGGTTGGACTTGGAAACTTTCTTTAAATAGGTTTCTATGATTTGAAGAGGCTTTTTGCTTTTCTCTGTCCGAATATCATCAAGGACATTATTAAAAGTCCTGGTTAATAGGCGCTTTTAAGACTGACATCAAAGATTATCTGGAGCTCAAAGTCGTCATAGATTACATGTATAAGAATTTCTATTACTCTTTTGGGGTGCCTGTGCGAGGATAAATTTAGTAAAACGCTTGATATGAGCTCAATCAGAAGCCAAATTCCGCATGGAAATCTCAAAAACAGATCCCCTTAATACATGCGTGCAAGATGCAAACATTTTTTCGATTTACGGCACTTGCAGAAACAATTCTAAAGTGAAAATATCGGTATTATTTCTAGAGTATTTCTAATGGTGCTCATGCGGATATTGTAGTGAATAAAAATATGAGTACTAAATAAAAATATAACTGATTTTTATGTACAGGCAATATGGAATGGAATTTTCGTTATGGCATAGATAAAAGCAATTGAATACAGATCGTTGTATTGTTGAATAGGGTGGAGGAATCGTTCGTTTTGGTATCGAAATCGACCTATTTTTATTTGATCTTGACCATAAACAAATAGTTACTTACGTTTGGTAAGTATTCTTTGGCAAACCAGAAAATCAAGATTTTGCGGAAACATTTCTTTTTGATTTGTTTATATGATTAGTTACAGTAGATTATAAAACATAATTTAAATATTTTTTTTTTGCAGTAAAAGAACCTAGGTCCATATTTATAAATCACACTTAATTCTGAGATCGATCTCAAGAACGATTTTGACAAATGTCAATCAATACTAACAGCATCTCAAAGTCGCACTCAAAATCGATCTTGGAGTTTAATACGGTTTACAAAATGGGCCCTAGTTTGGCATTGGTACAAAGCAGGGTCAGAAGAAAACAACTGAAAGCTGTAGGTAGGTCGTGAAACATGCAATAATAAATAACTGAACGCGCATTTGTTCAAACGGGAAAGCTTCTTTATCACTGTCACTCGGAACTGTACGTTCCTAGCTGCGTTATGGTCATTTACTCAGTAGGCAAGTAAAACACTATTTCACATATAAAATACATACTTACCTACATTATAACAGAAAAACAACAGGCAATGCAGAGTCTGTGCTCTTGTCTCAGACAATGTTTGAATTGTCTGTCGCGGACGTGAGGCCAGTGAAGATTGCAGGCAAATTGCACAGAGCCGGCCTTATCACTGGAAGAGATCTCTACCAGACAACCTTTTGTGGATGAGGAATCAAAGAGGAGTGAGTAGTGCAAGTCGAATAAATGTAAGATTAGATAGTTCACATTAGTTATTGTTGTATTGTTTTGTAGTACTTACTTATTAGGTATTTAATCACACTTCTCTGTTAAATATAGTACTTTACCTAGTAGCAACTGTGTGATACAAGCTTGACTTAGCATCACCCTATTTCTTTCTCGCGGGTCTAGTAAGAGGCGACTGGTGTGATACACTAATCATCTGAATGGGCCTTCACTATTTGTCGAGAAGTGGCGATAAACGCACAGTATTTCATGGCCGTATGAGGTCTGCCTACCCCGCAAGGGAACAAGTCGTGATATTTTGATGTACAAAAACTGGATGTAAGTTAAGTATTCAGGAAACTCCGATCAATAATAAGAAACCGCAAAACCCCTATATCGTAGTAAAATATTCCAAATGGTTATAAATTTTGGCAGTATATCGGAATTCGATATGCAAATATACATACGCAGAATCACAAGGGGGAAATAAAAGAAAGAAGAAACAAAAATATGCTAATCAAATGTACTGAACTCGCAGTTATATCAAATGCAAAAAATAAATTTACTACCAAGAAAATATTGCGTAATTCTATTTCTTATTCATTGAATTATAGTGGATAGAGTGGATAATACTAGTAACCATATTTTAGAAAAGAAATATGTCTGTCAAAGCAGTAAGTTACAAGGTATCTACTTTGAGATGAACATCAACCTACCATAAACTTGAATTTTATATTTTTAATCAGTAGGTGCGGGTTTTCATACCCACTTTACATAAAGAAGAGTAGAACTCAATGACAAAATCTATTCGAAAACTCAGGACGCACTGAAGAATAAAGAAAAAAAGAAGTAACTATATTTTTTTTATCAGTAAGTATCTTTTTGTGTGGGACACCGAGTCATCCAACGACTCAGTAAGTAAATCCTAAGTATTATACTTACCTATGTGTCTAATTTTTTCTAGTTTATGAGACGTTGTGATTTATAAACTTTGTTTTGTTACCTACCTAAAATAATGTTATTTTACAAAACACTGAGCTTTTATCTAAAGAACCAATCAAAAGAGTGTAATCAAAATCCACTACATGGCGATGGCAAAGAGCCAATATAGAGCTTTAATCTTGTTCAAAATAAATCGATAAACTATTCCATAGGGCTTGGACCCTCGCTCTGGCTCGTTTCTTGTGCAAACGTTGTCCATTGCAATATAACGTGGTAATGCTGGTAGTGTAATGGGCACTTTTGAGCCGGGGGCGTCCTGGGGAGGTATTTTTAGCTAAGCTTATTTTTGATTCTGCAATTTATTAGAATTTTTTACTGCATTCTATGTTATGTGCCGTGTGATGCCGGCTTAGAATGGCATCACCCCACATCCTTCTCGCAGGTGTCGTAAGAGGCGACTATGAGACTGGAGAGTGTTGGTGTGTTACAATTTTTAGGCGACAGGTTGACAATCTGTTGCTATAGTAAAACACATGTTTTCTGAAACCACCTTAGAAAACAATCTTCAGAAATATCAGACGTGGCGATAGTGGCCGTATTCTTACGGCCGGTAACACTCCGCCTACCCAGCAAGTGATAAAGGCGTCATATGTATAGCTATTGAAAGCCATCGCGTTGTACCGTTTTCAACAACAATATCCCGATTTTCCACTAAATTTCTCAGCAATATTTTGAAGCAATGGCTTATTGGTCCAACATGTGACTTCCATCAATCAACGTCGGGCCAAAATGGGCCAATATCCACTTAGCCCTCTCACCTGCCCGAGCCAATACGAAGAAAACATTCTTCGGAGCCATAGAGAATGTAATAATACATCAAACAGGTGACAGCTTTGATTAGGGTGAGTTATTAATTAATCAATCAATCGTCTTAAAGAAATTCAGTCTTTACGTTAAAGGTACTTTTCTATCTTCTAGGGTGAAAAAAGAAGGTGAACAGAGATGTCCAGCGACTAATCAAATCCTAGGTTATGTAGCCAATGCAACGATTACTCGCTATAAGTAGCATACCCAGGGCTTTGCCACAAAAAAGTTAGAAGTTGTACGAAGATATTTTTTAAAACGCGTTTGACTTGTTTTGAAATTCAAAATATTTCTAGTTTAAGGTAAGGCAATAGTATTTAGAAAACTTTCTATAATGTTCTATTGCAGGCAGGATTTTAACTTGGATCTTTTGCTTTTAGTACTAGCAACACTTTAGCTTTCGGGCTATCGTAGCTCAATTGTTTTGTGAAATTTTTAAAAATTGTGTAGACAGACAGATACTTTGTTTAAAATTTGGCATACTTGGCATGCCTAAAATATCAGCGCATTGTATGATATTCCAGGCGTATCAACGTCAGACTTGGACTGAAACTCAGGACAGAGACCGGACCGGAACAGTGAGGCAAACTCGTTGACGGTGTGTTTAAAAATGCATGTCAAAGGCGACAACGTTCTTGCAAAAGTCAAGGTAAAAGCTGAAAATTTAATAAAACAAGCTTATGAAATTTAAACTATAGTGAATGTATTCCCATTCCTGATTTAACCATTACTTATTGCATGAAGTGAATTCAATACTTTAGCGGCTAAAAGGCATGATAACTAGCAGGTCAAATGAGATTCTTCTTGAAACGATGTTTTGTGTAATAATACTGATTAATGACATCATATCTCGCTACTTATATTAAAACACTTACATATTTATAATTTGTCGGTTTATTAGTAAAAAATTTGAATATTTTGAAAAACTGTAAATGGAGCTTGTGGTAGGTATTTTAGAACAATCGTTTTAAGCATACAACTTTTGAATTTTGTTAACGGCCCAGAGTCATCTAGGAAGTTGTAAACAGGGTGTAAATAAGTTATATATATTTTTACACCTTATATAAGTAATTCTTTTTTACACTTATGAGGTACCTACTAGTATCGATCTAGGTAGATTTGAAAACAGTGAGCAAAAGACGAGTTGTTTTGTATTCTCCTGTTTTTTTTTGTGTTGGACTCTACTTTTTTGACCCGGGCCATCAAAACTACGCCAGTTGGCTTCAAACAAATTTAAACGGTTTATTTTCTCAACTGAAGGCCTATTAGAAAATTGTTACTCTTTAAACAAACACTATTCAAATGTGCATACATTTCACAGCATCTACTCTTAGCCTGACGTGGATAAATTGTAGTTTGCCGGTGCTTTAGAAAGTAGTCAAAACTGCAAAGCGCTTTGTCTCGCCAAATGCTCTGCGTAATGATGACTGGAGTGTTGCGACGTCTTTTGGTGATTTATTGTCGGTGAAAATCTTTTACTTGTAGACTGCCGATGAATAAATGAACAATGATATTGGATAGGGTATTCTGTAGCTAGTTAGGTGCTTACAGCTATAAGGTAACAAAACCATGTCAAAAATGTTTTGTTGCGATTATTTGGATTACGCGCTGTGCCATCTTATTTGAAAGAATAAAAAAAACGAAAGAGTTTATGGCTTACAATTTCAAACAGTTTAAAAAATCAACTTACGGATCAGCGAAATTTTACTATCGTCATTTTGTCAAACGTGGCGATAGCGACCATATCCTTACGGCCGTTAACGCTCTGCCTACCTCGCAAGGGATAAAGGCTTGATATATGAATGAATGAATGAATCATTTTGTTAGGCTGCCTATTCGCAGTAATTTAAACCAGCATCACTCTTCACTTCTACGACAAAAAATAAGCAGATAAAGATTTAAAAAAAAATATGACGTGCTCATTAAAGTTCAATATTGGACTAAAAAAGGACATAAACATACTTAAAATAAAATAAAATAATTACCAACACATAAAATTAAAATTATTTTGATATGCAATAAAGTAAGAATTGTATTGCCATGTGGTGTCGGCTTAGAATAGCATCACCCTATTTCTTTCCCTTAGGTGTCGTAGAAACCGACTAAGGGACTCGAAGGTTTCATGTGTATTGCAATTTTAAGCGACAGGCTGACAACCTATCACTATAGTGATGCACGACTTATCTTAAACGACCCTCAGACATTTGTCAGACGTGGCGATAACGACCGAAATTTTACGGTCGCTAACGCCCTGCCTACCCCGGATATAGGCTTTATTTGTGTATGTATTTCTGTATAAAGTAAGCAAAGATTGAACTTGGTAAAAGCATATAAATAAATACAGCCAACTGACCTGCTTCAGAACAAAAACACAAACAGTTTTATTATTCGCCGACAATAATATAAAAACCTCTTTTATCGGCAATTTCCTGTAGGTATTGAAGAAATATTTCCTTGATTTCTTCCTTTTTACAAGACTTCTTTTGTTTAGCAAAGAAAATTGTTTACCTACTTTTCCGCGGAATTGTTCTATTGGAAGCAAAGCAAAACTTGTAAAATGTTCGGAGCGCTCAAGATCAAGTATATTTTAGTTCCCAGCATTTCTAAGAATTTAATTTTTAACTTGATGCAACAAAAGTTTCTGCATTTTTTAATCAACTCTTTAACAGAGGAACTGAGGAATGCTACAAAAAAGTCCTAATTAAAGCGTCAAAATAAACGACTGCGCTTTAAGTTCAAGGTATTTAAAATTGTATAAATTTGACATCCAAGCTGCTTGATTGACTAAAAGGCAGGTAGTTACGTTTCCTAAAATACGATCAGGGATGAATTTAGGGAATGGGCAACAGCGTACCAGGTAAATGAAACACCTTCAAACACCATACAAATTTTTTTAAGTCAAAAAGACGTTATGGTAGTCAATAACATTGTAAGCAATTTACAAAAGTAATTCGTTCGGGTACGGGTTGCGAATAAAATGAAATGAACGAAACCTAAGTCTTGCACTGCGCCTGTCTATGATACTACTACACTACCAAGTATAAAGTATAGTAAGTATCTATCTATCACAAATACCCCGAATTGGGAGATGCCTATGTCCAACAGTGGACGCTTGTAGCTGTTAATATTGAAGTTCTCTTTTTTGAAATTAATAAGAACTAAAATCTTTAAAACAGTTCGAAAGTTGTTGTGACGTTTGAAAAGGGCGCCCTCTGTAGGGCACCCAGGTTTGATAGCACAAACATTTGCGTGGAAATTACTAGGGACTGCAATTCTAACCCATTAACACGTGTTTGAGCGCTAAAATGGCGCTTCATTTACAAATGTAGTTTGTTTTACTCAAAAAAATACTTATGATTGTTTGTTTATGAAAGTGTTCGGGTTTCTTTTAGATTAATCTCGAAATGCCAAGGTGTATGTAAACTAGCGAGTGTTACATAGGTACTGAGTGCAAGTAAAGCAATCATCTGAGAATTTCAATAAACTGTGGGCTTTCTTGGTTATATATTACATAAAAATACACGGTATATGTTTAGGGTTACCATTTTTTTCAATGTGCAGCGTACAGGTAGCTGTGTTTTGCAGGATTTAGATATCCAAATCATACCTATAACAGATTTATGTGAAACAGCGAGAATTGGCTCTATGCCATTGTTGTGTAGAGCTCTAATCTTTTTTACTCCATATTGGGTTCAATGAGAGCTTAACTACTGGACGCTTTGATAGAAAATGCTGAATACATGTAGTAAAAACATTCTACCTTTCTTATCTGTCTTTGGTTCTTGACTTTGACCCATTTTTTTTTTCATAAAATTTCAATACCTACATAGTTACGGTTTTTCTTGATAGCTAGTGTGTTATACATGTTGATTTTTTATTCCTACGGAAAAACGATATGCAGTCGCTTCAAAGTAGCCAATCGGTAGACCCAAACATCCCACGTTCAAGGTATGTTGGTTTCTGTGTATTTGTACTTGTAGAAGGATCTACACAAACGCAGCAGCATTTTAGGTGCTGATAGTATGGACGGCTGGCGTCACTAACTGCCGTCGTCAGTTATTGCTGCTCCCGTCCTAATCATCTGTACACAAGACGTAGTGGGTACTTACGCTTTCTCCGATATTGTTTTCTGTATTTTCAGCGAACTGTATTTACTCAAGACTTCAACAATTAGGTCGCTTGGGGATTTGAAGTTTCACAAGACAGGAAGTTTCTCTTGTCAGAGAAAATATTACAAAGTTGTGCAAAGTTATTTCCAAAGTGGGTGTTGGTGACTGTTCGCCAAAATGCAAAGGAGAGAGTAAAAAAATTGCAGTAATGTAAACAAACGGCTGTTATTACATTACTGAGACATAAGATCTAGAAAGTCCTTCTTTAGCTAAATTGCGTTGTTATTGTAAAAGTAATGAATGAGTTTTTTTTGCCAAGTGTCGTGCCATTTTTGCTATTTTTTTCGGGATAATTATTCAAAATAAGATCTAAAAAAGTATAACTACATAACAATAAAAAATAAAGGGATGACTACACAGCTACAGTTACGAGTGACATTGAAAAAAAACGGGACTTGTCGGACAAATATTCGCTCAGTTATTTATTATACTGATAAATGTTCCGCTTTTAGTTGCTTTTCCCCTAACCTTATTATTTTTCTTTCCAATACTTTTAGTAAAAATGCCGCTACGAAAACTACTTTCGATATTTCCCGTACAGAAAATCAGTTACATTTTTATTGTACCCATATTTTCATACACTACATTTTCCGCTTGAGCGCCGCCAGAATTCCACTAGAAATACAGCGGAGATTCTCACTTCCAATTGATTCTCCCGATGTCATAAATCGCTGAAATGCCTGCATCTTGCACGCATGCATTCTGATAGTCGTGATAGTGGCATTACTCAGTGGGCGCTATTCCGTGGCGGATATTAGGACATCGCTCAGAGCTGTCGCGCTGCTCTTGATATACGACCAGCAGTCGCCGGAACGTCATCGATTCCTTACAGCATCCAGTGGAGGTCTTATTTCCTAAGCTTTCCGTTTTAGTTGAATTACTATGTTGCATTTTGTAAGCCTCCCTCCCTTCACTACCAACGGGATTCCGTTAGCAAATCATTGAACTGGCTACGCGCGTGGGTTTTTAGCTGCAAGGAGGATCTGTGTAGTGACCGCGACTCCGACAGCCGCTCCAAATGCTGTAATTTAGTAATTTAAATGTGAATGAACGCACACTTATCTGCACCGATCAAATCGAACCGAATTGTATGAAACCTCGCACATTTGCCCGAACCGAGTCGATCGAATCGGTAGAATCTGGCAGGATTCAGAATTCCTAGACGGAAATATTAGGTTCCGTTCGGTTCGTTCGGTGCGGATAAGTGTGCGTTTACCTTAGGCAAACAAAGTACATCGCAATAACAAAAGAAGAAGAAAGTGTACGTGTTGTAAATTGCATAAATAAAAATGTAATTTCACCGTATAGTACAAACTGAAATTCATCCAAGAATGATTAAATAAAAAATAAAAAAATGCAAACAAATGTAGTAAGTGAACACAATAACGGACATGTTTTACCTACTTAGTGAACTTAGTGCAAACAAAGCGGCGCTCTAGTAGGTGCTGCTCGTTGATTGCAAAGCACGGAGGACAGTAACCAGTGGAGAACGCATGCGGGGGCGACCGCACTCACTTGATGTCTGCTATATTAAGCAGACGCATCAAAATTTTGATTAGTCGGGTTGAGACTGTGCGAAAGAACGGACGTTCCGCGCTTCGTTTTTTGGCGTATAAACGTAAACAAGAATGCCTTGCTGTGCAGTGAAATGGTTTGGAAAGTGTAGTACAACATCAAGTTCCGCAAAAGACGGGATAACATTTCATAGGTAAACATTTTTATGCTTGATTCTTTCAAAATTTCATTTTAATGAAAAATAATTCCATATTTATAATTTCTGATGCGCTCCCGTTGATGTCTTTCATTGCTATCCCTTTCTAACGCACGGGTGTGTCCATACGTAGGCTGGCTCTTTCTTCGTATTAGTGCTATACCACTGTTCTCAGAAGTATAGAATGATTTTATCGATAATTCTGGGATCGTCATAAAAGAATTATGTTAAAGTACGTACTTAACAACTTACCTACAATGTAGTATATTATATGAATGAATACATTCGGGGTATAATGAGTGGCGCGGACGTATTCTCCCCGCGCCACCCTGAACGAAAATCAAAATCAAATAAAAGATCTTGCGCTAGTCGAATATCAATTTGTAACATACATACATACATATATCACGCCTTTATCCCTTGCGGGGTAGGCAGAGCGTTAACGGCCAATGGTAAGAATACGGTCACTATCGCCGCGTATGACATTTTTGATGTTTGTTTTCTAAGGTTGTTTCAGAAAACATGTAAGATAAGATAAGATAAGATAAAATGTGTATCACTATAGTGACAGGTTGTCAGCCTGTCGCCTAAAAATTGTCATACACCAACACTCTCGAGTCAATTTGTAACTATTTCATTTATTATGAAATCAGAACAGAACATCAATAGGTAGGTCAATATATCATCTTGTCATGTCCGTCTGTCTGTCCGCTGACCAGCATCGTCTCGCCAACCAGCCCTACCATCCAAAATGATCGTAACAGGTCGTTTCCAATTCGGTACAATTATTTCAATACATACCATAAAATTACAATACTTAGGTACTTATTAATATCGCTATATTAATATTAGCATGCACATGTTTCAATAAATTTCAATCACATAATATGAGTAAACTTATTGAACGGTGATATAAAATATCGATATAGTTTTACATATTTATTTTTCCCATCTCTACAAAATATGCGGTCATTGCGAAAGCCAATTGCGTCTAGCGATAATTACCTCTCCCCCCGCAAAAACCAGTGAGCTTGGTTTTGAACAAAATCGCACCGACGCGTTCTCCACTGGTTACTGTCCTCCATGTTGCAAAGGCATCGGTATAAGAAGATTGGTGGTTGGACGGCAGCCAAATCTGGAATCCTCTTACCTACCAGTTGAAATTGTTTGAAAGCAAGAGAGCTAAGATAACAACAATCTACTGATGTTATTACTCTATAAGAAAGTATAATATTTACCTACTTGGGATGTTGTCAAAAATGTAAATACTATAGTCTGTAAGTTTAGGTACTTATCTTTTTGTAAACAAACTTTGTATGAAACTGACAGTTAAGAAGTGTCACTTTCATACAAAGTTTGTTTACAAAAGGATAAGTACCTAAACTTAGAGACTTTAGTTTACTTTTCTAAATATCTCTAATAGTAAGTAACTCACTAGTAAGTAGGTATTTGTTGAATCTGGTGTATCTAGCACTAGAGGTAGAAACATTTAGGAAGTAAACTATTCAAATTTGCTAGTGGTGCCGATGGGTACAACACTGAAAATACAATACAAATCAGCTTAAAAATAATAGCTAGTAATAAAAGCTGTTTCAGGTAGGTAAAAAACTAAGGAACCCTAGCCTTAGGCTAGGCTGATATGCTCTCAACTTTCTTATATGACGATGCACTTTACCTAATGTAAGTATGTACGTAGACTTCTAGAGAATTCCAACTGCAAAATTGAGGTTTTCCAAAGACCGCGGCTATTGCAATTCTGCAAAAGTGCAGGAGGTGAGTTCGAGTGCCAAGACGCATTAGAACAGCTCATTTCGACCACTCTTATTGCAAATGAGCCTTTTGGACACAGACTACTCAATTTTGAGACGCTGTAGGGCACGTATACGATGGAGGAGTCTTTTTTTTCTAGAAAACGCCCTCGCCACCACTGCCTCGCTCCATTTTGTGTACCTACGCGCTCTATCGTCATCGTCATCGCTAACGGCAGTGAAACTTTTCTACCATTTCTACATACTTTACCAAACGCATTACATTAAAATGACTTTTGGCTGAGACAAGTACCCTACTTCACAATACAATTTTGATCGATTTATATCAGGCTTACAAGATGTAATTAAAAACTTGTAAAACTAGACTTTTAAGAAATCTCTACACAGACTTTAAATATCATAGAAAAGACACAAGATTTACAGTAGAAATAGGTAAGATTACTTTTTCTATCTTTGAATATCTTTACTTGTTAAGGCCTACACAAGATGAGCGCCCGCGCACCCCGCGCCCCGCGCTGCCCTCCGTCACGGCCGGCAACCGCCGCCGAATCACATTCTGATTGAGCTCGCGTCGCACACATATCGCGCGCATACAACCTTGTATTGATTACCTTTTTCAACCAATATAAAGTCTTTAAAGTTGTCCTGGTGTTTTTCACTTCACTCCATCCCTGAACAAAGCCTATCCAGGTTGTTGGTCCTTCGGAGGAAAAATTGAATCAGCGAGCGTCGACTTCGAGAATTTTCCACGTCGCGTTTGGGTGTGATCATCGTGTCGTTACGTTTGGTACCGCGTGCGACGCTGCCGACTATCTCAGCCTACTTCGTGTCTACCTGGAGTCGTTGCTGCACACATATATTACTGGATAACGTCAGGGATATGAGAACTTCAGACAGTCCCATCATATTGAAGATATACTAGAAAAGTCATACCATTTCAAGACAAAGATTCAAGCAAATCCAGTCAAAGTTCATCAGAACCAGCATCAGATGCCTGCAGCGTCATCAAATAAGTCGTCATACAAAGGGAAAGGGCATACATACCTACTGTGAGTTCGTTCCGATTTTCACCCTTTTCCACAATAATTCAAGTCAGATACCCTATCTACTTTGCCAATTTGGCCTATAAAATCATACCTACTTATTTACGTACAGCTTAATGTACGAGCAATTCATCAATTTCATACCATTATCGATCCTTTTATTCACGTAATATTTTACATTGAGGTCATTCAAAGTACCTAACTACCTAATCACTTAACTGATAACCTATTCAACTACAGTTATTCATTCAAAGTGCCTACTTTTTCACTCGGCTTTAATTGCCATTGTTAGTACGCATTACATTTCGCTAATCGTAAACAATATTTTATTTCAAAACCATTTTTCACATTTAATTTTCAGTGACTTAGTTTTAAGTTTTCATTGCATCCCATTTGTGCTGCTAAAGTTGCATAGCCTCATAGGTATTTAGCTTGGTTTTTTCTCTGTACATTCCAGTGCTTTGTTCGCGTGGCAGGGTAGTTACCGCTACGCCGCTCGACCGCGTGGTGCCGTGCTGCTACCTACCTGCGCTGTGCCTTGCTTGCAATTCACACGCTTTTACTGCTAATTTCGACCTTCTGCTAAAACATTTAAGTATCATTCCATTAGTTACTTTACAAATTATACCTATCGACTCATTGCAAATTTTTAAGTGCCTAATCAAGTTTTATTTCAGTTATTTTTGTAAGTGCCACAATTTGCTTTATTTTTACTTTTCCCTTTTGAATAATTAATATATTAAAAATGGATATCACGCAGCTTAAGAGAACTAGGGGCACACATAAAACTAAGCTTACCATATTTAAACAATTTCTGGAGCTTATTTCGGGTAATGAAGTTTTAACTAGCGTGCAAAGGCGCGAACTGTCTTCACGTTTACAAAACTTCAAGGCATTGTATAACGAGTTTGACAATGTACAAACTGACATAGAATCTTTATGCAATATTCCAGGTGATGAGGTCGCTGAGAGATCTTCATTCGAATCAGACTACTTCAAGGCCATGGCTGAGGCTGACGAGCTGCTGAGTGACGGCGACGACGGCTCCTCGGCTAGCGATAAGTCCTCGGTTATAAGTTGTAAACATGGAATACTAGGTGGGGGTACACTCAAGCTGCCAACCATACACTTACCTTCATTCTCAGGCCGCTATCAGGATTGGTTAGGGTATCGCGACACATACATTTCAATCATTCATAACAACAAACAAATTCCAAACATTCACAAATTTCATTATCTCAGGGCTTCACTAAGAGATAGTGCTGCACTTGTCATTCAGTCAATGCAACTTTCAGACGACAACTACGAGAGCGCCTGGAAGTTGCTGTGTGACCGTTATAACAATAATCGGTTACTTATCAATAATCACATTCAAGCATTGTTTAGTATCGAACCTGTTACACGAGAATCATCTGGTGCTTTACGTAATCTTATAGACACAATCAACAAAAACTTACGTTCACTCAAATCGCTTAACCTACCTACAGAACATTGGGACGTATTAATCATTTACATGGTTACTAGTAAACTGGACGCAGTCACAGCTCGCGAGTGGGAAGAAGAACGCAATAAAATAAAAGATCTTCCCTCACTTGAATCATTCATGGATTTTCTAAAAGGACGATCCGATTTACTGGAAACTATGGAAGGTAATCGTACCAAACCACAAACACAACACATTATATCACGCAGACACAGTGATGTCACACACGCCCGCCCAAAAACATTCATAACTAATCATAACCATACGTCAACACAACAGTCATCATCACGATTCGCTTGCCCTTTAGGTTGCAAAGGTAATAACCACCCTATATACCAGTGTTATCGGTTCAAATCCATGCCAGTAGAAAAACGATTTGAAAGGGTAAAGGCATTGCGTCTCTGTGTAAACTGTCTTCGTAAATCAGATCACGATCTGTCAAATTGCACACTAGGGCCGTGTAAAGTAGAAGGCTGTTCCAAAATGCACAATACTTACCTACACAAGCCAGCAGCTGATACAGAATGTGTTGTATTAACAGCGTCAGAGTCACCCAATAATCAATCGCAATCACAATCACAATCAGATACACACACGCACTTAAACACTCTCACATTATCATCCATGACTCACAATCAAGTTTTACTGTCGACTGCACTGATAGGTGTCACCGACTACCAAGGTAAAATACACACAGTAAGGGCTGTACTAGACAATGCAAGTACTTCTAGCTTCATAACAGAACAACTACAAACACAACTAAAGTTACCTACAATTAGGACTTCAATTTCAGTTCAAGGTTTAAACAACCAAGCTTCACATGTTTCAAAACGATGTGATGTAACCATTTCATCACTATCAAACAGTGGCTATATCAGAAAAATAGACTGCTCTATAGTTCCACGAATCACAGAACTTGTGCCCAATAATAAAATCAAATGCACATTCCAAATTCCATCGCACATCCACCTCGCGGATCCTAATTTTGATACACCGTCAGAGGTGCAGATGCTGCTCAGTGCTGACATCTTTTGGGAGATTCTAGAATATAATCACATCCCGCTAGGCCCAAAAAAGCCTATTCTTAACGCAACCAAGCTAGGTTGGCTAGTGTCAGGCAGCATACAATCACAACAATCAAACCATTCATTCAAATCAAATCAACCAGGCAATCATGCTTCATCATATCATGGCACACGTGATCAAGACAATCCATCGTGTCATGATGCATTCAATCATTCGTCATCACAGACGTACCTCATTCACACAAATGACAGATATGGTCCAGTCAACCAGTCTCGTCAACCATCCAATCATTCGTCGCCACAGACGTACCATATTCATTCAAACGACAGATATGATCCAGTCAATCAATCTTGTCAAGCATACACAAGTTCGTCACCACAGGCGTTCCAAACGAGCAAACATGCTCACTCATACTCTGGCACACGTGATCCAGTCAATCCAACGTGCCCCACACTCAAGGATACATCACCACAGATGTATCAGTATCAAAGCAAACCCAATCATTTATCGATACCACTCGATACATACAACACAAACATAAACAACACGTACTCATTCAACAATTCAAGCGATACAGGCAATACATCATATTGCCATTTTTTAAATAATTCAGACTCAGACCTACAAATCAAACTTGATCGCTACTTTGAATACGAAACCATTAATGATACTCACCAGTTAACCAAGGAAGAACACGAGGCCGAAAAGATTTTCACTGACACAACCACTCGCCAGGAGGATGGCAGGTTTGTTGTCAACATTCCATTGAAACAGTCGCCTACCCAGTTAGGTGACTCATACGACCTCGCTTTGGCTAGGTATTTAGCTCTCGAACGCAGATTTAGCCGAGATTCAGTTTTTCAGCACAAATATCATGAGTTCATAGACGATTACATCAAACTAAGACACATGTCAGAAAACACATCATTTGACAAGGATGAAATATCCTATTTTTTGCCACATCATGGCGTTTTACGAGAAAGTAGTCTCACAACAAAGCTACGAACGGTGTTCGATGCCTCGGCACGTACTACCTCTGGCTTCTCTCTCAATGACTTACAAATAATAGGTCCTACCATACAGGATGACCTACTAAATTTACTCATTCGTTTCCGCCAGCACAAGTTTGTTGTAACTTCAGACATTGAAAAAATGTACAGACAAATATTGATTAATGAATCACAAAGGAACTTGCAACAAATTTTCTGGCGTTCAAACCCTTCACAGCAAATTAAAATATACAAATTAAACACTGTTACCTACGGAACAGCGTCCGCCCCGTACCTAGCAACACGGTGTCTAGCCCAGTTAGGTCATGATTGTACAGACAAAACAGTAGGTAACGTAATCCTTCATGATTTTTATATGGACGACCTGGTAACGGGAAGCGACTCCTTACCAGATCTCGTTAGTACATGCAAGGGCGTCATACATGAACTACAGGGTGCACACTTTCACCTCCGTAAATGGCGATCAAACAATACATCACTTTTACATAAAATTTACAATGAAAACAGCAATGATCCCCTACTGATATTAGTTAAGGAGGAAACCACAAAAATATTAGGTATAAACTGGAATTGTAAAAAGGATGAATTGCTATTTTCATACTCACACACAAATAATCACACAAATAATCACACAAAACATACAAAACGATCTATACTTTCCACTATCGCACAAATATTCGATCCATTGGGACTCATCAATCCATGCTTACTGGAAGCTAAATTAATTTTACAAAAATTATGGTCAACTAAAATATCATGGGATGATGAGCTACCTACTGACCTACTTAAAAAATGGAATAAAATACTTACTTACTTACCTGACCTTCAGATCATACAGATCCCTCGTCACGTTATTTGTGATGCTCCAATGACTGTCGAGCTACATACTTTCTGCGATGCAAGCATTCATGCCTATGCTTCCTGTGTATACGTACGCAGCGTCTCTTTTCATGGTGAGGTCAAGGTTCAGCTGCTCATAGCAAAATCGCGAATTGCTCCGTTCAAACGTAGCATGACCATTCCCAGGTTAGAACTTTGCGGGGCTGTCCTAGCCGCACAGTTGACACAGAAGGTCAAAGCTTCTTTACGTTTAGATAAAGACATATCTACTACGTACTGGACTGATTCCACGATAGTTCTCGGATGGCTAAAAATGTCCAAATCGAAATTAAAACTATTTATTCACAACCGAATCAATAAAATTACAGAAATTGCTGAAACCTCAACGTGGAACCATGTCCCCACTAATTTGAATCCCGCTGACATTGGGTCACGGGGTCTCAACCCACAGCAGTTGCATAACAGCACACTCTGGTACTCTGGTCCAGAATTCCTACATCACGAGACTATACAAACACCTACACAGCCGACACATTACTTTCCAGACTTACCTGAGATTAAAATTCAATGTCACGTTACGGTCGACGACAATTTTACTACTGAATTCATATCTAAATATTCATCAGTAACGAAATTACAACGTGTACTAGCCTACATGCAAAGATTCATCCGCAATTGTCGCCGTCCTAACGAAAAAACTAGTGGCTTCTTAAAAACTAATGAGTTGAACACATCTACCTACACATTATGTCGTATCACACAACGGGAAATGTTTCCAGAACAATACAACACATTAGTAAACAAAAGGTCATTGACCTCCAAGGACAGTCTACTGTCATTGACTCCATTCATTCAAAATGATACCGGCCTCATTCGTGTTGGGGGTAGGTTGAAGAACAGTCACTACATCTACGATATAAAACATCCGATTTTACTACACGCAAATCATTACTACACACAATTGTTATTCGAAAAATACCACAAAACGCTTTTACACGCAGGCCCTCAACTGTTACTCAGTACAGTCAGACAAAAGTTTTGGGTCATAGGTGGTCGTAATTTAGCACGAAAAACTGTGCGTAATTGCGTCATATGTTGCAGATTTTCAGCAAAAACAATTCAACCTATTTTAGGTAATCTTCCCTCTGAAAGATTACAAGGTGAATATCCTTTCTATAATTCCTCGTGTGACTACGCCGGACCAATCCTGCTAGCTAATAAAAAAGGAAGGGGAAGCGCCTTGATAAAAGCTTACATATGCGTATTTGTATGTATGGCAGATCGAGCAGTACACATAGAGCTTGTCACAGAGCTAAGTTCTACCTGTTACATTGCTGCTCTCGAACGATTCATAGCTCGCCGAGGTAAGCCTAGGACGATTTTTTCCGATAATGGAAAGAACTTTGTAGGCTCCTGTAATGAACTTTCAAAGTTTCTAAAGTCTAATTCGAATGAAATATCCTCTTACGCCACTGAACAAAACATAGTTTTCAAATTTGCTCCAGCCTATAGTCCACACTTCAATGGTTTAGCAGAAGGATCGATTAAATCAGTAAAACATCATCTAAAACGCGTTCTAGGATACGCTAATTTAACCTATGAGGAAATGCTTACTGTATTGGTCCAAGTGGAAGCAATACTCAACTCTAGGCCACTCACTCCAATGTCATCAGACCCATCTGACTTTATAGCCCTAACCCCTGCTCATTTTTTAATCGGACGTCCTCTCACCATGTTGCCCAATCCACAGATCGACGCACCGCCGCCATCTATACCTACTCTGCCACGATATCAGAGAATCCAATGCCTGAAGGCTCATTTCTGGAAAAGATACTATAAAGAATACGTTTCAGAATTGCAGAAAAGAAACAAGTGGCACTGCCAAACAGGAGAACCACTCCGAATTGATCAGCTGGTTATAGTAAAAGATGACCGCTTGCCGCCCGCACGATGGCTTCTCGGACGAATCACCGAGCTTCACCCCGGCATCACCAGAGTCGTGGACGTCACCACTTCAAATGGAAAGATGAGAAGAGCTTTCAACCGGCTTGTTCCACTGCCAATGTTGAACCATCAAGATGATGCTTCAAGGCCCGCAGCATGTTAAGGCCTACACAAGATGAGCGCCCGCGCACCCCGCGCCCCGCGCTGCCCTCCGTCACGGCCGGCAACCGCCGCCGAATCACATTCTGATTGAGCTCGCGTCGCACACATATCGCGCGCATACAACCTTGTATTGATTACCTTTTTCAACCAATATAAAGTCTTTAAAGTTGTCCTGGTGTTTTTCACTTCACTCCATCCCTGAACAAAGCCTATCCATTACTTCAAAAAACATTTTCGAAGAAGACAAGTCTCAGTGGTTAAAGCAATCTGTGTCCAAAGAACTTTTACTACAAGTGTTCCCCAAATGTGAATGTTGGACCGGCTTTGGTTCGGTAATTTGGCCGAGTCTGCAAGTTTTTGATACGTTTTCCTACTATAACGTTTTTTAAGTAATAAGAAATTTCAACACCTCGTATGTGAATTGCACGGACCTACCTAATGAAAGTAAAAGTTTGCAAAGAATTTAGTCCAAACAAGAAAAGTAAAATAAAAAGATGTTTTTTAGTTTCTTAATTTATTTGTCACAAATTTTGCTTATAAAAATATTAAAATTTATCATAATAAGCGTTTTGGCACTAAAAATTAGGCAAAAGACTTTTAATCTAAGTAGGTATCTGATGATAATAAATATTTCTGACAACATAACCTTCGCGATAAGATCCTCTTAAAATATTATACAATTATTGTTAAACCTACCTAGTTTTCGACTAAAAAGTACGTATTTGAGGTATTTTATTCAGGGCGCATGTTTTAAGTAGTTCAATTTTCATAAACTAGTTCAAACTTTTGCGGTTACAAATATCATTGACTGAAAAGATTTAACAACTGGGCCGGGCCTTGTTTCAGTACATACAATTTATAAATACACCGAAAAGCAATAAATTAGGGTCATATTCATACTGTTGCATATTTCCTGTTCAAGCTGTAAACATGTCCTATAACCAGGTGGATAACGCACCAGAATACTCACAACGCTGGAAACCGGGATCCGAGATATTGACTATTTTTCACATGACTCTAATTCACTGTTGTCCATTGTATGTCTTCTTTTTCTTCGTCATCGAATGATGCCAACAGATATGATGATATTTTGACCAATATTTGGCAACTAAAATTCCCCTGGGACTTGTATTTCTCACTGGTTGTTTTCAAACATGATTTATGAAGAAAAGAGTATCTAATATTGCGGTAATGCTAAGCAGTAAGCACCCTTATAGAAAACATTTTGATTAAGTAAATCTGTCACACAACTTGCTCTCATCTCACATACTAAGATTTGTAAATTCTCAATTTTTGCAACCATTTCTGCATATTCATGAATGACAACATTCAATGTGTACTTAAACTCTGCTATGATCTAGGTAATTTATTGGTGTAGGCTACTTTATTGTTTCGCGCTCGATGTCTTGACCTGCAAAAAAAGTTGGTAATATGAATAACTTTTACATTGTAACAGGTGAAAAAGTCCCGATGTGGCGAAAGTAAATAATATAAGGTGTAAAAATATTAGCTGCAAATAATTTAAGGGGTGAACCAGCCCATGAAACTGAACAACTTTCCCAAAGAAACATAGGTCGAAATATGAATAAAAATTTTGGATCTCCCATACAAAATTACCGAATGAACAAGTCAATTTGTACGGGAGGTCCAAGTATTTTTTTCATATTTCGATCTATGTTTCTTTTGGAAAGTTGTTTAGTTTCATGAGCTGGTTCATCCTTTTAAATATTTGCAGCATTTTTTTTTACATCTCGTATATTAAATGATACATTTAACAAGAAACTGAAATTATTCGATGTAAACAGTAAAAGATTAACCGAACAATTAAGGTGGTTCTCGTACTTAACGCAAAACGGAGCGCGATTTAAGTGTATCTGTAACGTCGACGTTCAAATTTCCAATACCAAAAACCGACGTTGACGCAGGTCCAATGCAAGCACCTGCTTTAAGCATGAGGAATTTGAAGTTTCCTTACATCTGACACAAACACGCTTTAGCTTTAGGCTTGGGCTAAAAATCCGCAGCGTTTTGCGTTAGACGTGGGATTCGCCATAGAGAAATACCTAGTGTCGTAAATAAAACAATTCAATTTTCAATTACGATTCAATTTGTTTCAGTTTTTGGTTAAAATGTTATAATAAAAATAATGTAATGTAATTACTGTGATTTTTTAAATAAATGGTTTATCTATCTATCTAGTATAACATAAATGATGGTGATTTGATAACTAAGGCTATTTCGTCTGATTGTGGCTGTGAAGTAAAGCAGTAAGTAGGTAAGGTACTCACGGTACGTGTCTTTGCCGCCTTTTCACTGCAGTTGCATCAACACACAGTACTATTAGTTTACTATCACAGGGATACCTGAAATTAAAATAGTATTTGTTAATATTTTTATTTATCACGTAAAAATAGATAAATATTTTATGACCTAGACATGCGGTAGCGTGTCCAGCTAAATTCCAGCAAAGAACCGTGTGTATTGCGCGAACCATTTGGGGCTTGTTTTCGACCCTTTATAATCCAGAATCCATTCAAGATAGACACAACTTTGGCTCATAAGCTTTTTTATATCTTGGTTATTGTACTCACTTGTCTTGCCCTAACAGCTTGTAATGCTGTAGGGAAGAGGCTGCTCCATATTCACTTCGATTCGCGCTCTGCCACTCATTACAAAAAGCTTGAGGTGAACGGGTCCCATACAAATCGCCACCGTGCCAAACCACTTTTTCTTGCCTGCAAAAAAAAAGATTGCCGTGTAATGCCAGCTTAGAATAGCATTACCCCATGTTTTTTCCGTGGGTGACGTAGGGGCCGACTAAGGGACTCGAGGGTTTCATATGTATTTCAATTTTAGGCGACAGGCTGACAACCTGTCACTATAGTGATACACGACTTATCTGAAGCGACCCTCAAAGGTTTGTCGGATGCGGCGATGGCAGCCGTAATTTTGCGGTCGTTGATGCTCAGCCTACCCCGCCAGGGATCCAGGCGTGATTTGTATGTGTATGTATGTATATATGTAAAAAAAACAGTGATGCAATGTACGTGTGTTGTCGTATCTTATTGGATCCCACTGCTGGGCAAAGGCCTCCTCCTCCTCCTTCTTCCACTGATCCCGTGTCTCTGTATGCTAATCTTTAGAGAACCCTACAAATTTGTATCGCCATCTGCGTCTGGGCCTGTGTGTGTTGTCAATGTAAAAAATGTAAAACTATTTGTTAGGCGAATGTTTTACGTCAAAATTACCCATACCGTGTACATAAATGACAAATATGTATTTACATATTAAATAGTATTCACGTTGCGATTTCGATGCTCTCGAATATTAAATTTAAAAAATAATAATCCTTCCATACAAAATGTTTCAGTGTTGGAAACCAGAGTTGCAGCCTTGGACTGTAACACATGCCATGGACACATTTTGTGTGACTAACGTGATTGCATTTTACTTCTTAGTTTTAGTCTTAATTAGATACGGATTCCGTATTACGGATAATTTACTTTTCTGTCTGTTTTTTACATATGTACATGATACCTACCAAGTGGGATCTATAAACACGTTTTTTCCGCTAAAACTGTATATATTCGCTGACTGATCAAGCTGCGCACCGTAACCATTGAACATGTCCTGCCACGAATGAAACAAGACGTTTCCGTGAAGGTTGACTACCGGCAACGCCTTGTCGTGGGGATTTTTCACTATGTTGCGGAGGTCTTCCACTCTGCAAAAAAAATTACAATGTAAAAATATAGTTTGAGGCACGAAAATAGAGAGAGAGTCCAAGGGTAGGCTTAAGGTCATATCTATTTGTGCTACCTCCTGCGAAACCTGCAAAAACACATAACAATTGGTGGTTTAATTCGGAAAGTAGGTATCCGTCCGGCGCCTGCTAGTTTGTTCCGTCACAAAAATAATGCAAGCTTAGATGAATGATAGGTCTCGCTACAATATAGGTTTGCAATTAATTTTGCCTTCGCCGGGTGATTTCTTGCAAGAAGCCGCAACTTAGACCTCGGTCTCGAATTTTGTAAGCAGCGTGGTGGCAGCGGCAGGATCTTTTGCATACATTCAAATGGACAGGCTCTTGGAAACAGCGGCGCGGGAGCGGGCAACGAGGCCTAGAAAAAAAAAAGGCAAGCGCGCTGCCGCCGCTACCACAAAATTCGAGACCGAGGTCTTAAGAGCATAATATTACTATTGAAGAATATACTATACTCTACTCATTCAGTATTGTAGCATTTTGTGTGCTTATATTGAACCAGAAAGTTATTCCTTTTATCTTACTTGCTAGCCAAGAAGGCCACAAAGTTGCCAGGTACGCCACTGTTCTTTGCTTGCAGGTAGCACTCGTAGTTGGCTGATTTCCAGCCAATTCTGTTGTTGAATGACAACATGTTGCCGGCATAGGGCTCGTTAAGGGCTACAAGTCGGATCTGAAACAAGGACATGAAAATGTATTGTATTTTTACTTGTCATAATAACTACGGTTTACAATTTACGTATCATAGCTACATCAAACATTCACTTCTGAATATTTCTTATTATTCAATATTTTAATAGTTTTTGTTGTATGTATTTTTTTTGAGTCTTTATTGACTGTAACGTAACCTATTTGATACAGCTATAGTTAGCATTCTTTGGCTATAGTGAGTACCTGCTTCTTTGACATTTCACATTTTTCAACGACAAAAGTAATAAATACTGAATTTCCATATCGTTATGCAGAAAAACCTGTGATTTTTAATAATAGGTGATACAAAGTTCTGTTGATACCTAGTAAAAGAAGGTAAAAGATCTGCTTATTATTTTACTTACGACAGTCAATCCAGTTGGCGATCTTTTTGTGGGCACCTCGTCTTGTAACCGAATCGGTGGTGGTCTGAATGTCGTAGTCGTGTCTGGAGCCTCTATAAGGGAACCCATCTGAAAAAAGAGGCCAGCGTTTTTATGCTTAAAAGTTGAGGTAAAGGTAAAAAAGTAAAAACTACTAGAGTTTAGGGGGATCGCACACTTGACGCACTATCGAGCGCAAAAATATTGCAGCGGAGCGGTCTATCAGATCCATACTAGAAATAACAATCCCCATACTAAAACCGCTCAACCGCTGTCATCGCAGTCTCGTCCGTCGAGTGCGGTTTTAGTATGGGGTGTGACGTTTCTAGTATGGATCTGACAGACCGCTGCGATATTTTTGCGCTCCGTCGTGCGTCAAGTGTGCGATCCGCCTTAAGAAAACCCATCAGCTGTAAAAGAAGGTCTACATTTTTTTATCACGAAAAGCTAAAGTATTAAACTACATACTACAATTTGTTTCAAGAAGTGAAGTGAAGTATCAATGCAATTGAAAGATCTAATTTACTTCACTATCTTCGACTTACGATACCAGTTTTCTTTGTAGAAAATATAAACACGATGTTTTCCTTAACACTCGATAAGTACCAAAGTGGGTATATCAATGTATTAGGGTTGAACATCTTGTTGACTACAGAAAATTCATAACAGCTTACAAAAAGCCGCTTACCACAACATATTGCCATCCATTCTCCACTCGTAAGAGTAATGTTCTTTCTCGTAGTACGTACGCCAGTGTTCCCAAAGGTGTATTTGATGTGTGCTGAAAGGGGAAGTTCGGTTTTGTTCTTTTATTGATTCGTTACTCTATTTAGACGAAAAAGCATATAGGGGTGGCACAAAACGACTGGAATTTTAAGAGATTAGTTTGACTTGTCGAGTTTAGTGTTTTTGGGAAAGTCAGTTCTTTCTTTCGTGTGGGACACCGAGTCATCCAACGACCCGATGGATCCTAGTGTCAGAATTTTTGAACCGCCTTCCACAAGTAGCAGGCTTCTAACGTGGTTATGTAACGCCGGCCGTCTAAGTGATCATAGACAGCAACCGGAACCTATGGCTTAACGTGCCATCCGAAGCACGGAACCATCTTACTTACGGACATTCGGGTGGTTCAGTCCGCAATGTCCTAACTAGACTGGAAAAAAATCACAAAGTGATAAATATCAACCTTTCAGTATCACCTTGAATATATTTATACTTGAATTATTCAGACATCTGTTTGAACAATTTTTACTAGGGATTTATCAGAAAAATTACGAAAAAATTAAAATGGCTCTCCCATAAAAAACCTGTAGATTTTATAGACAGCCCCATATACAAACTTGTTCATAACATACAATGTATTAAAGTCTCTAGCTAGCTCAAAACCGGTTTGTTTACTGTGTAAACTTTTTTAAACGATAAGAGCAAATTAATGGATGACATATTAAACATACATTTATCGAAATAATGTCGTCTACTTACGAAGAGAACTTACTTTAACTAGTGCAGTAACTGTTCTGTAAACAACAGTCACAGCCGTGTAGAAGTCATCGTCGTCATTTAAGTGATTTCCTGAAAATAATATTTTTTGTAACATCTTCAACGTCAAAGTAAGAAAATTTAATTTACTTGCTTTGCATAATATCATATTATTTATGTTGTGTCAACGTAGCACAAGCAAATGACTACGAGTTACGAACTTGTTACATTTTGCTACGCTTCGTAGCTCGTAGTAATTTTCTATTCACCTTTTGTAGCTAGCGAATGATTGACACACAGAACAAAAATTATGCGGTTTTAGTATGGGGAGTGACGTTTTTAGTATAGGTCTGATAGACCGCTGCGATATTTTTGCGCTCTGTCGTGCATCCAGTGCGTTTCTCGCCCTATGTTGTGTCGATTGACACGTCACAAAAGCAGACCCGCAGAGTAAAAACTATAATTAGTCATTCACCTTGAAATTCGCTATACCTACATTTTCTAATTTTGACTCACCACGTTTATCACTGCCATCAATAAAAGAGTATAAAGTCTTCTCAGACAGGATTCCCCCCGGTTCTCCTTTGGGGCCCGTGACAGAAACCCCCGGGGGTCCAGGAGGCCCCGGAGGGCCCTGCATGGCGTGACCTCTGCAAGATGCTTTGCATTCACCTGGAGGACCTGGTTTTCCTGGTCTGCCGTCTCCACCCCTTTCACCTTTTTCGCCTTTTAACTAAATAAATGTAAATATTTTAAAATAGACAAAAAAAAGTAAAGATACCCTTATCTACTGAAACTTACTTTTTCCATGTCAATAGAGCTTAAATCAACCTCTCCTTTTTCACCCTTCTGCCCCATTGGTCCTTTTTCCCCTTGGCGGCCTTCGGGTCCCTAAAACAAAATTAAGTCAATACAATAATATACCTATAACTTACAAAATTTTAAGAAATACTTTAAAAACAAACGCACTATAGGACCAGCGTCACCTTTAGGACCCCTAGGCCCTGTAGGGCCGGTTTGGCCTCTTTTTCCAACATGCCCTTGGGGACCCCGGGCTCCAGGTTTTCCAGGTGGGCCTCGTTCTCCTATATCACCCTTTGGTCCCTAAAATCAATGATAAAAATATTTTTATTATTACATGTCTTTTAAGGTGCAAAAATATTAGCTGCAAATATTTTAAGGTGTGAACCAGCTCATGAAGCGGAACAACTTTCCCCAAGAAACATAGGTCGAAATATCAGAAAATGTTTGGACCTACCATACAAATTGATTCGGGCGGTCGGTATAATTATATGGAAGGTCCGATTTTTTTAAATATTTCGAATTTCATGGGCTGGTTCATTCCTTAACATATTTGCAGTAACTTTTTTTAAACCCTGTATACAACATAGGGTTGGGTTGACTGCTGATAGAGATGAATGGAAGAAAAAAATGTTGCGCCGACCCCAAATGAATTGGGATAAGGTCAGGCAGATGATGACAACATAGGGTTGTATGTATTTTACGATAAGGAATTAAGTAGAGGCTCAGAGCAGAACAGGATGGAAAGAGAATAAGGAAGCCTTTGCCCAACAGTGGGACGATATAGGCTTATTAAGAATAGTATTAATTCACCTTAAATGTAGTAAAATTAGAATTGGATACGTTTCCAGCTGGGCAAGAATCCCCTGGTTCTCCTTTTAATCCTCTAGGCCCAATGTCACCTTTAGGCCCCCTTTCTCCATGGGACCCATGACGGCCATCTTTTCCAGGAGGCCCATGTGGCCCGACTGGCCCTGGATTCCCTTTGTCACCCTGTAATCATTTTTAAAGTGGTTTATTTTTGGAAAAGTTTTTTATCCACATAAGTATTTTTGTGACCCTTTGTACCTTTTCCCCAGTTTTTCCTATATCTCCCTTATAGCCTCGCAATTTTTCAATAATCTCCGCATCTGTAACAAAAATATTGTGATTTCATGTTCCATCGCTTACATTTTCAGTCAATTACCAAATGCAGTCTTAAGATTGTTTCTACCATACCACAACCATACTTACTTTCCATATTTTATTATTATTAAACTCATCTTACTCAATCTTGTACTTTTCTTACTTATATCCGACGATATGAGTAAATGTAAAAAGATGAACGAGAAGAAAGTGAATCAGATAAAAGGAATCTTCAATACGTTTCGTTCGACCGAAAAATGACTCAACCAGCCTCCCAACCCAGATATTCTACCAAAATGAATTTATGAGAGCCATTTAAGCTCTCTCTATCCAACTTCAATAACTAGAAAGAGATAAAGATATATCCTCCAAAGCTTGTCTCACAATAGCAAGGGTTCAAGGATAAGGATCAAAGCCAATATAACCAATAGTAGCAAAAAATATTTGTGGATTCAATCTACTACTTACGTTATTGCTTGTTCGTGACCAGAATATGTTGTTTTGTATTGAAATTTATTCAGGTCATTTATCCGAAGCTAGTTTGAATAAACTGTGGATTGCTGGGGAGTGTGATAAATAGGGTATAGAAAATATTGCAGGTTGAACCACCTGATCACCTATGGAAGTTGATTTAGTGCTTTGTGTCCGACAAATTTTACGCCATTTTATCATATATCATAAGTTGGTCGTAACTCGTAAAACAATCACGTAGGTAGGTGTTAAGATGTAATAGGCAGATTAAAAACGCTTACACCAGTACTAATTGGGACGTTGATCGACTCAAAGTTCTTCTTTACAAAGCAAGAAACAAAAGGAATTCTTACTTTCTACTGGATCCGTTTTGGGGTCAAGCAATGAGCGTAGTGTTGCCGGAATGCCTGGTGCTCCAGTATCGCCTTTGTCTCCTCTTTCACCTGAAAAAAAGTTTTAATGATGATAAAGAAAAAAGACAATAATAATACTAAAACAAGTTAAGAAATACCTTTAGAATAAAATTAGCAAATGACTAGTTTCATTGACTTTGAAACTGTTAAAATAACTAAATATTTTGAAATGGAGTATTTTTGATTGCTTGTCTATAGCAAATTGCCAGTATTTAAATATTCACCTTTTTCTCCTTTCTCTGCAGCCTCTGCATGTTTTCCAGGTTCACCTGGGATCCCGTTGATCCCCGACTCCCCTCTTTCCCCCTTTTCACCTCTTGGTCCTTGCGGTCCATTGTGACCCTATGATATGAAAATAATCAACAAATTAAACAAAGCCAACATCAACTCCATATAAAATTGTATGACTGTATGGCAAAATCTTCTGTTTTCCGACCGCTATGCGCTTGATCTCTTTTGTCGTCTATCTGGCAGTCATTTTTTTAAACTGTTTATATAGTCTATGGTACTTGACCATTAGTCAGTAATTATCATACCTGATCGCCTTTTTCTCCTTTTACACCCTGTTGCCCCTTTTCACCTTTCTCGCCCTGTATTCCTCTAGGGCCGGCAGGTCCTATCGGGCCAATGTCACCCTTTTCTCCAGGCACTGGTTCAACTTTTGCCCCATCTGTTTCCTGTCAACAGAAGTTCTGACACAATTTTGATTTGTTTAGGTACATAGATCTGTGCAAATCAGAAGGTACCTTTCTGACGATAAAAATATTTCTTTCACATGTATCTTTACTAAAATGTTGTGTATAGACTAGTTCGTTATATTACGTTTTTGTTAGAAAGCAAATACAAACAAAACAAGCGGAAAAAAATCACGCCACCGTAGGGACTCGAACCCACATGATCTGACTAGCCGGGTCAGATGTGTTAACCGTTACACCACGGTCGGCTCTAACCCAGGCGGCTTAATTGTGATCCACTAGTTTCATTAATTTTTTTTTTTTTTTATTCCGTTATAATACCTATAATTTTTATTTTAAAGATGTTGTGCCGGGAAAAAACATTGTTATCACCTTATATGCAGCGGGTCCAGGCGGTCCTGGAGGGCCTTGAGGACCTGGTGGGCCAGGGTCTCCCTGTCTCCCAGGTTCGCCCTTAGTTCCTGGAGCGCCATCTTTCCCTGGACTTCCGTCATCTCCTCTCTTGCCTGTTTCTCCTTTCAAACCTTCAGGCCCTCTTTCGCCTTGATCACCTTGCTTACCCTAATTCAGAAGCAGTTTCAGTATCATTCAAGTGTGAAATAATCATAATGATATATCTGTGCCTCTAGTGAAAAAGGGTCCAACTGACTTAGACCCTTTTGCTTTTTTTCTGCAAATTCAGAATCTACGTTTGAAATCCGTTCAGAGGGTCTAACTCACACTTTTCAAAGTTGAAAAATGACAGACTTAGACTTTGAGTAAAACGATCTAATTAGTGAAAATATGCGTGCTCATTGGTCCATTCGAAGTTGTCCCAGAAATATTTAATAATACGATCTGTGAAAAAGGGTTCTACTCTAATAAAACCGCTACATTTCCCGCACTCAAAGCTTTAAAAACAATTAGATTGTTACTAACGAAACTAAGATTTTAGTTTGTTCCGTGAAAAATGATCCTACTTCAATTGAACCTAACTTTTCCAAACGTTAACTAGATATAATCTCAATTGGGACTTGTGGAATAGTTTTAAAAAAATGTTCTAACTATATATCTAAATAACAGCTTTTCGTGAGAAAATCTATAAATTAAGAGGGTGCATTCTTGGGCTAATTATTGCTTAATCACTAAACATTGTGTTTTTGAAGCTTTTACGATAGAATAGAATACAGATGGACTCTTGGGTGCAAATCTGATATTTTTACACCTTATATTATAACGTGTAAAAATATTAGCTGCAAATATTTGAATCAGTCCATGAAACTGAACAATTTTTCCTAAGAAACAGAGGTCCAATTTTTTTTCATATTTCGACCTATGTTCCAAGGGGAAAGTTATTTAATTTCATGGGCTGGTTCACCCCTAAAAATATTTGCAGCTAATATGTTTACGCCCTATATGTTACTTAATCTTTGATAACATTTACGGTAACGATATGCTATTAAGTATGAGAAGACACCTACGGTATTACCAGGTTTTCCTGGGTCACCAGTCTCCCCTCGTGGTCCTCTGTCGCCTGGAGGCCCTCTCATCTCAGGCATCTTCTTCAGAAGACTTGACACTAGTGATTCGGAGCACGCACATGTCTGGTATAGCAGAAAGCAGAAATGAGTAATCATTTGACCGATCCTAATTATGTTTTGGATAAAGACTCGTTTAACTAATGTAAATTGAGATGTTTTCCGAAAGTAAAGCATTTAAATTTACGAATTTTATGGCAAAAGAGGAATATTTTAACACAAACTGCAAGTCTCTAAATTATTTAGAATTTTTACTTACACCCTCGTCTCCTTTCAGTCCTGGTGATCCCGGAGGACCTTGTGGTCCCAAAGGTCCTTGTGGACCAACATCACCACGATCTCCCTGGAAAATTGATAAAGGTAAACAATAACATACGTATGAAACTCTGCACTGGACAGAGACAAATGGAAAAGACAGAGAAGGAAAGGGGTCGGCACCCCAGATGATGGGATATGAAATATCGAAAGGGATGTAACCTACTAATTCTTATTTTTAATAATCCCACCAGAACAGCCACAAAAGTCCGCTGCTTGATATGGACATACCCTATTTGGGATGCATTTTGGCATACTCGCTACGCTTGAATTAAGATAAGCCTAAAGTTATGGAATTGAAAAAAAGACTAGTTTATACAAGATTTTAAAAGGCTAATATGCATAAAATTTTAGTATGGGAATTGACGTTTCAAGTATGGATCTGAAAAGCGCATGCGTTACCTAACAGGCTGTACGGTGAAAGTAGTTTAGGAAAAAGTGAGTACTTACTTTATCACCTTTTTCTCCTTTGACTGTAAAAATAATAATACCTTTAAGTGTAAAGAAATTCGAATAAAGTTCCTCATTCAATATACATATTTATCAAATTCACTTACCAGTGGTATCTGGCAGAAGCTGAAAGTAGTAAATACAAATTAATCCTCAGTAATTTTTTTCATAAATAAATGAATTAGTCGATTAAAGTTGATTATTCACATTTGCTGGTGCCGTTTACATTTAAGCTTATTAAGCCAGATTATCAAATAGAAATTTATAAGCACCAAGAATAAAAAAGCCAATTGTAAAATGTCTAGAAAAAAATATATCCACTTACTAAATTTTCTGGGGTGGATTCCTAAAAGTGTAAGTAATGTTATTTAGTCACAAGTATTTTGTTATCATTATTCCAATACTGTAAAGAAAAATGTGAACTTATTCCAAAAATTTACAAGATTATCGAAACACACCCTGCGTAAAGTTCAGACGCGGTATTTCGGAGTGATTGATAATGACATCAAAGTTTTTTATGCTAATTGCGTTATTCTTACAAATAAATCTAAAATTCTGCGACTGAACTGTTACGCATTTTCCAATTGTTTGTATTTATTTGATATCAAAGATTATTCGAGCGACTTGTCTAATATTATGGAAAAAAAATTACTTTACTTGATCACCATATTGGATTTACCCTTAAAGAAATTTTTAAAACTTGACACCATGCGTCTAGGTCTAAATCGTTCATAGATACCTACTACTACCAGATAAGAAATATGTATTGTTTTTCTATCTGATTATTTTCTATACACTACTATTTACTACACTTACTTCTTCAGCTGCATCTGATTCAGTCTATGGAAGAAAGGAAAAGAGTTGATGATCATTATTACAAATAATAACGAATAGATTTCGTTTTGAACAGAAATGCCGTAAAAAGAGTAAAGGAAATCTTACGTTCTTTACCTTTGCCTTTCTTCGTTCAGTACATTTTGTCAAATACTTGATTTGATAGCTTCAAAAAATAACCAAATTACGAGCAGTAGGTAGTATGATTATTAGAGACCTTACAGCATTTCTTTTCAAAACTGTGCATAGACATACTTATATAAAATAGGTTCTTAAATTAAGTTGCTGTGCATATTTTGCAAGCCCAGTGTGCATTTTAAGTAGGAAGCAAAATTTTGGAAGACCCGTATTGCCAAATAACCCCAGTTTTAGAAACACCTTTAAAATTATTAACAAGATACCAATAGCCGTACAAAAAGCAAATAAGAAAAAAGATACGACTTCATACTAACTGATTTTAAAAATGAAACCTGAAATACATAAATGAAAAATGATTAGGTCTCACAGGAATGTAATAAAATATTTTCTGAGAAACTGCAATGACGTAATGAATTACTTACAGGTTTCGATGGATCTAATATTGATATTTCAAAAAGATTAGCTTATTTTATATTTATGTAATAATCTACTATTTATCTTTATTTTTACTGTGAAACTGTAAAATTGTTCGTAATACTAATTATTTGTTCGTTAATAATAGCATACTTACGTCCGAACATAGAGTGTTAAATTTTAGTTTATCTTCATCTGCATTAGGTAGTATCTTTAACTCTTGAACGGCACCCTGCAAAAAAAACGTAAATACGCATTATGAACAACTTCAAGACAGTTACAACACTTAAATTAATAGTATTAACGGGATCATAACCACGATTATGTTTGTTTTTACCTCAATATTTCGAAGCGGTTAGATGCTCCATGGCCACGAGTAGACTGTTTAATCATGTGATTGATTGTGTGACCATAGAGCGTGTAACCGCTTCGAAATATCGAGGTAAGACAAACATAATCGTGGTGATAATCCCGTTAATATTATTAATTTAAGTGTTGTGAACAACCGCGAAAATCTAAAAACATAATATATAGTTAGTTTAGTTTTGGAGGTCGTTTGGACGTACTATAGCAACAAAAAGTAGGATCTACCATCATACGTCTCACTCAAGAAGAAAGAAATTTCAATAAATGTAATAGAGAACTATAATAAAATCTATAATCTCTGATATAATGCAATAATGGGTAAAATGAGGGTTATAAATCTTAATGAAGATGTCGCAAATTCGCAAAGAAAAGTTTTTTATTGGTTCTGTGTTTTATCAAATCAAAAAACGAGGTGTCCCGATTTCTATGGTGAAAAGTATAGTTAAAAAAATTAACTTCTATTTGCCCGACCGTGGGTTAACTCTTTCTACATCCTATTTTTATTCGTCAAAAATGCAGACTAAAACAATTCGTATCAACTTTAGACTCCTCACGACGACTCCGTCTTTGTCATTTCTGTCCTTGGCATAAAAAAAGCATATTATTTACCCCTCCGAGTAAACAACTATATTGGAACAACAAGTAAACCTACAGGCGTTCCGTATTGTTCCGCAAGAAGATTAAAAATATGACAAGATTCTCTCTTTTTATGAAAAACGGAGCGGGCCTTAATAAAACTCCAGACAAGATTCGCTTGCTATCGACACGGGAGGACTTAATGAAAAGAAACTGATAAGCAAGCTAGACTTATAAGATGAGGGTAGGTAATGATTTCTATTGAATGGTTGGAGTGTTTGTCTATATACTAGTCTAGCTACTCGTAGCAGGATTTTGATATGTCAAGTTGGTAAATAATAAATACAACTTAGTTAAGAACTTTAGTAGTAAAATAATTAATTATATAGTACGTAGGTACTAAAAGTTATTTTACTGTATAATGTGGCAGTATAAATAAACCTCTACGGACAATTTAAAGCTTTCAGCCGCTGAAAATAAAAAACCAACAAAAATACTTTCAACAATATTATGACCACAATGTCTTGTTTTCCGTATTTAGAAAAATAACTTTGTTTTCGCTACTATAAACTCTAACAGATAAACTATTTTCAAATGGATAAGTTTTGCTACTTGTCAGTTATCATCAAAACAAATTGGTGATATTCTAACAAAATCGTTTGCAAAAAACACTATTTCGAGTGAATCCCAGTTCACTGGCGGATTTCACAAACATTTTGTGATACAACTTCTCGGTATAAAACAGTGACACAATCTATTTTAAAATATCCGTTGACATTGCGCTGGAAGCCGTTATATTTATATATGTAGTTACAGCTAAGTTTACGATCGTTAACGCTCTGCCTAACCCGTATGAGAAAAAGGCGTTATTCATGTATGTATGTATGTACAGCTAAGTATTTTTTTGACATGTTATGTTTCATATTTGGCAGCTCTTCTAGTTTCTCATTGATGAATTTCATGTATTGTTTGTATTTGTAAAATATTCTACTATTAATCAATTGTTATCTTACGCTATTATTATAAAATAAGTGTACATAAAACTTGTTAACATTGTTTTTTTCCGAAATAACTAATATATATTTTTTTAAGTATTTGCAGATTGTCAGTTCATACAGTTTCATGAATTCAACATTTTGATCCAAAATCCCGTATTGAATAACAAGTATTTCAAACACATCAAAATACGTACTAAATTACTTCTATACCTAACAATGAGTGCAAACAAATGTTTGATTGC
Organism: Keiferia lycopersicella; assembly: GCA_029255805.1. NCBI lineage: Eukaryota > Metazoa > Arthropoda > Insecta > Lepidoptera > Gelechiidae > Keiferia > Keiferia lycopersicella. Next base: position 4,661,736 of record JARACZ010000010.1, read on the forward strand.
CTATATTATCTATTACAATGTAATATAACATTCCTGAGAGGCCTGGTTGTAACCCCAAGCAATTTCCCACAACTAATTAATTTCTGTGTGCGCTAAACATGAAGTAATGAGGTCGGCTTGTAAATAACGGGAATCAATCAGAAACCTACCGTGGAAATGGATTCGAATGAGTTACTTGCAAGATACAAGGTGTAAATGTTGAAAATGTGCCTGCGTTCCCGGATTGTTCGTTGATGGTTTTTGTGTGTTGTTAAAGTGACGATAGAATAAATTAATCCAAAAAATAGAGAGCAACGTTCACAACGTCTTTGCAGACACGTCATACCGTTTTGCCACAAGTGATGAAAGGCACACCTTCAGCTGTTATTTCTACGTAAACTAAATTATATCAATAAGTAATTCAATTATAATAAAAAAGGAGGTTATCTGTTAGACCTGTATGTTTGTATGTATATTTGTCCGCGATTATCTCGCGTTTGGTTTAACCGATTTTGATGCGGTTTTCAGCGAAGAAGGGTTTAGGTATATTAACTTACACTTATACGTTCTTTAAAGTCAGTTCTAAAAAAATAATTTTACATGATACGAATCTTTTCATCATAAAAATATTTCTATAACTTCACAGGTACCAACTGGCTGGCATTATGTACTGCAAACTCCGTCTAAATACATTATCCAGCTGTCGTCGCGCAGTTCCACCGCAGTTGATGCGAGTCCTATTCTAACGGATTTTGGTGTCGCACCTCACTTTAGCCGGGTAGTCTTGCCCTGGAGGTGTGAAGAGAAATAAAAAACAAGTTCTTTTTAAGATAAGAAGAGATATACAGGGTGTAAAAAAATTGCTGCAAGTATTTTAAGGGGTGAATCAGCCCATGAAACTGAACAACTTTCCCCAAGAAACATGCAGAAACAAGCATACATAATGTAGCAGCCGAGCGAGTCAACCTGTATGGGAGGTTTAAATTTATTTTTCATATTTCGGTCTATGTTTCTTGGGGAAAGTTGTTCAGTTTCATGGGCTAATTCACCCCTTAAAATATTTGCAGCAAATATTTTTACATAAGATGCCTCAGATTTTGAACTTTATGTACTGAATCGTCTGAATCACACAGAATTTTAAATTTTGATCGATGTAGATCAGTATATTGTCTACGGGATAAACACTTTTTCTAGACTTTTTCTTCCTGAAAGGGATATTTTCTTATCTAGGGAAACAATATCACGCCTAGATCTGAAGTTTTCAGCAACATAGCTTGTAAATGTGAATGCTTAGCTACTACCAGGGCAAACTTGTATTACGTTATCCAGGAGAGTCATACCTATAGCTCGGTAGGAGCTTCAAACACGAATTGAAATTCTCATCATTGAGACGTTGAGGGCTTGCAGTCTTTTATTGTCATCATATTTGCACTAGGTATTCAGTTTTTGTTTTATTTTATTGGTAAAATAAGTCCTGGCAGAGCACCGATCAGAGGGACTGATTTAGTACTGAAGACAACCAAGGCCACATTGCACTACACAGGCGTTAGTGCATATGGAACAAGACCACAGAGCCTGGAGAAGTTTGGTGGAGCAGTAGTTTCTTATGGTCATGTCCTTAAGAAATGCAGCATCGACTTCTTCTTAGCGTGTCGATGGCAGACACTACACCGTCGCAGCCCAGAACCTCGCCACATTGACAACCCTGGCAGACGCTGTCATAAGATTGTCCTTTGTGCAGGTGTTGGGGCACGCCGCGTCGACTTAGAAGGAGACCGCGGAGGAGCATCGATTAGAAGAAATGTCTTTTTTTTAATACGTTATTCGTAGCTCTATGTACAAGGAAGCGAGATCCGAAGCAGCTGCAAAGTTATGACGCGACCGGATATTACCAAACCGAGCGACTGGTGTTCCTCAAATACCATCCTTGGCTTCCTGTGGAGTTTCCATTTCGATGACAGTGTCAATTTGTTTGATACAAAAATAATACGAGTAATTTTGGTTTTATATGTTGCTGTATGGTCCTGCCATTCAAAGAGTCCGAAAGTAATTTTTATATTGATTTCAGCAATTTTTTGATATAGTTTATAATTACTAGATATTAAATAAGTTTCTGGAGATCAATCGGTTGTCAAAACTTGGTACAGGGTTAGTTCTAAAGCAGCTGGACTTTGACATTTCCCAGGATACAATATCGCGACCCCGCAATCAGCTGCCGTCAATGTCATACTGTCAGAATGAGCAAATGGTACGCCATTTTGTGTAAATTCGTATTTATGAAAAATATTCTTCCCCTAAAGAATAAAGGCGTGATATGTATGTATATACGTATGTGTATTCTTTCCCTCAATCAACAATTTTTCGATTTGGTTATGTGTCAAATATGTTTTGAGAAATTGTTGTTCGTGTATTCCACGAGAAGTTAATTAATGACGAAATGTTAGCTGTTTGACAGAAGAATATTAATCTTTCAAATCGAGGTTAACAAGTCCTGAACCCAATTTGTACTACCTACATATTACGAGGCAGCCAGCAGTTCAAATTAATGTCTGTCTCTACCTCCTAAGATTTAATAAATTAGATAAACATTTTGATTGCCCTAAATGAAGCACTTTGATTCAAACATCTAACTAGATAAAAGCTTCTCAAAAATTACAGCACTGATATTTATTACGCAAGCGAAATAGAAAAAAATGGCATGAAAAGGCATTAAATTATTGTCATACATAAAAATACTGCAGAATAAGGTCAGGAGGGTATTATAAAACCATATTTGAATTTCATATCATACAATTCGTAATTCATAACATGAGGCGTGTGAAATAAGGTAAATTGAGTTTTATTGCAATGCAAATGCTTTCATGTTAAGCCGAGTATGAAATTTGCTCAAAGAAAAAACGGAGACTGCACGAGAGGTAGTATACACACTTGAATACAGTGCCAGCAAATGAGTACAAAGGAGCGCGTACAAACGAAAATCTCATTCGAATTTTGCATTTTTATTGTTGAGAAAGATGAGGGTCGGGAAAATTATATACGCAGCCAGTTTCCACCTCGCAATAATATATCTGGAATACGCGGGCTAATTTGTAAGTGAGCTTTCTCGACCGTAAATTTCACGCGTGAAGTTGTAAACTTTTGTAAAAAGTACGGCCGTATATTCTGGAGATACATCACGGGGCTGACGTTTGAATACCCCTCTTCTCAAGTGTTGCCATTTTCATTTCAGACGGTACCGTTTGTGGGGATTTAAAGGGACCGCGCTAGCCGGAAGAGACGGGAAGTTGTTTTTGTCGGTGGAAACTTTTTGTGACGCAGGTGCGCCCCGTTCGTCTTTTTGTTAATGCAGCGATGTGACACTCCGTCCAAAGTATTTTGATATAATGGTCTTTGTTCAAATTCACTTTGAGAGGTATTTATCATTTAGTATTATTGTTTTTGTTAGCTGACATGTTTATGTTTGCGACTGGATAATTTAGACAAACGGCTACGCAATATGCGTGGTCTATCAATGGATATAAAAGGTTCATTGGTTACGTACTAGATAGTAACGTTATGCAAATACCTTCAAAGAAACAGAGAACCAAATTTCTACCAACTTATTATTGTAATTCTTCGCGAATAATTCCTTTGATTTTAGCAAAGAAATTAATTCCAACGATTTCCAAGTTGAATTGAAATTCTTTAATGAAAATGGTAGCCGTGATAACTTTGTTCCCGCACAAAGGTTTAGTTGAAATTTGGAGTGGTTTATCTTGCGTTTCAAATAATTAAGTTTAAATAAAAGTAGTACAGAACCTTTTAAGATTATCACCTATTTACACGCATTTTCTTTTGATATTAAATTAAAATTACTAAATAAAAAATGCTAAGCCACGCGACTGTAAAATAATTTAAGTATCATGATAACTTCATACCATTTTCTTTTTTATTTTCTTCAGGTCACAAATTATTTAAATTTTAAGTCGACTAGACGTATCAAATTGAAGGCTTTTGTAAAGGAAATAGTTTATTCAACTACCTATCATACAAAGAATCCAATATCTTCACGGATAAATTAATATCTATCTAGTTTGGAAATTAACTATGTAGTTAGGTACTTACTAGGTACTTTATTAAAAGAGGGTGCTAGGAAAAGTACTACCTTCTTTTCAAGGGCTGAAGTAGCCTACGAAACTGAACCACTTTCCCCAAGTAACATAGGTCGAAGTATGAAAAAAAATTTGGACACACCTACGAGTACAACCTCACTCAGTCGGTTGGTAAATTTTGTGTGGGATGTCCAAAAAATGTTTCATATTTTGACCTATGTTCTTTGAGGAAAGTTGTTTAGTTTTCATGGGCAAAGCTGGCTGAAAAGGAAGTTAGTACTTTTCCCAATATCCTGAATATTCTAGAATATGTACATGATTAAGGACTCTCCACGCAAATTGTAAAATCCTATCTGCATTCTAATTGTTCTAACATATTGAGAGAGCTGCACTGACCAAGTAGCCAAACACATTTGAACAAACTTTGAATAGTGAAAAAATAGTTGTGCTATGCATAATGATAGCGGGTAGTCGGTGTAAAATATGAGGGTTATGCAAGATTATGATAAGGCTTCAGCTCGGTAAATCATTGGATTTCCGCTCGAAGAGAGCCTCAGACCCTTTCAGAGGTAGAGAAAAGGTTTTCTGAAGTAGGACTTAAAAATGTGCATAGATCTGGAGAAGAAAAAAGAAAAAATGATTTAATTTAAAAGATAGTAATTGCTTTTTGCAATGCAAACATAGAACGGTATTAGATATTCTAGGAAATTTTTTTGTAAGATGATTTTTTTTATAGCAAAAGTTCGATGAGCGCTAAAACATCGCAGCAGTCTGTCAGATACATACTAGAAATGTCAATCCTCATACTAAAACCGCCCAACCGCTGTTGATGCAGCGCTATGGCAGCGTCGTCCGTCGACTGTAGTTTTAGTATGGGGAGTGACGTTTCTAGTACTTTTTGGATCTGACCACTGCGATATTTTAGCGCTCCGTCTTCGTCAAGTGTGCGATCCACCTAGGCAAGAAAAAGAAAATCTTTAGGACAAAGTACCGATGAGGACATTTTTAATTTTTCCTTCACATAAATCTCGCCGTGTTATTGGAGACGGAGCACCAAATGAGATCACGTTTATAACGGGCTCCGACGGAATGAAAACGTCTTTCAGAACATCTTTTATAACCTAAATGGTGTTTAGCCGTCATTTGTCTTCTTTGTTGTATGATTTGTGTGTGTGAAACATTTATTTTTACGACGTATGGAAGACAAATTTTCATTCCATAAGTATGTAAATATATAGGATTGTTTTTTTTAATGAAAAACAGTGTTGTTTAAGATTATCCTTAGGTAGTTCATTAAAAATGTTTATCAATTGAATGTTCCACTTCATACGAGTTTTACAAAGATAAATATTAATCTAAAAAAAAAAATATACATGATGTGCCGAGAGACGTCTAAAATAAGTATATATTTTTATAGTTTATGTACTTTCACAGAAATTTATATATTTTAATTTTTAACCTTGTTTAATGGTACACTGTATTTCAGCACAACTATGTTTTTAAGTTTTAAACAGACCCATAAATTGTTTTCAAACCTCTGAAACAGATTGAGTGTTTTATAGCGATCTTTTGTAGAGCAAAGTTTTGAGAAAAAACATAGCCACTTGAGGGAAACCTCACTTGAGTTGGGGCAAAGAGTCCCAAACCACCACTTGGTCTCTTACATTTTATAGTGTGGTTTAAGTGTGCAGTGTGAAATTTTATACTCTTAATATTTGATGACTCCTACGTGAACCACTTGAAGATCATTCGACTCGGTCCACTGATTTTTTAATCAGATACTGCGTATTTTTTTGGCAGTACACAAACTTTGTAGCGTGTTTCTACTCATGATTCTGAACAACTTTTATTATGGAGCCACCTGCGAAATTGCAAAAAAAATGTGTTCTATACATTTTTGCCGAGTACCCAGGAATAAAATTTTTCTACGGAATACCCAAATTTATTTTACGATTTCGCAGCTCTGCTGGCCCTGGAGTAAAAGTTCTTCAGAATCATGAGCAGAAACACCCTACAAAAATTGTGTACTGCCTAAAAAATTACCCTGTGTTTATCGTCTATTTGTTTGTTATGCTATAAGATATATACGATACAAGATAAGATAGTATGATGTATGTGGGTATTTGCTCATCGTTTTTGATTTGTCAGTCTGTCGCTAGCCATTAAAGTGGTTACGTTTTACATTCGCAGTTTCCTTTGTTATTCCTCAAACAGAACATTTTGGCGACGATAATTATCTTACGCGTGCAAATAAAGAGTCAGTGCACTTTTTGGAAACGGAAGATTCGAAAGTGTACCTATTAAAGTGAAATAATGGCAGTACAAGGAAGCGCAATGTTAGGCGGCAGTCTCACGTTCGATCACAGAGTGCAGGAGTGGGATATTTTTAAAAGTCGTTTCACTCAGTACTGTGAGGCAAATGGTGTCAATAAGGATACAGATAAAGCTGGAGTGAAGCGCAGGGCTTTATTGTTAACTGCACTTGTGGAAGATACCTACCGTGTAACGCGAGACCTTGTTTTTCCGAAGGCTATAGAGGACACGGAGTATGATGATTTGATAAAGTTATTAGACGAAAACTTCAAGGGAAAGAAAAGCTCATTTGGTGAACGGCTGAAATTTAGTTTGGCGCAACAACGACCAGGAGAGGAAATAAGTGAATGGGCCGCGCGAGTGCGAAATCTAATTCAACATTGTGGCTATAAGAAGGAGCACGTCGAAATCGAGCTACGTGATCGTTTTGTACTTGGCTTGGTACCGTCGAAAGAAAAGGAAAAGTTGTTTGCGGAGGACATCGATAAATTAACTTTTAGTAAGGCGGTGGAGTTAGCTCAAAGTGTGCGGTGTGCGCGTTTAGCGTTACATTTGGGCCAGAACGGGCCGTCTAGCAGCGGCGAGTCGTCGGCGCAACCGGTTTTCGCAATGCGCGCCCGGTCAGCTGGTGGTGTGGCAGTCAACAGCGGCGGCGGGAGTGCGAGCGCTGGCAGACCTACGCGTGACTCATCACGAAATGTTAACGCGAGTTCTATACGGTGTGAAGTGTGCGGTTTACGTTCACATACAAAAGACAAGTGCCGTTATGTTGACTTCGTTTGTCGAAAGTGTTTATGTAAAGGACACCTTATGAGGATGTGTAACAACAAGTCTGGTACGCGAAACCAATTTTTCTTGGATGTGGTTGACGGCGACATTGTTGAAGGTAATTACGATCTTTTTAGCATTGAGTGTGTAAATGGCGAGCCAATGCGTCAGATGGTAACTATGAACGGATTCAATATTTTATGCGAAATTGATAGCGGCAGCGCCGTCTCGGTATTACCGTTAGGTACTTATCAATCATGTTTACAATCGACATACAAGCTAGGACCGTGTAAAGTGGTATTAAATTGCTATAATGGTAGCAAGATTATACCGATAGGTTACGTAGATTTGTCAGTTACGTTTGAGGGACTCATTAAAACTATTAGATTATTCGTAATTGAAACGAGCGACGAGCGACCGGTGTTATTAGGCCGAGATTTTATTAGTACATTTGGTTTACAATTATGTAGAATTGAATGCAATAACTTGCAAAAGGATAGTACGGAAAATATGTTGATAAATAAGTATTCAGACCTATTTAAAAATGAATTAGGTAGGTTTAACAAGCATAAAATTTCACTCAAAATTAAAACGGATGCCCAGTTAAAGTTTTTTAAGCATAGGACGGTTCCTTTGGCGCTTAAAGCCAAAGTGGAAAAAGAATTAGATCGTTTATTAGATTTAGGTATAATAGAGAAAGTGGAGTACTCAGATATAGCTACCCCTATAGTGCCGGTTTTAAGGCCCGATGGGGATATCAGGATCTGTGGGGATTTCTCGGTCACTCTCAATAAAGTTCTTTGTTTGGATAATTATCCTCTTCCACGAATAGAGGATTTGTTTGCGAACTTGCACGGAGGAGAGGAATTTTCAAAATTAGATCTCTCAAGGGCATATAACCAGCTGGAGTTGGATGATACTAAGCATTTAACCTGTATCAACACACATAAAGGTTTATTCAGGTTTAACCGTTTAGTTTTTGGTTTAGCAAACGCTCCATTTATTTTTCAACGCACAATCGAACAGTTATTAAAGGGAATAGATGGCGTTAGTATTTTCCTTGACGATATCTTAGTCACAGGGCCGAACAGAACAATTCATTTAAAAAGGTTAGAGGAAGTACTTAGCAGACTGCAGGACGCTGGTTTACGCCTCCGTCCAGATAAGTGTGAATTATTCAAACACTCAGTGGAGTATTTAGGATTTCGTATTGATAAGTCGGGGTTGCACAAATCACAAAAAAAAGTTAACGCTATATTAAATTGCAGTAGCCCTAAAAATGTGAGTGAAGTGAAGTCGTTTTTAGGTATGGTAAATTATTACAGGTGTTTCGTACCTAATACTTCCAGCGTACTTTGCCCTCTTTTTAATTTATTGAAAAAGGAAACAAAGTGGCATTGGGGTCAAAAAGAAGAATGCGCTTTCAAGAAAATCAAAGAGGAACTGGCCTCAGAGCGGGTATTGGCGCACTATACACCGGATTTACCTACGGTGGTAACCGCAGACGCGGGCCCTTTTGGTCTTGGAGCAGTGCTCTCACAGAGACAACCAGACGGTACAGAGCGCGTAGTTGCGTATGCATCGCGTTCTTTATCCAAAGCGGAGCGTAATTACGCTCAAATACAAAAAGAGGCAACGGCTATCATTTTTGCGGTAAAAAAATTTCACCATTATTTGTATGGTCGTACCATTCCTTTTATACTTCGTACGGACCATAAACCTTTGTTATCTATTTTTGGGAGTAAGAAAGGGGTACCTGATATGGCAGCAAATAGGTTGCAGAGGTATGCGCTGTTCTTAACGGCTTACAATTTTAATATTGAGTACATCAAGAGTGAGATGAATGTAGCAGATTTTTTATCTCGCTCTATAGATATTAATGAAGGATCAGATGATATAAATCAGGACATAGATAAGTCATTGTATATTAATTTTATATCAAATTCGATTTTTAAACCAATTACCATTAACGATATAAAAAAAGAAACAGAATTAGAGAGTGTTTTAAAGGAAGTAAAAAAGTGTATAAGTAATGGATGGCCGATGAAAAATACAAATTCTGATTTAAAGCCATATTATGATTGTCGTTTTGAGTTGGCAATAGAAAACGGGTGTGTAATGCGCGGGCACAGAGTAGTAGTGCCAGTGGTGTTTAGGGAACGTTTGTTAGATGAGTTACATAACTCGCATTTCGGTGTGGTTAAAACAAAAACAGAAGCACGGACACGTATGTGGTGGCCAAATATAGATAAACATATAGAAGAAAAGATTGGTTCTTGTGGAATATGTAACACTTTACGTAGCGCACCACCACGTACACCGCTCGCTTCCTGGCCGTACCCGAAGCATCCATGGGAGCGAATTCATCTCGATATGTTGTCTTTACAGGGGAAACAATTTTTAGTTATTATTGATGCACATTCCAAGTGGTTAGAGTGTTTTATAATGACAAGTATTGATAGTGAGGCAGTAATTGGGAAATTATGCGAAGTTTTCAGTAGATTTGGTTTAGTGCGCACCATTGTAACAGACAATGCAACTAATTTTTGTTCGAAGCAGTTTGAGGAATTTTGCATTCATAACGGCATACAACATTTAAAAATAGCGCCTTACCACCCTCAGTCAAATGGACAAGCAGAAAATAGCGTTAAGACGGTGAAAAAGGCATTAAAAATTATTGTGTCAGAACAAAATACACAAAAAATTATTCAAAACAAATTAAACAAATTCCTATTCGATTATAGAAATAGTGTACATTGCACAACAGGATTTTCACCGGCCCAGTTGTTATTAGGTCGTCCTTTGCGTTGTAGACTAGATATGATGCGTGTTGATTGTAAAAATGATGATAAAAGTGTACAAATTCCACCTTCATCGATGTCATTGTCAACTACAGCTAGTAACAATGTGTTGGAAAATCAGATCTTACAGCATAAGCAGTACGGTGGACGCAGGAGTACAAAATTTAAGTTAGGTGATAAAGTTTTAGTAAAACATTATTATAAAAATGGTACCAAAACTACTTGGAAAGTTGGTTTCGTCAAAAACATAATCGGTAATCGAATGTACAAAGTATTTGTTCCTGAGTTGGACATTAAGGTAAATAAACATGTAGATCAATTATTGGCATATAAAGGAAGAGATTTGTCATACGACTGGGAAGACATCAGTGACGTTGGGAATTACAATGATGATCGAGTAGAGAATGAGGATGATGACCTAACCGCTAATGAAGTTGATGAAAGGCAATCAGTCGAAGATATTGTTACCTGTGACGGAACAGAAATGGATAACCAAGGAAGCGATTTATCGTTCGAATCATTGCCTGAAGAAGAATTAAATACTTCTAATTTAGAACAGAATAAAGTCGTGGAAACAAATGAAGTGGGAGAGACGAGAGACGAAGAATTGGTCACAGAAGACAGAGACGATGCTGATGCAGGAAACACTGTAATAGCTCCAGAAAGTCCAAACGATCCAGTCACTGAATCACCTGATCTGCATATCAACCAGAATAGACCCGTTAGAGCAACCAGAAATAAAAATGTTAATTATAAAGTGTAGACTAATTGAGTAAAGCTTAGTTTTTAAAATAATGGTGGAGGGATATGATGTATGTGGGTATTTGCTCATCGTTTTTGATTTGTCAGTCTGTCGCTAGCCATTAAAGTGGTTACGTTTTACATTCGCAGTTTCCTTTGTTATTCCTCAAACAGAACAGATAGATACGATGGTATAATAATTTCAAACAGATTAATCTAAGTCTATCTTATTATTAATTTGTTCCAGAGTAGGAGAAGGAGAATTTAAGAAACTAACTGAGAAATGTTCCGCCTGAATGTCCGAGAAGGGCACTAAGTAACCGTTAATCTTGTCTTTGATTACTATTTTAAAGACACATAATAGCCATCACATGACGCCACGTTTATCCGGTAGTGCACTAATAGTGGTAATTATACCAAATGATAAACAAGCTTGGTCGTCGGTCGTCGCTGTTTCCTATCATTTAAGTCAACCCTAAGCCAAACTCTACCACCAGCATTGTTCAGACAGGTACAAGTTTTCTCTCCACTACAGGCATGCGAGCGTACGCTACAATTTGTTGGAAAAAGTTTGAACTTTAGAACAGTTGTGTTAAGTATGCAACATACAAACTAGTTGTGAAAAGTTGTGGTTTCACGAGCTGGGGCATGGCTCGGCAAGTTCAATGTGATCTCTAACCAGCTGTTTGATAGTGGCCTGGAACAGCTTCATAACAGCCCTAGGCGTCGTTAAAATTTCGTATTGGATGAATCCAGGGATGAAGCAGAATCGTGTGGGAATACATCGCCTTGTGTCCTTAGGTGAGGACAAAAATGTGAAAATGCTGTAAAGTATGGCCGTTCCAATAAGCCATATTTGACAGCTATTAAACCCATACTAGCTATTAAGACCTTATATCATAGCATTAACCAGCATGGACATGATTTCGATAACTGTCAAATATAGTCTATTCGAACGGCCACACTTTAGTTGTAGACATTGTTGACAACCTCTAGTAGTAATGTACTTAAAGTTATTTTTAGGTAATATATCTAGTCTACGTGCTGAATTAGTAGGTAGCTAAACATGCTGATATTTACTCCAACGTTTTGAGCCACCTGTGGTTGTAAGAGCAACTCAACTGTGTTGTGTATAAAGCGCGAAAGTCTCAAATATTGGCCTTCATTTCTATTATGCAGGTTTTTTTTTAATGATTATTGATGTATTTTATATTTTTATAAAATATGGCTGCTCTGGGGTACTACACATTTTCCACCTGTTTTATCTAAGTATCGTATATGAAGGCACTGTTCCATGTTTGGCGATATGCAAATAGCATACAACTATTGTCAAAATTCATTTTTATATTAAAAAGTAAGTTATATTTTGTAACAATTTATAATTTAGTAGCTACTCTACCAGAAAATGTGTCTGCAAAAGTGTCAAAGTGGGTAAGCTGCTATCTATGTCTGTCGTAAGCAAATTTTAACCATCCGAAGTACGAGAAAATTTGTTACCAGTAACACATTTAGACGACAAATGTTACCCACACATGCACAATAAACCTAAAACTCCAATTAGCTAGTTCTGGGCCAGTAAATTGGGGTGGCGGGACCGAATTTGTATAAACATTATATTAAACAATATCTCAACAACACATGTTCCTACATGTGTCCTTAATGAACTCGTAAAGTCAGATTTAATATTGCCAGTGTTTTGGTTACATTAGCTGGAAAGTCTACCATAGATTGATGAGAGAGTAAAGACTTTTTATAAAGGTGTGTTTCATTATCGTTTCAAAATTTTGGTGAGTTTTTAAATACACTCTCCAAAGCAGTTAAGGGCGGGGCACACCGGCTCCGTATCCGTTGCGTATCCAGCTCTCATCCGTAGTTACGCATGTATTTATGACGTTGTAATGTATGGGACTGTATGAGATACGGCACACTGACTGTGATGCGTATCCGTTGCGTGCTGCACGCATTGTAGGGTTACGCCGTAGTTACGCCGTACAGCTGCCAAAAGACAAACAGGTTGCGTACTCTGCGTGCAGTGATGACGTTGTATTCTATGAGATTCCCTGTTGGACGTCACACCAAACACGTCTGAACACGCACAGCTCTGTCCTGCGCGTAGTACGGACGCGTGTACGGACTACGCGCAGCTACCACAATGCGCATCAAAAAATGTGCACTATATTAAGCGTCAAATATTATGCAGCATAGAAGTTAGCGTAACCGTTTCGTGAACTCTCGGACTGCAAATTTTGTAATGCCTACTAATTTCTGCATTTTCTTGAAGCATTTCGGGAATTAATTACAAAGGGGTTTGAGTAAGTTAAAATAAACTAGAGGCGTCATTTTTTTCTGCAGCGGCCACGGTTCTTATTGCTAGCAATTTGAAGCACTGGTCCATATGAACGTTAGAGATTTCTTATTTTTCTCTGCACAGTAAGCGCCGCGTACAGTCCAGCAAAAAAGAGTAGACAAAAAATGAGGGCACCACTTTCTTCGCAATCTGTCAAATCTGACAGATAACGCTTAAATATGGTAACAAATTTTCATACAAATTTTTTAGTTCCATTTTATTTAATTTCTACTCTTTTTTGCTGCACTATAAATCTCTTTCACAACAGAAAAATACAACACGATTATTCGTGTCAAAAAACGCTACATTGACATGTCGTCAATTTTTTGCTGCACAGAACGCGATGCGCGTTTTTATTTGCGCAATATTTATTGCACACTGATGACAGAGCTTTTGGATATGACATGAAAAGCAATATGGCGTCGGCTGGATACGCAACAGACCCTTGCAGCTCGCATCCGTAGCTACGCGCGTAACCTGCGTAACCACGTCCGTAACCCGGTGTGGCAGGGGTGTACGGACGTGATCACGCGCGGGACTACGGAAGAGAGCTGGATACGCAACGCATACGGAGCCGGTGTGCTCCGCTCTTTACTGGCAGACAAAAAAAAATAGCTTTTAAGCTCATACTCATGTTACATAATTACATAATTATGCACATTTATGGCTCTATCCCTTGGAGGGTAAAAATACAGTGGTCATATTCACGAGCCCACGAGACTGACAAATATATGAGGGCCGTTTTGTTTGGCAAGTAGTTTTTATAATATTCATATTTTCATATTTCATTTATTGCAAGTCACAGGTAAAGAGAGGTGTTACAAGAATTAAAAAAAGTACAAGTGACGCCCTGTAAGGGCACAGCAAATATCAGGGAGGCAGCTAGGTTGCCATTATCTTAAGTATTCTATCAATACAATTCATCGTGAATAATATCATGTCAAATAGGGTTAGTTACAAGTTTCTATTCTATGTTAGTTACCGCTTTTAAGTTGTCATTTCATGCATTACTTATTAAATCTAGTAATTTTATTTTTATAATCATATTAATAATTTAATAATTCTAATAATACTCAGCAATAAAATGTGATGTGGTTACAAGGTTTCTAACAGAGATGTTGGTAGGTAATTCAGTAGTGGTGATTTATTTGAACTCTTAAGTAAGGTGAGCCAACTTGCGCCTTTCGCCGATCGAAGCGATCCGCCAACTCGCTCTGTGCCTATTCGCGCATTGAGACTACTGCAGCGATTCACCACCTACGCGTTTAGTAAACTGTCATCTATACTTTAACAATATCTCTTCCGCTATAAAGTCTGTGAACTCAACTTCGACGTAGCCTAGTCAAAACAGTCCTTTTGCTCTTGAATTGCGAGCTTTGTTTGTACTAACGTACTAAAGCTTTTCACTTTAGTAATAGTCGTGTATTATCGATCAGTTACATGAAGTATCATTTTAATCAGTCCAGCAAAAAAAATTAGACGTTCGAAGTTTCAATCTAGCATAAATAAATGTTTAATTGTCTAAGTGAGCAATGAACTCTTCAAAGTAATTCAGCTGACTGTAATATGAAGCATGATATTTGCTACACGCCCTTTTGCTGTTTTGATGACATCCGTAGCAGAAGAGGTAGGTACTCGTAATTGTTGTTCTAAATTCGCCACCGTCAGTAGCACTTCAAATGTAAAACCAATCACCTATTATGCGTATTGTTTGTTGGTAATTATCAAACTAAGTGCTCAATCACACCGTAATACCTGTTGTGGCTAACACGTCTAATCCGATTAGGCGATTATTCAACCGAACTGCTTTTCATTAATTGTACTATTAGTAGCACGTTGAGTACCACGCGGTTCAATTGGCCGAATTCGGGGCACGTATATTTTGAAAAATAGCCATTGAATCATCAAAAAGAAGGAAGCATAGGTCGTCCGACTGAAAAGAGGAGTAGATAGTAAAGTACTTTCCAAACTCGTAGTGGATGAACAAATTATCAAAGAAATTTTTGATATGTTTCCATGTCGATGGAATGCGGAGATAGATATGCCACATTACACCTCTAGTAACTATTTGTTAGCAATGTTTTAGGGTACGGACGTAGGGGTAGTGACAAAACCTGACGTGGGGTTATTTTGTGAGGACGGTGAACCTTGTTCTTTAGCTAGATGACTCTTTCAATTATTAGTTCATCCGTTTTTTACGAACAAAGCCATGTAGGGTATAAAAAACATAACACCGAGTGAGCTCAGTCCAACACCTGCATTTTATCATTGTGTCGTAGGTATTTATTTGTTTCTTGAGTGTGTGAAATAAATTGATTTCAAAAATTGCACCGTCCGTCCTAAGTACGAACTAAACACTCACTCCATTTCTAGAATCCTCACGGCAGAGGACAAAAACTAAATTAGTTCTATTCCTACCAACAGGACGCGCATGGCGCTATTTCGGAGAGTAAATTGCTTCTTAGTGTTGGCAAAAACTATCGTTTTTGTAAGTAATTTTACATTATTTATTGTTTTTTAATTCTATCTTTTTTCGTGTAAGACACCGAGTCTTGCAACGATTCAATGAACCCTTGTGTCAGAATTTTTCAACCGCCTTCTACAAGTAGCAGGCTTCTGGTAATGGTTGTGTAACGACGACCGCTGTCTTTTTAAGAGAAAGGTTTGACTCCTATTAAACATTGCTCCTATTTGAAAACGTAGGTTAGTTTCCTGGTTTATGAAAAGTAATTATATTCAACTAGGAGGGATATTAATTACAAAGGGTACCCATACGAAGACTTAAAATACGCGCTTTGTTTGCTTTTGCTCCCTTTTCATACTTACTTCTACTGTTATTTTGTTGAACTATTTGTGTAGACTATAATATCTCTGTAAAACTTTTATATCAATGGGTCACACTACTATTCTCGTACGCGTTCAGTAGTGCCCGAGTAGTCGAACGTAACGTAGGCGACGAATCTGGACTGAAGGATGAACCAGACCATGAAACAGAACAACTTTTCCCAAGGAATATAGGTAGAAATATGAGAAAATTTTAATCTTAGTCCATTTTTTTCATATTTTGTCCTATGTTCCTTGGGGAAAATTCTTCAGTCTCATGGCTTGATTTATCCCTTGAAAGGAAGTTAGAACTTTTCCTTACACCTTGTATATGTTTGCCCTTAGAAATATGTCTTCACTCGCCGAGCCAGTCTTATATTTGACCATAGAGCTTGCAGTGCAACTGTTCCGAAATATTGCGTAATCTAAAAATTCTTATCGCGGTAAAAACCCCGTTTTAATTTCCAACAAGATATATCAACACAAACTATATATAAAATATAAAACACATAACAACTGTATCTAAGTATCTATTTTCGAAGAATATCGATATTAGTTTACCTTGCAAAATGGCATCACTATTTCTTGAAATTCCGCGATAAATACGTCATTTAGGGTGCGGCTCGTCGCGGTCACTTTTAAAATTTCATTTTGGGACCATCGATATCGATATACTTTGCTATATGACATCACTATTTCTTCCCCAAGTGGTTTAGTGCGCCTGACACTCCGCGATAAATACGTCATTTAGGATGGCTCGTCGCGGCCACTTTTAAAATTTCATTTTGGAAGCTCAAAATCCTTTAGCGAGACTACCTTTTGCGGTAAAAATATTTTGAACTATATTTGTTTCGCTTTCAAATGCTTTTGGTAAATAATTTTAACAGAAACTACGGCAAAGATGCAGTTACATACATTTATATTTGAATATCGCAATAGGAAGAAACCGCCTTACTAGGTACGTACTTATACACGGTGTAAGAGACGGTGTAACGAAAACTTTGCAGGCGTGATCAGACCATGAAACTGCACAACTGTTTATGGGGACTATTGGTCAACGAAAATGATTTTTCAAGTTTCTATACAAAATCAGTCAGCTGATCGGGAATTTGGAATGGTATTGGTAATGGTCGAAATTTTGTTTACGTTTCCCAACATAGCCCCCATAGAAAAAGTTGTTCAGTTGCATGGTCTGATCACGCCGGAAAAGTTTTCGTTACACCGTCTCTTACATCCTGTATAACTACTATGGCTACTATGAACTGCATTTCGCACTCTTAGTAAGACAACGACCGAATGCAAAATTGCAAACTTTTGGGAAACAGCAAAAATGTTTTTGAATTTTTGTAGCAAATAGTAAAATCACTATAAAATCATGACAAATAAAGATATCCAAAATCTATAAAAAGGTGTGTATTCCTAAGAGTACCTTCTATTAGATTTAGTAAATCTAGTTAATGTTTGTTAGTCTATTATATATATATTTTTAGTTTTTTTCTTAAGTTTTGAGATCGGTCGTTGTCTTACTAAAATATTTTAAAAAATTGTGTCTGATCTACAAATAAGTCTATATCTTACTAAACTATTGAAGTACAAAGGTGACCATTTTTTTTTTCAGTCATTATATTACTTAAATTTAAGAAGAGAGTGTAAAACATTACTAAACGAGTCGTTATTTTACAAAAAATCCCACATATTTAGAGGCTTATGTCAAAATTTAGTACCAGAAGATGCCGATGATTTAGAGTAAAGTGTTTTATAAATGGCAAAATAAATACCTATTATGATAACTTAAGATGTATGTATTATGTCGTGTAAATAAAAACCAAGTTTTTTGTTTCTTTTATTTTTATATTTGGACGTATTTTCGCTGAAAGGACTCAATCCACAAAATTGCCAAAAATGAGTTAGTGTTATCAAAGAGGTTTATAGGGTTAGCTCTTTCATTCAGCAAAAAAGACTTACGATCAGACAAACCAATGGCAGCGTTTTACATACAAAGTCGTTTCTCATTTATTCGGTTGCAGTGAAGGAGTTCAGCCAAAAAGACTCAAGCTGTCTGAGTCGTTTTAAATAAAACATTATTTGTAGAAACAGTGCAATTTTTTATTTTCTTAAAAACGACTCAACCAATTTAGGTCATTTCTCATAAATTGTATGTGGTATATACAAGACGACGTTTCATTTAGCTGAAAAGACTCAAACTGTCTAAGTCAGTTCTGATAAATTCTACTTGAAGAAAACGGAAAAAAAATCCATTCATCTGAAATAACTTAAACTGTTTAATTCTTTTCTGATAAACTGGTTATAGATCTACTAAGGCCATTTTCATATTATATGTATTGAATTACTTTGTTTCTTGCTACAAATTTTATTTATAAAAAAACACATTAGTAACAAGTCAAAAAAAACATCTTTACTATAATAAAATTAAATATCTTTGAAGCACATGAAGGTTTCAAGTACAAATTGGTTAATCACATCAGCCTACAGCAGTCCACTGCTGGACCCATGTCCAGGCCTATTTCTCCTACAGGGTACACCACAAGGCACGACACGAGCTACCGCTTTTGCCATTCAGTCGCTACCAGCTTTTCTCTTTCAATGGTCCATCTGGTCGGAGGGCGTCCAACGGTATGCTTACCAGGGCGTAGCGTGTAAGATCTAGAAGAAGATATCCTCCAGCGCATTGGTAAAAAGTCTGGGTGATGTAACGCCACCCTGTTATACACCCTGCTGGGTGGGTCTTGTTTTCTGGTTTTGTACTTGGATGGACATCGTCGCCATTTTATATGGGTTTCTCAGCACCTCTAAGTATCGCCAGTCGAGTTGGTATCGCTTACAGACTTGATGTCCATGCCTGCAGATTCGACCAGCCCAGGTTTCTCTTAGTCCACAAAAGCCAAACACAGCGGTTGGTTATATTCTTTTGACTTATGTATGACCTGCCGTACAGTATGGATGTTAACAATGTTGAAGCCTTTACGAAACCCTACCTGAACCGGTGGCTGAAAGGCGTCAACTCTTGATGTCAGACGATTCGTTACGACTCTCGAGAAAGCTTATAGACGTGGCGCATGCAGCAGTGTGATCGGCATATAGTTTTTGAGAAGCATTTTATCTCCTTTTTTTAAAACAAAGCCACGACATCACTGCTCCACACCTTCCGGGTTGTCCCATTGACTATCACGTGAGTTGGATAGCCTTTTCAGCTCCGCAAGGACCAGTTTCCCACTAGCCTTTAGCAGCTCAGAGTCCACCCTGTCTTCCGCGGGAGCCTTTTTAGTTTGGGACAAATTGGAGCAGAGAAGTGACCTCACCATGCGGCACATTCCAGCTTGAAGTTGATATTTATGGTGCCTCTTACAAGTCAGTGATCGCTTGTTATTAAGAAGATGACAGAATCATCCATATTATAAATATGTGTCTTTTAATCGTCATGATGAATAAAAAGCACAAGTGTCAATCTTGTTCTTCGTCTTACCGTCATAGCTATCAGATCCACTATATATTATAATATCTTTCAGATCCACTGCTTGGGGTTGGGGCTTTTTCTGAAAAAAGGTGTTCATACAGACAAAACAGCCCTTGTCTGCTGAGGAAGTTGACCAGCATCTGGCCTCTCTGGTTTCAGTTCCCGTAGCCATGTCCCTAACATGATTCGCTGCCCTGTCCCATTTTGGCGTCGAAGTCCCCCATGACAACCGTTAGTGGGTTTCACTCGGTCGGTGCGTAGCCTTCGACACGCCGTCTTATG
The DNA here is from genome assembly GCA_029255805.1 of Keiferia lycopersicella. Taxonomy (NCBI): domain Eukaryota; kingdom Metazoa; phylum Arthropoda; class Insecta; order Lepidoptera; family Gelechiidae; genus Keiferia; species Keiferia lycopersicella. Next base: position 4,681,356 of record JARACZ010000010.1, read on the forward strand.
GGGCCTCCACTTCTTCATCTGAGATGTTCGAACTCAGTGCATATACATGTACAACCTTGACAGAGTGTCTCTTGGCCAATTTCAGTACGAGGTAAGGTAAGCTACCCTGGTCAAGACGCAGCATATCTCCGTCACGTTGTCAGTGTTGGCAGAAAGTACTTTGTTGACGAGGAATCCTATCCTACCCTAACCCCCATAAACAAATTGGTTCTGTTTCAACTATCATCAAATCATTTTATAGCAGTCCACTGAACTGACTGTGCCCGCTGAACGTAGACCTCCCCCAGGGTACAAACTCTTGCTTTCGCCATCCAGTCGCTACCAGCTGCTCTCTTTCAGTCATAGGTCCATCTGGCCGAAGGGCGTCCAACGATACGCTTGCCAAGGCGTGGTCTCCACTTGGGAACCCGCATACTCCACCGGCCGTCGGTTCTGACAACAACAGATGTGACCAGCCGACTGCCACTTCAGTTTGCTACTCTTTCGGACTATATCCATTACTTTGGTCTTTTTGCGGATAGTCTCGTTCCGAACCGCCTGTTCATTAGCGAGATCATTACTTATTTATTATTTGGGGTAGTAATATGTTGCTTAAGCTACCTATAAAGTACACTATACTCATCACCAATGATTTTATAGGTAGTGCGTAGAATTCGATTGAGCACATACCTGGCTAGTGACCACAAGCTTATAGATTTCTTGTGACTTATCTAAAATAGCTTGATCCAAATTAAAAAAAAACAATGACTTATTTCATAATACTATGACACAAGTTAACTAGAATTTTATAAAATATAGACCTAAATATAAATGAGCCATCATTATTTTAATTTATTCAATGTAACATAGACCGAATTTGACTTCCAACACAGTTAATGTCAGATTTTCAAAAGAACATAGACTTAACTTTAACACTGTCAATGAGTCTGTACACAATGTAAGTAAAAGAACGACTGAATACAAAATCAGTCAACTTAATCACAAACAGTTTTCGTAAGACAACGACGTATTTCAAAATCGGTCGTTCTCTTACTTAAGTATGTTCAATAAACTTATCCAAAGTCTAAGTGAAACAACGACGTATCCCGAAATCGGGCGATGTTCGACACAACCTCCGCTCGCGGTGGCCGGCGCAAGACTAAATCGGTCGTTGTCAGACGAATGAAGCAGGGGCGCGGGGATAGTAAGATAAAGACTCCTCTATTTTCTACCTTACTGTTAAGGGAAAAAGGTTGATTTTCGTTACACTACGTTATGAGACATGCTCTTTGCTGTCGATTTTCGCACTTAACTCAGTTTCGCCAATTTTTGATTTCGGTCGTTGTCTTATTAAGAGTGCGATTTATATGAATCGCTCTCTTACCCAGTGTTTGCTTTAAAAATATGTTTCCATGTTTCTTTTAAATGCACATAATATCGCAACAGTATTTTCAAAAGAAACCGCATACATGTTTGTGTAATTGTTTTTATTTATATAAACCACTTCCTTGTTCGTAGCCGGCCGACATTTAAAATAGGCTAACTGTAAAACTACGCGTTTCTCCGGCAACAATAATAACTCGTTCTTCTATTATTGTGGTTACGACATTCGTAGGCAAATACAGTTTGAAATCTAAAGTATATTTTAAATTAAAAAATGAAAGCTTTACAAACCTTTAACTTAGAAAACTTTTGACTTTTGATTGTTTGTTGATAACGTTCAGTATGGGCACATTAATGTTATATAATTATAGAAGTACTTCAGAAATTTGCGATCAATTTGACATGAACTGCTTTGAGATAAAAATGTTGGAAATGTCATGTCATGTGGAAGTATTTGATAAAATTATGTTTGACTAAAAGCAGCAGGTATTTATAAATAGCTGGTATTTATAAAGAAAATTTATTTTAATATTAAGTAACAATGATAACTACGATTAGATACGTACAGTCGAATTATGAATAAGCTACACAGGTACTCCAAACGAATTGTTTTTTTGTTTCCTAGTAAAAATTTTATATTCTTAAAATAAATTCTACTATAGTGACTTCCTTTACCGGAACTGATTTTCCATTATCTTTATACTTTCATTTAAAACTGTAATATTTCGATTCGTTTAGGAGACCCCTGTGCAGTTTATTCCTTTGCTGTGTGTTCGTGCATTATAATATTATTATTTAGGACTAAATACTTATCTTAATTTTTTATTGTATAGATAGATAAAGAGAAAAAGGCGTGATATTGTATATATTCATTATTGCTTAGATAGTACAGAAAATTAATACAAGACGAGCTTATCTCTTAATAAGGGATCTTTTCCAGCCAACGCATGTGTTGTAAAATAATCTTATTTTTAAAATAATTAAATATAATAAAAATTAAAATAAATTCCATGAAAACTAATCAAATAACTAATAGGTATAAAATAATATAACATACATAGATACCTACTCAATATTTGTTTGTATGTAATCTTATTATTTATAAATAATGAGAATGGAGGTATTATGCAATGGCCTATTTCTCTTAATTGCGAACGTGACCAAATTATTACAATAAATTAATCAGGGGACGTTTACATAGTGTACGCATATTTTAACTAATGCATCGAAATTAAACCTGCATGCGAAAGTTAATGTTAAATTATGCAAATGAAATATATTATTTGACAGGCATGACAGCATTTAAAATTTAATAGTGTGTAGCATATTGGAATTATTAAAACAATTACTATCTCTACCAGGAGAAAAAAAAAAATTCCTACCGTGATACCTCAGATACTTGTCAATTTTTTGTGGCTTTACCTACCCCGCAAGGGACGATGATAAAATATTATGAAAAGTTATTTCTTTAACTCCGGATTAAAAGTTGAAAATACTTATCGCATCTTTATTTTTTGCTACTAGTGTAACAGTTTAGGTAGGCATAGTCTGTAACTAAAACAAGGCTAGCCAGCTGTTTTAAAATCAGCTTTGGCTCTCAACCACAATACCTACGATAAATAAAGTTTAGGTAAGTGTACTGAATGAATATTAACTTTTTGTTACAAAGTTAATACATACAAAACAAGTGGGAAAAATTCACGCCACCAAAGAGATTCGAACCCACGCCTTTAGACTTTTCGGGTCAAACGTGATAAACCCTACTCCACGATTGGCTCTATCCTAAGTATTTGAAATAACTAACTTGTGGACATTTCTACAAAATAATAATTTAAATAAAAAGAAAACCAAACATGCCCGTCTTCCTTCAAACTTGAAATACCTACTAGCCGTAAAATCCCTGTAAATGTATACGTACATTTTCTGGGTTACTACACTTTGAATTAAAGTAAGGATACACACAGCTAACAAAGTTGCTTTAGAATATTAATACAAGCTTGCTCGAGCAGTAAAATTTAATCTGCTCTGTTTAGCGAAATCTCCAAAACGCGCGAGCTGCCTACTAATTTACTTGTGCTGCGACAGCTAATTTGGCTAGGATTTATATGAGAATGGTACAGAAACATCTCGAAACAAGAGGAAATTATAATTCAAATAGTACATTATGTAATATTGTGACAATTTGTAGATGCACTTGATGTCTGCGTGCGAAAACTGTTTACATAAATAGAAGATTTTAACCTTTTCATTGTTTTTGTAATGAAAATGATTTTATTGCACTGAACGCCTGAGAATATTTTTATTATATTATTATCTTTTAAATTAATTCGTAAAAATTAGTTAATCTTCAGCAAACAAAGCTTGTTGCAATGTAAAAATAATTAAAATATTTTAAAAAATCACTGATCTCCAGACACTTATGTGGTTCGTACCAGGGTAACTACTTATTTGAAAAATAAGTCAAATATTGGTTTATTTAATATTAGCATATAAATCAAAAGTAATATACTTACGCACATTAACAATTATTAAGGTCAGTAATTGTCCTTTGTAATTGTGGCTATATTTTCATTACAAAGGACCATTGTATTTTTGCGATTAAGACCACTAGGTAGGTAGACATAAGAAGAAAAGAAAATAAGAAGTCGCACCTACGCAAAGAAAATTTTCATAATCTCTCTCTTTTCGTGTGGGACACCGAGTCGTCTACCGACACGATGAACCCCAATGTCAGAATTTTTCAACCGCCTTCTACAAGTAGCAGGCTTCTAACATAGTTGTGTAACGACTGCCGTCTAAGTGATCATAGACAATTCATAATGATAAACCCTTATTTGTTCAATAAAAACCACTTGTGTTACAGTCTGGTGAGCGATTTGATAATAATGTGATTTCTAAACTTTTACACGAAGTTTTTCTTTAAGTATCTGTAAAATATTAAACATGTTTCTGTAAGGCTTTTGAGAACTTGTTTTCAAGTTGGGACAATTTGGCCTTAGTCATGACTAAGTATCATCGTTTCTCAAAAAATCTGCAGATCAAAGTTTTATTAAAATAAAACGCTATTCACAACCTTAAAGTTAATAAATTGATAGCAGTTGTATGATTCTTGAGAATTATAATATTTAATATAATATTTTAAATTTTTATTGTACCAATGTGTTTTTACTCACGTACATTTACCGACTGCTCTTACGGTGAAGGAAAAACATCGTGATGAAACCCACATTCCAATTAAATGATATTTGAATGTGACTTAACCTAGGATTCGGGCCAGGTTAGCCTTCGGGTTGCAGAGGTCAGATGGCAGTCGCTCTGTGTAAAAACTTGGTTCCACGTCAAATCCCCTAGGTTAGGTAGCCGACCCCGACAGAGAACGGGATAAGGCAAGGAGAATGATGATATGTAGGCAATACTTAGTACGTCAATAATATATGTAATTAATACACTCAAGCAAAAATGTAAGTCTTACGTCAAATATATATGACAAATCTATAATTATCAGTTTAATATCGCGGTTTGGCATTAAAGGCGGATCGCACACTTGACGCACGACGGAGAGCTAAAATATCGCAGCACTCTGTCAGATCCATAGTAGAAAATGTGAATCCCCATACTAAAACCGCTCAACCGCTGTCGACGCAGCGCTATCGCAGTGTCTTCCGTAGTCCGTGCGGTTATAGTATGGGAAGTGACGTTTTCTAGTATGGATCTGACAGACCGCTGCAATATTTTTGCGCTCCGTCGCGCGTCAAGTGTGTGATCCGCCTTAGTAGTATCAAAAATTAGTGTAGTATTATGGCGTTTTCATTAAGAGACATGCGGAATGAGGAATATTTAATGACATAATAGGATTCACTCGCAAATTTCCACTAACGAGCTCCATTTACATTCATTATCTCAATTCGCTGCTAGTAAAATGACATGGTTTAATTGCTTATTGAGAAACGTAATAAAATCTATTTTGAATTTGACTTCAAATTCTATGAGATCTGGGAAAGTTATAATATGGAACGAGTAAAATACTTAAGTAGCAAAAATACCTCAATGTGTTGCAGGTTAAAAATAATTGTAAAGGCCTTTTTGACCATTAATCTTAGTGAGATTGTGCCTATCTAATCCATATAATGATAAGATCCGAAAAACACGAAAATAAAGTCTAGATTCATTTTACGATTTGTATATTGTAAATGTCGTAATACTTCTCAACTATTAAATTAAGGTCTTAAAGGCAGGTAGTTATTACTTAAATTTTGTGACTTTACATAAACCACTTTAATATAACGGTTGATATACGGCTGATGTAGGTACTGAGGGACTTTACAAAAAATAGATAATTATACCTAAGTAGGTACTTACTTCAAAAAAGCTTCCTTTCTGATAGTGTCCCAGATTTAGCACGGCTTTATTTGAAAAGTGAATATCCTCTACGTCTGTCTCAAAGACGGTTTCATCCACAAATTCACAATCAATATACAGACTAATCTTCGTTGCTTCAACGTATAGCAATATTTTTGTCCAATCCGAGAATTCACTTGCTACAGAGAAATCAGCTGTCTTGTCTGGTATTCCTTGTCCTTTTAAAGATATTCTTGTAATATTGACATTGATAAGTGTAAAACATAGTCCTAGTTTCACTTCACTTTTCTCGTTTATCGAAAAAATACAGGAAGGCTTATCAAGCTTAAATACCGTAAAAAATATAAAAGGAACTTTTAACGTCTGATCACTTAAATGTATTTTTTCAATTGGTATAGTCAGTAGGTTAGATTCTATGAATTTCACTGCTTGGAAACTGTCCATGCCATCCACAAATGTGTAATCTACATCTATCTCTAGATCTAAAGCTTCAGGACTTAAAAGATCAATTTCCTGTTCAGGATCTGAAACAAAACAGAACAATTATTACAAAAAAAAAACACTTATAGTCAGAAACAGAACATTTATTAAAGAAATAGACAGTCAAATATCTGTTTAGGAGGGATCTAAAGGGCCTTAGCACAGCAGACAGAATACCCAACCAATTATGGCGCTTCCTCATCAGTTAAGTAGTCAAATAGAAACAATAAAATAAGTTACTAAAATGCATCTTTGTTTACAACAACTAGGCACAGTAACAGAACTAATAAATAAACCTTTTTTTTAAATAAACATGTTTACTATTATATTATTATATCAGCCTAAACTGTCCAACTGCTGGAAAAAAGCCTCCCCTTTTTCTTTCTAGACTAAGCGGTCCATTTAAGCGGCTGATATACATATTCCAAAAAAGTACCTATGTGTAGTTTTGCCGCAGAATTTCAGTACAGAAAATAAGTGATGTCAAATTCAAACATTCGAAATTTTGAGCCTAAAGTATGAAAAAAGTTTCGTGGAATGAAACATAATTATCATTTTTAAATAATTGTTTGCTAGTAAGCAGAATATATCCAACTACGAGGTCAGTAGTTCAAATCAATCTCATTTAAAGTTACTCCGACTCGAATCCATTAATCTACTATGTAGCAATGCTCATAAAACTAGTATAACCTTTGGATCCAGTTATAGGTTACTTGAAGGCTCTTCAAGGCTTAAGTTCTTATATAAATGTAGAAATCGACCTTATATTTACTATCTGTTAGTTTTGCATGTACTTTAGAATTATATTATCATGTATATGCTACAGTCGTTGTACCTTACGTAGGTACTTCGGTTATAAAAATTAGTAGGTAATAACGAGTGGGTACAAATTTTATCAAATTATTTTTATGTACGAGTATTACTTAAATCTGATTATTGTACATGCTTTTTTTACAGATAATCAATAATCCTCTCACTATAATAAGGTATGATCTAAATTGAATTCCTATTTTTACTTTAGTTACTTGAAGCAAGTTGTTCAGTTTTGTGAACAAAATATGCAGTTGATTTTTTACGTGACATTTAAAATATCGTCTAATAAGATGTCTGATTTAAAAGTATAAACAACTACATTAACACGATTTTCTTATCTATCGCTATTTGTCAAAGTGGGGCCAAACAAATTGCTGAATTAGAGGCGCCCATCTACCCGCCGTGCCTCGTTTTATAACTTTTTCATCTTTAATGCGACTATTCTGTGTTTATATTAGTGTGGTTCGCGCCAGTACTAGGGGAACAATTTCCGTGTGACACCCGGCTTTATTATACCCATGCTTGAAATCGTTGGATTCGTCGTGATGCCCTGAATTGAAAACCGGAGCCGTCAAGAAATCGTGTGGTGGAGGGGGGAGGTAGGTGAAATCAAACTTGGCTGAAGTTTTTTAAAATATCCTATCATGTGGGGTATCAATTGAAAGAGCGTTCCAAGACGATTTGACGAGGTGTCACACGAAATTCAAGATCTAGAGGACTTTTTCAGAATTTGACCTGCACTATATTGGGTGTATTTTTAACAGCTAAAGTTTTTTTTTAAATTAATCTAGAACTTACCCAGATGACTGATTATAATCGTTAACAAAGAGACAATTTTTTAATTAAATATTACCGATCTATAAGGTATAGTTAAGAATATGTGCACCAGGCGGTCAAAACAATTGGTGGTAGCATTAAAGACCCCAGTGGCTCAGTAGGTAGCGCAAAGGGACAATATTCCATGGTCCAGGGTTAAAGTCCCAATTGTAGCCAATATTTTTTATCTATATATAAAAAAAACGTTATAAATAGAATGTTTTTATGGAAAAAATGAATCTTTCTAGCTTTTATCCAAACGCGGCACTGAGACGCGCCCTATATTGCCAGGTTCAGTTTTTTAATCTTGATCGTGGTAATGGCAACGGTCACGGTAGGCTTTTTTATTGCAAATTAACCACAAAATATAGTTTCGTTGGCAAACAAACTATTGTGGCACTCTATTTGGGTAATTTTCGTTGAAATCTGTAAGCACTGCAGTGCGCCCAGGCATGTCGGACACTAGCGCCGCACGACCGCATCTACAAAACATATTTCTCGAAGGCACTTAGTCCTATCTTAAACTGTCAATCCTTTGCATTAGGTAAGTAGTTTGAACACCAAAATAACATTATCACTAATTTCAAATTTCAAAGATTTATTAACTATCTTTTGATGTCAAGGTTTTTTAGCCAGCTCTCTGTGCAAGATACTTGTTCAGATTAGCTTTCTAATTATTATTTTATTAGATTTTTAGATTAGATTCAGCATATAAGTGGATATTTGGACAATGATTTCGATTGCGACATACGATGTTTTGATGATAATTTACTATCGATTAATTATATTTTATTGCCGTTTAAAATATATATTTATATAAGAACGAACTCTATATTTTTGATGTAACAATATTTGTATTGTGGCCAATGGAAGCCGCGACATGACTGTCACATTTAACACTTCATGGTTTATTTGTGACCAAACATATTTATCTAAATAAGCGATGAGAGATGATATCAGTTACAATCAGTTGTAATTCTGAGCAAGGTCGGTCAATCATGTAAACCTATAACACTTAATATAAAAAACGTATCCAACTCATTATATATTTAAACGTAGAAATATAGTTCTTGTAGCATTTATATGTACTTATAAATTAACAAAGATAATAAAATATACAAACCTTCACTTGATTCTTCTAAAGAAGTACATACTAACGATAACAAAACTATGTACCTGAAAAGAAACCAAATATTTTGTTAGTGTTTAAATTAAAATAATATATCTACAACAAAAGATGGCTAAAGCCAACAATGAATACAAAAAGCTGCCTAAATCTAAATTCGTATATAAGTAAGTAATAATTGTGCACAATAATCGTATACAAAGAATTTTCAAGGCACCAGAACCTACACCATCGTTATTTCATGTCATAGTCTGAACGTTTCATGATATTTTAGGTACATATAATTAAAAATAATAGACACGTCTAAATAATTATCATCCAGAGACAATAATCCATGCCGCCGCACCGCCTACAGTATTATCTATTAAGGCTTTTGAATCCGCTGGTTTATCAGGATAGGCCTAATTAGCATATTATCTGATTCAATCGAAGGGTGCGTAGCTAGGCTCAGCTTTTGGGTGGAGTTCAACAAACAGCGAATTGGAAAAATTCAGGTCAGAAACTGAAGTCTTGTTCTTGATTTTGTGTGCAATCCGTTTAAATAGAATTTTAAAAAAGCTTAATTGAAATAGAACTCAGTCAAATACATATCGATCTGTGGCGAGGGCAAATTTGTTTTAAAGTATTACATAAATTTATTACTTGATAACTTCTTCTTTCTATTTATATTTATTTTGATTTTGATAACTTTTTACATACATACATACATACATATATCACGCCTTTATCCCTTGCGGGGTAGGCAGAGCGTTAACAGCCGTAAGAATACGGTCGCTATCGCCACGTCTGACATTTTTGAGTATTGTTTTCTAAGGTTGTTTCGAAAAACATGTGTATCACTATAGTGACAGGTTGTCAGCCTGTCGCCCAAAAATTGTAATACACCAATACTCTCGAGTCCCTTAGTCGCCTCTTACGACACCCACGGGAAGGATGTGGGGTGATGCTATTCTAAGCCGGCATCACACGGCAACTTTTTAACTGATAACTTTTTATTTATATTTATTTCTTTAATATTATATTTTGCCAATACCAGTATAAAGAAACAAATATGCCAGACGATAAATAAAGTTATAATAAAGTACAGTACAGGTAATGTTATCATTTCTTCTATAGCTCAGTCAGTATTTTTAGGGTTGTCATAGAATGAATTATATCATAATAAATACTGAGATTTCAAGGCATTCCTTTTTCTTGTCACTGGTCTCCACAATTTCTTGAAACATTGAAATAATATTATTATTTAGGTACGTATATAAAAATAACATCTTTTCCGCCAACACTAGAGGCACAAAACTGTTGGTGTCCTGTTCTTGTATACACAACACGCAAACCCTTGTTTGTATCTGGATCCAAAATGGATAATGCGGAATAGCACTGTGACTACGGCGGATCGCACATGTAACGCACGACGGAGCGCTGAAATATCGCAGCTATCTGTCAGATTCATACTTGAAACTTCACTCCCCATCCTAAAACCGAACTCGACGGACAACTGCGATAGCACTGCGTCTACAGCGATTGAGCGGTTTTAGTATGGGGAGTGAAGCTTCTAGTATGGATCCGATAGACAGCTGCGATGTTTTAGCGGTCCGTCGTGCGTTAAGTGTGTGATCCGCCTACGTATTCAGTTGCAAAAAAATTTAATTTTTGGAATGTACTTGATTTGTGTATCACTGCTATTTTATCACATCATCTGTCACTGATTTATTAATGACATCGAAGTGTTTTGGTCGTCTCTTGTTTTTCATGAACCTTTGCAGGCTTATTTGAAGGTGAAAATTAACATGAATCTGTAAAATTCTAGAAGTGAACTGCACTACCTAAAACTTCCGTGGTCCTTGAAATTGTTGATGTTCAATAAAAATTGATTCCTGTAAGAACCCAGTTTTTAATATTATGAGTCAGTTCTAGAAGTGAAGTTTACGATTACAGTTAAGAAGTCCGGTAAAACTTTAAAAATCTTATTGAATTGATAGTATGAAATACATATTCTATTAAGACGTTACTCGCCACATGCTAAACAAAATTTTTTGAACGAGAACATTACTCAATAAGGAAAAGAACTAATTCTTAAAGCGATGATAGTAAACACCACCATTCTCCTAGAAATGTATTCATCATACTATTTTAAGGAACCGCAACAAAAATATCAATTTCGATATCGATACCAGATTCTTTTATACCCTGAGCTGTTCTTTTTGGAGGATTATTATTTCTCTATACATCACGTCTTTCTTTCTATCTGTGTTTAGGCGAGTAATACCATTACCCACGTACTAGGAGAATAAAATTGATTTGTTTGTCTATTAGGGGGATCGCACACTTAACGCACAACGGAGTGCTCAAACAACGTTATACGGCTGCGTTATTTTGACGAATGCGTTACGGATGCGTCAACAGCGGTTGAGCAGTTTTAGTATAGGGATTGACGTTTCTAGTATAGATCTGACGGACTGCTGTCTTACAGATGCGTTATTTTAGCGGAGCGTTGTGCGTTAAGTGTGGGATCCGCCTTAGAGGTGTTTAAACGGGTGGGTGTGATATTTTTTAAAATGAAATTCAGGAAAAGCTTTATCTTTAACCAACGTTAGAAAAAGGGATTTATATGTATTGACAGATCATTTTATTCTAATTGCCAATTTAATGGATGGCATTCGCTTGATAACGATATAGATAACATAATTTTAAATTTATTTATTTCATCGTAGGTATGACGATTTATAAAAAATAGGCAAAATTGTCCACAGAACATAACAAAACATACAAAAAATTACCATTACATAAATCACAAACCTACCTTTGGTCTCACATTCGTCGGTATTTTTATTACATAAAAAGACATTTCGTTCAATAAAATAGCGTAGTTACCAAGTAAGTCCACGGTCACCCAACTGTATCCACTCAGCTTATAAGAATGTCTGAGAAAACGCCCTTACAAAGAAATTGTATTTTCCCCATCATTTCATAAGCAATCCTCTTATGAAAGGGCTTTCTTTGTTTTCTTATTAAGTTGTATCATGAATAAATAGATAGGTACGAGGCAAATATGGTTAGAATTATTAGATACCTGAGATAAAATACACTTAAAAAAACACAATTATGATGTACAATATCTTGAAAAAATTGTAACAAAGTGGTGATTTAAGTCCGACCATTCAAAGAGGAAACGCTGCCAGCGTTTTGGGTACTATGTCCCTGGGCCCTGGATGACTTTTCCCTGGTTTAAGTTAGTTTTTTTTTTATCTAAGTTGCTAAATTATTTTTTTATTAGATAATTGTAAATGACAAAGGTAGTGCTAAATTTAATAGGTTATTTGTGTCAAATAAATTTATTTTTCATTAAAAAAAAGGTGGTGATAATTTTCAAATAAAATTGCGTAAGCAGCAAGAAGATAAACAACGTCTGCTTGACTTTTATTTGTTTGTCTATCCCTGTTCATGAATGTCTCTGGTATAGATTCTGTTTAGAAATATTGAAGTAGTATCAAACCCGTTGTGTAAAACTTAAAAAATATGATAATAAACTTCCAAGTGTCAAAATAATAATAAACGTGAGTGTGAAATGTCGCAATCAACCCGGCACGCAACTAAATGAACGCCACTTGGTATACAAGGACATAAATTACTAGAAACGCCTATTTATTTGGTAAAGCTCACAGGCAAATGATCACTAAATATTTGAAATCTTTTGTTTCATTTATAAAATTTTGTGATTTGTTTTGGTTGATATCACATCAACCTTAACAATTTTTGTGTACAATGACGTGATTAGTAAAATTTCATGATATAACAGAGTAAAAATGCGATAAAAGTTCGGTACGAAAAAAAAACGAAATAAATGCCACTTGTTGTCCTAGGATACCTATAATTTGCTAGATTACAAGCTTAGATATAATCAGCTTTTGGAGCTTGAAAGTTACAAATTTGGAGAGGATAGAACTTGGATAATAATTCACTTAGGTATTTTTTAAAGTAAGATACCTGCCTATATTTCGTATTGACGTGAGATTATTGGTACTGACGGAATGGTTTTAATCAATGCTTTTGTCTAGGTAGCATAATATTTGTCTTGAATAAATTTTTAAATAGTAGGAAATACACTGTAAGTAATGGAGAACTAGTACCTATAATATGATTTGTGAATAATGAATTTGTTATAAATACAAGGCGTCAAGTGCCTCGTACCTATTGTTACCGCATAGTTTTAAATATAAATTACAAATTGGTTTCTCTATCGCGAATATCAGGGTTACACAAGCATTTTATTATTTACAGCCGGAAACCCACATTCATATAAAATTTGAATTCAGATGATATTTGAATATGACTTAACCTAGAATTCGGGCCAGGTTAGCCTTCGGGTAGCAGAGGTCAGATGGCAGTCGCTCTGTGTAAAAACTTGGTTCCATGTCAAATCCCCTAAGTTAGGTAGCCGACCCCGACAGAGAACGGGATAAGGCAAGGAGTTAAGTGCAGCCGGAAAAAACTGTAAATTATAAAAATGCCACAGTAGCCACTTCTAGTAACCGAAGTCCTTGTTCAAAATCATACACTGGCTAAATTAATACCTGCCATAGCAGCTTTCGTCAAGCCACATACGAATATTCTAATTTAATATTATAGAAAAGCGATTTCATGTCCAGATTAAAAACAAAACGTAAAAATGGTGCTACCTAGTTATAATGAAGTGCAATTTCAAATTAAGTAATAAAAAAATGTGTTGGAAAACCATTAAAGGCGGATACACACTATTGTAATGCCACGTCTCCTGATCCGTGTTTACTATTCAGCGTCATGTTGCGTCACGTGTTTAGTGTTATTCTTGCCGCAGAAAATAGTAAGCTACGATTGACTTAAAACTCGATAAAAATTTAGTTTTTATTAAAATCTGATAGAAGTTCTAAGTTCTTACATAATATTAGAATCACACAAAAACATTTCTAAACAAGTCAATTGATTTTCCGTAAGCTTAGTCTGTATAGTTACAGAGAGTGAAGATTTAAGGCGCTCTAATCTATTAAGGGTAGTGGGAATGTAAATGTAGGGTAAAGGGTTAGATACATTATATCATAAATATACCATTTTGTTTTGTTTTACCTTTCTAGCATAGTGCAATTTCTGTCTTATCGTAATTAAAATCAATAAACGTCAAATTATACGTAAATACAGGATGTGTTAATTATCTCTCCTTACGTGGAATATATGGTATGTTACTGTGAATATAATTATGATGTAAGTTAAGACATTTTGTCTTAATAAGCGCAATTTGATGTTCTAAGAGATTTAATTGCGGGGTGGAATCTCGTTACTGTGATTTTGCTATTCATACAAAGTAACAGGAATTTCTCTAACTTAGAACGCTTATGTAAGTGTAGTGCTATTATGAATTAATTAGGAAAAAGTAGAATTTTGCTTATTTTCAGAGGATTTTATTGATTTCTGTACTTACCTTATCAAAATTCAAATTAAATTGTTGGTAATTTTCAAATAGAGAAAAAATTAATCACCAAAGATCTTTTTACCAGAGTTGTCGAATGTAATGAAAATGAAAAATGGCAGAACAAACCAAGTCTTCCCAACGATACGTACTAGAGAATGAGTGTTAAAATGTAATACATTTTTAAAAACAAAGTAGTCTAGAAAACAGCGCTGTTTTGGTAAGGCCCAGCTCTTGATCAAAACAGTGAAGATACTGTTTATTCGATGTTTCGATAAAGTATCAAATTTCGCTCGTTAGTGTGTCAGTATGCTGTGTATGAAATTAGGCTGGCAGGATGTCGAAGATGGCGCCAGTCCCGTCAGCAACTTGTCAGCAGCGGATTAAGCTGCAGATGGTGTCTCTCTGATGAAATCTATAGGGAACATTTGGTGCTTGTTTTGTAAATGAAAATAAAACAAGACTAACTATCAACTGCAGGTCCCGAACAGTGCAGCGATGGTGCAATAGATACCTACACATTCATCTGTCTGAATTACTGGTATCAATCGTAATATAGTAGCCTAGATAGGATGTAGTCTCTGTCTACACCGCGTGATTATATATGTATATGTTATGTATGTACTACTGCAATCTTTGTTTCTTTTATGGACATTAATCAGAGGAGACTAGAAACCATAATAAACGGTTGCGGTCGATTTATGGGTGATAGAATGTCAAATTTTTGAAATGCTAACCGTTTCATAAAAAAATTTTTTTCTCTTATCTATGAATATTTGCCTCAACGTCTGTACTTAGATACATACATGTAAGTATACATAGTAGACGCATCACCAATGGTTGTCTCTCATCGGTATGTAGCCACTAGTAGCCACTACAGCCACCCAAGGCTAGCTGTTGTGATGCCTATGGTGTCACTCTTTCAAAATATGTCATTGCATTGTTATATAAACAGATGACTTCATTTTTATGACAACAGTCATCATACCCAGCATGACACACCTCATAAACAGAGGTAGACAATGATTTTACAGCCTATCATTCGAATATAGTTAAACCACAACGTTGAGTAATAGCCATAAGCGAATATACTTGCCTATTGCAACTAGATAGTTGTAAAATAGTGTCTTATTGATCAATGATTTATTAATAGGTATACAGGATGTTAACAAAAGTACTCTTTGTCAAAAAAAAGTAATTACAGGGTAGATCTATAACTTTTTACCGTTACTTCGAAGAGTGCAATAAGAGTAACAATGGTAAAACTGTAGTTTAACATGACTGTAAAGGCGCGCCACTTATTGTGGTATGTTACTACTGCAGTCTGAATTAGGGAGGTTTTTCTAAATACAACTTGATTTTTTAAAGAAAAGATCCCTTAAGGGCAACATAATATATTTTTTAATAGAGCGAAAAACTATAATGTTACAAATAAAAGGTCCTTTCTTTAAAAAAATCAAGTTGTATATCTTATTGAATTTAGTTTTCAGTACCTTTTGTTACCTATGGAACGAAAAGTTTTATTTCTTAGTACTAAAGACACATAGGTAGTGACTATATGATCTATTCGTTGGTTATTCTGTACTTTAGGTCATTGTTTACTTGTAGTTGGTCATAGGTACCATACAGTTTGTACAATTTTATTACCTACCAAATATACCGTATTGACTCACTTTCACTAGCCGCGGTGAACCGGTCAACTGTGATATGTTTGCTCGTAACATACGTATATGTTTGTTTATTCAAATTTTAGTAAAGCCACGCTGAACATACGCATTTAGCGAGACTGAATTAGTCACAATGCAGTGGAGACACAAAGAAACTAAGGATAGGTATAAAATGGCACAAAGTAGCATGTTGTTTCTTGACAACTTTGATCTCCGGAAAATGCTTTGTCATCGTTTATTCTCCAAAAAGGATACTATGGTTACTGGATGTGTCAATGATAACAACGTTGAAAGACAAAAACTTGGATAAGAATAGCAATAGTTGATTCCTACCTCTGCTGTCAGTTGAAATAACGTAACATAACGTCACCAAAGACACACCGAAGAAGGGTGTGGAGGTTTGGTAATGTATCTACCGTATCATGAAAAGTAATATTAAACCAAGTCTCCCAGCTTCTCGAAATCAAAAGCAGGTTAAGATTGTGCGTGCATCCTCCATGGCGTCACCTGATTAGCCTCCTACTATTAGAATGAACGAGCCATTCCACGACGCACCCGTTAAAAGGCAATCATTATGATCTGACATCTCTCTTGTTTTAGTATTCTCTATAGCGCTGCAGATAGATTATGGTAATTGGTGAATTGCCACGCGGCTGACAGTATTTTAGGCGTGTAAGCGATTGCTGGCGGTCGGTACTACTGTGAGTAACAATACAGGTGCTTTCAGGACAATCTGGTTATGATTGGTCAAGTTTAGGCTTAGATGGTCATAACATACTTGTTTCTGATATACGATAGGAAGAAAGTACTCTCTAAAACTTTTGAAGAGTTGCGTTCAAAGTAAACGGACAACATTTTGTAAGAGTTCTGTTACAGTATAAATAATGGTATGTACTGTTTTGGGCAGGCATCGGAAGAAGTCGATCTAAAACCGCGGTTGTCCATATCTACATTATCTACTTAGTTAAGACAGATACACTCAGAAATATATTTAAAGCTTGCTAAAAACTGTTTTATAGACAAATTATTTTTAGAGGATACATACTCGTACATCTCCGCAGAATTCAAATAAAAATATATGTTTCATTTATTTTCACTATGAATGAAAATTTGTACCTAGATCATAAAACAACAATCAAAATAATAAATCACTTTTGAAACATGTAGCCCTCAACAAAAACATCCATTAAAGCCGAACATTGCGAAAACATTGCGCGTTTGTTTCAATAAGCTGAGCTCACAAACACACCGAAAATCCAGTAGCACTGTTTACCAACCAGATATAAATTAAACCTTGTCACCGCAAGCAATTACACTGAAACAATACATTCCGGTGCAGTGGGTGTTTTTCTTGTCCCGGGGTTGCCAGATCATTTGTAACTGGGACGCTTTTATTCGCGACCTAGAATAGTTTTCCACTGTCAGCGTTTGTCGAGTGCCGGCCTCTAGGGATGGGAAATGTTCGCGCTGATTGGCTCGGTTGAGTAAGTTCTGATTAGAAAACAAAATAAAGTGAGAGACCGGTAAAAATTTCAAAATTTTGAAAGATAGCCAAGAATACTGGCTTAGTAATAGCGATATATATCAGTCTGTATAGTATCAGAGGAAATGTCCTAGCGTTTTCAGTGGGTGTAAAAAGACGGGACTGAGGGATATAATGTGTCAGGTGTGTTACAATATTAGTTGATTGATTGACTTGTCACTGTAGCAAAGATAAGTACATAATTTTCTAAAATAATCTTCAAGTATTTATAAGACTTGCCGGCAACGAAATTTTTTAGTAGTTCACGATCTGCCAGGATATAATATTTATGTGTATTTGTATCACTCAGTCGACATGTCGTATTGACTCAAAGAGTCAGTCATCAGACCATGCATCTCTATCGCCAACGACCATGCGACGCGGATGAATGAATTCTATTTTTAGTGGGAGGAAATTTTGTTATCTCATTCTATCTTTTGCTGACCAGAGGGAATATTTTAACATCCATTTTATTTCCTACTCTTTGCGAATCGTGATACAAAAACAAAAGGTAATTTTTGATTGGTAGGTATAAAAAAGACTGAGTAATTTTCGCAGGCGTACCTAAGTATACAAATATACTTATTTTGTTAATATTGAAAAATACATAGAACCGTTTTGATAAGTTGGTTGCGAATATTCGCACGACACATAACATGTTGTACTGACTAACAAGATTCCATGTAAAACCTATCCAAAATGTGTAAACGAAATCGCTAGTGCTTAAGGCGAAATCAGTCCGAGGAAGCCGAGCTAATGAGGGGGTGAAGCAGCGCGCGGGAGGAGCAGGCGCGGGGGTACGGGGAAATAGCAAGCGCAGCGTAGCGCAGGCTCCCGCGCACGACTCGACGGTATAGGCGAGAGGTTTAGGGTAAACGTACTAATAGTAGAACTATTTTGTATTATCGATATGTAGTAAATTTTTATGTAATATTATAAATGTTTCGTACCAGGACGTTATTTTATTTTTTAATGCAGCAAAATTTAGTTCTACATAATGATAATACCTATGTATCGACTTACTTATTGTTTTGAAACCGCGCATAGTTAGTTGGGTATAGGAAGAATAATAATGGATGGGGTGTAAGGGGGCACAAACACCAGCTCAATGCTCCAAGCCAACCTCACCTGCCCGCGGTGCATCCTGCCGAACAGCGAACGAGGCTCTGGCGACCGACAAATGGCGGTATAACCATTTCGAAATGATGGCGTAGCTAAATGCCACAGACCGGTGATGGGCAGCAGCATCACCGGTGCGAAGAGCTGCGTCCTGCGATTGCCAAGACGCACGCCTGGCGGGGCGATTATCTTTTAAAGGCAAACCCTCATGAAACAAGCCATCGGACCAAGGCCCCCAGTCCCCGGCCGCCCCGCTATTCCTGGCCAAGGCGGCGGTCATGGTAACGGCGGGTCAGGGGGTGCTAAGAATCAAACTGACCCTGGCTACGTTCAATGGACGCACGTTACGACTGGACGAACACCTGGCGCAATTAGAAGAGGAGCTGAAGCACATAAGGTGGCACATTCTAGGGTTATGTGAAGTCCGAAGAGTGGGGGAGGACACCATAACTCTGGGATCGGGCCATCTTCTGTATAACCGAGAAGGAGATCAGCCCTCCCAAGGTGGCGTCGGATTAATGGGTAATAAGGTTCTCTGTGCCAACGTTGTAGAGATATCAAGTGTGTCGAACAGGGATGAAGGGACGAAGTTCTGCGAGATTAGACGTAAGAGCAAAAAGTCCAAACTTTCGACGGAAACTCTCAGCTTAATGGAAGAGAGACGTACAGACCCATTGTCAGCTTCGACGAAAAGTCAAGAGCGCAACAAAACCATCCAGAGGCTCGTGCGACGTGATCTCCGATCCGCAAACACGCTCTTGATTGAAAAATCAATTGAGCAGAATCGGGGACCAAAGGTGTTCGCACGGCCTTTGGGTAGGAGCCACCTGACGAAGCTGACAACTGAATCTGGGGAAGTCGTCGCATCCAAGCCGGAGGTTCTGTCGGAAGTGGAAGACTTCTATGGCAAGCTCTACGCCTCGCAAGCTTCAAAGCCCGTACCCGATACTGAGGATTGCAGAGCCACCCTCACACGCCACTTCACCGAGGACCTGCCCGAGATCAGCCGAGACGAGATCGAAATGGCCCTGAAACAGTTAAAAAATGGAAAAGCCCCAGGGGAGGACGGGATCACGACAGAGCTCCTAAAAGCTGGAGGAACTCCCTTATTGGAACAGCTCCAACAGCTCTTTAACTCCGTTCTCTTCCATGGGAGAACTCCGCAGGCATGGCACAGAAGCATGGTGGTACTGTTCTTCAAAAAAGGAGACAAAACCCTATTGAAGAACTACCGCCCCATTTCGCTTTTGAGCCATGTTTACAAACTGTTCTCCAGGGTCATCACGAACCGTCATGCGCGAAGACTCGATAAGTTTCAGCCTCCCGAGCAGGCCGGGTTTCGAAGGGGTTATAGCACCATAGACCACACTCACATGGTACGGCAGATTGTACAGAAGTCTCAAGAGTACAATCGGCCCCTGTCCAAGGCCCCTGTGCTTAGCGTTTGTGGACTATGAGAAAGCTTTCGACTCCATCGAAACCTGGTCTGTTCTGGAGTCTTTGCAGCGTTGCCAAGTCGACTGGCGATACATCGAAGTGATGAGATGTCTATATGAAGCCACCACAATGACCGTACAAGTACAGGACCAGCGGACTAAACCTATCCATCTCCATCGAGGAGTGAGACAGGGGGACGTCATATCCCCGAAACTGTTCACTAACGCTCTGGAGGATATGTTTAAGACGCTGGACTGGAAAGGTCGTGGTATTAATATAAACGGCAAGTACATCTCTCACTTACGATTTGCAGACGACATCGTCATTATGGCAGAAACGCTGTAAGACCTACAACGAATGGTAGATGACCTAGCTGATTCTTCTCGCCGCATCGGTCTCCGGAAGAATTTGGATAAAACCAAAGTCATGTTCAACGAACACGTTGATCCGGAACCGATTGCCGTAAATGGAATCCAACTCGAAGTTGTTCAACAGTATGTCTACCTAGGGCAAACGCTCCAACTAGGTAGAAACAACCTTGAGAAGGAAGTCCAGAGAAGAATACGGCTGGGTTGGGCAGCATTCGGAAAACTCCGTCGAGTCTTTTCGTCGCCAATACCGCAATGCCTTAAGACGAAAGTCTTCAACCAGTGCGTCCTACCTGTCATGACATACGGAGCCGAAACGTGGACACTCACGGTACGACTGGTCCATTAACTGAAAGTCGCTCAGCGAGCTATGGAGAGAGCTATGCTCGGAGTTTCTCTAAGAGATCGTATCCGAAACGAAGTAATTCGACAGAGAACTAGAGTGACCGAAATAGCTCAACGTATTAGCAAGCTGAAGTGGCAGTGGGCTGGTCATATCTGCCGAAGGATCGATAACCGCTGGGGTAAGCTGGTCCTTGAGTGGAGACCGCGTATCGGCAAACGTAGCGTAGGACGCCCTGTGGCAAGGTGGAGCGACGACATACGCAAAGCTGCGGGCAGTGACTGGAGAAGAAAAGCCGAAGACCGGGTTCAGTGGCGTGCTTTAGGAGAGGCCTATGTCCAGCAGTGGACTACAATAGGCTGTTAATGATGATGATCATGAATAATGGATAATGTCTAGTAATCCGACGAGTAGGTATGATCCCGATCCCAAAGCCAAGCTAAAATGCGTTTATCCATGCAAAGCATTCTTACCCTTATTTTTCTTACCACATTTACGAAAACTATAAAGGATGCTATCAAACCCCACGATTATCCATGGTCACCTGCTGATAATAATTTGTAATGATTAAAAATATACATTTGCTTTTTCGGAACTCGCCAGTGACGTATTGATTTATGTGAAATTATTTTTTGAAGTACAAAACAAGGTTGTACGGAACCCTCCTCGCACGAATCTAATTCGCGCTTAACCGGTATTTATCCATCCACACTAATTTTGTAAATAAGATAGATAGCGTTGCCCCGTAGGTATAACCGCGAGGCACAGGAAGGCAAAATACCATACCATACCATAACAGCCACAACAATCTACTGCTGGTAATGGGCCGCCCCCTATTGGGGGGTACTACAATACAGTATGTAAAAATTTAAATTACTACAAATATTTTGAGGGGTAAATCAGTCCATGAAACTAAAAAAGATTTCCAAAAAAACAGAAGTCGAAACACAACAACTTTTTTTCCTCCCATACAAAAAACTGGGCGGCGACGGGCGTACCAGCCAACAAATTTTGTAAGGGAGGACAATTTTTTTATTTTGTTTTTTTA
Organism: Keiferia lycopersicella; assembly: GCA_029255805.1. NCBI lineage: Eukaryota > Metazoa > Arthropoda > Insecta > Lepidoptera > Gelechiidae > Keiferia > Keiferia lycopersicella. The sequence goes on from JARACZ010000010.1 coordinate 4,703,256, forward strand.
TTTTGTCCTGTGTTTCTGAGGAAACGTTTTTCATTTTCATGGATGCCTTAGAATATTTGCAGCAAATTTATATGGATATAATTGTATTTTTACCATTAAAAAAATCTAGTCCTTGCAATGTACTTCTACCCTACTTTCAAAAAAATACATCGCTAGAATACGTAAACATTAGTGAGAACTACTTTACGCAAGCAATGTTTTTTATAGGTACTTACCCTTTCAAGTTACTAATCCTTTGTTTTTTATAGGCACGCTTGGAAAGCGTCGCCTTTTTTTCTTTTATTAGGCATTATTCTTCCCCGCTAACTAAGTTTCGTAAACACGACGCTGCTAGAAAAAAGTTGTACGTGTCTGCTTGTCTGTCTCGGCGGCCGACTGAGGGGACGCGGGCGCGGTGGAAGTGGGCATGCTCTTGCGCAAACCCAACACACTATTGCGTTTGTGTTATTTTTTAATTAATTTTAACGAAAAAATTAGAAAATTGACGCCATACGTTGATAATACATAATATAATAAGGAAAAAGAAGACACAAAATAAATTATGAAATATTGGATAACAATCAAATCGTTCAGCTTTTTAGTGTAAAAAGTGGCCGGAAAACGCAAAATCAGAGCCTACTTTGCGATTTTTTTCTATCGAGGCAATTTTATTAGATCGTGTTTCGGGCCCCATAGTTTTGTAGCAAATATCTTAAAGTACTACTAAAATTAATATCATTTCATTTTATTGAGATTTCAAGAAATGGTTTAGCAAATTCCGAACACTATTTTACCTTCTCGCGACGGTTTCTGAGCCGATTTCGCCTTAAATAATTATAAGAAAGTCCGTATAAAAAATTATAGTTAATTTTAAATTTACGTTTTACTTTTTAATACTTAATTTGTGGTTTAATATAAACTGAAGTTTTCGTTGGTCAGTACTTATAGCGAGTAAGCTTTATTAAAGATACAGCCGATACGCAAAATAAAATGCCATAAAATTGCCGTAAACGATCATAAGCTTGCGAATAAATTGGCTCTACTTATACTGAAATGATTCAACATAATAAGGTATACTTATTAGACATTTACTAGTTTACTCAGTAACTATTTACTAGCTGGAAGACAAGCTGTTTTAATAAATGGCTTGGCCTTTCGAAAGCTAACTTTGAGCCAATTACCGGTACAAACTAGATTTTCTGTCTGTCATTAAAGTGTAGAAAATAATGGTATCATTAAATTGCTGCTGTTTGATTATCATTCGGAAGGAGAGTGTCGGGCCATACCCAAAGGATAACCGCCGTGGAACACTCCGCTTGCAAAATATAGCTAAAAACCTTTATAGTGATAACTAACTAACTTCTCTGGCTCAGTGACTCGAAATGGAACTTGGCCTCCGAGACCTGCGCCACCTCCACCCAAATATTGACTTGGAGATGGCCCAGGTCAGCTTCTACCATATTTTTCCAGCGGTACCTGGGGCGCCCGACAGGACGACTGGCCGACCCTTGTACGCTCTTTTGGCGCCCCGATCCTCACCCATTCTTTCTAAGTGGCCGAGCCAGCGAAGTCGGCGAGCTTTCGTCTCTCCGAGTATGTTTATAGTGATGACGCGATGAATTATATAGCTAGCAAGTACGCCATGATTTTGTGGTAATTTGCCGGTCCTGTTTTATTGAGGAAATAGGCACGAAAACAACATTATTGTAGCACAAAATACCGAATTGATTGACAAAAAACACAAAATTATGCGAGATTGAAAGCAGATTTGAACGGGGCACCGCCGTCTCCAAAATTTGTGTTAATAGTTTAAGTTATTTTCCTATCATTGAGCTAATTTTGTCGCGGTGCTGCCCGTTGATGTGGAATGACACGTAAAATGATACGTCTTGTACGTCTAATTATCTCATTTATCTGGCGCTAAACGGCGGTATAAAACACCTTGTAACTAGCAGGTTTTTAATAACCAGTAACCAGCTCTTTGATTTAGTTGGCGACTAAGATGTAGCAATCGATGGATGGCCGGTAAATTTAACCATTATTGTATGCTTTGTACGACATTAATAAAAATATTGTTTACTTTACGAACTGCGATTGTATGAGAAAGACTGCATCTCATGTGAAATGAACTTACTTAATTTCTAAGAAATAGTACTTTATTTCTTTATACATAAAGAGCAAATAGTAACCTCAGACATTACTGTAAAATAAGAAAAAAGTTTTGAAGCTTTAATATTACTTGTATTGTATAAAAGTATTCATGATGTTAGTTAAGCACAAGTACAGTTACAACAAAAAAATACATTTAAGTATTTGCCATAGAGTTAACAGAGAATTGTATTGCAAAGTTAGTACTTAGCTACGATCAGTTACAAGTCTAGTTTCATTCCAATACCTTTAATGGAAAACTAAAGTAAGTATAGTTATCATTATCCACAAGTAATATTGGCGCCATGTTAAAAAATCATGTTAATTGTCTTCCTGGTCAACATAGTATTAATTATGTAGGTATATATTATGTAGATAAACATTATGTGTCATGTAGTGTGTGAAAATTTGCCTTAGGTCTTAGAAGGTAATTGATCAGGTTTTTTTTTAAAATTAATATAATTTAAAACTTTGAACAAAATACTAAAGTTTTCTCAACAAAGGATAATTTTACTCTAACTGAACTTCATTCTTTATTTAGGCTTGTCTGCCAAAAAAATTGATAACATAAAAACTAAGTTAGAGCATTTATTCAAATAAATATTAGCATGTATTATAAATAACGCTTTATTGAAATATAAGTAAGAGAAATATGAAAGATATTTGACGTTTCGGTGTAGTAATTAATACAAATCGCCCTCTTTTGTTTAAGTTGTATTTTTCTTTGCTTAGGTAGCTTTATTCATCCATTGAAACCTAAGTTATATTCTATAATATTAATCCAATTTTCTCAAAGGAAACGAATTATTTTCCACATCCACTAACTGCGCCGCTATCATTGCAATAAAAATGCAATAAAACTGTACGGCTCCCTTATATCTGGAGTCTGGGAATGCAGTCAAGAATATACTAAAAAGAATACCAGGGTATTGGAAAAACATTAGCCTTTGAAAGAGATCAAAATATGATTAAAGAAATACCTAAATATATTATTTATTATTTTATTTCATAAATGTATTTCATAAGTAAGTAAATATCAATATCTGCCACAATTTTACTAAAATTAGGAATAAAATTAGAAGCTAATACATATAGACGGAGAAATTTTCAAAATAAATAACGAAAAGAAGGCTCTAAAGTTTTCGGTACAAAAAGATTGACGGGATTTGTTAATGCACTGGTTTCCGCAGGTTTTACAACTCAGTGTCCCACATGATAATTAAAAAAAACCGACGAAGATATGCTTACCCTTTTCCAAGACTAAAAATAAATAATAGAACACTTCTGTCGACTTTTTTTTTTAACGGAGAGCTTATTATAGGAACTCTTTCTTTTCTGTTCCATATTGTGAGTTTTAGTTTCATTATTTAAACATTTAGGTAAACATAAACCTTATCACGACCTTCAATAAATGAATGGAATAAATAAAAACAATAATATGATTAAATTGAAATATAACCCAGTAAAATTTATTCATTGACTCTGTGTGAGGAATACCTACTTGTTTATGTTACCATACTAAATGCCTGTTTACGCATTTATATCATTGAATACGTTTCCAAGGCATTTCTGCTTAGAATTTTAATGAATAAACAGATAAGCCAACTGGAAAGCATGAATTCGACAATTCCAAACTTGACGTATTTATGAACGCTTTCTGCTTGAATGGGATCGTGTAGGGTGACCAGATAATTGGGTACTTTACCATATTAATTGCATATGACTCATCAATCCGCCGAAGCGTGGTGGTTGTTGGAAATACCCACCAATCGGGAAAGTCCATGTTCAGCAGTGGACTGTTGTGGCTGCTAAAGCTGAGACTGAGGCATATCAATCATAGAAGTCCCGATTGCTGTCTATGAACACTTAGACGGCGGTCGTTACACAACCATGTCAGAAGCCTGCTACTCGTAGAAGGCGGTTGAAAAATTCTGACTCTAGGGTTCATCGGGTAGTTGGACGACTTGGTGCCCCACACGAAAAGAGAAGAATGAAAGTCCCATCTTTATAAAAGATCGCGATGTTTTAATTTTTCTGTTTAGTTTAATTGATCAAATAATCAACTAATAAACTTTTACCTACACCTAATAGACACTGGTAAAACTTTCTTTATTTGATTTTTGTCAGTTGTTTTCTGTAAAATATAAGACATTTTCCGGATGTTCTAATATATAGCCCATCCAGCTGGCCAGTAGATAATTCCATGTGGTATTAGGCCCACTAATTCTGTTTTATACTCTATCTAATGGGTCTTTCTTGCCTAAAGATCGTGGTCATGGTAAATACTTTTGGCACGGACAAATTGTACAAATAACATCGTTTGGAAGGAATCCGCAGTTCCTCACAAATCCATGGCTACCCCAGCACACATTAGCAACCAACAAGCCTATCTCTCGTAATTATCGCATTCGCCTCGCCTCGCTTCACGTTGATAATGTCCTAAGCTTTGAAGCATACGTCAAGATATCAATTCCGTTGCTTTAGCGCCTCATAGGTATTTTAAGCGCTTAATCATAATGGATGAGGGACTTTGTTGCTTCGTATGATGTATGTGACGAATGATTTCAGTATTTATCCAAAGAAGAGCTTTTGAACGAATGAATATAGTCGCTCAGCGACTAAAGCCTTTTTTGTTAAATAAAGATTAAAAAAAAAAAAACGAATGAATACGTAAATTTGTGTGCTTATGACTTCTTTGCGGAAATGATATCTTGTTGGGTTGTTGAAAATTATTAATATTAGAATCTAAAATACATTTTTGTATTCAATCAATGGCGCATCGCAAATTTAACGCACGACGGACCGCCACTTTCCATAATAACACCGCACTCGACGGAAGACGCTGTGATAGCGCTGCGTTGACAGGCGATTGAGCGGTTTTAGTTAGGGGGTTGACATTTCTAGTACGAATCTGACAGAACGCTGCGATATTTTAACTGTCCGTCGTGCGTTAACTGTGCGATCCACTTATACTTATCGCTCCTACCTCTCCCACCCTACCTGCTTAGTCTCTCTTTTCATTTGGGACACCGAGTCGTCCAACGGCCCAGTTACCTGCTTAACAATCTTTACTTTTCGTATACCTACAGACTACCGTCTCCTAAAAGGCTGGGCCGATCGAGGTAAAACCTGAATGAGACCGCACGCCCGCTGCATAAAAGTAGTAAAAAGTTCCGACCCATTTTCGAAGTTAATTAGCCTGAGGTAGTTCGTTTTTCTCCTTGCTTCTGGTCAGTTTCGGGGCTTGAAATTCGTGTTCGCATTCTGTACATGCTTTTGTAGTAAAAACTTTTTGCTAGGTACTATAATTTTATTTTGTCTTTAGTCGGAACGTTTCCAACCTATTTATGAATTTCCATTATCATGTCCGCGCGTCTGACAGGAACAAAGGTTTTTGCAACTATTTTCACGATAGAAAATTTGCTATTTCATGTTGTTTCGTATTATGATTGTAAACGTGACAAAAGCCCACTGATAGTAAAATCTTTTTGTCAAAAAATTTGGACGCGGATCTAAAAATAAATCTAAGGATCTAAAATTGAACATTTGCAACTTTTTTATAAAGCCACTTCCGTTATGATTTGTACAGATTCACAACTTACTACAATGGCTTGTAATGTTTTAATACTGAGATAAAAAAATACTGCACAAAAAGGAACAATGACGTGTGACGCCGGCTTAAAATAGCATCACCCCATTTCTTTCCTGCGGGTGTCGTAAGAGGCGACTGTGGAGACTTCATGGTCATCAAAGGTTTCATGTGTATTACTTTAGGCGACAGGCGTCCTGTCATTACAGGGATACACCAATTATCTGAAAGGGCCTTCGATATTTATCAGACGTGGTGATAGCGACCGTATTTTTACGGTAATTTACCTCTGCCTACCCCGCATGGGATTGAAGCGTTTATGTGAAAAAAAAATAGATACTATATTTCACTTTAAAATATTAAGTAAAACGAGCATAATTTTTAATGCACCACTACAATAAAGACCAGTTTGAACTAAACCCTTTGATCATTGCAGAATTTTCATATTCAATTCAATTATTTATTGAACAGTAACTCTGCTTGAATTTCTTACAAATCACACATTATTATTACTCCACCAAGAATCTTGCCAAACAAACCACATTCCCAACTGCACCTAAGTGCTATACCTAGACAAAGAACAACTCGCCAAACCAGATGGTTTTCACATTTACCGCAAGTTGATGCGATGTTGTACCCGGATCCACTTGTCAGACGAAAGAAAGTGAAGTTCCATACAAGAATCGCATATTATGGCACACGTCACTGCCTGGAAGGTCAATCGAGCAACTTTTTAAAACGATCTAAAACGGTAGGTATTTAGTATGAAAATAATACTGTATGACGTCATACGTTGCTATTTAGGATGGCGTCAGAACATTTTCTTTTATATAATTTTTATGTTCAATTTTAAACATTTTGAAAAATTATGAATGCAGTCCTTAGTATTTTTGGAGAATAGCTTTAAGCGAACAATATTTAATTTTATTAATTACCAATTTCTTAAGCAAATTGCGTATTAGTTTCATATTGTTTGGCGGCTGCCACAAACCGTAATATCATCTGATATTTTTGCTTTTATTCAGCGTAGTGCTAAAGACAAAGAACCAGTTGCTAAAATTAGTCCGGTCTATCTACTTTGTCACCTGTCACCCTACTTTGCAATGTTATTTGCAAATCTGTATCTAGTACAACACCGATATTAATTGCGTTGGTAAATGCAGCTAAAGGAGAAGTATTTGCACCATTATAGTAACTAATTGGTGATCAAAAGGTTTATATTTAAAAGAAATAAAAAATATTAAATCCGTTATATACATCCCATTTTCACCAACATCTTCATCTCATATCACGATTTAGTCAGTGTCGGCAGACTTTTCGTGGCTATATAAGCCGATGCGGGAGTGACATGACTGTCCACATACACACTACAGGTGAAGTTGGAATTAGAGACTGCAACATGTGCGTTTAGATGCCGCCATCTAAACAATCATCTAACCCTCTTCTATATCGGAACGGAGCTGATGCGCTATGTAAAGTTTAGACACAAAATTGGCCAATTAGAATGAAATATGACGAATTAGGCAGTTTTTTTAAAGTCATATATGTTGGTTAGCAAAAACTGATAAAAAACATTTGTCACAAACTTAAGGCATCGAAATGTATTCCTGCATCCATCCAAATGTTGAACAAAGGCAAAACATAATTATCATTATCAGAATCGTAACTTTTACATTTTATTCGACCATAAAACGTTTAAGTATCATGCACGGTGAATCACAAACAAACATGCAACAATACTCTTTATGCGTTTGTTTTAATCTATTGTTCAAAACAAAAAAATGAAAAGCAAGTTTCTTTACTAACTCTACAAAATTCTTCAAGAGCTGTAGATATCAAATTGAAAATCAATCTGCACATCTCTTCTGAAAAGCCAATCAATAGCATAAGATGAAGTCGTTCCTTGTTTACTCCTAAACCACGCAATTTATTTTGATGCCGCTTTTTACATAATCAGAATAGAATAATTTTATAAAAAATGATTAAAGAGAAAGATATACTCGTACCATGTAAAACACATCGTGTGAAAGCAATAAGCAACGGGTGCAACCGCTGAGCGGGCCGCTAGTTTATTATTATTTTCTCAGTTTTACTAGAAAGGTTAGTGTGAAAAAAGATTACGAAAAATAAGTCTAACATCTGTTTCAATATCACATCAAGGATATCTAATAGGTAGACTAAATGTTCTTGACCTAGTTTTTTCTGCAAAAGATGTTTTATTTGACACTGATATTTAGCAGTAGTCACGATTTGTTAGGTCAAGGTTTAGGTGTCTCAACATCCCACTTTCAGAACACGAAGTACCGACTCAAAACTCAACATAACTAGTAGTGCTGGAAAACTGAAACGAGAAAGCGTATGGAAACCAAATGATGTAATCAACGTTTAGCTAAGAGATCAATATAAAGAGGTAAAAAAGAGGACCTAAGAAAAGTAAAGGATTTCATATCGACTGTAACTAAGAAGACTGTCCCACACGAAGAGAAAGAAGACTTAAGAATACCATATCTTATTGCTATTTTTTTGTATGTAAACTGGGCCTGTGCTATTTTGCTGGGCAATACTTCTTTTACGCCACCTATCGTGAGCTTCAATTTTCTTTCAACAAATTCGAATCACCCTTATACATCTTGGTAAAAAAAACTACTAATTGGTTGATCTCTTGTTAAGATATTCGATTCGGGTAAATAACAGAAGATTTTACATTTGCGGTATAATAAAAGTTTATTTTGGCTTATAGTAGCGTGTATCTATTAGCAGTTGCCAAAGTGGACATAAAACTCTTGATCTTAATTTATTTCGATATGTAAATATAGAACATATCAACAGCACTAGCAGAAACCGGTCAAAAATAGAACAACAGAAATATTTCTCGAACAACTGGTGACAAAAAATATGATCGAGAAAAAATATCGGAGATGTGTCACGTTGGTACTTGGAGGTCGGCCAAACTACATTCATCTTCCTTTTAATACTTATCAATTTTGTTCCCTACGGCCACCCACGGTTTCGCGGCCCTTCGATAAAATTTATGTCGGAGAGAACTGAAATTATAATGTAATAGTTGACAGGTTACGTATTCTTTTAACTGACTTCAAAGAAAGCGGTTATTAATTTTCATAGTTTTGAGATGCTACTTCTGAGCTAGAAATCTCTTCAAAATCAGGTTAGTAAATAAACACGTTTCTTTATAAAGAACTGAAGATTTTCCCTATCAGTGGGTCGATAAGTGAGCACAGTATGTTGCATAACTTTTTCATTAATTATCATTGCATAATCACCTTTGTAATATAGTTTCTAGGACAAAGTGCCCTCGTATACCCGAGATTTCTGTCTGTCTGAGGAGGCTGTATGTCAGAAACTGTTCCAATTTGAAAGTTAAAAAATCCAGATCACGTATTACCTTTACGGTCATAAAACAGTAGGTATCAAATGAATATTCTTTCATTTGTTCTACTGTGTGAATATTCAAAGACTGACTCGCACTTAGGGTTTTTTTAGCAATGGATTTAGCAGAACCTTGCTGCTGTCCCTTTGACGTAATGCAAGAGAGGTGTCACACCTTTGTCACATATGACATACCTAGCTAACTTTCTACTTTTCCATTTCAAGGCACTTTCGCGCACTATAATGCAGCTGTCACTGGAACTCCGCAGTGCAAGTTGAATCCCATTCAAGCAGGAATCCCAGAGCAAAAAATATTCAGAAAAAGCATGGAGTAGTCAAGATGTAGTCACAAAATAGTCGTCTCTATTTGAAGTGTTGTTAAATAAAAAAAACTAAACACAAAAGATTATAATAAATATGTGAATGATACAAGTTTTACCATTTTGTATATTTAATTAAGCAGTTTGTTTATATACTGCAATGATGCCGGATCAGAACAGTATCACACCATTTCTAACCGTTGTAAAAAACGGCTACGATAAAATCTATGCAAAGAACAGCGCAGCAGATTGTAACCCTATTCAGTGCAACAAATATATTTCATTTTATTAACAGCATTATTTGAGTTTGTAAAACCTTGTGCTGCAAGGTCAATAATTTTCCCGCCGAGCATGGTGAGTATCATAAGAAGGATATTCTCATACACAGCAGTAAGTAAACTATTGATTAAGAAATATTTATGAGTAAATCGCAGTTAAATTTGAATGAGACGAAAATTTTATTTATTCTTAAGGCTCCCAGGAATTCGAAAGTGGGCCCATAATATAAGGTAAGACTGGAATATTTTTGCTTGCTTAAACTGAACAAAACTGTAATTTTCAATCTACATATTTCATAGCTCTGAGGTGGAATCTCATTCAAGTAGGAATAAAACTGTCGTGGAGCCGCGGGCTTCCTCCTCACGAAACTTTCGATGGACGTTGACGCTTTTGTTCTACTCTGTCGAGGGGTGGTAGTTAATAGTCTGGCGCATATTATAAGAACTAGGTAGATGAGAGGGTAAAATATAAGCAAATCCATTTAGTCAGTTAAGGGTTTAGATTCTTTGAGCCAGGAATACCTAAAGCGTATTGTTAGTATGTCTCGTTACGCCTAAATATCCTAATGAGTTAGCTAAATCATCATCTTCCTTGCCTTATCCCGTTCTCTGTCGGGGTCGGCTACCTAACCTAACCTAGGGGCTTTGACGTGGAACCAAGTTTTACACAGAGCGACTGCCATCTGACCTCTGCAACCCGAAGGCTAACCTGGCCCGAATCCTATGGTTAGTCACATTCAAATATCACTTGAATTCAAATTTTATTTGAATGTGGGTTTCACCACGATGTTTTTAGGAGTAGTCAGTAAATGTACGTGAATAAAACGCACATTAGTACATGGCGGGGATCGACCTCGGGTCCCACGATTGTAAGACCGGTGTCCTAACCACTTGGCCACCTATGCTCCTATGGCCGGCCAATGAGTAAGCGAAATGACTAGGTATATTTAAGTCTAATTAGCAGTTTGATTACTTCTTATTAGGGCTGATTTTGTATCAAGTGGGGGTTTTGACGTTACTGTTATGTAAAAATCGTACATAGGCGTGACGTCACGCGCAATATCAACTGTCTACAGCTTCATAATTTGTTTGTATGGCATTTTTAATATAGTTCTGATTTCTTTAATGGCTCTTTGGTAAGTTATACATAATATTGTTGTTGTGCTTTTATCTCAGAATTTATTTTATCATGTTATAAAATAAGAAGCTATTAAAATAAATGGATTATTTATTTCTAGGAATTCACAAGATGTTATACAAAAGTAACAATAATTCAACACATCATCCGGCCAAGTCGTAAATATTCATTATAATCCAGTTTGCTCATGATTTAGTGATGTACAAATTGCCAATAGAAGCTAGTAGTAAAAACACATTGTACTATATTGTAGTAAACACGGCTCTAATTTGTTTTATGATATTTTTATTATTTCAATCATACAATCATCAAGTTCATTTAAAATTGATGTGATTAAATTTGGACACATCACTTATAAATCTGTACGTACATACATAAATCACGCCTTTATCCCTTGCGGGGTAGGCAAAGCAATAACGGTCATAAAATTACGGTCATTATCGCCACGTCTGACAAGTATTGAGGGCCCTTTCAGATGATTCGTGTATCACCGTAGTGACAGGTTGTCAGCTTGTCGCCTAAAGTTGTAATACACATGAAACCCTCGGCTCCCTTAGTTGCCTCCTACAACACCCGCGGGAAATGGGGTGATGCTATCATAAGCCGGTATCACACAAATCTTAAATGAAATTGTGAATCTGTGCATGGCTATATTTGATTCTATAGTCATTGTAACAATAACTTAACCTAACCTAACTTGTGATAGTAAATCAGCTAATATGACCGATAACTACCCATCAAAAAAAGGCAAATAAATAAAGGGAAAGTAATTTTATGAATTTTTAGAAAAGGAAAAATTTATAGAGTTCTTATAAAGTAACAAACGAGATAGGTACCTATTTCTAGATACAGTGCAGTGCAGTAAGTGCAGGTCAATATCCAGATCGCTGTAAAATTCTATCAATATCGGCACTTGAACTGTTCTTAGATGTTTCAAGTGTTTATTATAGCTCACAAAATGTTTATCATCATAAAATTATACATTCGAATAAGAAATCAAAAATATTACGCCTATAAACCTAGCTGTGTACATACCGCTACTAGAAAGCAATGGGATAATCAAACTACAAACGACCTGCTAAATACGATTTCTAAAATATAAATTACCTACTAAAAGCACAATAACTTTTATTATACCTTTGATGAAGTATAATATAAGTACCTTGAGGTTATTCTCCACCTAACGCACAACGTAGCGTTATTTTAGCCCATCCGTAGCGCATGCATCTGTCAGATGCATGCAAATTTCATACTTTCAGTACTAAAAACCGACATTGCCGTAGTTCCAATGCTTCATGCATTCAACATAATATGTGCTATCAAACAACGCAAGTTCATCCATTGCTGCGTCAGCGTCAGTTGCTTGTTTGAATCTTCCACCATGAATCCTCGTACCAAGTCGTGAATTGTAAAAATTTGGTCACTTTTGTTACTTGTTTTGAGTTCTCTCACTTATCGGTTTTCACTTATAGTAATAGACAAAATAGCTAATTATTTACACTAATTATAATTTATATCTTGTCTTGTAGTCTCGTGTTTATGTTAGGTTCAACTTTGCCACGTAATTATCTGAATCTGACTCATAGCAGTTTCTCTTGCCTATTTACATCCAAATCGCTTGTTTGACTGCATCATTTTATTGTACTGCTAAAAACTAAATTACATGGGCAAGCCTTTATTGGTATCCAGTTAAGTGGGTGTATATACTATCATTTTGCGGATTTTTCGTAGATAAAATTGTAGAGTTGCCTTTAGAATCCACTTACTAAAACTTGCCTTTAACTTGAGTAAAAATAAAAGAATACATAGACAATAAGTAATTCAAATTCAACAAAAATAATATTATAAAACGAAAAATATAATTATAACATCATTTAATGTTTTCCACCAAAACACACACAGATACTGTAATCAGGGTGTTAAAGGCATGCAATATACTGTTGCTATCGCCACGTCTGAAAAATTTTGACAGCTGTTTCAGAAAATTTGTGCTACACTATAGAGACAGGTTGTCATAGCGTCGCATAAAAATTGTAACACACATAAAACCCTTGATCCTCTTAGTCACCTCTTACGAAATCCATGAAAATTAAATGGAGTGATGCTATTCTAAGCCGACACCACACGGTAAACAACACAATTAATTTAATGTAGGTATAAAAATAACAGTTTCAATTTACTATCTGAAGACCGGTGTTACCGGATAACTATTATTATCTTCCTATTTTAATATATCGATCGACGAGGTAAACTATTATATTTTACTCTTTAAGTGATTTAGATACTGCTATTATTATGTATGAGGATATCAACATATTTATGAACTGTAATAGTTAGTTAAACCTACACTGCTGAGATGATTTATTTATTTCCTTACACCTAATAAATATGTTTTTATGTTGTTTGTGTTCTCTTGTGTAAAGTAAACGGTATAAAATTATAAAAAAAGGAAATAAAATGGTAGATAAAACTTAACAAAGCTATAAAGATTGAAAAGTCAAAAAGTAGAATAAGTAAAAGTATTTTAATTGCTTGGATACAACTCTACTTGCTTGCAACTTCAGTTGCTTGCTTTTGCTTGAACGGTATAATTTGAAATTTTCATCCTTATCAATACAAAAACCCACTACATCTTTTCCCAGTTGCATTTTCTTTTCTTAGGTTTTCTGTCATTAGCATTCAATCATCGCTTGTCCAGTTTTTGGGTCATTCGCTCTATGCGGTGGAAAATCTTCAAGGCAATTCGTCTTTCTAACCAACTTCACTTGAGCCCCTGTCTCGAAAGACGGGCTAAGAATTAGGTATGGAAGGCAAAGGTCAGGTAGGCTGGTTTAGTGTCTGCTTTCAACACAGTCGGCCAAGATTGATAGACTTACCTGTGAATGAACTAGCCAAATAGACGTGCAGAATTTAGAGACAGTACTCATCTTGTTGAGTAGGGTTACCTTTTATATATAAACATTTTATTTTGTTTTTGCACTTTTCATCAGAGAAATCGAGACATAAAGATGTGCCGTGTGATGCCGGCTTAGAATAGCATCACCCCACATCCTTCCCGCGGGTGTCGTAAGAGGCGACTAAGGGACTCGAGGGTATTGGCGTATTACAGTTTTTAGGCGAATGGCTGACAACCTGTCACTATAGTAATACACATGTTTTCTGGAACAACCTTGGAAAACAATCCTCAAAAATGTCGGACGTGGCAATAGCGACCGTATTCTTACGGCCGTTATAGCTCTGCCTACCCCGCAAGGGATAAAGGCGTGATATATGTATGTATTTATGTAAATCGAGACACTTTAATTTTTAAGATTTCATAAAATACAAAACCTTAAAGAAAACTATATCGAAATTTTATTTTATTAAAACTTATATTAATAATAAATACCTTGCAAGTGAGAATGAGAAGATATTTTATTGTTATTTATATTCCAATTTGCGAACGAGAAGTACCTACATAAAATTAAAGTGTCATGACAATATTTACGACGGTTCAAAAACGGACTACGCTAAATAGATTGGTCATAAAATTTCTGCTAGTTGAATTCACCAACAGCAAAATCATTTTTATTACCAAATTTTGACCTCAAACCGCCCAATTGAAGTTAGGGAGTGCCGAAAGAGATTTTGTGTCCAAAACAGTCGATGACGTTATATTGGAAGATTTTACCTGTTACTTTAAATACAGGACACCAAACCGACAGGTTTAAATGTTTACATTATTCATGTTAGGAAATATTATCGGTCACGGAGACATCGACCGAGAAAACAATACAGACTTATAGGTATGTATGAACACTGCGTTATTGATAGCGACTAAAATTTCGGAAAAAGCTCTCAATCTTTCTAGATGCAATAAAAGGATCAAATCTACTTTAAAACGATAAACCAGTAAAACAGGGTGTAACACACACAGCCCTCCAAATACTTATTTCTCTTTTCGTGTAGGACAACGAGTTGTTGAACGATCCAATGAATTCTGGTGTTAGAGGTTTTGAACCTCCTACCATAGCTCCTACTACTAGTAGCAGGCCGGATATTGAATACCTACTTATAGGGTGCAGTGAGACCAAAAAACTCAACAACACCAACTTCCCGTAGCAGAATGTCATTGTGAAAGGTCTTTCTTATAGAAGGCTAAGGGTCTGCCTGCTTTGCACGCTAAAACTCGTTTTCCCGTGGGAATTAGATGCTTTTCTAGCAAGTATTTATTTCCCTATTCTCTGTACCCCCAACAGAATGGCTTCGATACAATAACGCCTAGTTATTTCGTAAAGCTTTCTCGTAGCCAAACATTTATTCATAATAGCCGATCACAATAAAAAGACTTAACACGTAAGTAGGTGTCTAAATCATCAACGTAGGTTCGTACATACTTTCTACGAATTCACATACAACTACCAACAACTTTACATAACGACATTAAGTACGTTTCATGAGAAATATCAGCAAATATGCGTCATTGTTTACATTATGGACACAGAGTGTAGAGATATGACATGGAAGTTGGAAAGATCGCTGACTGTGATAAAATAAAATCAGTGTCGTGGTGTTGAGAGATAAAATTTGACCGATAAGTGTGAGAAAATGTCACGATATTGATGTGTTAGGCGGATAGCACACTTAACGCACGGCGGAGCGATAAAATATCACAGCAGTCTCTCAGATCCATACTAAAAAAGTCACTCGACGGACGACGCTGCGATAGCGCTGCGTCAACAGCGGTTGAACGGTTTTAAGTCCGTCGTGCGTTATGTGTGCGATCCGCCTTATTGCGTTTAGTTTTTAAAATGACGATATAGGCAGGTACGTTACATGTGTTTTAGTCTGATTCTCTATATCTAAATATTTCAACATTATTTATATTTTTCTGAGCAAAGTTTTGCATTTTTTTGTGAAAAATCAAAACCTTCTTGGCTCTAATTGTAGTAGCGGTATTCCGCTACCACCATCCAGTAGGGTCGTCATCTTTTTTTTCGTGTGGGAAACCAAGTCATCCAACGACCCGATGAACCTGGTATTAATATAGCTGTCTTTTGGTCTTATGTAAAAAATGCAACGTGACATCTGTCACTTCTCTCCCTCTCTTCATGTTGGACACCGAGACGTCTAACAACCCGATGAGCACTTCTCTGATCTGCTATGTTACCTAATTAATGGTTTCAATAATAATTATTTTGAGGTGAGGCTAACCAATCCAGAACTGTTTATTCAATAATTCAAACGTTTCAAATCCATCTAATTGGTAACTTTAGCTACTGTTATCTCTAATAATACCCACTCATTAATACATACTAGCTGACAATCAAATCGCATCCGCTCGAAGCTATTGAACTATATCTTGTATTATAGGTACATGCTTATAGATGTTAGATGATAGATGCTTATAGAGGCGACTAAGGGACTCGAGAGTATTAGTGTATTACAATTTTTAGGCGACAGGCTGACAACCGGTCACTATAGTGATACACATGTTTTCTGAAACAACCTTAGAAAACAATCCTTAAAAAATGACAGACGTGACGATAGCGACCGTATTCTTACGGCTGTTGGCGCTCTGCCTTCCCCGCAAGGGATATGTGTATGTATGTATAGATGTTGAGTTTATGCAAATATCTGAACCATGATGTTAACTTATTCTACTTGATAGCTAAAATCACAATGTGAAGGTAATAGATTCAGGTATTCCATATGTTTAGACAAAATTGGTACCTAGGTATATGGTTTAAACTTAGTGATTAATTTAAATGAGCTTGGTCCTCATTTCCATTTATAAAACTAAATATGGGATATGTTAAAAGGGTATTCAATTTTACTCCTTAATGACTATAGGTAGACATACTTAAAATGTGAGTGTAATTTTAACAATTTTTAGTTACTTACTGATTTGATATTTTAAAAAAACGAAAATCGAAAACGAATGTGATTTTTTATTTATAGATAAGCTGTTAAAACTGAACTACATTTTAAATATCACATTTTGCAGGTTCGTGCTCATAATAACAAAATAATATCGTTTTCCGTTGACAAATTTAATTGGAAATTTCCGTAAAGTTGCGGATAATATTGATAATAAAGATTAATACTAGGTATTTATATTTGTAGGTCACAATAATTTATTCAAATTATCTATTTACTTTATTTTTCTCAGTACAGTATTATTTGTAAGTTTATAAAAAGCATAGTCGCTTCCCGCGTCCCTCCCTTTGTCTGCATAATATACAGGGTGTAAAAATATTAGCTGCAAATATTTTAAGGGGCGAATCAGCCCATGAAACTGTTTTTTTTTTTCATATTTGGTCCTATGTTTCTTGGGGAAAGTTGTTCAGTTTCATGGGCTGATTCACCCCTTAAAATATTGCAGCAATTTTTTTACACATTGTATGTATGCTTAGGCCTTTAAAACTACACTACGGATTTCGATGTAGTTTTTAATTAGTTAGAAAGATTTAAGAGAAAGGTTTATTATGTATAATGCATGCCGGGAAAATGTATTTTTCCTACGAGAAAGCGATTAGGAGCGGCGGCAATCGCTGGGTGGGACGCTAGTTTCTTATGTTTACTTGTCTACCTTTACACATACATACACATATCACGCCTATATCCCTGGCGGGGTAGGCAGAGCGTCAGGAACTGTAAAATTACGGTCGTTATGACAAATGTTTGAGGGTAGTTGCCGATAAGCCGTGCATTACTATAGTGACAGGTTTTCAGCCTGTCACCTAAAATTGCAATACACATAAAACCCTCTAGTCCCTTCTACGACACCCACGGGAAAGAAATGGGGTGATGCTATTATAAGCCGGCATCACAACTTGTGATAGTGATTCACAAGGCACCTTTAAAGATACAATATTGAAAAATATCTGTGTATATGCTAGGTACGTGTAAGTAAGAGTTACTATGAAATTTGATCCCACTGCACATTGCTTGCATAGCACAATGAGCACGTCTTGGGCAAACACAAACCCACGATCACATCTTAGTCGCTAGTAATTTAAGAAAGGATGATCTCAAGAATGCACAATCAAGTTTTACCTCCGGCCCCTGGGGGGGGGGGACTTGCAAAAGGAATTGCATTGGGGAAAACCGCGCTCTGCCGTTAAGATAGTAAAAAAGTGTAAATGTTCTAGGGTTACAGTACCAAATAATTTAGGTACTATTTAAATTTTCCCTCGGGGTAAGTTTTGAAGTATTTGTTGTTTAAGCATAATTGTATTTATTTATTTATTTTGAGCCAGACGTGTCCCACTGTAGGGCAAAGGCCTCCCTCTCCTTCCTCCACTTTTTCGTATCCTGGGCAGCCTCCATTCTTTAAGCATTAAAACATTTTTTTCTATTGTAACTATTATTTTTGTGACAAAAGCAATTCGACAAAAACATCTGTGCATCTATACTAGAGGTGCGGTTGTGAAATGTCATATTTTTGAATATGGAAACAATAATCAAAGATTGATATTACAAACAAATGAGTTCTAGCCCTTAGCTCATAAGTTATCATATCAGGTTTCTTCTGATGAAAGTCAGGCCTATTTTACCTTTATTTACTTTCACAATGTTTTCGTTGTCCCTTGTACCCAGGCAAAGTCACGTAGGCACCTAGATTATCGAGACACCTCGTGTCTGGTGCCAATACACGTCCGATATTGAAATTTTTAATAATATTCCATAAGGTTTTCCTTAGTTCGTGGGGACATACTGTGCGCTAGGATAGGAAACTGTCAAACTTAAAAAAAAACTTAAACCTAAAGCAAGTACAAGGTATGTTACACCATTCTCCGCGTTTCGTCGCGCATAGAGACGCTCATTTGAATGTCCTTTTCTCAATATAAAATGAGTCTTAGATTCTTAATATTATTGTGGCGACGACCGATGTGGCGCAGTGGTAATGCAACTGCCTGCAACGCTGAGGTTCCAGGTTCGATTCTCGGTGGGTCACCTACAAAGTTAATATTTATAACTTTGTGAATTTGTTCACAGTCTGGTTAGGACATTGCAGGCTGGACTACCTGATTGTCCGATGAATGAAGAAAGATGGTTCCGTGTTTCGAAGGGCACGTTAAGCTTTGTCAAACAAGTAATTTACTTAATAATACGACGCGCGACGTGATGTTGTAATGCATGTTTATACTATTTCGTACCTATGTTGCTTCTTTGTGGAAACCGACCCTTATCAGCTGTCTAGCGAAACTATACATATCTACTACTTGGAACATAGCAATAATAATTAAATAGCATTTACTTTGAACAAACCGCAATATAGATAAGATTTTATTATTTATTTTAATACATTTAATTATGGTCAATATTAAGAAGCAATTGGTAAATCTTGAACAAAATTGAATCGACGTATGATAACTGATAAAAAATAAAATAAAATGTTCTGATTGTCACTTAATAAAATTTAAGACGTTCATTATCCGAATTTTTTTTTCAAAGGTTATATTCATAGCAGCTCACCTATGTACGTCATGCATAAAATAAATATTATGAATGATAAACTACTTCTTTCGTGTCATAAATTTGACATCTGTGTGTCACGTCAAACCTTGCTATGCCTATTATTGCAGGTTGTCACGTAACTTCATAAATTTTTAGGTAAATGCAACGTATTTTGGCTCCGTTGCCGCTATCGGGCACACTGACACTTATTGGAGAAAATTCGGATATTTCGACGGTCCCTACGTACAATCGCGTAACTGACACTTAAGTCATTTGCCTTTTTTCTTTGATTTCGCCTCAGTTTATCATAAGGGTATTGTTAGTAAAGATAGCGAGTTTCAATATAGCCTGATTCTACTCGAAATCGACTCCCCGTAACTGCAAAATTTACACAATTCCAACGTAAAACGACGGTAGTGGTAGTTAAAAACCCACGTGACAACACATCTTCCGACGTAAAATGACAGTAGTTACGCTACGTTACTTTACGCCTTTACGTCTATCTCGTATCTGGCACTTACGGAGTAAAACCATTTCTTTTAATATTCTCTATACTGTTGATTTTATGAAGGTTAAAGCTGTTCTCAAACAACAAGTTACTTTTCTTTTTACAATTCCTAATCGTATACATTTGTAAAACGTAAAATACGAGGTAAAAACCTATTTATAATTATGATACGTGTGCACTAACTCCAACGTAAAATCTCTTAAATACAGTTACGATTTTTGGTGGCTTAAAATTTAAACGCATAAAATTTTAAGTACCACATAAGCTTTCTACAGCTTAATTTTTTGTGCCGTAAAACTACGGATGTGCTTTTTTTTATAGAAATAATTATTATTTTCAATTTTTTATCCGTTATTCTAATAAATGACGACCAAATACATCTATGTTCAAATTTTCAAAGCTCTATCTATAAAATGACTTGAAATATACTCATTCGAAACTGTAAAACGCTCTCCTGTAAAATTTGAAAATTTCACTTGCGTCATTGTACGTAGGGACTGTCGATTTCGGATATTCGGCTCACCCTCGTCCGATGGCCGGATTATGCAGGAATTTAAAATCCGAAGGCAAATATGCAAATCTGGGGATGAGTTTTCTGATTGCGATCTCTCTTCACACTTTTTTCTTTTACTTTTCACCCCTTTGGCGGTGAGGGAAGTGCATTAATGCGGGCGATAAAATTTAATCATAAAAATGTGAAAGTTTTACTTACAAAACGAAATTCATTTTGGTCAAATCCTTGTCACATTAATCACAAAACGAACATCGTATTCACTTGGCCATTTCACTTTTCGGAATTCGCACGGACATTTTCGAGTAGCGCGAACGCGAAATTTATTCTTGCGCACGCGTCGTCGACCGCGTATAGGTAATCAACGACTGCGCGCGCCGGCGCTTAGGAGCTTCAGAATAATTATGAAGCTGTGACATCTAGCCAGCTTTTGCGCGAACATTATTAATCACACAATGTACGATTCTGGCGCCAATGGTTTGGCGCAGATGTTATTTAATCTTGTTAGGCGCGCGTGATGTCATTTTTATCAATGCTTATTGACGTTAGTATGCCATACATATAGTGGCATTTAGGCAATGTTACATTTTGGCACTAGGCAGTTTGTACATTTTGAAAATGTTTCCCATAATTTTTTTGTCTTTATAACGTTTATTACCCGGCGGGTATCACATTGTATCACACTGTATCTAACTAGATAGAGTTTATACGGGGTGTAAGGGACGGTGTAACAAAAACTTTGCAGGCGTGGTCAGACCATGAAACTGTACAACTTTTTCTATGGGGCTATATTGGGAAACGAAATTTTTTTTGCGATTTCCCGTACAAAGTCAGTCAGCTGACCGGGAATTTTGTATGGAAGGTTGAAATACTATTTTTGTTTACCAACATATCCCCCATAGAAAAAGTTGTTCAGTTTCATGGTCTGATCACACCTGCAAAGTTTTCGTTGAACCGTCTCTTACACCCTGTATATTACATATTGAGGGGCAATCGGTACTTGTTTTTGGGATCAAAACTTCTTGTTTGTTTTAAATTATAACCAGCTTGAGCATAAGTGAGTAGAATATCAATCAATCCCTTTGTTACCATCACCCAAATTCTACCCGTGAGTGTCGTAAAAAGCGACTTATAGATATTCATTAACAGAGTGGACGAGATTCATGTCCAGCAGTGGACTGTATTAAGTGTTAAAGTAAGCCTGGGTAATCTGGGTATGTTATGTCAATTTGCTAGCTGTATTACCTTCATACATACGTTTTAAAACAATGTGGGATATTGCAACTACCAGCTAAATTATCACAGACAGCAACTGCGGCCTGACGACTGCTAAGCATGTCCTCCGAAACACGGAATCATTGTAATTAATTAGTATGACATTTGAGTAGCAACCAGTACAAATCGAGCGTGTCGCCCTAATCCGTTCAAATTCAAACCGTCGATGCACTATCCTGAATTTCAATCGGCAGTAATTCACTGATGACGCGTTAAACTCAATAATGATGAATAGAATACAGATACACACTCAGGACCTGTTTGGTGCCAGATTATTTTAAATATTTTTGACCCTACATTGAGACTTAAATTACATTGAGTCTTCAGGCACATCTCGATGATTTAGATAATGTTACAGTTGAATTTTTAACACTAGCTCCACTACTTTGATAATTAAAATGCTATTTATATAACCGGTTTTGTAACTTCATCATCAGGCAACGGTTACCTTTAATTCAATCACACTTCCATACATACATATATCACGCTTTTATCCCTCGCGGGGTAGGCAGAGCGTTAACGACCGTAAGAATACGGTCGCTATCGCCACATCTGACATTGTTGAGGATTGTTTTCCATGGTTGTTTCAGAAAACATGTGCATCACTATAGTGACAACTTGTCAGCCAGTCGCCTAAAAATTGTAATACACCAATACTCTCGAGTCCCTTACTCGCCTCTTACGACACCCGCGGGTAGGATGTGGGGTGATGCTATTCTAAGCCTGCATCACACGGCAATTTATCAGGTGCAAAAATTGAGTTCACATATTTTGTGTCGGAAAAAAGGTGACGATTCCCGTTATCCTGAGTTGCCTCACCACGTGGACCACGCTTATAGTATTTTCCGTTGACTGGGCGATTATGATCTCTGCCCCGTCCGCCCCGCTGGGCCCTATTTTCATTCCCTGGCTACCTCCCTGTCGTGTTCGGTTAATGACAGTCCGCGGATGTAAGGATCATTAGTCTTTGCAAGCATGAAATATAACCCCATGTGACGGGACGCTATTGTTCGCCAGTTTTCGCTCATCGTAATTTGGCAAATAGCATACGCATCTGAAAATATTGCGGTTCGTGACAATCACTATACAAATGACAGCCAGTGGCAGTCGCAATATGACGCGGTGACGTGTGCTGGGATATCCGGTTTTGTAGGTGCTTGACTTAAAAAAGAAACTACTTACATAAATCACGCCTCTTTCCTGTTGGAGTAGGCAGAGACTGTTTCCCTTCACTTGCTACCTGGCATACCTCTTTCGCTTCTTCTACATCCATCAGTCGTTTCATGCACGCTCGTCAGTTTTATACTTCCCCGATCTGGTCCAGGTAGGTTCTTTGAGGCCTTCCCCTTCCAATTTTTTCACTAATACTCGCCTTATATATCTCTTTCGTTAATCTCCTTTCATTCATTCTCTCAGCAAGACTAACCACTTTAGCATTCCCTTTTTAATCCCTGTCACTTTATCTTATTTTACACCGCTTTTACGTTTAAAAAAAACTACATACTTTCGTCAAAATCCCGGATATTCACGAGGTGCGTGTGCAAACCGCCGTTTCGTTAGTCGTAATTTGTCCACCAATTAATTATTCGCGCTATTCACCCTTTCGTATCAAATATCAATATCTGTGTGTTATTGTTACAAAATGATACATGTGTGGGTGATGTAGGTCAGTGGAACTTTTTATTTAGAAGAAACTATTAGTGTTTATTTCATAATTGGTAAAAAATATCTTTAAGTATACTTACTGGGTTTCGTTTTATTCATCTTAATAAATAATGTCTTTCCATCCATTGTTAATTTTAAAATTATTTACCATTTTTTAAATGCACCCGCCGTAGGTACCTATATCACCTATTTTTTTTTTATTATTATTATTGTGAGCCTGAAGTATCTCACTGCCTATCACTATCACCTATACCTAGTTAAAACTGTTTTTAAATAGTCAACCCTAGTCAGGATATAATTTAGTAATTGATTGATGAGAAGCTTCTAACAGTAATATTATAATTACAGGATGCCTCGATTATTATAGAAAAAATATCCATATATCTTTGTTATGCCATAACATCTGGTAAAGTTTAGTTGCCATCATGAATTAGGACTAGTAAGACTAGTTATTTAGAACAATTATCAAAACGTCGCCATTTAGCCGAACAAAGGCAGATGCCCAATATGGAACAAGCCTTGGCCTAATTTTTTACTGAAAGTAATTAAACGACAATTTGTGAGCTATTAACTTCTGGAAACCGACTTCGATGTGATGAAAACCAACAACAACATTAATATCTGGACAGCTGTTCTGGATATGGGCCGCCAACACGCTTACCAGATTGATTGGAAAGCGGAGTGCAAAGTGGTGTTTACAAGGAAAACTGTTGCCGCATTTCATGATCTCGTCCCTTAGTCATCTTTTGCAGCATCTACGTGTAAAAATGTGTTCTGCTATACCTACGGCATTTGAAAATTTACCTTTATTTCTTACATATAAGGTGTAAAAATATTAGCCCCAAAAATTTTAAGGGGCGAATCAACCCATGAGACTGAACAACTTTCCCCAAGAAACAAAGGTCGAAATATTAGAAAAGTTTTGGACCTCCTATACAAATTGACTTGGTCGGTTGGTAATTTTGTATGGGAGGTCCAATATTTTTTTCCTATGTTCCTTAGGGGAACTTCTTCAGTTTTATGGGCTGATTCACCCCTCAAAACATATGCAGCAATTTTTTTTACAGCCCTTATATCCATCCTGTCATAGTGGCCTTGGGATTACCTGGAGAATATACTTTCATACCATTGCGGGCATCTACAAGCAATCAGTATATGACAAAGTTCTCTAAAGTATCTCCTTTTTTGAAATCGGTAAAAGAATAGGTAATTAATAAAACACAATCACCAATTCAAGAAATAGGTCAGACTGTTTTCGTCTCTGAAGTGACACGCCTCAATATATTTTTGCACGCCCGGATCACTGAAACTAACGAACGACGCTGCGATAGTGCTGTTTTGACAGCGGTTGAGCAGTTTTAGTATGGGGATTGACATTTCGAGTATGGATCTGACAGACCTATGTTCCTTGGGGAAAGTTGTTCAGTTTCATGCTGATTCACCGCTTAAAATATTTGCAGCAATTTTTTTTTTACGCCTTGTATATAGGTTTTTAGGGACATTGTCCCGAATACTCAAAGGGTGCAGCAGACCATGAAACTGAGTAACCTCCTCTAGGAACATAAGTCAGGAAATGACAAAAGTTTTTTACCTCCCATACAAAATCGCGATCAGCTAACTGCATTTACTATGGGAAACCAAAAATTTTTTGACGTTTCCTGACATATGTTCCGAGGGGAAAGTTGTTCAGTTTCATGGTCTGCTTGCACCCTATCAGTGTTCGGGACGCTGTTTCTTACATCCCGTATTGATAACATAGTATCAATTTAGAACATTTTCCTGATTGGTGCTCGTTGTACCTATGCATGATGTTAATAACAAAATGGACCGTCTAATAATTTGGTAGAAAAAAAAGAAAATATTTTTTCTTATCATTGAATAAAATATTACCGATAAGCAAGATAAAGGAGTGAAATAAACATTGTTTCTTATGTAGGTACGTATGAGTCTATGTAATCTTTCCTTACGTATCTTTTATGGCTAACATCCTATCTATGCAAAAGCGAACGCATCCTCACTCTTACTTCTTATTACTTTACCAACGTATTTACTTCATGCAGATAGCTTGGTGTATTTTCCAATTTATTTTAATTACTTTGTTAGGTAAACTAAATATGAACAGCAATCTAATTTCCTTACAATTTTATCCAATCTAACGGCACCGTTGGTTTACTAAAGTGATTTCCTTCGGTTAACTAGGCGGGTATACAATTTGCGTCTATCCACTTACAATCTAAACCTCTGGCATACATTCAATCTAGACCTCTGACGTCGGTTGCGTGACGAGAAAGGAGTACAAGCTTGAAGCATAATAGAAAACCGAACAGGAGCACTAATAGACTTTTTGCGAGAACATACTGAAGGAAATAAGGCGAAGAATCGTGCGGCAAACAATATTAATCGGTACGAAAAATATATTTTTTGTAATATTTTTATAGTCAAAGCGAGAATAAATAATGAACACCTATTTTTTCATCACACTTTTTTAGATGGTCGGAAACATTTATCAAAAAAATCTAATGAGAATTTGCTGAAACTCATCTTAACGCAAAACTTTTCCCAAAGTACAATATAAGAAAAATCACATTTTTTTATTCCCTACCCTGTTCGTTATAAAAAATCCACTACAATTTCTCCAAAATAATCATGTTCAATAGATTGGATATAATGAGATTTACTTCTTAGTTCCAGGAAATACACCAAAGTATAGCTACCTACTTACTGCTTATTTTTAGCAAAACTACAAATATGAGAATGAGATATCTACTAAAATTAAGATAAATAGATATCGTTATAGTAGACTAGCTAGAGACAGCATCACAGATTTACTATTTCCAGGAACTAGTACGAGTGTGTAAGTATTAACTAGATCTAAATATTTATTTTTACTTCTGACGTGAGATTTAGATTATGAGGTCAAACTGATGTTACGAGCTACACATAGAGCGATGAAGTAATTTCTGTTTATATTATTTGTTTATCAAGCAAAATAAAGGAAAATCAGAGGCAGTATCCACTTATTGAAGGAAGAAGAGGAAGGGGAAAATAATGGTTACGTCGTACAAAAAAGTCAAGGAGAAGGCACAGGACTGAGAAAGCTGGCGGATACTTCACCGACAAGGGCAGTGCGCTTCAATAAGTAATAATAATAAATCCACATATTGTTCTGTTGCACTGCATACGATTTACTTTTTTTGATCGAAAGAGTTTACGCTATCTCATAGAAAAACAAGATATCATGGCATGCACACGTCTCCATGTCAAAGTGTGGCTGGCAAAGCTTGTCATATTTTGTATGATAGATTTCAAAACCTAAACGCATTATCTGAAAAACAAAATTTCGATTAGTTAGAAACCAAAACAAACTATGATAAAAGGTCGTAATTTCTCGTCTTTTAAAAATGCCCATGCTAAATAACTTGCGATCGCGAAAAATTGTAAAAGGTACTAACGAATTATGTTCACCTACCTAATGAATGAGTCTCCTGTATGAATAATCTATTTGCATAGTTTTCATGATTCATACCCAGTAGCTGTAGTAGGTGATACCCACCAGATATGTATAGATGGTTGGTATTTCCCGGAGGTATAAATAAAACGGGATCCCTGTCGTTAGTATAATGTTTTTTCCACTAACATGTTTTAGCATAACATGTTTCGCATAATTCTTTTCCCCTTTTATATCTTTGTCATAATCATTTTTTCGCATAATATTTATCTTGGCATAATACAGTTTATTTATGTCTAACAACTTTTTATAGACATTAGGTTAGGTTAGGTTAATAAATTATGCTTAACGTGTTATGCCTACTATTTTTATGCGTAAGTATAATTAGTTCAATGTCCATTGTGCTAGTCTATGTTATGCCTAATATTTTTATGCAAATAGGTAGAGAACCAAATAAAACATACAAAGTTATATGGATTATTTATTTGAATTTTATTATATCTTATTAGCAACTAAACCTTTTACGATGAAACTTTTTAATGATAGTTAAAATATATTCACGATACTGGACTTGGCTCTGTAGATGTGACAAACGCCATTTTGATTATGGCATAAGATTTTTTACTAAGGTTTTTTGTATAGAATTTCATACTTTTTTTTCATATGACAACCGTATCCAAACAAAAAATCCGAAACATATGTGGATAATGATTATTGCACCGTTAATATTTGTTTAATGTTTGCAATAGTTTGCATACTAAATTGATTACATTAAAAAGTCCTGAAAGTATACAAACTAACCCACCTTCTGAGACTGGTGGGCAAAAAAAAATAAAAACAATTTCTTGCAGGCAATTGTAAAAACAAACACAACAGGTATTTTAAACTACACTAGTGCTGACTCATCAACTAGGCCATTATCTAAGCTTTACACCACTGCAGAACATTTTACGACTTAAATGAAGTCATGAACCTGGTTTTATAGACCAGCTCTATGGCAGCTCTATAGCTTACAGAATGTTGATTAGGTCATTCATTATGAAGTAGGTTATTTTTACGAAATGTAATTAGAAGTGGTTTTTTATTTGTTGGTATATAACAGATTTAAGTGGACTTCGGTGCTCTGCTTTAGCAAGCATTTTCTTATCTTGCAATGTTCTCTAAGTTTTTGATTTATATGATGTATGTACCTGCTCATAAAGATAAATAAACATATAGGTGCCTAATTACCTATCCTATAGAATCACTTATATACTGACCTATCCTACCTAAGGCGGATCGCACACTTGATTCACGACAGAGCTCTAAAATATCGAGCGGTCTGTCAGATCCACACTAGAAACGACACTTCCATACTAAAACCGCACTCGACGGACAACACTGCGATAGCGCTGCGTCGACAGTGGTTGAGCGGTTTTAGTATGGGGATTGTCATTTCTAGTATGGGTCTAAGAAACCGCTGCGGTGTTTTAGCGCTCCGTCGTGCGTCAAGTGTGCGATTGGCTTTATCTAACAGTTGATGTTTTACAGCTGTTGATCATGCGATATAAAATGAATAGTAAAATACACACTCAAATACAAAAAGCAACAAACCTGAATTTTCCAACTTTTGTTTACAAAACTCTAAATCCAAATTTTCCTTGCAACCACATCGTAAACACTCTCGTAGCAGCAAAGCCGGTCTAAACCGAAAACTAAATTCATTCCCCTACTCCTAAATTCTGCTACACTTTCGCCCACAATTTTTGTTCCTCTACAGTTTCTTGCCAAACTCTTTTGGCACGTACGCAAGTAATAACGTTTATCGGATACACCGTTTTGTATTCCCGGAACAGGATTTTGCAAATTTCTGAAATAGACCACGTATTCTGAGAAGTGCAAGTAGTAAAAGGGATGCTCGCAGAAAATTCTTTATAGAATTTGTTTTTTCGTGTGGGACACTATCGTCCAACGACCTGATGAACCCTAGTGTCAGAATTTTTCAACCGCCTTTTACAAGTAGTAGGCTTGGGACGTGGTTGTGTAACGACCGCTGTCTAAGTAATCATAGACAGCAACCGGGACCTACCGAAACACGGAACCATCTTACTTACTTACTTAGAAATAAGTTGTGTACTTTTACTGTTTGTATTTGTTCTGTGTGTATCATTGTGTGTAGTAAATAGTATTTTTTTTTATCTAAGTGCCAAAATTAGACATACTTACTCAGTAACTTTCAATATAACACCCATACGAAATGAGTCGAAGCTAGACTAAGTTTGTGTGTATCTTTTTATTGTTTCTGCCACACAATATAAAATAGCACCGCCCCGCGCACCGTTTCCCTTATTTGTACTAACAAACATTTTCATTTGTTTTATTTGAACTCAGATATACTCAAAAGAACTTTATTCGTCCATCCAATTATGGTCCATCCAATTCGCTAGTGGACTGGGTCATTATAAAATATAAAAGTTGTACGCTTAAAAATATTGACCAAAAATACTACGGACTTCATTCGTAATATTCGAAATATATTCAAAGTTTGAAATAATAAACAGAGAAAATATACGAAAGTGCGGGTTGTGGAGCATAATGATGAAATGTTCTGACGCCATCCAAAATAGCAACGTATGATGTTATACGTTCCTATTTTCATACAAAATACCGTTTTAGCTCGTTTTAAGCATTAGCCCATTTGACCTGCCAGTCCACTAGCCTATTAGATACTCTCACCGAATCAAAGATTTCCAAATTCTAGAATATTCCTGCAAGTGTATACCAGTGTTCGGCTTGTCACGTGCTCGCGTAAACTTCTGTACAATGTTCGCTACTCCACCTTAGCTCAGTTTTACTTCTATTTTGTTGTCTTTCAATATTTAAAACTATTCTATTTCTTGTGTATGGCGTTTCCATTTAAGATTTCGCCAGTGTCGTAGTGAAAATAAGTAAAAGTGGCATTAAGCCGAGGCAGAGTCCACAGCACAGAGATCCTAGTCTGACGACTAGGGGCTGTGATGCGCAGAATTACGTAGCAACAGAAACTTGATAGTAAAATTTTCTGCACCACGTGGTGGACAGCTCGTCACTATTACACAATGTGGAATATATGAATTAATTATAATTTTCTATTTAATGATCACTTTAAGAATCATTTGTTGCTTAAAACCCTATCAGATTTGCACCAAACACTCAAATAAACAAGAAAAATCAAATTATAACCAATTCACAACCGCCATTATGGAATGGTAACGAAAAAGTCCATGAATCAACCTATTTAAAACTACTACTCTGACTTTTTTGTTACATTGTAGGTAAGAAAATAATCTTCGTCTAGAGCATTATCTATCTTCAAATATTTTCTTCAAGTAATTATCTTACAAGACGTTTTGTATTAACACACAGACACACACACACACACACACACACACACACACATCACGCCTTTATCCCTTTCGGGGTAGGCAGAGCGTCAACAGCCGTATAAAATACGGTCGCTATCGCCACGTCTGACAAATATTGAGGGCCCTTACAGATGATTCGTGTATAACTATAGTGACAGGTTGTCAGACTGTCGCCTAAAGTTGTAATACACATAAAACCCTCAAGTCCCTTAGTCAGTCCCTTAGGAAAGAAATGCGGTGATGCTATTCTAAGCCGGTATCACACGGCTTTTGTATTAAAAGACAATTCAATTTTGTGTTTTTCAACATGGTTAGTTGAATATTTACTATTTTGACTTCCCAGAAAAACGAAACAAATGTGACAACATTCTACTCTTATATCTAAAAACATGCAAAACACTTACTAAATGCAAGTGACAGTAGATATTCGTGTCAGCATCCATAAATCAACTCTTGCGCATCGAAGGAAGTGCAAAGTTATCAATTTTATGTCACATATGACAGACAAGATAAATTGCAGCATTATATTTTTAATTGGCATACAGCTACTGTATTGAAAATAAACTTCTTAATTGTTTTTTATACAGGACAAAGACTCAAATATTTTGAATGTTTGGGTACAGTCGGCAACGGAGATAGGTTAGTAGGGGTACTCGAAACGAATTGGATTATTATTATTTTCAAGTAAAATATTGATATTCTACAAATATTTTTTTAAACAAAATGACGAACTTTACGAGAATAGATTTTATGGTTACATTCTAATTTGGAACAATAATATTTCCATTCGTTTGGAGTACCCTGTACATCTTATTCCTTTGCTGACTGTACATCATTATTACAATAATACTAAGTATAAGAAGAATGTTACATGGGCTGGGCATAGGTAATTATTGCTGTGATATAAATAAACAAATTGAATACAAATGTTTTAACAATGTTTATTTCAATGAAGCAAAAACCTATAAAGCTTCTGACCAACAACTAATAGCGATTGGCGAAAACGCCGAAACAAAGTTAGCTGCTAGCAGGATAGCAGAGAGAGAATAAATTAGGAAGCAAATAAAATTAGCATCTAGAGCCAGCGGAGGTAGCTCACTGGGAAACAATCAAGGTGGAATGGACAAATTGAAATGCATTAAGGCACGGTTCACAATGGCAACACACCGAAAATGAGAAAATTAGAAAAATATATGAAATCTTGCGAACAACTCTTACTTACACATACAGGCATCTTTATCCCTGGCGGGGTAGGCAACGCGTTAACGGCCGTATGAAGCAGTCACGATCACCGTGGCGTGGTGATAAATATCTATTTGACATTTTTTAAATAGTTTCAGTAATAATTTTGTATCAATAAAGTGACAGGTTGTAAGCCTGTCTACATACAGACTCGAAATGGGTAGATATTATTTTAAGCCGACAATGTAGACGGACAACCACACGCCAAACAATTTATTTATTTTATATTTTAACAACCTATATACCTTTATTTATACCTTTATTTTTAAATTTTTACTCTTTTGATTTATCCTACAAAATAATAGTATAGTGCCTAATAAAACGCCATTGAATTTCGATCAATTAGGAGATAAATCAAATTCAGTCACGCTTTTTGATTGTGTGTTAATTTGTTGTTTCTAAGAACTTGTTGATTATAATCTGCATAAGCTATTGATCTAAATTTTATTGTGCGGCGCTGTAAGGCTACATGGACCAACTAGGTGTGAAGTGGATAAACTAGATTCTTAGGCCAATACTACACCTAACGCAAGACGCTGCGCATTTTCAGCGCATCCGTAACGTAAGCGTCGGTCACATCTGAAAATTCCCCATATTCAAAATTGACCAACGGATGAGATTGCGCTGTTGGACAGGCGCTTTGGATCTGCGTCAACGTCGATTTTTAGTGTAAGAAAGAAATTTCCGATAGACACATGCGTTTTAGACGCGGTAAAATAGCGTTCCATTGTGCGTGAAGAGTAAGAATCACCCAAGGACTCGACTACGGCGGTGACAAGAAAATTACAGATTTGCAAGCACTCATTTTTAAATCACAAAGTGGTTAAATAGATATCTACGTATACATTATGCTGATTATCTGATAAACTTGTTGTTACATCCTGTTATACAGGCTAACTGTACATAGCATTACCAACATTATGTTCTAACTAGCAAGATAATCCATTTATTTTCAATATACTTTTATGATTTGACTTGACAAGATGTTTTTTCTTTTCAAAACCTAACCTAACACAAAACTAAACTATACTTTTAACTAAACTCTCAATATCTATAAACTAATACTTGAAGTCCCACGTGAAATGAAAAAGAGAGAACTGATACAACGCTGTAGTGTCATAAGTATACGGCTAATGAACTATATTAAAAGTTAAAAATTTCAAACGCTTTTGGCATTATTTTATGGTGTTTGCCCGCACTCCTTTTTCAAAGTCCCTTTATAAAACCCAAAGAGCTGGCTAGACACGTATGCCGATCTGAGCACATCGTTTCATAACTGGGCTTTTAATAAAATACAAAAAAGGTACGCTTAAAACTAATGAGCAAATATAGTTTTGTGAAATATTCAGAATTTGAATTAATTAACAGAAAATAATATGAAAGTAAGAGTTTTCACGCCGTCCCAACTAAAAACACATGACGTCATCTTTTTGTATTTACATACAATATGTCGTTTTAAAGAGTAGCTCATATTTTGACCTGCCAGTGATCATGCCCATTGCTTTTTCTAAATTTGCCGATCTCATCTTGTTTATTATATTACACGAGTCCCGGTAAAAGATAAATACTACCGGTTTGTAAAGATGCCACTTATGAGACCACACAAGGTGGCCAGTTCATCAACGCCGTCCCAACGTGTGATTAAGTTTCACGCCACATCGTTCAATTTGGCAAAATGGCAATTTTTTACATAAACGTCAATGCTTAACTTACAAAAATAAATTATTTTTATAAAAAAATACCTAGTTAAAGTTATGATAATACTTTTTATGCATTTTTATCAACAATATTTTAAAGTTTATTGCATTTGACTTAAGTACCAGCCTGAACTTAAATTTGTGCCTTATTTTATTTTATAAAAAAACGTATTATCGTCATAGCTTTTTACGGGCTTACTTTCATTAAGTAAACAGAAAATAAATTAAAACTATTGAACATGTTCAAGATATATTCAAATTTGGGCAGAATGTAATGTTGTGCACCAGCCCGTAAGCCTGAAGTCGGAACTCATTGTTGCCACAAACTGGTTTTAAATTTTCCCTAACTTCTAGTGAATTTTCTATAAATTAGGCACTTTTAAAGATTTTCCTTTGTTACTATAATATTTTATACGAAATTAAGTAGGTAAAACAGATAGAAACTTACTAAATATAAATATTTAAGTATTGAATTTTTTATACATTCATTCTTGGAAACGTCGTCAGTGCTTATTTAAATTAAATAATACATGGCACCTACATTCGATTGCCGCATTGACAAGTTTGTCGGCGATATTTAATCGAACGAGAATTTTAATGTGATCATGGGACCTAAAAAAAGTGACACAAAAAATTTCGTAAAATTTTTGTTCCCTAATCGCGAAAAAATATCTCTACAAAGTCGGGGAAAATATCCTTAAGTGGGAACACTGTCTGAAACTCATTTGGTGTCCATTTGCAAAATAGTTGCCTGAATTAGATATATTTTGTTGCCGTAGTTCGGTATCAGACAGTAATTGAAGTTTATCAACGTAGCTTTAGGTTATTCTAGGTTCAAAATAATTACAAATCTTTTAATTTTTTAATAATTTTGATCGTACTTGACTACAACAAGATTTACCGTAAAAAATACAATCAATATCATCCATATGCGTGAACATATTTTATCATGTCATCGAAATATACCTATGTTAAACATATTTTATCGCACTCTTCATAAGAAATGCGTGGGCAACAGAAGTTCTCCGTACATGTAGATTATTTTGTACCTTCGGGAATTGCACTGTGACAGGTTGACAACAATAGCGACTTACTGTGGATTGTGATGAGTGAAGGAATCTCGGATTCTATTGAAGGGTATTTTTGTACGTAATTTAACTTTTTGTTCAAGAGACTACCACACCATACCATAAAAATGTTTTGAAACTTATTTTGTAAGATTTATCATAATAGGTCCTGCAGTGCCTGCAATATAAATTTATTTATTATAATTTTATATCACTGATCGAAAACAGAAAAATGTACTGCTAAATGGTTAGTCTAATGATCAGATTATGTTGTCTCTGAAAATAGTTCAAAGAAAAAATATATGATTACGAATTGATTACGTTCGAAGATAGAAATTGAGATCGGATGGATCGACTGATTTTGCATAACGTGCATGAAAATAACGGTATTCGGGGACCACGTATTAATTTCACTGCTAGGCTTAAACAAGCAAAGAAACTATTTTTTTTAAACAAGAGGCTATGTTTTAAAAAGAGAAAAAACTTTCTACTTCCGTATAAGTCCCGATTCGCTGACTATTTTTTTACCATCATAGCCTCCGCAGTAAAAGTTGTGCAGTTCTAGGTTTTTTTTACGCCTGTGAAGTTTTCGGTACACCACTAGGTATATCCGATATAATAAGGCCTCCAAATATTATGACAAAACCAATATTCATTACATTATGTTTTGTAAAGTCAAACGTGGGAAAGAATAATAGGTTTATGTCTGTTGGCAAAATATCAAACTAAATGAAAATCTCTCGTCTTCCGAGATAATTCCAAGATCAAGGCTAAAGCAAATGGAATTGTCACATCACCGTGACAAAAATTATTTGCTGGAAAAGTTTCTATACCGCGGTTTTTTCTGACTTTAAGAAAAAAAAGACCGAGACAAAAGGTGATTTTAAGCCGGGTTTAAAAGTCGGATATATAATTGGCATGGTCTATTAATTTCACCACCAAAAACACCACCTTAGCTTTATAAAGAAAATCGGCATAAGAACCACGTTTTTAATGGGATATTAAGTTTATTCCACTATTTTTCTAATTTTCTATAATATTATTCTAGAATATGTTTTGTTATGAAGGCAAAAGAAATCTATCTACAGCTTTTTTTCAATTTCAACTCAACTTTCTAATTCTAACTCTCTATAATATGTTTTTTGAAATAAAGCTTAGTGAGAGACGGACGGACAGACAAACAGCAAAGTAGGTATCAATAATGGGGTCCCGTTACTTCGGGTACGGAACCCGAAAAAATATGAATCTTGACAATTAATCAATCAATGAAACGATAATAAATCTTTGAAAGCTGCTATCGATACTACTTGTATTTACCTATATTTATTGTTGCACCTGCTGCAACTCATTTTCCCGTGGGAATAAGTTATTATTGCGACAAGTATTATACTACATGTAAACTTTTACCTTGAATACATACATACATCACGCCTTTATTATCCCTTGCGGGATAGGCAGAGCGTTAAATGCCGTAAGAATACGGTCACTATCGCCACGTCTGTCATTTTTGAGGATTGTTTTCCAAGGTTGTTTCAGAAAACATGTGTATCACTATAGTGACAGGTTGTCAGCCTGTCGCCTGCATACCTTGAATCCCTTTAAAAAATCATCAAATTCCGTTGGATACTATTAGAGACTTATTTTATTTACTAGCATAAATACAGACCTAGGCACAGACGTGGAAAGCGACTTTATTTTATAAAATGAAGTGATACCAAACGTAATTCCGAAGTTACAGACGAAATACGTGCATTCCATCTCACGCCATACTTGCATTCAACTGTCAAATGTCATGTCTTGTGACAATTACATTCTAGAAACTTTGTTTCCAATCTGAAACTCTGCAGCAGTGCCGCTCCAAATCAGAATAACAAATTAGCAATAGGGCAATACGATATGATTGGTAAAGAATTATTTATTACGCATTTTTTTAAATTTTGTCACTAACCGCCGTAAACTAGTTACCCGTCCATTGCTGGATAATTTACATCTTCCAAACTAACAACATTACTTTGGGCTGACTGGATCCAACCGCTAGGCTAAGCACAATGTTTACAAGGTAATCTAATCTGGTACTAATTATGCTTATATCATGGGTTCTACTACTTTTGTCAATTCACGCACACCCTCACCATTTTATTAGGTATTATTTGTGTGTAGATTATATAGTAAGCCTCAAGTGTCCCTCTGTGTTGCAAAGGCTAATCTTTCCGTCTTCCATTTTTTGCCACAGTTGCCTACCCTTGTAAAACAAGTAATAGAAATGTTAATACGTGTGAATAGTCGATGCAGACTTCCTTGCACAAAATCGAATTACGACTTATAAATCTACAACTTCGTCCCCCAGGTATTTTTTTTGCATGCTTGCGCCATTTTTGAACCAACAGTATTAATTGTAAAATTCACGGCGTTTTGTAAAAAAATATGTCAATGTCGGAGTTCAGGGTGATCTCAAAATCTCACATGTCACGGTCAGAGAGGCAACCCCTATTCAGCTTTGAGCTTTCTCTATTCATGGTAAAATAGCAGCGCAGAATTAAATAGCATCTACTCTTGGTAAAACTGGGTACAATTTAAATTTTTTGTGTGAAAATGTCCAACGGAAATGCGTTTCAATTCAATATTGTTATATTTGCACAAAATGTAGACAGCGTGCGGAACGGCACTTATAATGATGACCTTTGTTTTATCAAACTTGTCAAACAAAATTAATGTAAATGTGACTTATGTGATTTATTTCATCGTTGTGTATTGTAAGTTTGCATTGTGGTATTTTTCTCGTATTTAGTGTCACACATTGAAGTACATGCAAATATCAAGCGCATAGCAGAGTTTTTACAGGGGCGCAGCTACAATGTCCTTGATGTTCAAATCTTTTTTATTTCGAAAATATTTCAATTACCTACAAATTATTTATTTGGCACGCCTTTTTATTATAACCAACGACAATTTATGTTATCAACATTAATTGAACAAGATTGTTTGTTTTTTTAATTGCCATTAAAATTAATTGATTGGTTTATAGCTCTAATTAGTGAACTTTTAATCAATGACAACATAGTAAGCTGTGACTCAATTTTTTATCACCGGATGACTTCATACTCCTATAAGTGAGTAGTTTCGCAATGAATTAATGTAACTAGTTATAAATAATTGTAACAACTAGTGCCCTATCGCACGAATAACATTTACTTCTTACTTTAACATCATTTTCGTTTGTAGACACTGACTCCAAGAAACCTAACTAGTATTACTTTATGAACGTTGATGTCAATTCTAAGAAAATCAAATACACTATTCTACTTGAATTGCCAATCGTAAAAATGAGATCAATATTATATACTGCTTTCATAAACAAGCTCATTGAGAGATAACAAACCAACTCTAGTAAGTACACCTTTGAAATCCTTTTCGAATATCGAATACAACAACAATTTCAATCGTATTTCGATTTTATCCCATCTTCTTTGAACTAGATACTCCTGTTTCCTTTGATAACGTTTCCCCAATGCTATGCGATGTTCTGAGTAAAGTTTTATTGCTTATGCAAATTCTGTTAGAGGCAGACTATTGCTATTTCTGGAAACTATCAAACTATGGTAAATGTTATTTGTTGTTCTGGCTTGCGAAGCCTTGAGTCGGTATGTTGGTTGACTCGACTTCGCAGATAAGCCAAAATTTTGCTGACAGATATTGGTAGATAAATAGGCTAAGATTTTTTATGGAGTCGCAAGTAACATTTTATGGTTTTCGTTCGTAACAAAATCAGGCTTGATCCACTTGCAAAGTTTTGTATAATTATGTTTATGGTCGTATTGTTTCGTGCATAAGGGAATAACATTCTTTGTCTGATGATTAAACCATCATCTTTTTAAATACTAAGTTTGCAAGATATCCACTAGATAGTGCCTTTTTATAAGGTCATAACTCAAAAAAATTTATGTCATGATATCTGTGATCTCTGTTACATATACTCGTATACTCTGTTGGTGTAATAATACAAACTCTATCGACGTAAGTTGAATGTAAATTATCTTTAAATAGTTGTTTTAGCTATTGTGTTTGTGATGTGACTAGGAATTACTCTATTTCATTCAAAATAACATGGTAATGAAGGAATATTATTATGAAGTAAAATAAGAAACATCTACTATAATATAAGATTTAAATGAAACGCTATAGTTTGAGATTATCAGTGTGTAGACCCATGAAAAATGTGGTAAACCACATGATCAGCAGAACCTGGATAAATTTGCTTTAAAATGCTAATACTTTTGATAAAATAAATTGCCATTTGTTGTTCTGTGAAACGTGCGGTTGTTATTTTTAATATCATTTCAAGTCCGAAATAATGTATTTTCTGAAGAGACGTTATAAAATAGCTTTTATAAAAACTTCAGTAAAAACATGCTGTATGGGAACCATAATAAAACTATGGGTTGGTCTCTAAAAACACCTAATTAGTTTTTAGACAGAAAAGCCAATAAATAGCCATATGTCGCAAACGGAGACTAGTTTTTGTAGCGAAATGTGCGAAATGGCGAATTACAATATGAGTAGTCCTCCATTAAATCCTCCATTAAAATGACTCCATACTTTCTCTTTCATAAATAAGGAGCGTAATGGTTTAGAAACTCGAATGACCCTTTACTGATCTCATTATCAGATAAATCTAATGCATGGGATTTTTCAACTAAAAAGTCTTAATAATAATATCGGACGTACCTTTGAATATGAATTAAACTTTGGTTTATGATTTTCTTGGTGGATAGATCTTCAATTACTTTAAGAATAAATAAATGAAAAAATGAACCAACAAACGATACAGGATGTAAAAAAAACCGCAAATACATAAATTTTAACCGGTCCATGGAACTGAAACTATTTCAAGGAACGGAACATAGATTAAAAATTTTAGTTGGATCATCCATTCGAGTATTTTTTAACATAATATTTTGATCTGTGTTCCTTGCGATGTTCTTTATTCAGTTTTCCTGCCTGCAAAGTTTTCGGTACACCGTCTCTTGCACCCGGTTTTATCATTGATGAACAGAAATATAAAAGCCAGTAGGAGGCATGAGGAAGGAAAATTATCACCTTCTTTATTGATGTTAGCAATTTTCGAATAATGCACTACTACCGTTTGTTTAAAATAGTCGTACAAAGCGATCTTTGTTAATCTTATTCCTAGGTAGTTTTAGCACTTTACAACAAACAGGTCTTGCTGCTATCGTATGTTGATGAGTCACAAAGTAAAAATGTGTGGATTTCTTGAAAACCATGTGGTGATTTTAATTCAGTTGTCAATGGGCGGAATATAGGAGAAAACAAAACTGTGCATTATTGCATTCCGAAATTTTCATTTCATTAGTTGTTTTATTCATTACCATTATTAGGTGATTTTAAAGGGTAGTCGGAGTAAAGGAGTTTCGGAGTTTTTTGATTGATTAAGTAATATCGATGAGTTTCAGCCTCCCGAGCAGGCCGGGTTTCGAAGGGGTTATAGCACCATAGACCACATTCACACGGTACGGCAGATTGTACAGAAGTCTCAAGAGTACAATCGGCCCCTGTGCTTAGCGTTTGTGGACTATGAGAAAGCTTTCGACTCCATCGAAACCTGGTCTGTTCTGGAGTCTTTGCAGCGTTGCCAAGTCGACTGGCGATACATCGAAGTGATGAGATGTCTGTATGAAGCCGCCACAATGACCGTACAAGTACAGGACCAGCGGACTAAGCCTATCCATCTCCATCGAGGAGTGAGACAGGGGGACGTCATATCCCCGAAACTGTTTACTAACGCTCTGGAGGATATGTTTAAGACGCTGGACTGGAAAGGTCGTGGTATTAATATAAACGGCAAGTACATCTCTCACTTACGATTTGCAGACGACATCGTCATTATGGCAGAAACGCTGCAAGACCTACAACGAATGGTGGATGACCTAGCTGATTCTTCTCGCCGCATCGGTCTCCGGATGAATTTGGATAAAACCAAAGTCATGTTCAACGAACACGTTGATCCGGAACCGATTGCCGTAAATGGAATCCAACTCGAAGTTGTTCAACAGTATGTCTACCTAGGGCAAACGCTCCAACTAGGTAGAAACAACCTTGAGAAGGAAGTCCAGAGAAGAATACAGCTGGGTTGGGCAGCATTCGGAAAACTCCGTCGAGTCTTTTCGTCGCCAATACCGCAATGCCTTAAGACGAAAGTCTTCAACCAGTGCGTCCTACCTGTCATGACATACGAAGCCGAAACGTGGACACTCACGGTACGACTGGTCCACCAACTGAAAGTCGCTCAGCGAGCTATGGAGAGAGCTATGCTCGGGGTTTCTCTAAGGGATCGTATCCGAAACGAAGTAATTCGACAGAGAACTAGAGTGACCGACATAGCTCAACGTATTAGCAAGCTGAAGTGGCAGTGGGCTGGTCATATCTGCCGAAGGACCGATAACCGCTGGGGTAAGCTGGTCCTTGAGTGGAGACCGCGTATCGGCAAACGTAGCGCAGGACGCCCTGTGGCAAGGTGGAGCGACGACATACGCAAAGCTGCGGGCAGTGACTGGAGGAGTAAAGCCGAAGACCGGGTTCAGTGGCGTGCTTTAGGAGAGGCCTATGTCCAGCAGTGGACTACAATAGGCTGTTAATGATGAAGTAATATCAAAGTAGCCTTGTCGAAGTTCAGTTTTCGGGTCTCTAATTCCGTTTCCATTCTCATTTCATCAAATTCCATTGCCCCAATTTCAAAGCACCTAATCATATTAAAAAATAAAAACTAAAACACGAAACGCTGGCATTCCGTGCTCGTAGTGTTCCCTGGAATCGTATTCATCATTATGAATTTAAAGACCACGTGGAACACGGGAGCTCACTTGAATTTCAAACGAAGCGTTTCGTATTATACCAAATGCGAATACGAATGTAGAGGTCCGAATAGAACTTATTTATGCGGAGACCGAGTGTGCGGGTTCAATGAAAATCAAACTTTATGCACTGCACTGGGCAGGTGTATGACAACAGCGAAATAGTCTAGCAAGTGGGGCCACGTGTAGAAGTGGTAGGTACGATTACCTAAGCACTTTGAGTTATTTGAGGTGGTGGTGTTGTTGGTGCTATCAGCACTTTGATTTATTTTAGATACAGGCAGTTCCCGCATATGACACAAACTTGCGTTCACGTATGTGTCTGT
This sequence comes from Keiferia lycopersicella, assembly GCA_029255805.1. Taxonomy (NCBI): domain Eukaryota; kingdom Metazoa; phylum Arthropoda; class Insecta; order Lepidoptera; family Gelechiidae; genus Keiferia; species Keiferia lycopersicella. Next base: position 4,744,528 of record JARACZ010000010.1, read on the forward strand.
TAAAAACGCAAGTTATTGCGTTTTTGCGATTACGTCGGTTTTTAGGATGGAGAGTAAGAAGTTTCCTTGCATATTACCGGTGACAGACGCAAGCATTACGTATGCGGTAAAATGAGTAGCGTCGTCCATACAATCTGAGTACCGTCATAGGTATTCTTTATAACTTTATTCTATCTACGATTGTAATTTTTCCACTGATATTTATTCTATCATGTGCAACACCATGCAAAGAAATAACCTGATGGACCCTGGTGTCAGAGTTTAGAGTGAACAGAAAATTAGATCTAATTATGGACTGTTACAAAAGTTTTTTTTTCACATTAAGCTACCTAACATTATAAACTTGGAACATTTCATAAAAGTGCAAGCCTTCGACTTCAATTATAAATAACAAGAGAAGAGACAGATGTTCCAACATCGTGAACAAACATAAAACTGTTCGAAATTGCTTGTAACAAATGGAAAATACTAACAGAAAATATAACTTGTAGAGAAGCGTCGGAAGAAAATTGGTTTCCCTAGAGAAATACAATGTTCCTGGGTATTTACGCGATATGTGTCTTTTGTGAATATAATGTTGTGTACCTATGGACTTTATAATGTCCACTATGTAAGTGATCGTAGAAACTGAGAATATTTCAAGATTCTAAGACTTAAAAGTTTAATTTCGAAGTAGATACACAATAAATACATTTTTAAAAGTAAGGTACAATAAATAAATGGATTAGTCATTGTAAAAAAGAATACATTATACAGTTTCTAGTTAATATAAAGTTGAATTCAAGTGATGGCCATTAATAAATTACGAAATTATGAAGCCTAAAAACCAATTTACTTAGGCAACTATTTTTCAAAACTAAATCACAAAATCACTTAAAATTTCAAGAGGTGAAATCCTTTGAATTTTTATAAGGAAGAAATAAACGGGCAGCATAACACATTTTGTGAGGATGTTCAAATTTGTTAATTTGCATCGACTCATTCATGAAAAGTTAATTAGATCCGTTCATATTAATGTTCAGCTTATTTTCTTATACCTCTTCATATTGGCCTAGCAGCTAAAACTTATAAATTAGTCTCTACAATGTTACACCACATAATGTGTGATATACGCCATCACGCTTGTATTACAAAAGTTAGTGTCTGGCCATACCAGCGCCAAATAAGCGACGGAGTAATTTGTGCAAGACATTTTTAAGCTTCTTCTTTTTATTGCTATCAATGTTTTTAGGTGACAATCTTTACCTAGGTATTCTACTTTACTTGCTCTTGCAAACCAAGTTCCAGGATTTCAGGACCACAGTTGCTTGGTGAAACAATAATGCAGACCTGATTTATCGGCCCTGTTTCTTTCAAAATGTTGTATCGCAATTTTTTTGAATATGGGATGTGTTATGAGAGTTTACGAAACTTTCTTGTTAGGTACTTACTTAATAGTTAATACAGGGTTTGGCCCTCTACGTTTCGGCTGGTTAAGACAGCTTTCTTCCAGAGGTCAACAGATCATAGCTGCATATGCTGCATGTGATTGCCTAACATGGGAAGTGTTTTAAAATATATTTAGTATTGCATTCACATGCGGATGAATTCTACTAAAGGAAACGAAATATATTTCACTATAGGTAGCTCAAAGTTTGAACAAAGCATGTTCCGCTCCGAAATTGTATTGTGAATACTCTCCTGTTCTTTTATGATATTGCGTGCAGCGATATACAGGGGTGAAAAAAAATTGCTGCAAATATTTTAAAGGCTGGACCATCTCATAAAACTGAATAACTTTCCCCAAGGAACATGGGTCGAAATATGAAAAAGATAAGGACCTCCCATGTATTTCTGCCATACCAGGAATCTGCCCTACAAGGTATCTCCCATAACCGGAACGAGTGAAAAAAATACTAACCGACCAAGTCAATTTATATAGGACCAAAAATTTTTTCGTTTTTAGACCAATATTTCTTGGAGAAGTTTATTCAGCTTTTCCATTTAAAATATTTGCAGATAGTATTTTTACACCTTACATATACCTATAAGGAAATGTAAGTTCCGCGATGAAAAGTCCACAGATATGGCTCGACACAGGGCTTTACAGAACTTGGTGCGATCAATAAAACACAACTGTTATCAACTAGACAACGCAATTAATTAGACATGCAATATCGCGAACGGAAACTCCTAACTGTGCTACTAACAAATGGTTCGCAGGGTGTATAGGGAAGTCGTTTTTAGTGATGTGGTAATCGCAAAGGTACTATTATACTACGTTTCGAGACTGTGGTAATATAGAGGCCCGTTCAGCTGTTTAACAGGTATAGCTATTCTCTGATTTCCTGTGAGAATAAGACGTCCATAGCGGTAACAGAAATGTGGCATTTGCACAATTTTAACTCTCTAACTATAATGATTTAAGATATACATATATAACAATAGACGGGGGATAGACGGATGGACAAACAGCAAACTCAGCCTTTTTCACACTTAACGCGCAACGCAAAGCTAAAATAATGCATCATGCAATGCAATCCCTGTACCAAAAGCGCACAACCGCTGTCGACGCAGCTGCGTTATTTTGACGTATCGGCCGACGATGGCATTTCAGGGTCTAACAGCCCGCTGCGTTATTTTAGCGTTGCGTTAGGCGTTAATTGTGAAAAAAGCCTTAGTAATAGGGTATTGTTTTAGCCCTAGAAATGATGGCGACTCAACATCTTGATTGAACCTGGCTCTTGCAACAATGTTTTCCAGTAGATAATACGTATTATGTTCGTCAGGCCGTAGGACGCCTCCCATACTAAAAAACACTACTTCTTTTAGTATGGGTAAATAAACTTCGTTTTTTAGAAATTTCGAGAAAATCCCTGAAATAAGCTGCCTCATAGTATACCGATATTGCCCGCACTAGCGTGAACTTTGTCAAGAGTCATATTAGTAGTGGCAGTGGCATGGGACGGCTTGTTTATGCACCTGGTGGATAACGGACCTGTTCACTTCCACGTGTTATGGCCACCTCAGAACATAAAAGGTTATGGAGGAACCTCTATGGACAGTGAAAGTGCGAGAACACTACGAGAACGGAAATCAGTCGAGCACGGAGAGCAGTCTTATCCGCATTTTCAACTATCAAATTATTCTTCTCTAGGTCTGCTGTAAAAAATTCTTATTAGAGACAAGCAATGCCTGTTGTGTCTGTATATTTTTTGTTTGTCTCTTTAATGTTCTGTGTACAAAAAATTGTAAACAAATAAAGACCACAAAACAATGAGATCCTGATCTTAAAAATGTTTGACCAAAATAGTGCTTCATATTTATCATTATTTTGTGGGCAACGATAAAGTCGCGTAATGGCGCAATCTTTTAATTTGTCTGTGCTAGAAAAGTTTCTTAAAAATATTTAACAAGCTTCTAACGCGTACATCTTGCATGCGATGAGTTTTTTCTGACATCACTCTATTTGTTATTAGAAAATTACCCAACAAAGCACCTCCTTGCTCAAAGGTACATTATGATACGAGGTTCACAGAGTTATGTGCAATCTAAATAATTAGCTTCGTCGGTTTGCGGTTGAACGACGTGAAAAGTTAGTAAAAATTTTCTATTCTAATCTACAAAATAATGTGAAGTCTTGGTTCCTATTATGTAATATATGATTGTCCGAGCATTGCTCTGCTTAATTGTTCATTAAAGTGTTATTTTTAAAACGGAAACCTAGTTTGATTGATTTATTACGATTTTATTTCAATCTTTGCAGCCGTTTCAGATCAGAAATTCAGATTTTTGCTCGTTTGAATATGTAAGATAGAATAGAAACGCTCATATTTTATTATAACGTAAACTATTATTCAAAGCCCAAAGCAGAGTGGGGTGAAAAGAGAAGAGAGAGGCCTTTGCCCAACAGTAGGACGATGCAGGCTAATTAAAATAATAAAAGATAAGAACTATTAATACTAATAGACCAAGACAAGCAGGTTACTGATTATGATTTTCAAGAACAGGTCTTTCCCAATACCTTCACAGTTCTGAGTCAAACAAAGACTTAAGAACCGTCTCACTGTTATCCTTTCTTCAAAGGATAGTCTAGTTTAAAATTTACGAGTCTGTTTAGTATTTACCTCTTTAACGAACTTAGTCCAGTGTTGATCTTAATCTACTAATTACACTATAGGACGTGCCGGCTAAGTTTAGTCCTAGCCTTTATTCCCCGCAAACACTAAACACGTGTAAGTTTCCTGGCCCTCCGTAAGAGTTTCTAGAACTTACTAGAACTTTCTAGAAACTCCTAGAAGTTGCTCTAAGCACGTGTGTATGTGGTCAGCATCTTGAATTTGGTTGTGACTCGGACATTAGAAGTGAGGTTTTTGTGGTCATGGTAGAGCTACAGAAGAGACATATTAAAAAAAAGTTTATTTGAAATTTACATGACGTCATGACAATGTTTACCTGGCCCCCAAATTACATATGTAGGTTACTCTATGGGAAGCTATTCTTTCATCCAGGATGTAAGTTAAACCACTATTTACCCTAATAATTAGTAAATACCTAAAAAAATACCTTCTACTGCGTCATTTTAGTCAGCATGTACGCTTTTCAGGGTTTGTTACTTATAACTAATGAAAACTTTTACAATTTGAGACATTTCCGAAATCATGAGAAAAGTCATGACCTCTTCCGTAAGTGTCGGTTGATTAGGTATTTATTTAACTTCAGAACAGCTGATTTTTTTCTTGAATGCAGATATAAAACCATGCAAAATTCATTCTGCGAGTATCTAACACGTACTTACCTAAATTTTCTTTAGCGAGCGAGTATTTTTCATTTTGTCAGCTATCTTTCTCCTTATAAAAGTTTATAAAAGTTTTTCAGTCTACTCATTATCCTACAATCTAGGTTAAGAACTAGACAAAGCAAAGAACCATTTACCTGTTCACAGTAAGTTCATAGTCTTCAGTAGTAATTAACAACAAAACACAAAGTTCTAGCGCCTAAGTAGAAGTTGGTTAAATCTAGAAGTGCAGTTAGTCGGCCTCAGAGTGCGGGATTCAGTGTCTTGTTAGAAAAGAAAATACTATTACAAGCTACAAGTAAGACTTACCTGTGGTAAAAAAAGTAAAGTCCTAAATATTCCAAACGATGTAGTGCAGTGGTAGTGCGACTGCCTGCGGCGCAAAGGTACCAGTTTCGATTCTCAGTGAAACAACAATTTTAGTTAAAAGAATGCATGGCATAGACTTACATACATACATACATACATATATCACGTCTTTATCCCTTTCGGGGTAGGCAGAGCGTTAACAGCCGTAAGAATACGGTCGCTATCGCCACGTCTGACATTTTTGAGAATTGTTTTCCAAGGATGTTTCAGAAAACATGTGTATCACTATAGTGACAGGTTGTCAGCCTGTCGCCTAAATATTGTAATACACCAATTGCCCGAGTACCTTAGTCGCCTCTTACGACACCCACGGGAAGGATGTGGGGTGATACTATTGTAAGCCGGCATCACATGGCATAGACTTAGCGGCCAGTATCGGAAAAATCGTACTCAGGAAGTAAATGTGAACCTGTAGCCAAAATCAACAACAATTTTGAATCAAATTATGGAAACCTCGACGTCGGCAGTATCAAGCAATTTATTTTCGTTCCAGTAACAAAAATGACGTTAACGCCGTGTAGACATTATAAATTCGACGATTTCTAGCTTTTGCAACCCATAAAAGTATATTCATGGGGTGTTAAGCAATATAAATCTAGTTTATCGTCAACCAGATTCTGTTCACGGTTTTGCGTGCGTGCTTAGATGTAAAAATATTTCTCATAAACAAAATGTAGAATTCTAATCATTACATCTAAAGTAATGAACAGAATAAGGTAAAATTATGGAAATAAATTTTATAACACTATGCATATCACCTTACGCCTTGCGGGGTAGAAAACCGTTGCTGGCCGTAAACGTGCGTTTTTAACGCCACGTCTGACTAATTATTTGAAAACTGTCTTAGAAAATCATGTAGCAATAGTTGCAAAATTGTAATAAACACATGAAACCCTCGAGTCGCTAAGTTAGGTACCTCTTGCGATACCAATGGGAAAGATATTGAGTGATGCTATTCAAGCCGCAATTTTTCAATTTTAAACAAGCATTAAACAACACGCTAAGCACCATAAACTTACCGAATGCAACCATAGTGTACGTAGTTACTATAGAAATATGCACGGGTTACTACAAATAAGTTGGTGATATTAGCATCACAATGACTTCATTATTCTTCAACAGTTTGTAAAATAACCTCAAAGCCTGTTATTACCACTCTATAGGGTCTAATACGGCCACAGGCGTAAATGCCTGCATTTATGAGTTCTTCTAGCGTGTCAACGGGCTACAAAATTATAGTTGTACTGTACTAGCTGACAACCCGCGGTTTTGCACGCGCATTTTTTGTGTATGGAACATACAGTGAACAACGACATTTAAAGAACCTAAATTGATAAATATAACTAAAAAAAATCAACTACTGAAGATAACTTAGGTAGTCAAAAAATGTTAAACAGATCGCATTCGAAGACACAACCCTCATATTAACTTTTTACCCCGGTTTACACCTTTAGGGATAATAATGTTGAATTTGCTGAATGAAACACGTGTTTAAGTAACTATTTTATCTCCTTAATCTATCTCAAAGAAATACCTAGAAGAAAAAGAAGAGGACCTCTTTACGAGTAAAAATCAAAAACCTCAGAAATACGTGTTTAATTATTTTAGTTCTTTGGTCTAATCCCAACAACTTTTATCACTTGAAAGATCACACACGTTCAAATTTGGTGGTTTTTAGGTGTTAAATATCAAAAGCCCCCGAAACACGTGTTTAAAAATTTTAATTTTTAATTTGATTCCAAAATCTAAAACAGAATGCTTTAAAGATCACAAGTTTTCATACAAACGTTTAGCCCACCCTTTACCCCATAAGGGGTTAAAAATTAAAAACTTCTGGAACGTGAGTTTCATTTTTGTCTAATTCCAAAATTTTAAACAGATCGCCTTAAAGATAACAAAGTTTCTTTTTGTAATGTTTAACCCTCCTTTTACCCTTTTAGGGGTTAAAAATCAAAAAACCCCTAAAACACATGTTTGATTATTTTGGTTCTTTAATCTAATTGTTAAGTTTAAAACAGATCACTTATATGATCACGAACTTTTATAAAAACGTTCTCAACACAACCATATCTAGAAACTAGCAGCTGAAAGATTTTACATATGAGTTTGGTATGTAAATGTATAGCAGACGTATGAGGCTTATTTGAGCCGTAAATTTTACTGATGCTTGTCTGTGTGTTTAGTTGGTTTTGCAAGATATATGTTTATTAGTTCCGGAGGAAAATTACTTTTGGCACGTTGTTATTAATTTGGCGATTCTCATGCTTGTTTACCGTTGGAAATATACTGAATTAGTGAGGGTAGTTATTATCGTCTACTGCAGTGTAACTTTAGTCAAAACATAGGGAGGTTTTGAAATAAAATCTTCCTAAATCTTCGTAAATTTAATAGGAAAACCACTAAAGGAGAATGCTTCACTACATAGTATAAAGCAAAGTCGCTTTTTGCGTCTGTCTATATGTATGTTTGCTTAAATCGTTAAAACTACACAACTGATTTTTTATAGATTGAGTGATTTAAGAGCAAGGTTTTTATGTATTTATACTTACCGGTAAAAATCCTTATTCTCACGGGAAAATCAGTTGCAGCGGGCGCAGCCACTGGTGCAGGCCACTAGTGTTGGATATATCCACAACATATATTTGTTATAACAATAAATTCAGTGTTTTTCATAAGTGAAATCATTCATCATTAATACTGTCCCTGTTCGTTTTACCTACTTTATTACATGTAAAGTCAGTGCAGATACTGTGTTTCCTGCTATAAGATAATAGTAGTTTCCAAAGCCGTCATACCCATTTCGTGAAAAACAACACATACATTTTAAAATCCTACATTTTTGACGTCCCAGTTACTGGCTCATCACGTGAAATAACGATTATTTTTCAACAAAATTCCGAATTGCCGTCCCGACGTGGCCCGTTCTGCCCAGTTAACAATTTCGGGGTTAAATATAAAACTGAACGAGTAAGGTAATATTGCTGGTATCATTAAACTTTGCACCAAGTTTTTGCTTCTTGTTTTGTATTATATTAACTAGGAATTAACTAGGAAGGATTAATTAGGAATTAACTCAGACAGCTATACCTTCATTAGTGAGGCACATGGGACCAGAAGTTGGTTAGATCATTTTGTAGTAACGCAATCAGCTTGGAAGTCTATTAATAATGTAACTATACACAATGACATATTTTGGTCGGACCATTTTCCTATTGAATTAGAATGTAATTTAAATGTATTAAAATTGCAAATGACATATAATAAAATATTGTGCAATAAAGTATTATGGGGCGTGCGTGATAAAAATCAAATTGACATGTATTTTAATTATTGTAACGAAAAACTCAGAGATGTTGATTTTCCAGCCGATTTATCGGAATGTTGCGACAGACTTTGTAATAATACTGACCACAGACGTGTTATTGATAATATGTACAAGGACATCATTAACATACTATCAGATGCTGCAATACTGAGTCGCGACAAACCGGTAAGGAGGCAACGTAAACGTAATGTAGCGGGATGGAATAGGCATGTGAGGGAGGCACACGTTGCAGCACAAACTAAGTTTAAGATGTGGGAGCTCTACGGGAAACCGACTATGGGTTCCGTATACCAAGAAATGTACGACAGTCGGAAGAGCTTTAAGGGCAAGCTGAAGTGGTGTCTAAACAATCAGGAGCAAATTAAAATGGACGTTTTGGCATTGCACCGCTCCAACAATGATTTTGGCAGTTTTTGGAGAGCTACTAAAACTTTGAACGGCAAGCAGAGTGTTCCTATTACGGTGAATGGAAAATCTGACCCAAAGGATATTGCAGACTTGTTTAGGAACCACTTCAGAGTGTCCTCGCCACTAACCTCGTCGCCGAAAGTACCCTCTGCTAATGCTGAGCCTATTGATAGCCCTGGTGACAGATTTACAGCCAAGGAAGTTGGAGATGTTATTAAAAACATGACTAGAGGCAAGTCTCCGGGGCACGATAGTCTCAGTATTGAACACTTTCAAGCAGCGGGAGTGCATCTGCCCAGGGTGCTTTCAATGTTTTATACATTTTGTATTCATCATAAATATCTGCCGAATGACATGATGAAGACGATTGTTGTGCCAATAACTAAGAATAAAACGGGAGATGTGGCTGATAAGGAAAACTATAGGCCCATATCATTGGCCACAATAACAGCCAAGGTACTTGACGGTTTGCTTGACTCGCAGCTCAGGAAACACCTACATCTACACGATCTACAGTTTGGTTTCAGGCAAGGATTATCTACTGAGTCTGCCATATTGTGTCTCAAGCATACCGTCAAGTATTACACTGAACGATCTACGCCAGTGTACGCCTGCTTTCTAGACCTCAGCAAGGCCTTTGATATGGTGTCGTATGAGCTTCTGTGGAGTAAGTTAGCTAGCACGACACTGCCGGTTGAGCTGACGGGGATTCTTGAATATTGGTACAGCAATCAAATGAATCATGTCAGATGGAACAATGTGCTCTCTGAAGCATACAGGCTGGAATGTGGTGTGAGGCAAGGAGGACTGACGTCGCCCAACCTTTTCAGCTTGTACGTGAATGGATTGATTGAAAGGTTGAGCAGCATGCATGCCGGATGTTATGTTGACGGCAATAGCGTGAATAACATCAGTTATGCGGATGATATGGTGCTGCTCAGCCCCTCAGTCAGTGCACTTAGAAAAATGGTAGCAGTATGTGAAGCTTACGCAGTAGAACACGGGTTGAGGTACAATGCGCGGAAAAGCGAAATCGTGGTGTTCTCTGCGAGTGGCAAAACACATTGTAACGATGTGCCTCCTGTCTCACTTGCTGGAAATCTTCTGAAGACAGTGACGCAATTCAAATATCTGGGTCACATTCTTACTTGCGACCTGAAAGATGACCTAGATATTGAAAGAGAACGGAGAGCGTTGGCTGTGAGAAGTAACATGTTGGCCTGCAGGTTTGCTCGGTGTACAAAGCAGGTAAAGTTATCCTTGTTCAAGGCTTTTTGTCAGGTTTTCTACGCCAGCAGCCTGTGGGTCAGCTATACTAAAAAAGCATACAATGCTCTCCGTGTGCAGTACAACAATGCCTTCAGAATGCTGTTGGGGCTGCCCCGCTTTTGTAGCGCATCGCTTATGTTCGCGCAAGAGCGAACTGATGACTTCTTTGCTATCAGGCGCAAAAGGGTGGCGTCATTACTATACAGGGTGCGGGCTAGCTCCAACAGTGTTCTGACGGTCATTGCACAGAAGATAGACTGTCCCATACTAAGACACTGGGTGGGGCTCCTAATTACATGACGATATTTTGAATTTTGACATTGTGAATGTGTATAATTTAATTTTATTCAATTGATAACTAACATAGGATTAAGTACTACTAACAAGAATGGATTTTTATTGTCTGATATAAATAAATAATAATTATTATTATTATATTATACTGTAGGTATTGAAAATGAACGTAGTAGAGCGATCGCTTTAATTATTTAATTGGAATTACTTACACTTAGGCGCAGCGATTTTTATTGGCGTGATATTTTTCTCGCAAATTTGTTCACATTGTATCCTATGCAATTATATCCGATAAAACGTACAAATTAAAATGCGAATATGAATCGAGTGACAAAAAAATCCTGTGCATACAAGACATCAATTTCAGTAATTAAGTGACACTGAGATTATTTTTTAAAGAGAACTTGTGTCTACCGCAGTTTTTTCAATTTGGTATGAAATCTCTTTTATTATAAGTACATGCGATACCACAACTATCACTTAGACGGCGGTCGTTACACAACCATGTCAGAACCCTGCAATTTGTAGAAGGCGGCTGAAAAATTCTAACACAAGGGTTCATCGTGTCGCTGGTCGACTCGGTTTCCAATACGAAAAGAGAGAGACCAGAACTATAAAATACAGATAGGGTTTGGACATATTATATTATATTGACAACTTGTGTGAAACACTTTTCCTACCTACCAATCTTGCTGTAATGTGATACAAACGACGGCAGAGTTCAAACTCATTTCCGAACATCATAGAATATTCATTGTTTTCAAAACCGGTCCTTTTCGAATAGCAAATTAGAATAACCTAAATAACCCCCAATTCGTTCAGAGGTTGCAACCGCTTTATACACCAATACGAGAGGAGAAAAACTATTAAATTAGTATTAGTGAAATACATTATAGGGGCGGGCTAAACATAATCGAAAGAATATAGGTCGCAAATTCAAGAAGTTGAACGTTCTTCGTCCATCCTATTCTCGAGTCAATGGTAACAGGATCACAGTAACTTGGACCAATGTGTTGCAGTTTTGTTCATAGGTCATTTGTAGAATCGGTGTCACACGAAGCAGTAGAACGATTCGCTTCCATGCGAATGACATTTACTGTACTATTGCATGTGGATGTAGTTATACATTAAGTTTATAATTAGCCAAGCTTGTTTATGATGCGCACAGTATACAGAATTATATCGCGTTCGAGAAGACTTCACAAGTTTTAAATCGTATAGATTTTATCAAAACAAGTTAATTATTTTGTTTACATGTGTAGAAAAAATCAAAGTCGCGGTTGCGCATCATAATTGGGAAGGTATGGCTTACGATCCATAAAAAAATCCTGATCTTGTAGACGGAATCACGCCGACACAAACGCGTGGCAGCCCTAAGAGACGCGCCTAATCCATTAGTTAACGCGATCCCGAACTAAACACATTAGTGGATTACAACTAATACCATTAAAAGCTCATCTATCTGTGAGATGTGTCGCTTAGCATCCTGAATTTTGCGTTTTACTAAACTAGGGTTTTTCCGTTTGCTTGTAGCCCTAAAGAAAGATTTTATATCTAACTGCTGCGGCGTATGGCGTGTCTGAAGCGTTCTATGAAGGTCCATACAATAGGTGTCTTACGTGTACAAGAAATTCCTACTGAAGGCCTTTCTCACACTTAACTCACAACTCAGCGCTAAAATAACGCTGCGCTAATGTATGCGTCTGTCAAATCCATACTGGAAACGACACCCTTTATACTAGAAACACTTTCGACGCAGGTCCAACGCACAACGCTGCGCTTGTGCTGTAGTGGTTGAAGTATGGGGAGTATTGGGGAGTGTTGTTTCAGGTATGGATCTGTCTGACGCATACGTTAGCGCAGCGTTATTTAAGTACTGAAAAGTGAAGAAGCCTAAGATTTGTATGACAGAAATGAAAATCATTATTTTTTTAAACCTGAGGCTTCACCTCTTTTCTTACACACTTCCCGTTAGCTGAAAATTTGGGTCAGTTAGACTCGAAATGACTCTTAATTCAAGAGGCAGGTTCAAGTTACATACATATATTACGCCTTTATCCCTTGCGGGGTAGGCAGAGCATTAAGGGCCATAAGAATACGGTCGCTATCGCCACGTCTCACATTTTTGAGAATTGTTTTCCAAGGTTGTTTCAGAAAACTTGTTTATCACTATAGTGACAGGTTGTCAGCATCTCGCCAAACATTGTAATACTCCAATACTCTCTGGTCCCTTAGTCGCCTCCTACGACACCCGCAGGAAGGATGTGGGGTGATGCTATTCTAAGCCGGCATCATACGGCATAGGTTCAAGTTGACTGAACAAATTCAAGTAGATTCAACATCAAAAGAAACGCTATGCCACTACATCTTCACTGGTTCACCAGGGTAGTTCGTCAATCCGGTGACCCACTCAACTCAAAAATGGCTGAAACGAAGTACTTGTCGTTATGCCTTCAAAACATTAGCGTCAAACGAAAACCACGCCTTGATTACAGCCCTACAAATATTATGAGATAACTCCAGACGTTAATTCCATATTAATTTAAACTAATCTGTCACGAATCAGAAATGTGTGGTTTCCTTAAATGTGGGGAAACTAGGCATTAATTAGAGGATGAGATATTAACCAAGTTAGGAGCGTTTATTAGAAACGTAAGGTATTTCAGGCGGCTTTAATTTATTTATACGTAGGTGAATCCTGGATATTAATGATTTAAAGTATTATTATTATTTATTATACAACGTTTTCAATCGATTACTAGGTTTACATAGATAGGAACTTGAAGAAGTAAACTTTTTAATTTTCAGACTATTAGACCCTTTAAAACATATAACATCCTTGAAAATTTTTCTTTCACCGGGTAGAATTACTTTTTGTTATTTTTATTTTTTAAATTTTTTATGTTTGATTTTCTTCATTATTTCAGTGTGGCCAAATACAATCGATTATTTAGTTGATGGATGTGTTTATATTATAGAAAATACCGTTTATAGTCTTTGGTACGGTATTTGACTAAGGTATTTGACCATATTGACAGCATTCGAGGGAGACGTAAGTCTGTAAGCGTTGTTGGTTGGTGGTTGTTGCTATAAAGCTAATAATAGTAATATTTGGATAAAAATATATTCTTCCAAAATAAAACCTCGCCTAAAAAAAATGTTGCTGGTTCTAATATTTTCGTTGTCCCATCAGAAACACACACGCTTGATAAGTTTCGATTATGTTATAGCATTGTCAGCCGTCCCTCATATCTATAATTCTATAACCATATAAAATATTTTATGACTGTACCGGGCTTTGTTTTATCGGAATATTGATTGAGGGTCATCATATAAATAAGGGAAAGGGAGAAAAGATAACGTAGAGAACGGTAAGGACACATTTCACCCGGGAATCTATAAGAGCAAGATATATGCCAAAAGACAGAATATATTATAAGAAATTATCCAGTTGCGTATTCCTATAACAAAGAACTACACTGGTTGGTAGGTATCTATACATATAATAAAGCTCAAGAGGACCGAAAGTCTGTACATACAAGATATCCAAAAAAAAATTGTTTCGTGATACTTAATATTGATAACAAAACACGTTTCTGCAATTTTTTAAATTTTTGTCTGTTTGGATGTTTAGATGTTTAGATGTTTAGATGTTTGTGTGTTTGTTTGTGGATATGCGGAAGCATCACGCGAAAACGACCGAGCGGATTTTGATGCAATTTGTACCAAAATGTCAAGTAAATCACCGACCAGGATATAGGCTAAAAAAAAACATACCCCTAAAAGGGGGGTTGGCTGCTACGCATAAAATAAGTTTGTAGATCACGTAAATTTCATAGTGCCGCGTAGTAAAAAGATGTGTATGGGCTTATTGGACCCGAGATTGATTTCAAATTTCGAACTGGCCAGCACGAACTGTGTCACTTTGAATAAGCGCGCAGAAAGAAAAATAACAAGAGGCCGTATTTATTATTTTTAATCTATATTACCCCTATATATATTAAAGTACTTTGTGATCTATATTTTTATAACCTCAATAAATGAGAAAAGTAAAATCTACGAATATGTCTACGACTACAAAAATATCTCTTTAATATTGGAATAATTTTAACTTTTAATAATTCAATATTTTTTACACTCGAAAACAAAAGTTCCGTGGTACAAGACGTGTAAGTTGCGTACCAGACGATACAATCTTTATTTATGGATCGTTTTCTTGGTGCGTAATCTACTATTTACCGCGGGAAAATTGCAATAGCTACAAAGCAAAAGTTTGTGTGAAGGGATACCTATCCTTATTTTTGCCGCTCCAACCATGGTTAAAATGACTCAGCGGAAATGGATCTGCTTATGATGTAAGTCGGCCAGCGAAGTACCACAATTTTTTGTTTTTAATTTTTCTTGCTCATTTTGTTAAGGCTATTCTTTATATCTACGTTACTAGCCTATGTTGTTCTGTTACATACTGTTATTATATGTTTAGCCGACAAATTGTAATACACCAATACCGTCGAGTCCCTTAGTCGCCTCTTACGACACCCGCGGGAAGGATGTGGGGTGATGCTATTCTAAGCCGGCATCACACATCATCTGTGCCCAATTTCATGAAAATCAGTTCAGCAATTTTTGCGTGAAGGAGTAACAAACAAACAAATCTTTTGTATTAATATATTAGTAGGAAGTAGGATAGGATAGGATTTGTAGTGGGATTACTTGGTTTTTAATAAGCTTATGTTTTATTTATTCACACTCATGAACTCGGTCTTTATTCATCCATCACAATGTTAAGAAATGTGGCATCAGTCTACTTCACGGAATTGATACCTTTGGATGTAAACGCACGATTTTAAAAAAATTGCTAAAATGAACTGGAAAGCGAGGATTTGGAACAGGGAGTGACTAATCTGTAACCTGATTCAGCAAATTCAACCTACAGGAATCAAAAAGACCAAACATATATAAAAGAATCACCGTTTTCTTACTCTTTTTTGCATGTGGAAATTGTAAATTTAGGATTTAACAGTTTTTTTAAATTACATATAAAGTGTAAAAAAATTAGCTGCAAATATTTTAAGGGGTGAATCAGCCCATGAATCTGAACAACTTTCCCCAAGGAATACATAGGTCGAAATATGAAAAAAACATTTGGGCCTCCCATACAGTTGACTTGCTCGGCTGCTACATTTTGTATGGGAGGTCCAAAAATTTTTTCCATATTTCGACCTATGTTACTTGGGGAAAGTTGTACAGTTTCATGGACTGATTCACCCATTTAAATATTTGCAGCTAATATTTTTACACACTGTATAGTCGGCGAAACCAAGTTTTTGGGTACCTATCTACCAACAATTTAATATAAGCTTATAATATATTATTTTATGGTTCTTAGAGTCTACGGGGGAGGCCCATGTTTATCAGTGAGTGATGGATGATATATGGCGAAACGAAGTTCGCGGGCACCAGCTAGTATACGAATATAATTCATTTTTACAGCCCCATTTACGTACATAATATCTAGGAAATTATGAGTGTTAATACAAACTTTAAAAGTTTATAACTATATTTCTTGGTGGTGGAGTTTGAGATGTAAACTAAATTACATAATACTTATATTATTTACTTTTGCTTTCTTTCTAAGATTTTTTACTGCAAATTCAAATTTTTCAAATTTCAATCGTTTATTTCCAAGTAGATTCACAACGAATTCTTTCAGAAAGTCAAAAATTTACAATACAATACTGTCGCTAAAAATAAACTAGTCATTGTAAAAAAGAGAAAATTGTAAGACACAATTTTCTCTTTTTTATAACAATTTTATGTTCCTAGTAGAAACGCGGCACGAGTGGGATAAAAAAGGCACTGCCTCGGGGCCGGCCAGGCTGACCACACAGCATGTAACTTACTAGCATGTAGCTATTAAAGTGAATATTTCAAAAAATATATTTACATGTGTCATGTAAATCAGCCGGACCCCCTGAACAGGAAAACCACCCAAAAACCTGCTCAAAAGTGCTCCTATTCTCAATTAACAATTTGTACCATAGGACCTAAGCTACCCTAGCTAAGTTTTAAAATATATTAATAGCCCAAAAGACGGCTACGCTAAAATAAAATAAAAGTACTACAGTAGATAATTCTATCTGTTTCGTCTTATAAAGAACTATCGGGCCGTTGATGAACTCAAAACAGAAATCAGAATCAGCAAACTTATATTGACCCTTTTTCTCGCGGCGGCGATTTAAATTTTATCGGGCCAATAATTTGCCACATTAAATTCTGTTTTCAAAAAATCATGAAGCGCACTTATTTCCTGGAAATACTTTTTATTACTTATTTTAAACTCTTCTTAATTTGTGTCTTCAATGGCCAGCAAAAACTTCAAATAACGCGAAGAATTTTCTACTGGGCTATTTTGATTAGCAATTACGCTAATATACGGACCGATGTAAACAAAAATTGTTTATATTAAGGGCTTTGTTATTGCTGAGTGTAATTTAATTTGCTTTGTAATTTTGTTCGCTAAATTTTGGGGTTGTTTTGGGGCGCGAATGAGGGGCGGGATTGTTGTTACTGGGTGGAAGAGCTCACGGAATTGCGGCTATAAAACGTAAATATAAGGTAGTTTTGACAATATTGTGTCGTTTGGGCAAGTCATGAATTCGTTCCAATTCTCACTTTACGAGAATTTCTTTTATCGCGCAATACACTGTTTGAAAGTTTTGAATACTGTGTTTGGAGTTGGTCAAGTTTTTATTGCTAAATTATACAAGTATAAGTATTACAAGCGGTATTTAATAGTTGTAAAACTTATGTATGACTCCTTAAGTAGAAAATACATCATTCATTTGATCTTTATAAATTGGGACAGAAGCGTATACAACCAAATACGCCTGTTTTTGCAACGTTTATATGAAAGAATAATGATCAGAACTAGAAAATATACTTATACATCACACGTACCAAAGATGTAAGAATTAAAAAGTATATACATTTTATGTGAAGGTGGTACGTAGGTACCTATTATAGGGTAGTAGTTGTAATATCTTCAACATTAAAAATGTTCCCTCGGAAGGTGAAATGTCAGATTTATCCCGGAGTCATACATTGTCGTTCCAAGTAATCTTTATGCATATCTTTTAAGACAGGTCGTTCGTCTTACCTCTTGCCCCCGGCAATTAGTATTACGACCTTATTACGGCCCACAGAGGGTACGTGGGTTCCTTCCTACAACTATGACGTGGAAACTTGTACCATAGATTCGAGATAACTTTTAGACTACCTATCTAACTTCTGAATAGGGATTTTTTTATTTTAGTCTCTGGATAGATGGCGGTGTGCTTGGTATGTTACCGTAAAGAATGGAATATTCATTTTTTGATTTTTTTAAACTTGGACTCAGACTCCTTTTGGAACGAAAGTGTCAGTGCGTGCGTTTTTTTTAGCCTTTTGGCTTTGGAATCTAATAACATAGTCAGTTCAACGGCATCTACCGAATTCTTGAAATACTAGTTTTTTGTTAATTCTTAAAAAGAAAACCTCCTCTTGGGCTTGTTAGGATTGCCCAATCTGATACCCTAGAATGGACACCCTCTGGTCTATCATATCAGATTACCCGAGTTAACGTTGTAAGATCTGCTACCCCCGGGGATCCAAAAAACTAAAAAATAACGCATCTGTGTGGTAGCAAACTAAAATACTCTTTCCATTTTTTCGTGAGGGACACCGAGTCGTCCAACGACCCAGTGAACTCTAGTGTCAGAATTTTTGCCGCCTAAGTAATCATAGATAGCAACTGCCATCCGAAACACGGGTCCATCTTTCTTAGAGATAATCGGATGATTTAGCCCGCAATATTATAACCAGACTGGGAACAAATTCACAAAGTGATAAATATCAACTTTGTGGGTGACACACCAAGAATCGAACCCGGAACCTTCTGCGTCAAAGGCAGTCGCACTACCACTGCGCCACATCGGTCGTCACTAAAATTTTAATGGCGCAACTGGAGATGGATGGTTTGTCGAAAATGTGTCGATGTCAAAGTTCGGTTACTTCTTATTGGCGCAGTCGTGCCAGATGCCATCTGCAATAAGCTTTGAGTTTTCCCCACAAAGGATTGTAGAGTCAAAAAGTCTTTATGATCTGTGCAGGGTTGTCTACCTACCGTAACCACGCGGGATGCGAACGCACACACAATTAACTTCACCAGTGTCTAACGACCGAAATGAAACGATATAAATAAAGCCTCGCATGCAGAAATTGTCTACCTCCATGGGGACTTGGCGACATTTTACACACGGCGTTTAATCCGTAAGGTTTATTAAAAAACAGACGGTGTGTCATGAATACACATTGTGATAAAAGATAAAGCTGCAAAAATAATACGGCAGTCTGTCACTGAACGATTAAATATTTTTTATTCTGGTAGAACTCGTACCATAGACTTACAATATGCATCTACACGTGGGATAGGTACTAGTAATAAAGTGGAAGCATTCAAGATGTGGAAAATTGTTATGAAAATATAACTAAGTTGAAGGTAAAACTGTTGAGGTCTATAAAAAAAGACCCAGTAAAATCTGCAAAAAGTATTTCATATTGAGGTTTTCTATGAATACTTCAACACGCCCATTTTTTTAAGGGAAAGTTTTTTTCGGCCCATTTTCCATTTTCAGACATTTTTGTAAAGTACAGAATGAGTACCTCAAAATGCCTTTGCTTTGTAAGAAGCCTCTAGATTTCTCTTAAAATTCCAGCTATCCAAACTTCTAATAGTGTTGTCAACTAGGTCGATATCAATTTAATCCCGATCAATTACTTCAATGTAGGCAAAGGTGGGTGAGGCATATCAGAGTCTATGACAAACAAACTGACAACTAATCAACATTATCTCATTATAGTTTCAAACTTCGTTATAACTTGTAAGTAGTGATATCCAATTACTCGCCTGACGAGATCATGGTTACAACGTTATGGGTGTATCACACACGTAATGGATGAAATTTTGACTTTCCATACACACATACACACACACACACACACAAACTTTTTTTACATTTATCCCTTAGCGGGGTAGGCAGAGCATAAACAACCGTAAAGTAACGGTCTTTACCGCCACGTCTGACTAATGTTTGAGGATTCAGATATGTCGTGTATCACTATAGTAACAGGTTGTCTGCCTGTCACCTAACATTGCAATACACTAAAGACCCTTGAGTGCCTCAGTCCCCTCTTACAACACCCACGGGAAAGAAATGTGGTGATGCTATTCTAATCCGACATCACACGGCATTATAAAAATGTTTGCATAGCCACTGTAAAAATGACAACCTGCACGTACAAGTTTCTGTGGCGGCTTGTGCTATGAATTGATGTCCGGTTTATGTATGAGATTCATCAAAATACCGGAAAATTCTGCAAAACGTGTGTGAATCATATCAAAACCTCATGAAGTGCGTCATTTGCTTTTGGTGTTTAATCGAAAATTATAGATTCGACTTAACTAGTTTCATTGCAATTTGGTTGTTTTTTAATGGTAAAAGTAGGTAAGCACCAGGGTTGAGCGGGACATAGACTCAGTTTCCTAAATACAATAAGAAAATGGAAGCTTTGCTTACTTGACAAGGAAAAATTAACAGACGCTAATTAAGACGATTAAAAATAGAGTAGCAAATAATGATCGAGATTAATTTGTTTATTTATTTCTAAAATCACTGTTTGTTCATAAAACTCGAATCATCTGCTTACCCAAGTAAACTACTCATCATCATCAGCGTCCTCAACGATATAGGTATTTTCTACAACTTAACTAAACCGCTAAAAGTATTACCAGTATATTTGTATTTTGTATGCGAATGCCCATCTTCGTAATATACACTTGCTTCAAACTATTCTGTTGTTAGTGTCTGGAGTTGACGTGTGAGTGACTGCTGTGTTTAAACTGGACTAACCGCCTTTCCTATGGTAATGACTTCGTTACTACTGTGTTGTACTGTAGATGATAGTTTCGCAATAGATATAGCTTAAATTCCTTCACGTGCGTTTAGTTCAGATTGATGAACTAGTATCGTCGCATCTTTCTTTTTCGTGTGGAACACCGAGTCGTCAAACGACACAATGAAACCCTGATGTCGGCATGATCCGGGTGTAGACCGAAAGAAGTAGAAGACTGCGGGGAGACCGTTTCCCACCAGTGGGATCTAGTAGGCTAGCTCTCAATAAACGTACCCCTTATAATGCCTATCACACATTTTTATTTATGATACCAGCGATGAATACTATATTGATACCACCGAATTTAAATCAAACTCAAATAAAATTCATACACCACTTTTACAAATATACGAACTGAGCTGCGGAATAGCTCACCGCCTATCCCAGCGAATGCGTATCTGACGTATTATCAACTGTTGCTGCACATAAATCATATTGCCTGATGTAGTGCACGTCATATGACACTGATGACGTCACTGACATATCAGCTGGCGCAGGCTTCCAACTGTCAGTATTGCCAGCTTTGACATCGCCAGCGATTGTGTCGAATGTGAGCTAGAGGATTTTGGTATGCATGAACAAATGTGGGACAAATCGTTTTTTATCAATATATGTGTACGTAGAGGCTTTCGATAAAGTTCCAGTTATACCTACCAGTTTTGTACAGTTTTAACTGTCTCCCAAATTTGTGTCACACAAAAAAAACCCACTATTAACATTGAAGAAGTACACGACAGATTTTTTTTTTTTTTTGCTTATAGGTATGAGGTTAATGTGTTTCAACTATTTAAAGTCTTTTAACCCTTGTTTCGATCTCACACCCATTATAATTTATCAAAGCATCTTTTTTAGGTAACAATTTCTATTTATTGCTCATTGTTAGGCCCATCAACGAAACACAAAACGACCGTTTACCATTCCGTTTCACTCTAATTACATTAACATTTGACTTTACAGGGAGCAAGCCTTGTTAATTGGTGGAGGAAATTTTCTGCCCAGCCTGGATTCAACTCACGTTGCCCAATAAACTACTGGAGGCGTTTAGCAAAGCGCGCCGGGTCCAAATATCAGAGGGAAGAAAGTTTGAGAGAGAACCCTGAGACAGCCATTATCGAAGAACAATTTGTTGGTAGGTAGCTGCGGCTACAAATGACGCAACTGAAACGTCGGAATCCAGGTCAATCGTTCATTTTTGTTTACCTTAATTTTTTTTAAGTGGAATTACTAAAATGTGTTAAATAATCGCGAGCACATGAAAAGTTCTACCTATGAAGAATGAAGCTACAAAAATTTGTTTCAATGAGATTTCATGCACAGAAACGGAAAGTGTGATTTTAGTCATTTCATTAGACAACTTTGGAGCTTTTTTTATTCGACACTGGCATAGATAACATCAAACTTCTACGCATACTATTAATATCGTGCGGCAAGTCTGAGTGCGTAAAGTTTTTAATATATTTTTCTTCATAATAACGTAAGGTTCCATCCGAACAATTTTTTATTTCTAAGGTCCAAACACAGTATTCTGTGCAAAACGAATCCCAACAACCTATACACGGATTTATTTTGCCAGTAATTGTGCTCTAGGAGTTTATGGGGTTGTTTTGGTGTTGCAAGTTCTATGTTCTGTGTTGTAATATTGTTTCGGTAGCTCCGGGCTTCGGAAGGCAAGTTGAACCATTGGGCCTGGTTTCTCTCTATGCCTACTCAGACGGCGGTCATTACACAGCCATGTCAAAGTTTTTTAATTTGTAGTAAGCAAAAGAAAGATTACAGCATCTGGGTTCGTCGGGTCGTGCGTCAACTCGGGGTCCCATAAGAAAAAGAACAAGTTGTAGAAGATCATTGCAAAATAATTTGATAATTAGTAGAGTTTGTCTCTTTAAATTGCCGAAATGTAAGTAGCTGCTACTCAATTCACTGTGTAATAACAGATTGTGTGAATCCAAATCCAATTTAGCAGAACGGTTTTCTGCGAATTTTGTCATAGTCGCATGGACAACCTATTATAAATATCACAGTTCTGACAGACTGAGCTGAGCTTGACATACCTACTCGTACCTATAGAGACCCATTATCGCGAAATATTTTCTGCATAAATTGTGCTGATCATTTTCATTTCATTATTTTTATTGCATATTTGGCACTCCTGTACAGTAAAACTCGAACAAGCAGTAAAAATGGAACAAAATCCTCCCAAAAGCTATCTTAACCTGACCATTGTTGTCATAGTTCTCTACATAAAGAAGTAACGTAACCAAGTTAATACTCCCTCTTACCTGAAAAGTCCAAGACTATCTGACTTGACCAACAATGTTAACAAAAGGATTAAAGTCCGCCATAAAAACCAACAATTTACCTCAAAGGTCTTACCTGTAAATACTGCAGAAACAGCAAGGAAAGCGCTGTAACTTTTTCTAGTGTTTTTTTTCTGTTGCATCAACCTCTTCCCCTGTGTGCCTGTGGTTTAGTGGTCTGAGACTTGGCGCTCTTGGTTTGGTATTTGTATTTGCAAATTGACATTTAGGACTCAGCTTTGGTTGTGAGATTAAACATGCCTTGTGTACGTAATCATCTAGGTAAGTATCTTTTTTAGATTCCTGATATTTTGTCAAAAAAAAACTTTCGAAAGGTAATCAGGATTTGGTCATAATTTTTGTGAAAACGAAATTGCCATTGAATTAGAGTAGGTATAAAGAATTTCCTTAAGTACCCTATCTCTACGCGAGGGTAATGTAGAAGGCGACTAAATGATGAATCAAGAGAATGGACAGCAGCGATTCCTGAGTATAGAACACCTTGCACTGCGCTAGCCAATTCGTCTTCCAAACATGATCAGTACGCAAATATTCCCTAATTGAGGGAGGCCTATCTCCAGCAGTGAATTTGTGTCTGTTACAGTAGTAGTAGTTTATCGGGTGATACTGAAACCTACCTGTGTTCACGATACAAAAAGAAACCTAATTTCTAAGCTAAGTCTTAACCTTAGGGTTGCAACAAAATTAGCAGAGACTAACTGCTGGCAATAAACTAGCCGCACGTTGTCCGACAAGTTGTAACGTCTACAAAGGGTGTTTTTATTTACCTTGTGGAAACATGGAGGGTTAGAAAATTGTTGGAAATGTTTTATTTGCTAACAGTGCACTTGACTTGCGCGAGTGAGTGAGATTTTCTTGGCAGAGTAGAGTTGCGCATACTTAATAGTAGGTAAGTGATGTACCACCCGAAGTATATTTTATTGAAAAATGACGACCTATGATAGCGTTATGTAATTCACAGACTGTAATGTAGAGTTCTGTCAACACACCAGAGTCAAAAAACACTGTAATGTCACATGGTGCTTGTAAAAAACATCAACGCCTACTTCAGGGTAACCCCAAGGCACGTTCTCCCGCTTTCATCATTCAGTCGCTCTATCGCACTATCTGCTCTCCGTAAGTCATTAGTATATCTTCTTCTTCTCAAGAAAAAGACAAGAAGAATATCGGTCTATGTGGCCGAAAATCATTTGACTTTTGTTTGCCATCGCCTACATTTAGCGCATCATAGGTAGGTACTACAACACCTACTTTTTTCAGCTTCAGTCAATTTCATACATTACCTTTATTGCTTATACTCACCCATTTTCTGTGGACAAACTGTCATCCCGTTTTGAAACGGAATATTAATGGCCATACCATTTTAGTTTCGATAAAGCATTGCATCGCCAATAAATTCCACGCTCAACCATTATAGTGAATAGTAAAATAGCGTGAGTAGATAAAAGTGAAATAAAATGAATGTTATACATCTGTGGTATATACATTCGTTAGGATAAAAAATGGCCAAATGCGTGTCAGACTTGCACAAAAAGTGTTCAGTACCATTATGTTAAAAAGTTATAAACATCACAATCGATCACAATATATCTACCCACTTAATAGATCGCAATCACGTATTTCTTTTACTGCGGAAATCTAACTGGCTAAATATGTACTGGCTGATAGGACCGGTCTTTTCGTATGGGACACCGAGTCGTCCAACGACCCGATGAGCCCAAGTGTCAGAATTTTAGTTCTGGTTATAAAGTCGTTATTATTTCTTATATCCATACACCCCATATCAGCACACTTACACAGTGCACTGTAATACGACCGCTGACAAACTGTGCGAGGAGAGGGCAGACAATTCCGACAGTCAGCCGGACAAATGCCCAGCAAGAATGGCCCACGATTTATGGCCCCCTATTCGTTAGGCCCCTCGACGGACACCGGGAATGTCTTGCGTTTTGGGAGGTTATAAAATTTCCCGCTTCCAAAGTGATGAATATGAACGACAGTGTTATAGAATTTTTCTGTGTTTTTCTTTTCATTTTACCCACACGGGCTTATCTTTATCACGCACTCGAAGGTAATCCTGGTTGAAACACCAACTGCCCTTAGAAAAAAAAAACATATCAAATTTGCGAATAGGTACGTTGAGACTACTTGTGTGTGTGTGTCTGTGTGTGTAAGTGTGTGTATCCTGACATTAATTTGCGTGACACTGATTATATACCTACTTATCATAAAATTCATGATAATGTTGAAGTAGAAAAATTGATATTCATCATTATCATCATCACTTGAAATGCAGTCATGGTGTGGAGAAATTATTTTGTTTTTGTTGCTTGTATGTTTTTTGCTGATATTAACATAATATATAATTACTGTTCTCTGCATAGGAAAGATAATTACAGCAATTACCTTACCGCTTTGATTTTATTAGAACTTTTTTGTTTTTTTAAACTCGTACTTATCTAAGTAAGTATCCACTCTAAATAAAAGTTTCAAGTAGAGTTCATTATAAATTTTAAGTTCCCGAAAGTAAAATATTTAACAGCTTCTCGCCTGGAAGAATAAAATAGCACACCGTATTACGTAGCGCTTCTAACACGAAAAGCAGCATAACTCGTGGCATTAAATTTAAACCCGCGTTCCACACAAACTTGGAGTATAATCATGAGAAATCTTAAAAAGTTGCTCTCGAAAAGCTCTGAACAAAGCAACGATCGGTCGGAATTTCAAAGTATTAAAGCATGAAAGGAAACTGTCCAGAACTTATTGGAGCAATCAGATTGTGCAGATACCGTTAAACATTAGCAGAATTCTTGCCGGGATCCAATCGCATTAAGAGCCCATTTAAACTTTACCCCGCGAAAGGATTCTCTAATTCAATTGCTGTAGAAAAATAAATAGGCGCTAGTGATTTAGATTCAGACAGTTCGGAATGCTTTTCGTTTCGCGGCATTAAATTCTATGAAGAATCTCAATTTGTCTAAGGTCAACCTGAGTTCATTAAAACGTTCCCTTCTAATTGTCTAAAAACAGATTTACGGCAGAGGAGGGAAACCAGATTAGGAAAATTCATTAGTGGTACATCAGTACATTACCTGCCTGCCGCCTACCGTATAACAAAATACTGTTTAAGATTTTTGTCAGGCGTTGTAGAGGCCTCCCATAATTTACTTGTGGATGGATTTAACATCTATAAACAAAAACAAGGTTGAAGCGCACTAAGTAAGTGGAATATCGCACAGTCGCTTTTTAATGATAGATAAATTTACTTATATACCTAAATGATGAAGCGCATAGTAAATAGAATAAATTAAATCAAATGCTGGTTGCAATAACGATAAAATTCATTTTCAATTCGCTACCTGCTGAAAACTGGTTCGACCAAAAGTCGCTAAATCTGCACCATCTCTTTTAAGTTTTTTGCAATACCTAAGTTACGTAAAGTATTGGAAATTATAAACATAAAAAATACAAAAAAAAAAATAACGAAATAATCACATTCGTATGGAAATATCTTCTCGTATTTTCCTGCTTCTGTGTAAGCTTTGTATCACATTCATGTCACGTTGGACCTTTTCATAAATTCCCTTCTTAAAACATTGCGGTGCGTCAACACGGAAAAATGAATAGAAACGAGAGGCTCTTTAATTTTCCTACATTTTGAGGTTAAGTTTGTTCTTTATATTAAAAACGACCTGAGATGAATCAGAAATACGCTTGAGTATAATATAATTAAAATATACTGTTTGTATACATAAAGCACTGTTAAGATTGTCTACAGAAAATGTTTTGTTGCTATTACTTATAAAAGGTATTAGTATTGCTTAGAGGCACGCAGAAAATATGAGTTCTGTCTGACATAGAAAAATATCCTGTAGATACGCACAACGTACAACAATTTATTTGCATTAAAATCATCCCGTTGCGATGTTTACAAACAGCAAGTGCGGGCGTGAACTTAAAAAATAAAATGCAAAGCGAAATGGTGTTTTTGGTCGCTCCCACATCAAAGTACATAGCTATATGTATGTCATTGGAATTGGTAAGATGAATGAAGTAGTAGATCTAAAGTACCTACAAGTAAGTTTCATTATGGAAATCCTAGTTTGTAGAATAGGACCTAAGAACGCTCATGCAAAAGAAATGTATAATCTCTCTGGCCATGCGCCCGAGAAAGGAAACAAATGGAATCATAAATAAAATTTAAGTTTATTCTACAAATTCTAGCAGGATGCTCACAAATCGCGTGCAGATCGAGAATGTTAATGAAAATAAGCAAAAAATATGTATAAGATTGATTCTGTAGGTTTCTGTTATCAGAAAATTTCGGGCAGAATTGAAATAGGACGATATTTCTAGGACGTGGACGCTCGCTTTGCAATGAGCTCCAATAGAATCTTCAGTCGAGCGGATTCTTGGACATTCGGTATCAAATCTAAGCCTAGTAAAGTTTGAGTGCCAGCGTGTGTTGGAATGATAACTGCAAAAAAACCCTCCTTGGGTTTCATGCCGAAAGGCAGAATTTTTTTTAGTTAACTTTTTTTTTGTTCGTCCGTTCTGGACAGGCAAAGGTCTTAAGACCATACAGCCTCGTATTTAGTTGCAACTTCATTCTTGAGTATTATAGATTGTATGTTTTAGTTTACAGATTTTTTTTTAGCTTATAGATATTTTTCGGCCTCGATATTGAAATACACATCCTTTTTGTGCTATTTAAAAAAAAGAAAATACGTGCGGTTGTAAAAATAAATACAGTAGACAGGACTTAAGTCGTAAAAACTTTCTTTCTGCGCCGTGGAAGACTCAGCTAAGCTTAGAAGCAGGTAAGTTCAGCTAAGTTACTCTAATTAGTGCAAGTCTAAACCCCTGAAGGATTCTAAGTTCAAGTTGGAACCTTTACTTACCTCATAAGAATGTTAATTTTATTGAAGCCATTTGAACTTTTAAACACAGCAATAAAATAAATTTAAATTAAAGGAATTACGACTCTTTTGGATAAAGTTACAGATTCAATAAGTTCTTAGGTGTTTAAAACATTAGTTAGGTAGGTTTTTTAAACAAGAAAAAAATTGAGTGGCTTATAAAATAAAATACAGTGAAACACTGAAAATAAAATAAAAAATTCAGAATCGGCAATGTGCAGAAAGTGCATACAGCTACTAAAGTATAGCCGTTCGAAGAGGTCATATTTGACAGCTTTCAAAATCATGATAATGCTATGCCATAGGGTATATTTTTCATT
Source organism: Keiferia lycopersicella (assembly GCA_029255805.1). Classification (NCBI taxonomy): domain Eukaryota; kingdom Metazoa; phylum Arthropoda; class Insecta; order Lepidoptera; family Gelechiidae; genus Keiferia; species Keiferia lycopersicella. The sequence continues at coordinate 4,772,520 of JARACZ010000010.1, forward strand.
GTTGACATGTTCTATTGTATTTGACAGCTGTCAAATATAGGCTATTCGAATGGCTATACTTAAAGTTAACCTTTGGCTAGGTAGGTAGGGCGACATCAAAAGGACTTTCCTGTGTGCTAATTGTGGTGTGTTCATGAGGAAACCTGCAAAGCAGAATAAAAAGTGTTAATTTACAATTACAAGACTTTATAGCTTCAACATAAAACGTGCCGTGTGATGCCGGCTTAGAATAGCATCACTCCACATCCTTCCCTTCGGGTGTCGTAAAAGGCGACTAAGGGAATCGGGAGTACCTATCGGTGTATTAAAATTTTTAGGCGACAGACTGACAACCTGTCACTATAGTGATACACATGTTTTCTGAAACAACCTTGGAAAACGATCCTCAAAAATGTCAGACGTGGCGATAGCGACCGTATTGTTGCGGCCGTTAACGCTCTGCCTACTTCGCTAGGGATAAAGGCGTGATATTTGTGTGTGTATTATTAAAATAATTAATTTTCACTTACGCATAAGCCGTTTGGTAATTTTCTCTTCCCACTAGGGCATGGTCCACCTGTAAAAACTGCCGCTACTTTTACACCGTTTACTTTGACTCTAGCCTCCACTGCAACACTCAAAAATGTTGCCACGAGCGCAAAAATAATGAATCGAATAAGTTTCATTTTAATTAATAAAAAAGAAACTCCTTATTGAACGACTGTATTCTGTACCGAATGTGTAGTAAATACGCGTCATACAAGGACATGCCTTTTTATAGATGAAGTACAGGTATCTAGTCACTCTGACCAGTGGGATTTCCCTTCTGTTGACTCAAAGCAGGATACTTTATGAATTTGGAAATTTTCTACTGTCTGTCTGGAAATAAAAATAAAAAAGTAAGTAGCATACATACATACATATATCACGCCTTTATCCCTTGCGGGGTAGGCAGAGCGATAGTCGCCGTAAGAATACAGCCACTATCGCCACGTCTGACATTTTTGAGGATTGTTTTCCAAAGTTGTTTCAGAAAACATGTGTATTACTATAGTGACAGGTTGTCAGCCTGTCGCCTAAAAATTGTAATACACCAATTCTCTCGAGTCCCTTAGTCGCCTCTTACGACACCCGCAGGAAGGATGTGGGGTGATGCTATTCTAAGCCGGCATCACACGGCCAAGTAAGTAGCACCAATATTAAAAAGGGCTTAAAAACTACTAACAGATTTTAGGCAGTTTTTTGATAATATTAATCAGTCCGTGGGTGTCGTAAGAGGCGACTAAGGGACTCGAGAGTATTGGTGTATTACAATTTTTAGACGACAGGCTGTCAACCTGTCACTGGTACACATGTTTTCTGAAACAACCTTGGAAAACAATCCTCAAAAATTTCAGACGTGGCGATAGCGACCGTATTCTTACGGCTGTTAGCGCTCTGCCTACCCCGCAAGGGATAAAGGCGTGATATATGTATGTATGTAATAATCAGACCGTTTACAGTAAGGTTTTCTAGTCTTGACAGCATACAAATGCTTAAGGATATTCACTAGTCAGTCATTATGTCATCACATTATCATCTAAAATACCTAATCGTAGAACAAGTAGATACTATTTACCATTTGTAATACGTAAATGGGCTAACCCAGCGGTTTTCCCCATTTCCCAATAGAATTACCTTTCCAAAATATATGTGTTTGAGCATAATTTTCTATATATATTTTTATTAGTTTGTACCCTTATTCCCTATACACCTTAGAACCTAAAGCTATAAGTCAAAATACCTCAGATTGCTTAATACCGCATACGTGTGCTAAAATATTATAATTGTAATTTGAGGACGTAAGGTTGGACATCAGCCGGGCACGGATTCCTGGTCATTATTGACGGAGTATTCAATCTCGATGGCAACTGTTTCCATCGAACCCATTTCACTATACTGATCGGAATGCGATCCAAAAATTACACCCAACGCCGTTCGAATCCGGAAAAAAAGGTCAATACATCCTTAACAAAGCGCTTAAATGAGGAAAAAGTAGGTTTCATGCGAGAGGTTGTGAGATTTTCATTATTTGGAAACTTTTTAGCCTTTTTGTTGGAAAGAATTGAATTCGAGTTTGTAACGAGCATTGTTTTTGTTCGCCTCTTAAAATATGGAATAATAAAATAAAAAAGGCATTGTATAAAGTGCTTTTTAACCTAAAAACCTTTTTTTGCTTGATAGACAACTATAATCCGGCGAAAAATTTGCAATATAATACAGACTGCTATCATAATACAGAGCTAGTTTTGTTAGTAATGCAAAGGATCATGCCTACAAAGTATGGGATGCTCGTCTTGGTTCTCATCAGTCTTCCGTCATCACTTGCTCGCCTCGCCGCAAAACCAAAGTTATATAAAAGAGTCTAAATAATACTTGATATTATGTAACTAAAGATATTATTATTAGTTTGTATTTCTTTCCTATATCGTACTTAATTCCTTGTCTTTGGCAGTGTAAAGAAGGTACGAATCTCTTTAAAAAAATGTTTGGTATATTTGGGATGGTTTTGGGGTAAACTGATAACGGTTGTTTTGATTTTTATTTATTTCATTCATTTCTCTGTTTTGTGCAAAAATTGCAGTTGCTATTCTTCATTAGAATTGACTATTAAGTATAGCATTCATTTGTTTAGTTACGCAACACATATTTTTAGCACATGTATGGACATTCTCCTTTTGCTTCATGATTTTTACCTGTAACGAAGACACGTAACATAAAATTTTAAAAAAATGTATGGTATACCTATATGCTGCTTGTATACAACTTTACTACAATACAACCTGACTCACCAACACAAGTAACAAGTGCTTGGCTTTCCACCATGTCAGCGCCCCCTCAGACATGCTGAGTGTCGCACGAGTGTCGACCCTTGAAAGGTCTCTGGCTGCTGACGATGACGTAGCTCTATTTCTGAATGCATCTTGTTTTGTTTCTTACTTCACTCCCTACAACTCCGTCAACTGTTTTTTGCTACGTCACAAAAAGGACTGTAGTAGTAATAGTCTGGAAGCGATAGTTAGGAGTTTTTCAGTTTGCGCGTTCATTACCGTAGTTTACCGTACGTTCAGCTGTTTAGGTCCATTAGCATTTTGACTTGCTTTAATTCTGTTTGATTTTGTAAACAAGAAAATTTTAATTTACAAACCTGAAAAAAATGTATTGATTATTGCTTGATCATACTTTATTAGTAACAAGCAAATGTATTAACTTTTAGTATGACAAAATTATAATTTTGTAAAATAATTTGTATTGCTTAAGGGTGCGTTATCCACAATATACACCTAGGCAAAGCTAAAAAGTAGGCTTAAGCTTCAATTACAAATACAAGTAATTTAATTGTGTACTTAGAAAAAAAAATATAACAGTGAACCCAAACCAGGAAAAGAGCAACAATCTACGATCATTTCGTTTATTTGATTGTAACTTGTTTATATCTTTAAACCAACTTTGTAATTTCTTAAATAAGCCCTATCAAAAGTCATAATTGGAAAGATGTTTTCGCCTTCGTTGTGCCCGAAGCCTTTGTTTAAAAACAAAAATATTCTCAGCAACATTAGCAGTGTTTTACTGCCTCACATTTTCGACTTTGCGAAAAAATAAAACAAAAGTCATACCATTAATTTCTCAGCTAGTAGATACATGGTTTTAAGTCAGGTCGAATAAAAGGAAAATTATGATAAACCGACGCTTAGTACTTTTTCCCGTTAATCCCGGTTTCACACTGTTGCGAAATTGTACGTAAATAGATTCTAATAAACATGAAATAAATATAATTTTAAAAGTAGTTCTCCTCTATGTAAAGCGACGCATTAAAACCATTACAAAGCATATTAGGTATCATCAATTCTATTTTAAAATTTTACTTACTTAATTATACCACGGTTTCGAACTAGTAATTCTTATATTCGTTTTTTTAACAGTTTTCCTATTATATTTAAGGTGTAAAAATATTAGCTGCAAATATTTTAAGGGGCGAATCAGCCCATGAAACTGAACAACTTTCCCCAAGAAACATAAGTCGAAATATAAAAATAATTTTGGACCTCCCATAGAAATTGACTTGGTCGGATGGTAATTTTTGTATGGGAGGTCCAAAAATTTTTTTCATATTTCGACTTAATGTTCCTTCGGGAAAGTTGTTCAATTTCATGGGCTGGTTCACCCCTTAAAATATTTGCAGTATTTTTTTTTTACAGCCTGTATAAAACTAAAGATGCATTCTACCAAAGCATCCTACCTTTGTCGCTTACGTCACGCATTATGTGCACCTAGATGCAAAAAAAAGTTAAACCCAAAATTATTCTAAGCTTATTTCAATACCATTATAACGCTATCAGTATTCTCGGAATTCAGAGTATCACGTAGGTGAAATTTTCATTTAATGTTTCGGTGCTGTCGGTAGGTACACTTCGGTGTAAAAGAGACCCCAAGGCTTCCCGGCTACCAGTCGCGCAGTTCCATCATCATGTTAATGGTAAAAGAAGACCAATTTGCGTCGGGCGCAATCTCATTGTTTTTGATTAAAATTATTATTGTCCCCTCTTTATTTTGAGCCCCCACGCTTTTTCTTATCCGCGTGCTAGGGATATCAATCTGTTTTAGGCGAGTAGGAACTCAGAAAAGTGTGAACCCTCGCCAATGCAAATAGTTCTTTTTTCTTCGAATATATCAGCTGTTTTTACGAAATTCTTCTCTATACAAGGTGTAAAAGAGGTATTATTGCTAATAAATTTGTTTTATAAATTATTATAGGTATATTAGTATGTTGTATACGTAAACTGCCTCACTTTATGCTATCTCACTACCCTAGGTCTGCTGGAAGAGATTTATTTTTAGATATAAGCTGACCTGTTGTATATTGTTCTCAATGTCCTTTGTGTTCTATTGTGTACAATAAACGGTTAAATAAATAAATAAAAGAATTAGCTGCACATGTTTTAAGGGGTAAATCAGCCCATGAAACTAAACAACTTTCCCCAAGGAATATAGGGCGAAATATGAAAAAAAATTTTGGACCTCCCATACAAAGTTACCGAGCAACCAAGTCAATGTGTATGGGAGGTCCAAAAAAATTTCTCATATTTCGACCTATGTTTCTTGGGGAAAGTTGTTTAGTTTCATGGGCTGATTAACCCCTTGAAATATTTGCATCTAATATTTTTACACCTTATGTTTCCAGCTACATACATCCAGTTACTTTAATTAGCTTACGGTTGATGAAGAAAAAGAAGAAGTTTGTACCAAAGTACTGAAACTAGAGGCATTCAAGTTTCACGTATAGTATTTTACAGTAGCATCTTCTCAACCTCAGGAGTAATGCAGTCCAATATTCTTGAAAATGGACCCGAGGATGTTAGTGGCTACGAATACGTGTTTAAAATTTAGAACAGCAAGCGCAAACGCAAATCATATACCTACACTAGAGTAGAGAGCCAATGAAAAGAAATCACTTGAATAATCCTACTTCGTATGTTTATTTGTTTGTAACTCCTTTAGGATAAAACTACTGAACCGATTTTATAATAATGTGTCTTACAGAAAAAAAAATATTTATGAAAGGGATATGCCATGAAAATAAATTGGTAAAGGGAACCTTGCGATAATATACTTTATTTATTCATTGGTTCTAATCTGTATATCAAGTAGGCATATGACCTTAATGATAGTTTTTGAATTTCGTTACCGAAGCCAAAATATTCTCACTATGACCAGAATACTCACAATAATGCTGGAAACTGACTGGTGTCGAGTCAAGACATACAACCAGGTAATGAAGGTAAACTAAACCACTATCAATTTCAAAGTCCAAAATAATGCATAATTTTCCAGATCGTTTGCGATTATCACGTATAAACATCTAGACATTCATTTCTTTATAGGTAGGTAGCTATCTGTATGCGATTCTATCAGGATCGGAATTTCAACTCTCCGGTTCAAATAAATTGAATGTCTTAGTATTTCACAGTTGTAGCAGTATTGAAATCTGTTCTTTAGTATCGGAATGCTCACGGAGTGGGAACGTAGAATGTTATTGGTTCTTACAGTTTTATATTCACTACTGTAGATTTGGAGTCACTTTAAAAATGTGTTTTATTTTCACAGAAAAATGTAGAGAAAAATAATAATTTATGGATACAAACCTTTGAAAGTTTAGATGCATACATACATGGATAAAAAGAGAATGCCCATTGCTGGGCTGAATATATGCGCCGCGCGTCATGAAACAAATTATAGTAAATTTACAGGGTGTAAGGGACGGTGTACGAAAACTTTGCAGGCGTGATTAGACCATGAAACTGAACAACTTTTTCTATGGGGGCTGTATTGAGAAACGTGTTTATTTTTCGACCTTCCATACAAAATTCCCAATCAGCTGAGTGACTTTGTATGAGAACTCGAAAAAAATTGTTCGTTTCCCAACATAGCACCTGTTACGACCTTTTTAGACAATAGGGCTGGCCAACAAGACAATGCTGGCTAGCAGACAGACAGACGGACAGACATGACAAGATGACATATTAACGATTCTATTATAATAAAAGAGTTGCAAGCTAAAGTTCAACCCGAATGGTCTTTTTTCTTCAGCCCCCATAGAAAAAGTTGTTCAGTTTCATAATCTGAGAGCGCTTGCAAAGTTTAAGTTACACCGTCCCTTACACCGATGTATAATATCGTCGGTTTTAACGAATAATACTTAGAAAATATGTAACTTTATTTTTGATGCGATGTTTGAAAGTTGATGATGATGACGATTGATGAAAAACATTACAAGCAATACCAGTATCTATACGGTCCGTGTACGTTTTTATATTTAAAACTCAAAATTATAGCGTCTAAACTTAACGTAGTAGTAAGCGAAATCCAAGCTGTATTTCGAAACAAAATAAAAAAAACTACCCCGACCGCATTTTTTTGCGTTAAAAAAATACTATGTTGTATTCAAAAGGCACAGACCTTGTAGCTGGAAGAGCTGGATGAAAGATCCTCCTTTAGAGAGTGACAAAAGGTTGCAACGTACTTTAGTGTCGGCACTAGCTGAGTTCTTTGCCTGTAAAGCCTTTATGCAGGAAGCGTAAAGCTAAGTCATTTTGTAACTTATGAAAACTTATTGGGTACTTCAGTTGAAACTCTTCTCAGCAGTGCATAACTGTTTTCTTTTTGTATCATATTGCAACGCGGACGTCATAAAGCCAGATAGCGTTTGACGTCATAAGGCCAGATGGGCTGACTCTAAAAGGATCGATTATCATCCGTAGGTAAGTGCATGCAAGGTGACACGGGAATCATGATGTATGGCTCGACCCTGGGCAAAGAATAGTTTCTTTTACCTGGGAGCGCCCTCATCCAGAAGTAGACTACTAAAGGCTGATGAGATAAATAGGCTAGCAAGTACCCAATCCGCTCATTTTATTTCCTCTCCATTGATTTAGTGGATTAATACTTCATAATTTGAAGTTACCACCAACTCTGTCCATTTCCAAACGCGATCGTAAAGAGAGAGTTTTTGGAGATCCTTTGGCTATATTTTTACACAATTCTTTGTTTTATTTATATTTTTTCAGTTTCCTGCAAAATTTTACATACTGTGTTTTGAAAGTAATTTTCAATGTCAATACCATATACCTAAATATAAAAAATAATAATCTATCAGTAACAACCTGCATTTACCTACGTATCTTTGAAACGATTTGGGCGTTGTTCTGTACATTACATTCTGGAAGATTTGCAAAATTTTATACTGTGGTGATTGAAATAGGTAGTCTTTTTAATATTTTTTTTCTTTTGAAATCACTATCATTCAAAGCAATACCTTATCTTGAACCCTTATCGCATCAATCGCGTCTCGCACAACCCAGCTTTTTAAACTTCTCCTTTAATATTTCCCTGCTCATAAGACTGTATTTTTTCTAATTAGAAAAAGTACGAGCAATTAAAACTTTTATAATTGTCGAGATGGGGGAATGCTAAAATTTACTTCCACTTGAACAATGGCTGGCCGGCCGAGACAATAAAAAAAAGGGAACTTAAAACTTTCTCAATTAGAAGAGGAAATAACATTACCTTTTCAACTTCGATGCAACGGGAGCTGAGCTTGAGGGATTCTTTGAGCTGAGCATAGACGTAACAGCAATGTATACCTGTCGTAAGGCACAACGACACACGAGGATCCACCTGCTAGCGACTAGTCTTCTTATAGGGAAACACCGAATTGTTCAAAATATACACGTTGTAAAAAATTTGGTGCAAATATTTTAAGAAGTGAATCAACCCATGAATCTGAACAAATTTCCGCAATGAACATAGGTCGAAACATGAAAAATATTTTTGACTTTTCCCATACAGCGGTTGACCCGCTCGGCTGCTACATTTTGTATGGGAGGTCCAAATTTTTTTTCATATTTCGACCTATGTTCCTTGGGGAAAGTTGTTCAATTTCATGGGTTATTTCACCCCTTAAAATATTTGCAACTAATATTTTTACACCTTATACATTTTAATCCATTTTAATACTTAAAACTTTGTTGCATACCATGTAATAGATTTAGGTAGTAAAATATAGTATGTAAGGTAATTAGAATATGGACCCTGTTAGGCACAACAATATTGGGAGAGAGGAAGACTTCATCATCGTACCTTACCATTTCAAAATCATATTTTGTATCTTGTAAACGAATAATGACCTAAGTATAATCTAATCTAATATAGGTAATCTAATTTCTTGTAGCTAATGACTTCTTGAGACGTACTTAGGTAAGTTTACAAGATATAATCCAACCAACATTAAAAGCATATCAAAATAACATGACATGCTTTAGTTTATAGGCTTTTGCTGGTTTAACGCATGCCGCACAATTTTGCGGTAATTTCCCGGTCCTAGCGAACTCGACACCGCACCAGTTTGTGACACAGGTTGTCAAATTTATTTATTTTTTTCAAATTAACTACCTACATACCGTAGGAATATTTTAGGTTTTTTATTACCAAAGAAACCATTTGTAACAGTTGGACATAACGAAAAAATCACAATTTTTGTCACTCCATAGAAAAAGTTGAATGAACTTTCTAGCTAGTTTTTTTCACAGCAAAGTCTTTCCACTTGACTTGTTTGTGATACAGAGCAACCTGTTTCTCCTTGATATTAATTCCCTTCGGCGTAAATGGCTTCAATAGGTAGACCTTTCTGCTTTAATTCGTTCCTTTGAATTTGTTTGAGTTTTCTTTGCTTTGATTATTTAGGATCAATTAGTGAAGGCGATTGGGCAAAGTAATTAGGGAGCGAAAATAAGTATTTAGGAAAATAAGTAGTAGGTAACTCTTGGTGCTTTACTGTATAAATTATTACATCTCGAAAAATGTTTCCACTACGGTATATTTACACCAAAGCATCACAACGGATATCCGCTTAGAACAGCGTCCTTCTTTAATAAACATTTGATGAGGTTCTTTTTCAATGTTGTCCGTACAAAAATGTTCCTTAAAGCTTTTCACTCTTAAAAATTACTCAAGCATTTCAACCTCAACGATACAGAAAGTTAAACGTTAAATTTTAAATCTTTAAAATTGATCACACTATTTTCGATAGAATCATTTGAATACAGTCGACAAAACAATAACATTTTCACGTCAATAATGAATAAGTCATAATAAATCCCCAATACTTTTGTTGAAAAATATAAATTCAGAATTGAATGCAAGCTTATTAAGAATTTAAAACGACATCTACCATGGGCGCTTTATTCGAAATTGTTTTATGCAAAGGAAATAATGACCGATATTTCATTTTCCAAAAGAGATGTCACTTATTTCAATAAATAGGTACTTTTATAATTTATATTTCGTTTCACCTGCAATTTTTTTTTGTATTAACACGTTTTGCCATAAGTAGGTTATATATTTTTGGGTTGATTACAAATACAAATCAACATTCATACCTATATTTAAAAAAGTGTGTATTAATTCGATTTATTGGACTTATCACATTTCGATATGACAAACGAGTTCATTTTATCATTTACGATTCGAGTTTTCTCGTGCATATTTGAAATAGACTTTTTAGTTCGTTTGTAGAAAATATTGTTAACAATCTGGGGTCAGGTCATCTCGACAGAATTTAAAAACAAATCTTTATGCGAAAGGACTGCATAAATAGCCGAACAAGACAAGAGAAAAATACAGCTAGGATAGAGCATTGCTTTAATTGGTTCTGCAGGAATACTTTAGAGTGAGACCTCATGGTATAAGACTGGTAAGTAATTTGTGCAAAGAAATTCTAAAAAATATCAGTGCTCGTTGTAGCAAACTTCCTACATTGGGTTTTAACAACTCAAGAAGAAACCATCAGACCTATACTTCTAGGAGGGTTACTATGAGGCTCTATTCGTAGGTTATAACGTAGGTTTGTGGTAAGCTGATTGGTACAAATTGGTAAAGAGATTGAGTACCGAATAGGTACATACTATCTGAGTACTGCTATAGTTTAAACAGGCTTAATAATGCCCTTTCATTCATACCCGGAGATATATATGTATTTTGTTATTTTGTGCTAAGAGTATATATTTTATTAAGATATATTTCTGCGATTGTGGTTAGTAAATCCATCACCACTTTGAAAGAAGCGTAGTTCACGCTCCTTCACGATATGGGAACTCTGGTTAAGTCCAGAGTTGCAATTTGGTGAATCCCTTGAACCCCTTTCATGTGCTGTTTTTATACACACACACACACGCACACACTCATCACGCCTTTATCCCTTGCGGGGTAGGTAGAGCGTTAACGATCATAAAATTACGGTCGTTATCGCCACGTCTGACAAGTATTGAGGGCACCTTCAGATGATTCGTGTATCACCGTAGTGACAGGTTGTCAGCCTGTCGCCTAGAGTTGTAATACGTGCTAATATACATGAAACCCTCGAGTCCCTTAGTTGGTTCTTACAACACCCACGGGAAGAATTGGGGTGATGCTATTCTATGCCGGCATCACGCGGCATATTGTAGTTTTTATAGAACCCTAAAATCTAGACAAAACATGGCTGTCGCCGGCTGACCTCGAAACAAAGGGCTTTCTTTCGTTTCAGCCCACTTCTTACACTAGGACAATGGCTTCGTTCCTTTACTGCGATTATTAAAGAAAAATAATAGCTGCGTGTTGGGTATTACACGTGGTGACTTTATTGCTATTTCTTGTTCCTGGTTTCATTATGTTTGCTTCGCTTTGTTGCCTATTAGATGAGGCTATAAGTTGGGAACCTTGCGGGATAAAATGTGAAGTTACTCGAGATGTTACAAACTTATGGATTACGTAATAAAGACTAATAACAAAAAAAATAATTGTCAAATTAATTTAAAAACCTGATAGACTGAAAAACCTTTAAGCAGTTGGAATACATGTATGTATCATAGAATTTCACATGTATACATCTAAAAGCATGCCGAAACATGCGTAAGCTTAGGACGTGCTATTTCTAGGTTGTCTTTTGACATCAAAGATCTTTTATACAACGGATATTCCGCCATTGAACCCAGTAAGTTCACATGTCCAAAATAAAACTCCCTTAAAGAAAAAAGTTCTACGCATTGAATACTTGGATCCTATTTGTGTCATTGTCAGCTACAGATACAAAGAAATCTGTCGACTACACGCAGTACATAACCGATCAAAATTCAATCGTATGTTTTTGTTTACCGCGTACGTACTTCTTTACTTCTGTTTTCTGATTCATATTGAGTTGTTCTAAGAGAAGTGGCTGCAAAATTTTCTTCTTCTACCTTCATAAACATCAATTAATATTTTGAATTATTTGCAAGCTCTAAATTTCGTACCGTTGTCAAAATATTTAAAATTATAAAAAATAAATCTTTGTATATTTTTAAAATAAATACAATGAAAATTGTGTGTACATGTTATAGTATACTACGCCGTAGCCAATAGTACGTAGCAAATGTCTACAGGTATTATAAAGTTCATGGAACAGGAACTCTATCAAAATTATCCTTATATGTATTTTGAATACTTGAGTAATATTTTGTTTTGAATTTAATAATTATACTAAAATTTTTCAATTTATTTTTTTGTACTTAGTTGCCGAGATCAGATGGCAGTCGCTCTCGTCGTAGCCGATCCGGTAAGGAGAATGATATATGATGAAACCAAATCACCAAGTATTTAGTAGACGACCAATGTGGTACAGTGGTATTGCGGCTGCCTTTGACGCAGAAGGTTCCGGGTTCGATTCTTGGTGGATCATTCACAAAGGTGATATTTATCACTTTATGAATTTGTTCCCAGTCTGGTTAGGACATTCCGGGCTGAAACACCCGATTGTCCGTAAGTAAGATGGTTCCGTGTTTCGGATGGCACGTTAAGCTATAGGTCCCGGTTGCTATCTACGATCATTTAGACGGCGCGGCGTTTATTACATAACCATGTCTAAAGCCTGCTACATGTTAAAGGCGGTTGAAAAATTCTGACTCTAGGGTTCATCGGGTCGTTGGACGACTAGGTGTCCCACACGAAAAGAGAAGCGGACCAAGTAATTGGAGTATGCGTCATATGCCAAATTTTCCCTACACGTTACGTCATTCAAACTCGTAAATAAAAAAAATACTAACTCAATAGTAGATTACGTACTGAGGTATGTAAGCTATCAATAACAACCGAGGTTTTTTAAAGCCCGAGCGGAGCGAGGGCGGTATCTTTCCGAGGTTGTTATTGATGTTACATCCGTGGTACGTATACTGCTTTACATATCGAATGAAAAAAGAGTAAAATAAAGCGATAAATACAAGAAAACGATCCATAAATGATGATTGTATCGTCTGGTATTCAAATTGCACCACGAAACTTTTTTTTCTATGATTGAAAAATATTGAATTAATATGAAAGAAAAGTATCCTAACATAAAGTAGTCATTTTTCTGATAGTAGGGATGTTAGTCATTTTTACTTTTGTTATTGTAATATTGAGTAATAATTCGACAAACTCATTTGTTGAGGTTATAAAAATACAGATTAAAAATATAATTCCTGCGTTCAAGCAACACAATTCATAGCGGCCAGTTCGAAATTTAAAAATTTTGATGCAGCTCCTATTAAAAATAAGAAGAAATTGATTTTAACTTTTTAATTGTCGCGATTCTATTGGTTCTTTTTCTAGTTCCATATATAAAATTACTTACAGGCTTAGTTTTAAAACCTCGCCTGTAAGTTGAACTTACAGGTCGTGTTTTTTGTCAGTAATGACCTACTTTCAGAGCATGAGATATGTAAAATGATTTTGCAGTGTAAACAGCAAACAAAATGTATTCAGGCGTATCTTTTGCAATTAAACCTTTCATCGTTTAACGAAAGGTAAATTCGGATTTCACATTTGGTCAGCGAGTTCCAATGTGATCCAATCCTCATTGATCACTAAGAAAAAAATCGCAACGGTTTTTCTTATACATATTAATAGACTGAAAATATTTTGAGAATGTTCCTGATCCAGTTGAAACATTTTTTCATGACCTAAAATTTGGTATCAATAACGAGTTCATACTATTCCATACAAAAAGGTGATCATGATACACTTCGATGTATGTGAATGCAGTTGTCACAGTTTGTAATTTTTAGATGGGTTCGATTGACAACAATATTATTATGCACTTACGTTTACGATGCACCAAAGAAGGCGTTTAATGCTTTAACTAGGTGAAATACAAACTAAGGTCCGTATTTATAAATCGCACTCAACTCTAAGATCGATCTCAAAAGAGATTTTGACTAAATCTCATTAAATACTAACAGCCTCTCGAAGTCGCATACTAGATCGATCTCAGAATTGAGTGCGGTTTATAAACACAGGGTAAAGAAAGAAGTTAAAATAACCGGTGAGAGGCTCACCGCATCCACTTGTATGCACATTATTACAAAAAACCTTTTCATTTTAAAACGAGTTTATCGATACGAATATAAGCTTGGAGCGTGGTTGAATTACCTAGTGAGGGGCCCATCTGCACCGGCTTTAAGCCTTGTATGCACATTATGCTGTATACAATCTCCATAATAAATCCAACAATCACTGAGCGGCTCAAAGAGATCGCGCACGCGAAATTAAAATTGAAAAACATGGCGTTGCACAGTTTCTTATATTGTGCTATTTTTTTTATTAATTCACTGGCAAAATCCGATACAGATACAAAAAGTAATTTAAAACAAAAAATAAATATATTATGCTCTGCTAGATTTGCTGAAAGTAGCCTAAAATATGGCCAAGTGCATTTATTATACATTGACTGGGAGCCGCCCTCCCTCTAAAATCTAAATCTAAAGTTTAATGTTAAAGTTGTTATGAAACCAAATATATTTCTTCGGTTTGAGTTTCAGAGTAGTGGATTAAAACTTAACAGTGCATTCAAATTTCTCAATGAGGGCATAGGAAGACTAAGTTTACTTTCTTTAAAACGAAACTGCTACAACAGTCTGCTGTATGCGGGTCACCCCCTCTTTAAATGAATTTGTTAGGTTAGGCTAAAAAAGAATGAAACTGGTTTATACTTTTTTTATTAATTTCGAATTTAGAAATTTTAAGCATCCCCAATTGAAAACGAAAAATGGATTTCGTAAAAACATTTTGGGATGACCTCCAACAATAAGTGCTTAATGGAAGCGGATTATATAGACTTTTGTCGCTTTATTTTGGAAAATCTTTTGTGGACACATTTGTCATGGAAATCAAAAATAAAAAAAATATTTAAAAGGCAATGTATACACAGAATATAAAATGATGAGCCTTAAACACATTATTACGTAGATTAGGTAGAGATTGTGAACAAAAACTAGGGTCAAATTTTCTGAAAAATGTACTAAAAATTCTTTTTTAAGGGATTTCTTTAAAAACCTACAATTTTATTCCTATTTGATTATATTGGAAATATTCTTGTACTGCCTAAATACAAAAAACAAGACAGCAAAGGTAATTCCTTGTACATGAACGAGAAATGCTGAGCGGTCGTTCATTTAATTCGGGTGTAACGACCTAAAATTCTCTCCAATGGAATTGCAAATGAGATCTGTCTGCCGACAAAAGAATGCTCCACGATTCTTCGGACTCTAATACCCGTAAAAGAGCCGTGGTGATGCGATTCCGAATTTCGTTTCACCCTTTTTGTTCATTTAAATGAAGACGCTAACGACCGAGCTCATGTGGAGGCTGCTTTACTTTTTTGTTCTCAATAAAAAATTACTGGTCAGCATTTCTCTGAAAAATAAAAGGATCTACATTTGCTCACTCTGATTTCATACTTCGTTTCTCTCATAATGTTTACGATGTCTTTCATGTTTCATTTCGGCGCTACTTTGAAACCTTTTGTCGGTGCATTCTGAAAAATAAAAGTTCCCAGACACTACGCTTTCCGTCGTTGCATTTTCATAGAACATAACCCAAATAATTTACCAAGATACCATTCCCACCCGACTTTACGTACACAAGCGCTTATTTAACATAGTCCCGGCATGGGAGCATCTCGTAAAACGTTCCCATTTCCCCTTGCAACTTTGTAGATGTTTGCAGGAAATAAAATAATAAGTGTTCCCGACTATAAGTGTCCCAGTCTTAACGGTTCCTTCAGTTAATTTGTACCATCGGAGTAACAGCATGGAAGATACGGCCTCTCTGTAGATATTGGAGTGGGGCAAGTTATGAGATTTGCGCCGAAGAAATAAATAAGGTACAATGTTAAAGTTTCGTCAACAAAGTATAAATATTATCGGTATTGTAGTTATTATTCTGAATTATTTAATTAAATTCATACGAGTGAACGCAGATGATCATAATATAAAAATTGAAATGAAATGAAAATGAAAATCAATTGCGTAAAAGGTATGTACGAGTATATGTCTGACTGATTGCGAGCGAACCTCTTATAAGGGCATAATATAATAACATTTTACACAAATCATATCGGAGGTCAAGACTCACTTTGGGTCGTCGAAAATCCTCAAGAAAAACATATTCGTACGCAATAGCTCATAGCTTGCCGGCCGCTCCATAAGCAGAACAGGAAAACAGGCATCTCCCCGTTTCCTCAGCCGAAACGCGATGACACCTTGAGTAATAGTCTCAGAATTCGCATCACGTCAGGGTTTCACATAATTTTTCTTCGTAAAATATCGTGCTCCGCGACGGTCCGAGTAATGAATATTTCCTGTAAGCCTTAGAATCGGCTGAAGCAGGGTTTTTTATGAATTACTGTAGCTACTGATAAATAGCCGACCACGAGGTACTCTATCCGGCTGATGAAAAGAACGAAATGCGGTCGCAAGGTGTAAACGCTTGTTCGTTTAAATTAATAATGGAAACATACGGATGGATAAAAACAAAGCTTTTTGTGACAAAGATAGAATTACTCAGCCTGAGGCGGGTGTAAAGTCGACAAAAATTGTAACTAAATACAGAGAATCTGTGTGGGTGCTTTTTGAAATTGCCTTCTTTTGTTAGGCGGAATCATGGGGTGAAATTCTTGTATTTTATTTGGAACTTGGATATGACATCCGAAATTAGGTGGAGCAGCGCAGATGTGTTTGTGATGATCTAACATACTTTTGACATTTAGAACCTTTGTTTGTGACTGTTTGTGCCATGGTTTGTTTGTACTGTAAGGTTTGTTTCTACCATCTATTAGCAGATTTTTACACATATTCGATCAGCCTCGTACATAAACAATCAACTTATATACTGGCAATGTATGCAGCTGCTAAGAATAGCCAGTACTTACAGTACAGATCGTTGTATTCAATGTGTAGGTTTATGTCACGATTTTATGCTGCATAAATCAAGTGTATAGGAAGGAATAACAGGTACGAAGTAAGCGGCTAACACTGCAAAATTTTCCCATACTTTCTCGCGCGGTATTTTCTAACCACGTCTTCTTCAAAAAGAGTTTTTATTTGTTCCAGAACGTACTACGACTCTAGATGTGTGCTACTGAGGAAATCACTTTGCAATGAAGTTAGCCGCGCGCGAGTAGCACCAGTGAACCGGGAAATTGGCTCCAAGTTTTCTTAGACGAACTACCGGTTTATGAAATGTAAAATTGGTT
The DNA here is from genome assembly GCA_029255805.1 of Keiferia lycopersicella. Classification (NCBI taxonomy): domain Eukaryota; kingdom Metazoa; phylum Arthropoda; class Insecta; order Lepidoptera; family Gelechiidae; genus Keiferia; species Keiferia lycopersicella. Next base: position 4,789,618 of record JARACZ010000010.1, read on the forward strand.
GGCATTTGAATTTTAATTTTCTTTAGCTGTATTCATTCTGGACAGATCGAAATTTGGAATAGAAGCAGTCACGTTTAAAAGTGCATATAGAGTGCCACCTCATCAATAGTTCAAAATATCTCCTCAATTACTTTATTGTTTCTTTTGTTGTTTATGCAGCTAGTGAAACTCTATATAAAAACCAAAAGAACATTAATGTATACATTAGAAATAAAAAAAATATTAACTATTTGAGGTGGCCTTATGCACTTTCTAAAGTGACTACATAATTATTTAATCTTCCCAGAGGGCTTTGTCGCAGATGAGAAGATAGTATAAAGCACACCCCGCCAATATTAATAAACGTATGGAATCTAACACTCCTTCACAAAATTTTGACAAAACCTAATGTATTAGTATTTCTAATTCACTGTTTTCGTAGTTTTGAGTCGCGTAATGAATACAAAATAAAAATCTGCATTATAAAATTAATCACAAAATATAAATTAGCGTCTCATAATCCAGAAATTTAATGCAAAAATAATTACCAAGCTGTATCTGGCAACAAAAAAGCACAACATAAAAAGTCTCTGTTTTATATTCGTGCCGCGTTAAAATGCTTTCGTACGCAAATAGCGGCAATCTCGTGGTTTTTAACAATATGCTATGCGGCGCCCTCTAGACTAATTTATAATTACCCGAGATTAGTCCGAGTTTTTTATAATTTTTTGTCGGGTGTGGTTTCTCTGAATAGATAGAAAATTATTCACAGAAATAAAAACAACGTTGTTGGGAAAGTGAAAATATAAGATAAATTCACAAAATGGTCGGCGTACGTAGGTCTTAGAAGAAAATTATTGTCATTCAGGTGAAATATATCCTTTTTCATAAATAAGCGTTCGTAGGAGTAGGATACACACACACAAAGGGATGAACCACTGAAAATGAAAAACATTGTTGGAACTCCCTTAGATGTCAGCCGGCCGAGCTGAATTCATATAACGAAAAGTCCTTATAGAGATATAAATTATTGTAACCTCTGAACAATGAACTACAAACGCTATACAATAATCTACAGTTAACCCGCGCAGGTTGTGGCGAGAAAATGTAACACGGACTATGTGGCAGGGTATGACATATCCGAATTTTAAATTGCCTATATTTTATTTAATAAATACCAAATAACATATTGTTTTAATATTAATAGCTAGTGGGATATATTAGTATTATAATAAATAAATGTTAAATAATATATTACTATATCTTTATATTTAAATATAGAAATAACAAGTCCGGGTCATTTTAGGCACTGATTAATAGGCGCTTCACTTACAAGCTTAAAAAAAATAGAAAAAAATGAAATCTTAAAAAACTCCAAAAATAAACAGAAACGAACATAAAATAAGATATAAAAAAGAACCTTACATGGTTGCAAAAAAATATAACACCTTATTAATATGAATCAGTATCACGTATTTACGTAACCGAAAGCACTTTGTACACGATTATCTCCGACGCTGGTTGTTGTCACACTACAATCACGTAAATAGCCTATTTCACACACCTTTAGTTGCAGCTACATGGAGCGACAAGAAAAAATTACGGTAGTTTACAAAAATATTTGCAGATAAGCAACAGTCTGGGTATGACATACCCTGCCACATTCTTGGCGGGTTAAACTATTCTTTCACTTTTCATCGCATATTTCTCTATTACTGCAATCACTACATCTAAACATGCCTTAACTTGATTGCTTATAAACCCAGTATTCAACACGTCTTTGTCCGAGCACTTAACAGTGTTGACACACATTCACTTCCTAGTAATCGCCCTGAAGTCCCTCCACCCTGCCTCGTTTACACTGATACAGTGCGCCAGGACAATGAGACAGTAAGGCGAGGAACACACTTGACGAGCGACGGAGCGCTAAAACATCACAGCGGTCTGTCAAATGTCTATCCCCATACTAAAATCGCTCAACCGCTGTTGACGCAGCGCTATCGCAGTGTCAGCCGTCGAGTGCGGTTTTAGTATTTGGAGTGACGATTCTAGTATGGATCTGACAGACCGCTGCGATATTTTTGCGCTCCGTCGTGCGTCAAGTGTGTTCCTCGTCTTACTAATAAAGTAACACATAAACCGTAGCGTGAAAGCAGCGCTCTTTGTTCAAGCTCTTAAGATTGTTGACATACATTTTGCTTTCGAGTAGTCTCAGCTTTTATCTGTTAGCGTTGAGACAATACGAGTAAGCAACGGTAGAGGAAAATGAATTCTTTAGCTAATAATGAATAATTTGCTCAAAGTAAGTTTACGAGAAAAACAGACACACAAAATGCGCTAACTGCAGCTTACGTTTTCTTTTAATATTAAAAAGATAGGAATCTTTAAAAGCTAAGTAAAATCCAAATTTTTGAGATATAACAAAAATGTTGAATTTATTTGGCTTTAATAAAAGAAATATGAATTACAGCAGTTGTGTGTCAAAAAACCCCTTTGTTGCCGTATATTTTTGAGGACCTTATAATTTTTATCAGATCTTTGTAGGGTACCTAAAATTAGGTTGGTAAAGTATGCTACCCACAAGTCTATTAATTTTTTTACTAGTCTATAACAATTTACCCAAATGTCTGAGTGTAAACACATCTCCAATGAAATTGACCGCCTGTCCTGAGAAGCTGGCTACGTGACTGGCATACAGATAAATTCACGAATGGATCTGGTTTATAATAGAACCCAAGTAATTTGAGATCTGATTGACTTGGGACTCGAGAAGCAGGTTTGCAACTCATGGAAGTGAATCTTTGTGTAAGGTAGATATAGAATCATATTAGCTTTTCATATAATTGTAGCTGCCCATCAGACTTGTGTTCCAATGACATCACCAAGTCGACAATATTTTAATAGATAAGACTGAGAGTGAAGAAGATAGGCTATAAAAATTGGCATTGCATTGAATGTTGACCAAATTATGATGAATTTCAAATTTTTTGGCGCACAGTAAAAAGAATTTGACTTTTATCTCTTTTGTCGCTTGAGACCTCTAAATTTTACGTTTACTATCAAAATAAGTAGGATTTTTAGTACAACATAAAAATGAACTGAATTTTTACACAAAAAGAGAAATTGGTACAATTGGCGGCCTTATTGCTACTGTAGCAACATTCAACTTTTTTCTTAAAGAAAACTTTAAATGACTACGACCCGTAAATAAATACGGGCCTTAATCCGCACTTAACTCTGAAATCGATCTTGAGTGCGAATTTATGATGCTGTTAGTATTAACTGAAATCTATCAAAACCGCTCTTGAGATGGATCTCAGAGTTGAGTACGATTTATAAATGCGGACCAAAGTATGTATTTCATCCATCCATCCAAAGAGTGATAGCCCCGAAAAAAAGCTTCCGTCTCAGAGCGAAATTATTACAAAAGAAGTTTTTATGCAATGAATCTCATCAGGGCAAAGTTTCTTTTCATGTCTTGGCTGCACGAAGTTAGTCAGCAGCTGCAGGCTTCTTGCAAGTAATTATACGTTTCGACGTCAGCTTACACTAAAGAGAAAGACGCAAAATTATTCCACACTTCCATACTTACTTTACCCGTAGGCCCGTCTCTAAAATTACAAAGCGGGAATTATTTTTACTATATTTTGGCCGAGTTCGTATATATTAATTTTTGTTCGAAGCAGGTGTCTTATTAGCAACTGTCTTGATTTTCGTATATTCGGAGATTTTCTCATTAGCACCCATAATAAAATATTATGTTTACAATCACTACTATAATTTTCTAACAAAACTTGCACAATGATGATAATAATTATTATTGTGAACATTATTTCAGTATCAAAAATGACTTATCAAACTGTTAACTTCAAATTCCTATTGCATATTTACAAAAGCCATCATTCCTACATCACAAACAAATGAAGTCCGGGATCTCTCAATCCTGATCCCCTCGCTCCTTCCGATGCCTACGCATCAGGCCGGGAGCACGTCTCCGTGAAACAAATGACCCACGATCCAAGGATAGGGTCCTGAAATATGAGCTACATTATCGCTATGATTCTTGCACCCGTCATGGAATGGGACCCTAAGGGACTCTTGTCAGGACGGCCCGGTGACGACTGGATGACTTTACAGTTTTTTAACCAAAACATTAAGGTAAAAATTCGATTTCCATTCAGATTTGATCTACTAGTATTTATTGAAGAGTTATTATATTTGAGAAGTTTGTTTGTCCAAAGCCACGTTTTTCTGCTAGTATAAGAATTTTTCTCGTTGTAACAAATTTAATAGCCTTAGTTTCTTAAAAATCGTTTTGTTGTCGGTATTATAAAAATACTAAGGCTTATTAGTTCTGCATATTTTAAGTAATTTCGTTTCATACTCGTAGGAACAAAAATAAGAATCTTCATTAACAATACAAAATCCATAACCTCAAATAAACCACAAGGTTCTATAACCGTTTGACAGCTAATATAAAGAGACATCACTTTTCTAATTAACTTACAAATTCGAATTTAATTAGAACTTCGTTTAATAAATTCTGAAAACGCAAACATTTGTAAAGACGTTTTGTGAATTGGAAAGTTTATAATTTCGATTGTGTAAGTTTGAAAGACAACTAGGACTAATCTATTAAAAATTTACTTTGAAAATTTAAGTGGTAAATGTCAAAAGGTATGCAAAAGACAATTTAAAATTTGCACGCTGTGTATAGTGTATATTACAGTGGATCATGAAATGTTATGTACTATTTAATTCCCTTTTAAATACCATGTATCCAAGCAAATAATACTTTGACTTTGACACACAATCAGGAATCAGGAGTTTGTTCGCGCATTCTTTTTTTAATTTTATTTTTTTGATTGAATTAAGCTGCGTAACGCATGCATTGGTCCGATCCACACCATACTAGAAACGTCATTCCCACAGAACAGTTCATTCCCCATACTACAAACGACTCTTGACGCAGGCCTTATGCACGACGCAGCGCTAACGGCCTTAGCTTCGGTCAAAATAACGAATCCCGATCAGGTTTACTAGGGAAGGCCTCGTCTCGTGCTTGCAATAATACTAAGTAAGTTATATTTTGCGGAAAACCGATTTCACGTAGGTTTTAAGATTTATTTTAAAGATTTCTTTGGGAAGAAATAATAAAGATTTTTTTAGACTGGAACCATAATTCCGGTATTCAAATTAAAATTTGAATTTGCTATTCACTGATTGAATGGTAGTAAACGTTTTAATCTGCAATTACGTGTTCCTCTGCCGTACTACCAACAATACTCATGTGTTCACACACGTAGGTAACACTTTGGACGTGCGCATTTTTATACGCGTGCTTAACGCTTGATCTTTACCGTATAAGGGTGGTCCCGTTGGGTGCGGAGCACTCTTTAGGCTGTAGGCTTATTACTAACACGTACACAGTACGCGTAGAACACGTCCAGAGCCAGCGGACGTCTGAATCCATCCTAATTCCCCCGGGAAGGGGGTCTGCACCCAGCAGTGGATTGCAGCATGCAGATTAGTAGATTCATTTAAAGTTTCCATATAGTTAGGCATTTAAAATATAAGATGAGTACGAAGGTTTTTGAAATTGTACCAGCATTTCCTCACGTCAGAAAGGCATGTCTTGCCTTCACGAAAAATCCTGCTAAGGTAATGGACAAAAGCTTTGCACTAGAATGCTAATTGTGTTACAATATATTATAGTGTCTAGTACTATTTACATCAAGACATAAATTTATAGGGCGGTGCGGCGTAATTCTCCATTGTTCATTGTACCTCCCTTGTAACCCCCATTTATTCAGACGGAGCTAGAATAGGGCATGTAAAATCGGAATTTTAAAACCGGTTTTAGGTCTCCGATATTGGAGCTTATTTAAAAGATTACCATGCATTTGAATCGAAATACCTACCACGAGTACCATTAGAGCTTAATAAAAATAGGTTCTGATCCTAGGACAACTATAAACATTTACCTACCTATTCATGAATATTTTTTAGTTTGTACATTTGCAGAGCTGTCGTCAGGACCTCCTAGTCACTTACTTAGCTATTTGTACGACAGTAGTGTACCAAGAGTATGCAGGTAGTATCAAAGTACCTACTTTTAATCTAACAGGTATGCCCCACAAGAATAAAAATATTGAAAACTACAAAACGTCTAGGTTCAAAAATTGGTTTTTAGGAAACCGGAATTAAAAAATCTGAATAATCATATATGTATTTGTGATTCCTAAATTCCGGTTTCCATCTCTTAGACAGAGCTGACCCAGATACTAAGTTACTAATTAGACCTTATAGCCAGGCTCGTTTGTGTTTCTAGTCTCAGCACCTGGTATTTAGCAGTAAGCATTGTTGTACAAACAAAAACAGCGTAAAAATAAAGAGAAATCCTTTGCACTTTTAGTGGGATACAAATTCAATAGCCAGTTTTGTATCAAACCCTGGCCAGTGACCAAAACTGGGTTCCTAAATCATAGCGATGTTTGATTTACAGATCGGGTTTCAAAAACTTTAAAATTGATGTTCTCTAAATCTACGCCTATGTTGCCTATGTTTGACCAATAACTGAACTTTGGTTGCCATACATTTCAAATGATTTTGCACTGTTTTTTTACTAGGAAAACTGCTGCACAGTTCAATGACCTTACTAGTGTTTGAATCAAATTAATCTAGATAAAAGTTTATTCAGCACTAAATGTCACACCAGACGTTTTATACGAGACTTTTACCCACAAAAATACTGTACGACAATAATATAATGTACTTAAAATTGGCATCCATAGTTAGAGCTGAGCAGAATATTAGAGAAATCCCATCGCTCGCTTGTTCGTCGTGGAACACCGGGTCGTCCAACGACTCAATGTATCTGTCTGTTCGGATTCTGTCTCACAATGTAGAGAAATCCCATGAAATAAAATATCCTTTTACTAGATAATTTCGATTCTAATCCTAGACCTTTGGTACAGGAAACTTTCAGCATTATCCAAACAAACTATTCCATTTTCTACAGCCTCTTAGACTAGCTCGGTTCTAGTTCAGTTATTCCATTCCAAAGTTAGTCTTTAGTCCTCTGATTCTGGTTTCGGCAACCAGTCAACTAGCAACTTTGGCTGATCCCACACTTTACGTCCGATATGGTATAAAAAGTTTAATGTACTTCAAAATAACGTCTGTCAGACATGGAAAGTTTTTGCGTTGCTCCTACGTCATTGTCGGTTTTTAGTATGAAGAATTCAAAATTTACTTGCATCTGAAAGACGCTTGCGTAAAGGTGCGTCTCCATTGAAACGGGGCTGCGCTAAACTAAGCTAAGCGCGGCATGAATTGACCAATCATGAGTCTCAAAATCCCCGCCCCGCTTCAGTGAAGATACTGGATTCGTCAATTCATGCCCCGCTCAGCTTTGCTTAGCCCCGCTTCAGTGGAGACGCACCCTTATGGAAAGGTATGCTAAAATGTGCAGTAACGGCCGTCAAGTGTGGTAACCGCCTTAATGCGAGTGGTTTCAGCTCCATTTAGTATGTTGCGGTTCCACTGCCGATTGGCCACTCAAATACTTCGAAAATAGAGCGTTATATGTTCTGAGCTATTTTGTGCTCAATCCAAAGTGAATATTATAAATTGTTTACGTTTAGTCTACATACCGTTTAGCATGAGGGTATTTGTGATTATTACATTTAGTTTTGAAAATTTCGGACATAGGTACGAAATTAGATAATGTGGGAGACTTTGTATAATCTTACTTTACTTTATTTGTCTAGTATTTATTTGAGCTTTTTCTTATCACCTTTGCTATATATACATACACATATCACGCCTTTATCCCTTGCGGGGTAGGCAGAGCGTTAACAGCCGTAAGAATACGGTCACTATCGCCACGTCTGACATTTTTGAGGATTGTTTTCTAAGGATGTTTCAGAAAACATGTGTAACACTATAGTGACAGGTTGTCAGCCTGTCGCCTAAAAATGTAATACACCACTACTCTCGAGTCACTTAGTCGCCTCTTACGACACCCACAGGAAGGATGTGGGGTGATGCTATTCTAAGCCGGCATCACACGGCACTATATATTAGTCGAATTTCCTGTTTATCTATTCTTACTTCTTTCCTTCACGTCTAATGAGCGTATTATTAAATATTCACAGCAGACCCAAAATCTCAATCATAGTCCATAATAAAATCTGTATTTTGAGTTTTGTATCAAGAACTTTTTTACCATTTATTAATTTGTACAGAAAGTAGAACATAATTTCAAGCAATAAAGTACTCTACATTCAATTTACTTCACAGCAACCACAGGCGCGCTTTACAAAATGACAAATACTCAACTATAATGTTCCCGAGCATACGAAGGCCACGCAAAGCCTACTAGCTACAATTTACTATGCAATAACAATTTAATGACTTAACGATGCTACCTCACAAGACATACTGCTGTGATAGTATTAAATAGTATTAATACAATAAATAGTATTTTTATTTATTTATTTATTTATAGAAAGAGCAAAGATATGTTATCGTAGATCGTTTAAAAATACTCCTGGTTTGTAAAAAGTCTACGCAAACGATCTACCATCCACCATGCCAGCCATTCCACCATTTAAAAAGTCTAATAAACATGATGTAGGTCTTAAAAGTTTGTTTTACTCAAAAGTTGAGTGTTTATGTACATAGCGATTACTTTTCTTATCTCTTCTTTTGATAATTCATTTACAATATACATGATCTACTTATTAGATCTTCTATTAAGAAACCTACGCACCAAAACCACAAATGTGATTTTTGATACTGTTTGTCTGCCCAGCGATTTTTGTCTTGATATTTTGTAACACAATGAAAGTATATCAATCCGAATATGCATTTCATTTATGAAATGCGTAAAAAATCTAACATTTCGTAAGAAATAAAACGCGAATATAAATCGGGTGAAAAGTACACTGTCTAAGAAAACGAAATGTGAATAATTGTACTTCATGAACTTTATATCGACGTAACACATCTTTTGCATTAAATTATCTAAGGCAAAGATGTATATTATGAAAATTAACGCAAGGGTCCAGAGGGATGGCCGGAATAAATTACTAAGCAGAGGTCTTTGCTTATTAGGTCTATTCTGATGTAGAATAATTACATCACTACGTACGTAGGACGTAGGTACAAACAGGAAGTAAACCAAGATAATGTGTTCAAGAGATGAGGCTGGTAAGTATTTTTTGGACAGCTTTTACATTTTACTATAGTAAAAATATTTACTTAATACACTAATAAGTTAAATATTTTTGCACATTAAATGATCGAACGAGTATATAAAGTGATATTACAACTGTTTAAATCATGCCTCCCAATATGCCTGCCTTTACTTTACTACTGTACATTGTGGCCCAGGGTATTTTTGTTGAATGAGATACTGGATCAATGAAGCGTTACGGAAAAGTGATGTACGTAATAAACTTAGGGAGTTTGAAAAAGGACAATATAAAGAAAAGAAATATCTGTAAATAATAAAAGAAAGTAAACGTAAACAAAAATAAATAATATATAGCAGATAATTTGCTTACATACATATCACGCCTTTATCCTTTGCGGGTTTTTGCTGATCTTGCAGGTATGTATCCTTGGTTTCAAACAAATTGATGATGCAGCAAAGTACTGTAAATTCAAAGAAGGATTGAAAAGGGGTAAACGGTTTGTGTATTTTTTTTTAATAACTGGAAATAATCAAACAGTCCTAACTGGATTTTGATTTATTTGTTGTATGTATACTTTATTATTATATAGTAGAATAAGGCAAAAGGAATATCAATTAACTAGAAGCTTTAGTCTTCAGTAGTTTTTTACCAGATAATTTCAGTTTTGAATTAAGCTTCACATTAGCCAAAATGACACACTAAGTGGCAGAGCAGTGGGCCGGTATCTCACACGGTCTGAGTTCGATTCCCAGTCGCCGGTCGTTTTTTCAATTTTCTTATTTTCGTTTATCAACGCTATCCGGTTATTATCCTCTGTATTAATCATAATATCAAATACTACTAGTAACCCAGAACAAAAATAAAACTCAATAATAATTCTCATAACATTATGCACAATGAACGAGCAACAGTATGGAACACACAACAATTTTCCAACAGAAATAACTGTTGGTAATGCCTCCAGTGCGGCGGTAGTTAATATCGTGACCTGACGCGGAAAAGATGAATGTGGCCAACGTAAAATAAATAAAAACTCTTCGAGTATATGTACCCTGTACGGGTGTAAAAAAATCGCTGCAAATATTTTAAGGGGTGAATCAGCCCATGAAACTGAACAAGTTTCGTCAAGAGACATAGGTCGAAATATGAAAAGTTTTTTGGACCTCGCATACAAATTGACTTGTTCAGTCGGTGCCCAAAATTTTTTTGTCATATTTCAACATATGCTCTTTGGGGAAAGTTGTTCAGTTTCCTGGGTTGGTTCACCCCTTAAAATATTTTCAGCTAATATTTTTATACCTTATGTATGGATAGGTATAGGCTACCTACGGTTCTGAGTTAGGAACATGAAATACGATTGAGTTGTCTATCTCAGAATTAGGGCGGATTGAGATGTAGGTACACGCGGGCTCAACGCGTGTTGACAGATAGAGAACCCGGAATATTTTTGACATCCCGTACAAAATATGTCAATATATAAATCACGCCTCTTTCCCGTTGGGGCAGGCAGAGACTATTTCCTTCCACTTGCTACGATCGTGGCATACTTTTTTCGCTTCTTCTACATTATCAGTCTATACTTCTGACCTGACCATTCTTCAGAACGTCCCCGATTTGGTCCAGGTAGGTTTTTTGCGGCCTTTCCCTTCCAACTATTCCACTAACACTCGCCTTCTATATATCTTTTGTTAATCTCCTTTTATTCATTCTCTCAACATGACCATCTTATTTGTTTACATATAAATATTATTTTTAATGACGCTATTTAAGGCTAGGATCCACTGCTCAAATCACGATTTCAGGGGGTGAGGTGGGGGGGGCCGCCCGCGCTCCCCGCGCTCTGACACATCATCTGGCGCTCGTACACTACGCACCCGTACGTCGTGTGTTTTATAAACATGACCGCAGTCCGTCCACCTTTTAAGTATATTTGAGCTTTATCCCGGCCGTGGAACTTTTACTTCTACTCGTGAATTATTATTTTTTTGTGAAAATGCGACTAAACGAATATGAATGTGGGTAGATGGATGGACGCAGAAGAGGAGGAAGGCCTAAAAAGACCGCAATGTCTAGTTAAAACACACACATTTAATTACAAATAATGTTAGCATAAGTTCTAAGATAGCATAGTTCTAGCATAAGTCCTTTTATGAACCTGTCTGTGCGGAATAGCACTTTTTTGTATGATCTGTTGTATTTTTTATTACCTTTTATTTTGGACAAGATATTTTGACTCAGTGTCATTATAGTCGTGCTAGAGAAAGTTGGTTGTTTTATTCCACCAAAAATCAGGCTCCAGCTAATAAAGCAGCCAGCGGGCCATATCGGCTCCGCCACACTGTCCTTGAAACTGAACAACTTTCCCCAAGAAACATAGGTCGAAATATGAAAAAAGATCTAGCAGCCCCGACTTACATTCTATAAAGTTAAAAAAAGTACGAATAGATTGTACTAAAGATGATTATGAATCAAAAAGGTGTAAACAAATATTTCAATGTTGATAGAAAATGGTCCAAAAATTTGAGTACGAAAATTAAGTTATATTTGCACTACGATGTACTGTTCTCATGATATTATGCACTTTTAGTTTCCATTCGTTTTTAATATTCAAAAATGATATTTTACTAAAATGTTGAATGGCGTTTTTCATTGGAGTCCTCTGTCACGCTTGCAACTTGCTACAGGTAGATACTTCAATGATTTTGTTTTGTTTATGCTGCCGGCTCAAGTGCCAACATCCGTTGACTTGGGATGTAGACCGTGAAATACTAGAATTTACGTCATGTATGTGGTATGATTTGTATGATGAGACGAACAACTGTAAGATGAAACGAATGGACAATTGAACGATAATTTTTGAACGTAAGACAAATGTTAGATGAATTTCTGAACTATGATGCTAGAACGGAAAAGCAATATAGGTGAGTAAATGAGTGTGAAAGAGAGAGTGAACACTTTTCAAATAGTATCTTGGGCGAAAAAAACCCGGGGTTATCTGTGTAAAATCCACAGCCACAGGGACCAGGACATGGGTCTATATTATTACAGCGAATATAAAACTAAAAAGCTTACAAAATATTTTAGTTAAGCGCCCCATCCCATATAAAACATAACCCATTTTCCAAGCGGGTCGGATAAAAAATAAAAAAAAAACAATAAAGAATAGAAAAAAGTACGCGTGACAGATAATTGAAACATTTCAGAAAAATAACTTTTTGAAAATTAAAAAAGAATGCAAACTAAAAGTGAAAATACCGCAAAAACGGTGCAAAGTAGAGCAAAAGTCTCATATTTTAGAACTTGTTTGATAATCTTAAAATTAAAATCAGGCCCCTATTTAGTCCACAATTGCCCTAGGCCTCACTCACATGCGCATTATTGAAGGCCTACTTTTCTAGTTATTTATTTCTCATTTAGTCTACTTTTACATTTAGTCAACTTCCTCATTTATTCTATTCCCTCTTTTAATCGACTTTCTCGGTTAGTCCAAGTTTTATTTGGCCCACTTTCTCATTTGGTCATTTTCCTCATTTATTGAAAGTATAAAAATATCTCGTCAAGCCCACAATTAGGGACTTTCTAGGGCCACAGGCCACTTTTTTATTTTGTGCTGAAGAATATGTCAAGTGTCACGTTATTTTAAGGAAATATAGATGGTGCGCAACGGGATACTGGGTATTACTATAATGTTATCTCTTTGGTGGAAGCGTCAGTATGAACACAAAAGTTCATACCCAGCTCCTGAACCGCGCCATCTAATTTCACTGTTATACTACTCTTACATAGAAAGTGCCATATCACCCTAAAAAACTTATAGTCTGGCATGCATAGTTTTCGAGATAAATCCGGTTTTAGTTTGACAGCTGTCACCTTAAATCAAGAATTCGTCAAAACATACAACTATACCAAAGAAAGCAAATCTACTTTATTTACGAAACTAAGGTTGACTAAGAAATGACATCTGGTCTGTGGTTGAATGACCACCGACTGGATCTAATTTCGCACCGCTGTGTCGGTTTCTGTAATAAGTTCTTGGGGGAAAATTGTTCAGATGACCTGTCAAGCAAAGAGTTATCTTGAAATAATTTATTAAAAATTACTTGGTACCTACTGTAAAAACGTTTCTCATGTTCAGAATGCACCCTGTAAATATTTAGAGTGAATGACTAGTTATGTATCACTCCTTTCTTATTATAAGTAAAAAGACTTAGTTAGACTTTTGCTTTTCATTATCTTATAGATAAAATATCGTCTATCGTCAAGGCTAGCTGAAGCGACAGCTATGATAAATTTGTTGCTCGTCTCGCCAAAAGACGTAACCGACGCAATAATAAACGCATACTTAAACTACGCCTTCTGGTGTCAGCAATAAAGTATTTTATCAATCAATCTGTCCATGTCGCTAACGTCATAAGTAAAATGAGCAACGTAATAATTACGAAAAAATATTTGTACATTTTGTGGGAAATTTTGACACAGTACCGGCGCTGGCAAGAGCCATTTGGGTACTGGCGGGGTAGCGGGCGGTGCGGGATGTCATTGGGAGGTTGGTTTGTCGGCGAGAACCGTTCTAATTTTTGGAAAAAAATGATTTGTTGAATTAAAATCTGTTCATCCACTAAAACCTGATAGTGTTATTTTTAGGGCATTAAGAGAGGAATATTCCATATCAAGAAACTATATAAAAATAGTAGTCCAAGTTACGATAAAATTGGTTTGAAAATATTTTTAATGCTCTTTTTGAGATTTTTTTTATTAAAATATATCAAACCAATCGAGTCATACGATAGTGTTACTACTAGACAATATCTTTGAGTATGTCATATATTTTTTTGAGGTCTTATTAGCATCAATAACAGGCTTAAAAACTGGATCGAAAGTAACGCTTTTCATCGGCCTTACTTCAGCAGCGCGCCTTAAAGTACACAAAAACAGATACGTGACCCGTTGATGATGATTTGAAAGGTTCATTCTTGTCGGTGTAGGTAAAGATCTCCACTCATCTCTTATAAGGACAGTATTCACCTAGCTAGGTGGTCATAGGTGGCCATATCTGCTTTCTCTTTTAACTGATAACTATTAAATTCTCCGTGGTCTTCCTCTTCTTAAATAAAAAAAAAATCCTTGAGTTTTCCTTAAATCTTTCCTTCCATTAACTTTTATAAATTCGTTATGTGGTATTACCTAAGTGTCCAATCATTTTTCCTATTCTGTTTTTAATTGTTGCCAATATCTTCCTTTTTTCCTTGAAACACGACCTGCATAACATAAATAAAAACACTAAGGTATGTCAAATAATTCTCTTTAGTATTTCCTTGAGGATTGAAATATTTACTAATAAAAAAGCTAGCTAAAAAGTGACGATAACAATGTTGATGGTCGATTTATAGATTGGTAACCACCAACTTTCACCATTTTACAAATTTGCCCAGATAGCCGACCAACTACAAAACCATCCTAAATGTCAATGTAGCCGTTATATTGAAAAAAAAATCTGTGTTTTTATTCCAGTTTGTTACACGAAACCCTAAAACATGCGTTCGTAATTTACGTTATACGGCTGACAGGGGTGAGCCTCTCTATGAATTTTTTATTGGCCGCAAATCTGTTTTTCGGTTCGGATACGATTTTCTTTGGAGCATTACACAGCTGATGTCACGCATCTTCGAATATGAAAAGCTGTTTGATTCCGGTTAATGTTTAGTATCCTAATAAAGTTTGTTTTATTTGCGCACAGTCAGATTTGATCAAGTTTTTATATTTTTAACTACAATAACAGATTTGGTCAAGTTTTTCTAATTTGAACTATGAAAACATTATTAAATCGTAAAAGCTTTTAAAATCAAATTGTACTCATCATCATCATGTCGTATGGCATCTCTCTGCGCAGGATCCTATATGTCAATTTTTAGGTTTTTGAGCCAGTCTTCGGCCGCTGGTGTTAGACGGTGCAGCTCGGTCATGCCGCCAGGCAGGCGATACAGTGGGCAATCATTCACAATGTGGGCTAGGGTTTGGTCAGGCTCTCCGCACTCGCAGGATGGCGACTCCCTGAGTCCCCATTTGTGGAGGTGGTGGTTTGATCGCCCGTGTCCGGTTCTAAACCTATTCAGCCTCACCCATATTGAGTCAAATTGTAGTTATTACACTATACGGAACTTTTATTGTTTAAGATTAACTTATAAACTTCAAAAGATCAGTTTACATAGGTTATTATTATTAATTCATTTAAATTGATATTACGTCTGCTATTATTTTCAGATAATCGCCTCATTTGTAAGCTAACTTACCTTAACCTGAACTTAACTGCCACAACCAGTTCACTGCTGGACATGGGCCTCTCCTTACCGAGAGCATTGCCATACTTGACACCCTTGGCAGGTGGGTTGGCGAACGTAGTGCAAGATGTTCTCGCAGAGAATGCAGCTGCCCTTTTCCATAAAAAATTGTGTGGTTTTACCTTAGGCTGGTTTCAGAGCGACGCGTCTCGGCAGCGCTGCCCAGCCGCGCGCGCCTCGCATTACACTAGATTGTATGTAGCGTTTCATAGTGACGCGTTTTGGGCCGCGTCTCGGCCGCGCCGCGGTCGGATCTCCTTCGATTGCCAGTAGCGTCGACTTGCTATCTTTTAAGACGTCGTTGTTGCACTCTTTTCCATATAACGTATATAGCTAATATAGTGATTACGTTTGCTGGCATAATGATTCTCTGCACTCGACCGTACACCACAACGAAGCGCGCGCGTCTGAATGTCGTTTCACAGCGAACGCGCTGCCCAGGCGCGCGCCCGAGCCGCGCGCGCCTGGGCAGCGCTGCTGAGACGCGCCGCTCTGAAACCAGCCTTAGTGTTCAATCACTTTCCTATGCTGTTTTTAATTGTTGCCAATATCTTCCTTTTTTCCTTTAGGCACTTTTTACGACTCCTACTGCATGAATTGGGATGATGCTATTCTAAGCTGGCAACACACGACATAAGCGCGAAAGCTAACTTAACAAAAGACATATCTAGTCCATTCCTCAACCATTGCATCAATCTTATTCTTCATATCTCGTTGACAAGCCCCCTAAAGTTCCCGAGCCTATCGGTCGGAGATTTTCTCGTCAATTATAAGAGCTTTATAAGACTCCGACATGATTGATACGATATAAGGCTTTCCTTTCCTTGTAGATTAAACTGTAGCATGTGATAAGAAGCTCGGAAGTAATTTTTCCCCTTGTCGCTTTTGTGGTAGTCGGCAGAGGGATTTTCTTAATCTGTTGCAGGTGAATTATGTATCAAGAAGAAACTAAATGTATAGCACCGAAAAGTTCTCTACCAAAACGTTAAATCCTACATCTTTTATATGTATTGGAATAATCCAATATCAAAAACTATGTCCTAAATCTTTTTATGTTGAAACATTTCTGCATGTATGTTTAGAGGATTGTCTGTATAAAAGACATCAAATATTTATACACTGTTTGTCATAAATATAATACACCAGACAATTTGTCTCACCCAGTATGTTGCATGGTACTCTTGATTGCTACGCTGTAAGCCGTGGTTTTGACCCTTACACGGCACAAGCATGTACGTACGTATGTATGATTTGGATTCTCAAATTACTTGTGTAAGCTTTACTAGTTTGGGGCATTATGACGCTATGTGAAATTTCAAGAATATTTTTTTTTTATTTAAGATTCTCTGAATAAGCTACCTATGAAGTACCTACAGTGAGTACAGGTCATTAACTTACCTTTCTATTAACACATTGCATTAAAATTCAAATACGCTTAAGTTAAATTCACAAACGATGTAACAATACGAACCTCTTCCAAATTGGAGCTGCAACTCGAATTCAAGTATTAGAGCCACGCCACGTCGGTACTGAATTAACAAATATCCGGGACTTTTATTGTCCGTTGCTGTGTGCAACCGAACACTCATTTCGTGGCACGGAAAGGCGACGGTGTAAAAGTAGGTTTATTGTTCTGTACATTACTCTATCTCTACAGTCTGAGTAAGAGATCGAGTTTTTATTCGTAAGTATTCCAAGCCATATCCGACTTATCCCAAAAATGAACCAATATAGTAAAAAAAGAGGTACAAGAGGTGCCTTCGCGTTTGACAGCGTATATGTACCAAAATGCAATCATACGGTCGTTAACGCTCTGCCTACCCCACCAAGGATATAGGCGTGATATATGTGTGTGTGTGTGCAACCATACCATCAGTATTTTGTCATTCATGACGTCGTCACGTTCGACAGTTGTCAGTAAACCGACTTTACAGACAACCGACTTTTTAAACACGCGGTCGACTCGCATCAAACTTTTTGTGGTTTTAATACCACTCAGAAAGTAGTATCTATTTACTTTCAAAATGATTTGATTACCAAATCACGTTATTTTCAACCACCGATGGACATAAAAAGATTCCTTTACTGCATATGCCGGTGGCCAAGCGCAAAGTCTGTAGTTTGGGCAAAGATAATGGCCTTCCAGGCAATAAATCTCGAATAATGGCGTAAAAATAAACAGCCCGGGTTTCCATTTCGATTGCTTAAATTGCTGCATTTTGTTCAGTCATCCCGTGATTAGATGTGATTGGGAAAGTTTGTGATTTGTTTTCTTCAAAAAGTAATTCTGGACATTGCTGCGATTTTTGACACTTGCCATACAAATGTAAGTGAGCCCGTCACAGGCACAAGTTTGATGCGGCTACGTGTGCTTTATGGTATACAGGTTTTATATACCTGGGATTTCCTAATTTTCATTCGTCAAAAATCGGTACCGGCAAAATAACAGAAATTTGATGCGGCTAGCGTCAAACCACCTTTGGTTCAAAGGCAACTCATCTCTACTTGATTATGAATTTTACCAGAGATGTCATAATCATCATGTCATTTGTCATGCGCACGCAGTAGCAAGCGACGTACCTAAATGTATATTTTATCTCTGTGATGGCAACACTGATTAATCTGATGATGAAAAAAATTATCTGTTTACTTTGTAGACAATGAACGATAGAAACTAATATTATTTTCACAGATCATTAATATAATGAAAGTGAATTTTTTGGTACCTAAAGTCTCAAAGTTTCGATAATTATGACTATCTTTCATTTCGTTTTAGCAAAGTTTAGCCTTTGAAGACTTTACAACACTGCTTTTTATGTTCTTAAAAATAAACAACAAATTTAAAAACGACGGTCCAAAGAATTTAAAAATGTAGAACAACTAAGTAAAGTTTTAGCTCTGTAGAACAAAACTTTCGTTATTACTAACGACGAAGTTCTATTAGCAGTTGCAGACTGCGATCGGTAGAGCAGTTTCTCCGATACTTTCACTGTGATGTTGTGATACTGTAGATAGGTGTAAACTATAAATTGTATTTAGATGCCTTGTGATGCTGGTTTAGAATAGCATCACCCCATTTCTTTCCCGCGGGTGTCGTAGAACCCGACTAAGGTACTCGAGGGTTTCATGTGTATTGTAATTTTAGGTGAGAGGCTCACAACCTGTCATTATAGTGACACACGTTCGATCTATCAAACGTTTGTCAGACGTGGTAATAACCACCGCAACTTTATGGTCGTTAATGAATCCAACCCCGTTAAAGTATTATGAAATTGATTTTTATAGTTTTCTTCATCATCGAATCGATGATAGTAACTTGGTTTAGACCTCGGACCAATTCTTGCCCACTGCGGCTATGGCAGTTGGGGTTTACCCAAATTGGCAAATTTTTCCAAATCATTGGTGTTTTTGCACAAATTTGTGATTTTTACCAAATTGGTAATTTTAACCAAATTGGTGTTTTTTTACAAAATTAGTGTATTTCATGATTACTTTCTTTTGATGTGCTGAAAGTAAGGAAAGTGTCCGGAAATTGGCACATTTAATTGTTTGGCATATTCAGAAGAACGCAGGCTCTACGCGGCTTGTGTATCTTTTGACAGCCAAAACGGAAGTTCTCCACATTTGACGTGTGTAACGCTACAACTATTAAATTGAGCGTTCACCTTGTTATCATAAATCTGTATAACCATTTCTTTACTATTCATAAAATTTACCAAGCTAGAAGTAACTTACTAAGCTATAAAACTATATAATAACCTATAAAACTTTTTGAGAGGATCAGAAAACTCTGTTAAATTCTCGTCGTAAAGCAGGTAATATAATAAGCACTTTACCTATATGAAAAATTGAAATAACTAAAATTTCTGCAAAATTTTTCACTTTTTATAATTTCCCATTTCCTAGACTGCGTTTTTATGACTTTATAAGCAATGCAGAAAATTATGGTTTTTAATAGTTCCCCTAAAAATACTTTTAAGTGGTAGGTTAAGTTTGATGAAAACAAGAATTTCTCCTTTATATTTCCGTTCATTTTGCGCCGACCTAGATTTTGACTTGACTAATTAGAGCCGGCTTCATACTTGCTACATGTTGCCGGCTTGCTATTTCATTTTAGCTGAAACTTAGTCTAGTCTACGGTTGTTATTGCACCTCGCTCGTGTTTGTTTTTACTTGGTAGCAAGACTAGCAAAACTTTAGATAAAATGGAATATTGGACGCCATAAAAATAAGTAATAATTTGAATTCGCTAGATAACTAGGTGGTCATTAATAATATATAAAAACTTAACGCTTAAAACTGTTGTCCAAAAATACTTTATAATTCATTAATATTTATTCCAAATATTCAAAGTTTGAATTAATAAATTGCAAAATAATATAAAAGTAAATATTTTGACGCCATCCAAACAAGAGAAATACATACATACATACATAAATCACGCCTTTATCCCTTCCGGGGTAGGCAGAGCGTCAACAATCATAAAATTTCGTTATCGCCACGTCTGACAAGTGGTGAGAGCCTTTTTCGATAATACATGTATTACTGTAGTGACAGGTTGTCAGTCTGTTGCCCAAATTGTAATACACATTAAACCCTCAAGTCCCTTAGTCGCCTTTTACAACGTCCACGGGAAGAGATATGAGAGAAATATGACGTCATTTTTAATTTCATATACAAAAATCGTTTTAAAAAATTGCTCATTTGACCTGCCTCTCATCATGCCTATGAGATAGAATGTGCAGGTCTATCCTACAATTTATAAAATTACTAGCTTTTGCCCGCGACTTCGTTCGCGTGGATTCAGGTTCGTCCCGTCTTCGTATAAGCTATAGCCTATGTGTTATTCTGATGTATAAGCTATATTCTGGTAAAGTTTCATTCAAATCCATTCAGTAGTTTTTACGTGAAAGAGTAACAAACATCCATACATCCATATTTACAAACTTTCGCCTTTATAATAGTAGTAAGATAAAGGCTGCCCGCCACAGTCGACCATCTAAAATTTAAGGTGTTCCTTAGCTTATAGGTAAAAAAATCGGAATTTGATCTTTGAATAACCTAGTGCATATGTATACATATTATACCCCATTTTAAAATGTCAAGCAATTCATAAGGTATACTTATAGACACATACTTTGTTTAGTATATTATCTAGTTAATCCAAGGTTCATATTAAGGCCCGGCAATCTGAGCCCAGATTGACTTGGGTAGTCGACCGCGCTAAGTGGGTTAGCACCAAAGTCAAAGTCAAAGTCAAAGTCAAAGTCAAAATAGTTTATTGTTTGGCTATAAGTATTACAAGGTGGAATAAATTTATATACGTATCATTACAGCTACCTAATTAGGTGTACAATATTCTTATTTAATATTAATTATTACATTTAATTATATAGTGGTAAAAATAATAATAATTACAATTCACAATTATCTCAATTCAATCTCCATTAACATATTAGTACATACATGAAATTTTACAGACACTAACAGACAATTATTTACATGAACAAGTTCAAATTAAATATTCTTTAATATTACTTACAACTAAGTTAATTCAGTTACCAAGTCAATTGTTATTTGTATTAAATTAAATTATTATTTGTATTAAATTATGTGTAATTAGTTATTAAATGTACATGTCAATTTTTTTATTTATTTTAAAATGTCTTATAACAATTATTTCTATACAATTTATCACAATTTACCGCAATTCTCCAAAAATTCTGTTACACTATAAATTGATTCCCTGTTCAGGTTTACAACGGGCTTTGTTACTATCAGGTTCTATTATTGATAAACATAAATGCATGCTGTTTATGTCGTGTGGGACACTGAGTTGATAAACGACCCGATGAACCTGTTGTTGGTTTTTTTATCAACCGCTTCGTACAGTTTGTAGTGATGACTTCCAGAAGTGATATGGCTGTATGTAACTATTGCCTTTTAAGTAATCATAGACATCGACATACATACACATACACATATCACGCCTTTATCCCTTGCGGGGTAGGCAGAGCGTTAACGTCCGTAAGAATACGGTCGCTATCGCTACGTCTGACATTTTTGAGGATTGTTTTCCAAGGTTGTTTCAGAAAACATTGTGTATCACTACAGTGACAGGTTGTCAGCCTGTTGCCTAAAAATTGTAATACACCAATACCCTCGAGTCCCTTAGTCGGCTCTTACGACACCCGCGGGAAGGATGTGGGGTGATGCTATTCTAAGCCGGCATCACACGACATCGACATCTCTTGCATATTTGACGTTTTTATTTCTTGTAACCCATTGTTATAACCTCCTCCTCTTATTATTGAACCCTTTAATGGGCAGAGTATTTTTATTCCTAGTTGAGGTAGAATTTCAGATGAAAAAATTGTTTCAATTGGTTTATAAAGGTGCAGTTTTATGTGATATAATGCCATAACATTTTTCAACCCACCATCTCTTTTAAATAAAGCAGTTGATAGCAATCTGATGGCAAAACCTGGTGGAAGACTTTCGTCCAGTCGTGGGTTGCTGTAGTCTATTGTCATTTGATGTGATGTGTGATACGTCACGCATTTAAACATTTGCTCAAAGTACATAATCTAATTTCACAAAACCTTTTCCTGCCTCAAGTTATTATCAGATGAATCTCATCAGAGCAAAGTTTCTTTTGATACCGCGGCTGCATAAAGTTGGGAAGCAGCTGCAGGCTTCTTGGCAAGTAATTATACGTTTTGACGTCAGCCTACACCAAAAAGAGGGAACTGCCTTACTGAGCACATATTATAAAACTTGAAATGACTCAGAGAGAGCCAATATTTATTTTCAGTTAGTTTGTTTGTTAGGATGGTTCTACTTTTGAATATGAACAATATTTTGTTGAAGTTCAGAAAGCGTTTTATTTAGATAACTATATTCTATTTGATAGTATGTTGCTATTACCTACGTATGGTGTGCAGACCGAAGTATTCCTACGTATTTATTTTAGCCCGATCGTACAAACTGCAGTTTTAAAAATAAAATTGTTGAACGAAATTCTCACTAACGTGAAGTTTCACATGAAGTTTGCGGACCAGTTTTCATGACAAACTAATCGGGTCCACTCTCCCCCACTTCGTTACAAAGTCGGCATTTTCAATTTGCGCCAAGAGGAACGAAACTGCTAGGTTTTCCACCTCCTCAGGAAACCTGCTGTTCATGTATTAACTTGTTAAAATTTTTCTACTTATTTCCTACACTTAATTGTAGAGACACACACACACATTCAAATCACACCTATATCTGTGGTGGGGTAGGCAGAGCGTTATCGATCGTAAAATAAAGGTCGTTATTACCACGTCTGACAAATGTTTGAAGGTCGTTTGAGATACGTCGTGTAGCACTGTAGTGACAGGTTGTCAGCTTGTCGCCTAAAATTGCAATACACATGAAATCCTCGAGTCCTTTAGTCGCCTCTTACGACACCCACGGGACAGAAATAGGGTGATGCTGTTCTAAGCCGCCATCACAGGGCATTTGTAGAGAAGTTAATAATATTTAAGTAAGTCTACAATTTTACTATTGGAAAGCTAAGCAGTTGAAAAACTGACACCAGGGTTCATCGGATCGTTGGATGATTCGGTGTTCCACACGTAAAGAAGAAGACCTCGTGTCCTTATTTCGGTGATAGCTTTTGTTTCGAAAGAAAAATACTTTAAAAAACTCGTTATTACAACTTAAGAAAAAAGAAAGTACTGATAACATTTTCAATAATTTCGAAACAAAAACACTGCTTCAATTAAGCTGGCATTGAACTTACTTATTATGACATTGTTTCGCTGGAAATAATATTCGTCTATCATCATATTTTAAGCTCATTTATAAATTTTAGAAAATTGTGACAAAAATGCTATTATGTAACTGCAAATAAATTTCAATTTTGATAGTAATTTATACAAACAAACCAATGAAAATAATTAAGATTCGCCAACGAAGTGAAATATTGAGCTTCAACATTTTTTACGCCTCCATCGACCCGTCGGCATTAATTAAAATTTCATTATTCTGAAAAGATTATAACTTCCTTTTAGTGATTTGCATATTTGACTGAAATATTTAAAGAAATCCCCTCTAAGAGCAGTTTTATTAAATTTCTTATAAACGGTCGCTCTCAATTCGTAGGCAGCTTGTATTTCTTTCTGGTTCGTATAAAAATTTAGCTGAACTTTTCTGCGTAATGAATTTTAAGTGCCTGTAGACTTTTTGGCAGTTGAGAGAAGGTATTTAGTACAAAATTTATGTATTGTGTACATCGTTATATAAAAGCGGTAGTGTGGTGGCGCAGGTGGATCAATAGATGTAATTTCTATGGTTGCAGTAGATACGGTTCAAACTGATGCTTTTGACTGACGCTGTAATAGGCTTACTGCCACTTAGTCGTAGCAAGTTACTTTCACTAAACGCTAATTTTACGATTGCCTTGCTTACCTATAGCAAAATACAAAATCTAATAACGAAAACGATATTTATTTAGTAGCCAATCTCTCTCTGTCTTTTCGTAGAAAGAGAGAATAGCAAATCTAGAAAGTACAAAGTGTAAACACAGTCTACAATTTTACTAATAATATCCCATACCGCATATTGGTTACGTAGTTCTAGAGTTAAGTGTTTTTTTTTTGTAGTTCTAGAGGTATTTTTTTTACACTGAACACGACTAAAAACAGAACATATTGTCAATCCGTCAAAATTGTATTTAAACTTACGATGCAAATTGTAAGTGTTCTATTGTTATTAATCACATATATCTAAATAAATCTGGTGGCTCTTATTTGAGACACATTTTGATTAAATTCGCTAGAGTCCATTACAAATCAATGATAGACTTACGATGCAAATTGTAAGTGTTCTATTGTTATTAATCACATATATCTAAATAAATCTGGTGGCTCTTATTTGAGACACATTTTGATTAAATTCGCTAGAGTCCATTACAAATCAATGATAGTTGATCACACAAAAAAAACAGATATTCCTTAAAAATGCAGTTTAAACTTTCGCCTGACAAATACCTTTTTTAGTACTCAACTAGCTCGTTTTCTACACCCGGACCTCAAATAGTGCTGGCCACAGCAAATTTTGTTACAAAGTTATATTCCGTTACATGTTTAAAGAAAAGTTAAACTCCCACTTTGGCAGGATATTCGGTTTTATAGCGAACTTTGACGAGGAAATTAGCTCGTTCACTTTAAATTTAGAACACTGTAATTTATACAGTTAGCTTTACTTTATGCCAACGTCAATTTCTCAATAAATATTTTCAAAATTAAAATATATGAACAAAATAATTTACCTATTCTGTCTTTCTTTTCTGTTTCAGTCCAACAACTATTACATTATAAATCATTTGTTTACGTAAACATATTTCAATATTTTGTTCTTCTATTTCTTCAGCCACAGAAGCCCACGGCTAGACATGGGCCCCATTCAATTGGAGGGTATTGCCATACTCCAAACGAAAAGCTGAGAATAGCATTACCCTATTACTCTATCAATACCTTTATAAATCTGCAAATATTTCAAATTCGGAATACTTTTTTAAATAGTGTATTATGAAATCATTACAACGAAAGTGTCTCGACTTCTCTGATGGGAAGTGTATTTTATACAATACTTGTATATTTATAGTGTCTATTCAACCACTTGAAGAACCGGCACGTGTTCAGTATTATTTTCTCGCTAGAAATAACAAGTATAGTAAAAGTGCTTCCAAATATCATAAGTAGGTATCCATAATATCTGAATATTATCGAATTCTAAGAATTTTGTTTTATTCAAGAAGCACTTGTTATAATACCAGCGAACCAAACACATATTTTTTTATATATTTGAAACAATATGAAAAACAAAAACAATCACTTGACACAGTTGCCGTGTGATGCCAGCTTAGAGTCGCATCACCCCATTGCTTTCCCACGGGTGTCGTAAGAGGCGAATAAAGGACTCGTGGGTTTCATGTGTATTACAATTTACAACTGATTTGTCAGACGTGGCAATTACGACCATATTTTCAAAGCCGTCAACGCTGTGCTTACCCCACAAGAGATAAAAGCTTGATATATATGTACCGCTTGATAGAATTTAGTGTTTTATAAATCTTATTAAAGACTCTAAGACTTAAAAAAACTCTTGCTAAGCTCATGCTAAAACAAGTGCTTTATTAAAGCGAATCGCACACTTAACGCTCGACGGAGCGCTAAAACATCGCAGTGGGCTGTCAGATCCATACTAAAAATGTCAAACCCTAAATACTAAAACCGCGCAACCGCTGTCGATACAGTGCCGGGTCGTCCGTCGAGTGTGGTTTTAGTATAAGGAGTGACGTTTTTAGCATGTTTCTGACAGACCGCTGTGATATTTTCGCGCTCCGTCGTGCGTTAAGTGTGCGATCCGCCTAAATGGTCGAACTGCGAACTTCCGTTTTTGATAAACTGTTCTTCTCTGTCTTGTCGTTTCCTGCCTTCGAAATTCCAATAAAATATTCATACTATTGAACGCGCATATCGAAATCTCAATAAATAACACGTTATCTGCCTCTGACGCCTCTGACGGCTGGGGAAATATTTGGTATGTAAAGGTTAACCAGAAGCAGAGAACTGATCGTGTCATTTTGCGAAAAACTCTGTTTGCAATCGACAACTTTGAAAAAGAAATGTATTGAAATGAGATTCAGTTGGATTTTTGGAGGAAAACGTCAAATTTGATGTTGAAATTCGCTATAGAATTATCAAAGAGGCATGTAGGTACTTTTAACCTTTACGAAATAGCAAATAGCTATTAATAGTTCTAGTATTCTTAGGCAAACCAGCCCTACTAAATTAAGCTGACCTATCTATTTCATCATCATTATCCTTGCCTTATCCCGTTCACTGTCGGGGTCGGCTACCTTACCTAGGAGATTTGACGTGGAACCAAGTTTTTACGGAAATGACTGACCTATCTATTTAATACTATGAAATATTTTTTGCTAAACAGAAAAAAAATTTAAAAGAATTAATTAAACAAAACATATTTTTGGTAGCATATAAGGCCATTTTCTCACTTAACGCACATCGCAGCGCTAAAATATGGCGTCCGTAACGCATGCGTCTGTCGGGTATATACTAAAACGTAATTTCCGTAAAAACCGCTATTGTCGCAAGTCAAATGCACTACCCTAGTGCGGGAATGACGTTTTTAGTATAAATCTGACAAACGCATGCGTTATTTTAGCGCAGAACGGATTAATATGTGTGTACTTATTCATTTCAAATTCTTGAAATTATACTTTCAAAAAAATGTTCTAACGCGAACACC
Organism: Keiferia lycopersicella; assembly: GCA_029255805.1. Lineage (NCBI taxonomy): Eukaryota > Metazoa > Arthropoda > Insecta > Lepidoptera > Gelechiidae > Keiferia > Keiferia lycopersicella. The sequence continues at coordinate 4,816,454 of JARACZ010000010.1, forward strand.
TTAACTTATCTTGAGTTAAGAATCTCTTCAAAATGCATTTTATGCAAAATATTAGCTGCTTTACATTTTTGCAGCCGAGATAAGCGCGGACTACGTGAATTAAAGCGACTCTAGAACCTGAAATGGTATTAAAATGAGTTTACTTGAAAAAACTAAAAGGTAAGAGTTAATGAAATACTAGCTGTTTGAAAAAGAAATGCTCTTAATGTATTAAAACAGTGATATAACGTTGCTGTAAGTCATCTACATGCAATTCAAGGTATTGTATCTTTTTTATTTCCTAACGTATTCGCGAAAACTAGAGCTACCTATACCTATCTACCTGTATACAACTATAGTGGCGGCGTGCTTACTTTTCTGAAGTGCTCAAGGTCCATTAAGGCCAAAATTGACTACTGCAGCCACATGCAAGCACACGATCGCGCGGACCAACGAGACGCCAGCTGCTGAGCCTTCCCAGCTGTCGCTGTAGCCGAAATCGGCTTGGATAGGTTATTATTATCTGTATACCTATTCATATTAGTATAAACTCTGGTATTATGCCTTAAGTTTCCTGTTTTATGGAAATAAGTGAAGAAAATATTTTTATTCCCTGACCTAATGCTAGTTTATTGTCTAGTGGATACTCGTTTTATAAAACTGACTACAGCTAAAGAAATAAAAATCAATTTTCCAACTTTACCAACGTCTCTTTCAAATAAAATTAGCTTCACAAAAAGCAAATATTTTTTGAATTTGGTTTTACGGATCAACAGCCTTTGAATTTTAAAAGGCCACGATCCCCTCGATTAGCCAATGATATTCCTCGCTCTCATTTCAGACCTCGCGATCCTGCTTCGTAATGATTACGAAATAAGGGAGGAACAAGTGATGTTCATTAAATTTTCCACTTCAGTGTTTCTGCAGATTTCCTTGTTCCAAAAAAGCACAATCTATTTTGAAACAAAAAAACATTTACTTGGTTAAACTTGATGTTATGTAAGTTGTTTACGCTACTGAATAACAAAAAGGTCAATTAGGTAATACTAAGTCGATCATCTTCTTCTAAAACGAATATAATATGAAACCGCAGAAAAAAATAGTAGTTGCCATGAGCCAGAAGATTTATTATTATATTTTTAGGCGAGGGTGTTACAGTCCGCAATGACCTGTAACATACAACGACCATATAATCACACATTGTGAATTTCATGACGAGATTTGTGAATTTATACGTTTAGTAGTAGACTTTTGCATGCCAAATTCTTTATTATAGAATTCATCAGGTCATGTTCTCCGTGATGTACCTACTGTCACGTTAAAAAGTATATATAGAAGGCCACCAAGAATGGTTCAAAATATCTCATAAAGTACAATACTTTAATAAATTATTTCTTTTCTTGTCTATGCATATGCAGCCAGTAAACATAAACATACGTAAATCACGGCTATATCCCTAGCGGGGTAGGCAGAGCGTTAACGACCGTAAAATTACGGCCGTTATCGCTACGTCTGACAAATGCTTGAGTTATGTTGTTTCAGTTATGTCGTGTATCACTATAGCGACAGGTTGTCAGCCTGTCGCCTAAAATTGCAATACACATGAATTTCTCGAGTCCCTTAGACTGAAACTGTACTTATAAAACTCATCATCATTAACAGCCTATTGTAGTCCACTGCTGGACATAGGCCTCTCCTAAAGCACGCCACTGAACCCGGTCTTCGGCTTTACTCATAAAACTTCGGCTTTACTTATAAAACTAAAAAACATTAATGTTTATATTGGAAACAAAAAGTTATTTTAAACCATTTGAGGTGGCCCTACATGTACACTTTAAAAGTGACTGTACAATAGACTAAATGGATAGGATGGTATACATACTTATTTTATTTGACCAACTAAGCCCAAATCCTGTACAGCGAGTTAAGAACTTTGCGATCGGCTTAAAGTTAGATGCAGTTGCATTCACCACCAAGCTTATTGTTTCAAACTGTGGCGGCGACAAACAGACCCAACGCAACTGCAAAGTTTCCTGCTAAATCATTCACGAGTCATTTTATATAGAGTATACAAGGGAACGTTTGATGCTAGTTGAGAATGGCATCACCTCATGACTAAGGTCCGGGTTAGCACCAAGCCGACAGGCGTAGTTTTCATGGCCCCGGGGCCAAAAACAAATAGACCATCTTCAAAAAGAAATAAATTAGGTCCGCATTTATAAATCGCACTCAAGTGTGAGATCAATCTCAAGAGTGGTTTTGACAAAATGTCAGTCAATACTAATTAGCATTTCAAATTAGCACTCAAGATCGATCTCAGAGTTGAGTGCGGTTTATAAACACGAGTCTTAGATTCCTAACAAATTTTAATGTATTTTTTCTCATTAGATACTTTTTCTAATACTTTCTTTCTTATTCAGTCGTCCCGATGTGGCGCAGTGGTAGTGCGACTGCCTTTGACGCAGTAGGTTCCGGGTTCGATTCTCGGTGGGTCACGCACAAAGTTGATATTTATTACTTTGTGAATCTGTTCCCAGTCTGGTAAGGACATTGCGGGCTGAACCACCCATTGTCCGTAAGTAAGATGGTTCCGTGTTTCGGATCGCACGTTAAGCCGTAGGTCCCGGTTGCTGCCTATGATTACTTCGTTCGGTCGTTACACTACCATGTCAGAAGCCTTCTACTTGTAGAAGGTGGTTGAAAAATTCTGACACTAGGGTTCATCGGGTTGTTTTACGACTCGGTGTCCAACACGAAAAAAAAATTGAGCCGTCCAACGATTCGTTGAACCCTGGTATCAGAGTTTTTTAATGGTCTACTAATTAATAGCAGGCCTTCTGATATGGTTGTGTAACGACCGCCGCCTTAGTAATCATAGACAGCTTAAGGGACGACTGACCGACGGCTTAGCGTGCCCTGTGAAGCACGAAACCATATTTATTCTTGTTATCATCATACTTAAGAGCCACACTTTTGTCGGTGGAGCAATTTCTTGTATATAGACTTTATAGTTTTACTATTTATTCTGTCTCAAGCATTCTAAGCAACCAAACTTATAAATTAGGTACTTACTTTTATTCATATTAGCCCAAAATATCTTAATATCAGTAATATAATTAGCCCTTGATACAAAAATGATTTTAGTACCCAATTTGAAAAGTTTTTGCTCTATCAAAAAGACGTTGCAAACTTTTTTTAAATATTAATAAAGTAATAAACTCGTATCGCCCTAAGAGCCTCACTTTGATTACAGTAATGGATTTTAAAAATCTATAAATCAGAATAAATCCCTTCCGAGAAAATCTTTTAAGCTCCTGTTTCACTTAAAGTCGATAAAATTCATCAGGGTGAGAGTAAAACGATATTTTAGATGCGACGTAAATGAGGCAGATTTAGGTAGATTTGTGTTCGTCAATATCATTTACAGCTAAGACAGTCCACTGGGGTTCTTCGGGTCGTTCTTTGACATCTTCAAAAAGTGGACATAATCAGTCAGCCTATGAAGCTAAGGCGAGGAACACACTTGACGCACGACGGAGCGCAAAAATATTGCAGTGGTATGTCAGATCCATACTAGAATCGTCACTCCCTATACTAAAACCGCACTCTACGGATGGTTCTGCAATAGCGCTGCGTCAACAGCGGTTGCTCGGTTTTAGTATGGGGATTAACTTTTTTAGTATGGATCTGACAGACCGCTGCGAAATTTTTGCGCTCCGTCGTGCGTCAAGTGTGTTCCTCGCCTTAGGCCACCAAAAAAATGCTACGAAGTCAAAATGGTTGGTTATACAAAACTTTCAGTACTTAGTGATGTGGTAGTGTAGTGACCAGCGTAACTTGACCGTCATGCTCGATACACGCACGTAAGGGCGCGGTGATAGTTACGCTCGTCGTGACATTATCTAAGCGAATCATGGAGTGACTGAGCTATAGACATGCCGTTGAGCTTTCTGGTAGGCCCAAATCTGATTATCTCATTCAATAATTTGAAAGAAAAAAATATAATAACATTGTGTATAAGACAAGAAAATAGTGTTCCTTGAGAAAAGTTACTAAGTTTTATAGGTAATTTTATACTGCAAAACATTTTTCCTTATTTTGTATAAATTGAATTCTTATAATGTATCCTATCGAAAGGAGATGAAATGGCTCACTCATCAAACTCTAATCAATTACCAAAAACACAAAACTTGACAACACGAAATTTTAAGCAGCAACGTGTACCATACTTATTAAGTAGGTATCTTTTCTCAATAGCTCGGATCCGGCAAAATACCGGAAAATCTTACGATGCTTCTGTCTGTCGCATAAACATTTTTTTTTAAACCATTTTACATTATTGACATTGGACGCCAACCATAACTGCAGGTTGCGGCTGCGCCCGCTTCAACTCATTTTCCCGTGGGAATAAGTCTTTTACCCGGCAAATATTACACATAAAAACCTTTCCATTGAATCTCTATCTATTAAAAAAAATTGCATTAAAATCTGTTGTGTAGTTGTAAAGATTTCAGCAAACATACATAAATACACACAGACGCGAAAAGCGACTTTTCTTTGTACTATGTAGTGATACCCCCAAAATGAGGGAGGGCCCATGTCCAACAGTGGACTATTTGTAGCTGTAGTAATAGGCATAATGTCAAATAAAACTTACAACAGTAGTAGCATATTCAATACGTCGGTAGCTCATGAATGCAATAATTTATGTGGCTCGAATTTAAATAGCCTCGAATACCATCGCTCATGCATTGTATACCTCAATACATTACGTCACAGAGGTATGTAATCCAATACCACACTATAACGACCCAATTTATTTCCACTTGGCACGAATTCAAAGAAAAGAACTGTGATTTCAATATGTAGTATTTATAGAAACTTTTTATTTTCTATAAGACGTTCGGTCTCAAGGAATTCGAAAATCTTAAACATAATGGAATCCATCAATGTTGCATTAAAAAATTAATATTTACTTTTGAAACTCAAAACTTATTTGCCCCACTCGGGAATGCATTAAAATTTATAAAGCTATTGATTGTGGAATCTGTGCTACGAATAATCTAAAGTGCGGAGTGATCGTAGCGCCCCGCGTAGCCAGTGCCGCCGCGACGCCGTAGCCGGGCAGACGTGTAGCGCGGCTACGAGAATTACACACGCTCGTAGCAAGTGAGTGAACCGGGGCACATCAATCTTGAAACCCTCGTGTACCGTGACCGATCATTTTGTGACCGTGCTGTGTTATTTGCCATCATTACAATTACGTGTTACTACAACATATATTTATTTTCGGATACTCCGGTAATTATTGCTGTGATTGTTTTCTTAAGTAGCCAGGTATTAAAATGTGGTCGTAAAAAGTAGCGTGTACCGACAATAGACGGACCATTCCGTTTTATACTGGCGGGAACGTTAACCGTTGGAGCTAATGGTCTGTTAAGATAGCGCAGGTGATTTTGGGTCAGGAGGTACTGTTCAACTACTATAAAGTTACAGTCGAAGTTTTATATTGCTGCAGGTTTTTTTTTGCAACATCACTTGCCGTGTGATTATTTTATATATTTTAAACCACGTAATAAAGCGATTACTTGACACAGTTGCCGTGTGACGCCGGCATAGAATAGCATCACCCCATTTCCTACCCGTGGGTGTCGTAAGAGGCGACTGATGCACTTGAGGGTTTCCGGTGTATTACAACTTTTAGGCGACAGGCTGACAACCTGTCACTATAGTGATATACAAATTTTCTCAATTATATTTGTCAGACGTGGCGAAAACGACCGTATCTTTTGCGGCCGTTAAGGCTTTGCCTACTCCGTAAGGGAGAAAGGCGTGATATATTTATGTATGTTTTTTGAAGGAATTGGACGGTTACGTTAGATTCTGAGTATCAAAATGGAAAGTACTCCTTATCATTAATTTATTAATGATAGAAATGTTACGTCAGATATGTTACTCTCTCACATAAATTAAAGCAAGTACTTACAATTGAACGAATTCGTAAATACGAACGATATTTCTGGCATTTTTAGATAGTATAATGACGTCTTTTAATAGGTAAGTTTCATTTCTATTTGAGAAGTTAGTTAGATTGCTGTTTTTGTAATTATAGCTCTATTTAGCTGGCTTTCCCTTTACTTTGAGTCATATAACGTAATTTTACATGGTGTATAAGATGGCCCTCTAAATACTGATAGTGTGAAATTAGACCATGAAACTGGACAACTTTCCCTTGTGGACATACTTCAAGAATTGTAAAAATTTAATTACTTCACTTAGAACATGCAGTCAGCTGATCAATTTTTTTTCATGGGATGTCGCGATTGTTTTTGTCGTTTCCAGGCAAATTATGTTCATATAGGAAAGTTGTTCAGTTTCATAGTCTGCTTGCAGAAGCGGTGTTTCTTGTAAAAAAAATACTAACTAAAGCTACTCACTCTCTTATGTCCCGGTTGAAGATCGTAATACTTACCTATGTCGAGATATCTATAGTCAATAAAGTAAATAGTAAGTTCCGGATAATGAATGAATTCTGATAGTACGGGATATGATAAGTCGTGCGGAAAATCTTAAATCTCAAGTTCCTACAAATGGAATTCTCTACCTAAACTATACTCAATTTAGTGCGATAAACTTAACTTATACAGATTTAGATACGCAGCTTTGGTATTCTCTTCTCTTTTCGTGTAGGACACCGAGTCGTCCAACGTCCCGATGAACCCTAATAATTGGTTTTTGCGTTAGTACATAAATCACATAACTTTGGTTTATATGTCATGTTATCTTTTATCACTGGTATCTAGATACCATTTGGTGCCAGCTTAAAAGACCATCATCCAATCTACTAATCATGTAAATAAGGTAGAAAACTGAGGAAGTAATGGCGCCACTCTATACTTTGCATTTTTTCTGTGATTGGTCAAAAATGTGTCAAAGTCAAAGTTCTGGAATAAACTTTGAGTTTTTTTTCTCATTGTAAAAGATGACCAGGGATGAGTATTATGTATAGTCAGTCCCTTGGGGTCACCAAACCCTCCTGCAATGTAACTTCTGTACGCATGGTGATTCTGCATGTGACCGTACAGCTATGTATTCAATAAAGCTACTTTGACTACGTAATGTGATGTGATGTGGCCCAGTGGCAGTGCGACTGCCTCTAACGCAGAAGGTTCCGATTTCGATTCTCGGTGTGTCACTTACAAAGTTGATATTTATCACTTTGTGAATTTGTGCCCAGTCTGGTTAGGACATTTCGGGCTGAACCACCGGATTGTCCGTAAGTAAGATGGTGTTTCGCAGGACACGTTAAACTGTAGGTCCCGGTTGCTGTCTATAATCACTTAAGCGGCGGCGGTCGTTACACAACCATGTCAGAAGCCTGCTACTTGCAGTAGGCGGTTGAAAAATTCTGACACTAGGGTTCATCGGGTCGTTGTACGTTTTGGTGTCCCACACGAAAAGAGAGAGATCTATGACAAAAAACTTTGCACTGCAATGACCCGATACGTTGGAAATTCTTTCAACAACTTAAATCTTCTAAAAACATTTTGTTTCAATTTGATATCTTTTGATTAATTAATTTATTTGATTTATTTGCTATAAGGGTGCCATACTCAGCACTCATGGCAAGTGGATTGGCGAGCGCAGTACAACGTGTTCGATTCCCAGAAAACGCTCCTACCGTTTACCTGAAGTCATCTCTTAGCGATAATCACGGGTAATGGTTTAAAAGAAGGAATTACTATTCTAAGTCGGTCCATGAGGCATGCTATTCTAGGCACCATACGTAGTCGGTCCCAAAGTTCTGTCATATATGAAAATACTGATAAAATAAAAAGTACCAATCCGTTTTTAAAAATTTATATATCAATTAAAAATACAATCATCGAAGAATCAAAATAACATAAAACTATTCGAAATGACCTCCCTTGCTTTTAACAACGGCCTTCAACCGCGGCGGCCAGTCGTCTATCGCAGCACGCACCATATCCATGTCGATTTCAGCGACTGCTTTAACTATGGCTGACTTCAGACTCTCCAAATTTTTATGGGGCTTAGCACAGACCTTGCTCTCTAAGACCTGCCAAATTTTATAGTCCAGAGGATTAAGGTCCGGACTGGAGGAAGGCCAATCTTCGTGTCTTATAAACTCAACGTTTTGACGTTCAAACCAGGCTTGAGTGGTCCTGGCTTTGTGAGCGGGCGCAGAATCCTGCTGGAATACAAAGTGATGTCCTGAAAATAGTGTGTTGGGCAGGTCTTTGACGTACCGATCCAAAACCGTCTCTTGGTACACTTTTGCGCTGGTTTTGACCCCCTTTTCGCAAAAATGAACCTCAGTTGGCCCATAGTAGGAGACTCCTAACCAGACCATGACTGAAGAGGGATGATGCCCATGTTGCACCCGCGGAACTTTGTTTCCTGCTTCTTCAGAGCTGGTAGCGTACACTCTATCGTTTTGTTTATTATACTTTTCTTCTATATCAAAAATTTTTTCGTCTGTAAAAAGTATATCGCGGTGCCGGTTTTTCGCGTACCGTTTTAACAACACCCGAGACCTTTTGAGTCTAATTTCTTTTTAACGGGCATTAAGTAAGTGCCCACTCTTTTTTTTGTATGCTCGCAGCTTAAGGTCTTCGTTTAAAACCTTTTTGACTGTTTTTCGACTAACCTTCATCTGCAAAGCCATAAGTTTCTGTTTTCGGACAGGATTTCTTCGTATGCGCTCCTTGATCGCTTTGATCACTGCTGGTGTTCTGGCGGAGCGAGGCCGGCCAGTTCTTTTCTTGTCCTCAACACTAGAGACTTCAGTGTACCTAGTTATAGTACGATACCCAAACCTAAGCGTTATTTTCAATTTTTTGAGCAACTTAAAAATGGTACTCGGCGAGTGCCCACAGCGACGCAACGCCAAAACTGCTATTCGGTTTTCTTTCAAAGTCCACTCCATCGTGAAAAATCGCGCCAAATGATTATTTATTGTTTTAAAATAATTGTTAAACATTCAAAAACGGAATGCAATAAAACTTTTCCAAATCCGTGTTCTAAATTCAAAAATAATATGCCAGTGACAGAACTTTGGGACCGACTACGTACTTAAAAAAAATATATTTTTATGTTCGTGATTTTTCAACTAACTGAAGTAAAAATAATGATTTGGGTCAAATCAGAACAATAAGTACTCAAAGCTATTAGCTCTCTTTGTATTACGTATTTCTCTGTGCGCATGTTTACTGAATCGAAATTAACGAAATGGAAAACGGAAGAAAGAGCAAATGATCCTCAATTTTGTAGAGACTACGCTCGTTATTCATCTTGTTACTTTTCTTCATCAAATGGATTTGTTTATGAACAGTAACTACTTATATATGCCAAATGACTATGAGATCACTCTTACAAATATAAAAGAGAACAACGTCAACTAAATATTTTATTTTCTTGAGATGTACGTATAGTGTAAAAGTGTATTTATTGCACATCCAAATAGGTACGATAATTTATTCATAAATTGATTGATTCCACTACATTTAAAACGGTCAAAAAAGAAGAACGCTTTTAGGGTTTGGGGAACGGGTTTTGTCATGATTTAAGTTTTTATTTTGATGAAGTTAGTCACTCAGCCACTCGAATCAAATGTATCGTCAACCAAAAAAAATAGTACTTATGGCGAAAGCAATGACAAATAACTTCGAAATTTTGAAAATAGCAAATAAACATTGCAAGTTTATTCAAAACGAGGAACTATTTGCTGGCAATTTGGCTTGTACCAACACGAAACAAGTACGTAGCTTCAATGTTTCTTCAGAGTTAGCATTCAGCCCGAAATGAGTCCTAATTTCTTACGCAAACCGTTCTATTTGCGTTCAGCATAATTAACATTCGAAAACGCAACGTAAACATAAACATGCCACAAGACAAACGTACCAATCTGAAGATCGTACTATTTATTTGGGGTTGTTACTTCAGATTGCAGGCCTTCCTACCTAATACTTACTTCCTTCAGCGGTTTAAATGGCACCGTTTTATAAATTTCTTTTCATTAAATGAATAACATTATTATCTTTGTAGTAAAATATTTTTATTATATAATTATTTGTTACAAAGGTAATACAAACGAAAAAAGTGGAAAAAATTTACGCCACCGATGGGATTTCAACCCACGTCTTTTGACTCTCCGGGTCAGACGTGTTTTATATTTTTTATTATTATTTATTTGTTTTTTGTTGATATTTCTCTATCTTCTATATTTTACTTATTTACTGAGGGACAATCATTGATTTTTTATGTATTTTATCATTTTTAATTATTGGTTGGGCGTACTAAATCTGAACGTATTTAATTGAATCAAAATACACCTGTCTAGATAGACATGTGTGTTTGGATGTTTAGATGCAGAATTCCGAAGATATATCCCTACCGTGAGTTAAAACCCGTTATAATGTCTTATATTTTTAGTGATAATTACCACGGAACCTTAAAATCAAGAATTCCGAAGTGTTTGAATTTGGCATCTAAGATTTACATAAGCGAGTTGATACATCTCATTTCCCAAATTCCCGATACCTTAATACACCTTGATATGTTAATACACCATTAACAAAAAGTATAGCTTACCGATTTCATAAACAATACGTAGTGATACTATAGATTAGATGTCTGTTCTCGGATATCTACAAGTATAATCTTCTGTGTGTATATTTCTGTGTATGTGCAGTGAATCTTAGTGAGATCTATAGCTGTGTAGCCTAACTCAGTCATCCCTTACTAATCTTGTGGGAAAACATGAGTGTTAGTGCTACTCTGAGCTGGTACAGCAATGTCGGCAATAGACAATAGTAGCCTTGCGGCATTCACAATGGCAATTTTTGGTCTTAGCTGCCCTAATTGTTTATTGGTCTGAGTTTATTCTAAAGGTTCAGACTCGGGTTCGATTGTTAAGATACAAAAGTTGATATCTGATTTTGTGAGATTTTTCCATTTTTATTGTGATACACTGCACGATGAATTAACTATCCATATGATAGAAGGTTTCGTGCTTTGGAAGACGGGCAGGATAAGGTCTTCGTAGCTGACTTCTTTTACTAGATTTTGGACGTTACATTTGGTAGTATTAGCATCAGATCTGATACATATGCGCCACCTAGGAGTTGGTTTCAAACTCTGATAAGATTATTCATTGAGTCGATTGATGTATTCGACAACTCCGTGTCCCACGCGATTTTAATGAAACATTGTTATTTTGTATCGTCTCATACATCGAAAATGGATCCTTGTTCATCAGCCCCTAGCCCGGGGCTTGCATAATTAATTAATTATTACAATCCTCGGCCTAAACAAGCTATAGACAAGAACTGTCAACGGAAAAGATCAAAGTTGTGTAGAAGATGAGATAATTATGTACCTACCTAAGACTTACTGCTAAGTTAATTAAGTTTAATTTTCTTTCCTTGGCGTACTTACCTTGCCTAGGTTTTATTTTTATTTCAAACTTGTTACTTGAGCTTTCCTTAGGTAGAAAGAAATTCACGAAGTTGTATTACCTAAATTATGAAGTAAGTTCGAGGGTAATATTAAAGAAATTTATTTTTATAAAATAAGCATCGATGCCATCAAAATTTCAGGTTAATCACAAAAAAGAAGATTTAGGCCTTACAACGAACCACACAAATACATGAATACATCTCGCTTTTATCCTTTACGGGATAGGCAGAACGTCACCAGCCCTAAAGATACGATCCCAATCGCTAACTGATGCCAGATCAGCTATTATTGGCCCTGACAAATTTTAGAGAACGTACGCACACAGATATTACGCCTTTATCTCTTGAGGGGTAGGCAGAGCGTTAACCGCCGTAAAAATACGGCCGCTATCGCCACGTACGACAAATATTAAGAGCTCTTTCGGATGATTTGCGTATCACTGTGACAGGTTGTTAACCTGTCGCCTGAAGTTGTAATACACATGAAACCCTCGAGTCCCTTAGTCGCCCCTTACGACACCCTCGGGAAAGAAATTGGGTGATGCTATTGTTAACCGACATCACACGGCAATCTACCTCTATTTCGATTTGGAGAACTTCTACAACAGTAATCTACTTATTTGATTAGACACGTTAGGTTTCTGACCTCTGTAACAATAATGTGTCATTATAACGACGGAACTCTTTCTATCAAAGTTAAAACTGTAGTTTCGGCGCTATGATTAAGGTTAATTAGGGTAAGAAAAACATAGTAGGAAGAAGAACGCAAAGATAATTATTTTTCATAAACTACAGAGCTTAGCTTTATTGGAAGTGAAACTATTTAACGATTGTTGATTTAGTGGTATTAATAGTAACAAAATTCTCTATAAGAATTTGATGTTGTAATATCTGTCGTAAGAATTGATGTAAGTTAGTATCAAACAAAACACAAACTACTGACAAACTAGGCAACTCTCCATTTTTCTCTTAGCTTTCCCCAAAACTCAAAAAAACATTATCTGTTGTTTCAAGAGTTCTAAATATCTGAATCGAAATAAGGTGTTTTTTCCTTCGCCGCAATGACCTTATTTAAAAATAAAACGTTTCCGTATTGCGTCGATGAACGTTGAAAGTAATGTTGGCATTGTTGAAACTCCTAATTATGTCAATTTGATAGAATTTACCCCTAAATATACGTAGATAGCCATCATGGCCGGAAAAAAGCCATAAAAATACTTCCTTTCTTGTCCAAATTGTATCCAGGTTAGCTTTTCCTACTTGGTCACGGCTAAAAGATCTTAGATACAGCCGGAATTAACTTTCGACATAAAAAACTTTGCCTTTGTCATAAAATGGAGGCAAAATGAGTTTAGGGAAGTTTTAGCAAGATCCCGGTTTAAAGAATTTAGAAGTTTATAGCCATGACCACTTTGGCGTTCGAGTGAACGTTTTTTGATTTACTAATATTTTAGAAGTTGACATAACAAACAATACATAACTTCATTAGAATAATATAAAAAAACTTATAAATTTTTATATTCTTTGTGTGGTTTGTGCATTATAATATTAAGTTTAGTACCAAAAAAATTAAAATTAGTACCAAAGAGTACCTACTTAATAACCACCTAAAAGTAGCGAAATAGGTTGTGAATTTATAAATGACACGCCTTAAAACTCAACCTACTGAAAAATCTGCTCATTGGCATTCTAAATTCGTTTCTCATTACGCTCGAACGCCGACTCAGCGTCCTAACCCGCCAATTTAACCAACTTTTACAGCTGCCTCAATATTTGCATTGGTATATCCCGAAAATCACCCATTTTGTTCGATTTCGCCCGACGCATAGGATCAAAACCTGACTCGGCGGATCGGTCGCGACGATAAGGCACTAAATTATTGCCCGCTGTTGACCGAAACGACTTTGGAGGCAATCGATTCCAGCCCGCATGGTGTGAATCTGCCTTTACGAGTGTCAGATAAGTAGAATGTGTGTTTATCTTGATTTTTGCGACTATTTTTCGGGTCTCTGTATTTGGATTAGTCGCTTGGGAATCGAATTGTGGCAAAGTACCAACAGTAATAGAACTTTTTGTTCGTGTATCGTTGTATACAATTGTTAGTTTGTTTTGTTGAGTGATCGGATAATGTTTGCTAAAGAAGGACCATCTTTTTGTATTTTATACATTTAGTTCTAATGTTTCGAGTGAAGAGACACTATGATAGGTTGTTTGTAAACTAAAGTCAAAACTTTGATATCCCTGTTCCAATAGGTTGTGGATTAAACATCGCTTTTGGTTTTGCTTTTGATTCAAGAAATAAAGGTCACACATGGACCACTAAAAACATTCAACGCGGCCTTAACCCTTAATAAGACATAGGGAAAAAAACCCACCTTACCCCACTGGATTTTAAACCTTATGTTACACCGGAGTCTTTTCTTTCCCATTCGTTTTACGGGTATACTAAACTTGAAACTTTTATTAGTTTATCCGTTTATTTAAGGCTTTTTAAGGGCCACGTGCGTCTATAAAAACTTTTCCCGTGGCTAGAAAAGTTTATTTTCATTTGAGCTGTATAAGATCTTACAGGATGGTCTTCAAACATACCGTACCGTATTTTCTGACGAGTAAAAGAACTAAGCCAACTACCTAAAATTCTGTAGAACTCTAATATGCCAAAATTTGAAACCCACTAATCAAGACCCTTGTTTGTTGTAAAATCAAACACAAGCAGGAATATATTTGATCTACCCACTGCAAAACCATTATATTATCGGTATTTTGGTACTACTTATCTACAGAAACATTTGTATTAAGGAGAAACAATATTTGGAAGCCTTTAAGCCTTCCTTTAATAGCTTGACTTCACTTCCTACTCCATTTTCGGTCGTGTATTCACCATTCGATATCCTTTCTTCTCCAACGGTCATGACTCTCATGAGTTTTACGCCCTGTTTGCCTTTTTCACTGCCACTTCAGTTTGCTGATCCCGTGAGCTCATGGGCTATCACGACAATATAGGTTCGTTACCAAACAATGTGTTATATTTACAAAATGTGAGATAAACCGTTCAATTCATGATTTTGGCATAACATTATACTGAAGATTACTCATACAATTTTGCACAGTACATGTAGGTACTTGAAAAAATATAAAAACAACATTGTACCATACGATAAAAATGTGAAAAATCCAAAGTATTTATGGCCAAAGTCTAACAAAAACCTTCAATAGAAAGACGTACAATATAAACTGTATCGAACTTATTTAGTAAAAGCTTTTCACGGATCTCCCGGCTTACCTATTCATAAGTATTGAATGCCTTGGCATGAGATACACATTCATCTTTGTGAAGATATTCTTAGACTTCTGCAAGTCACGAATTATTTTCAGGTGGTCTGAAAATCCGTTGGAATCACCTGTACTTAGCTAGATATAACCTAAACATAATTTTGAAAGTGGATGGTTAAAAGCATCTAGGTGTTTAAAAACCACTTGGAGCAATAAGGATGGTTTATGTACTTGTGATAGATTCTTTTGGATCTGGTTCAACATGAATAATTAATTGTAAATCTTGCAAGTTAAAAGGCCAGGCCTTCTTTCATGGCTAAAAAACTAAAATACTTCCCAAGTGCAGTCATAATAAACTTTTTTGTAAGTAAATAGAGAACTGTTGCTGTAGAGGTATAAATGTTATGGAAAAAGGATAAAATAATTTAAATACTCCGGACTTGGTGTATATTTAATAAAATCTTTGCTGAGATTAAGAACCTTTGGTTAAAGAAAATAATATCTTTCCAGATTAATAAGTTTTTTTTACAGCAAACAATAATTTTATAATAAAAGCTCGAATAGTATAAAGTGCTTGATTAAATGAATAAAAATATGTATAATTACATGCAACTTGTCATGAAGACAATTACGTACAAAATATCTATCAAACCTCATTATGGGTCCACGACTTTGGGCTGGATTTGTTCTAAACGTTGGTAAAAGAAGGCACGATTTTGCAAAATTCGGGCTTTTGGC
The DNA here is from genome assembly GCA_029255805.1 of Keiferia lycopersicella. Taxonomy (NCBI): domain Eukaryota; kingdom Metazoa; phylum Arthropoda; class Insecta; order Lepidoptera; family Gelechiidae; genus Keiferia; species Keiferia lycopersicella. Next base: position 4,831,924 of record JARACZ010000010.1, read on the forward strand.
CAGATTTCGTCATATTTTTCTGATTTTTTTTTATACTGTTTTCCGTTCAGTTATGGGTAAAACGCGTCATCTTAACCTTCTAAAAATAGCATGTTTTCATTCAAGCCCCGCTCTTTTCACAACACTATCGTGCTTGCATACATTCTCTATAGAAAGGTATCGATGTATAGGAATCTCTGTTATCGTCTTCCTTGGGTACACAATAGATCGCCGTCAAGCCTGTCCCTCCTTCCGACCGCTTCCACTGATACATTGTACATTGAATATTACGTTCAGGGACACATTTGCATGAGCTATCTCGACCAGCATTGTAAAGGGAGAATTATTTCCTATACAGGAGGTTATTTAATTTATCTTGTTTACAGTAAACTTGTCTTGTCTTTGATATGGCACAAAGGGTAGGAATGATCAATTAAATTTGCTTTGTTAACTTTCTACATGTGACTAAGCTCCGTGTTTGAATATGAAAGATCTCATTATTAACTTCCGCAGATCTACCAAACTCAAAAGCCAAAAATAATGTGTTTATCCAACAATCAAGAACCGATCAACTCGAAACGAACCAAAAGTGTTTGAAGCTAGAAACTTTGAAGTGATTCGAAATCAAAGAGATAATCTTAGGCCCGTATTACAGAAGGCATCTCAGTCGCTGATCTAGATTTAAAACTAGTTTTAAGCGGAGATTTGATTTTAGAACGTTACTCAGTTCAAGATTCATGAATCAAAACTCACCTGAGTGATATCTTATTTCAGAACGTTCTTTATGTAATAATCTTTACTCAAGTCGAGATTTTGACAGATGTGATCTTTGTTTACGTAAGTTAGGTCCGTACCTGTCTTGAGAAATTATTTGAAGGCTTTGTAAGGTTATTCTAACTGTTATTCGACAAGAAATCAGCAAGAAATACTGATCAGTGATTTTCAAAAGAAGGATAATGTGGGTGGTGCTGTTCTAATCTATGATAAGATCATAAGGTATGGAACTATTAAAAACAAAATAACAAGTAGGTTTTTCTTTATTATACAACAAAATAACAACAAATATTATTTTCATCATTCTTCTTATTTATATTTCTATAAATAATTATATAATTAACATCTTATTAAAAGTATCTATAGGTACTAATATTATAAATGGTAATCGATAGTATAATTTACTATATGACGACCGATGTGGCGCAGTGGTAGTGCGACTGCCTGCAACGCAGAAGGTTCCGGGTTCGATTCCCGGTGGGTCACTCACAAAGTTGATATTTATCACTTGAGAATTTGTTCTCAGTCTGGTTAGGACATTGCGGGCTGAACAATTTCATTCCAGGCACTCTTCTTTACATGAGAACTAACATTGTCTGTTTTCTTGTTTTCAATTACATGTTTGAAATTTTTTATAATTTCCAACAACAGATGCCTTTCCTGAAAGAAAATTTACTTGGATTATCTACAAATAAATATAATTTACCAGAACAGAGCACAGTCGCACTATTTTCGTTGGTCTACCTTGGAACGAAAGCCTGCTTTTGCGTATTGGTACAAACACAAAAGTGGCCGTGGCCGATGGGAATAGTGGCCACCCCCGTGGCCGATGGGGGCCGTGGCCGATGGGAATAGTGGCCACCCCCGTGGCCGATGGGGGCCGTGGCCGATGGGAATGAAGGGTACCAATAAACTTCATCATCAAAATATAGGTAGGTACAATGAAAATGTTTTAGATACAATTAAGTACAACGAGTGCAAATCCAACTACTAACAACAACGAAAAACAAGACCGACCGAGAAAAACTGATGCGGTGCGCTGTTATTTACATACCTGTGTCGTGAAATTTTTCTTTTTTCCACTCATTATATTCGTTTTTATTCTTTCTAAGCGTTATAAACTTTTACATAAAACAATTTGAAATTGAAGTTACCTGTCACAAGAGTCAAGCACAGATTATGACAAAAAAACGTTCCGTTCCGTATAAATTTGTGTTGGGAAAAAGGTTTTTTAGGTAGATGTTTGCGTAAAATAGAAACATCTTGTCAATCACTCCAAAAATGCAAATGAAAACAGACTTCAATCATTCTCGACTCTAAATCGGCACTTGAGATTAGATTCACCTGATCGGAACTTAAAATGGGTTCTAAAATACAATCGCCGCTTATGTTTTGATCTGCTCTTAAAACAAATTTTGTGTGATCAACGATTAGAAGTGATCTGAGTTGCCTTCTGTTATACGGGCCTTAAACTTTGTAGAACCGTCGGGAACATTCTAGAAGTGATTCAATAATGTCGGAAAGGTGATAAGTGCCGAAGTGAAAATGGCGATGGTGATATCGCAAGCTACGAAGGCTGCTATTGGTGGTTTCCTGGCGCTGATGATCCTGGGTGCTGTGCTGGTGGTGGGAGCCGCCTTCGGTTGGTTCGACCCTCGGAGAGAAGATGAAGATATTCCGGGGAAGGTCAGTCCAAGATTGCAAGGGAGGACTTCGTTCGTCACTCATCGAGGAGCGGTAAGCTCATATTTTTTTAAACTAGACTTTGTAAAAGAGAAAACAACTTCTATTATTAAGAATACAGGGTTATTTTTAAGTAGGTATTCAAACTTTGTAGGGTGTTTCTACTCATGATTCTGAACAAGTTTTACGGGATAAGCTATTGCTACGCGTGTACTTGTCGGAAACTGTGGCCGCAATAACTGGCAAGATTTATTTTGCACGGGTGTTCATTATCGAAAAAAAACTGCAAGAAGCTCACTAATTTTCAGAATGCTTCAAGTTGACATAAAATATTTTTTACTGGAAGTAAACTGTCTCTTATACTTATTAGAAAAAAACACAATGTAAGTAGGGTAAAGTCAAGCAACCGGATATTAAAGTAATTACAGTTTTTAGTACCACTCCATATGTAACGTAGGCTAATTAAAAGCGTATTTGATACCTATTATACCTATGTCTCGGATTAGTGAAAAACTTGTTAAGGTATATTTATGTCATACCTCCAAAAAAATCGGTTTTAAATGGTGCTATCCAGATTCCCATGTTGTCAACTTAAAAACGTAATTTTTGTATGCTAACGACTATCTCGAGCGCTTTTGAATAAAAACAGATTTTAATTATGTGATGTTGAAAAGAATTAAAAAATAAAACAAAGCCTGTCCTTTGCACCGTGATAACGTTTACAAAGCTTGTTTACGGTCAAGAGGTTTATATACAGATTATGAGATTCATAGAGCCAATTGTTTTTGACTCAGATTCTCTATCCAGTTCAACTAAAACGCTAGATACGCTATTATAAGTGTAGGTTACCTACATTAATTTGTTTGCAATGTATCTTTTTGTTCCATATCATATTTATCAATAGTTATTATAGGTATTTCTTTTTCATATTTCAACCTATGCTCCTTAGGGAAAGTTGTTCAGATTCATGGACTGATTCACCCACAGCCGATTCATTCACAGCTAATTTTTTTACACGTATTACCAAAGAATACTATATATTATTAGGTACTGCGAATGTATAAAAGTAGCAACGACCCTTTCCCATAGTAGCAGTTTACTTATTTATGCTTTTATGTTACAGCAAAAGTGGGTAAAAACGTGTCAGCCCCAATCAATACCATTTACCTGCTTTTATTTCTTCTGAATATAATCATATTTGGTAGCCATCAAATTCGTAGTATAGACTCGGAGTAAGCTTCAAAGGAAACAGTGTCTACTATTTTATTCATGGAATATTCAATCGCTTTTGTTTACTTTTTGTTAAATTACATTCTAATGGCCTTGTTGGATTATCTTGTTTCATATGATTGGTTGATTTTTTGAATGGATATTGTAATCGCTTTGATGGCTAGTAGGTATGTGTGTTTGAGTTAATCAAAATAATTTCTGCTATTGTCTAAGTCAAAATTAAATTATGTAGGTAAATGGTAGAGATAATGATGTAGTTGCTGTATGCCGACTTTCTACACTTTGACAACTTTGAACATTTTTCATACAACTTATCGCACCAAGCCGACTTTTTTCAATACAGGAACATGAGATCGCACCAGGGATACTTTTGATTATTTACATATATTTAGTATCAGAAGGCCGACTTTTTGATAAGGTATGTAGGTATTTTATCACAAAATATCGTCAAACACCTACCCACCTTACGTACGTACTTACAAAGATCAGTCATTTCATTACAACCTGTTAAAAAATTGTTACGGTTTCAACGTGGGTTTATTAGCAAATACATACATACATACAGACACACATTTATCCCCTGCAGGGTAGGCAGAGCGTTTACGATTAGCAAATAAACACTTAATAAATATCATATGTACATTCAATAACTGACGTTGAATTAACATATCTAAAAGTTGTCTTTGTCGTTTGACTTACAAATCTCATTCATTACAGCATATGGCAAAAACAAAATAAACCAATTCCAAAATAATTCCATTGTAGCTCGTCAGTTTTTTATGGTAGAAAAATGATTTAAAACTCTACATTTACAACCGCAAAACTAATAAACTTGGCGCAATATACTCACTTTCCGTGTTCATTATTTTTTAAACTTTTGTATTTTTCCTGTACTAACCAAACAAACAAACAAACAAACCTATGTGGCGCACTGGTAGTGCGACTGCCTTAGACGCCGAAGGTTCCGGGTTCGATTCTCGGTGGGTCACTCACAAAGTTGATGTTTATCACTTTGTGAATTTGTTCCCAGTCTGGTAAGGACATTGCGGGCTGTACCACCCGATTGTCCGTAAGTAAGATGGTTCCGTGTTTCGGATGGCACGTTAAGCCGTAGGTCCCGGTTGCTGTCTATGATCACTTAGATGGCGGTCGTTACACAACCATGTCAGAAGCCTGCTACTCGTAGAAGGCGGTTGAAAAATTGACACTAGGGTTCATCGGGTCGTTGGACGACTTGGTGTCCCACACGAAAAGAAGAAGAAGAAGAACCAAACAAAACTATAACTTGTGTTGTAATCGTCAAGAAAAGTATAACTTTTAATGTATTTAATTCGGCACTAGCTTTTTAGTGGGTCACTGAACGTGGAAAAAAATAATTTTCCACGATAGTGAAAAGTCGCTATCAGCAAAGACCTTTGTCTTAGATTGTATTAATTTGCTGATGGATAATCCATTGGTACTAATGTGATCACGAATTTAAACTCACATTTTGACAAAATAGTTGTTTTACACCAATGCTATTTAGCAGAAAACTATTGTGTACCCTTTTTTTTAAAATAATTATAAGTTAGGTGACAAAGACGAATGGAGCTCTAAAATCCCAGCCCAGCAATACACGCATACATTTTTGTACTAAATTGCGTTGCGTTGTGCGTGGAGTTTGCAACAGACATAATACATAACTTTACATGGGTATCTTAGTACCCTTTTAACCAATATATGTATATGTAACGGAATTGTTTAAGTTGTGACACTACTCTACTTGAAATAACAGAAAGTTTAAATTTGGTAGGTAGGGTAAATCATTTAACTACTCATATACCCTTAGTACGATGTGTAAGAGCTGGTATATTTAGTTCCAATCTTATATTTGTTCCTTATAATTTCTTGACCATTTTTAAGTTCTGTTGTACAGTTTTTGATTTTTGCCAACTCGCTCAAAATCCGTTGATATCCTAATCAAACAAAAATTCCAATCCTTAATTTAAAAAAAAAACTATCTATACGCAACAAAAAGTTTTTGTTTTTACTTACCTACTTGGGTAAACGATGAACCTAGTCTAAATTTTTGCCTACTATCAGATTTATTATTTGACCAGAATCATGATAAAAAACACGTGTAAACCTAAACGAACCACAAATAACATGATATTGTTATTGTTCAGCTTTTATCAATAGGAAAAATAAATATGAACCTTGCCATGAATAATTAATAAACAAATCATTGTGACGAGCTTAGTATGGGTTGCGTGACTCGGACTATTAAGTTTGACGTATTTCTTTAACTATAAGTACAGTCAGGAGCAAGTAAAACGAGACAAGCCATTAATGAATAATATTTTTAATGTTATTAATCTTGGTCGTATTGATGATACGACCGGAATTTTACTGTCATTAACGCTCTGCCTACCCCGCCAGGGATATAGGCGTGATTTGTATGTATTAATGTAACATGTACCTAATTTTAAATGAATATACATGTGCTTTTACGAGTGGTAGGGTAAAGTTTTTCGCTGGCAATGATTTTGAGTGCATAAATATTTTTAATGCCCACAGAAGGCATGTAACGTTTGCAGGCTACATTTATATGAACTATCAAAGCAAACTGAGTGAGAATCTAAAAGAAACAATATCTAGAACAGGTCAAATTAATCAATTTCAATTGTGTATATACACCCTTTCTTATGACAGGACCAGAGAAATAGACCAAAATGATATGATTTCATTAAATATTTCATAATATTTACAGTGTTGTACCAAAAAGTAAACTAAATTCTCATAAGCTTTTAATTTAGAAATTTGTACATTGTGAGTTTTGTTTTGATCAATAAAAAATGCACAACTTTCGTTCCTTTTTCATGTCTTGAACTGTACTATTAACTGTCTGTAGAAGTAAAATATAACTGTAGTTGAAGTTTCCTAATTTAAGTATTTGTGATTGGCAATCATTTTACCGATGAGAGTATGGCTTCTGAATTTAGAATCAATGAATAATGAAAGGGTTTGTTTATGTCACTGATGTCAGGAGGAAAAAAGTAGTAAATATAGGTACTATTGCATTTAAAATGGCTTTGAAATATGACGTTGTCTGGTGACGCAAGAGCATTGCAAAAACTTATGTTGTCTGTAACATTTATTATGGTAGATGCAATATACTTATTAGTATAGATATAATTTGCTCCAACCATCAGATGTCAAGTATGGGATTTTGTTAAACTCTTCATTTTTGCATAGCTGATAGGTATCTTTAGGGTAAAGATAAAATATCAACTGAGTAAGTAAATAGGTTAAACCCGATATTATTTTCTCCACTGAATGATCTTAACAAAATACAAAAGTTCTTGTAAAAGACTTGGAAGTCCTCCGGCGGTTTTCAAACTTGCTAAGTTGTGAAAACATGCCAAGTCAGAGTTTACGTTTGACCTCTAGAAATGAAAAACTTTGACGGTGGATTGATAGTTGAACCAAGTATAAGCTTGACCAAATTCTAAACCAATTTTAAAGTTAATCTATGCGATAAAATATCTTTCAAAGGTACGGAATTACATGCCTTTTGAATATTGTCATCAAAAGCCTAGATGTCATTTTACTTTTTAATGGTAGCCGACCCCGACATAGAACGGGATAAGGCAAGGAGAATGGTGAATCACATTTTATACAATTGGAAGGTTCATGTGGGAATTTTGTGCCGATGAAATCCGGATCTATTGAAGTCATAGTCAAGAGTTACCTACAGTTAATCATAATGCCCACCAGTTAATCAACGAAAGAATACAACATTATGTTTGAATTGTAATCTAGATAAATAAAGATCTAGCTTTCAGTACTAAAACAATTTGCAGTTCCACTTAGTACTTGCGTAAAAAAAAACATCAAGACCGTATCTAATTTCCTACACGCATCTGTGCCTTATGAAAACCCATTAGCTGTTTATAAAAACAACACGGGAAAGAAATTTAGTCCGACTTTAGTCACAGTAAAAAGTTAAACCAGTAGGTAAAATATCGTTATGTTGGCAATTTAAGGCTTTATCGAATCGTTTGTTAACTCTATGTTATAAATTTATGAATCGGTGATTTTTAAATTGTTCAGAAAAATATATGATAAGAATAACAAACTCGTTCTAGAAATAAAAAAACTTTTGAACGTTTTATTACCATACCTACACCGTATTTCTTTAATTAATTCATATTGATTTTCTTCTGCAGATTGAATAAGACACTTCCAATAAAAAAGTAACATAAACAGCATTGCAAATTATCCGGATTATACAATGAGTTTTTGCTCATTACTAAAACATGCGAATGTCATAATTTCTGACAGGTGTTGTAGTTTTTCCGACGACCCAAGGAACAATCCGGTTTCAGAGATTTGCAACCAACTACTACAAGTAACCAGGCCTCTGACATCGTAGTTTTCGTTTTGCACAGCTTGCCTGGTGAGGTTATATTTACTTTTCTTTTACTGTGACTCTACCGGTGGTGGTCAGAAAAAATATTTTTTCGACGAGAAGTGAGATAATGTAATCGACTGGGGTGTGAAGCGAACTTCGAGAGGTTGCTTTAATCCGAGATGTGTATTCTCGATATTGACTTTGGTTAAGGTGAAGTTGTGTTGAAATCATTGTAAAAGTTTTATTTAGGTCAAACAAAAAACAGAACTTTTATACCATTTTTTGTTACTTTAAATAATATATATAAAAGGAGATTTATTCAGTTGCCAAAAAACACAGAAAATTTGAGACACTACAGTATACCTACAAAGAATGGTGACAAGAATGTCACCAAAAAGGCGATGACGTCGTCAGCCATCTCCTGAACGGTCAAAAATCATCGGTGACAAACAGTAATTTCCAAAGAATTGTATAAATTTTAAAGCAAAAATGCAAAGACTACATTACGAATTATAACAAAATTGTACACATCGAATCACAGTCTTACCTAATTTTACAGCTGTACTTTGCACTACTTTGAATGAGTATTAGTACCATTCATTATACGTGAAAAAGTGTATCCTACCGACGTTTTCACGCTATGGTATACATGTTGAACAAAATTGGGTTAGTAAGGTTTGAAATAATTGATACATATGCTGTACTGAAGTACAGGTAGATGAGGTCTCATGCTTAGGCATGCTTTAGGTATATTAATTATGACGTGTAGATCTAAGGCGAATCGCACACTTCACGCACGACGGAGCGCAAAAATATCGCAGCAGTCTCTCAGATCCATACTAGAAGCGTCATTCCCCTTACTTAAACAGTTTAACCGCTGTTCGCGCAGCGCTTTCGCAGTGTCATCCGTCGAGTGCGGTTTTAGTATGGGGAGTGACGTTTCTAGTATGAATCTGACAGATCGCTGTGATATTTTTGCGCTCCGTAGTGCGTCAAGTGTGCAATCCACCTAATAGCTTATAATATCAAGGTTGACACCACGCGATAAGTGAATATGTTTATAATGAGAAAAATTATGGTTCTTTCAAACGAAACTTCATCTTACTTCTTTCTATAAATAATCAATAGGTACCTGTTATGTCATTTTTCTGTTTCTACTCGTCTTGTATCTGTTTTGAGTACAATAAATTGTTACATAACTAAATAAACGTAAGAGGCAATATTCAGTTGAAAACACGAATACTGAGCTATTATTAAACAAAATAAACATTAAAAATATTCGTGTTGTAAATGGAACCACCTATTAACAAATAATATTCGTGCTGAAAACTTAAAGCTGTCGTCATGTAGCGTGTGTTAATATTGAGTTACATAATTTTTTTTTCCAACTCATATTGCTATAAAAAATATCGTTTATTTTGAAATTTCTTCTTTCTTTCTTCTTCTTTCCTTCATCAACTAAACCTTTCCGCTTACATTTGACCGTTTCTATATAATATTTTTTTTATGTGAGACTACAGGTTTAGATAACATCCATACTATACACGGTGCAAGAGACAGTGTAACGAAAACTTTGCATGCTTGATCAAACCATGAAACTGAACAACTTCCTATGTGGGGGCTAAGTCGGTTAACGAAAAAATTTTTTCGAGTTCCCATACAAAGTCAGTCAGCTGATCAGGAATGTTATATGGAATGTCGAAATTTCTTTACGTTTCCCAACATAGCCCCCATAGAAAAACTTGTTCAGTTTCATGGCCTGATCACACCTGGATAGTTTTCGTTACACCGTCTCTTACACCCTGTAGAGGTGTTTACTACAATAATTACTTCCACGTACTTTCTTTTCCAATACTGATTTCTTAAATTATTTTTATCTGTTAACTGTGTCCTTAACAGACCATGACATAACATAACGTCTACGTAATATTACATTATTAGTAAGGCATCTATAAGTCGTAGAATATTAATTATTCATATCGCTTATTATTACAACTTTTCTCCCCGCTTAGCGGATTTAAAGTTAACCAGCCGGGATAAGCTTACAAAAGACACGTCGAATGCGTTTTGCATAACCAGTCTCGGTAGAGAAAGCCGCTAGAACTTCGCCTTAATCCGAGAAAGCCTGAGGCAGGGATGTGACTTTAGTAACAAGTAATCGATTATTGAGATCATTTTTAAAGTCAAATAATCGATTTTTAAAATACGTAATTACTTTTTTCGTAAAATTTTTTCTTGATATATTGTTATAAAATGAAGAAGAATATACACTGTAAACCGTCGACACTAAATACAGGAACCCAGAAAAGTATTTTATTTCATATTACGATAGAACCGCAACAAATTGTTGCTGCAAATACACGTGACGCAAAAAAACCTTTTTTCTGTTCTCGAAAATTGTATTTAATCCGTTTTTATAATATTATGAATAATTTTGAATTGCTTAAAAACGATGACTAAATAAAAATGATTTTTTTTCCGAAATTTATCGACTATTTTTAAAATCGATTGTTTTGTACATCCCTAGCCTGAGGTATACGAAAGAGGATTGTCTCAATATCGACTGTGCCTGTTCGAATGAATTATTTATATGTATCGTTGCGAATACCCCATGCCTCGACAGAGTGCTTTTAGGCGTGACTCGACTGGAAGGAACCGATAAAGTTATTTTTTCAGTCAGGTAGATTTGTTTGTTTCTCAAATGTATTGGATTTTAGATTGTTTTAACAGAGTTTTAAAGTAGGTTATCACTGCAACTCGTGTACATTGTTGGAATTATTCAATGTTTTGATTGGCGTATTTGTGATTTCGTTTTTATAATTGGAACAGAACGATAAGTAAAAGTTGTTCTGTCGCATAGCTAGATTCGAATCGCCTATTGGAATCACGGCAGTATTAATTAGGTACGTTCGTTTGCATTATCTTGCTTTGTAAATTTAATAAGAGAAGTACCGTGTATCCACATACCCATAAGTTATTTTCACTAGCCTCTATTATAAATAAAAATGTATTGGTTTATTATATATTAATATATTTGATAAGATTGTCTACGTACCTATAATTCTTTCTTTCTTTTCGTGTGGGACATCGAGTCGTTCAACGTTCAATAATATATCTAGCTAAATCTACTAAATAGAATGACTGTCTACTAAATAGCTCCTGTTGTCCTTAATTGTTAGGTACCTATATAAACAAGCTGAAAACTCAGTGCCGTGTGATGCCGGGTCAGAATAGCATCACCCTATTTCTTCCCCGTGGGTGTCGTAAGAGACGACTAAGGGAGCCGAGGGTTTCATGTGTATTGTAATTTTTAGGCGACAAGCTGACAACCTGTTACTATAGCAATACACAAATTATCTTAACCGGCCCTCAATATTTGTCAGACGTGGCGATAGCGACCGTATTTTTGCGGTCGTTAACGCTCTGCCTACCCCGCAAGGGATAAAGGCGTGATATATGTATGTATGTATGTATTAAAACTCAGTGTTGCCGTGCAAAGATCACATTTGACTAAACTGTATTGATTATGCCGAATGTGGTAGGATTGCAGCCCGTCTGTGGGCAGGCATAATCCCTGACTAACCGGCCAACGATACTCATCGGCTTACAAATGTTGGTGAGCCTAAATAGATTTCGTAAGATAATTTCACAAAGTGATACGAATATAGACTGATTTGCAACATTTCGTAGAAACATCGTAACCAATGCTTATGAAATGTATTGGATAGAAATTACGCTAGTGGAAATGGTTCAAGGGAAATCAAACTACCCGTAAACCAGCCTTAGAATTGCTCTAGTTTACCTAATTTCGAAAATTATTTAGAAAAAAATAAAAATAAAAAACAGATAGATCTAAAATATTATCTAATAACGAAACATATTAAAAATATTTACTTAACAAATTGTTCCATTCCAACTTCCAATACGGGAATTTGGCTTATATAGCCCTCCTTGTCTCGGCGTTTCCACGTGTTTTCATATAAACATATTCCTCTGTTTTTTTCCCGAGTAATGCTTCTACATATATAAGTTATTCTTTTGTCGGTATAGGACCTAACAAAACGCATACACATTTTGTATTTGTTATAGCTTCCCACAGTCTACATTCAGCGACTGAAAAATACGCCGGTAAGCTTCAATGTCTAACGTCATTACCATTTCTTCTTACTTTTCGTGTGAGACACTGAGTTGTCTAACGACCAAAGACCGCCTATATACGGAATAGAGGAGCATTTTGTTTAATTACTCTATTACTTTTTAAAACAATGAAACTTAATAATCATAAATAAAACGCAATAAAACATATCAGTAACATCAAATAAACGCTTTTGTAATAAACACTAGTAATACAAAACAGTAATACAATGAATGTTATACGTATAATTGCATTATAATAGCAGTAACTTGATAATAGTTATAATGGCATGTTTTGTCTACATTTTGTGTCAATAGTAGGTACTTATTGTTATCACCATTTTCTGTACGTCTGATATGTTTTTGATTGGATTATTACAAAGTTTGAGTTACAAATAATTTTAAAGTTTTATAACTTGTGTTAGGTAACCGACCCCGACACAGAAACGGAATAAGGCAAGGAGAGTGATGATGATAACTCGTGTTAGGATGTTACTGAAGTTACCCTGCTGAGAAAAAGGATAATTACAAAAAAAACCCTCAGGAAAATTAATTTTTTGGTCTCTCTATTCAATATGGAAAGTTGGCAGTTGAGTTCACGAAACTTTACTGAACCCTTAAACCAAAAATACCAAAAAAGGCACCGTTAGTTTTCACGAAATATTAATAAAATTAATTTTAATAATTATGTTTAAATAAATCTAGCATGTTTCTTTGCCAAAGAGTTCCAATAGCAAGTATTACGAAGATACATGCTGACAATAAACTTTTTTATGAAACAATAGCATAATATTAAAATTTTTCTTCAGGAAAATTACTGAGTCCTGCCTACTTTAAGTTACTCGTACTTCGGAATTTGGGTTTTTTTTTTACTGGTCTGTCCACAAAAGGCGGATCGCACATTTAACGCACAACGGAGCTCTAAAATATCGCAGCGGTATGTCAGGTCTATGCTAGATATGTCAATTCCCATACTAAAACCGCTCAATCGCTGTCGACGTAGCGCCAACGCAACGTAATCTGTCAAGAGTGATTTTAGTATGGAGAGTGACGTTTCTATGATGGATCTGACAGACCGCTACTGCGGTATTTTAGCGCTCCGTTGTGCGTTAAGTGTGGGATAGGCCTAAGACTATGAAGTGAGTAGGCTTTCAGCCTGTACGTACGTGTTAAGGCGCTCTGATGAAGTAAGGCCGATGAAAAGCGTTACTTTCGATTCAGTTTTTAAGCCTGTTATTGATGCTAACAAGACCTCAAAAAAATATATGACATACTCAAAGATATTGTCTAGTAGTAACACTATCGTATGACTCGATTGGTTTGATATATTTTAGTGAAAAAAATCTCAAAAAGAGCATTAAAAATATTTTCAAACCAATTTTATCGTAACTTGGACTACTATTTTGATATACTTTCTTGATGTAGAATATTCCTCTTTTAATGCCCTAAAAATAACACTATCAGGTTTTAGTGGATGAACAGATTTTAATTCAACAAATAATTTTTTTCCAAAAATTAGAACGGTTCTCGCCGACAAACCAACCTCCCAATGACATCCCGCACCGCCCGCTACCCCGCCAGTACCCAAATGGCTCTTGCCAGCGCCGGTACTGTGTCAAAATTTCCCACAAAATTTACAAATATTTTTTCGTAATTATTACGTCGCTCATTTTACTTATGACGTTTGTGACATGGATAGATTGATTGATAAAATACTTTATGGCTGACACCAGAAGGCGTAGTTTAAGTATGCGCTTATTATTACGTCGGTTACGTCTTTTGGCGAGACGAGCAACAATTTCATCATAGCTGTCGCTTCAGCTAGCCTTGACGATAGACGATATTTTATCTATAAGATAATGAAAAGCAAAAGTCTAACTAAGTCTTTTTACTTATAATAAGAAAGGAGTGATACATAACTAAAAATTCACTTTAAATATTTACAGGGTGCATTCTGAACATGAGTAACGTTTTTACAGTAGGTACCAAGTAATTTTTATTAATTTTTTTTCAAGATAACTCTTTGCTTGACAGGTCATCTGAACAATTTTCCCCCGATAACTTATTACAGAAACCGACACAGCGGTGCGAAATTAGACCCAGTCGGTGGTCATTCTACCACAGACCAGAGATATCATGTGCGCGCACGCAAATATATTTTTTTCTTTGTGCGTTTAACGCATCGGATGGAGCGAGTAGTGATATTTTTTAAGTCTGAAGACGATGTTACTTACGTACGCCAAGATCTTGCCACCTGAATAGTCTGTGATACCCGTACGCTGTTCTGTGGTCGGGTTGGTATGGGATTCAGACGTACAAACAAATCTACGCAGAGAGCAGTCTTACCAGCTTCTACACAATTACATTTTTTTTTTATGTTGCTCTTTGTCACGCTTTTGGCAACTGCTCACTCTGCTCGTCTGGCTCGTGGGTTGAAATATCGGTTTTATTTATGACCCCTGTGTTCATGTTTAAGACCATTTAAATGAAATGGAAAAAGCCTGAAAAAATTCATGCATATGAATATGACCATGAAAAAGAGCATGTGTATTAAGAATCATGGACAATAAAATCAACATGAGCATATTGAGCATAAGCATTAAAATTTGCATAGGCGTGAAAATGGGCATGAGAATAAACACGAGATGTCACTACGCACACACTACACGAACACGAACTTTCAAAGACTTTAAAACGTTTCGGATATTAAGTAGTTTTACTTTCTTTGGTATAGTTGTATTTTTTGGCGAATTCTGTCATACTAAAACTATAAGTTTTTTAGGGTAATATGGCACCTTCTATGTAGGAGTAAAAAGTGAAAATAAATGGCGTGGTTTAGGAGCTAGGTATGAACTTTTATGTTCATACTGACGCTTCCATCAAAGTGATAACAATATAGTAATAGTAGTACCCAGTATCCCGTTGCGCGCCATCTATATTTCTATGATAGATGAGCTAGGGAAACATGTAGACTTGTAAATACCTCTTAGAGGGTTTCTGCTTTACTTTTGTGAGTCCGCTGCCGGTGACACGTTACATTAACACTATACTTATGGTATACTGAAGCTGTACATTCAAATTCACATAGACGTTATATATTTTGAGCCTCGCCTTTCCTATTTGGCATTAAGTCTACCCATGTACACATTTAGTGTATAAAGTTTAATAAATAAATAAGAAGGAATAACCTAATTTTCGGATTTTAGACAGAGAACCCCGGGTTTTTCGCCCACCATCGTATCGTACACTAGGTTCATAAAATTGTTATTATTAAAATTGTTAATACTTGACCATCGAAAAGCTAAATGCAAAATTTACTACTTTAAATAAATAATTTGAGTTTGAGTATTTAAAAAGTGTCTGTTCACTCTCTGTTTCATACTCATTTACTCACCTATATTGCTTTTCCGTTGTAGCGTTCAAAAATTATCGTTCAGTTGTCCATTCGTTTCATTTTACAGTAGTTCGTCTCATATTACAAATCATTCCACATACATGATGTAAATTCTAGTATTTCACGGGCTACAGCCCAAGTCTACGGATGCTGGCTCTTGAGCCGGCGGCATAAACAAAAAAAAACAATGAAGTACCTACCTATATCAAAAAGCAAGCGTGACAGAGGGCTCCAGCGCAAAACGCCATTCAAAATTTCAGTAAAATATCATTTTTGAATATTAAAAAGGAATGCAAACTAAAAGTGCATATATCTTGAGAGCGGTACATTGTAGAGTAAATGTAACTGTATTTTCGTACTTACTCAACTTTTAGCACATTTTCCGACTTTGGACCATTTTTATTTTCATTGAAATCTTTGTTTACACCTTTATGATTCATAAATAATCATCTTTTGTACAATCTATTCAATTTTTTTTTACTTTATAGAATCTGAGTCGCGTCGGCTAGATTTTTAAACATATTTCGACCTATATTCCTTGGGAAAGTTGTTCAGTTTCAAGTACAGGTTCATAAAAGGAACTTAGTACTTATCCTAATATGCTTTGTAATTAAATTTGTGTGTTTTAACTAGCTATTACGGTCTTTTTAGGCCTTCCTCCTCTTTTGCGTCCATCCATCTACCCACATTCATATTAATTTCGTTATATTATCACAAAATAATAATAATTCACGAGTAGAAGTAAAAGTTCCACGGCCGGGATAAAGCTCAAAAATACTTAAAAGGTGGTCGGACTGCGGTCATGTCCATAAAACACACAAAGTGCGAGTGCGTAGTGTGCGAGCGCCAGATGATGTGTCAGAGCGCGGGGACCGCGGGCGGCTCCCCCCACCTCACCCCCTGAAATCGTGATTTGAGCACCGATTCCTCGCCTTAACTAATTGCGTGTTTTATTACATATCAATGTTTTAATTATGTTTTTGTATTGTTTACAGGTAAACCCTGAAGAAAATCGTCTACCAGTTGTCTCTCATACTTTACCATGTAAGTTACTGACTTTATTATAGTTACATTTCATCTACTTTATTTCAGCAAATATTTGATGTAGTTAGGACTATAAATGATAGGCACCTACTAGTTTATTGCTTTCCAAAGTGAAATTTACACATACATTGATCGTTAGGTACGGCAGTAAATAAAAAAAATATCAGGAAGGGTATGTATAAAATAACATTGAATTATAAAATGCTTTCGATGTTGACATGGTGGTAATCAATTATGAACGTTAATTTCATTATTTTTTATACATTTTCCGTCGCTTATACTCGTTCGATCCATCAATCTAACTTGACACATTTTTTCGGTGGATTTCATCGCTCTTATCATTCTCTAGGGAGGTATATTGTCTACAGCTACCTACTATATCACTATATCATTTAGTAAACGTGTTCCCATTTAGGGGATTAACTTTAATTTAGGCGGATCGCATACTTAATGTACGACAGAGCGCTAAAACATCGCAGCGGTTTGTCAGATTCATACTAGAAATGTCACTCCCCTTGCTAAAACCGCACTCAACGGACGACGCTGCGATAGCGCTGTAGCCAGTTGCCAGTGATAAGTAGTTGTAGCTATAGTATTCTTTGGCCGTGCAGTGGTTAACCATTCTTCATATTCGAGAAATGATGAAATTACGTCACAATAAATAATAATACAAAATATTTATCAGACAAAGTCTCAACATATTTGACACGTAATCAATACTATTTTCTGTATCATTTTAACAAATAAGTATTATTATTATTTACAAAAACGTGATTTAAAACTCCATTAATAAAGTTGTATCCCTTTTTTATTTTTTTTGAACTCTTAAGTATATTAAATAGTCATAATAACGATGGAAGTTTAAATAATTAAAAATACATACGTTGTGTGTTAAATATAAGTTAAGACGAAACCGTAAGCTAAACGTAGATTTATTTAGTCGATATTAAATAAATTTCATTTGCGATTCTCATTTCGTATGGCTGAATTCATGGAATTGGCACTCAAGTTTTTTCGAGTAATATTGAATATTCAAGCAATTTCAATCTGTAATCCATTCAAATAACGTAAATTTTTCTTCGCACACGAATGATTTAATTTAGCTGCTGTAGATACGTAATCATAATGATACATCACATTTTGGTTCAATCCATCCAATATTTCTTAGTAAATTTCCACCCGTGGTTAGACTTGCGGTTATACATTTTCGTATGGAACACCGAATCATAAAATGACTCAATAAATATACCAACGTAATATTCCTACCCAAAAATGATCAAACAAAATACAAATTTAGTTTTATAGACTTTTGAAACAGATCTAATTTAAAAGGCAGAAATTCCCAAACGGACTATATTCCCCTTTTTTTTGTGTTTCCCTGTATTGTTTTTTTATTTCAAATACTATTTTAGCTTAGTAATAGAAATCCAAATTTTTGAAGAAATCTCATCAATGACATTATGAAATACTGTAAAAAAAAGTGCTTACATACATACGAGTATTAGTAGGTTTTTATAATGTTTAAAAATAAACCTACCTACTCAAAATTCATGTTCAAATTCAACTTTTAGTAGTTTTAGGCTCTGAATTTGATGATGATATCAAATCACCACTTAGTCAGTCAGTGAGGACGCTAATTTTTTATTATATTATTTTAACGCAGAGTCAGAAAAGTAATTTCCTTTCAGTATTATGTTTCAACATTTTTTCGTCGAGTTGATTAAATTATTTCAAGGCTTATACAGATTATTTGATTTTCAGACGCCAACGGAGAGAAAGAAGGTCAAGGAATCAATGTAAGTAATACCACGCAATTTTATAAATGGAAATATAATATATTTTTATTACATAAACCTTATTTGTGTCACTACTTAAGATGATTTCTGACATATTTTAAGAATGTTTTATATCAAAATGCCAGACGAGAGTTCTTAAAAATTTGTGGTGAAATTTTGTAACATTCTTATCGAGATAATGACGTCTAGGTTTACAACGTATAGCCAATATTTGTCTGTTATGACTATGATAATAGTTTGCAAATAGAACTATTACTATACTTACTAATAGCTGGTATTGCTGTGTGGAAGAGTAGAATAGCACTAGCCCATCTCCTCTCGTGGGAGTCGTAAGAAGCGACCGAGGGAGAAACCCGAACCAAGCAGACCAATGTCATGGAGGGGGCAGAGGACTGTCTGTGCTGTAGTCGAGTTGGAACAGTGAACATGCTACAAAGGAGACTACAACACAGACGTCCAACAGCTCTCCGACGTATATGATTGCGAAGTTATTGATGAACTACATTATTTGTGAATGTCAATATTCCAGGGTTGTTCTAATGATTAATGAAATTTTTTACAAATCGTGTTGTTGAATATATATATATATATATAATGTATAATAAAATTATGTGTATATATATATTTACACATAATTTTATTTATTCACACTGTTTTTCTCACACAGCTTACACCAGGCCACTGCAAATGCAGCCCCAACGACATCTCAGTGATCCTGGAGACGATGCCGAGCCTGCGAGGACCTCCTGGGCCTCAGGGACCCACGGGAGCTGATGGAACCATAGGAGCACCTGGAAAAACGGTACACATTATTACATTAATAAATCTCAAGTTAAGACTGGCAACTGACTGGCACAAATAGCGATCCTGACTTTAATTTAGGTACATCGAAAACCGTGTGTTACGTTTATATTGGCATTTACAGCCGAGCACTATCTACGGAAATGTAATTTTATTGTAATATATCTACCTATTTAACAATTTGTATTTGTTTAGCAAATAATTTCGCGGATCAAGCTTCTTGGGTTATACTTTTACCTAATGTGACGTGACGCAATATTTATCTTAAAAATAATAAACTTCACCAGCAAAAAATTCTAGATAGAGCGGTAAATTTAGTAATTATTATAAATTATTATCCAATCTTAGTTTTAGAAGCCTTATAAAAACACCTTCTTCATATTGCCTGACAGCGGGTAAACAAGATTCGGCCATTCAGTTTTGTAAGGAAAAACCTTTTACTACCAGAAATTCTGTGAGAAAATCAAACTAAGATAATCAAGTTTGCCTGCGAACCAATATATTTTTTGTACAACATAAATTATCACGTAACTTATATATATATATATATGTTACGGGCAATTTGATAAGTCCGGGCACTATTAATAGTGACCGGTCAGTATTAATAATGGCCGACCTAATTGGGCAATGTGATTAAAACAGCATGATTAATTACTTTTCCTGGTCAGTATGAATAATTCCCACCCTACCTTGGGCAAAGTAATAAAAATAAAGAACTGTAATGTATTTTTTTATTAAACGAAGATAAACTTACATAATTTCAAGGAAAAGATATCAAAAACCAAAGTATTAAACATAAAAGTTGAATAATAAACAGTTAAATATGTAATAACATTACGTAGTATCTACCTACTTTTTCTTGATAAAATTACTTCAGAATAATAAATTTAAAAATTGGTACCTGAGTCAATTAAATTACACTTACATAATTTTTATGAAAAGTTTTTAAAAATAATTAAAACATGAAAGTAAAAAATAAGCAGTTAAAAATAAAATAATATCGGAAGTTGACTACTTTTTTTTTAATAAAAATATTACTTAGGAATGACAGTTTAAAAATTGGTAAATGAAATTAAACTTACAGAATTTTCATTAAAGTTATCAATTTAATCGAATATTTGAGTTAAAAACAAATAGTTATAAATGTAATAATATCAGTAGCACTATTTTTGTAAAAATATTAGGTACTTCAATAGTTTAAAAATTTGTAGACTAAGAAAATTATTACTAAATTATTACATGGACCACGGGCACTCGGGCACTATTAATACTGACCGGTCCAAGTGATTAATTAATCAGTTTGCCCTACGTTTTTGGGCACTATTAATAATGACCGGTCAGTATTAATAGTGCCCGATTAATTACGTTTCCCGTAACATACGTATATATATACCTACTGTTTTTTTAGTTGAATTTACCAATGATTTTTTTAGATGTATGCCTTATGAATACTTAGTTTAGATTTACTTGACCGACGCTTACATTTTATAAAATTTAGTCGTGGGACTTGCAATGATTACCTATGATTAAAATGATATGAAACCCAAATTAGTGATTAAATAACAGAAAGCACATTTACAAAATCAAATAAACGGTGTTTTAATTTCATGTAGCTATAGTTAACAGTTCGCTAGAGAACATAGATATCTTGGACACGAGACACAATATCGACAGTGTCTGTCCCTTGGGAAATTTCCCTGGTCTCAATACATATTTGCTGAATTTTTAACAGGCTAAAATATCTACTCACCTGTGTATCTAGTATCAAGAAGCAATTATGTACCAGTCACATCCTACTGGGTAAAATTAAAACGATGTTCTACTGCACAACTTTCTTGAACTAATCTCGATAACAAAACAAAATATACTTTATTGTACATAAAATGAGAAATGGACATTCAAGGAAGAAAACAAGGGATACAACGTAGGCGGTGTAATTTATAACTTTATTTTGTATCTAAAAAAATGGAGTGAAAATTGATAAAAGAGAGAAAAGGACATACTTATTTCAACGTTCAAAATTCAAGAACATTTTTACGTGTCAACACAAACAAAATTTTACTGGATTCTTGTAGATAGTCAAATAAAACAAATTATCTTACTTTATCAGGGTCAAATGGGAGACCCAGGTCCACCAGGCCCTGTGGGGCCCAAAGGAGACAGAGGAGAGGCGGGCGATCAAGGAATACCAGGAGTAGAAGGACAACCAGGGCCCAAAGGGGAGCCTGGGGCGGATGGGGCCCCTGGTCTGCAGGGACCTGTGGGACCCCCGGGCCCTCCTGGGCCTGTCACTTCAGCGCTTATTGTAAGTATTTACAATACAGTATGGAATGTTCATAAAACGTAGATGCAGGATTGAGTAAAAAGATAGCGTACTGAACTCTCTGCCAATAATAAGCTACCTTTGGCGATAAATCTTACACAACTTCTAACTTTACAAACATATTTACAAGTTTTTAACATTACTTTTCTTCCTAAATTTTCTATAAATGCGAAATTTATGGAAATTCATTCAATCAACAACTTTTTTGCATAAATAAGCTTCTCTATGCTAATTTGATTTGCTCAATATCAGCCCACAGTCTTTTTGTTAAGAAATTTTCTTTTGTTTCTCTTACCGTTATACTTTCTTTAAATTTTAAATACATTTTCTTTTACACATATAGCTTAGATTCAGTAATTTATGATGTTCCCATTCTCCTAGGAAACAACAGGATTGTACGGGTCAAGTAATCCTACAATCCAGGGCCCTCCAGGTGAACGGGGCCCTATGGGTCTTCCGGGACCCCAGGGTGAGCGGGGATACCAGGGCAGCAAAGGCGAGAGAGGATTACACGGGCCCAAAGGCGACAAAGGGGAAAGGGTGAGTAACTGAATATGATTACGCCCCTTAAACGTGCTTCTCATACACACCGCATGATTTTGCGGTATTTTAGCGGTCTTTACGGAAATCGAAAAAAAAGACTGCATGATAATATCATGGCATACAACGCTGCATCAAAGGTCGCAGGCACGATTTTGCAATTTTACACTCTTCTTCTTCTACAGACAAAAAGTCCACGTCTACTGCTGGACATGGGCCTCCCCCAATGGGGGGTATTTCCATACTCACCACGCTTGGCAGGTGGATTGGCAAGCGCAGTACAAGATATTGTAGATATTCATAGAAAACCTTGCGGCCCGTTCCCTTAGTCGCCTTTAAGACACCCATTATTAGTACAAATGGGATGATGTTATTCTGAGCCGGCACCACACTGGTAATAATAATAAGTAATAAGGCAATAATTTTACACTTACGAGTATTAGTGCAAGTAAATTGCAGTCTCTGATACACGTACGGCTATGTGGTATAATCGCTGTTTTATGCGATTTCATACATTTTTTGTCACAAAAATTGGACCGCCCGAAGGCCGCAAAATCGTGTGCAGTGTGTGAGGGCAACCTCACGGTCCTCAATTCCTCAAACTGTTGGATACTCAAGGCTTAATTAAAGTGTACGTTGTGTTGGTATTTGGGCCAGCCTCAGAGAATTAGCACAGCTGCATTAATTTGGCAACACGGCCCGCTAAATTTGACGTAAAATACTTGCTGGGACTTGAAAATATTTTTAAACTAAGTAGATATAATGTTTTTCGTATACACAGTTATCTCTTTACTCACAATAAAAAGTCTTTACTTGCGATTCTCAGCGCTCGTTTTAAGTGAAATCCAACGTTAAATTTTTATATCTTTCTCTTCGTGTGGGACACGAGTCGTCCAATTACCTATACAGGGACCAAATTCTCCTACGTGACATATTCAGTCAGATGCATTTGGAGAATATAATATGGCGGTAAAAGCATAATCAAATCACCATAACCAACAATAACAAATGCAATTTATACTTCTAAAAATTCATAATTGAAAAGCAATTCGGATTCCGCAATGAATATGGAAACAACACAATTTAATTCTTCCACTTAGTAGTAGATTAACAATTTGTGAGCCCCACAAGTTTATTTTACGGTGAATTCTGAGAACAATGAATAATTAATTGAAATTCATAATAACAATGAAATACATTGTACTTTCCGATTTTGAACGAGAATTATTTGGCAAAGTATTTTTGTCTGACCCAGTTTTACGATAGCTACGGCCACGGAAGATAAACTTAGGAAACGGAATCTCAAGATAAAAGTAGTTAAGATGCACGTAGGTACAGATAAAGAGCTCTAAGCTAGCAACACTACTACTACAGCCAAAAAGTCCACTGCTGGACGAGGGCCTCCCCCTATTGAGGGCATGTGCCCTACTCACCACGCTTGGCAGGCGGATTGGCTAACGCAGTCCAAGATGTAGATATTCACAGGGAACGCTGCTTCCTATTCCTTGGATTCATTCCTTATTCGCTTTTTACGATACCCACGGTAGTAAAGTACCCAGGGTAGAAATGGGCTGATGCTATTCTAAACCGGTATCACACGGTACGGCACTCTAAGCTAGCAACACGGTTTCCGAGAATTCGATATTTTTTAAATAATATTTTATGTGGTTTCTTACAGTTGATTCATACTCTGACCCATTTCAAGGATAAACAAAAACCTATAGTATTTTTTACCAAACCTAACATTCATACTCTGTAGTTAATACTAGGTATCAGCCAGCAGCACTTACTGATTCCTCAAATACTTTTGTAATTTATAAAGAATTGTTTTATCTAGTCTAATAAATGAGTCAGGGTAGTTTTTAAGTTCAAAATTATTTAGCTGTATTTAATTATACTTGTGATTGAAAGTGAAGACTAGCCTAGAAAAGGTATTTAGGCAAAATAGAAAGAGGAAATGGCCTTCCATTACCATTAAGTACCTTTACTTTACCAAATACTAAGCTTAAAAGCAGTGCAAAATTAGTCGTGTTTCTAAGTCTAATAATAGACAAGACAAGATAGATTTTGCGCACAAATCACTAAACGAAAACAAATTGCCAGGCTATTTGTTCAAATGAAGATATCTTGCTATACCATCCACAAAAAGCAAACACCGTTGTGATGGATGGTGATTATGCGTGTTTTTTTAGAAGTTTATTACTCGTATGATTGATATCGATAATGATGATTAATAGCGACATGTTCAGTAAATAGCGAGCAAACGTGTCTGAATGGTCCAGCGAAAGTGGAAGTTTCCTTCGATATTTCCACGCTCCGATTTCTTTTCGATAACATTTGTAAGTTGTCGACTATTTCGACCCTCTGTGCCAAATAGCGCTACGTGTATTTACGAAATTGGCACTCTATTGTTACAAACGTGTTACCTCGCGTTCCTTTCACTTCCAATTCTTATAAAAGTTAATAACCTGAAAGGTCAATTTCCGACCCTAACAAATCAATTTCAAGCGTCCCGACGTGTTGAGACGTGTAGCGTCGCAAATCAAAATAAAGTCTTTCAGACCGCGACTAATTTAGCCTACGCGTGTGCACAATAAAGTCGGGTCTAACGCAATAACTGGCGGCTTGACCCTCGTAACATGACGTTATGTTACCTTCGACCCGCAAGATTATAACTGTGTTACAGGGCAACTTGGGTCTTAGAGGCCCACATGGGGCTAAAGGGGAGCGAGGCCAGCCTGGACGCGACGGATCACCCGGCCTGCCTGGCGCGCACGGCCGCCCAGCAGAAAAGGGCGAAAAAGGTAACAAACTAACTCAACCATCAAATTTTATGTTTCACTATGACCCTTATTTATGCGCGGGAAACACGTTCGCAAGATTTTAGGGGCTTCATAGTAACGATTTGGAAAATCTTTATTTCTTCTAGACCCTTCAGGGTAGTTGCGTCGGCTCGGGCGCGTATTATGTTATTAGTTTAGTTTCTTTTTACGATCGAGGCCAGGCGCCTTTATTTTGCTGTAGTCAAACTCCGATCTGAATCTTTTAGGGTATTACTTTAGGTCAATATCTGTCCCGGGAAAGGTGTACTGTTTTCTTAATGATATCACTTTTTGAGATGTGTGTTCTTGTTCAGCTTTGTGTGGTATAGGAGGAATGTGCTGAATCGCACCTTTTATATCTGTTGTATTTTTATTACTTTTTATTTTGGACAAGATATTGTTTTTTGACTTAGTGTCATTATAGTCGTGCTAGAGAAAGTTAGTTGTTTTATTCCACCAAAAATCAGGCTCCAGACCAGAAAGCTGCCCTCCGCCACATGATTTGCATTATACATATATATATGGTTTATTTATTTAGGTATATAAATAAAGGTATATGTTAGAATGTAACAATGTGAATGTAGTCTAGGTATATTATTTTTATAAGTAGGTATTATTCCTATCATTTTGTTTTATAAATTATTATAGGTATATCGTAGTATGTTGTACACGTCAACTGCCTTACTTTTTTTGGCATAATGTGAGGCAGTTGACGTGTAGCAAACCTAGGGTAGTAATGTTATGTCCTTTGACTTCAGTTGTGTACAATAAACGGGTAAATAAATAAATAAATTGCAGAATAATCAGCCAGTTACTTTTTCGTTTAATCTTTTGCATCATCCTTATCGTACTAACTAAAAATATTTATAGGTGCACGAGGTTTACCCGGATTACCAGGGCCACCAAGTACAGCAGTGGCATCTGACAACTCAGTGTTGGGAGACATCGCAAGAGCTGGTGAGGATTACCTTTAGTTATGCTTATATTTTTCTTCCTCTTAGAAATAGACAAACCAATAGATTTGATGTAGCGTCCCTCTTAAGTTCAGGTCTTTCCAGGCACTTTTCTGTTTCAGTTACCCTTTCCACCACATTTTGTTTAAATGGCAAAGGTTTAAATGTGGTAGTTTTGCATGGCGTAAACAGCAATGAACTATTTCTATTGTTGCATTCGAATTTCAAGTCGACACGTGTCGAGTACCAAAGAGAGATCATTAAGAATCTCATAAATTGTTCAGATATTTTTCTACTTTTAAATATTTAAGTACCTACTGAACGAAATTTAATTTAATAATTCCATCATCCTCAAAGTTTCGAACCGTCAATTTTGACTTCCGAGAACTTAAAGGTAAGGTCAAAGTAGGGAAGTTCGTCTACAGGGCAACTCCGTCTAACGACTATAACTGCAGCATTTGAATATTGGCGCGGATTGCTTTGTGGTCGATAAAACACTTATGTGGTGATAGTTCAAACCTAGTTTTATGGATGGCGCTAGTAGGCTTATGAGGCTAGAAAATTGTCAGCCATTTTTTTCGCGTTTTGGAATAGAGAACCGCGTGATGAGCGTCGTCAAATTTAAATGAAAAAGTGGTGTTCTTGAAGGAGTTTTGACATAAAGTGTACTGAGGTAAGAAGTTCAATTGCTTTTGTACATTTTCCATGAATTGGATTGTTATGAAAGCCCAAGATTCTGTAATAATTCGGCATTGTATATTTCTAACTTAAAAATGACATGATTGGGAAGTCCGTCTATCGTACTTTAGGGAAGTCCGTCATATGCCGATCTTGCCCTGAAGCAGATGTTGACAACCTTTTAAAAGTAGTGTGAAATTAAGAATCCCCATACAAAATGCGACCCAACGCATTGTAATAAATTTTTGGCACACAGAATCTTGAGTTGAGTCTATAAAATTGGTCTGTACGTTTTGATTGATACGATATGTGATAAAGTAGTAAATTAAAGTCATAATTAAAGCAAAGTAGTGTAGATAACAATGAGATTGTACTTAAACCAAAACTTTGATCGCTTATATTTTCTGTATTATATCTACAATATATAAAAAAAAAACAAAGCTAGTTTTATAGTCTCAGGTCTCAAACTTTTACTTCATTTTTTTTCAAGTTTAAAGGATTTAATTTCAATTATTAAAAAATACATTCTTTTCAGTTATATCCGCTCTTAATAATGGTCAGCAACTACAAGAGAAAAACAGACAAAGGATCCTATTCCAAAGAAAAGTTGCAAGAAGCAGTACGAGCTGTTCAAATTGATCTCTTTAAATAATTATAAGTATAAAATAAAACTGAGACCTTATTTTATTACTAATAAATGCTATTGTTAAATAAATGTTTATTTGTTTTGAAATCTACACGTTTCTTTTTAATAATATTATGAGAAAAAATGTTCACTATCCCTATTGTGACGGTATGCCGGTCTTACCCTGTAAAAAAGAAAATAAATAATACACGCCAATTTGAACCTTATTTAAATACTAGTAAAACACAAAATTGGAAGAAAAAAATTAGCCTATTACACACATTACACATTATACAGATATACCATTAGATCTCTTGTCAAATAACACCAGACGGACTTGCCCTGAATACTAGGGCAAGTCCGTCTACATGCCGAATTTTTAAAAAGAGTAAAATTTATTATCCAAAAGTAATGTAATAGCGATGTCATTTGCACTTACTTGTAATTATTTAAATATATTTTTTAATGGAAATATAAAGTTTACTAGAGGTTGAAAAATTCAATAGATATTATTATTTCAAGTCTAACATTTAATGAAGTATGCCGGACTTCGCCGCATTGACCTTAAACGAAAATTTCTAAGTCAATTACACAAATAACAGAACTTACAAAACTTTGAAGACCAGTTTAAGGATATCATTTTTGAACGGCACAATCGAGCTATTATATTTGAAACCAAAATGACATTAAAATTTGTTGTTTTCCATACAAACGATGAGAAAAAAGAAGTTTGAAATATTTTTACATCAGAAGAACTTCATAATTCGACCTTGAGTTACATCAATAATGTTTGTATTGACTTCATAAAGGATGAAATTCTAATCATGACGTTCGACATTCAAAGGATATGAAATTATATTTTTAAGTGCATTAAAAACAATTTTTCACCCCACTGCATTATTTTGAATTACAATTCATAAAATAAAATATTTTAGCAGGGAACATTTGTGTTCATTATATTTTATTAATTCTAGTAGATAGTAAAGCGTTGCATGATTTTATAAAATTCATAGTCATGCATAAACCAAGCTGTCCATTAAAAATATGGACTCTAAAACTGGGTATAGTTTACTCCATTAAAAAAATACTTGGGAACGACATTTTAACTACTACCGTGGATGGAAGTATGCATAATCATTTTAATTTATGTTTTGAAAATGTGTCACACTTTTGTTTGTTTTAATTATTTTTACTATCGTTTTAATATATTACCGTTAAAAAGTACTTAGAAGTAAAACTAAACCATGTTTGTGTAGATTCATAGGGTTTAATATTAACAACTCTCGAAAGTACTGACCGATACGAGTAATATTGTCGATCAATGATTAATGATTACGATTGATTAGTAATATGGAAATACCTTCGGAAATAACTTGTTATAAATAACTAGTCCATAGCTTGTCATTCATCTTTGACAGTCTTGTTAGACAATCCTTACTGCTTTTGAGTTTCATTCACAAGTTTATTTTGTCAACAAAAATTAACTATGTCTCCTTCGCCTACGTTGAAATGCCTAAGGGGACATGTATCTAAGTAAATTAAACTTTGTCGTGTTTACCGACGTGTACCGAGTGTAAGGAACGGGATACCGAAAACTACGCAGGCATGATCAGACCAGGAAATGAACAACTTTTACTATGAGGTCAATGTTCACGAACGAAAAAAAGAAAGTCATCTAATTTGGAATTTCGTGGGGGCTGAATTTATCTATCGCTTACGAACATATAGCTAAAAAAAAGACAGAAAATGTTCTTTAGTTTCATCAGTCTCATCATGTTTCGGTTCGCCATTCCTTACACCCAGTATTCGTAGAATATAGGTAGAATAGAAAGTAGGTAGGAGTATCGACTCATTCATTTACAGTTATCCAACTTTGGCAGAGGTCGCGAAAGCAATTAATGTTGTTACCAACTTCGATACGACCCGCTATCGAATAAACAGTAAAAAAATAGACCAGTACGTTGAATTTTCTTGAAACTTGTATGCGTAAACATGAAAATTTTCCTAAACTTTTTTGGGCAACGTTGCGGTCCAAGATGGGAAACAAAAGTTTTAACGACTACAACGACAGTTACCCAGTTAGCCACAGCTAGTCAATGGATGCGGTTTTACTTTGATGTTGGTTCCATAAAACTGAAGTGGTCACTAAGCCAAGTCCGAGGACGTTTAGGGGCTTGTATACTTCATCAGAAACTTTGGGTTCAACAGGGCCCGTTCTATATGTTTACTATTTTGTAGAAATATCCACAAGATAGTAATTTCGAATACTTGGTATTTTCAACAAACATCATTGATATTAACTTTTGGTTGTGTATTAGCTTTCTAACCAAAAGTTAGGACCCATTCGGGTTACATATTATCTATATCTACCTACTGTTCTTTTATCTTACTGTAGGCCTAATTTTTACACACTTTAAAACTGAAGCGTTGATACTTCAGCAAAAATTTGTGTTCTACAGGACATACATACATAGATATATACATACACACATACTACATATATCACGCCTTTATCCCTTGCGGGGTAGGCAGAGCGTTAACGGCCGTAAGAATACGGTCGCTATCGCCACATCTAATATTTTTGAGGATTGTTTTCCAAGGTTGTTCTGGAGGACTTCTTACTGTTATTTTATTATACTGAGGGCCAGAACGTCTGGTACCGAAGCTCTCTAAACAAATTGTGTTTACGCGTCTGGCGTGCCTTAAGTTGTGTTTCACGTGTTTTTCATAGCGAATCCTGAATATAAATGACCTTGTCGTAATTTTCGCAGGGCCCCGAGACGGATCGCTCACGAGAGGGGTGAAAGGTGAAAGAGGAGAACGGGGTGAAAAGGTAATTACCCTACACCTACTCCATTCCAACACAAAACCCCCAATTTCCATGAAAAACAACAGCTGTTACACGCCAGCTTTAACTTACGTATACAAGGTGCTAGGGTAAGTAATAAGTTCCTTTCAAGGGATGAACCAGGCCATTAAACCGAACAACTTTCCCAAAGTAACATAGGTCGAAATATGAAAAAAATTTGGACCTCACATACAGAATGTACTAGTCGACCGGGTCAAGTTGTATGTGAGGTCCACCTTTTTTTTATACATTTTGACCTATGCTTCTTTGAGAAAGTTGTTCAGTTACATGGGCGGGTTCTACCATTGGTAGGAACTTAGTACTTTTTCTAACACCCTGTATATTGTTACAATAAAAAAACTTGTTTACAAATAAGAAAATGTGTTTAAATTACAAGTGTTATAAGTAGGACATACCATTAAAATAATAAAGTATAAGAATAATAATCCTATGAATAATAACGAGAATCGCGAAATTCAAGAATCTCATTTACGTGAAACATTTCCCACAGAGCAATTTTCAGAGATATTTACGCGTATAATTTGTTTATTTAGGGTGAAAAAGGCCAAAGGGGAATGGAAGGTCCACAAGGTTTCCCAGGTACAGACGGGAAGCCTGGAGAGAGGGGGGACATTGGGCCATCAGGACTTCCTGGAACACAAGGGGCCCCAGGTCTTTTGGGGCCTAAAGGGGAGAAAGGAGATGCAGGTCCGCCGGGACCTATCGCAATATCCAGAGAAGAAGCCGCTATATGGACAAAGGTAATTCAAAATTTTATTCAGTGCAAAAACAAACCAGATTATCACAATTTTTTTTCGATGGCAGTGACTAATGGAGTTCAGAAAAACATTATGAACGTATATAATACAATTTTAGGCGAATCGCACACTTAACGCTCAACAGACTCCTAAAATAACGCATCTCTAACGCAGCGGTCTGTCAGCGTTCCGCTGTCAACGGATGCGTTACTTACAGATGCGTCAACAACGGTTAAACGATTTTGGTATGGGGATTGACGTTTCTTGTATGGATCTGACAGACCGCTGCGATACGGATTCGTTAATTTAGTGGAGCGTTGTGGGTTAAGTGTGCGATCCGCCTTAGAAAAATGGATGACAACCTGCCTATATATGAATGAGCCTGATATATTTGCCAGATCGTATTAACAACCACTGACGATGTGGGTACGCGTAAGAGATAAATTTTCATTTTTATTTTGAATAAAATCTTTTTTTTAAACTAACATAGTTATTAAAACTCATAAGTCAGATGTTGCGATAATTATTTTTATGAAATATTCAAATGAAAATATTCCTTTCTTACCTACTTACTTTCAACCTTGGCGGTATAAAAATATTTCTCTTAATGTAATTTAAAAACTATAAGTTCTTTTGTAATAGTAATCTCTTTTGTTTCATTTTAGTTTCAAAGGCCAAGGCATTTAGCTTCTATATTTATAGTCTTGGAGCAGATAGTTCAATCTATTTATAGGCTAGCACTTTACTTATAAGCCTGAATATTATGGTGTTGCAAGTTTTATACTTACCTAGTTAACTGTTCATAATTTATATAGTGGTCACGATATTTAAAGTTCATTGGTGACAAGAATAGATAGACACTGTATTAGACAGCAGTAGAGCTTAATAAGCACAAGGTTTCTTTTTTTGACCAATTTTCTGTAGATTCTTATTTGAATAACAAAGTATTATGACAATATGATATCAATTAGCATTACGTCATTTGTTGGCTTGAAAGAGCGTATTACATTCTCATTACGGTTTGCAGGGTGAAAAAGGTGAAACGGGTCCACGCGGCAAGCGGGGTCACCCAGGGCCGCAAGGGCCACGTGGGCCCCCGGGTCCACCTGGCGCGCCCGGCACACCCGGCACAAACGGGTTTTCCGGCGATATCGGATTACCTGGAGGGACGGTAAGATAAACAATCTTTCCAAACGGCCCATACAACAATCCTATTTTTACGTCATAATATTTGTTCTGTACAAAAAAGCTGAGCGTGAGGCAACGTCCAATTGTGCGGATTTGGCGATTGTTTGGACGGGAACGTTGCAGATTTGAGGGCTATTTTTATATTTCTTTATCCTTTTATCTTTTAACTTTTTTTTCAACTACTTCAAACCGTTGACTTTTCTGAATTATCATTTCAATATTTCCAGTTTTCAAATTGTTTCTATGTTTTTAGGGCCCGCCTGGCGCAACGGGTTCGCCAGGACCACAGGGACAGAAGGGTGAAAAAGGAGACCCTGGTATTGGCGCACTCAATCTAGACAAGGTATAATTTTTATTTTATCGTAATCACAACATTTAATCGTAATACTAACTTAAGAACCATCGCCCGAAAAATCATTACAATCGAATTTGTTTTACTTAGATAAAAGGCGAGAAAGGTGACAGAGGTTACGACGGTCTGCCGGGGCCTCAAGGCAAGGAAGGACCGAGGGGCCCCGCGGGACCGCCCGGCAATCCAGCGACTAACATCCAATACATCTCCGTCCCAGGGCCCCCGGGACCCCCCGGTCCGCCAGGGCCGGCCGCACTTTACCCCAACGAACTTCCCACGGACACATTGACGGATAGCCCCGGTATCAATCGTCGTGAACCCACGGGTGAGACATAACCTTAAAATAATTGGAAACACTTAGAACTTTCAATGTGCCATTTGAACACAAAAAAAAACGACAAATAGAAATCTAAAAATTCTATCAACTTGCTGAATATTTTACTAGCGTTCAGCTATGCCATGAACCTGAGTAACTTTCACCACGAATATAAGATCATAAGATAATAAGATAATAAGATGTTTATCTACTATGAAAAATGACTTTGCCAGCCTACTTAGAGCTTCAGCTCCAAAAATATATATTTATCCATATTTTCTCTAAGAAGGCTATTAGGTTACTCTTCAATACTTTGATTATGATTTTAAACACATTTTTATTATATTCCCAAATAGTAAAAAAGTTGTTCTTTAAATTGAGTCACCAATCGATCCAACGAACTCTGGTATCAGAATTCTTCAACTACCAACTACAAATAACAATTAATAGTGATAACAAAGACTAGACCAACTATAGGCTCTCATTGAATATTTTATTCATTACGAAGTTTAAAATAATAAATTTGATACACAGGAAAACACCGTGATCCGTTGCAAATTCTGCGAAGTTTGAACCACCCTCAGTATCGCCCGGAGCTTTACGGTACGTAAACAAATTACTGAATAAACATTTAAATAATGGGAAAAATGTTCCACAATCTCGAAACTCAAAGTTGCTTTTAAAAAACAGTGTACTTGATGCATTTTTTAAATATGCTAAAGTAAAAATCAGTCGGTTTAGTAATACTACGCATACGGTTTTTTTACTCATGGTTTTTAAAATTGTAATTAACCGGTTTATATGTTTAATGATAATAATCACGGAACCTTTTCAAATGTTTCATGTCTTTTATGTCACGTGGGTCACCGAGTGGACTAATCTAATGAAACTTCTATTAGAGTCTATAAATCGCCATAGTCAACTTGATTTTCTTTGTCACAATTTGTGTAAATGTAAACTTACGCTTCTAATCGAATTTAGACTTCCTTAGATGATGCCATCATCGGTACTTCAATCTGAGATGGCTGATTTTCGATAAATTACGTTCTTATCGAGTCATAAATCTTTAAATTTGAGGCCAGCATCGAACTTATACGTTTGATAGCCGATATCTGTAAACTTACATACTTATACTTATTACCTTTGTAAAGTGAATAATTTGACAATAGTTGTAACAAAACCTAGCTTTAAAATATTAAGAAAGTGGTAAAATATAAGAAGTGAAACAGATTTTTAAAGCACCAGATTTTTAATAGACAAATCCGTTTATTTCTTAGAAAGCTTTTATAAATGGCGGTGGCCCAAAAATGATAATAAGAGGAAACAATTTATCCTTTTATTCCTTTTCCAAACAGGTTACCGTGATCCCTTAGATCCTCTTGGAGAGAATTCAGAATTCGAAGACGAAGACGACGGCCGGACAATTGTTGGAACAATTATTTTTAAGACCACACAGTCACTAATACGAGTAAGTAGCTTTTGAAAACCTATTTGTTCCCTGAGAGACCCTTTCATTGTACTCGTTTGACTTATGTCTAAGAAGATTGTATTTGATCCTTTTTTCCTATAAATATTATTATAACCTTTTGACCTTTAGGAAATTTCCAAGAAACGCTAGTAAAGTTTAGGTAACCACTTTCTATTGACTTACAAACGTTCTTATTAAGGTGTCGTTAGTAGATTCACAAAAGAAATATACTTTTGTGACAAATTTTATGACGCAAACAGTGGCCCAGACGTCTAAATATTTCACAAGTAACACAGAGCGGCAATGAATTTTTGACTTGCTTTTAATAAAATAGGTTCCTACTTGATGACTGAATTTTTATAAGGATTCGATTTGTTTTTTGGTCCTACTGTACACTTTGAAACTAACGGTTTTGTTCAATTTAACTTTTTTTAAAATTGAAATTGTTGTCCACAGCTGGGCACGATATGCCCCGTGGGCACCGTGGCCTATGTTATTCAAGAGCAGGCGATGCTGGTGCGAGTCAACAACGGGTGGCAGTATGTAGCGGTAAGTTTAGTTTTCCACAACTGGATATTGAATATATTCTTCTTCTAAGTGTCAATGGTCGAACTATATCCTTTCCTGCCAGTACTTGGCGACGGGAATGGCATTACCAGTAGACATGCTTAGCTATTCTTTACTACAAGTGACAGGTTACAGAAGGCAAGCCAGTAAATGTGCCATGGTTTGGGATGGGGCTCCGCAGTCGCAGTGCGTCTGCGTACTGCCAGCGAAGCCCCATTTCACCATTTTGCATACATTGATAGCCGCAACTTTCCAGCTGGACATGGGTTACACCCTTTTGGGGGGTATTGCCATACTTACCGTGCTTGGCAGGCGGATTGGCTTGGAGTGCAAGATGTTGCATTCACAGGGAACGCTGCTGCCCATTCCCTGAATCATCCCTTAGTCGCTTTTTACGACAACCACGGGTAGAAAAAGGTTGATATTGTATACAGTGTGTACCTATTTTGGTAAGTACCTACATTGATTATTTTCAAATCACTGGCCCACAGGAAGCGGGTCTATTGTTTAATATAATGTAACCTTGTTACCTCCAAAAGTAAATTAATTAAATTATTTCGAAGCCCAGCCATTTTCGTGAAGAAACATTAAATTTCGTTTTACTTTTTATTGTATTCTAGATAATAATAAAGCGCTGAAAGTGCTTCATAAAAATATTATTTGTGTCAATGAACACAAGTGATTCTATTTCAAAAATTTACGGAATAATAAACAGTACTTGACTTATTGAAAGAGTAAGTAAGAAATTATTAATGTTTCTGGAAATAATTTAAGTTCAAATTCTTTATTATAAAAAAAAAACATAATTACGAATAGGTAGGAAAACTATACAAAACAATTATAAGGCTTAACTTTTTCCTAAACTGAGAATAGTTATTCCTGTGCCTTAGGTAAACATCCAAACAACATAGTAATTAGTTTCAAATAAATAAAATAAATAAAAGCTACAATTAAAAAAACCAAAAACACCTATCTCAGCAAGCTTGATTAAACTATGCTAATGCCACATATAACCATAAAAAAATTGTATGTAGTACACTTCAGTCGCGCTACATATAAATTCCATTCTACTTCAACTAATAAACTAGAGTGGTGACTCTGGTTTTTTATAATTAATGCAAGTAATAGCTTCTACTGGTGCTGAAATGAAATCATACAGGGTGTTAAAAATATTAGCTGCAAATATTTTAAGGGATGAACCAGCCCATAAAACTAAGCAACTTTCCCCAAGGAACATAGGTCGAAATACGAAAAAAAAAAACTATTGGAGGTCCAAAAAATTTTCTCATATTTCGACCTTTGTTTCTTGGGGAAAGTTGTTCAGTTTCATGGGTCAATCACTCTTTAAAATATTTTCAGCTAATATTTTTACACCATATATTTTGTGACGTATATACGTATTTTACCTTAAGTGAACGTATACAATAGTCAAAGGTAAACTGCATTATTCAACTACTTTACGCAAATAGTGTCATCATAAATATTAAACATTCTTGACATTTAAAATAGAAAGTTTTTTTTGTTTGGGTTTACAAAGGTGTTCATAAGTCATAATGGAGTTTGGGACATTTCTCCCCTTAGGCGAGAACTTATTTTTACTTGTAAAAGTCATAACGTGCCGTACACTTTGTCCCCTTGGGCAAAAACTTCGAAAGTGATTTGAAATTGATATTTGCTCTGAATAAAATAAAGTATTCTTTTTGATTTACTCCGAAACACTTAATGTGTCTTTGTATGACGAATACGAAAACCTTTTATGTCGAATACTTTTTAACAGACTCCAAAAAAAGGAGATTCTCAGTTTGACCTTTAAGTATGTTTGTCCGCGATTTTGAGGCAGTTTTCAGAAAAGTATTTGTCAGACTTAGGAAGTTTTAGGCATATCAACCAACAAAAAATGGAGGTTCGCACTTTGATACTTCCGTTCAAGTCGGTTCTCTTTTTAAAAAAGTTATGAGATACACAATTTTTGATGCTTTTTTGTAATTCTGTATATTTATTTGACAGATGGGATCCCTCCTAGCAATTCACACGCCGCCTTCAAATGGGCCAACAAGAACTCCGTTCCAGAGTATTCTAGAAACTTCTAGCTTAGTCCATCATAAAAACCCGGCGGGCGAAGGTCCTGTGGTAAGTAACTTTTTAGAATCGGAACTCACCAATAGTTTAGTAGTGCCTTATATAGCCATGAAAAGTCTTGCCTCAGACACTGATTAAATCGTCTGTCACAGACGTGTGAGGCCAATGATGAGTACTTAGATAAATATCAGATACCTAGGCTAGTGTACATAGAGGTCTTTTTGATAATAATAAAATTAATTTATTTCAAACAATCTGAAACATGACTGAATTTAACGCAAATCTCATTCATTCTTCATTCACGTAATTCGATTATCACAATTATTCAATTTATTTCATATTGTTTAATTCACATGAATACATCGGGCTCATCGTGTCGTTTGACGACTCAGTGTCCCTCGCGACAAAAGAGAGACAGTAATGAATGATAATTGATGGATGAGCGATCATGTCATTTTTTGAATGTGTGATTTGATACAGGTTTTTTTTTATGTTGAGATTAAGAATTGCTTTATCCACATTACTTTCGAATTTTTAAAATATTTTTTTTGGATGTTTATTTTTTGTCTCCTTTTCGTGTGGGTCACCAACTCGTCCAACGACCCAATTCTTCAACCGTTTACTACAAGTGGGACTTCTTTTAGAAGAGCTATTATTTCTGTTGCCTGTTCTTCCTACTATTATTCGCATTTTCCCCTCTATTTTCTATCAAGACTTATTTTGTCTTCAGCGTTCAAGAGACAGCTTAGGAACCATTTATCTTACGATATCAGAGAGCTTGTGTCCCCAGGGTCACGCCGCCGCGCTGTGCACCTTATAATGGTGTGCATTTCTATTTTGTGATGTACGATACAGGCTTCCTTCAGCAAACAGAGAAAAGATGGAGTGAAGCTGACAGTTTGACTGACATGATTTATGTTTTTTAAACAATTTGGAACATCTCTCTTATGTTACTTTCGTAATATAATGTTGTTTGCTTTGCTGAAGCATGATAGTTTGAAAATGAGGATTTTATTTTCTTTTTTCTGTTTATTTTTGACATGTTTCATAAATTTACTTTACTATGTTCGATATTTTGGCAATCTGGGACCTTACCATGAAAAGTTAAAAGCGCATTGAACGCGTGTCCAGCGTTACACGCGTTCAATTCGTAAACGTTATACTATATTTTTTTGTGGGAAACTGTAGCCTGGAAACCGGGCGAGGCAAAAACGCCGCAGCGCTAAAATAACGCAGTGGTCCATACTAGCTGCTCTCTTCGCTACGCAGGTCCCAAACAACAAGCAGCGTCATGCATTGAACATGCGACAACAGCGGTTTTAGTATGGGGATTGACTTCTCTAGTATGTATCTTACAGACCGCTGCGTTACGGATACGTTCTTTTAGCGCTACGAAGGCCTCATTCTAAGCTGGCACCACACGGTATACCGTAGTGCAAACTAAAAGTATATTTTTTTCTCCCAGTTGCGGCTGGCAGCACTGGATGAGCCTCACACGGGTGATATGCACGGAGTGAGCAGTACCAACTACGAGTGCCATCGACAGGCACAGAAAGCTGGTCTGGAGGGAACGTTCCGTGCTTTCATATCTTCCAGGTATGCACCATTAATAGCTACAAGACAAAATATAAGGTGAAAAAATATTTGCTGCAGATACTTTCAGGGGTGAACCAGCCCATGAAACTGAACAACTTTCCCCAAGGAACATAGGTCGAAATATGAAACGAAAATTTGGATCTACCATACAAAACTACTGATCGACCAAGTCAATTGGTATGGCAGGTCCAAAAAAAATCTCATATTTCGACCTCTGTTCCTTGGAGAAAGTTGTTCAGTTTCATAGTCTGATTCACCCCTTAAAATATTTGCAGCTAATATTTTTACACCTTATAAGTAATGTTGATAGATTTTTAGCTACCTAACCGAAATGAAATGTCCTCTCAATTATAAGCATATTTAAGCACTTGCTTTCACACTGTTGAGTCTACACAAGACTGCAACTGATGATACTCAGCTGACACGTTGTGATCCAGGCAAATTTTATCATATTAACCCCTATAAATATCGCGACTGACCTAATTAAATTACTAATTTCTGAACTAGTCGCATTGTCAAAGGTTATTATAATATATATTGCTCTGGAAGAAACCCAAAAAACTAATTAACTCCATAACCCATAAATTCTATCCAAATATATACTAAATATATACTTATGTCCTGTACAGTACAAAGTATTTCATGAGGTTTACGTTCTGCCGCAATGCAGAAAACCAACACTTTTAAAATGTTAAGGGACTTTGCCCCTAAGGTTTTACGCCTTCTAATTTTACTTAATTTTTTACTTAACAGCAAAGCGGCTATAGTAAAAAAGTGATACGAATTCAGGGTGTAAAAAAAAATAAACTGCAAATATTCTAAGGGGTGAACCAACCTATGAAACTGAACAACTTTCCGCAAGGAACATATGTCGATGTATGAAAAATATTTTTGGACCTCCCATACAAAATGATCAACAGACCAAGTCAATTAGTATAGAAGGTCCAAAAATATTCTCGTATTTCGATCTGTGCTATTAGGTTACCTGGTAGAGAATTCTACCTAGCATTAAGGCCGCCTGCTGTACTGTTTCCTTTGTTTGTGTTTTCTACATGTTGTTACATTTTTGTGCAATAAAGAATTATGTTATGTTACTTGGAAAAAGTTGTGCAGTTTTGTGGGTTGATTAACCCCTTAAAATATATGCCGCTAATATTTTTACATCTTATAATAGTCGTTATTACGTGGTATTACATTGTTACGTAAAAATGAGACCTTATGAATACACTCAACCGTAAGGTACCTAAATCACTATTTGCATTACCGTGTGATGCCGGCTTAGAATAGCATCACCCCACCTCCTTCCCGCAGGTGTCGTAAGAGGCGACTTAGAGGCTCGAGAGTATTGGTGTATTACAATTTTTAGGCGACAGGCTGACAACCTGTCACTATAGTGATACACATGGTTTCTGAAATAACCTTGGAAAACAATACTCAAAAATGTCAGACGTGGCAATAGCGACCGTATTTTAACGGCCGTTATTGCTCTGCCTACCCCGCAAGGGATAACGGCGTGATGTGTGTGTGTGTGTGTGTGTGTGTGTGTGTGTGTGTGCATTACCTACAAATGCTTTGGATTCCATGAAAGGTATTATGACTCGAAGCTGCAAAGGTAAACTTTGATTACCCTGACTAGAACCAATCGCACTCTTAGTAAGACAACGACCGAATGCAAAATTGCTAACTTTTGGGAAACAGCAAAAATCTTTTTGGATTTTTGAAGCAAATAGTAAAATCACTATAAAATCATCACAAATAAAGATATTCAAAATCTATAAAAAGGCGTGTATACCTAAGAGTACCTTCTATTAGATTTAGTAAATCAAGTAAATGTTTGTTAGTCTATTATATATATATATTTTTAGTTTTTTTCTTAAGTTTTGAGATCGGTCGTTGTCTTACAAAAATATTTTAAAAAATTGTGTCTGATCTACAAATAAGTCTATATCTTACTAAACTATTGAAGTACAGAGGTGACCAAATTTTTTTTCAGTCATTATATTACTTAAATTTAAGAAGAGAGTGTAAAACATTACTAAACGAGTCGATGGTGATGATTTAGAGTAAACTGTTTTATAACTGGCAAAAGTTTAATTCTTTTGATAAACTGGTTATAGTTCTACTAAGGCCATTTTCGTTTTATATGTATGGAATTTATTTTGTTTCTTGCTACAAATTTTATTTAAAAAAAAAAAACACATTAGTAACAAGTAAAAAAAAAACATCTTTACAATAAAAAAATTAAATATCTTTGAAGCACATGAAGGCTTCAAGTACAAATTGGTTAATCACATCAGCCTATAGCAGTCCATTGCTGGACCTATGTCCAGGCCTATTTCTCCTCCAAGGTACACCACAAGGCACGACACGAGCTACCGCTTTCGCCATTCAGTCGCTACCAGCTTTTCTCTTTCAATGGTCCATCTGGCCGGAGGACGTGCAACGGTATGCTTACCAGGGCGTAGCGTGTAAGATCTAGAAAAAAATATCCTCCAGCGCATTGGTAAAAAGTCTGGGTGATGTAACGTCACCCTGTTATACACCCTGCTGGATGGGTCTTGTTTTCTGGTTTTGTACTTGGATGGACATCGTCGCCATTTTATATGGGTTTCACAGCACCTCTAAGTATCGCCAGTCGAGTTGGTATCGCTTACAGACTTGATGTCCATGCCTGCAGACTCGACTAGCCCAGGTTTCTCGTAGTCCACAAAAGGCAAACACAGCGGTTGGTTATATTCTTTTGACCTATGTATGACCTGCCGTACAGTATGGATGTGGTTAACAATGTTGAAGCCTACCTGCTCCGGTGGCTGAAAGACGTCAATTCTTGATGTCAGACGATTCGTTACGACTCTCGAGAAAGCATATAGACGTGGCGCATGCAGCAGTGTGATCGGCATATAGTTTTTGAGAAGCGTTTTATCTCCTTTTTTTAAAAACAAAGCCACGACATCACTGCTCCACGCCTTCCGGGTTGTCCCATTGGCTATCACGTGAGTTGGATAGCCTTTTCACCTCCGCAAGGACCAGTTTCCCACTAGCCTTTAGCAGCTCAGAGTCCACCCTGTCTTCCCCGGGAGCCTTTTTAGTTTGGGGCAAATTGGAGCAGAGAAGTGACCTCATCATGCGGCACATTCCAGCTTGAAGTTGATATTTATGGTGCCTCTTACAAGTCGGCGATCGCTTGTTATTAAGAAGATGACAGAGACATCCATATTATAAATATGTGTCTTGTAATCGTCATGATGAATAAAAAGCACAAATGTCAATCTTGTTCTTCGTCTTACCGTCAGAGCTCTTTCAGATCCACTGCTTGGGGTTGGGGCTTTTTCTGAAAAAAGGTGTTCATACAGACAAAACAGCCCTTGTCTGCTGAGGAAGTTGCATCTGGCCTCCCTGGTTTCAGCTCCCGTAGCCATGTCCCTAACATGATTCGCTGCCCTGTCCCATTTTGGCGTCGAAGTCCCCCATGACAACCGTTAGTGGGTTTCACTCGGTCGGTGCGTAGCCTTCGACACGCCGTCTTATAGGGCCTCATCTTCTTCGTCTAAGATGTTCGAACTCAGTGCATATATATGTACAACCTTGACAGAGTGTCTCTCGGCCAATTTCAGTACGAGGTAAGGTTAGCTACCCTGGTCAAGACGCAGCATATCTCCTTCACGTTGTCAGTGTTGTCAGAAAGTACTTTGTTGACGAGGAATCCTATCCTACCCTAACCCCCATAAACAAGTTGGCTCTGTTTCAACTATCATCAAATCATTTTATATTAGTCCACTGAACTGACTGTGCCCGCTGAACGAAGACCTCCCCCAGGGTACAAGCTCCTGCTTTCGCTATCCAGTCGCTACCAGCTGCTCTCTTTCAGTCATAGGTCCATCTGGCCGGAGGGCGTCCAACGATACGCTTGCCAAGGCATGGTCTTCACTTGGGAACCCGCATACTCCACCAGCCGTCGGTTCTGACAACAACAGATGTGACCAGCCGACTGCCACTTCAGTTTGCTACTCTTTCGGACTATATCTATTACTTTGGTCTTTTTGCGGATAGTCTCATTCAGTAACCGCCTGTCCATTAGCGAGATCATTACTCATTTATTGTTCGGGGTAGTAATATGTTGCTTAAGATAACCTATAAAATACACTATACTCATCACCAATGATTTTATAAGTAGTGCGTAGAATTCGATTGAGCACATACCCGGCTAGTGACCACAAGCGTATAGATTTCTTGTGACTTATCTAAAATAGCTTGATCCAA
This sequence comes from Keiferia lycopersicella, assembly GCA_029255805.1. NCBI lineage: Eukaryota > Metazoa > Arthropoda > Insecta > Lepidoptera > Gelechiidae > Keiferia > Keiferia lycopersicella. The sequence goes on from JARACZ010000010.1 coordinate 4,874,525, forward strand.
ATTAAAAAAAAACAATGACTTATTTCATAATACCTTGACACAAGTTAACTAGAATTTTATAAAATATAGGCCTAAATATAAATGAGCCATCATTATTTTAATTTATTCAATGTAACATAGACCGAATTTGACTTCCAACACAGTTAATGTCAGATTTTCAAAAGAACATAGACTTAACTTTAACACTGTCAATGAGTCTGTACACAATGTAAGTAAAACAACGACTGAATACAAAATCAGTCAACTTAATCACAAACAGTTTTTGTAAGACAACGACGTATTTCAAAATCGGTCGTTCTCTTACTTAAGTATGTTCAATAAACTTATCCAAAGTCTAAGTGAAACAACGACGTATCCCGAAATCGGGCAATGTTCGACACAACCTCCGCTTGCGGTGGCCGGCGCAAGACTAAATCGGTCGTTGTCAGACGAATGAAGCAGGGGCGCGGGGATAGTAAGATAAAGACTCCTCTATTTTCTACCTTACTGTTAAGGGAAAAAGGTTGATTTTCTTTACACTACGTTATGAGACATGCTCTTTGCTGTCGATTTTTGCACTTAACTCAGTTTCGCCAATTTTTGATTTCGGTCGTTGTCTTATTAAGAGTGCGCAATATTCAAAAGGCATATTCAATACTCTAGAAAGTTTCTGATTTAATATCTTGTGGGTTTTCAGCCTTTTTCACACTTAACGCACAACGCAGCGCTAAAATAACGCGTCCGTAACGCAGCGGTCTGCCAGATCCACACTCGAAACGTCAATCTACATATATACTTAAACCGCTCAACCACTGTCGTTATTTTGACGCAGGTGCGTCCACAGCGGTTTTATGGATCTGACGGACCGCTGCGTTATTTTAGCGCTGCGTTGTGCGCTAAGTGTGATAAAGGCCTTATCTTTCATACTTTTTAAAATGCAGCCTTAGTAGTGTTCATGCCGAATTACAGTCGGGCTATGTAAAACTTCTTGATTATGAAAAAATCTATATTTTTGAATTTTATTTCAGAATTATAATTTTTAAGTAATTAACGAAGTGATTGAATTTTAATTTTCTGGGTAAAACTTGTAATTTAATGATAATTATTTTTAAGCTCCAGCAATATTTATTATAAGCGGTACTTGAATCTATTAAATAAATTATTTATATTGAAGAAGTGCATTACCCAAAATAAAAACATTTGGCGGAGATTAAATCCTTTAGTCACAATTTACGACACTATAGTATTGCTATAGGTATACAGAAAAACTAACCATTCGGGAAAATAATAAATACCTATATAATTTATTGTTAAAATATAAAATATGGAAAACTAACCTATGCTAAAGTTATCAAACGTGTATTTTCTGTCTGTCTTCATTATATCGCGCTTAGAATCCCGTTTTTAATATTTTGAGTCCGTTTTTATGGTCAGTTAAATTTTTGTACCGTTTTTATGACGTCATAAAGTTCTTGTACAGTTGGCCGTCACTCTTAGTGAACGGATTCGTTGTTTTCATTCAGCATGTGGCAGTTATTCACGCCTGACCTTATGCAACTTTGCAACGCTTAGAAACTGCTGTATTTAAGCATAGAATGACATAATACATTGAAAATTTTCTAGATATGTCTCTAAAAACAAATGGCCATTGTTGAAAATTTTGCTAGTAAAAATAATATTTGGTTTCGTAGCTGACTGCTACGCAATGGCGTAGCAATATGCGCTGTCTCCGTAGTGTGTTTGTAGTAAGTAGCAAGTTCTACGGATTATTTGATCATATTCCATACAATACATTTTTGTGTTTCCTACTATACCTGGACTCATATGATTCTAACTTAAACTCATCCAATAAAAACATTTTCAGTAGATATTATTTTTCTATTTGTATTTCGCGAACGCCAAAATTTCGTTTGTCGACAAAAGATAGGTATACAAATAACAAGACTATTGCCAAAAATTAAGTAGACGGTGTCATATGTATTCACAAAACTAAAATCAAGTTGTATTGCCGTTTATTATTTCTTCTTCATCACCTTGTCAATTGTTCAAAATCTGTAGATTTAACTATTTGAGTTTGCCTATGCAATAAATGTACATGGCGAGGATCGAACTCAGGTCTCACGATTAAAAGACCGGTGTCCTAACCACTTGGCTATTGACGCTCCATGACGACTCTCTTCATCTTAGCATAACTCGACGACCGATGTGGCGCAGTGGTAGTGCGACTTTCTGTGACGCAGAAGATTTCGGGTTCGACTCTCGGTGGGTCACTCACAAAGTTGATATTTATCATTTTGTGTATTTTGTCCCAGTCTTGTTAGGACATTGCGGGTTGACCTACCCGATTGTCTGTTAGTAAGATGGTTCCGTGTTTCGGATGGCACGTTAAGCCGTAGGTCCCGGTAGCTGTCTATGATCACTTAGACGTAAACGTATGACGACTCTCTTCATCTTAGCATAACTCGACGACCGATGTGGCGCAGTGGTAGTGCGACTTTCTGTGACGCAGAAGATTTCGGGTTCGATTCTCGGTGGGTCACTCACAAAGTTGATATTTATCATTTTATCAATTTTTTCCCAGTCTGGTTAGGACATTGCGGGCTGAATCACCCGCTTGTCCGTAAGAAGGATGGTTCCCGATTGCTGTCTATGATCACTTAGACGGCGGTCGTTACACAACCATGTCAGAAGACTGCTACTTGTAGAAGGCGGTTGAAAAGTTCTGACTCTAGGGTTCATTGGGTCATTGGACGACTCAGTGACCCACACGAAAAAAAAACATAACTCGAAGCTCGCTCACCAGCAAGCCAGCCACACTTCGTCCTAAACCAGCCTCAATTTTCTGATCGAATGAGAACGCAATATCCGCTTTGGTTGAACCGTAGATCAAATGACGTTATATTCAAAACGATACAGGGTGAAAAAAATACATAAGTATTTTTTCACAGTAAAAATCACGACACAACTTCGTTTAGAAATATGGAAACAACATACTTTATTAGTTGATGGGTATTAATTGATTTGTTTGTTTTTAATCGATATGCAGTCAATGTTTTCAGGCTGATTAAATTTTCATATGATCTCTAATCGTCATCACCAAGCATTATCACATTCTTTTCGTGTGGGACACCGAGTCGTCCAACGACCCGACGAAACCTGGTGTCAGAGTCATTGTCACTGAGTCATACACTCTTAACCCCTTAATTGCACTTAAACTTCAGACACCTTTTATCTTATCTTGTCTACCCTACGTCATCCCACGGCTGGGCAAAAGCCTCCCTCTTCTCTCTCCATCTAGTTCTGTCCTAGGCCTCTGTGTACCAGTCCTTCGAGAATATATCTAACTCACAAGCTGTGACTTTTACCACTTGATTTTTGCTATATCTGACACCCTACACCCTACATAAGATTGAATATGATGCTATCGGTTATCTTATACCTCAAGCGATATTTTATTGCAATATGTCATTTGAATAAATAGCAATTGCTCTTTCAATTCTATTTACCGCGTTAAGCGTATGACGCGGCTGATTACTCTTTGAAATGCAAAAAGCTAACAAAATAAGCTTTGACTTTATTCGTAATTTATTTGTGTTAAAAAACGCAAATATTTTAAGGGGTGAACCAGCCTATGAAACTGAAAAAAATTTCAAGGAAAAAAACAAGATCGAAATATAAAAAAATATATATGGACCTCTTACACAAAATATATCAACAGATTGAGTCAATTTGTATGGGAGGTCCAAATATTTTCTAATACTTCGACCTATGTTTCTTGGGAAAAGTTGTACTGTTTTATGGGCTGATTCACTCCTTAAAATATTTGCAGCTTATGTTTTTACCCCTAATACATAATTTTATTTTTATTGGCTTAGCTGAACTTCATAAAAAAAAACAACATATTTTAGTTTGTAAGGTATCAAATTATTGAGAGTCTTATGATCTATAAAATAACGTCTACAACGTTATTCTTGTAAGGTATGTTTAGAATATCTTGAAAGCCTCAACGTTATTATTTCTATGAAGTCTTCTCATTAATGGGTGTTTATTTAGAAGTTCATATTGAATATGCCTTTTACGTCGTTGAAACTTTACTTTAGAAAACAATATTCTATTTGTAGATTGGAATACTGAGTTAGATAATTTAGTACTATACACTTACATGAATCTCTCCAATGAATTTCATGTTCCTTTTATTCTTACTCGTAAAATGATTTTTCCGAAGCAACAGGGCCTGAAATATGAAAAAGTTATTGAGCTCTATGGGACAAATAATTGTCACTTTGTATTATGCAAGGTCCAAAAACTTTACAAGAGTATTGTCTTTATTTGTAGGCAGAGTTCTACTCGTTAAACTAAAGGTTTTTTTTAAATTAAATGTTATTATGTAAATGGCAAACTCACGTGTCCACACTGTGCAAGGGAGTTTATTGCCAAAATTAGCTACAATAGCCATCTCCGGGCGCATCAGCGCCGATCTGATTAGGAGTTGAAGTGGTCGCCATGGCCGAGATCAGATCATAGGCCGTAATGTGACATAAATTTCGGACCTCCCGTACCACTTTGTACGCATTTGTTTTTATCTATAATTTTTAACCTCCCATACCCACAAAGTAACATTTATTTAGGCATCTGGGAGGTCAAAAACATTTGGCTTTTTATAAAGTGTTTTCTTTTTGTCCTAGGGTCCAAAACATAGACACGATAGTGTCGTGGGTGGACCGCGAGATTCCTGTGGTCAACATTCGCGGTGACGTGCTCTTCAACTCCTGGGGGGAGATGTTCGACGGCTCAGGAGCTCTCTTCGCACATGCGCCCAGAATATACAGCTTCAGCGGGAAGAACGTTCTTACTGATCCCGGGTGGTGAGTAACATAACATAACGTAGCATAACATAACATGACATGTCATGACATAACATACCATTCAATAACGTAACGTGACATAATATGACATAACATAACAGCTGTTCAACTAGTGGGGGGCGATGTTTGTCGGCTCGAGAGCTCTCTTCGCACATGCGCCCAGGATAAACAGCTTCAGCGGGAAGAACGTACTCACTGATCTCGGTTGGTAAGTAACGTAATATACCATAACATGACGTAACATAACATAACATGACTGCTGTTCAACTCGTGGGGAGAGATATTTGACGGCTCGAGAGCTCTCTTCGCACATGCGCCTAGGATAAACAGCTTTAGCGGGAAGAACGTACTTACTGATCCCGGGTGGTAAGTAAACACAACATAACGTATCGTAACAAGACATAACATGTTATGACATAACATACCATTACATAACGTAACGTAACATAATATACCATATAATATGACTGCTGTTCAATTCGCGGGGGGAAATGTTCGATGGCTCGGGAGCTCTCTTCGCACACGCGCTTAGGATCTACAGCTTCAGCGTGAAGAACGTGCTCGGGAGCTCTCTTCGCACACGCGCTTAGGATCTACAGCTTCAGCGTGAAGAACGTGCTCACTGATCTCGGGTGGTAAGATAACATAACATATCGTAACGTAACAAGACATAACATGACATAACATAACGTAACTGCTGTTCAACTCGTGGGGAGAGATGTTTGGCGGCTCGGGTGCTCTGTTCGCACACGCGCCCAGTATCTAGAGCTAAGCGGGAAGAATCAGGCAGATCAGTAAGTAACATAACATAACGTGACATAACATTACATAACACCGGATGGTAAATGTATGAATATTACATGACGCGGCCGATGCGATGTGGCATTACGTACTTATCTTATAATATTTAAATTGTGATCGAGTAAAGTGAGCTCGGTATTTACCCTGGTCGAACAGATAGACCACAGATTAAGACATAGATTTAATTCAGTATGATATTTTTTCTAAATGCTAGAATAAAAATTTACTTTCAATACAAAGCTTACACTCATATTCAGTTAAACCTAGGGTGATAGGAAAAGTAAAAAGTTCATTTCCAGGGATAAACCAGCGCATGAACCTAAACAATTTCCCAAAAAGGCCATAAGATTTATGAAATAAATTTTTGAACCTTATATACAACCTGACCCTGTTTTTTTTTTATATTTCAGCCTATATTTGTTTGGGAAAGTTCTGGTTCTTCCCTAGAGAGGAACTTAGTACGTGTCCTAACACCCTGTATATTAAGTCACCATACCTAAATTAGATTAAAGCGCACGCTAAAACCGTCCAAAGCCAGATTTAGATCCTCAAAAATGATTCTAGGAAATGGTGAGCAAGAGCAAATAAGCCGGTGCGCTTGTTAAACTTTACTTATTTAGCTAAAATCTACGACAAATATGTGCAGTTGGCCTGTTTTACAGATGTACAAAGAATTTTAAATTATTTTATATACAGGGTTACATTTTTGTCAGTACATAAACTTTGTGAGATGTTTCTACTCATGATTCTGAACAACTTTTACTATGGGGTCACCTGCAAATCGCAAAAAAGAAATTTTGTATGTTCCATACATTTTTGCGGAGTAGGTATAAATTTTTCTATGGAACACTTAATTTTTTTTTTTTTTGTTTTTGTAGGTGTCCTCATAGGAAAAGTTGTTCAGAATTATGAGTAGAAACAACCTAAAAAGTGTGTGTACTGACTAAAAAATAACCCTGTACTTAGGTATACAATTCGTTATTTTTATATTACATACATACATATATATATCACGCCTTTATCCCTTGCGGGGTAGGCAGAGCGTTAACAGCCGTAAGAATACGGTCGCTATCGCCACGTCTGACATTTTTGAGTATTGTTTTCTAAGGTTGTTTCGGAAAACATGTGTATCACTATAGTGACAGGTTGTCAGCCTGTCGCCTAAAAATTGTAATACACCAATACTCTCGAGTCCCTTAGTCGCCTCTTACGACACCCACGGGAAGGATGTGGGGTGATGCTATTCTAAGCCGGCATCACACGGCATATTTTTATATTCAGGACTAGTATTCGGGATAGTTTTTTAGCAACGAGTAATATATGAAATCAGCCTAGAGAATCAGAGTACGCTAATTGGGCTTTGTGTCTCGTTTTTACGTGTAATTTTTGAATTGAGTTTTTAGTCATGTCATATAATATTAGTAGAATAAGAAGATGTTCTTAAATAACGCCATGCTATCCTCTGGCATTAAGATACTCTTGCATAATTTCACGAGCAAAGATTGACCCGCTATAGTCCAGTTGGTAGTTCAACATTCTGTGTTATTTCGCTTTTCATAATTATTCATCTACTTTATTTAACACATTATTTTATATTTTGTACATTCACTGATTGGCTTGTAATTAAAACAGTACATATTATCCTTAAACATTAACATATTTAATTATAGGATGCCCCGGAGGATTATAATTCGATATGAACGTAGAGCTTAATTACATAGTAAGGTAGGAGTAATCTGAAATATAATAATTTATTCATTCATGGAACAAAAAAGAACAAGTAACCTCTTTTACTACAAAGATCAGGAAATATTAAATTCAATTGTAAAAGTTTGTACAGTAATAGCAAGTAATAGAGCGAGTAACTATAGCTAGTATTCTTTGGTAATATAGTAATATTACTTTTACATTACTCGAAGGTTAGGTATTTCACAATTTCTTCTATCAGCAATACCTCAATCAACTCAGCCATATTTAGAAAATTTGCAAAATTTCTACCATCAAGATTTAAACCTGTGACTTTTATGATAATTTGTTTTCCATTGCCCACAGGCCGACCAAAGCCGTCTGGCACGGCGCCAGCCCCAACGGCGAGCCAGCCATGGACGCGTACTGTGACGCGTGGCACAGTAGCAACCCGGATAAGTTCGGGCTCGCGTCCTCATTGCGGTCCAACAAACTATTGGACCAAGAAACGTAAGTGTATTAAATCTACCCGATAGAAAAAGGGTCTCCAAAATGGCAACATTATTGTTTGTCTCTCCATCAAATTATATGACATCATGACATCCAGCAAATTATAGCAGGATGTCAGTATTAATGCCAGTTTGAGATTCTTTTTTTATCTGATCGATTTAAAAGTGCCTAGTTGACTAAGCCAACGATAGACGAGTACTGTGACTCGTAGAAACAACTCCAGCGCGCGTCCTCATTGAGATCAAACAAACAAAGATCAAGTCAATACTTAATCAATTTATGTGAAAATTTTAAAACATAAGAAACATTTTAACTAGTCATAACATAACTGGTATGATTAAAAGAACCAACACGACAGTTTTTATTTCTAGAAAGAAATAGGTACCTACGATTTTTCCGACACTTCGTCGTACCTAAATATTTTAAAACCGTAATTACCTAATTTAGTATTTGACAGTGTAATTAATAAAATACGAAAGTTATATTGGGAAAGCTATGTCCCAAAATACTACTACAACGTAAAACCATTCATAGTCTTTTTAAATATTGAAGATTATAATTGTTAAACAAGAAATCGAAACAAAAGTCATTGTTTTGATGCCATCCGAAATAGTGAAACGTGACATTATCATAATAATACAATATTTCATACTAAAAATGTCGTTTTTGATCGTCCTTAAAAGTAGCTGATTTGACCTGCGATTCAAGTACGCAGTTTTAATTAAAAATCTTGTTAGTTTCGAAAAGAGAGGGGAAGGTACAATTACAATCGATTGAACGTTTGATGGAAAACCACCCGAGGTTTTCCTTATTGCCAACGCTTACTTCTAATATTAGTGCCACCTACGCGAGTTGTCGAAATACAAACAGATTTACGGCAAGGCGGTTTTCTTTATTTTTCTCCTATTTTCTGGGCCTTTTACTAAAAGGTACTTTTATTTATTATTTTATTTATTATGTGCGTAAGATGCCGGCTTAGAATAGCATCACCCCATTTCCTACCCGTGGGTGTCGTAAGAGGCGGCTGAGGGTCTTAAGCGTTTCAGGTGTATTACAACTTGTAGGCGACAGGCTGACAACCTGTCACTATAGTGATATACAAATTATCTCAAACGGCCCCCTATATTTGTCAGACGTATCTTTACGGCCGTTAACACTCTGCTTACCCCGTAAGGGATAAAGGCGTGATATATGTATGTATGTACTTTTATTTATCTTGTTAGTAAAATAAATATAGAAAGAGGTGATTTGAAATAGGCCGCTTGCCGCTACGCTGAATAAACCGGGATGCTAAGAGATGGACTGATTTTAGTATGGAAGCACAAAAAAATAGTTTTGTAAAATACCATGCTATTTGAAAATTTATTCATTCTCACGGTCGGAATGGAACCTATCAGTATTCGAAAGACTTTTCCTTACACCTCGTTTTAAGAGTACTCTTCTCTGTTACACATGCAAATGATACTAACTATCAAAGTAACTAATGTTACATGTTAAAATGTATAGCAGGTTGAGTTTACCTATTATTGGGTATATAATAATATAGTTCTTTTTATATAGAATTTTGTATGTAGGTTAAGTTAATGTGTATTTACCTGTTGGTGAACTTAATAAACTAAATAACTTGTTACTTTGTCTTAGGTATGATATTTTTCAATTTTTGTTTCAGATATTCATGTAGTACTAGACTCATAGTGCTCTGTGTCGAAGCCACGCCTGTAGATACAGTGAGAAGAAAAAAGAGATCCAAGTGAGTAAGTAATAAAAACATCGGTTTATATGAACATTTTATTATACTGCTAGTGAAAAATGCTCTATGCCTGTGTAGGGTTATATACATTATACACGTTTGTCAATTTACATCTCTGAAATTTTTCGTTATTAGACGTTTTAAATAAGTCCTTATACCAAAAGATCAAAATTATTCCAATACCTAATTTTAGGAGCCACATTATATATGATACTACGTCGTAGTATTGTCGTAGCAAGTGGCTACAGTTTAATACAAGCTACGATATTAAGAACAAGGTGAATTTCAGTAAAATATAATTAGTAGGAGACACCAGGCCATCTTTATATAATATTGTTACTATTGTTACGTACGTAAACAACGTTAATTTAAAAAAATCGCCCTAAATTTGACTAGTATCTAAACTGAAAGTAACAATAGTGCTATAGTTAGTAATTTTAGATTCTGCTCTATGATTTAGTCTAGGCACTAGTTTAATTACTAGGTGAAGCGTGTAGGTACAAATTTACTTGGCTGTTTTTACTGATTTAAACAAATTTGGCTTTGTGACGTAAAAACGTCTTATAATTCAATAGAGCCAGCTGTACACACCAAAAAATATGACTCATGCGGCGTTACCGCGCCTCTTACCTCTGAGGCGTTCCATAGTAAAGTGCTTGAAGTGCAAGTGAGAGCGCGGAACGAGCGACAAGGAGGCACAATCGGCCTCTGCGTTCGGCAACGTATATCTATCAAACAAATATTATTACAACTTTCGTTTTTTTATTCTATTTTTTTTTCACTTCAGCATTTTCTTATGACATTGTCACGTTCAACTATTTAACGTCATATAATGTATAAAAATATTAGCTGCAAATATTTTAAGGGCTGAACAAGCCCATGAACCTGAACAATAGGTCGAAATAAGAGATTTTTTTTTTACCTTCCATAAAAAATGTAGCAGCTGATCGAGTCAAACTTAATGGGGGGTCCAATTTTTTTTATTCAGACCTATATTTTTTAGGAAAAGTTGTTCAGTTTCATAGGCTTATTCACCCCTTAAAATATTTGCAGCTAATATTTTTACATCCTGTATAAACTGACTTTACTGACAACTATTTTTTTTAGGTTTCGCGCAGCGGAAAAACTACACTTCCTAAAAGACTTTGAAGAGCAACGTAACGAAACTAGAGGCAAGTTATAGATATAAACTTATTCCTAGATATTTTCATTACAATAAAAAAAAAACAAATATTGTGAAGACTGTACATATATTTATAAAAATGTAGGAATAAAATAACCGATGTTTTAAAGCAATTCCGGTGGAGCATATCGACAATATAAAAATAATGTAAAAAATATTAGTTCAATTCATCTTAGCTACACAAGAGATCAACTTACACTGGATATTCTGAGTAAATGTACGCAAATTCAGTTATGATACAACTTCTACTTCATCAACATCTAAATAATTTAATGGAGAACTACAGACCTGCCCAGTGGCTGCGCCCGCTGCAACTCATTTTCCCAGGATGTTTTAAAATAAACTTCCTCTTGAATCAGTCTAATCTATAAAAACCCTGCATCAAAATCCATTATGTCGTTTTTAAGATCTAAGCAAACATACATACATACAGACGCGAAAAGCGACTTTGCTTTATGCTATGAAGTGAATAGAACGCTAAGTTTCATCAGTACTTTATTGGAACTATATGTGTTTTACAAAACTTTTCATAATGAGCCTGCTGACCACCAAGCATTATCTTTTATTTAAATTCTAAATTACTTCTTTGATTAAAATCGTAAACTTACATCATTTTCCTACAACAATACAACGAACTTTCCATAAATGTTAATACTATTACAAAACATTGATTGAGTTTCCATTTTGTTTTCTATTGTTCTCAGAATTCTGATTCTTCTTGTATTAAATTCAGCCGTGTTGAATATAAAAAAAACTATAAATAGTTGGCTTCTAAGCATTTTGTCTATAACTAGATGTAAGGGTTATCTAGACGGACTACATTTTGATTGCGATGAATCTGACAATTACAGTTCGTATGCAGTTAGCTTACGGCACTATTATCTTTAAGCTGTTTCATAACCGACATAAGGGCATTCTGTCTTTCAGAAAGAAAAGGCAGTAAAATTTAAAGAAGTTCAAGGTATTTACATTTATAATGGTAATGTTTCTTTAACTCTTAACATTGTTTTTTTTACTGGAACTGGCAGTTACTCACTGATACTATGAAGTAACATTAATTAAAGGGGAAATATGTGAAATCTTGGATTTCTTGCGAGAAAAGAATTAATTTTTATTTGAATCGGATAGTATTATATGTACATATGATTTAATGTGCAAAAACAGTTTTTCTTGATGTTGTCTTACATTTATTTTAGTTATTTGAAACACGCATGAGTAAAATTTTGCAGTTTACGTTACAGTCAAAATGTAGTCCGTCTGTGTTGATACTAAGGTTTTGTTTACATTGTGTATGTAGATAACCAAAGATGAACATGTAAATATTCCTAAATAGTATTATTTTTAAATTATTTGAACTACTGCCATTTTCCAGTAGGCAATTGTATTATGGTGTAAAATTTTTGTACATAATGTAATTTCTTAAAAAACCCTTGTCAACTAATTATTGGTTAAGATGTTTGATACTTCTACTTTGACATAATTATTTGTTCAAACGTTAAATTTAATTTTACAAATCTATTAAAATTAATATTCTTTTATAAGTCAAATATATCGTGTTAAAATTTGAATGAAAACATAATCATCTGCATTAACTGTGATAATTATTTTGTTCCTTATTTATTAGGTACCATTAAATGGGAAATTGACTTTATTTATTGCTTGAAGGTGTAGACTTTTATGAAATTGATATTTCAAGCATCAAAACTCTTGGTCCTTTATTTCTTTCTTAATTTAATTGCTGTTAGTTTTTGTTCAATGCTATTTGACATGGAAATGTACAAACCAAAATTTATGTATTTACCCATACATACTAAGTCTCTCGTGAATCACAAATGAAAATATTGGTTTGTAAATTTTCATGAATAACTTAATGTACGTATGTATTTAAAAATCGATGTACAGTTACTTGTAAAATTATGTAACTTTTTTCATTGTTAAAAGGACGCTAGGTAAAATTTATTGTACTTTATGAGTACAGATTGTTTTGGAAATAAAGACGGTTTTTGTATGTAGATTTATTTATTTTAGTTTTACCAATTTCACAACCTCAACTTACGGTCAAAATTTGTCCAAAGCAAACACTACGCGCACCGTGTAGAATTGGATTTTTGAATGGTTTAAATGGTTCACGGACCACCTTCTCTCCTGCCCCAACTGCCCTAGTACTTGCTCTACGCGGGACCTGCTGGAGGCTAACCACAAAGCAATCAGTGTGGCCGAATACTGGTCCAATAGAATTAAATTGTTGCCCATCGATTCGATGAAAAAGAATGGTTTAAATAAGACGTCAAAGATATTTCATGCATGTTGTCATACAACAGAAAGCTGAGTTAGCACCCTAAACCAATGGTTTAATACAATCCTAAGCTAAGTTAGCACTCTCTCCAATGGAGCAACATTTAAGTGACTTTTTCTAATAACTTTAGTACTACTTACTTCATCATCATCAATCTCTAAATCACACATAGCTTTGACGGAAACATTAGTAAATTGGTAGGCAATGAGGGTAAATAAGCTAAGTAATGAAACAGAAGGTCAGTTTGAGCAGACATTAGGAAGACGGCACTTATGGTTCCTTTACAGATAACTCACTTAGTGTTTATACTTAAGAAGAGATGTCTTCTAGCGAACCCATGCCTTGAAAGAAATATTTTTCTGTTGAGATTATAAGCCGCAGGTAAGTAAGTTGTTTTACATGCCATATGTTTTTTTTTTCGTTGTATGGTAGCTGTAACAAAACCAAATAATTTTACTTTACGTGCCCGTTCAACTTAAAAGCAGTATCCGTCTTTATTAAATTCCCATAACCCATCCCATAACACAAAATCAACTTTCTATTCAACTTTTGAATAATCAGGTGTAAAGAACTCCACCCACATAATAAAAAAACCTTATTAAAACCTTATAACGGCTGCCCATCAACGCCATGGTTATTTTAGAGTCATAAAGTTTATTAGCAATATACATGATATTAAAAACCGACCGTCTTTCAAGCCTTAATAATGTCATGATGACTATAAAGTGTCTGTCTAAAAATACATTAGGGTTATTCGTCACGATATCTTGTCAAAGGGTAAACTGAACTGTTGGTGTTTTTCTTTTATGGATGTTATAAAAATGTAAAAACCTTATATTCGACTGAAGACCTTAAAATGTAGGTACGAGCTTTTGTCCCAATAACCGACTTCCTTGAACTTTTAGTCATTATTTGCAATACTGTGCCTAACTTTGTGAAAACGTGCGTCGTCTTTGTCCTTGTTGCGCTGTGATTTGAGACCTTCTCCATAATTTTTTGTAAAAAGAGCCATAAAAAAGAACAGTTTCATGTTCTGCTTGATTTGCCTAAATAAGGGTTTCAGACGGACCCTATATTTCAGTAGTAAAATGTGCATATCAACGCGGTGGAATGACACGCGAGCTCGTGACGTCAGACCGTTGGTCATTCACGGTTTGTCGCCGCTTGACATTCATAAAAAACACCAGTGCAGCTATTTCTAAACTTGTTGTGGTACTAAAATAAGAAACTCAGCAATTGCATTTTCGCGAGCAAATGTGCAATAAAACAAAATACAGAGGTTAACAGAAGGATCACTAAAATGTTTTTTTTTTTTTCGCGATTGTCACTTAAAAGGCGACTAAGGGGTGAATTCATGAAACAGGCAGCAGCGTTCCCTGTGAATATCTACAATATTTCGCACTGCGCTCGCCAATGGCAATACCCCCGAATTCGAAAAGGCCCATGTTCAGCAGTTGACTGTAGAAGTAGAAATAGTATATTGTCACTTTTTGGTAGAGCGTGTGTGTGATGTGTAGCGATGTCTAACGCTCTACAAATAATAAATCTGCTCGGTCTATTTACATAATATTTAATATTTACAACAGAAAATAAAATTGTACAGAGAACCAAAATCGTAGCTAGAACAAAAGTGACAAAACAATATACCTATTTCCATGGCAACCAAATCTGTACATAAGTATGAAGTAGAAGCTGCGCGCGCAAGCGATGCGCTCTAAACTAATTACATATATACAAAAGAAATAATTTTGTCGCGCTGTCTGTTACTATAAATATTTACAATATTAAAACCGCAATAATAAAAAGAAATGAAAATATGCAATGGTGGCGATACGCCACATCACCCCCCCTCCAATGATCGTCCTAAGGGCGATAAAAGTCGGGAAATCTAACCCTGCGACCTGATCGTGTCCGTATAACATGTTGTTGTGTGTTAGGTGGCAGGCGGAGTGCTGGTTTGAGTGCAGGTTTGATGGTTTGAGTGGGAGGATGAGAGTGAATGATTGGTTTTGCTGGCGTAGCTGGATGGGTAGATGAGGTTGAGCGAGTAGGCGACGATGGGTGTGAGGGTATCGCTAGATGTGCGAGCCCGTCAGTGTCCTGAAGTGTGTAAGCCGGTTTGATCCGGTCTACAGATACTGAAACTTCAGAACCTTTGACAAGCAGCTTGAAAACCTTTTCACCTCGCTGAAGAACCTCATGAGGCCCAGAATACGCGGGCTTAAGTGAACCACCTACTGTGTCATCGCGTAAAAAGACATGAGTTGCAGTCTCAAGATCTTTGAACACGAAAACAGCTCGTTTGCTACTGTGTCTGGATGCGGGCGTTGGCCGCAGTTGCTGGACGTGACTGCGCAGACGAGATAAATAATCTGTCACATCTACCGTCTGATCAGCTTGCGCCAGAAAGAAATCGCCTGGTAGCCGGAGTGGTTCCCCATAGACCAGCTCTGCTGACGATGTGTGTAAATCAGCTTTGTAGGCGCTGCGGATCCCTAACAACACCAGAGGAAGCGACTCGACCCAATTCGTGTCAGCGTGGCAGACAATTGCGGCTTTTAACTGGCGGTGAAATCTTTCGATCATACCATTGCACGCCGGATGATACGCCGTAGTCCGTCTGTGCTGGAAACCAGCTATTTCTGCCAGCTTTCTGAAGAGATATGACTCGAACTGTTTACCACGGTCAGAAACAATATCCGCTGGGCAGCCGAAACGGGAAATCCAACCACTCAACAATGCCTTGGCTACGGTTTCCGCGGTCATATCGTAGAGGGGAATAGCCTCAGGCCATCGCGTGAACCTGTCAATGACTGTGAGGCAATATCGGTATCCTTGGCAGAAAGGGAGTGGACCGATTAGGTCTATGTGTATGAAAGCAAAACGTGCTCTTGGAAGCTTGAAATTGCCTAAAGGCGAAGAGACATGCCGATTGATCTTTGACTGCTGGCACGACAAACAAGCGCGAGTCCAT
This sequence comes from Keiferia lycopersicella, assembly GCA_029255805.1. Taxonomy (NCBI): domain Eukaryota; kingdom Metazoa; phylum Arthropoda; class Insecta; order Lepidoptera; family Gelechiidae; genus Keiferia; species Keiferia lycopersicella. Next base: position 4,890,569 of record JARACZ010000010.1, read on the forward strand.
TCACGGCAGTCTTTGCGAACACCAGGCCACACATACCTTTCAGCGACCAATCTGGCAGTTGCGCTTGCGCCAGGGTGACTGAGTGAGTGTAAACCTTCGAATACCTGACGACGCAAAGCCTTGGGGACGTATGGTCTGGATTCGCCTGTACTGACGTCACAGATGACAGTAGTGTTAGTACCAGGAACGACAATCTTCTCCAGCTGCAGAGAGTTACTACCTCTCAAGAGCTGCTCTAACTCGTCATCTGACTGCTGACATGAGGCCAAGTTCTCAAGGCTGACGGGGCGCGAAATTTGGTCGACCCGAGAAAGTGTATCGGCAACTATATTGTCCTGACCTGAGATGTGCCTGATGTCAGTGCTGAATTGCGAGATGAAGTAGAGGTGACGCCACTGCCTGGGTGAGCAGTTGTCTTTCCGTGACTGGAAAGCAAACGTCAGGGGTTTGTGGTCTGTATATATTACAAAGTGTCTGGCCTCGAGCATATGCCGAAAGTATTTGATGCTCTCGTAAATGGCTAATAACTCACGATCGTAGGCTGAGTAGTTTTGCTGGGCCGGGTTTAGCTTCTGGGAAAAGAATGCCAACGGCTGCCAAGAATCTCCAATGACCTGTTGCAAACTGGCCCCAATAGCCGTTTGTGACGCGTCCGTCACCAAGACCAGTTCCGAATCGCTGTGTGGATGAGCAAGCAAGGTGGCTTTGCATAAGCTGTTTTTGCAAGCTTCAAAAGCCTTAGACTGCTCCTGATTGAACGAAACTGGGTGGGAGCCTTTGACATTACCCTTGAGCAACTCGTGCAACGGCGCTTGATGTTTTGCGGCCCCTGGCATGAACCTCCGGTAAAAATTGATCATGCCGAGGAACCTGCGCAGCTCTTTGACAGACGTTGGAGTAGTGAAATTTTTTATGGCCTCAACCTTGGAAGGCAGCGGCTTAGTGCCTTCTGCGGAGACGTTGTAACCTAAAAATGTTACTTCTGATACGCCGAAAGTGCATTTAGCCGTATTTATGACCATGCCGTATTTTTGCAGCCTGGTGAATATTTGGCGCAGATGGTCCTTATGGGTCTCCTCATCTTTGGAAAAAACTAGAAAATCGTCCAGGTATGCAAATGTAAAATCCAGTCCCCGCAGCATTTCATCGACAAAGCGCTGGAACGTCTGTCCGGCATTACGAAGACCAAATGTCATATAAGGAAATTCGTAAAGACCGAAGGGTGTTGAAATGGCTGTCTTTGCGATGTCGTCTGAGCTGACAGGAATCTGGTTGTAGGCCTTGACGAGGTCTATTGTCGAGAAGACTGTGCAACCGGCGAGGCTGTGAGAAAAGTCATGTATATGACGAATGGGGTACTTGTCGGGGATGGTACGTGCGTTCAACATACGGTAATCACCGCAAGGGCGCCAGCCGTTATCTTTTTTCGGGGCGAGATGGAGTGCTGAAGACCATGCAGACTCAGAAGGCCGGCAAGTGCCACATTGTAGCATGGATTCAAACTCAGCCTTTGCTATCTTCAATTTATCAGGCGCCAATCTACGGGGCGCGCATGAAACTGGGGGGCCCGGGGTCGTGCGTATGTGGTGAACGGTGTTATGAGTGGGTGTCCGGTGAAAACCTGATGGCTTCGTTATATCCGGAAACTCCTCAAGGATGCTATGATAGACAGTGCTGCCACCTACCACCTTAACTGAAAAAACGTCGCTAGATTTTTTTGCAAGTGAAGCCGGGGTGAAGAGTGTTGTAGTGGCGTCAATCAAGCGTCTACCACGTATATCTACAATCAAATTATAATAGTGGAGGAAATCCGCTCCTATTATCGCCCTAGTGACATCTGCTACCACAAATCTCCAAGTGAAGTCACGGCGCAGGCCTAGGTTGAGTTTGAGATGCGCGTAACCGTACGTACTGATCATGGTTCCGTTCGCGGCACATAACTCATAATTTGTTTTAGACCTGGGCTGTCTTAACGCACTACGCGGAAACACACACAAATCACTTCCAGTATCTACAAGAAAAGTCGTTCCGGATTGTTTGTCGGCGATGATGAGGCGACGCGTAGTAGGGCAACCGTTCGCCGCCATTAACGACTGCCTTTGGATTTTCCCGCATAGTCGCATGGTTTTACGCACTTGTCAGCGTTGTCATCAAACTTACTGTGGTACCAGCAGACGGGATACCTGCCGTAGCTTGCCAACGACCTCTTGCGAGATGACGAACGGCTACGTCCGCGGATGGTAGCAACGGATCTCGATCTGGGGCGCTCCATCATGTCAATTTCCATCTTGAGAATCTTGATCTGCTGGGTAAGGATTGCGAACTGACCAGAAATAGTGTCAGACGGGCCAGGTGCAGCCAGGACGCCGACGCTGTATGGCTCTGCGTCGTTGCCACCGCTGGCAACGCTGGCCGCGCCGCCTCCGAATTCTTCCTTACCGTTGGTCATCTTTTTGTGTTCGTAAACGGGGTCACCAATTTGGTAGAGCGTGTGTGTGATGTGTAGCGATGTCTAACGCTCTACAAATAATAAATCTGCTCGGTCTATTTACATAATATTTAATATTTACAACAGAAAATAAAATTGTACAGAGAACCAAAATCGTAGCTAGAACAAAAGTGACAAAACAATATACCTATTTCCATGGCAACCAAATCTGTACATAAGTATGAAGTAGAAGCTGCGCGCGCAAGCGATGCGCTCTAAACTAATTACATATATACAAAAGAAATAATTTTGTCGCGCTGTCTGTTACTATAAATATTTACAATATTAAAACCGCAATAATAAAAAGAAATGAAAATATGCAATGGTGGCGGTACGCCACAACTTTTTACGTGGCTAGGTTGTAATATCACAAACTACGAGAGTCATGTCATGCGGCTATCTGCCCGATATTAAACCGCACTCAACTCTGAGATCAATCCTGAGTGCCATTTTGAGATGTCATTGCCTGACATTCATCAATATCATTCTTGAAATTGATCTCAAGAGGGATAGTTTGCAAAACGAAAGCAAATTTTTGCAAAACAAAAGAAGGAAGCAGCGATTTTCTATCTCCTTACGTTGTATAACCCCTTGACCCCAAATTGCAGTAAGCTGTATCTACACCCCGGGGCGTGTTGTCTTAACACACTTATTACCGATCTCACCCCGGCGCGCGGCTGTTTGCAACTAGCTGGCTAAATCGTTTACTCAGACACTTCAAACGCTTAAGGTAATTTCGAATTTTCATATGAAAAGCTAAGGGTTTATAAAGCCTAAATTGATCTAGAACTATAAACTAAATCTTCAGGAAAGATGGTATCAAAAGTGGTATAGTCTATTCTAGTCAAACACCGCAAGAGTCCATGTGTCCTTTTTCAAATCAAATCAAATATACTTTATTGCACAACAAAACAAATATCTACCACAAAAGAACAGATTGGTACAATTGAAAGTGAGTGGGAATCCAAAAAACCCAGAGACCAGCTACTAAAGTACTATGAAGTTTGTATAATTTTATGGTTGTATAACGACTGCCATGTACTCGTATGTATTTTGTCATAGATAGCGACCGGAACCGACAGTTTTACGTGTGTTTTAAAGAACGCAGTCCACTTACTCTAAACAGCAAGTAAGCAGTTGTAAGTATTTTTTGATATCTTGGATGCCAGTTTATTAATTTCTCAATGGTAACACGCCAAAACCTAATCCTTATAGACCGAGAGCAACAAAAAAATGCGTCAATACAAGTACAACGTCTTCAAAACTCCTTTCGTTTATTGAATACTTAAAGCAAGCGCGAAATCTCGCTCAAGAAATTTCCGTTCTGACGCTCTCGACAATAACAGTTATACGCAGCAATAACAGTCGGCGTAACAGTTACGCGGCTGAATGTAACAGTGTCTATAAAAATAACAGCCATCAACTGGGTTTAGTAGGCAGTAGATGCGGCTCTCGAGTCTTGAAACTGTGACCTTGATTACATTACTGCTAATATTACAAATTACGAAAAGGACTCAACAAGGTCGGCAGGCGGTACCTACGTATGCAAAACAAGATGTTTCATACATACATCACGCCTTTATCCCTTGTGGAGCAGGCAAAGCGTCAACGCTCGTAAAAACACGGTCGTTATCACCATGTCTAGTAAATATTTGCGAGCCGTTTCGGCTATTGTAGATATCACTTTAGTAATAGGTTGTCTGCATGTTGCCTAAAATTGCAATAAACAGGAAATCCTCAAGTCCCTTTGTCGCCTCGTACGACACCCACAGGAAAGAAATGGGGTGATGCTATTCTAAGCCGGCATCACACGCAAAATGTTTCACGTGGTTGGATAAGGTTGTATTTGTCTATTCCAAAAAGCAAGGTTTCTTTCTTGCTTTTCGTGTAGGACACCGAGCCGTTCAACGACCCAGGTTTTAAAGTATGTCCTTCAAGCAGTTACTACCTAACTACTTTTTCGCATACTTTTTAGGTCATGATTTGAATGACTATGTAGGTATGTATTAGTAAGATAATTTGTTTATTATGAACTAGCTGGTGCCCGCGAACTTCGTTTCGCCATATATCATCCATCATATAAGCTATATAAAGGAAGCTCACTGATAAACATGGGCCTCCCCCATAGACTCTAAGAACCATAAAATAATATATTATAAGCTTATATTAAATTGTTGGTAGATAGGTACCCAAAAACTTGGTTTCGCCGACTATACAGTGTGTAAAAATATTAGCTGCAAATATTTAAATGGGTGAATCAGTCCATGAAACTGTACAACTTTCCCCAAGCAACATAAGTCGAAATATGGAAAAAATTTTTGGACCTCCCATACAAAATGTAGCAGCCGAGCAAGTCAACTGTATGGGAGGCCCAAATGTTTTTTTCATATTTCGACTTATGTATTCCTTTGGGAAAGTTGTTCAGATTCATGGGCTGATTCACCCCTTAAAATATTTGCAGCTAATTTTTTTACACTTTATATGTCATTTAAAAAAACTGTTAAATCCTAAATTTACAATTTCCACATGCAAAAAGAGTAAAAAAACGGTGATTCTTTTATATATGTTTGGTCTTTTTGATTCCTGTAGGTTGAATTTGCTGAATCAGGTTACAGATTAGTCACTCCCTGTTCCTAATCCTCGCTTTCCAGTTCATTTTAGCATTTTTTTTTAAATCGTGCGTTTACTTCCAAAGGTATCAATTCCGTGAAGTAGACTGATGCCACATTTCTTAACATTGTGATGGATGAATAAAGACCGAGTTCATGAGAGTGAATAAATAAAACATAAGCTTAATTAAAACCAAGTAATCCCACTACAAATCCTATCCTATCCTACTTCCTACTAATATATTAATACAAAAGATTTGTTTGTTTGTTACTCCTTCACGCAAAAATTGCTGAACTGATGTTCATGAAATTGGGCACAGATGATGTGTGATGCCGGCTTAGAATAGCATCACCCCACATCCTTCCCGCGGGTGTCGTAAGAGGCGACTAAGGGACTCGACGGTATTGGTGTATTACAATTTGTCGGCTAAACATTATAATAACAGTATGTAACAGAACAACATTGGCTAGAAACGTAGATATAAAGAATAGCCTCAAAATTAGCAAGAAAAATTCAAAACATAAAATTGTGGTACTTCGCTGGCCGACTTACATCATAAGCAGATCCATTTCCGCTGAGCCATTTTGACCATGGTTGGAGCGGCAAAAATAAGGATAGGTATCCCTTCACACAAACTTTTGCTTTGTAGCTATTGCAATTTTCCCGCGGTAAATAGTAGATTACGCACCAAGAAAACGATCCATAAATAAAGATTGTATCGTCTGGTACGCAACTTACACGTCTTGTACCACGGAACTTTTGTTTTCGAGTGTAAAAAATATTGAATTATTAAAAGTTAAAATTATTCCAATATTAAAGAGATATTTTTGTAGTCGTAGACATATTCGTAGATTTTACTTTTCTCATTTATTGAGGTTATAAAAATATAGATTAAAAATAATAAATACGGCCTCTTGTTATTTTTCTTTCTGCGCGCTTATTCAAAGTGACACAGTTCGTGCTGGCCAGTTCGAAATTTGAAATCAATCTCGGGTCCAATAAGCCCATACACATCTTTTTACTACGCGGCACTATGAAATTTACGTGATCTACAAACTTATTTTATGCGTAGCAGCCAACCCAAGGGGGTATGTTTTTTTTAGCCTATAACCTGGTCGGTGATTTACTTGACATTTTGGTACAAATTGCATCAAAATCCGCTCGGTCGTTTTCGCGTGATGCTTCCGCATATCCACAAACAAACACACAAACATCTAAACATCTAAACATCCAAACAGACAAAAATTTAAAAAATTGCAGAAACGTGTTTTGTTATCAATATTAAGTATCACGAAACAATTTTTTTTTTATATCTTGTATGTACAGACTTTCGGTCCTCTTGAGCTTTATTATATGTATAGATATCTAGTTTCATTAATAAAAAAAATAAAAAAGACAGTTGTCAAATTCTTTACTTAAATTCAAAATTGATTGCAAGTCGTTACATATTATTAATTCTGACTAATTAAATGCGCATAGACCGATGTAAACAGTACGTGCCCTGACGAAATTAAAAGGGATCTGTGACAAATTAAAGGTGATGAATATTTGCTTGTCGGCCCATTCGACTGTGGGTGTATGAATTCTGCTATCTAGAAAATCTGAAATTTCATTGCATGATCGTACCGGGAGAGATGAGAGTATTGGAATCATGATAAAAACAACAAACCTACTACCGATAAACTTGTGATTTTGGCCAGCACTTCGCAGTGGGGCAATGTTGCCAAGAACATTTGGGACAAAGTTGCCAACCCTTTATGCGCAGCCAGCAGAAAAGTGTTACATAAGCCAGATAGTTATTCCAGAGAGATTTTTATGTTTACTGTAAATCATGACAGATTGCTTACCGCGCAGGTGGCGAATCGCTAAACTAGACTAAACACGCCAGTAGGCGCAGAGCGACTTGGTGAATCGCGCTGTTTGGCAAAAGGAGAAAGTTGGCTTAACACGCTTACTCCCTTCGGTCTTCACAAAGGATTGGGAAGGGTTTTGGCCGTTGGTTCCCAGAAACCCACTGTCTCATGGTTATAACGCAAGTGTTATAAGGTTCAGGTGGATTCCTGAATGCTTATCTGCGTTGCATAAATCTTATTAGTAAGTAAGTAAGAGTTTTGTTTTCCAAAACATGTATTGCGTTTGTAGTGGTAATTGAATTAGCTATAATGCTCACTTGATATGTGACAGGAAATTGTAACTATAGTTTGTCACATTTCAGTTATATAATAAGGTACTTCCTCATAATTACAAGATACGCAGTTTCCGTTTCCGTTCATTAGAAGGGCCAAAATATAATGAGGTACGTGGCATTTGTATCTATCAGCAGTAGCTGTAATCAGCCTATAACTATGTACGCAACGCAGGATAATATATGACAAAATCACCAAATACACCGACAAGAGCCTATGACCCTATCAAAACCAGTAAATAAAAAAAAATATACATTATGACTGATGCCAGCCATACCCGTGATAATAGGCGAACAAAGCTTTCTTCTTTTACTTTTTCCTCAGAATTTCAGTACATTTCTCTTTCTTTTCGTGTGGGACACCGAGTCGTCCAACGGATATCTGGACTCCAAACTACACGACGCTCTCTACTCTGCCAAAGACAGGAATAAGTGGTGAATCACCGTCCGGCAGAAGTTGGTGCCGCTGTTGCTTGGAAATCACGACCCTCAGTATTGAGGAATACGACGCGAAGAGGAGGAGGTTTGATAGATATCTTGAAGTCTTTCTCTTTTTCGCATGGGACACCAAGTCTTCCAACGACCCGATGAACCCTAGTGTCAGAATTTTTCGACCGCCTTCTACAAGTAGTTGGCTTCTGACATGGTTGTGTAACTACTGCCGTCTAAGTGGTCATAGACAGCAACCGGGACCTACGGTTTACCGTGCCATCCGAAACACGGAACCATCTTAGTTACGGACAATCGCGTGGTTCAGTCTGCAATGTCCTAACCAGACTGAGAACAAATTTACAAAGTGATAAATATCAACTTTGTGGGTGACTCACCGAGAATCGAACCCGGGACCTTCTGCGTCAAAGGCAGTTGCACTACCACTGCGCCACATCGGTCGTCAGTACATTGATACACACACACATACAAATCACGCGTTTATCCCTTGCGGGGTAGGCAGAGCGGAAACGATCGTAAAATTACGGTCGTAATCGCCACGTCTGTCAAGTACCTTTTGAGGGCACTTCAGATGATTCGTGTATTACTGTATATTGATTGATACGAAGATTAAATGAAACAATTCTTCCACTATCATCATCACCACTTTGCCATCCACCACTACTTTACCACTATCAACTTAACAAATTGACATAGAATCCTACAATAGTAGCTGCACCTTAATAGGATGCTCGGTCGTGCCCGATCGCATTTATCAAAGTCCTACCCTAAGCAATTTCAGATAATCTAGCCGGCTTCAGTCTAAAGTTATTTACAATCAATTTCCTAGCCTATTAAAGCCCTTGGGAAAACAAGTTGATGGTGTTGTATAACGTTTAGAGGCCGCTGATTGTTGATGTTTGCATTATGTTATTGCATAACAAAATGATTATGTTATTAGCCATACGTATACGTATGCCGTGTGATGCCGGCTTAGAATAGCATCACCCTACATCCTTCCCGCGGGTGTCGTAAGAGGCGACTAAGGGACTCGAGAGTATTGGTGTATTACAATTTTTAGGCGACAGGCTGACAACCTGTCACTATAGTGATACACATGTTTTCTGAAACTACCTTGGAAAACAATCCTCAAAAATGTCAGACGTGGCGATAGCGACCGTATTCTTATGGCCGTTAACGCTCTGCCTACCCTGCAAGGGATAAAGGCGTGATATATGTATGTATGTATGTAGCCATACGTATGGTGCTACTACATACATGCCTGCATTCTTTTTTCTGTGCTGACAGCACGAAATCTTCAAACATTGAATAAACCCGGCAACAATAGGTGATATACGACAACATCCGATAATAACCAACAACAATCTTCAACATTGTTGGCAACAGTTAGCAACAGTCACCAACATGTAGGTATGGAGGAGCACCATAACTAAGTTTAACACTTTATTGCACTTGAAAAGTAACACACGGCAGATAGAAATAGCAATCCAAATTTAAAAATACGCAAAGAAGGATTATGGCTCTTACACAAATTGTCAGATTTGTAACGGATGTATCTGCCGTTTGAGTTTGAAATTTTTTTTTTTCACAAGCATATAAATTATCTATAACATCAAATTACCCACCCATTGGTAATATTTGGTAAGTTACTAGCTTAATTTTAGGCTGCCCCCACATTGGGCGTTGGCCGAGCGTACGCGTTTCCTGAGCGTACTGCCGGCGTCGGCGCGGCGCGAACGTCGCGTCAGCGCACCGTCTGCGGGGCGCGGGCTTCGCGTTGTCCAGCGTTCGGCCGCAACTGAGATGCTAGCGGGCGCGGGGGGGAATGTGCGCAGGGGGACACGGGCGGCCGAACGCCTGTGGAACGCGACGTAAGCGCGGCGTCTGCGCGGCGTTCACGCAGCGCCCGCGCGGTGCTGTATAACGCGAAGCCCGCGCCCCGCAGACGGTGCGCTGACGCGACGTCCGCGCCGCGCCGACGCCGGCAGTACGCTCAGGAAACGCTTACGCTCGGCCAACGCCCAATGTGGGGGCAGCCTTAGGGTACACTCTTTCGTTTTTGAATTTCCGGACGTTTAAAATAAACGATGGACATTTATTAATTGAAATATACTCCTACACAAAAAACTAATAATAAGGCACAAAGAAGGAAAAGTACCTACTTATAACTTGTTATGTATTCAGTAAATCATTCCTTGATAGATACTTACTTGATACAGTTTTAAGCACTCGCGATTACTTTTATTTTAAATAATTAACAGGGTTCATCGTTTCTTGGAAGCTTCTTAAATTATCAATATGGCGCGGGGAAGCATTGTGTATGTAGTGCGAAATTATATTAAAGCCAAAAGAATACGGAATTCTTTAAAAATCTGCTATAGGTCGACCACCTTTTATCCAAACCAGGTCCAAACATGTTATCTCTTGCGGAAAAAAACACGCAAAAACATTTCCGATACGAGTAATTTCTAAACCCCTAATTCTCATTATGGCCAACACCACAGCCAAAGGGAGCGTAAAAGCCAAGAACTTAATTAAGGTCCCCCAGGGTTTACTTCACATTTGTTTGAGCGTGAATTTGGTCCCGAGCAATAAAAATAAACAATGAAACGCGTTTGTGTAGATCTGTCTGTTTATAGACGTTGTTGAATTAGATGCTGCAGAGTTTTGAGAGCCACAGGAAGAAAAGGGTAAGAAACATACGTAGGTACATAAATTGGATAAGTACATTTATTGACTGTATTGTACCAACTAATTAAATGAGCGTATACATAACTAATGAAAAAGTATACATTCACAACGCGTATCCGCCGCTTACTTTTTTCAACAGTTTTGACGAAAGCTTGATTTATATTCATACCGCTTTCAGGCTTATAAGAATTATGTCCATTTATTGACTGTATTGTACCAACTAATTAAATGAGCGTATACATAACTAATGAAAAAGTATACATTCACAACGCGTATCCGCCGCTTACTTTTTTCAACAGTTTTGACGAAAGCTTGATTTATATTCATACCGCTTTCAGGCTTATAAGAATTATGTCTGCGGCTTTTTGAGATTCCACGTTTTTAGACGGCAAAAAATACAATTTATCTTAAAGTAGGTCAAACATACTGAGTAGATGTTTTACTATCATCATAAACTCAGAAGACTATTCCACTCTACACTTAAGGCACCTTCTTCATTTTGCACATACGATACCTAAGCTAAATGCATTTCTCTAAGAAAAAAAGAAAAGAGAAAAAGGTAAAAAAATATATAAGAAGAATATAGCAACCCAAAGAAAAAATTCCCACGAAACTAAACAAGGTTCCAAAGAAAAACTAAAAAGTGTTTAAAATTGCAAACAAAAAAGTGGTTCTCTCGCTCTCTCTCTCTCTCTCTCTCTCTCTCTCTCTCTTCGTAAGGGACACTAAGTCGTCCAAAGATCCAATAAACCTGTCGCTACATGTATACATTTAAAAAAGCTGTCATTTTAAACGGGTAAGTTGCAAAGTGCCCAGCCAGTACATAATCTAAAGTAAAATGAAATAGCATTCTGAACAATTTTAGCAAAAATATATAGGTTGTGTTTATGCACCGCGTGGTACGGTATTTTGTTTTCCATTCAGCTATTAACCTTGCACAAGCAATTCGTGTGACGGTTACATTTTAGTCCTTTCGACAGCAGCTTCGTAATCCAATTTGGGCGTTTCAGCGCACTAGTCTACAAAACTGTGGCTGTGCCGCTTGGTGAATAAAGTAACGGATGAGTTACGTTTTTTTTTTTCAAAGTATTGTTCAACGGAGGTTCTGATTCTTCTTCTTCTTCTCGCTCGTTTCTTCATTACTGAAGGTCGTGTCGTCATTACTGAAGGTCGTGTCTTCATGCACTCTCTTCTTCCATGTTTTCCCGAATATTCTTCCGTGTGTCTCTGTCATCGGCATGTTTTAAGGCTGTGTAAATAGATAGACCCGTTAGATTTTTTATTTTATCTGTCCATCGTGTTGGAGAGCGCCCGCGTGATCGATTACCCTCTACCTTCCCTGTGATCATTAGCTTCTCTAGGTTCTGATTACACACCGCATAATTTTCTAGTGTTTTTCTTTAGGTGTTTTACGAAAAACTAGGTACCACAAGTTATGGCATCAAATTAGAGTGCACCTATGTCACGAGCAGCAATATTGTCTGGTGCGTAAAAAATTCACTTTCTGTTCACAAAAATTACCATAATAAATTAATCTTAAATATGTTTTATCAAAGAATACTTACTATAGCTTGGTTTTATATCATAGTTTATATTTAAGCGAAAAGAATGCGTGTATCAGAAAGTTCCGCTTTGTGTTACTTCATTTCTGGATGTTTAAAAAAATATTTAATACAAATAATAAGTATAACATAGATGAAAGAAAAAGCAACCACCGAGGATCCTGAATAAGTAAATATAGTGCCAAAAAAAGCGCTTTCGTTCGGTCGTGAGGAGCAACTGAATCGTCATTTCATTATTTCACAGTCAGAATAAGTTTTTGGCGGCCATTTTGGGCTTATGAATTTTACATGCCGAGTTTAATAAAATTACCCTTAGGCATGACTGCGGATCCAGGCGACTTTAAAGATTTCTGTTCTACAAAATGGGGTGAATTCCTTGGGGACACTCGGGGAAATACATCGCTTCTTCTTTTTATGGGAGGCCCATAAATCTTTACCGGCCGTTTGGGGCCCAGGGAACTAGGAACGGGAGTAGACAGGGCTGGACTCCAGTATGAGACGGGTTTATTTAGTGCATATGGTATGTTAGTACACTAAATGGCTAGACTTGCGTTTTAAAATTTCAAATTATAATATTTATATCGGTTCTATGCGCGGAATAATATATAGTAGGTAAACTAGACCCGATAAACGTAGACCCAATAATAAACAGCGCGGAAATCTTGAACACATTTGGTTTACGATTGCAGGAAAAGTGCAATCTTTCGGTTGATTTATTATAATTTTCAATAGTATAATGTAAAGAAAATATAAATTACATGTTAAATAAACGAAATGTTAATTTAAAAAATACCCTTATTTCATTCAAACAATTATTTTTTCAATGGACATGTATATCTGTATAAAACAAAAGAAAATCGTTCAATGCATTTATTTTCAGCCTGAATAATAGTCGGTTGATACATTTTCAACCGCTTTCAAGCCAGCAGTTTCGTAACTGATGCCCTTGGAACTAATAATTTGGTTGAGGTAGCCTTGCGAACAATTAAAAGTTTTCAATAAGATCAAAGATATACAACACACTTATACTTTAGAATCCGAAGCGCGTCATTTATATGTATTTTCTTTTTAATTACATAGCTCAGTCCTTTAGAATTCGCGAACTTCTTGTGGGAGCGACTTTTATAATCAAAATTGTGTTCTACGTGTTGCAGTAGTTTATCAGTATTATCCAAAAGGTTTGTGTACAAACTTCCAATTCAAGCATTGAATATTTTTTTTAAGCTCAAGCTTTTTGCTCTACCTGTAACAAGGCATTTTTTACGAATAATTTCCATCTAATATGCTGCAGCTACTACGCCGTCAATTTCAATGATTCGTGTAGCCGTAGCTGCATGTATATGCTGGTATCTCCCTAGTTTTATAATGTTATTCATAGGGTCGCCTCTATATTAGTTATTTCTATTGTAAACTGCGGCCTGTTCTCGATTTACAGAGCCGCTCGACGCTGTTTGATTTGATTTCACCGTTTAGAGTTACGTTTTAGAGGCATATGGAATGTATGGAATCAACAAATGGAATAGTCCGTTAGATTTTCGAGGGAATTTGCGATGTGAGTCAGCGCTGACAGCTGTCAATTTTGTGTACTTGCCAGGCTTGCTAGTTGCATTTCTGTGTAGGAGCGGCAAGTTGAAAGGATGATGGTCTGATGGAAAGAGTAAGCTTTTAGGAAAATGGATTAGAAGATACTAAACACTGTTTCTTTATATTAACATTCAAAACTCTAGGCAATATATTATGTTTACAAACAATTACAATTATTAGGACAACTAGTGAACACTTGCGGGTCCGCCAGCATAAAGGCCTGTTTAAATCTCGAAGCATCCCACTGGAACATTTTTTCGGGATAACAACTGTCTTATGTGTTCACCCAAGTTACGCTCGATCTGTGTGCCAAATTTAATAAAAATCGGTTCAGTAGTTTTAGCGTGAAGGAATAACAAACAGACATACAAACTTTTGCATTTACTATAATTTGAGACAATAATCTAGGTAGCAAAAGATTTAGTGCTCACCGCCCAGACGGAATTAACTCTCCGATATGTAAGTATTTTAGTTCACCCGCTATAGATGATGTTACTGAGCTGAATGTTCAGGACTCTGGTACTTCTATTTAATATTGTTTACAAAAACAAATATGGCTTAAGATTTTTCTCTTACCTTACCTTACCAACGTACGCATTCCAACTAAGTAGCTAAGGAGCTAGAATGCGTCCACTACGCTCCTAAGGCATACCAATCCTGATTCACTCCGCTGGATGGAATGCTTGACAAGATGGCATGCTAGGAATGCACTTCTCACTATTCATATGTAGCTCTTAAGTAGCACTTACAAATTGTCTAAATAGTAGAAAATTGCAGTCTGTGTGCAAAGAGAACCGTCGCGGAAAAAAGTAAACTACCTATAAATATTTACATAGGAACCCACGATCGACATTATGTCAAAGTTACAATAAGGCACAAAACCAGCCCCAAGTTAATTAATTCCATTCCGGTTTTTCTTTCTCACAGACTGTAGATTTTTTTATATGGGGTTAAGTTAAAAACAAAGACACCATAAAATTTCACTGTGTGCATCGCACTATTACCAACTAATAAGTTTGCCACAAAACTACGCTAAAAAAACTTGCAACTTAATAAAGCAGCCTAGCTGACTTATACAGTCTATACCTATGAGTAAAAGGTAAGGTTTCAGTCTGTTAAGACGTTTGCTGACGCCAATCAACTGCTACGAGTATACTCGTCCTGGCAACCAAAGTGTTAAAAGTGAAATTTCAAGTATTTTCAACTAAAAATTCGTCTTCGAATCCTCAAATCAGTTCAAGTAACTAGTTTATCAACCTAAAGTGGGGACGACCGGAAGACGCCGGCGTTCGTGTGGGGTTTGGGCCGGATGTGTGTCCCCTCCAGAATTAGGTTGCCCTCTACCTACTGTTTTATCAGGTTTGAACCATTTTCCCCACAGAATAGAGCATTGCTCTCAAGCAATAATTGCTGATAATTCTGTTGTCAAGAGATGAATAAAATTGTGTTGAGGATTTATTTTAAAAAATAAACCCGAATACGTGTAGATCTGTACGTAATCAGGGATTCTTGAAATATGACATAAAAGATTTTATGGACGACTGTAGTAAAACTGTAGTACCTATTTAAATATTATTCTTAAACTCCGTTTTTAAACTGTAGTAAAAGCTAGTTATCAAAATTTTTGTCGAAACTTAAACCATGGTATTGTAATAGGAACATTGTGTAGCTAAAACAAAGAATCCTCAAGGATCATAATGAAGATCATCAAAAATAAGATTACCGTAATATTTTTTATTTATTTGGTATTACTATCATAGTATATTTCTGATGAAACTAGATCTCCACACGCCGCAACCACGAAATCCCACATAAAATAATTTTAGACTGCGGTGTATTTGTTTGATACAAAAACACCGAGCTATGCGTAAAACAAAAATGCCATTTATCAGGATGGAAACATTTCATTCACGCCTTTCTCCCTGTCCTACAATGAACGTAATTCTATCTATCTAGGGAGTGAAGTCAGGTAATAGAATAAAATAAAATTAACCTTAGACCAAACTGGTTTAAATACCTACGAACTAAATATTTATTAAATAACGGATATTAGATTATTCACGTTTTTACTTGAATGCTTCCAAAAAACCTACAAAACAGCACATAGCAAGCCAGCAACATTTTATTCTTACACAGTGGTAGGTACGACTGACAGACATGTATATAACAGCCGATAGGTACAAAATATTATTTTTCTACCAACTTTACAAGGCTGTGTTCATTGCATCAGACAAAAGAAGTCAACTACTAGACGTGAGCCTACCCTACGTACACCACAACGCACGATCTCCCTTGCCGTCATATATTCGCTAGTCCACCAGGTGCCTGCAAAATACAAACCAAACCAGAATAACCTGGTGACATTTTATTCATTCACGCTTTATCCTGAACTTATTTTTCCAAAAACACCTATAAAACAGCACGTAGGACGCGCATACAATGGCGACCGCAAAACTGAAAAGCGCTACAGAAACATTTCATTCACGCGCAGTGGTCCGCGCCGCAGACTGACAGTCATTTCAATCGCGCGGACGTCCATTGCGGATGTGACTACCAAATAAATCGACTATTAACCTCCCACATAATGGAATATTATCTGTCCAATCCCGGGGCTGTGATTGCTTTTATTTGGCTGCAATTGGTTGTTTAATGTAACAGACAGTTAGCATCAGCGGCCGCAGATTGCGTAAGCGTTTATATTAGTTTTGGGTGATTGTTCGTTTTGTTAGTTTGATTTTGTATTTAGGAAATCATAATACGTAAATTCTGGTTTATATGTTGATTGTCGCTTTGGCGTAAATAAATTAACTGCTTAGGCGGATTGTACACTTGAAGCTTGACGGAGCGGTAAAATATCACAGCGGTCTGTTAGATCCATGCTAAACTACCGCACTCGACGGACGACACTGCGATACCACTGTGTTGACAGTGGTTGAGCGGATTAAGTATAGGGAGTGACATTTTTAGTATGGATCTGACAGACCGCGACGATATTTTAGCGCTCCGTCTGGAGTCAAGTGTGCGATCCGCCTTAGATATAGAGATGACTGACTAAGGACTGCAGGATCCCCGAATTCAATTTTTTTATCCCCCTGCTGTATAGGCACACCTAAGATTGTAGTTTTGGACTGACGAACTAAAAGAACCTTGTTTTACCTCATTATCGTCATGAAATTCTCGTGATTATCTTTCAAAACTATTTGAATAGTTTGCAGATATTATATAAAGACGATTCTAAGAAAGTAGCAATATCTAAAATATAATACCAAATATAATACTATTCAAATGTTTTCTGTTTTCGTTTATTTGAATCACAATTCAGTGATAAATTGTTGTTAACTCAAGTCTGGTGACAAATTGATTTCTATCAATCGAAAACGAACTGAAGCATTCCTATCGAATGTTAAAAAGGCAATTTTCTGATTTATTTTTGTAGTAAAGTGAACAAAATGTTCTACACAAAGAAGATTACAGAATGCAGACGTTATTTGAATAGCAATTACTAGAAATATATTACGCTAGTGTATATCACAATAACCTAATTTTCAATTGGACGACTCGGTGTCTCACACGAAAAAAAATCCTATGGCTAATAATTATTTATTTTAGTTTACTGTTACACAATACATTTTCACTATATGTATCTTACAAAGAAAAAATATTTACAATAACTATTAAAAACAAAAATATCTTAAACAGTACACGTAAAATATCGTTCATAGGTACGAGTTAAAAAAATTAAAGTTACATTTCAGCGATTGTTTTTGATTACTTGCGGTCGTTACTGTCATCTTAAAAAAATAGAACCCCCGAATTGGGTAGGTATATTTGTCACTTGTCCCTTTTATTTATTTCAAAATTATGTGAAGGTAGATCTGAAGTTTATTCATTTACATTTTCATAGTGCCGTATGTGAGGTAAATATATATATATATAAATATATAGGTAAATATATATATATATATAAATATATATATATATATATATAAATATATATATATATATATATTCTAATCTATATATTATATTATGTCTATATATTATATTCAGTATAAGTAATATTTATGTATTATTTAAGTGTATGTATAGGATTTATATATGTTCTTTCATGAATATTAGTATTTAAGTGTTTTTGTTTTTTTTTTGCACCTGCCGTACATTTCCACATGCCCTAAGGTAGACTGGCAGATAATGCCATTGGCATTAAGTCCGCCCATGTACACATTTAGTGCATAAAGTTTAATAAATAAATAAATAAATAAATAAAAATTGTTCGTTTCAATACATTTTAATTAGGCAATAAAGCAAAACGCCTTTTCTAGTGGTTTTTGTGTTCACGTTTAATGTATTAATTACAGTGTGAAACCAGAAATGTGGAAATATGGTCACGACTGTAAGTGAAGAAACACGAAATAACCTTTTATAAGAACTTTATAATGAGTTTCGAAATATTTTACATGATTTAATTGAGATATGACAGTTAGGATGAATATTCTAGATGTCATATATTTAATCATAGAGATACGGCCTTATTGTTCGTATGTAAAAAAGTAGGTATACACTCTAAAACATAAATATATAAATTTATTCAGTAAAGGAACATATCGTTTAGTACTTGGTTTGTATCTGCAGATTTTCACTAACTTTCCATGTTAATTTATTTTAATATAATAAATTCATAAAAGAAGAGCTTGGAAAGTTTCAATCACAGCGTGTTTCCGAAAAAACGTATACTACTGCTTCTACAGCCATAAAAGTCCACGGATATATTTTAACAAAATTTAAAATCGTTCATTACCATTAAAGGTCACGATATACCAGCAAATAAGACCGATAAGGTTACTATAATTTACATACCGAGAAATGCCGGAAGGCGTATAAATCGTGCAGGTAGTTTTAAATTCAACAATTACCAAGGCGTGAAAAAATGCTAGACCCATTTTCGAAGCTCGACAGAAAAGCCATTTTCTGTTCTGGAATTTTTCACGTAGACGTACCTTGTGATTACAAAACAAAGTTGCTTTTATAGAAGCGTCATTCCCTTGACAACACGACTTTCTGAGCTTGAGCAAAAATATCTTTTTCTGCATAGTCGAGAAAGGTCAAGCCGGTTCCAGCCTACAAAAACGTGACGATATTTCCCTGACTTTTGTCTTACCAAGTTTTGTTGGTAATCATGCACTTTTAGAGTATAAATTATTTCATCTTTTCTCCTATTAGAGGAACAAAATAAATTTGAAATACTCATGACATGACAATAAAACTCTGTTATATTATAGTAAGAAGACATCCTTTCTACCTACTTTGGTATGTTTCCTTATAAACCCTTACGTTACGAATACACTTTTCCATCTTCGCATGTCTGGAAGCAGTTGGTTTTCAATTCGTGACCACTCCGACGGGTGTGTTTACGGAGTTGGCTTCGAAACTGTTAAACTTTGATTGTGAATGGAGTTTTGTACCGCAAACGCATGGATTAGAACGATCTGAACCTTTACTGTTTATAAATCTTGTGTGTAATACAATACAGATGCTTTGTGTTCGAAAATTTGTGTATAAGAAAATGAGGGAGGAAAAAATATCTAAGTAATATACTGCAACTATTTCAATGCTCTAAGTACGCAACGACGTAACTTGATCACTGTCAAAATTCAAAGGTTTGATTTGTCAAAATCTGATTCTTACTGGAATTCAATACCTTCAAGCCACAGTTTTGGCGCTTCGCACACTTAACGCACGACGGAGCGCTAAAATATCGCAGCGGTCTGTCAGATCCATACTAAAAACGTCAACCCCCATAAAACCGCACTCGACGGACGACGCTGCGACAGTGCTGCGTCAACAGCGGTTGAGCGGTTTTAGTATGGGGATTGACACTTCTAGTATAGATCTGACAGAATGCTGCGATATTTTAGCTGTCCATCGTGCGTTAAGTATGCTATCCACATTTATCTATTTATAAATAATTCCAACAGGTCAATCCATGGATGCGTTATTACTCTACACATACTTAAGTACTTTTTACACGTGTCAACTCCTCACAAAATTGTTTTTCAGAGAGCTTTTGAATTGCGAATTCCGTATTCGGTAAAGTAAAGCTGTCACGCATTTAATTACAATTTGGATGAGAGTAAATCCTATAAAATTGGCATAAAAATATAAAAGAACAAAAAAAATATCACAGCGTAGGTGAGGTATCATAATAATTTAGATTTTACCTTTTCGTAATATATTTTTCTAATATGATAAAAAATACAGTTTGGGGGTTATAAAAAAATTGGCCCTTAGGACATGCTAAATGGTTGTGACAGATAAAATAAACAACATAATGTAGTCTTCCTCTTCGTCGTGTCAATGGATCATTATATTTTTGATTGCCAGTATTTGGCGACCGTAATGGCGTTCTCCGTTGCTTGGATCAGCTCCTCCCTGCTGCAAGTAGTATGATGAACATTAAGTCATTTTTGTTATTCAAAAAAACAACATACATACATACATATATCACGCCCTTATCCCTTGCGGGGTAGGCAGAGCGTTAACGGCCGTAAAAATACGGTCACTATCGCCACGTCTGACATTTTTGAGGATTGTTTTCCAAGGTTGTTTCAGAAAACATGTGTATCACTATAGTGACAGGTTGTCAGCCTGTCGCCTACTGTAATACTCTCGACTCCCTTAAGTCATCACACGGCATTTAAGGTTATTTGTGCAATCAATATACGGTATGAAATAAAGTCGCCACTACACGCAACTGAACGTGATGCAGTTTTTTAGTAAATACTACATGCAACTGAACATGATGCGGTTTTTAGTAAATACTGAGCGTCGGTGGCCAAGTGGTTAGCACAACGGTCTTACAATCGTGAGAGCCGAGTTCCGAGTTGTTACTCACGTACATTTACCGACTGCTCTTACGGTGAAGGAATAACATCGTGATGAAACCCACATTCAAATAAAATTTGAATTCAGATGATATTTGAATGTGACTTAACCTAGGATACGGGCCAGGTTAGCCTTCGGGTTGCAGAGGTCAGATGGCAGTCGCTCTGTGTAAAAACTTGGTTCCACGTCAAATCCCCTAGGTTAGGTAGCCGACCCCGACAGAGAACGGGATAAAGCAAGGAGAATGAAAATGATATAAGCTTCAAGGAAACGATTCGCAGCAGGTTATAGTTTTACATAAATCTGGTTCAGCCTCGGTTTACCATAGGAAATTGATTGTTAGTAATACTGCAGTATCGCATGCACCGGAGAGCGGCAAGTTAAATTGCAGTTAAACTATAACACGATAGCGTACCAGCTATAAATAATTCCAACAGGTCAATCCATGGCGGATGCAGCAAGTTTATATTGGAAATGTTAAGGATATGAAATTTTGATTAAGTTGTGGGTTTAGATATCAAAAAAAAAGTTGTAAGTTCGGGCTATGAATATGAAGCTTCTTCTTCTTCTTGTCAGCCCAAAACTTGGCACGAAGCAAAACTTGACCTAAACTTGATATGAAGTTTCAAATATTTCATTTACAGATACGACACTTTTCTTTCAGTTGCACTAAATATTCTTAAATGTAAAATGACAAGCTATAGTTATGGCTAAATACCTAATAGAAGAAAAAAAACGATGCAAAGGATCACGGCGCTTATGTTTTGTCCGATCAAAAACAAGTCACAAAGCGGCATAGTGAGCTTCAGCCCACATCCGACATCACTCCAAACTTTTATAACTACTTAGATCTATGCAAAGGTTTCGATTCGCTTTTTTATAGATATAGTGATTTCAAAATGAAAAACATTATATTACACAACGGGAAATGGGTTTTTAAAGGGTTAAACTGCTGGGCGGGCAGCTAGTGACTTATAATTATGAAGCAGTATTCTCTGCATGCACCGCGACGTTTAGCAATATTGTATAATAGAGCATCCCGATTAAATCTGATAGGAAGCTTGCATAAGCAAATTGGTTATCGCTATAACAATTTTGAATTTACAAGATAGCTAAACTTAAGTACCTTTGAAGTAAACGATTAACTTGCATGCACATTAGATCAGACTGAGAATCATTTAGGGAGTGAATAAAGCTATCTTTTTTATTGGCTCCGCCCTCTGTAACTCATTTTCCCATAGGAATTAGTTATTTTCCCGGCAAGTTTATGCAACCTTCCTCTTGAAAAACATAACTGCATCAAAATCCGTTTTGTAGTTTTGAAGATTGAAGCATACCTACATACATAGGGACAGACGCGACAAGCTACTTTGGTTTATACTATGTAGAGATCGGGCAAATATAATAGCAGGTCTTGAGTAAAATTTAAATGGATTTATTTTGTTTAAAAAAAAACAATGTACTTGTTGTGTTTTGATCAATCAATATACTATTTCACGACACCACTATTTGTTAAAATGGACTGGCTAACATTAAACGGACTTTTTTTAGGTATTTAGTTGAGTTTTATTTCTTAAATTGGTAAGTATTAGTTTTGACTTCTGTGCCACTAGAGATATGCTAGAGATCAATTTCAGAAACTCACTATGAAAACTGTCTAATACAAAAATTAAATACCTATTTATACATCATTAACAATAAATTCAATTTAGAAAAATAAGTTGTGTCTTCATTAGGTAATTAAATTGCATTTACTTAGTGTAGGTATTTATTTTATCATCAGCTCCTGATTGATCAAATGTTGCTGGTTTTTGTTGAGAGCAGTTTTCGAGAATAATCAAACCTAGCTAGCTAAATAGATTTATAGTCCTCAAAACCTCCTACAGAAAAAATGTCTAGAAAATCGTTGTAGTCATATCTGAGATTAAATTAAATTTTTCGTTATAAGATATTATATTAAGTCGCCATAAACCTACCAATCACTTTCAATGATTGGATTGGTTTCACTCACCCTTGGGTAGTCACCATAGTTACCAATATAATATGACAGCCGCTTGACCGGCGGCATTTACTGGCATTTGTTGTTGCCATTGGACTAAATAAATACCGCAATTTCTTGCGGCAATACATCTGCAGGGAGATTGGAGAGTATAATGTGAAACAAGGCATCCACAAGCTTTCGACTTAACAACCATTTTGAAACAAAAAATCAATAATTTGCGTTTGTGACTTTATTTGCACTTTTTAAATGTTTTTAATGATCGAATTTTACGAAAGTTTAATACCAAAATGATAATTTAAAGAAACGCGCTAGACTGGAAACTCAAGTTCTATCGTAAACTTTCACTTCAATGAAATTTTGAAGTATTTATTATTCTTTCAAAGTGTGAATGAGTTTTCTTTGTCAAAAGACAGCGTTGTTGGTCCTTAAATCAATTTTTTTAAATTAAATTAAATACAAAAAAACTTTACTCATAAAAAGGACTTATAAATAAAATAAAACTAATAAAAATATTATCTATTGCCTATAATTGAATTTTATTAAAGGGTACACCTATAAAAGCTTCCTAAAAACATCTAGAAATATTGTCATCTTATTTGAAAGCATCATTTTATGCGGTTCTTTAAATTACGAAAAAACGATACACGATCTAAAAACAAAAATGCTCTTTTATTATTATTTTTTAAACCAACTCTTTTATATTTCAAATTCATAGCTGAAATAAACACAGCGAAAGAGAGCGTAGAAAAAGAACCGCAATTTTATATACCGTTCTTCCTATTCAGAGGATTCCAGAGTAACTCAAAGTGTGAATTTATTCTCATCAAGTTATTTTATTTACCTTCCTGTCTATCCAAAATCAGCTCACAAATCCAATAATAACATGTACATGTAATAATATGTTTAAAACAAAACACTAAATTAATTAATTATGTAACTTTTAAGAAACAGAGAGAATGAAGAAATAAACGTAACAATACATATTTGGTGATTTATAATATTTTATAGTCATACACAACTTATCTGAAATCATTTTCAATTTATCCGACGTGGCAATAACTACTGTAATTTTATGGTCGTTGACCCTCTGCCTACCCCGTGGGGGATTTGAGGCGTGTCTTGTATATAATATTTTTGGCATGCACATTCAATTCGCTACAGAATGAATTTGTTTTCCTTTTTTTCACACAAATCACGCCTTTGTCCCTCACAGGATAGCC
This sequence comes from Keiferia lycopersicella, assembly GCA_029255805.1. Lineage (NCBI taxonomy): Eukaryota > Metazoa > Arthropoda > Insecta > Lepidoptera > Gelechiidae > Keiferia > Keiferia lycopersicella. The sequence continues at coordinate 4,914,243 of JARACZ010000010.1, forward strand.
AAAGCTTCAAATGAAATATGACAAAATACGTTTCACTAAATATGACAAGTTGTCAGCCTGTTGCAGCCAATATTGTAGGTAATATAGCTGAACCCCTGAACTCTCAAGGTCTTATTTTTCTTAAGATTATCAAAGACTGTCCCGATGGCGTAGCGGATAGTATGCCTGCCTTCTACGCCGAGGGTCGTGGGTTCGATCCCCACCGGATACAAATATTTTTGTTTAGTCAATTTTCAAATATTTGTGTCAAGTCTGGGTAATTTCTATGCATAATATGTATTAAATTACAAAAAAAAAACGTATATACGTATTAGTATCAGCTATATTGTTCCCATAGTACAAGCTTTGCTTAGTTTGGGGCTAGATGGCGCTGTGTAATTGTCCAGGATATTTATTTATTTTATTTATGTCAAACTTTATGTTGCCACGTAAGCGACAAGATAAATAATTATAAAAGTTTGAGAGGCTTTGTGGATGGTGGACGGTCGCGAAAAAATCGACGAAATAAAGCAAAGTCTCCTTCCGATAGCCATTTATATTGTTCAGACACAGAGAGAACGAATGCATTTAATTGGATATCGTTTAAATTCTTTTCAGATGTCCTTTTTGAAATATTGATCGGGATTTTATTAACCACGTTGTTTTTGCAAAGTAGAATTCGATATGACGTAGCATTTTTCCGCGTATATTTAGTTTTATTTTAAACGTTTGCATGGGCGTTTATATATTTGTAATAATCCAAATTTTTTCCCCATATGTATATTTTGTTCAATATTTAGGATAGGTTTTTATTGATGAATAAAAAATTCTTTCATTGCGTAGTCTTTCATTCCAAACAGAAAATTCGGTATCTGTGAATTCTGCAAGAGACAACAGAAGCAAACATGTGCTGATCACAACCACCTCATGAGCTTCCCATCTTCGATTGAGGGTTATAGGTGTATAACTACTATACTGACGACCAATGTGCGCAGTGGTAGTGCAACTGCCTCTGACGCAGAAGGTTACGGGTTCGATTCTCGGTGGGTCACTCACAAAGTTGTTATTTATCATTTTGTGTATTTTGTCCCAGTCTTGTTAGGACATTGCGGGTTGACCTACCCGATTGTCTGTTAGTAAGATGGTTCCGTGTTTCGGATGGCACGTTAAGCCGTAGGTCCCGGTTGCTGTCTATGATCACTTAGACGTCGGTCGTTACACAACCATCTCGGAAGCCTGTTACTTGTAGAAGGCGGTTGAAAAATTCTGACACTAGGGTTCATCGGGTCGTTGGACGACTCCGTGTCCCACACGAAAAGAGAAAGAGACTACTATACTCATGTACTCACCAAGACGTGTAAATGGATTGGCGAGCATAGTGCAAGGTGTTGTAGATATTCACAGAAAGCACTGCTGCCCATTTCCTTGGATTCAACCCTTACTTTTGTCGAAACCCACATTGGATATGGATAGGGTGATGCTGTTGTAAAACAGCATCACACTCTCCTTAACTTCTTACATTACTTTCACACTAACTAATTACTTTCTTATTATTAATACCTCTATTGTTTTTAACGACTTGACTAGCCGTGTTACTGAACTAAGATAGAGAAAGTTTGCGCGGTAGTTTCAAAAGTTATAATTATTACGGACAAAGCGAAACCATTTTTTCTTGAGATCACTAATTATACTAATTCTTCTTTTAACTTACTCATTATAAAATAAATTGAACAAAGTTTACAAGGCTTTTCGTTCAGGTGGAGGTTCTTCCATTAACCGTCTGATTAGATAATTAAAATTTTGTAAAGGTTAAAGTTTTAATTTTAATTAAAATAAGTTTTTATTGAAGTGGGTATATCATAACATTTTTTTAAAGGAAATTCAATAATTTGTAGAAAGTAAGTTATTATCAATATAACATTAGACTACTCAATACTACAGCTACAACAGTCCACTACTGGACATTTTTTATTTTTTTATTTTTTTATTTGACATGACATGGATCTCCTTTTGTCAAATGATATGACCTGGTGGATTGGCGAGATATTTTGCACTTACAGGGAACGCTGCTGTCGTTGCCCTAGATATATTTATTACTTAGTCGCTTTTTCCGACACCCACTGGTAGAATCGTGGGTATCCTGTCCTAATACGACACCACTCGGTGACTATTGCACGTACTAAGCACTTTTTTTATTCGAGAATCCATTAACAGATTTTAAAAAGACTGGCATGCAGAAGTCCATGACACAACTAAAAGAGAAGAGGGAGGATTTTGTCCAGCTCTGGGATGACGTAGCCTAAATAAATAAGATAGGAAGATTAGAACCAAAACTGAGAATCTTTCTACAAAATTCCTACGTATTCGGTCAACATGGTATTATTGAAATAACTACGAATATTGAATTAAATACGTTAAACGATCGTAATTATTTTATTTCATAATAAAAAAATCATAAAAGCGAACAATACTTGATTAGAAACTTTAGAAAATTGCTTTATTAAACTCTCTACGTCACCTTAGCTTCAATTGTGTGGGAAGTCGTGAACAGAACAGGAATTGTGAACGTTGTGAACGCGATGTGAACCGCGAACAAAACGTGAAATTATGCATCGTAATCACCTTTCTGCACGAGAGAATCAGATGTGGTCTCTAGGAACAGAACACGATAATAGATATGCCTAGAATGCAGTCGACTTAAGGCACATCGCACACTTAACGCATGACGGACCGCTAAAATATCGCAGCGGTCTGTCAGATCCATACTAGGAACGTCACTTCCTATAGGATCCTGCGCAGAGAAATGCCATAAGACATGATGATGACTTCTTATATGCTAAAACCGCGGTTGCGGTAAGCGGTAAGTTGTTTGTTTGCTACTCCTTTACGCATAAACGGCTTAAACGATTTTGATGAAATTTGGCACACAGATAGAGAACTTGGATTAACAAATAGGATAGTTTGTATCCCAAAAAAATGTTCCTGTGGGATTCTACGGGACTAAAACCGACTTCCACGAGCCGGCGTCCACTAGTGGAATCATAATTCAAAAGAGCTTCCAAACACTGTTTTTTAATGTCCATTATGTATTATAAATTTATCCCACTCGCTTTTGGGCGATTTTATTATACTTTTTGCTGCGTTACAATAAAAGTGGGAAAAGTTGACCGTCACAAAAATATCCACTCCAAAGTTTTGTGACAACTCCCACTCTGCGACCTTTTCAAGTTTACGTAAATCTTTCTTATGGAATATACCTGAGTGTACCTTTTTCAAAGAAAAACTGCTAAATGGATTCTGAGAAAAGTGACGCCTTGACAACGAACAATAAAATTAAGAAAACTAATGAGAAGGAAATCGGTTTTAGATTTAAACTTTTCGTGTAGGCAGGTAGGTACCTTGTGTATTACAGTCAGATCGGAAAGAACATCATGTTTTAAAAGGTAGTATTTATTTGCATTACACATCCATGTCACAGGCTTACTATAGTATGTAAGTTTAGGTACTTATCTTTTTGTAAACAAACTTTGTATTAAACTGACAGTTCTGAAGTATCACATTCATACAAAGTGTGTTTACAAAAAGATAAGTACCTAAACTTACAGACTATAGTGTAAGTAGCTCAAAAACACTGACATCAGTATTTTCGACCTTTTAGTCACATCAGTGTTTTAAATAAGGATCGCAAAATTGCTACATCAAGTCACATCTACTGTTCTTTCTTTTCAGTAGATTTAATTTCTGTGCTAACTGCTATATTTGTAGCGTCCCATTTGGAACGAAATGCCACCGATTAACTTAATAGGAACTTAGTATAAGGGTATACGTACCATGTAATCAGAATGAGATTGAGGCGAAGAAGTAATTAACTGACCTACCTACTTAATTTGTCTACTTCTAAATACACACACACAAACACGCTTTTATCTTTCGCAAGGTAGGCAGAGCGTTAACAATCGTAAAATAACGTCGTAATCGCCACGTCTGACAAGTATTTTGGGCCGTTTCAGATGATTCGTACTTCTAAATAGACGAGTATAAACATGATAAATTGCAAAAATATACTAGGTAATGTGATAAATAAATAATTATTGTAATTTTTTACCATTATTGTGACAAAACTAGACAAGAAAACACCAAAAACAATGCAAGAACGGGTTTGAATTTAAGGCTTTCGGAATATTGTATCTTACCTACCTATCCTATCTAACCACTAAGGTATCCAATATGTTACAGAGATGTGAGGTAGTAATCAAATGAATGAATAGTATTAGCTGTAGTTAGTATTCAGAGATAGAATACTAATAATAGTTGGATAAAGTATGTTGAATTAAGTGCGTAGGTAGATTTATTTATGTAGGATATACATACCTACCTACATTTCCAATTTTTCTCTTAAATTGTACAAAACCTTTCTTTAAAAAGTATCTTATCTTTGTCTATCCCAGAACCGCCCCTAATATCTTCCGGTCTGCTGGAATTCACACAAATGTCCAAAACACTCTTTCCAAACATATCAACTCCCAGAAAAGAAAAGATCAAAGTGTCCCGAACAATTCGTAGATAAATTACAGATACCTTAAAACCATGCCGAATATGCGGATATCGCAAAAAGTAACAGGAAAATTAAAATGAACTGTTTTCTTGATAAAGTAAAGTTTCTTATTTTATAATGTAAGGTTATTAGAGATCGTAAACTAGTACTCAAAAAAAAATATTTTTGATATTCAAGTTCAAAATATATATTCAAAATTAGAAAATTCACATTTCACCTATTGATAGTTCGTAATTCACAAATAATCATTAATTTACAAAGTTATGACTCTTAGTATTCACAAATAGTTATTGTAAAAAAGAATAAATTTATAAGACACAATTCTCTCTTTTCTACAAGAATTTTATGATCCTAGTATAAACGCGGCGCATAGGTGGGTTAAAAAATGTTTAAAAAATGTACTACCTAGGGGATGGCCAGGCTGACCAACCACACAGCATGTAACTTACGCCACTTCAACCAGTATATGAACTCGAATTCAATTCAAGAAAAACAAGTATGTGTTACATGCCTAAAATCAGTACATTTATGCATACATTTTGTGCACGAGTTCAGAAATCATACTTTCAGAAATCAGTCAACATTTATATAAAGTTGTTACAGAATAGGTAGCGACCCTGTATATACAAAATTTATCACCAAGGGTAACAATGCTTTTTGCGGGATTTCCTCTAAGAAGGGAGATTAATTGGTGCGGCAATTCTGGCCACCCGATAAATAAAGAAATACTGGTGTATGAAAGATGCGTTCGATAGCTGAAGGCGCTGGTTTCAAAAAAATAATCTTTTGTGGACTGTATTATTTGGTTTAATGGCAGAGAAAAGAATGGGAGACTGTTATGACCTATTGCTCTTTTAGGTTTAGGAAAAGGGAATTCACTTACCACACCGACTGAATATGGCGGATCCTCGAACGGCGTCGCGGCTTGGGTGCCAGCGACGCTTTTATTTTTGCACTTCACAGTTTTATACAGGTTTGGAAAACACTCGCGGCTATTATAGTTTGGATGTTTGCTTAAATTATGCGGTTATAAAATATTTATGTTCAATTTATAAACTTGCGAAAAATTGAGGCACGCGCACGCAGTAGCGATACACACACAATAGTCTTTTGTTTTTTCACGCAGCCGCGGGAACGCCACGTTGAAATCCGAACACTTCCGAACGGTGACGATTGCTTCCGAGTCGGTGTGTGTGCGAGGGAAAAGGAAAGGATAGAGCAAAAGGCGGCAAAGGGTTACCTTGCTTACAGCCAAACCATTCTCCCCCACCTTGAAAGGGGATGAGTAATCCAATTTCAAAACCAACAGTCCAGAAATATCAAAAAACAGCGCTCCAAGTTAATAGAGAATGTTGGGAAAAGCGTGTTAAATTTTGGGGGGAAAACGTCATCTATGACGTAAATACCGTACCTCGTACAAGGTATAACTACACACAAGCGAGTCAAAACCAAAATTGAGTAGAAACTAGAAAGTTTTTTTTTTTTTTTAAACAGGTTATGTACAAAAGTGCAACATTTAGTAGAGTTATTGGTTGGGTAAAGGGCAAAGTTTTACCACTGGGCGCCGATAGACACCAGTTTTAGTTTTTACATCCGCCACTCTCACCACTCCGTCTTTTCCGGGGAAAGTATCAATAATAATGCCTATTGGCCATTGTAGCGAAGGAGCATTGTCAGTTTTTATTAGAACAACTGTCCCCTTTTCAATGGAGTCAGACTTCTTAGTCCATTTTTGTCTGCTCTGTAAAGTGTTCAAATATTCTACTCGCCATCTCTTCCAGAATGACTGAACCATAGAGTCAATTAATTGAAAGCGTTGACGCGGGGTTTTGTTATTAGATAAATCCGCTTGAGGAAGCGACTTCAAAGGCGTCAATGTCAAAAAATGAGACGGAGTTAATGGTAAAGGATCTGTCGGATCAGAACTCAACACTGACAGAGGACGAGAATTTAACAGTACCTCTATCTGAGTGAGTACAGTGAGCATTTCCTCATAGGTGAGAAGTTGATCTCCAACTACTTTATTCAAATGAGTTTTCACACACTTGATATTACTTTCCCATATTCCACCGTGATGGGGAGCTGAAGGAGGATTCATCCTCCATTCAACTTGGTTTTCAAGTAATGCAGCTGAAAACTCTGAGTTATATTCAGGTGAACGAATCAAATCATATAAAGATTTCAGATGCGATCTGGCACCTACGAAATTTGTGCCACGGTCAGAGTACATACAGCTGACCGGGCCGCGACGCGATAGAAAGCGTGTAAGCGCGTTTAAAAAGGACTGTGTGGACAAATCAGATGAGAGTTCAATATGTACGGCATGAGTAACCAAACATATGAACAGGCATATGTAAGCCTTAATACTGCGCACTCCGCGACGACGATGAGGTATTATTCTGATGGGACCAGCGTAGTCGCAACCAGTTTCTACAAAAGCCTTATTCACTTCACAAACTCTGAATTGTGGTAGATCTCCCATTAAAGGAAAATGCGGAGAAGGTTTATTTTTAAAGCATAAATTGCAGTTATTAACGCGTTTTCTTACTGCATTTCGACCTCCGAAAATCCAATATTTTTGTCGTAGGATCGAAAGCAAAAGACCAGAGCCAGTATGAAGATTCTTCTTATGCTCATAATCTATAATAAGATTAACGACATGGTCGTGTGAAGGGAGTAAAATTGGGTGTTTACTATCATAATCCAATTCTGAGTGAACTAGGCGACCTCCCACGCGCAATAAATTATCCTTTTCGTCTAGAAAGACACTAAGTTTTGCAAAGGAGCGCGGTAAGGTTCCATTATTGCTTATAATTTTCAACTCAGAGGAGAAATGTACTTCCTGTACAGCGCGCAAAACAGCTAGCTCTGCGGTACGAAAGTGAGAAAGTTCTAATTTCCTTGGCAATTTTTTAGTAAATCTGTATAAGTAAATGACAATGTGAAGCAGTTTTTTCCAAGAGGAAATACGAAGAGCTAATTCGTATAAAAGCGGCGTAACTGGTCTGCTTTCTTTAGTTAACAATATTTTTACAGTTTTCTGCTCCGGCGGGTTAGTAACAATTTGCGGATTAAAATCTTCTAGCTGCCATTCACTCATAGGCGTACGAACGAAAGCGGGCCCATTGAACCATAATGGATGGTCAACCAACTGAGCGGGTGTCAATCCGCGTGACAAACAATCCGCAGGGTTCTCACTACCTTTGATGTGATAAAAGTTACGCGGGTCGACATTCGCTTGTATTTGCGTGACGCGGTTCGCTACGTAAGTTTGCCAACGTGCTGGTGATGAATGAATCCAAGCTAACGTCACGGTACTATCAGAAAAGGCAAGTATGTTGTGAATTTGACAACGTGAAGTATACGTATCTTTGACAGTGCACACCAACTTGGACACAACAAGTGCAGCGCACAATTCCAAGCGCGCGAGCGTGACCTTGGTTTTAGCGGGAGCCACTTTCGACTTGGCGCACACAAGGCTTACCATAGTCTTATTGGTGTAAGGGCAGAACACGTGTAGGTATACAACTCCCCCAAATGCACGCTCACTTGCGTCGCCAAAGGCTAAGATCGACAGTACGAATTGCGGTTGAAAACCTACGAAACGCGGGATTTTAATTTTTTCCAATAAAGGTAATTCAGACACAAAACGCCGCCATAAATCGATCACATATGAGGGGGGTTCATCATCCCATCCAATTTCGGATTCCCAAAGTGATTTGATGATAAGTTTCGCAAGCAGCGTTACGGGCGCGACAAATCCCATCAAATCCCAAAGGCGCGCGACTGTGGACAGAATGTTGCGTTTAGTACAATCACGCTCATCACGCGACACAGTAAAAACAAAATTGTCGGAAGTCGGTGACCATTGCAGACCGAGAATTTTTAGGTTCGCGTCAGATCCGATGTCAACCAGTTCAGTAACGCGGATTTCCTCGGGAATCGCGTTTAAAAACTCGGGAGAATTGCTAGCGAATTTCACAAGTTCAAATCCCCCAGCGGCGAATAGTTGAATCAATTCGGTGGACAGGTTTAATGCCTCTTCGTATGTCAAACAGCTGTAGGCAAAATCGTCCATATACAAGGAGTCTTTGTCCAATGCCGAAGCGGCAAGCGGGAAGCGTTGACGTTCGTCGTTTATCAGCTGACGCAACGTGCGCATTGCGAGAAACGGGCTGCTTGACATACCAAAAGTAACGCGATTAAATTCGTAAATTTGAAGCGGTTCATTCGAATCAAACCTATAGAAAAAGCGTTGGTATTTGCGGAAGGCCTCTTGTACTATAATTTGTAGGTACATTTGCCTAATATCAGCACTCATTGCGGTGGGAAACAAGCGAAAATTCAAAATAATGCGAAATAAGTCAGATTGTAGGTTTTTACCTGTATACAACAAATCGTTAAGAGAAACACCCGAATCTGTTTTCATACTAAAATCCAAAACTTGGCGAACTTTAGATGTCAACCTATCTCCGCGAACAACAGCGTGATGAGCGACGAGGTATTGCGAAGCGTCAGGTCCACCAAGGTCATTGACCTTAGCTATGTAGTTCTTGTCCAGATAGTCGCGTAATATCTTGTCGTATTCAAATTTCAGATCGGGGTTAGCGAGCAGTTTTCGTTCTAAAGATAAATACCTACGTTTCGCAATGTGCTCTGACTTTCCTAAACAAGTAGGATCCTTTTTAAAAGGAAGCGCGACTGCGTAGCGTCCCGTTGAATCGCGTGTAGTTGTTTGTTCGAAAATGTCCTCGCATTGTTGTTCATCCGCGTCCAATAAAACGTTTTTTGAAGGAATCTCCTCGACTTCAAAAAACCGCGAAACGCAATTTTCAAATGTACACAAGAACGAGCGTGTGACCCCAGGTTCAATGACCTCCGTCGCAGTCGGCGCGTTACCTACAACCAAGTATCCGAACGAGGTTTCGATACCTACTGGCTCGGATCTACTACCACTGAATTTTCTTGATTTCAATATGCGAGCAAAGAAGTCGCTACCTACTATCATGTCAATGGAACCGGGAGCGTGATAAGAATCGTCCGCAAGAGGTAAGTCGTGTAGGTATGTCAGTTCAGAAATATCTATGGGCGCACAGGGTAACTCTTCAGTTATACAGTCAACCACAAACGGGTGTACGTCATAGCGTTCATTTTCATCAAAGCGTGAAACTAAGATAACAGACGTGACACCTTTGGTTTCAGTCTCATTACCTCCTAGGCCTGAGACCCTGGCTCCGTGCGAGGGGTAAAGCGGTAAATTCAAACGCGAGCGGCATTCTTCGGTCATGATGTTCCTCATGGAAGCGGAGTCCACTACTATACGTACTGGAATATTAATCTGCGAGTCAGGTCCATAGGCCTGGCATACGGCCGTACCTAGTAAAACCGTGCGGGATAAAGAAAACACTTCTAGCGGTTTGTTAGTCACACATAGCGATATTTGATTGTCCTTGGCGATAGGAACCCCATGCGAATTTCCTCCCCCACCATGGGAGGGCGAGCGAGCGTACGTGCGTGCGGCGGGTGCGGTAGCGGCGGTGGCATGCGAAGTGTTAAGTCTGTTTTGATTAGCATTATCAGTAAAATGCGGTGCGGTTGTGGCTGCGCGAGCATTCGCAGCAGCGGCGCGGGGGGCTGCCGAGCCCTCATTAGCGTTATTATTATTAGCGGGCGAGTGAGAGTTAGTCATTTCTTTAAAATGTAGAAGGCTGTGATGAAAATTTGCACAGAATCTACACCGGCGCGTACTCCCACACTGGCGGGATGAATGTAAAGCGGACATACAGTTAATGCAAAGGCGTTTTTCTTTAACATAATTATACCTATCGCGAGGCGATAAGGGCGTAAAAAGCGGGCATGCATAAAGATTGTGCGTAGAACTTTGACAATATGGGCACAAATTTTTATTAGTGTCATCATCAGTAGCGTTTTGTACACTCAAAAACGTCTTAAACGGCCTTGGTTGTTGCGAATTACAAGCGGGGCGAGCGTGCGGTTGCGCGGCTAAAGTAGGTACATTACGAGATGTGCGAGCGGGAGGCGGCGCAGGGTGTCTAGCACTACCTAAATTCGCGCGGCTTAGAATGCGAGATTGTTCTCTCACGAATTGCGTCAAATCGTTTGACTTGGGAAAATCTCCCTCGTCTCTTTTGTACATCTCGAATGCCCGAGCGGTCTCTGGATCTAAACATTTCAAACCCAAGTGCAAAAATATGAACTCATCCAATTCATTTATTTTTAACTGCTTTAAAGCGGCGATAGTTGTCGAATATTTATCGATAAATGCGTCAAGAGCGGCGGGTGTGGCGGTATTCACACTTTTTAACTTTAGCAATTGATCGAGATAAGCGGTTGCGAGTGCGCGAGTGTCCTGATATTTGTTTATCAATGCGTTCCAAAGTGTTATATAGTTGTCACCAGTAGGCATAATGCCTCTGCACATATTTAGAGCGTTACCTGTCAATTTCCCTACTAAATATTGCATTTTTTCCGTGTTAGTTAAACGTTTGTTTTCATGAATGACTGAACGAAACGATTCATAGAAAAGCGGCCATTTTTGAATGTCACCATCAAAACTGGCGAGTTCCAATCGAGGTAAACTGACATATGACTGACTAGTCTCTGGGCAAATTGGCTTTGACTCGACTTGTAGCGTTTTGGATTGAAAGCGATCGCATTCAAATTTGACCCTATTATACAGGTCATCAAAGGCGAATATGGCTTGAAAATTGAAAACATAGTTGGGCCTAACACGAGACTCTAGATCATTCTTCTTTTGGATGCATGAAATATATTCAGAACGTAGGTAATCAATGGTAACGCACTTTGCTAAGAAACTATCAATAATAGTTTGGTCGGCTGAGGATGTGGGAATAGAATCAAACACAGCTTGCATGCGAGCAAAATAAGCGGAAGACTGCAATTCGTAATACGACAATTTTCGGTCAACTTCAGCCGCCATCTTTTCGGCCTCTGCATGAACTGCGGCGGCTTTTGCTGTCTCATCAACGGGTTTGGACATGTTGTATAGAGAAATATAACCAAAATATAGGCGAAATAACTCGGATTGCTAAGAATCCGGCTCGAAGGACCAAAAAATATGGTGTATGAAAGATGCGTTCGATAGCTGAAGGCGCTGGTTTCAAAAAAATAATCTTTTGTGGACTGTATTATTTGGTTTAATGGCAGAGAAAAGAATGGGAGACTGTTATGACCTATTGCTCTTTTAGGTTTAGGAAAAGGGAATTCACTTACCACACCGACTGAATATGGCGGATCCTCGAACGGCGTCGCGGCTTGGGTGCCAGCGACGCTTTTATTTTTGCACTTCACAGTTTTATACAGGTTTGGAAAACACTCGCGGCTATTATAGTTTGGATGTTTGCTTAAATTATGCGGTTATAAAATATTTATGTTCAATTTATAAACTTGCGAAAAATTGAGGCACGCGCACGCAGTAGCGATACACACACAATAGTCTTTTGTTTTTTCACGCAGCCGCGGGAACGCCACGTTGAAATCCGAACACTTCCGAACGGTGACGATTGCTTCCGAGTCGGTGTGTGTGCGAGGGAAAAGGAAAGGATAGAGCAAAAGGCGGCAAAGGGTTACCTTGCTTACAGCCAAACCAAATACAAAAAATAACACATTTAACGACCGGCGAATTAGTAAGAAATATGGCCATTTTCTTGCGGATTAATGAAAAGGAATTATTTTGATAATATCTAGGGATGCCAAATTCAACTGCTGACATATCGATACTGCTCCGCAAGGTATAAAGACGTGATATGGGTGGGTATATTTCGTTTGTTTTAACACACTCTTGACCGGTTTTTTGTGTGTATTACTCATGTCGTTTCTAAGAATTAAACTAACGTAAAACATTTTCTTTTGTATAAAACCAAACAGTGTTATAAAATTTTTCAATGCCCTAGGGTAGCTCCCACACATTTTTGTTATTGCACTAGTGTATTATTTAAATGTAAATTGAAAATGTATTTTGCATCGCATCGCTACGAAATCATACCTTATCATACTTCGTCATGATCTAGCGCCATTTTATTATAAAACAGACCTTAAAAGTGCGTAGCTATGGACGCTAAGGTAAAACTGCACTGCATCGGAGCGGCCCGGCACCAAAATATTATTTGTACTGATTTGTATTAAGTATGGCGTGTGATGCCGGCTTAGAATAGGGTCACCCGATTTCTGTCTTGTGGGTGTCGTAGAAACTGACTAAGGGATTAGAGGGTTTCATGTGTATTGCAATTTTAGGCGACAGGCTGACAACCTGTCACTATAGTGATACACATGTTTTCTGAAACGAACCCCAAACATTTGTCTAACGTGGCGATAAGGGCCGTAATTTTACCAGTCGCCAGGGATATGGGCGTGATTTATGTATGTATGTAGGTATTTATGAAGTGAACCGCACTATAGCTTCACTGCATCGGAGCGACCAAAACGATTGTGCCGCAAGTGCGTGATAGCACGCTGCAACTGAACTGCAGCAAAGCGGCCTTTATTTTTTCACTTCATGTCCTAGCGGTGAAGGTGAAAAAAAAATTGTCGCAATTGACATAGTATATTTTATTTAAACTTTTTATCATATTTCTTTTTTCAAGAAGATTTTAGGCGAATCGCACACTTAACGCACGACTGAGCTCTAAAACATCGTAGCGGTCAATCAGATCCATACTAGAAATATCAAAAACCGCTCAACCGCTGTCGACGCAGCGCCAACGCAGCTTCGTCCGTCGAATACGTGCGATCCACCTTAGCATATTTTCCCTGCGCCACAGATAACAATAACGGAAAGGCAGCGCCGCGTCGCGCAGTAATAGTGCGGTTTCACCTTTAGGTGTGTTTCCCGCCTAAGCGTTTCATTGTCACCAGCCCGCGGTGGGTTAGGCGACAAGCTTTGAAATAACTTGGCCATTAGCCTGATTGCAGGCAATTTCCACCATTAACGAACTTTGCTATTGTACTCAAATAAAACCAGAAGCGCCTACTTTGTAACTAAATCGGGGATTGTGGATGGACGGCAAATATTTGGGTCGGTAACAGGATCGCAGTAAAACTTTACTCGTATACAAACACACACACACACACACACACACACACACACACACACACGCGCACACACACACACACACACACACACACACACACACACACACACACACACCCATACACACACACACTCACTCAAATCACGCCTTTAGATTATAGGATAGGTAGAGCGTTAACGTAATAGTACGGACGTGATCGCCATGTCCGACAAATGTTTGAGGGTCGCTTCAGATGATTCGTGTATCACTCTAGTGTATTATGAATTATGTTATTATAATAGTAGATTACGTACTTAGGCATGTAAGCCATCAATAACAACCGAGGTTTTTTAACCTTTATAATGGTACCTTTCCGAGGTTGTTATTGATGTTACATCCGTGGTACGTATACTGCTTTACATATCGAATGAAAAGTGAGTAAAATAAAGCGATAAATACAGGAAAACGATCCATAAAAGATGATTATATCGTCTGGTATTCAAATTGCACTGCACTACTAAACTTTTTTTTCTATGATTGAAAAATAATGAATTAATATGAAAGAAAAGTATCCTAACATAAAGTAGTCATTTTTCTGATCGTAGGGATATTAGTAATTTTTACTTTTGTTATTGTAATATTGAGTAATAATTCGACAAACTCATTTGTTGAGGTTATAAAAATACAGATTAAAAATATAATTCCTGCGTTCAAGCAACACAATTCATAGCGGCCAGTTCGAAATTTATAAATTTTGATGCATCTCCTATTAAAAATAAAAATAAATTGATTTTAACTTTTTAATTGCCGCGATTCTATTGGTTCTTTTTCTAGTTCCATATTTAAAATTACTTACAGGCTTAGTTTTCAAACCTCGCCTGTAAGTTGAACTTACAGGTCGTGTTTTTTGTCAGTAATGACCTACTTTCAGAGCATGAGATATGTAAAACAAATTTAACGTAGTTTATGTCATTTGACAACGTCAAATCGTGTGTAGGAAAATCACAGAGCAAAAAAGTCATCTGTGTTGCTCCCTGCTACGCGCGCATTCATATATGGTATTTACTGAAAGTGCAGCTTGTACTAGTAACTTTTTTTTTACTTAAGACAAGCAAAATTTGTGTACTATCTCACCTGATGGTAAGTGACGATTCAGACGATGTTGTTGATTCAGAACATGCTTGCCTAGAGTTATCTAAGCCTATTCACTCTTGCTTTGAAAAGGACCAACTTGTAATGTTTGGAATTTTATAAAAAAGAAAAAATTGACGTTTGTAGCAAGAAATGCAAGAATTGTACGACAACGGAGTAGCTCGCTAAGCTTTTCCAGACTTTGAGCGCCATATTTTCTCACACGTTGAAGAGCTTTAGGTCGTAGCTTACTAAAGAAGGAAGAGCTTATTCCATTTCCTACGAGAATGCTTAAAGGACAGACTTCTATGTGGAATGCTCCTTACTCGTAAGTGTAAATTAAAGTTGATTGTTTCCTTTACTAAAAGAAGCTCAAGCATAAGCAATTTCTAACATTTAAGTGTTTTTTTACTTGCATTTTTAGGCTTCCGTGCTTAAAATGTCAAACTCTAAATATTGCAATTCTCAGTCTGTCTGACCGTCTGTCACTAGGCTTTTCATGAGCCGTGACAGTAAAAAATATATATATAATAGACAGTGATATTCACAAGATAATATGAAGTTGAACAAACCGAAAGAATCAACACAACAGACAGGTACAATTTTGCTATTTTGACACAAAAAAAGTCCCTAAATACCCCTACTTCTCCTACTACTACTACTACCTAAATACCTTGTTTTGATTATATAGGTACGGAAAATCTTTTTTTAAACTACGCCATAACGCATTGTGACAGATACAATTTAGCTATTTTTGACACAATAAAATTGTCCCTAAAAATCCCTACCTTCCTACTAGATTACTACTAGCCTTGATTTGATTAGATAGGTACGGAAAACAAGTAGTTTTTTTTAAACTACGCCATAAATCATTGTATAGATGGATAAACATTTTATCACTTCAACATACATACAAACACATACACGTATCACGCCCTATATCCGTGGCGGGATAGGCAGAGCGCTGACGACTGTAAAATTACGGTCATTATCGCCTGACAAATGTTTGAGAGTCGTTTCAGTTGAGTCGTGTATCACTATAGCGACAGGTTGTCAGCCTGTCGCCTAAAATTGCAATACACATGTAACCATCGAGTCCCTTAGTCGGTTTTTATGACACACATGGGAAAGAAAGGGGTGACGCTATTCTAAGCCAGCCTCACAAACATATCTTACAAACCTCCTCCTCCTGGTGTCGTATTCCTCAATGCTGAGGGTCTTGATTTCCAAGCAACAGCGGCACCAACTTCTGCCTGACGGTGTTTCACCACTTGTTCCTGTCTTTGGCAGAATAAAGAGCGTCGTGTAGTTTGGAGTCCAGGGATACCCATCAGACATACATACATACATACATACATACATACATATATCACGCCTTGCGGGGTAGGCAGAGCGTTAACGGCCGTAAGGATACGGTCGCTATCGCCATGTCTGACATTCTTGAGGATTGTTTTCCAAGGTTGTTTCACAAAAAATCTGTATCACTATAGTGACCGGTGGTCAGCTTGTCCCCTAAAAATTGTAATACACCAATACTCTCGAGTCCCTTGGTCGCCTCTTACGACACCCGTGGGAAGGATGTGGGGTGATGCTATTCTAAGCCGGCATCCCATCAAACAAGCTGAAGAAAAGTAAAACTGGAAGTAAACAAAGGTGGCCTTATTGTTTGTAGCGATCTCTTCCGCTCAACCAACTTCTTCCAATAATCTGTGTACCTCATTATGATTAGAACCGGCAATGATAGTTAGATTTTCCCAGGTGCAAAAAATACTCAAGTATTTTTTCTTTTATCTCCTTTAAACAAGGATGAGTACGTACTCGTTACTCAAACAAGAAAAAACAACTCTCAAAGTTAAAAAAGTTTTACCAAAGAATAACAATTTACTAATAACAAAGAACGTGAAATGTTTCCCAGCCGAGGAATCGTTTCTACCAATAATTTGGTAAAATACCGAGGTAGAGAAATAAAATCGGCCAATGTAAAGTTTTATGAGGCCTGGCCACGCTTTCCAAGCGTTTTCAAGGTCTAACGCTCCACCAACCATTTGGTAACACGGCATATTCCTATCTCTACTAAATCATTAGTAACTTCTTTGTATTTATTATTATTTAATTTCTTATGTATTGATAATTTCTTTCTGCCACCTTGAATTGTATATTAGGCCGCAGCGTTGTCAGTTGGATCTGCGTCAGCAGCGGTATTAGTATGGGGAAAGACGTTTTTATTATGGATCTGACAGACGCATGGATGTTACGGATACGTTATTTTAGCACTGCGTTGTGCGTTAAGTGTGAGAAACTTACTGGCAGATACAAAACATACAGAGAGCCTAGTGAGCCCATTATTCGAGATTATGTTTATAGTAATTTATTTATATTGTGTACATAACGAACGACTGAATGCAATGCATATTGGCATTTATCAGATTTAATATTGATAACTGAACTTACTCACTCTCTTTTCAAACTTTTCAGTTTTGATAACAAACAAGACAGTCAGACAGAGCTTTGTCGAAATTTCTAGGTAGGAAAGTAGGTACATAAGTTATTACATTTCGTAAAAAATAGCAAATTATATAAGCTACTTAAACTCCTTCTTTTCTTCAAGAAAAAGAACAAGGTACCTAATTAAACTACTTTTAATTTGAGTTGAAACATGAACATTCCAACATCGAGGGCACCGACTCATGCATTTTTCACGCTCATGCGCCCTCTAGCGGGAAGTCAGAGGGAATTTCTGAATTCAAAGACTAGACAAACCTTTTATGCCGATCGTGAAATTTTATTTCAATGCACTTTAGAAAGTAATTCGAGGTGTGCAACTGTACGTAGCGTTTGTACCGGGGGTATGGCGGTGTATTGTGGGGCTTGGTTTAAATATTTTCAATTTATTTACTTTGGTAGGCTTCATACGTGAACCACGGCAGTAAAACACCGTGTGTAGGTATTTTTTGCGAACGGTTTAGTCGCGTAGTTTGATGACTCGTTCTCCCATGCGACTGAAAGATTCACAAACTTTTACTTTATAAAAACACTTACAAAATAAAACGCAGTGCCTTTTTGAACCCTTTTGGACACCCGTCGATCCGAATCTCCAAATACGAATGGAGGGTGACCATGAGTTATGAGGGTCACCAACTTTTATTATTATAGGTTGAAGTGCCTCAAAGGTTCTATCGTATTTGTGTGCTTTGCATGGGTTGAGATCGGACTTTCACATTTCTAACGTTGACAGAACGAATATATCATTCGTTTTATTTTCAGGGTGATTTCATTTTTAGTTATAACGCAGCACCAGATAAATATGTCCAATAAGTTTGTGATTGAATTGAAATAACTTACCATAACAAGCACTACAGTCTACTGCTGCACAATATGTAACTCAATTCAATTATTTTTTTTAAGGAATGGCTTCTCTGCAGTGACATTCTGCCAGTGTCAAGGTGGGGAAATATATGGGTATCTCAAAATATAACCAAATGACCGCGTCCTCCTCAACCTAAGGATGCCAACACGTCGCCGCATCAAACTCGCAGCAGTCACGCGTTTTCACTCAAAAGTTTAAATAAGTCAAAACCAAACCCGCAACTGAACAGGTGAGTTACGTCACTCAGCCAACAAGAGGTATAACTTAACAATTTTACCTGCACCCAAAGGAACTCTATGTAAATTCTACCTAGCCGTTAGAAACGTTGGAATTCCACAAATATTTGCTATGAGTTTATTTCATTTCCTTGCCCTCCTGGGCCTCAGAAACATCTTATTAATTCTGGTCCCTTACAGAGTAACCTAACCTGGTATTTTGTGTAGGTATTTCGTATGTAGGGTAGGTATTACGTTTATGAATTCCTTTGTGGAGCGTTGATAGCATTCAAAGCGTAGCTGTGACGTAAATACCAACGGCATAGAATAAAACAGTGGCTGATAGAAATGACATTATGAGGAGAAAAATTCAAAGCAAGCTATTGCTAATGGCAGCAGTCTGGACTGTGCCTAGACGCACCAATGAGAAGTAACTTAACTTTGACAATGACTTTTTAAATTAATCGAGTCAAGTATGGTGCCATTTATTTCTCATTTACATTGGATTAGATTCAAAATTGCTACTCCTTAAAAAATGTTGCTATTTTTATAATACATTTCTATGTATCATTTGTCTGATTTCTATCAGGTAAAATTAATAAAGCTTATCTCCCCGACAAATTTTTCAACACGCTGTTTTTAACAAAAACTCAAACCATAGGAAACTGTGTGTTATTTTTTGCCTACAAAATGGAACTTGTCATACTATCGTATAGTCTGTAAGTTTAGGTACTTATCTTTATGTAAACAAACTTCGTACGAAAGTGACACTTCTGAACTGTCAGTTTCATACAAAGTTTGTTTACAAAAAGATAAGTACCTAAACTTACAGACTAAAACATTTCCATTGCATCAGTTTCTATGGCCTATAGCCACGACCGACGCTATAGGTACAAACCTAGTTTGTTACCTTCTAATGGCTACCTTGGAACGCTTGAGTGTATCTATGGAGCGTATTTTCACAAATAAAAAAAATTAAGATAGACGTACACACCAGCTAAATGCGTGGGCTGGCGCATCGCACACTTAGCGCACGACGGAGCGCTAAAATATCGGTCGGTATAAATAGCGGTCTGTCAGATCCATACTAGCAACGTCACTCCCCATACTAAAACCGCACTCGACGGACGACGCTGCGATAGCGCTGTGTCAGCGGTTGAGCAGTTTTAGTATGGGGATTGACATTAATTCTAAAATGGATCTGACAGAAGTCAGCGATATTTTAGCAGTCCGTCGTGCGTTAATTGTGCGAGCCACCTGTATTGATTTTAGTGCGTTAATGTATAAAATTTCTGCGTAAGACGCGCAGGCTCTGCATATGACTTTAATTATTACTAACACCGCGTACGCGTCACTTTAGTATCGTTTTTTATCATAATCATGCCATATCCACCATATCCGCCAGCTTTCTCTGTCATAAATACTCCTTTATTAGGGAAAGTAGTGTGGTGGTTTCCCTCTGGCCTTTTGCACTGCAGTGCATGCAGTGAGTTCCCCCTTTTATGACATACATAGGCATACACAAATTTAGGGACCTTACCACAACAAACTTGTACAACGCGTTTTGTTGAGACCCTGTACCATGACTGAATCATGCGTGAAGTTTGACCCAAAGCTATTTGTATCATTTTGTTATTATTAGATACCTACAAAAACATAAATTGTAATAGGTACCCAGAATTCTAGATTTAGGTCTATATTATTATTTTATGGTAATAACTTTGGAGTAATATTTTAGTTGTACGCCAATAATTTCAAGTTTGTTTAGCTAAGGGCTAGTTGAACTAGTTTTTGGAAAGTTGAATTGGTTTCTGTACTTATTATGATAATAATGTTGTTTTAACTTTCTGCAAAAAGTTAAAAAAATGGTACAGAATGTATTATTCAAGTTTAAATTGCTCAGTATTGTAAATATTACCTACATCAACTTACTCATAGGTACTCGAAACACGTTACGCTGGCCGATTTTACAGTCCAAACTAAAAATGTCAATCCCCATACTAAAAGCGCTAAACCTGCGCGTGGCTATGCGTTGCACCTGCGTCAATAGCGGTTTTAGTATGGGAAGTGACGTTTCTATACTAGAAACTGACAGAATGTGCTGCGTTAACGATGCGTTATGTGTGAGAAATGCCACCAGCTGACTCAAAAGATAAAGAATAAAAACACATCTGAATGAATAAAACTGGGATTGTAAACTGCCTTCTCCTTTATCTTGGACCCTTAAATCCATTTATGGCGCATGCATCATCCAGTAAACTGACCATTATAAGGTCTGCGCACACATTGATAAACCCATAACATAATATTGCAACCCCAAATAAATTCTGCTGTAGCAACGTTTTTCATGTTTCTTGGGTCGACTGTTTAACAAAAGTGATTTAGACGAATCACACACTTGCCGGACAACCGGAAAAGTGACAGCCACCATACAAATTACAAACACTGACAGCTTCAAGTTTAATACGAAAACGTGTGTCGTTTCGGTGGGGACTGGTTTCAGCTTTTTAGGTTTTAGGTGGTTCCCAAATCTAACGCACGAATTTCTAGCGCGTCCGTAAATCGATTTGAAACGCAAAACTTTCCTGATTTTATTATTCATCGATTGAATACTCGTACCAATAAAATGATTCAAGATGAAGTTTCACATTATACTAATTCCCACGGGAAAACGCTAAGAGTCTGTTGCAAACGCTTGACGAGCTGTTAGTACAATAACAAATCGAACATCGCCTAATGGAGTATAAACACGTAACAAGCAATATTATAGCCGGCTCCAAAGATAAGTTGGCGTAAGTTTTGCATACCAAATGCTCAGAATCGCGAAGTTGGCGCGTTGCGGCGGCATGAGTAATGAGAGGCCCACGTGTACTCACGAGCATTATGCTGATGGGTAGAGAACTGAGAAACTACCTACTGATATGTTTATCTTCAAAACATAGTAGAGAAACAAGACAAAGGTAATTTATTAAATTGAAAGGAATTGCTTTGCAGTTTTTATGCAAACTTCGAGCGCTGTCTCACCCTGATTCGTGCCTTTAGTTAGATAAATTTAAAACTAAAAAAGTAGCTAATATGAAAAAATATTTCCAAATGCTTAGGATCGCGAAATTTTTGGTGCATGAGTAGGTGTTGGTAGCTGAAATAATTATGATAATGGGATCTAAGCGTAAATAACTACTTGGTTATATGATTATTATAAAAGGGAAACGTAATGTAAAATGATTACTCAAAATAAAAATAAAATTGTTAAGTAATATTATGTGATTTGATGACTTGGGTAAATCAATAAATTACGTAGGTACGTTTTAAAAAACCCACATCAAAATCTGTAGCGTGGTTTAGGAGGCGAGGTATGGCAGATAGACGACGGAGACACATTTAGTTACTCGCTGTTTTAGTCAAATGTTTTTTATCTACATCGCAGCCGGCGTCGTAGCAAGTCGTAGCAGCGTAGCCAGTCGTAGCCATGTACGACGTTGCTACCAATTATGGAAAAATCGCTTTACTATTTATTAGGTTTAAAATCTATACACATATTTTTCTATCCCTCTCTCTCTCCCTCTCTCTCTCTTGCCACTTCCGTGTCAAGACCCGATGAACCCTAGTATTACTCATCTTGTATTTTTACGGCGGAAGTCCTTTGTTAACAGTGATGTTGTATGCGTGTAAAGCAAAGTTGCACGGCTTTGAACGCTAGCAGCCTGCGTAGTAAGAGCAAACATTTTAAATATGCGCTTATAAATCTGCCTCCTCGATTGACGCAGTGATTTTTTCCTATGCGTCCGGTGCACCTCGGGAAACAGTTCGCAAGACGGCAAGTCGGTAACGTTGACTAGCCGATCGTATCAGCACGATTGTCGACACGCCAAAAATAAAAAATGTGCATTTTACAATAAACAATATACACTTATTTATACCATGAAGTACTCGCTTTAAAATGTGACACATCTTGTAAAGCTACCGATTATAATTTATTTCGGGATCAAACCCAGACCCAGCCAACAAGTTCTTAAGGTATTTGTTTGAAAGTTACCGTAAAAAAGTTTTTCTACGCCCTAAACAGTAGGTCAGATCTGGCAGAGGTCAAATGAAGCTACAGAAGAGTTAAAAAATTTACTACTAAACAACAAAAATAATCCCAGGTTATGATGCGCAACCGCGACTTCGATTTTCTCTACACTTGTAGACAAAATTATTCACTTGTTTTTATGAAATCCATACGATTTGACGCTTTTGAAGTCTTTTCGCCCGCGAGATAAGTCTCCATACTGTTCGCATCATAAAAGGCATTGAGCATTGAGCATTCTCACACAACATAAGCTAAAATTGTTTTAAATACATATCTTGCCGTATTATGCCAGGTCAGAATAGCCAATTCTATCAGTAGCTGTCGTGAAAAGCGTCTAATGAATGAATTCATCTCTGGAATGAATCATTTCAAGCATCAGTTTTTAATTCCTATTAGCAAGAATTTAAATTGAGACCAATTCAAAAGAATCTCATTTAAATTTTACACTCAACTAAACAAAAGTTTCTTCGTAGGAAATTCTTGTTCCAATGGAGGTGTGTTTGATTTGCAGCCATCGACTGAACTGCTAAGAAGACTACGTTCTGATTATTTTACATACATACATATATCACGCCTTTATCCTTTGCGGGGTAGGCAGAGCGTTAACAGCCGTAGGGATACGGCCACTATCGCCACGTCTGACATTTTTGAGGATTGTTTTCCAAGGTTGTTTCAGAAAACATGTTGATTATTTTAAATTCCACGAAACATGACACTTTGTGACAGACTGATGGATAAAAGATCTGAAGATTTGAAGATCAGAGTTTGATACTAATTATGGGAACAGTCATGGAAACCCGTCGCTGGTTTGCGTTCTATGCGTTCTACAAGGCCTATGTCTTTAATGTAATTACTTATTAGCCACTATAAAAATATGTTTCCATGAGTAATAAAAAACTATAAACAAAATTAGGAACAGCTTTTTCTCGAAGGAGAAGGCAGAGACTTTTTCTCTGCACTTACTACAACACTTCCAATTTTTTTTTGGTATCTACTTAAACATCTTAATTAAGGAAACATTATCAGCAGTAAAACGCGAAACTTTTGTTTAGTTCGGCTTCTGCTGCTGTCTTACTGTACTCGCAATTATCACGTTGTCAGAGGTACAGATACTATTGGGTGACTTTCAGACGTTTATTTACATAAATTGCATCTGAAAAGCAAGAAACTAACAAACAACGTAAAAGCGATAGTAACACTAAGGTCAAGATAGTCTTGCAACAGAGACCCAGTAGGGTCTCAAGTGTATTGGTTAGTGTTGGCAGCTGACATGGAAAGTAGGTCAGTCGAGTGCAAACGTTGGATAGCTCGAGGCGCGAAGAGTTTGGTAACGATGACTTGTAGGGGCCTTTTGGCATCGTTGAGCCGGACCGGATCGTTGTTATTTTGCCACACTTCACTGTGGCTTATACTTGGATGATATTATTCAGTTTTGGATACTAAGGAAATAGTACTTACTCTCTTTTTAGGATTTGTGGTAGACCAGCACTCCGCCTCCTCATTAACAAACACAGTATAGTCTTGATACTTTCTATGTGTTAAATACTATACTAACTACTACACTGCCATAGACTTATCACTGTGTGGCACTGCAGCCACAGAGAGCAGAGCGGGAGAGAACAGAAAGGCGGCGAAAACCGTAGTAGTGATTTTTACTTACAAATCAGAAGGCCCTAGAAAAGGTGAGGGTGGTTGAAACTAGAAATATGTACAAAAAAGTGAAGATGAATATTTGCATCCCTACTTTTAAGGGCATAAAATGATATATATATAGTTAAACTTGTAATAGTATTTTTATACCTTTTTCTTGTGTGATAGTGAAGTGCAAAGGTTGGAAATAATAAGCTGGGTGCATATTTGCAGATACTTATAAATACAGAAATTATTAATCTAACAGTGATCAACATTTGTCAGAAGTGGCAATAGCGACCGTATTCTTCTTTTCGTGTGGGACACCGAGTCGTCCAACGACTCGATGAACCCTAGTGCCAGAATTTTTCAACCGCCTTCTACAAGTAGCAGGCTTCTGACATGACCGTATTTTGTACGGCCGTTAACACTACATGTCTACCCCGCCAGAGATACAGGCGTGAAAATGTGCATGTACGTTTGTACTTTGCAGTGCCGCAATATGAATGCAACAAAAAACTGGAAAACTCTCACATATGCACAACTAAAGCCTCCTCTTCTAACAACCAGGTTAACTGAGGCACACAAACACTGGTATTTTTATTTTTTGCCACACCTGCCTCAAAATATGACGGAAATACTCAATTTCATCACACCGAAACGACACAGCGATGTACAAATCTTCATTTGGCGGATCGCACACTTAACGCACGACGGAGCGCTAAAACACCGCAATGGTTTCTAGTATGGATCTGATATCCATACTAGAAATGTTAATCCCCATGCTAAAATCGATCAACTGCTGTCAACGCAGCGCTATCGCAGCGACGTCCGTCGAGTGCGGTTTTAGTATGAGGAATAACGTTTCTAGTATCTGACTGACCGTTGCGATATTTTAGCGCTCCGTCGTGCGTTAAGTGTGCGACTCGCCTTTTCTGCGACATACAGAAGGAGAGAAATGAAGCAGACGAGGGTCGCTTCATCCACTATTCACACAGAGTGTTGATTTTCCACGGCAGGTGTGGTGTTACATGTATTATTCATTATTTCGACATATGATTTACATAAACAAATTGGGAGTCTTGAATAAGACTGGCGTAGACTTTTTTTTTGTTTGCACTAGTATAAAAACAAGCAAAATAATGAGAGACTAGACTAAAATAATGATTAAGTAAATCATCTCTCGACTTATTTTTTCAATTGCTTTCAAATGATCAAAACGTACATTTTGACTAAGATGTAGGTAGAGTTTGTAAACATTGGATTGCTGGAACCAGAGCGTGTAGATGCAGACGCGTGGCTGACTTAAGATTGAATAAATCTAGTTTTTATCTTGGCGACGTTTTATAAAAAAAAATGTTATGGTATGTTAATGTATCTGTCTTTATATTTATCTCTCAAAACCCCAAGGAAATCATCTTACAGAGTTTGTATGAGAAAATTCGTTTAATAGTTTTCGAAACACAACTATTTGATCTTGTCATATTCTTACGCCTCAAGCAGAATTCAACCTATAACCTTATTCGTATCAGTAAACCACATAGCTAGCTTTTCCAGAAAGACGTTCCGCATGCCGTCTTCCTAATTAATGTTATGGTTTGTAACAGTCCTAATAACTAAATATGTATAAAATTTGTAAAATGATGATAAGATTCGTGTCTTCTTTCAAACTGAATCCTACTTGACGTATCAAGAAACGAGTGTTAGTTCAAACCACTAACACTGAGTAAAGTAATTGAAACGCTTTCTACACAGTTTATTGCTCTGGGTATTACAAAACACTCTAGAAAATCTCTAGACAGAACGAAATTCCAGAGAAGGTACGTTTTATACTAAAGATGTTATTTTATTGTTCTCATGAGACTCGAGATTTAGAACTGAGAATAAAATGTTGGCTTGTTAAGGAGCAAATATTTTTTTGCTATTTCTATTTTGTTAGTTTTACGTCTAGTCGTCTAGACTCAAATTTTGTTTTGTCTGTACAATGTAAGTATGTATACAAAGCAGTCACATATAGGTCTTCTTTTTAATACATAGACTCAGTAAACAATTCTGCTTTTCATAATTGGTATAAATCCTGCTAACTTCATAAACAGGCGTGAGACAAATACTATGCATATTATTATAAGGCCAATGAATATAGGGTCAGACAACTAAGGTAAAGTTTAGTTTGGTGTTTTTAATGATGTTTTAACTAAACCCTAGATTTTTTTTAAAGAAACTACTAAGAAAAAGCTAGTTATTCTCAATGAATTGATTTAATCCATAATAAAGGTTCATCCGTAATCTAAACAAGCGTAATTCACAATAATACCTACATACTCTTATTTGAGTTTCAATTTACTCCTATGGGGATATTATAGGAGACGATGGATACGATTTTATATCACCAAAAGTGCTGTACCCTGCTCAAAAGTAACAGTAGTAATATTCTTACCTATTGCAATGTATACTTGGTACTGGAATAGACAAATGTTTAGGCCTTTATGCAGGACTCTGCTGTGAGGTGTTCTGTGATAAGCCGTTAACAAATTTTGGCTTTTTCAAAATCGTTTGTACCTATCGAAAAGACTAAAAAGACCTTACACTAGCTGAATTAGATTCCACGACATATACAGGGTGTTTGGAAGATCGATAACATACTTTCAAGGGGTGAACCAGCTTATGAAACTGAACAACTTTCCCCATGGAACATAGGTCAAAATATGTAAAAAAAATTTGGACCTCCCATACAAATTGACATGATCAGTCGGTAATTTTGTATGGGTGGACCAAATTTTTGTTACATATTTCGACCTATGTTCCTTAGGGAAACTTGTTCAGTTTCATGTGCTGGTTCACCCCTTGAAAGGATGTCATCGATCTCCCATACACCCTATATATTATAAAAACCTAAAATAATTTTCAAAACTTTATAATATGAGCGAGTACTTTAGCAGCAAAAACCTTCCGCGAATTGATCATGTTTTCGACGTATTTCTAATTGAAATTGAAATTCCCTTTTGTAATCAAGTATAAGTAATTCTGTTATAATAGGAACAAAAATAAGTTAATCATTTTCATGATTAAATAACACGTTTATTTTACCTTCGTTTCTACAGTGGAACGTATTTGTTTTATCTGGTATCTGCTCTTTTTCACCTAGTATTTACTCAATCCCATGTCTTATTTTCTCCAGAACGCTAGTCCGTATTGCCATTTCCCCTAAGGGCTTCCCCTACGTGAGCTCAATATTCAAAACGAATGATGTTGTGAATCTGTTTCCCGCCAATTTTGCCAAATTCAGGAAAAGTTCGCGCCAAGTTTAATACAAAATGTTGATTCGGTTTGGGTGATTTCAATTTTCGGTTCTTAGCAAATGAAGAAGACAATTACTATTATTGGCAGATCGAACGAATCTCAGTTGTTCAATTTAGTAATTGTGAGAAGAAAATCATAGCTTAGAAATATCAGTTATGAAACATAACCTTGGGATCTTTGCCTTTTCTTGTCGTGTTAGTCGCGTATGGCATACTGCGCTGACAAGCCTTTGCTTGCAATAATGTTGTTTCTTTTTTGTTCCAGTACAATGATATGTTTTGATGCGAGCAATAAAATGTGTCTGTCTGCCTGGCCACAATAACAATTGGAAACTATTCTATTTTGATCATGGAAATTACTTGAAAGTACCTCACTAGCGTGCCTATACAGTTACAAAGTTCAATTACATCATATTTCGCGTTCGAATAAGTTTAGTTTTTCAAACTATGACAATATGAAATCCTTGTTAAAGTTTGTACTTGGTATTATACTCGTACTACAGGTACCAGTACCTACTTTATCCAAGTATCAACTATAAATTGTTAATTGAGTTCAATAAAAGTACTAAAACAGGCTCTCAACTCGACGCGACATTTTGTAACCATGGCGAAAGTTTTATAATTTCAATGCCTTTGTATTTGTGTGTGCTTTCCGTTCCGTGTTGATTTTGAAAACTGGGAGTCAAACGTTTGGCGCGTTGAATTATTCAGGTCAGAACGGAAACTGCGTATTTACATAAGCAAATTGGGTGCGACGACGGCGGCTGAAGTGCGACACGGCCGGCGACAACCTACAAGAACTAAGCTGTGGACAAAGTGACAGATACATTTTTTTGCTATCCTTCTCTTTTATCGCATCGATATACGCCCATACATCAGCTTCTTGCAGTCTACTGTTGGAAGTAGGCCTGCCACGGAGTACGCGTCACGAACGCGCGTGTTCGCCATCCAGTTTCTACCATTATCCATCTGGACGGAGGGTGTCCAACGTGATGCTTGTCGAGGCGGGTCCATGGCATACCCATACTTCAAACGTCTCTAGCCAAGTATTCCTCTACTATCATCTGTCGATAGTCAGCAGCAGTAATATAGGCTACATTCCTGATGGGTCCAATGAGCTACTTTTTAAAATGATCTAAAACAGTATTTCGTATGAAAAACTGTAAGTATGGATGGCGTCATGCCGTACCTAATTATTTGGATGACGTCAAATCACTTACTTTTATTTTTCGGTTTATTAACTAAAACTTCGAATATTTCGAAAAATTATGTATGAAGCCCGTAGTATTTTGGACAAATAGCAAGGAAACTAGCAAATTGCTTCCGCGGTGGTCAAGCAAGAAGGAAAACTTTATATTATGAGATGAGCAATATTTTCTTATCTAACTTTATTTCACGATGGCCTTGTTTCACGTTTCAGTTGTATGGATCACCATGGATCTACCTGTAACTCGACACGGGGTGACAGCAATTTGACTTAATTTACACCGATATGCTGTCAGTTGTCGCATTTCACTTGCGTATGAGGCGTATGAGATATTCGAATATGACATCAAAGAACTTGAGCGCAAGTTGTCATATGTCGTACAAATCAGAAATGTTACGAGGGTTACGATACGACTACGCAATGAAGCTAAATATGACATAACACCAGTTCATGTTATTTTGTCGCAAAACAATGAATGCTTCATCAAAATCCCAGTCTTTTTTAAACTTCTCATTAAAATACGAGAATAAACTTTGTTTTAAATTCGTCTACCCTGATGTAGTGTGAAGAGAAATCCACCAATGAATTCTGTTCATCCAGCTTCGTGTCTACAATAATATTTAACGGAGTAATGTGAGTAAAACAACACCATAACTTATTTTTACACACCAATTCAGTTTGATAGGTTTCCGTTTTGTAAAGCAATTCTTATACAAACACCCATAAAAATGTGAAACACAGAAATCTGAAAGCCATTCAAAGTCCGCAATAAACTGTATCCTTACGGTTATTTATAGTTTGCGGTAATATTTATTGATACTTGGGCAGTTTGCACACGCCCTAACTCAGTTAGGGCCCGCGGCCTTGGAAAAATTCTTCACTATTTGATCAGCATTTCGCCTTCTTAGACTCCGCCTATCGATCTTCAGTGATATCGCGTGACTTAAGGAGTTATTTTCACCTTGTAACTGTGACTGGCGATAAAAACGTTATTTTGAGTAAAATAATTGTTATATTGGTTTAATTTGGATACGGAGGTGGCGGAGATTACAATCAGCAGGTAATGAATTGGTAGGTACATAAATCTTGCTGCTGTATAATACAATGAAGGCAGCTCTGATTTTCCAACATCAATAGAGAATAAGTACCTGCCTACTCAAATCTCTTTCCGGAAATAGTCAAGTGGTATTGGCTTATGGAGTCAATCTAGAGCATAATTTGATTGTGAAATATTGGTGTGATATTCAGTATAACTTGTCATGCCAGAAGCTTGCTACTTGCAGAAGGCGGTTCAAAAATTCTCACACTAGCACACGAAAAGAGAGAGAGAGAGTATGTCTTAATCGTCGATTTTTTTTGCCTTTATTGTCCATAATAAAGATGATCTCGTGATAGGGATTGATTCAGAGGGCACGTTAAGCCGTCACGTCAGTCTTTGCACAACCGTGTCAGAAGCCTGCTACAAGACAGCGCTAGCGCTGCGTCGTGCGTCGAGCTAGGGTAGCCTAGGGCCTGACAAATTGTATTTTTAGAATAGGAGCACTTCTGGGCAGGTTTCTGGGTGGTTTACTGTGTGATATGCTAAGAAGCATACTAGCACGCCAATGATTAGATGATTAGATAGGCCTCTCTCTCCCAAATAAAGCACGTATTAGTAAGTATCTCTGAATAGTATATAAGGTGATGTATGTGAGTAATAAAGGGATTCAGTGTAATCAATGTACTCCTGTGTATCACTTCGGCAACCCCAGCGTAGTTATCGCATGGCGACCCTGTTTTCTAAGCTCATGTCCATGGCTTTGTCAGGGTTAAATTACGAAGTTTGTTTTTTGTATCTTGATGACGTAATAGTTTTTGGGAAAAGTTTACATCAGCATAATGTTAATCTGATAAAGGTGTTAGATAGGTTCAGGAAAGTCAATTTGAAGTTAAATCCATGTAAATGTGAGTTTTTGAAGAAAGAGATTAATTATTTGGGACACGTGATAACACCGAGCGGAGTATTGCCTGACAGTAGCAAGATTGAGGTGTTGCGTAATTATCCTGTTCCTAAAAACGTAGACGAAGTTCGGCGTTTTGTAGCTTTTGCTAATTTTTATAGGAAGTTTGTAAAGGATTTTGCGCGAGTAGTTTTTCCGTTGCATCGATTATGTAAGAAAAATGTCGAGTTCCAGTGGTCAGAGGAATGTGTAAAAGCGTTTGAAACCCTAAAGTTGGCGCTTTGTTCGCCACCAGTTCTGGAGTATCCAGATTTTTCGGAAGAGAATGTGTTCAGGTTGCAGACAGATGCGAGTGGTGTAAGCTTAGGCGCTGTTTTGTCAAATAGTAATAATGAGCCTGTAGCTTATGCTAGTAGACAGCTAAATAAATCAGAAATGAACTATCCAACAATACATAAGGAGTTATTAGCTGTAGTGTGGGCTGTTAAACATTTTCGTCCTTACTTGTTTGGTAGGAAGTTTAGAGTTTTGACAGACCATAGACCATTAGTGCACTTATTTAGTATGACGGACCCTAATAGTCGGTTGACAAAGTTCAGGCTTGCTTTAGAGGAGTTTGATTTTGAGATAGAGTATGTGAAGGGGTCGGAAAATGTAACGGCAGATGCTTTGTTACGTATTATTATGACGTCGGAGGAGTTGAAAGGTTTAAATACAAACTTTGTAGGAGTTTTAACGCGTTCTATGAAACGGCGTTTGGAAGACACCGGATATGACAGAGGAGTTTGTGAGGGGAATGATAGTTCGCTCTTAGGTTCCGGCCGGCCTAAAGTAGTGGATATTATCAAAAAAACTTCAAATGACGTGGAATTGGTAGTTTGTTCGAACAAATATTTAAAGACTATTCAAGGTATAGAAGGTAATCAACCCTTAAGGGATATTATTTTTAGTAACTCTACATTTTACATAAGTCAGGACTCTTTACTAACGGAGGTGCGCCGAGACGCAACGATGGGAGAGCTGATAAAATTATGTAAAAGTAATGGTATAGTAGAGTTAGTATTGGTTAAAAATGAGCTCAATAAGAATTGTATTAAAATATTGACACAAGAAGCTTCTAAAAATAATTTGTTTCCTCGTTTATGCATTGTAAGTGATGTAGAGAGGATAAGCGACAAGGAAATGATAAGAGTGATTTTGAACGATTATCACTTATTGCCGTCTAGTGGGCATGTTGGGATCACTAAAATGGTAAAGAATATAAGGAAGAAATACTACTGGAATAATATGTACAAAGACGTTGCGAATTATGTAAAACATTGTGCTGAATGTCAAAAACAGAAATTCATAAATAGGAATATTAAGGAGGAAATGTGTATAACTTCCACAGCTACCTCTTCTTTTGAGAAAATATTTTTAGATACTGTTGGACCGTTGGAGGTTGATCATAGTGGGAATAAATATATACTTACCTTACAGTGCGAACTGACGAAGTTTGTCGAAGCATATCCTATTCCAGACAAATCAGCGGATACGGTGGCCAGGACTTTGGTTGAAAATTTCATCATGAGATATGGTGTTCCGAATATAATTGCAACTGATTGTGGAACGGAATTTATGAATTCCATATTAGAAAATGTTTGTAAATTGCTATCTATTGAGAAAATTAATTCGACACCATATCACCATGAGAGTATAGGATCCTTAGAAAGTTGGCATAAACATTTGGGTTGTTATTTAAGAATTCAAGCCAAGCAATCATCAAATTGGAGTTCTTGGATACCGTATTGGTGTTTCGCTTATAATACGTCAGTTCACACGAGTACGAAGTATTCCCCCTATGAGTTAGTTTTTGGGAAAAATTGTAATATACCAAATAATTTGTTACGTAGAGTAGAACCATTATATATACATGATAATTATCCATTGGAATTAAAATATAGGTTACAGAAGGCACAATTGGATGCGAGAAATAACTTATGGAAATCAAAAGAAATTAGAAAAGTTAGTTTCGATAACAAGTTAAATAAAATTAGTTATAAGGAAGGAGATTTAATTTTAATAAAAAATGAAAATTACAATAAGTTAAATGATTTGTATTTAGGTCCATATGTTTTAATAAGAGATTTAGGCGAAAATGTGAAGATAATTAAGAATAATAAAGATTATTTAGTGCATAAGAATAGAACTAAGAAATTTAATGAGTGAAAATATTTTATCTTTTAGTGTATTAATATTTTAAATTTATCATTTTTTTTTCCTATTTTAAGGAGGCTCGTTTCAGGGGAGGGACGCCTATCCTTTTCAGGGGAGGTGTGATATGCTAAGAAGCATACTAGCACGCCAATGATTAGATGATTAGATAGGCCTCTCTCTCCCAAATAAAGCACGTATTAGTAAGTATCTCTGAATAGTATATAAGGTGATGTATGTGAGTAATAAAGGGATTCAGTGTAATCAATGTACTCCTGTGTATCACTTCGGCAACCCCAGCGTAGTTATCGCAACTGTCCAGGGGGTCCGGCTAACCATACGCATGTAACACAACATTTTCTCTTGGCATGAACTCGATGTTATTTTATTTACCACCTAACGTTACATGTTGTTTGGTTAGCTTGGCCAGCCCCGAGGCAGTGCTTTAGGGGCTAGTTTAAGGTTTTTGTTAGTCCACCTGAGCCGCGTTTACACTAGGTTCATAAAATTGTTATTGTTAAAATTGTTAATTCTTGAC
Source organism: Keiferia lycopersicella (assembly GCA_029255805.1). Taxonomy (NCBI): domain Eukaryota; kingdom Metazoa; phylum Arthropoda; class Insecta; order Lepidoptera; family Gelechiidae; genus Keiferia; species Keiferia lycopersicella. The sequence continues at coordinate 4,947,418 of JARACZ010000010.1, forward strand.
CATCAAAAAGCGAAATGTAAAATTTACTACTTTGAATAAATAATTTGAATTGAATTTGAATTTGAATTTGAATTGAATTTGAAGTGCAGTTTTATAACATTTGCGCATTCATTTACATTAAGAATTTTGTACATTTTGACACCTATGACTATTTTTCCCATGATCTTTTTGTCTTTGTAACATTTATTACCCGGCGGGTGGCTAGTGACGTAGAAACGTCTAGTATGGACCTGACAGACCACTGCGATATTTTAGTGCTCCATTCTGCGTTAAGTGTGGGAAAATCCTATCTTACCTTGTAATTATTTTTCAAAATTTACGATCGTTAGCAAATTTCCAATGTACCCGCGAATAACAAAAGGTTCTGAAGTGTTTGAGTGCTTGCGGGCTTTCCAAGATCAATGACGGAACACGATGAGTTTCCCATTGTAACCGAATACTGACCAAATAAAGCTACATGAAAAATGTTGAGGGAACAATGGGTCTCGTTCATTCATTCATTTCGAAGGGAAATTGACAGGTGACGTTTTTCACGTTCAGCCAGAAATTTGTGCCCAATTTCCATGTTTGGATCTGCATATAACGGAACCAAATTGGGATTTAGTAGGGAAAAGCGTGGAAAAAGCGTACAAGGATATGACATGTTTGGTATTTTTTTTTATCTTTTCAATCGTATTGTTTTGTATTGTATTGTATCGGTCAAGACAACTTCCGTTGTAATCTCAAAGCTGTGCAATCCAGCTTAGAATAGCAAGACCTAATATTTTTCGTGCAAATAGAATCCAGTGGTTGCTCTCGCTACTTGGTTTCCGTGGAAAGAAATTTTTCCAGCACTTATTAATCTTTTCTCTTGAATCATTATATTTATAAAAAACAGCTACATAATTTTTTGTATAGTTTAAAGATATAAGCTAAACGCACATACAGACAGACGCAGAAAGCAACTTTACTTTATACAAGGTATACAGAGTGTCCCTCTTTAAGTGGTACAAAGAAAAAAAAATTTTGGATACCCTAAGCTACCAATCTGGAATATTGTTATTTTAGTAATCGGAAAAAAATAAGACTCTTTATACAAACTGCTCTAATAGTCAGAATTGTTAGTATGGGAGGTCCGAACCTAGATTTTTTCCTTAGGACCACTTAAAGAGGGACACCCTATATATAACGATGACGCGTGATATTCTTCCAGAGAGTTTGATAAACTACTAGCTTGATTGTGAGCAATGATACCATAAATAAGTATTGACACACCTTCGGATAGCCGATCCAATATCTGACCCATCTTATACAAACCGTGGATCCTTAGGTAAACAAGATTATTTAATCAATACCATCACTCCATTGCCACAGGCCCTTCTAGGGTCATATAATCTTGGACCGGCATAATATACATTAACAGAGAACTAGAAATTCTCCAAAATAGAAATGTTAGGTTAAGTTAGGTTATCGTTATCGTTGGTTTTTCATTACTCATCGTTTCAGCTCAAATGATTACTAAGCAATGTGAGCTAACTAGTTACTATGATACTTGTTGATCTTGCACATATGGTCTTCATATGAAATCGAATTTATTAAAAGTTTTTTTTTTATCGCTGCGTGATCGCTGCCAATCTGAAGTGTGCTGAAATCAGTTACGTCAGTATGTGATGGCCATAACGGTTCGTAGCTAGGAATGTGGGTTTATTTTTCAATAAACAATGATGGTTGCAGCACTTGCACTACACTACAGTAGCGACGATGACTCCTGAACGAGACACGTCTATTGACGTTTACTCGCCGTATCTGTGGCAGGGACAAATGTATTGTATTAGGTGATATGTAGGGCACCCTTCACGCAGGATTAGGGTATGACGAGTAGTCGTTAATTTCGCCCTTAGATGCCTTTAGTAGGGCAACTGAGCTAGCAGGGTTCATCAATTTTCGCACTTCCCACCTCCCTTAATCTAGATAAGACGTTTAGTTTTAATTAACTACTTTTGTATGCATAGCGTGGACAATAGAGTTCAGTTGAATTTATAAGGGTTCATGGGGTATTATCGTGGTAAAACGAATAGTGCGATATAATCTGTATTTTATAGGGATGAAGGAAAAATTTACAAACATGTTGATATACCAGAAGTAGGTATGTATTTAATTATCTCATCCATAAAAATGTGATCCTTTAGCCACGCATCGTACGACTAATTCTTGTCTTGTATAGCCACATTTTTAAAAATAATGCTATTAGTCATCTTAAAATCCTTGTAAATGATTAATACAAGTACCTAGGCACGGAAAATGAAGACCCTCACATAAATAGAAAATTCCCCACATTCCATCCATACCATCATGAATTTATCGCGGCAGTCTGTCAAGTGGAGATGCAAAAAAATCCGGATAAATTTGCGAGTCACCTTCAGGTCGTTTGTCAAACAATATCCCGCGGTGTTACTACCGCACATAAACTGCTACAGCTTGAAAATAGGGCTGGAAGTGGTGTGGCCAGGTACCGCCGTAATTTGGTCCAATGCCAAGCCTTGTGTCACTGTGGCCTGGAAATACGACGTTCACTGCATGCGGGAAAATGTACTGCTCTACGTAATGTATGGCGCGATTTTTGCACCCTGATCGAATGACATTTTAATAGAACTTTACTGTCCGTGCTGCACTCTAAATTGGAATGTACGGTCGAAGTGTTTATGAAAGCGTTTTTAGCTTTTATTGTTGACGGTGTGCTGATACGCTACGGATTTTTGTGTCGATGCCTATGGCAGTTTACTACAATTCAGATAACATTATTGTTGGAAAATATTATGTAGCTTTAAAAACCTGTACTGTTTTAAACAACTCTGATTTAAAAAATGTGTCAAAGGTATAAAAAGAGTCACCATAATTTTGTACATTATTCATTATTCATTAAATAACATTTTTTGATTGTTACAAGTCAAGCACCATTACAAGTTTGCATCCAAGAATTTAAAGAGTATCCAAACAAAATATATAGATATATAGACCTAGAAAAGACTAAGAAATACATTCAATAATTATTATATTTTATTTTTATTTTCTGCAAAATACATTGCCAAATGCTCAATAAAAAATTCAATAGTTTTGTTGAAATAACGGATCACCGCAAAAGTATCAGGCCAAAACAAAAATAGTGAATGCGTTCGTGTAGCTAAAAAATCCTGTAAACCTTTGGACAATGAAAACCTACAACCGTGTGAATTTTACTACCTTCTATTTTATTTTATAGCGATACAATGTAAATAAGTCCTTTTTTAGTCTAAATAAAAAGTGCTCCGGGAGGCCTCATACTGAGTTGTTTTATGCTGAAGTAATTTTCAAACTGCTACTGAAGTAAATATTCTGTTACTACCCCATCATGTGATCCCATCCCTAACGGAATCGACTTGTTCTCCTCATAGGAGGATATTGCCTCTTGAAAGCAGCGGTATTAAGCCGAAATCCATTAATTTTCACGTTCTCGAATCACGTGCCGTGTGATGCCGGCTTAGAATAGCATCACCCCACATCCTTCCCCTGGGTGTCGTAAGAGGCGACTAAGGGACTCGAGAGTATTGGTGTATTACAATTTTTAGGCGACAGGCTGACAACCTGTCACTATAGTGATACACATGTTTTCCGAAACAACCTTAGAAAACAATACTCAAAAATGTCAGACGTGGCGATAGTGGCCGTATTTTTACGGCCGCTAACGCTCTGCCTACCCCACAAGGGATAAAGGCGTGATATATGTATGTCGAATCCCAGCAACAATACCTAACCGGTTGCAGCTCCTTTGTGATACCGATAATGTTTGACAAAATGGATTCTGAAATTCATGCTCGTGCTCAAGTAGGTTTACGATATACGCCGAAATTTCGCGTTTGTGGTGGTTGACTTGACATAATGGATTTGATCCTATTTCTAAGCTATAGCTGCATTCAAGTAGAAGTGTATTTGTTTTATTTACGCCAAAATCTGTTTTGGTGAAGCTCTAGTGGTATTACAGAAGACAACAGATAATTTGTTCTAAAGACGAAGATAGCTCTCATCTTCAAAGATAGCTCTCATCTTGCATTAGTTATTCGAGAGTGTACGGATTTTGATATTCAAGCTGAAGGACAGTAACAGAAGCGCTAATTTAGGTCCAAAATCTTAGATCCTGGATCTGTGTGGCGTCGCTTGAAAAATGGAGTATTGATTGAGTAGGAGGTGCATCTGTGACAAATATATACATAATACTGTTTGACCTATCGATTTGATATTAACAGTATTTAATATTAATTAGGCCAAATCTTTTTAATCTGGGTGGTGTGAAAAAAATTTTGGTTACGATGTTTATGAAATGCCTTTTTGAAAGTAAGACAGGAATTATAGAAAGTCATTATTGAATACTTTTGACTTTCCTTTTAGCTATCTTTCACTATTCACAAAATGAAATTCAGTTGCTTGCTCTACAAGTACTAACAGGCGTTTACGGAATTTTTATATAAGATGCTCAAGTATTTTGAGAAAAATACTCCTGTTACGACCTACTTACTGAAAGAAAAGCAAATTGGAAACTATTACGTCTTTTGTAAGTGTACCTACTGTTTATAACGTCGTTTATGTCTATACTGCCCTACTTCTAAGAAAAAGTATAGGTAAGTATATTAGATGTGCATATACTTTTCTTACTTACTCTCTTCAAATTTTGACAAGGTTTGACATCAAAATCGTAAAAATATTTTATACAGAGCTGTACATTAAAAAAAATACTTTCACGAACATACTAAATTCATCAATTCAAACTGAACAATATTATATGCCAACGAACGTAAAAAAAATCTCCACCAGCAGTTTCTTTTTTTCCTTTAATCTCAAGTCCTTGGTGAATGTAGTTCGGTTTGGCTTGGCTAAGCTTAGCATTAGCATACCCCCCTTTAATACATAGAAAATTATGTTTCTTCTTGTCGTGGTTTTTTTTTTATATTCCTCAATCATCTTAAGTATTTTAAAATACCAAAACCTTTTTCTTTACTAGCTTTGTTTTCTTACGAAATTCTTAAACAATAAGCTAACTTACCAACAGCAGTTCAGCGACAAAAAACAAATCAAAGGCATTTCATCTCCATCAAAACTCTATAAGGAAAATAATAATATTTCAAACGCAGGGATATGAGTTATGGGGCACAAGTTCAGCAAAGTTGAACGAAAGACTTTGTTGGAGCAAACTTAAACGGTTTGACTTTATTTACCACGAAAACGTCTCTGTGGTTCTTTGAGTTATTGCCACAGATTATGTATCTTTCCTTTTAATACTTTGCCAATTTGCAAACGCTTATCCTATCCAGTAGGATAACAAGCGACAATTCGAATAAAACTTTGAAACCATCACAATATTAACGTGTCTTTGTGATTTGATGAGATTTCGCGAATTAGACTTCAAAATCTATTGATGTGTGACAAAATATTATGCTTAAGTTAGTAAAATAAAGTGACTTTTTGAGTTATTTTCCATCGACCTATATTTTCTATCAAAAATCTTAAAAAGCCGGTATTAGGTGTGAGGTAAAATGCGTTTTTAGGGCGTCCATAAAGTACCCTTTCCTGTGTCGCAGGCATTTAAAAATCCATCATTTCGGTATGGCAAGTCACCACCGCACCATTTGTACGCCGTCAGAGAGAATGACAGCACAGTTATGCGAATCTAAAACAAAATTACTTAAATAGATTACCATTTTTATACGTTCTTTGCGTTTAAAATAAAACATTTCAGAGAGCGATCGTCAAAACACTTTTTGGAAGTATTTTTCATTTTAGCCCTTTGAGGAAATCCGCTGTCTCATAATTACATTACTTCCTGTTTCTGTGTGGGTGTTGTAAAATTAGGCAGGTGCCTACTCTAAGCTTTTTTTATTACTGCAGATTGTAAAAAAATTTGGTAACATGTTAGGTATTGCTATCCTAATTTTGGGTAAAACGACACTAGCGAAAAAAAAATATTTTTAATTAGGTATCTGCATCTCCTGTCGTGTCAACAAAAACTCTCACAAATTGAAGAAAAAGGGATCAATAATGAAACAACTAATAGCCTATTATATATTACCTTCAACATTGTATATGCCGTGTCTTTTCCAGTCTTACTGCAACATAAGTAGCTATCCAATACATATTCAGGCATAGTTAAACGGATTATAACTTTCGCCTGATCACGTACTTTAAACTGGCACAATTCCTTGGAAATTAGCGTAAACGAAGTCCTAAACAAACTTCTTAATTACTTGTCAAGTGAAATAAATTATTCAAAACAATTAGTAGATCAAACACGGCGTCGAATGGAATATGGACGCAGATGTTTGATGAAACTTTGTACAATATTTGATACGAACCCCTCAGTCTTGGGAATATTTTTAGAAATAAGCGGCCCATCAGTTGCGCCCACTGCTACTTATCATTTTCTCGGCATGTATTAGAATTAAATACCTTCCTCTTCAGAATTTATTGCAATGTTTAGGAGGAGTTCGCAGTGTCTATGACAGATAGATAGACAGAAAAACGTAAAATGTATTAATGATAGATCAACTTGGGCACCGGCTGGTGTCATTCGTCAGTGGAAGGAAAGCACACACATTCTCGTAGAAACATCCGCACTTTTTTGGCTAAATTATAATCTTGATTTTATACTTGAATATTTGTCACGATATTGCTTTTATCTATATTGGCCTATCAATTAAATCTCTTGACAGTAGGTTTTACTATTAGGAAACGGCGCTAATGGAAACTTAGAAGCAAAATGACTAACCACATAGTAGTGATCGGTTAATTCTTTTTTAATACAATATTTTACATTTAAAAAATCAAATAAGCTACATCATCACATTTTGAAGTAATAAAAAAGTATTTTATACGGAAATAATTCGAAATACTTGAATACAATGCGAAGCCATGCGACAAAAGTCTCTACGCCCATGTCTGCTTACCCCACCTAAGCAAAATTTACAGTCAGAGAAAAACCTCGTTTACCCTGAGGTCTAGAAGCCAAGAGTCCTGGATTTCATAAAATATTTTTGCGGGCTTACCTGACTGCCTTAGAAAGAGGGTTATGTTGTTCGAGAGATAAAGATAGTGTGTATTTTTTTAATGGTTTACAGCCCAACCAAATAGCTAAGCCATCTTTTTTTAGGGGTTCGTTGGATGACTCGGTGTCCTTCACGAAAGCAGACTTTAACATAACATTCTTATGAGGTATCTAACTATACTTATACCTCATAATATCATCGCTAGAAGTGACAATGGGTATATTAAAATTTCATTAATTCAGACTGGCGACTACCGCACCCAAAATTGAACTTTGATATTGCCGCAGTCGGGTTCTCGTTTTTTAAGAGTAATCCATGTTTTCGTGAAATATTTTTGCGGGCTTTTAGTTCTTAGCTTTTACCCCCAGGTACGGATTTACGAATGGGTATAATTTCGGGAGATGCCTGCTGGCTTGTGAAGCACGGCCTTGTTTAAGGAAAGTAATCAAAGGAAATTCTCAAAAGAAATGGTATTGTGGTGAACTCTGGCCCTAACCCTATCCTATTACTATGTCAAGACACTTTTAAAAACAATCTCCCATTGCTTATACATAATCATAATAAAGTCGCATATGCTATGAAAACTAAAGTAAAATGCCTGTTATTTAATACCTACCTGAAACAAAATTTCTAGGGAAAAGTTGTTCATGATCTGAATGTACTTAGCACCTTGTAATAAATACGAGTACATGCAAAACCGTTTATTGTATAAGTACTGAATTTAACTTCAAACTCAACTTTTTAAAACTACTACAATCAAACACATGCTTCTATATATATTTGACAAGATAAAACAGCCTTACAATTTTAGGTGACAGGCTGACAACCTGTCACTAGAGTGATACACGAATCATCTGTACCCCCTCAATACTTGTCAGACGTGGCGATAATGACCGTAATTTTACGATCGTTAAAGCTCCGCCTACGCCGCAAGAGGTAAAGGCGTGATTTGTGTATGTATGTAAAAGAGCCAGTAACAGTATACTTTATTATTCGTACTACATATTTTTATTCCCGTCTCTCATGTTAAATGCTCTCTTTCTAGATGTAGGCCTCTCACGTACAGCCTATGTGTAAGAAATGTCGCATTGTATAGTCGTAAAAAATATGGAGTGTAGACATGTAGGTACTGTGTTTTATATGTCCTATGTGTTTATTTTACCGTTTATTGTACGCAATAGAACACAAAACACATAAGAATACTACCTAAGTACAAAGGCCTTTTTCACACTTAACGCACAACGCAGCGCAATGCAGCCGTCTATCAGATCTATACTAGAAATGTTAATCCCCATGCTAAAACCGCTCAAATGCAACTGCGTCAAAATAACGCATATGCGTGAAAATAACGCAGCTGCGTCTACAGCAGTTTCGCTGTTTTAGTATTGGGATTACTAGTATGGATCTGACAGACCACTGCGTTACTGATGCGTTATTCAAGTGCTGCTTTGTGCGTTAAGTGTGAAAAAGGCCTTACTGTTATAGATGTCATGGTTTTGTTTGGTATGGCGCATTGCGTTCAAACATAGGTTTTGATAGGATTTCAAAAGCAAACAAACTAACCGTAATGAAATTCAATATAGCCACACAACAGCAGTATTAAAATAATATTTGAAACTTCATTTCAGTAGGTGCATATATATTCATATTTGCATTTTATAAGAAAACTGAAAACTAGGTTTGAGACTATAAGAAAGTTAGTATGTTGAACGCGTGTCTAGCGTTTTTTTATATGAAAAATACGCGCTCAAAGTTTATCAACGTTTTTTGTAGTATGGCGGATCGCACGCAAAACGCACGACGGAAAAATAAGAAATGACTATCCCCATACTTAAACCGTACTCGACGTACGACGCTGAGCGGTTTTAGTATGGGGATTGACATTTCTAGTATGGTTCGGACAAACCGCTGCGATGTTTTAGCGGTCCGTCGTGCGTTAAGTGTGCGACTCGCACAGGGTTGCATAAAAATAGCTACGCACTATTTATGCAAAACAATCGCTAACCCGAAAAAGCAATTACTGAGATGGATTACACAAGCACCGCCTATCGAACCCCAATTTGTGAACCGATATATTTTAATCCAGATTTACGCATGTTTCCAATATAGGTCGACCAGAGGCACATTTACACAATAAAACAGCCGTTGTGGTATCGTTGTGACAGCCCTAGGAAACGAACAAAAACTACATACATACATATATCACGCCTTTATCCCTTGCGGGGTAGGCAGAGCGATAGTGTCCGTAAGAATACAGCCACTATCGCCACGTTTGATATTTTTGAGGATTATTTTCCAAGGTTATTTAGAAAATATGTGTATTACTATAGTGACAGGTTGTCAGCCTGTCGCCTAAAAATTGTAATACACCAATACTCTCCAGTCCCTTAATCGCCTCTTACGACACCCGCGGGAAGGATGTGGGGTGATGCTATTCTAAGCCGGCATCACACGGCAAAAACTAACACAGATATAAATTGCTGTGTTTTGTCTGTCATATCTACAAATTAGGGAGACTGCACGCAGGGCATTTTTCGGGTGCATAATTATGCCTTACATCTATCCAAGAAAACTTAACCTAGCGAAATGTTCAAAATATTTGTTGCTTCTATCTTGAACAGCAATTTAGGAAAATTGGTAGCCGAAATAATTACGTACACTGGAAACTCCTAGTCGATAGACTTTCCGTGAATTTTCCAATAAGGCAGTAATAAACTGAGATAGTTCCTAACTAACCAAGTTGCTAACAAAAGATGTCAGAAGTGCGGAACTTCATTTTGCGCAAGCTTGGCTATTAATATGCCCGTGATAGCGTACGTGGACCTTCATATTTCCACTTAAGACACCGCTTATGCTAGTATGGTTTGAGTTTATTACTGTTGGGGCACGTTTGCTGAGTACGTTGCAAGATTTTATGGAATATCTTTAACTGTATGTTCAAAAAGTAGTCGTAGTTCTATGAGAGAAAAGGTCAGTCACCGAAGAAAATCTAAAAGGTATCTAAAGAAAGGTATTTGTTTATATAAGAGATATGTAAAATTGTTTTTCATAGCTGCGGACTTGGGACTATATTTGAATGTAGAGCATGGGATGATATGAACTATAAAAATGTTGATCTAACATTGCATGATGTTACCGTATCTTCAACCCCTTGAAGTTTCAAGTTTCAAGTCTTTTTTACAACAAAATCTATGTCTTCGTTTTAGTAGGAAGCTTACCTATTATACCAGAAGAGTTTCACAGGCAATAAGGAGCATGTTAATATTCAATAGGGTGATTTTATAAGGAAAGTTTTCTCGTTAGTTCGACCGTCGCCAGCGCGCGACGACGATACATGACTTGGGTACCACTCAGCTGGTTTGGAGCTAGAGTTGTGGTAGAATAATATTTCAGATTTATAGAAAAAATACACTGTATTACTATCTATAGTGATTCGCAGAAGAGGCAGCAGCGTCTCATGTTTAACACCATGAATGGCGCATGCTTTAATTATAAGCAGAGATTGATTTTTATTTTTTTATTTTCATGAGGTGCCATCTTCACTTTGGAGTTCGGAGGTCAGCGTGTTTGAAATTAGTTTGTACCAAATGTTAGTAAGTAAAAAGAGATAAACAAGCTCTAAATAGTTTTTTTTAAATAACATTTTAAGGTTCATTGTTTGTGTGCTGAAAATACGAGAGTTGGTTTTATGACTAATAGGCAAGTAGGTACGTACGGTTAGGTTAAAAATCAGCTTTACGTAAAAATACTTACATATCCTTTCCAGCCCTATTCAACCATAAGCATAGAACCTACATACTAGACACTCTAGGTACATACCTACCCACGTACAAGCGAAACGGTTTGTACAAAAACGATGTTTCAGACTCGCCCATGTGGCGGTTAGGCAAAAAGCTAATTCTGCGTCGGCATTCCATGCACATGTTACAGAAAATTGCCAACAAAATATAACTACAAGTTTTTGTTTACAGTGATGAGCTTTGTGAAATACACTTATAGTTTTAATTAAACATGGTGTGTAGTGGGTATTAACGTATAAACTCTACTCTAGAAATGTGAACCTAATTAGTTTTGAAGAGTTCAAAGGTATTGAAGTCTGAACCGCGAAGTATTTTCTTTTGCTATGATCAAGAATTGTGTAAAACTTTGCTCAGTTTTTTACTCAAATAGGTATTTTTACTTGTAGTTTTACTAACGTGTCGTGGTCGTGGGCTTATATGCCTAGAGAAAGACTTCCTACGAAAAAATTGCCGTTTGCATCTTATCGAACGTAGCACAAAAACACCAATGAACTTTTTTTAAAGATTTAAGTTTTTTTATAGGTATTTAAACTTTTTTATCATAATGTCTAGAATAATCGAACGTAGCACAAAAACACCAATGATCTTTTTTTAAGATTAAAAATTTTGTTTTATAGGTATTTAAACTTTTTTATCATAATGTCTAGAGGTAAGTTGTCTTCTAATCTGTGATTACGATGAAACTATGGTCAAAAGTGGTCCTACACTATGGTGAAAAATCCAAATTTCTGGCCTAAAAAATACGTTGTCCTATGATACGAGCCATATGAATACGTATGCTATAAAATTCCCGATAGACAATAGAAATTTCAAAATTAATAAAAGAAAATTGCATACTAGCATCATAATACTAAATAATATCGTCCGTGATGTGATGATATTTGGCTCGTTTGCAGAGCAGTTAGTGGAAAACGCGTTTGGCAAATATCCGACTAATGAACGGGCACATACTGCCATAGGTACAGCTAAATTTGCTCATTATATTCTGGATATAGCGGATCGCACGACGGAGCGCTAAAATATCGCAGCGGTCTGTCAGATCCATACTAGAAACGTCACTCTCCATACTAAAACTGCACTCGACGAACGACGCTACACTAGCGCTGCGTCAACAGCGGTTAAGCGGTTTTAAAATGGGGATTGACATTTCTAGTATGGATCTGACAGACCGCTGCGATGTTTTTGCGCTCCATCTGGTGTTAAGTGTGCGATCCGCCTACGATAAATAAGTACGCAGAGAATTACGAGTATAAACTTGAACTTATTAAAATGACTCTCGCTTAGTGTTCAGCGTATTGTACTTCAATTCAAAAATCATATTCTATCTCCTGTGAGGAAACTTTTATGATGGACCGATGATACGAGAGACATCAAAGAATATTAAACGGAATAATCAATAACATTCAGTCATATTAACTTTCCTTTACTTAATGGACAAAAAGAACAAACTAAAATATGATATTCAAAAAATATCTTTTTATACCAAAAAGTTATATTGCTGGATAAAAAACGAAGTACTAATGGACGACTACTTACACTTCTTAACTTTTCCTATCAAGGTTGCTTATACTCATTTTTGTAGAATTTAAACATTACGTATAGTGAATCGTATCAATGTACTACAAAACCTTTGTACAAAAATCTAACAGTACAAGAAGAAAATTGTACAAATTCAATATCTTGGATTCCAAACTCATAGCGGCAACATTTTTCTCGTTTTAACCGCGTTGCACTGCATCATAACACGTAGAAATAGTTTGAGAGTCCAAGTCCTCTAGAGTAACACATTTTCAAAGAGCTATGCTACTGCGAATTCTTTACGATACCATTGGGTTTTCACCTAGCCAATTTGTTCAGTTCGTTCTAAGACAACACTGGTATAAGCTTTATTGTTCGTGTTTGACCGACTTTGTGAGTTTATTGGTTTGTTATTGTGTGCGTGGTTTGATTTTGAAATGGAAACATTTATTTTGTGAACCGAGTACTTCTACATTAACGAATGGGGTACACACAGTAAAGTTAATATGTTAAAGGCTACACAGCTTTACGATATGTCTCTCCGTGTCTACGATATATCTCTACGTGCCTACGAAGTGTCTAGCTCAACGTATTCTACACTTGAATAACCAACTCGTTAATACTATCATTCATTGCTATTGTCAACAGCACGTGTACATTCATACGAGTTATGCTTATACTGTATGATGCCGTCTTAGAATAGCATCACTCTATTTTCTTCCCATGAGTGTTGTAAAAAAAGCCACTAGGGGTCTCGAGGTTTTCATTATGTATTACAACTTTAGGCCACAGGCTTAAATATCAGTGATACACGAATCATCTGACAGAACAGATGTGGCAAAAGCAATCGTGTTTAATAGCCGTTAACGCTTTGCCTACCCCGCAAGGAATGCATACGTCATATGTGTTTGTTATGGATGACTTTGGATGGATGACTCCTTTCGGCCGCGTACGAAACCAATGCTACGTAACTAGTTACATATGAAGAACCATCTTTCTTGTTACGAAACTAGTTACCTACAAATAATGTTTTTTCTTCCAACGAAACTGGTTGCGTAGAAAGAAAAATAATATTTCCTTAAAGTTTATGCTAAACAAAGTTAGACACTCTTTTCTGGCATGACTGGCTGAAAATATAATATTATCTCCTATTTAAAATAAGTGCCACTTATGTGACACTTATTTTCAACAATTTGAAGTACCGAATTAGAATGATATTATTCTTGATAAAATAGACTGCGGGAGGTCGGTTGTGACTGTTGATTGCGCTTCTTACTAAAGCAGTGCACTTATAAATTTTCATTTCCGATGCATTTAATAAAACTAACTGGCTGACTAGAAATATAACGAAAGAGAAACTTGGCATTTTTGACAGTCTATAAGTAGGGTTGCTTGTTTTGATTTTACAAAACCATTTACAATAGCGGTTAATTTTTTTGCAAAGACAATGTTTTTTGTGACTATCAATAGAGACTCGTATTCACAAGAGCAGAAAAAAACATATTCATTGGTTTTTATGACATTTAAAAGTCTCTAAACGTATTTGTTTTCCACCAAGATAGATAGAGTGGTTTTCTTTCAACCTTTTTAAAACAATTGAAAATCCATTAAAATCAATATCTTATCAGAAAGAAGCAGTCACGCATCACCACCACTATTTATTACGCAAATCTAAAATCCCTGACACAATTATACTTTGGGTTGTACATTGACATGATGCTCCACTAGATAGCTGTATAAGTTTCTGTGCCTGTGTTACCGGCTTAGAATAGCATCACCCCATTTCCGCCCGTGCGTGTCATAAAAGGCGACTAAGGGATGAATCCAGGTAATGGACAGCAGCATTCCCTGTGAATATCTACAATATCTTGCACTGCGCTCGTCGATCCTTCTGCCAAGCGTGGTGAGTATGGCAATTATGGCAGTATGGTATTGGGGGAGGCCCATGTTCAGCAGTGGACTGTTGTGGCTATAGAAGAAGTAGTAGATAAATTTCTGTAGCAAGGTGGCAACCCTATTCGGAAGAATACCGCAATGATTTACGGCACTTATGCCCGCGCGCAGTCTATTCCAGTAATGGCCGCCAGCGGACCGTGTAAGCGATTCATGAAGTGTTCTTATCTCCTGAATATAACAGCTGTTCAGGGTATTTGGGTATTGAATCTTGTAAAAGGCGATTTGGGCTTGAAAATAACATATAAAAAACGTTGCTGGTAATTCACACACACACACACTTGCCATCTTCAGGCAGATACTCGATACCTATTAGACAAATGCAGAGTCTACGAGCATCGTGATAGACAATAATTTATAGGCCCTACAGCATTATTACAAGTTTTTAAAATGTGAAGAAAAATAGTTATTCCTATAACACTAAAAAATAAATGGTTGCCACTGAAATAAGTAGGTAAGCCTACTTAATTATACTTTTCCTGTCGTAGGTGGTTTAACCTAAAATAAGCTGCGTGTAAAATATCAATAAAACCAAACTGTACAGCTTAAAGCATTAATAATCAGTGAATATGACCATAAATAAAGCCATTTATGTCAGGACTCATTTAGTTTAAAATTGAAGAACCGCTCTTACCACGCAACTTATAATGAATTAATTAATTTTCCAACTGAAACGTGGTCACAGGTATAAATATCAAAGGAAAGTTTATTAAAATTTCTAAAACTTATAAAGTTCATTTTGATCGGCACCCGAAGGGGCCACAAATTTTGCCAAATTTCTAATTTTGGCTGTCATTTGCGTTAATGTCGTCATTACTGTAGTAGGTACAGGGCTGAATTCAGGAGAACACGCTTTGTAAGCAATATTGGATACCTACCAATAAAGATGTGCTGAATTTAGCGCTACAAAACAAAAACTTATATCGGTAAGATAATGTCACAGCTGCTCTGATAAGGCAGTTTTCACATGCACCGCGTGAAATTATGTGGTGTATTACCGAACCCAGTTTTTGGGCGAAAAGAGTTCTCAAAGTCCCATACCAAAATCCACATTTATGTCACATAGCCTCAAAAAATTGCGCTGCTTACACATAATCAGTGTATAGACCGGCATAACATTTGGCCTTCGATCTACAGCCTGAAATACAGGGTAATATTTTACTGGTGAATGATATCAGGCAAGACAGTTTGATAAATATCTTCCCCAAAGACCATAGGGCGTAAAAAATAATTACCTCCCCTAATACAATACTAGCTAATTAAGTAAATTATCGGTTAAAAACTTTTTTCATAGTTATCTCAACCCATGTTCCTTGTATTGGAGTACGCTTATTCACCAACCCGACGCAATTTTTCAGTGTCAGTAGAGCAGTAAAAAATTCACCATTAGTCATAATGTAGACAGATTTTTTTGTATATTTAAAATTGAGGTGTAAAGTAGTGTGTGTTGCAAATAGAAGCAATAAAAAAAACAAGAAAAGAAAAAGAAGAAAAGTAAAAAATATTAAAGAAAAGTGTTGCTTCTTTTTTTTCCATTTCTTGGATTTTTTCTGTCTAATAATCCAAATTCGACCCCTACTCCATCCCTGATCACCTGGTCCCGTTTAATGGTGTCCATGACGTTATTAGAAAACTTTGTTTTAAAACAGCTATATTATTTTGCCTTTACGCTTGTTCAGAAAAGCAATTTCGTAAAGGATAAGCTTTGGTTTAATTAAAAACCATTTGTATAAGAGCAAGGGCAAAGTGCGACTGAGTTCTTTTTTCCTTTTGAAGATCAAATTAAATCTGGATTTAAAATGAGTCGGTAATAATCGTTTTTATTAAAAGCTGCTCTTTTTAAGACAGATTTTCTTTGATATAGAAAAGTGAGACATTTTTTCAATGTAAAATACTTATTTTTAAATGCTGACTTTTGACATTATTTATAGTTTGTAAAGGTAATTAAAGGCTAATTTAAGTTTTTTTGTCTTCGCTCTACCTACTGTACCTTATTCGTGAAATTAAATGAAAAGATGAAAAAAACTATCCACTAACAATTTGCAGGTAATAACGAATTTATACATGTTTCGATTCAACAAACATAAATACCTGCTGTAGCAACAAGCGAAACTCGGAACGAATTTCAATAAAAGTCAACAAGGTATGTAATTTAATAGGAGTAAATGCTCAAAACAATAATAAAGCTTACATACACATTATGTAACCGTATAAAGGAGGTTTTACACTGGCTGAAGCGTAGCGGATATGAAATTTTCTTTATCCAATAAAAAATAATCTACTCTGATTCTTTATGCGATGTTATTTTCTATTCTTTATTCTACTGCGATCCATCGTGCGTACAAAACGTGACAACATTTCGGTTTAGTGATTGGTAGAAATCCGCCATCTGAATTGTACTAAAGAGTATCACTATACTGTTTTTTTAAATATTTTATGTTACTGTTTATAGAACTCATTTTTTCTATATATTGATCTCTTTGACTTAACAAGTAACATGTTGAATAATTAGTTCCATCAAAAGATTGATAAAATCTTCCTTACATGCAGCGCTACGAAAAGAGATGAAAAAAACAATTTACCTACCTAAATTCCTATTAATTTACTACTTATGGCGCATAGTTATCAGATAATTGGGTGTACTCATTATTTTTACTGAGAAATTGTTGCCAGATACCTATTTTGCTTTTCAATATAAATACGCTTCGTGAGAACCTAGCCTTAAACGAAACAATCTTTGATCACTCGAAAGCCGACATGTTTTCTTCGATATTCGATATTATTCTGCTTCGCCAAGTTTGTTTTCTGCTTGGAGGGGACTCCTCAATGTCACGTAGCCTGCCAGACGTGATTGTAATAATAAATGGATGAGAGCCCTTGTGTGACAATATTAAACTTTTTTTTTTGTAAACAATTTTATTCCGTTGCGATACATTTAGGCCTGAAACGGAAATAAGACTGTGGCCCTGTTATAAAAAATAACTAGGCTTCAAAACACAAAAACAATGGGAAAATTACGGAAATAATTCTAAACATCTACTGTTAAGAAACACTTCTTAGAGGGTAGGAAATAGAATACCATATGCAAAATCTTGGTTGGAATCTCTTTTAACAAAAATAAATTTTAGTATCATACCGCAATAACCAAGCTCTCGTCCAAATAAATTTCAAAATCCGCCAAATCCACTGGCTCTGATGAAACTTACCTGCACGAATAGAATAAGTACCTGCATGTAATCTATCTTCAAAATGAGATCCTCTAAGGGCCGAACAAACTTTCAGGCCTAGCCTTTCAGATCAGTTTACAATTTATGATCAGATTAAGATTGAAGTTTAAGATCACACCTTGAAAGGTCATCTCAACTAGCGAGAAGAGAAGATCTTATCAGCAGGCGAAGTGTTAAGCCCAGTTGGGTAATCAACGGGTTACCCGGGCCAACCCTGGGGGCAATTAATTTTAATCTATCTTTACCTAATCGTCAAACTTCGGCGATTAGCAGTCTATTCCAAACACTGATCCGACCCCTCAATGCTTTGCTGATTTAAGATGTCGTCAGTTTGTTTCAGATCAGTTTGACAAGGATTAAAACTGATTTTATCCACAGACTTTATGGTTAAACAATTCTAGGGTCTTGTCAATTTAGTTTTTCAATTTTCTGTTCGTGTGTACGCACTTCGTCGACATTTTGATACTACATTAACAAAATATGTCTGGTGCTTTCTTACTTCCGTGTTTAAAAACTCAGCGTAAGTGAAGCATTTCCTAAATAGAGCAGAAAATCAGCATACTACTACCAAATTTTGCCTTTTCCGCGGCTACCTATGGCAGTAGTTGAACTATCTCTTATCTCATAGAAAAAAAAACTATCAAAGCAATAAAACAAGTTATTTTTTATCGCAATCTAAAAAAAAACAATAAAATTGTTTAGTGAGTCATCCGTTGCATTAGCGATTTAATTTTGCAATAATCTACTAAAAAGAAATTAAATTAAAACATCCTTTTTACTTATTCGTAACTACAAAGCAGGTAATTACATGATGTTGATTACAACAAATGTGTCCAAAAATATTATCAAAAGACTGTCTTACCACAATAATCCCAGAAAAACAGATCTATTACAGAAATTACTTCGGGGACTGGAGATAACTTGAATTGTATTTTTCTTACGCAATTCTCGTCTTTGGGGAGAGGTTTGGAGTTACAAGTGCGGCGACACGTGACTCTTAATTAGTAATTTCACGGTCTTTGTGTCACTCCCATGGGAAAATGACAAAGACTGTATAGCTGAAAGGCTTTGGAATTCTTCTTCTTCTTCGTGTCAATGGCCGAACTATATCTTATCCTGCCAGTACTTGGCGACGGCTATGGCATTATCAGACGCCAAGTTCAGCTCTTCTTTACTACATGTGACCGGTAACAGAGGGCAAGCCAGTAAATGTGCCATGGTTTGGGATGGGGCTCCGCAGTCGCAGTGCGTCTGCGTACTGTCAGCGAAGCCCCATTTCACCATATTTTCTCTGCACCGGCCAACTTGAGTCCGCAATCGGTTGAGCGATTTCCAGGTTTGCCACGGTAATTTATGTCCCCGTGGCAGGGTCTCGGACGGAGGGATAAACCCGGATGGGGTTGGGTAACGGCTGTTCCACAAATGCTCCCTGGCCTGTTGCGGGACACTGTCTGTAGCCGCTGCACACCTTAAGAAGCTTCTCCTGCTTTTCAGGCGACCGGGAGGTAATGAGTAGCCGTGCAGTGAGTGCCGAGGGTCAGTTTCCTGTTTGAATTTCTCTACTGCACAGGCTACTTCTCGCCGGACATCCGGTGGAGCAATACCTGCTAGAGGGTACAGCATGCTAAGTGGTGTCGGTTTCAGGCAGCCTGTTATTATACGACACGTCTGATTAAGTGCGACGTCGACATGCTTCGCGTGGGCAGAACGGTGCCATACTGGACTTGCGTATTCACCAGCTGAGTAACATAACGAAAGCCCTGTCGTTCTAAGAACATGAGGAGCTGCTCCCCAGGCCGATGATGTCAGACGCTGCAGTAAATTATTTCTTGCGCCAACTTTTTTCTTTGTATTAGTACAATGCGCCTTGAAGGTTAAAGCCCTATCAAGGGTGATACCCAGATATCGTGGGTTAGGGCAGTGCTCTATATCGACGCCACGCCAGGAAACTTTTAGAGCTCTTCTCGCCTCGCGGTTACGCAGGTGGAAGGCACATGACTGAGTTTTTGACGGGTTAGGCCTTAGTGCATTCGCGTCATAATACTCATCAAGTGCATCCAGCGCAACCTTGAGGGATGATTCAGCTTCTTCGAAGCTTGACGCCTGAGCTGCTAGCGCAAGATCGTCGGCGTAGAGAAAGTGATTGGTGTTCCGCGTTGTGGGTTGATCGTTTGTGTACACATTAAATAGTGCTGGAGCCAATACACTTCCCTGCGGGAGTCCGTTCTTCTGGCAGCGCCACCTACTTTTGCTTTGGAATTACATTTTTTATTTTTATCACAGTAACGCCCAAGTGTCTTTTAAACAGTATGTAGCTCTATAGTGATTCAGGCCCAATACATTGCAAACATTACATTAGAGAGCTACCTTATACCTTACATACTAAGTTAGTTTAAGGGATGACCTAAACTTTTAAAGTATATAATATCTTCTTCGTCGAAAAGTAAACTATAACCCGTTGAGCTGACTCTGTTAAGTAACTCATTTGGCTTAAAATTGAGTGTAATATAAATTTATTTGGTACTCGTAGGATGTTCTTTTTCAAATCCGTAGCATCTGTGGCTTTAAAGTCAGAGCATAACGTCACGGTCCGCAAATCATGTTGAATGCTAGCTCGCATCGCGTTCAGGCTTTTGAAATAAGTTATCATAACTGGGTATAGCTTTAGTTTGTATTATCCCTTGTAATTGTTTATTGCTGCGCCCGGGTCAGCCCTTCCTACTTAAGTGTTTAGCATAAGTGTAGCCGTGATGACTACTACTTGATAGATGATAAGCTGATAAGGTGATAGTTTGATATTAGTTACAAAGTACAGTGTTTAGGAAATGATAGAGAAACAACCGTGTTCTAATCGGGTGAGTTTATTAGACTGAATAATGCTATGATAATCGATAATAACTTATGTGCAGTCAGCTCTCTACATTATATAAAATAGATACGTTTCACAGTATATCAAACAGCGCAAGATTTTCCGGTGTTTGGCGGATACGGTATTTTGACAAAAAGATTTTACGAAACTCTATACAAAAACCGGATACATACTATAGCGCACGTCGCCGCATCAATGTGTCATAGGATATCTGTGTTGTTGGATGATCATTCCGGATCCGTAATAATTATCGTAATAGGGTCCGGTGCGTTTTTTCGCCGTTGTATGGTTTCCTTTTTCAGTACAATCAAGGCATAGATGGTTCAAAAACGCTGACATCAGAGTTCATTGGGTCGCTGAACGACTCGGTGTCTTACACGATATTTATAAGTAAAATAGAATAAAAAGGTGTTTTTGCCTCTCCATTTGTACATGTTATTAGATGTCTTGTATAACAGAGAATTGAAAAATTTACTTAGATAAGTAACGTTATGTAAATTACTTTTGTAACTCCTATTTCCAGAAATACTTTTGAGTTATTATGTGCTCATCTCAGCTTTTCCTCCAAAAAGCTGTTTTCTCGAATCTTTGGCCTTGTTTGTTATAATTAAGACTGTGTAGTATATATACACAAAATATAATTAGGTCTGCTGTGGGCACGATCCTACGAGACCAAATATTTTACAATAGTTACCTGTTTACTGAATGACTGTGGCTGTACAAGCTATATACATACATACAGAATATTTACAATACAGAAACACTACTGCCTGTTTACAAAATATAGTTTTGAATGTATTATTTGAAGTATCTATTGTAATTTTTATTACGCACGCATTATAGAAAGGTCAAGTCAGAAGTACCTGATGAATGTAGAAGAAACGAAAGAAGTATACCAGGATAGTAGCATACGGAAGGAAATAGTCTCTGCCTACCCCAAGGGGGTAAAAGCAGGATTTATGTATGAATGTAAATGTTAATGAAATCTGAAGTAAATGCATAAGAATTATTATGAATTCACTAAGGTAGAGGTAGTAATAGAATTGGGACTCTGTTATAATTACCTACAGTGTACCGAAAAAGTATCCATTCTTACCTTGGAAGTTATTTTATTCTAAGAATTTCGAGTCTATAACTATAACCTAATTACAGTCCCACCTATAGACATTACTTTTAAAACAAAATTTTACCAGAGCTCGTCAATATCTTCGACAAAAATCTATTTTAGACTTCGTAATGGTTCGACAAGGTTTACCGGGTTGTTCATCGACAATAAGTAATTGTAATTGAGTTGGCTATAAAATATACCCAAGCAATAAGCTTTGTAGCCCGCAATTTTACTTTCCTCACCTCGTTAATACGAAAATTATAGTGTTCGAGATCGCATCCACTCAAATATCTGGAAGCTACTACCATAGTCAGTAAGTTGAGTCTAGAGGCTAGTCAAGGCAAAAACACGGTACCTTTATATTAAGCATTAATTTTAATCGTTCACACTTGTACACAACATGGTATAAAGCAAAGTAGCTTTTCGCATTCGTCTGTATGTTTTCTCAAATCTTTAAAACTACACAACTCATTTTAATGCAGTTTTTTAATAGATTGAGTGATTTAAAAGGAAGGTATAATGTATGTAGGTTTTATGTATAATACTTGCCGGGAAAACATTTCATTCCCACGGGAAAATGAATTACAGCGAGCGCAGCCGCTGGGCCGCTAGTAGAAAATAAAATACTACATTTTCTAAAACAAAACTGATGAATGTAGAAGAAGCGAAACAAGTACCCATGCCATGATCGTAGCAAGTGGAAGAAAATAGTCCCTGCCTTCCCAAACACAGAAATAAACTACATGGTCGTTGTCCACTACAGCACGGCACGTTTATGATTTTTTTTAACTTCTCTTTTCTAAACATTACGCTGTACGACTAAAGGTGCGTCTTTTATTTTCAAAGGATACAAAGTTACTTGCATTTGGAACGTAAATATAAAATACATTTTTCTGCAATTACAGAAACTGCTGTATTCTTAACACCTAGTATTGACCTCATTCCAAATAACAATGGGGTTTCTTGTAGCCCTATTATTGGCAAGCAATAATCATCGACCATATTTTTACCTCAATATTTTTTATAGGTTATGTTTTTTGGGAAAAGAGCAAACATATTTTAATATTAGGCACAATATAGGTTGGCACAATGTACATTGAACTAAAGATACTTACGCATAAAAATAGTAGGCATAACACGTTAAGCATAATTTATTAACGTAACCTAACCTAATGTCTATAAAAATACTAACTTAACCTAACCTAACCTAATTGTCTATAAAAAATTGTTAGACATAAATAAACTGTATTATGACAAGATAAATATTATGCGAAAAAATGTTTAGGACAAAGATATAAAAGGGGAAAAAGAATTATGCGAAACATATTATGCTAAAACATATTAGTGGAAAAAACATTATGCTAACGAAAGGGATCCCATTTTTTTCTGAAGTTGTTTACAATTTGCTAATGCAACTTACTATGTTCTGCTCTTGGTTAGCGGCAAGGCTCTATAAAATAACCAGACTCTATCATTACAAGGGCTTTAATCAAATGATAACATCTTAGTTCTGTTGGACGCGACTTAATCGGGCTCTGTAGAACTAGAGGTTCACGATGGGTTTACTTTCCACTGTGATGTGGGATACTAAGTTAACGTACGACCTGAGTAACCCAGGTGTTTGAGTTTTTAAACTGTCTACTACCAGTAGCCTCTAAAGTTTGGGTGTAACGATTACAGTCTAGTTTAGGATGGGTCTAGGACAGAAGGACCGATGATGGCTGAACGTGTCTACTGAAGCACAGAACCATCTTTATTACAGACAATCGTGTCGTTGATATGCATCATCATCATTCTCCTTGCCTTTTCCGTTCTCTGTCAGGGACGGCTAACTAAACCTAGGGGATTTGACGTGGAACCAATTTTTTTACACAAAACGACTGACATCTGACCTTTACAACCCAAGGGCTAACCTGGCCCGAATCCTAGGTTAAGTCACATTCAAATATTATCTAAATTCAAAGTTTCATTTGAATGTGGGTTTCATGACGACGTTTTTCCTTCACAGTAAGAGTCGGTAAATGTACGTGAGTAAAAACATAAGTACATGGCGGGGATCAAACTCGGGTCTCTCAAGACCGGTGTCCTAACCACTTGGCCAACGACGCTTTTGCGTGTCGTTGACATGCATTGTCACAAAACTGGGAAAATTTTCACAAAATGTTAAATATTTTATTGGTTAAGTAAATCAAACCTGGGACATTCAGATCCCGAGCGCACGCTCAAACTACTAGACTACAGAAGTAGTCGGTATCACGTTGGGTTTACGTTTTGGTTACACGCAATCAACTCGCGAGCGAACGCTGTCTGTGTTGCTATTCTTTTTTGGAAGGCGTTATCAAGATTACTTTGGAACTGTTTGAGGTGGTGTTTGGAAAGTCCAAACACCGTCTTAAACAGTTCAATTTTTTTTTTTTGAACTTTTAATATTTTACCTAATAATGACGGCTGTATTTTATTTTATGTTAGTTCTAATTTATTTTAATTGAAAGATTGTACCGTTGTTGTGTTTATCTGCAAAAATATTACTCTACTTCAGTTTTATTGTCTTACCATACAAAATATAACATACCAATCTGTACTTTCAGCTAGGTCAGTACCCAGCACATTTTAAAAAATACTGTTAGCTTCAATGTGTACCAAAAACACAACAATTTATTAAGTTTTAAAATATAAAGTGATCAAAAGCATCATAAAATAAAATGGGTAAGCCTAGATTATTTTCTGACACACAGTCAATTCAAAATTGAAAAAACGGTTATCTCTATTATGATGAGATTGATGAGTAAGCAGGTACCATAGATAAGCACTGGACAAGATAAACTAATTTTTGTAACATTTTGTAACTTCATAGAAGTACCTATATTTAAAACTAATAGTTTATGTTAAATACATTCTAAAAAAATCAGCACAGTTTTCGGTACCTAACTTATTCTTCACAAACCTTTCGTACCTATAGCACCGTTTCCCTAATTTCTGCCGCGGACGTATGCTCAAATTCAAACGACTGCAGCATTTCTTTGATATGTAGATGGATGTTCTAAATTCAGAAGCTAATGAAGCTCTTGTATAACCTTTACAGTTCTTAAAAAAAAATGGGGAATGTTTTTTGTAGGTTAATTATAAGAAGAAAATAGGTGCTGCGTTCCAAGTGCGTAACTGGTAGGTTAAATCTTTTTAGGACATAGTTACTGATGGCCCGATCAAAGATGATTATGAATTAATGCTAGTTGGCGAATCGCGCCAGCCGTCAAAAGGAGCAAGTTGGCTTACCGCGCATACTCCATGGTAGAGCTCGGGATTTTTAGCGAATGGGACTTTTCGAGATAGAGACGTTTTGATAGGGGGACGTTTAGAGGTAGAGACATTTTGAGATAGACATTTTGAGATAGGGACGTCTTGCGATGTGGATCTTTCAAGAATAACACCACTTATACCGACAGGGATGTTTTGCGAACGGGACCTTACGCAGTTTGGGTAGGAATGCTGGCTTTAAAAAAAAATTGGTGCCTACATATTTTACTTACCTACCTACTACATTTTAGTGCGAATCAATGTTCACGTTTTTTATATCTTTAAGCTAAACAAATCACCAAATTCTATTTTCATTTGATTTGAAAATAAGATATGGCGGTCGCTCGTTGGTATTCCATCATGGCGGGTCGTGTATTGGTTATAATTTGATATTTCTTGTTCATTTGAGTGTTTGGTGAATAATTCTGATAGTGTATTAAGCAACAAACTATTCTGAAAGTGTTCATTAAATAGAAAATTATAATTAATGCATATATTCGGCATTGTGCAATAGTGACGAGCGGTCTCCACGTGGTGCAGAAAATTTTACTATCGAGTTTTTTGTACTACATAATTTTGCGCAACAGAGCCCCTAGTCGTCAGACTAGGATCACTGTGTTGTGGACTCTCCCTCGGCGTAATGCCACTTAACTTTACATCACTCTAACCTTACCGACGACCTGACTACTTTGACATTGGCAAAATACGTCTCCACCCATGAGATGTGACGCCAGAATAAAAAAAAAAATTAAAAAAAAATAAGATATAAAGATCTGCCAGCTGCGGCTAAAACTTCCAAAAGCCATCAACTTGAAAATTGGGGCAATCATCAAACTTGTAACGTGTTGCCACATAAATTATACCATATTTATCTTATCTTACTACATCCATACCTATACCACGCCTTTATCCCTTGCGATTTAGGCAGAGTGTTCACGACCTTAAAAATACAGTTGCATCGCCACGTCTGACTGATTGAGGGGTGATTTAGAATGATGGTGTATCACTATAGTGACAGGTTGTCAGCCTGTTCCCTAACATTGTAATAGGCATTTAACACTTGAGTCTTTCTGTCGCCTTACCACATATCATGCCTTTTATCTTACTACAATACCCAAATACATCGTTCACTCATTGAGTAAACACAAATGAGACAAAGTCTTCTAGGGCTTATAAATTAATTTTAGTTTGTAGATGACCATTAAAGACTTGAATGTTTACCTATATCGTCAATTCTATTCGTTAGCAAGGTAAATTAAATGGAACTCAAGA
This sequence comes from Keiferia lycopersicella, assembly GCA_029255805.1. Taxonomy (NCBI): domain Eukaryota; kingdom Metazoa; phylum Arthropoda; class Insecta; order Lepidoptera; family Gelechiidae; genus Keiferia; species Keiferia lycopersicella. The sequence goes on from JARACZ010000010.1 coordinate 4,973,508, forward strand.
ACTCAGAGTACCTACATTGACGATTAAAACAAGGGAATGTGGAGTCTGAATCGAGCACGTACGACTACGCACCATTACGTGTAAAAGTGGTCGAAAAATCCGGATACACCGGCTAACTTAGTTCTTTTTATCATTGTGTAGGTATTTGTTGTTATACTTGAAGCAGAAAAACATGTGAACTTACCTCCGCACACGTGCTAACAGCAGCGCTTTCCTTTATAAAGGATAAAATTATTCCTAGTTATTCTTTTGTAACTGTGTGAAAAACTAGTATGGGTTATACCTCAATAGGGTAGGTTAATGTGCTACTTATAGTACACACACATATCCCGTTCTATTTCGTCCGGAAGCCATAAAGCGCTCGTTGTCGTTCTAATTTTTGTCGGCGCTACTTTATTAAGACCCTTTGCGACTAAAATTAATTTATTAGGGCCACTATTTAATGGGACAGCTCCTTTATCATCCTTTTAATCAATGAAAAGTGTACTTTTAAAGAGATGACTAGAAAATAGCTATATCTCTTGTTCTAGAGTAATTTAGACACTGAATTTGGATTTAAAGAGCAAAGACTGACCTTTCTTTTATTAGTTGTAATAAAAATGGACACTGAAGGGGACTTCCTTCGCAAAATAAGGCAACAAAATGAATTTTACGACAGATAAAGTTGCTTTGCTTTGTTGTATAATAAAATTTTTATTTGTCGTTCCAATTTTTAGAAAATGAAAGTACTGGCTTTGCTTACCTAGTGTCTCTTATTTCAATGTGTTGTGTAAATCACGCGATTGAAATACAAAAAAGAACGTAAAACTATTCCACTTTATAGTTTGTCAACTTTTTCTTAACTCAGTCTTAACTTGACCAAACTTTTTCGGAATATAGCAAATATGCGGTAAACTAGATTTTAAATGGTTTATTTCAAAGCACCTTTTCCACTTTCGGTTCGATTCGGTATGCAGGATTTTAAAAAAATATATCAAACTTACCAAGCAGAACATCTCGCTTGCGCGCTTTTTGGCTGTGTCTACGACAAATTGTAAGCTGCAGATACCTAATAGAATTATTAAGAACTGGTAACTACACAAAAAAGTATTTTTATGAACGTCAATATAAATCATACCACCCCGTCCTGTTATTCATTGACAGCAAAACAAGTCTTCCCTATATTTATGGGAAAAATTATTACGCTTGATAGGCACTGTTTGATTCGAAAATATTGGATTAGCTCTATAAATTTTGCACTGATTGAGTAGGTAATCTCACGGACGAGCTTTTACTAGTACCTACAATTTTATTGTCAGCTGCGTTGACAAGTTAATATTTAGTTTGAAGATGCGGTTTGCATAAATGAATAATGTTTCGATTGATTAAAGATGTCTACATGATGCTTGGTTTGCTTGGGCGACCATGTAAAGACATTGAAACAAAGATTGATACCTATAAAGTTACAGCGGGACGATATTTTAAAAATATAAAACCTTTTTTAGTAGACATTAAAAAAACATTTGACAAAAATAAAGATTCAGATAAAAAGACACAGGTATTGGGTTTTAACTGAAAAATAAGTCATCACTGAAACTTGGTACTGGCAAAATCATAATCAAAACGCCATAAAATAAGAAATTGAAATAAGAAATCGAATTGAATTTCTTTTGTATTTGTATAGGCATTTTTGAATTGTACTCAATTATTTGTTTCCCTGATTGGTAAATACGCAAAAATTTTCTCTATCATCATAAAATTCAACAAATTACCGAATATTAATCATGGATTTAAACCAAATACTCCCTTTGAGAAGATAGCAAGTGATCAGAAGTGAACAAAATTGTATCACATAACAATGCCAAAAGATAATGAAGTTGATATTGATGCAGTTTTAGCCGAGGTGGGGCACTTTGGATGTTACCAACTCCGCCTGTTTTTGCTCATCGTGTTTCCTGTAATATTCAGTGCTTGTGCCCATTCTCAGTATATTTTTGCCGCTGCAGATACTGAATATAGGTGAGATTATAGGTTATGCATAAATCCGATTGAATGCACTTACTGTAGAAGCTGAATATTTTATAACCTGAATTTGAATTAACGTGAATGTACCTACTAATTTCACTACCATCATCCATCATTTTGTTTTCACTTCATTTAGCATCACCATCAATTTTCACATCATCAAAATCTCCCCAGCTATTTATCTATACTGTGAGAACAATCTTTGAACATCGGATATTTTTCAGTAAGAAGAGTCGCTTCCGGAACGTCAATTTTAGGACATCTCTTTCACAGTGTTGTACAAAAGTCATTTTTATTTCTTGGTAGATGTTTTGTGCCAGAATGCGAAGGTCATCCAGGACAGTGGAAGCCTGGTGCATGGGCGGAATGGGCTTTGGTTAACGGGTCATCATGTACTCGACGGAAATCTGTCACTGGTAAATGTGAAAAAGCAGCTTTTTCTAGAAGCACACAGCAATGTGATTCTTGGGTATATGAAAACAATGATACTATTGTTGCTGAGGTGAGTTGTGAAAAAGTCTTATATTAACTTATTGTCACATACAATTGATTTATATTTCTTCAAACTACCAGTAAACATTTATTTGCAAATTTATTCAAGAATATTGATGATTTTTTTCAACAATCCTTATTTCTGTATTTTTGTTTTTTAGTTTAATTTAGCCTGCAAAGATTGGCAGAGAACGTTGGTGGGAACTGTACACAGTGTTGGAGTATTTACTGCGTATACGTTTGTTGGTATTGTTTCTGATTCGTAAGTATAATACTTTCCTTTAATTAAAGTGTTATAATCTAAATATAATCAAATACGTCATCGGTGCTTTGTCACTCTATCGCCTTGGCAGACAGACTATATAGGAACTCTCCCTGTTGGTTTGAAATTAGTTGTCAAAGTCAAAATAATGGTGGTGGTGGTGCGACAAAAACGATTAACCAGCGATAGAATATGCATTACTCCCATAGAAAAATTCGTAGACTTAGGTGACCTATCTTCTCAGATCGATAAATATGGTAGAATTTATTGTGTTCTACTCTATTTTAATACTTGGGTACTTAGTAAAGAGGTATGATGAAGTTGCTTTTTGACACCGCTAACTCTTCCTGGTGGATTATAACGCAGTTTTTCAGTTGCATATAAAAGGAGTGATTGATAATAGGCCTTTTCCTGGCAGTGGGACAGTGTAGGCTTAATCAGTAATAATAATTAGGAATGCTTCAAGAGAAAGCTTTATAAAGGCATGTTTACTAGATGTACTATACATCTAGTAAACATGCCAGGAAAAAGATTAACAGTGGATGCAACAGCTACCTGCGCATATTTTATATATAAAATAAGAATGCTTTAAATTTAAAATTTATTTCAGAATTGGGAGGCGCACAACATTGATAGCTTCTATTGTTTTTCAAGCAATCACAGGAGTGATACGGTCCTTTGCAAATTCATATATTTTTTACATTGTCCTTGAGTACTTTGAAGCCGTTTTTGGTGGTGGAATTTATGGTACTGGATTTGTACTAGGTAATATTAAATTTACCTTTTGTTACAAAAATTAAGTTTTATTATTTTTGACGCTTTTTTAAAATTAAATGTTTTAATATCTTTTGTTTCAGTTGTAGAAATGGTGGGGAAACACAAAAGAGTATTGTGTGGAAGTGCTTTAGGAACTACATTTGCTATCGGCTTGATTGTTCTAGCAGGCATAGCCTGGGCTTTTCAATACTGGCGAACATTTACACGAGTCATATATGTACCTGCCCTATTCGTAATAACTTACTTTTTCTGCCTATCAGAAAGCGTAAGGTGGCTAATCAGTAAAAATCAGAAAGAGGCCGTTATACATGTTCTACAAAAACTTGCGCGAATCAATGGCAAAAGCTTATCGACGAAGACAATAAATGACTTAAACAAATACATGACGCCACAGCAAAACACTAGTGATGAAACAGACAAACCGAAGGCAGTATGGCGACAAATATGCCGTTCAAAAGTTGTAATATCTCGAGTATTGATTTGTTCGTTTTGTTGGATAACGAGCACCTTTGTATACTATGGTATTTCTTTAAACTCAGTATCACTTGCGGGCAATAAATATGTAAATTTCATGTTAACAGCTTTGTGTGAGATTCCAGGATGCATTCTGACCAATTTTTTTTTGGATCGGTTTGGTCGCAAAGCTACTATGATAATGGCGTTTCTGACGTGTGGATTATTGCTATTTTTGTTGCCGTTTGTTCCCGAAGGTAAGTACACACTTATAACTAAATATTATTTTTAAAATAACCGTCGTAGACCAATATAGGCCGCAATTTGAGAAAACAATTCAACCTAAAATCAACACTGTAATTTTCTTTCAAATTGGTTCAGAAAAGGATAGAATAAATTACATTGTAATTTTTTTTAATGTGAATGTTATGCCGCCTTATTTTTATATTTAGGTATCACCTATCCCTTTCTGAATTTGACTGAAAGAGAGAGCGCTATTTTTAGTTAGATGTTTTCTTGAAATGGGGCAACTGTTTTATCAATTACGTAACTTTTTATTGAATAAAATTATTTTCTATTACAGAATGGAATGTAATCCCTTCGTCATTAGCAAAGACATTTATCAGTATGGCGTTTGTTTCCATTTATATCCTCACTACGGAACTGTTTCCAACAAACGCTCGCCACAGTCTGATGGCTGTATGTTCTATGATAGGGCGCATTGGATCCATCTCAGCCCCTTCGACTCCTTTGTTGGTTGGTTAGTCTTCAATCCTTTAGGCTACTTATAGACAATAACATTTACTATCTCAGTGTAAGTGTATAACTTCGCACGACGGCGCTATTTCTGTAAGATTATTCAACAATGTCATGTCGTATCTCATCTATCTTAGTTTGGTGTGTTGACCCTAATTGGTGTAATGCATTGATTTCGAAAAAGTTACTGTCTAATATTTTCACCGAAAAATATATTCTTCCTTTATAGTTTTATGAAAAATGTATGTTAGTTAACAAAATAATAAACTGTTCTGTATCTTACAGTTCAAAATAAAATTCTGGTTACCATATGTCATGTTTGGAGTATTGGCATGTATAGCGTCTGTATTGTTGTTCTTTGTTCCGGAAACCTTGAGGAAACCATTGCCAGAGACTGTATCACAAGCTGAAAATATCCACAATGCTCCACAATCGCCTGTTTCATAATCGCCTCAATAGACTCATGGCACATCTATTGTCTTGCCCCGCGTACCCAACAACCTGCACAGGTGAGGACCTCTACAAAGCAACGGACAACGCTGTGCGTGTAGCTGAGTCAATACTCACTGTTTGGACCAATGTCCAAACATATTTGAGCGCCAGAATCGATTCGCTAAGAAGAAGAAGTAGACTCATCATCTGCATCGACTACCTCTATAACTGCAAAATCTACAGCTGAATTATGACAAGATTTCTGTGCACACTTTCAAGAAACTTTTGAAGAGTAATTTACAACATTTTAGTGTGGGTAACACGATGTAAAGTGAGGTGTATCGTCTATGGGTAATACAGATAGACCCCAATTATTTTAAGAAACGAACCAGCCCATTCCTAGGAACCACGGTCGAAGAAATGGATCCCCATAAAAAATTACTCGGTCGTCAAAAACATATTTTGTAATCCAAACTGTATTATTCTCATGTCATGTAGCATGTAAGTTACACTTTTGAAATAAAGGAAAAGGACCTTTTAAAGTTTCATATTATTTCATTTAATCAAATTGTGTGGGACGTTAAGTTTTACCAGTATTATGGACAGTGTGGTTCTCCCCAGCACGGCCCATGTAGAATTCCATGACCTTGAGTATGCAGAATAATTGTCGATAATTTGTCGAAATTTGTCGCACAAAAACCAGAATTTGTCGGGAGACCGTTTAAAAGATATAACGAAAAGAAGGTGGCGTGCTGGAGAGAGGCTCTCTGCAGCACGGCCCATCGTGAATCTCGAGAACCGCACCACTTTGCGGAGAGCTGAATATAAGAAAAAAATGTCGTGAATTTGTCGACTCCACATGCAAAAAATCAGAAAGATCCGTTGAGCCGTTTAAAAGATATAACGAAAACAAAGTGGCATGCTGGAGAGAGCCTCTCTGCAGCACGGCCCATCGATGGATCTCGAGAACCACGGCACGTAGCGAGGAACTGATTTCTGGAAAAAATTGTCGGGAATTTGTCGACCACGTATGCAAAAGCACAGAATTTGTCGACCTTTAGTTTAGAAGATAATCGCATGTACTTATTTTCAAGGGCCTATATAGAACAGGAGCTTACTTTCAATAAATCTGTTTATTGTTCGTAGCTTATATATTTTATTATTATTTATATGGGCTTCTACCCTATCTAGGGTAATTCTGCCAGTGTCAGTGAGAATAGATTCCAGCGCTGGACGGTGGCTCCTGTAGGATGATAGTGTCATCTACAGGATCTGAAGGGCTCCTCTTGATACCATCCAGAAATGTGGTGAAAAATCTTCAACTTCAATTCTTCATTCAATGTTTACTATACGGGCGCTTCATTGATTAAGTTACTATCAAAAATAAGCACTGAAGGCTCCAGTAAATATAAAATAAAAATTTGCAATTGAAAATTACGTCTGGCGGCGATACCTTTTCTATATGGGCTACCATGAAATTGTCTTGCTTGGAAAACGCTTCTAACGTGATTACGCTATTTTCTTAGCGCTTTCTACAAGGTGAAATTGCAGTTGCTTATAGGAACAGGTTGGCAAAGCCACAAAATAAAACACAATCAAAACATTAAAATATTATATTATTAGTTTCTAAATCGGTTATTACTTATCAGACCAGTTTTGTCATTCGAAGCTTACTGCAGTATCTACCATGTGTAGATAGAGGTAACATGCATCATCAGGCAATGAAATGAGCAACTTTTTAGTATGGATCCAATGCTGGGAAACAATTTCTTCCCTCCGATTTTTGTTCCTCCCATACAAATTGACCCAGCCGGCCGACACACTTAGTATGGGACGACCAAAATATTTTTTCATATTCCCACCTTTGTCTTAAATTAATAGTTTACTACTTTTTAACGTAAAAAAAAATTAATGGGCTTGAAAATACTCTAGATATTTTTAAAAATAAAATTAAATACTTTTAAAAAATTTAAGCAGTTCAAACGCCGCCATTTTGCGCGCGCTTAGCGTGAAGTCACATGACACGTCCAGTGGGTGTTTACCTTAGTGTTTACTGTGGTTTTGAATATAATGTCGTGTCAGATGACGTCACATTTCGTTCGACTTGAATTTCGCTCCCTTATTTTGCTTTTTTTGAATTAGGGGTTTAAATAATAAGTAAATAAAAAAATCCTTTTCCTTTTCTGCATATTCCCTATTCAAATGGATCTCTCCATTTTCACCGAATATGAATGAGACTTTCGATTAGTCGCATGCAATAAAATCCCTTGCTTTTAACAAGCGATTACACATCCCGATACCGATCTGACATAGTTAGGTAGTAAGTAGGTTACTTGATTTGAAAATGGTACAATAAATGTTGTTTAGTTTCACAAGTAGATTGAAACAATTGCACTGAATTTAAAATGTCCTTAAATAATTACCAGAAATGTATGTCAAATCCGGTTCTGTTTTCAGAGTAATGTAATTTTGAAACCACTTTAATGAGGATTTTTTTGGCTTATAGCAACACTTGTCCAGACTTGGTGACGCTATTTCAAATTGAGAAATTATTATCAAGTTAAGTTCAGTGCCCAATAAAAAACTATTACCTCTATTTAATGGGATTGTTATACGTTCAGTGCTTTATTATTCTCATATATAAAAATATGATTTTATACATACATTTCACAAGTTAATTCATTACCCCTTTTTATGGGAAATTGCACCGCAATCACTACGAGTGAAACTGGGATCACGAAGTCAATATATTTGATATTCAACAAAAAAAAAAAGAAAAAATATATTATAAGTATAAGCAGATCCCCCTATCCTATACATCACTTTACTCTTTGAAGCAGATATTATTGTTGGTCAGCTCCTATACTATAGTCACACAATAAGTACATGCGATTATCTTCTAAACTAAAGGTCGACAAATTCTGTGCTTTTGCATACGTGGTCGACAAATTCCCGACAATTTTTTCCAGAAATCAGTTCCTCGCTGCGTGCCGTGGTTCTCGAGATCCATCGATGGGCCGTGCTGCAGAGAGGCTCTCTCCAGCATGCCACTTTGTTTTCGTTATATCTTTTAAACGGCTCAACGGATCTTTCTGATTTTTTGCATGTGGAGTCGACAAATTCACGACATTTTTTTCTTATACTCAGTTCTCCGCAAAGTGGTGCGGTTTTCGAGATTCACGATGGGCCGTGCTGCAGAGAGCCTCTCTCCAGCACGCCACCTTCTTTTCGTTATATCTTTTAAACGGTCTCCCGACAAATTCTGGTTTTTGTGCGACAAATTTCGACAAATTATCGACAATTATTCTGCATACTCAAGGTCATGGAATTCCACATGGGCCGTGCTGGGGAGAATCACACTTATCGATGGGTGAAAACGAGAAGGTCGTAACCAGTAAAAAGGTCGTAACTAACTAAGGGCACGCCCCTGATCAGCTGATTTTTCTCTATCGAACGGTCCGGGTCTCGTTGCTCTACGACAAAATTTTTTTTCTAATTTGGGTTGAATTATGAAAAGTTTTCAGATTTTTTTTGTCGTAAGCCGGTCAAAAACCAGTGTTTTTGAGGCTTTTTGATTTACGCCAAATCAATGTTAGGTATTACCAATCTAGGTCTAGTTACACCCTTCTGGTGGTATGAAAATTTTACCCTACTTTTATTTACGCCGTTCTTACTTTTATTTACGCCGTTCATTGTTGTTGATTGCTTACCTGATACTGATGAGGAAGATTAGATTAGATAGAATAGATTTAAAATATACTGACATTTGATCTCGTTTTTAGGTTAGGCAGTAGTTAGTTGAATGACTTGGCAATCGCACTGAATGTATTAATTTTAATATGTATTACACGTTAACCTTCTGTTCTAGTGCGATGGCTAAGTCATTCAATTTATTGTAAACATTAAAATACATTGAAAATATTGATATGGTCACTATAAAATAATGCTTATTAACTAATTACGTAATTAATTAAGATAGATCTCTTAAGTGGGGAATGAACAAATCGATAGCCGACTTGGTTTCAAATGGATCTCATACCTTTTTACGGTTGAACAGCTCAGTTAGTCCATAATGTTTATTTATTTTATTTATTTATTTAACTGTTTATTGCACACAAGATAAAACACAGGACAATCACATTTAAGAGTTTAAACAATCACATTTATCATGTTCTAGAGTGAATAAAAAGTTCTAGAGTGCGAGAGTTAGTAATGTAAGATATTTCTTCGGAGACATGTCAAGAGTCCTTAGGTAATAAACATACTAAAACCCTGGGACACTAGGAGGAGCCCCAGAGTGGGGGGAGGGGGGGAAAGGGTCCATTTTTTCAATTTTTGCTTAAATCTCAAAAACGGTACATGTTAGAGAAAAACGTTCAAGGAAAAGTTGAAAGGCCATGAAATTATCTACAACTTATACCTAAATCACTTTTTCCTATATCCTACAGTTTCTGAGTTACACGCATTAAAAATGATTTTGGCTCAAACAATTTTCCCATACTACATACCCATGTTTATGACATCAATCGATCAAAATATTTCTTTCTTCCATAAAACTCAAATGTGCAACTTGTGACCAGTACTGATAGATTGCTCTTGATTAGGTCTATCATTGGTAAAATAAACACATTCCTCCATGGAAGCCTTTAGGAGGAATCGATTGTCAAAATTAGGGTAGTTTTAGTTACTGAACTTGAACTATTTATTTTTTCTTCCTAAAAATCTCAAAAGTGCAACTTGTGACCGGTACCGATAGATTGCTCATAATTAGGTCTATCATTGATAAAAATACTAGATTCCACCATGGAGGCGTTTAGGGGAAATTGAATTTTATAAGGGTAGTTACGATACCTGAACATTTTTTTTTTCTAAAAAGCTCAAAAGTGCAACTTGTGACCGGTACTGATAGATTGCTCTTGATTAGGTCTATCATTGGTAAAAAAAACACATTCCTCCATGGAAGCCTTTAGGAGGAATTGGTTGTCAAAATATTATATTAGGGTAGTTACTCTAGTATTGTAGTAGTAGTAGTAGTTACTACTCACGCACTCTAGACCCCCTTTGGAGGTACTCATTCAATGGACTAAGTAGCGAGACTTGGTTTTTTTTTATATATTAATGTTTTTGAGGGTATAAAAGATACTACTTTTAAATACATAAATCGTAGTTTTATTTATAATACTTAATTATGCAACCATTCCTATGCAACTATACTTAACACTTGGACGACTTTGTCTAGGTTTCATTACTATTTAGAGATAAGCAACAATTCCATCAGAACTTATTACAGAATATTTTGGAATGGTTCTTGTTTACGACAAATGTATAGCAAAAGTGATTATCTTTCTCACACTTACGTCCTCTAAGTCATGTATGTACTTTTCAGCCATCTTAGATACATCGTATAAAAAGTCTGTAAATGGATAGCTTATTCCGACTGCATACAAATGTGCGAACCATTTACGACCTTTTGTCGGTCAGTTAATTGAAAATCTTAGGGCGTAAGTAGTACAAAAACATACTTATCGTCACTTTAGATTAAAAATTATGTTTTCAAATAAAGGGTATTATTATAACAAAAACATGTTCTAAAAATCAGCTCTAAATTACGCATACTTTTTGAGTTATGAATTTTTTTGTGTTTTTTTTTTCGTTTTTTGGCTCTGGTGTAAAGTTGGCTATTTTTGGTTACGACCTTTTCGTTTTCACCCATCGTTATGGACAAGTAAAAAAACAAACATGATAATTACTTTACATAACTAAGTTAAGTTAGTTACTGACGTACTTTTATTTTCACACCATTCACTCATTTAAATTATTTTTAACGTAATTGTAGGTAGGTATATCAATAGTTTCTGGGTGATAAAAGCATTTTCTATCAGAATGGAGTATTTATTCAAACCCTTACGACATAGATACGAGTACTACGAATACATTACGACTAAGCAAACGTATTCAAAATGCATGGCTTATCACGACCCAGGTCTCGAGTCTCGGTGGACATGACATAATGCCATTCGTAAATAGACACGCAATTATTTAGCCAAGTTTCTGTTTATTATTGAATTGTGCTCGTGACTCGAGCCAAAATGCAAAGTAGGCAAGAATTTACTCGTACTAGACCTCAAGCTAACTGATTGGAAGGCTAAAACATCTGTCTGATTATGTTTTACCTTAGAGAAATTTTTAAGTTTGATGGAATAGGAAACTATAAATTACAATGATGCCTCGATGTGGAACATTACAGGATATTTTTTATTTGTAGTTTTTAAGTTTTTATGTTTGTGTTTATTTAATATTTTTATTTTTTTTATTTAATAAATGAGATGAAAATATAGTCAGTAAATACCAGCATGGTTGGCTGATATAGAAGGATGTATTTAATTTTGGGAAGAAACAAGAGCCTACGATTGAGCGAGTTTGCCCAAAACATTGTTTCATTGAAAACGTGATATTTGGGTAGAGTTGTATGCTGTCCAATATGTCCAACAACTGATGCTGATTATAACATACTCATGATGATAATGAATAACTTATATGAATTTTATAACAATAAGTAGAACCCATTTTTCAATAAAAGACACAGCAGCTACGACTGCATAGTCTTGTAATGAGAAAATCATAAGAAATACCTAAAACAAGAACACGAATTCTTCCGTAACGAAACATTACGAGCCCATAATAATAAAAACTAATGACTGACGTGACCAGAAAGGGAAGTGCTTCCCAAATAGTAGGTTAAGTTTGAGATATCTGGACAAGGTCAAAGAAAAAATATAAGTACTAGGTACTATACAATACAAGTCCAGAGTTATTGTCGGTATGGGTTGTTCCATGATACATCCTACCGTAAGGTAAAAGTGGCTGTTGTACGAAATCACTTACTCACTTACATATTTGACCATGTTTTTTGAAGAAAGTAGTAGCATGTTACTATAATAAAAATAAAATAAAAAAACAAGTTTTCGTATACAGTCAGATGGTCAAAAAATTTTGTATGACAGGACGAAATAATATATGTTTTCTTGTTTACCAACATAGCGGCATGACGATGACTGATAAATAATTAATAAACCAGTCTATGAATAGAAAAATATGTTCAGTTTCATGGTCTGATCATGCCTGCAAATTTTTGAGGACACACGCAGTATTATTACGGATTCTTTTTATTTGCCTTCACCGACTTACATATTTGTACGCAAGGTCTTTCATTATCAATAAAACATTTTGTTTCTATGCATGCATGGTTTTGTTTTTCAAATCGATTGCTTCTTCATAGAGACATCTAGCTTTGGACATACTTCACTGCAGTTGGCACATTTTTCTATTTGAATAATAATAATGAGTACAAATCTAACAAATATGGATTTCTAACTACTAGACAACCATACAGGGTTACGCTAGCAACATTATAAAGACCATTGCATATATTATCCATGGGTTATTCCATAACCATATATTATCATGCACTGTCGTAGTCAAACCGCGTTTATAGTCGACTCATGATACGCCTGTAGTTGGTAAAATATTAGGGCGTTTTAGTTTTATTGAGATACAACCCGGTAGAGATATGTCACTCTTCTATTCAAAACGCATTTAGCCATCAAAAGTATTTTTATAAATCTACCTCTACAGATCCAATGAAAGGTTTATCAGCACACTTCTTACCTTTGAAAGTTATTTAGAAAGTAATGGAAATAATCAATTAAAAAATATTCAGCATAGACTAGAAATCATATCTGTCGTACTGCTCTGCTAACAACCGACGCGACGCACCAATCGACCCTTGCCAATTTTTATAACTTTTGATGCTTTTGTCGAAACGACAATCTAGCAACATCTAGTAGAAGCTACGAGTATTTTGAACTTACTATAGCACTGTGAGTGCAATAAATCCCAAAAAAATACCTACACAACATTTTCAAAACCATATTTTCATGAAAAACATAGTCACATCACAACTTTCCCGATTCGGGCATCGAACGACCTCATCTCCCGAGCAATCAATCAACATTTTACGCTGCCTAACGGGCCCGCCCATGATAAATTGTCTCTATTAAATAACCGACCGTTAATTTTATCACTACGTATGAACCAGTAAACTCTGATCCAGTGAATTGAATTTGTTCCTGGAATGCAAGAATTGCATTTTCATTGCATAGGGCTATTGCTCTAATACCATTGTGTTCCTGCTACTAGTTGTAATAATAATAATCTTATTCCTAGTATACAATACATTATTGCACTGACGCACTTACTTCACCCAAATGAGGGAAAATCACTGGTAGAGACAATGGAAGTAGAATAAAACCTACTCCACCGACAAGAATCCAACTCTTAGGGTACGTCTCCACGGAAGCGGGGCGGGGATTCGGGGATTTTGAGGCTCATGATTGGTCAATTTATGCCGCGCTTAGCTTAACTTAGCGCAGGCCCGCTTCAATGGAGACGCTCCCTTAAGTTTGTAGAAGAAGTATACAATTCTTACTAATACAATAAAGATGTGTCGATAGGTAGCCGTCGCACAGGGCTTAGCCTGATAAAATTTGTTTTTCAAAATCTTAATGAAACTTGAACATTAAACAACTGACTTATTATTGTGGTTGTGGTAAAGTTACCTAGCTGGCCCTATGCTGACCTCAAGGCAATGCTTTTCTTTTTTGTTAAATTGTTACAAAAAAAAATGTGTTACCGACCGATCTATGTAATTTTCTCAATTTTACAATGAATAAACTAATTCTGTAGACATTGACTATTAATAAGCGATACATTTTTTATCGTACATGGCATTGTACATTATTTTTTTACTATGACACGTTTTTACTGAAGTTCATACAAGTAGCTACTGCCGCATTTTTATTGCACCGCCAAATATATGGCGCTTACGGAGGCGCAACAAATAAAATTTACGACCAGAAGTAAAACTACTTAGACGTGACATCCTTAATAGACAACCGTGTCAGAGCTTAGTTCAAACGGTTCTCATAACAATTAGGCTACAATGTTGTCGACTTGTAGAACTTTATAGCAGTAAAGAGCCGTCAATAAACAAATAGAAAGACTGAACTTACATGGATCTCTATGCCTTTGTTTTAGTTGTGTACCAAGAAAATTGGAGTAAGAGTTGTCTAAAGAATACTGATTAATTCGGTTAACAAGTGATATTGTTGACTTGCATACATACATATATCACGCCTTTATCCCTTGCGGGGTAGGCAGAGCGTTAACGGCCGTAAAAATACGGCCACTATCGCCACGTCTGACATTTTTGAGGATTGTTTTCCAAGGTTGTATTAGAAAAATTGTAAAACACCAATACTCTCGAGTCCCTTAGTCGCCTCTTACGACACCCGCGGGAAGGATATGGGGTGATGCTATTCTAAGCCGGCATCACACGGCACTTGACTTGACTTGCGATGTGCAATATTCAGCTTTATTTAGTAAGCCTTATTATTATATAGGGTGTAAAAATATAAGCTGCAAATATTTTAAGGGGTGAATCAGTCCTGAACAACTTTCCTTAAGCAACTTGGGTCGAAATATGAGAAATATTTTTGGAAATCCCATACAATTGGCTAGTTTCCTGGGTCATTAAAAAAATATAACAGTTGTACGCTTAAAACCATTGTCCAAAAATACTATGGACTTCATTCATAATTTTTAGAAATATTCAAAGTTTGAATTAATAAACAGTAAAATAATATAGAAGTTAGTATTTTGACGCCATCCAAATACTGCGGGCGTGACGTCATATACCACGATTTCTTCATACAAAATACCGTTTTAGATCGTTTTAAAAAGTAGCTCATTTGACCTGTCAGGAAACAAGCCTATTCAGTCGGTAATTTTGTATGGGAGGTCCAAAAATTTTTTTAAGTTTCGACCTATGTTCCATAGGCAAAGTTGTCCAGTTTCATGCGCTGGTTCGCAAATATTTGCAGCAATTTTTTTTACACCCTGTATTTATGATAAAAAAGACCAACCATTTTGAAAAATCAGTAATTTGTTACAAGGACATTATTATTCTTATACATGGATCTCTATGCCTTTGTTTTATGCCTGAAATAGAGGGAGGAGTATATGAAACGTTTGTATTGTCCTCGTTATATAGAAAGCAATAGTAGATTTGATTTTCTTGGCTTTTTCTTTGCTCTCAGTAAGCATAAACATTAATAACAGCCAGGCGTATAATATTATTACGAGTAACATATTGGTTTCACTCAATTTGGTACCTTTTGCCTTGAGATTAGACGCTTTGTTATGATTAAACATACCTAACCAATCAAAGCATAGTAATCAAGGGTTGGTATATTTTATGTCAGTTCCTACGCAAATTTTGCAGCAACTTTTACAAAATCGTTAAAACAAATCTGAGGTGTTTCATAAATTTCTATAGAAATGGTTTCTATAATTAATGTAATCTACACTTCATTCGATATTCTCATCATCGGATCTCGGCAAGGGCTCCAATAAACTTCTTGATAATTTATATATAGGATAATTTAAGGGCGATAAATCGATCTAACTAGGTTTTATTTCCGACATACGCAATAAATATCTAGTGGTTACCGCATTCACCGACAGATGGAGTAAGACATCATTTTATGGTTTTTATAACTAGGTAAACATTCGTATATTAGATAAAGAAACAAATTAAGTTTTGGAGGCGATAACTCCAAACAAGGCTCTATTAAGTAGGTAGGTACTTACTAAGTATTTGTGTACGCAATCGCAAGAAAGGATTATGTTCTTAGCTTCTCTGCTTTCCTGCTTATCATACATCCAACACTTTACATCAGCGACACAAAGCCAATTCAGTCTCCTTGAATTCACTATTCTGCCCGCTGCCGTATAATTAAAAACACTAACAAAGAAAATACTTTTGACGTCCGCTTCGTGCTAATTTTGTCTACCTCCAAGAAATTGTAGCTCATTCTGAAATTGCTTTCAACAATTGCGAATACCGAAGAACTATAACATGATCCAAGCAAAAATAATACAGAGAATTAATAAAACGAGTTTTTGTTAAAAAATAATAAGGTTTACGTGAAATTGCTGATAACACAAGAATTATAAAAGCTCAAAAGGTTAAACACCTACTTTTCTTTGTTTTTTTTTGAAGCTTTTGTAAAAGTATCAGCAAATATATTTACATAAATTAACCACAAAGATCTTTTTACTTAAAATTTCAATATGATCAAATAATGCTAAATTGATATTTCTGTGACTTATGTTTATTTTGAATGTGAATTACTTATATCGATACTTGGAATTAAAAACATTTTGATTTTGTAGCGTGGTATGTAGCTGACAGTACCTATCATGCAGCGTTCAGGAAAATCGCAAATTGCTTTCAAATTGCAATTAAAATTTATTGACTCATTAAAACTTACCCTTTTCCTTCTCAGTGCGTCTTCCTTCAATAGGTATAAGTACTTAGATAATGAATACCTACCTATGTTTAAACTAGAAGAAGTATGTATACAAAAAATTAAGAAGATTCATAATAACTTTTTTCCCGACAGTTACCTAAACTCATAGCAATACGCCTGGTAGTTAGTAGTCTGGACCGATTTGGGAAATATTTTTTTTATCTACGGGGTGTAAGGGACAGCGTGCAAGCAGACCATAAAACTGAACAACTTTCCCGTAGGAATATATGACAGGAAACGTCAAAAATTTTTTGAGTGCCCTTAGTTAATGCAGTCGGCTGATCGCGATTTTGTATGGGATGTCGAAAATTTTTTGTCGTTTCCTGACATATGCTCCTAGGGGAAAGTTGTATAATTGAAAAATCAGGTCAAGGTAAGAACTGATGATAGGTTACTGGAAAAACCTAAAAAAAAAAACTTAAACACCATTTTGCTTTTATCGCTCGATAGTTCTACTGAGAAGAGTTATGTGTTTGGTGACTATGTAAAATTCACCTTTTTTGGACATGTAAATATTTTTTCACAGGCTACAGCCTAACCACGTAACCGTTAGGTTGACTTTGCTAAGATTACCTCTCTATTCGCGTGAGACATTATGGTTAGATTCGTCTCAGCAACGTGAATGATACATGTTCTATCAAATTTAAAAATAACGGATTTTAATCAAAAAAAAATTTTTATACTACCGTAGTCAGGTTTTTGTTTTCTAATAATTATACTTGTTAGCGGCTCGGTGTCCCACACAAAAAGACAAAGAGAGAGAGAGAGAGAGAGAGAGAGGGAGAGAGAGAGAGAGAGAGACTTGTTACCTTTTAATTATTACTTTGTAGAGACTGTAATATTTTGAATTTCAACAGTAAAGTGAAAAGTTATGTAAAGTGGGCGCGCAAGCGTGGGTTGAACGAACACGTGCGATTATTTTAAAAGGTTATTATTCAAAAGGCACTCCTATTATGCTATCAAATTATCGTGTTGTATAATTTGTAGGTGTACTCACGCAGAAATGAATAGAAAAATGAAAAGGTATGTTTACGGGGTTTTAAAGTAACAAACGAATTTCTATGAGCAGTGTTTATTTACACAAATAATATTATTTTTGATTGTTGAATTTATGAAATTCTTCGTGAATATTTTTTTATCGCTCCAGTAACACAGCTTGGACGCTTCAAAACCAGTTAGGATAACCTCACAGCATATTATACATTTTTTTTTACTTTGTTTATCTCTAATTACCAATTACTAAATGATTTTTTTGTAATAACACTTTATTACATTTTTACTTTTTTACTATATTTATGTCTTTCAACGCACTATACAAGTGTTGTTGCCCATGTCTCATGATAATTATGCAAAACAATTTCAAAAAATTTCATTCCATATGGTATATTAAAATAAGGGCTTAAATAATAAACACCTAAAATATAGGGATATCACAGTGCTTTCCTCAAATATTACCTATATCATAAAAAATACTATAGTTTCATCAAATCAATAAAATGAATTTAGGACCAATCATATTTACACTGAAAAGTAGATAGAAACATTATGTGGAATGCAATAGAATCAGTATAGGCTAAACGATGCTGTCTGTTCAATCAATGATCCCTTTCACATAGAGGACTGACGAATAGAAATCAGAACAGCTTGGGCTTCGAAATGTCTTTTTTTGTGCTTTTCGTGTCTCTACAAACGTGATTTTGGGCGCTAAAATTATATCTACTAAACCATGATTTTTATCCAGATAGACTAAATTGACATTTGGTGGGTTGCCACGTTATTGTATTTAAAAGCAATAAAAAAATAGTGTTGTGCCCTGAATGATCAAGTTAAATGATTCAAAGATTATGATTGAATCTTTTTGAAAATAAATTAGGTTAATTTAAATTTCCATTAATAAATTGGTCAGTTTCCGTCCGTCGATCGTCCTCTTGATCAAGTCAAGTCAATGTCTGTCTCGTCTGTCTGTCAAGGTTCACACCAACCGGCCAGTAGAATGAAGTCGCAGAAAAGAGTGCAACACAACGCAACAAGAAAATATAACAGAAATTGGATTTAACAGGCAAGGAATATTCGTACAACCACCAATGCCAATTTATTCAACATTACATTTTAAATTACTTACAATATTATTCATTGTTGATTTCTTTAAACTAAACTTGTTGCGTATAAACGTAAAGTAACGTATACTAATTTACGTGACCGAAAGTCAAGTATTTATTATGCATATTTATTTAAAAATAACTACATCCAGAATTCATCTCACAACAGTTCAATGAATAAAATAAATGAGTCAAACCACAACACTAGACTTATGATGACAACATTTTAAAACAAAAAGGGCATTCTTAGCTGTCAGTTTAGTCTATCTGTATAAAAATTATGGTATAGCAATTCTTCAAATAAATATTTTGGCATGCGGCTTCTGTCTACACAGCATCGCCGCTCGAATAGGCCAATTTTGACAGCTGTCAAATCCATACTAAAAGATATGTCAATAAGGAAAAGTAGATTTTATATCATAGTATTAACATGATTTTGACAGTTAATAAATATGGCTTATTCGAGCGGCGATATAAAAAAAATTAATTGCTAATTACAACTGCGATTGTTTAAAAATACTAATTAGAAACTTACCTAGTTATCAAATATTCGTGTTTAGTAAGGATCGAACCTACGATCATTCTGACATGACAGGCAGACGTACCATCCGCTTCGACGCCAACCCAGTCCTGGTTTCATTCCAAACAGACTGTTCCATGCTAGCTGCCGGCCGCAGCCGGCGCGACCTCCCCGTAAATTTGTCACATGAAAGGACGTTTAATTTGCTGTTTCACTAGCTGCTAATTACAACTTTGATTGCCGCGACCACGGTGAAACGTGTCACGGGCGAATGAGGGGAACCACCCCCACCCTTTGCTAACATATACATACTCGGTGATTCTTGATAATGTTCACAAGCGTTCTAAGCGTGTTCTTGATCAAGCCATAATGTGTAAGATATGGTGTAACGAAAACCTTGCAGGCGTGCTCAGACCACGAAACTGAGCAACGTTTTCTATGGGAGCTATATTGGTAAACGTGATTTTTTTTCCTCCTTCCATACGAAATTCCCGATCAGCTAAGTGACTTTGTACGGAAACTCAAAAATTATGTTTTGTTGTCCAAAATAGCCGCAATCGAAAAATTTGTTTAGGTTCATGGTCTGATCACGCCTGCAATGTTTTCGTTACACCGTCTCTTAAAACCGTTTATTCTATGATGAAGCTGAAAAACTTATCTTAGAAATTTTGCCGATGGAGACTTGTTTGTTGTTCTCGACTAGGGCTTAATTCAAACTAAGGAAAAGTTACTAAGATCTGTTCAGTTTGAAATCTCAATAATTGTTGTTTAATAGGGTTTTCAAACACAAAACTTGCGAAAGCAGAATATTTTTCCTATTCATTTCCTGACCTATGATGCCAGCTTATAACAGCATGATCCCATTTTCATAATTTGAGTGTCGTTAGAGGCGGCTAAAGGTTTTGACTGGATTAATCTGGAATAATCACGTGGCCAAAAATGCACTTTTTTGCGGCCGTTCACGCTCTGCCTATCACACAAGGTTACCTATATGCGTAATTCCTGTATGTAGGTATTATATTTATGTTTGTGAGATGGTAAAGCAGATATTTTTCTTGTGTACCTTCCAGATATATTTTAATGTAAACAGAAAGTCATTGTACTTAACTTCAAAGACAGCTATGTAATGAAACTTTCTGCTAGGATCTGGGTACTTGTTTCATGTTTCAGAAAATAATAATGATTGGTTTCCTTTATTCTCCATAACCATGTCACTAAAAAGGTATAAAAACGATCGTATGTTTGATTTTATTTTGGTGACAGATTTTTGTATGTTCCTTAACCATTAATGTTGCTGGTCTTGTGTCGCAAATTTTATTATTGCATTAGCTTTGTCTACTACTACTTTAGATGCTGTTGCAATTTGATTCGAGACAATTTGCCCAAGCCTATCTTTGTTTTTTTTGGCGGTAACAATTACTAACTGCAAGCGAGTTGATGTCAGAGCTGCCCAAAATCTGACCGAACCCCAGCCTGTAAAATAGTTCCAGTATTGGCAATATGTCTTTTGCGTATTTCGCCTAATTGAGAATAGGCTTTGACAGAGGTCCGGGTGGTTACGACACGTCATGGCCAAATGGGGGTAGCTTTGTAAATTTGCCGCTGGTTTTCGGTTTGTTGCCAAAGGAGTTGGGGTTGCGTTTGTTACACGAGACGTGTTTGTGTAAATGTCATGATTTAGGAGTGGGTGTAAGTAATGGGGTCGTTTCCTTTTATAACGATCTTCCGAAATCTAAGGGGTAGAAGACAATTTTTCCATATATTTTCCACGAATCCTTATAGGTGCCTTGAGTGTGTCGAGGTCTAATTTAGAAGAAATCTTGTTTTGTTTGAAAGAGGACTTGGCAATTGGGTATCATGAGCTTTTAGTATGGGATCGGACAACAAGAGCCTGAGAAATTCAAGGAAAAACTTTTTATTTCATTGGTAAACGGAGGTCAAACGATTTAATTAGTTTTTTTATTTATTTTGAGCTTTCGATACCTACACTTTTCTGGGCAAAATTTTTTAAAACTTCCAAATATTCTCAAAAATAGAATCCCAGCTCCACCAACCGTCGCTCATTATTCTCGCGCGTAAATTCACTAATCAGAAATTTGAAATTAGAAACCCCCGTTTGCCTGCTTTGTGATTGGTCCATATCCGATATAGGTTTTGCGTTTCGTTGCGGCCGCTAATTTAACAGTTAATTGAACCGTCGTTTGCACATCGGGAATGGTAATTCTGATTTGTGGTATTGTCACTGTATATGTTTTGATGGTTGGATACCTGTGATGATTGTACAAACGTTTTGTGTGTTTTTTTTTAATAGTCTCAAAATACATTTGATATATTTTTTTTTGTTTCTGATGTATCCACCGAAACGATCAAGCAAGGGTAGGTATACTACCCGAATTCCCTAAGCTTGTAAAATTTTTGGATGGTTAGTAGAGTAAAGCATATTATATTCAGAAGCTTGGCTTTACCACAAAATAAACACTATTCTCTATTTTGTGGCTTAACTTGCGATCTGACACCTTTTCATTGGACAAACATTATGCGGACGTCTTGGCAACATTTTACATGAAAATGTATTTGGGATATTTGTAGGAGTACCTATTTACCCTATTTAATCACGTCAAACACAATCACGATCACACAAGAACTAGTTTATAATTAATTACCACTTAACTCGAATCGAAACGTTCACAGCGATGACCAATTTACGTGACCAAGCGCCATCTATAATTAATTCAAACGAAGCATTTCTCCTGTCATCAGCCAAGATAGAATGAACAGACTATAATTGGACAATATGATTAAGGACTTGATACTTAGCGTGAACATAATTAAATTCGTTGTAAATATATCATAGCAACAGTAACGAATTGAGAGGTAGAAAGGTAACTAATTTGAATAGAATTTTGAAAATTACGCCCAATATTCAAAAGTAAGTACAAGCATAATAAAACTCAAACCTAATAACCGGTAATAGGTACAAATGTTTGTTCACTATTATATTCTTGTAATTTTTCTCATGCAACCCCACTACCACTTTACGCAAACTTTTCACATACAAAACGCAATCCAACCACCACAATATAAAAAATAAAACAATCGACTGTGATAATAATAATTTCAAAGTAAATTTTGCGTCCGCCATTTTCAATTAATGCTATTTTCATAATAGCCAGTGTCAGTCGTGCTGCTGAGAGAAATCTAACGACAACACATACATCAACATACTTGGGCTTTAGGGCGTGAAAAAGAATTCACTTGTCCACATTCATACAAACATGCTCTCGAAAATCATATAAAACCTTTCGTCATAGGCAGTCGAGTAAAAACGCCGCTACTAAAAAAACAAACATCTCAACAGCAGAATCTAATCATAGCCAAGATTAAACAAGTTCCGACAGCCGAGCAACTTCCTATTGGGCAACGATGAGATCTCTACATTGATGGTTAAATCAAACACTATCATTTTTTACCGATTTCATAAAAGGAGTAGATAGAAAGACACTTTGTAGCTTACACAACATACACATAGCAAAACATCAGACAATACAGAAAGATAAAAATTAAAATATTTGGAGATTATCAATTTAAAAGAACATGTTTGAATTTGTGCTGTGTGATGCCGGCTTAGAATAGTGTCACCCCATTTCTTTCCCGTGGGTGTCGTAGAAGCCGACTAAGGGACCCGAGGGTTTCATGTGTATTGTAATATTTGGCGACAGGCTGACAACCTGGCACTTTAGCGATACACAATTTTTTCTTTCTATTGGTTAATACAGAAAGCTAAAAATAAAAATATTAGAAGAATGTCAATTTTGACGAACATAGTTGAATTTAGACACGTTGGTCCCTCAAATTAGTAATGTAATGACAGACGTTTTAGATAGGTACTGATTACAAATAACCTTATGCAAGTTTGCATTACGAAAACTGCAGTGGGCGGACAATAAAAGCTATGATGAAAGTTTCTGACAAAAGTCCCTTAAATTACATTAATTAAAAGCTCATTAATAATAAATAAACTGTTAGGATTGTCACTAAACCAGTAGTTGGTACTTCGCTCAAGTAACAAGACATGAGATGAGGTGAGAGTTTTTATGATACTGGATAATTCGTTTCATTTGCGTTTATAACCACCTTATTCTGAGCTTTATTCGCCGGCAAATGCAGCACTCTCTTTGAATTTATTTACAAAGGTGTTATAAACATCAAACTTGACTTACTAACCCGTGGGTCGAGTTTTTCGAATGTTTACACTATTGAGTATTCACACATTGACGCGTTGAGTCAATGTTTACAAAAGATATTCAAGAGTTTGAATCGAAAGCGAAAAATTTCGTTTTGTGTCAAACGTGCGGTCGGCTTTACAAAAGTGTTACAAACATAGAAATTTTGACATAAAAATTTGACACCACGAACAAAAGGTATGCGTACGTGCATGATATCGTAGATACAATAAATTTGAAGCAGGTGGCTCCAGCAATGACAAAATCTACCTACTCTATAGTTTATTTATAGAAAAGCATTATAATATTGTTCTCAAATTTCTTGCAGCGTAAGTTTCTTCTTTATTACTTGATAAGAAAGTAAATAAGTGTCTTTTATTAATTATCGTTAGCAGGTACGAAATACCTACTTACTACAAAATAATAAAAATCTCGAAATTTACGTAAACAGATGCTATTGCTGCATAAGTTGACTGTCCCGATGGCGTAGCGGATAGTATGCCTGCCTTCTACGCCGAGGGTCGTGGGTTCGATCCCCACCGGACACAAATATTTGTTGAGTTAATTTTCAAATATTTGTGTTTAGTCTGGGTGTTTTCTATGTATAATATGTATTTATTTACAAAAAAAAAGTATATAATATGTATTAGTATCAGCTATCTAGTTCCCATAGTACAAGCTTTGCTTAGTTTGGGGCTAGATGGCGCTGTGTGAATTGTCCACGATATTTATTATTATATATTTATTTAGTTACAAAGCATTTACTGTTTAAACACTATATTGATACACATTGAAATTGTACTTTAAAGCGATACTGATGTCGGTGGCTAGGCAGTATTTGAACAGCACAGAGCACAGAGTATGTACGAACTACCCATTAAAAGTTAAACCCCTACAGGTTAGACTGTCGCTGCGTCTGTTTTATGGCATCAGATTGGCGCCTCCCAGAAACAATTTGCCTGCTAAGCCTTACTGCAAGCGATGAGAGATAAAAAGACCGTGTCGTTTCTCTCGGTGAAATATTTCTTTGGTCTGTGGTCTCAGAGTGAGGGGAATTCAGAGAGTTCTGGGAAAAACAAAACAAAGTCAGAAAAAAAAGCAACTAATTGTCTCTACGCTATCAAACTTGGCGTGTGCTAAAACAGGACAAATGCAAAAAAACACTAGTTTTCACCCTAAAAATATATTGTTTTTTTTATTATTTTTATCTAAATGTTTTCGGTAAGAATATTGCGTGCTTTTGTACGTTTACTAGTGTTTGTGCAAGCAAAAGTCTTGAAGCTACTACTTCGTCATGGCTTCATTTTGGTTTTTAAAGGAACCTTTTAAACATTTTTTTGATCTGAGGCTTAGTTGCGTTGGGTGTTTTGCGTTTTATCGCTTGGTCTGTCTAGCTCAACAGGCTAGGATTATAAATGTTAGCTTTTGCTAGCCTTTGAAGTTTAAATAAAAAATTTAGTACACATCATTTCGCTAAACTTCAGGTTTTAAAATAGGTAAATAGCCTCGTGAATATTTAAATACACATACACAAATCACGCCTTTATCCCTTGCGGGGTATGCAGAGCGTTAACGATCGTAAAATTACGGTCATCGCCACGTCTGACAAGCATTGAGGGCTCTTTCTGATGATTGGTGTATCAGTTTGTTTCAGATGACAAGTGCCGTGTGATGCCGGCTTAGAATAGCATCACCCCATTTCTTTTTGCGGGTGTCGTAAGAAGCAACTAAGGGACTCGAAGGTTTCATGTGTAATATTTAAATAGACTTCTATTATACGAGTATGTAGAACTCTTAAGATTCTTGCCGTATTTTTCTACAACCTAGTGTTTTAAATTATAATTTTTTCCGTATAAAGCATTTTTTTTAAACTGGCTCTTAATTTAAAATGTTGCGCTGTACTTATCGTACTCAAGTTACTCGCTAATCAATTACTCCTCTAGGGATTAAAAATCAACTTCCTTCGTTTAAAAGTTTGAACAAAAAAATCCGAGTCATGTTACAACAGAGCGGGGGGATTAAATGGGGCTAAGTTTTAAAATAATCCTTGAATACAATTTTACACTACCCTCTCAGAAGAAGGGTCTTTGACATACATCGCTGGTTATTTAGGGAATGTTGCATCAAAACGAGAAAGATAACCAGCAATGTATCGGGCAATTGGGCACCGTTGGCATGGTACTGTAATACCACTGACCTGAAATTAGCTCTGGACTGGTTGCTACAATATTGGTAGCACCCTTTGAAGATCGCCATTTTGGCGCTGGCAGTCAAGGAAAGAAAATACGAAAGTACGCGGTTCTCTCGTAGGTGGCGCTTCAATTAGGGCCGCAAAACTAGGATGTATGGGACAACCTATGTACAAACACACACACACACACATACCCAAATCACGGCTATATCCCTGGAGAGGTAGGCAGAGCGTTAACGACCGTAAAATTATGGTCGTTATCACCACATCTGACAAATGATTAAGAATCGTTTCAGATAAGTCATGTATCACTGTAGTGACAGGTTGTCAGCCTATCGCCTAAAATTGCAAATTACATGAAACCCTCGAGTCCGTTAGTCGGCTTCTACGTCACCCACGGGAAAGAAATGGAGTGATGCTATTCTTAGCCGGCATCACACGGCTACCTATCCAGTGCGTAGATAACTTCATAGCAGTGTGTAATACCAACATTATAAAACAAGACAAAAGGAACGATCGTTACGCGCAAGTTTTTCAATATCCTCGAGTAGAATGGCCGCCTTCCTGAGCTTCCCTGAGTGGCATCCTAAACGGATCGCACACTTTAACGCACGACGGAGCGCTAAAATATCCCAGTGGTCTGCCAGATCTATATAGAGATGTCAATCCCTATACTAAAACCGCTCAACCGCTGTCGACACAGCGCTATCGCAGCGTAGTCCGTCGGCGGTTTTAGTAGGTATGGGGAGTGACGTTTCTAGTATGGACCTGACAGATCGCTGCGACATTTTAGCGCTCCGTCGTGCATTAAGCGTGCGATCCGCCGCGCCGTAAGCTTGGAGCACAGTAGCGAAACTTTCGGTCACGGAATTATTTATTTAAAGGATGATGATGATCCCAATATTACGGTACCTACTTTGCCAGTTTTATTGACGAAATTATGTAGATCCGCATAGAAACACCCCTCGTCAAAATATTGCCGTGCGCTGTCACAAGCTGTCATTAGCTTGCTGGCTGTCTAAAACCGCAATAGCGTGTTGCACGTCTGCGATCATTCATATTCAGATATAAAAATTTGCCTTTAACTTTTCCGTAAGAGAGTTCCGATCCTAATAAATTTTTCTTGTAGAGCGCTACCATCGCATTAACGTCAAAGAATAAAAATAAAAAGCTCTCCCTTCAATGTGAAATTAAAATAGTTTTTCTCAAAAAGCTTCTTTACTGTTTTCATCTAAACAAACAAACTTTTACTCTAGCTTCAGTGTGGCCGTTTTACCACCCAATTTTATTCAAAGCGAGAAATTTTTACGACCCGTAAAAGTATATTTTAATTAGGCTAATTAAGGCTAATCTTATCAAAAATGCATTTTTGTATAACCGCACGCACCGTACGCACACTCCGAGTCAAGGAAATACGTGTGGCGTTCCATATTCCGGGCTCATCTCTCAGTCAGATAACTGACGCGCTCGAAAACCCATCTTCTGCCCCCGGGAGAAAGGTGAATATTGTCTAAATACTATCTCTCTGGTAGGGCGCCCGAGTAAGCCACGTGCACAACTTGCGTTTACCGCTTAGTTCTTCACCAACTGTGTAGGAGGCTAGTCTGCTACATGAATAATATGCTACGCAAGTGCCATGCGCTGTAGCGCGCACGCGAAAACTCGTATTTCGCGGATGCGCGAGTGGTGAGGTGCCACGTGATTTTGACAGTTGGACGCCGGCTGTTTTATCGGGATGACAGAGTGAAAGTGCTGATAATAGTTTGTTGATGTTTGGTATCAAGTTTTTGGAGCTTGCCGGCTGTTGAAGGATGATTACGATGGGTCTGCTTATCTCCGAATGCTTTCGGTAAGTTTTTTTATTAAATAATCGTTTACGATTGGATTTATTTGCTCAAAAGCGCTTGTTTTGTTCATAGATTTGTTTGTTGATATTCAGTGTATATATGTTGTTGGTAAAAGTGATTTGAACGCCTTTACATTCATTCATGATATCTATTTGAAAAGTTACGATATATGAACTTTATTTAGCTAAATACGCTTTCTTGTTTGTAGCTAAATAGAAAGGTTATTATGTTCTAATTATAACTAATTATTTAACTGAAATTATGACAAAGAATAGTAATACACTACTATTGTATTTTGCTACCTATTTGCTCTATCACGAACCTGCCAAGACAAATAATTGTAATGTTTGATATGACGGTGGTTGTACCTAATTTGTGTTGAACTTTAGAACTGTAGGTAGGCGCTTTGTCGTATTAAATTCATTGTTTATGAATAATGGCTGTACTGCGCATGCTCAGTGCTATGTCAACGGCCTAAAATTACAATATGTATCTAAAGTGTTTCTAAGTCTTATATCTGTGTGAGTAGGTAATAATATTTAAGGATATGGAATTAATACCTTGGTTGGACTTAGTTCACGCAGTGTTTTGTTTTTTACACGTCAATAGCTGGCGTTATTTGTTAAAAGAACATCGCACTGAAAACGGGTGAAACAACGATTTACATACATATCCCTTGC
This sequence comes from Keiferia lycopersicella, assembly GCA_029255805.1. Lineage (NCBI taxonomy): Eukaryota > Metazoa > Arthropoda > Insecta > Lepidoptera > Gelechiidae > Keiferia > Keiferia lycopersicella. The sequence continues at coordinate 5,001,676 of JARACZ010000010.1, forward strand.
GAGGTAGGCAGAGCATTACCGACCGTAAGACTACGGTCGCAGACACCACGTCTGACAAATTATGAGGGCCGTACCAGGTAATTCGTGTATCACTATAGTGACAGGTTGTTGGCCTGTCGTTTAAGTTGTACGTGTAAATACGCATGAAACCCTCGAGTTCCTTAGTCGCCTACGACACCCGCGGGAAAGAAAATGGATGATGCTATTCTAAACCGGCATCACACATCAACACTCAACACTCGTTTAAACGTATAAGAAATTATTAATGACAGTTTCGCAAATTCTCCCCCATGTTCGTTAAGTATCCCAAACTTTGGCGGGGTTAATTCATTAGGGGGAAATGTGTTCAGTAATTACCTAGAACTTTATGGAACTTTTTACCCGACTACCTCAGAAGAAGGGTTATGTTTATATAGAGTTTGTATATGAGCGTGTACCTACCTATGCACATTAATAAACAATTGGACAAGTAAACTTTTAGCGAGCAAAACTGTTATGCGGATTATTATTATGAGATGTTGTTAGATTTGTCTCAGTGGCGCGAGTGACACTGGTTTTGTCGTAGGCATAATAAGATAATTATAATAAACTCAGAGTGTCAAAAAAGACAATCATGATGCCGTGTGATGCCGGCTTAGAATACCATCACCCCACATCCTTCCCGTGGGTGTCGTAAAAGGCGACTAAGGGACTCGAGAGTATTGGTGTATTAAAATTTTTAGGTGACAGGCTGACAACCTGTCACTATAGTGATACACATGTTTTCTGAAACATCCTTGGAAAACAATTCTCAAAAATGTCAGACGTAGCGATAGCGGCCGTATTCTTACGGCTGTTAACGCTCTGCCTACCCCGCAAGGGACATAGGCGTGATATATGTATGTATGTATGTATGTATGTACAATCATGACATGTGTCGACATGTGACATGTGTGTGTGTGTGTTGACATGATTTTTTGATTGTTGGGATGTATGTAAATTTTCCGTCCGTCGGTTCTACGACAAATGTGGCCAGCCCACTGACGGACGGTGGAGTAAGCGGGTTCTCGAGTGGAGACCACGCCTCGGCAAGCGTAGCGTTGGACGCCCTCCGGCCAGATGGACCGATGACTTGAAAAAGGCGGCTGGTAGCGACTGGATGGCAAAAACGGGAGATCGTGCCCTATGGCGTTCCTTGGGGGAGGCCTACGTCCAGCAGTGGACTGCAATAGGCTGAAATAGAATAGAATGTAAATTTTAAAATTACCGCAGTCGGTAATTTGTTTTTTTTAATTATATGCTTGTTATATTAGGTACTGTTACTTTTGTAAGTACTACGGGTTGAAGTTGTTGAAAATGGGTTTCTCCTAAAAGAAGGTGAGAGGGTGGGTGCAGATTCAATAAAATAGATAAATATCACGCATTTATTTATCCCTTGCGGGGTAGGCAGAGCGTTAACTACCGTATAAATACGGTCGTTATCACCACGTCTCACGATCTATGATCGTATTTCTATAATGATCGTAAAATTTCAGCTCTATAAAAATGTGAAGCCGTTTTTCCAGTTCCATATCATTTCAGCTTGATATATTTCAACTAAAGTTATCATCGGGTTCATCGGGTCGTTGGACGGCTTGGTGTCCCACACGAAAAGACAGAGAGACTAAAGTTATCAATCATGAGGTGTCAACGGTCCTGGTAGGTCCTTTATTGTAGGTACACGGAAAGGTTCATAACATTTGTGAGAAATTGGTTCATTTTATGAAAAGCTTTGCCGGTAACCTGCGATTTATTAGTAGCTATTTCTGTATGCTATCTAGTCGACTTGAGGGCAACGGCCTTCATTTGAACTGCATTTATGACGAGTTAGGTCCAGTTTGCCAGAGTCCCAATTCGTCAGACATAGAAAATGTGTCCCGTGTCGTCACGAAGCTTTCATTGTAAAAGTCTTTTTACTTAATAAAATTTAGGTTGATACCTTTGACGTCTGTCAGTTTCGGTCAAATTCTGTGACATAAAGTCCATTTTCGTTTGTTTACTTCTGTTTTAGTATGGATATGTCAAACGTCACAGGTTTCAAGCTAAATTTTATAAAGTATAAACTCTACTTGTAACATAGCGGTACCCGGTAGGTACATGCGTGTTGGTATCCTATTGGGTACAAATTGATAAGGATAGCGCTAAGAGTTTGATAAGGCCTTAACCACTGATCACTATAATATTTGTCTTTCTTAACTCATCATAATCTGTCTAATGATTTAAATGCTTCTTTACAGTTAGATAAACCATTCAGACGTAATAAATAAATATTGAAAATGTGACGAACTGGTGGGACATAAATATTAAATTAGCAGTAAATTATTATGTTGATATAGTAGCTTTTCAATTCTCAAATTCACGCATTATTATCAACTGACGAACCGAGACTCATTGAGGGCATGAAATTGACGACAAATTGTAACTGTGGCAAAGCGGAACTGAGTCTATACGACAGTCGATCGAACGTCGGTGTCTTATGATGATTATTGCAAGTGCTTCCTTTCATTTTAGTACTATGCTATTGATCGGGTCATCGGGCCACACACGCGATACTATTTATGTTGGTGGTCTTTTTCATGTACCTACTTACCTAATAAATGAATTCCTTATTAATCATGGGAAAGACGTAGTAGTGGCTGACGATCTTCAAGTCAGCAATTGGCAGAAGATCGCGCAGGACAGAGATCAGTGGAGACAGCTCGTTTCGGAGGCCAAGATCGTCTTTGGGTTGCTGAGTCAGCTATTGATTATAGTTGTTACTTAGTATGGAATGTTGTATAAGTACACACAAAATGTTTGGGACTCAACAGGTACTGGATATAAAAAAAAAACACTGCAAATATTTTAAGGGGTGAACCAGTCCATAAGACTTAACAAATTTCTACAAGGCACATAGGTCAAAAGGTCAAAAATTTAAAAACATTTGGCCCGCCTATAAATATGTATAATTCGACCAAGTCAATTGGTATAGAAGGTCCAAAACAACCAGACAAAAGGTTCCAGGTTGAAAACTCCGACACCAGGTTTCATCGGTTCGTTCGACGATGCGGTGTCCCAATTGAAAATTAAGGTCCCAAATTTTTATTAATACTTAATATTACAGTTATCTTTGAAAAAAATCACAAAAGCTATGCCTAGGCTTTATTTATTTGGGGCTCTTGCATCTTTGTGCCGATACGAAAGAATAAATCTGAGGGGTGTAAATGTTATAAATTTTTCTGCTGTAGGGGAAAAAGATTTTCTTGCCCAAGAATCATCTACTCGAGGCTTTGTACGTACCCAGCAATTTATGTCTATTTATAGCGAAACATTTCACAGAAAAATCTCATCTTTTATGGGAAACGAATTTCCCTTGGGGTTACCGTGCTCTACTTATTGTAATTCTGGGCTAGGTAGGCATAGGTAGTTTATGTCAGGCGATAATATTTGTATGGTATTTTATTTTATAAACTATTACGCCCAGCGGTTTCACCTGCAGTTAATTATTTTTGGTTGTAAATAAGAGTTTGAATCACTATGACTAGTTCAACAGCCACAAAGAGAGAAAGCCACAAAAGTCCACTCTATCAATGTATTTTAAAAAACCACATCAACTCTAAGCATCAACTCCGTTGCGTTGCTTAGGAGTTAGGAATTCACTTCGTTTGTTAGGATAGTCCATGATAGATAGACAGAAAAACACAAAAATGACTTCATTTTAAATATTATTTATTGAAGGTGGTGCCGAAGTAATAGGATTTAGGTACTAATTCTTTGCGAGATTGGACCCCTTGAAGGTGGCCATCCTGTCGCCAGGGTTTCTGCGGTGCAAAGGTTAGCCAATGCTAAACGGAATCGAAATGAGGTTACTAGAAGCAAAGAATACTACGAATGCTTCTCGCTGTAGTTGGGCGTGTTCAGACATACGCGTGCTCTACGTGGATTGTCACCATCGTAGTCTTTGCGTTGCACTCGCTTACAACGCAGACAACATGCGTAGAGTCCGCGTATATCGGAATTTTGCTTTTAAGGTAGGTTGCCTACGTTTGCGCCAGGAATAGATTTATAAAGTTTGGCAATAGTTTTGGTATTGAATGTAGAACCAATGACCAAAATATTTCCAATCTATTCCCATTTCACTGAATTTGAGCGTAAACTGGAACGAAACATTTAATTTCGTGTCGACCCACGCAAGGTCTAATGTTACCAACATTGACAAGGGTTCAGGCAGTGTGACGTACTGGGTAAAGGACAATATATTCAAAATTCATTTTTGGTATGTTACAAGCAAAGTTTGAAATTACTAAACTTAGCAAACCTCAAGAAGGATGTAGATTTTGGCGATGAAACTACGTTTGAAGTAGATTAATTATGGGAAACTTTATTCGGAACTTACGTAACATATTTAGCGTTAGGTAAGTATTAACTTTTTTGTCGCCTCCTGGTGCACATTATTTTTAAAGAAATCGGGCATATTAGTAAAAATATAACCCCCGTGATGACTGGTGATCTCTCTCTGGACAATATTCTCTTTGGTTCACTGACTGAGCCAACCCAATAAGTCAATATGGATCACCCATACCCGTAGTGCTGGACTGCATTGGTACAATTGCGTTTAGCATTTAAAATATTATGGTGGAACGCAGCAAATAAAAATAGCGTAGAATATTTTCGATTTTTACGTTTATACCTGTCTAACTAAGAAATATGTTTTATTACTGACTTTCCCTTTCCTTGCTTCATTATTGTAGGACAGGCAGAAGGAGTGGTGTCGTAATTTATGTTACATGATTTTGCAGCTAATGTTTTTATGTGCAAAAAAACGAAAAAAAATATATAAATCATAATTTTCCCCGAGTTTTGTTCTTTAATTGCAATCAGTATACCTACAGAAAATACGATTCAGTTTACTGTGAAATATTAACTAAGAAGTGAAAAAAAAAGTAACCGAATTTTCCACTTGTAATGTCACATTTATTACCTTAGGTACGTAAAATTCATGGTTCCTTAGGGTCTCGCCTGTCAATATTTTAGATGGATGGCTTAACCTTTTTATTAAGGGTGTTGAACGTAAGGGTAGAGCGAACGCTTTTATTTTTATGTGAAAAATGTTAATACTTTTTCATTTAAGTTATATACCTCTAAGACAATATTTTAAAAATGTATTGTAATTTCTTATTTTACTTTTCAATGTATAAAGGTTAGTACCGAACGATGGCACTTTCCCAATTAAAGCTCTACAGGCCAAAAAAAAACACTTTCCATAAGAACCAAATGTCAAATTATTTACAAAAAGAATTGAACCTCTCATACAAAAAAATCTGCTGATCGAGCAATTTCGTACGGAGACAAAATTTACTTTGACCAATGTTCTTCGGTGTTGTTAAGTTTAAAAGAAGTTTGACATCCAGCTAGTAGCCAGTCGTACAACTAATCTAAAACTATTTACGTCATCATTTTTTGACAACACATTTTTAAGCGACCAAACTGTAGATAATAGACATAGTGATACACCTACCTACCTAATACATACTGAATCTTTACCAGTCACCAATACATACTTCATAAGCAAATGTGTTAAATGTGGTTAGGTACAATAACCCTGTTGGCAACGTCCGCTACACCATTAAAATTTGCGTGAAATGTCGCCCAGACTAGTTTTATGTCTCGACAGTAATATGCATTTTAAGTTTAATGGCTGTGTCTAATTTACTGTGTTTCATAATTTCACTACACACAAAACACTAAACGCGGTGTTACTTTCCTTCCCTAACACTCTGTAGGTATACAGAGTCTGGCCCACAACAGGAGCAAATACTTTATCCACGAAACTGAACAACTATCTCCAAGGAATATAAGTCGAAAAAAAAATTTTGATAGACATCCCATACATTTTATGGGATTATGGGAGTCTAGGCACCTGCCACCGAGATAACCCAAGTTAAAAATATAGGTATGAAGTAAAGTGTAAGATATGACCTCCAGACGAAATTACGTTGCAGTCCCGCCTTACTGAAGAAAACTATTTTAAAGACATTGTAAATTCTGATGACCGAACAAACCACTGCAAGTTTAAATCTAAGCACGAAATAATCATCAAGGGGATTAAATGTAGCAGTGGATTTACTAAATTGTTCAACGTTTTGGTAACATCTTGAAGTATCATCATTACGGTTGATCTTAACATTGATGTTTGGTAATCATTGCCTCAAATTACATGAGTTTATAAAAAGAAAGCAATAAAAACAGCAATGTACGACGTCGTTGACTTGGCTGTTGAATTTAACAAGGCCTTCAGTCGTCTTAGAAGAATTCAAATTTATCGTACGTAGAGCCCCTACAGGATGAGTCAGACGGTTTACTGGGCACGTGACGGGAATATAGTCCAACAAGACTTATATTTCAGGAGTCCAATTTTTGAAACGATTTCGCATGCGAAAATCTGCTTTGCAAATCGTTTTACCGCTACGCGTCAGATCGTGTAATTGCTACGCGTATCACAAGTTTTACTACACAAATCAATTCACACGCTCCAAAGTTTAGATCAAGAACAAATGCGTGTATGGTTAGTGCCTTATAAATTGGGGCAAACATTCTATGACTATTCATGGAAATAGTGACGTAACAAATCAGTTTGAATGAGGGATCAATGAACTTTTGGCCGAGCTTAAAACGCAGCAACCATAGTAGAAATAACAAGTAAGACTTACGCAAGCAAAATCCTTCAAAAATTGGACTCCTGTGACTTTTCACGAATTTGTAAAGCGCTTTTTAGTGGTGAAATTGCGGGCGTTATTTGCTTAGCTTAGAAAAACACGCCAAGGCAAGGGACATTGAAGTTTCTCATTAAAATGGGTGTACAGGAAAATTTGAAAACGTGATCCGAAACATTTAAGTGTTTCCTTTTAGGGAAATCAAAACGGTATTTTTATGCGTATTCGAATTGCCATTATATAAATTTGTTTGCGTTCTATTTTTGTCGTTGCTTTTGTGGAAAATATGGGTTTTTATATTGAGTGGTATTTTCCAAAAATGGCACTTGCGTAACGACACAACTACAATAAACGTTTATTTTAATGGAATTATGGTAAAGTTTTTGCAACCTTTTTTGGAGATGTGATTTTTCAATTAGTTATTTAAAACAACGCAGATTATAGTACTAAAAATTTACTTTCCTCTTCACGAACTAAATCCAAACCTAAAGACCATTAACCTTTAGTGCTCAAATTCCTAATTCACAACTTCCTGGCAAACATTAGGACGCGCGCACATAAATCAGTGCCGTTGATAAGTTTTACAACCTAGAAATTGAGTTAATTTAAATTCCTTACACACCCGGGCCATATAAAGTTATAACAAGCAAAGTTAACGGCGTAGAAGGGGTAAACGACACCCATCAGCAATCATGCGATATCTTGTGAGGTATTAACCCTGTCAGAGGAGAGGAAGTCTTGCATTATAATGAGGAAAAGTTGAGAGGGCAGAGGGAACTTTATTAATATTGAATGGAATCACTCTTGTGCTCTACTAAGCAAATGCGCAGTCTAGAGGGTTAAAAATCACCTGCAAATAGGGTAGATACTAGTTCAGTTGTGGAAATCTTTACATAGTAAAGAGAAAAGTCGCTCAGTCAGTATGTATATTAAGTATGCTTAGATCTTTAAAACTACAGAACAGATTTTGATGTAGTTGTTTTTTTGATAGATAGCTCACGGTGACACGAATAGTAGCGGGTGCAACCGCTCGGCGGGCGCGGGCTGCCAATATATGGTATAAAAAAATGAGGTACCTATCGCGCCAAAAAAACTAGTCTTCTATTAAAACAAAACACAATTCGTTTTTATTGAACCCTATTTTACCTATGTCACAATCACAACATACCCGCGTGTCATTGCATTAGGGATATGAAAATTCGCACTGAAAATCTTTGATGTCGTATTCAAAGAATCTGTGTGGAGTTTACATTACATACAGTTAAATTTTAGTTTCTTATATTATTCAAAGTCATCAATCAGTTTGGGTCAACGTTTTATTACCATAGAACAATATTTTTTGAAAATTTTGTACAGATTCAGTGACATTCAACTGCGGCTAGGTCTTGCTGCTTTATGATAGTATTGTTTCTGAAATTTAACAGCCTCATTAGTCCACTACTAGACATTTGCCCCTATTTGAAATCAATGCCATACTTCGCTCGTCATCACGCTTGGTGGGCGGATTGGACGCAATGCAAAATGGCTCAATGAAAAGGAACGCTGCTGTACATTCCTTGGATAAAATGTCTAAGTCGCTTCTGAGTCGTCAGTCCTGGGTGTCGAACCACGGGTAGAACCAGGGGTGTTACTATTCTAAGTCGGTTTTCTGTAATACCCTGTCTGTGCCTATTTCTCAAATATCTTGAGAGTTTCCGTTCCGTTTCCTTCTGGTGTTGAGAGTGTAATATAAATCGCATTAATCTATTTATAATCTAGCATTTCCTGAACTATTAATTGGTTTAACGATATATATTCTTAGTATAATATTGCAGCGCAGCAAACTAGTACTATACGACAAAATTCTAATGAAGTATTTCTAAGAAATAAAATTGAAACTGTTTATGGTGTTATGGCGAATCACGATAAATCTCTTTCAGAAAAGTGGAAGTAAAGCAAAACACTTATGATTAGGAAAATTTTCTGGGCCTTCACTCTTTTAAGAAGATTGAGGGAGAAGGACGGTCCAAACGAATCTTATTAATTATTAAGCCCATGGGGGTGGGAGGGGGTCTAGATAGTTTATAGGTACGTAAGATCACAAAAGTAAGCAAAAATAATTATTGAAAAACGAGAACTGCCTTTACTGAATCAAAAATATCTCTGCCAAGTAGAAAATAAAATTTTTCGTTTTCGTCTTGAAAATTTGAATATCAATCTTACGTTTTTAATCAAGTGGGGTAGGTTCATCAAAATTTTTTTTTCTTACGCAGTGGGTCAAAAAGTTGAATAAATGAATGGTCCTTAAGCGTCAAATGGTCAAATGGTCAAATGGTCAAATGGTCTTCACTCAAGGCAATATCCGAGTGGGGTGATGCCAATTTAGTGAAGTTTAATGCAACAAAGACACAGGCTTGTCTATTCTCGACTAAAAGGAGTCCCTTCACACTTACTCCGACTTTCCGGGATGTATCCATACCGATTTCTGACCACCTTGATCTTCTTGGCATGACTCTTACGTCAGACCTGAACTTTGGACGCTACATAGAATCTTTGGCCACGACTGCAGCAGAAAAGCTTGGTATCCTCTCAAAGGTTAGGCGCTACTTTGCACCAGAACAGCTTCTACAACTATATCAAGCTCAAGTTCGATCTTGCATGGAGTATTGCTGCCACCTTTGGGATGGATCTGCCAAATACCAACTGGCCGCCTTAGACTCCATTGAAAAACGCGCCAAGAAGCTCATAGCAGACGAAGCACTGGTTGAGACTAAGTTGCAGAGCCTTGAGCACCGTCGTAAAGTAGCATGCATGTCGGTATTCTATAGGATACATTTCGGAGAGTGTGCTCAATCACTCCACGACCTGATACCCCCTTCCCCATTCCATCTCCGGGGATCGAGGCGCCGACTGGGGTTCCACCCTTATGTTGTAGATATACCTCTGATCCGCACTAAGCGTTTCGCTTCAACTTTTATCATGCGTACGGCTAAAGAGTGGGATTCCCTGCCGGCGGATCTTTTTCCGGAACAATATAACTTGGGCCTTTTTAAGGCAAGAGTGAATAGGCATTATCTAGGCAAGCATGTACCATCTTCGTCTGCATCTCCACTTACCACCAGGTGAGATGGCAGACAAATGCGGGCCTATTACTTATAAAAAAAAAAAAAAAAAGCATGAAAAAAACAACAATGGACTCGTTAATGTATCACAAACAATACTTGCATTCATTCCATCAGACCAATCAAAGAGAAGTTAGCACTTGCCAATTTGCGAGTCGCCGTCTGTTTCTAAGAATACGAAAGGATTTTGCACTTCAAGGTTCAACGTCAGACTAGTGGCGCCATCAACCAAAAAAAAACGATTTTTATCTAAGCACAAAAACATGAATTAACAAAAATCACTAACCACGATGATAGTTTTAGAACCAATAAATTTGAAAGGAATTTGTAGGAATCTTTCATTTATGTCAGGCAATAAACTGACCATTTTTGGCTTACATGACTTAGGCGTACACTTCGTCAACAGATTTATAGGTTATAATTATTTTTTGGATACATAATTTACTAGGCAGGTAGGTATGCAAATAGGTATCTAACTATAGATTGTCGTCCATTCAGTATTCAGGTTTTACTTTGGGGGCGTGTTTAAAGAAAGGTATGTTTTATTGGTGGTGTTATTTTCGCATTATGTGTACGTTAAGTTTGCATACATACATACATACATACATACATATATCACGCCTTTATCCCTTGCGGGGTAGGCAGAGCGTTAACGGCCGTAAGAGTACGGCCACTATCGCCACGTCTGACATTTTTGAGGATTGTTTTCTAAGGATGTTTCAGAAAACATGTATATCACTATAGTGACAGGTTGTCAGCCTGTCGCCTAAAAATTGTAATACACCAACACTCTCGAGTCCCTTAGTCGCCTCTTACGACACCCGCGGGAAGGATGTGGGGTGATGCTATTCTAAGCCGGCATCACACGGCACGTTAAGTTTGGTACCAGTAAATAGGGCGTTTATTACCTTTACCAACTGCTAGGTGGTATAGCAGCTGAAAGCATTAGAAAATTTAATGCCTGAAAGATATTTTTATACATACCTATCTACAAATTTTATGCTTTATAACCGACTAACGTCCCGCCCAACTGTTTCACCTGCTGTTTATCGTTTTTCAGTAGAAATAGAATAGGACGTTTTTCCGGCAAACAGACAGGCGGTCAGGTTGTCATCTTGTCGCCTTAAAGTCGTATCGTAATACACCTCAGTCACCTTTTACGACACCCACTTGTAGAAAATAAGGTGATGCTATTCTAAGCCGGCATCACACGGCAACGCTTGCTAAAAATAACACATCAAAATCCGCGTTGTTTAAAAGGATGTATCGATATCCATAAAAGATGCGCAAAAAGCGACTTCATTTGATACAAATTTTCTTATTTTACCCTGTTTGACCTATTTATCACGGGTCAAGAGTATACTTATCGTCCTACTTTAGTTGGCCAACAGCTGTCAAAGTTTGCAAGACATCCTAACTGGACCAACTTTAATAGGAAGTTTGTTTGTTATTCTTATCTTATAGTAGGTGGTAGACATAACAGGATTTGGATTTTACTAGCCAATAAATATGCGATAAATAACGAAAACGGCAATCGCTAAACACATGCGGATGTTGAGTGACGTCATGGGTACGAGTAATTCAGCCTTGTTTGCCACAGTCCCGGTTGGTCACAGACTAACGTAAGTAAAAACACTTTTTTCTACGCAAAACAAAACACATAACAGAGCTATGATTCAGAAACTATTTATTTGTTTATTAGAAGTTACCAAAGTTTCTAAGGCAAACCTTTTACTGGTAGCCAACACTACTCAGGTGCCACCATATTTAACCGTTTATTGTACACAATAGAATACAAAGGACAAAACATTGAGACCAATACACAACAGGTCAGCTTATTTCTAAAAAGAAATCTCTTTCAGCAGACTGGTTTATTTAGGGTAGTGAGATGACTATAATAATTTATAAAACAAATACAATATCAATAATACTTACTTATAGAAATAATATACCATATATGTGTCGTTGCGCACCGAACCTCCGTCTAGAGGTCTAGATCTTTTGCACACGTGGCCAGCCCCGAGGCAATGCCTTTATTTTTTTATCCAACTCGTGGCGCGTTTCTACTAGGAACTTAAATTGTTACAATGACTTATTTATTTACTGACAGTATTTTATTTTAACTTACTGATATTCTAATAGTATTTGTTGTGAATCTACTTGGAAATAAACTATTAAAACCTTTACGTGTTGTGTGCCGCACACAGAGATTTGGTATGAGTGTGTGAGTCTAAACAAATTGTCAAGATCAAAATTTAAAACCAAATCACTGCATACGAGAGTGGGGCCCGGTGCAATGTGGGATTTGCCGTAAGTTCAGTCAGACAAATTATTAAATAACCTTGGAGCGACCTAGGACGTTAGACCCAAAATTATTTATCTATTACTTAACATTATTGAGTGTAAGGAACCAAAACCCGCTGTATGGATAAAATGCAACAAACCAGTACAGAGTGGCCAACCAGGACTATGACGTCATGTGTTTCGGTTTTAATTACCAACTAATAGGTCAACGCCCTTGTTGCTGTTTTCCAGAAATTTATTGCGTACCGACAAAGTTCATGACCCCGGTAGGCAGACAGGTGCCAGTACATTTTATGTCCTACGTAATATACGTTAAACGATGTGGAATCACGGGAAACTTTATTAATAAACGAACGAGCGAGAAAAAAGGTTACACAAAGTATCAAGACTGCAGGTGCAGACTGAACAATGTTCCCCAAGAAACATATATCAAGTCGAAATAATATGAATTCATTTTTAAACCTCCCATACAATCCGATCAACGGTGGTAATTTTGTATGGGAGGTCCAAAATTTTTTCATATTTTGACCTATGTTTCTTGGGGAACTTTGTTCAGTTTCATGGGCTGGTTCACCCCTTAAATTTTATTTACACCCTGCATTCTAATTAAAACATTGGGAAAACAGTTCTTTTTTGCAATCGCCTAGTAAGTACGTACTAAATAGTATGCATCTGACACGGTTGTGTTATGATACCTCCGTCGCAGTAAGCATAATAATGTTATGTCCAGACACACACACACACACACACACACAAATCACGCCTATATCCCTGGCGGGGTAGGCAAAGCGTTAGCGACCGTAAAATTACGGTCGTTATCACCATGTCTGACAATTAATGTTTAAGGGTCGTTTCAGATAAGCCGTGTATCACTATAGTGACAGGTTGTCAGCCTGTCGCCTAAAATTGCAATACATAACACATGAAACCCTCGAGTCCCTTAGTTGCCTTTTACAACACCCGCGGGAAGAAAGGGGTGATGCTATTCTAAGCCGGCATCACACAGCATGTTATGTCCAGCAGCTGATGAGGACCTAAAAGCAATTGATTAAGGGCCATCCCACACGATTATCGTCTAATATGGGTACAAGTATAACGAATTACTCCACCTTAGTAATAAATCATAATTTGACACGATTGGACGTAGAGATGCGTAGGCTGTTACAAGATGTAAAGAACTCATAATGATTTTTCTGTTTTCGATTGAGAGGAAATATTGCGTTGTCTATTTCACGTAAAACTCATGTGTAACTTGCAGGTATGTGTTTTGCCAAAATACGAGTACACGTCAAATGCTTTATTCTAGGTAGTACGAATAGAAGTGTATCGTTCGTTTTGTTGCGGAAGATAATAGATAAAAAAACGATGTTGAGTTGGATAGTTTTAGATGTAGTTCAGCTCCAACAAAAATTTCATGGAGTTAAGAAATCTTGTTTATGCAAATGACTTCACTAATGACTTCATTAATATTTTATGTCCCTGTGTTTATGTATGTATGTACATAAGCAAGCTTAGATCTTTAAAACTCCACAACGGATTTTTAGGTATTTTTTTTAAAGAGATAAAGAAAGTGATACAATAGGAAGGTTTGTACGCATAAATCCTGCCGAGTAATAACTTATTATCACCCAAAAATTAGTAAAAGTGGGTGCAAACGCAAGTAATTTAATAATTTCTTGTTTACTATTACCAAAACTACGAAACAATTTTTAGTTTCAAAAACCTCTTCCTCTTCTCCCTCTCTTTCTTCCTCTCTCAAAGAGATACAATTGTCTGCTAAATTTAAAATTCCAATCAAAATTTCAAAACAGGAAACTATTTTATTTGACCATAGATAAACTTTAATTTTATGACTTGTCACCTCACACTATTACTTGACATATAAAAGTGAAAACGAGTAATAAAAAAATCATCCACTCGTAAATATAAATTAATATTTATTACGACATCTTGTACTAATTAATCAAAGTAAGTGTCCAATTGACACGATTTTATGAGCAATAATCATAAAAATATCGTTAAATTCATAACTTGTAGTACTAAGTACTTATCTGAGGGTTGGTAGTGTTGGTACGCGAGATTCTTTGCTAATATTATTCATAAATAGTATTAAGACTTACTATAAATTGGTATCTGTTTGACCATAATTTAGTATTTATATTTTTCAATGTGAAATAAATTGAAAATATTAGAAAACTATTGAATGAAGAAACAAATATAAAAAAAAGCTAACTACTCCAAATGACTGGATTTTTTTTAACTAATAAAATATTTTCTGTAGGTAATATATAAAGTACGCAGGCAAGTAAGTAGGCATTCATTTATCTGACCATAAACATAAAATTAAAATACAACGTCCTTATCCGATCATATATTCACTAAAGGTTAAACAATAAATACCTCTACAGAGGAAAAACGAGATTCTCGAAATTGTTGAACCACGGACCATGTTTGGTGTAATTAGCATCGCAGGGAAAGTGTTTTCGAGATAACACAAGAATTTATCATACGAGAAAGGTGAGAGGTTACTTGGAGATACTCGTGTATTCCGAACAGAGCGAATGTGGAGTTAGATTTCAAACATACCTCGAAGATTTATGACTGATGTTTGACAACTGTACCTAAAGGTGGATCGCACATTTAACGCACGACGGACCGCTAAAACATTGTAGCCCCAGATCTATACTAGAAAAGTCCCCATACTAAAACCGCTCAACCGCTGTTGACGCAGCGCTATCGCAGTGTCATCCGTCGAGTGCGGTTTTAGTATGGGGAGTGACGTTTCTAGTGACGATCTGACAGACCGCTGCGACATTTTAGCGGTCCGTCGTGCGTAATTTGAGAGAAAGAAATTTAAACAGAAGATTTTCTGACTCTTATTGGATTCTATGAAGCGTAAACTTCTCGTCAAATGCAACGAGGAAGAATGCCGCTCTGATAAAAGCGTCCAGTAATAAAACGCCAATACCAATTTTGAGTCACAAAGGGGAATGTTTCGACGCAAACCGACGACTGCGGTTGTTTAGAGCACCCCATAAACGCGACGAACCCTTTGATGGACCAATAAACGAGCGGGGTTTCTTGCAAACTCGTATTTTCATTGGACGAGCCTCGAAACTCACTAATAAAGTTCTCGAATCCATGTTACAGCGCAAACAAAAACCACAACAGAGGGAGCGTAGTAATTTCCACCTAGTTCCAAGACGAAATCAGGGGCTAATTGTCTGGAGGAACTTCTGGCTCCAGAATTTCTGTTCGCTGGAATTGGTTTACAAATTCTATGTGGCCCTAGCCGTTCCATTTACAGTTTTACAAACTGTGAACTCTAGTTTATTTTTAACGGTAACGGGCTTGCTGTTAGAACTTTGCTAATTGCTTTTGGAAATAAAGTGCTAATAACAGTTACAAAAATCCTTGAACTAACTGCACTGAGGAGAATCGTAAAAATGGTTAACGAACATTCAAAGAACTGTGCAAAACCTAATCTAATTACTTCAAAGGTAAAGTCTTACGAAATAGTTTATTGACTTTAAAAAAATTAACCTTGGCATTTTATTAATTATTATTATTATTAATTTAGCCTACACTGTCCCACTGCTGGGCAAAGGCCTCCCCTCTCTCTTTCCAGGCTTTCCGGTCTGCGGCTGTTTCCGACCAGTTGAGATCATAATCAACCAGGTCATCCCGCCAGCGTTTTCTAGGTCTCCCTCTACGGCGACGTTCTTCAGGGATAAACTCGGTGGCTAGTTTGGCCCACTTTTCCGGGTGCATACGGCTCACAAGGCCAGCCCAATCCCACTTTAGTTTTATGGCATTTAGAAAAGAAATAATTACCTATCTTGTAATAACAATGAACATTTTCAAACCATATAATTAAATATCCATTTCATTCTCTCTTCGAAAAAAAAAACAGCTTAAGAGTGCATCTTAATCAGTAACGAAATATAAATCATGAGAATATACCACAGAGCTTCACCGGCAATTAATAAAACCTCCATAACTAATGATTTGGGATCGTAATATTCCAATTTAATACTTGGCACAGTATCCCCAGGCTAACGGTTAATCTTGTGCATTCGAGCGAATCATCTGTCGTCTCCATATTCAAATACAGGGTGTTAAAAAATGACTTATACCTTAAAACGAGCAATATCCTAGCATTCGAGCCAGGTTAGCCTTCGCGTTGCAGAGGTCAAATGGCAGTCGCCTGTGTAAAAACTTGGTTCCACATCAAATCGGTTAGGTAGCCGACCCCGATTGAGAACGGGATAAGGCAAAGAGAATAATGACCCTAAAACAAGCAATAATGGTTTACTTATCGGGATCTCGGTAACGACATTAATGATTTTTAAGAAATTTTGTATGTATGGCTTTTGGGGTTAATAAATCAATCTGGTGAGGATGTGTTAAAAAAAAACACTAAACAACACGAAAAGTTGAACGATACTCAGTAAACTAGGTACTATGAATAAAAAAGTTTCTTATAGGTTTTGTAATTCTAGAAATAAATGGGCCGCGATGGCTGTTACGCACATAAAATCCTTTAAAATGGGAAAGTTCTATGTCCAGCTGTGATTACCGAAAACAATATAGATACATCATCTATCTGTATAACTGAATTAAGATCCATTGCACTCTGTACGTGTATACGAAATGTATACATGTTTAAACGGTAATTATGGTTTCATTACAAATTCAAATTAGAACATAGCAGGTACCTTACGATGAAAGGATGATGCCAGTTTGAAAGACAAGACAAATTGTCTGTCACTTTAACATACCTATTGTCTAAACGAATTATTGCTTACTTAATTAAATTTTGTAGGTACAAAGTTTAAGTGAACTGTAAATCGTATAAACGCCAAATAGTTAAGCAAGGTCGAAAAGGAAATATACATACATACATATATCACACCTTTATCCCTTGCGGGGTAGGCAGAGCGTTAACGGCCGTAAGAATACGGCCACTATCGCCGCGTCTGTCATTTTTGAGGATTGTTTTCTAAGGTTGTTTCAGAAAACATGTGTATCACTATAGTGACAGGTTGTCAGCCTGTCGCCTAAAAATTGTAATACACCAATACTCTCGAGTCCCTTAGTCGCTTCTTACGACACCCGCGGGAAGGATGTGGGGTGATGCTATTCTAAGCCGGCATCACACGGCAAAAGGAAATATTTTTTATAAAAAATACAGACTTCGTAAACAATTAATTTATATCAAAGGTAAAGGAAGCTTTTATTTTGCAAGTTCGCTGAAATACATCAAGAAAGTAATTACTGGAGCTGATTACATCTTTGAAGTAATGAATAATGCTACATTTTACCACCAAACATATTTTAAATGGAAGTTTTTGAACTTAAGAGCTTCATCTAGGCCAAGGTAGATCAATTATAGCGCAAAAACACCCAAATGTCTGGAAGACATTACTCTAGTTTACTAGCATAGCATCACCCTATTTCTTTCACTGGGTATTGTAAAAAGCAGCAAGCAGCAGCGTTCTTTGTGAATATATCTACAACACTGCACTGCGCTCGCCAATGGGTCTCACAAGCCTGGTAAGTACGGCAATACTCCTGAAAAATGGGGGAAACTCATGTACAATAGTAGTTGTGACTGTAAAAGTTAGGTCTATGCCTTGGACTCTCATCTCGCCATTTCATCGCCCATATTGTTTTGGTCTTTGGCCTTGGTTTTTCCTATACAAAATATCATTACGTAAGTATACTTAAAGTTTTGTAGTTCTTAAGACTGGTCCCAATCGATTGAAAAGCAGTTTTGACATAAAATTTGATTAGAGACATTTTATGCTGATTGAAAGACATGATACCGTGCCCGGTTTAGTCAGAGTATGTTACTCTTAAGCTTAGTTTTCGGATAAACCCGATACTAAGGTGGATCGCACACTTAACGCACGACGGACCGCTAAAATATCGCAGCGTTCTGTCAGATCCATACTAGAAATATCAATCCACATACTAAAACCGCTCAACCACTGTCGTCGCAGCGCTATCGCAGCGTCGTCCGTCGACTGCGGTTTTAGTATGGGGAGTGACTTTCTAGTATGGATCTGACAGACCGCTGCGATATTTTAGCGGTCCGTCGTGCGCTAAGTGTGCGATGCGCCTAAGGTATCTTCTATCTTTGAATCAATAAGCATAAAGAACGTTTAAAAATACATAAACATAATTAGATACGATCACAAATGTCACATTAAGTCTCTGGTAGCGATATGACAGTAATTATTTTAATATTCACACACAATTATGCAAGCTTATTATAAATTATGTAAAGTAGAGTAGTACGTCTACAAATGAACGGCTACTGTCATTTACGTAATTATACATTCAAATAGGATGACGAATATTAAATAAGTATCCACAATACTGAATGCAATATAAAATTGCATGAACTGAATACTTATTAAGATTATTGATGAATTTCCTGTAATTTCCGGGAAACCCGATTGTTTTACGAAATAGAGTTGCATAACGTATAACGCCTTTTTTCCTCGCAGGGTAGGCAGAACGATAACGTCTACGTAAAAATATTGAGTGCTATTTAAAAAACTATTACAAATGAAATGCTTGAGTCTCTTAGTCGCCTTTTACTACGCCCGCAGGAAAGAAATGGGATGATGCTATCGATACAGGTTGTAATTCGAAAAATAAACAACCCAAAAATTTCAAATAACCTGCAAACGAAACGGACGTTCTTTCACTTTGTAACAATCACCACCAAATTATGATATGACAGCTGTATATGAAGCGGACAGCTTTAATATCGGATTTTATAACCTCATTCAATCTAAAACTGGATACGGTAGGTAAATCACCAGAGAACCATGAGGGTATATGTGAAAACGTTCGTATTCAAGGTTTACCCGTATATTGGGTCGATTACAACTAACGAGTACAGTGGCGAGTCAGTGTCCTCGGCCGAGTGCTCGGTTGGTATAAACACTTTAACGAGTTCTCGGCCGAGTACTCGGTCGAGAAGAGAGGCGAGAGAGTCACTAGAATCCCAATTTGTTTACTAGGCCGAGTACCCACCTCCCCGCTTCAGTCTTCTGCCCCCGCAGCAACTCGCTATCCCGCTCGGCAGTCGGCACGTATAAACACGCACTCGCTTGTCACTCGCCACTCTTGTCTTTGTATATATAGAGTTATGTTCTCCAGAAATGTCTCATAGTGTTCTACAGTCATTCTCAAAAGTTCTTTAAACTCCTTGGGATCTTCTAACTGCAATTCAATAAAAGTTTTATTTGTTGCTCCAAGGGCATTCCGCCTTAAAATCCATTTTCTGGTCCAAATTCGTTGATCTTCCTCTTATAATAAATCCCACAATTCGTTAATAATCGGGTTACAGCCGATTTAAAACCCGTTTAAATCCATTTTTTTTTCGATCCATTGCAGACGTCGTGATCAAAACTAAACTGACTCGCCACTAGCGTAAATACGTGTAAACACCCACTCGGTTCGGGAACTCTCTCGGCCGAGAGCTTATTTACTGACTCACCATTGTACTCGTTAGGTGTAATCGACCCATAAGCGCAATTCCATCCATCGAAAGTTATCAAAAATACATTAGCCACAGCTTCCCAGAGGAAATTCATACCAAGTTTATTTTGCAAAAATAGTGACTAGACTAGACCTAATTTACATGAATAGCGTAGCGGCCGTTCTTTGTCTTTTAAGTCGCTATTAATTATTCCACTTTATGTAAATAAAGCCGCAAGCGCGTTGGTGAGGTCCGACGCTTTTTGCGGCTGCGGCAAGTGCCAGCGTAGGTACCCTAGGGTTGTAAATACAGGGTAATTTTTTAGTCAGTACACAAACTTTGTAGGGTGTTTCTACTCATGATCCTGAACAACTTTTACTATGGAGCCACCTGCGAAATCGCGAAGATAATTGGGTCTTCCATAGAAAAAAATCATATCTAATCGGCAAAATGTCAATTTTATTTTGCGATTTCGCTGGTGGACCCATGGTAAAGTTGTTCAGAATCATGAGTAGAAACACCCTTCAAAGTTTGTGTACTGACTAAAAAATCCCTGAAGTTTGTTCTCGCCACGAAAAGATCTGCTGTAAGAAATTTCTTTTTTAGAGATAAGCAGTGCCTGTTGTGTCCATTTTATTTATGTTTTGTCCTGTAAAATTTCTTGTGTAAGTACAATAAATGGTAAATAAATAAATAAATAAATAAAAGAGATTCGTGGAAGAGCAACTTTTGATACGTAAAGTGCAAAATATTACTTACTGCACAAATTACAAAGATTGCACGTGGCCAAGAGTGTGATTCCATGCGCTAATAAAATATCCTTTGGATAAAAGCACTGAGTGTACGCTATCCGCGCGATCTCTATTGTGCGTACAACATTTTTACAGTAGGTACTCATCAATACGGGAAGGATCAAGTCAAGTTGAAGATTGTAACTTGATGGCTGATGAAAAAACCTTCCTTATGGTTGGATGGAAATGGCCTTCGGGTTGCAGAGGTCAGATGATAGTCGCTCTGTAAAAAGAACTGGTTCCACGTCAAATCCCCTAGGTTAGGTAGCCGACCCCGACAGAGAACGGAATAAGGCACGGAGAATGATGTAAAAAACAGAAAGATGATACGATACAAAAATGACCAGACAATTTGCTGACGGCACTAGGCGTAGCCCTAGTCGTATGGCAACCATTCCCAAAAGCTCGGTTTTCTTAACAACTTTAGGCATCAAAGGATCTCTGTACGCTGGTTACGCTATAGCTAAAGAACTTCATATTTTATTCCGAAAGAAAGATGCTACTAAATAAAAGTAAGTCGAATTAAAGCGTAAAATGTAGACCATGCGTACGAGTGCATTTTATATTCATACTGCATGAGAAATTGCTTTTGCTAGTTCTTTACTCTTCGTATTTTTTTATTTTATTTCTCATATTTTTGACAGCCAACGCAGCATTTTAGTAAATTGTTTCGATTCAACACAGCAAAGTTGCTTCCAAAAGCGTATTTAATGACAAAGAGTGCTGACCGGGCGTCAGTTTATGAAGCTTTTGAAAATCGAACCTCTCTCCGAAAATAATTATTGTTGGTGACTGGCAGATTGTCAATTGGCCAGTTTAAATTCATTTTTCGAATATTTTATTTTAACGACGCTAAAATCAGTCAGTCAGTGCTGGCACAAAATAAAAATAAAAATCGTTCAGGGGCATCTCCGATTCGCATTTGTATTCATCACACAAATTAATGAATTTGCACAATTTACAAAAGATATCAGACACAATCCATAACCAAATTCTTCCTTATAGATTTTAGTGCAAAATAATCCTAAGCAAGAGTGTCACACTACTCGCAATAAATGACAACATAATGTCCAAGGAATTGGCACGACAAGTAAAATATGTCAGTACTAAGAAAACGATAACTCTGTTTTGATCAGCAGCGGCGCAATAATGAAGGCTAGTGACTTCACTGATATGTCCGATAAAACATTACAAATTATACTGACCCTAATTGTTTACTATCAATCCTATGATTAATTTGTTTCAATTAATACTAATAGCAAAATAGTTCTTTACGAGAAAACATACGTATCTATTGATTTAAGTTGGAACAAAAGTAGTGAAATGAAAACAGAAGCAGGTCGTCCAAATATACACTGGCAGATTTATGAATATGCAATCTGATCCTTTAAATGAATCCACATGTCATGCGTAGTTATAAACAGAATCAATGACCTAAAAAAAAAAAAATGAATACCATTCTCATGAGCATGATACAGCAATGACTTGATCAATTATTATTGATATCAATCACTATATATTGCCGCATTAGACATGCAATAATTGCATCGACCAATCTCCTAGATTACATTGTCATCGGGATGGACCGTTTGAGATTGTATGGCATCAAATGCATTTACGTTAATTGTAATGTCATGGCGTCGATCGCATAGGTACATCTCGATGATCATTTCTCGTCAATAGAAATTGATCGTCTACGGCTCCATTGTTCATTTGGATAAGATCTAGATTTTTGGCATGCAAAACAAGTTCGAATGTTTAGTATCATTTCAAACAACTTAAACAAATAAAAGTTTCGAATATCTCGAACGCAAAGATCTCCATGATCTATTAGTTGGATTAATTGACTCAGCGTTTTAGACATGCCAAAAGAATTCGATTTGACAGGATAGTACTGAAAAATTGATTTTCTCAATCACTGATAAATAAGTAGACGTTCAGATAGACAGGCATACAGGATAGGAAAAATAAGTTTTCTATTTATTCAAAATAAAATTCAATACATGTGTGTCTTATCTATCTAAAGTATTAGAACGCCGGTTCTACTTAGTTAAATGTGACTGATGCTTAATCAAAAATTTTCATCAAAGCTCCTGCAGTAAGATATTCACTCTAATAGATCCGATCATGAATAACGAAGTCTTTATCGCACGTCCGAACGCAAAAAGAAAAAGAATGTCCACGAATCTCAACATTAGAACGCTGAAGAGATATGAATCCGTTCGATTTAATTAAAATACTCGATAAATCGGAGCGATAAAATATCGGGTTCAATAAATTAGTTGCAATCAGCTTGGCTAGCGTAGATTCAGGCTATTTTTAAACGTCTACTATAAAGCAAATGTCAGGAGTCGACCACCCGTTGCGGGATTTCGAAGAATAGACGCAAAGTTGGGTTAGGGATGTCGTCACATGATGCAGTCAAAATGTTATAATCGGGATTCTGAATCACTTTTTGTCTCCGGCTGGGCAGCGAGTATTCACAAAACAAAGAATGCGAATAGCTCCTTCATGTTTCTGTTCTCCCATTTTCTGGAATGAATCATTCATACAATCATTTAAAATCTGTCACAATATCCAGCAAAGCTTTACAATCACATTATAGCAATAAGTACGAACCGTTAAAAGAAACCTTTTTTAATGACCTTATAGATTATAATTATTAAATTGAAAGAAATGGTCAAAATTAAAAACTACATATAAGTGCTTTTTAAAATATTTTCCTTAATTCTTTTACGATTTTAATTGACCACACGACTGTGACAAGTCTATTTTGTACAGAATGCATGACTCAGTCTGCGCAAGCGCAATTGTGTCATGGTAAAGTAAAACTCAATTAAAAGATCGTTCCTTGATTGTAAATCAACACTTCGCTGTAATCGAGTGCGTGCAGTTTTTGCAAATTGAGTTCCCTTTTTTGCTTTAGCTTAGGGATGTACCTTTTATTTTAAACATTTTATATTTGTTTATTATTTTTTTACCTTCCTTGCTGTGGTTTATCAGTTATCCTGTGTGTGTGGACCAGTTATCTTTCCATCTCTTTTGGATAATGAGGACACGTCCTTCAAAAGACATAACTTTTAGCACGTGTCGCTATCTTGTCAAACCATTAATAACCATTACTCATAAACTAATGACGTAGACCTTAATAACTTTTTCCGGCTGTCATGTGGCCTATGCGTGACGAGCTTGTCACTGAATGCATTATTATCTAAGCGTCATCTTAAATGACAGTATGACGTGTGAAAAGCAGACTTATCAATTTTGATCAATTTGTATCAATTATGGTGATTTAGTTGATGTTGTCAGTTACGTCGTAAAAGAGTCTTGTTTGCACAAGCCAATCTTTTGGAACTAACCCTAATCATTGCTAGTTTACCCAATTTTTAAAACAAAAATAATTAATAATGGTGCAAATGAAATACATCAGATTTTCGTTTTTTGAAACACGTCTAATTTCATCAGATTAGAATTATTTTATTTTCCTCTACGACTGATATTTCTTTTTGGGTCAATTTCTTCGAGTCATTGCATATTGTAGTAAATCTGTCAAAGGCCGAATTATTTTATTTGCCAATAACTTTCGAACTCTCCTTCTTTTATTGCCCATTGTCTGTCCCTGGGCTTACTTTGTTTAAAGACGCTGCCCATGTTGCTTTAGGATTATAATTCACTTCCTTTTATCTTAAGTACTTTGTTTCTAAATAAAAAAATATTTGCATATTGTAATCTTCGAATAAAAAAAATAGTTAAAAATACAAAAAAGTTTCTACTCCTTAAATAGTCATTATTATCGATAACCCTCGAAGTGTTTTATTAGCAATAGAAAGTCTGTTAGCTATGGCGGAATTTTTTTCAAAGTCTCTTTTCTCCTAGTTTTAAACTGAGACTTTATTGTCTTATTTTCACAGATATTGTCAAAGGCTTGATTTTTACTGGTGGAACCGATAGCAATGCCATTTGTTGATGCTCATCTTGAGGCAATTCCTCAACAAAAGCGATCAATTCATTCATCTCTATCAGCAGTCAGATGAAGAGAAAAGAGATGCCTTTTTTTCATACAAAATATCGTTTTCAAAAGTAGCTCAATTAACCTGCCTGTTACGATGCCAATGAAAATTGGACAATCGGCCCACTAGTTTCCATATTACATCACAGCGTCACCCCTACACTATACCAACACTACTGACGGGCGAGTGAAGTGTGTCATTGGGATCGCACGATCTATTTACGTAGGGCGCTAGTCGATCATGTTATTTTTGGACAATCGTGAGTTACAACGGATCATTGAGACTTGGGGTTTATTGCTCTCGCCCGTCCAAATGTACGGAAGAAAGCGAACGCATCTATCAGCATCAAAAGCAATTTTATGTAACACTAACAGTTGGGTATCGAAGTTGATTGCAGTTGGAAGTGTTTAAAGAAAGTGTAATCGATAAGGGCATTACTGCTCTGGCGCAATAGAGATTCATTGCTACACTCAAGTTCTGTTTCTTTTAGTAATGGGTTTCTAGGATCGGTTTCTAGGATGGGTAGGTAGATTAAGTAGATCAAACAGCTGCATGTAACTTTTTATGTTGAGTTGACTCAAAACTCATCTCTTCTTCAATCGTGTCTATATTTGTCTTAATCGTTGTATTAAAACATTAAGTAAATTTATTTAAATAGGTATCAATAAATACATATTAGATGACTTTATTATTACTATAACCAGATCGTTATTTTACGATCCTATAAAACGCTTTAAAAGGTTAATTTGGCAATATGGCGGGGCGTGGAGTTTATTTATATCAAGCGCCGTATCCAGCAAGACTGATGAATTATTTATGTATTTGAAAGGCCGAATGTATAACTTCTCACACTATAAATTTATCTACTTAAAGAGACAGTTAAATATTTATAAAAACGAACTTTTATCATCCATGCTTTGCTGATGTGCATAAATGCTATTAAAATGTTTTCTCTGCATAATCGAACATGTTTATGTTTTCATAAATTACTAAGGCGTGGGTGGTCTGATAAAATATGGGAAGAAATAAACGGGGTTTTGACTTATTGACTTGTTTTCTGAGGTGTTAAATACGTCCGCCTCATGCTGGGCTGGGATCGATGTTTGATTTAATAAGTCGTTTTTTTAAACGTATGATAGCAGTACCAAATTTTACCAAAATCTAAGAGTTCTAGAGAAAATAAGTTTTGGTGAAAAGAAGACTGTGGTGTACTATCTACATACATACATATATTACGCCTTTAGCCCTTGCGAGGCAGGCAGAACGTTAACGGCCGTAAGAATACGGTCATTCTCGCAACGTCTGCCATTTTTGAGGATTGTTTTATAAGGTTGTTTCAGAAAACATGTGTATCACTATAGTGACAGGTTGTCAGCCTGTCGCCCAAAAATTGTAACACACCAATACTCTCGAGTCCCTTAGTCGCCTCTTACGACACCCGCGGGTAGGATGTGGGGTGATGCTATTCTAAGCCATATGGAATGAACCTATCGTATCTGTACGTATGAAACCACGAGTGTGCCGAAAATCTATTCTACTTACCAAACTTTATAAGCACACGATAACCTATCAAGCACGATCGTGCTAGCACTATAAAGAAAAGCAATAATATTCTTTCTAGGTACGGCAACAATTCTACCGGACGCAATTTAAGTTCCCTCGCCTTATTCGTATCCCCCGTACTTCGCTCAGTTGGCGAGTCGCCAACAGGTTTCTTCGGAGAACCGAGGAAGACGCATGGCTGCCCTATATTGATTGGGGTTAACTTAGTGACATACTGAACGGTCGAACACTTCTGAATCATTCAATAAAATACCTAAATGAAACAAAATGTTTAAGATACCTGGTACGTAGAAGTTTTCTATACTAATATGGTTAGCTATCCTATATTCAAATTTACTATAATCTAAGAGTTTGCATTCCCTAATAAATTAAATTGTTTTTGGGATCCAGTAAGTAAGTAATGTAATGGTAACGTGTTTCAATACCCTTGGTTTGCTTTAGTTCCCAATTTGATATGATTAGTATTCTTAGCTGGTAGTCTTCGAAAATTTTACCAGCGATATTCTAAAACTGAAAAATGCTGGTCAGCAGAGATGATCAACATCAGAAATGCTGAGTTCTTTTGCTTTGCATCTAATGTAATTTTTCTAAGCTTGTGTTCTTACGAATTTTGTCTATTGATAAATAAAAATCATTTTTTTATTGTACTAAAAGTGGTCTGCCCCTAGACCACGAAAGCGCCTAAGCTTGTGTTTGTAAGAGTTTTGTCTTTTGATAAATAAAAAACACTTTTTTATTGAACTAAAAGTGGTCTACCACTAGACCACGAAATCGCCTAAACGGGCCACTTCTAATGAGATGCCCAGATGGTTCATTGAGGCGCGACATAGCGCAGTCGGCGTCAGTTGGGTGTCAGTTGGGTGTCTGTCGTAATCAATCGTTCTGAATCAGGTTTGTAGAGTGTTTGTAGGGTTAGATTTAATTGATTCAGATTTCAAATTACAAAGAAGCTAATGAATGTCACAAAAGTATTAACTTAGTAGGTATTACCGAAAATGTGCATTGTAAAAACATTTGCAACTGCAAACGTAAACAAAAATAAAAACAAAATTAAAAACAAAATTAAAAACAAAATATTTTTACAACTTGCATAAGGAAGTTCTATTATTTGAAAAGTAAGTAAGGAAAGCATTACATTACGTCATATCATAACTATTTCGGTTTTGTTCCATAATTTCAATATATGCATAATAACTGCGCCATTATAGAATTAATTATGACATTGGAAATTACTTTAAATCGAATAATTTATAATAGCTAACAAACAAATCGTTAGCAATAAAATATCATCGAACACGATTACCAAACATGGCTGTCTGAATGCTAATAATATTATAGATAGAGCTTTGTCATCTATACCGTATACGGTAAATATGATAATATCGATGGTTCTGTCGAGTCGAGAATCATAATCCAATCCCACCAAGAAAATTTTCATGTAAAGTGTCGCCAAGACAAGAACATAACGGCTTACTTTATGAAAAAAGGTTTCGGATCTCAAGTAGAGCCAAGCTTCTTACATCTACACTCTCTGACTACACTAACCCTTTTTTCACTAACTCTACAGCGCAGCCAAAATGCACCTAGTGCCCTAATGCTTCACTTTACTCATCTTGGCGGTGACATCACCGTACCCCCAGATCAGTAGTCAGCACTAATCGTGCAGCACTAGACGTTTCAATGTAAACTTGGAATCCGTTTATGGCGCGATAAACGCTGAGGAAGACTTACTGATCTAATCAGATCAACGTATAAGGAAGATAAAGCTCTGATTCGAAGAAAATGACTGAGAAAAAAACTCAGTGAACGCAGACTTTCTCCATCCTGGCTAGAGAGAAAAAGATTAGACAGCTATCTTCTTTCGATTTTGTTGCACTGCTACTGTTTTGAAGACATTTTTTTACATTATGATCTGAACATGACATAATAAATAAAAGTTTAGACTTCGCTTTGTTTTTGTGTGTTTCGTCTTCCTTATATTTTCTATACAGGTACTAATAATACTAATAAGGTTCTAAGCTTCGTTTTCGGTCTGAAAGCTGTCTGGCTAGATTGCAAAAAGAACAGGCGTGCTTTATCTAGATAAAGTCAAACGGAACTGGGTAAACGATCTAGAACGAAGTAGTTAACTGAGTGTAAATGGGTGACTCGTGTCAGACGTGTCTGGCTTAGAATAGCATCACCCCATTTATGCCGACACAAGTGTTGTAAAAGACGACTAAGAGGGAGATACCGAGTTGACGAACAACTCAAATGGAAAGTTAGTAAATCTAGAATTGTTCCGAAATGAATAATAAACTCACTAGGAAGAACGACATTTTAAAATATCTGCCAGAGTACTCCTTTTTAATACACCTGCTTTAGGAAGGAACGTTTTGTTGCAGATAAAGTAGAGTAGAGTGTATGTTGCAAATGCAATTGCGCCCAAATGAACTGCACGAGTCCAATTTATCATGTGCATTGCAGCGCTGCACAAACGCTGCACTTTTAAAACGTTGTCTCCATTTTACTCTACACTTTTTTACTAAGCCACCCACAGAGTAATTAAAAAGACTACCTACCACAGTATTTCTTTCCAACCGCTTTTATAAAATTCGAAATTTATGCAGGAACAAAGTTTGTGCGCAAATCGCAAACGAGCGCGCTTAAAGGAAAAACATTATAGAATTTTCCTAGCAGCTAAACTAAACTCTCTAAATTAAAAACCCATCTCAACCGATGGTTACGCAAACAAAAACTATTAAATGCACGTTAAATGAACCTGTGCACTATTCATGTAAATTAAGGCGGGGGTAGTCACAATTTAGCCGCGAGAAAATGGAGTTTGGTACAACATCATAACTTGTTTTTAAGTAGACACACACAGGGCAATTTTTTAGTCAGAAGTTAGGTACACACACTTTCTTGGTTTTTTCTACTCATGATTCTGAACAACTTTTACTATGGCGCCACCTGTGAAATCGCAAAAAAACGGGTGTTCCATAGAAAAATGTATACCTACTCAGTAAAAATTTATGAAATATCCATTTTTTTTTGCAATTTCACAGGTGGCGCCATAGTAAAAGTTGTTCAGAATCATGAGTAGAAGCACCCTACATAGTGTGTGTATACGTATGTACTGACTAAAAGAAACTCAGTATATTTTCTCATGCATGCATAGGTACACGATGCGCCCTGCACGGAAATATCATATGACTAAACTTTTATCAGGCTTTTTATCGATACCAAAATTTTTAATTAGTAACTGATTGCCTATTTAGGTACCTACATTTACTTAATTAAATTATGACGGGCCTTCATTGAGTCAAAAACTGTGAGAAGACAACATACTTTTTAAACTATTAGTTTAGTTTTTAAAGATACTCGAAAAAAATAACTACGCAGTAGTAATCTATCTGATCGATGCCGTAACGCCTAGAAGACGCTTCGAACAAAAGCTTTTGTGCTCATTTCATGAACTAAGTATAGAATAATGAAAACGCGGGTAGATCGACGCGGCACCGCAAGAAAAAAAGACTCCGTAAGAAAATTGCTTATACATTATAGAACCGGAAAATTGCGGTTTCGAGCATTAGATGGGGAAAAAGAAACAGGAATACGGTGGGTCTCGGTGCGGCGGGATTTTTATTTTCATTGTTTTTACGTGGTAATGAAATGCAAATTAAATGCTTAAAATTTAAGGCCGGATGCAGTTTGTTCCGCGGTCGGGGATTTTTCTTCTGTAAATGGAGGGAATTTTCAAATATGCGAAGACGGTGAGACCGCCATTTTGGGGTGAAATGCAGATGCGTTATTAGCGTTCATTGCGTAAACAAATAGCTGTTTTAGCACCGCCATTAAAATGTTGTAAGGAATATTTTGTTTACATTATGGCTTACAAGGGTCGAGCCTACCAATGTTTTGTCTTGAATGTTAATTTTACATCACAAAGAAATTGTGAAGACTGTAGGATGTGTTGAGTAATTTTCTATGTTCTCATACACAATTTTGTACGTACAAAATGATAAGATGACCCTTATGTAATTCTTTCCCGATAATGTTAGGTACTCTAGGGATGTACATTGTAGGTAGTTCAGTTTCATGCACTGATCATTTAAGCAAAGTTGTCGGTTTCACACAACTCCTACCTGAGTTTACAAATGACCATTTTCATATTTTCTTTATACATATCCAGATACGTATACCATTGGTTTGTCATAACTATTATAAAATATCCACAAACATCGTCTTTTTCTTTAGTTGAAAATAATAAAAGATAAGGCACTTAGTATTATAGGCACTTCTCACAAGTATCAATCTATGCAGGTTATCTTAAATAAAACGTATGGAAAACCAGTAAACACTGGTCCCTTAAGAGTTATCTCTAAGTGCTGCAAATAGTGCCTAAGTAATAAATAATGCAGGATAGTTGGTCGATAAGCCGTGTCACTGAATGCCTGAATGGAAAACGGTTAGACGTCTGAGGAATAGTGTTTAAATTTAGCTACGAGTGTCTCAGAATAAGACGTGCTGACTCTTGATAGAGGACTTCTCATTTAGAAAGTGTTAAAAAATAATAAAAAGAATATTTTAAAAAGCTTAGGAACCGGATTTAAATAAGTATTTTGGTTCATTGGGTTGATGGAGAGTTTCACACAAATAAGAAGTTTATTGGTACTATCATCCCAAAAACCCTAAACCGATTTAGAGGAGGTACCTCTACTTAAATGTATTTAGCTTATTAGTCCACCGAGTAATGTTGCATGGGGCGAACAAAACATTTTTGATAAATTCGCCTACTTTTCTTGGAGAAAGTGCTTCAGTTTCATAAACTTGTCGGACCCCTGTATTTCTTTACATTATATGACTTTCTAAGCAGTAAAATTCTAGAAATATTATTTATCACTTCTTAACTATAAAACTATCTCCCAGTCACGAACCGTGATTTAGAACAACCGTAAACTACACCTGTTACTTTGAATGGCTGCTGGACCCTGAATACTAATAAAGCCTCCGGTATACAAATTTTACAGTGGTACTAAAATTGCCCATAAAGAAAAATCTTGTTGTCAGCTTAGGCTGAGTAGCTAAGTTTCTATGGGTCCGTCTCCCTCTCTTCGTGTGGATACAAAAAGATGAGAACATACTACCATACAGTTTATTAAAGTCGAGGTGGAACAGTATCTAGTATTTCTCAACGGGATACGCACAATTCAGATTGTACAGATAAATATTAGCGACGATATTGCTTAGCAAGAGTTTTTCCTTTTGGGTTGGCTTCGTTGAGGTCCTCATGCGTGCATGTCACAGAAAAACTCAAGAAGTATACACGTTTGTCATTGCTTAAATGAGACTCTCCACTTTTACCTAGTGATTCTTCTCACTCATGCTTACATATACACGGAGTCTAGGGACTGCCATGTTCCCCAGCGCAAGTGGTATCTTGGGTGCAGGGTATAGTGTGGTAGGTACTTTTTCTTGGAGAAGTAAAATACTGTTTCGCAGTAATGATCTATACTTATCTAGGTAGTTTACATTTTTCTATACTTAAAAGAGAAAACTTGTGATTAGAAACATCCAAAGCTCCCAATTTTCCTAATTTGTAATGTGGGAGACACATTTAATCCGGTGACTGTTTTACAGCTTTAACTCGCATTTTTGTTCTAAAACAAACAGCTCGTTTGTCACAAGTCTAAAAAACGTCTTATTCCAAAGAACATCGTATGTTGGAAATAGAAACCATTTTATGGTCTGGTGCCGCGACAGGTTAAACAATATATTACTCCAGGATCACAAATCATTTGGACTGTCTGTGTAATTGACTAAAGTGGCGGGTATATTTTAGTATTTAAATAAAGAAAGTAAGGCGGCATCTACACACGTGAGACGTGAGCCGAGAGACGTCAGACAAATAAGTACACCAGCCTGCGTATGCAGCTCGTATGCATGCAAGGCCTTCCGCGCGTACGTTGTAATGTATGGGATTTTATGAGAGAAGACACACTGTTTTCTTAAGAGTTTTCTGAAGAGACACACGCAACGGTATGGCGTCTCTCATACAATTCCATACATTACAAGGTACGCGCGTAATCAAGTGTAGACATACGAAGTGCATACGCAGGTCAGCGTGCTCACGCGATAAAACGCAAATTTCACAGGTGTAAACTCGTCTCTTCTGTTTTTTACATTTTATAGGAACACGGTTTCAAGCGTCGCGCTGTCTCAAGTCTCTCGTCTCTCGTCTTACGTCTCATGTGTGGAGATAGCGCCTCAAAGTTTTTTCTCAACCGGTCAATGATCTCTGGTTGATAAATAAACAATGCAAATAACGGATTGTTTAAAATTGTTGAATGTCTGAGTGCTTAAGTGCTTGTTATGACAACCACGCGTTCGTATTAATTTACATACACTCACAAATTCTATTTAAAAAAAGCTATTTTTGCTAATTGAAATCAAAGTTTATTTCTTTTTTGGAGATTTCTAATGTTGTTTTGTTGCTAAGTTATTTACTTGGATGGATTTTATTGTGTTAGGTATAAAGTATCATACACTTATTTCAAAGTTAGTTAAAAAAGCCTAAAAATTAAATAGAAGAATATGTGTTTTATTGCAAAGAAGGGTTACATACATACGTAACAAAACAAAAGTTGATAGACAAAAATAAGGATTCGCAAACGTAAAGAAGATATTGCAAAATTTCTAGAATAGCATCACCCCGTATCTTTTCCGTAGGTGTTGTAAGAGGTGACTAAGGGACTCGAGGGTTTCATGTGTATTGCAACTTTCGACGACAGGCTGACAACATACGTATATATCACTACAGAAATACATATATAAATCATCCGAAAGGGCCCTCAATGTTTGTCAGACGTCACAATAGAGACCGTACATTTGCGGCCGTTAACGATCTGTCTACCCCGTAAGGGACAAAGGCGTGATATATGTATGTATGTACCTATGTCCAGTACGAAATGCTCATATTGTACGATTGTGAAGTATAACTTTTGCCAACCAGAAATTATTTATAAGTTAAGCCACTCTTGACTTGAGATTGCTTAAATTACTTCAAGTACCATTTTCAGTGGATTACGAAAAACAAAAGACATTTTGTCAGTTTCATGAGCAGCTTTTTAATTACCAGATTTAGAATTTCTTAGTACCTACTGTGTAAAACAATACCTCAGTCATTTTAAGGTAGTTTTCACACGCATCTCGTGATTTCTCGGTATTTTACCGGATCTAGTTTTTCAGAGACACAGTTAGAAGTTGCGGTATTTTGACGAGAGGAGTTCACAAAATTTTGTACCAAAATGTGATATACTGACACAAGCCACATCAAATAGCATTAAATACCTCTGAACCTTAACAACCTAAATAGTCCATTGCTGAACATTACGGGCCTCTCCCTATTGGTGGATATAGCCATACTCATCATGCTTGGTAGGCGGATTGGCGAGCGCAGTGAACGTTGCACTTGCAGAGAACGTTGCTGCCCATTCCCTTGATGATTATCCCTAAGTCGATTTTACGACATCCACGGGTAGAATTGGGATGATACTATACTAAGCCGGCACTATTCGGCGCACGGCATTAAATACAGATTGATACACAGGATGTAAAAAATTTACTTAAATTAAATTCTATACCTCTCATACAATGCAGTTGACTCGCTGTATGGGAGGTTCAAAAAATGTCTTCATATTTCGAACTATGTTTCTTGGGGAAAGTTGTTCATGGACTGGTTCATTCCTTAAAATATTTGCAGCTAATATTTTTAAACCTTCTATTTGTATGTCTGCTGAGAACCGCAATATCGTACGGCGTGTAAGCGGTCCGCCTCACTTTTTGTAAGGGTCTGAAGACAATAATACCTCAGGCACTTTAAGGACAAGATAGCGGTAATTTATTACGGTAGTTGCGGATAAAATTTTTCAAAACTTTTCAAAACGGTCTAAAAGAACACCATTATCTAACCTTTACCTGAATGTTATCTTTACTTTTGTTTTCTTTAGAAGAGCTCATTTTGGTGCTTCGAGTCATAAAAAGTTGAGTTAAAAATAATTAATCGGAATATTTTGAAATAATCTTAAATTTTAAAATAATCCATTTAATTAACTTTAACAATTAAAAGATTTTCTATAGTTTGTAAAATAGCTGGATATTTGCGACATTTGAGAGATACACTAAAAAGAGGTAAACAAAGGAAAACGGACCTTGTGTCATAGCATTAGCCCGAAACTGAAAGACGTCACAGGTATCAAGCTTTATATCGAGTATAGCGGTTTTATTTGTTTTCGTGTTTCGTGAGATCAGGAGTTTTACCTGGATAAAAGATCATGTTCTTCTTCAAACTTAAGACTGGAGTATAATTTCCATTCTTCCCTTTTCTCCGCCAGTGATTTTACCTTTTGATTAAACACGACATTGACTTTTCCCTAATTTGTTACTCATGTTACTCATATGCCGTACGTTATACCGGCTTAGAATAGCATCACCCCATTTCTTTCCCGTGGGTGTCGTAAAAGCAGACTAAAGGACTCGAGGGTTTCAAGTGTAGTGCAATTTTAAAAACCTGTCACTATAGGGATACACGACTTATTTGAAACGCCCCTCAAACAATTGTCGGACGTGACGATCACGACCGTAATATTATGGTAGTTAACGCACTGCCTACCCCGCCTTGGATAAAGGCGTGATTGGTTTGTCTGTGTGTTTACTTTTACCAATTTACTTTAAGTAGCTTTATATGGATAGCTCGATCTGCCAGTAGCCGACACAAAATCAAAAGGACCAACGCATGCCGTCTTTAATTGGCATGTGATGAATCAGTATCCAGCCAGATAGATAGCCAGATTGCCAGATGCACCTGAGGCGAATCGCACACTTGACGCACGACGGAGCGCAAAAATATCGCAGTGGTCTGTCAGATCCATACTAAAAATGTCAATCCCCATACTAAAACCGGTCAACCGCTATCATCGCAGCGCTATCGCAGTGTCGTCCGTCGAGTGCGGTTTTTATATGGGGAGGACGTTTCTAGTATGGATCTCACAGACTGCTGTGATATTTTCGTCGTGTGTCAAGTGTGAGATCCGCCTGAGTCCAAAAACAGAGCAACAAGAAGACTGGGTTTACATCACGTCTAGCTCGCAGCACGGTTACTAACTCGGTTAATTATAATCCGTTGTAGACACTTTGACGCTGAAACTTCTACGCAAGTACAGTACAGCCGTACTTCCGTATATTTCAGCCGCAGATTTTCAGGTTGGATGAATATGAATATGGTATGCCGTGTGATGCCGGCTTAGAATAGCATCACCCCACATCCTTCCCGTGGGTGTCGTAAGAAGCGACTAAGGGACTCGAGAGTATTGATATATTACAATTTTAGGCGACAGGCTGAAAACCTGTCACTATAGTGATACACATGTTTTCTGAAATAACCTTAGATAGAAAACAATCCTCAAAAACGTCAGACGTGGCGATAGCGACCGTATTCTTACGGCTGTTAACGCTCTGCCTACCCCGCAAGAGATAAAGGGCATGATATATGTATGTATGTATGTATGAAAAAGATTTTCTGCGCATCCTGTCATATCACTACTATCAAAAAGCACAATTGGTAATTCACAGATTTTGTTTAATCAGTTTAACAAATAAAAGGCCTGCTGGTCCTTTTTTGACCAAAACCGAAAAAGAGTAAATGTTTAGATTCGTTTTGTTTTTATATCATTATTATACATTATCATCAACGTTATCGTAGGTTACTCGAACGATGCTATTTTTTGAGAAAATATGTGTCAATATCTATCAACATCATATTTATTTAATGGAATTCTGTAAAAAAGTTCTCTATTGGTACCAGAAAGCGTTTAGAATCCTAAAATGCATTTTTGTATCCGGAATGCAACTTTAACCTATGACGTTACATCTAATCACGGACAACGAAATGAAAACGGCAACGACAAAGACAGTCGTAAAAGTTAAGTTTATGTAAATAAAGTTTGTGCTGGCCACAGACAAGTAAACTCGTTGACTTGGTTTTAATTAAAATACACAATTCGAATACAAAATAAGAGATGTAAAACTTTACAATTCGACTCACGTTAACCATGTTAGCTATTTTATAGTCGAGCTAAATTTTCTCGCTTAGAATTAAATACTTATTTAATCATCTTTACATGAAATAAAAATTCTATATTAGTGGATGTATTCACAACTCATGATAACTTTTTATCAAAGGGGAACCGAAGAACTTGTAAAAGTGTGAACCTGAATTTATTGTAGGTTAATATACCTTAAACCTTTTTTCTAAGTCTGACAAATACATTGCTGATATCTGCATCAAAATTGGTTCGGCCAAACGCAAAATAAGTGCGCAGAAACATACAAACATACAGGTTAAACTGAGAACTTCCTTTTTATTGAAGTTGGTTAAAATGTGTGTCACGCACGGGTTTGGTGGTACGACGTAAATTGCGGTTGTTACAAAACACGAATACAAAACCGCTTTTTAATCCTACTACCTATTATCTAGAAGGCCAAGGCTCATTGGACGACTCGGTGACCCACACAAAAAAATCTAGTAGGCAATTAAAAATTCATATACCCGACCCACCGAGTCATTCGTCGATTCGGTGACTCACAATGAATTGTAGTCCATGCCGTAGACTAACATAGACTGATAATGCTATTGCCGACGCCAAATACCTGCAGGAAAAGATATACCTAGTTCGGCCATTGACACGAAGAAGAAGAAGAAGACTCTTCTTCTGATTTGTAGTCTGTGCCGCCCTCCAAGCGGAGCAAATAGGTCGGCTTGTTGTGAATTCTTTACTGCTCGTTAAAGGACAGTAAAAGGTTTTAATGCTATGATTAAACAGGGCCTTTCGGGAATTTTATCAATTCTTGAAGCTTCAGCTTTACGAGATATAGCGCGGTTAAATATTTACAGTGCTTGGTGTTTTTCGACAACGGCCCGGGAGGCGTAAATACAAACCCGACTACAACACAGAGCACTCATACCAGCCTCTTCGCAATAGGTTGTGCCTAACAAACCTATTTTTGAGCTTGAGTGGCTTTTGTATTTATCATTAAAATTTAATTAATCATTAAAATATCATTCATCATTAAAATGTCATTAATCATTTAAGTGTGATTAATCATTAAAATTATCATTAACCATTTCATTAATTATTAATTATCATTGGTTATTTATGATTAAAATATCATTAAACTGTAATTTATCATTAAAACATCATTAGGTAATTCATCATCATCATCATTAACAGCCTATTGTAGTCCACTGCTGGACATAAGCCTCTTCTAAAGCACGCCACTGAACCCGGTGTTCGGCTTTACTTCTCCAGTCACTGCCCGCAGCTTTGCGTATGTCGTCGCTCCACCTTGCCACAGGGCGTCCTACGCTACGTTTGCCGATACGCGGTCTCCACTCAAGGACCAGCTTACCCCAGCGGTTATCGGTCCTTCGGCAGAAGTGACCAGCCCACTGCCACTTCAGCTTGCTAATACGTTGAGCTATGTCGGTCACTCTAGTTCTCTGTCGAATTACTTCGTACATACATACGAGACATTAGGTAATTGTTATATTGATAACAATCACAATCGTTAACTTGACATCCTTATTCCCTCCTCGATCCTTCCTTCTTATTCTCCTCCTTCGAGATCCTTAATCCTTCTCGATGTTTCTCTCTTCTTCTCGATCCTTAATCGATGTTGTCTGTGTTGTAGTCGCCTTTGTAGCATAATTTAATGTTCCAACCCGACTACAGCACAGACAGTCCCCTGCCTGTGCTGTAGTCCGGTTTGTACTAACGCGCCCGGGAGAAGTGTTTGTTGACGACTTTTCGAGGTGTTCTCTTTACACCAGCTGGGGCTTTCAAGTAAATGTCTCTTTGGTCTGAATAGGCCTTGAACAAACTTGAGTAGGAAATTAAACTTTTAGTGGAAGCAAATGAGTCCCAGTCTGGGGATTTTAAGGGGCTTTGGTTTTGGTAAGTTCCAAAATAGGCATTTATTGGCTACTGTCTTCGTCAAATATCTTTAAAAACACACTCATAAACTTGCTCTGTCAAAAAATTGATTTGACAAAAAATCTTTAATACTTATATCAAGTCATTATTTAGAAACTATAAGAATCTGTACTATTATTGTTTACTTAATACGTGTCATTTTATCTACATATAGGTGTTATATATATATCAATATATATATATATATTATTAGTAATTTTACCGTGTCATCAATTTGTACCATAGTTTACCTGCGCACTCCATGTCCTCTGGATTTCTCAAAGGTTGATTGGTAGACATCCCTTAATGGGATAAGTCGGCTTTTGTGCCTACACATTCCATTAGTTTATTTAAGTGCTTTTGTAACTACTCCTTGTTTGGTACAATAAAGTTTTTTTTTTTTTTTTTTTTTTTTTTTTTTATCTATGATGGGCTTATTATTATTATTATTAAGTTATTACATACATACTTCTGCCAACCGAAAGGTAAGGTAAGGCGGATCGCACACTTAACGCTAACGCAGCGTCGTCCGTCGAGTGCGGTTTTAGTATGGCGATTGACATTTCTAGTATCGATCTGGCAAACCACTGCGATGTTCTAGCGCTCCGTCGTGCGCTAAGTGTGCGATCCGCCTATGGTGCCAAAATGTCTAGCTGCAATGTTTACCTCTGTGTATTGCAATGAATATGCATTAGCTTAAGTATCAACCTAAGAGAAAGTCAAATAAGATTACCACAGTTTTCCCATACCATCTCACCTGAACTCAAATTCTGTAGATAACCCGAATAACTGCACAGATTATGTCATTATCTGGAGAACATAATACAAGAATCGTGGTAAACCTTGAACATGTTCTGCCAATCTATTCATATTGGAACTCAATGAGTAAACGTGAGGATAGAGATTGAAAGTGGTTAAAATACCGGTTTAAATTTTCACCTGGTTTGTGAGGGGTTATGGACGGAAAACAATCTTTTTAAATAGAATTAATTTGGATCTCATGATCTAAAATGAAGAGGATGTTCAATTTTAGCGTTCTTTTTAAAGGTGTTTTTTTTACTATTGAATTGAGTATTTACATTTTTAGACGTATTGTAGTGATATAACATTTTTTTGTCGGGTTTATTCGGTTTTTGAAGAAGTCGTGTTGACAGCATAGATGTTAACAAGTATGAAGGAGCACCAATAGATTGACGTCGAATCAAAATTAGAACTAACCTACCGGTTAATAGCCAATACCGGTTAATCTTGTTCCTTTTCGGTTAATATTATGACCGGTTAAAGGCAAACACTACGAGTATGAGACATTTCTTAAATTAGCATAGGCATTCAGTGCGTAGACAATTCGTGCCTCAGTAGATACTACGGAAAGATAAAGATGTGCGCTGTCTGCATTTCAACTGAGCTTTAGTATTCAGTTCCTTTCAATACAGGGTGTTAAAATTACCAACCAACCGACTAAGTCAATTTATATGGGAGGTCAAATTTTTTTCATATTTCGACCTATGTTTCTTGGAGAAAGTTGTTTAGTTTCATGGGCTGATTCACCCCCTAAAAAATATTTTCAGGTAATATTTTTACACCTTATATTTAGCAGCGAGTTGAACACACACAAAAATCATGCCTCTATTCCTCGCGTGGTAGGCAGAGCATTAATCACCACGTCTGACAAGTATTTGATGGTCATTTTAGATAAGTCGTGTATCACTATAGAGTCAGCCTGTCGCCTAAAATTGCAATACGCATGAAACCCTTGAGTCCCATAGTCGGCTTTTACGAGACCCACGGGATATAATTAGGGTGATGTTATTTTAAGCCAGCATCACAGGGAATCAATAGAAAAATAAAGATATGTGCGCTGTCTGCATTCAAACTGAGCTTTAGTATTCAGTTGCTTTCAATATTAGCACTGAGCTCAAAGGCGTAAACAAATGAAGGTGTCGGTGTAAATATTCATAGAGATTTACAGCGTCCATTGAATTTTAGGTCAAGAACCTGACCAGTCTAAGGAAATACCCAGTATGTCACTAAGCTTACATACATACATACATACATATATTACGCCTTTATCCCTTGCGGGGTAGGCAGAGCGTTAACGGCCGTAAGAATACGGTAGCTATCGCCACGTCTGACGTTTTTGAGGACTGTTTTCCAAGGTTGTTTTAGAAAAAATGTGTATCACTATAGTGACAGGTTGTCAGCCTGTCGCCTAAAAATTATAATACACCAATACCCTCTTGTCCCTTAGTAGCCTCTTACGACACCCGCGGGAAGGATGTGGGGTGATGCTATTCTAAGCCAGCATCACACGGCCACTAAGCTTAATACAGATAAAGATAAATTGAAGTACTTAAGAAAGTATCCATCAAGATTGCTGCACGGGATTGCATCTGTGTTAACATTAACAATGAAAGACAATATTATTGCACAGCTTTTTTGATACGTATATCTATAAAATCTGTGATAATTTATTCTGTGACCAAGTCCCAGATTTTTTTCTGTCGAATGGCATCAATGGCTGAGGCTGAGGTGGCCAGAGGTAGCCACAGTTTAAGATAAAATAGCTATATACCAAATGCTAAGTCTGATAGTAGGCGGTTGAAAAACGCTTACACACATGGTTTAAGACATAGCTATACTATATAATGCCAAATGCTAAGTCTGCACGTAGGCAGTTGAAAAACGCTTACACACATGGTTTAAGACGTCTTTGGATCACTCGATGTCTCACACGAAAAAGAAACAAAGAAGGTATTACCATATTGCCATAATCTCGGTTTGGTAAAAACAGTGCAGACAAAGTTACTTAGCTGCCTAACAAGTTAAACATTACAATACATGTTTACATTACTTAGTGAAAACATGGTACTTACCAGTAATAAATCTCAGTTTTAGCTAGGGTCATAAACAGCTCCAACTTAGCTGTTTCACAAGAATTCAATCACGGTAAAACATAAAATTTAAGTAGCATTATGAAAATGCAAGCAGCATATTGCCAATCCCAACAGGTTATAGCCTCACTAAGGAAATTAACAGCATTATTCAGAAAATCGGTAATGAGTACCACACCTTTATGAATTAGACACAAGCTTATTAATATGATTTATTGATAAATTCTTCACTCAAAAGCTACAATCTTGTATCTAGGTAGAATATTAGTTATTCCTAGAGCAAGCCCTTAGGCGAATCGCACACTTTGACAAAATTTGACGAAGCCAGTAGCCAATAAAGGTCTGTCTCGAACTTAACCAAAACCATAGTTGGATAACACACCTAACGCACGACAGAGCGCTAAAATATTGCAGCGGTATGTCAGATCCATGCTAGAAATGTCAGTCTCCATACTAAAATCGCTCAACCACTGTCGACGCAGAGCTAGTGCAGCGTCGTCCGTCGAATGCGGTTTTAGTATGGGTAGTGACTTTTCTAGTATAGATCTGACAGGTCGCTGCGATACTTTAGAGCTCCGTCGTAAGTTAATTGTTATCAGGAAAACCAAAGATTGATGGAATTTTCTGAGATATTTCTGTATTAAGTGTATTTGACCAATTTTTGATAGTGAAAAGAGTAAATGCAATAGAGTAGATGACAAAATAAGTTATTACTTTATTTATTACTCCATGATGGTAGTCAATAACGTAATCCC
Organism: Keiferia lycopersicella; assembly: GCA_029255805.1. Classification (NCBI taxonomy): domain Eukaryota; kingdom Metazoa; phylum Arthropoda; class Insecta; order Lepidoptera; family Gelechiidae; genus Keiferia; species Keiferia lycopersicella. The sequence continues at coordinate 5,043,310 of JARACZ010000010.1, forward strand.
GACTAAGCAGTGATTGTCAGGAGCACACCGGCAAATATCGACGGGATTTACTGGCTGTTTGCTTAAACTGCTTAAGATGAGGAGGTTACACATGCGCCGGATTAAATTGCGGCTCAACACAGCCACCATACAAATTTAAGAGTTACATACATACATATATCACGCCGTTATCCCATACGGGGTAGGCAGAGCGCTAACGGCCGCAAAAACACGGTCGTTATCGCCACGTCTGACAAAATATAGAGGGCCGTTTGAGATAATTTGTGTATTACTATAGTGCCAGGTTGTCAGCCTGTCGCCTAAAAGTTGTAATACACCTGAAACCCCCAAGTCCCTTAGTCGCCTCTTACGACACCCATGGGTAGGAAATGGGGAGAAACTATTCTAAGCCGGAAACACACGGCATATATAAGAGTTGACGGATGTAATTTGATGCGTGTGTCGGTTTTCGTATGGGATTTCATGTTCTCCTTTCGTTAAGGATTGCAATCTGGATCCAGTATGTACCTACTTTTATGCCTCTAACCCCTTTCGGTGATATTCCGTCGGAACCGGCAAAAATTAAAACGATATAATATACATGCACCTAAGTAGCAACGTCTAAACAGACATCCTAATTTAATATGAGATGTTTAGTGTAACAAAGAACCCACTACTTCCTGGAATTTCACAAAACGCCCCTGTATAGTAGTCCTTTAGTAACTTCAATTTTCTCAACTGTTTAAACTTCAGTCACTTCAATTTACTAAAAACGAGCAGGTAAACAAACAAAATAATGTTCTTTTTTTTTCTACAAACATAATTCTTTTGAAAAACAATGCAGGAATCCGTACTTCTAACCAGATTCAAAGTCATTCCGGATTGAAATCTCTAGTCAAATAACCGGATACGCCGAAACTTCGGAAAATCATGCTTTGTCTGTGTGAACCGCCTTATACTGCGTAAGGCGTAATAGTTGGTAGTAGTGAGAGTTGAATGCTTTCGGATCTCAGTTGCAAAGTGCAGTAGTAAACACTTCATCAAGGCATAGTTTATTTTCTTCATTTCCAAGTCGACGTCTACGACTTATATCTGTCTTTTCGATTTCAACTTATTTACTCGACTGCCTTAGAAATAGAGTTATGTTTCTTAAGACTATAATAACAGGTACAAAATATTTATATACGAAGATAAAAAAATCTTTTTCGCGGGCTACAATCCTAATGACTATCTAGATTTATCGCGGCAATGTGTGCGATATTAGTTGTACCTATAAAAAAATTATGAATTAAGAAAATGGAATTGAAACTCAAAACGTCTTTGTTTTTGTATGTAATTAAATTATGCTTGTTTTAATGTTCTTTACCTCACTTAAAATAATCTACTTTCAGTTTTCGTGTGGGACACCGAGTTATCCAATGACACCCTACTGTAATATTTCTACTGTGTTAGGTCAAATAGTGGAAACTGCGAAAATGTGCCTCAAGAATAGTCTAAGTAAAAGTGTCACTAAATGTCCGCGTGAGTAATGTTAGTCGTTTGTTTTGCGAAATTCTATTTTGGTAAGAACAAACTCATGTACATAAATATATTGGTACACTAAGCCTCTTATATTTAGTTAAACCTCCACAAAACGCGTATAATTTGAATATTCATCATCAGAATTACATACAAACATTTGGTTTCCAGATTACAGACTGAAAGCCGAAAATACAATTTGTCCTCCATTTCGGCGAATCAGTAATGTAAAGGGTGTTTTGTAATGACCGTGATATTGAAAACTCAGGACAAGCTTTCAATATCGCAGAGACAGAGAGATAAAGGAGTAATTTTTCTCAAGGAACATAGAACACTATGACAAAAAATTTGACCATCCCAGAAAAATTTCCGTGGTCGAGTGGTACATTCTCCATATTAAGTCCAATTTTTCGTGCCGTTTTAGCGAGTGCGACTCACATTTGTCAATTTTTTTTACCTTTTTCGTTCTATATTCTTTGACGAAAGTTTTTAGTTTTAACAGCTTGATAACCACCTAAAAGGTTTGTAGTGCATTTTAAACATCCTATCTATGTATACATATTGACCAAATCATAATAATTCTTCTATATAATATAATAATTATGATTTGCAGTTTATATATTCGTATGTGCAGGTAATAAGCACGGCATGTTAGTTTTATGCAACAGTTGCCAGTTTCATCATGGCGACGGTAAACAAACTCGGGGAACATGACAAACATTTGGGAAAACCACTGGATGGAGCAAATTATGGACGTGCCGAGGTTTTTGCGCATCATAGCTTCAAATTCAAACAAGTTAAATACTTAGTGCAGAATTTTGGATTATTTAAATATAACATCAAACATTTTTTACGCAAGTTGTCATACCCCATACAATTTTATTGATTCCAGTTACGCCCAAAATTTTTTGGACCCTTTCCGAATTTGAATGTAACCCAATACTTTACGCAACAGTAAATGAGTTTAACATCTAATGCTTAATTTAAAGCAATTTGACCCAATAGTAAGCGAAAGATCAGAAATATTCGAAAATAGTAGAACCAGCGAAACAAAAAATACGTTTATTGTGTTTTCACCTATAGTTTCTGAGTTGAGCAGAAAAGTAAAATCAAGACCTGCATTTGTTTGGCATATCTAACAGTATGTTAGTCAACTGCTCGTTTTAGGGACCATTCACATTATAATGAACCATTCACGCCGTTCTGTTAATGTGCAGGCACAATTGTTTGTGTTTAAACCGTTACAGTGGTTGTAGCTTTGCTGGTCTCAAGCCTTTAAGTCGTTGAGGGTACCTAGTTAAAGGAAACACGATGTTTGTTAAATATCAAGGACAAATAAATACAGGGTCTTAGGGACATCGGCCCAAATACTGATAGAGTGCAAGCAGACCATAAAACTGACATATCCTGACATAATGTTCCCAGGGAAAGTTGTTCAGTTTCATGGTTTGCTTGCACCCTATCAGTATTCGGGACGCTGTTCCTTACACCCCGTATATTTGAAAAGTTATAAGGTCATATACTGTATATAATAGTATCTGAGAATAGTATCGTATTATTTTATGGAGTGTCATCTTAAGGCGGATAGCATACTTAACGCAGGACGGAGCGCTACAACATCGCAGCGGTCTGTCAGATCCATACTAGAAATGTCAATCTCTATACTAAAACCGTTCAACCGCTATCGACGCTATCGCAACGTCGTCCGTCGAGTGCGGAGTGGTATGGGGAGTTTTAGTATGGGATGACGTTTCTAGTACCTGACAGACCGCTGTCATATTTTTTTTAGCGCTCCGTCGTCTTTAATTGTGCGATACGCCTAAACCTTTGGTATCATGATATTGATATAGTAAGGAGAAAAAAAACCAAATTTTTCTAAGTGATTATACATACATTTCTGTCCCAACTTAAGTGCACTGCGCAAAAATAACAAAAATTTTAACCCCGGTTAGGTAACATATTTTTCTTGGCGATATTTCTTGCCAAAAGATTCCGGCTAAAAGTATTTTCTGTATCAATAAGATAAGCGAAGCAATCTCCTGTTGGTTCCATAGTTCGACTCTATTGCATGATACTTGTACGTAGTGTAAATTTTGCCGGTTTACGTGGCATCTTATAGTTTTCCCTGAGTTTAGATTAGAGTCCTGTTTTGCCCGGTCTTAGATTGGGTCAATATCCGGATTGGTGATTAACATAGTGTTGGTGATTTGATTAAACTTTAGAAGTACATCAAAATGACAGGACAAATTAAACAAATACAATTTTTGAAGAAGCTTGAGTTCAGCAATTGATACCTACAGTTGTGAAGTGAGTATGTTTGCAGCCAAGGAAAGTTGCGACTTATCGTGTTCATGTTATTGCACAGTCATCGTGTTTCTATAAAACACACTAAACATTAATCTATCTACAATTTGATACGAACATTTATGACACTTCTTTATCCATTGCGAGGTAAAGAAAAGCGTTAGATAACCGCTGTAAAAATACGGTCGCTACCGCCATGACTGCTTAACACATGAGAGCCCTTCCAGAAATATTATGTACCTATCACTTTATTAGTACGTACTATTAATTGACGATTTTTTTCATTACATAAAACCAAAAAAGTCGGGATACCCGGTTTTCTCTTATGTACAGTCAGCAAAGGAATAAAGTGTACAAAGGTGCTCCAAAATGAATCAAAATATTATTGTCCCAAATGAAAATGTAAAAAATATGGAATACATTTCTCGTAAAGTATGTCATTTTGTATTAAAATTTATTTGTAGAATATCAATAATTTACTTGGAAATAAAAATATTTCAATTTGTTAGGAGTTACCCCTGCTAACCTATCTCCGCTGCCGACAGTTTGCTGACTTAAAAACCCTCTCGTGAACAAGGCCACTAAATTTTGAGGTTTCATGGCATGCAATTCCTGGGTTACTCCTTTGTTGCATACTTACGCCGCACTTAACGTATTTTGCAACCGCGCAACATACTAAAGAATTTCATATGACGTACTCAGGCTTCTAGTAATGTGGAAAAGTTGTGAGAAATTAACAACAACGTAGCTTTATTGCACTTATGCTTGATACTTGCTGACTAAAAGGATTTTTGCCACACGTCTAACGGACTATTTAATATCGCAGTGTCGCGAGATCGAGATTCATAGAAACCAAAAGGTATAAAAATAAAGATTATGAGTTTTTAACTATAAGCAGGTTATGAGTGGATTAACAAGCGCACACAGTTCAGGCTACTCTCTGCGTGCCATAGTAACAAATCTGATATCATAATATTTTATCACATGGTTTCCACTTGATATCTGCAGATACATGAGAAATCGATTAGCGAAAGTGGTGGCGATTTCTTTGATAAATAGATTATAGAATGAAGGTTCTTTATATAATATATAATATATAATATATAATATAATATATAATATATTCTTTATATTCTTTATATAATATTTGACGCTCGTTGCTCACTTTTTAATGCATCCGTAACGCTTGCGACTATCAGGTGAAGGAAATTTCAGATTCCCTACACTAAACCGACGTTGATGCACTAGTAACGTAAAAACTCGCGTTGGCATCTATCTCTGTTACACATATAATAATAGAGGTAATATAACTACTTCTTTTACATCAACATTAAATTTATCTACAATCTAAATACCCCTCAATATGGCACAAGCTGAAAAGTTTTTAAAATCCACACATTACCTACTTTAGGACTGCAGCTAGCCATAGCGAACTTTTCAAATTAATTCGGTACTGGCCGAAAAAAATAAAAAAGTCGCCTAAACTTGAGGGCAGCAGTGAAACTTTTGCAATAACAATATTGCGATGTGAACCGATGCGACTACTTTTTGTTCGAGTTCGAGTTTTCAGTAGGGTTGCGACTTTAGATATTAACTAAATATAGATTTTTTAATAATCGATTATTTTTAATCATAATAAAAATTGATTTTTAAAATACCTAGTCGATTTAATCATATTTAAGCTTTACTTGATTTTATAAAATATGTAATAATTTTCGATGATATTATTATTAATTACATGCCCACAGAGGTGACATAAAAATACACTTGATGCCGCCAAAACTAAACTTCTACGGACATGTGCGTGTGTATTTTACGCATCTCCGAAACAATTCATGTATGCGAATATGTGATTTAAAAAAAAAACAAAAAAAAACAAAAACAAGGCACTCTAAAAATTGGTTACCAATTTTTTTTACATAATCGATTATTTTAAAATTGATTATTTTTTACACATCCCTAGTATCTAGTTCGAGTTGGAATCGAGGGCGATGCAATCGGCTGGAGAGCTCCCGGTAATGTGAGCACAGGAGAACTTCCGGAGTGTATTAATTTAATTTATTTCTACCTTGAGATCTTAGTAACTATCTGACTCTAGAAAGTAGGTACTACTTTCAAGACTTCTACTGGCGTATGTTTCTTTCGACTATTTTCTTGTAACGTAAAATTTCGTAAGTTATCACTTTTCAGGATCATGGCAGGATAGGGATCAGTGGAAAGAGCTGGTTTTGGACGCCAAGATCCTTTTTGGGTCGCTCTCTCTCTCTTTCTTTTCGTGTGGGAGACCGAGTCGTCCAGCGACCCGATGAACTAGTGTCAGAATTTTTCAACCGCCTTCTGCAAGTGGCAGGTTTTTGACATGGTTGTGTAACGGCCGGGGGTCGCTGGGTCAGTGGAGTTAGTTGGTAATTACATTTTAGTTTAGGAATCGAGGTTCTTCTGGTGTATTCCTCCGTGACGCCTTTTATTTGGGTGCATTATTATTTAAGAAAATGCTTTTGCTTCATTTAAAATATTTGGGATCCTCTGGACTGTTATAGCTGTCAAGGTCACGGGTCTCAATAAAAAATTTAATAATATATTTTCCATTAAATAAACGGTTAATTGAAACTAGTATCTTGGGTCAATTTCATGTTATATTATAAAAATGTTAGCAATGTGTATGTAGTGTAGCACTCATGAAACAACTTAAATTTAACTCTCTGGATAGTATTGTATTTTGGACACCACTTTGATGTTATTTGGTTACTTTACTTTGCCTACTTACTTTTGTGTTTCTGTTTGAGGCGTTCTTTTATTCTTTTCAACCGTTCATCTCATCGTTTTTATATAAAATATTTTGCTTGGAAACTGACTATGATTATATGACGCTCTTAAATTCATACAAAGTACCTACAAGGTTCAGGCTCCTTGAAGATAATGCGATTCGATACATAAAAAACTCAAAAGAAATCTCACTGGATTCGGTATTCAATAGAAAATATAATTCAGGCATTATTATGAAAGTATTTATAACCATTTCCAATCCCTGGCTCGCTCTCAGCAGCTTACTTTCGGATCAAGGGCTTCAGCATTTTCTTTGCAGCAAAGATTCTCTAACAGTTTTCAACTCTTTCACTACCATTACTGCGGATAACTTTAGCCCTTGGGGGCAAATTTGGCCAAAGATTTGATTTCCCATCATTTCCCAAGTAGTCCGAAAACACAGGTTAGCTCTACTTGAAAATGTTAAATGGTAAATGACCTAGTAATCTAGTAAATGACCGATGGATTAGGAATAGTCGGTAATCAATTTTTTTCCGATTCGGGACAAAGTTACCCCCCAAAGGATAAGTAACCCGCAGTAACCGGTACAGCAAAAGTCAATTCATAATCAAAATTATCAAAATAGCTCTATAGCTTACAGTCAAGGTCATTTTCATCCAAAAACTTAGGGTCAGTTCAGACAGAACGGAAAAATCCTCGCGGAATTTTCTAGTTCCATTAAAATTACAACCGTATTAACACTAAATAGAGTATAATATTGTATGAATATCGGCGCAGCCTTCAAGCGTCGCCCGGCGCATGCTCGCGACTCGGTCGCACGCGTCGTCGCGCCCGCTCGGGAAGGCTCCAGGATGCCCGACACCGCGCGGGCACGTCTCGACTTGCTCGCGTATCGCCGCCCGCGCTCTCAGTGTTGCTTAGCTTGTCTTGTAATATTGAAGGGGATTTTTCTACAACATATTTACCAGCATTTCAAACTTTTCATAATCCATTTTATAATAGTCATAAAATAGTATTCCTCGGTACTTTAAATTAGCACAAAGAGTGTGATATTCCCCAAAGGTACACCGTTCTTGCCATACGTCGTCGTCTGCCCAGATGCTTCTATGGACTTTTTTCCTCTTCTTTGTTTCATTTATAATATGTTCTCCTTCCTCCTCTGCCAAAAGCGCAATAACAACCATATCCCAGTCGACCATTTTCACGATCACGGCAACACTAGTGATTTTGTTCGCGTCGGCTCGCGATGGCGCGCGCGTCCTCGCGCGGGCTCGAGCCTTCTCTCGATTTCGCGCCGTCTCGAAGAACATCTTTGCTCTCGGTGTGAATTGCGGCTAGAGGATGCTCGAGCCCGCGCGAGGATTTTTCCGTTCTGTCTGAACTGACCCTTAATTACTAGCGGACATTATGCCGCTTTGCTCAGTTCTGAATGATCCCATCCGAGGAAATGATAATTCCGCTCATTAGATTTCAAGATGGAGGATCTTAGATTTTTGTATGGCACTAAAAAAATGATTCTTTTGGATCCAATCGTGTGCGGTATCAAATGAAAGACCTAATTGAGACGAAAATAAAACACAAAAATTTTCAGCGTCCCCTTACGACACCAATTAAGGTACAATTTTAATAGTAGGCAAAATATGTCATGTTTAGGTTTCTGTAGATACAAAGCGGCAGTCACTTTGTGTTTTTACGTTTTTGTCTTTCATCGATATTTTTTTAATTTAACTACATCAGTGACGTATGAAACAGAAGAACAAATGCATTTTATAAGTTTCTACCACTACATCTGGCAGCGGACGTGTTAAAGCCCATCTACAAAGGAAACAGTACATTACTGGCCTAGATGGTGCCATAATTTTGGTACCAGCTTCCTTTAAAATGTAAAATATTCGAAAGCCTTCCGTTGCTATCTCTACGACGTATCGTAAAGTATTTTCTAGGAAATTGTGTGAAAATAAACTGAGTGACTATAGAATGCTAGATTTTGCGCCCGTGGTCTCACTTGAGCATTCATTTTTCGTATGTAACACAATGTCATCGAACAACCTGATGAGCCCGTATTTTTTTATATGCTTACATAAATAATAATAATAAATAAATATCCTGTACAATTCACACAGCGACATCAATTTACGTCTAACTTCTGAAGATATTGAAGTTTACTTCATACTCTTTTTATGGATAAAGTATTATTGCTGGGGCTAAAAAATAACGCTGGAACATTGCAGAATATGAAGATACCACTTCCATAGCACCACAGACAATCTGTTTTGTATTTCGAAGAAGATTCACTAGATATTCTTAAATCTGCATGGAATCCAGAGAATAAAATAAAAATGATATGAAATTTTTGAGGCACTGCTAATTGCACCTGCTCACTATTTCTGTTTATTGATTCTCAACAATAGCATATGAGTAGTTGAATAGAAAGACCCACAAAACTGTTTTATTGAATGGAATGATTTACAACCAGTTCCCTATGTGTGGTAATCGATTTAAATGCATCGGATGCCAATGAGCTTGTATAAATAAAGAATCGATAAAATCTTTGAAAGAGAGGAGTGGGCGGTATTGTAATGGTAATAATAGAATACGAATTGTTCGATACTAGTTTTATAGATCCGCTAACTGAGCTTCGATCCCATCTTTTGATTACTTAACTGATCACTTTTATTTATAAATTATAGGGTGTAAAAAAGTTTTCTTCAAATATTTTAAGAGGGTAACCAATCCAATAAACTCGACAACTTGGAATATAGAATATGGAATATAGTTCTAAAATGAAAAAAAGATTTTGGACCTCCCATACAAAATTACCGACCGACGAAGTAAATTTGCATGGGAGCCTCCAGCCGGCCAGCATTTATTTGATATCTAGCTAAATTTAATCGAAAGGCCATTTCACACTTTACCCACAACGCAGCGCTAAAATAACGTACGCACTAAAATGCGTCACGCAGCTGCGTCAATAGTGGTTCAGCGGTTTAAGTATGGGGATTGACGTTGTTAGTGTGGATCTGACGGACCGCTGCGTGACGGATGCGTTATTTTACCGCTGCGTTGTGCTCTAAGTGTCAGAAAGACCAAAATCTGAGTAATCGCTGCAAAATATGAAGAAATATTCTTCTCTTTTATTGTCGCGACGACATGGTGCACTTGTTGTTACACAAGCTCATAGTTATTTGTTTATTATTATTATTATTATTATATATTAATACACTAGCAGCTATTGTTACTAAGAATTTTGTTAAGATCTATCAAGCAGTTATGAAGTCAGTCAAGTGATTGTAATATATAACTAAGATAGATACTGAGCCGCAGCATAAAATATATCTACATGATGCACTCATAACAAAACAAGTGCACGATTGAATAAAAATGTTTTTTATCTCTTCTTCTTATCTTGTCGATGGCAAATTTAGATTTTATGTGCCCAAAATTCAGCCACCCGGACAGCATTTTCTGTGGCCTTCATGAGGCCATCAAGCGTACAGGTATTGGGGCACGCGGAGCAGGACAGGAGATGTTCCATGGTCTGAGGAGTTACACTGTGGTCGCTAAGATTCTAAAGATCAAAAAAGTACTCAAGATCAAGACTAAAAAAGACTCATTTATCGAACCACCAAATTCCTGACTGATACTTCCAAACGACGATAAAAACCGCAGACACAACCACACAAAGTGTGTTTACAAACTAACCCAATTTACGAGTAAAAAGTGTCTATTGGCTTTGTAGCTTACCACACTACTAACAAATCCGGTCAACGCGAGTCCGAGTCACCCACAAAGGGTTCCGTACCATTTTTGTATGGCTGTCATACAAATATATTTTTTTTATGTCATTTTATTTGTCAAATGATTTAAATCATTTGTTTATATTTAAAAATTACAGTAAATTTACAAATATACACAACTTAATACTAAATTAAAACTAAGAAATGTATAACTAAAACACAAACTTAAAAACTAGTCGAAAAGCCCGCCCCGCAGCGTACCTGGCTCAAAAGTACCCATCACTCCAGCCGTGTTTCCGCGCTGGATGGCAAGCGATATATGATTTTCAGTGATTGTTAAAAGTAGGTAAACTTCGTCATTTGTGAGTTTTCATCATTTTGACGGCTTAGAACTTGGTAGCAGACAGACGGACAAACAGCGGAGTCTCAGTAATAGGGTCTCGTTTTTACACTTTAAGTCATCTAAAGGCATTGCCTGTGTCAGTTTAGGGAACCCTAAAACCGGACACATCTGCCCGTTACCCAATCGGACGCGAAGCAAGCTGACATAGTATTACGTCGATGGGAAACAGCTGCCATATTTTTGGACTTTTACTTTTTAGGAACTTGTACTTAGGGAAAAAAGTGGGTAAGGATTTGGTAATCTTAAAGTTGCTATTAAAAGGATTAAAGCATTAAAGTATTGCCCTTTTATAGTTACGTACCTAATACAGACGCTTCAATGTTTAAATGTGAATGCCTGTGGGAATATACCAAAATGCAAGAGACAACGAACTCATTATTGTGATGATGATTGATGTATTTTTCCTTCACTTTATACCAGAGATATTAATTACATAATTAGTGTTGTATCCTAGATGGTGTAATTAATTAATACAACCATTAGGTATTAACGAAAACAAGTTTATTTTTATCACCACACACGTAATAACAAAATGACAAATCGAGAGGACGCTATCCAAAGACAATGTTGCCAGCCTAACTTTGTGTACAACACTCTCCCCCACTTAAAATAATTTAAAACTAACCACCCCAGTACCAGTAAGATATAAACTTATCTAAAACTTAATTAATTAAGTTAAGTTTTGTCCACACTCTAATAATTGATTGACATGTCGTTTCCAATGGAGCCCATCAACCTCTACTTTGTAAGTCACACCGGGAATCAATACTTCTATTATTCTACCTAAAGACCATTTCTTTTTATTTTTTCTTTAATCCTTTACCATAACCCTTTCTCCAACATTAAATGATTTCAGTACTGTTTTACTTGTTATTGTTTGTTTAATTTGTTCATAATCTACTTTCTCCTCGACTGGGTTAGGCCGCAGCAATGAGAAACGACATCTCAATTCTCTACCCAACATCAGTTTTGCCGGGGTTTGACCTGTTGTTTTGTGAACCGTATTTCTATAGTCAAATAAGAACAAGTTACAAGCATATTCTGTGGTATGTCCACTCTCTACAATTTTGACCATATGTCATTTAAATGACTCAACAAAACGTTCTGCTAAACCGTTTGTTGGTGGATAATATGGTGGAGAAAAGCTTTGTTTTATTCCTGATGCTTTACAAAAAATCCTAAATTCTTCACTAGTCCATGTAGGACCATTGTCTGTGACCAAATGCAATGGATATCCATATCTAATAAAAATACTTTTAAATGCTTGTATTGTTTTTTGTGCTGTTATGTTATTCATAACAAAAGCTTCAGGCCATTTTGAGTATGCGTCAATGATGACTAAGTACATTTTTGAAAACAATGGTCCCAAAAAATCGGCATGCAGTCTATGCCACACCGTTGGAGGTTGCGGCCAAACTGTCAGTTTTGATTTTTCTGGGTTTTTATGATTCTGAAGACATACCATACAATTTTTTGTTATATTTTCAATTTCTCTATCAATATCTGGCCACCAAAAATATGATCTACAAATTTCTTTCATTCGTGTAATACCTAAATGGCTCTTATGTATGTCAAATAATACTTCATCTCTTAAACTCTTTGGTATTATTACCCTATATCCCCATAACAAACAGTCCTTTTCTATTGTTATTTCGTTTTTTCGAGCAAAAAATGGTATATAATCTTCACCCTGATCATTTTTTGTTGGCCAGCCATCTCTACAATATCTCAAAATATCACACAAAATTTTGTCTTTTTTTGTATCCTTTTGTACAGTTTGCCAATTTAGTGTTTCAATATTTGATTTATTAATATAATTTATAGTATTCAATTCAAATGTCTTCTCAATTATTTCTGAGTTCTTTATCTTATCATTGCAGTTATTCTCAAAAGCTACACGTGATAGGTAGTCTGCTGGGTTATTTTTGGATTTAATATGTTGAATTTCATAATTAAACCCGCTTAGAAAAATAGACCAATATTGTAGCCGTTTTGCTGCCATTTTCGGAATTCCATATTTTGGTCCTAAAATCTTTGCTAGGGCCTCATTATCAGTTTGTAATATGAACTTTTTTCCATATAAATATTCATAAAATTTACTTACACCGAATATTATTGCATAAGCCTCTTTTTCTAGTATTGGGTATTTCATTTGTGTATCATTCAGCTTTTTACTTGCAAAGGCTACCGGTTTAATAACGTTATTTTAACTGATAATATAGCAGCCACGCCACTATCTGCAGAATCACAAGTTAGAATTATTTGCGAATTTATGTCAAAATGCGCTAAAGAGGATGCCTTAACTAGTGCTTTCTTAATTTCAAGAAATGAGTGATTGCATTCCTATGTCCACTCAAATTTTTCCTTTTTTAGGCAATCATACAATGGTTTAAGAATCATAGCCATGTTTTGTAAAAAACGGTTATAATAATTAACTTTTCCCAGAAATGAACGTAGCATTTTTATATTTTCTGGAGGCGGCAATGACAGCAAAGGTTCAATTTTACTTTTTATTATTTTCACTCCAGTTTTGTTCACTTCAAATCCAAAAATATCCAGCTTTTTTTCAAAAAATTTACATTTGCTCACTTTTAATTTTAACCCTGACTCTTGTAATGTTTTTAGTACCAGTTTTAATTTTTCATTTGTTTCTGCTAATGTTTTTCCATATACATAGATATTATCAATGTACACCACAATGTCTAATCCATTTAATTTTTTTGAAATCAGTCTTTGAAATGAACCTGGGCCAGTACTAACACCAAAAGGTAAGAACAAGTATTTGAAAATACCTTCCTCAGTAACAATTGTTACTAGATTTTGCGACTCTTTATCCAAAGGTGCTTGCAAATATGCCTCTTGTAAATCCAATTCACAAAAATAATTATTACCTTGTAATTTCATCATAATATTATCAATTGTTGGTAAAGGATAATGGTCTATTTTCAAATACTTGTTTAGTGTAATGCGATAATCCCCACACAAACGAACTGTTCCATCTGGCTTCAAGACAGGTACTACTGGAGTACCCCACTCTGAATACTCAACCGGTTCGATCCGCTTATTATCAATTAATCTTTGAATTTCCTGTTTTACTTTGTCTTTCAAAGCAAATGGAACTGTTCTTACAGGCATAAATATAGGCTTTGCCCCTGGCTCCAGTGATAAATGAATTGGCTCTCCCTTATACACTCCCATTCCTGGTTCAAATAGATCTCTAAATTCATTTTTTATATTTTTAATTAATTGACCTTCTGATAATTTTTCATACATTTTCTGTTCAAATGTTGGAGGCCACATTTTTAACATAAACAACCAATCTTTTCCTATAATTTTTGGCATTCCATTGTTTACAACAAACAATCTCTGATTTTTTATTTCTACTGATCCATGTTTGACAGTCAAATTCTCAATTACACCTATTGGCGATGAAGTTGTCTGGTCAAAATTTGTAAATATTACATTTTTCTTTTTAATTTCAAGATTAGGAAAATATTTTTGCTGTTCTGATAAAGTTATTGTACTTACATCAGCTCCAGTATCAACTTCAAAAACTAATACCTGGTCGTTTACCATAACCTCCATGGTGGCTGATGGTATTTTTTGTTTGTTGCTGAAATAGAAAATATCAAATACTTCTGTACTTGTGTTGTCTTCTTTATTATTGTCGTCCTTGTCTGAATCATTGTTCTCAACGATGTTCAGATTTTTCATTTTTAATGATTTATTTTTACAAACTTTGAATATATGTCCACGGGCACCACACTCACTGCAAAATTTATCCCGCAACGAGCACTGTGCTTTAATATGTCCGCTGCGGCCACAACAAAAACAAGAAGTACTCCCCTTAAAAATCTCACGGCTGACATTTGCTGAGTTACTCCTATAGCCACTATTTTTGTTTCTTGTAAAATTACGTTTTTGCATTTGGAACATTTCCGGTTTCTCTTGCTTCTCCTGGTTGAATGCTAAATTATATGCTGTCTCAGCTGTTTTCCCAATAGTGGTCAACTCGGTTAAAGTTTTATCAGCGCTTTTTAACAACTCAAACTTGACAGAATCATGGTAAGTACCATTAAGTAATCTTTCTTTCAGTTCCTCATCTAATTTGGTAAAACTACAGTGCTTTGATAACCTCTTTAGTTCCACAATGTATTGTTCAATACTTTCATTGGGTTTCTGACACCTTTTTCTAAATTCTGCTTGATGCAATGCATAGTTTTGAACAGGATGATAATATTTATTAAGTTTCTTACATATTTCTTCATATGTTTCCTTGACTGGTTGGTTTGGGGTACATAGTGTAGTTAATAATTCGTATACTTTTGTGCTTAGTTTGGTGATCAATAATGGCACTTTCTTTTCTGTTGGTATGTCATTCAATAGTACATAACATTCAAATTGTTGTTGGTAGGCGTCCCAGTTCTCACCAGTAAACACTTCTAAGGAACTTATCGACATGATAGAAGTAGGTTTTCTTTGATTATTATCCACAAAATTTCGTAAAAATTTTCTAACCTCTTCAATGTTATTTGTCGCAGAAAAAAG
Organism: Keiferia lycopersicella; assembly: GCA_029255805.1. NCBI lineage: Eukaryota > Metazoa > Arthropoda > Insecta > Lepidoptera > Gelechiidae > Keiferia > Keiferia lycopersicella. Next base: position 5,058,565 of record JARACZ010000010.1, read on the forward strand.
ATTTTGTTTGGACAAATAATTTGCAATGTCTATTAATTCTTCCTTATTTTTAGTTTGTATCCACGACTTTTTGCCTTCAACAACCAATTGTTCTATTAAATCCATCAAACAGCACTGTGAACTTTTGGGGTTATGTCCGTTGTTTGAACAATGTGCCGGTCACTATTTTATACTTGCACGCGAAATAATTATATGGTTCGATTCGTCGCCAAAAACTGTTGTATCCTAGATGGTGTAATTAATTAATACAACCATTAGGTATTAACGAAAACAAGTTTATTTTTATCACCACACACGTAATAACAAAATGACAAATCGAGAGGACGCTATCCAAAGACAATGTTGCCAGCCTAACTTTGTGTACAACAATTAGGTAACTTTCAACTATAATTTTGTAGTGTCTGACTATCTTCTGACCTTCACTGTACTTACCAAAATTGTATTTTTATTATAGGTAAGTTCCTGGGGTACTCCAAGTTACAGAAGATCTCTGCAACAACGGTGCAACAAAAATGTAAGGTAGAATTCTCTGCAACAAACAACAGTGATACATGTCAGGTAGAGTTTCTTAAATAGGTTTTGTTTAATAATTTAAGGGTCCGTTTAAGGCAGTCATTTCAAATTCCGTAAGTATGGCAACTTATTGGTCGGAAAAAATGAAAGTTGCCGCGTCACGCAAAGAAAAAGGATGTATTTGTTATAAATGATATATATTGATATATATATCAATATGTATATCAATATATTTCATTATCATTATCACAATATATCTAAAACTGAATAATTTTACTATTGTTTTTTTTTACTAATGGTGTTCGAAAAAGAAAAATGACTTAAGTCAATTCAACACAGCCTAATCCATATTTAGTCGAAAATCTCAATTTAATCTGAATTTCTAGTCCATAAACTCTTTAGTCGCGTCGCACTAATTTCCAGGCCCAAATAGATGGGACGCGCCAGTGACGCCGCAGTGCATTATTAATAACTTACTATGTAGACTAACCTGGCGACTAGGGATGAGAAAATAATCGATTATTGGAAAAATCGATTTCTTTTAAAAATAATCGATCCTTGTTTATACTAGTCAGATTTGAATTTCAGAAAATCTATTATTGATATCTATTACTTATGTTAAACTAATAAATCTGTTTTTCATGTCATATTATATGACTAGGTAAGTATTCAACATTCGATTGTTGTACTGTTAGTTTATTTTCTGTCAATCAAAATATTCTAAAACTAGAAAAGAATATGCCGTGTGATGCCGGCTTAGAATAGCATCACCCCATATCCTATCCGCGGTTGTCGTAAGAGGCGACTAAGGGACTCGAGGGTATTGGTGTATTACAATTTTTAGGCGACAGGCTGACAACCTGTCACTATAGTGATACACATGTTTTCTGAAACAACATTGGAAAACAATCCTCACAAATGTCAGACGTGGCGATAGCGACCGTATTCTTACGGCCGTTGACGCTCTGCCTACCCCACAAGGGATAAAGGCGTGATATATGTATGTATGTAGAAAAAAATATTTGCAATTCGTGTTTTGAAATATTTATCTATTATTATTAATTTAATTAGCCGTGTGGTGCCGGCTTAGAATAGCATCACCCCTTTTCTACCTTTGGGTGTAAAAACGCAACTAAGATATGAATGCAGGAAACGGGCAGCAGCGTTCCCTGTGAATATCAGAAATATCTTGCACTGTGCTCGAAAAATAAGCCTGCCAAGCGTCGTGAGAATGGCAATACCCCCCAATCGGGGAGGCTCTTGTCCAGCAGTGGACTTTAGTAGCTGTAGACGTAGAAAGAAGTATTTCAATCGCTTTTATCTTGTCGTGTATTTCAATCGCTTTGCCGTGTGATGCCGGTTTAGAATAGCATCACCCCACAAGCGACTAAGGGACTCGAGAGTATTGGTGTATTACAATTTTTAGGCGACAGGCTGACAACCTGTCACTATAGTGATACACATGTTTTCTGAAACAACCTTAGAAAACAATACTCGTAAATGTCAGACGAGGCGATAGCGACCGTATTCTTACGGCCGTTAATGCTCTGCCTACCCCGAAAGGGATAAAGGCGTGATATATGTATGTATGTATGTTTATCTTGTCTAGTGACAATTGATTACAAAATATCGATTGTCTCTCGCTTGAGTCACATCTCTACTGGCAACCCCGGCTGAAATTCACAGCCACTTCCCGTTTCGGCTTATTAATTCACGCGCAAATCACTTGAGGCGTGCCGAGAGTGAGTAGTGTGGAGAAATTGATTTTAGCGAACTAGGAGCATACTTACTGCAGTGTTTGTGTTCATAGTGACACAGGAGCGAACAGGTTATGCCTGGGGACCTGCGACTACGGCCAAATATTGTAGTAGGAAATCTCGTGATTGCCTTTCTCTGTGACATACCTACTCGTATCGTATCTATGACTCAGATTTTTTCCTTACTGGAGAATCGCGCTCACACCCAATTGGTTCATGATGGCCACCATACGAATGACAACTTGTGACAGCTGCAAGCTGATGCGGCTACATGTTGATGTCCAGTTTGTTAATATTTGTACCAGTGGGATTTTGCTAACTTTTTTAAAATAACAGAGCAAAAATTACCTGTGTGGCGCGCCAGGCAGTATCCGGTAAATTACCTAAAATCCGTTGTTACAAAGAATAAAAAAAAGAATAAAAAAGACCACTTATTCTATTTCCCTGTTTATTATGAATCCACTTTCATGTACTATCAAACTTACGTCCAGTTAAAAACTCGGACCTTCAATGTAAGTCGTAATGTGTAACCCAGTCTGAGGTTTACTATACCTACTACGTACGTATAATCGTAATCAAAAACGACGTTATATTTTCTACTGTCTGTAAAATATAGGATGTTCCCTTTGTCGTTTGTGACTTTGAAGCAAATTCTATGACATAAAGTCCATTTTACTTTGTTTATCATCCTATATTTTACAGACTGTAGTTTTATATAGAAAAGAATAATATGAGCATGATTTCGATCACCGAATTATCATATCATATTCATAAAAAAATTAGGATCTCGTAAAAATAAACATAACTCGAGCAATAAAGAGTCTGTAAAGTCAAACGATACATTTTACGCACCGAAATAAATAGCTGTTCATTCCTTTTATATTAATGTAATGTTCGTTTTTATTTCACAAATTTTATTGTAGGTTTTCTCTAAGGATTCAGTGGTTACATAGCACCCCTATGTATCTCATGAACTCTTGTTTGTCTGTCTGTCTGCATGCTCCTTCCAAATTTATTCATGTGGAGGGCCAGGAGTAAACGTACAACAATGGGCTTACTGCCGACCAGATCGTCCAACGACCCAATAAACCCTGGTGTCAAAGCAGGCTAGCCTCCGCACGTAAATAAAAAGGACTTGACCTGTACACGATGTATGCAAAATAGTCATTATAGAATCTGTTGAATAGGTTTGGTAACACTACGGTGTTTCAAATTATTTTGATGTTCTGATCATTGTAAAAAAGAAAGGAAGAAAGAATACATTTTAACATTCAAGTCAGGTCGATCTCATTCTTGATCATAATAAACCGCGAAACCCTATATTTAATGTGGCTGACTTGTTCTTAGCTGGTTGTATTTGTAAAATAAATTGGATGACACTTAACGACTTTCACTTACGAAATACGAGTAAGTGCATTAAAATGAACTCACTATTATAACATCTCAAAACGAGACAACTAGGTACTAAAACTTTTATGAATGAACAAAATAGTGAGGCATAGCATTTGACCTTTATTATTTGACATTTGATATTTTTTATTTTACGACATTTGACCGATATTTATTGTGTGTAGTCAAACGTAATTCATAACAAATTAACATCGTTTTGAACCTTTTAAACTCAATAAATACCCTCCCACGGGCGCCCACTACAGAGAAGATACGAACTTGAATCAATGGAAGTTTGAATGACTGTAAATAGAGATTATAGAAAGTACCTATTCATACAACTTTTAGATGGAGTTAATTTTCGTGCGCAAATGCTGTTTAGATGTTTGATCAAAATGATCAAGGTTGTTTTATGTACAAGTTAACGAAAAAGGTTGCTGCACTTTAGAAGAATAGGTCTCTCATCTAGTTGTGGTTTTTTAAAAAAACTGGAAACTCGATAGATCATTCGTTGTAAATTATACGCGCAGACAGATTCAAAATTTCAGTTATTCAGTCCAGTTGCTCTAATAAAAAAAATGTAAGTTATAAAATATTCAGTAGAGACAAAAAGCTAATCAAAACTTAATTTCCCGTCCGAGTTGAGCCTCATTCAAAAAGTTGTGCTGCACCTAAAGAGTAAGGTTGCCAGACTGTAGAGAAATAAGTTCATCATGGGCCTCTTTCAACTTAGACATTTGTATGTAAGAATAGGGCTATTCCAGTTTAAAACTATAAGCCATTATAACGGGTTTTAACTCACGGTAGGGATATATCGAGCACCCAATATTTCGGCGATGTTGCAATCGCCATGATCACGGGTAAACTGAAGCGGCTGCGGGTGACTGCTAAGGGCAAACATATCTGTCTATCCTCATTCTTCTGTTTTTTTTCGGAACACTTTGGTCACTATCGGTACTCACTCGAAAGTCATCTCGACAACACACACTAACGGTATCGCATGATTTTATTGCAGGTTTAGACACGGAACCATAAAATCAAGTATTCCAGTTTATTTATACCGTTTTTTGCAAGTATTGGTCTACTGCGTTTATATTTTTTTATACCAGATTAAACCATTATAGTTAGTTGACCAACAGACAACGAGTTGGTCCGAACAATTACAAATAGTACAATTACACTACATATAAATATATCTATCTAGAGGCGTACCAATCACGCATAATAATATCAAGTAGCCATTACACTAGATACCTAAAGTAAGCTTACCGTTTTCGAAAAGTGGCGTCAGATACCTTAATATTTGGCTTGACATGTTCGTAATTAAATGCTGTCAAATCCTATCATATTGCAACACCTGGCCACTCTGGTGCACCGGCAGCGCGGCGGCGGTCCAATGACAATACAGTTGCAAACTTTTTACAAACAATGCAGATAGGACCACTACTGGTTCGGAGAGACGCTTTATAAAGTCGGATGATTCACCAAAACCATTGCACATTAGTACCAAAATGTCCACGAGTTTTTCAGGGATTGTGGAAAATAAGTTGACTATTTTGTTTCGGCTTTTTATTTAGCTGTCAACTGAATAGCTAAAGAAATATTTAGCTTGACATGGATCATAATCATTCACATTGAATGGAACTGGTATTTTCAGGAGATAGTAGTTAGGCAACCTATGATGATTATTTTGTTTTTAAAAGTTATTTTATTTTTCTTGGCGATTTTAATCAAATTCTATTACATTACACTACAAATCAGAAAATCGGCACGTGGATACTGCTCATGTGAAAACGAAGTGCTTACGCAGAAATTGCCAACAAACCCCATTTTCTGATTCCCTTTGACACACGTAAATTGAAACACTAAGTTGAAATTGCACCCCTATTCTCGTCTCTTCTTCCCCGCTCGTATTAACTCCGCGAAGCTTCAGTGAAAACATCTGGCTCCCGACGCGCTATTGTTTCCGTGCTACGTGCCTGGTTACAACCAAAGACCTACGATTACGAAGACGAGATATTTCACATTGATGTGCTGTGTGGTGTCCGCAGAATGGCATCACCCCCACTCTTCCCGTGGGGGTCGTAAGAGGCGACCGAGGGATTAACCTAACCCAAGACCGGTACTGGAGAAGTACAACTCCACACTCAACCCGGAACGGGGTCTCCGTCAGGCGCTTGTAACAGAGGTCTATCGTGCGGTAGACTCCTGCAGTCAACCTTGCTCAGCATGGATCGACTCGTCGTTCCTGTGGAGTCAGCCAGGGAGGTCAAGGGGGTGGCTTACCCTGCGTTTTCCATAAATGTGTCTCTGGCATCACAGTGTCTGTGCTTTTGCCACAGGCACTGATTAAGCCTTTTGTCACGGACGTATGAGGCCAGTGATGAGTGATTTCATATTCAAAGTACATACATACGAATGTCAAAAATCTTGGTCGTATGTATATTTTAAACTCTTTACAGAACTCGTTTAAAGTTTAAAAAAGACCAGTGTAATATTTGGCTACTGACTTTCTACTCCAACACGTGCTATCGATAAGTGATTCTTAGCTACGTGCTTGGTTACGGCCAAAGACCTAGGTATCGTTTTCGGTAAAACAAAATTCTATACTATCTACCGTACTGGTACAAACAAGGTTTATAAGTACTTACTTGTATTTTCAGGCAACCAATGCAACAACCGCGAAACAAGCTTATGACAAAAAATACAGGTGTTTTCATTAGAGACCGTAAAAACACAGTCAGGTGCATGGCGCAGAATGCAAATTCAGAAGTGAAGTCTGTCCCTAATAAATACGAAAGCTGTAAAAATTTAACATCAAAAATGTAGGATCTTTAGAAGTGCAATTATATAATAAAATATCTTGAAGAGTCTGTATATTATTGGTCTTTGCTTGCAGTCAGGGATTTTATTGGCCTTTTGTGTGCTGAGATTTTCGACGGATTAAAACTTGTGTTTTGTCGAATGAATAGCTGGCAATGGGTCGCGATTCTCCACTTGCTTTTAATGAAGCAATTGAAGTAGGTAGCAATAGCTTCTGATGTGTTTCCAAAATAAAACATAAAATTGTTGAACTGCAAACCGTAAATTGAAAGAGTATAAAGAAAGAAACGCGATTAGAAGAGTATAAAGAAAAAAACAGATTACGAATACGGGCCTAGACATGACAAATTTAATGCTTCATAAAACTATCTATTACTTCTGCCTATGGGAAATCACTGCTGAGTTTTTATACCATTTGCACGAGCGCCACCTACCAAGAATCAAATGAACAAATTACAAATTTCCCATTGGGCTTTCTGTTGTTTCTTTTTCACGTTTCTTTCTATTCAAACAAAAAGCTTAATCTATCATTTTTGTTACACCAAGACGAAACTTGATATTCAAATAGATCTGCATGAAATCTAACGCCTTGGGAATGAGGTCTCTTAATACACTAACAGTTATATTGTTGATTTATCAACCCGCTAGATGTCGTAGCGTTTACTGCACGCTGGAGACATCTTGGATTTATCGCTGCGACTAAATTCTCTTTACATTTGTTCCCGTCAATATAACCTTACCAAGGAAGATGTAAGGGTTTGGACCGCGGGAATTGTTTGCGATAAAAGCTGTACAAAATTGCAGGCTTATGTTTAATACGCTCAGTGGTAAAGATGTCAACTAAAGATAAACGGGCTACAGGCGTGAGTTTGTCGACAAAACCTTACAAAAACGGCGTAAATGCAAACACGCATTAGTGCACTTACGCCGTTTTTGTCTATGTTGTTGATTTTGGTATAAATTGACAACTTTACAGTCAACGCTACTGGGGACACTGTTGAATTATGTAATCCGATTTAGCGTGATGATTTCAGGGAAAACCGATAAACAAGTAATTTCCGTCATGAAACTATAAATCTTCTCATTTGTAATTTATGAATGAAATTTAGATTTGGCGACCAGTTAAGTTTAAAGTAAAACAGATTGAAATATGTTAGCAGATGTTATAATAAATAGTATTATCTTCATTCAGAAAAGAACATAAAATAATAGTCCTTGCCAGACAACACGCATAAAAATAGCAACACAGATTACAGTTAGGCAATGAAGATAGTTATGGTTTCATTTTTTTTTTTTGACGACCGACGTGGCGCAATCGTAGTGCGACTGCCTTTGACGCAGAAGGTCCCGGGTTCGATTCTCGGTGGGTCGCTCACTAAGTTGATATTTATCACTTTGTGAATTTGTTCCCAGTCTGGTTAGGACATTGTGGGCTGAACCACCCGATTGTCCGTAAGTAAGATGGTTCCGTGTTTCGGATGGCACGTTAAGCCGTAGGTCCCGGTTGCTGTCTATGATCACTTAGACGGCGGTCGTAACACAACCATGTCAGAAGCCTGCTACCTGTAGAAGGCGGTTGAAAAATTCTGACACTAGGGTTCATCGGGTCGTTAGACGACTCGGTGTCCCACACGAAAAGAAGAATATATTTTTTTGCAGCAAGTCATCAAAGATTTCGTGACTGAAATAAACTTCTTTCGCAATAAAGGATTCTAGCTTATATTATATTAACGACAAAGAATAGTTACTTACTACATAGAGCTACCTTCCCGTGCGGCGGCCACAGCTGGTTCTTAACCTGTCGCGTTACAGTATCCATAGATAATGCTTGATGGATGACTGTTACCGTCGCTATTAACCTCTACACGGCCATAATTGACTCGGAATTAGTTGTACAATCGACTCGATGACGTCACTGCACGTATAATGTACCATTGGACACTCCCTAAGTGGCTATAATGAAGATAATTAGTCACTGTTTGACTGAGTTTGTTGCTTACTGTAATGTGTAGTAACTAATGGTTAGTGACAAGAGGAAACCTGTGATATGACATATAATATGGCATTCATTATTTTTTGGAAGCTCGCACCTAATTATAATTAATATCCTGTTTAAAATCGGTACATATGTAACGTTGGAAGAGGCAAAAATGTAGTAAATATTGGTTAGGTTTTTTTCATTTATATCAACGGGACATTATTTTGACAGTAGTTTTTTATGTTTTTAGTTTAGTTTAGTTTTTAGAAACCTGTAATCTCTCTCTGTTTTCGTGCGGGTCATCGAGACGTCCAACGATTCGATGTAATCATTATGTACATTTCACTTGCATCTTACAACAAAAATTAGGTGCCTTCTGTAGATAAGATTACACATCGAGTTATTGAAGTTGCTTATTAATTAAAAAAAAATGCGCGCGTGTGTTACAAGATTAACTTATAAAGCTCTAAAAGGCATTTAAATCGATACGCCTACATCGCGTTCTATATTTACGCCTTAATGCAAAACGAACTAAAAAACGTAATAGAAACGTCTGTCAATTAAAAAGTAATAAATCACAAAGCATGCGCATGCGTTTTGAGATTAGATCGAAACGCTAATGGCTCCATCTAATTGCATTCGGTATAAAACTATTTTAAAATTAATGCAATACGTGTGGTTCCGTGCATTTGCTGTATGTTGCCGGCTTAGAATAGCATCGCCCTATTTCTACGAGTGTGTGTGGTAAAAAGGTTATAACGAGCAGATCCGTCGAACTGGGGAATGAGCAGGGCTAACTATATTTTGAACAGTTTTTGACAAAACGCCCGCTTCATGTAGTGGCATATAACTATGAGACCAAGTCCTGAGTAACAGTACATGCTTCATTGTGTGCAAACCATTTCATTCAACTCGTTTTGTCATTAACACCGGACCGGCAAAATATCTTAATCATCCGTCACATGTGAAAACCCCCTAATGGTTCCATCTAATTGCATGCGGTATAAAACTATTTTAGAATTAATGCAATACGTGCATTCTCGGTTCAGCCAGAATTTCGTAACATGACTGCTGATTTCCTGTAGTTTCGAAAGTTTAAAGTTATTTAAGGGTCGCCCACATAATATTACGATCTTAACGAAATTCAGGGGTCAGGAAGCTGAACAAGTGTTACTTTGGATCCTAAAAGGTTCCAGTCTTTTAGGTAGAAGGGCCAAATCTTGTGGACAGCCCTTTAGACTCAGTTGATGCTAATATAATTTGAAATAACTAGGTACCTGCTGCAACATGCTGACATTCATGGGAATTCGAGCACATGGTCAAAATTGAAGAGCTTCACAACAATATTAATATTTAGTATTAATACTTAGAAGCCTGCTACTTGTAGAAGACGGCTGAAAACTTCTGACACTTGGGTTTATTGGGTCATTGGACGACTCGCTGTCCCACTACTACCTACCGTTATGGGGTAGATCACCGAGCTCTCCAACGATCCGATGCTGGTATCTGAATTCTTCAACCTGGTCACGTCTGACGGAAGATATGTGGATGTTCTTAGTTAGACACGGTGGTATCTCAAAATAAAGATTTGGGTTTGGTTCCCACGATTGTATGCTAATTTTGTTACTAGTTTGGTATTGAAGCTGCAGGTTTATCTTACAATTGTTTGATTAGAAAGTGATAAAAGACACGTATGAATAATACTGCATATTAAAAAGACTACCAAGATTGTTATAAAAGTATCACTGTCAGTTTTGACGTTAAACACAGTTTGGAGTTTGGTATGGACTTGCAACAAAGTGGTTGTTGGGTTTTTCTCAATTTCTTGTCACAGTTTCGAACTCTCTTGCATGGTTCAGTCAAGGAATTTCGGATGATTTTACGGGTTTCACTAAAGCATTAAGAATTATTTATGAGTATGTAATTTTTATAATTCAGACAATAAAAATTCGAAAATTAGGTATGTGATAAATTTATAGGCACGTGGCACAGAGCTGGGATGTCATTCTTACACACACCAAACCGTTCGAATTTAAAAAATCCGGCCATTTTTATATTATTTTACCAACACTATCACTGCCAAATAATCTTAGTCTGATTGTACATCTCGTAAAAAAGACCTCTCTCTACCTTTTGACACAAAGACACGTTTCCTACACAAAATATTCCAAGAAACAAAAGAGGCATTGTCCCAGTATTATTCACTTACCCTCACGGAGCCCTACTCAGACCTATTTGCGATCAAATTAACCGGCAAGTCTATTCAGAAAGTTGCGAACTTTGAAATGTAACTAGTAAATGGACTTAGCACTCTGGGGAGGTTCTTCTCTAGCGCCACTTTTCTATTGGCCTAGAAAAGTTGAAAACTTTTTATTATTGAACTAGCAGAACTAGCAGTTCAATGTTCAAAGTTTAGAAGGTACCGAAACTGAATTAACAGGTTCCTATCGGGTATTTCTTTTTATACGGTTTTAATAAGTAGGCATGATGAACATAAACAGTGTTGCATTCAGTCACAGGGAACGCTGCTGCATTTATACCTCAGTCGCCTTTTACACCGACGACGGGCAGAAATTGTGTGTCTCTTTCTAACCCAAAACCACACTAAGAATATTATCTGAAAAAGGAACTTTCTTTGTGAACTTAAAAGGCTAGTAATTTGTGATTTTGTTTATAGTCTTGCTGTGTTGTATGACTCAAATTGTGAATCAAAATGCAGTCTCCACAAAGAAACTTCTCCATCTCGGATCTAATTAAGCCAGTCTGAAATGAACGTGTATCGCGACTCAGCCTCTACAATTAGCGCAGGAAGCGGATTTGAGGAATCACTCCAAATTGCAGTCACCGCAACTACTTGATTGAAATCCGACGTACAGAGAGGTGGAGTTGAGAATTCCACTCAGTATTACCTTACTATACCTACCTATGTACCTACAAATTGTTGGAAACGCGTACCGTATTATGTAGGTACCTAATTATATACGCAACAGAGAAAAATTCCGACAATATTGCATTTTGGGGATATTCGTTTTTCTAATGCTTCTAAAATATTGTTATAATGTTGGGGAAGTTTTAGTCAAAATAGCACGCCAGGACAGAAAGTCGTGGCTACACAATAAAGGAGGACACATTGTGGTTTCGTTGCAGAGTACCGTAATTAAAGGTATAAAAAATATCAAGAACGATTACGTCTAAAAAAATAACTTTAAATTACTTTTAAATTGTCTCCGAAAGGTACGAAGCCAGACAACATTTTCATTTTCAACTTTGGATCTCTTGAGAAAGTACTCTTTATCTTTTGAGAACAAACACTTCTGTAAGGTTCCCGTCGACCTTCTATCAGAATAAACAAAGACCCAATTGTTGGAGATCTCTTCTGATTCTAATAGATAGGTATTCAAAATGTTTTATAGGTAGGTGAGTTTGTTGACATAGCATGTAATTATATTAATACGTAAAAAAGGGTTTTGTTTTGATTTTATGGTGTCAAAAAGCTGCTAATATTTCAAGGGGTACACCAGTCTTCTTTTTCTTTTCACGTGGGATAGGTACATAAAACAGAACGTCTTTTTCTAAGGCACACGGTCGAACCTCTTATTCTGGTAGTGACTCTCCAACTAGTGAAGATTGGCAGTCAGCTCCGCACATGTCCTTCCATTTCTCACGAAGCGAAACGAAACAATGTAATTAGTGAAAGGTATTCAAATTACAAGTTTACTTTACATTACGCGATCAGTGTGAGTTGTAAATTGAGTGCCGATCCCACAAATACGTAAAACCGTGGTAAAACCTTTTAATATAAGCTAATCTAGCAGTAGATTTCCCATATACATATTTTGACGTTTGATTAAACGATTCTCACCGATTGGTGAGATCAACCTTTACGCTATCAAGGTATATGCTGATTGCAATGAAAAGCTGATTAGAAATTGGCTATATTCATTGCAATTTTATTATGTAGTTTAATACGAAACCACGCGATACTGTACAAGAAATAGTATTCCTACCTACCTAGAAAAGTATCAACGCGTTATGTTGGTATTAATGATGGTTGGTAAATAAATTTGAATATTCTAAGTAATAAGTATCTAAATATTAAAAGTTTTTTTAGTAGGTAAAATTTTAAAATCACCTACCTATATTTATGGGAATAGACTAGATTTCTCAGACAAGCAAGGCGATAGCAAACGTATTTTATTACGGACGTTAAGGTCCTGCCCACTCCGCCGGGTATAAAGGGGTGATATACATATGTATGTGTGTGTTTTTTCACTTCTGCACTTACTTTCGTCATCGGGGTTTAATATGAAAAGGTAGGATTAAGGATTAACTCTCTAGTATATTTCCTCCATGACGGCACTTTAATCTAATAGTTTTCTTGAGCACTTGATCATAAAACAAGAATTCCAGCTAGATTATCGACACTATAAAAACAGTACAAGAACTGTGTACTAAACCAGTAAGTATCAAGTAGCGTGATATCTCGTATAATTAACTTGAAAGTGGAAATTGATTTGTTGCACTGAAATAAAAGTGAAAATGTTCAAAGCTCCGTTTGCTTTTGATATTCGTGAACGCACTAAAGTGTGAAGAAAAGGAAAGATGGTGTGAATCATAGTGAAAATACAGATAGGGATTCAGTATTTTCCTTGTGATTTTTTAATCATATTTTCTACATCTAAAATGCAGGAATTTCACAGATCGATAGAGGTGTGCAACCTGAGTAATATATGCTATACTATATATATTTTTGTACTATAACTTGCAGTTTCCTCCGCTGGTATTAGGGCAAGTTACAAAGTTTCCGTAAACTCCGTAATTCGAATAATTGTTGTTACGTGTACTTCTATTCTTTAGATACCTGATTTTACCACAAGTATCGCGAGAAAAAGTGGGAATAAAATAATAAGAAATCATTGTAGTGATATATGTATACAATAGCGTTAAAAAAGTTAAATGATCGACATGCACATGACCTTCTGCTAGTGAATATGAAATCAAAGAATTTCCGCACAAATTGTGTGACATTTTCATACTAAAATAAATTTTACAATTAATATTTTTCTTTAAGCCTTCATTGTAATAATGTGTACGTACATTTACTGGGCACCTTTGATCAATTTTCTGATCAATCTTAATACGATCCTGTTTCAATATTGAGTATGGAAATAACTCAATGCATGTTGCATACTAATTAAGCAGAATTTCAAAAGGTTCTTAAATGAAAGATGTTGCCATTAAAAGCAACTTGTTAAGAAAAGTTGTTATGACTCTTAAAATAGTGACTTGCGTATTCACTCTTATAAATCTTAAAGACTGTTTGTTCGGTCTATTTAGGGAATTAGGATTATGGATGGAGTAATACGAATCTACAGGAAATGTAGGGAGGAATAACACGGAACTTTGCTTTACTTTATTAATATTGTTATGGTTATTATTACTCGGTAGCTTTCAGAATCGACTAAGTATTTTAGTAGTGAATTAGTTACCTACTTCCTATTTCCGATACCTTCACAAATAAAAGAGTAATTCTACCTAAATACGTAAACCTGAGTTAATATTCAGTTGTTCCTAATTTCTTATTAGAAGTGAGATATCGTGAGACCCATCTTCACTGGATGGTCTCGTGATTATGATTTGATTAGACATCTTATAGGTGAGTGTGAAAATCCCTTCATTATCCCTACTTAAGGTTGGAAGTCACTTGAGAAATATTTTATCTCAGACAGTGTGATTACTAATGACGCGTGTTTTGTTAGACAATTTTTTAATTATCCATACGATTTGACATTTTGGATAGTGTCATCTACAGGATCCCAGGACCTCTTCTTGATACCATAAAGAAATGTAGGGTCGCTCGTTGGTATTCCATCATGGCGGGTCGTGTATTGGTTATAATTTGATATTTTTTGTTCATTTGAGTGTTTGGTGAATAATTCTGATAGTGTATTAAGCAACAAACTATTCTGAAAGTGATCATTAAATAGGAAATTGTAATTAATGCATATATTCGGCATTGTGCAATAGTGACGAGCGGTCTCCACGTGGTGCAGAAAATTTTACTATCGAGTTTTTTGTACTACATAATTTTGCGCAACACAGCCCCTAGTCGTCAGACTAGGATCACTGTGTTGTGGACTCTCCCTCGGCGTAATGCCACTTAACTTTACATCACTCTAACCTTACCGACGACTTGACTACTTTGACATTGGCAAAATACGTCTCCACCCATGAGATGTGACGCCAGATTTCAAAAAAAAAAAAAAAAAAGAAATGTCGCGTAAACTCTCCAAGTTCTAGTCTTCATTCAATGGTTGCAATAAAGATAATTAACCTAATATACTATCGAAAAAAAGTACTGAATACTCAAATAAACATAAAAAAAGTCGTCCGTCATTGACGGATGAAACAAAAGAAGGCCGGGCGTTTTTGTAATAACGTTGTTTTATTTGTATGAAATGAACTATGACAACTTCTTTGAAATCATATCAATTTATACGCATATCTTATATGTCATATTCATTCATACTGTTCTAAACACCGCAACTTGACGTGCTCCTAAATTTTTAATATGACAATGTACGTATAATTACCGAATTTGATTAAGTCGATTGTTCTAACTATTCATCAATAATTTGTATCTATTCATTCTGTTTGTGTAACAACATAACCTTATAAAGGGAAATTGAAGGTAACCTTTAGTTCCCCTCTCAATACAATCTGTAGTTATGTATGACAATACAAGTCATCTATCACTAAGAACAAAACCAGACACCGTACTCAATATTCAGTCTGTACTACCCGATGTTTTCAATACGAATCATTATCTAAGATATATATATATATCGGGTTCCATTAAATTAAGTACCTACAAATATTTTAAGGGTCTGTTCTACTGATAAAACTGAACAACTTTCGTTAGGAACATTTTGACGAAATATTAAAGTTAGATAAGTTGACTCTGTGGGCTGGTATATTTTGTAAGGAAGATCAATTTTTTTTTTCATATTTTGACTTATGTTTCTTGGGTTAGTTGTTCAACATCCTGGACTTGTCCACCCCTTATAATATCTGGAGTTGTTTTTATTTTCATGTTTTTTTTTGTTTAATAATTTGACTTTATTATTTTTTGATTTAACTTGTTACTTACCATTGATTGGTTTAAATTCAACTACTTGGATACATTTACATTTTTTTACGTCCTGTATTCGTATATTGTGGAGACCCGTATCCATTGTCATGTTTGATGGGCCGATGTAATGGGCTGTCAGGAACACGTTTCCATTGTTTTGCCCTTACACCCAGCAGGGCGATTTGCAAATCGCTATGTATAGTGCCCAAGTAATACGTGTGATTTCGGAGTCCAAATTAGTGGGAACCTTCTTATTGGAAATACTACGCTCATCTGAACATATCGTGCAAGTACAAAACTGCACAGGGAAAAATAGATAAACGTGAAATGAGTTTCTCCAATCTTTGAATTACTTTGAAACTACAAAATCCTGCTGAAAATACCTAAACGGAGGTGATTGCAGCGTAAAACATTTAAAAAATTTCTATATTCGCCTCTGTACGGCCACTCCATAAAGGTATACCAACAGATTACGTTGAATCCTGAAATTAATAACTCCATCAGACGCAGTCCAAGGAACTTATTCTAGAAGCGACAACCAGTTATGAAATCCACATTAATGATCGCCATTGCCCAGCTATTCCGCGAATTCTAGACCAGAGAATGTGGTGCAGGCTTAAACTTAGTTTGCCTCTAAAGCCCAGGTCAAACACAAAGTGAAGCAGAAAGTTCTGCCGCAGCCACGTTTGATGTGTGCCCGAGTCTTTACCTATACACACATGGTCGCATATACCTAACCTTTTGAGTTTCAGCACCTAATTTAGTTCGTAACTACTTTAGACGTACTTACTACTGATTCATATTTATGTGTAACATGAATGGCGACTGAATGTGCTGAGTAAGTCCATTCCCAAAATGCACTTTGGAAACATACCAATGATTTGATTACTTATTAACTTGACCATCCTTATACAACTCAAAGTCTAGGTTTTAAAAATACTTTAAGAAAACTTTTAAAACCAATCCCATTTGAATTTAAAAACCCATTTGGAATTCCTTCATCGAACGACCACTTTCCTACAAGATCCAGTACAAAACCCATTTCAATACGGAATACTTTTGCGGATTGAACATTTACAATTCCTTTCTACAAACTCGGCCTGGGTGAACCTCTTGAGAGGCAAGAGGAAAAATTTTATTCCTATACGGAGGAAGGCGACACTTTACATAATATCGGTATGGAGTGAGGAAAAGTCCGGAAAAGAATTTCGCAGAGAAATTTCAGTATCAGTTGCAGTGAATCTGCTTATGTTAAACGTCCAGCAGTCTTTTTTTTTTTAGGTAGCTTACAGCCTATAACTTAATGTATATGCCGTGTGATGCCGGCTTTGAATAGCATCGCCCCATTTCTTTCCCGTGAGTGTCGAAGAAACCAACTAAAGGACTACAGGGTTTCATGTGTATTGCAATTTTAGGCGGCAGGCTGACCACCTGTCACTATAGTAATGCACAGCTTATCTGAAACGACTCTCAAACATTTGTCAGACGTGGCGATAACGACCGTAAGTTTACGGTAGTTGACGCTCTGCCTACCCCGCCAGGGATATAGGCATGATATGTGTTTGTAACTTAATGTATAAAGAAATGCCAATTACTAGCTTCCACATATAGAAAAAAAAGCGGACACGAGATTTTAAAAAATCACATAAATCACTTCAACTCCACAAGCTTGCAAATAGAAGTTAACAAAATTAAGACATCAAAATCTTTTGCTAACGAATGCTCATAAGATTATATGATTAAACAGTCAGGGCTCTTGGCCAGCCCCGCCCATCTATTAATTTTGCGCTCCATCAATTCGAAGATACGTCTGGATCGCCTGGAATGCATTTTGACGTCCAATGACTCTGTACTCTACAGTTGAAGCATTCAACTCTTCACAATATCCGTTTCTGGTTTTGTTTGCTATATGGGACACTGGTTTGGATATTGCAGGCAGCAGTGAATATTGTGCTTGAGTGAATCTACATTCTCGTCGGTCACACAATCAGTAAATCGCTTTGTATTGCCGCAAAGTTTCACATGTAAGTGTATGTAAATTTATTTGCTCGTCAGTTGAATTAAAGATATTCGGGAATCCCTTTTTATTTTAAATTCTCTGAGTAACAAAGTGATGTAATGATTCAATGGCGCTTGCTAGCTCACGCTTCGCAGACATCAATTTTTCATTTACGAAAATTTGTTTCTGTGGATTTTATAAAGATTAGCGTCAGGATATCCGCTCTTAATGGTTTCATCGCCGAACTTGTGACAATCCGTGCTTTGTGTTCTCGCTTTCCTCATTTCATCACACTCGCTCCAACGTGCGGTCTTATCTCCACGGTATCGAAGCCAAGAAGGCCCGCGCCTGCAGATTGAAATAGTAACATTACAATACTACACTGGAAGGTTGCGGGCTCTGATTTACATTGTTTCCTAGCCAGGTGACTTACTTCTTTTGTAGGGGTTTTCTGGTAAGGAGTCTTGGCGGAGCGTTACAGTGTAGTTTTTAAAAACATTTTGTCTAGACATATTTTCTTGCTTTCGAAAAACCGTACTCAACCTTTTTTAAATTACCAATTCCTTATCAATCCACAACTACTAGATTAAAAATAATGTTTGCAAAATTTTATGACCGACTGATAAAGCTAGATCTTGATAACTACGTAATTTCTGCCCAATCGCTTTTGCCATTAATTAAACATTACATAATGCTATATACATAAAGACGTGAAAAACATTGACATAACAAAATAATGTAGAAAATATAACAAATACTTAACTATGTAGGTTATGTTATGTAGAAAGTATCCAGAAGGGTTTATACCAAGCCCACGTATGCTATGTTATCAGAGGATACAATAATGATTTGTGGTCAGTTTGGCCTGGGCACAGGGCCTGGGCTATCTGAGACATAAATTACAGAGAATATCACCATCCGTGATAGAATCTTTAGTAGGTAAATACTTACTTGGAATAACCGTTATAATGTTTAACTAGTTTTGCACTAGAACTTATATCATTCATCTATAAGGATGGCAGGGCATTGTTTATAAATTTTATATTATTACATTATTGACAACAATATTGTAGCAACAATGGTGTCTATTCGGTTAAATATAACAATGGTAAAGTTGTTAGTTTATTTTGCTTCAGCAGGGTTTAAGTTTTTTATTGAACAGCTGATTGTCTTTTTCGTGGTTTCGTAGGTGGCTCCATACTAAAAGTTAATCGTATATATGCCTAGAATCAGAGGTTTGTAAAAATGTTCGCGAACCGACAACAACATTTTGTATATAACATAGTGTCCATACATATATCACGCCTTTATCCCTTGCGGGGTAGGCAGAGCGTTAACGACCATAAGAAAACGGTCGCTATCGCCACGTCTGACATTTTTGAGGATTGATTTCCAAGGTTGTTCCAGAAAACATATGTATCACTATAGTGACAGGTTGTCAGCCTGTCGCCTAAAAATTGTAATACACCAATACCCTCGAGTCCCTTAGTCGCCTCTTACGACACCCGTGGGAAGGATGTGGGGTGATGCTATTCTAAGCCGGCATCACACGGCTCAGTGTCATCACGGTGTCAGTGTTTATTATTCAATGAATACGACTGCTTCCCTAAGTATCCCCATCTAATAATAGTCTTACTGATAAATATTGCCAAACACATATAGAACTTGATGTGGGGTTGGCAACTGGCAACACAATGCAATTACTCATGCCATGCGCCGAACAGACTGCAGGCGAATGAACTACTTAACATTGAACTTCACTCAAAATAGCGTATGACTCAATCCATCTTGTTCGGAACAACCGGCAAAGAGCGAGTAAGACGTACACAGTTTCAGATTCCGTAGAATTTTAAATTGAAGTGCGAATTTTAGGCGAAAGTACTATTTCTAGTTAGTTACCTAATACGAAATTGAATTGAGCTGGAAATAACGTACTTACTCACGATCCGAATAACCGACAGAAGGTTCGTACGGTTTTTCGTTGAACTAGTAGAAGACTCATTATATACATGAAAAAAATAATAATGTGTAAAAAAAGAACCATTCGCTCAAGATCAGTTTAGCTTGGAACTGTACTACTCAAAATAGCATTTGTGTTCGAAATAACCAGTAAGGTAGGGAACAGCGAGTCAGCCAAGTAGACACACGCACAGCTTAAATTAGATAAGTTAAAATCACTGTGCTATTTTTATTGTCTTACTTATGGCATTAGATAAGTAAGTATTAATTCAACTCTGAAGCTAGGTATACGTCCATCTTTGACCATTGAAATCCAATTATATATTATTATTTTATTTTAAAAAAGGTGACCCAATATAACAAAGGATCCCCAAAACCATCGAAATATGTAAAAATACACCCTCGCCGAGTATAAGGTTACACCAATTAATTAGCCGACAATCCGTAACACTCGCACGTTGTTAATCTTAATACGCCTGCGAATTGGCGTCTACAGCTGGTGCTAATTTTGTGGAGCGTTCTGCAGTTCCAGTTTAATTTCCTCAGCTAAATTTGTTTGTTGGTATTAAGATTAAGTATCTTGTTAGGTATCTACTTGGGTAATTATAGAAGTGCCTACAAATTGGGCCGAAGGAAACACAGTGTGATATGGAGCTTAAATAGGCGAATCCTATACTTACCGGCCGATGACGCGAAATAAGCATACTACATACTACCTAATAGGCTAATAGCACCTAGTACCTAGGCCGTTCTCACACTTAACGCACAACGCTCCGCTAGCGCTGCAATCCTTTCTTAGTTCAGTCGGAGTGTTTTAGATTTTTAGCTTATTGGTTGCGGAAAGAGTAGAGTATCTCACGCGAAAAAGATCACGATGCATTGGAAAATGAACTTCACGGTTATCGTTTTGGCTGTCAAGCTACCTCACCAAAGTAGCATCAGGGGCGCTCAAATTTTTGCAATAATGACTTCATCTGCATTCACTTTTCTGTTTCCATGTCGCATGTATTAGAAATAGAATCACAACAAAAAAAACACTTTGCAAAAGAACCAATAAAGCAACACACATCGTAAATCCGAGTGCACTTGCACCAATCAGCGAACGTATACGTAGGCGCCATTAATTTGTCGACGTCTACACTCGGCGAGTTAGCACTTAGCACTTTCTACTGCTAGGGTGTGAATTATATATTGCAAGTGGTCGGTTTCATTGCCTTGTTTTCTCTTGCAATCATTATCGACTGAAAGAATTTTCACTTCATAGAATAGAATAGAAATCTTTATTTCAAAGTAACTTATAACATAATTAACTTATATTCTATAGGCACAGTTTGTAGGTAAGTACTTTGAAAAGGGTATGCCACTCAGCATATGCCATAATACGCAGCAGGTATTACAGCGCTGGTATTCTGTGGTACCCAGGCGTGCTTTTGCACTGATCGAGACAAGGCTATTGAAATATAAAAGTAGAAAACAAAGACATTATCAATAGAGTTAATAATCACAGTATTAAAGAGCTCACAATTATTATTTCTGAAAGTTTTATACCAGCAGTAATATTATAAATGTGTATTTCTAAGTAAAATTTATTAGCATAATTAGTATAGGTATATATTTTATTAACATTTTTAGTATAAGTATGTATTTTTATTTTAAGCTATATATTTTTATTTTATTTTATTTTAAGCTATAGAACGGCTATTTTTGATTTTCTAAAAGGTATAATTTTAAGAGTTTTTTGAAAGTGTATAACGATGTAGAATTCCTGATTGGCGGAGGTAGATTATTCCAGCATTTCGTGGCAGCATATCTAAAACTGCAGCATATCTAATTTTATTTAATTCATGGTTTGACCTGTGCTTGTATTGTTTGAAAAGTGAAATACCATTTTTATCAATTGCTAGCATAGCGAAATAGTAGGACACTGAATCGAAGAACAACAATGAAAACTACAGAGAATGTGGACAGTGCCAGCGTGACGCTATGCCACTAGAGACCAATAAAACATCTCACAAAATCTAAGTAGGTACCTACAAACTTGAAACGCAGTTGCAGTTAAATTGTCTGCGTTTACACTCAGTTGGTATTCTCACATGTCGAGGGTAGTGTAGGGCAAGTAAACATCAAAGCTAGAGGCAGCCCTCCGAAAGATATCACGAATAAACTCGCAAAAATACTCCTGCCTCTATGACCCGTCGCATGCGTAAAATGTGTGTTTGCAACTCCAAAGTACAGGGTTCTATACGAGGAAATTATTGCGATCACTCTTTCGTCTAAAAATGCACTATAATTCATGGTGATGAGTTTTTTCTGGACTCCAATCTGACTCTAAGGTCTAGAGTACAGTCTATTCGTTTATCTACTCACTTGCTCACAGTCACTGCATATACAATTAGGTAGTGATAGTATACAGAAGCATTCGCATGAAATTAATTAACGCGTCTAGGTATTATTTGTATGCAGAGATGCTGGTAGTAGATTTTATATAGATATTTTTTTGGGCGTACGGTTTGGCGGATCGCATACTTAATCGTAGCGGTCTGTCGGATCCATACTAGAAATGTCAACCCCCCATACTAAAACCGCTCAACCGCTGCCGACACCAAGTTGCCTGTCACCAAGAGTACTGTAGGAAATTAGCATTATTTTGTTTGAGTGTTAATGTTGACTTGACACGCTCGAAGGATAACGTTGACAACAACTATTGAGATTAAAATTAAAACTGAAAAATACCCGTATGTAACTTGTTCCAAAATTATAAATTATTATGTAACATTTTAATCTAAGTACGCGTAATAAACTTTAAAAGCCTTATACCCACTAATTAAATACACAATACTAATAAGTTTGAAGTTCAACTGTGGATTCCAATCAAAGGGAATTACAGCACAAGCACTTGTACCCACTCAATGTATTTTAATATTGCTGCGGGCAACACTCAAATAAAACAAAAGGATAATCCCCGATTGTTCTGAGCTCCACACACAATGGCCAGACAACCTGCATAGTCATGAACTTACGAGACAATTGCAAAGGGCAATGGCCACAATACACAAAATTATTGACATAGCACGTTTTGTTTCTAGTCTTTAGGAAAATGTCTAAAAACCAAACGACATAGAATGTAAAGATTGGAGTTACCCAAACGGTTTCGGGTCCGGCCCGGTTTAAAAAATCAATTCCTAAAAGTAGGATTTCTGAAATATTTTTATTTTCTGCAATAATGCACGGAAGTTCGCATAAAATGTGGGACTTTATTAGCGTGAATGTGATTAGATTTGAGAAGTAGAACGTGTCATACACAATTAGTAACAAACTTTCGCATCTACGAAACTTCAAAAATAAAGCTCTTGATCTCTGAGACCTAAAATCTAAAATAGTGGTAGTACGTTTCGTTTTGGTAGTACAAGAAAAAAAAAAGATCTCTGTTTATACTTTTTAATATTATGTCGATTCTGCTTGCGCCCACGCCGTTCTTGCTTCAAGATACAAAATTATAAAAAATAAAACAATCAATTCATCTAAAACTCCAAATTAAATTACCCCGGTGCTCCTCAAAATATCAGTTTTATTAACTATAAAAACATATAAGTGTCATCAGTGGACAATATCCAGCATCAAGATCCAGTTCCACTCAGCCTCCTTTATCCACACCTTTACCTATCTGTTCCATGAATCCAGTTTTTTCATTCAATTTCTATTTCACATTGCTATTCAATTCAATTTTATCAAAAGCGAACCGTATTACAGCGAGTAGATATTTTTTTGTATTCTTTGGTATTACCATTCAATAGAGTCAGCAATCAAATTGACTCAAATCACGAGGAATGATAAACGATATTCCGAAATTAAACGCCGGACTAAGGCGGATCGCACACTTGACGAATGGCGGAGCGCTAAAATATCGCAGCGGTCTGTCAGATCCATACTAGAAGCGTTACTCTTATACTAAAACCGCACTCGACGAAGGACACTGCGATAGCGCTGCGTCGACAGCGGTTGAGCAGTTGGGGATTGACATTACAAATATGGACCTGACAGACCGCTGCGATGTTTCAGCGCTCCGTCGTGCGTTAAGTGTGCGACCCGCCTAATCCATAAACTGACACAAACCGTGAACTAACAAAGTAATTTACTATCAAAACGAGATAGCTCAGTAACGAATGTGTCTCGTACATCGCACTCGGAAATTAGGCACAATTTTGCTCACCTGGCCAAATGTTTACTCTGACAACATCATTACGTGGTTGCAGACGAGACATACCAATATAACGTGAACTCTACAAACTAGCCGTGGTATATTGTGGTCGAGTGATTTGAGTCTTGAACTACGTTTGATACATACATAACATCACGCCTTTATTACTTGCGGGGTAGGCAGAAAGTTAACAACCGCAGAACCAATTTATTTTGATCTTTCTTCGAGTAAAATAACGACCTACTACAATCTTACTTACTCCACTCCCATAAAATCAGTAAAGGGAGTTTGGGCAGCTTAAAAACTATCTCGAGAGTGATGCTGGGATGACATATTACTTATTCGAAAAACGTTAAGAAGTTATTCATAGGTATTTGTTGGTAAAAGCTATTTTGGTGCCAAACAAAAAGACAAAGTTGACTCAATCCATCACAATGGCCAATTAGCTACCGTAGGTGAACTGAAATGCTTGGAGACAAAGTTACGTGTAGCAACTTTTATAGTTAAAAGTTTCAACCGGTGAAGTAATCAGTGTTAGTAGCTATCCAGTCTAACTAAGTTGCCGCGGTGATAAACAGAGAAGGCGTGGAAGTGTAACAAATTGCTTTGTTTGTTAAGCTGGGAATGATTCTATTTATGTAATTACTACGACCCGGAACGGGGTCTCCGTCAGGCGCGTGTGACAGAAGTCTATCGTGCGGTAGAGTCCTGCAGCCGACCTGGCTCCGCACGTATCGACTCGTCGTTCCTGTGGAATCAGCTAGGGAGGGCGAGAGGGTGGTGCAGGTCCTGGACAACCCTGCGTTTTCCATAATTGCGTCCCAGGCAACGCAGTGTCTGTTTTGTCTCAGATATTGATGAAATCGTCTGTCACAGACGTATGAGACCAATGTTGATGAATTACTAGGACTTATAAGGAGGACAAGTCCAGGATGTCAAATCCAACGATAACTACTAGGACATAAGTCGATAGCAACGACTCATGACTTATTTTTCTGCGAAATACAACTAGAAGGAAATGAAACTGGGTTTCAAGAACCAATATAATATTATTATTAGAATATGAAAGCATACCCAATTTGATGTATTGCTTCCGAGAAAGTAAATCGAAGGCACGGTGGCAATTGACATTTGAATGTAAATTGGAAATGATAATACAAAGTTTTAACATTTCTTTTTAAGGTATTGTCGAATTGTGTCGTCTGCAATTCTGTCACGTAAAGCCAACAACAGAAAACACCTCAAATAAGAATTCTTTGGAACACCTACTGCGTGAGACTAAAGCGAACGCCTTTGAGTATAAACTTCATTCGCTTACATAGTGTCACGACCAGCGCTGTCAGTACGCGCCCGTAAGTACGTATGTAGAGCATTGAGGTCAAGTTACACTGATCGTGACACATTCTAAACGAACGAGCTATATTATTATATAATTTTGGAAACCCGCCGCTGCCTTAGCAAACAAGCTGCTGGCACTGCTTCAATATACTCTATTCGACGAATAGTTAAAAGGATAGTTAGCTGTCATTTTATTTTATTACGTATGCTCTATAACATCCGTGTTCCGCGAATAGAGTAAAGCTTTTCAAGGAATTTTTAAAAACAGATATTTGACATATAGCTGGAAAATTACAGCCTGTGACAACCACACATAAGCCTGTGACTCCTAACTAGACCAGAAAACTGAACTTCGACAAGGCTACTCCGGCATTACTCTAGAAAATAAGATACTCCGACATTATTTTACTCCGACTATGGAGCTCACTTAATTACTAGGATACTGTATGCCGCTTTGCTCGGTGATACTAGGGACCACTGTGAATGATTCTATCCGAAGATGTCAAAACTCCATCCACGACTTCAAGATGGCGGACCCTCGATCTTTGTACGGCACAAAAATAAACCACTTGGGCCGTGTGAATTCCGGACCGGCAAAATACCGAAAAATTGTGCCGCATGTATTGAAGAATCATCACTGAAACCAGAATCGGCACTGACCGACTGTGCGTTGACATGGGCCACAACTCAAAGCACGTTCCGGACATAGAAAGCAGTGGTAATTGCCTGCCTAGTTACCGGCTGATTTTCAACGAACCCGCCAATGGTTTTGTATAGTTTTCGAGCGAAATTTCACTTGTGTGTTGACGATTAGGTTACTTGCTTCGTGTCAAGTTTTCAATTTTTTTCTTTCTCCGTCTTGTTATATGAGCTCATAATATGAGTGATTGATCACACATTGCAACTCAACAGAATAAGGAAACAAAACCGTACATACTGCTTCTCTATTCCCTTTTTCAGAAAATTTTGAAAATTCACTAAAAACGGTAATGACTCGAAATGAATCTTTCAAAAAAGTGCAGTTACTAGCATATACCTACCGCTAGCAGGTTGCATCTTAAAACTGCCACGTTTAATAAATTTTTATGTCTAATAATAATTATATGTTTTACCTTTAAAATCAATACCTGTATGTTTTATTCTTCTTGTACAACGTGAATAATGACACCCAATAAATAGGTTCAAAGAACACAATACCTTCTTAGACTTTTTCATTTTGTATGCAAGACGCGCGTACATAAAAAATGAGGCGAAATTATAAAAACAATGTTCCATAATAGAGCTTTCGTTCCGTGAAACACGATACACTGTAAAGAAAAATTGTTTTTCGAAAACGATTATTAAAATTCTTTTGAACGCTGGGAGAATACACAAATAGATCGAGTCAAAATTGTTTTTTGCCCAGTTATTATAAATTAAAATTTCAATTTTGTTTTATGGATTAACCAATTGAAACTGTTTTTATCATAGATTTATAATATAAGTAATTCTGTTGTTTTTATTAACATTTTACTGTTCGTGATTTCGTAAATATGGTTAACGTCACACGGCAATATTCGGCAGTTCGTGACAATCACAATACAAAACAAAAACAGTTTGACAGCCCCAATTTTATTCGGCTACCGTACTATCTAATTATTTTAGTATACTTCTTCCGTAAAAATCTCGATCCAAAAAGACAACGCAATAATATGCGGTGCGTGTAAGGATCGCTTTATTAATAACTGCCAGAATTTTGGATAACAGATTTATTTAGAAATGTAAATCCCTATACCACAGAATAAATAACAGTTCATACTCCTATGCAACTTATTATCGCTATGTTATAACACATTAAAACTTATATGAGATTTTGCATAGGTGATTAAAAACTTTCAGAAATAAGTGTCATTTTATACAAAACAGAACGCAAAAATTGCTGAATGGACAGGGCCCAAGTAAAAACAAATTGTAAATAATTTAAATTACTTAACGTCCAAAAAACAAATGGGCGAGCTCCCACAATGTATTATTAATGCCCTCAGTCCTGCTCATCCCGAATATATAATACGTTTCGCATTCAAAATAACCCAATAAAGTTCATCAGTTGGGAGGAAAGCGTTCCAATAATTAAACAGGAGCCTAATTGTGGACATCGCGTGCATCCGCTATCGTTTTGCAATTTATTAATTTAACATGGACATTGGACACCCTAGGTCTGCTGGAAGAGATGTTTTCTATAGACGAGGTTGCTAATCACTTTATCTTTGACTTTGTATATAAAGGTAAACCCACATAGTATGCATAGAAAGCCCACAGCGCTTACCACAAGACCGCAGAAGCAGCCACATCAATAATTTAAACACAGCTAATAATGCACATCCGGTATATTGGCTATCGCTTTGTCATTAGCGATTATTAGTTCAATAATGGATTATTTTACGAGATAAATGGATTTAAATTTTGATGTAGGTATTAAAATATTTATTACCCACGGACGGTACTTATGAATTATTTTTAGAGCGTCGGTGGTCAAGTGGTTAGGACACCGGTCTTACAATCGTGAGACCCGAGTTCGATCCCCGCCATGTAGCAATGTGTTTTACCGACTGCTCTTAAGGTGAAGGAAAAACATCGTGATGAAACCCACATTCAAATAAAATTTGAATTCGAATGATATTTGAATGCGACTTAACCTAGAATTCGGTCCAAGTTAGCCTTCAGGTTGCAGAGGTCAGATTGTGCGCGCTCTGTATAAAAACTTGGTTCCCGATAGACCCCGACAGAGAACGGGATAAGGCAAGGAGAATGATGATAGTTATGAATTATAACGTTTGTAGCAAATAGCAAAGTTTGGAAAGGATTCCACCCCAACAAAAACAATAAATTCCAACAATTATTGCTATCAACAAAGTAAACCCACTTGTCTAGCATTGCGTGACCAAAGACACACAAGTAAACTTCGTACTAAAGCGTGTTGCTGCCTCGTAACGTGAATGCAACCATTGCAACTATGAAACTGCATTTGGTGTACTACGTAAGTCGCAAAGAGCCGAGCAGTCGGTCGTAAAACAAACATGCCTCATTCTCGGTGCATGCTCAATGTATTGGGTTAAAACTGTACCTAAGTCTGTAATATAGACGTAAAATGCACTTTTGGAAAACTTAAAGATTTTACCGATCCGTGGAATTAAAAATCGCAATAAGTTCTATTTTCATGGTCTACTGGTACGTTACTTATTTTTTTTGTTTCTAGAGTAACACACACACACACAAATCACGCCTATATCCCTAGCGGGGTAAGCAGAGCGTTAACAACCGTAAAATCATGGTCGTCACCGCCACGTAACGATGGTGCTTATCATCCGTATCATATTAGAAAACAAAAGGAACAAAGGCAAAATCTTTTTCCTCAATCTACTTTAAAAATTGCTTCTATAATTTTGAGATTTGCATTTCAAATTGCTATCTATGGCTTACAATAACTCGAAAGCATATTTAAACGAAGCTAAAAGCGTAGGAGTTGAGAAGCCCTACAGCGATTATTTAAGTAGTTAAGTTTTGAGCTAGTACCTAGGTAGTAGGGTTGTAAACTCTAGCTTACCGTGAGTGAATTGTAGAGAAATCTGGTTTGTGGTAGAGCATGTAAGTAGACAGGGAGGAACTAAAAAAAATGCGTTTTCCGTAGAAAAGTTCAAACCTACTCTAAAAATTTTTTTTTGATATTTCGCAGGTGGCCCCATGGTAAAACTTGTTCGAAACATTAGTAGAAAAAAACACCCTACATAGTGTGTGTGCTAACTAAACAATTACCCAATAGATATTTTTTTATAACAGTCACGTTACAATAAACCTATCAATTCGTAGGTGATCTGCTACATTTCCTAAAGCTTCAAATCAAGTAAATTTTCTGTAATATGATTACAGCCACCTATTTACAAATTCGGTTGCAATCGTTGCAATGTCAATAGTGGTATACCTATGTGCACATAGGGCATCGAAACCACAGCAGCGTTTTGGGCCACATTAGCATGGAAACCACGCAGATTATAAAGCCCATCCTGCGGCTAGCCATGCGATGCAAGATTGCACTGAATCCCACTTTGAGCATCGTTTGTGGTGCGTTCCACTCCATTTCTTTGCGAACGTAAATCTTAGTAAATGCAGCTTCAAAGGACATTATTTGCGGACAAGTATTTGACTTTATTTTTGCTCATAAAGTTAGATAAGCGCGCTTTTATCGCTTTGGCTTTTTCAGACACTCTTTATAAATACCTAGGTACTTTCTTTTACAAATTGAGTGGGAGCTTTGACATATTGATACCTCTAAAAAGCCAGATGTTCAAATAAAATTCTCGAGAAACAATGACGAGCAACAAATTTTGCGCTCGGTGTCTCGGCTTTCAGAGTATTGTTTTTCCACAGTCGCGACCGAATTAATTCAAATCCCTTTGTCAGCTATTTTTCTGGAAGACTCAAAGCTTTCTCCTCCATTTACAAATTGTACAAGAACACCGAATTGAATTCCAACCCTATCTCCTGAAAGCGTATTCTGCAACAATTTCTGCGACTCAGAAATCTTTTCGCGACGCCTAGAAGCCTGAAGGGCCTATTGAATTACGGGTGTTACTGAATAACAAACTGTGAAATCGGTAGGCGAATACGCAAGAATCGGTAGGATATGACGTGTTTTCTAAAAAAATCGGTGTTTATTTCTTATGTAACGAGCTATTTTACGTTATTGTTCGTTAAACACTAGTGTGAAAATACCACTAAAAACATGCAAAAAACAACAAATTTTTATTTGACTTCTCAAAAAGATGAATTGAAATTGAAACAGATTCTACACAATTTTGCTTGTGTCTATGATGTAAACTGAAAAAATATGCGATTTGAAGTAACAATGTTTTTTTTTTAATCTTTGTATTGACACTAAAAAGAAAAACGTAAAAATTTTAAATTTTGTTAGGTCAAATATAGCCACATCAACAGCTCTTTGACCAAATTTAGTTCTGGATTCGGTACATCGGTAGGTAGATGAAGATCCACGATCTACATCGGTATTTTTACCGATTTTTCAGTAAGGTCGGTCGGTGAGGCTCGCGTTTTTTATGAATACCAGTGTAGTTTATGCAAATGTCTGAAAGTGTACTCGCGTTCCTATAGCCCTCCTGGGGATTAACGAAAGAGTTGACATTTCTCTTTCTTTTGTAGGACAAGTGGGAAATTCTCCGCTATTAATAATTCATGAAGGTGTCAATACCGACGCGCTGCGTAGAAGTAATGTTAGGGGTGATAATGGTGGATCAGCAGGTTCCGCTTTTTTATGGTCGTGATATTTTGAGACGAGGGATTATTCATGCATGGAGAATGTCGCAACATTTTATTGATTTATCATAGTTGTATAAGTATTATATTGGTACGTTTCGTCAACAGTCTTTGAATGTTTCCTTGCGTTGCCATTATGGAGCACTTCTCCAAACAATGAAGAAAAAGAACTACTTCTACTTCTATTGTAGATATTTACAGGGAACGTTGCTGCCCGTTCCTTGGATTCATCCCTTAGTCGCCTTTTACGATGCCCATGGGCATAAATTGGGATATGCTATTCTAAGCCGGCACCACACGGAAAACCTAATTTAACATTTTTTTTTAAAATAAATACAAATCACGTCTCTGTCCCTTGCAGCGTAGGCAGAGCGTTAACGGCCGCAATATTACGGTCGCCATCGCTACGTCTGACAAATATTGAGAGCCCTGAAAAAAAACAAAAAAATATATATATTAAAAAAATACTTAAATAAATATACTTACAATTAAACAACCCCTATACCGAAATCGAGTGCTTATAAACTAACTGCAGGTAAAGCCCTGTCTGTAGCACAACACGGATATTTTGTTGGGTTAAAACAACTTAAATATATTTTTCTCTCTTACATCTCCTGTGAAAAGCAAGAACAAAAATACATAAGTACATACATATATCACGCCTTTATCCCTTACGGGGCAGGCAGACCGTTAACGGCCGTAAAAAATACGGTCGCTACAGCCGCGTCTGACAAATTAAAGGGGCGTTTGAGATAATTTGTGTACCACTATAGTGACAGGTTGTCAGTCTGTCGCCTAAAAGTTGTAATACACCTGAAACCCTCAAGCCCCTCACTCGCTTCTTACGACACCCACGGGTAGGAAATGGGTTGATGCTATTCTGAAGCGGCACCACACGACTAAATGAACAAAAATGGAACATTTAAATCAATAAGCAGAAACTATTCGTTCGAATGCAATATTCAATTAGACCTTTTCAAATAACTTATTCAGAAAATGAATGTCTAATGAACTCTATTCAACAGCCAATTATTTTGACTTAGAACGGTAAGACGAAAAATGTTGTTAGAGATCAAATAGAGACCACTTTGATTTCCACTTCCGCTTAAGTCTTGGTGGTGTTGAATGCATTTCTTGTCAACCAAGAAATGGAAGCTAATTTGAGAATACCTTTAAGCCGGTGCATGCCTCAAGTCTTTTCGAGAGGTAGCAAAGGGAACTTGTTGAAATGTAAAAAGACTAATCAAACCTTGACATACTGTAAATTCTACTTCTAATTGCTTTATACGAGCACCAATTAATGGTATTTATGTTGTACGTTAAATTCAGAGCAGGGTTGACAATTAATATAAATTAATTATTATATTGAGTGTTTTCTATACGAGGAAAGTTATACTTATACAATTTTGTATTATAATATATCAGAAAACATGTTTGTATACTCTCTTTCTTGTATATTCTGTCTCAATTTTCTTCGTTTGTATTCTATTGTATAAGTGTTAACTTGCGCGTACATCTTTGACGTCAAATTTAATCATTTCAAAATTCTACTTATAAGAGTCAAGACATGCCACCCACTTGACACAAAATTTACGTTTTCAGCTATAGCTTGGTGCCTGTGACATTTGTCAGCTTCGGCCAAATGATTTGACATAAGGTCCATTTTCTTTTCAGGATCATAGAACCTACCATAGAATACAGCAAATCCCTCCATACAGATTAATGTACAGTACACCCTAGAATCTAGGGTCAACACTATGGCTCTAAATGCAATGTGATGTCAGTCTTGGCTACCAGACTGACGAATTTATCTGATTGGCATCACCGCCGGCATCTTTTAACGAATGCTATCAATCCTGTGCTAATTGAAGATAATAAATAAGTGCATTACCTCACATCAATCTACTCATTTAAGAGGCCAATATACTGGTTTTATATACAGTATTTATTTTACATACACCAGAAGTTACAGGTCAAAAGATAGAGAAAATGGCCACAACAGGCACTGCCTATTACCGAAAATGGAATTTCTTACAGCGGACCTACTGAAGAAAAATGTATTTGATGCAGGGCGGATGGGATGTGCAATATATCTGTAAGAATTACTAGAACAGAAGATATTATTATTATATACAAGAAAATAACTAGCAAAGCTAGACTTCTTAAATAGGTAGGTTCTGGTCAATACAAACGTGTTCAATAAATTGTAAAGCAATG
Organism: Keiferia lycopersicella; assembly: GCA_029255805.1. Classification (NCBI taxonomy): domain Eukaryota; kingdom Metazoa; phylum Arthropoda; class Insecta; order Lepidoptera; family Gelechiidae; genus Keiferia; species Keiferia lycopersicella. Next base: position 5,091,175 of record JARACZ010000010.1, read on the forward strand.
TATTAGGTACTATTAGTATTTCTGAATGTCAAGTTATGCATGAAGCTTTGTTAATAGTGGGAAAATTGTCAAAGCAGTATTGTATTTCATTGTAAGTGATTGTAAACAATATTTCGTATTTATGGGCTATGCAGACTATGAAGTCATTGATCTTTACATACATTATGACTCAGAAAAGACAATAGTTAGTTAACATTGTGATCTATATGATACAAATGTCAAAATTCCAGTCGACTGTTCAATTGTTGATAAAAATTAAGCATCAAAAGAGTATCATTTAAAAAAACTGTAATTTAGTGAGTCTTAATTTTTTTTAACTGACTTCTTCAAATGAAGAGAATATTTTTAGAATTACGGATAATGACAAGTCGTCAATATGTCAGAGATCCGGCGCAAAAACAATCCAAAGGTTTTCCACCAAAATTGTCATTATCATATCATACTATTTACGTACCACGTACGCAGTAATCACTATCTCTTTTCGTGGTAAGGTAACAAAAAGAGAAAGAAATGATCAAGTGCCTATTAAAATCCACATTGTAAAATCCACATAAAAGTAGGTACAAATCTTGTTGTCTTAAAACGAATATAAATATATGCCTTCCGAATTTAATGCTTAGGAAAATCACAGCAATAAAAATTAACCAACAACATCAACCGTATCTCGGCAAATATTCTTCAAAGAAGTCAAAATAACATTTGCTGAGAGAACGAACAGGAAAAATACACCGTTATAATAATTAATTCAATGAAAAACATTCCCTGGGAAATGGCTACCTACAAATCGGATCTTAAAAAAATATGAGATAAATAAAATGTGATTTCTAAAAAGGTGATTCAAGATCAAGATCAGAATTGGTGAACTCGATATCATGTCGTGTTTTTTAAGATATTGTTATAATAAGATATTATAGACATAACGGTTAAGGTCATGGTTTATGAATCACACTCAACTTTGAGATCGACCAAACAAATGACAAATGTCATACAATACTAACAGCAACTCAAAGTTGCACTTAAGATCAATTTTAGAGTTGAGTGCGGTTTATAAATTTGGATGATTTCAGATTATTTTATTAAGTTTTAAATTAACGTTATGACTGTTTGGCCCACATACCCATTACACCCTAATTCTAAATGATCACCTAAAGAAACTGGAATCAAATCTTGCTATAAGTAGGTATTGAATATAATTTGACACACAGGTAATTTCACACTTAACGCATAACGCAGCGCTATAATCCGTAGCGCAGTGATCTGTCAGATCCATACTAAAACCGTTCAACTGCTTTTGACGCAGCTTCAACAAAATAACGCATCTGCGTCAAAATAACATAGCTGCGTCAACAGTGGTTGATTGGTTGTATTACGGGAATTGACGTTTCTAGTATGAATCTAACAGACCGCTGCGTTACGGATACATTATTTTAGCGCTGCTTTTGCGTTAAGTGTGTGAAAAGCGTACCTACAATAAAAAAATTATTAAATAATTGATTGGATCCATACAACTTGTATCGACACCTATGGCTTATTACCTTTTGTAATGTGTTATTTATGTGATAGAGACCGTTATAATCATTGTACAGTGACCGTAATTTCTTCTGACCTCTGACAACCTGTGCAATCAAGAATGGTCATAAAGAAATACGTGACTTTACTATACGCGGGGTTAAACCACAGATATACCAGTTATACTTAATGATTTTCTAAGTAAATATCTGTTATACCAGTACCGAAGCAAGTACCTTGCTACTAAAGCAGTAGTAGGCTATATAGCACGAAAAGCAAAATTTTACTCTTGTCTTACATACCAACCTTACATGAATGATAGGTAGGTAGACCAATTTTGAATCTAAGCTACTAAGTGTCAATCCCCTTACTAATCCGCGCAACCGCTGTATACGCAGCGCTAGCGCGGGGTCGTCCGTCGAGTGCGGTTTTAGTATGGGGAATGACGTTTATAGTACGGATCTGACAGACGGCTGCGATACTTTAGCGCTCCAAAGAGTGGGATGGGATCTGCCTACCAACATAGTCAACGCTTTTTGCCTATTCAATTTCTCCTAGGATACCTTATAAACTAGTAATTGGTTACTTTACTTTCTCTTTTTAAAAAGAAAATATTGTTCCAAATATACATCATATATCATATAAATCATAATATAACATATAATGGCAGACAGGGCCAATCTCTTACATGTTCTAGAAGGCAATGCCAAAACGTACGAGACGCATTCATAGTTAATTTTCTTTATGATTCCAATATATCTCACAAATGGCTTCATACATCGTCTGTAGTCTCCAAGAAATCCTTTGGCTTATTTATTTTACTCATCTGTCTAATTAGAGTTAAGCTGAAGTTTGATATAGATGGAATGCGTTTGAACTTGTATTGGATACAGTCAATTATTGTATGCGTCTGTATTTCTTACACAAAACAGCTGTAATAGAGGATTATACCTAGGCCAAAATTACAAAAAAGAATTGACCCTCCCATACAAAAACGTCAAAAATGATAAAAAAATCATCACTTTGTAAGGAGGTCTTAATCCTTCGCATATTTCAATTCCTTCATTCCTTGGGAACCAAAATAAACATTTCTATGGACAAAAACTTAAGCATGTTCAATCGAACATTTATATTTTACCTAACACGAGCGCATCGAGTGGTTTGTTTGCTGTTGTACAAGAACCTTTATTATTATTAAGTTCTGTCAAGTGATTGTTGTCTATTATTAAGATACTTTGTTGTTGCAAACAAATTGCTTGATATGCTCGAATTAAAACAAATACCTACTTAAATAAATCACATTCAGTTTTTTCGAATTAACTGAAACGGCCTTCAATATTTGTCAGACGCGGCAATAGCCACCGTATTTTTACGGCCGGTAACGCTCTGCCTGCCTACCCTGCAAGGAATAAAGGCGTGTTATATGTAAAAAGTTTACACACACGTTATTTTGACACGAGAATGAAACCATAAAATTATTCACGTCGCTTCCTCGTCGGCCATTCCAACGAAACGTACGGAGACAGATCGGCGAATGTGTTCAGAATTTGCACCACTGCAATGCATTCTGATTTCTTGAATTAGATATCGTTTTGTGGAAGGACGGTAGCGGGACTCACACTTGACGTCCGTCGCTGCACTTTTTTTGCGCGTCTGTAACACATGCGGCTGTCAGATGCAAGGTGATTTTAAGTTCCCTATACTCAAAACCAATGTTGACCCTGCGTCGAGTAACGCTAAAACTTGTCTTATCTCTACACATTATACATATACTAGTGTACATGCTGACTACCTATCTCTTTTGTTCCAACGGACGTCAGTTGTGAGATTCCCCGTAGCTGGTAGCTGGTAGAGTTATCGTGTCGTCAATCTTCATGCTAAACGTACGGGTCTTATTGGAATGCTAATTTTGTGGCGCCAATTGCAAGTATTGGTTCACCGGTGCATTATTCTATTGTTTTATTACAAAATTTCGATGAAAAATGTGGCGCAGTGGTAGTGCGACTGCCTTTGACGCAGAAGGTTCCGGGTTCGATTCTCGGTGGGTCACTCACAAAGTTGATATTTATTACTTTGTGAATTTGTTCCCAGTCTACGTATAGTTAGGACACAGCGGCCTGAACCACCCGATTGTCCGTAAGTAAGATGGTTCCGTGTTTTGGATGGCACGTGAAGGCGTAGGCCCCGGTTGCTGTCTATGATTACTTAGACAGCGGTCATTACTCAACCATGTCAGAAGCCTGCTACTTGTAGAAGGCGGTTGAAAAATTCTGACACTGGGGTTCATAGGGTTGTTGGACGACTTGGACGAACAAGAAGAAGAAGAAGGTGTCCCACACGAAAAGAGAGATTTCAAAATCCGTTCGCTGTTACTCATTTTCCTGAAGAAAGATGTTATTTTCCCGGAAGGTACCTATAGTACATAAAATAAAGATTGTTTTCGAATCTCTCTATTTATTAAAAATGCATCAAAATTCGTTGTGTAGTTTTAAAGATTTAAGTATACATACTATACGCGGAAAGCGACTTTTCTTTATACTAAGTAGCGATTACTGACCAACCATGTCAGAAGCCAGCTACTTGTAGAAGGCGGTTGAAAAATTCTGACACTAGAGTTCACTGGGTCGTTGGACGACTCGATGTCCAACGACCCGGTGAACCTTAGTGTCAGAATTTTTCAACCGCCTACTACAAGTAATACGCCTCTGAACTGGTTGTGTAACGACCGCCGCGTCTAAGTTATCATAGACAGCAACCGCAACCTACGGCTTAACGTGCCCTTCGAAACACAGAACCATCTTTCTTACAAATAATCAGGTGGTTCAGCCTCCAATGCCCTAACCACACTAGGAACTCATTCACAAAGAGATAAATATCAACTTCGTGAGTCCCACCGAGAATCGAACCCGGAACCTTCTGCGTCAAAGGCGCCACATCGGTCACCGATAGACCGTGAAATCTGATCAGATGCTCATAGGTAAGTACCTCATTCTGAATAATATATTATTGACTTTACTACAAAGTGGATTTGGAGGTTTACTCGAACACACTGATATACTATTCATGCGCTGGGGTGGTATCAATCTGCCAGTAAATTGTTTACTTGCGTTTGGTCAACTAGGATCAAGTGCATTTGAAGCGAATGACAGCTTGAGGAAAACGAATAAGATGAGTAAGTAACTTAACATCACCACCCCCCGGATTTCTCAAAAAATCGGTTGTCTGTATACGTAGTTGATTTACTGAGGATAGTTGAACGTGACAACGTCATAAGAAATTACAGATGGGTGGTTGCATTTTTCAAAAGAATATACGCTGCCAAACACGGAGGCCAATTGTGCCTCTTTGTCGCTCGTTCCGCGCTTGCGCTTACACGGAACGCCTCAGAGCGAGGCAACGCCGCATGAAAAATGTTTTTGGTTAGACAGTTTTACGTCAGAATTGCTAGTACCTACAGATCCTTTGGTGGGATAAATCCGCCTGTGTGACTCAGTCGATTATTTTTCTTTTGCTACTGTGTTTCTTAAAGGAACAATAAAGTTATTACATTCGTAAATAATACTGTTAACTTGTAGAACTTTCCTTGAGAAAGTTAGAGTACTCGAACCTTAGTCTCCTGTTTAGGCGGATCGCTCACTAGACGCACGATGGAGCGCAAAAATAACGCAGCGGTCTGTCAGATCCATACTAGAAACGTCACTTCCCATACTAAACCGCACTCAACGGACGATACTGCGATAACGCTGCGTCGACAGCGGTTGAGCGGTTTTAGTATAGGGATTGACATTTCTAGTGTGGATCTGACAGATCGCTGCGAAATTTTTGCGCTCCGTCGTGCGTCAAGTGTGCGATCCGCCTAAGTGATGCCATTTTGTTAAACATTGTACAAAACTACGAACTAAACCTAACAGCAAATGGCCTGACAGAACATTAGTCCAAAATTTATCTAGATGCTTGTTAACGTGGGTATTGTCAGTATCTACGTGACAATAATCAGCTCATTAGCGCAGTATTGGGCAACCGACTCTGGGTTTTGGAGATTATCAGTACAGCTGGTTGTAACAGACTAAATATGTATAGCTACGTATAGTTTAGGAAATATAATTTGAGCGGATTAGACTATGAAAGGGGAGGTTGAAGGGAGAAGAAAAAGAAGACCAAGACGCACATTCTGCACTCAAATAAAAGATAAGGCTCACGTTTTGTCATATCAATAGGTCAAAAAATTGGCAGTTGGCAGGAAACAGAGAAGAACGGAAGTTGCTCTACCGACAAAAACTGCATGGCTCTTAAGTTTGATGATGATGAAACTATACTTGCCCAATACGCAGGGTGTAAAAACATTAGCTGCAAATATTATAAGGGGAGAATCAGCCCATGAAACTGAAAAAATATTTTTGACCCATACAGTTGACTCGCTACATTTTGTATGGCAGGTACATTTATTTTTTCACGTTTAGACCTATATTTCTTGGGGAAAGTTGTTCAGTCTCATGGGCTGATTCACCCCTTAAAATATTTGCAGATAATATTTTTCAACCTTATATGTCGTAGTGGATAGTACCCCTGCCTGTTACCCGATTGTCTCAGAAGGAAGGTTGTTTTTCGAGAGATAATATGTATTTTGGTATGTATTTTTATGGACAAGATTTATTTTTTCACGCGCTACCCTTTAAACGCTTAGCAGGTTAAGAGAGTATATACGTAGTGTAGTAGATTTATGTCAGTAGTGCGAGTGACACTAGCTTTAATCAACATTTTAAAATTACGCAGCCATGTTTTTGCTCTTTAATAATTATATTTGTTTTTTAAGAAGTAAATGCATGCATTGCAAAATACTAATCACTCAATCGCTCAATCAAAATACAACACTTGTTGACGATGCAAAGTGTTGAGAGTTGAGTCAATCGAAAACTTTAATTAAAGTTCTCAACCTAAAGTTCAAATGTTAGGTTGCAGATTGCACGCTTATTTAGGTACTTGTAGGTAAATAATTACTATTTCGATACAAAGCTACAATCTTGTATTCAAATTACACAATCATTTCACAACTTGACAAGAAATAAATTTGCAATGACAGACACTTATTTGATACCCACCTTGTTTTGGTTACCTACAAACTTAAATCTCTCGGAAACAGCTTCAACGATTTTCAAATTCGTGTATAGGGAGATGCAGTGGTGATAAATCTATCTACCTAGGTTTTATTTCCCGAAATTTATTTTATATAGCAAAAACGCCGAACGAGGCTTGGGCAACAAGTTACTAATCATAATTTAAGCTACTTAGGTACAGTATACAGGACGGTACCGAGCGAACGACGGACTTTGCTTTATACAAATCGATATAATACTTCATTTCTATACAGGGTTATTTTTTAGTCATACAAAAACTTTCTAGGGTGTTTCTATTCGTGATTCTGATCAACTTTGACTATGGAGCCACCTGCGAAATATAAACTTTTATGAACCACCCTTTTTTGCGTATTTGCAGGTGGCCCTGTAGTAAAAGTTGTTTAGAATCACGAGTAGAAACACCCAAAAAAGTTTGTGTACTAAAAAATTACTCTGTATAGATAGATATTTTTTATAGATGGTATCTGTAGGATTATATGAAACAGCGAACAAGGGACGACAAGTGCAATTTAGCAAAAGCCCAAATAACTGTCCAACCGTCCTCAAAAGGCTGATGGATCATTGCTCTCTGCGTTTTGTTCCACAAATAATTAATTTATTTTCCCATGGTCCGTTCTTCTCATACGTCGAGAGTGCTTGTGAACTTGAAATACCTTTCTGAAGAATATTTTTTTAAATATACTTACTTACTTGTGTGTACCTTTGTGCCTCTTATGTTTTATTTCTTTTAACGCTTTTGCAAATTTTTATGGTAGAGTAGAGTGATTACATACATACATGCATACCTACTTGTGATAGATAATGCGGTGGATCGGAATTTGTCGCATTTAATTTTTATATTAATAATGTTTTTTTTTATGGGAGATAGGTAGGTACACTATGACCGTACTACCATAGATCTTGATAGCTGCAAACTTCACAGAGAAATTGATAAAGGAACCTATTTTCAGTACTACCGTTTCAAACACTATTCGATTATCTTTACAAGCTTTCTTCCCTATTTGACTACATAGTGTTTTTAGGTAGGTGAAATTTGAAAAATCTCTTATACAACAAGTTTATCTGTAAACGTAAATGTTTGAAAGGAAAGTCATTACATTATGCTGATCTCTAAAAGGGTTAAATTAGTTGCGTAGGTAAGTATTGAAATAAGGCGGCTCTCACACTCGTAACCGCTCCGGTATCCGCACGGTGCCGCACACTGACGCCGCATATCTCCGTCCGCAGCTCTAGTGCACAACGGCTTTCATTTGCTCCGTCCTGCTCTGTCGAGACTTGCACACACGTACTTGTCATAACACCGCATGGCCCTATACTAAGAGCACCGTACCTCCGTCTGGCTTCGTATCCGCGAAAAGCCTCGCAAGTAGATGCGGTGTCAGTGAGTTACAGAGGCCTGCTACTAGTAGTCATTCTCCTTGCCTTATCCCGTTCTCTGACGGGGTCGGCTACCCGACCTAGGGGTTTGACGTGGAACCAAGTTTTTGAACCAAGAGAACACAGAGCGGTAGTAGTAGTGGGTGGTTGAAAAACTCTGACACGAGGGTTCATCTGGTCGATGTACGACTTGGTGTCCCACACGAAAAGAGAGGGTGTGTTACAGTTGCAGTTTTTCTACACAAAGCAAGATATACGACATGAGTTTAAAACCGGATCACCACGCCGGAGCGGGACCGGTGCAATGTGAGGTTCACCTAAGTAAGACTCGTGTCTCTGTGACGTTTCAATGAGCTATACATCTTGTAAATGGTAGTTGTAAGACATGATGGCGGATTCAATCGACCAACAAATTCCAACCACTATGTTTATGGGCAATTGTTTTATGTTTGATCTATGGAGCATACATATTGTATCTAAAAAGTGATCATGGAAGTTATTTAATAATATGACCAAGAGATAGGTTCGGTACTGGCGAAGATTTTTTTAAATTCATCATCATCATATCACCCTATGCTGCTTCCACTGTCATATTCCAACAGTATAAAATACCTACTAAATACATACTCAATTAAGGAGGCCCTCGTCCAGTAGTGGACTGTTGTAGCTGTTAAGGATTACCTAAAAATTGGCGTAAATAAATTACGAAACACGAAGTCAGCAACATCTTGAAACTTGAAACTCAAAGAGATCAAGATAATTCGGATTCTCTTTAAAGTTGATATTAAAATCCAGTATAAATTGGTTCATTTATTGAGTAAGTTGGTGTGCTAAAACAGAACCTACTATTTCCTCATCGCAATACGTTGGATTTCGTATAAAGTTACATGTTCCAAGTATTCTTGTGAATATCAGATTATTATCATGAGGTAACTTCTGCTAATGATTGTTTCAATTTTAGTCTGTAGGCGTTAGAATGCAAACGTTCCTACTAACTCGGTAAATGCTAAAAGGTCATACATTTACCTGGGTAGAAAACAAATAAGTTTTTACATTATACAGGGTGTAAAAATATTAGCTGCAAATATTTTAAGGGCTGAACGAGCCTATGAAACTGAACAACTTTTCCCAAGAAACATAGGTCGAAATATGAAAAATAAATTTGGACCTCCCATACAAAATATACCAACCAACCAAGTGCCAAAATTTTCTTTCATATTTCGACCTATGTTCCTTGCGGAAAGTTGTTTAGTTAAAGAGCGGAGCACACCGGCTCCGTATGCGTTGCGTATCCAGCTCTCTTCCGTAGTCCCGCGCGTGATCACGTCCGTACACCCCTGCCACATCGGGTTACGGACGTGGTTACGCAGGTTACGCGCGTAGCTACTGATGCGAGCTGCAGCGTTTTCCTATAGATGAGAGTCACTGAACATGACAAAAAATCCCTAACCAACAGCGTCACTTAGTGCAGACAAATTCTTGCACAAATATGGTAATACGACCATTTGTACTAAAATTTAACAAATGTCAATAAGGTCGAAAATTGCTTGCACCATATTTTCTGACTCTACTATCGCTTACAAATGTAATGAAGCCTATTTCATAAACAAAAATCGTTTAAAGGATGCCCTGGAAAAGGAAAAGCGCATCAAAATAATTTTTGATGCGCATTGTGGTAGCCCGTAGTCCGTACACGCGTCCGTACTACGCGCAGGACAGAGCTGTGCGTGTTCGGACGTGTTTGGTGTGACGTCCAACAGGGAATCTCATAGAATACAACGTCATCACTGCACGCAGAGTACGCAACCTGTTTGTGTTTTGGCAGCTGTACGGCGTAACTACGGCGTAACCCTACAATGCGTGCAGCACGCAACGGATACGCATCACAGTCAGTGTGCCGTATCTCATACAGTCCCATACATTACAACGTCATAAATACATGCGTAACTACGGATGAGAGCTGGATACGCAACGGATACGGAGCCGGTGTGCCCCGCCCTTTATGGGCAGATTAACCCATATCCCGTGCAGGGTAGGCAGAGCGTTAATGGCTGTAAAAATATGGTCGCTATCGTATATACATTATACCTACGTTTGACAAATATTTGAAGGCTGCTTATAAAAAGTAGTACTCTAGTGATAGCTTGTCAGCACCTAAAATTGTAGTACATATTAAACCACTGCCAACCCTGCAAGTATATATTATGCATTGCTTCAACCTGAAAGCTAAAACTATCGAAACGGTTCAGTTTAATAGAAACTTTTTTAGTGAAATGTCCGGCTGTGTTTTTATATGCCTGACTAAGTTTCCGGATAGTGTTTTGGATAACAACAGAACTCCATTTGGCCAGGTCCTGTTTTCGAGAATACTATTTTCAGAGAGAAGTTTATTTGGTGTTGTGTCATAGAGTTTTTATCTGTGGTAGCTTTAAATTAGAATGTACTGTTGCAATATATGAAAGTAACGTGTAAAAAGGCTGTACGTAACTTTCTCGATTAAAATAAAAGTGTACTTATTTGTACCTAGAGGTTCTGGTAGTGTTAGGCGGATCACACAGTTAACGCACGACGGAGCGCTAAAATATCGTAGCGGTCTGTCAGATCCATAGTAGAAACGCCACTAACGATACTAAAACCGCATTTGACGGATGACGCTGCGTCGTCAGCGATTGAGTGGTTTTAGCATAGGGATTGACATTTCTAGTATGGATCTAACAGACCGCTGATCTAGTATGGATCTAACAGACCGATGTTTAAGCGCTCCGTCAGTGTGTGATCCGCCTACTTATACCTGTAGGTACATATGAGAGGTAGGTACCGTCGTGAGTTAAGTGTGCGATCCACCTTAAATAAAATGTGGCATGAATTGAAATTCCCAAACGAATATCCGGAAGTTGTAACAATTTGCTTAGTCCCTAAAATAGTTTTTACAATAACAATAACATAATTAACAATAACACAATTAATAACATAACACAATACAATAACATAATTCGTGTGATTAGACAATATCGTTTGACCTATTTTCTACTTTCCCTCTACTTGTGTAATAAATTGATCTTAGGCATAATCTCGCCACAAACATTCGGTAACAATAAATATTGGGGCTAATTTAACGTACATTTCTGGTTATTTTGCGCATCTTCTTCATATACTGATAGAGATAAGAGCAATGTATTCCAAATCAGAGTCAATATTCAGAGCAGTGAAGATCCTAATACAATGACTACATAACCTGCTAGACGCCTAATGTGTCACTTCCCCAAGCTTATAAAAACTGTCGAAAGGATCCGTAAGTCGAGAAATGGGTAATGCACGCAATGTGAAATATATTTATGTTCGAATTTGAATAAGCCATATTTTGGCAAATAACGAATTCATGTCAATGCTATGACATAGGCCTAGTTTTCATTGTTCTCATTGTCAAAAAAAAATATGTTGAGTGTAAATGCAGCTACACGTTCAACATAGATGCAAAAATATGTAAAGATGCAAAATGAGTGATCACGGGATCAACCGGGATAAATGAAAATGCAATGGTCCGATTTGTTCCACGTATTATTGAACACTAGTTTAAAAACTACTTAAAATTTAAGAGGTTACGCATGGCCGTATGTCGATGCATCTAACAATCTAGGCCAACATCAAAGTCCAATGTTGTGCATGATCTAGACTAAGCAAAAATCTCAATTATGAAATAATAAACTTCATGTACATCGTACAGTTCACATATTGTGTATGTAGATAATATTGGTTTTACTAGCTATAATATGGCTTATTCGACCGTTTTCAGCGGCGATACCTACTGTAATTAAATGAGCACGACTCACCGTGATCTTCTTCTAGCCAAGAGTATGATTGACCAAGCATAATAATATTAATCATACTTAACCATTGACTGACTGACCAATGTGCGCAATCTTGCATGTATAGGTAGGAAATATGGGTCTGATCTATTGCTAGAAAGTGTTTGCCTTTACAATGCGCCATCTAGTGGACTATGTAGTCGTGCGGGCTCTTAATACCATTCCTAACATCAGACGTCAAATAAGGCCTAGCTTTTATATCTGAGATGAATTCGCGGAACAAACGAAAGCTTTTTCTTTTCTCTTTGTAAGTACATTGGGAAATGAAACTATAGTAAGTAATAAAGGAATTTCTTTGTTCGGCCCTTTTGAAGATTTTTGTTCATGTCTCAGAGCAAAGGAATGTTGGAAACAAGAAATATTTATGAAGCTACGAAAAAGCTTACACAATAAGAAAATACAGCCACAACAGTCCACTGCTGGACATGAAACTCTACTGGTGTGTATTTGACACACTCATCGCTCTTAACAGATAAACGCAGGACAAGGTTTTGTACATATCACACAAGGCATGGTTGCTGGTCATTCCCTGTCATTCCCTGGCTTCAAGCGCTGTTATTAGTTATATGATATTTCGGTAAAAATAGGGTGATGTTTTTCTGATACCTATCTGATCTTTTATGGTAAAGCAGTACATAACGATAAATAATGTTAAATTTTTATTTTATTTCATCACAGCATTGTAGTCTTTTATTATAACAGAAAAATAAATTATGTTTTGTCGGACGCCAAGTAAAATCATGATGAGTTTTCCATAGCTTCATTCATCTTTCCGTAATGTTCATTTTAATTCATTCCCGACTCTGAGATGTAGGTTTACAATATTATAGTAGTACTTTATCTTGTTAAGTAAATGTATCGACTCAATTCCTTTGATGATTCAACAACAAATTATTAGGTAGGTATTGTTCAGTCATCTCAAATCCTTTGTACTAAAAGCTTTGAAATTGCTTGAAGTTAAAGGCAAGTCGAAATCTGGTATCGCTAAAAGACTGAATACATATTTTGATGTTTTCGTTGGATTAATAATGTGTAGTTTTTGTTAACAAACAAAAATTTTTTCTTTCTTTATTTGTCAGACGTGGCGATAGCGATTGTATTCTTAGGGCCGTTAACGCTCTGCCTACCCCGTAAGGGATAAAGGCGTGATTTATGTATGTTATGTATGTAATACGTGCTGTTTATGTTATACCAGTCTTTTAAATACACGATTAGCTCATCGCACCATCTATTAAGACAGGGACAGACGCTATAAGCCACTTTTCTTTATGTAGTGATATTGCGACAAATTCGTTAATATTCGTACCAATTAAGGCTCTCTTCTCCAGAAAAGTTTTCAATGCGATCAGAATTGCAGATCGCCACTTTTTTCTCCCATCTGCCTGCAGTCAGCAACACATCAAGTTTCATCTATAGTCTATAAGTTTAGGTACTTATCTTTCTGTAAACAAACTTTGTATGAAAGTGACACTTCAGAACTGTCAGTGATGCCGGCTTAGAATAGCATCACCCCATTTCCTACCTGTGGGTGTCGTAAGAGGCGACTGAGGGACTTGAGGCTTTAAAGTGTATTACAACTTTTAGGCGACAGGCTGACAATCTGTCACTATAGTGATACACAAAATTATCTCAAACGGTCCTCTATATTTGTCAGACGTGGCGACAGCGACCGTATTTTTGCGGCCGTCAGCGCTCTGCCTACCCCGTTGGGGATAAAGGCGTGATATATGTATGTTTGTTTACAAAAAGATAAGTACCTAAACTTACAGACTATAGTGAATCTACCTGCCCTGCACTGGTCAGGTCATTCTTAATAACCGTAAGACAAACCATTATAATTGTTGATCCTTTGAATCTCTCCATCTGTTCATTGTGTTTCGGAGGAAATTCAATTAAAAATTAAAAAAAGGTAGCCGACTTTGTTTGAAACGCCAAATTTTTTTTCTCATTATTCAGCATTAATCGGTGAAAATGTTCCAGTATCTAAAATAATATACCCAATTTAATGCATTTTCTCCGAAGCACGGTATTTTTTTAATCAACCAAATTAAATAGACACGGTATACAACTTCGCAAGGACTTCCAATATAGCAATATATGGCAACATTTCCTCTTTACATGGATGCGGTGAAATTTCTTTGAAAAGTTGATCCTTCAAAGGGTTAAGTCAAGATGCTGCTGATAGTATATACAGATAAAACGGAACTAATTGCGAATTCAGATCTTGAAAAGCTTAAGTTTGTAACTCCTTTTGCCAGTAACTGAATTTTAATTATTGACGCGATTGGCTATAAATAGCCGGGCTACAATTAAACTTTGACTTGCAGTTTGATTCTCATACTTTTATTACACAAAAATACACATATATCACGCCTTTATCCCTTGCGGGGTAGGCAGAGCGTTAACGACCGTAAGAATACGGTCGCTATCGCCATGTCTGGCATTTTCGAGGATTGTTTTCCAAGGTTGTTTCAGAAAACATGTGTATCACTATAGTGACAGGTTGTCAGCCTGTCGCCTAAAAGTTGTAATACACCAATACTCTCGAGTCCCTTAGTCGCCTCTTGCGACACCCGCGGGAAGGTTGTTGGGTGATGCTATTCTAAGCCGGCATTACACGGCAATACTTTTATTTTACTAAAATTGCTAGCACATCGTACTTTGCAGTTTATTGGAGTGTACTTGACTTGACCCATGTGGCGCAGTAGTAGTGCTATTGCCTGCGACGCAGATATTCCAGGTTTGTTTCTCGGTGAGACACTTAAAGTGTTGAAATTTATCATTTTGTTCCCGGTCTGGTTCAGTGCTTTAAACTGTGACACCAGGGTTCATCGTGTCGTTGGGCGACACGGCGTCCTACACGAATATAAAATGATGAGTTGACTTTAAGCAAGGTCTTAAGCAATTTTTCAGTTCACTTACTTTGTGAACGTACTGACTCAATAATTTAAGACGGGATTCTTACCGGGATTATTGTGAGTCAGTATGTGTGACCGCTTAAGTTTGAAACAGTTTCTGAACGTAGGTAGTTCAATTACTAAGACCCACTTTTATAGCAGTTACAAAAAGCCTTATTTTCTTTTTATTGAAATTAATAACTAAATTTCTATTTCAGGTATCAATGGCTCCTGATTTCACTCTTCACGACTGTATGCTTGGCTAACGAAGGATTTTATGGGACTTCAAAGTATCAGAATGGTAAGTTTTTATTTACGAAATGAAAACGAATAAACGACGGTTTTGGCTTTCGAATGAAAACTTTAGAAACCAATAAGACAGTCAATAGTTTCGCAATTTTAAGTATAAGTAAAAAAAATGATACGTACCTTATCGTACTATGGTTCTACATGATACTATTCACTTTGCAGTACTCACGGAAGAACTAATATCAATAAATTTTCCAAATGGAAAGGAAAGGAAGAAAAGCCAGCGTAGTTTTAAATGCAAATTATGTCTTTAGCATAGTACTATAGAAAATTGGACCAAGTCCAAATTATTTGAAAACTTTATAAGAAATTGGTAGTTTTACTCAAGGGATTTCAGTTTGAGGGAAGTTTTAGAGGTTCTAATTGTTGAATCTTACGAAAGATACAAAGTCAATTGTGATAAGTACAAAGAGTACAGACCAGAGAAGTCATACCGCCCCCTACAGGAATAAATTTTTGCTCTGTGGTTATTTTAAGGCAAACCAACGTGCGGATCCTAAAGTTAATGCAAAATATGACAGCAATGGCAAGATGGTGACGTTTGCAATGGTATCCGGTTTTTGTGTGTGATTCCGTAGATAAATTTCTTGCGGTCGTTGACGCTCTGCCTGCCCCGCAAGGGATAAAGGCGTGATATATGTATGTATGTAATTTCTTGCGGAAAGCAACCGGATCGAAACACCCGAAAACGATGCGAGAAATATTAGTATCATGTAATTTATATAAATAAAATCTCATTTTTAACTATAATATCTGACACTAGCTGGCTTTCAATGTTTTGTCATTCGTAAGCAAAATTAAATCATGGGATATTCTCATAAGTACCATAATACTATTACGCTGTATGTCAAGATTTAATCCATAAACCATTAGATTAAGATACCCGTGGTTACTCAATATGGATAATTCCATCTAATGTATGAAAATTGCTATCATAAACGCAACCAGCAGATCTTACAGACCAATTTGTTAGCTGCTAAGTGAAAATTACAATAAATTTTCATATTAAGGTCAAAGGTGTGTTACTTAATGTGCTGAATGATAATATGAATATATCCAGAAGGCTTACCAACTGGGTATATGTGTTCATATTATTTAGATACGGCTATCTTATTATCGGGTCGGAACACACCTGCATAATATTTAATATTTTAAATGGTGAATCAGTCCATGAAACTGAACAACTTTCTCCAAGAAACATAGGTCGAAATATGAAAAATAAAGTATAGTTATAATATAGGGGGCCATATAAACTTACCCGGCCGGCCTTACCCGGCTTACATTTTGTATGGGAGGTCCAAATTTTTTTCTTAGGGAAAGTTGTACAGTTCCATGGGCTGGTTTACCCTTTAAAATGAATACACGAATATTTTTTGGACTGACAGCAACACCATTACGGACTTTTTTTAAACTTAAGCTTGTCAACGGAAACTGTTATTAGTTTGTATAAAATATGTTCACTAAAGTTCTTCTTTTCGTGTGGGACACCGAGTCGTCCAACGACCCGATGAACCCTAGTGTCAGAATTTTTCAACCGCCTTCTACAAGTAGCAGGCTTCTGACATGGTTGTGTAACGACCGCCGTCTAAGTGATCATAGACAGCAACCGGGACCTACGGCTTAACGTGCCATCCGAAACACGGAACCATCTTACTTACGGACAATCGGGTGGTACAGCCCGCAATGTCCTAACCAGACTGGGAACAAACTCACAAAGTGATAAATTTCAACTTTGTGAGTGACCCACCGAGAATCGAACCCGGGACCTTCTGCGTCAAAGGCAGTCGCACTACCACTGCGCCACATCGGTCGTCAAAACTCTGAAGTTGAAAACTCCGTTATTTCATTGTTTTAATAATCTAAAACTACAACTGAGCTGTAGATACATGGAAGTGAATGGCCCAACCTTGCATACTCTTAAAATAAACTTCCATAACTACTAAAGTGCAGCCATTTTCGAATTGACGCTTAATCTAGTAGATGTCACTTTTAGCGGGTAAACAGTAAAACATGACAGATTGTAGCTTGGTAAGTACCAGACAATGTTGAACGTCATAAACGCACATAAGTGTGCAAACTATGAGCCCTTAGCCCACCCATGGCCATGGATAGATGTTCAATGATAAAGAAGTATTACGTTACTTTCAAGGTCTAAAAATGTCTAAAATCCATGGATTACTGATTAAATCCATGGATTGTCATTAGGGACTGATGATGATGATGATGTCTCCGACCGATTTCGGCCATGGCGACCACTTTGACTCCTAATCAGATCGGCGCTCATGCGCTCGGAGATGGCTATTGTAGCCAATTTTGGCAGTAAACTCACGTGCACAGAGTGGACACGTGAGTTTGCCATTTACATAATTATAGTTAATGGCGACGGGTGGACGGGCCTTCAGCTCATCGCGCTTAGCGTCGAGGTCTGCTTTACGCTGTTCCTCAAACTCGCGGACTTGCCTCTTAACCATCCCGCGCCACTCGGGGCGCTGTGCTGCCAGACCCTCCCATTGAGTGGGCTCAATGTTGCATCTTGTCATGTGTCGTTTCTGAACATCTTTATATCTGAGGAGTTGTCCGCCATGCTTTCGCTTGCCCTCCTCTAGCTCAGAATAAAAGATGCGCTTCGCCACTCTTTCCTCCGACATCCGGGATACATGACAGCACCACCGAAGCTGACGACGCATTAGATAGGCCTCAATGCCACCAACATTGGCTCGTCTAAGAACTTCAGTATTGCGCACTCGGTCGGACCATCTGATCTTCATGATGGTGCGAAGGCATTTTAGGTGGGCATTAGGGACTATCTATAGTTGTAATACACAAAATTCTTGGACACTCATTGTCAGACACAGAGAGCGTGGATTTTAATTAAAGATACCTAGTGGTACAGTTTCATTGAAGCAATCTCATTTTTTTAAATACTTCAACGTTCTACTAATTAGCATTTATGTGATCAAATTTATAACTAAAAATGTAAGTAATGTCGTTAAGTAGCGCCGTTTCAAAAAGCAGGGATAAAAGTAGGAAATATTATTTACTACCACTATTTCAGAAACAAAACGTTCGCTAATTCGGCAGCATATGTGAAAAGTACGTCATTATCTCCGGTATCCGACCGCAGCTGTAACAGCGCTATTTAGCGCACAAAGCGCAGACAACGCTGCGTTAATAGCGCCCGCTTTGCTATTCAGAATGAGGGTTGCCAGGCATTTGCTGAAAATCGTACCATTATTTTCTCTTTACCCAAAAACTTGTCACAAAGAAATATTGTAAAAAAAGACCTACATAAATTAGTAAAATTGTTTATTTGGTTACCTTATTCATCCTTATTATAGGACTTGTATCCAACCGCAGCTGTAACAGCGCTATTTAGCGCACAAAGCGCAGACAACGCTGCGTTAATAGCGCCCGCTTTGCTATTCAAATTTAGGGTTGCAAGGCATTCGCAAAAATTCCAATTATATTTGGCCTTTTTTCAAAACATGTCACAAATCGCAAAGAAAGACCTTGTGCGTTGCCTTAAATAATGGCGCTTTTGTGTTGCAAAAAGACTTGTTTTGTATAAAGACTTGTTTGTTTTTGTTTTGTATAGAAAAAGTTGTTCAGTTTCGTGGTCTGATCACGCCTGCAAAGTTTTCATTACACCGTCTCTTACACCCCGTATAAACTCTTATGTAGCTGAAACTGGCAACAAAGCAGATGGCTACTAGCAGATATAGTGAAAAAAATGCTATAACAAAAACCTTGTAATTAAGTAGCAAAAATTACGCCGTTCATTTCTGGTCGATGGGTGTGCCCTTGCCACATTATGATTTGATATCTGTTGTTCCAGACAAACATCCTAATAAATCCAGTTTTTGGCCAGCCCTGGCAACTCTACATATGAAAGAGAAGTTGTCACAATGGCCCTCTATTTTAATTTCGCGTTTTATCCCCGGGTTTAAGTGAGGAAATAATCGTCACGCTCCCGAGTTGCCGGATAGTTTTGTAGTGTGACATTATATTGAGCTCGTAAAGCTTTTTTATTTGTATCTACCATAAAATTGTTTTACTGTTTTTTATTACTTGACAGAAAATCTAAAAACATTCGGAAATTACTTTGTTTGACGAGGGTTATGTCTTTTGTTTATGTTTTTAAGGTTAACAATACAGTGTTGCATTATTTCTGGTTTCCAGATGTGCCCGAATACGATCTCCTCCATGCCATCGGCGTCCCCTTCAGCAATCCGAAGACGCAGTACTTTGACGAAGGCCTCGACGGCTTCCCCGCCTACGGGCTGAAACCAGGCTCCGATATCAAGTCCCCATACCGCCTTTTCATGCCAGAGAAACTATACGCGGAATTCTCCATAACCGCCACTGTCAGACCAGCCAACAAAGATGGCGGCTTTTTGTTCTCAGTTGTAAATCCATTAGAAACAGTGGTCCAATTGGGCGTCCAATTAATTCCTTCAGGACCGGGTCTGACGAATATATCGCTGTTGTATACAGACGCGAATATATACGCGTTGTCTCAAACGATTGCCTCGTTTGTCGTGCCTTCGTTTGCGAAGAAATGGAGCCGCTTCGCTTTGAGGGTGACTGTGGATAACGTGACCTTGTTTCTGAATTGTCACGAGTTTGATACTGTAGCTGTGAGGAGGAACCCTTTGGAACTGGTGTTTGACTCGGCGTCGACGCTCTATGTTGGACAGGCGGGACCTTTGATCAGAGGAGCTTTTCATGTAAGTAATAGCATATTATACTTACTTACAATATACAATAATGCAGTATAGTTTTATTTGAAAAGGAGACTCTACTTTTTTCATTTCAAATCAAATGACTCTTAATAGTCCGGGCGGCCGATCACTATCTCCTGAATTTACTGGAAAAGTCATTTTTTTATAAGTTAATAAAATGTTGACTGCCGGGATTAAGCCTGGGCAAAACATGTGGATGAGAAGATATCCAATTCACTTTGTCTTACCGTTTTAGTACCTTATCCACTTGCTCTGAATTGAACCAAGTCTATAACTGTAATAAGTATAACGCCTTTTAGTGAAAAGCGATACCTATTTTCCAGTAAGTAACTTGTCCAAGCGGCGGTCGCCCGGACTATAATACAATAAATAGTTTTGATTGTCTCGTAAATTTTTGTAATAGCTATTATTTATGATAATTGTTATTGCTCGATTTCAATACCAATAACAATTAAGGGCGTTTCGTTTAACCATTAGTATTAAGAAACTGTTATTTGTACGGCTGACAATTTATCCGATCTTTTAGATGAAAGTGTTTTAGATAACGTGAAACGATTTTACAAAACATACAGGATTACGTATTTTGTACTTTTTATACAACGGTTTCTATTTTCGGTAAATAACTGCGAGTCAAAATAATAAAGACTTGAGTAAACTAATCACATAGTCCCTACGTCATAATAATTTTAAAAAGGTGCATCACTCAATAAAATAAGTTATAAAACCAGGTTTATGTCAATGACAAATTGCGTTTAATTACATAGACTGAAATATTTTTCTGCCAAAATAAATAGTTCACTAACTTCCGCGTGGTTACGCTAATTCTGAAATTTCTATTCATTTTTAGAAAGAGACACAAGGCACGTATTAGATTTTATAAATTTTCACAGTTGCTAGTTTAACACAAAGGTTTGTGTTATACTAGCAAGTGGATGACGAAAGCAGGAGCTCGTGCCTTGTGGCGCCTGGGAGAGGCCTACGTCCAAGAGTGGACTGCTATAGCTTGATGTTATGATGATGCTGAGATGTTATACCGTGAAATATGAGTAGAAAAGGACCGACGTTGCTTTTGCTTTCTATACTATTACGTCCTCTTCAAGCTCCCGCAACAGTTAACGTGAATGTAGGTAGACAACCCTCCTTAAATTACCATTATCATCAACAAAACAACATATTACCCAACAAATTAAACTGATAAACCTGACAAGACAGGGAAGGTCTTACCATCAATCACTTGTATTTGGTATCGCGAGTATGCCTTTATTTGGAAATTTTCAGGCCCTTTATGCTGGGAGTAAGGGTAGTGGCATCTTCTTCTTCTTTTCGTGTGGGACACCGAGTCGTCCAACGACCCGATGAACCCTAGTGTCAGAATTTTTCAACCGCCTACTACAAGTAGCAGGCTTCTGACATGGTTGTGTAACGACCGCCGTCTAAGTGATCATAGACAGCAACCGGGACCTACGGCTTAACGTGTCATCCGAAACACGGAACCATCTTACTTACGGACAATCGGGTGGTTCAGCCCGCAATGTCCTAACCAGACTGGGAACAAATTAACAAAGTGATAAATATCAACTATGTGAGTGACCCACCGAGAATCGAACCCGGGACCTTCTGCGTCAGAGGCAGTTGCACTACCACTGCGCCACATCGGTCGTCAAGGGTAGTGGCATTATAAGGGGCAACGCCGGAGAAACTAGCGCCGCTAAGTATTACACTAAATAAATACGCTACTCTTAAATTATGAATTAGCAATGAATAGACGTAGCCATAGCGGAAGTATTTGATGCTGGAGTAATTCTCACCGCAAACTAATGCGGTGAGAATTACTAAATACTAGGCTAAGGTCATTCATTGTACGACATTTCATCGACTCAATAGAAAAACTTCCCATAGGGATCGTGGAAATCTGTTAAAAAGTGACCACGCTATATCAGGTCACATAACACTTATATATCAGTCCTTATACGGTTTATAACTTTTATAATAACTGTGTGGATATCGTCGTTTTTCGATGTAAAGGTCAGGAATATTTTTCGGTTAGCGAGCGTCACTATTCTGAAGTTTACCCTTAAGGGTGGTGGAACGTGAGACCCTGTTATCGCATGCCAGTGTAGACAATGCCTTTAACGGAGACAGATACACAAAATTCTGTCGAGAAGGTTGGGTCGGGTCTAACAATGTCAGCATACTCACTGTTGCTGCGAATTTTGAGCTGAAAGAGGGATATTCTATTTTTAGCCATGTGTAAAACAACAATTTAAAAAAATATATAATTTGAACTGGATTTGAGTCTATTACTTTTGTCGTACATACATTACTGATGTTCTACCTCAACTTATATGTTTGAAGTAAATTACATTTACTTGAACTGTTATTGCAACTGTTCGATTTACTATGTAAATGTAACTATTTGCAAATTAAAATTAACAATAAAAATATGACCTTTTGCTCGAACACTACGAGTACTTTCTTGTAAAAAAAACGGTTGTCTGTAAAGTCAGTTTACTGACGATACTTGAACATGACAACGTCATAAGAAAATACTGATAGAATGGTTGCATTTTTCAATTAAGCTCTAAATGAAACGCCTCAGAGGGAAGATGCAAGGTAACGCCGCGTGAGTCACGTTTTTTGATGCCGGATCCATCGAATCATAAGACGTTGTAACGTCAAATATAGCAATAATCAATACCTACCCACATTTCAATCCTAATATTTTAAACTTATGGTACATCTCACAATAATTGACACTCTTAAACTATTAAAGCAAAACATTTTGTCTAAAAACTCTAGAATAATTTCTAAAACATTCTAAATTACGCTTAAGAAGTTGGCTAAAGAAGTTTACATGTAGTTTTACAACTGTGATACTTAATCAGAACTTTTAGACAACTTTCCTTCTCTTGCAAAGTTTATGGACATTATCACAATCTTTCTTGCGGGGTTAAGTGTTGTAATATTTTGTTTAAAAATTTAAATTTTGTGTAAGTTTATGATATATTTTGCCTATTATTAAACTGGTTAATATGCCTTTTTTTGCCCCAGTCATGATTTCGAATTGGACTTTGTTTTTAAATATTTTTGTTGAGTCTGGGTATATACCGTATATATTAAAAAAGTATTTAATTATATCAGTTATCTAGTTCCATTAGTACAATCTTTGTTAGGTTCAGGAAAAATGGTGCTGGGTGAATCGTCCAATTTATTAGAGTATTTATTTATTATAAAAGGTTTTGAAACAACCTTGGAAAACGACCCTCAAAAATGTCAGACGTACCTGCTCTGCCTACCCTAACGATAAAGGCGTGACATATGTATGTATGTAAAAGGTTTTGGGATAGGTAATATCTCTGATAGTCTATCCAAATAAAGGCATTTTTTTTACTCTATGCTACTTACTCTAGTATTCTTATCTAGACCTATCCGTGAAGCCTATAAAAGTTTCCTGCTCTTTACAGCAGTATGTTTCTTCGTTTTTACCGCACACCGTGAATATATTGTGTCGAAATACCGGTCTTGTATACGTCCCCGAATACTTTGGTCTTATGTAGGTACGTGAATGAACGTAGTACAGAATTATTTTTCGATACAAATTCCGCGGTGTTGCCCCAGAATATTTTACCGTATTGTTGTCGAGGTTTACAACGTAATTACTTACGTGCTCGTTACATTGTGCTCCGAGTTTATCTGGTTCAAGTTATGTGTTACATTAAACTTATTTATTATATTACAACGCATATATTCTGCTTGATTGTCCAATTTGGGATTAAACAACTGTGCCATAATTTTTTGGCGTATTGTAATCGTATTTTTTTTTCTGTTTGTTATCATCTTGCTACATAAAAAGAGACATTATTATCCTAACAGAAAAATATACGTTTAGCTCCAAAATAATGGTTTGCCTAAATATAGCATCAAAATATTTTGTGCAAATAGTCATATCCCTTACTATCTTAAAACCTTACACGCTGTCTAGGTATATATCTCGACTTTCTGTTTCATGCATTTAGAAAAAATGAATTAATGCAATTGCTTAAAGCAATTCCAGTAACCATGCTAAACGTTTTAGGTCCTATTTCCGCGTAAGAGTTTGCTTCCTAAAACTTATTCGGTGCAGTTAAGCGATTCCGAAACTCGGCATGATACGCCAACTCGTCCCTGGTCAGAACTTTAGTGCTAACTTGCCCTTGTTCATGTAGCAACTAAATATGCCTTGTATTAAACTATGATGCGATGACCCACCCAACAATTGCAATCGTTTCAAATCGTTTTCCCGGCGTGTATACTTTTAACATTTCGCCTTCAATCGCTCTATCTATTTAAAAACCCCCATCAACAACCGAAACCGGTGGCTGCGTAGTGTAGGAGACTTCAGCGGTGTTCATGACATCACATCATTATATCAGCCTATAGCAGTCCAATGCTGGACAAAGGCATCCCCAGGGTACGCCACCATGAACGATCTCCCGCTTTCGCCATCCAGTCGCTACCAACCACTCTCTTTAAGTCATCGGTGTTCATGACAAACAGACAGAAAACACAAAAAACTGTATCCGACAACCAAGCTATAATCTAAAGCATAAAAGTTGTAAAACTATTACCAGCTATTTCAAGCTGCACAAGAATTTTCTTTTCGAAACTTAGCGCAGTTTTGAGGTAACGGAATCTGCCGTGATACATAAACTCGGCTCTGGGTGAACTTTATTGCCAACTTCAACCAGATTGTGTGACCAGATAGCCAGATTTTCAGAATAAAACAGAGTACTAATCTAGCTTGCTGTCTCTCACTCTCTAACAAATCTCTGTGACACATGTTTCTATTGAAACTTTTAATTTGAACCCAAATTTTAAAACATGCTGATGCAAAAACTACGAACTTTCATACAAATGTTTAACTGCCATTTCTGACCCTTAAAACAAATTCTTGCTAAAATAAAAAATTATCATACTTACATCCCACATTTTAGGGCTTTTTAATAGATTAAGATCTGCGTTCATGTGTCCTTGAGTAGGACCTTTGGTTTTATAAAAGTTGATTTAAAAATTACCTTAACCGGCCCTCAATATTTGTCAGTCGCGGCGATAGCGACCGTATTTTTGCGGTCGTTAACGCTCTGCCTACCCCGCAAGGGATAAAGGCGTGATATATGTATGTATGTATATAAAAATTACGGTCATAGTACCTACTCATCTTTTTAAATTAAAAGCTTCCTCACAGCTTCTTCTTCATATACAAAAACGCCTTCAGAATATACAATGCACTTCACTACAACCTCAGGCGCTTTCATCACTACATGTTTCCATTGTAATTTATAGTTTCGATGAAAATACAAATAATTTACAACGACTATTGGCCAATCATGTTGATCAACAATATTTTTAACGTCGAATTAATTAATCTCATCATCATATTTTGATATGATGACTTGATTAGATATTCAAGTCACCCAAAACTTCACAATTGACGTGACACAATGACAAAATATCTGTGATATATTTTGTCTTTGTATCATTTTTATGTCAAACATGTTTGAGCACATGTTTTTCCGTGTGATGCCGGCTTAGAATAACATCACCCCACATCCTTCCCGCGGGTGGCGTAAGAGGCGACTAAGGGACTCGAGAGTATTGGTGTATTACAATTTTTAGGCGACAGGCTGACAACCTGCCACTATAGTGATACACATGTTTTCTGAAACAACCTTAGAAAACAATCCTCAAAAATGTCAAACGTGGCGATAGTGGTCGTATTCTTACGGCCGTTAACGCTCTGCCTACCCCGCAAGGGAGAAAGGCGTGATGTATGTATGTATGTTTGAGCACATTTTCTCGTCAGTTATTTCACTTTGTGCTCCATCCGACGAGCTTTAAAACTAAAGTTTCTATTGTTCCAAGACCGATTCGTCTCTATTACTTGTGGAAAATAAAACAAGTAGTTAGAGAAAAAAGTTTCTCGTCTATAGCGCACACTGTGATATGAAGTAGACGAACTGCCCATTTAATCCTGACGCTAAGACACGGGTACATTTTTTAGGTACCAACTAGAAAACATTCAGATCATCCGTTGTTTAGACTAGGCACAGTATCCTAACTAAGCTTGTTGAACAAAAGTATTTCAGACTAGAAACAGTTCTTCTACATAATGTAAATGTCTTGAGGAAAATTTTCTTCAGCCTACGCGTGCTCGTGTAATATTAGAATATTTTATATCTCGTGAAAACGTAAATAGGTACAAAGTACTCCAGCAGCGACAACTACGCTCTTCTATGCCTATTACTTAAAGTGTTTATTGGTTTTTTTTTTTATACAATGCCACTTTCAAACACCTCTAATACGAGTATCAATAGTTTATTTTCTTAGTTCAGTGGAGAAAGTAGGCTACATTTCAGCTAGATTCAGTCTAGATCGTGCTTCATAGTCGCGCACACGTTCACCGCACAAGTGGTTATGACAGAGACGTGTGACAGCTGTCAGAGTGACGTTCCGTGACGTGTCAGGAAGATGACAGCAGTTGCCGTGTAATATAGGGATTTCGGGGTTCGGGATTATTGCGGTACTCTGAAGTTTTTCCGTTGTGACGTTTACATGGGTGTGAGTGACGGTTGTGACATGTTTAGTAACGGGAAAATTCTTCTTCTCAAAACGTGTCAATGGCAGGCAATGTCGAAAGGTGCTTTTTGGAACTACCCCCAAATAACAATTTTATTCATCAGTGTTGCCTTTGTTTATCAAACTTTTGTTCAGTTTCTTTTGATAACCAACTATAATACAAAGTAAGGCAGTTATAGAATAAGCAGGTATTTAAAATTATTTCTCCCCTATAAGAGAATGATGGATGATTAAGAAGTATATGTATATTTACGTAACATAAATTTCATCATCATAAATTTCAAATTCATAAATACGAGATTAAACGTAAGGGACTCATAAAAACTGCAGGTATACCTATTTTCCCCGGGGAACGATAAACTGCCTGACTTTCGATGGAATGTAAGGCGAATCGCACACTCAACGCACGATGGAGCGCTAAAACATCGCACCGGTCTGTCAGGTCTATACTAGATATGTCAATCCGCATACTAAAACGCTCAACCGCTGTCGACGCAACGCTATCGCAGCGTCGTCCGTCGAGTGCGGCTTTAGTATGGGAATTGACATTTCTAGTATGGATCTGACAGACCGATGCCATATTTTAGCGCTTCGTCGTGCGTTAAGTGTGCGATCCACCTTAACCTATAACAAAGTAGTTTTATTTTCAATGGCACTAGTAAACGTTGTGCCCAAGTCGAAAACTCTGCACCCAAGAATCAAGCACGTCTACCAAACAACGGCCTAACTAATCTGCTCGTCTAAGCGGCGCTATCTCCTACAGTTTAAGCTAATATAACTTGCAGTAACCGCCACCTGTGGTGCATGTTGAATGGAGCCAATAACAGACGTGAACTGTCCGTAATATACATTCAAATAGTGTTCGACCCCGGTTATAGAGGATTTCATATTGATACTTGAAACTAAGGAAGTGCCGCTTTGCTGGAATGTTCTGGAATATTGAAAAATGTATTATGTCTGATTCAGTTCGTAGATATGTGAGGTGGATGGGAAATTGTACGTTACCTAAGCATCCTTTATTGGGTGCAAGGGACGGTATACCAAAACATGGATACTTGTGTGTTTGGTAACTATAGTTAGGTGCGTCGTGAATGTCGTGATGATTTATCTCAGAATCCGTAATCTTCTAGATTTTTTTTGATAACACGGGGTGCCAGATTGTTTTTTTTTTAATAAAACCTGTCATGTAGGGTTAGCAAAATTATAATATCATTGGTGTGGGATATCAAATGAAATGAAGTCCACGAGGCAATCACAAAAATATAGGTATCACATTAACTTATAGAGATAGGTACTTGATAAAGAAATTCAAATTACAAACTTCAAAAGTAATCAAGAAGCGCCATATTATTTATGTTTGTAAAGAACACACAATTTTTTTTTCACGGCCTACAGATTTCGTTGACATATCTAATGAGGTTTCGTTAGATTCGGCTCAGCAGCACCAATAACACTGGCTATAATAAAATTTCATAAATTCAAAATGGCATAATATACATTTAAATTTTAAACGCAAGATTTTCAATACTGCAGTCTTATTTTTATGTTTTTTATGCTTGTTTTCTAAAGCCTTATATAGTATTTTCCTTGTAATGCTTCAGTTCTGAGCATAAGTACAGTACTCTTGAGTAAAATTTCATAGTTAACAACTCAACGATATAACAATTTCTCATTAATTGAGAGATATTTGCTCATTTATTGTAAAAATCTAAATACAAGTATTTTATGAAATGTATTTTTGGAAGAATTTTCTTAGCATCGGCCATTGTTAAAATATTAATTCTTTTCTTTGTTTCTTTGTTAATGAAAAATTCCATGTCTGGAAACGTCATTTTTTTTTTTATTTCTCCTCATTATAAATGCAGTCAGTTACTCCTCTCGTGATTTTGTTTATGACGTTTTTTTTGTCGTTTCTTGAAATGATAGGATAGACATTCCTAAGGGAAAAATTTTCAGCTTCATGGTCTGTCTCTTACACCGATATATTATAGTACACTACTAGTAAGGTACTATGACCGTTGAATGTCCGTGGTCCGAAGCTCGTTTCCCGCATTGTTGAAATAAAGTAGAATCAATCTTGGTGGCATTGAAAATATCAGGTCAGATCCAGCAGACGAGCCGGCGCCTTTGAGTAGTGTGACCACACTACCACTATATTGGACGGATTTTCCTCTTGTTTCAATTTTATCCCTGGCGGACTTTGTCTTGCGAAGCTTTTATTTTTATTTTCTTGTGTGCTGTGGCCATATTATACGAACAATTTTTCAAGAAAATTGAAATATACCTTTTTTTGTAAGTGTTGCTAAAGAGAGAGTAGTTTTTTTTTTACTTCATCAGGTTATTGATGGTTCCGTATTTTTATAGAGCTTAAAATGTTTAAAAATATGTATATGTAAAGTAAATTAATCGAAAATGCTCGAAATACCCATTTAAATTAATTAAGGTTATGTATAATAATATAATTTACAGTACACTGCACTAGGTAGTCTAGGTCCTAACTGTTCAAAACTGTGAAAAAAATGTTCTAAAAGGAATTTATATCCGAAGAAATCAAAGTCCTCAAGAAACTCCCAAATCCTGTTTCCGAATCGCCGTCATACAGAAGGATTTTTAAAGATTTTCCGCCGGTTTCATACAGATTTCTTGTAAGATCTGTGATCCCCCTATTTTTCTCAATCCAGTGCTAAGGCGGGGTTCACATCGGGGTCGGCAGACTGTCCGGCGCCAGAGTTATCGACGTTTGAACAGCTGATGCTGTAGAGAGCCAGATTTCAGTACCACAACTGCCAGCCACGCGTGGCAAACGCGCGGGACATGCGAAAAGGCATTCTTCAAGAAGTTCTTAGTGGTCTGAATGGCTAGTGAAGTAGTAAGGCGTCTAATAGTGAGTGAGACCTTGCAGTGTTTGTGAAAACTTTCTGTAGAGTGCTCAATATGGATAGAGGCTGTTTACAGTGATTGCGTGTGAGGTGCGTGTGTGCTAAAGATTTAAAATCTTGACTTTATTGCCAAAATATATAAGGTGTAAAAATATTAGCTGCAAATATTTTAAGCGGTGAATCAGCCCACGAAGCTGAACAACTTTCCTTAAGACATATGAAAATTTATTTTGGCCCTCCCACACAAATTGACTTGGTCGGTCGGTGTTTTGAGGTCCTAAATTTTTTTTCTTAATGACCTTTGTTCCTTGGGGAAAGTTGTTCAGTTTTATAGGCAGATTGATGCCTTAAAATAGTTGCAGCAATTTTTTTTACAACCTGTATGTCTGTATTTAGAATACGTAGGTATCTACGAGTCAAAAGCTTTTCATCGAAAACGTGTTTCCTGTTATTCTGGTGTTGATATTTTTGGTATTGACACTTCAATTTCCATGTCTCTTCAGCATCCAGCTTTACTATTTCTGGACATTTTGGGAATGTACGCTGACTCGTCCAAATATGGTTTAAATTAGAAACACAATAACAAATATTGAAAGTATGAAAGTGCTAATTTAGTGCGTTGCATGTTTTTGTAGAGTTCGCGGTTAGAAATAAAGTGTTTGGAAGAAGCATGCTGATCTGATCAACTTTCAGAAACAGCATGAGAGATCATGTTCGGAAAATACTTCAGTCAGACACGAGAAAATGTACCACATAAACAGATAACTAATAAAATAATGATAACACAGAAACAGAAACAATTGTTAAAAAACAGTTTCATTTACATGAAATACCATGAAATTCGTAATAATTTTTTCAACATACGAATAGCTGAAGACAGGTTTCAGTGGAAATCTTATTGTTTCAAATTAAAAAGCCAACCTTTGAGTAAACAAGCGTCAATTTTAACGTTAACCTTTACAGCCACAACAATCTACTACTGGAAATGGACCTCCCTCGATTGCCATACTCGCCACGCTTGGCAGGCGGACTGACGAGCGCAGTGTAACGTTTTATTCGCACCAAAATTGTTCTTTTCCTATTTTTGTTAGACCCATTTCGGGCTACGTAGCCAGAGAAGTTAGTTAGTTAGTTTACTTTCGTTAAATTACCCCACTCCTGTCACATCCTGTAACTATGCCTACTTCATTGTTTGGAATGACAGAGCGAAGGTTTGTACAGACAAGGGGCCACTAGATTAGACAGGACAAGACCACAAACCCTCACGTTACTGCTCTGTGGCTTAATCACACGTCACTGTGGTCACTCTCGTTGCGACTGAAATTGTGATGGAAGGGTAAGTGGTTCTCACACTTAACGCACAACGGAGCGCTATTTTAATGCGTTTGTCAAACGAGAAATTACAAATTCCCATAGCTATTTTAACTAACTTTGACGCAGGTCCAACGCGTGAACCTACGTCATCAGATGCGTCTGTCAAACAACGCAATTTCATCCTTTGGTCCTGCATCATCAGCAGTTTTTAGAATGTGGAATATTAAACTTCCATACATATGACAGACGGATGCGTTACGAATGCGCTAAAAAGTCGCAGCGTGTAAGATGTGTGTTTTGCCTTACTCCAGCTAAGCTTGCTCCGCTTATTCATACTCTACGAAAACGTAAGACCCAATTCAAAAATAAGTATTTCGGCCAGTAAAACTTTCTCCTACTCTTTAGGTCCGGAGTCTCTCTTTCTCTTTTCGTGTGGGACACCGTGTCGTCCAACGACCCAATGTACCCTAGTGTCAGAATTTTTCAACCGCCTTCTACAAGTAGCAGGCTTCTGACATGATTGACCCGGAGTACATTTGACACAAGATAGACCTAAGTAGTATTATGATTTTTAAATTACACCCTGTACAGCCGTGATTAGCTTGTTGTCTCAGCCACGCAGAGAGGATGGGAGAGAATTGAGGATCAAAAAGAGCGTACATGGGTACCACTGGAGACATGGTTGAGGCTGACCTGCGCGATCTTTGTGTCAGCAATTGGCAGAAAATCGCACAGGACAGAGATCAGTGGAGAGAGCTGGTTTCGGAGGCCGTTGACACTAGGGATCATGGGGTCGTTGGACGACTCGGTGTCCCACACGAAAAGAGAGAGGAGGCCAAGACCCTCTTTGGGTCGCTACGCCCGCCAGCGGAGTTAGTTATAGCCGCACCTACTTATGAATTTTAATTTACGAAATAGTGTAATAAATAATAATGTCAAAATTACTTACTTTACTACTTATTACTTTACTACTTATATTACTTTAATACTTACCATACTACAACGTTTAGGACTTTTACTTCTTAATTTTATTCAAACTTATTAACAAAGTTTTTCCACAGAATATTAAATTTGTAGTGCAAAATACGCTCAGATTAATATTACGACTTTAAGCTTGTGATTATAAATTTCAACAACTGGTGTTTAACATAAATTAAGCGTAAGTTCTTTGCATAAGCGCCTGAACTTAAGACATCTTAAATGCTCGCCGAGTGCTAACTTGCCTTTGCTGTTAACATTTTAACAGGCGCTTAGTTTCGCAAACGAAACGCATACACACGTAATCACGCCTCTGTCCTGTGCAGGGTGGGTAGAGCGTTAAGAGTCGCTATATTCTGACGAATACGGGTCGTCGTTTCAGAAAAAACGTGTATCATTCACTTGACTGGTTGTCAGCCTGTCGCCCAATGCACATGAAACCTTCGAGTCCCTTACTCCCTTGGTCACCTCGGCACCCGTGGAAGAAATGGGGTGATGCTCTTTTACGCGACATTAACGCACAGATGAAACGAGTTGTTGAATGTATTGATTTCACAATATTTCAATTTTCGGTGACAGGCTGACAACCCGTCATGATAGTAGTACACGAATTATCTGAAAAGGCCTCAACATTAGTCAGACGTGGCGATAGCGACCATATTTTTACGGCCGTTAACGCTCTGCCTATCCTGAGATAAAGGCGTGATATGTGTATTTATGTGCCTACCTACCTATTTATTCTTGACCAAATATCGAAGTCTTTGATACATTGACGACATAGTGACCTGCGACGCGAGCCGATTCCTAATTAAAGTAAAGATATTTAAAATTTTGTAATGCTTGTAAGTTCCAAAGTTATTTGTGTGTCTTTCTGTGTCTGACAGTGGCACTCCAATACCGAGAATCCTATAGCTCTATGTATGAGAGAGACCGAATATTTACGATAGGAACTCTGCACTTCCAAGTATATTGCAGAACAGCCTTTGATGGGAAAGCCATCCTGGTTCCCTGTAAAGAATGCCCTCTTTTAATCCTTTTTCGAATCACAGTTGCTACATTTTCGACCGCTATACCTGGCTTTACCTACAGGCAGCAGCGTT
Source organism: Keiferia lycopersicella (assembly GCA_029255805.1). Classification (NCBI taxonomy): domain Eukaryota; kingdom Metazoa; phylum Arthropoda; class Insecta; order Lepidoptera; family Gelechiidae; genus Keiferia; species Keiferia lycopersicella. Next base: position 5,123,896 of record JARACZ010000010.1, read on the forward strand.
GCCTAGCAACCAGGTTCAGTCACTGTGAGACCCAGTCAGCTCTGAATGATGCTTTATGGAGTCTCCTATTAAAAAGCGCCGCTTTAGGGTTCCGTGAAAAATAGGTAATACATTTTGTACACAAAGAAGAAAATTTGTGAAGTGAACTATTTAAAACACATGGCAACTTTTTCATTGTTTTAAAACCTATTGTGGTTGGTTAGAAGTAGTTTGGGGTGTAAGGGGGCCCAAATTACATCTCTCGGGCCCCAAGCCAACCTCTCCTGCTCGCGGTGCACCCTGCTGGACTACTAACGAGGCTCTGGCAACCAAATCCCCACCAACCCGCACTGGGCCAGCGTGGTGGGTGACGGCCCGTACCCCCTTATGGATTCTACAAACAGAAATCGGCCCCAAGTGCCCGGCGGCCCCGGTGGCCGGGCAGATTCAGGCGAAAATCGACCCGGCTCCGAGACCAGGGGTGCTAGGAATCCCCGGGCGGCGTGGATCCCTCGCCGAACGACCTTGGCCCTGGCAACATATAACGCGTGCACACTGCGGACGGAAGAGAAGTTAGTGGAACTCGAGGAAGAACTGAGCAGGTTACGGTGGGACATAGTGGGACTGTCCGAAGTCCGAAGAGAGGGGGAGGATACGATAGCCCTGAAGTCAGGTAACCTGCTCAACTTCAGGGAGGGCGACCATCTGTCCCAAGGTGGTGTCGGGTTCATCGTCCACAAGTCCCTCGTGAACAACGTAGTACAGGTCGGGAGTATTTCAAATAGGGTGGCATTCCTTATACTCAGAATAACTAAACGTTATTCGCTGAAGGTCATACAGGCATACGCCCCAACTTCGAAGTACCCCGACGAGGACGTGGAGGCAATGTATGAGGACATATCCAAAGCCATACATACCTCCAGGACTCATTACACGGTGGTCATGGGGGATTTCAACGCTAAGCTGGGCAATCGTTGCGGTGACGAACTGAGAGTTGGGCCATTTGGTATTGGGGTGAGGAACAGCCGAGGTCAAATGCTGGTCGACTTCATGGAGAAGGAGGGACTCTTTATGATGAACTCGTTCTTCAGGAAACGGCCGCATCGAAAATGTACCTGGAAGAGCCCCGACGGTGTTACCAAAAATGAGATAGACTTCATCATGACAGACAAAAAACGGATATTCAACGATGTCTCTGTGATCAATTCGTTCAAAACGGGTAGCGATCACCGAATGGTAAGAGGCACGTTGAATATTAATGTAAAAGCCGAGAGATCACGTCTGATGAAGTCTACGCTCCGACCAGCACCTGCCCAAATCCAAAACCCTGAGAGCTTTCAGCTCCACCTGCAAAACCGCTTCGATTGCCTGGGTGAGTGTATCGACGTGGACGACTATAACGACAGGGTCGTGGAAACTGTCCTTACGGTTGGCTCTAAGTTCTTCAAACCCAATCGTACGAACAGAACCAAAAAAATCTCAGACCATACTTCGAGGCTCATGGAGGAACGACGCGAGATGATTCTGCAGTCGTCGGAGGATACTTCCCAATATCGGCAGCTCAATAGGCAGATCTCTAAGTCTTTGACCCGCGACATACGCCAATTTAATACTGATCGTATTAAAGAGGCAATTGAGCGCAACAAAGGCTCCAAGGTGTTTGCTAGAGATCTGTCGATAGGCCAGAGCCAACTAGCGAAGCTAAAGACCGACGATGGCAGAATCGTATCGTCCAAGCCCGAGCTATTGGAAGAGGTCGAAAAGTTCTACGGACAGTTATACGCGACAACATGCACACCTGTCAATAATCGGGTCGCAGATCCAAGAGCTCGATTAACCCGGCACTACACAGAAGACATCCCGGACGTCAGCTTGTACGAGATTAGTATGGCTCTGAAACAGCTAAAAAACAGCAAGGCGCCGGGTGATGATGGAGTTACGGCAGAGCTTCTGAAAGCCGGTGGTAAACCGATACTTAAAGCACTGCAGAAATTGTTTAACCCTGTCATACTCGAGGGCAAAACGCCACAGGCATGGCACAGAGGCGTGGTGATGCTGTTCTTCAAAAAGGGCGATAAGTCTTTGCTGAAGAACTACAGACCCATCACGCTTCTGAGCCATGTCTACAAGCTGTTCTCAAGAGTCATAACGAATCGTCTCGCACGCAGGCTCGACGACTTCCAGCCTCCCGAACAAGCCGGCTTCCGAAAAGGCTTTAGCACCGTGGATCACATTCATACGCTGAGGCAAGTTATACAGAAGACTGAAGAGTATAACCAACCACTCTGCCTCGCGTTTGTGGACTACGAAAAAGCCTTCGATTCGATCGAAACATGGGCCGTACTTCAGTCTCTTCAGCGGTGCCAAGCTGACTATCGGTATATCGAAGTGTTGAAGTCCTTGTACGAAAGCGCCACCATGTCAGTTCGACTTCAGGACCAGGACTCGAAACCTATCCAGTTGCAGCGAGGAGTGAGACAGGGAGATGTAATATCACCGAAACTGTTCACAGCAGCACTGGAAGACGTCTTCAAGCTTTTGGACTGGAGAGGACTTGGCATCAACATCAACGGCGAGTATCTGACTCACCTTCGTTTTGCCGACGATATCGTGGTCATGGCGGAAACCCTGGAGGACCTCGGTACAATGCTCGATGACCTCAATAGAGCCTCCCAACAAGTGGGTCTAAAAATGAACATGGACAAGACCAAGGTTATGTCAAACTCTCTTGTTGCACCCATTACTCTGACAGTTGGGGGCTCTACTCTGGAAGTTGTCGACGAGTATGTCTACCTGGGACAAATAGTCCAGCTGGGTAGGTCCAACTTTCAGAAAGAGGTCAATCGTCGAATCCAACTCGGCTGGGCAGCGTTCGGGAAGCTACGTAACATCTTCTCTTCTCAACAACTACCGCAGTGCCTCAAGACAAAAGTCTGGGATCAGTGCGTGTTGCCAGTGATGACTTACGGAGTTGAGACGTGGCCGCTAACAATGGGCCTCATAAGAAGGCTCAAGGTCACTCAAAGGGCAATGGAAAGGGCTATGCTCGGAGTTTCTCTCCGCGATCGAATCAGAAATGAGGAAATCCGGAGAAGAACCAAAGCCACCGACATAGCTCGAAGGATTGCGCAACTTAAGTGGCAGTGGGCGGGGCATATTGCTCGTAGGACCGATGGCCGCTGGGGCCGGAAAGTTCTCGAGTGGCGGCCACGGACCGGTAGACGCAGCGTAGGTAGGCCTCCCACAAGGTGGACCGACGATCTGGTGAAGGTCGCGGGAAGCCGCTGGATGCGGGTGGCGCTGGACCGATCATCGTGGAGATCCTTGGGGGAGGCCTATGTCCTGCAGTGGACGTCTATCGGCTGAGACGACGACGACGACGACGACGACGACGACGACGACGAGAAGTAGTTTGTTCAATTTCAGCTGGGAGTATCCTTTCCAGGACTTATAAAGGGTTTAGTCGCCATACGTCACCCTTTTCTCATCAATATCTCGCTCTTTCTTTATCTTATTTTGAAATAGGTTGTTTTTCTTTCGCGGCGGTTCTGTTTTACTGAGATACAATGTATTTTATGCTAATGCCTCCTTACACTCCGTCTTCTTTGTTTGCACAAGTTTGTCATATATGTCATCTTGACAGAAACTGCATTGCACAGCATAATATTTAAGTAGTCTATTCCGTTCCATTCTAAGACACCTATCAGTTAAAAAAATGCTAAGATACGGAACCACCATAAATGCGATTGTAGCTGCGCTTTATAGATATTTTTTCTCTTTCTGTTAGCTAGCTGAAGGCTAGCTGGCTAGTCGAAACGTAGGAGGTTTTAGTGTATCAAAGAGGGTTTCTAACTTGGATCAATATTTTAACGTGGTTGTCGTAAAGTTTCTATATACTTTAACGAAAAATAAGTCTGCTACAATTTTATTTCTTTTTCTATTAAAGGTGCAACACGATGACCGTGACCAGTTTCAGCGCAAAATTTTGGTTTGCAGATTATTACATCCCAATACAATCTGGGCAGGCCCATGTCCAGCTCTGGACGGTGATGGCTGTAGAAGAAGTTCGAACTTTAATTTCCCACATGAAAAGAAACCTACTTTCTAAAATTTCCTAGTTAAATCAGGTAATAGGATTGAATGTTTATCGGAGTACTATTTTTTTCAGTGTTTTCGCTTCCAGAAATTCATATTGCACTATTTCCCCATATTTACTGCAAATGCATTTCAATTTTCAGTCGCTCGCGTCTATTCTGAATCATAATAACCTGTCTGATGCAGTACAGGACTTGTGGCTTTCTTCTTCCTATGTTATTATGAGTGGTCTCTTGTGATCAAAGAGTCGAGAAAAGAGATCGTTGCAATCAATTTTGTATTGCTTTTTTATTTGAAAGGCTTTGTTTTGAAGAAATAACTTTCGTTCTTTCCATGAAAGTGTCGTTTATGGTCATGAAAAATATTAATGAGATTGTCTAAAAATGCCACTACTTGTCCAATAATATTTCCAAAGAAAGCAGTGTACCTTAGCGGCACCTTTGGGTCAATTTTAGTAGATACCTACCTATGACTAGTTAAAGTTGGCAATAAAAGTCTAGATTAAAAATATTGCGCGAATAGATAAATCCAAATACAAAATATAGTTTGAAACAAAGTCGCAGTGGATTAATGTGAAACAAACGAGTGAAGTGTTCCTACAAAGTGATTCAAAATGGCGATGAAATTCTCGCTCAGAGCGAAAATGATGCTAGTGTTCATTGGTGTGATATTTATATTCATATCTGCGTGCGTGCTCTGGGCGGTGTACTTCGCTGGCAGTCTGCAAACCGAGGAACCACATGCTACAGCCGAGAAATACAGCCAGTTGAAGCCCGCACCGAGGGTAGTCGTAAGTAGAAAGACTTCACCTTTGGGAACGATTTATTTTTCTGATTATCTGTTTGTTTAACTTGTTGAAGAAGAAGGTACACTCTAGCATACTCTGAATTGATAAACTAAAATAACTTAATTTGTCTCATTTTATTTTAATTAAACAAAACACATTCTGGTCTATACGTACCTCTATTTTATAAACTTTCCAGTCCACTCCACATAGGCTTGAAAAAGTCATCGATTCTCTTTCAAATCTTCAATCAATGAGGTACCTACTGTCTAGACCCACGTTATTGAAAGGAAAATAAAGATGGCACGTTCGGTTATGCTAAGTATAGTTTTTTTTTACGAAATAAATACAACATAGCACAGTATGTTAAATAAAAAAAACGATCATTAATATAACATTAGAAATACCTAAGCATTTGGAACGCTCCAACTGTCTAAAGTAGCGTATGTCAGATTCAGTTACGTCGAACATGTATTTTGTCGAATAAGACTATCTCGCAGTTCAGTTTTCGCTTGCTAAAAGAGTTTTCTTCACATGCCATGATCAAAACGAGGTCGTCGGATCCTGTAGATAACACTATCACCCTCTGCAGGGACTGACACTGGCAGAATTAACCTTAATAGGTAGAAGTCCATATTCTTCTTCTTTTTCAATCTATAGGCACCCAATGCTGAGTGTAGGTCCGCATTTTTTTTCATTTACGTGGCTCTGGACAGTTCCTCATTTTCATGCAAAGCCCCTAACCTTCGGCAGGTGATGTCCAGGATAAATGAAAAGAGGACAAAGATTAACTATCCTCATCTATTCCGGTCGTACCAGGAACATGTGAACGCCATTATTTTTATAGGAAACCTTATCCCATGACTGTATCAAACAACTTCGTATTTTGGACGTGTATTCGTTTTATTACACGTGCTAACTGTTGCTGAGTGATGCAGTCTTAAAATAGCATCACCCTATATTACTGTGGGTATGTTAAGAACCTACTAAGACATTTGACCGTAAGTACTGTCCGTTAATACCTACTGACCCTTTCCGTATAGTATCAAAATTTCAGGCGGTACGTGATGGTCTAAAGAACTAGGCTACAGCGATCACTTCACTATCATTTCAAATACCCTGCCTACTTTGCATGGGATAAAAGCGTGAGTTTATTATCTAAGAATCTCTTTTTTTTACATCCTGGAGCTCTATTTCTGGAACGTCGTAATTCGGTTCTGTGTACGAAAATCTGCAACGACTGATCTAACTGCACGTTTCTAAATTTCTACTACTCAACATGTATAAAGTCCAGGGTACCTTTTGTGTGAATTTTTAGGGTATGTAGCAATCTACAAGTATAGTAAAACGTGCGATACAAGCACACATTTTAGCAGATTTTTGTATAAAACAAAAACCAACGTTTCAGAAATTGACTCCCTGCTCTACAAGTTATAGCGAAAGCACTACCACTCACAAAATTAGATTGCATCCCTTCGGAACCCTTAAGTCCCAACGAGTAGCCATATTTGTTAATAGCCATGTAGTTTCTCCTCTGGTCGCCCTTCGTGATGAAGAAAATTGTTATTATACGAGTGCGGCTTTTAGATAAGAAGGAAATTGTTTGGAAAAAACCGTGTGAAAATGTCATCAGGTCGCCTTTAAACTATATACAATAAATTTTTTTCTATCTGTGGCCAAATGGTAAGGACACCGGTCTTACAATCGTGAGACCCGAGTTGGATCCCCGCCATGTACCAATGTGTTTTTACTTACGTGCATTTAACGACAACTCTTATAAAGAAAATCGTTGTGATGAAACCCACAATCAAATAAAATTTGAATTCAAATAATATTTAAATGGGACTGAACCTAGGATTCGGGCCAGTTAGCCTTCGGGCTGCAGAGGTCAGATGGTAGTCGCTCTGTGTCAAAACATGGTTCCGCGTCAATTTCCCTAGGTTAGGTTAGCCTATGAGAGGAATGGGATTAGGCAAGGAGAATGATACTCAGTTTCATAAGAGGCAAAAATGTAAAGAAAATTTTAAAGAACATATAAAGTCGTGAAACTGAACAACTTTCTACAAAAACATACTTAACACATACACAAAAATATTACAAAAAGTGTCAACAAACCAAGATTTTTGTATATTTAATATCTTATTTCAAAACATTCTAATAGCCGTAAAAGCCTATTCGATACGAGAAATAAAAAAATGGATTTGATAAATGCTATTATTTACCAGTTCTTTTTTATATTGACACTCGTACTGTGAGTGGACTAATAAATCAAGTGGGTGGGTGTCATACCAATGTGTTCATTCATTCAGGAGGCAAAGAATTTTCATCTCACGAGTGCGCGTTTGCCAAACTTTTGTGTGTTATCTCTCTCTCTTTTCGTTTTGAACACCGAGTCGTCCAACAATAAGAGAGAAAGAGATAACACACACAACTATGGCAAACGCGCACTCATGAGATAAAAATTCTGTATGTTTGAAATCTGTTCGTACCTACATATATACCGGATACAGACCTATCCAAGCTACCTGGCACAATATTATTTGTCCCAAATACAGCTGCAGGCTATGAATTTACTCAAATAATTACATAACGATTGATGAACTTATGATGGCCACAGAACATGCTGTCCGGGTGGCTGAATTTTGGGCACATAACATCTAAATTTGCCATGGACACGATAAAAAGAAGATTACATAAATATTTTCGAGTTTTTCTCTGTCTACATTGCGTTTCATTCGACTTCCAGTAGATTTTAAAATTATAGTGATCCCAGAACCCCATGTACATACATACATCATACTCATCTACATGTAGGTACATATGACAAAAACATTCAACAGCGGAGTTGTCAAATAGCCCTCCTGTATCAAGCCTTTTCAACCCTCACAGTAGAGCCCGCTGGTCATTTTTCATTCGACGGAAAAATGGCCGATAAAGAGGCATATCCCTACTAGTGCTTTCAACACTTCCAAATTGCATAATATAATATTCATCACTGCCTTTCAATTTGCAAAACGTTGTCTTTGCAGTCCAGCAAGATTCTGCTTAGACTGCCATGGTTATACCCAAGTGGTTTTTATATTATTTTTTCTTTATCTCATTCCCATCGTATTTTTTTAACTTGAACAACGACATTGCATAGGTTCCAATTATTGTATCACTGGATTCTTCCTGAAGCAGTTTAAGAGAGACCATTACACACATCAAATTAATAATATTATTAATTAATGTTTTTTTGTATTTTGTAGCATACTTAGTTCTGTTAGCCCACATGTTATTAGAGACAAAGACGCAATATAGGTACACTACGAACTACACAAGTCGTAACCGCACTAATAAGGAAAGGTTCTCCCATAAAGGGTTACACATTTTAGCCTTTCGTTACAACGGATTACCGATAACTTTTTGCCTTTTGATGCTATTAATGGTATTTTTTTTTAATAATGCGATCATGAATGGAATTAAGCTTTTTGCGACCGTTGCAGTCGTTAAGCTGTCTCATGGCTTTTGGAATCAAGACCATAATTAACAGTAAAATGTTTTTATGAGCTCGTAATTTCTCTTTGGAGGTGAATATTACAGTAAAACTTTTTTCACTTATTGATCTGGAACAAATGTTACATACATCGTAGAAGTGCAAAAAAAATTGATTAGTTCAGGTAGGGTATTTACGTTAGGATAGAGATAATATAATGTTTCGAATATTCTTTTTCTTTCTGTTAAAAGAAAAGTTTGGCTGAAGCCGAACTATTAGCAAAAATACGTTGTTAAATATTTTGTTCTTAGGAAACTTTTGTTTTAAAAGGGGAATTTTTTGAATATACAAAAATCAATCTGACAAAACAACAGACTTTTAGACATAATATAGTTGCTTGATTTGATAGTGCTTGATAGTCTTCTAATAAAAATACGGATAAAATAATCACTTAAATTGTAAGTAGAAGTATCGGAAAATGTGTCCCCGATCATGTGTATAAAGCGTTTAAAACAAAGGACCGAGGAGGTCAAGCGGGGGTGGCAAGGTTCCCTCCAAACTTCGATTCTGGTAAACGCATTCTGATTTTTTTTTTAAACTGCTCCCGTCACTATTTAAACATGTTGAAGATGCAAGACTGACTATAGACTATGGTCACTGTACATACTTCAAACCTACGCCAACTTCCCCTTAACGTCTACTGAAACAAAGAATACTAACTACGCCGAAGATAGGGAATCTGTTGGACACTAATATCTACTAAGAAAAATGTGCACGGATCTACCAAACATAGATTAAAGACAATTTAGTCCTTTCGTGATACATTACAGTTGTAAGTCATATTTGGCAGCTGCCAAAACTGTGTTAATGCCACAAACTTAATACAAATAAGACTAGGTAGCCGTAAGCAATGTTGTCTAAGTACCATCAATGTAGGCTTGTCTTCACAGGTTATAGATATATTTTAATATAGGGTTAACAGCTGCCAAGATTGGCTTATTCGACCGGCGACACTTAAAAACCTTAAAAATTACACTTGTTTCTTCCTCTCAAGCAATCTAATTGCCGCGGTGACTAGAACAGAGCATATCACTGATAGCGATCGGGGGATGAAGATCCTTGTCTGCGGCTTTTTTGCGGCGAAATTTCCTTTAAGAACTCGAATACTAGAATCGGCGCCGCTGCCCCGATGATGGATGAGTGGGGGATAGAATCTGTCAAGTCCCACCTACGCCCCCTGACCATTTATTACCTGTCCGAGGATCCTATTTATTTGTTGTATGCCTACACTGTTATAATACGGTTCGTAAGGCGATCTTGGTCATATTATTAGCCAGAAATAGATCTTTCAATTATGGCATTTCCCTGTGGGGAAGCGTATTAGAGCTTGATTTTTGAAATAAAATTTACTGTTGCAAAAATTCATTATACTTAATAAAGAACTTTTAATAGATGTCAATACTACAGTACCTATGAAATCTTTGTAATGATAAAAAGGAGAGATCTTTTTGTTTTTTTGTGTGTTCCTAATTGGTCACATCTAATAAACTTTTCGGTTTAGTAGGCAGATTCAAATTATTTATTAGAAAACTAAATCGTCCCTTACTATAATATAACTTAGTGGGCACCCAGGCATTTATTTGCAGTCGCCATATTTGCATGGGGAAACCGCTAGTTATATAAAAATAAATTTCATATACTTACGTACAAAATATCCACTCGACATTTTGAAGCAATTTCAATTACCCTACTATTCTACGTGCAGTACGAGTACCAAACTGACAACGTAATTTGGCTGGATCATGCAAGCGTTTAATATGACAGGCATTTTTAATCAACCTACGTAACGTTCTACGTTGCAACAAACTACGGACGTGCCGAGGTAGGGTTCCATAAAAATACAGAATCAACGCGACTACAGCACTGTTCGTGTGCCAACCTGCATGTTGTATAGTGACCATGAATATAGTGGAGAGCAGGATAACTATATATTTACTTGACTATAAGAGCAGTATTCCATCTTGTAGAGTATAAAAAGCGCGAAAATTGGCACCACGGGCGCCATCGACAGATCCAAAATGAGTCCTGGTTTCTTTGCATAATATTTTTTCTCTATCTAAATTTGCCATTAACTCGATAAGAAGGAGAAGGTATGCACAGTTTACGTGTTGGCCGCAGTGGCTAACTGTCGCATTTATTGTAACATTCTGATTGGCAGTCTAACTCAAAGGAGATAAGTTGCTGTCCATTAAGTGCGTCATACTAGGTATTTTGCCAAAATCTTTAACTGCGTGTGGCGAACACTCTGGGGCCGTTTCAACCTCAAGTAACATTGTTCGGGTAGGTACTCATTATCAGTTTAAAAAATATTTCTTTGTGATTTATTAATTACTCGTTTTATTTAGTTTTTTTTTTTGCCGGACGCGGTCACAAAACATTTTTTACCTCTGGCGTTCCGTGCGATGCAGTGGTGATGCCAATATGTCCCACTATTTCTCTACAATAGTGGTCACCCTTACCCAAATGTAGCAGAAAATAAAACGGCCGCATTCGGGAATTACTTTTAGCCCAGGCTTTTGCTGTCACGAGAATCGAGGTGGGACAAACTCAGTTTACTCGTATTTTTAATTGAAATACCTTTTGATAAACCAAACGTTTCCATTCTGTCAATATCGTTAACGAATTCCGCTTATTCGCTTGTTAGGTGTCTTTTTTTAATTCGGAAAAGTTCGTTAGGTACAACAAGCTTTTTACTATACAGGATTTTAGGAAAAGTTCTAACTTCCTTTTAAGGGGTGAACCAGCCCATGAAACTGAACAACTTTCCCCAAGCAACATAGGTCGAAATATGAAAAAAAACCTTCCATACTAAATGTACCAGCCGCCGGCTGAGTCAACTTGTATGCGAGGTCCAATTTTTTTTTCACATTTCGACCTATGTTCCTTAGGGAAACTTGTTCAGTTTCATGGGCTGGTTGACCCATTGAAAGGAAGTCACTACTTTTTCAAACACCTTGTTATAGTAGGTACCTTGTCCGTTTTGAGGGGCTACTAGAAAATAGGTATTCAGGCAGTCGTGGGGACTTCCTGCCCATGAAAACATTATGAATAGGTATCTATAGGAAGCACTAAGGCTCCTATTATTTTACTTAGGAAGTACGATACACGCTACTTCTTCTTCGCTAAGCAAGTCCCTTACTAAGGTGTTACTTGGTGCAGTAATTGAGTAATTAGATGCTGTTGGCGGCAAATAGCGCTTTGTCAAAGAGCTCGCTTTGCCTCACAGCTTGAGTGCCGTGCAGGCACCAGCTTGAGAAACGAGCTTAAGTTTCAGCTCTATTTTATATTGAGGCATAAAACAGTAGGCATTTTTTTATGTTTAGCACCCGCGCCGGCGAGCACATTTTTTTAAGGCAGGTCCAAATTGGTTTTTGACGTGTCAACGGGTATTTATAAATTGCACTCAACTGTGAAATCTATCTCAAAGTCACACTCAAGATTGATCTCAATGTTGAGTGCGGTTTATAAATACGGGCTTATAATTCAATGAAGCCAGCAACACGCACCATAAAATATGACTGATGTAGCGTTACTTACCCCGCTCTGAGGCGTTCCATTTAAAACTTGAAGTGCAAGCGAGAACGCGGCTCGAGCGACAAAGAGGCACAATCGGCCTCCGTTTTCAGCAGAGTTTATCTATTTAACAAATAAAATTTAATTTTTCTTTTGAAAACTCTAACCATTCCATCAGTATTTTCTTATGACGTTGTTACATTCAACTATCGTCAGTAAACAAACTTTACAGACAACGGAAATATGACAATTGGCATAGGAAATCTTGAACATGGATTTTAGATATCTAACAGAAAAACACAGACACGAGTTACATGATGACGCATGCTGCGTGTAGTAAGTCAACCTCTTTCTCGTGAAAAGTCTGTGTGTTTAACTGAAAAGTTTCTTTTGTACAATATAACTAAGCAACGATTTGTTTGCCTTGCACCACTTGGTATGCGAAGCTCTCACAAACAAAACGAAAGAAGCAAATTTCTATTCACGGCTTTTCCAGCTACTGAAAAGAAAAATCTATACAACGAAAAACATTTTCCAAAAACCGTTCTTTGTGTGCAAATATGAAAAAATAATAAAAATGCGGTTTCACGTACGTGTTTGCGAGTTTTCCACAGCTTTTGTGGTGAAAACTGGTTCGACTCGAGGCCTTGATATATCGAGGATGGGCTTTCGACAACGTAGGTACTCTAATGGTAATTTGTGTCCTTAAAAGCACTGAATACTTAACCTATGATGCCGGTTTTGCCGTGTGATGCCGGATAACATTACCCCACTTCTTTCCAGCTTGTGTCGTTGCTACTAGGGATTCGAGGGTTTCGAAGATTCGGGGAATTATTAATTACTATTTTAGGCGACAGGCAGATTGAAACTGCTGAAACTGTCACTGTAGACTTATCTTAAACTGCCCTCAAATACGAGCATTTGTAAGATGATAGCGACCGCATTATTACGGCCATCAACTCTGCTTACCTCTCAAGGGATAATGGCGTGATTTGCGTGAGTGTATATTTAGCCTTCAGCCGGGCTGAAGTATTTGGTTTGCCCAAAGCCCAAGTAACGACGACAGTTCAACTCAAAGGCAGCCAGAGACATAAAAAAAAAATATCTTGAATACAAACACGGGATACAAAGATACGCGTGTGGAAAATTGTAGTCGGCTTTTTGCTCTGGCTTCGTTTCGCACCTCGTAAAAGTAATGGAATTCCGTTGGGGAAAAATAAAAAAAGAAAAATGGTGGATTACAAGCTGTTTTTGTTTTATATGATATCTCGTAGTGTCTATTTCTTTGTTCCGTTGTCTAACAGTGATTGAACAAGATATATCTTATGTTCTCCTCGCAAGTCTTGTCGTTTCTCCGCCATATTAGTTATTACTGCAACATGTTTTATGAAATAAAATTATGGACAGGCTAAATAAAAAATGTAAATGCCGGGTGATGCCGGCTTAGAATAGCATCACTCCATTTCTTAGCCGTGGGTGTCGTAAGAGGCGACCGAGGTACTAGAGGGTTTCAAGTGCATTAAAACTTTTAGGCGAGAGGCTGCCAACCTGTCACGATAGTGATAGAATTATCGTAAACAGCCCTCAATATTTGTCAAACGTGGCGAAAGGGACCGTATTTTAAATCCGTTAACGCTCTGCCTGCCCCGCAAGGGATAGAGGCCTCATATGTGAATGTATGTATAAAAGTAAATTGACGCAAAGTTAGGAAATTAATAATATCTACAGTTATCTGGACTATCTGTCCCATACCAAATAAAACACTTTATGTATTAGGCACTCGTATTATTATTATCGTACTTCTGTCTCTTCCATATTGAGACAGACGAAAACTTGTTTTTTTTATCTTTCAGACACATTCAAAGAGGAAACCACTAAGGGAAAATTTCTTTTGGTTACCTCAGTCCTCAAACAACTGTTACTGTAGATACAATATATTTTTGAAACCATTTAAGTCATCCCTTAAGCTCAGCCGACCCCCTCAGATATAATCTCGTCAACTTGAAAATAAATACCTACTGATTAGCCCCACAAATCAGCGAGGCGTGCCATCAATAAGGCTGGGCCAAATCGCCTCTTATCTCATTGTTCGCTTTATTTCGTGATTCGTTCACGGAGATTTCGCTTGTCCGATATCTCGAGGACGCGAATTGAGGGATTGGACGAGCCTTTTTGTGTCTTTTAAGTTTTTTCTGCCCTTTGTTTGAAGCTACCTATAATTTTCTTCTTAACAAATAATGCCTAGGAAACGGTTCTACCTACAATCTTTGAGAGTTGGTCTAGTGCAAAAATCTGAACAACTTTGCCCAAGCTGTACAAAATTCGCTTATCTCCAAGAGGTTTATATTTTTGAACGGACCTACCCACTTACTCTTAAATAACTTTTATTTCGACTAAGAAACTTCAAGATAGAAATAAATTTTGCAACGCATTCCAATTCTTTTGCATGTGCGCATCGCACGCTTATCGCACGACGGACCGCTCAGATCCTTACAAGAAACATCACTCCTCCCATACTAAAACCGCACTCGACGGACGACGCTGCGATAGCGCTGCGTCAACAGTGGTTGAGCGGTTTTAGTATGGAAACTGACATTTCTAGTATGGATCTGACAGAACGCTGCGATATTTTAGCGGTCCGACGCGCGTTAAGTGTGCGATACCACCTTTCCTGGTTTGATAAAGCTCTATCTACTTACGCCCCCCATTCTATGAACCCATTGGCCACCTTAGTTGTATAAAAATAAACGAACACTGATCCTTAATCATAACCATCATAAAGACAACAGCTCATTGAAAATTCCTTTACACCATTCGTCACGTCTTTACAACCCTCCATCATAACTTGACCTGCAGATGCCTTTTATGTCTATAGTAAATATCTGGATCAAAAGTGTCTACATGTTTTCGTCGTACGATACGACTATCCTTTAATGCGGTTTAAAGTTAGTGCATTCTGGTGCGCGGGCGCAAGCGGCACGTATCAAGCACGCGTTTTAGTGAAATTTGTGAAATCATGAACTAGTATATTTATAGTCTATCACTGGGTATTAGTGGACGGTAGAAAAACTCTGACGCCCGTGTTCACTGGATCGTTTGTTGACTCACTGTCACACAAGGAGAGAAAGAGGTTAAATGTGTCTAATGTAAATAAAATAAAAAAGTGCAAAAAGTGGAATTTGTGTTTTGGTCATGAAAATCTTTAAATTTTTTGTTTTACAAAGTAAATTCAAAATCTAAAGTCATCAGCAACATTGTGTTTTTGGTTCATAACAGCAATAGTTCGTAGATAAAACATAGTCAATGGTAGTTGTTCTAATCAGATTAACTGGAGAGCTTCCACTTTACAATCATCATCCTTAAGAGGGCTAAAATAGACTTGGAATGGGACATGTTTGGTATTTTGCTAATAGACATTTTGCGCGATGGTTATTTTGAGAATTGGACATTATGCGCTGAGATGGCCCGTTTAATAATTACGGAGTATTACTAAGTATTAACCGCTCATGTTCCATTCTCTATGTAAGTTTTCTAGCTTTAAACCTTTTTTCATGTGAGACACTGAGTCGGTCAACGACCCGATGAACCCTGATGTTAGAGGTTTACAGTCGCCTACTACAAGCAGTGAACATTAGTCTTTTTATATTGGATATATTCGATCAGTATTTCCCATTTACAGCTTTGATTTCAGCTTTTCTACGAATACGCTTCTTCTAAATTCTAAATTCTTCTAAAGGAGCGTCGGTGGCCAAGTGGATAGGGCACCGGTCTTACAATCGTGAGACCAGAGTTCGATCCCCGCCATGTACCAATGTGTTTTTACTCACGTACATTTACCGACTGCTCTTAAGGTGAAGGAAAAACATCGTGATGAAACCCACATTCAAATAAAATTTGAAATCAAATGATATTTGAATGTGACTTAACCTAGGATTTGGGCCAGGTTAGCCTTCGGGTTGCAGAGGTCAGATGGCAGTCGCTCTGTGTAAAAACTTGGTTCCACGTCAAATCCCCTAGGTTAGGTAGCCGACCCCGACAGAGAACGGGATAAGGCAAGGAGAATGATGACGCTTCTTCTAAATAACTTGGTTTATTTTTAAATCAAATACCTACTGTAGCTAAAGTACAATGGTGATGCATCTTCTTATTCTACTTATTTAATTTTTCTATAGATCATTTTTATTTCGATGTTTTATTAGACCTTTCGGTATAAAGCAAATTAATGATTTAATGCGGCCTAAACAGTAATCAAATACGATTCAAAATCATTAGTTACGTAATAAATAAATTGAATAAATGTGATTAGTTTTCTAAATTATAACCCAATCAGTTTTAGGTAACAAATTAAGTATTAGCATTATTTAATCCATATTGTACTTATGGCAGCAGATCACGTATACCCCTTTAAAGGATCAAATTAAACTGGTTTCTCATACAGTTTATAATGAAATCCAGTATAGATTGAACCCTTAAGCTGTTTAGTCAAATCCCACTCCGACGTCCGTTGGTGCAAAATAGATAGTATTATCGCATCTACCTACTATAATAAGTGCAACAGATACAGATGCTACCGCAAGTTTTTTCGTTGCTTGTCAATATTGGTTCTAATATACGCATGCGTTACGGTTGCGCTTAAATAGACATCAACGGACGTCAAGTAAAGTACCTGCCTTAGGGCCGTATCTATAAATTTCACTATACTCTGAGATCGATTTTAAGAGCGATTTTGATAAATGTCATCAATACGAATATGCCGTGTGATGCCGGCTTAGAATAGCATCACCCCATATCCTACCCGCGGGTGTCGTAAGAGGCGACTAAGTGACTCGAGAGTATTGGTGTATTACAATTTGTAGGCGACAGGCTGACAACCTGTCACTATAGTGATACACATGTTTTCTGAAACAACCTTGGAAAACAATCCTCAACAATGTCAGACGTGGCGATAGCGACCGTATTCTTACAGCCGTTACGCTCTGCCTACCCCGCAAGGGACAAAGGCGTGATATATGTATGTATGTGTATCAATACGAACAGCATCTCAAACTCGCACTCAAGATCGATCTCAGAATTGAATGAGGTTTATAAATACGTGCTTTATGGTATATCAAAACACGCCTATCCTACTAATAGGTGCGGTTATGAGTTCTGAACATTGATGCTAAAACGACACGGCGGATAAGTTGTCAGCCGATATGACTTCGGTTTGGTGTCAAGTGGTGACCCTCATTGTGGTACAGGGTGCGTTCCAAGAACTGAAGCTATATGGATCGCCGTCGCAGGCCGAGGTGCAGTGCGTCAATACTTTTGAGGTAAGTTAAGCCAATTTTTATAACACCTTGTATAACTAATACATGATGTAAAAAAAACAACACAACTGCAAATACTTTAAGGGGTAAACCAATCCATGAAATTGTATTTTTACTAGTTATTGATACTTACTTCAAACAGGCTAGCTATACCTACCGGATAATTTTCCCCAAGCATAACTATGAAAAAATGGCTTCCAAAGTTTTTTTTTTTCTCACAATGAAGTTGGAGTTAACTGTTTTTTTTTTAATTCTGGTATTTTCATGTAGAAGATTATTTCTTGTTAGTTAACTAGCCATCGTCATTTTTAAGTTGGTATAAATCACAATGTCACTCATATTATATTACATTCCAAGATCATGCCGTCTGCAAAATATTACGTTTCTTTATAATTTTTTATATGTAATTTCAAAAAGTCACTTAAATTGACTTTACTTACAGTGATTAACATAAATAAAATATTTCATAATTAATCTCTACCTAATGGAGATAAAAATTTCAATAATCAATTTATATTGCTCTCTACAATATACGTAGGTAGGTAGGTACAAATTCTTTAACGGCAATCTGTTTTTTATTTATTTGAAAGCAATAAAGTTTCATTTTCATCTTCATTCCATTTGCTTTTTGCAGTTCAATTGAAATTTTTGAACTCAGTTTATAAATTCAATTTAAATTACAATTTGACAGGAAATGGGTAAAGGCAGCGGAGGCGAAGAGATTGACATTGACAATTTTTTGGTGATTATTTTTTATTTCTCCTTTTTTTGTATGTTGCTAACCACTAACTCCTACTACCTACTACCAACTAATTAACAACCAACCTAATCGTGAATTAACAGGGAAAGAAATAAAAAAATATCATGGTACGAAAACTTTCGTTCAAATATTTTTCACGATTAAATAGTCAGTATACATAATTCATACATTATTACAACCTGTATTTACGTTCGCAATAATAAAATTAACAATACAATAAGTATACTGAAATTTAATGAAAGTGAACATTTACTGTAGGTACGGCCTTTATCACACTTATCGCACAACGCAGCGCTAAAATATCGCATCCGTAACGCAGCGGTCTGTCATATCCATACTATATGCGCAGCCGCAGAATATATAATAGTACTAGTGTAGCGCAATGCCATACGCTGGACCTGAATCAACAGCGAGTTTAGTATCGGGATTGACGTTTCTAGTATGGATATGACAGACTGCTGCGTTACTAATGCGTTATTTTAGAGCTCCGTTGTGCGTTAAGTGTGAGAAAGGCCTACCTTTGTATTTAAAACTACGCGATTTTCCCAAATAGACCCCAATTTAACTTTCCAGTTTCTACCGGTTATTCGCTAAGTCAAAAAACGTGTTCAGGTCCAGTAAAGTTTAAAACAAAGGACAGTTTATCGTTTTATCGGTCGATATCATTCGAGGAGACAATAGTGCTCGTATAACTCACAAGAGTCGTTCATTTATGAGACCCACAGCTGGGTAGACCTGGTGGGTCTATATGCATTATTGTAGTTATATAATGTATTATGTTTTTACATCATCTGATTTGTAGCCACAGTAATAACTGAAACGCTAAAACAATGTCAGCGGATAATGTAACGTTATAATAAAAACTAGAATGTAAAATACGAATCAAATTTGGGGCAAAGATTAATCCAAGTCAACCGATTAAGACAGACCAATTTTATGATTTTTTTTCATAAGCTCTAAGATATTTAATTTTTTTAAACTTTGGGGTGATGATGATGATAATCTCTACTACCAATTTGACCCATGGCGACTACTTCTTCTCCTTATAAGTCGGAACTGCGCCAAAGCGTCCATAGGTGGCTGTTGTACCCAATTTTGGGAATATCTCCCTTGCACGATGTGGACTAGCGAGTTTACTATTGACAAAGACAGGCCTTTATTCAACTTATTTAAAACATTACCAGCTTTCTGTACAAAACTTCACTTGATTTTGTCAAAGGATCTTACGAGTGACAGGTTCGCAAAGTTAAATAGAATGTTACCAATTAGACCAACTGTGTCTTATTGGCAATAGGTCTTATAATTAAACGAGTCACAAGTGGCAGGGTCAATGACCTGCAGATAAAGACAATAGTAGTTTAGATATAAAGTTCTTTTTCTACCCATAAAATACAACATGGTGGTCCTGGTTGATCATAAAGTAAAATTGTTCTAATTGTATATTACTCTGAATTCCAGCTGCTGTCTAACATCTCTAGTTAAAGTAACACTAGCGAGAGAGAAAGCACTATCTCTATCAGATAAATTTCTATCTCTATAGTAAATTGGTAAAGTCATAAATTCAAATGGTAAAATCATAGACAAATGTTTTCTAAAATTGCCTTTCACTTGTTATTTTTATTAATTTAAGCCTATTAAAATGTATGGAAAGTTAGGATGCTTCTCTGAGTTAGAGATACCTATTAGATTGTAATTTTAAATCGCAATTGTATTGTCTAAAAAGCAATAAAAATACAAAAAAAAAACACAACTATAGCCTACTGGATACTTCCAGCAGTAGACTCTTGTGGATATTGGAAAAAAATTGCTAATAACCAAAGAAGCGAACAACTGACAACTAGGTAGGTACACTAAACTACAGCTAGTTTACCAACAACTATAGCAAGTAGTTGAATCCACAACACTAAAATTGTTAAGACTTAGTTCTACTAAACTCTCTGATGAAATTATTGTTTGAGTACGGATCGGCAACATAAATTTAAAGTTTCTTGATGCTGTAGAGAGACCACGAAGATAATCGACTGAAAAGTATCAAGAATGGTTTCAGGACTAAAAATGTATGATAGAGTTTTTCTTAACAAGTAAATACATGGTAAAACGAAATAGGAAATTAGTTGGACCAGACTTTCCTACATTCTATTTTGCTACAATCAATCTAGGATAGTGAAAAGCTTTAAGAAAAAACCCATGATCAAAAGTTTGAAGTCCATGACTTTGCGTTTTTATTTTACGTAAGTATCTAAAATGCATTTTACAGTAACAGAAAACAGTTTCTCATATGGAAAAAGCAATAAACATTAATTAGGACATGAAAATAATATGAAAACTGAAAATATTTCTGCTTACGCTAGGCGATCCGCTCAGCCGCGTAAATAACAAGCAACATTAAATATTTCGTTATTACAAGGAAAACAGAGGATTACTCGCGATTCAGCACAATGGTTTCGCATTGCTCTGTACTCTTTTCCAGCTGGGAATTTATTATTTACATTACTTCTTCCGGATGTATTAAATGAAATAAAATTTAGTAGCATGGTCTTTATGACATAAGAATCATTCTTCTTTTCGAGTGGGACACCGAGTCACCCAACGACCCGATGAACCCTAGTGTCAGAATTTTTCAACCGCCTACTACAAGTAGCAGGCTTCTGACATGGTTGTGTAACGACCGCCGTCTAAGTGATCATAGACAGCAACCGGGACCTACGGTTTAACGTGTCATCCGAAACACGGAACCATCTTACTTACGGACAATCGGGTGGTTCAGCCCGCAATGTCCTAACCAGACTGGAAACACATTCACAAAGTGATAAATATCAACTTTGTGAGTGACCCACCGAGAATCGAACCCGGAACCTTCTGCGTCAGAGGCAGTCGCACTACCACTGCGCCACATCGGTCGTCATAAGAATCATTGATCGAGTATTTTAACAAACTAGTCATTCGCACCTTTCAAATTCAAATAATTTTTACGCTGCATTGGTAAAATAGTAGTAGGAAATACGAAAAGTATACTTATTTGCGAACTTAGTAGCTGCCTTCAATTTTGCTCTACAAGTAAGGAAGTGTCCAAACGTCAATTAGAAAGAAACTGAGTCCACCGACCACTGGTGCAAATCTGCGAGGTCATCATCATCTGCCTGCCCTTATCCCAATTCATTTGGGGTCGGCGCAACATGTTTTCTTCTTCCATTCATCTCTATCTGCAGTCAAATCCTCATTTATGCCCTTTTCTGCGGGGTATCGGTCTCATTAAGTGTCCTAAGAGATCTTGCTATATGTTTCATCTTCTACGATGAGCCTCTTGTACCCTTGGGTTTATTCAATCTCATTTGCTTAAACTTTACAGTCCGTCAACTCATTTAAAAAAACTATAGTTTAAGACTCAAAAACATGCAATGATGAGTTTTTTTTCGTGTGGGACACTGAGTCGTCCAACGACCCGATGAACCCTAGTGTCAGAATTTTTCAACCGCCTTCTACAAGTAGCAGGCTTCTGACATGGTTGTGTAACGACCGCCGTCGTCTAAGTGACGCAGAAGGTCACGGGTTCGATTCATGGTGGGTCTCTCACAAAGTTGATATTTATCACATTGTGAATTCGTTCCCAGTCTGGTTAGGACATTGTGGGCTGAACCACCCGATTGTCCGTAAGTAAGATGGTTCCGTGTCTCGGATGGCACGTTAAGTCGTAGGTCCCGGTTGCTGTCTATGATCACTTAGACGGCAATGATGAGTAGAAACACGGAGTACTTGTGGTCGATTTTGTAAACCCACAACTCACGACATAGTAATACACAATGATGAGGGCTCGTAGAATGCACCGAGTTCTGAACTACTTTCGCCAGATTCCCGGCGAAACTTCAGATTATATTCTGCGGACTTTTCGACTAACCTCAGAGGAAGAAAACTTGTCAAAGGCAACTAATAATAAGCAAAAAATACACTATAGATTTAGCACGCGTTACACTTTACTCTAGATAAATGTACAAACAAACGTAATAAAATAAAACTTCAATGAAGTAGGTATATGAGTGCTTATTCAATATGGTTTCAGGATACATCGTGTTCATGTTGTTGCAAGATTGTCGCGACGATTTTAAGTCTTATCTGAAATGCTAATGCTAAATGATGACTGATCACAGGGTTCTGGGACGTTTACATGAACTCTAGTTATGCCTAATAATCCCTATTCTAAATCTTACTCGAGTTGCTTACGTGTACATAATGAAGATCGCACATCTAATCGCGAAGAAATTTTGGCTACATTTGTTTTCGAGTGTTCTCTCTGATTCAATTCTT
Source organism: Keiferia lycopersicella (assembly GCA_029255805.1). NCBI lineage: Eukaryota > Metazoa > Arthropoda > Insecta > Lepidoptera > Gelechiidae > Keiferia > Keiferia lycopersicella. The sequence continues at coordinate 5,146,173 of JARACZ010000010.1, forward strand.
TGATCTAAGCCAACCCCTTATCCAAATACCTCCTAGAGTTGTTTGTAGAAACTCGAATGTTCGCTCGCACGAGTGGGAGTCAGCTCGCCCCAAACATTTGTTTTGTATGAACAAACACTTGCACATTGCTATTAGTGTAACGATTCTTTAAAAACTTATCCTTACGTAGTACTGTACCTAGTACCATTTACTTAGTCTTTCATAATATCTACCTACCCCGCAAGTGATAAAGGCGTGATATATGTATGTATGTAATACCTACCTAATTCGATATTAGTGATCTACTTTGGCTTTTATATTTTTTGTTTTAAAAGATCTTTTTTACTCTACCATGAGCTGCGCCTCGAATGACCCATTTTTCATATGCCTTTTTGTATCGGAGATCGTACCCAACAGTTATGGTTTTTTGGTAAATTGTAAATGTTTACCGAATAGTTCTTCTACTTTTTTATTAAAATGGAAATTTATCAGCTCGGACCGTCTGTCACCTTCGTGTCTCACACTGAAGGCCATTGCGCGGTCTTTCAGATCCATACTAGAACGTCAATCAAAGTCCTAAATAAGAATAACAAAATAATAGATACAACTCTTCTGCTCCAATTATCCTTGTACTTAAAGATCAAAAACCCGTGTATATTTGCTTAGAAATAACCAGGTCATCAAATATTTTTCGTATAAGAAATCCTCGAGAAATAAATTTCTATGGATACAAAAATATTATCGTGTGCGATGACTCATCTTAATAAAGGTCTGAGAAAAAGATACATTGTTTGTTATGTCAGCTGGATCTGGAAAAAATGCCCGTATTTTCTGTATCTAAGCGGAAACACGCTGGGTCAAGATAGAGTACAAGGCTTAGCAAGATCTTTGGAGCACAGGGTGGTACCGAACGACGGACTTTCTCTAAAATACCTCAACTGAACCACTCTCCCCAAGGACCAAATGTGAGAATATAATATAAATTGGACGTTTTAAACAAAAATATCCGCTTTTTGATAATTAATTTTTCGGTGAAAGTTATTATTCAGTTTAACCTGTTTGACCATTTTAGAGATAGTCGGTAGTTCGGTACCACGCTTTATACCAAAGTAGAGGCCGCTGTTTTCCTGTGGGAAAAAGATAAAATCCAAACCCACTACTAAAGACCTGTGTCCCGTTCCACTTCTGTTTACTAACCCCTGCTAATTGCCGGGTTTGCATGCGGGCTTAAAATAAATATTAACATCTAAATGGGAACCTATCCTAAAACTACATACCTACTCATGATCCCGCCTAATCCAACACTACACTCCACGTGTGAAGTAAATCTGCAACTAATTAAGGGTACACGCACATATTTAAGCTCACTCTACCACGCACAGAACTAAGAAAACTAGGTGATAGAAATGGAAACGAAAAAAAAACTCACACTCACTTCTGTTACTGGCCAGTTTGGACACGCTCAATATTTTTTTGCACAAACCTCTATGCCATTGCTGAAAAAGTCTTGCACCAAGCTAAAACTTGATTCTTTGACTGTTTAAATGGGAAGACTAGATAGCTTTAAACTACAACAAATAAAAGACTTACCTATGAGAAGTAGAGTCTTAGTTGGTTTACAACGGACTAAAAAGGTAAGGATCAAAAGTAGTTTTCGAGCGTTCAAAACTGAATTTACACTTCAGCAAATCGAGTTGCCTCGTTGCCTCCTTAGCAATTTAAGTAGGTCATGAACTTTGCTGGTGAGAGTTGTGGTCGAACGCAGCTATCTACTTAGCCTGCAAACTTTACGAGTTTTCCTGATATTGTTCTCCTCGCAGCGCACACAATTGTGTTATTTTTCAACCACAAAAACGCTGAAATCAGTATTTTGCTGCCTCAGAATAATGAAAATAAACGTATAATTATGTTTCATAGGCTACGGTACATTGTATTTTTATTTTGACATAGACGTATCATTCAAGCAGGGAATGCCATTCGATATAATGACTTTTATGTTGATTTCAAAGCATCACAATTTAATTTTGACTAGGGAACTACGCGACAATCGACTTATTGTAATTATTTTAAAATTTTTACTCATTCATTTTCTTTTTAAGTTTACCTTCAGCCATACATCACGCAGCTTTTACCTCCTAACCATTTCTATCACCTGTTTTCACTTCCGATTTCTATGCCGCTTAGTAATTAATTGTTAACTACAGGTGGACCAGGAGGAAGGCGATGCGGAGGGGAGCGGGAGGTATGGCACTATCCCCCCCTTCCCCCCGCCTCCACCAGGATTAGACGGTACGTTTATTTAGAAGCTCTGCAAAGAGAAATTTTTAGTTGGAAGTTGAGAGGATTAAAATACTACAAGACTGTATAGAAGCCTGAATAATAGGAAACAAAGTACGGGGTTTCAGAGACAGCTCTTCGAATGTGCTGATAGGGCGCTTGCAGACCATGAAACTGGACTACTTTTTCCTTATAACATACGAGAATATACGTCAGGAAACGACGACTTTACTCTAGAAAGTCTTAATTTTTTGACGTTTTCTGAAATAATAAAAAGTTGTTCAGGGTTGTGGTCTAAGTGCATCCTTTCAATATTCGGAAAGCTGTCTCTTATACCCTGTATATAGTGCTTTATACCTATAGTGATGAGAATACATTTGATTTTCAGGTTACCCGATGCGATGGAGAGGCGAAAAAGGAGAGAGAGGACCAAGGGCAAGATATTTCTCTAACTTATTTCAACTACCTTCCTTATTTAAGGAAATAACACAAAAATCATACGTAGTAGATGCTGAAATTATTTTAAATAGTAAAACAGTTCATTAAAAAAAGAAAAAAAAGCCTGTTCATAAAACTGATAAAAAGTTGAAGTAACATTGAAATGAAAAGTAAGTGGAAAAATCATAGACAGTGTCCCATGATGAAAACCAGAAAGTTGTCGCTGTGGTGGATGAGCTATACCAGAAAGAAAATGTTCCCAAAAATGTGTTTGATTCGAGTCATTTTATATCAATCTTTTCACCATTGAAACTGAAGAAAATTGTGCCTTTTAAAATATTTCAGCAACTTTTTTAACAGACCAAACTCAGGTAGGTAGTTACGTTGTGCCTTTTAAAATGTCTAGATAAATAACAAACTCCGGTAAGTCACACATCTGGTCAAAAGCGAACTATGAATGGCGCCAAATTTCAAATTTAAAACTGTATACGACTGTTTTATCCAAAACGAGATAAGTCACATAAATCCTCATGATAATAACGGTTAAAATATTCGATTTTTTTCAAACGGCGGCACGTCCATTGACAAGTATAAATCAAACTCAAGCAGGTCCACGTCGGCCAATCAGAGTAAAGGATGGCATCCAAGATGGCTAGCAGTTCCTCAATCTTGCGCGAGAGGTTAACTTTGCGGTCGAAGTTTTTATTAAATATCTTTGTTTAAAATGGACAATTATTACTTCAAAATACACGTGGTGGATCCTGACAAAGCCCGAAAAAAGACTGTATCAAAAGCAAAGATCAAAAGATTACATGTTACGCTGGTATATAACAAAGTCCGGTATGTCCAAAATTTATCGTTATTTTCTATCATCAGCAGATACTTATTTGTTATTTTTGTGTATTTTCTTCAACATTTACCTCTACCTCGAGTAGCCTAAATAAAAAAAACATGAATTAAATAAACCTTTAACTTAAAAACAAACTTTTGTCATTTCCCATTTTTTACTTAGACTGGACATACCGTACTTTGATATTGAACTACACATATTTCAGCACCTTTATTACCAAAAAAAATGAGGTAGGTAGTTACGTTGATACATACATAAATATTACATAGGTTCATGTACCTATTGTGAACAAAACCAGTGCCTACGGTACGCGTAATGCATTTGAACGAAAGCATCGACCCATTAGCAAACACCCTGTAAATGTACGTAATGGCTGTATATCATGGGAGTGACACGCCCCTTTAAACCCTACGAGACGACTGCGATACTGAACACAAAAACAATCTTTAAAATATTCTAAAAAATACTAAACACGTAAGGTGGATCGCACACTTAACGCTCGACAGAGCGCTAAAATACCATCGCGTTCTGTCAGATCCATACTAGAAATGTCAATCCCCATACTAAAACCGCTCAAACGCTGTCGACGCAGCGCAATCGAAGCGTGCGTTAATTGTGCGATGCGCCTAAAAATCTGCGAGATAGACTAAAAGAAATGCTTTAAGTATGAAGAACTTTATAGAACGTTGTAAATATTTTAATATGACACAACCAATCATAAAATGGACCAAAAATCTTTGATAACGTTCGAAACGTCAAAATTATATGTCGTAGTCATTGGCTGCGCTACGACACCATGATAGCGGAACTAAATTACTTTGTATTCAGGCAAGTATCTTACAGAATATTCTGCGGTAGAAAATGGAGTGTCAAACTAACACGGTTGCTAGCGAAAATTAATTTTATTGTGTTATCCACACACTACACTGCACAGCACCATTGCACTGCACTGCACTTCTCCTCACTAAATTACAAAGATCGTACTATCAAACATATCGTAGTATCAAATCTCTTATTAAACGTGTACGAAACCCTACTTACAAATTACAATGTTTTTCAGAGTAGTATGTTTAAGGCGAGTCGCACACTTGACGCACGACGGAGCGCTAAAATATCGCAGTGGTCTGTCAGATCCATACTAAAAATGTCAATCCCCATACTAAAGCCACTCAGCCGCTGTCGACGCAGCGCTATTGTAGTGTAGTACTTCGACTGGTTTTAGTATGGGGGTTGACATTTTCTGGCATGGATCCGACAGATCGCTGCGATATTTTAGCGGTCCGTCGTGCGTTAAGTGTACGATCCACCTATCTAGCAAATAATAACAATGCATTGAAGAGGTGTATTTTTAAGACATCGTATCGTATGGTATTAAAACAGGCGTGTAATTGAAATGGTTTTGCAAGGCGTGGCGCGATAAATCGGGAGGCGAAACAATACGCACCCCAGCACTGCGGGATGTCAGCCGAGTTACAAATCGGGAAAAATAGACGAGGCTTTTTGCCAACGTAGGCGAACGTAAGCGTTTAGGAACGGTTTTTCGAATTGGATGCAGACAGAACGAAAATATCTTTTGAATACACATGGGAAAACCTGTCTCTCTCATAACAATCCGCACAAAAACTTTCTCGCAAATAGAGTGGTCGCAAAACTGGAACAAATTGCCTCAAGATGTCATATCATCACAGAAGACCAACACATTTAAAAACAAACTTGATAAACATTTAAAAAATATATATGGAAAAGACTACGTGAACTATGAACAGTGGGATACAGGCACTATCAGTTGCTACAACTGCCTGCCTGATAAAATATAATAATAATAAAAATATCTTTTAAATACACATTCGTATTTCCATTCTGTGCGCGGAAGTAGCGACTAGTAACCACACGTATTAAAATTTCTAATACTCAAGTTTTTTAATATTAAGGTCATGTGTAAATGTAATTGTGTAGTAGGATTGTAGCTGGTCAATTTATAGCAACTGAAGATTTATTTTTGAGTTTTCACAAGCGGAAAGCTACTAGTAGTTGGAATTGAACACATATCCATTACCATTATATAAACCCGATTAAATTTTACCTTCTTCTTCAACAACTGCCTACTTTTTAAATTTCATTATTAAGTAACAGTGTATTTACACATAAAACTTTTTTTTTTTCATTTCCATAAACAGCTGTTTTTTGCTAACTACCTACCTAATATTTTCCTTTTTTTACGTAACAGGGTCCACCTGGGGAGTCAATTCGAGGTCCACCGGGGCCCCCAGGGTCCCCTGGGCCACCAGGCCAGCCGGGGTTGGCGGAGTATTCTGGATCTGGTGATGGGGTAAGTGTATTTTCTGCATTTTTATAGCTAACAAAAAATGTATGTCTATATCCCGATTACCACCATTTTAGACAATCGTATACTATTTTAAATACTAACATTGTAATACGAATAAAACCCTTGTGCAAGCTATAGTTAGTTTTCTTTGCTCTTAGTGGCTTCTTTACTACATCTACGGGAAAGAAATAAACCAGCATCATACAACTACGACAACGACAGTTATGTCTCTATTCCGCTTTCATTTAGATGTACCCAGCAATGGCTTTTGCGTAAACTGTCAAGTAATTGAACATTGTACAGTTTGAATATAAAATATCACAGACTAGCTATAACCCGCGGCCTCGCTCGCCCGTACTCATAGGGTCTATGAGATGATTGTGTACCTACTGTGTCTAGTACAAAGATGAAGATGAGTGTCAAAAATAGCCAAAAATAAATGAATCGGGGGTCAAAATTGAGCCTTAAAACTCATCTACATAACCGTGACATTCCACTTAAAGCCCTCGTTGACTCAAATGAATCTATAGCCAAACTCAATCCTTGGCAGGTTGCCAGTGCATAATTAAGATCGTTATAGTTTGTCGTGTTGGTTAGTATATAGTATCAGCATCACCCCATTTTCTCCCATGGCTGTATTCAGGGGAATGGTCAGGGCCCCAAGTCTACTATTTTTTTGTCATTGTAACGCCATCGATACTCAACTGTCATTCCATTGCCATTGTGATTTCTACACTTCAAACAGTTATCAGACTACGAATCTACTAAAATCATCCAACGAAGATCCAATCGACATGCAACTAAAACGAGTTTCATTTAGTAGACTAAGGACCATGTACATGTACTAAGGACCTGCTACTTATTAGTACTAGAATACTCTTGTATTCTTTGCCAGTAGCATACGTCTGCCAAGCGTGGTGAGTATGGCAGATAAACAAGGGGAAGCCCATGTGCAGTAACAACATTGACCTCTATATACTGGCTAACAATCCATTTCATTGCCACGTGATTTTAGAAGGTCAAAGTTCCATTCTTTTTAAGCCTGTAGATGTAACAAAATACGCAGTATGGAAATAAGGCATTACCAAAAAGGTCTCATTAAAATGTCACGCCGCACGTAACATGTCCGTTCCTGTGACAAAATACGTAAAACAAGTCTTTTAGAGCTTTATGCAAATGTGAAGTGGGCAGGCAGGGCAAATCCGCGTATCTCCGGGTTCTCTAAAGCCAGAGAACGTTCCGGAGGGAGCTAGAATGATGCCAAAAAAGACTCATCTCATAACTTTCTGCACAAAACATATTCATAAATCAACTATTCTTACTTTGTAAGTAAATGAATGAATATATTTTTAAGCAGATGTAAAACCATTGCTTTTGTAGTTGCCTTAAGTTATATTTTCAGTCTGATGCGCTGGATCAGACTAGAATCACCACAATTCTCTTTGTGGGTGTCCTAATGGGATAGGAAAGGCGTTTCCTGTGAATGCAACATCTGTCACTGGCAATATTTCCCAACGGAAAGCCACTGTCCAGTAGTAAACTGTTGTAGTTGTTTGAAAGTAGAATTTTGTGTGTTTTTTGTATTCATCCGAGTCTAATACCGACGTAATTTTTGACTAAGTATATACTTGTTGTTATAAGGTTCCCTACGAAACATTCCCTTGTTCTAAGACCGGGCCTAGACCACAGGGATCTCGTTTAGCCTGCAGGCCTCACCTGTACAGTGTAAACAAAGCTGGGCCAACCAGCCCTGTATCAATTTGTAAGAGATAGCGTTTGACGGGTACAAGTAGTTCTAAAATGGATCGCATTAGAATACGAATGTCTTTTATCTTACGAGGTGAAATGCGATAATTATTTGATTTGATTATTCTAATACTCAAAGGAGGAGGCACATGTTCAGCAGTGGACTATTGTGGCTCTTATGGATAAGGAAGCAATGCCTATTCAATTACCACACGTAAATTCTGCAAAACAAACTAGTGCGAACTCAATTTCAAATCACGTCTCGGATTTTTGGTGGCTTCGTATAATTTCTCCAGTTTCTCAAAAAACTTAAATAAATTAAATAAATCATTCATTCAAAAAAGGAGCAGAATGCACAAAACAGTGTCTATAGCCAACTTTTTTATAATTTTGTAGTCTAACATTATGAGACAAGTGTAGGTAGATCGGTAAAACCTATGTCTTTTCACACACCGCTTGAAACGACCGCCATTTATGGGGTAGGTTAGGTTAGGTTAGGTTAGTTTAGGTTAGGTTAGGTTAGGTTAGCGTTGTTCCCGGCCATGTCATAAGGTAATCCGAATTTTATAAAACAAATATTGAGAAACCTTTCAATACTTGTCTAGTTTCATTTACACCACAGGCGAACGCTATCTCAGCCGTCTCGCCGCTCACAATGCAAGTGGCAGTATCAGACGCAACCTCAATGCGCTATTGAAAGCAGCTCTTTCCATAATACGCCACTTGATACCGCCATCTCTTGCAGATAGGCAAAACCTTGTTCCTAAGTCCGGCAATGTCCTTTGTAGGTAATCCAAACTTTATGAAACGAGTGTAGAGAAAACCTTAGTTCATTTACACCACAGGCGAACGCTATCTCAGCCGTCTCGCTGCTCACAATGCAAGTGGCAGTATCAGACGCAACCTCAATGCACCATCGAAAGCAACTCTTTCCATAACACTCCACTTGATACCGCGATCCTTTGCGGGTAAGCAAAGCGTTGTACCTGAGCCCAGCCATGGCATTTTGTAGGTAATAGGAACTTTATGAAACTAGTAGAGAAAACCTTAGTTTCATTTACACCACAGGCGAACGCTATCTCAGCCGTCTCGCCGCTTACAATGCAAGTGGCAGTATCAGACGGAACCTCAATGCGCCATTGAAAGCAACTCTTTCCATAATACGCCGCCCGTGTGGTCACTTGAGATCGCCATTATAAACTTGTTGATTTTAGAATGCATAAAACCGATCTCAACTGTTCCGGTTTTTTTTATTTTCCACAAGTTTATTGTTGATACGGGATACAAATAGGCGCGAAAATTTAGTTTCTATTTGTATTGAAATCAAATCCATAACAAGCCGCCCGTTTGGTCACTTGAGACGACCATTATGGACTTGGTGTTTTTTTTTGTACCATATAAAGGTGAAATATTACTTGATACCTACATATTATCTAACTAACCTTCAAGAAATCGCATCAAACTCCGTTGCGTGGTTTAGAAGCAGTTAGCTGTATCCATGACGCTTAAAGTGGCTTTGTTGTGATGTTTTGGTAGATTTTGAAGCGTTAATGCGATGAATGGGCATTTTAAAAGAAACTAAGTTGAAATAACTGTCAAAATTTGACAGCGAATCCAGCAGTGTCTAAGGTGGCGTAGTTACTTCGCCATTTTATGATTAGTTTTTCCGAAATAACATCCATTATTATTCTGTCTCTACCAAATATTTTTTATTAAACTGCACTTATTTCTTTTCCTTGCTTTCACATGGATATCACTCCAGAAACAGGTCAGTAAGTTGATGGTATTTAATTTGATACACTTCATGCAGTTAGGTAAGAACATAAAAAAAAATTTTTGAAGTCCATGTGATGGCCACCTGGACATAATTTTTTTTTATAAAATGAGAGATTTCCTAGATAACTTTAGAAATAGCGGAATTCAAATAGGTAATACAAATGAAGACATAATATTGCTTTGGTAGTAGAACATACACGTCGAAAAAAAATAACACGAAAAACTAAAAAAAGAAGTAAGCAAATATCAAAGGCTACATTTTGCCTCTCTCTACCTAAGGCAGATCGCTCAGTTGACGCACGACGGAGCGCTAAAATATCGCAGCGGTCTGTCAGATGCATACCAGAAACGTCACTCCCCACACTAAAACCGCACTCGACGGACGATACTGCGATAGCGCTGCGTTAACAGCGGTTGACCGGTTTGAGTATGGGAATTGACATTTCTAGTATGGATCCGACAGACCGCTGCGATGTTTTAGCGCACCGTAGTGCGTCAAGTGTGCGATCCACCTTAATTTTTTTTCACATAGACATACTAATTCAATCACAATCTTTTTATGGATCTACGCACGTTTAGTGTCAGTATTTATTTATTATCTACTTATCTGTTACTGAATAATTCCACGCCTAGGCCGGAAATTAAAATAACAAAGTGCAAAAGTCTTGTTTAAAGACTTTATACATACATACATACATACATATAACACGCCTTTATCCCTTGCGGGGTAGGCAGAGCGTTAACGGCCGTAAGAATACGGCCACTATCGCCACGTCTGACATTTTAGAGGATTGTTTTCTAAGGTTGTTTCAGAAAACGTGTATCACTATAGTGACAGGTTGTCAGCCTGTCGCCTAAAAATTGTAATACACCAACACTCTCGAGTCCCTTAGTCGCCTCTTACGACACCCGCGGGAAGGATGTGGGGTGATGCTATTCTAAGCTGGCATCACACGGCAAAGACTTTATAATTTATTTTAATCATTTATTTATTTTTTATTTATATTTTTTTATATTTATTTTTTGTTATTTTCCTAGATTATTTTTAATTATTATATTATTATTTTTCTAGCAAATCGTCTACGGAGAAAACTACGGCCCAACGACGGGACAGTGCGGCTGCAACTCCAGCGTATTCCTGTCCCTCCTACAGACGAACCCTGAGCTGCAGGGACCCAGGGGTCCACCGGGGCTGGTCGGAGCTGACGGAAGAACTGGTTCTCCTGGCATTCCTGTAAATATAGCTTCATTACTAAACGTAACTTTAAATACTGTAAAAATCAAGCATAACTTATAGACTGTTTTAAACCTTCGCGGTCAGTATGACTTACAATAATTTAAGACGGGTTTCTTACCGGGATACTTGATGAATTGTCCAATATTTCAACCTAGTTACATAGGCCATGATCACGCAACAACTGATGTTTTTTGGGTGGGTAGATGGAGACTTCATTTTTATAGGTACGCATTTCTGCATACCCTCTTCCTACGATTCAGTCGATCACTACCGGAACTCACTTGAGAGTCACGACAGAGTCCTTGCGTATCGTAAAATTGTATCGCGGTAAGAATCCCGTCTTAAATTATAGTAAATCATAACTAATAGATTTGATTGATACCATGTACCCAGCCAAAACACTTTTTAAGTACAGAAAATCCTTATCTATCGGCCAGCTATCTCATTATTTTTACTTAATTTGAATTGACCAAAACTTTGTAAATCAGGGTCAACCAGGAATGCCAGGGGAGCGTGGCCCAGTGGGTCCTCGAGGCGACAAAGGCGATCGAGGGGACTCAGGACCTCGAGGCCCCGAAGGTCAACCGGGGCCCAAGGGGGAACCAGGCGTAGATGGCAGACCTGGTGTACCGGGTTTGCCTGGACCGCCAGGCCCTGCAGCGCCTTCTGAATTTGGAAATTTTGACGTAAGTATGCAATCAGTGTTTGACGTATTAGAATTTAAAAACACCCATTTTTGATAAATTATAATTCTATCTTCTTAATATTACCTATCACCATTTTTAATTTTCATGCTATCTGCTCTACTTATAGTCAAATTGGAAACCTAGACAAATATACAAGGTAAGTTTATGATACGCCATGCTATTAAATAAAAAACTACCCTCTTCAAAGTGTCCATCTACACTGGCTATTTTATAACAAATGTGTAGAAAACCAGTGTACGTTGAATCATCAAATTAATGTCCCGTGCGAGATACCGCCGATAGTACATACTTAGGAATTTACAATTGTGTAGTTTAGATATTTATAGACAGGTCTACTTATTTACTGTCTGTTACAAACCAAATAACATTATTCATTACAATCCCTGAAGAATCGCGATTCAATTACTCCTTCACTGTCATGAATCAGGTTCAAACAGAAACGGATGGCTCTTAGAAACTGCCAATTGTGTATTTTCACAAACAAACCGCTTTGGGAACTTCAACAAAAGTACGAAAGTCTTTCAGCCCATGATTTATATCGTAGGAGATAAGAGAATTCATTACGATCGCTCCAAGTTTCTGTACTGTCTACAACGCCTTAAGTTATTCAATTTGAAGGATCAAGTTACTATGGTTCTTCGTAGGAACTGTATGAAAATCCAGTTTATACTGACTCTTCTAGTGGTAACCTTAGTTGCCGCTGATGTGAAATATTGTCAAATGTCACGAAAGGCCCAGAGCGGGTTACGTGAAACTTTTTGGAGTACCTGCTGCCTATGTCCCTTTATTTATTGAAAAAACTCTTTCAGTGCCAACTTTTATTTGCTTTCATGGAAATTTGCATTTCTGTGTGTTGTTTGAGGGAATATAACCTAATGCTGCAGGCTTTACCTAATAACTGAACTAAGCTAGCTCTGATTTTTAATAGCCGAGCTGTTGTCGAGTTTGGTTACAGTTTAAAATTCTACTGTCAGTTTCGTTACTCTTCTTTTTTCTTTGGAGGTACCTGCAAAAAATTACAAAATTTTAAATTTAATCTTTCATGTATAGTATGCCAAAATACATAGTTTGCTTATGTATAAACTACATAGTATTTATTTTATTTATTGTAGGTATAACTACGTTGAAAATTTTCTTTAGAAGAAGAAAAAATATTTTATTATAAACGCGGACTATGTTGTTTGTATAGCTAAAGTGGTAGGTGGCCACTTTGATCAACTGCAAAAAGCTAAAATCTATTCGATGAGATGATAGTATAATAATCTAATCGCCTCAAAAATCTAACACAGGATACCCTACCTTATGGTGGAGCGATGGGTAGGCCAGGCGCCCCAGGGCCCAAAGGCGATGCAGGGCAACCAGGTCCCGTGGGGCCCCCAGGAGAACGAGGTTTTACGGGGCACAAGGGTGAACGTGGACTGCCAGGGCTAAGTGGCCCTAAAGGAGATCGAGTGAGTAGTGTTTTAAACTACTTTTAATATTTTTTTTCCATTTAAAGTACAAAGGTAACAAAATAAAGTTGAAAAGTTGACGTACAATGACACTGTGCCCCTAAGAGGCAAGGGTAGTGTCAATATACCCTGGTAAATCGCATTTCCAGCACTGGTCATAGTTTAAAAAATAAAAACTACATAGACTCCTGCCACGGAATTATTTAGTTCAATGTCACATTTAATTCAATTTGATCATTGTTAATGGATAATTTGAATTCTATGATTGAATGTGATATAAATAAAATTTTAACAGCTACAAACAAATCTATGATGTCTATATTTATACAATTTTATTACCCTGCAGTGGCTTAAATAAATAAGTAATTACCCTTTTACGTTTCTTTTACGTTTTTCTGCCCGAGACTATCCCCAAAATTACATATAGTAACGAATCTTTTCAATTCTTTTTTACAATATTTTAACTAAGAGTACATATTTTATTAACTTAGATAAGTATTAAGATAATAATACAAGTACACTTTTTAGGGTCACCCTGGTCCACAAGGAGAACGAGGAGTGAAAGGAGAGAGAGGAATGTCAGGTCTGGACGGCAGGCCTGGCGTACCAGGTGCCAATGGCAGACCGGCTGATAAGGGAGAGAAAGGTAAGGAATATGCCGTGTGATGCCAGCTTAGCATCACCCGACATCCTTCCCGCGGGTGTCGTAAGAGGCGACTAAGGGACTCGAGAGTATTGGTGTATTACAATTTTTAGGCGACATGCTTACAACCTGTCACAAGTTTTCCGAAACAACCGTGGAAAACAATCCTCAAAAATGTCAGACGCGGCGATAGCGACAGTATTCTTGCGGCCGTTAACGCTCTGCCTACCCCGCAAGGGATAAAGGCGTGATATGTGTATGTATGTATGTATGTAGGTAAGGAATAGTAGAATGGTTAACAATATCGCAACATGAAACAAATCGATCCAAAGAAAATGAAGATGTGAACGCCTGATCACATTTCTATTAGACTTAATAAAGTCGGGTACTACCTACGTACTACCTATACCACAGCACAGATAACATAATATTAGTAACTAGAGTAGTAACAATGAAATAAGCCATAATTCCCTAAGTTATCTAAAATAAAGAAATGCCTCAAGTGAAAGGAGAAAGTAAATGTAGATCAACCGATGATAGAAAAAAAATTAATTTCAACGCGAGAATACTTTCGCAATGATAGATGATACATCCATTCCAAAAATTATAGCGCCTGATCATTTAATGAACTTTGTATAAAATATGATACACATACGAAATGAAATAATCCCAAGCATAAATAATCCGCAAATATCTGAGTCAAAAATAACTTTTATGCCATTATTTTAGGCTGCAAATGCGTACGCCCTACCGCCCATAAGTAGGTATTGATAAAATTTTATAATCTTCATTGTATGTGACGTCACATAAATATGATCTATTATAAGTTGCAGCTTAGAGAGATAATGATAGATAGATGACTTTTATTTTATCGGTTAGGATCGTAACACACCTGTAGAAAGATCGAATTTTCGTTAATCAAATTAGGGATCTTTCAGAAAATCTTTGTCATAATGTCATATTCAAACAACCGAATATTAACTATACAGGGTGTAAGGAAAAGTACTGAGTTCATTTCAAGGGATGAACCAGCCTATGAAACTGCACAGCTTTCCCAAAGAAACATACGTTGAAATATGCAAAAAGTTTTGGACCTCACCTGATGTACAAACTCGTTCGGCTGGTACATATTGTATGGGCGGTCTACATTTTTTTTCCATATTTCGACCTATGTTCCTTGGGGAAACTTGTTCAATTTCATGGGGCGGTCCATCCCTTGAAAGGAACTCAGTACTTTTTGTAACACCCTGTATATCACTTCATGCAGGTAGAATCGTGCTAGTTTATTCTTCTTTCTAAAACGCAGGTGAACGCGGAGAACCTGGGCCTCCTGGACCACCTCTATCTTCTGGAGTGTTCAGTGCTGATGACCCTGAATTTTTGTCTGCTGGTGAGTACAAACAGTTAGAGTAGTGTTGTATTGAAAATTTGGAACATAACATTTAGTCAGACCTTGAAACCAAACATAATACTTAAACCCACTAAATATTGGTGACCTCGTGGACTATAGAATCAGCTTCGGAAAGCTGTTTATTTTTTCATTTCCGAGTAATCTTCGTAATATTTTAAATAGTAATCTCAATATATGTTTGTTTACGACCAACTACTTGAATAGTAATCAATGATTGTCGAAATTATTTATATGTTTAGGGCAACTACGAGTACCTGCATCAAAAGGAGATAAAGGTGAAAAGGTAAGTCGAAGATCTACTTTTATTTCATTGACGACATCTGTATCTGTACCGTTAGCACGTAGAAAATATATGCGCGTTCTGTACAGATGTAAGTAACTTTAATAATTTTGCCTCCAATTGATATTTTTATGTAGGTAGGTATATAATAATATTATTCGTATTGTTAGCTATAATATTTTATAAATTATTATTTTACGATTTATTGCTCTCGCTCAGCTCTGTTTTCTAATATTTCCCTAGGGTTTTTTTAAAGCAATCAGTTTAAAATGAACCTATAGACCTAGTGAACATTTGTTACTAATGTTGTGCAATAAAGTGGTTTACTCATTTATTTATTTTATTCAGGGAGAAAAGGGCAATCGAGGCCTGGATGGCACCCCGGGTATCCCAGGAAAAGATGGCAAACCTGGTGAAAGAGGAGACATCGGGCCATCAGGCCTACCTGGCAACTCGGGGCCCCCGGGGCCCCCTGGATTTAAAGGGGAGAGAGGCGAAAGAGGCCCCCCAGGTCCTGTTAGCATAACGTCAGGTGGAGCTGATATTGTTACTATCAAGGTAATAACACTAATAACTACCAAGTTACTTTAATAAATAATATAAGTATTATGAAATAGGTGAATTACATATAATGTCTACATATCATTAACTACGTAGATACTTTAAATGATTAGATCCATCTTCAATCTCCACTCTGTCCTTTCCCCACACGATTTCTTGACGACTCCGTTTTCTGATTCAGGGCATCACGACCAATCCAACGATACCAAACATGGGTATAAAGTTGGGTTTCAGATGAAAAAATCCTCTAGTACCGGCGTGAACCACTTTTGCTGATATTTACTGATTTTATCGGAGTTTGCTAGGGGACCACCGTGCCGTGTGATGCCGGCTTAGAATAGCATCACCCCACATCCTTCCCGTGGGTGTCGTAAGAGGCGACTAAGGGACTCGAGAGTATTGGTGTATTACATTTTTTAGGCGACAGGCTGACAACCTGTCACTATAGTGATACACATGTTTTCCGAAACAACCTTAGAAAACAATACTCAAAAATGTCAGACGTGGCGATAGCGACCGTATTCTTACGGCTGTTAACGCTCTGCCTACCCCGCAAGGGATAAAGGTGTGATATATGTATGTATGTATGTATGTTGCTAGGGGACAAATTTGTCCCCCAGATTTGCATGAAAATATGGCATTTTCTGCTCAGTAACCGACTTCATGCAAATAAATATTTGTGAAATACAATTTTTTCGGACAATGTCTACACATTTTTGAACTAGCAATTCGACAAATTTATTTGAACTGACATAAAAGAACAAGAAAAAGAGTTATTCAATTAATTTTACGAAACAAGTTGATTCACCCATAATTATGTCAACGTCTGCACAAAAAACACGTTCGAATGGCCATGTACTTGACCTTTAATCGGTCTGCCTATTTGAGTAGTCTACAAATAGAATATTAACGTCCATATAATTTAGGTTTATTCTTGCTTGGTCGCTCTGATTTAAATTACATTGTATAAAGTACATATCTCTGTCTTCACAACCTGTGGTTCTTTCTCTTTTCGTGTGGGGCATTGATTTGAAATGATGACGTAAATAATGTTATTTTTTATGTTTAAGGGAGACAAAGGAGATTTAGGTCCTCGTGGTCGTAGAGGAAGGCCAGGCTCTCCAGGCCCACGTGGACTCCAAGGTTTGCAAGGTCTGCCAGGACCCCCAGGAAGACCTGGAGACAAGGGAGAATCTGGAACTTCCAGTTGGGGGGTAAGTAGTGTAGTCACTTAGAACTCGTTTTTTTTAATTTACAATGTTGCTTCTTGATAAGAGTAAACGTATGATAAGATAAGAGTAAGTATGTAGTTCAATTACGTTTAATAACTAAAAATATTTTTTTCCTGCGGTTTTAAGTATTATACTTTTCAAATAATTTATTTACTCAAGATGTAGGAAGCGAAACAAAGTCGTCCTGCGTTTTGTTTGACGTTGACAGACAAAAACACATAATACCAAGTTTTTGTAAAATTTTATTTCATTACAAGTATGCACATGCTTAACACAGTTTGGAACGCGTGGTTTTAAGGAACGCAGTACCTACTTTTCCTAACAGCTTGTATAGAATAGGTATAAAATAGGTATTCTTCAAGAGTATAATGTATTCTATGTTATTTTAGGGCCGTGCTGCTCTAAGCATCCCAGGCCCTCCAGGTCCAAAAGGAGAAAAAGGTGAACCAGGAATAAGCCTTTTGGACGCTGCTATGGTAAGTAGATATACATACTTACCTACAATACATTATTTTAAACACAACCAAAAAAAAAATTATGTAAGAACCTACTTATTATTCGTAACTACCTATTCAGCTGTCTACACATTTGTGTATTACACAGTTTTTTTTTTTGTTGTTGACCTTACAGTTTCAGTTTTTTTACCCATTATCTCGATTTATAATATTATATTTAGTATCCACAGCATTTTGTCATGATAAAGTACTTATAAGATAAAACTTTGCTGTATCAATACATATTTTTTGCTATCGGTGTATTAGTTTGCACATTAATTTGATAAACCACTGAATTCAAAATTATATAACTCCACTTTATCAACTTATTTTTTTAAATACAATCATAATCACACTCCCTTTAGGATTTCAGTCTTGTATAATCCTGATAGATTGTTTCAAAACCTATTAATTTGCCTTTGCTTCACTTCGCACGTTTCTTTATCTTCAATGGAAGACCCCCTATGAACCCCTCAGACACGATACCCGCAGGTTCTGGATCTGGGTTCAGCTTGCTGCAAGCTGCGGGTTCTAGGGTGAACTTTTGCAGCACTGCTGCGATGCCAGCCATAGACTGCATCTGACCCAATCTCTCTCCTGAAAAAAATATATAAAACCTTAAGCTCATAATATTTCTAATAAATATCATGTTTCTGAATAAATGCATTAAATTGGAAATGTACTCGTAGTTTATGGAATCGTACTGAAGAACTATTACTATGAGACCAATATTCTGTGAAACGAAAAGAAAATGACCTACTTACATAAAATTGACGATCATAACTTTATGTGGGAAGTAGCTTTTTTCTCATTTTCCAGCATCCATTTTATTTTGAAAATTATTCAGTAAGGACGATGTCCTAAACAACGTCGGTAACTAACGTAGACTACTCAAACTTAGCATTGTATTGTAGATTCTTACCTGCACAAGCTCGAGGCCCCTCTCCAAAAGGCATGTAAAAGTCCTTCATATGTCTGGTCCCTTCGCGGTACCTCTCAGGGTCAAACTTATTTGGGTTTTCGAAGTAGCGTTCGTCTCTAAATATAGCTTGAATCGGAATATAACATTTCACACCATCATTTATAGTGAGATCTATTTCTGGAATTGTATACTCAGGTACTGAACACTGTCGTACTAAATATCCTACTGATGGATACATTCTCATACCCTCATAGAAACACATTTCTAAGTATTTCATCTCCTGAACGGCATCATATGTTAATTTATTATTGTGTTTTGCTAACACTCTGTCTATTTCTTCTTGGCACTTTTCTTGGCACTCAGGGTTGAAAGCCAGTTGATGCAAAGTGTAACTTGACGCTGTAGAAGAAGTTTCAAATCCAGCACCAAAGAATACGAACACTTGGGCAATGATTAGTAGGTCGGTGACTTCCAACTCCGTGATTTTTGGAGTGCCATCGGAATTTTTATTGGGATATTCAATTGATTCACCCACTATAGTGCCTTTCTTTTTTAGCTCTAAAACCAGGTCGATGAAGTCATTTTTGCCCGCCGGAGTGTAATTTCTTTCTTTCATGATAGCAGTGACTAAACTCACAACAGATTTCTCTAGTTCAGGAGCTAAAAAGTGTAAGTTTTTGCATAATTCAGGAAACATCAGTTTCAGTGCACCATTAAGGGCATCTCTAGGAGTTCTTTGAAAAATTCTTTTGCCCAGCCATCTAAATTGTGACTTTTCATCGTTCAAAGCGTCCATGTTTATTCCAAAACCACACACTCCAATGAAATCTGTGGTATATCTGGCCATCAGCTCTCTCACATCGTAATAGTCTCGATTTGTAATTTCTTCAGTTATTAATTGTAGTTTTTCTGCTCTATCGGTGATAATGGGGAACATACCTTTTAATTTGGCTGTACTGAAAGCAGGTGTGAATCTTTGCCGAAGTAACTTCCACAGGTCTCCATCAGCGAAGAACAAGTTTTTCAACAGCGGCTCTATCACTGTTTTGTGTGGATTAAACCCTCTCGCGTGAAAACTGTGAAAGTCAGTTATGAGAATTCTTCTGGCGATTTGTAGGTCCCTGATGACCAGTTCTGGTGCAGATCCCCTATAAAACCCAACAACTCTCTCTTCGGGATATTTGTTGTATGTTTCTGTGGCCATCATACACATACTTGCACGTTGCATAAATTGTTTCAAATTGTTTCCAACGAACGGTAGTGGCGGATCATGTTTCACGCCTTTCTTCTTCCAGTATCCGAATTTCCGAGTTCCATACAAATAAAGTAAAACCACAAATGCTGCCACTAAGAGAAACATTTTGACAAAATATTTAAATAAAGCTACCGATAGCGCGTGTTATCGAGGCGCGGCCTCGCAGCGACAGACCGCCAAAAATATTGAGTTCGAGTAGACAACTACGAGTACCTTTATCATACGTAACGGTACCGCTTTGAAATGAATCAACAAAACCGGCTAATAGCGTGTCAGACACGCCCATAAATATGGTTTCGTAGTTGATGTAATCTTACGAGATTGACACATGGATCCGTTAGCGCTGCGTTATTTTTGCGTTGCCTTGGACGTTGAGTGTGATAGAAGCCATAACGTACACAACTTACATCTATTCTGTTTAAGAGCAAGACTTTCGTAACCACCAAATAAAATCGTGTTTTTCATCGGCAGTTCAAAGGCGAAAAGGGCGATAGAGGCCTGGACGGTTCCCCGGGAATGCCAGGAGCACAAGGGCCTCCCGGACCACCAGGATCCCTTAGACCTCATGCCGAGCTACCGTTCGTCCCTGGGCCACCAGGCCCACCAGGACCTCCGGGCCCACCAGGGCCGCCGGGCGTGTCCATTGTGGGGCCCAAAGGCGAACCTGGAGTCAGCTATTATGAGGAACTGACTGTGCATGGAAACGCTAAATACTTTCCTGGGGCTGGAAGACCTGGTGAGTGTAATGTTATGCTATAGTTTTACAATTCTAACACAGGTATTATTTAAAAAATACATATATATGTATATATATATATATATATATATATATATATTATATTCTGTTATTAATACAGTAGGTATAGGCAAGGTTTGAGCTCACATATTTATTAGTAAAATCAATAGAAAAGGTAATGTGATGATAGACTATGTCCCCATTTTTACTATTCTCTTAATAATTCATTGCTTATGAAAATCATTGTGCACGCTGCCGGATAAAAAGCTGCCAGTCATCATAGCAGAAGTCCTTTTGAGGAGCTCAAAGCTCTGAAAGAGTTAAGAGACCTGAAAGATGCAAAATCGAAAATGGGTAAGATTTTCTGTACATTTTCTGTAGGCAGATTAAGTAAGTAGTTAAGTAGAAACCTATACGGGGTGTAAGGGACAGCGTCCCGAATTCTGATAGGGTGCAAGCAGACCACGAAACTGAACAACTTTCTCCTAGGAACATAGTCAGGAAAAATAAAAACAAATTTTGGATTCCCATAGTAAATGAAGTTGGCTGATCGCGATTTTGTATGGGTGGTCGTAAACATATTCGTCGTATGCTGTCCCTAACACCCTGTATTTCAATAGCTGATCTACTCAAAAACTCACAAAATATAAGGCTAACCGTAAGAAACACTCTGCATCACTGATTACTGCATATTAACAGCAAAGACATGCTGACTTGAAAACCATCGTGATGACTAAACGGTTTCATTAGTATGACGGATCGCATACTTGACACACGACGGGGCGCTAGAATATCGCAGCGGTCTGTCAGATCTATACTAGAAACGTGGAGAGTGACGTTTCTAGTATGGATCTGATATATAACTGATGCTAAAACCGCACTCGACGGATGACACTGCGATAGCGCTGCGTCAACAGCGGTTGAGCGGTTTTAGTATGAGGATTACATTTCAAGTATGGATCTGACTAACCGCTGCGATGTTAGAGCGCTTCGTCGTGCGTCAAGTGTGTGACCCGCCTACCATATTGAAGCCTAAACATTTGTGCTAGTTGAATTTTCAAATAGATTAACGAAATCTTTCTCAGCACCGCCTCCACCATCAAACAGCGGTTCTGCAACGAATGCTGATGATTCCAATGCCGGAAAATCCACAATACCAGGGGCAGGTGTTTTCCAGACGACGGCTGAGATGATGAAGGTAGGTTTCACAATGTATTGACGACTGTGTGGCGCAGTGGTAGTGCGACTGCTTTTGACGCAGAAGGTCCCGGGTTCGATTCTCGGCGGGTCACTCACATAGTTGATATTTATCACTTTGTGAATTTGTTCCCAGTCTGGTTAGGACATTGCGGACTGAACCACCCGATTATCTGTAAGTAAAAAGGTTCCGTGATTCAGATGGCACGTTAAGCCGTAGGTCCTGGTTGCTGTCTATGATCAGTAGATGGCGGTCGTTACACAACCATGTCAGAAGCCTGCTGCATGTAAAAGGTGGTTGTAAAATTCTGACACTAGGGTTCATCGGGTCGTTGGACGACTCAGTATCCCACACGAAAAGGATAGAAGAAGAAGAATGTATAATTTTTCAATTTCTTGTTTTAGGAATATTTTATGGCCTTCGTACATCAAAAAAAGTATAGTTTAAAATATAACTAAAAGACTAGCTAATCTAGCTATACTTACTTAAAAAACTTTTATAATTATGACTTTAGATAAAAAAAGTGATCTGTAATTTAAATAAAATATATAAAATAACAGGTTTGCATACGGTTTTTTAGGCAGGCATATATTTCCTACAGTTCTTTCGCTGTTTCTAAACCAGTATTATGTAAATTTTAATGCTCATTAGACTTGAATAATGTAATAATTTATATTTATAAAGGATGTTAGGGACAGCTCTCCGATACTACTAGGATGTATGTGGACTGTGAAACTAAACAATTAGGCTTTTTATTATTACATTTTATTTATTTACAATTAAACAAAACGACAAAAAACTCAACCTTCCATACAAAATCACGATCCACTCACTTTAGTAGGTACCTATAGGAAGTCTATTTTTTTACTACCTAAGGGAAGGTTGTTAAGTTTGATAGTCTAAATGCTAGATTCGGACAGCTGACCCTTACACCCTGTATATTTTGCAGCAAGGAGCAGGTAGCCCCGTCGGTTCATTGGCCTATGTCGTCGAGGAACAATCATTACTAGTCAAAGTCAATACAGGATGGCAGTATGTTTTGGTAAGTTATGTATGCGTCTTGTCATCATTAATCATACTGTAATCTGTAGTAGCATCACCTCATTAATACCAGTGGGAGTCGTAAAAGGCGAATAAAAGACGAATCCAGGAAATGGCCACAGCAGCGTTTTCTGTGAATCGCTCGTCAATCTACCTGCTATGCGTGGTACGGCAAGTACGCTTCCAGTAGGCTACATGTCCAGCAGTGGTGTATTGTGGCTGCAGCAGTAGTACTAGAGTCCACGCCACGAAAGGAAGGCTGCGAATGCAACGCTGTCATCCCAAACCAACGTAAATTCTGTCATATCGTATCGAAACACACTATTACATTCATCCTTTTGTGCTGCTGTCTCTATGCATTTTGGACTAGACATGATTCGGCAGCAGGGTTCAATCTAAACTAGTTTTTCTTATCAACTGTAGAAGAAAACCAGTTAAATTTGATACCTTAAAGGGTTAAGATGACGCTGGTCATGTCATAATAATAGAAATAAATTCTACTGAATCTTTTTTAAACGGCATCCCAATTTTTCTTAACAAACTTCTTTGTCATTCTACTAGCTGGGGTCTCTAGTCACACAGTCAGCGCCAGCCCCGACCACTCCGCCGCCGCTGCCGCCTGCCTTGCCCGCAGCGAGCTTGGTGCACGTTCCGCCGATATCCAACTTCGTGGACAATGGCCCAGCTCCTCATGATGGTCCTAGTGTAAGTTTTATCTCTATCAAGTATCTCTAGGAACTTCTCTGCAAACTGTTTTGTTGTTGGATTTTCGTTTCGAATATGACAAGGATGATGAAAAATTTTGTACTTTAATAGGTATTGAGGGATACGGACTGGCAGGTCAAATGAGTAATTTTTTAAAACGATCTAAAATAGTATTTGGTAGTTTGCTATTTTGGATGACGTCAGAACTTTGAATATTTTGAATCAAGTGAATTCTAGACGTTAGTGACTGATAGCAGATCTATAATTCCAAAAGGTAATCTAGCTCTAACTATATATAGTATTTTGTTTTTCAACAAGCAGGTTGCTGGCTACAAACAATTATTCTCATAAAATTAAAAATAGACAGTTTTTTAATTTCCTTACTATCAACGGTTTTTATCTAGATTCGTCTGGCAGCCCTCAACGACCCCCTTTCGGGAGACATGCATGGTCTGCGGCGAGCTGACTTCGCCTGCTACAGACAGGCAAGGCGGGCTGGCCTCAGAGGCACCTTCCGAGCGTTCCTTACCAGCAGGTACGTGAAAGAAATTCTTAGGACCACTTATACTATTGAGTAGTACCATTGATGGTACTTCTTTATACAACTACCCCGTCTTGGGAGACATGCACGATCTACAACACAGACTGGACTGAGCTTTATTGGCATGTAGGTACTCGTACTAGGAAACCTTAATTAAATCTTAGGTGCCTTGTTGGTAGAGCACCTGCAGAAACATTTTACTGATCTCATAAGGAAGGTGCTCTTTAATTCGATGCCACCCATAGATCGCATTTAGTGGCCCATTTTTTTTAATAAGTGGGTGTCAATGTTCTTACTTCCCCTCTTACAGGATACAAAATCTGGACTCGACAGTTCGTTACGCCGACCGCCACCTGCCAGTCGTAAACATAGAGGGAGAGATGCTGTTTAAATCATTCTCTGACATTTTCGACGGCAATGGAGGCATCATGGCTGGCACTCCCAGGATATACAGCTTCACCAGAAAGAATATCATGACGGATCCTCATTGGTAATTAATTTCATTCATTTGCTTAAGGGCATTGCACTTGTCGTTGGTAATTAATATAGCGTGTAAAAAAAATTGCTGCAAATATTTTAAGTGGTGCACCAGCCCATGAAACTGAACAACTTTCCCCAAGGAACATAGGTCGACATATGAAAAAAATTGCCCATACAAAATTACCAACCGACTAAGTCAATTTGTATGGGAGGTACAAAATTTTTTCTCACATTTCGACTAATGTTTCTTAAGGAAAGTTGTTCAGTTTCATGAGTTGATTCATCACTTAAAATATTTTCAGCTAATATTTTTACACCATTTAAACTGAGCTACTTTTGGAACTGATTAGATTATAAACTTAGCCTGATTTGCAAAGTAATCTAAAGCATATTTTGATGAAATTAATATTATAATGCAAAATTGGTGGACTTTGGACACTAAAATAGAAATAAACGTGGCTCAATCCGGGTACGTACTAGATAATGAGTGAAATTGATAAGTTCTGGCAACAAAATGTAATTGTGACAAGACAACACATTGTAAGTGCCCTTGCAAAGTGATAACGCAGTTGCGAATGATTGTATATCGCACTCAGATTTAAAAAACTGCTAATATTAATTTCTTTAACCTATTAGCGGCCAGTGTCCTATGTGTGTGTCCTCGCTTGAGGACGGCCTCTTTAATGATCTTTGACAAAATATTTTATACAAAATCCCTTCCCATAAAGTTTTATGCTCTACCAGACACATTCGTAATTTCACAAATATTTCAAAATTGAATCTGAAAAAAGAAAAAAAATATATTTATGAAACATTTATTTTGTAATTGATTTGAACACCAACCATAGTTATAAAACCAGTCTAGTATAACTAATTATGTTTGGACGTCAACGTATGTTAAGAGAATCCACCCAGTGAATTGGTAATTTTTCCCCAAGGAAAATGACAAGAAAATATAATTATAAATAGAAAATTTAAACTCTCATACCTTCAAGATGTATTGGGAAGCGACAACATTCTTGCGTTAAATACCTAGGCGACTTTATACTATGGAAAGCATTTTATTATCAAGGGGGCTGCCCCCTAGTTACTTTTATTTATCTCCTAGGTATGATTTTTGGATTAAGTTGGTTTTTGAAGTATTCAGCCCGTTGAAGTATTTACTGTTCCTTGCAGGCCACATAAGCTGATATGGCACGGCTCGCACGCCGGTGGCGAGCGCGCTATGGACACTTTCTGCGAGGAGTGGCAGAGTAGCGAACCTATCAACAAGGGAATGGCGAGTTCCTTGTACTCGCACAAGTTATTGTCACAGGAAAGGTCAGTATTTAGATTAGATAAATCAGTCTAGATTTTAATTTACATGACTTTGCTGTGGGGGGCCGGCTAAGAATTTCATCACACCTTTTCGATACGAAAAAGAAGAAAGGCGGTGACTATGACAAATACCCAATTGGGGGACTATCTCCAGCAACCCGTGTGGACTTTCATCGCCTGTTGTACTAGTTGCAGTGCAGTAGATTTTTAATGTCCACAGTTGTACTATTTTAATCAAAATCACGATTATGACAAACTGATTGGGACCTACGTAACTAAAAGATACGAGTTCGGTCAGTAATTTTATGCTTTTGTGTTCTCAGACATTCCTGTAACAACCACTTTATAGTCCTGTGCATAGAAGCGCTCTCATCAAGCAACGCGAGAAGAAAACGTGATACTGTATCTTTACGGTATGTAGTTTGTATCATTCTTATTTAGCTTATTTTCCACCCAACTACCAAATTATCCATCCATATCCATCTAGATATAGTTACCGAACTAACCAAATTTTGGGACATTGATTGCCTAGCCCAAACCGGTTCAAACGGCGTTATAAGTTTCTTCGCATGTCCAATGAACATTAGCGCCTGAATTAAAATTTAGGAATATCATTAGTTGACCCAGTAAAATTAGCTTGTAATAGAGTTTTAATTTAGGATGAGAATTAGCTTAAGATTGTGTAAAAGACGAAATGAACTGAAAAAACGCGTAAATGAGGATATGACTGCAGATAGTAATGAATGGAAGAAGAAGACATGTTGCGCCGACCGAACAATGAATTGGCAAATCGATGATTGTTTCCTAGAGAATTAGCTACCGACACATTAAAGACAAAGAAAACTCGATTTATGAAACCATTCCCCTCTATTAATTTCATTATTGTCAAATCTTTACGTAAATTAAATCATAAAACCGTTTCCACAGAAAACATTTTATCGCGAAGGATTACCAGATAAAATTTGATAAAGAAAAGGTATAATAGGATTAATTTAAAATGGAATTCCTTTTCAGATATAATTCTACGGAGTTACAGGACGACGAAGATTATCTTTATAATGCTGAAGAGTACCAACAGCTGTTAAACGAGATATTTGCTCAACCCTTTAGAGAGAACTAATTTGTTGAAGTTAGAAACTTTGTAGGCAATTCAAAATGTTTTTTGTTTGTGTTCAATTTCATTGATGGAACCCGAATTATTGAGGGGGAGTTCCTAGTTCGATGGTCATAAGATCATATGTTGATTGATATTTATAGAGTTACTTCATTCCTCCACCACTTTTTTGGCTTCAACGTGAAGTGGATATTGAACATTTACATTTGTAAAGCAAAAATTGTAAGATTTACTCTCTACCACCAATTTATCTTTATGCTTTTCATGATTCATCATGCATGCAGTCTTATGCACCTAGACTTACTAGAGGCTACTTACTGCATTCTCTATGCTAGGCAGGCTAGCTGGCGAGCGCAGTACAAGATTTTCTATTAATGTTTATTGCCCACTATACACCCACTCTCTGGATTTATTCTTCGTCTAGTCGCATTTGCGATAAAGAGATATAGGGTGATGCCATTTTATTCTGACAACACACAGAAAGTACTCCTTTCGTTCTTTTCAGAAACATAATAGAAATTCGAAGTTTAAAATAAGTTAACTAACGGTAGAATGAACTCGAAACACAAATGTTGGAATAGTTTCGGAGTTCAGTTCGTTCGAATTCTAAACTTTGAAATAACCTTAATTTATCATGTTAAAGCAAGCATTAATGAAATTCCTATTAATGTACGTAATGGCTTATTACTGCAAAACAAATTTTATATGTCAAACTATTTATCACTAAGCCTAAAAAAGTTTACATATTAAATATAAAAACAATATTTTGTTAAAGTCTTACTTCCTAGAAACCTGTAAGTAGATACTTACGTAATACGGAATTTCACCTACCTAACTCGAGGTACTGATAAAATCTAAGCTCGAATGATTTTTGTATATAATACTTAGTAGTTGAATTAAGAAAATTTTGGCTCGTTCTATGAGATTATTTACGTCCAAAAATGTAATCGCATAAAACATAATTGCTGTAATTATGTAGGTATTTATATAGGAGATTATTTTTCATCACAAAATTGTCTTTGCACATTTGTAGTTTTTAAACAATCATTGTATTATTATTATTTTAAGAAAGTTTCTTCTAAAAGTGGATTTTGTCAATTTTCTCATAACATTTGTACCAATTTTATTCTAAAGTATTATTTTATAATTTGTAAATAATAAATTAACTAGCATGACGTATACATTATAATCTTATAATTTGTATTCTTGCAATTTAAATGTAGAGATTGTTATAATTAAGGCCAATTGTAATTGATTTGTACAATTTTTATGTTCATATTGTTCTAAATGTGATAATTTTACATTATTTTGTGTGCCATTTTTATACTTATGTTTTGTTAAGTCTGATCATTTTGTAAGATTTATTTTCACTTTATTAAGAAGATTTAAGTATGTTAGTACTAAACAGGAAGAAACGACATAAAGTTAATGACGTATTGTTTAGGTATTCCTAATAATTATTAGATAAGATTTATATTAAGTCTAGTCGCATATTTTATTATGTAAAACTTAATTGGGACTGATATATTTCTTCAATTACTTATTACACAATTTAAACGATTATAAACATTTTGTATTACAAAAGAACTACATTGAAAATAGCAAATAAAACGAGTAGAAAATTACTACTTCTATTCTAACCATGATTCTAACGCTTGTATAAGAACACAAAAAAATATATTTTAACTTGTTACGAACTTGTCTTGTTGTACAGTCAAGCTCAGGATGGGTCAAACAGTTTGAACCATTAATATGAAGTTATCTACGCATTGGATAGGACGTGTCAAAAAAGTGACAGCTAGTTTTGCGGGCTTAATTGAAACGCTAGCTACGTTAGTTTCAAGTTCTCTCGTATTTACTTTCCTTGACTGCCAGCGCCACAATGGCGACTTCACTTGAGTTTCGCGTCCTTTCGTATTGGCTTTCCATGCCTGCCACAACGGCGATTTTCACCAATGTTTTAAGTGTCACCAATGTTTTAGGTATGTAACAGCATCCAGTCCAAAGCTAATTTCAGGTCAGACAATTTCAAGCGTGGACCGCTCTCATGCCGTGCG
Organism: Keiferia lycopersicella; assembly: GCA_029255805.1. NCBI lineage: Eukaryota > Metazoa > Arthropoda > Insecta > Lepidoptera > Gelechiidae > Keiferia > Keiferia lycopersicella. The sequence goes on from JARACZ010000010.1 coordinate 5,174,947, forward strand.
CATAGGATTTATCGGACTTGAACTTGACTGTACCTACCTTTTTTGTTAAAAACCGTAATTGCTAGGTACGTATTATAATACAATTGCTTGATATGAGCCCACTTTTTGCGTCGTATTTTTTTTTTTATGGAATCTTAAATAATTTATACAGACGATTCTATTGTAACATGACATACCATTGCGCATTTAAGACTTTATAGCAAATAATGCTGAGCTTGCATTACGTGACTTGTGTATTATACTACTTGTAATTCGTCGGACTGTATTTATATGTAGATCGTAGCTTTTATTAAACTTTAGTCAATTAAATGTTTTCACTATCAAAACTGATTTTATTTTATACTTTGTGTTTGTATTATTTCTGAATTCTGGAAGGTTTTTCGGTGACATATTTGCGTTTGACTGCCGAAAAACCTACTTTACCTGTACATGAAACTCACTCACTCATAAAACTAAACATGAAATTCTATAAACGTTAAATCGGCAATTTTAAATTGGCTCCTCAACCACACAAGTGCTCTCAGTCTTGGTGTATGGTTTGAATTTGAGCACAGCAACTGCATTACCTAACTAATGTTTGACTACGAGTTACCCCACAATGCACAACTTGTTACCAGTTCCCGGGTTCAACTGTAAGCTGATTATTATTAACATTCTGTATAGTTGTATATTGAATAGACTGGATTTACTGTCTTAAATAAGCACGAGAACCTACAGACTTGAGGAGTGTCCATGACGACTGTGTTTACAAAGTGTCAGGAAAAGTACTGACCTTCTTGCAAGAGATGAAACAACCTGTGAGTCTGAACAACTTAACCGAAGGAATATTCGAAATATGAAAGAAGGTTGGACATCCCATACAAAATATACCAACCGATTGAGTCAGTTTGTATTGTGAATGAGGTCCAAAAAAATTCATAATTCGACCTATGTTTCTTGGAAAAAGTTGTTCAGTTTCATGGACTGGTTCATCCCTTGAAATAAAGTCTAGTACAGTTGAAACGCCTTCTTAAAGCAGGCTGAATAAGAAATTGGAATCAAACTCTCGGATCTCATTTTTAAGTTGAGACTAGGGCCCCAAGTCGCTATTTTTTGTCATTGTAACGCCATCGAAACTCAACTGTCATTCAATTGTCATTTAAATTTTCTATACTCAAACTTTTAACAGAGTACGAAACTACCAAAATCATCCAACTGAGATCCAATCGCCATCCAACTGAAACGATTTAATTTAGCAGGGCCCAGGTTTTAGGAACGATCTTTTAAAGAAATTTAATACGGGTATTCAAGGGTTGCTTCTAAAAAATTTAGCTAGTTATTCTCAGTATTGATAGAACTGACCAAGGCTGGCTTTATGACGTAGTTGTGTCTCTCAAAGCAGACCGGACAAGTTGTGCAGCGGTTTAGTCGTCGCCGCCATTCAAACTTGTAAGAGGATTGCGACAAAACGTTTGTGAGTTCCTTCCAACTTGTAATGTTGTTGGACGTACCTACAGTATCAACGGTAGTTTATCGTACTTATTTACAGACGTAGGTATCTACCTAGATACTCATATTGATATCACGCATTTAACTCTTTCGGGGAAGGCTGAGAGCTAACGGCAGTAAAATACAGTATAGAGTTAGCTAGCGCCATAATATATATTTTTTTTATTCAGAAAATAAATAATACGAAAGATCGAAACACACCTAATTATTGTTACAAACACATGTCACGCCTTTATAAAAATATCGTTAAATATGGTTGCTATCGCGACGTCTATCAAGCCCATTCATAATGATCGTGTACATCACGGTAAATAAAAAATAAAATAAAAAAAGACGTTTATTTTTAAGCATAGTTTTGAATCGCCAAAATTATGCTTAAAAATAAACGATTATTTATTATTGGGCCCGCCAAACTGTAAACACAGTTTGTTGGCGGAGACACGATACTCTCATTGTACATTTTAGTCTGCCAACTATTATCCTAATAGGTTAACCTACTTAAGATTTCAAATTATTAGTGCATGCATAACATAGCATAGTTCTTTTTAAGTTACATAACTAATTTCAATATTTGACAATAACAATTCTTTAATTTTACGTTTGAATGTATATTTTGATACATCATTTTCATTTACGGTTAAATCATTAAATATTTTTGGGACTAAATATTGTTTTGTTCTTTCACCAAAGTAATTAGTGGCCCTAACGAGACTATATTTATTGTTACTGACTGCTCTGGTAGAATATGAATGCGTAGAGGTAATTTTAAATTCAGATTTTCTATATTCTTCCAGTGCAATCAGCAACCTGACTTTTTCATGAACTGGTAATACACTGCAAATAGGGAACAATTTAACATAATTTTTGTTACACTTTTCTTTTACTTTGGTATCAACTAGTGACTTGAGAAACCTAATTTGAAGTTGTTTTATGTCCTCGAGATACGAGTCAAAGGTACGGCCGTACGTACTCAAACCGTATGAAATAATAGATTCGACTAGAGTGTGATATACAGTATACATAGTAGCCTTATTAGCAATAAACTTTAAGTGATTAAATTTGTCTTAGGTAAGTCTTAGTTTTGAACAGACATTTTGGACTTGTAATTTCCATGAGAAATTATGATCTACTATCAGGCCAAGATACTTATAAATAACTATTAACTAACTGTAATGCACTGCACTGGCAACCTACCTCGCGTGGAGGCACTCATACGAATGGCCAACCACAGTCGGTTTTGGACCAGCTTTTTTGTGATACGGCGAATAGATGTGCATACCTTTGGTCTTACCAATATTAATAATTATCCCATTATCGTATTTCACAATATTATCAAAATCTTGTTGCATCCTCAGTTGTATAACTTGAATATCATAATCAGCATATACCAAACATGTATCATCAGCATACATAAAATTTTTTGAGTATTGTACAACATTAGGCATAGAATTTACATGCATGATGTAGCCCACCGGTCCATAAACAGATCCAGTAGGTACCCCATACGCGCTATAAGCCTTATCACCAACTTCACCACCTACCACTGTTTGAAGCGATCTCCCACTTAAGTAAGCCCTAAACCACGCATTGAGGGGCCCACGGACTCCACATTCTTCCATAGCAAGAAGCAGCTGATGGTGCTCTAATGTTTCAAACGCTTTTTTGAAGTCTATGAAGATAACCATCGCTGCTTCCGCTCGTTTAATCTGTTGTTAATTTCATCGCAAAAGCATGACAAGTTGTCAGCCTTTACCCTAATATTGTATATACACATGAAACCCTCGAGTCCCTTGGTCGCCTCCTGCGACAACCGCATAAAAGAAATAGAGTGATGCCATTCTAAACCGGCACCACACGGCATCCTATCCATCTTAGGTATGTTCTCTAAATTAATTTGATTGAAATCCTATGAAAATATTCGTGCTACGTACATCTAATTCTACCTTCGTATAGTTCAGACGCAAAATATCCAATTGAAATATAAAAAACTCCCAGTTTAACAAAATAACATTAAAATATGTTAATAACAAAATAAAGGTATTACGAAAAAGAACCTTTATTTTGGGAATGTATAGTCATACATATATTGAGTCGTACAGGCGCCATTCAAAGGCGACTTCGAAAAGGAAGCCTAAATAAACCCAGTCACAATTCTTTAGAGCTTAAGACAGGGAGGTTTCGAGAAAAATAGAAATCAAAGACATTCTATCTCAATGTCTTGCGCTTGAGAGCGGCGCTTAAGCCGGATTTCCGCATAGACTTGGAAACTTCAACAGTTGTGCAAAGAAAGTTATTATTTCAGGATTTTCATCCTGATGAAAGTTTTAAGTGTTCTGTTTCAACGTCGGAAATATTTCGAAACAGTTAATTGGGGAGAAATGTTTTGTTCGTATATACAGGGTGTTAGGAAAAGTACTAACTTCCTTTCAAAGGATGAACTAGCATATAAAATTGAACGACCTTCCCCAAGGAACATACGTTGAAATATGAAAAAAATATTAGGTGTTACCTAAACATAATAAGTGGAACGAGTACAAGTGGTTTAATTTCTACAATGCATACTACGGAGTTCCATCAAGTGCCAACAATCGCAAGAGTACCTATCGGTGAGTATGTTTCTGTAGGCAGGGTTCTTCGCATCGTTGGACGACTCGGTGTCCCACAAGAAAAGCGAAAGAGAGTTTGTGCAGTATATGTATTGGCGCCTCTTGCAATTTCTGAAAAAATATGCTTTTCGCAATTCTCATGAGTGGATTGCCATTTCTAATAGTTCCCTAAGCAACGCAACATGGGTCGGAAATATCCCAAGTATTCCGCGGCCTGGAGTGCACTTGGGCTGTGTATCCGATCACGTTTAACTTTCAAATCATGTGTCGAGGAGCGAACCAGAAGGCGAGATCAAGTGGCTCGTAAAATGTTGCCCCTTTGTTTTGTATCTATTCGTTTCATCAACAGCGCAACCAACTTTGTAAAAGATCAAACTTACACTGGATTTTCTTTTAAAATGTATGAAAACCAACTTTTAAGCTGATCTCTTGTACAGGGAGTAAAAAAAATTGCTGCAAATATTTTAATGGGTGAATCAGCCCATGAAGCTGAACAACTTTCCCCAAGGAGCATAGGTCGAAATATGAAAAAAAAATTTGGACCGCCTATACAGTTGACTCGCTCGGCTGCTACATTTTGTATGGGAGGTGAAAACATTTCTATCGTATTTCGACCTATGTTTCTTGGGGAAAGTTGTTCAGATTCATGGACTGGTTCACCTATTAAAATATTTGCAAAATCATAAATGATAAAATGATAAAAAAACGTAAATGATTAAGAATGAAATAATTGTAACTGCTGAATGAAAATCAGACTTTTGCCGGGGTTATCATACCAATCTATCAAGATGCTTTTAGTGTACATATAGTGTAGGTAAATTGTAAAGGGTAGGGTTCGCCCTGTATGTCGAGCTAAATTACGACTACATTGCCTACATTTTAACGAGCCGAACAAACTAGATTTGTTTACTTACTAAAACAATCTCTATCAAGAGGTACATCTTCAAAATACAATTTCATTTCACATTGTTTAGGGTTTCTTATCTGTCCGTCTATTTTTATGATAACAAAAAGTTACCAGGCAGGTAAGGATTTTGATAAAATTATCGAAAACAGACTAAATTCTCCTAGAATTGTTCGGTTCAAAGCTTCAAAACCTCTTGTTTCAGCAGTAGTTCAACTGTGGAGTAGGAGCCAGAAGTTATGGCCACTCAAAGGATACCAGATATTCAAAAGCCGGTTCTTAGCTAACTGAAATATATCGAGCTTTGAGATTTGTGGCCCGAAGTACATGCATTTGACAGATTAATTGATTCTATGCAGTTGAACTCTGCTGAAGCAGAAACTGCCATTTTCTTTTTTGAAACTACATGGTCCACCTTTAGCACGTGGACTAAGCTGGACCACGGGAAAAAATAAATTTCTTTTGGTCCACCAGGTGGACTAACAGGTGGACCAAGGGGTTGAAGGTATTAACTTTGATTATGACCGCTTGAAATAAAGTACTAGACAATACTTACCTTTTTAACCAGTCACTTAACGTATGACGGACGCTAAAATATCGCAGCGGTCTGTCAGATCACTCAGATCCATACTAGAAATGTCAGTCGCCTGTTGACGTAGCGCTAGCGCAGCGTCGTCCGTCGAGTGTGGTTTTAGTATGTGGAGTGACATTTCTAGTATGGATCTCACAGACCACTGCCATATTTTAGCGCTCCGTCGTGCGTTAAATGTGCGATCCGCCGAAGGCATTGACTAATGTCTATGTTATATTATGTCAAATGAATAGAAAAATAAAGTAAATAATAAACTTTCGTTAAAGGCGTTTTTTCGAAATCCAAAAAGGCTTTGCTACATTTGCCTTGTTTAGGAGAAACCTTTCGCCGGAATGTCGTCTCTACGACGACAAGCAGACAATTTAATGACTTTGCGAATTTAATGAGTTTCGTCAACTCGTTGTAATTGTGCCTGTTGTGTTACATAACGAGCCGCGGCTGCCTCCGTATCCTTTATTAAAGGGGGAAATATTTTTGTTCACAAAACCATAACTCTCCATGATTATAAGTTGCCTGGAAACAGCACTACGAACACTGATAGGGTGCAAAAAGACGATGAAACTGAATAACTTTCTCCTATGATTATACTTCAGAAAACATAAAGAAAAATTTATCTCTCATAATAATGAAATGACAGTCAGCTGATAAGATGTGACGTCGTCCTTTTTGACGTTGTCTGACATATTTTCCTAAGGGAAAACCAGGGCGCTCAATCATAGTACTGTGATTTGGGGAACACTTTCGGAATACGATGCGAAATTACGAAGCACAGATACATTACTGCAATTGCTAGCGCCCATCCTATTTTCTATTTGGGGGGATTATATCACGTTCTTACTATATCTCACAGATGGCGCGGCAGTTTACAAATTCTATGTTGCCAATTTATCAATAATATGCATTAATGTGTACCAAAGGGCTACTTTTATTTTAATATATAATAAACTTTAAAATTCAACTTTTTTACTAATAGCTATAGATGTATTTATATATATATTATGTAGTTAGTTCCTACTAAGTGCTTGAGAGGGCGCTACTTACGCATTGCCAGTTTTGGCAGCTGAGATAGGTCTCTATACCCCTATATATATTAAAGTACTTTGTGGGGAAAACTGTCTAGTTTCATCGTCTACCTGCACTCTATCAGTATTCGAAGAGCTATCACTTAAACCTCGTTTATCCTAGGGTCAAATCTCATATGCAGAAACGTAACTTACGAAATTCTAGATACAAAACTATCATTTCGTAGTTCGGTAGTTAAAAAAAAAAAAATTCTGTCCAAAAAACAACTACGTTTGAAGCAAAAATTGTTTTTGTGGATTTTATATACTAACCTTACATTACATTTTAACAAAGAACTAATCTATCTTATCTGAAATAAATAGCAGGTTCAAAAGATTCTCTTGGACGTAACTCTGTAACAAATCGATAGAGATAGCAAAAGACTGAATTGGAAATTATCCAGATAAATAAGAAAATCTAGATACATTATACGGGGGCGTAAGGGGCAGGTCACTGAATACTGTTACGGTGCATAAAGGCCATGAAACTGAACAACTTTCCCATACAAAAATATAATTAAATCACGACCAACTTTAGTACGGGAAGTAAAAAAAAATGGCGGCGCCTGAATAAAAAATTTAGTTTTTAAGGTCGCGATTTTCTTCTTACTGTTACCAACAGGCCGAATAAAAATGATGATGCACGTTCAGTAAATGTTACTGCACCTATTATTGCAGAAAAACGCACCAGTCTCAAATAAATCGCAACCTTGAATAGTTTGTTCAATGTTCATGAGTAACGCGGAGAGACTGTACCCTAGAATAATGTATAATGAATAAGAATAATGTAGTATTACTTATTTTGAGCCAGGCATGTCTCACTGCAGGTCAGAATAATGTAACTAATGAAAAATTCACTTTTTACGGTTTCGATTTTCTTGTTACTTTTACCAACAGGCCGGATAAAAATTATGATGCACGTTCAGTAAATGTTACCGCACCTAGAAAAGTAATATTATTGCTGAAAAAAACAACAACAGTGCAACAGTCTCACATCAATCGCAACCCTAAATGGCGAGTTCATGAGTGACGCGGAGAGACTGTACCCTGTAAGTACCTACTAGGATAATTCCTGAAGTAAATTAACTTTAGAAACTATCGGAGTATATAAAGATCTGATTATACACGACAACTAAAGCCTAAACTCAAACAAACTATTTTAGCAAATAAAATGATAACTGAAACTGTTTTTGTGTCTGTCGCAACTCGCAACCCCTAATACTGTATTTGTTACAAACCAATGTAAAAAATATACAAACTAAAATGTAAGGTTTATAAAGGCACTATTAATCCTACCAGATACTTTAATCTGGATTAAAGAGTAGGAGACTCCCCAATTAAGCAAGATACGATACGAACTACCGCAGCCGATTAGAAGTTAATTGGAAACTGCACTGCGGACTGCTCTCGAAGCGATTCAGGCTAAATAAATGGGGTAATGCTATTCTAATGCGGCATCACAAGGATACGTGTTCCCTTTTTTTAGATAGCATCACCCTATTGTGCCTCATGGTGTACCCTTGGGGACATCTATGCCCAGCTGTGGACTGTGATGAATGTGATTAGCAAATCACTGCTAGTCGTGAGTGTTTAGGATTTTCCTTTATGAAGATAACTTTTTAAAAATAAAACCGACTTCAACGAACGTATAAAAGTGTGAAACTCCATTTTTTGTCGGTTAATACGCCTAAAACCTTCTCCAAATATAAATAAGTAATAAGTCTGACAAATACTTTTCTGAAAACCGCATCAAAAATCGGTTCATCCATACATACATACAGGTCAAACTGAGAATATCCTTCTTTTTTGAATTCGATAAAAAATGGGCAGCAGCGTTCCCTCTCATTGCAATTTGCGCTCATCAATCCCATGGACCAGTGAAGCAAGATAGGAAATATCGAACTGCTGTCGATTAGATGTTAATTCGAAAACTAGACTGCGGACTGCTTTGGAAGCACACGGTGACTTACTTAAGAATGAGTGGCTCTACAATTATAGAAAACTTGCAAATGTTTGTATGTAATTAACCAGTTGCATTCATTTACACGTATTCAGTTCAGTGCTCCGTAAGAAAATTTATAAAACCGGAACACATTCAGAAACTAAGATCACAGACTTCTTTGCATCCTGTAACAAAGAAGCCGTTTTTGCATCTTTGTCCTGATTTCTAAGCTTCACTTGGCAAAGGCATGGCGTGAAAAGCTAGTCAGCCTTTCCTTTCCTAGCTACAAAGTAAGCTGTCTGCTTTTACGACTTTTTCCTCTCGTTAGGCGAATGCTACTCACACTTTACGCACGCTGATGCAAAAGAAATAGGTACTCTGCATCCACCGTGACAAGTGCAACAGAAACATAATATGCCAACGCGAATTTCTGCGTTGTTCCTGCGTCAATGCCAGTTTTTAGTTTGAAATTTTTTCGCATCTGACAGACACACGCGTTACGAATGCGCTAAAAGTGCACAGCATCGTGCGTGTGATGTGGGAACCGTCTTAACTGAAATAACAAAACGATTGTGTTACGATAGTGTTACTGACCCATTTTTCAATGGAACAATTTACTGAAAACTTAACATTGCGAAACTGAACAACTTTTATACTATGGAGCCTATCTTGGGAACCGGAAAAATTTATTGTTTGTGCATCGATAATCAACCAGCTCACCGGACCGAAAGATGAGAGAATACTGTATTTTTATTTCATACCTACATACATTTCCACACGAAAAAAGAACAATAAAATATTCGTATACAAATCTATGTACCTACATTTTTTCTCTCTCTATAAAATATCAGATTTTTAAATAAAATAATAGCTACAGGAATATATTAAAACCGTAGATCATTACAAAATAGCTGGTGGTATGCCCATTGCCCATGTCACAAAGTTGTGTTAATTTCTCAAGCATTAGACTAATGGGGACGGTCGCGCAGAAATACTTTTACAATTAGAATAAACGTTCCCATTGTTATTGGGCATTGGGGGAGTTAACCGCACTCCTGTAGAAACAAATTTTGGTCATGAAAAAGGGTCCATTTGCGTGTTTGTGTCTGTAGGGACCAAAGTTAAGTACCTATTTTAGTTGAGAAATTCGGTGTCGCATATTTCAGAAAGTCAGAAGACCCACGTAGCTACTTTTTAGGAGAAAACAATCATCGGCAATTTCTAAACCTATAATGAAAAATTATTTACTTCTGTGAAACTTTATCGCCTAGCCTATTGGTAAAAGCAAAATCTGCTTACAGCAAACATATAATTTTGCTAGCAGTTTTTTATGGTTATTTTCGATGAATTTTGTTGAATATCTCCTGTGGATTCAAATAGTTATAAAGCCCAAAGGAAAAGTACTATAATATGAACCAACCACTAATAAAAAATAAGTTACTTTTTTATGCACACAAATCAAATCCTGAATAAGAAACTCCAGATGAGGGTCATCTTTCTGGACCGTCTGCAGCAATCAAATAGTGATCAGTGGCGCGTGAGGCGAATTTTTATGCGCACCCTACTAAGCCCTCTATATAAATGAGGACCCATGGGATCTCTGAAAGAGTTATCAATTGCTATAAAGGAATATGATTGTCTGATATGAGAATAAAAGATCACTTCATTCTCTCGAATTTGACTGGTCAATTTAGACGAATTATAAGTGCCCGTTTTCTAAGTGAGAGTGGGTTAGAATGGCATCGCCCCATTTCTAGCCGACACTTAGTAAATAGACACAATCACAAGAGCGTCTCTGTGATCTTCGTGTGAGACACCGAGTCTTCCAACTTGTGACTATCAGCTACTCATCCATGCACGCACAGCTCTATAAGTTTTCTATGGGACGCCAAAGTTACCTTTTCTTAAGATAAAGGTTGAAACCATCTCAATTTGCTATTGTACATCTGTTTCACAACACAAAACCCCAAACTTCTGCAGAGTTGGTATGCTTATAGGTAAATATTATCAGCATCAGTTGTGGATTAACCGAGGCGGTTGCAACTCGGGAAGTTCCGAGAGGAAAGTTCCATACAACTTCGCCATTTGGATCTGGAACTGGAAGTAGGATCGGGCAAGTTGAGAGTATAACTCAAAAATACTCGTGCATTTCGTGCAATGGATTACAGATTTGTCGCTTTGTACAGATGTGGAAGAAAGAAAATATTATGTTAAAGGCACTTTCGATAGATGTCGCTGACATTACATCATGGATAATTTGAATTTCTTACGACAACATCCTCGTCATTCATACTATTAAAACACAAATGATCACTGGAAAAGATATATTAATTAGGAAAATACACTTTTCACAAGAAAACCACGCGAGGTTCGAAAAAGGAGGGAAGCCAACTGTCAATCGCGGTAGTGATGTCCAGTTAGCTATCGACAACTAGTGCTGTCCGTCGCATGTCGATTTTCTTCATCTAACAGCTCGGCCATCCTGCAGTCCTTCGGTCCCCGAAGGAGATAGTCCTCAGGCTCGCACAGCCGCGCTGCTTCCACTGAAGATCTTCACCAATTAAGGCATGATTTGTAGCGCTGTAAGGCCCCGAAGGCAAGCGCACAACAGAGGTTATGAGGCCCGGAGGCGAAAGTAAAACCTGATCAAAAGGCCCCTTAGGCAAGCATCAGGTGATATATATAATCAAGCCCCTCAGGCAATTATTTAATTGTTGACGTTAACAAATGCTGTGTAGGCCCCGTAGGCAAGCATTTGATCTACAGGTCAATAACAAGGACTCGTGCAATAAGGCTCCGAAAGCAAGCACTTAGGTGAACACTGTGTAGGCCCCGTAGGCAAGTGTTTGATGTGTTAGTTACAAAAACTCGTGCTATAAGGCTCCGAAAGCAAGCACTTAGGTAAACGCTATATAGGCCCCGTAGGCAAGCGTGTTAAGTACAGAAACTAGTGCATTAAGGCTCCGAAAGCAAGCACTTTATGAACGCTGTGCAGGCCCCGTAGGCAAGCGTGTTGTCAGAATTATGTGCTATAAGGCTCCGGAAGCAAGCACCTATATTGACGCTGTGTAGGCCCCGTAGGCAAGCGTTCATGATAAATTTATGTGAGTTAGGCCTTGAGGCATTAGCTTTAGTTAATAAGCAACTCAAGACTGCCCTACCAGATCTTCCTCAGATGAGGAATCTTGGTGTCTGTTATGCCAAATCTTTATTTTGTCGCGGGCAACTATATTTTTGTAAGCTCGTTTACCCTTCGTGTATGAGGAGACCTCGTAGCGGTCGTTAGGTAGCACAGCTGTAACCTTATATGGCCCTGCGTATCGCTGGATGAGTTTGCCGCTCGTTAGCCCAGGTCGTAATATTTTTCGTTCCACCATGACCAACTGCCCAATAGATAGAGGTTCTACAACGCGCCGATTTCTGTCATAGCGGGTTTTCATTTCAGCTGCGTTAGCTTCGACTGTTTGAGCAGCTTCGTCTCGAGAAATCAATACATCGCCGCTGTAGACTGCCCCTTGCAAGTCATTCGGTAGACGGGGTCTTAAGCCACACAGCAACTCTAAAGGCGACTTGCCTGTCCCTTGACTTATGGTTGAATTTAACCCCAACTGAACTTTCGGCAAGTACGCATCCCATCCTTTCTGCTCATCACCCATGTGTGCTGATAGTGAATTTAAAACCGTCCGGTTCAGGCGCTCCACTTGTCCATTCGCCCGTGGTGATGCCACAGCGTTTAAAACATGTTTGATGCCGTTAGTGTCGCAGAAGTGTTCGAAATCCTTACACGTGAATGCTGTGCCTCGGTCACTAATAATTCTTTCGGGATATCCAAACGTTTGGCTTAGTTTACTTAACGCGGTAATTGCGCCTCTGGCGTTAGCCGCCGCAACGGCCTCTAACCACACGAATTTCGTGAATCCGTCAATGACTGCAAAAATATAAGTCTTTCCATTGCTCTTACAGAAGGGGCCCAGGTGATCTACATGTAAGGTGTGAAAAGGCACAGCGACCTTCGGAATAGGATGCAGCAGACCTGGCTGTTTCCCTGTTGGTTTCTTTGTAAACTGGCATCCAAGACAGCTTGCCACATATTTTGTCACATACTTTCTCATCTTTGGAAACCAGTATTTTGCCCGAATTTCCTCAAGGCATTTTTCAGTTCCCAGATGCCCATGCTCGTCGTGATATATCTTCATTATGTGGAATCTCGCACTCTTAGGTAGAACAGGTCTCAACTCATTCTCTATCACACGACACAACCGTCCGTCTACAACTCTATAGTCTTTCGACAGTCCTTCTTTCTTTTTCTTGTTAGCATCTTGTTCTAGTTTCAAATTCAAAAGCAATGCCTGAACTTCCTTGTCCTCATCCTGTAACGCATCAATCAAGTCCTTCTCTTCTATATGGTTCACTGTCATAGGGTTTCTACTGAGGGCGTCTACGTGCGCCATGGATGTCCCCGGTCGGTGGTCAACCTCAAAATTGTACTCTTGCAGATCAAGCCACCAACGGGCAATCCGTGGCGACAAGTCTCTTTTCAACCATGCCATCCGCAAGGCAGAACAATCGGTCACTACTCGAAACTTAACACCAGAAAGGTATACTCTGAAACGATTGACAGCAAACACCACAGCGAGAGCTTCCAATTCGAAACTGTGGTACCTTTGCTCTGTTTCTGATGTTTGTCGGCTAGCGTAAGCGACGACTTTCATCTCACCATTCGGCTGTCTTTGAAGGAGTACGCCACCAAGTCCAGCCTTTGATGCATCGGTGTGTACTTGGGTTTCTCTGTCCGGGTGATAAATTGCCAGCACTGGGTCGGAGGTAAGAATATCCTTTAGGTTGTTAACAGCTTGATCTTGTTCCGGTTCCCAGCGCCACTCTACGGCCTTTTTCGTGAGTAGGGTAAGTGGTCGTGCAATGCTAGCAAAGTTCCTGATAAATTTTCGAAAGTAACTGGCGAGTCCGAGGAACTGCCGCAACTCATGAACATTGGTAGGTGTTTTAAAATTAGATACCGCAATGATTTTGTGAGGTGACGGTCTTATCTCACCACCCGATATTTCATGGCCTAAATATTCAACGCTATTCGTGAGGAATGAACATTTGGACTTCTTCAGTTTGACACCTGCCTTATCAATCAAGGTCAGCACTTTCTCTAAATTAGCAAGACATTCCTCGGTATCCTTACCCCATACAATGACATCATCTATGTATACTTCAGCGCACACATGAATGACTGGTTCTAATATATCATTCATGGCCCGTTGGAATACTGCCGGGGCATTGCAGAGGCCAAAACTCATCATCTTGTATTGGTAATGGCCATCTGGCGTTACAAATCCAGTAAGCGGCCTTGAATCTTCAGCAATTTTGATTTGATGATATCCATTGGCCAAATCTAAACAACAGAACACCGACTGGCCCACCAACCTGTCTAAAAGGTCTTGTATAACTGGTAAAGGGTAGCGCTCCTTTTCAGTGATTTTATTAAGTGCTCTGTAGTCTATGCACAATCGATGTCCTCCATCTTTCTTTTTGACAAGCAGGACAGGGCTTGCAAAGGGGGATTTAGAGTTTTCAATGATACCCGCCTTAAGTAGTTCCGCAATAATGTTCTTTATAATCTCTCTCTCGTGGAATGACACTCGGTATGGCTTGTAATTTATAATTTTGTCTTCAGTTAGCTTTATGCTCATCTCCACACTGCAATTCCCCAATGCCATTCCATCACCAGAAAAGCAATGTTCATATCTGGTCAGTAGTTCATCCAAGGAAGTCTTTTGGTCTTCATTTAAATGATCAGACATCTTAATATTATCACAGAATTTATCTGTTAGTTCTGCTCTGGCAACACAGTCACTTTCTTTTAATTTTAAAATCTGATTTGTCCTGTTGATAAGTTTTATGAAAGCCTGACCATCATGTAATTCAACACTCTCCTCTATAATATCCTTTTCACATAAGGGTTTCCTTTGTTCGCTGAACTTAATATTCATAACACCGTCAACAACAGGATCAGGTCTCACTAACACTTTGTTCACTCCAGGGGTAAGTTTTGTATCCGTCTGTGGATACAACCGTACCTTTTCAAAGGAATCACACAACTCAGTCACTTGGATTGCCATTTCATCTTCATACATGTTAAGCTCTGTTGAAGTTTTAACAATAACTAAATTTGGTGATTCGGTGAAAGGCTGCCCTATAAGAACATCAACTTGTTGCAGTTCATCCGGTACAACATAGAGTTTATTCATCTTCTCCACACCATCAATAACGAGAGTAGTTGAAACGATTCCCAACGGTATTGTTAATCCGTCTCCATATCCCTTAATAACAGTATTGTCATTGGGCATCAGCTCCCAATCATACATTTCACGAAATCTCTGCGTCATGGTATTACATGTGCTACCAAAATCTATATAACCGTTTGCAGCAACTCCATTCACAAGCACATCCTTGAAATATTTCTTGTCTGATGCATCATAGCATATAGTTTGGACCTTGCGTACTAAACGATTTTGTGGACCCGTTCTGGACTTCCTTCTGCACTCCTCCAGAGTGTGACCATCAATATTACAGAATGAACAATGTTTACTTTTATTTTTCTTTTTAAAACAGTCAGCTTCGGTATGGCCTGCCCTTTCACAAAATGAGCATTTCTGGTTCTCCTTGTTACTATTTATTTTAGTATTATCCTTGTTTCTGCGACATCTACTTGCTTTATGACCAGGTTTCCCACAAGAAAAGCACTTTGCCACCCTGTCTGGTCCATGTTCATTTGTCAATGGAATATCAGGCTTCTCTTGAGGTTTACCGGCAGCAGCTGAAGTGTTAATACTAGCCAAATACTGCAATAAGGCATTTGTATCACGGCACCCAGCTGACTTAGCACCAATTTCCAGGAGTTGATTCCCAAGGGTGCCAATAATAGCTTCAGTTATGATCTCATCACTTAACTGGCATGACATACCGATGCCAAGTTTAATGTAATAAAATTCAATGGGATCTTCATTTGGCTTCCTAATTCTGTTCACTAATTCTCTTATTTGGGTTAACTTATTTTTGGTGAAAGGGAACGCTTTAACCAATTTTTCCTTCCACTCGGCCCAACTCATATCGAAGGACGCTTGGTGCTCGTACCAACTCTTTGCATAGCCACCTAGCTTGGAGGTGCAGTTACATATTAGTGTGCGTTCATCCCAACCATGCATATTGGCTATTCCTTCCAAGTTCCGGATCCAATGGTCCACAGAGACCTGGGAGGTCTGCGGGTCAAACACTGGTATGAAATCATTGCGCCCCATGTAACGAACTACCGATGACTGTGATGTACTTCCGGCATGATAATTAGTTGATTTTCTCAACTCTTTTATCAACCCCTCTAAAGCTTCAATCCTATTGTTTTTCATTTTTAAATCCTTCTTATATTTCTTATTTTTAGTCTTCTCCACTTCACTTGCACTTGAAGAGGAGGAACTAGGGGACCTATGCCTCTTCTTATGCCGACCCATGTTAAAACTTTAAACAAAACCTAAATAGTAAATTTAGCAGTATTATCAAAATAATTAAGTTTATGTTACAGCTTGTCCATTGAAAACTTTGTACACTTCACACCAATATAATAGAAATTAAGATACATGTAAGACAATGTCTCTTGCAAGTACTGACAAATTTTATTGAGTCCGGTGATACCTAATCACTTTAGTTTGTTTATGTTTGCATTTGTAAACCAAAACAGTGTCCCATAGTTAGTAAAAAGTAAATGATCAGTCTATTTATACATAAAAGTTTGGAAAGATCTCACCGCAAAACTGGAGATATTACAAATTGCAGGCAGGTAAAGTAGCATGCACCACACAATGCTCAGCCTTAGGGAGCGTCAACCAGAGCTTACAGCCTTGGCGAGCTCACCCAAAACCCAGGAAATCCAAGGAACAAGCGAGCGCACTAGGTGCGGAACATGTCACAACTTGTTGCGTGCGTAAGCGATCCACACCACACAAAATGTTTAAAATTATGTTAGATTAGGCACAAACAGTTAGTTAAGCGTATTTACAATAAAGAGCATCCGTTTTTGCATTAGTAAATTAACATTTAACCACTTTTAAAGGACTTTTCAACCAAAACCGAGCGGCGCACGCCAAGAAAGTTTTTTATGCAAAAGTCGTACCAAACCGTGTATGTTAGCATAAGCACGTAAGTAAATCGCACTTCTGACTCTATTAAAACACAAATGATCACTGGAAAAGATATATTAATTAGGAAAATACACTTTTCACAAGAAAACCACGCGAGGTTCGAAAAAGGAGGGAAGCCAACTGTCAATCGCGGTAGTGATGTCCAGTTAGCTATCGACAACTAGTGCTGTCCGTCGCATGTCGATTTTCTTCATCTAACAATACCTACTATTGATCTAAGTTTGGATTTTATAAACAATAGGAACATTCGCAGTAATTTCTTGTCTACTTAAGAGTTTTAGAACTTTGTAATGCTTTCCCTTCCGCTTGTCGGTTCTATATACATACTACATGCATAAATCACGCCTTTATCCCTTACCGGGTAGGCAGAGAAATATGATCGCTATCGCCACGTCTGACAAATATAGAGGGCCGTTTGAGATAATTTGTGTATCACTATAGTAACAGGTCGTCAGCCTGTCGCCTAAAAGTTGTAACACTCCTGAAACCCTCAAGTCCCTTAGTTGCCTCTTACGACACCCACGAGTAGAAAATGGGGTGATGCTATTCTAAGCCAGCATCACACGGCAAAAATTCTTGGACAGATAATACCTTAAAAAATCTTTAGCAACCAATATTATGAGCCAAAATACCGTAAGACCAAATACTGTAAGATCTTAAATGCCGGTCTCCACACGCTTAAGAGGAGTCATCTCGCAGAAAGGAGCTGAATTTATGTAGGTATTATAAAGCTCCGGGCAGCAGGCGAGCGCAATGCAGTTTGTCATGTCTGATCTAACTTATGAGGGTTGGCAAGTGCATCCTAACTTATGGTGGACTAGCTCGCTTGTTTGTGTAATGATATAAATTGGTATCATTTCTATATGCTTTGTTCACTTTTTGTAAAATTCTCACGAAACTATTGTATGATAAAACCATCCCTAATTACAACAAGCACAGAAAGACTTTGATGCTATATTCAAAAACTTTTTCAATGTGCCATCATATTTATTTACTAAAATAGTGTTTTAAATAAGTAACTCAAATCTTTTTGTATACTTTATTGCAGAAAAATACATTCATATTCAAAATCATATACCAAACTGTATTTTAAGTTACGATACACACAATTCCAATTCAACTTTAACTCTGCAGCCAACTTTGATTCAAAAACTTTCTGTTTGATTTAGAAAATTACATCTGAATTACTTCCAATCAAATCGTACCGCAATGTACGTAGGTATCTGCATTTGAAGTGGCTTTTATTTCATAAAAGTAATAAAAAAGTGGATATTTGATTTTATAAACAAACTAACTGGGTGGTTTCTCTGAGGTATTCAGAGTATTTGATAGTTGTCGTAAGTCGCGATATGTAAATTTTTATTATAGAGGCTCTTAGGTGCATTGCACACTAAACGCACGACGGACCGCTAAAATATCGCAGCGGACTGTCAGATCCATACTAGAAACGTCACTCTCCATACTAAAACCGCATAACACTGCGATAGCAACGGATAACACTGCGATAGCGCTGTGTCAACAGCGGTTGAGCGGTTTTAGTTTGGGGATTGACATTTCTAGTGTGGATCTAACAGAGCGCTGCGATGTTTTAACGCTTCGTCGTGCGTCAAGTGTGCGATGCGCTTTACGTCCATAAAAAAATCCACATTTTACACACACTCACATAAAACAAAAGCCTACGAGGATAACAAATAAAACCTAATAAAACATTAAAAAAAACTGTTTATCAGTCTTATCCAAACTCAAGTTTTTCAAAACCTTTTCTAATGTACTATATTACCGAACGCCTACTTATAGCCTTCGACCAATATATTATATAATATATTATAATAATAATATATTATATAGCTTATAGCTACGCTTTTTATCTTGCCATTAAATATTTACAAGGCGTCAATCTCCCAAAAAGAACTAAAAATAAATGAAATAGGAAATAAATTCAGGAATTGTAATTAACTTTTGTCTTTTAACAAAGAAAACTACAAGCTATGAAACCTTGTTGGTTCTAAAGGTATTTTTAAGGTCACTCTACCTTTCTCTACAATACCTACCTTTTATGAAGGTACTGTTCGGTGAAGAATTGAAATAAGTACAAAGATTCATAAAATATATCATACATACATATATCACGCCTTTATCCCTTGCGGGGTAGGCAGAGCGCTAACGGCCGCAAGAATACGGTCGCCATCGCCACGTCTGACATCTTTGAGGATTGTTTGCCAAGGGTGTTTCAGAAAACATGTGTATTACTATAGTGACAGGGTGTCAGCCTGTCGCCTAAAAATTGTAATACACCAATACTCTCGAGTCCCTCTTATAATATATCATTAATTTTTAATTTCATACATTTGTTGCAATATCATTATCCAGATAGTAATTGATAGCGTGTTCACCTGTACAGGAAGAAGTATCCATTTAGAGAATCAGAGATAAGATTTGCAAAATAATCAATAAGTAAATATTTGATTAGATACATGAAAATATAATACGCTGATTACTACCTTTAGTCATAGCACCAAGGTCGGTGTAGATAGCCAGTTTGCCGGTTATACAATAGATATACTCGTAGCATTCAAAATGAATGAAAGTAATGAAAGTGAAAACAGAAAGATCACGAAAAGACATTTTTCAAAAATACATGAACGTATACAAAATAAATATGCCCAAATGCAAATGAGACTCGAAAAATCTAGATCTATGGAGTCAATTTCGTCTTTGAAAGAAGAGTTTTCTACAGAAAAGTGGATTATAACAAGTAAAAATGATTGTAAAGACAATGAAGTGATAAATGAAAACAATATACTTATGCACAATGCGATATCTAAAGATGGTTACAAGCAAAGCGATGTAGAAGAAGATGTGGAATCTATTATGCTTGAAACTGAATTGAGTGAAGATGATATGGAATATAGTGACGTATTTATTGAGCATGGAACAAGCATGGAAAAGTAAGTTAATGCACTTTGTAATGTTAAAAATATGTTGTAGATGTATTCCTAAAGTATAACAATGTTAATCACTATACCAACTGTTAGACGACATTTGTCTTTGTTAATTTCCTGAATTTATTTTTAATATGAATGAATATTAACATACCTAGTTACCTACTAGCTAACTCATCGACTCAACGTCTGTTGCAGTATATACGAAACATACAGTAAACAAAATAACGACTATCACGAAAACAGAACACCTTCTTCTCCTTCAAAAAAAGTTACAATTGGTAAAAGAATAATAGCAGCAATAGAGCGTAGGAGGGAACAAAAGAAATTGGAAAAAAATAGAAAATTGGAACTTATGGATACTGAAGATAGCCCTGAACAGGTAATTCTTGCCACACAGTACATGCAGAAGAGCCTTCTATATAAAAATAACTCAAATTGGAAAGTTTTGATCTCTCATACAAAGTTACTCGACAGGAAAACATTTTGGGGAGGGCCTCATATTTAAATACATCACAACATAGTATAAAGCAAAGTCGCTTTTCACGTCTGTATGTATGTATATTTGCTTAAATCTTTACAACGGATTTTGATGCAGATTTTTTATTAGATAGAGTGATTCAAGAGGAAGGTATTTATGTATAATACTTGCCGGAAAAAACCTCTTATTCCCACGGGAAAATGAGTTGCAGCGGGCGCAGCCGCTGGGTGGGCCGCTAGCATTAGAATATTTCAAAAAACAAAATACAACATTTATAGACCATTGTGCATCATTACAATTAAGATGTTTAAATGAGAAGGACACGCTCTATGGTAAATACATGTTTCATCGACGCTATGATCTACACTGCTGTTATTGGCTGTTAATCAACTACTCGAGATAAACGGATATCTATGTAGAAGAACATTGCTTAGTACGAATTAGTCACTGACCACGTTCAGACAGGACTGTAAGTCCCCGTAATTGATAACTTTGATATGATTGACAACAAATGAAATAGTAATGTATGCACATCCTTTTATATTATCACCATAATCTATCACATTATAATAAAATTTAAACATGAGATTTATGTTTGTACTTCAATAATAAATAAGGCACATAACATAATCCATTTTATCAGACAGAATGCGCTAGATGACTGAGTCATTTATAAAATTCAAAAGTAGTACGCTTAAACTGTTGTCCAAAAATTCTACATGCTCCAACTGTTGTTGTAGTTTTTAGAAGTATTCAAAATTTGAAATAAGTAATTAACAGAAAAATAATATAAAAAGCAAAACTAGAGAGGCATGACGTCATCTCTTCATATTTTCGTTCAAAATATCATTTTAAAAAGTAGCTCATATGACTTGCTAGTCATCATGCTCATTGTTTAATGTAGGTACAGTTTCTCCGCGTCACTCATGACATGAGCAATTCTAAGTTTAAGGTTGCGATTTTTTAAAAGATTTTTCAGCAATAATTATTACTTTTCTAGGTGCAGTAACAGTTACTGAACATGCAACATCATTTTTATTCGGCTTGCTGGTACAAGTGTAATTTTTTTGTCTAAACACATATAAAAATAATATTTAGTGCATTTTTTACTCATTTTTTAACTATTACGTCTTGAATAGAGGAAAAAAGCCTGATTTAGTTTATTTCTTACTTCATCTTTGCCATTTATTTAAATAATAATTATAACAAAAAATGTTTCCGTACAGATTATTTTGAGCAACAAACCATCTGATGATTCAAAACGGAGGAGTACAGTTGGCCAAGCAATTGGCTCAGTAACGGTTGCTCTCGTAGAAGCCACCGTTACAGAAAATGAAGCAGCAGCGAAACAGAAACCTCGTCAACTTTACTGCCGCATCAGGTAAAACCTTGGTAAAATCCTTAACCCCTTAACGGCCACAACAGTCCACAGCTGGACATGGGCCTTCCCCTCATCATCATCATCATTTCAGCCGGAAGACGTCCACTACTGAACATAGGCCTCCCCCAAAGATTTCAAAAGCAACTTGTATCCACTGGCGTCCAGCGATCTTTACCAGATCATCTGTCCACCTTCTGGGTCGTCCAACGATACGTCTTCCAACCCGGGCCGCCATTCGATAACCTTTCTTCCCCATCGGTTATCGCCTCCCCATCGGGCCTCCCCCAATTGGGGGGTATTGCGATACTCAACTTGGCAGGTGGACTGGCGAGCGCAGTGTTAGATGTGGCGTTCACAGATAACGCTGCTGCCCATCCCCTTGATGATTATGCCGAAGTCGGTTTTTACGACCCCCACGGGTTAAATTGAGGTGATGCTATTCTAAGCTGGCACCACACGAGTGCTTACATCTTAAAACGCTTCGACTTTACTGACAAGACTCCTTGCTGTACAGCCTATAACACGGAGCGATGTTAATACTTACAACAACAATATAGCATAGGTTAGGTTTAACCTGTTAAGCTTGTAATTGAATAAATAAATTAAAAAAATAGCATAGGCACATCTTGGTAGGTACACCGAGTATAGGAAACTGATAAAAAATTCTAATAAATTGTGATATTAATCTGCTACCTTGCCTGTCACAAAAAACAAGACACCCTTTTCAGTTAACTGTAGCGAACTCTATTACTTGATGCCGCTAAAATTATTTTAGCGATTTTCATTAGATTTCTACATTGATCGTGCTATGAATGACCATGAAATCGAATTATTTGCTTGTCAAATTTTTCAGGTTAGGCCAGGAAAAGCAAAAAACTAAAGCGGCGAAAATCAACGAGAATGTGGTAGCCTGGCAAGAGCTTTATAATTTCAGTTTATATGAGGATAACATACTAGAAATAACTATGTTCGAGAAGGAAAAAGATGTAACTGTGGGCAGGTAAAATTAGTTGACTTTTGAGTCAAAAAACTTATTATATAGATACCCCATTTCATGATCCTTCCATTATAGATGGAAATCGTCACTACAGAGCAGAGTATAAAGCAAAGTCGCTCTTCGCGTCTGTCTGCATGTATAATTGCTTAAATCTTTAAAACTACATTATGGATTTTGTTTTTTTAATAGATAGAGTGATTCATGAGGAAGGTTTTTATGTACTATAATACTTGCCGGGGGAAATTCTTATTTCCACGGGAAAATGAGTTGTAGCGGGCGCAGCCGCTGGGGCAGGCCGCTAGTATATAATAAGTAATTCTTTGGTGTAAATATCTTTATGTATAATTAACAATCATTTTCCAGGGCGACTGTGGACCTATCAGAGCTAAAGTACGACAAAACTCACAAAATCGAGTTACGATTAGAAGAAGACGATTCAGTCGAACTATTGATTCTCGTAACCATGAATGCAGCAGCAGTACAAGATCAAAGCGGAATAGAGCTAACTGACAAAGAAGTGAAACCACTAGTGAAACTAAAAGAGATTATAGAAATGCGAAATCACATCGTAAGCCAAACTCGAATTCAATCTAATCTATTGTAACATCGTTTTCAAAGATTTCATATCTTTCGGGCCGGAAAGGAACGTGTTGCTCGAAGCATGAAATTAGCAGCATGTAGTCGGTAGTCAGCAAAATGTGACTATTTTGCCCATATTCCAGTTTATACAAAAGAAGCACATTAATTTAAATTTCAATCTTTATTGAAAGATTTCCTCAAAAGGAAACACAGAAACGTATTCCCGAGTAATGTCTCTAGAGCTGTAATTCTTCGTGTAAAAATATTTACAGTTTTACATACATACATATATCACGCCTTTATCCCCTGCGGGGTAGGCAGAGCGTCAACGGCCATAAGAATACGGTCGCCGTCGCCACATCTGACATTTTTGAGGATTGTTTTCCAAGGTTGTTTCAGAAAACAACCACAATTTACAGTTTACAGTTTTAGAGGAAGAAAACAGGGAAATACGAATGTTTGAAAAGGCCGAAAACCCGGATGTCTCTCTTTTTTTCTCGGTAGTTCCTTTAGTTCCCTTGAACTCTAAAAAAATCTATAATATTATTCCTTACGAGGAGGGCATATGTCAACCATGCTTGTGTCAAGAAGTGTTAATGCTTTCAGACTTTAGACCTACGCTCAAAGAGTAAAGTAGTAGCAGAGGATCATAAAAAACTACGTTCCGTCTTTACTTCCGTCCGTCGAAAAGGTCGAAACTCTGTCGAAACCACGTCGAAACGGTTGAAGCGATCGAAACCATAAATAGGTCCAACCTACGCCAGTTAGACGCCAGTATATGAGTAATTCTTGGTCCAACCGGAGGCCATGTTGCTCGAAGGATCCATCCATAGGATCCATCCAACTACAGATCCAACATTCCAACATGTCGAAACGCCAGTATCAAGTTTTATTCATTTTGTGATCCCGTTATACAGGGTGTTAGGGACAACGCCCCGAACACTGATAGGGTGCAAGCAGGCCATTAAACTGAAAATCTTTCCCCTAGGAACATATGTAAGGAAACGACAAAAAATTTCGACCTCCCATACAAAATCGCGGTCCCCTGACTGACGTAGTACTGAACTATGGGAAGCCAAACAATTTTTGACGTTTCCTGACATATGTTCCTAGGGGAAAGTTGTTCAATTTCATGGTCTGCTTGCACCCTGTCAGTATTCGGGACGCTGTCCCTTACACCCCGTATATGTCAAAGTCATCGTCGAAGCTCGATACTGGCGAAATTATAATGAAGAGCTATAAATTACCTATATCAAGTAAAAACAACTATTTACAAATAAAACAAACAAATATTTTTAAAAATTATGTAAAAATACTACAAATCTTGAAAAAAACATAATCATGCAATTACCTACATCAGTGTGTCAGTTTCAATACTCTGCAGTAAACTATGTCAAGAGTTCATAATTTAGCAATATCTCCTGAGCATCGGTTCGGACAAATAAGTTTTTTTGATGATGAAGATCGAATGTATCTATTTAGGTGTTTTACAGCTGCTTTTGTAAGTGCGTAATTTATACGGTAGTTGGTATTTGATTCACAAAGTTGATATGTGTTTCCAGTCTGGTTAGGACATTGCGGGCTGAACCACCCGATTGTCCGTAAGTAAGATGGTTCCGTGTTTCGTATGGCATGTTAAACCGTAGGTCCCGGTTGCTGTCTATGTTCACTTAGACCGCAGTCGTTACACAATCATGTCAGAAGCCTGCCACTTGTAGAAGGCGGTTGAAAAATTCTGACGCTAGGGTTCATCGGGTCGTTGGACGACTCGGTGTCCCACACGAAAGGGGAGAGAGAGAGAGAGACGGTAGTTGGTAGTGACTACTCATGGAAATTTTACCAGCTGGGCATTAGATCTATAGGGTCGATTATCATATCAGCCTATAGCTGCAGTCCACAGCTGCGCGTAGGCCTGTTTTTTTGTGATGACTTTACTTTTTTGGTTTTTCAGTCACGTTTATTTCTCAACGATGATTTCACCTGTGTTGGATTACTGCATATTACTGTGTATAGAGCGATGGGCTTGATTTCCTCGGATTGTTTCGCCGTGATTACTAATGGCAACGAGAGATGCCAAACGCACGCCCAACGCAAAACCCACGATCCCGCTTGGTATAAAACGTTTACCATGTGAGTTTCTTTATTCGCAGCAACTACCTTTGCAATGCACCTTTTTTCAATATTCCCATCTACTCATAGGTGAGTAATACACCTGGCTAGCGAGACCAATTTTTCATCTGATGCAACTACTACTGGTTTTGTATGATCCGGAATCCAATAGAGACTTTATTCCTTTATAAGGCAATGGACAGAATGTTTTCGGCTAAATACTACCCGCAATATATTTCCAAACCAATGAAAATATTGATCATGCTCTGCTCATTAAAGGGTTGACTTGCAATTGCCACAACCTACTGCTCCCTCACCCCTCCGGACGACTTTGACACTTTCTAAAGCTTGGCCCTTTTTAAACTTGGTACTTTCCTAACTCGTCTCTTTTTCAACTCGGCATTTCTAATTGTCTAATTCACATTGAAACGAAAACAGGTCGTTCTCCGATAAGTCGCAGAATGTCCCCGGACATATTGCGAACGGGATTTTTTTTTTACCGCGTGGAAAAAACGTTTCGCGAATGGGACATTCTGCGACTAATCGTCGTTCTCAGGTATAAATTAACTACAGATAGTACCTATCCGGACTTCGTAGTTAGTTAGTTTTCTAACACACAATTTGTAGGGTTCCATAGCCAAAATGGTAAAAAACGGAACCCTTATAATTTTATTTATAATTATGTATCATCATCAGCGTCTTTTGACGTCCACTGCAGGACATACATTTTTTTTAATTTTAAGAAAATGGCGAGTTAAAAAAGAGACGAGTTAGGAAAGATTCAAGATAAGGAAAGAGACGAGCTAGGAAAGATTCAAGATAAGGAATGAGACGAGTTAGGAAAGTGCCAAGTTTAAAAAGGGCCAAGCGAAAGTGTCAAAGTAGGAAAGTGCCAAGTTTAAAAAGGGCCAAGCTTAAGAAAGTGTCAAAGTCGTACGGAGGGTCCCTCACCATATTTTAATTTTTGTTCCTACCGACATCTCGACTTTTTAAATTTTTTAAAATAATGACTTACATTAATTATAATTTCAGTGACATAAAAGATGCAACTTCAATCCTTTACATTACAGTCTACGATGAGAAAAAATCTGACATTGTTGGGAAGCTAGCGATACCATTATTGGAAATTGAGAATAGAGTACAGAAATGGTACGCCTTGAAAGATGAGTCTTTGATTCATAGAGCAAAAGGTCGTAATCCCAGGATTTTGTTGGAAATGAAATTTAACTTCAATGTAGTGAGTATCTACCAAACACTGTACCTAATAAGCTTCTTATGACCAACATGTTTTAAAAAATCCTGAATCCCAGGCTTTTCTACTGCACCCATTTTCCAAAACGAAATATTTTGCTTACAGATACAGCAAACAGTAAGACTGATCAATCCAAAAGAAAGATTGTTTATGAAAACTGAACAAGATTTCAGTAGACATGTTCTAATCTCAAATATAAAAAGACTTAGAGTCATTATTAATTGGATCACAGACGCGTTTCAAGTTGTCAAGTGAGTTGATAGTTTATTGGACTATTCTGCTACTACTATCTATTCAAAATCATCATTTAAAGCCACGAAATGTCATTGTTCACTCCTAGAAAGATATTTCATGAATAATAATGAATGAATGAGCACCCTCCATCCCCTCAATTCTCCACCCGTTTTGAAATACCTACTTGTATGTGTCATTTAATTTCTACATAATTAATTAATTTAAAAATTTATCTTCGACAAGAAAATTCATATTATATGTACAGATCATAAGAAGAAATGGTATAACAGGCCTGATTTTCTATGCTCCTTAAGGAAAGTTATTTTTATACCTAGAAATGTCTTCACAGTATTTTTACGCCTTTTGATCAAATG
This sequence comes from Keiferia lycopersicella, assembly GCA_029255805.1. NCBI lineage: Eukaryota > Metazoa > Arthropoda > Insecta > Lepidoptera > Gelechiidae > Keiferia > Keiferia lycopersicella. Next base: position 5,202,090 of record JARACZ010000010.1, read on the forward strand.
ACGTAACTTTGGTAAGGTAAAACTTATAATCGGACAAGGTGGAAATCTTTAGAGGACATAGGCCATGTTCATTCAGCACTGTACTTCTTATAGCTGCAATGATGATAATGATGAATAGAGGCTTTTCTCCATACATACTATTACATACATACATATATCACGCCTATATCTCTTGTGGGGTAGGCAGAGCATAAAAAGCCATTTACACTACATTTGACAAAAGTTTGAGACTGTGTGTCACCATAGTGACAGGTTGTCAGCCTGTCTCCTAAAATTGCAATCCACATCAAGCACCTCATCCCTTAGTTGTCTCTTACGACACCCACGGGAAAGATATGGGGTAATGCTATTCTAAGCCGGAATAAAATTCAAATACAGACGATATATTATGATAACCTAAAAAATTTTCAGGACTCTTTTCGAATGGGAAAACAAAAGGCTAAACGTGTTGGCGCTGGCGGCCTGGCTGGTCTTCTGGCATTTCTTCCATGCGTGGATGCTGCCACTGCTGCTACTCGTCCCGTTTTTTTGGTACAAACCAGCGGAATATCATTTATCCCGTTGTAAGATTCGTAAAAATTGGTTCTGTAGGTGTTGTTGGAATGTTTTAGTTGCAACAAACGCACTACGCTTTTTTTAATGTTTCTTAGTTTCTTATTGAAAACTAAACTAACCTAACGAAACGGACTGCTGCGTCGAAAAGACAATCTAAGGAAACTGTAAAAGTCATTTACGCAAAGTCATATTTTTTAAAATATTTTGACGTCAAAAGTATGTTTCTGCGTATCGGAAAAATTGCTTAATCAGACACGTGGATAGATTCACACCTTGAAATGTTACTTTTGGTTATTCACATTCTGTAAATTGGTTAAACTACTAGGCAAATCTATCGAAAGTGCCTTAGCCATCGATATGTAGCCGTCTAGGCCACTCATAGCCAGCTGATGTGATGTCTGAGAAACATTTGCTGATGTGATTTGTGATTTTTACATACCTACAACATTTTTTTTATTCAAGTACGAAGTGAACATTATACAGAAGAAAAAAATTAGGTACTTTATTTATGGAATAGACTTTTATGTAATATTATTTAATTAACCTGTTTTTTCCCTTTTTTCTGTTTTTTCCCTATTAACACAATATCCTTTGTCACAATTACAGTTGTTTCGCCAATACTATGGAGAACAGGGCTTGCAGGTGAAGAACGTGAGGATGGCGATGACCGGAAAAGCACAGACGGAAGCATAGAGTCACTAATAGATAGAGAAAGCAGTTTCGGTAGCCTTAACTCGATACCGAGACCAAGTCTTTCGTCTTCTGTGGTACCTAGCAGGGTATGTAATTATACGGGGTTTCCTGTTATTATCGGTCAATCCGTTAATACTGCAGGGGAGGCTGGTAATAAGTACCTAACAACTTTTTTTTTACTGTTTATTGTACAGTGATCTCAGTTTATATACGAGTAAAAAATTCTTAGACCTGTCTCGCATGGTAGTGCCCACGCCAAGACGAGCCAAACGAAGCGAAGGCCCTACATACCTTTTCTCGAACTTCGTCGTTTTTCTGAACTCGCATAACTTTGGTTCCCGATGTACTATCGTTCTCCTTGCCTTATCCCGTTCTCTGTCGGGTTAGGCTACCTAACCCAGGGCTACCTAACCTAATTTGACATAGATTAATATTGATTTTGACATGGAACCAAGTTTTTACACAGAGCGATTGCTATCTTACCTCTGCAACCTGAAGGCTAACCTGGCCCGGATCCTAGGTGAAGTTACATTCAAATATCATCTGAATTCAAATTTTATTTGAATGTGGGTTTCATCATGACGTTTTTCCTTTACCGTAAGAGCAGTCGGTAAATGTACGTGAGTAAAAAAATCAAAGGTACATGGCGAGTACCGAGCTCGGGTCTCACGATTGTAAGACCAGTGTCCTAACCACTTGGCCACCGACGCTTTCGGCAAATGAATCACAGGGATTTTTTACGAAACATAGTTCTGGAGTAAAAGTTATAGTTAGGCATCAAAATAAGTAAAAGGTGCTGATATTTGGCGCTTTTTAGTGTATTATGACGCAACGCAGGACACATTGATAGCCCACCTCTTTTCACCAGTTTATCCATTAATTACGAGACACCCTATACATATATCTATAAATTTATAAATTCAGCACGATTATACAATACAAGATAATATTTCTATATGCGAAAAACCTGCATGTTTGTATATTTTTTTCGCAGAGACCTTCCTTGGCACAAAGATTGTCGTCATATGGGGAAATAGTCAAGACTGCCCAAAATGGTATTGGAAATGCAGCTACCTTGGGAGAATCTATTAAAAAGTAAGTAATGGGAGAAAATATGACCTGTTTTTCTTATTTTGTGGAGGTTTGATACACTAAAAATCACGTCCGGTTAGTTAGACATTCGAACCGCCAATGTGAGTCTTATGCGCACGGCATAAGGCTCAGTCAAAGTCCAAAATTTTCAATCTAGCTTGACTATTCTCTCCAGAATCTCCAAAAAGCGCAGCATGCAACACATCATACTAGGTGCAACACATCAACCCTAAATAAGGGTTAATTCAGACACAGTTCATTGATTGAGCATGCCTTAACAATACGCCGAACCCATGTAGTTTAAAGTTGGATACTGTTTTATGATATACTATGTTATTTCATATCCAGTTTATACATTTTTGGTTATGCTCTACTCGTGAAAATTATCTATTTGCCTCAAGGGCCGTAGCAAACCCAACCAACACTCCCACACAAAAATGCTGTGAAAAGTATATATATGTATATTATTTCTCATAAGTAGTTCGGCCCATGCTCCTTAAGGAAAAGGAGAACCTTATGTTTACCAGTAGTTTTCTCTTGGCTGACGGACTGGATCACCCCTTTATATATTTGTAGACCTACCAAATTTGTATTCGCTTTGTACAACGTGTTTTATTTTATTTTTCATCTTTTTTATTTTTATTTTTTCAGCCTCTTTAATTTTTCAGTGCCGTTCATTAGCTTTTTCTCGATAATTGGTTTAATTGTTATATCTATCGTTTTACATTACACGGACTTCCGACACATCTTAATGTTTTGGGGTAAGTCATATCTTAAAATCACTTTTTTTTTGTAAAGCAAAGTCGTTTTTCGCGTCTGTCTGTATGTATGTTTGCTTAAATCTTTAAAACTACACTACGGATTTTGATGCGGGATTTTTCAAGAGGAAGTTTTTTATGTATAATACTTGCCGGGAAAATGACTTGCAGCGGGCGCAGCCGCTGGGGCAGACAGCTAGTTGTTTAAAATATTGGAAATGCGATGTCTCTTAAATCTAAGATCGAGTTTCAGTCTACCCGGTGCAAGTGTACCGAATACTTTGAAGTCGTAGTCGGACCATGAGACTGAACATCTTTCTCTGTGGCGCCAATTATGGGGAACGCCAAAGGTACGCTAAAGGTACCTATAATACAAACTTTACGATCAGTTGACTGATTTTGTATGGGAAGTCGAAAATTCTTTGTCGTTTACTAATATTTATGTTACCTGTGGAAAGTTGTTCAATGTCATGAACTGGTCATGTCTGCAGCATTTCCGGTACTAGAAGATCCAATTCTTTTTTCTTTAAAATATTTGTGTTACCTGTCTACAAGCTTAATATTCGATTATATTTCATGATAGTATTCAAGATATATTAAGAGAATTGAATTTGTGATTTGTTTTTTTTATGATTCTTAGGAGTCCACAAATACTTAAGAAAGATTTTACGTCCTAATAAGGTACCAAACAATGAAATACTGGATTTACTCTCTAGAGTACCAGATGATGTGACTTTGGTAAGTTTTAGTTTTACTCCTTTGCAGTAAAATATATAAAAATTAAGCAAATGTCTCAAAATTAGGCCGTGTGGTGCCTGCTTAAAATTTTCCATTTCTACCCGTGGGTGTCGTAAAAGGCGACTAAGGGCGAATCCATGGCATGAGCAGCAGCGTTCCCTGTAAATATTCACAATATCTTGCACTGCGCTCGTGCTCGCAACAAATGGCAATACCTCCCAATTTGGGGGAAGCCCATGTCCAGCAGTAGACTATTGTGACTGTAGAAATATTAGTAGTAGTAAATGAGGCATGCTTATTTTTCAATATATTCTAATACAAAAATGTAACTTGTTTCTGCAACTGTAACTTGTATCCTGTAGTTTGATAATATTGAGCACTGATTGTTCTACTAATCGTACTCGGGACTGGATTGTTTCTCCCCAATTGAGTAACCTATCTACCTATTTGGGTGGCGGTTAAAAAACACACAACCACGTATTAAAATGTTTAGCTAATTTGGTTTTTCGTCGACTTGGCTCCCTACACGGCACGATATAAATAACGATAAACTTTTCTTACAGCTTCAATGTAAAGAGCTTCCACTGGAAGAAGATCCAAAAGTACTTACAACTGACAAAAAATCTAGAATTTAAGCAAATATTCTGCTTAAGGGACTCTAAGATGAAGGAAAATTATACGTCACCAGCTGGTTGGGACCACCCCGGGTGATCCTATATTCCTTTCTTCTAATTTTTCTATTTATGTGTAGGTATGTGCCAAATTTCATCAAAATCAGTTCAGTTCTATAAGAGTGAAAGGGTAGAGAATGGAGTAACTCTTGAATTGATAATATTTAAAATGTAGATGGTGTTTATTGTTATTAAGATGAAATCAAGAAAAACTTTAACTCTGATTTTATTTACGGTCAAACCTAACTGTCCCTCCTCAAAACGGCCTTTCTCACTCTTAAAGCACAACGAAGCGCTAAAACAACGCATCAGAACGCCGACAGAATTCTAAATAAAATAAAATATAGTACCCACAAAATAAAATTTGAAATCAGATGATATTTCTGTGTGACTTAACCTAGGATTCGGGCCTAGTTAGCCTTCGGGTTGCAGAGGTCTGATGGCAGGCGCTCTGAATAAAAACTTGGTTCCACGTCAAACCCCTGGGTTGGGTAGCCGACCCCGACAGAGAAGGGGATAAGGCGAGGAGAATGATAGTACCTAAGTATCTATTCTGTAGCTATCTCCTCACTTACTTGTAGCTGAAGACACTATATCCCTGAGGTGTAGTTTCAATAATTTATAGAATCCAGTGGATGCAGAGTAACTGATGGGTCCCTTGTCAACAAGCGTCGGCAAATTACCAGCTATCTACTTATCACTACCGCAATATACCTAACACGTGGTATCTACTCGTAGGGTGAAATTTTACTAATGTAATGACTGGTACTGATACATCGTAGAAATCAAGATGGCCAGATTTTACGTGAAGGAGTAACAAATAAACAAACAAGCATATATTTCGTATATAATATTAGTACGATAGGATGTAGTCAATGTAATATATCGGCGGCCTGAGGCTCAAATATAATACTGTAATATTATATTCAATATTTATTTTTAGATAAGTACTTATCTACCTACAATAAACAGCCAAAATGAGGCTTCGTTCACAAAACAGCTTTGCGACTCTATCGAATTCTACATAATTATTTATAAAAATACAGATAATTAAATTATTAACATTCAAGGTATTGTGCTTACCTTGAGTTTACAAATGAAACCAAACTGCATAATAAATATATTACTTTATTTACGAAACTGACTATCCCTAGTTACTAATAATTTTCCGCGTAATTTTAGAAGTCATAGGAAATTAATACAAACTTTCCCGTACTCTATAATACATTCGAAAGGTGATAGGAAAAGTATTGCATTCCAAAAAGGTGAACTTTTGAATTTAAGAACATAAAGTCTACTTTGAAAAATACTATAAAATTTAAAATAGTTTTTTGATACAATTTTTATGTAATTCTTTTAAATTTCCCTAAAAAAGTGGTTCAGTTTCAAAGGCTGTTAATGGAATTCAGTACTTACCCTACTATCTTATATAATTCAAGAATAAAAATCACAGATTACATGATGCAATATTTGTACAATGTTACAGCTAATATAATTACTTATCGAAGGTTTTTAAACTATGATATCTTTGCCTAACCTCTCAAACTCGTTTGCAAAGTAGACCATATCCTTATGATCCAAAGCTGAACTTTGGAAAACAATACGGAAGAAATTCACCAAGTTACCTTGCGGCTGGTACGTGACCATCATACTTCCTTCCTTTATCATTCGCTCTTTAATTTTGGGTGCAACCTTGTGCAACCTTTCTTTATAATCTGGTTCGTTCTCGCGGCCGCGTAGACAAGTTGGCACATACCAAAACATGATGTTGGTACACTCGGGTTTCTCGATCACGAGCCGAAAGCCGTCCCGCTGCCGGATGTGCTCGAGGAAGAACTTGGCGTTGTCGAAGAGCTGGTCGATGTGTTTCTCGAACCCTTCAGTGCCCTTAGCTTTCCACATGAACCAGAATTTGAGGACGTCGGCGCGCCGACCGCACTGGATGTGTTTGTCGCCGGTGTCGTACGAAGTGTCATAGAATTTGTCCTTTTGGAAGAGGTACTTGGCTTCGGACGAGTGTCCCTGCTCAAGGACGTTCTTGTGTCTAATTAGGAACGTGGAGCATTGTTGCGGAGCCGCCAACAGCTTGTGCGGGTTCCACGTCACGGAGTCGGCCCTGGATATACAAATGCCGTTTTAATTATTAAAATATTTATATACCTACAGTAATTGTTTCTGACATGTCACCTTCTTAGTGAATTCTTACGTCTATTTTTCTTATATACCTACCTAATAACGAGAAAAGAGTAAAAATAAAACCTTTTTTCTTATTGTTAGCGCCAAAAATGACAAGAAATTCTGAGAAGCATTTGACCAGAATCAAGGCCATTGTCGCATTTAAATCTTTTTTTTATCGTAACATTTTAACTACCTACTAGCTCAAGGATTATGTTGCAAAATCGCAAGTTTATGTTGAACATGTGAATTGCAAATTTTCCACATTCTAACCTAATTTATACCCGAAAACCCGTAATTAATCTTCACAAAATTAGCACAGATTTTGGTCGCATTGCTTTGTTATTTGTATCAGAATTTATATAATTTACACCATGTGATTGATAGCTAACCGACGACAGGTATATAGTCGCTAACCGCATTTGCAAATTAGTTCTAAATTGCATTTAACTCATTTTACACTGGCTATTTATTAGACTAGGGACAAGCACAGCGGCTTCACATGCTCCTGACGAATTCTACGTATGATAAGGAGCGTTTTCCGGTGGTAAAAAGTATTGTATTAATATCCCATGCCTATTGTACTATTCTCCTGAATAGAATGTTGCACTATAACAGCGAAGGCCTTCATAATCAACTTTTAAAAAAAGAAGGTTCTCAATTTGACATGTATGTATGTTTATCCGAGATATCGCGTTTGGATGAACCGATTCTGATGCGGTTTTCAAAAAAGTGTTTGTCAGACTTAGGAGAAGGTTTAAGGCATATTAACCGCCAAAAAAACTACTTTTTACGTCAGTCTTAAAAAGTTATTTGGTATTATGGTATGATATTGACTATTCCTCCGTCCAGAGCAGTCACTTAGGTACTGCTTATTGAACTTTTAACGAAGTTGTTCCGGAGTAATGTTATGGTTAGTGTAATCGTTTTGAATGGTAAAATCATCCCTATGCGGCACGAATATTTTCTCTTCTAAATAAAGAGCAGATAAAAAACTCACAGTTCAATTCCAGAAAGCAAATGTCTGTGTTTCCTCGACATAAGAGCTCCTCCGCCCCAGGCGGCGTCGACATGCAGCCACAGATTATACTTCTTACACAGCGCAGAAATCGGGATCAGAGGGTCAAAGGCGCCATACACCGTCGTCCCTGAAGTGGCCGTCACCAAGAACGGCGTAGCACCATCATCTATTGACTGGTTTATCTTCATCTCCAAATCAGCGACGTCCATTTTGCCAAGTTTATCAGTTTTGACCAGTATGCAGTTGTCGGCACCTATGCCCATGAAAGTGCATAATTTTTTTGTGGAGTAGTGTGCAAGTTCCGATGTGAAGATCACGAGTTTTGGTACAGCGTAGACGCCTTTTGACTGAAAACAAAAGAAAATCGACGATTTATAAAACAGTTTTAGTTGACTTTTAGGTTATAGTACATTTCTCACTCACTGATTTCTTTTGCGAACTATTGTTTATTTTTCTGATCGCATGTGTGTTTCCGTTGCAAATTTTGTATAAATAGGTTGCTATATAAGTATGTATTATTCAAGACAATAGCATTAAATTTTAAAATAAGCCTACGAAATTGGCCGGAAGATATTAAAACACAAACTATTAATGAAACGGAAGCCATTTAATACGGCTAAAATATATTGCCTTCCTTAAAAATAATATTTTAAGCCTACTATTTTTATAAGAATTAATTCTTAAAGAGGTTAATGAACTATTCATTTTATTACAGCACAGGTTATATTATAAGAATATAGAATATTAAACCTTGAAAGTAAATTGTCAATTTATAGGTAAGTTTTTTTATGTTACATTCATGTCTACATTCAGATATCTGCCTTTATCCTTTGCGGGTTAGATAGCGTTAAAATAAGGTGGCTATCGTCAAATCAGTCAAAATATTTGAGAGCTGTTTCAGCCTCGAGGACCATCCTGTTCCGATTCTCATGATAGGGTTATCAGTCTGTCTCTTTAAATTGCAAAACACAGAAATCTATCGAATCCGTACGACGCTCGCGAGAAAAAAAAAGGGATTATGCTTTTCTAAGTAGACATTACATGGCACTCTTTTCTGGCTTTTTTAGAAAAGGTAATAAACACAGAAATCTATCGAATCCGTACGACGCTCGCGAGAAAAAAAAAGGGATTATGCTTTTCTAAGTAGACATTACATGGCACTCTTTTCTGGCTTTTTTAGAAAAGGTAATAAACCATAAATTCTTGATAAACACTGCAAAATCGAGTCTGCTGTCCAATAAGTTACAATTAGTTTGATTCACAATAAAATGAAGGGGTTTGTGAAATAACGGTGTAAAAACAGTATACCTACCTAGCTTAGTAAATGCAAGGTTCGCTTGATGCTCGGCACGCGATTAACGATCTCAAACGGGGTTAAGGTGATCTGTCTATCTGTCAGATCACCGAACTATACAAGCTTCCTGCTAACTAAAAGTAGCTTGTAGAAACAACATTATATAAGTTTAAAATAACAGAGTAAGGTGGGGTTTTTCAGCCGATGATAGGTAAGGTTGTGGGGCCGTCCAAAACATGAACCACCTGATGTGTTGCCCTAATTGTCCCGAGCCATGCTCACTCGAAGACCTAAAAGAGGCGAATCTAATAGCCATCGCCGTGGCCAAACATTGGTCCAAGGTCTTATAACCAGGTTACCATCATCGATTCGATGAAGAAGATGAAGAAGTTTAAAACAATCATATGTCCACTCAGATGGGTTTTAAAGTGTGAGCGTAGTATTGCTCCGGCCAGAAGGACCAATAACTTAAAGAAGGCGGGCGGTAGAGACTGGATGGTGAAAGCGGGAGGTCCTGCCTTATGGTTCACTCTGGGGGAGGCCTATGACCAGCAGTAGACTGCAATAGACTGATGTGTGTACCTACATGTGACGGCTCTGGCAGTCTGACCAAATGCTTATCATCATTCTCCTTGCCTAATCCCATTTCTCTGTCGAGGTCGGCTACCGTAGGGGATCTGACGTGGAACCAAGTTTTTAAACAGAGCGACTGCGCCATCTGACCTCTTCAACCTAAAGGCTAATCTGGCCCGGATCAAATTCAAATATCATCTGTATATTTCGGGGATTGAACTCCGGCATTTTGTACTATAGATATGTTTGAAAAAATTGTTGAACAAATCCTTTCAATCAGAAAGTAAAATAAAATGCTGATTTAGGTAGATTATGCTACAACAAATAGGCAGTTATTAAGCACTATTAATTTATTCCACTTTAATCGGTCGCTTGCGCCTATTTTCTTAATTAGGGGTTTGATTCTGAATAAGATTAGCTTGAAGTGTAATTTGATAAAATAAGGGCTACTGTTTTAAGATATTATCTTGATTTAATAGAAGACTTATTAAATTGTCGATGATGGGTCAATTGACTAGTATCACGCTAGAAGATAAAGGTCGGTGCACACCTTGCACCTTGGGACACGTGCCTTTTAGTGGCAAACTAAAAATAAACTATATCAAACCTGATAATGCTACCGAAAAAGGTGCGGTGCATGTCTGATAGCGTTAGATGTACGCTACTGGTCCTAATGCGCTCATATTTATGGTTGTCCCGCCTACATCGCAAAAAAAGCCTTTTGCCATATTTTTTTATGTTTGTTAAGTTTCCAGTAGGTGGCGCTGGCTGCGAATGAAAGCTTTTTAACAGCTCAGCAAGAATCACGGAACTTGACAGACAATCCCACAATCTGCAAATATGTCAACATTGTTGACTCAACAACTCTTGTCCGAAAAGTCCTCATTGCAGTGGCTGGGAAATTGAGTTACCTATACCAAACAATGCTACAGCTACAAATTTACATTTTGTAAGAACAGAATACGTACTTATAAATTATTTATTGACTGAGGAAATCGGCAATCCGAATAATAGGAAGAGCATTGTTTTTGTTTAATTACAATAATTGCAATTGCAACCTTATCGAAGTTCAATAACTAAGGCTAAAGCAATTTCCAATTTGCGGAAATCTGAATGAATTTTAAAGAGTAATATTGCGCCGTTTACATCTGAACACCTGGAAGGATTCCTACTAACAGAATGAGTTTGTGGAAATAAATAAAAATTGCTAGTTAAACCTAGCTGGAGTAGGTAAAGTGTCACCAAATGGTAGTACCTACACTTAAAAGTAAGCTAAGTAACTAAACTTTTACTCAAAAATATATAAATATATTAAGCTAAATATGCCCTTTATCAGACTGGCTGGGCATGATAGTTGTCCAATTCTATTGGCATGTTTAACCAGCTCAGGAAACTGAAAAATTTACCCCAAACTGGAAATAAGTTGACACCTCCACAAAAGTGGGTCACACATTTTTTTGTCTTAAATTGTTGGTTTCTTTAGGAAAACTGTTCATTTTCCATTCTAGTAAACACAGGACTGGTGGGATAAAATAAAAATAAACGCACTGCCTCGGGGCTGGCTAGGATTCATCAAAACCTACACTACGGAAAGATCTGCTTCTCCCAGCTACATGCAACAAAATCTTACCAACTTTAATACCACAGACTAAGTACAGTTGCCAACAAAAATGTTGCGATATTTTAGCGAGAAGACGGGAAGTAACGTCCGGTGCATTAATTATGCAGATTGCAATCTTGGGACGCGGCGGTGTGGAGTCTAGTGCAACCGTTAAGGTGCTACGTGTGACGTGGCCTTACATGCGAATGGATGCATTTTCTTCTCGAGTGTACTTATGTGGATTTTCGGGAAAGACGGGCCCCAGTACTTTATAAGTTTCCGCCATAGGGCCCATAGGTGTAACCAACAGATGGTATGTAAAAAATACTTTCTTCACAAAAATGAAACATTTTCTGACTCTTTGAATTGCGCATAACTGCGCAACACATTACCGTAGGTAGGCAAATACCTAATTAGAAAAATTGTTTCTATTTACTAATGACGTAAATCTATCTGTATCGTACCTTGATCTCAGGATAGAAGTAGAACCTGGCGCAGCTGATAGCGTAACCATTCGCGATCGATCCTCCAGGACAGAAGATCCCGTCGCCTTCTCCGTTTGGCCACCCTACGATCCCCCTCATTTCTCTCAAGACCTCTTCTTCCATCAGGGTGAAGACTGGTGCCACTTCGAAGGTGTAAACGCTGGGGTTGAGGGCGTCTGTCAGCCATTGCCCGATCAGGCCGTAAGGGTCGACAGAGGAGAACAGTTGGTTGACAAAGTAAGGGTGGCTGGTGTTGACAGAATAACGGGCGACCTGGAAGGAAAATTAATTATTTTTATTCATCCTCACATTTACCTTACGAGGTACAATTTGTTGGTTTATTTTTTGTTGTCATATATAATTTCCGAAACAAACAGGCAAATTTTAAAATGTTGTAATTGGGACTCACATAAAGTTAGGTAAGTAGTTATTTTTGTGTACATACATACATACACATCACGCCGTTATCCCTTGCGGGGTAGGCATTTTTGTGTAGATGTTCCAATTTTTATTTTCATCCAACTATTAGGTAGGTACCGATACTCGCGTCTATAAACTAGTATTTAGATGGAATTACTACTTAAAACTTTAGTTCTAGGTACCACTCTACATTTTACTTACATATTTTGCAAAAAATATTACCTAATGAATTTCAGTAGGTAGGTATTATTTTTCCTTCATTATTTCATTAAGTTCGCAGCATTTTAAATTTCAAATATATAACAAAATTAAAAAATAAAAACAAACAAAAAAACTACAAATAAAAAATAATTATCCTCTAATGCTCTACATCGAGGCAACGACCCCAGTAAACTAGTCGCATTCCCTCTATGCACAGCCAGACTAATACAGAAAGAGGAACCCACCCTCTGGTCCGACGTTGCCTTGAGAAGAAGAACTTAAGAAGCTTCGTGCCCATGTACCCATTGTCTCAACTCCGAATGGGAGGAAAATGTAGGTATAGGTATATAAAACTAGCTGAAAAGGTACTCACGTCAGCCATAATTCCGAGTAGAGCATCATGCGACACAGGGTGCTCCCGCGGCTTCAAGTCGATGGCCCTCTTGATCTCCGCCGGCTGCGCCCACTCCACCACCTTGGCGTTCCTCGAAGCCCTCCCGAAGACCACCCGCTCGATCAAAAGATCCACTGCCCGCCTGATGAAGTCCTCATGCTTCGATCTCTCCGCGAGACTTTGAAACGGACTCACTTCCCTCTCCTCCCCTCCCACGATAAGGGTTGAATCGGCCGGCATTTGGATTGGGCGTATAACGATACTAAATTTGATTCATTTATCGTAATTTTTTTTTGTTGAGCGTGTCTGCGGGCGACCGCGGCGGCCAAGTGCGTGATTTGGCCCGTCGGTCGGTGCGCGGCCTTCTTAAATACTCTGTTGGACCAATTCACTTTGTAAGGTTATTAGACGCGCAGTTTTGCTATATCTAGCTAATAACTTGCTTTGTTTAGGTCTGAAACAAAACTGCTACATAACTAGACTGCGGTTTCATCTTAATGTAAATTTCGAAGATCGATCAATGAGGCAGCTTTGTACATTGTATGTAAATAAGAGGTTTTATTGTTATGCCGTTATTTTGTTTATGCCGTGTGATCCCGGCTTAGAATAACATCACCCCATAATTTTTCTCGTGGGTCGACTACTATATTTAAGGTTTCATGTCTATTGAAACTTTAGGCGATAGACTGACAACCTGTCACACAGTCTTCAGAAATTTCCCTCCAAACTTCTGTCGGACGGGGCAATTTCACCACCGCGTATGCATTCTACCCCACTTGGGATACAGGCGTGATAGAGGTACGTTGTGGTCGTCGAATAATGTTAGTTTTATTAGAATTAGAGGAGCTTTAAAAAAATACATTTAGAACTGCGGTACATGCCGTGTGATGCCGGCTTGGAATAGTATCACCCCATTTCTTCCCCGTGGGTGTCGTAAGAGGCGACTAAGGGACTCGAGGGTTTCACGTGTATAACAACTTTTAGGCGACAGGCTGACAACTTGTCACTATAGTGATACACAAATTATTTTAACCGGCCCTCAATACTTGTCAGACGTGGCGATAGCGACCGTATTTTTGCAGTTTTTTACGCTCTGACTACCCCGCAAGGGATAAAGGCGTGATATATGTATGTATGTACTGCGGTAGGTATAGACTACAGCTCCCCGTGTTTTCTTATTAAGTGGCGTTAAACCAGTTTAAGTTTCAGTTTTTCTGTTCCAGCGTGCAGATTATTGCAGATGCGAATGGCATAATGTAGGGTCGGTATGCAAATTATTTAGATATTCTTTTCATTGAAAGCAAAGTCAAGACAGTACCCGAAAGCGTTTCGAATAAAAGTACTTACCTACCTACAAACAACGTCTATTAAGAAATTCTCACTGAGTGCAAAGGATTACTGGTACTACATGATACTACCTTCCTACTTACTTATTAATTAATTTATTTAACTGGTTAATTTCGCTTTATGTCACATGCATTTCCTCTTCTCGCCTTACCTTGATAGTTTTTATCGGTTAATTAGCAATCGGGTTGGAGGTTGGGCTAACCTTTGTTACTTGGCTAATCAACTGCGAACTATTAAATTAATTTTATGACACGATACAGGGCCGTGAAAAGTAATTTTGGAGTATTTAACCCACAGGGATATTAAACTAAACAAAGGTTCATCGTTTTAACTTAAATCCTGACTAAGTAGTCAAAGATTACCTAACTGTTTACGTAGCTTGTCATAGAGGATGTAAGGCACAAGAGTTGTCGCAAGACACTCGTGAGACCGATACAGATTTGCATCCAAGAGTTCATCTAAACCATAGAACTCTATTCTATCCATATGGACACTTCCATACGTGATATGTCGAATGAAGATGAAACCGCCTGAACCTTTCGTCTTCAATATTTCGGCACTCATCGTTTCAGCTTAATTACCAATATGTAGTAAAGGTAGTATTATTATACTGATCTAGTCCAATAAGTTCATTCTTCCAAATGCTAGCACTCAATATCTTAAATCCCGTCAGACTATCATATATATACGGATATTTTGGTAGGTCTTGAGTTGCTTCAGATAGAGCCTTTATTCTTCTCCTTCTGCCGCGTGAGATACCGAGTCGACAAACCACCCAAAACACCCTGGTGCCATTGTTTCACGTGTTTCTATCCTCTATAGATGGTCGCATCTCTATCTCAAAGGCAAAACAGATAATTTCAACTTCAATATCGACCTAGATCGGTTAAATAGGTACCTACCTACTTAAACGATGATCGCAAATCGCAAAATAAACGGCTCTGCTCTTGACAATGGCAATGATCTCTTTTTCTATATTATTGAGCGCTTCGATAAGATTAAGGATAACCGTGTAAATTAATCATTATAAGTACCTATACTTAGGTAGGTAGATACTCTTACGGACGGCTGCCCCAGGTTTTTCCTCACAGTCATACCACCATGCGAAGCTCGAGTGGAATGCACTTCTAAGTAATCGAAAAACGGAAGATATGACGTACAAATTAAAGTATTCCCAGCTTTTGGATTTTACGTCTGAGTAGATATTTAGGACTTGCACAGCTTGGTTACTTTACCCTATCACAGTCCAGTCTAGAGTCATAGTAGGTCTAGGGGCAGGATAGGTTTATGCATTCGTTTTTCGGTCCAGGCCTTGAGTAGGTTTGGGGCATAAAAGGCTTTTTCTTAAATTAAAAATATGTCTGTAGGGACATACTAAGTTGTCCACCACAGGATATGAAAATATAACAAGCGATGCAACAGTCACATAGGAAGTAAATAGCAAGTGAAATGAATACCAAAACATCAGAGGTAGGTAGTCATTTTCCAATTGACATTGAATTGAATCATTTCTCAATCAAGGCCCCCCTTTTAAACATCGCAAATAATAATTAATTAGTGGCAGCCTTGCAGGGCATTTGGATGTCAAGTTTTTGCGCAGGATTTGGGAATGTTAGTTTTTGTTCTCTTAGTTACTAGTAGATGGCGCTCAGAGTGAATTATATCTAGAGTTCGCGCTGCGAAAGAAGTCCTGCGAAAAAAGTAATTGGCCCTTATGGTCGTTGAAAAGTTTTTCGCAGGACTCCTTTCGCGGCGCCAACTCTACGGTGCATTATCAAATTATCATAGATACATACACAAATCACGCCTAAATCCCTGGCGGGGTAGGCAGAGCGTTAACGACCGTAAAATTATGGTCGTTATCGCCACGTCTGACAAAATGATAGATAGATAGGTGTACGTACCAAACAAATAAACTTATCTTTTAAATTAACAATCTTATTTTTATATTTTACAACAATAATAAAAGCAATAAAACCATAAATTAGGGGTAGTATTATGGGGATAATAGTTTTTATCGGGCGCTAAACTGAAATTGACTATGCCTCAATCTGAAATAGCGCCACCTAGTTCAGAAAAGCGTTGCTATCAGCCGAAAAAATCCTCATTGAATCTACAGAAGTAGGCTGACTCTTCGAAACCGGCGGTTGTTACAACAAACCATGTCAGAGGCCTACTAGGTAGGTAGGCTAGGCGGTAAAAAAACTGTGATTGCAGGGTTTGTCGTGTCGTTTGATGGTATCCACAGAAATAAGACACTTATTTTTACGCGCATTATAAAAAAAAGAATGATAATTTACCTTTAGTTAGTAGATTTTATAGTGTAAAAATATATTCGGTTTCGGGGGTAAAAATGTAAAGAGAATACCTACAGTTGCAAGGCATAGTTTCGCAGGCAAGTATTTAACCGTGGTAGGTAAAGGCAATGTTAGTAACTCTACTAATAGCGAACGTAGCATGTTCAAATCGGGCCTGCGATAGAAAATATTGCAAGATTTAGGTATATAAATCCATAATAATATAGAATTTAAAATTTACTGCCTATGCCTGCATAAAATCGGTCGAAAACGTTATTTAAGACGTGGAATTATTTGATGGCCGAGAGGACGAAATCGTAATATCCATTGAAAAATACTGAATTATTATTGTTAAGTATTCTTCCTCTATTTATTTGGTTGAAATAAGCTGCATAAACATTGATACTGACTTTACCGCAAACCTTGAAGGAAAATAATGAAAAAAAATAATGTCAACGTGACGTTTGATTTGACGTGTGCGTTTTGTTTCGTTCGCTTCGCCGTGTGTTCGATGTTTCTAATTCGCACGTGACTGAGAAAAGTGCGTTAATTTACAAGAAAACCTCATCAATTCATGTGAAAATAATCAACAAACATACAAAATGTGTGACGGTCAGTTCAGTGACCTGGAGGAAGAAATTACTACCAAGGTTAAAACAGTGCGAGTAAGTACATCAGTGAATTCATGTTTTTTCATAGAATAAACCTTGTAAACAGTAGTTTTTTTCATATTTTCTGTAAACTACAATAATTTCGAAACATATATTTTCTTTACTGATACAAAAACCCTGAGAAATAACAGTACATTGACTTGTTCAAAGAAAGTAAAAACATAACCTAAAAGTTTTAGACAATAACGCTTATCGAGGCAAATACTTCCGAAAAGTCTTCAATTGTATCATATCATGCATACATAATGTAGAGCATATATGAGAGCTTCTATATTTTCCAGTTTGCCGAAGAACCGTCAATCAAAACCTTGAGCAGTGATGACCTGGATTCTGATGATTATTTTTATGACTCCGATGACCCTGCGAGGGACAACAAAAGGGAACATAGCAATGCCCAAACCCCGTCCAACAAGGTCACCACCTACCAACCATCTGAGAAACTATTCAAGAAGTACATCAATAAAATTAATGTAGACAACTACCAACCTATGTCCAATAGTGCAGAGAAATTCATGGATCAAAATGACCGCAAAGCAGACAGTGGCCGCATCAGAATTAAAGATAAACATGACAGGGCCACAGCAGAACAAGTTATGGACCCAAGGACCAAAATGATCCTATTTAAACTTTTAAACCGTGGAATCATCAATGAAATCAATGGTTGCATATCTACAGGAAAAGAAGCTAATGTCTACCATGCCACATCAAAAGATGGAAAAGACTATGCTGTTAAAATATTCAAAACTTCCATCTTGGTTTTTAAAGACAGGGAAAAGTATGTGTCTGGTGAATATCGTTTTAGAAATGGCTGGTGTAAATCTAACCCACGCAAGATGGTTCGCACATGGGCTGAGAAAGAAATGAGAAATCTTGTTAGAATGCACAATGCCAACTTACCTGTTCCGGAACCTATAATACTACGAAGCCATGTGTTGGTAATGACTTTTATGGGTGATCAAGGCTGGCCGTCACCCAAACTAAAGGATGTTGAAATATCTCAGAACACTGCTCGAACTTTGTACCGAGACTGTATTACTATAATGTGGAAAATGTTCAACATTTGCAAGCTTGTCCATGCAGACTTGTCAGAATTCAACCTTTTATACCACAAAGGGAATGTCATAGTAATAGATGTATCACAATCAGTGGAACATGACCATCCCCATGCATTTGAGTTTCTGAGGAAAGATTGCACAAACATTTCTGATTTCTTTAGGAAAAAAGGTGTGGCCACATTAACAGTGAAAGAACTGTTTGATTTTATAACTGATGCTACTATAAATGAAGCAAATCTTGAGGAGTGCTTAGAGAAATTATCAGAAAAGGCAGCCTCCAGGAATTTTGAAGAGATGACAGCACAGGAACAAATTGAGGAGGAAGCATTCAAGAGTGTGTACATTCCTAAAAGACTTACAGAGGTAAACTTTTTCATATACAGCAGTTTAAAATTTTTTTATATAATCTCAGAGCTCACACATCAGCAATAATATGTTATGCATGGAAAACCCAACTTTGTATGGTAACCAGCGTCATAGCCGGTCACGGTCACTTCAACAAGCACCTCTCAGTCATAGGTGTTACTGACAGCCCCCTATGTAGGGCATGTATGGAGGAAGAGGAAACAGCCGCCCATGTGGTGTTACACTGCAAAGAGGTGGCAGCATACCGGGCAAAATACCTCGGAAACCCGAGGTCAATCCCCGAGGTACTCAGTGATTTGGTAGGGTTACTGGGCTTCCTTGGGGAAATAGGATGGCTCGAGTAGGGAGCCCCCACCCTTTACGCAAAATAGGCGCATGCAGACGTCGAGTTGCGGAAAACAGCCCGTCTTACCATTACCATCTTACCATTACCATTACCATGTTATGCATGCCCTAGATTTGTTGTTTTATGATACCATCATCATATGATGATCATCATCATCATCATCATGTAGCTAGGAGTGAGGCCATTCAAAGCAGACAGCTTTGTAAACATGGCCACTTGTAGCAATATAGGATTACATAACTCATAGATAGCGATTGTGGTCTATTTTATGAGGTTTCAGTAATTTTTGTAATTATAGATGCATTGATTTCCAGATGACCAGCCAGAATTTTTTGCGCATATGGGGGCACCACTAGTCCAGCATTTTACTTAAACCATTTTTAATTTTATTTTCAGGTGATAAATTATGAGCGCGACATTAGCAAAGCGAAGACCGGCGACACAGAAGACCTGATGTATAAGAAGATAGCTGGCTTCAATGAGAACCTGACAGGCACCGCTGAGAAGCCTGACATCTTGCAGGAGGATGAGATACTGTCAGACAGCGGCTCCGAAGGGTCTGATGAAGATGATGAACAAGGTATTGCATATTAAATATCCTAGACTATTCACACAGCGCCATCTAGCCCCAAACTAAAAAAAACTTGTACTACTTTTGTTATCTCTCTTTTTGTGTGGAACACCAAGTCGCCCAACGACCCGATGTAGGGTTCATCAGGTCATCGGTGTCAGAATTTTTCAACCACCTTCTACAGAAGTTAGAAGGTGGTTGACTAGTTATACAGAAGACTGAAGAGTATAACCAACCACTCTGCCTCGCGTTTGTGGACTACGAAAAAGCCTTCGATTCGATCGAAACATGGGCCGTACTTCAGTCTCTTCAGCGGTGCCAAGCTGACTATCGGTATATCGAAGTGTTGAAGTCCTTGTACGAAAGCGCCACCATGTCAGTTCGACTTCAGGACCAGGACTCGAAACCTATCCAGTTGCAGCGAGGAGTGAGACAGGGAGATGTAATATCACCGAAACTGTTCACAGCAGCACTGGAAGACGTCTTCAAGCTCTTGGACTGGAGAGGACTTGGCATCAACATCAACGGCGAGTATCTGACTCACCTTCGTTTTGCCGACGATATCGTGGTCATGGCGGAAACCCTGGAGGACCTCGGTACAATGCTCGATGACCTCAATAGAGCCTCCCAACAAGTGGGTCTAAAAATGAACATGGACAAGACCAAGGTTATGTCAAACTCTCTTGTTGCACCCATTACTCTGACAGTTGGGGGCTCTACTCTGGAAGTTGTCGACGAGTATGTCTACCTGGGACAAATAGTCCAGCTGGGTAGGTCCAACTTTCAGAAAGAGGTCAATCGTCGAATCCAACTCGGCTGGGCAGCGTTCGGGAAGCTACGTAACATCTTCTCTTCTCAACAACTACCGCAGTGCCTCAAGACAAAAGTCTGGGATCAGTGCGTGTTGCCAGTGATGACTTACGGAGTTGAGACGTGGCCGCTAACAATGGGCCTCATAAGAAGGCTCAAGGTCACTCAAAGGGCAATGGAAAGGGCTATGCTCGGAGTTTCTCTCCGCGATCGAATCAGAAATGAGGAAATCCGGAGAAGAACCAAAGTCACCGACATAGCTCGAAGGATTGCGCAACTTAAGTGGCAGTGGGCGGGGCATATTGCTCGTAGGACCGATGGCCGCTGGGGCCGGAAAGTTCTCGAGTGGCGGCCACGGACCGGTAGACGCAGCGTAGGTAGGCCTCCCACAAGGTGGACCGACGATCTGGTGAAGGTCGCGGGAAGCCGCTGGATGCGGGTGGCGCTGGACCGATCATCGTGGAGATCCTTGGGGGAGGCCTATGTCCTGCAGTGGACGTCTATCGGCTGAGACGACGGGGATCGAACCCACGACCCTCGGCGTAGAAGGCCAGGTATCCATTAAGCCATCGGAAAAAAGCTATTTATATCTAGAGGGAATTTACTGCAGACTTTCATAAATAATTTATATTATATCCCTTAGTCGCTTTTTATGAAACCCAGGGGTAGATTTGGGGTGATGCTATTGTAAGCCGGTTATTTTGTAATCAATATTTATTTGTTTTAGGATCTAAATTCAAGAACTCAGCCAGGCCCAAGGATGAAACCCTTGAAGACAAGAAAGCAAGAAAAAAGGCCCTCAAGGAAGAAAAGGCAGAGAGGAGAAAATCCAAGACCCCAAAACATGTAAAGAAGAAGCGAGACAAGGGCCATGGAAAGAAATAGGTAGGTAGCTATTTACCTAGTTAGTTATTTTATTATATTGTACCATAAAAAACTTTATATCAAGAGTAAATGTATATTTAGAGTAGGTATTTTTAAGTAAAATATAAAAATAAAACACACAAAATTAGTTTATCTTATGAGATATTTTATTTTACTTGACTACACTATAATCGTACAAAAGTAAAGCTTTCTACATAATTAGCAATAAAGTATGTATACAAAATTACGTTGTATAAAAGTACAACAACACTTGATTTTACCTTTGCAGTAAAATACATATTTACATATGTGGGTTTTATCACAAAATAAGCTAAAATTCATAACAAAATTGTTTCTTCTTTAGTGTCATGAAGTTCTGCCATAGACTTAGGATATACTGACGTGGCGATACCGACCGTAATTTTACGATCGTTAACGCTCTGCCTACCCCGCAAGGGATAAAGGCGTAATTCAATTTATCAATTACCCACATTTTGTAGAAAACACCATGGACTTTACCACAAAAAAGTACGCGAGTCTAGCGTTTTATTTTTATGTGCATATTATATTTTTTAAACACGCGTTCGACTCGCGTGTAACTTTTTTGTGGTAAGGCCCCATAAATCTTAAGGCACACACTGGTCCAGATTCAGAAATAAAGACGATGAAAATTAATAACCCTCTAGTAAATTGTTGAACATTTCAAAATATTGCATTGCCTCACTCTACACGCGTGGGACACCGACTCGTTTAACAATTCAATGAATAGTGTCAGAATTTTTTAACCGCCATCTACAAGTAAAAGGTTTCTGAATCTTGCATTGAAATCCATTGATTTTTGCACACCACTCAATGTTTTTCGACCGCAATGAGTCTTTTTTTTTCGTTTCCATCCCCATCTACGTTGCAAGATTTGCTATCACTGATCTGTCAAAATTTGTTAGCGAACCTTGCCTCCCGAAAAAAAACGGGTTCTTCCTGGATAACGAATCATCTTGGATCATCAACATGTAGCGGAAGTGAGTTATTGAGAATACATATATAAGTGTTTCAAATACCTGGAAAAGACTACGATCAGACAAGAGATCAGCAATAACAAGGAAAACTATACATCGAGGCTATCAAACCTCGTTAATGTTCTGGCCAATGAGCTGCTTAACACTCTTCTCTTTTCGTGTGAGACACCGAGTCGTCCAACGACCCTATGAACCCTAGTGTCAGAATTTTGCTTAACACTGAAAATGAATGTAAACAGGTTGAAAAGGCGGAATGTCCTGAGCTGAATTGTTACTGATCAATTTCACACACTTTTTACAACCAGCACCATAAAATCTGATAAAGGCTATTAGTTGATGGCAAATGGAATACAGAAGATTTGTTTTTATATCTAGAACTTGTACTAATAATTTTATCTTGCATATTTTGGCGGCTTTCGTACATATTTCATGCGAATTTCAAGCATTTTTCGTACATATCTGCATGCAAAATTAGGCGTTTTATGTTGCATATAAACCGGTACCTACACATTACTAATTTAGACAAGTTAAACACTGGGCTGTAGAATTTTTAAATAATGCAGACTGTGTCTACAATTCTACATGCATTTAGGCAAGAACTTATACCCAAAATATCCTATAAGTACATTATTTTTATAGTAACAGGCCCAAGACATCATTTTTAGTTCTTGATTATTTTAGACCCTGTGCTTGTCTTAAAATATATAGCTCTTGATTCTAGCATGACATTTCATTCTAGCATTCTTGTAACTTTATGAAAATATATTTATTGAATTACCATACCCTGACTCCTGTTCTGGCACACTTTGCCTTCTTCATTAGATTTCTTCTCAGAATTTTCTTCTAATATTTGAATTTTTCTTTACCAATATAACGGAAACTTTATTTTAAAGCTCCCTACACACGGTCCAATCATGAAAATTGCCTAATGTGTCGTCTGAAAGAAGAACAAAAGTGATTTTGAGAATGCTTGTGTACTTTTGGAGTGAAATGGTTACATTGACAAGAACAGATAAGATTTAAATAAAAAGTGTCTTACATGTCAGAATCTAGGCCTTGTTATCAACTTATTTAAATCAGTCGCAAAATACACTTATTTTACTAATACATACATAATATACATATGTATAATTATTTAAAAGAAAAATATTTATCTTTGGCTGGAATATAGTACATACTATTTCAAGAACAAAAATTTCGTTTTATTATGAATTTTACCATCCAATATAAATAAATAAATGATTTTCAAATATCACTATAGTATAACCAAAGTAGGTGTTAAGTATACTTATTTATCACATGCCAAAATTGTACTGGCTTAGCACCTATTTAAAAAAGCACTTATATAATACAATATAACATGAAAATTACATTGGAACTATACTAAATACACCTTAATACCTAAAATTTCTTCTATTTATTCAGATAAAAGCATACACTTTGCAAACATACAAAAGCATACTCTATCCTTGCACTTTACCTACAAGGCTACAAGTTAACAGTGACTGTTCAAGGCACACTAAAATCTATAGGCACTATTTGTTCAAAAACTGAACTGGGACTAACTTTATTTGTCGAGTTACCAGTTTCAACTATCATCACAAAAAATAATTATCCATGTAGGGTACATTACATAGTAAACGTGTACCTAGTTAAAAAAATATCAATTAGTAAACTCACGTCGCAAAACGCCACCTTAGACCCAAGTAGCACATAGATCTAAAAACGACCATAATGCACAACATAATCGCAATCTCCAACCAGACTGAACTCTTATCGATATCCAAGTATTTGAACAAGACGTCTGGCTTAGCAAAATGGCAGTACACATCTGGGCAGTTCAAAGGGTTCCTGTCAAAGCCGAAAATGGTTAAGACCATGGCGACGACGCCGCAGCGTATGAAGGAGGTCTTCATAATGATATTCATTACGAGCGGGATCCGGTGCGCGAAGTCGAAGCCGTATATGGCGAGGCCGAGGAAAGGGGCGATGGCTGCTGGGCCGATCGCGCAGCCGTTCTGGAAAGAAAGACAGTTCGGAAGTTAGCGAGAACCGAGTTCTACAGTGAAGAAGCTCATAAGAGCCTGTATCTTGAACGAAACACCCCAAAAAGGGGTCCGGAATCGAAGTTCGAATTACACACATTCGAAAGGATTTAGTGCGAAACATTTATTTTCGATCATTGTCCAGCCGAACGTAAGTTTTATCGATTTATTTTAACTACGAAGCCGTTATGCGTCGACAGTACGTTCTTCCGAATTTGTTTTTTAACGAACACAAACTAGCCGAATATCCTTTTAATTGAACAAACTGTACTATGAAAAGCAAGTTGAGTTATACTCGCTAAAATTAGAAAAATATCATTATTAAGTTTAAAATTCTCATGGCAGTTTTGTTTTTACTAGTATTTTTCCTTATATTGTATGAAGTGAATATGTGTTTAGCAGATCTTTCAATAATAATGAAAAACATAAACTAAAGACAAAGCAGGTATAATTTTAGAATCTTGCCTTTCCGAAATGACATACATACATAGTACATATATCACGCCTTTATCCCTTGCGAGGTAGGCAGAGCGTTAATGGCCATAAGAATAAGGTCGCTATCGCCACATCTGTCATTTTTGAGGATTGTTTTTCAAGGTTGTTTCAGAAAACATGTGTATCACTATAGTGACAGGTTGTCAGCCTGTCGCCTAAAAATTGTAATACACCAATACTCTCGAGTCCCGTAGTCGCCTCTTACGACACCCTCGGGAATGATGTGGGGTGATGCTATTCTAAGCCGGCATCACACGGCATTCCGAAATGACAACAAGAAAAAAACAGATTTTAACTTTAACTTTTGTTGTTTGTTAAGATCAGTTATTACGCGAAGGCCAGATATTTAACTAAAAGTCAGATTATTCTTATTTCCTTTAAAAAATAGTTTACGTTGCAATTGAAGCTTTTTTGATACGTGATAATTTATATGTGTTTATTTAATAAATTATACTTAATGAGTAGGTAATCTAAAAAGCACATCATTTATTTTTTATGATTTTCACTCAATGAATTCATTTTTATTTCAAAAAAAATACTTAGCAATTTATCCATTTTTCACTACCTTATATTAGAAAAATAATTCTAAAAAGTATAACATGAGATATATTCCGGCAGTAAAAAATGTTGTTCTTCACTTTCCAACCTTCAACTCTACACATTATTTTCAATAAAATCACTCCATCGCGTCGTGAAGGAATGACAAACAAAAACACTTTACTATTTACAATTTAGTAGGCATCTGGTCATTTTCATCGATTATAAGAACCTTCGAATGTTTGTAATTCGAACTTCGATTCCGGACCTCCTAAAAAGTGCTCGCGTGATTCTGAATACAATTTTTATGACGTGATTTCTTCCCTTTTCAAAGTTATGCATTATACGCGGTGTTGTACTGTCTGGGAGCCAGTCAACAGCATAGATCTAGCGTTCATTTCTAATTGCTTTTTTAATAGACAAAGTGTTTCTGGTCTGAAGGTTTATGTCTAAAATACATTCCGGGAAAACGACTTATTCCCACAGGAATTATTCCGCTGGGTCCACGCTATAGCATCAAATAAAGTGTAAAAGTGAATAAACAACATACCTGAATACTGAACATAGATCCGATAGCCAGTCCGAATCCTTCCGACACCAACGACACAATATTCCCGATGAGACAGAAAACCAGGAATCTCGTCACTTTGAAAGGCACTCCTGCCATAAAGTACACTATCGTGCTGAACACAATGTTCAAAGTCACTTGCACGGGGAGCTTGGAGACGGTTAAAGCGGCGTAGTATGGCGTGAGACTGTACCACCGGTTGAAATGCTCTTTCTTAACTAGTTTTACTTCTTGGGGATCTGTAAATAAATGAGAAAGTTTTAAAACATCGGGATAGATACAGAAAGAATATGCTAAATATATCATTTTCAAATGGATTACCAGCTCATGACATTGAATTCTTTTTCCCAACCTAGATCAAATATCAAGACGGAAATGTTTACAGCTTTGTATGAAAGTTCCGTAAAAACATACTCGGCCTACTTAGTTTCCCTGAAGAAAGTAATCACTTAAGGATAGGTAGGTGGTTCAGTTCTACGAGTACATATGGACCTAGTACCCTTCAACGCTGTGGTTCCTAAGCGTGGTCCACCTCTATGTGGACGTTGAGTCCTGGTGCGACACATTGATTTATTGGGGTGATTTCATTTCTCGTGCGATAAGTTGCTGAAAATATCAAAACAAAGAAATAGAAAAAACAACATTTGACAGTGTTGGCCAAAGCGCCAATGCTGTGTGTAGGTACTCCATGTGCCCCCAGGATTAAGCCCTACGCTTTCTAATTTCTTATTTCCAAATACCTAAACGTTCACGATAAAAAGATTGTGGCACTTACAAACTAATACTGGGACCATGATTTGCGTGTAGGCGAAGAAGATGACGAGCCCCACGCACATCTTGAGGTGGTTGAACATCTGCGTGCCGTCGTTGGCCATGTTGAAGAAGCACACGCCGATCAGCACGCCGCACATCACGTGGTGGACCGTTTGGATGTACAGACCTGGAAATTTACATACATATTATATCACGCCTTTATCCCTTGCCGTGTGATGCTGGCTCCGAATACCATCACCCCATTTCTTCCCGTGGGTGTTGTAAAAGGCAACTAAGGGACTCGAGGGTTTCATGTGTATTACAATTTTAGGCGACAGGCTGACAACCTGTCACTATAGTGATACACATGTTTCCTGAAACAACCTTGGAAAACAATCCTCAAAAATGTCAGACGTGGCGATAATGACCGCATTCTATCGGCCGCTAACGCTCTGCCTACCCCGCAAGGGATAAAGGCGTGATATATGTAGGTATGTATGTATGTATCCCTTGCGGGGTAGGCAGAGCGTTAACGGCCGCAAGAATGCGGTCACTATCGCCACGTCTGACATTTTTGAGGATTGTTTTCCAAGCTTGTTTCAGAAAACATGTGTATTACTATAGTGATAGGTTGTCAGCCTGTCACCTAATAATTGTAATACACCAATACTCTCGAGTCCCTTAGTCGCCTCTTACGACACCCGCGGGAAGGATGTGGGGTGATGCTATTCTAAGCCGGCATCACACAGCAATTTAAGGAATACGCAATAATGGTGTGTTCCTGACGGCTACATGTCACTCAGAGAGCTATGGAAAGGTCTACGCTGGGGATCTCGCTGATGGATAGAGTCCGTAATGAGACTATTCGCAAAAAGACGAAAGTAACAGTTTAGCAAGTTGGCGCAAGTCGAACGTGTGTTTAAAAAATATCTTCATATAAAAAACGCTAGGCATGTGTTCAATCCGAGTCTAACTTTTTGTGGTAAAGCGCTAAGTCTTATGCGCTTGACCTGTCGTCGACCCCATAATTTCGTGTCTCCATAAGTCTCCAGCAAAAAACTGAATTGATACCAATTTCTGCTCTATCCACTTTCCGTAACCCCGGAAAAATTTCGTGGTCAAATAGTTTTGCACTTTCCCGATGTTTGTGAAGCCAAATAAGGCATGATTCATTCTCAAGTATGTGTTAATTATAACTGCCAAGCCATCATTTTCTTTAATTAAACGATGTCCTTTTAAATGGCTCGTATTTCATGTTGAGACATTTATCGTGTCTACAAGCGATATATCGTAATGTCATTTAAGTACGTATTATATTTATGATTTCTTAAAGGTGTATAATTTGTATCCCTTCATGAGTATTTGATTTATTTTAATGCGAATTGCATTGCAACTTTACAAGTCAACACTGTCAGTGAAGAAAAGCTAAGCTAAAAAGTGCGCAAATAAATAAGTTTCTTTTTTTTTTAAAATAAACTTACGCAAAATATACATTTATAAACCCTAATAACTATATCACGGTTCAAAAAACTGTAATATTTCGGTACCTTCCTGTATTAGTCGGTATGTTATTATAAATATTAGGGCTTTTTGAACCCTAATAAATTATATTTGGTTTCCAATATTCATACCGTTATTAGTTTACTTATTATCTGTTTACATTCGTTGGGTATTACCCGAAATTATTTTACGATTTATTTTGATGATTCGTTATTGAGGAAAATAATTAATTGGGACAATATCGGGCATTGAAGTCAAGTAATTGGGTTAGTAAGATAGACAACGACCGACCATTTCATTAATACAATACGAAAGTACGTACAAACTGATAGGACGGCCTTGCCCCAATATTCCAGTATCTTTACTAACCTTGTTTATTCCTCGCAATCTGTTTCAACATCCTCATCAACAGTATACTGAATTGCTCGCCATAAGTCGTGGAATACCCACAGCATTCTGTAGACTTCTGCACTTTCATCCACGCCATAGAGGAGTCTATAGTCTGTGACCCTTGACTTGATATTGAACTGGAATCCGTTTCATTGTACTGTGGCACTTTATACAAGCAGTTTTCGTTTGAGAGCATTATTTGAGTTTCATTGTCGTCTTCGTTTTGGTAGCAGATCTTGAGTTCCATGCTGTTGATTGGCTCGTTTGGTGTGCTCTCGAGTTTGGCTGATTTGTACATTTTTCCGTTGAGTATTTCTTCGCTTAGCATGTTGATGTTCTCCGGGTTTTCTGTTAGTTCAATGACTGAAAGAGAGAAAATGATTTTTATTAATTCAAAGCAAGTAGGTATTTACATTTTCTTAGCCTCACTACCTATTACAATATTATGTACTATGTAAATAGGAAAAGACTGGTCTCTATTGTATAATTAGGTACAAACATTGGTTTATAAAACGCTACGCATTAAATCGGACTGTGATAATATTTGCCTTTTGCCAAAATATTTCGTTCAACCATTATTTGATTAAGGCAAATGTTTTTGCAAAAAGGTAGATTATTAGATATGTGCTTATTTGTACTACGCTAGTACTATTATTTATTCTAACTACATTTGTTTACGTAAAGATACCCAAATTTTGGCAGGCACGATCAGACCAAAAAACTAACTACCTACAATTTTTCCTAGAGTTGATAAATAATTAATATGTCGCGAAAAAAATCCTATTTCCGATAAGTACACCATAAAAATACACGATCAGCTAACTGACCTATGGTAAGTCTATTTTTTAAGTTTTATGTAGTTCTGTTTTGGGTGGGACAAACATCAAGCCGTCCATGTAGGTATGTTTCAATTTCCCTGCAAAGTTTTTGGGGCATTATCCCTTATTATACCGGGTGTAAGAGACAGGGACCGAGAAAGTACTATAACTTACACCTAGCACACAACGTCATTTGGTTGTCACGCCAAATTCTCATTATGGCATTCTTCGTCTAATTTTAGGAGAGATTTGAGAAAATTGTCTTTGTGTCTACATAGCATCGCGTTACAATGCGGCCAAGCCGACAAACGATTGTAAAAGAGGAGGGCTTTCACTAGGGTTTGTTGCACGGTTACTGTCTCCAATGATAAGCTTATATAACGAGCTGTGATCACTTTCTACGGCTATTGTACTGATTTGACCTTAAGTATATCTTGCGCCATATGACGCGTGCTGTGCTCAGGTAAAATCGATGTTACCTGTTAAAACTAACTGGCAACGCAAGGTAGCAATTTCTTTCACATATTATCATTATTTAACCGGGTCTGTCGCGATAGTATTTATGTAAATATTTTGGATCACAACGATGGGTAATATGTCCAGACGACAACAATTCGCTGATACTTCAATCTGCCCGTGACTTTAGCTGATGCAAGTCAGCTGAGGCGGTGGAATCCGGGTAAATTGACAAATATTGGCCTAAAACTATCGTGATAGACTCGTTAGCAAGTAAACAATATTTAACCAAGCAATCAAAAAACCTGGAATTCTACTTCTTTGGCTTTAGGTTGACTGAAAGTCACCCGAGCGTACCTACACCTTCTAATGGAGGTAACCAAATAGAACAGTTGTCCTTCGTAATTCAGGTAGGCGAAAGAACACTTTAGATCGTATTACAGCAATTCATACCCGATCGATTACTCTTACCCGACTGCCTCGATACTGAACACCGCGCGCACCAAATGGCGTCTAATGATCGGTGGCCCTGAGGCTTGTCATTCCAGTCTCATCGGAAAGAGAGAGAATTCCGACTGTCACTTGTGTTGACAAAGCACATACGATTTGTGACGTCTAAGGCGCGCGAGATAAAAGCCTCTACGCTATCATAAGCCTATTGGGTGCGCGTGAGGCCTTAGTTCGCTTGATTAGGTTGTTACTCACTAAAGTCGGCTGGGTTGTGATGCCTCGGGCAGGGCAGCCCGACGCTCTGGAGGTAGGGGATCATGGCTGACTGGTCTCCTTGGAAGATGCAACGCCCATCAGCTATCACGTACACCTGGAACAAATTCAAAAACAAAATTGTAGAACTTAACATTTTCAAAACATAGGGCTTTACCACAAAAAACTTAGACGCGAGTCGAACGCGTGTTTAAAGAATATCTCCATACAAAAAAACGCTAGCTAGACACGCGTTCAACTTACGTCTAACTTTTTTGTGGTAAGGCCCTCAACATCTTAGGATTTTTTTTTAGGAAATTAAGAACATATAAAATTGTTACAAAAAAGAAAAAAATGTGTCTTACAATTTTTGTCTTTTTACAACGCTTAATCCATTTATACAGTGATAATATTGTGTACTTGACATTTTAAAATTATTCGTTGTGAATCTACCTTGAAATAAAAAATTGGACTTTGAAAATAAGCTTAGGATTATCGCATAAGATAACCCGATTTTAGAGGTAGGAAAAATGTTGATAGACTATAAAATGGTGTAGAAGGTACGTATAGTTTGAAACAGTTTCCTACACAGAAATCTAGATTAGGTTTATAAAATAGTTAGTTCACTGCGATGAATAAGTTAGTTACTGTTTATAAGTCATAGGTCAATGGAAATAGTTCAATAGTAGTCAGTCATTCTTATTATTTATGTATGATAGATAACATTTTAGGTAAGGTAAAACTAGTCTACGTTATGTATTTAACTTTTCCTTCAATAACATAGGTGGATACTAACCTATATTTAGAGTGCCAAAGTTTCCATAGATGGTAAGGTACCTAACTACCGAAGAAAGTGACTATTTATACAATTACAGGAAAACCTTACAGATATTATTGACAGGGAGCTAATTTACGAGTTCTGAGTTAGTATAAAGAAGAAATATTCGATTGTTTGCTAACATACAATGTTAGCGATAATCACCAAAAATACTTATTAGACTGAATTCAATAATTCTTTCCCCGTCAGGAACCTACAACATCCCTGAGTAACAATGACAACTTTTTATTTTTACTTCGGGAAAATGGCTTCTTCTTACGGTTAATTACCTAGTTAGCTAACAACGCCTGAAATTATAACAAAGTTTTTAATTGTTGATTTTGCGTGCATCAGGCCAAACCAAAAGTATTGTAAAGTATTACACATCTTATTACAGTTCGCTAATTCTCCATTTTCAAACTTTGAAACTCAAGTTTTATAGATATCTATCTACCTACTTACCGGAACTATGCTAAGCGTAAAACAATAATCTTATAAAGTGTTATATATGCAGTTAATTGATGATCTTCACTGGATAAGCATAAAATTACTATAATGTAACACCACTTTATATACTCGTAATTTATAGTTAGCGTTATTCGATGATATCACGCCTTTATTGGAAAATATTATTTTCATCGATGAATTGTTTATTCGTATTCGTAGCACAAAATAAATAATTTTTCGTAGCACCAAATATTAAGGATCCTGCTCGTACACAAATCACGCCTATATCCCTGGCGGGTTAGGCAGAGCGTTAACGACCGTAAAATTACGGTCTGACAAAATCTTGCTCGTAACCGGTTGAAAGCCTTTTATAGGAAAATAGGGTGTAGAGATATGATAAAATTATATTTTTATAGAAGTTCGATCATTTCAGTAAACATGGTCACATTTGGCTGAATTTTTATTTTTATACTGTTTTACGCCAGTACCTATTATATACGTTACGCTACGTTAACTGAGAAAAATGATGTATTGTAGTGACCAAGGCATCCAACCGGACAGATTTTGTAGATATTACGAGCACCTAAGTCAATTAAAAAAACAACTTCAGGAAATAGCGCTTTTCAGGACCTCAATTTCTGAAAACGTGTACCTACGGAAGCCCGCAACTACGCCTGGTTTCTAACTAAATATAAATAACTAAAAATAAACTGGACTAAATATTCGTTTTTACTACATTATCGAACGTAATGTCGTAATTGTTAGGTTAGGATTTGTGTGAATAGTTTTGGTAGAAGCTACCTACCTACCCAATTAGTAGAAAGTGTGATACAAATACAAGCTCAAATTAATGTAGATATAAGATTTCTTTACCCACATAATCATCTATCTAAGCTACTTAAAATATCCATATTAATTGTTCCGGTTAACCTAATGTCATTAATCAGTTACTTACCTATAAATACAAGAGGCGTGGACATTAATGACTAGTCATATTACTTAGTATTCAATGACTAGCGGATAAATACTAATAACAACTAATAGTGCGCGTTGTTTAGCGCTTCGTCTAGTACATAAATTACAAGCTTCTCTCACGATTAGCATGTAGCAATTTAACAGCTGGTTACTGGG
Source organism: Keiferia lycopersicella (assembly GCA_029255805.1). Classification (NCBI taxonomy): domain Eukaryota; kingdom Metazoa; phylum Arthropoda; class Insecta; order Lepidoptera; family Gelechiidae; genus Keiferia; species Keiferia lycopersicella. The sequence continues at coordinate 5,234,762 of JARACZ010000010.1, forward strand.
TAAAATGCGGTAAATAAGCTTCCTGCTCAGCTACAGATGCTGGGTTGTGATTACAAAAAATTTTGACGCGTTTATATGAGATATTTTGGACTGGCAGGAACTCTTTCTAGTCCAAACTTGGTACCGCTGTTAGCGCTTTTTAACCGACTTCAAAAAAAAGAGGTTTGACCAACTCTAAAAAAGGAGGTTCTCAGTTTGACCTGTATGTATGTACGTTTGTCCGCGATTATATCGCGTTTGGATGAACCGTTTTTTCAGAAAATTCAGGAGAAGATTTGAGGCATATAAACCGACAAAAAAATGCAGGTTCACACTTTTTACGTCCGTTAAAGTCATGTCTCTTTTTAAGAAGGTTATTCAGATTGAGGGATAATCTGTCATGTTCAATGCACAAAAACACTAATACCCCTGTTAGACGTCTATGGGAAATCACTGCTGAGCTGTGGCTGAGGTTTTACATCATCCGCACTAGCACCACCTACTATTATAGGAACTAAACGCATATTGCCGGTGAGCATAATCTAAGCCGGCATCACACTGTCCCGAAACAATGAAATGATTTGATTTCCACTTTGTTGAGGAAATCTTTATGAACGTGATAAAAAGTTATTTTAGGACTATAGTAATAACTACATAAAAATGTATGGGTATTTTAAGATTTTTGGAGGATTTGTTATTGTTCATTATCTTTTTATATGCAGGAAGACCCGGTTTGATGGTTTTGGGTTTATATAAAAAGAAAAAGAAGACATAAAAAATTAGGGTTATGCAAATTAGCAAAATTCCTTCATACCCGCACTTTTTGTAACGCCAGTTGGATGCGAGCTTGGATGGGTACAATTTCGATTCAAGATTTTTTTTAAACTTACCTACTGAATCAGTAATTAGTTCATTATCATAATTATGATGACTTAGTCTGTCATTAGTTACTGAGAATTAATAACTGGAATAACGCAAAAATCATTTGGAATTTGAGAATCTTTTCTAATGCCAAGGCCGGAAATTGATGACATTTCTATTTTGATAGCACGCATCTCTATTACCTCTTGAGAACTTACCTACAATACACTGTAGGCGACTAGTCTACAATCTCTACATAATATCCTTACAATGAAGTTCAATCTTCATTGGTTGATTGATTGATGGCAAGGAACAATGAGCACTAATTGCTTTGAGTTTGACCTCTGTGTTGATGTCTTCTTCTGGTCAAGGGTAAACTTTACACTTGTAGATACACTTCAATTGATACCAAAAGTGGGTCACTTTGCGTTTTTTATGACATGATTACTTGCCCTGTGGTCATAATAAAAAGCTATAGGTTGCTGATTCAAATCCGGCTCAAAGGACGAAATCAAGTGCCGGAGCAGATTAGCCCGATGGACCGGCAAGATCTGGTAGATGTGGAGCCTATCTTTGGTGATCAAAAAACCAACTTCTTGCTTCTACAGATCTAATGACAATGAGATAAAAAAATACAAAAAGAAACGTATAATTCCGCAAGTCACCACTTTTCTACCAATAAGTGTCGCAAAAAGCTATTAATGAACCTAGACGGGCGATGGGGTTTTATCAAGGTAATGGGTAGCGGCATTCACTATAGAATAACATAACTTAGATGCATTGCAGAAATAGCAAGAGACTCATGTCCAGCAGTGGCCTGCTGAGGCTGTTGAGGAAGTTGAAGAACTTGTCTTTTTCTTGTTTGAAAAAAACACGATAGCGGTTTATCAGAAGCAGTTATGTAAATATGGTGCGTAGGAATACTTTTATAACCAACAGAACAGACGTCATACCCATAATGAGATGTTATATGGTGTAATTGTTTACCCATGGTTGATGTAACGTAATGTAGCAACTCATCGAGCACTTCCCTTGAAAAGTCTATGGTTTTACGCAATCAAGAGTCATTGAATAGCCCATGGCGATTAAGATGGTCAACGGAGCGAATAAGCAAAGAATCATACCTTTGCGACATTGCTTAGGACTTTGAAAGATTGTGAGAATGTGTTCAGGTGCTATATCGAAATCAGTACGTCAGAAAGTAAAGGTAAATAAGGTCCTAGTGCTCCACATAACGTACTTTAGTTACTCACTGTCCAAAAACAGCCTATCATGCTAAACAACTTTTGCTACGGAGCCATTTCCGTATCTCTTTAGAGTTTCGCTGAGATTATTTCCGCATTAGATACTCACATATAATACTCAAGACCCTCAAATCCGGACGGACGCGGATTTACTTTTCGATTTTTGATATACCTGGTATTGGCTTTCTACATCTTCTTCTTCTTGGGTGTCGATGGCTTCAAATATGCTTAGACCGCCAGTGTGTAGCCACGCGTATAGCCTCAGTGGTGGCATCCCAAAGGTCCTCTAGCGAGCATGTGTTGGGGCTATGCGGGCAAATCAGCAGGGGGGCCATGTTTTGTGGTGTGGCGCTACAGGAGCAGGATGAATTTTTTACTCACTAACCTGATCAAAAAGCTCAAACAGTGAGGCGGCAGGCTGGTGAATAGTGCAGACGACAGTCCGTCCTTGTCTCGCGAGCTGCTTCAGCAGTTTCACGCACTGCATCGTGGTCACCGTGTCCAAACCACTGGTTGGCTCATCCAGGAAGAACACTGGTGGATTGTTGACCAGCTCTAAAGCGATAGATAACCTGGAAAAAAAATACAAATTTTAAAAAGGAAATGCAAAGGAGATAATTGAGAGTAGTAGATGTGAAGTGAGACCAGCTTGAGGATTGTGCTGGAAAAATAGATTGCTCTACACCTCAGATACAGAAATCATATCTCTACTACTCGTAGATCAGCCATTTTTTTCACTCTAGTAGTAGTTAAATCTCTATTTTACTTTTTGTTACCAGATTTTTTTTTACTTAGAATATAAGTACTAATCTGAAGATATATGTAAAAGTTGACATGATCTGGGAAGAAACTATTATGAACTAAAATTAACTGAGACAAACAAAACTATTCGTACTTAAGTGAGGAATTTTCCCTATTTGCTTACTTTACGCTACTTAGTAAGTATTTTTTTTATCATAGTTCGCAATTGTTTATCAATAACAACTGTCCTACTTATCCACGTTTTACCATCTAACTATTATTTATGCATTTTATTGTCAATGATTTCATTCAGCGGACCTTGTTCCTTTTGAGAAGATTATTCATTGCCCATTGTCTTAAAGAATACTTTGTTTTTATTGGTATAGCTCTGAAATGATTGTTGTATGCTATTGTCTATTTTATGATATTTATTTAAAATAATACGTCACTTGCTCAAAAGTTTGCGAATATGTATTTTAAAAGGATTTTGACGTCAAATTTCGTTAGCTCAAGGCTCAAAGTTCGTGATAATGATACATAGATAAACTTTTAAAGTTCTACGATCGACGCGTCCTACCATGTCCTATCATACCAGCATGTGGATACTTGGTGAATGAAGATATTTTACTTCATCTTGGTTCCAAAAGTTAACATAATTCTTTAACTTCTGACATTTCTATTCTGGCAACTACCACTCACCGTTTCTTCTGCCCTCCAGACAGCAGATCAGTCTTCGTGTGCTGATGCTCTAAAAGCCCCAACTCTTGAAGGATCTCTTCTGAATGTGCCTTGGCGCCTTTCGGCAACTTCAGCCTGGCCGCTACATCCATAGCCTCTCTGATGGTAAGGAGTGGCTGAAGAAGATCTTCCTGTGTGATGTAGCATGAAGATTTTTGGAATAGAGCCTCGTTTCGAGGTTCTCCGTTGACCAGCAGCTCGCCCGATACGCCTGCTGATCTGCAAAAGACAGTTTGAAATGCAATCCGAGCATACGGAAAACCTGATAGCGGAAGTTCAATATCGTGTATCCAGGCGTTTTTGCCGCTGGGGCTTTTACGCCTTTTTGTTGAAAAAAAAAGCTTCATATTTTGGGAATACCTGATTAGGATCTTGCATAAATATGAACTCTGTGCGTCATTGCAACGTAAATAAGTGAAGCTCAGCAGCTAACGGGGTCTTTTAAAAACGAACAAGAACAAAAGGTATTTTTACGCATTGCAGAGAAATATCTTTATCCCAACAAGCTTTAATCATTTTGACATCTAAATTATTTATAGAATTTATTTTGGAACTCGATACCAAATAAAACTTACTCTTCGATATTATGAAGGTGTGCTACGTAGGTGTTGCTATTTAAAGAAATTTATTAGATTATGTTTAATACGTTGGATTCTTACTTATATCCGGAGACAGCGTTGAGTAGGGAGCTCTTTCCAGCACCTGAGGGTCCCATGATAGCTACCAACTGCCCCGACTCGAACCTTCCATGCACGCTCTTGACTACATCTCTTGTGTGGCCTGCAACAAGGAAAACACTGGTTGAAAATAATGAAATTGTAATTTTAGCTGATAGTCGATAGTTGGTGGATTTTTCAAGACTATCTGACTGAAATAGAAACGTAGGCAGCGATTGCGCCGCGGCAGCTCAGAAAGAAAAATCGCAGGTTCAAATCTTGTCTGCGATAGAGAATATTAATATAAGTTTATCTTTTCCCAAATATATACTACTAAGTATACCTAACTCCCTAACGCAAGGAGTGTTTTAAAATTTGAATGAACGATGGATTACTCGTAGATGATAACTTTTCAGGCTTTTAGGTCACTCTTGTTCAGATTCAATAGAAAAAGTTGACACAATTTACGTTAGTCATGGTGTTGAAACCCATCTTAATAAGTAGGTAGGCAAATAAACCCATACCTATAGCACGTATGGTTTCCATTACGTCGTGATTTCCTTACAGATTGATCTAATCAATTGCTAATACGCAATTTATACGTAAATAATATACATTACGCTTTTCTAGGTAAATTATGTACCTACCCATTGTTGTTCTTCTGTAAATTTTCCATAATGAATAATTTGTTTAGCTTTAGGTACCTAAACTTATTTATTTAGTGAATGTCCTAGTTAAAGAGTTCTTCAGCTTTTATTGTTCGAAAACGGTAACCAGGTTTGCGTGGATAGTGACAAATACAAAACATAATGATAGAATTGTAATCAAATTCTTTGAACCAATTTTGTAAAAAGAGCAGAAGGTTCGTTGTTTCTCTAACCAAATCAAATGTAATAAATAAAATACGAAAATTATATTGGGAAAATTATCGTCCAAAAATACTACTTATCCCATTCATTGTTTTTCAAAATATAGAATATTAGAATAAATAAAACAGTAAGATGTCTTGTTTTGACATTTCGAAAATAGTGCTATGTGACGTCCTAATATGAAAAACGACATAAGTAGATATTTTATCAAAAAACATTTTTTTACCTACCTATGTCACTTGACCTGTCAGGCCAGTAGCCATTTTGCTATGGATTCATAATGATAGGTAATGGTCAAGGTCACCCAGTGTAAGCTAATGACAAACAAACGTTACGAAAGCGGTTTACTCTTTTGCTAAATCATCATCAGCTGCGGAGATGATAAAAGCTAACATTTGAAAAGTATTGACCCTAAGTTGCAAGAAGTTTTTAAACGCAAAGTAACACTTACTCACTAAGTCAACTTTGTGTTTGCTAAGTTTATTCATACTTCATTCATAATACCGCTAAGAAAGTATTGAGTAATATTTGAAAAGCGTATGAGTGAGTGTATTGTCGTTTTTCAAACCAATGAACTTACCCTTTTAAGTATAAAAGACGAAAATGGCTACTTTGTTTGGCAAGCCAGCTTCCTGGTCACGGCACCAACTGAACTGTACCTATCCCTTCTAGTTACCATTATTTGTTTTTTTTTAATAGATGAAAATATTTTGCACTTCTATTACTTAGTAATTAGTATTTCTATAATTGTTCGTACAATGTTTACGGAGATAACATCGCGAATAGTTAGCCTACATTCAGGCTGTAAAAATAAATATACCGTTTCCCGTCGTGCTTGCGAAACTGATAGATAAAATTTCCAACAATTTAGTGTACCTACCTACTTGTAGAGAACAAAATACATAAATATAATTTATAAATATATTTAAATAGTTTAATCTAAACTTTAGTTTAAATAATTTTAATACAAGAGCTGAATTTTTGTTTCTTTATGTGTCTAATGGTTATTTACTAACATACATACATACATACATATATCACGCCTTTATCCCTTGCGGGGTAGGCAGAGCGTTAACGGCCGTAAGAATACGGTCGCTATCGCCACGTCTGACATTTTTGAGTATTGTTTTCTAAGGTTGTTTCGGAAAACATGTGTATCACTATAGTGACAGGTTGTCAGCCTGTCGCCTAAAAATAAATTTACTAACAGAGGTTAAAAATGTTTTCTTGTGGTAATTCTTCAATCAGAAGAACTTTCAAATCAACTATTTTTAATCCGTCACAATACGAGTATCTTTAAGCTAACTCTTTCGCTGTGGCATTTGACCTTAAATAAAATCGAGTAGCAGGACATAGCAATAAAACTATTTAAAAAGAATCAAGTCGTGTCTAATATTAGATTAGCTATTTTCGATATTTTCCATTGAGTATCAGTATCACACGTTTCACGTGATCATGGATGACTCAGTGAATCAAACAAAAATAATAAGAACACAGAAAACAAAGTATACGCTTGTCTCCTGCCCATGTTTTTTTAAAACATCCGGCAAAAACATCTATACATTGCTGCATGGCAATACATACATCTTTATGATTTGTTTGCCACGACCGATGGAAAGCCATGTTTTGGTCCCATGTTTTGAAAAACACACGTATTAAAGACGTGCCTTGGGACTTCTGGTTTAAAAACCTTTTTATTGCAATTCTGTTCCAATCTAATATGTTTTAAATGTCATGATGACGGTGCTTGATTCGAAACGTCGTTGTCCTTCCCTGAACTGGTTTTTTAATGTAACTAAAAGGAACTAAAATTAGCAAGTTTAGGTTTTGCAGTTCCGCCTCATGGGCGCCTCACGTGCTTGGGACCGGTATAGCGTCAAAACAAATTAAATTTAGGCAGTTCCCTACATGAAGCGTACTCGTTAGTTGGATATGCAGATAAAGGGCCAACGGCAGTGCAACAGCATGAAAACCGCAAACATCAGAACAGCAGCATCATAGCGACTATAGACTATGTTCGCAATGTTAAATTGTAATGCAAAAGCCTAAAGAACAACGGATATTAGTTTACTAGTTTTAAAATCAGGCTAGGGCAAGCGAATGCGACTACTCTTCCAATGAGTGGACATTTCAATATTAAATTCCGTTATTATTATTTTTAATGGTGAGTAAGTAGTAACCCCGTCAGAAGATTAACAACTTCAGGGTTAAAATAAATTCATAAATATTTTTGCTATATCTAGTATCTTCGTCAATTTTATTTTCTTCTTTGCATGACTATTTAATACCGAAAAGAATGACAGTTACGTGACGGTATCATCCTATCGTATTGCAGTTCGTGTATGCAGACGACATCGTAATCATAACATCGTTGGAGCAATGACCGACGGATGCAATCTGCGTGTGCGCAGCATGACGTATCGACCTTGAAAAGCTAAGCTATTAAGGCATAATAAACTCATTTTATAGAGTAGTGTCTTTGTGTTCTACGAGGAGGTTCACTTCCTAAACATTGCAGATTTTATTGCTATTTGTGGTAGCGTAGCGGCCTCTAAGTATTTTTTATATCCTTGTTTGTGTTATAGCTATTTTTAATTTATTATAATTAGTTGGTCTCGATTCTCACGGCATTTCTTTTGCTACTGGCCTCAGCTACCAAATATTCTCTTACTATTTTTCCAAATATATTGATGACAATTAACAAAAAAATATATTTTGACAAATGATTGATATTGGAGCTAGAAGTCTACAACGCAATCTATGTGATCCTGGGTCTAAAGTCAAGCGAGTTTCTCTATTTGTTACATAATTGTAACTAAACTGTGACTTAACATGTTACTAGAATCGTGTCCTCGTTATAAGGCTTCCCGATACGTTAGTTGTCTTACCTACAAGTAGGGCTCTACAGTTCTATGGGAATAAAACTTGTAGCAAGAATACTAACTATAGCTATTTCTTGTAGTGAGGAAGAGTTGAACTTAGAGACTGATAAGGCTATTACCGTTGCCAAGTCAAGTACCTACTGGCAGGAACAAATACTTTGACGTAAAGGATTTGAAGATTTATGACGATCTCAAAATATTGTGTAAAAGAGAAATATTTACTGAAACGTTTATAAAACTGAATGATTCAAGCTTTTAATCCGATTTTCAATTGTAAGTAAGGGTTGTGTATGACAGACTCGGTAACAGATCAAGCTGTTGTTTCAGCGCAAAGGTTGTATTGAGGGGTCTATTATCGCAAAAGTGTGCTGAAAATATCAGTTTTGAAAACTGATACCTTGAAGTACTTAGTGTTTATGTAGCTAGCTATCACAAATTACATACGGCTGCACCTTACTCCAAACCTGTCTACTTGTAACTTTTACGCTATTTTAGCCTCATAAACATTTGCGGTGTTGCCATGGGAAGGCTCTAGAAGTAATGCCATTCCTTACCACCTTTCTATTTCTAAACACTCGGAGCTCTTGCTCCATTGAGTGTGTCCTACCACTGTAGTGCAGCAATACATCGGAATGCCGGATATATTTATTGAAATAAATAGTTATTTGTACCACTTGAGATTGGATTACAATAATTTTGATGTCTCTGCTACTCAAAGAAGACTTGTCTGGGCAACTCTCGGGAAAGAACTCTCGTAACACGAAATAATTCCTGCGACGAAAAAAGAATAAGCATAATAACTGGCCGTGTGATGCCGGCTTAAATAGCATTACCCCACATCCTTCCCGCGGGTGTCGTAAGAGGCGACTAAGGGACTCGAGAGTATTGGTGTATTACAATTTTTAGGCGACAGGCTGACAACCTGTCACTATAGTGATACACATGTTTTTTGAAACAACCTTGGAAAACAATCCTCAAAAATGTCAGACGTGGCGATAGTGGCCGTATTTTTTGCGGCCGTTAACGCTCTGCCTACCCCGCAAGGGATAAAGGCGTGATATGTGTATGTATGTATGTATGTATTACTCAAAGAAGACTTGCCCAGTCAACACTCAGGAATGAACTCTCGCAACACGAAATAAGTCACGCCGCAAAAAAGAATAAAACACTTACTTTTATATTAATTCTCTTTTTATTAATTCAAAAATTGATAATGGAGTATGTATATATAGTATTTTTGAACAAAATTTTTATGCGGACAGCTTTTGTATTTTATTAATGACCCAGACTAGCGAATTACTTTAGTTTTTCATTCATTTTAAGAATCTCCTTCTTTTAAAAAATTACTATAAAATCAACCCATAAATACCTACCTATAAAAAAATATTACCAACTACTTCCACACCTATAGCCTAGCAGCTTCACCTAAAGATCAAAAATGGACGACTTAAACAAAAAGTTCGTAAATCAAAGGACCTTGTGGTAGGTAGTCAACATTTCAACACAACATTTGGATAAGTACTTATTTTAGAAATAGTAACCACAAAACCACAACAAGAATTAGGTAGCAAAGGTTTTTGGTACCTATTTCACGACTTCGCGGAATTATTTTCCTGTGCTTTCCGATATGCCCACTCGAATAAAATACTAACTATTGCATTAAGGAGTAACTATGAACGGAAGTAGGTACTAAAAACTTATAATTTGTTTTTTTTTTGTTTGCTGAAGTCTAACATTAGGTAACGGTAATTTTTTAATCTGTTTGTTAAGTTCCTAGCAGGATTACCTACTAAACTTGACAGATAATCTCACATCATCATCATTGTCCTTGTCTTATCCCGTTTCTCTGTCGGGGTCGGCTACCTAACCTACCTAATTTGACGTAGAACCAATCTGAAAAAAAAGTCAACAGCGTCACCTTAGTTCAGACAAGTGTTGCTATCAAGCCAAAAAAAGTTAATCATCTGGATGGTCATGACTTTTGTGACATTCCACTGAAGATATCAAAAGACGACCCATGTGGCGCAGTGGTAGTGCGACTGCCTTAGACGCAGAAGGTTCCGAGTTCGATTCTCGGTGGGTCACTCACACAGTATTTATCACTTTGTGAATTTGTTCCCAGTCTGGTTAGGACATTGCGGGCTGAACCACCCGATTGTCCGTAAGTAAGATGGTTCCGTGTTTCGGATGGCACGTTAAGCCGTAGGTCCCGGTTGCTGTCTATGATCACTTAGACGGCGGTCGTTACACAACCATGTCAGAAGCCTGCTACTTGTAGAAGGCGGTTGAAAAATTCTGACACTAGGGTACATCAGGTCGTTGGACGACTCGGTGTCCCACACGAAAAAGAAAGATCAAAAGTCACCAATGGTTCTGCTAATTACTAAACTATATCAAAGTCACCATTATAAATTATAGTTCAATGTCCAGTAATATCAGTTTCTCACCGAATGACACACATTCACACTGATAAGAACTCAGTTTGACCTTGTCACGTTTCATTTACACAATGTTTAATCGAGTAAGGGTAGGCGCATATTTAGATCCATTAGGCGCGCATATACATACATACCTACACAAATTGCGCTTATGTCCCTGGCGGGGTAGGCAGAGCGTTAACGACCGCAAAATAACGGTCTTGTTCGCCACGCCACGTCTGACAAATGTGTGAGGGTCGTTTCCGATAAGTCGTGTATCACATTAGTGACAGGTTGTCAGCCTGTCGCTTAAAACTGCAATACACACGAAACCCTCGAGTCTCTTAGTCGGTTTTTACGACACCCACGACAAGAAATGGGGTGATGCTATTCTAAGCTGGCATCACACGCCATCACCCTTTTTAATAGCGACGTAAAGTAAGAAACAAAGTATTGCAGTATTGATTTCGTTGCAGATTGGCTCATGTCGACGCCCTTCATAGTTTCTAATTTACAATATAAAACGACATGCGCCAAATAAATGGAACAAGGTGTGCGCTGTTTCTTAGCGTGATCGTGATCAACACAATCTAATAAATCGAAGTATTTCAGCTGTTATTTTAGAAAGGATCTGATTACAGTAGATCACAATTTTGTATTTTGTCTTTCTAACTCTTTGTTGCAGACGTGACCTTCTAAACAAGAGATCATATCAGTGAAATTATGTTTATAAAGGTATTATTGCTTTAGATTAAGTTAGGTGACAAACACTTAGATAATAGATAGATAGGCTTTAACGCTAAGTTTAATCAAACCACGTTTTTATCACAAAATTTTATTTTTTGGTAAGGTATTCCAAATGGCTACCTGTACAGTGTGTTACCGGCACTCAGGCATTCTATTCTATAAAAACTTCAACAACTGTTACTATGGTTACTACTTAATGTCAATCACGAAGAAAATCTGCTAAAATGTATTATCTACTAAGGGGACAGTTCCCCATAGTACATACATACATACATACATATATCACGCCTTTATCCCTTGCGGGGTAGGCAGAGCGATAGTTGCCGTAAGAATACAGCCACTATCGCCACGTCTGACATTTTTGAGGATTGTTTTCCAAGGTTGTTTCAGAAAATATGTGTATTACTATAGTGACAGGTTGTCAGCCTGTCGCCTAAAAATTGTAATACACCAATTCTCTCGAGTCCCTTAGTCGCCTCTTACGACACCCGCGGGAAGGATGTGGGGTGATGCTATTCTAAGCCGGCATCATATTTCCCCATAGTAGATAACATATAGCTCAGTACTCTATGATATAGCTTCAAATCTGTGTGTGTTGTTTTGGACATCGCTGAATCTGAAAGTTGTTTAAAAACGTCGCTGAGACTTTTTTTTATTATTTATTAATTACCAAAAAAACAATATGCGATACTACCTTGACTTTTCCAAAATTGAACACCTAATTGTATTTTTTTGTTTTTGAGGGCAAAACGATAACTTTTTTATAGTGATTTTAATAACCAAGTTACCAGGTTTATTGCATTTTAATGTGATTTTTAAGGTTTTTATGTTGTGCAGTTTCCTTTGTTAGCAGATTAAGTTGCCTCTCTACTTAACAAGTTTTTCCAAAGCATCCATGAATTTTTTTTGCAAGGGCATTATTTTATTGTGGAATTAAAGTAATAATTGGAAATTTAAGTTTTTACACTGATATCATAAATCATAAAGTTTATTTCACACTTTTAAATTTAACAAAATGGTTTATCAATTAAGTATTTGTTCCTATGGGGTGCAAATGTAAGGTGCGAACATGAAACTGAACAACTTTTCACTTGTAATGTTTCTGTATTTGTATTTATTTTCATAGTAAAACTGATCTAGATTTTTGGGAGGTCTACATTGACGCTATCAGTATCATACGGAGGCGACTCTTATTTTAATTTCCTGAAAGGTTTCCATGTAATGACTAACAAAAGTAGACTAATGATGTCACTTCGTATGTAGATAAGTTTGTACTAGAAACCATCCGATGCAACGATCTGCATTATTCACTAGAATCTTCCTTAGTCCATAGTGGGTCTAATTTTTGGAGTATGCGCGATAAGCCAACTTGCTCCTTTCGCCGACCTCGCTCTGTGCCTACTCGCGTGTTTAGCCTAGATAGGAAACTGTCATGTTCAAATTATACTAGGGATAGTAAACTGGTATGCTTAGATATTACAGTGAACATAAAGAATCGACTCTTTTAGTTCCTAGAGTTGGCACTGGCTAATTGGAGTGACATTGCAGTTTTATTACATTTTATTTTGTGGCATTGTTCAGCTTGTCACAAAAACCCATTAACAAAAGCAAATCAAGCGAACGATTTGCTACAGTTACTCAGTTTAAAATGAACTTAATACCTAATTTAAAACCACCGTCCATATCAGTTAGTCTTACATCATCTTAGATTTCCTCCATTAGGTTTAGTTTGTGGTTTCAATGCATCATCTTTAAATCATTAGACGTTTCTTTTGTTTTTAGCCGTTAAGTTGATATTTTTTACTTTTTTCAGCAAAAATTGCTAGATACGAACAATAATTAGATACAAAGTTTTGAGATGCAGCAATGTTCACTTAAAAAACCGTACAACATTAATTTTGGCTTGCCGGTAACGATCACAAAAAACAAAACAAAACCTTAAAAATGTAATCTTTGAAAGACTATACTGTTACAAAATAAATTCTAGCTGTGATATTGTGTACCAAACTGCACCTGATTTTGTCAGTGGGTCAAAATGTGACAGGTCCAGTAAGTAAACTGTTGTCTCACTCATTACACTGGGTCTACCCAATAATAGGTAGTAATTATTTTTAGCTTTAGTTAGTAACATCTCATATTTTAACCGTTTTTAAGTCTGTTCAGTGCACCCCTTTTGAGCTCTCTGTTCACCCTATGGCAGGCCGCTAGAGTATGCTGCGTGGCATGAGCCCGCCATTTGTTCCTCTGTGCAATAAAGTTTTATAAAATAAATGGGTCTATTAACTCGTCTGATTCACCATGGAACCGAAGCACGATTGATCAACTGCATTCAAATCACAATGCAAACTAGTATGCATTTCACGATTCCATGACCGTTTGTGCATTGCTGCATCATGCCGGTCTTCCGTCGTATAGAACGCTCAGGGTCTGCATATTAAGTAATTTGATAGAACTTGATTCATCATTTTCATCCCCAGCTCACATGAGGCAAAAGCGCCATTTTTCTCATGCCAGTTTTTCAAATAATATTGTTAATTTCTTAGTTTCGTGTATGAAATAGTCAAAAGAATATTCAATGGTTAAATTTGCAGAAAAGAAGATTCGAATGGTGAAAAATATGCTCCAAAAGTATGTTCGCTCAAAACAACGAAAGGACTTAATTTGGGTTGTGTGAAATTTAAGGCACTCGTAAGTATCACCTAACCAAACCAGTCTTCTCTCGAAATAAACTTAAACTCGACAAGAAAGCTGCAATTTCGTGTCCAATAACTACACTTATAATACAATAAAAACACAACAGCAGATAGTCTTTCTCTTTCTCTAAGATAGCAGATAGTAGGATTTGGAATGATTTGTGAATACCAGCATACTTTAGAGAAATCCTTAACCACTCGTTTTTATACGCAGGGGTGTAAAAGACGGTGTACCCAAAGCTTTGCAGGCATAAGCAGACCAAGAAACTAAACTATCTTGCATAAGAACACAGCGTTCAGGGGATTTTAAACTGTTGCTTAAACAATGCTGATTGTCGCAGTAGAGTTCATTTTAAAATAATTATGCTTTAAATCTGTTTAAGAGATAATATAGTTCTAAAAATTGCTTCTGATAGCACATTTTATAGCCTGTATCACACTTGAACTTACTCGTTGTGATTACGCAGTACTAACCTGTCCACTCTTACCAAATGTAATGTAAATATTGTGATAAAAGTACCTGCCTAAAGCATGGTCAAGAGTATTGAATGTTATCATACAAATTACGAAATATATTTTTTTCGTATTACCTAAGTGTATAGCGACCTTCAACGTGAATGACAGGTGTTTTATTTAGATATGTTGCGAGTTATTGATAAAATCCGTGTTTCGTTTTTTAAAAAGTCTAGGTTGAATTCAGAATGAGAACATTTAAAACAAACAAGGATATCGCACATTCATACAATTACAATACATTATAAATACCATTTAAAATCCCATATAACTGTACATCGAATTTATTAGGACAGATGGGATTACCATAGGTAGAAAAAAAAGGCGAAAAACAAGAGGAAATCTCCGAGGAAAGATCGAGGAAATTTCCTATACGCAAAACATAACAATACACATAAAGTATCAAGGAACATAATAATACCAAAATAACATTTATGTATATGGTAAGGTACTAGATTACAAAATCTAATATTAAATTACGAAATAGTGCGATTCTAACGTTTTTATGTCGGTACCTATTTTTCTACTCGCATCAGTAAACTAAAATGAGAACGAATAGAAAAATATTCTAAATGAAAATTACGTTTTATTCGTGAATATTTCATTGAATCTGAAAAGTTCATAACTTACGGACGAAGGTGAGGATTAGCTTTAAATATAAATCTAGGGATAAAGGCGTAATATAGGTTTGTATGTATAAATCTATGTCTATTTATGTACCGTGTCAGGTTAAGGACAGGAGACTTCAATGTTGTACCGGTAGTTCCGTTACATAGACTCATAGATAACCTAGAAGGTTAATCAGCTTACTTCATAATATAATGTAGGACTCACTCGCACTTCACTTGCAATTTTCATTTATCTACCATGTTTTATTACCTCACATAAAGCTAATATACATAATTATTCAATCTGATTTATTTACGTATGTACCTACAGAAAAAATTAAGCAGGAAGTTGCATTCAACTGCAATTGATATTACAAAAAATAACCTTGCTATTTTATCAGAATTCGCATAGGTAAGTACTTAAATAATTCACATAATGATTTTTAAAAATTATGATATGACGGATGCAAGATCTTTTTCTCATACAATTACGTGTACCGGAAGAAATTTATTAAATTGGAGGCGTTCTTTACGGCACCGTACTAAACAACTTTCCCTATGGGATCAGTGATGGAAAACGGAAAAAAATCAGCCCCCCATTCAAACATGAATTTAGTATGAGAGCGCGAAATTTCTTTCCAGTTTTCAGCACTGGTCTCATAGGAAAAGTTGTTCAGTACGAAGCCCCTAAGTAACGTCTCAAATCTAATTCATTTCCTGTTTAACATATATCATACATATATCACGCCTTTATCCCTTGCGGGGTAGGCAGAGCGTTAACGACCGGTAAGAATACGGTCGCTATCGCCACGTCTGACATTTTTGAGGATTGCTTTCCAAGGTTGTTTCAGAAAACATGTGTATCACTATAGTGACAGGTTGTCAGCCTGTCGCCTAAAAATTGCAATACACCAATACTCTCAAGTCCCTCAGTCGCCTCTTACGACACCCACGGGAAGGATGTGGGGTGATGCTATTCTAAGCCGGCATCACGCGGCAGTTTAACGCGGTGTATAATTGTTTTTTTTTTTTATAATTAATAATTATATTATCATCATTATAATAGAAAGCTTCAACAACGTGTCCCAGTAACAAAGACTTCTTCTTACTTGGGAAAATATCTTGTTCCCACGGGAACAATGGTTAGCAGCGAGGGAAACTGCTAGGCTAGCGTCTGTTATAAGACATAATGATGTTTATACTAAAGTAATCTCCCCCCCACAAGGTACCTATCGGTCCTTATTATCCATTATTTTATTCAAATGAATTGAGGAAGTAGACAATCCTAGGTCAACTTATTTGCCATAATGCCTATTATATACCGTCTTAGCATTAGTAGGTACATTATCTACCTAAATCTGGAACGAATGAGTAGTAGTATTATATATGTTACAGTCAAAACTCATAGCCGGTCAAAACCACTTTTGACTGCTCAAATCAGTCAATATTGGTTTTGACCTTGGGTTTTGACCGATGTCGTTAGTCAAAACCAGTTTTGACTGATTTTGGCAGTCAAAAGTGGTTTTGACCAACGCTCTCGGTCAAAAGTAGTTTTAACTGACTTAAAGTTCCGACTATCGGTTAAAACTCATAAATAGTCTCGTCTGTTGTCTCGGGGCCAGTTGGGGCTTCGGCTTCTCCCCCTGAGGTTCACCCAAAGGGGCGCCGACCACTCCCAACAGACACGTGGGTGGCTCATGACGTGGCTGGCCCGGCTCTTCCACGTCCAGAGGGGGCGGAGGCGATGCTCACCTCCTCCGCCTCCTCGGCTTCCGCTTCTTCGTCGTTCCGTCGGGGGCGTTGGGGGCCACCATGAGAGATACTGCTGCGTTGGTCTCTCCCTGTGGTGCCGCTTTCGTCCTCTTCGGTTCGACGGGCTTCGTTAGGGGCGCTGTGCCGGCTCTTCTGTTCCGTACTTCACGGCGCAGTACGGGGCAGTCGAGGTAGATGGCCGGGTGCGCTCCTCCACAGTTTACGCGGGTGGCCGGCTACTTACGGGAGTGCTTGCAGTCCCAGGCGACGTGATTACCGCCGCAGGCGACACATGTCAGCTTGCGGTGGGAGTGCCTACTGCTGTGCCTGATCTACTCGCCGGCTGTCTTACGGTTCGGACGTGTAGTGTGCGCGCTCAGTGAATTAATTTCGTTTTAATTCATTTTCGGGGATTTCAGTGAGTTTTCAGCTTGTTCGTGCTTGGTTTCTTGTGGATCTTGGTGTCGTCGAGCGTCCCGAGTCGGTCATCCTGTGGATTACTGCCCGGGTCTCCCGCGGGATCGATTTTCACCTGATTTCGAGCACGTGCTCGCCACGTGGTGCTGAAATTCCTGCTTAGTGGTAGTGCATGTGCCCAAGGAAGGACGGGAACGCCTCAGACCGCTGATAAGGATCGGTGGGAGGCGTGTCCAGACGCTGTGGTGGTGTTTTCCTGCAGGAAAACGCGGGTTTGTCGGGACCACGTGTCCCGATTTGGAGGTTAGTTTTGTTTTGCTCTTTGGCGTAATTTCGTAGTTTTTAAGTAAGTGTTGCTTTTGGCGTAATATTAGTATAAATAACTATAACATATAGTTATTTAGTGCTTAGGTCCTATTTTACGACCTAACCTAGAAATAGCCTTTATAGGTTATCTTTTAGGTTAGGTTGTGGTCGCCACGCGGTGGTGCGCTTTGTTGCTCCCGTTTGGAGCGCTAAGCGAATTGCTAAAGCGTTTTAGTTGTAGGCAAGTGCGTTTATTTGTTCAGTGTTTTAGCTAAGGCTAAGGGGCAAGAGCATAGGGGTCTCGTGGTTCGGTCGTGGGATTGGCTGATTACCGACGCTGGTACGCTCCGCGAGGCTGTCGGTCAAGGCCTCTCCTTCTACCCTTATCTAGGGCTCCTTGTTACTTGCTGCCGCAAAAGATTGTGTTTGTTCATAGTTGATAAGTGTGAGTGTTGTCCCTTTCTGTCGTGTGTGTTTCAATTGTCTGTGCCTAGGCGCGTTTTACTGTTGTCCCTTTTCTTGTCCGTGCGAGCGGGCAGGATTAGCTGTGTCGTTCTCTTTCGCGCATAGTTGTTCGCTGCCTTAGTTGTCCCCCCCGTCTAGCCGGTATGGCGGATCCCCCCGATCCCCCGCCGCCCCCCGGGCGTTCATCTGCCCCGCATGTCGGCGCCAGAGTCCAGGCACCGCCCCCCCCGGTCCCCCAGTCCCCGCACATTGTCCGCCAAATCTCCTTGGAGGACGACGGCACGCCGCGTGAATTCCACACGCCCACCCACGGTGGATCGCCCACTACTCCCGCCGCCCCCATTGCCCCCCCGGTCTACGGCGCTAAGCGCCCATTGGCAAGTCCCGTGGAGTCGGAAGCGCTACGACGGCGCTTAGACGACCTCCATGACGCCTCGGTCGCTTCCGACCGATCCGCGTCCGGAGTCGCTGGCGTCGAGCTTCCGTTCTTCACGGAAGGCGTTTTGCAGATGGCACATGCGGCGCTCTCGGGTATTCAGCGGATTAGCCAGTCGTATGACAAAAGCTTCCGCAAGAGCGACGCACAAGCCATGGCCAGTCATGCCAACGACCTTTTGGGGTGTATCGGCCTACTTTCACTGCGGTGTGCCACTCTGGAGAGAGAGGTCAGTCAGGAGAAGGTGCGCACCAAGGACGCGGAGATTAAACTCCTAAGCTATATGGCAGCGGACATGCGCTCCCCCGACCCCACCCCGGCCCCAGCTACACAGCCCTGCGGCCCTTCGTACAGTTCGGCGCTGAAAACGCCAAAGGGCCAGCCACCCATACCGGTTCCGCAGCAAGGCCCCGCGGTATTAATCTACCCAGCAACGGACAGCGCCCTTAAGTCCAGCGACGAAACGAAGAAGGCGCTACAGGAGGCCGTCGACCCTGGTAAACAGGGTATCAGAATCCAAAGCCTTCGTCGCGTGGGCAACTCTGGCGTGGTGGTGCGAACCACCACAAAGGAAGCGGCCACGCGGCTGAAGGAGGCCGTTCCGCCTACCCTTCGTGTCGCGGAGCCTCACTCGCGCTTGCCGCGGGTCGCGCTGCGGTACCTTCGGGCCGATTTATCTGGGGACCAGATTGTGGAGGAGCTGCACCGGGTCAACTTCCTTGGTGAGGCCAGGAACAAGTGGACCCTGGCGGAGTTCAAGCAGGAATGCAAGTTCGCCGTCAAGAAGTCTGTTGGTCCTAAATTCTTGGTCGTGTTAGAGGTGACTGCCCCCGTCAGGGACGCTCTCATCGACATGGGCCGTGTATACATTGGTTGGGACGAGGCTGAGGTGTGTGACCACGTGCGGGCAACTTGTTGCAACAGGTGTCAGCAATATGGTCACCCCGAGAAGTATTGCCGGTCCAAGGTAACCGTGTGCGGCAAGTGTGGTGATGAGGGTCACAAGACGACGGAGTGTCAGTCGGAGACCCGTTGTTGCGCCACCTGCAAGCGTTTTAAGCGTAAGGACGCTCATACGCACCCCACCGCGGCACAGTTTTGCCCTGCCCGCTTGCACGCTGAGCAGGAAGCCGCTAATAGAACCCAATATGGATAGACGCCCCACAACAACATTGCGCATCGGTCAGCTCAATCTGATGGGATCCGAGGCAGCTACAGCGGAACTACCGGTGGTAGCGCACTCTCTTGGACTCGACCTCATTTTAGTCCAGGAGCAGTATGCAGGTCGCCCCGGTATTCTGCAGGTTAGCAACCACTCGAAGGCAGGAGTGGTCTTACTGAACCGCATGGTCGCAGTCACAGTACTGCACAGTTACAGTAATGACCACTGCCTTGTGTGCCATATTGCTTATGGTAGTACCGATTTGTTTGTGGTCTCGGCTTACTTTCAGTACAGCGACGACATAGCAGTCCACATAGAGCACTTAGATAGAGTTTTACCGCAACTCGCTGGTAAACCGATCATTATCGGGGTGGACAGCAATGCCCACTCACCTATGTGGCACTGTGAACGTCGTCAGTACGTGGGACGAGGTCCTGACACGGAGTACAGAAGGTCTCAAATGGAGGGTTTTATCCTCGGTCGAGACCTTCTCTTACATAACGCCCCTGGTCAGCCTCCGACTTTCTCAAGTCCCAACGGTGAGTCGAACATAGACTTGACCCTTACAACACGTGGTGTAAGCATAAGCAATTGGACCGTTCACGAGGGGGCCAGTATCGGAGACCATCAGATGATCACGTTCGAGTTGACCAAGGGTCCTGCACCGGATCACTGGTGCGAGCCGGAGACTCTTCCCCCGCCTTTTCGCGTTCGGAATGTGAATTGGAAGGTTTTCTGTTCGGTGCTGCATGCACGTATGGACAAGATCCATCCCGGTCTTTCTGCCTCTGAATACAGCGTTCAGTACACGGAGATCCTACTGCGCACCGCGCGCGAATGTTTAGGATTGTGTGCTCGTAAGGCTGACGGCAAATACGAATGGTGGACCCCGGAGCTTGACGAGATGCGTCATAAACTCTACAGGGCGCGTCGCGATTGGCAGAGCTCTCGACGCTTGGGAGGAAGCTCGGAGGAAGTGTTGCATGATGCAATGCGTACTCTGCGCAACCGCTACAAGTACGTCATGAGAGGAGCCGAGATCCAATTTTATCGCGACATAGCCGATTCAGGGAATGACGATCCGTGGGGACTTGCCTACCGTGAGGCGAGTGGTCGCTTGCGGCCACCACCGAACGTACTTAACGGCATAAGGCTCCTTGAGGGCGATACCCAGGACACTGGGGCCACCATGAAGGGTTTGCTTCAGTCGCTGTATCCGGACGATGACCCTGGCATTGATGCCGCCTACCACCGTGAGGTTCGTGTTGCAGCCGCCCTCTCACCTCAGAGCTCGGGTGAGAACACTCAGGCTCCGACCAAACGGTCGGTGGACTTAATTGTCCGCGCACTACCCAACACAGCCCCGGGTGTGGACGGCATCACGGCCAGGATCGTCAAATGGGCATGGAAGGCCACGTCCGACGAGCTGTGGCTCATGTATGCGAAATGCATCGAGGAGGGAGTATTCCCGGACCTGTGGAAGTCTGGCAGACTCGTCGTCTTGCCAAAGAATAACGACAGGCCACCGAATGACCCTAAGGCCTACCGGCCTATCACGCTTTTGCCGATTTTGGGGAAAATTCTGGAACGGGTGATCATTGCTTGCGCTCCTTGTTTGTACCGGAATATTGCTGACGGTCAGCACGGTTTTACCCGTGGTCGTTCAACGGTGAGCGCTTTGCAAACCGTTAATTCGATCACGGACGGTAGCACATCGGCATATGTACAACTGATCCTTCTGGACATCTCTGGAGCTTTCGATAACGCGTGGTGGCCCATGATCCTGCTTAAGGTTAAGCAGTGTGGCGCTGCACCTAATATTTATAATATTATGGTCAGTTACTTCACCAACCGACGCGTTGGCTTCTATGTCGGCAACCACACCGAATGGAAGCGAAGCACCATGGGATGCCCTCAAGGATCGGTTCTGGGTCCGACACTTTGGAACCTCCTCCTCAACGACGTCCTGCTCCTACCCAAACCCGAAGGCGTGCATCTGGTTGCCTACGCTGACGACGTGACGGTTTTGATCGAGGCATCATCGCGTGCAGAGATAGAGCGTAAGGCTAGTTCCGTTTTGGCGGCTATTTCCGACTGGGGTACGCGTAATAGACTCGGGTTCTCCGCGGGAAAATCCTTGACTATGACCTACAAGGGTAGGTTTAAACGGCCCCCTACTATTCGTATGAACGGTGTCTCGATTAAAAGCGTCGCGCAGGCAAGGGTACTCGGTGTCATGCTGGACGAGACTAGGTCCTACGGTCCGCATGCGAGTTTGATCGGTGAGAAGGCCTCCAATTGCTTCGGCAAGATGTCGCGGGTTTCCGCGACCAGATGGGGCATTCGGTACCCAGCACTTAGGTTGCTCTACGCAGGAACCTATGTTGCTGTTCTTTGTTACGCCGCGGCTGTATGGTACCGACGTTCGTCCAACTTCGTGGTCCGTCGAACGCTGCTTAGGTCGCAGAGACCGGCGCTGATACTGTTGACGAAGGCCTACAGGTCGTGCAGCACCGCAGCGTTGCCTGTGCTAGCGGGGGTTCTGCCGGCCGACCTGGAGGTTCTTCGTGCGGGACGCGTTGCGGACGAGGGAGTCCAACTGGCCCACAGGGAGCGTAAGCAGTTGAGGAACTCTGTTCGGGCAGATGTCGTGACGATTTGGCAAGATAGATGGGAGTCCAGCGAGGACGGTCGCGACCTTTTCCGCTTCTTCCCCACGGTTGCTGTGAGGCTGAGTTCGACCTGGGTCGAACCCGACTACGTGGTTTCCCAACTTCTCACCGGGCATGGGTGTTTCAGGCAGCGTCTGCATTCGATGCGGCTGAATGAGACACCTGTTTGCCCGTGCGGTGAGGCGAACGAGAGCCGGGATCACGCACTGTGGGAATGTAGCCTGTACGCTGACCTACGCACAGAGATGCTTGATTCGCTCATGAGAGCAGAAATCGGTCCAATTTACTTTTCGGACCTTATCTCGTGCCGACAGAACTTCGTGTCCTTCAGGAAGTTCGCACACGCATGGCACACGATTAGGCGGAGTTTTGAATGAGTGACGCTCGTATATGGGCCGCGCGGTGAGTAGATCACGTTGTGTGACGTTTAGACCCATTTGGGTGTGGGCGCTAGAGGGTTAGCCGCCCCGACTTGCAAGTGTCGGGGAGAGGGCCGGGACCATTAGAATTTGTAGGGAGCCTGCAAACGGCGCTTAGTGGGAAAGAGCCCCCGGCAAGTACCACTTTGCGCTCTCCCGAGATTCGGTTCGTATACCATTTTTGGTAGGAAGAACCATGGGATGGCGGAGGGTTTGTGCCTGAACTGCTAGCAGCGGTAGCATTGTGGAGTGTCTCTCTTGCCACGCCATCCCTCGATCTTCACGCCGGCATTTTCATCAGCTTTGTGATGTTGTAGATGCCTGGGGTGAGGTTTGGCGTGCGGATGAGCTGTGCGAAGTGGATGCACCCTGGGCGTCCTCTGCGAGCCTTGATGGAGCGCACGTAGTCCACCTCGTAGCCTAGGGTGGTCAGCTTTTTCTTGATGTCCTCCGTGTCACTGTTCACGGGGAGGCCTCTAATAGCGACCTTCAATGGCCGCTCCTTCAGGGGTGCGAAAGCGAACCAGGATATTTCGGGTCCGGAGCCCTCCAGCGCGGTTAGGTAGCGCTGGTACACACAGAATTCCTGATCGCTTTTCGTCAGGAATCGAAACCCTGTGGGCCCATAGGGCCGCACGTTTGGCGTATGGCCGAGTTCTTGTCTCAGCTTGCCAAAGTGGTGGCCCCATTCAGAAAGCAGATCGACCACTATCGGTGGCGGCCTTTTCATGCACCCCGTCAGCTTCATAGGCGTAGGCGTGGGCGGAGGTGTCGTCTTCTTGCCCACGTCCTGAATGGGCAAGGACGGTATCGGGCGGGTGACGCGCGGTTTTGGCGACGGAGGCGTCGTCAGCGCAGACGCGTAGGAGCGCGGTAATACTGATGGTGCAGCGAAGCTCGACGTCGACGGCGACCGGCTGTCCAGCAATGGCATGGACAGCGGCGGCGTGACCCTCGTAGCCGGAACCGTGCGGGTCCTCCGCAGGGTTGGTGAGGTGGAGAAGGAAGATCCCCCCCATATCCATTCACGCGCTTTTTCGCGCGCTGGGGCGTCATCGCTCCCGCCTGCACGGCTGCAACACTCTCCCTGAGTGCGTCCAGGGCTGTGTGCCGTGCGGCGGTGCCTGCTGCCTCTTACTCGGCTCACGCTGTGGTTGTGGAGACGGCGAGAGCGAAGGCAGCGTCGGTAGTGGGGAGCACCGGCGAAAGCAGCGGTTATCGCTGCAGCGACGGGTGATGGAGGTTTGGGGCCCAGGTCCGGTTGGGATCCCAACGTAGGTGGAGCCAAAGGTGACACGGTCCTCTTCGGCTCAAGGGCGGCGGCGGGGTTCGAACGGACGAACATCCGTGTTCGCGGCGCGCGAGCGTGCTGACGGCCTATTAGCGGCATCACTGACGTAGCTGTGCTAAAGCCTAATCCCCGCGTCCTCGGGACGCAAGACCCTTGAGTAGACCCGACGCCCCCTCAACCGTATTTCTAAAGGAAATACCGAACAAACAACACTATTTATGAGTTTTGACCGATAGTCTGAACTTTAAGTCAGTCAAAACTACTTTTGACCAAGAACGTTGGTCAAAACCACTTTTGACTGCCAAAATCAGTCAAAACTGGTTTTGACTGACGACATCGGTCAAAACCAATATTGACTGATTTTTGCAGTCAAAAGTGGTTTTGACCGCCAATGACTTTTGACTGTAACATATACATCAGCTTTAAGTATCTGGAAAAGATAGGCACCACGACTTTTTTTGTTGATTGGAAAGACTCTACTTTTTGCCTAATAATTAATAAATTTTCATCGCCTGCTTTGCTTTTAGGTCAAGATCTCAATATTACTCATTTCATAAACAATAGCATAACGTGAGTAATGCTGTCCTGTTAGATAATAAATGGAAAATTTTGTTTACTCATTTACAAATCCGCACGCATTGAGGATTAAAGTTCGCGACACGAAATGAATCTCGTGCATACGTACCTTTTATAAAACATTTGTCGTATCATGTCGTATACCTCCTATCGTATATACGTATACCTTAAAAACAAATGTCCTACCTAAGAGCTACCTAACGAGTGATTAATCAACACAGAACAGAGTAGATAGGTTATACTAAATCTAGAAAAAAAAAATTGTCAGTAGGTACATTTTTAGTACGCAACTGTGCACTAAGAAAGTATTTTTGAAACTTTGACGTAAAGGGGTAATTAAACGGGCCATGAATTTTTTATGAAAGTAGTGAAAGTACAGTCTCTTTGATGCGATCTGTTTCAAAAATATTTGGCATTAATAAATAAGTTTTTGTTTGTTCATCTGGTCATTCAATGTTATTCCTTGAATTATAAAACGGGAATGAGCACACATATTGATTATATTATCGGCAAATGCAAGGCTAATAGGACTAGGTCACTTCGGTTTTTGGGCCAATAGTCTGATTAGTGTTTATTCATAGTCTAGCCACAATTTAGTAGATATTGGTAGCGCAAACACATATTTAGGTACAACGTTTTTTGTCGAACTCAAAGAGCGAGAGGGCTATGTACTTATAAGTTTATAAGTTGGTATAAGTAAGGATTTCATAATAAAATAACTATTTCATAAAAAAATGGGGAATCAAAGGTAGGCGCACCTTCTTGGATTACTCGGCGTAAATGTCAGAGGCCTTTTCCAACCATTTTAGAGTCGTACTCTACCATGTCAGAGCCCTAATCAACCACGTTAGATGCTAAATCAACCATGTGAGAGACCTTTTCAACCATGTCAGAGACAAGTGAACGCCGTCGTTATCGAAGTTCTCCCTCGGTACGTGTAAAGTAATTACCCAATTTTCAAAAGTAACAGGTAGATAGAGTTACCCTAACCCAGTACCTCAGTTCCGGTAACCTATTCACTATCTATAAATATTTCATTACATTCCTTAGATAGATGTTCCTAAATGCATACCTATTATCTATAACTCCTACGAGTCAATTCTGCAACTCGCAGATGACCACCGAATTTGGCCGTTTATTGCCAACTTACTTTAGCGATCATCGGTTGATCGATAATCTCGGAACAAGCGGCCAATTTCGATAGTCACCAGTAAGTTGCAAAGCTATATTTCGAACTAGTAGTGTCCACTTATGATTTAATATCTAGATAACCTCAAAGTGGAAAGTGCAAGTGCAATCGGATTGTGTTTACATTGAAACGAACTAGTTACAAATCCTATTTCTGGAGTTATTATCCATAGCCGTGTGATGCTCCCTTATAATAGCATCACCCCACACTCCCCGTGGGTGAAGACCGTGAGTGTCGTAAGTGGTGCCTTTA
The DNA here is from genome assembly GCA_029255805.1 of Keiferia lycopersicella. Taxonomy (NCBI): domain Eukaryota; kingdom Metazoa; phylum Arthropoda; class Insecta; order Lepidoptera; family Gelechiidae; genus Keiferia; species Keiferia lycopersicella. The sequence goes on from JARACZ010000010.1 coordinate 5,260,647, forward strand.
ATATTTGAAGCCTGATGTGTATGCCATTTAAGACAACAGTCTGACAATCTGACCCAATCGTGATACATCATTCTTTTATCGGGATTGGCGTAGGTGGATAAATGGATGTGTTTACGGTCATTAACGCTCACCCTCTGCCTAGCCGGCAAGGCATATTCTTGATAATTGTATGAAACTCCTTAGATACCTACAAGATACCTACCTTAAAATATAAACCGAGCGGCAGCTGATAGGTTAGGTAGCAGAATTATACCAAGAATTTGATGTTCTATAAATAAATTTGCAAACTAATAGTTGCCATTTTGAATATGTATAACAAAGTCCTCTACTTCCTTAACACCAAGGATTATATTTTATTCATAGACAACCTTTTAATTGTATTACTAAATAAGAATAGCCCATATTTTTGTGTATAGAAACAGACATTATTCTTAAAAACAGCTAATCGTCATCTCATTGTGTTTTTGCCGTGTGCTGCCTTAGAGCCCCATCACACTACTTTTCACGCGGGTGTCGTAAGGGGCGTTTTTAGACTTGATACCAATAATTATATGAAAAGTATGATTCATAAAATCTTAATTATAAGGTGATGTGTTATTTGATTTATTTAATTCAATTATGTATTAATAAATAATGTAGATAAATAAATAATGTCCATTAAGATTATTTTAATGGTCAAAGAAACCACTCCAAATATTTGTTTAACTCGTTTGTTTAGTATAAAATTTCGTGTTTTGCGAAAAACTTATGGCGTTGCGTCTAATTTACTATTTTTAGACGTTTATATTTTGTTCTAGAAAAAGTTAAATAAGAGCAGAAAACAAAACAAAGATCCGGTTCAAAAGCCAGAGGTTTGAATGAGAACTTTCCGTAGTGGACTATAGCTTTATCGGTACGATAGCAATGTCTTTCAAACCTAGATGGAAGAATACATAAACATACAAATTCATCGAGATAGATACGGGGTGTAAGAGACGGTGTAACGAAAACTTTGCAGGCGTGATCAGACCATGAAACTGAACAACTTTTTCTATGGGGCCTATGTTGGTTGGCGAAAAAAACTATTCAAGTTCGCATTCACGTTTACCAACATAGCCTCTATAAAAAATGTTGTTCAGTTTCTTGGTCTGATCACGCCTGCAAAGTTTTGATTACTCCGTATATAACCTGTATAATGGTATAGGTACCTACTCAATAAGAATTTTGGCAAAGGTTTGTTTTGGGCACGGAAGTGAAGCATTACGTCTAAAAATAAATTAGTGATCGCGACACGAGCGACAATGTAATTCAGTTTTAGTTTATATTTAGACGAATCCAGCACGTGTACCTATAATCATAGTGATTTCTTTGCTATAATTTAGTTTGCTCATCTAAACTGTCATTTTCTATGTATGAAACTGCTTAAAAAAGGTCTCTATCATATCATATTAAACGAATCTCCATATAGAACAAAGTGATACTACGCAAAATTTGCTATGTCTACTTGTCTACCTAGACTCGCTGTCGCCAATCTGTCTAAGAAACTGTCTAGGTAACTTTTATAATATCATGTAGATAGACAGTCATATAATTTTGACTACTATATTATAAATTCATAAATATATCATAAGTTGGATTATGTATGGAGGAACTAATATGAAGTCTAATTACTTGTCATTATTTTATTTAGATTAAGCGTTTCCGGTTTTGGAGCCTTAATGTTTTTTAAATTTATGTTGACATTAATATTACCCATTTATTATAAAACAAATCATTTATAGATATAGGATACTTTTATGACGCTTATGATTAAATGAAAAGGTACTTTTAATTCAATTTTATTAAAACCTAATTTTTCAATTGCCGTGTGATGCCGGCTTAGAATAGCATCACCCCACATCCTTCCCGCGGGTGTCGTAAGAGGCGACTAAGGGACTCGAGAGTGTTGGTGTATTACAATTTTTAGGCGACAGGCTGACAACCTGTCACTATAGTGATACACGTTTTCTGAAACAACCTTAGAAAACAATCCTCTAAAATGTCAGACGTGGCGATAGTGGCCGTATTCTTACGGCCGTTAACGCTCTGCCTACCCCGCAAGGGATAAAGGCGTGTTATATGTATGTATGTATGTAATTTTTCATGACCTATCTAGCTAGGCACTTACTTAAGGTACGACGACCGATGTGGCGCAGTGGTAGTGCGACTGCCTTTGACGCTGAAGGTTCCGGGTTCGATTCTCGGTGGGTCACTCACAAAGTTGATATTTATCACTTTGTGAATTTATTCCCAGTCTGGTTAGGACACTACGGGCTGAACCACCCGACTGTCCGTTCCGTGTTACGGATGGCACGTTAAGCCGTAGGTCCCGGTTGCTGTCTATGATCACTTAGACCGCGGCCGTTACACAACCATGTCAGAAGCCTACTACTTGTAGAAGGCGGTTGAAAAATTCTGACACTAGGGTTCGTCGGGTCGTTGGACGACTTGGTGTCCCACACGAAAAGAGAGAGACTTTAAGTAACGAACACGGGTGTAGATAAAAAATGTATCTTCTATAACCTATCTACTACAGTTTAAGAACCCTGATATCGGGGTTTTCGACGAGGTGTCCCCCACCAAGGAGAAATGTATTTTAGTTAAGTTTATAGTCTGGTTTAGCCACTAATGGTTCTTATAATATAAGTAATCCAAAATCCAATAACATATTTATATTCTACTCTTTGTGGTGAGATATTCAACTTTTATGATTAGCATTCTATTAGTTAAGACTAAAACCGAATATTAAGTATTAGCTGTGTATTATGTTGTTGACTGGTATAATTCATTTACCTACTAATAAACCTGTTTCGAATATGTGATAGATATAGATATTATAATTATTATAAAAACCCCTTTCAACATGACGTCAGAATGGCTCAACGGAATCCAAAACATCATCAAAATAAGATTGACATTTTAATGCCGGAATTTAATTCCATTTGGTTGCCAAAATTCTATTGGTGATCGATTAAATTACCATACAAATTGAACGATTTTAAATTGCACGTATTTATATCCATATTATGTCACGTAATTCACCTTCACCTTGATTTGACAACGTGTAAGGTAGGTAACAATTCCTTTTATCAATTTTATATTAATAGGCATGAAAACTGGATTACCAAAAATACGGTGATTGACAAGGTGATGTTTTACCTACTAGTGGTTGATTTTAACAATTAATTATCTGAATACCTTAAGTTGTCAATTAAGTCACCGTAAGTATACAAGTTTTTAACCTCGGGACTCCCTGCAAATTTTTGCATCTGTGACGCGTCCTAATTAGAACACGGTTAAGCGGGTTTAAATTTCGCGGTAAATCTCGCGTTGCTTTAGGCACGATTGAAACCATATACTACGCTACTATTTGAGTATCAGTTGTAGCACCCAGTAAAAAAAAAAGTAAGTAGGTAAATTAAATAATTATTCTAATTATGTAATTGTAAACAAGTACCTTTCACAATCTGGCTTTTGACTGTAACTCGAAGGTTCCGAAACTCCAGATTCATTTTGGCTTGGCTGAAACAAACAAAAATATTTGTTTAATCATTATACTAACTATAAGTAAAAAATAATAATGATTGGGTTGTGAAAAAATAAGCACACACGGATATAAAAAACAAGGCCTTTCCCACACTTGACGCACAACGCAACGCTAAAATAGCTAGCGCACAACCGTTTTTAACGCAGCGCTAGCGCATCGTCGTGCGTTGAACCCTGATCGAGAGCGTTTTCAGTACAGGAAGTGACATTTCTAGTATGGATCTGACAGACGCATATGTTGCGTTGAGAGTCAAGTATTTAGTGTAGGAAAGGTCAAAGTAAATATCAACAGTATAGTATAAACAAAAATGTATAAACATAATAACTGAAAGATGTTATTTAGATATCTACGCAAGTGGAACCAATTTCCATGAAATATATAACATCACATTGGTATCATGTACACGTCAACCTATCCGTTCAACGAAGGATCAACTGTAACTCGATTTTCAAACAGTTACTAAGGATACCCAGAAAAAAATATCCTTTAAATGGATGTCAACCAGAAGTTCAACTTTATAATATTGACATTAAATTTCAATTTTCACGCAAGTAGGAAAGTCGAAATAATACGAAAGACAAATAATGAGCCATCAATTATAGGAGGTAGAAGGGCACGCAATCTGATGTCAATTAAATAGGTATTCAAAAGTCAGTTCTCGTGAAATTCTCTCTTCGGGCACTTAAGGGTGCGTCACCTTGTTCCGCTGTTCCAACGTATCAAAGTTGAAGGTCGGTCAATCGCTGAATACAGGCTGGCAGACAATATCAAATCTGATTGAAGGAAAACTGGATATCTTTGACCACTTCTGCTACTACTACTTCTACAATCGCAACAGTCCACTGCTGGACATGGGCCTCTCCCGATAGGGGGTACTGCCATACTTACCACGCTTGGCAGGTGGACTGGCGAGCGCAGTGCAAGATATTGTGGATATTCACAGAGAGCGCTGCTGCCCGTTCCCTGAATTCATCCCTTTGTAGCATTTAACGACACCCACAGGCGGAAATGGGGTGATGCTATTCTAAGCCGGCACGACACGGATTTTTGACAACACCGGACTTTTATGGACTCTAGATATTTTTTAAAATTATTGTTTTGCATTTTCTTAGTCATGCTAACTCACTATCACTCACGAGACCAACTAACTCACTATATAAGTGTTGGTATAATTTCACTTAGATGCACACACAGCACAGGTCATTTATTGGAGAAGTAAATTCAAACTAATTATATTGCATAATAATTTTAGACCCAACTATGTGCAAGAAAGTAAAATTGAAACAAATATAGAACGCGGGTGCTCTATCCAAACTGATGCCAACTTTGACATGCACACGCTGTACGTCATACTTTTGCCAAGTAGGTACCTACTGAAAGAAATAACAATATTTTCGGTAAGTTGTCATATTGTTACAATTTGTTTTTGTGTCACCCTGTATAGTAAATAATCGTGCCTTAATGCGATGATAAGAAATGTGAAATTCTGTAGAGATTTTAAGTGGTGTCGACATTTCCTGGGTTATAAAAGTGTGGGTTTTTTAAAGTGCGATATTAAATAAATGTATTGTATTGTGATCATATCCCGGGTCACGTCACGATCGGAAGTGGATATATAAATGGCATACATTACAACTTTCCTACTTATTTTTTTTTACCATTGTTCTTGGATGAATGAAAAGCTGCAGTATTAATGAGGAACTGTATAAAGCATTTCCTAGGATTCATTATGTCCTGTATGTAGGCAAGTTTATGGAATACTGAAAATATAGGCAGTTAAGGATTCAGTAGTTTATTAGTAAAACTTAAATATTTTACATGTCAAATATAGTCAACTCATACTAGTCACTATGTATACAATATTTGCCTCTAACAAAATAATTTTAAATGTATTTAGCATTTCGTAAACATTCGGTCCAAATGTATTTAAGAAATAATATTTAGGAAGTTAGGTATTTACATGCATCATGTTTTATGTCAAAGTTATCGTCTATAAATCATAACTTTTGTCATATTATGCACAATAAAATGAATTAAAACATACATTATTAAAAGTAATGAAGATGCCTTATCTAGGATATATATTATATCCTAGAACGGAAAAGCCATCAAATTTTGTCATCATAATTTTATTGACGTTTTACTAAACTGCAGCTGCATAAATCGTAATCCATTTCACAATAATTACTATCCGGGTGTTACAAGCATTTTCAGATAAGGTAATGTTACTCATATCCCGTTTCAAATGAACTTTGTATGTACTTATTTCATTGTTTTAAATGACGCTTTATTTTTAATATTATCGGTTTTGAGTCATGTTCATGTTACAATGAATGATTAGAAAATATATAGCTTTTAAAAAAAAACAAATTGGACTATTACCTATATTATTTAAAAATATAATTAATTTGTGTTATTAATATTCATCAATCTGAAAATGGACAATGGAGTGATGTGATCGGAGACGTTCGTTCACACCAGTCAATGTCTACTTTCTTAGGGTGACTTTCTCCAAGGACAAAACGTCAAAGTTTTAATACCTACTTAATTTGATCTATAATGCGTTTAGGACATTTTTAGTATTTAGGACATTATGCGTCGGAAGGAAAAAACTATCGAGCTATTTTATACGAGAGGTAATTTTTATTAAATATTTTGATTACCATCAAGGGCATGAACTGTAATAAGTATTTTATGTTAAAGTATAAGATTATTCGCAAGACAATTTGTTTGAGTGATGATAATATACAGGGTATAAGAGACAGCCCTTCACAAACTGATGGGGCGAATTCAGACCATAACAACTTTCCCCTAGAAAAATATTTCAGGAAACGTATTTTATATCCTAGCATAGTGCGTAGCTGCATCTTTGGTTAAAACGATCATTGAACTCTACATACGCTACCTATCTTGTGTGCATTGTGTACCTTTCTGCAATAAAGGTGCAATATATACAATGAAAGAAAAATATGGCCGCCTAGTCGCGTAATTCGACTTGTCTAAACCTCGTTTTTCGTACATCAGATTTCTACATTAGATAGTTAGTTACTATTAGTTCTAAATCTAGTGCAGTTAGAATTGCTTATAATGGCAACACTTATTCAACGACACTTACTCAACTATTCAAAATATAAATATCTTTGCTTTTATTGCATGGAAATCATCTTCGCAAAATTTATAGAGCACATAGACGAAATTAAACGCACCGTAAAAAAATGTATTATAGAAAAACAAATAAATTATAATAAGACAAAAATATAACAGTTTCTTCACTATGTGCAGCACCGTCTGCAAACTTAAGTTCCCTTTCATTTTATCCATTACGTCAAAATCTTTCTTCTGGATAGCCAAGCTAGGAAGTGGAACTGGTAATTCCACTTTCACCCGCCTGATGCAGCCGCCATTATGTATTCAACTACATGCAGCCATTTAAATACAATATGACAATTTAATTTACCAGAAATCCTTTTCAAGATGGATGTATTCATTATTCTGACCAATTTTAGATGGAAATATGTACGTATGAGATAAACATCTTACTTCCTATAAATTTTGCACATATTCAGGTGTAGCATGATATGAACAAGATGGTAGATTAAATTATGCCTACCTACTCTTACCTCTATGCCATGTGATGCCGGCTTAGAATAGCATCACCTCATTTCCTTCCCGCGGGTATCGTAAGAAGCGACTAAGAACTCGAGGATTTCATGTATATTACAACTTCAGGCAATAGGCTGACAACCTGCCACTACAGTGATACACGAAGTAATGTGATATCTGAAAGCAGTCGTGGCGTTAGCGATCGTATACGGTTGTTAAAGCTCTGCCTACCCCGCAAAGGATAGATGCGTGATATATACATGTATGTACTCCTACTATTTCACTTACATGTAGAGCATTTAGATCTCAATCAAATACGATTTTGTTTAGGTACTTGACATAGAGATTAGATAGGCCAAGTTTTAAACTCATTCTTTTCTTAACCGTAAAGCAACAGCTAGAGGTTTAAAAGATGACTATTGACGCCAATGGTGATGATGATAAAATAAGATAATTTCTTTATTCAATAAACTATATAACTTCCAGAAGAATTAGAAGACTTTTTAGAATTAGACTAACCAGACAATTAGATTATTTAATAAACTACCTGCAACCTGCAAGATGAAGATCTTGCTTGACTTGACAGACCAAGAATTTTCAAAAGCAAGTTAAAGGCTTTTTTATTAGAAAAATATTATGATTGTAAGGATGTTTTTTTTATTGACAAATTATAGGTATTTACGCAAATTATGCATTGACATTCAAGTGAATTAATAATAATAATATAGATTTAGAAGGACTTTAGTGTGTTATCGATTTGTATTTATTTTTAATTGATTCATGGCTAATTTTGTATGACTTTCATAATTTATGTTAATATCGGTATAATGTACTATTGTTTTGAAATAAATTCAATTCAAATTGAATAAAGTGGCGTTCCATATGTATGAAACTTTTTGGGAGTCGTCAAAGTGCAGAAAGTCGGCATAGAGCGACTAAACCAACACAGTGACATTCACATACATTCTGAAAGTCCAGGCGAATCCCACACCTAGCGTCCGTTAGTGCAAAAAAGACAGGCTCATTTTATTTGATCGCAAGTTTTTGCGTTGTTCCTGTGTGATCGTCGGTTTTAAGTATGGTCGCATTTGACAGATGCATGCATTAAAAACACGCTAAACTGACTTCAAGTGAATGAAAGTATGTTGTTTTTTAAAGATAGTAAATTGACATATTGGGTTGCCATTTTTGGGAATATTGTATTTTTTTTTAAATTTAATTCCCAAAAATGGATTTTTTAAAATATGTTTCTTTTAGTTCCAAATAGATGACGCTTGTGCGAATGATGTTAAAGCTCAGCAGTGATTTTCCATAGATCCGCGTAATCGTTATTTTTTATTATACGTATGCACTGAACTTGACAAACGATTGGCACATCACAATTTAAGATTTGCAAAACAAATGACAACCCAAGGTGTCTATTTACTGTCTCAAAAAAAACACACTGTACCAACCAGTATAAGCTGACCTTTGCGGGTTGAACCGTTATACGAATAACTCGAAGTACGTAAGAATGCGCTCAGATCTAGTTGTATAGCTATAGGTACGTATGTCAGTGTTCAGTGTCTCTAACCTACCGCAACACAGCCGCCTGAGCCTGGTGCAAGCATGTTGAACCGTATTTGTGCACGCCATCTTTTATTCATACAGTGCTGTTGAGGAAATGATACGAGGAGTACTAAGTGATCGGCATACCTAATGTACTGCGGATTATTATTAAAGGATATTAAATGAGTTTCTAGTGGATGCGAAAACTGAATCCAGAAAAAGAATCAGAAATAAACTGGCTAAGCACTTGCTTGCTGTATGTACTTACCTATTTATTTAACCGTTTATTGTACACAGTAGAAGACAGAAGACACAAAACAAAAAACAATACACGACAGGTCTACTTATTTCTCAAAAGAAATCTGCATTAACCTGTACCTACGATACAGCCAAGGATATACATACATACACATACAGGGTGTCAGGACAGGAAAAGCTTACTAATTTCCTTTCAAGGGATTAATCAGCCTTTGAAACTGAACTTTCCCCAAGGAACATAGGTGGCAATATAAAAAAAGTTTTGGACCTCACATACAAACAGACTCAGTCGGTTGGTTGATACATTTTGTATGGAGATCCAAAAATGTTTTTCATTATTCGACCCATGTTCCTTGGGGAAAGTTGTTCAGTTTCATGGGCTGATTCATCCCTAGAAAGAAAGTTAGTACTCTTTCTAACGGCCTGTCTAAACACGATAAATATCGCTGCAATGGATGTTTGCGCGTCGTCTAAGTCTCTTTTTGCTCAGCAACTAGGAGCACTCCGATCTTTCTCGAGCCAACTTTCACAAGTCTTACGAGTAACTATTACACGGTCATATAAAGTAGTTAATTCAAGTTCCTAGGCTTCTAGTAAGAACTAATAAAACTAACTTCCTGGTCATAATATGAAATAGCGGTTTAAAACTTAAACATCACGAATTACGAGCCAGCACTTTTGTCGAAACACACCTGTCAGTCGCGTTTTCGGATTGGTTGAATATTAGTCAAATAAATAATATCAAAGATTTTCCGCAAAAGTTGTCATATATAAAAGTCACGCCACCGTCTAACCCATCTTCCGCCATACCTAATACAACGACATGTTTTGATTACCTACACTTTGGCCAGACCGCTTATTATAAATAAAAATGTTTTTTTTTAATTAGCCTGTTCAATGTCAGCGTCCCATTGCAATTTTAGGGGGCAAAATCAGGCTTGCTATTATTTCGCGTGACAAAATTGAACTAATCGGAATGCCTTAAGTCGTTTGGCTGACACAAAACACTAAAACAGTATTTAATTAAAACATGATTATTGTATAACTGACTATCTTATTTTATAGATTTCGTCTTAGAATTTTTAATAGAAAAAAATATTGAAATAAGTACGTATGCGATTAAATGAGTTCTGTGTATAACTGAGTATGTGCATAAAAACAGAATTACCAACTGCTTACTTACAAAAAAGTTTGAATAAAAATTGTAATCTCACGATGATTGCAACCTTTGATCTGTACATACTTAGTTCATTAGGTAAATGAATCAAAAAAAGGTACAAGAAATAATGAGATTTTTTGTTATATTGCACCGCAAGGCAATGGAAAACTACACTACCACCAAGAAATACCTATACAAGGTGTAAAGTAAGTTGTACCTACCGAAAACTTTGCAAAGATGATCAGATCATGAAAGTAAACTTTTGCCTAGGGGGCTGTTTTGGTTAAGGAGATTTATTTTGCGATCACCCATACAAAACACACATTTCCGATCAGTCGCTTTCTATGGTAACACGGGAAAGTTCGTTTCCCATCATCGGCTCCATAGCAAAAGTTGTTCAGGATCATGTCTGATAAGCTTTCAATTTCAACACACCGACCCTTTTACCCGGTATAATACATACATACAAATATCACGCCTTTACCTCTTCCGGGGTAGGCCGAGCGTTAACTGCCGTAAAAATACGGTTGCTATCGCCACGTCTGACAAATACTGAGGGCCTTTTCAGATGATTTGTGTATCCCTGTAGTGCCAAGTTGTGCCTGTCGCCTTAACTTGTCGCATCTTGAAACCCTCGAGTCTATCCGGTGTAATAGTCATTAATATTTAACAAGTGTTTTAAGAAATCAAAGTACGGAAGAGATCAACCGAAGAAAAAATTTTTTTTACTAATAAATCTACATGTAGATATGTATTACGGCACAGTTTGAGTGTAAAAAATTGAGGAACCGCGACAGACTAGTAAGCTTGAAAAGGTTCATTTTCCGTATAATTAATGCTAGTATTAGATAGTTTAGTATTCTTTGGTATTAGTCTCAAATTAAATTAGCTACTAGCCTTAACTCTAAGGAACACTTTATTAGTTTATTTATTATATTCTATAATCAAATGAAAGACAACTTTACAGCTATCGTTTGCCTGTAATGTAGCGTTTAATTTCTAACATTAATAAAATATTCAAAAACTAAATAATGAACAAAACACTAAACTACGGCAAAAACAATCTTAGTAGAAAAACAACACCATTCAGGTTTATTCAGTTCAGGTTCTATACATTTTTTTACAGTCCCTCTTTTTACTGCAAATGATTTATTATAATTACTTTAAAAATCTGCATAAACACGAAAGCAGTGTTTCATTCCTTACAAATTTAGGTGCTGGTTAGACTTAAAATGCATCACCACACTTTTGGGGGTGTCCTTAAAGACTTTTAAGGAAAAAATCTAGATATAGGAAGGTCCATGTCCAGCAGAGGACTGTTCTAGCTGTAGCTAAAAGTTTTTGTTAAATAAAATTAAAAAAAATGTATTCATCGGCAGTTTGAACAATGTACGTTACATTGTTGATACGCGTAGTTTCTTACTTAATTTAACATCAATTTTATCTATCACGTTCATAGATGGACTCCACAGTATATTATGGGGTCAAGCACGTGAACAAAGTCAGTGGGTGATGATCAGTGATCTAATAAAATTCCTAAGTAAAGATAACATTATGTTTTGTTCGTACTAAAAGTAATTATATCATAATCATCACGAGGCAATGGGCATGTATAGCAGGCAATAGCAGGTCAAATAAATTACTTTTTAATACGATATTTTGTGTCAAAATACGAAGAGATGACGTCTTTTCTCTCTAGTTTCGACTGCGTCAAGACACTTACTTTATTTTTCTGTATAATTATTCAAACTCTGAAAATTATGGAAATCTATAAAATTGGAGTAGATATGAAGTATTTTTGGACAATACATTGACCCAGTCATTTAGCGAATTAATTACCTCAACAGTTACACCCAATACGGTAACTTCAACTCAATAATTCGACTAAAAAGTTTTTTATTCCAATAGTTTCAAGGATCAATGAAAAAGAAAAAAAATGAATTACGGCCGTGACAGACGGACATAAAGCGAAGTCTCAGTAATAATGGGAGTAGAGTTCGCGCCGCGAAAGAAGTCCCGCGAAAAACGTTTCAATTACCCTTATTCTGACGTTTATAAGGGTCATTTAAAATGTTTTCGCGGGACTTCTTTCGCGGCGCGGACTCTAGTATAGTGTTCTTGGGTGTGAAACTTAACTTATACCTATTATTTTTTGGTAATAGGGTCCTAAAACCTTTTGGGTACGGAACCCTATTAACACTGGAATGTGACTCATATAATATAATAAAGTTACGACTATTAATATTGGTATTAGCTATGTCAATACGAAAATCCTCAAAGCTATTTTTGATTCCTCACAAAAACACGATCGGTTCACATTATTCGTTGATTAGCGAATTACGATTTTTTTAAATAGATTGAAAATGTAATCTACCTACTTAATAATTGGTATATTTCACAAGTCGAATTTTAAAATGGTAATATTAAATCGCTCGTATTCTTTTTGGTGAATAATAAATCAAGTTTTTTGTTCAAGTAGTGTCATCTTATAATAATCTAGTAATGTCAATGACTTGATCCAGGATGTCTTATACTTAGTTGTAGATAATTTCTTTACAAAAACTACACGTGTATTTTTTAATTTACTATATGAAACCGTATGAAATCGTGTTTCTCACGCTTGTACACAATTAAGTTGTGGGGGGGCGTGTATTGGTTAATTGACTATGGCACGAATGTCTACTTCACAATCACAAGTGACTTCCAACAACTCGTATTTTTTTTTATAATATAAGTCGATTGCTGTGTGATGCCGGCTTAGAGTTGCATCAACCCATTCTTCTCCGCGGGTGTCGTACGACGCGACTAAGGTACTTGAGGGTTTTATGTGTATGACAACTTTAGGCGACAGGCTGACAACCTGTCACTACAGTGATACACGAATCATCTTAAAGGGCCCTCAGTCAGACGTGGCGACCATGGACGGATAAAGGCGTGATAATATGTGTATAAGTCATTTCTTACCCGTGTTGCGCAGTTTAGAAGGAGTTAGCTAGCAGTATCTATGACAGACAGAACGCCAAAAGTTACTTAATTTTATGCAATGTAGGTAGGTATATAGGTATTGATAAAACAAGACGTGTTGAAAAATAAAAAAGGTACAAACCAGTCCATAAAACTGGTTAATTAACATGAATACCTAAGACAGGAAGTTCTGAAGGGATCCTTATCTTAAGGTATGTCATGATTATTCATAACATCATTCCAGCCATACAAGTTCCTAAATTTAGAAAACAAAAAACACGCGAATCAGGTATGTCGTTACATACGCAGTTTCCGTTTGCGAGAATAGGGCGGTGTGAAAATTCAGCATAAAAAAACAATAATCTTAAAAGTAAATAAATTACCCACTTAATTACTTAAACTCGTATTAATCCGGTCTTTTATTCTAAAACAGGATTTAGTATAGTAGGTACTTATATTTATGAGCATATTTCTTTATCATGTCAATCTACTAGGAACTAAAAATACATAGTGTGAGTGCCTTGTCCACCTTTTTTTTGAGTAAGCTTACAAAATTTTAATAATTATTGTCCTTTAGGTATGTACGCTTGCATAATATCAAAGGCAACTATTGAGCCGCGGTAACCCTAAGGCGTCGCTAGTACTGATAGCGAAACCTATATATTAAATTCCAACCTATATATTTAATTCCAAATTGTTAAGTTGTCTCTGTAAAGGTAGAGGTTGCCTGGAAGAGATCGCTACAAGCGATAAGGCCGCCTTTGCTTACTCTTAGTCATAGTTTATTGTACCGTTTTGTATTTTAATATTGTGTTTGTTGTAAGCAATAAAGAGTTTATCTATCTATCTATCTATCTATCTACGGTAGCAACTATTGAACATTTTACAAAATCTGTATCATGTAAGTCTTCTTTCTTTCTTTCCGTGACACAGTATCGTCCAACGACCCAAGTATCGTGTATGTAAGTATATCTATAAGACAAAACTTCGGCGGGCGGCTGCGGCTGGTATCAACTGGATAGCAAGATCGTGGTTCCCTGAGCGAGGCCTAGTCCTGCAGTGGACTGCAGGATGAGCCCTTGTAGTTTGACTGAGCCCTTGCACCCTACCACCAAGCCGTCCGGCGTAATTTTGATGCCTCTGGGGCCGTAAACGAATCCCCAACAAAAATAATTTCAAAAGTGGACTGCTATAAGCTGATGTGATGTGATGATAATGAGGTTTCTTTATCGTCATCTCCATGCCCTTCCTGCTCCTCCTCGCGCCGTATTCCTCATTTCTGAGGGTCGTGATTTTTTGAAATCTCCCTCTATTCGATTATATAACGAGAACTTCTATCTTTGGCTATGTGGAGCGCATCATGAAGATTGCCTTCGAGTGAAGAACTAATCTGATCGGACCATCTCACGGAACTACGGCCTCTTGCTCGCTTTCCATCAACCTTCCAGTTACAATCAGCTGATCGAGGTTACTGCCGTTTTCTTACCTATTCTAATTCATTTGGGATCGGCGCAGCATGTTTTGAAGTTTATACTCCTGCGTATAGAATTTGATTTTGTTTTACGACCGACCACCTGCCTATAACTACGTCATTTTATTATACTCAATTAAAACACATTTTTCACCTGGTCGTAGGTCAGTACTTATGTCTCAAAAAGTTACATAATAGTAACTTTTATTGACTAGTTCTACAAGATAATAAACCGCTTAGTAAAACTCGTATATTCACGTAGGTATTTTTTCGTCATGTGACGAATTAATTTATGTCTATTCTACAAAAAAATGGGCTAGAGCTACTAATAACTTTTTCATCCATTTGCTCGTTTAAGTCGTCAGGTTGGCAGAGGCACGCAGACACGACAAAAATGAAATTCCATACACACATTTCGGGCCTTTTCCAGAAAAAAAGGTTCTTATACATTGCACTTTCTGAATAGGTGTTTTTTGGTGCACTGCTTGCGTATTTTAAAATTTATCGCGATGAAAATATGGATTTATGATCTTTTCTCGCAAATGGAAAAAAGTACATTATATTCCTCAGCCAATATGCCAATTTTTGGTCTCGTTCACTTGATGGACCAAATGTTACACGACTAGAAATTGGTCCATTTTTGGCTACTATATGTCATAATGTACTGTTGTAGATAATATTGCGATAGGATGCAGAGAAAGTCTTGCTCTGTGATTACTAAAAATAGGACACCTGTGTTATGATTATGACGTTGCTGATAATGATGTTACTAATAAACTGTCGCACGCGATCTATATAATTTTAAACCCATTAATCACAACATAAACCCACTAGGTATTTTATAGGTATTTAATTGATTCGTTTAACAATAGGTAATCCCTATGTTATTGTATTATTATGTCAATTTAGATAACGATCAATAGGTAGGTGATTCTAAGAAGTGTTCTCGGTTATATTACAAAAGAAACGATGCAAGACATTCAATAATCCCGTTAGAGATATTTTCTCAACAATTACTACTTGTTTATCTGTCTGCAATTTGTAAAATTATTTTCCTTGTCAAGAATTTCGATCAGACAACAATAAAGACCCTATAAATGACACTCTATCAAAATACGACCAGACACACAAGTAGGTATCGACTTCAAATTTAGGAACCAAACTGCTACATTTAGTGTTCAGCCGTAACTTTCAATATTAAATTTAGAGCGTTATTTCCATTCATTCTCTATCCAGTTTATGTGTAGACCTCTTGATGCACTGTGAAAAAAAAGTTTTAATTTATCTTCAGTGGTCTCCTCAATTTAATTTGATTTAAAAAAGCAAAACAGCCTTACGACAGAAATGACGAAATGTAGCTTACGTGTTATAAAAATGCAGATGATTTAAACGTGACAATACATTGCACTCAGGACGCTATAATACTATTATTTATTCTATGACTAAGATGCTTGCAATGAAAACAAATTATAATTCAACACATTTCTGATAGCATTTTGAATTTAAATAATAGTACAATTCGTAAACAAATCACAAATCATTATTTTTTGTGAGACACATGTAACAATAGGTAGTAAGTAAATAAAATGGTTGCCTGGTAGAGAATGCTGTCTAACATTAAGGCCGCCTTGTGCCGTTTTTTTGTTTGTGTATTTCAACTGTTGTTCTAATTTTGTGCAATAAACAATTTTTTTAAATGAAAGTATCAATGAGTTCTGTCTACATGATGGAGTACAAATTTATAATTAACTAACTACCTGTCTAGCACCCGCTGCTAATCATTTTCCCCTGGGAATAACACATTTTTCTGGCATGTTTTTTATATATAAACCTTCCTCTTGAACCACTCTATCTATTGGAAAAACTGCGTCAAAATCCGTTCTATAGTTTTAAAGATCTAAGCATACATACAAACAGGAACAGACGCGGAAATCATGCTTTATACCCACTATGTAGTGATTGACCATTTGTATTCAAAGGGTATCTTTTACTGCGAAATACTGTACCTACTGATGGGTGCAGGTAAACAACCAGGTAGTCATCAATGGAGATTTTAGAAGTTCAGTTACCTACATTAGAATACATTTGTTTTCTGGGAAAGGAGGCCCAGGGCCCCACAGGAATTCGATATGCAAAGATAATTTAAATTTACGGAAATTCCAAACTCGTAACGTAAATAGGTACCCAATGAAGTTGTATGAATTCAGAAATAAGTACCCTGGTGGCCTGTCGAAACACACACGTATGTAGAAGTACATAATTCAATCGCGGTATTTCGAATTCGGTTGTGAACTGAGTCATTGATAAAATATAAAAGTATTGTTCAAATTATTCAAAGTTTGAATTATTAATAAACAGTAAAATTACATAAAGGTAAGTGTTCTGACGCGACCCAAAATAGCAACGCATGACATAGTAGCTATCACTATCAAAAACTTTAGGTAACTATTTATGTAAATTAAAATGTATGTATGACTTTGTTTTAGATCGTTTTAAAAGTAGTTCATTTGACCTGCCTGCCAGTCCATAACCCTATTCAATAGATATGACAAATTAACAATTGATTTTCGTGCATGTCATATCTCACTTCCATGACTGAAATGACTACTCACGCAGGTGTTTCGAACTTTATGACCTTCTTCTTCTTCTTTTCGTGTGGGATACCAAGTCGTTCAACGACCCGATGAACCCTAGTGTCAGAATTTTTCAACCGCCTTCTACAAGTAGCAGGCTTCTGACATGGTTGTGTAACGACCGCCGTCTAAGTGATCATAGACAGCAACCGGGACCTACGGCTTAACGTGCTATCCGAAACACGGAACCATCTTACTTACGGACAATCGGGTGGTTCAGCCCGCAATGTCCTAACCAGACTGGGAACAAATTCACAAAGTGATAAATATCAACTTTGTGAGTGACCCACCGAGAATCGAACCCGGGACCGTCTGCGTCAAAGGCAGTCGCACTACCACTGCGCCACATCGGTCGTCGACGATCGTTTATGACCTTGAAAACCACAATCCAAAGAACCAACTAAGTATCACTAGCGATGAATAGCAAATTTCATCACAATCTATTTGAAATAGTCAGCAAACACTCTTGGATAACCGGGGTAACTGGTTTCTTGGTGATGTGTTTTACGTAAGAAAAGTATATCGGCGAAGAATATTCTAGAAGTAAAATTAGTATGAGAAACAACTATAACAGTAGGTGAGTGATTCTCGCATTTGGTCCGGATTTGGCCATTTTTCAAAAAAAATTTTTTTTTTGCTATTAGGGCTACAATTTTTATAAATGTGATACGTATTTGCCTTTTTAATAATATTTTTCGAAAGGCACTCATGTGGGATAATTATCAATAAAGTTATGTAAAGGATGGTAATGAAGCCAAGGATGGAAATGAAAAGTACATGGATGATAATGAAATACGACCTCACTGACTGAACTACTGAGGAGATGTCCAGTTCCTACGGTCAGGCTAATGCTTCCTACCATGTCTTACGCCTCCACTGCAGCCCCTGGACATCATCCCTGCGCCTCTGGACTATATCTGCTTGGTTATTCATAACAATGTCTGCTTGGTTATCCATAACAATTCTAGGTATAAAAGTTGAAACTAAATCATTTTTCGTAAGAAATATGGGTAGAAATATAAAAATGATACTTAAAAAAGCATTTTTCTTCATATTTGCTCATTACCATCCGTCAAAATTGGGCCGAAATGGACGGAAATGAATAGGATGGAAATGAAGTTTCGACAGTTTTTTTTCAAATTCTCACGATACCTAGATGTTTCAAAGTTATGATACGAAATGGATAAAAGTATAACGAAATGCTATTGTTATATATAGAAAGAAAACACTAAAAGAGAACAGTTAATATAATAATCACTGGATGGTAATGACCTCTCACCTGTGACAAAACCAAAATTTAAGTGCGAGAATCAAAATTTAACTTCTACGAACGTTTTCACGGAGCCACCTCTAGTCAGATGGTTTGGCTGACTTGCAAGGAAGGGGCTTGTGGAGAAAGCAACGTCTTTAGTAGGCTTATTTAAGGATAAAACTTGATGTCAATTCTCGCGGACGGAAATGAAGGATTTCGTGTGACAAAAATATAATGTTGATTCTCTCTAGGTTTCATTCAGTATTATTGCTTGAACTATTTACTATGCATAAGCTATCTTCATTGATGATCGGAAAACAGGAAAACATTGTGCAGTTTATCGTATAAATGGCTTGATATGATTATTTTAGTGTAGGAAGGACTGAAAATCACACGGATGGAAATGAGATTTTACCTATCTAAAGTTCGATAACTAATTTTTGAAAAGACTTGTACCAAATATCGATCCTGCCACATTTTTTTATTTTTATTAGTGACCTTTTTGGATATAAATAACTTTCGATTTATTTGTTTTCATACCAATTTAATGCCTGCACACGAAATCCGGACCAAATGCGAGAATCACTCAGGTACGTATTGGGAATAAGGCGCTATAAGGTCGATAAATAAAAAACATACGTATGATTTTTTCATACGTACCTATGTTTTTTTTATCTTTGAAAGAACTTTTGTTCTGGTTAAGGGGCTGAATAGACCTAAATGCGATTTTTATAAGGGATTTCTACCCTAGATAAGGATATCCTAGATTAGAAAGGGACCGGTTCACAGCTCGTGTACAGCCTACTTATAGTTTAGTTAGTCGCTATGACAACATTACAACTTGTGCAGATCTGAAGATTCACAATTCACACCATTTTGAACCGCAAGATTTATAAATATAGAATTTAGAATAGCATAACCCCACATCCTTCCCGCGGGTATCGTAAAAGGCGACTAAGGGACTCGAGAGTATTGGTGTATTACAATTTTAGGCGACTAGCTGACAACCTGTCACTATAGTAATACACATGTTTTTGAAACAACCTTGGAAAACAAACTCAAAAATGTCAGACGTGGCGATAGCGACCCTATTCTTACGGCCGTTAACGCTCTGCCCACCCCGCATGGGATAAAGGCGTGATATATGTATGTAGATTTATAATATACAGAAAGTTCATATTACGCCGCTGTTTTTTCAATGCATTCAACACATTGTCATTCATGATGCACATACACATTTCAGTATCATTTCATTACAACCTTGAGTCCTTGACAATGAGATTAAATAGGTCAATTATTATCCTGTTTCGATAATGTATTTTTCTGCAATGACCATGCCCTGAACACAGTTTCCGTCATGATAAGAATAACAGAAACCACTACACACCTTATACTGGTTTTTTAATGTTGGCTTATGATTTTGGGCCCGAGGCCATCAAAGCTACGCCTGACGGCTTGGTGGGGAGTGAGGGCTCACCCGGAAATAATTGAATGGTTGTTCAAATTGAACAATCAACCCAATCAGGCCCTTAGGGTTTAGGAGTTGTTCTGGGAAGAACTGATCGGACTGAATCTTATATCGTGTCTGGTCAAGTCCGCGGGGAAATGCTGGATGCAGGCCGCTTCTAATCGGACAAGGTGGGAATCTTTAGGGGAGGCCTTTGTTCAGCAGTGGACGTCCTGTGGCCAATATTATGGTGATGAACTATATAATTAATTAATTGAACTAATTTCAACAGCTGACTCCATATGAAGTGAAATATAATTTTAAACGTTTTTGTTTGTTTTTTTTTTTCAGCATCCCCACGCACAGGACGTAAGTTTAACTGTTTTCAAACCACTGATCTAATCTTTAGCAATGTTTCGAATCAGGGCAGTAGGTCGTGTAATTCACAAACAAGACGCAGTCAGTTTGCCTGTTATTAGTAAGGGCCAACGCTGCATCGCACGTCTTGCACGCGCAGGCGATCTATGCCACATACTTCAAGCGGTGCGAACCACGCGCGGGCAGTAGAGTGTTGGTAGAAGAATGATACCAACAGATGCGTGAGTCATCATTGGCCTCATACGTCTGTGACAACCGATATAAACAGTGTCTGAGGCAAGACTTTTCATGGCTATTACCCAATGCGGTAGCAACTTTCCACACACTCTACAGTTTTCTTACCGCAGTTTTCTCTCCACAGACACTGCGTTGCCTGGGACGCAACTTTTTTTTATGCGTGAGTAAGAAGATACTGTCAAATTAATCTACGATCATACATATGTAATAGGCATTACTTAGGTAGGTCATATCATGACTTAAAGCAATAGTTACTACACTACAGTCCGCAATTTGCGCGCCCGCGCGTTCAAAACGCATGACGCGGCGTTGGCCTTAGAGTGATGTGTAATGGGTTCTATTGGAACTGATTAAAACAGCACATCGCCATGTTTGCACGCGGATGTATCGCGTTTTGGCGTTATAATATATAGGGTGACCGGTAAATGGATGCATTCTTTTCAAGGGATGAACCAGCTCATGAAACTGAACAACTTTCCCCATGGAACATAGGGCGAAATATGAAAAAAAAATTTGGTCCTCCCATACAAATTGACTTAGTCGGTCGGTAATTTTGTATGGGTGGGCCAAATTTTTTTTTAATTTTCCGGCCTATGTTCCATGGGGAAAGTTGTTCAGTTTCATGAGCTGGTTCATCCCTTGAAAGGAATGCATCAATTTACAAGTCACCCTGTATATCTTCCTATAACGGTTATATAGGAAGATGTTCCAGGATCATGAGATAAATCCACAGACCACAGACGTCATGCGTGCAGCGACGCAAATGTAATTTTTTCTCCGTGAATAAATCGTTGTACTTAGGTACTTTTATGTATTTTTAAATGTATTATCAAACGGGATGAATGACCTCATTAATTTATTATAAATTATCGAATAACTTTTCACCTAGCATTATCACGCCTCGCATAGTAGTTATCAATCACTATCAAAAACTTTAGGTAACTAGTTAAGTAAATTAAAATAAAATGAAGGTGAAATTGTTGTTATCAAAGGCAACGATAACAATCACCTAGTAGGTAGTCCGTCATTCTGCTATGAACTTTTAAATGCCTATAGGCACGTTTAAAGTATAATGTCTTTATCAGCCTGAGAAAACATGTATTCACAGCTCGTAAATTGTCTTACGTGCCTCTTATGCCTTTTGCATACTATAGCTATAAAGAAAGTTAGTAAGTAACTACAACAGTTGATATTTATTTTTATTTTAGCACAGTCTGCAACAATCTTTTTTTGCAATTCTATCTGCAATAGACTTTAATTCTAGGTAAGAACGTATAAGCACATTTATTCATTTTCAGTGGAAATTTCACGTTGAAAAGTAATGTAAATCACCAAATGTAAAAAAAACGTAGTCTCAAAGGTCAACAGTTGTTCGTCATTGTTGAATCTAATTTAATTGCACATTTTTATTTATTCAATTAAGTAGTACACATACATGAGTAAGTACGCATAATGCTCCTTATTGTAAAAGGTATTTGACACACATCGCTTTCTTTCAAAAGTCCTTCAAAGAAACAAAAGAAAATCACTTCTGTCACCGGCGATGCGCGTGCGACTGCGACCTAAATCGGTCGGGAACTTTCACACTTTCAAGATCAGCTGACGGCGGCGCTCAGCATGGCCACGGGTAATAATATAAGCGTAAGATCGTTACGACTTAAAAACGTAATATTTGCGCCAAAATTTTTTAGTCAGTACACAAACTTTGCAGGGTGTTTGTATTCTGAACAATTATCCCAATGAAGCCATTTGCGAAAAAGAAAAAAAATATGGGTGCTCCATGCATTTTTCCCGAGTAGATATGTATTTTTCTATGGAGCACACAAAACTTTTTTGCGATTTCGCATGTGGCCCCGTAGTAAAAGTTATTCTGAATCATAAATCATAAACCTTACAAAGTTTGTGTACTGACTAAAATATAACCCTGTATAAAGGTAAATTGCCGTGTGATGCCGGCTTAGAATAGCATCACCCCACATCCTTCCCGCGGGTGTCGTAAAAGGCGACTAAGGGACTCGAGAGTATTGGTGTATTACAATTTTTAGGCGACAGGCTGACAACCTGTCACTATAGTGATATACATGTTTTCTCAAACATCCTTGGAAAACAATTCTCAAAAATGTCAGACGTAGCGATAGCGGCCGTATTCTTACGACTGTTAACGCTCTGCCTACCCCGCAAGGGATAAAGGCGTGATATATGTATGTATGTATGTATAGAGGTAAATTACGACTTTAAATGGGTGGAATGCAGGCTTTCGTCTTTAAACGCATTGCAGCCAGATGTTTCGCATAGATTAAGCTTAGCATTTGACTGTAAGTGTAACATATACAATATACATGCCCACCAATACTGGTGGGCATTTTCATACAAACCTAAGCTCGCAAATTTGAGCAATTTTCTTCTTCCGTAGAAAAATAATAAATGCTTTTATTTTCCATTTCATAATTATTTTTTTGGGGAAAAGAATAGGGGCATACTCTTAGTAGGTAGGCCTCACTTTGTTAAAAAAATAACTTTAGTTAAACCACTTCAATATTCAGAATTTTATCGAAACTAATTTTATCGAAAATCCGCTAGCCTATATTGAAGTGCCTACACTAAAGCTTATTAAAAGAATATCATTTTCATAATGAACGCGTACCGGCCATCTCTAACTACGCTAAACCACTTGCATTTTTTTTCAATATCGGCCAGCGGATTTTCGATAAATTAAATAATCTATAAATTTTTAAACGATGAGAGCAGCACCTTAAGTATAAGTGTTTTAATCGACTTAAAAAAAAAAAGGATGTTCTCATTTTGACCTGTATCCTGTATGTATGTATGTATGCATGTTTGTCCGCGATTATCTCGCGTTTGGATGAATCGATTTGAGGCGGTTTTTAGAAAAGTATTTGTCAGACTTGGGAGAAGGGTTTAGGCATATACACCGACAAAAACAAATTGAGGTTCGCACTTTTTACCGTTGTAGTCGGTTCTCCTTTTAAAAAAGTTATTATAATAAAATAAATAATGTATGCATGCTATAATATATTAGGTAATCTAAATGCCATTGGCTCTTGGTTCTTGCAAGAAATGTTCTATAATATTCTGCGCGAGAACCGCATTGCAGCGAAACCAGATTTGCAGTAAGAACAGCACTAAGTACAAACTTTCATTGGGTACAGTCGGGTGTAGAATGTTCTTCTTCGTCTTAGAATGTCGCCGCGAATAAAGTTGTGTCTGCCCAAAAGGTTATTAACACGAACGGCGTTTGGGGTGGCTGCCCAGAGGTATTCTAAAATGTTTACAAATATTTGGTGCGAGATAATGACGGCATAATATCCCATTGCATATTTCGCACCAAACTCGTCGTTAGTAATGTTTGATTACAAATATAGTTAGTAATGTTTGAATACAAAATATAAAAGAACATTTTTTTTATGAGTCAGTTCTACAAATATAAGAGCAACAAAATAAGGTCGATATCGAAAATAATACGAACAAAAACAATAACAAAACGTTTGGGACGTGACGACTCTTTTACATTTATTACCTACTTATGCAATGACCGTGATTTTTACAGAAATTACGAAAGTTTTTTATAGATAAAATTACACGTAGAATTTATCTACCTATTTATCTATTATTGTCATGGTCAGTATTTAACTAGTCGCAATATTTCGTAATAGACCGACTGATGAGGGTATTATAATAAATAAAACGTAATTATTTTTATGGTGGCATGAGGGACAGCAACGTCTTATTTATTTTATTATCAGGAGTTCTGTAAGCAGTGATTACAAAAAGTAGTAAGATTTAAAAAAAAAACTTCTATCAAAAGACGCTAAAAAATATTAAGTGCTGAAAATTTTAACTAAAATTTTACGATGCGTCAGAACCTAGATCAGATATCCTTTTTTAACTAAATGCCATATCTTTTTGTGCAGAATTTCATTGATTTCGGATAAAAATCTGAGAAAGTGAAACTGGAATTTTTTTAAAGTGAAAAGTATGAACCGTAAAATAACTAATTAACGCACAATACCATTACATCTTGCCTTAAAATTGGAACTGAATAAAACTGAAACTGGGATTTAAAAAATCTGAAACTGAGAAAGTCAAAATGAAAATTTTTCAAAGTGAAAACTATAGACCGCAGCTACCTAGGAACGAAAATTATGCAAGCGAGTGTACTTCGCTATGATTGAGAAATTTTCATTGCAACGGTCATTGCCATCTGCGAGGCGCTTCGAAATAGTGTTTTTGAAGCACTTTCATAACTTAGTTATTTTATTTTTTTAAACAGTAATTTCGATTTTACTAGCACCTAAGCTAGGTATTTCAACTGGCTCTAAACTTACATACCGTGACTATGCGAAATACTTTTTTTTGTTTGAGGAGATAGTAAAAGAATGAACTACTTGTAAGTATAAGTATATAGTTGCATGAATTTGCGTACGTACCTACGCAAATTCAAATTGATACACATTTTTATTTTGTTATTGTAGTG
Organism: Keiferia lycopersicella; assembly: GCA_029255805.1. Lineage (NCBI taxonomy): Eukaryota > Metazoa > Arthropoda > Insecta > Lepidoptera > Gelechiidae > Keiferia > Keiferia lycopersicella. Next base: position 5,285,657 of record JARACZ010000010.1, read on the forward strand.
TTACGCGCGTTTTTATTTACGCATATATAAATGTGTACGTACTTAGTGACTTCCGAGCGAAAACAATGTAGTGCAAGAAACAAAAAATAAACACATTGAATAAACTACGTACCTAGGTCAACAGCCTAGCTGGGCATTTGTTACAACTATAAAACTAAAAAAAAATATAGAGCGAACAAAAAACTAGTAGATTCAGATCGCGGAAGATGAAAACAAAAAATAGGACTTGTCGCAAAACACGTTGTCCTGAATACTGGTGTACCAATTCTAAAAATATATTCGATGTCTACAATGAAAACTAAGATAAAAAGTAATCCAAATACATTTAAAATTCGCCCTCAATTTAAAACAACGAACATTTGAGAAGATTGCAAAATTGAAAAAGAGAGGTTGTAGACATTATCGATCTTACCTTTCGTTCACCCCAGATTAAGACTGTAAGCACGAACAACAATGTTTGGCAACAAAACAACACAAGAAAGCAAGTTCAAGCAGCACAAAGTTCCACTGAATTTCAAAATAAGAATCAATAATTTTTAAACAAGAAAAGTACTCGTAAATATTTAAATCGGCACTGGCTGGCGATCACATTCAGCCAAACATGAATACGATCGAGATTCGAGCGCCGGTGTTGAACGCACACCCAACGCGGTATAGCGTAGCGGTATACTGCGGCTGCCAACTGCGGTCAGCTGTTCGCAACACACTGAGCGGTCTCGCTGCGGCCACGCGCAAGCTCGACGCGCACAAAGGGCGTCTGCGTCCCCAAAATAAACCAAAAAGTAAGGGAGCTTGCTGCATTCGGCTTTGATTTGTGGACGCATTTAGCGTGCACCCAAATGCACGTAGCGTATCCATCCATAGCATGCGTACGTGCAGGTAGTTTCATTTCCGCAATTATATTTTTAATAGGTACATAGTGTCAAAATTTTGTATAAAATGTATTAAATTAAGTAGATAATTTATTTGAATCTCTGTACCACCGGTGGTGTAAAATACAGTTCTTATTCTTGTACCGGTTTAAATTACAGATCATACATCTAAGTATATCAACCTGCTCTGCCTGCAGCGGTAGCACCCGCTACTAATAGTTTTCCCGTGGGTGTATGTTGTTTTCCCTACTTGTATTTTACCTACATTTATCTATATCTTTCTTTTGAAAATCTGGATCAAAATCCGTTGCATGGTTTAATTAGGTAGCGGTTTCCATGCTAGACAGACAGAGATACGCAAAAAGCGACTTCATTTTATACTATGTACCTAAGTATATATTTGATTACCTACTTACTGCGTATAATTGCGTTACTCATTTATTGTCCTAATTATTTAATTAATTGTTTATCTCATTGTTTACGACAATAATCGACGACCGATGTGGCGCAGTGGTAGTGCGACTGCCTTTGACGCAGACGGTCCCGGGTTCGATTCTCGGTGGGTCACTCATAAAATTGATATTTATCACTTTGTGAATTTGTTCCCAGTCTGGTTAGGACATTGCGGGCTGAACCACCCCATTGTCCGTAAGTAAGATGGTTCCGTGTTTCGGATAGCACGTTAAGCCGTAGGTCCCGGTTGCTGTCTATCACTTAGACGGCGGTCGTTACACAACCATGTCAGAAGCCTGCTACTTGCAGAAGGCGGTTGAAAAATTCTGACACTAGGGTTCATCGGGTCGTTGAACGACTTGGTGTCCCACACGAAAAAGAAGAAAGACGACAATAAACTGCGAAAACAAGTATTAACAAACAACTAATTATTGCGTGTTAAATAATTAATGTACCAAACTACAACAACAGCCACAAAAGTCCACTGCTGGACAGGGGCCTACCCCTATTGGGGGTATTTGCCATACTAATCACGCTCGACGTGGCGATAGCGACCGTATTCTTACGGCTGTTAACGCTCTGCCTACCCCGCAAGGGATAAAGGCGTGATATATGTATGTATGTATGTATGTATGTAATCACGCTCGGCAGGCGGGTTGGCGAGCACAGTGTAAGGTGTTAGAGATATTCACAGGGAACGCTGCTGCTCCTTCCCGGGATTCATTCTGGTTTTTTCGGTTTATTATTTTAATAATATACCTGCTGCTAGAAGGTGAAGTTAAAATGTGCAAGTAAAATACGATACCCGGTGCTGGTAGCACCGTACGTATTGTCTTTTTTTTTCAGGAAAGATAGTTCCGTGCTTCGGAGTTTACGTTAAGCCGTCGGTCCCGATAGATAGCTGTCTAAAATTATTGACTACACAGACGGCGGTCGCTACACAGTACACAGCCATGTCAGGTCAGAGGCCTGCTACTAGTAGGCGGCTGAAAAACTTTAAACCACGGTTCATCGAGTAGAAGGAGGACTCGGTGTCCCACGCGAAGAGAAGAAGCTTTTTTGTGCGAATTTTATTCATGTTTTGTTTTGTATCAGATTTTTCCGCACGATTTAAATTTGCGAATAGGTATATGCATAAAATTTTATGCGTCTATAGAATTCGCTAGATGACTGGGTCATTATAAAATATAAAAGTTGTGCGCTTAATAAAGCTATTAATAAACAAAAAACTACGTACTCGATTTATACAGAGATGTCAATTTGTATGGGAGACCAAAAAAATTCTCATATTTCGACATATGTTTCTTGGGAAAAATTTGTTCAGTTTCATGGGCTGATTCACCCCTTAAACTATTTGCAGAATTTTTTTTTTAATTCTTTATCTAATTTTAATAGTTTATCGAAATATTCTAACTTTGAGTTAGTAAACTTAAAAAATAGATTAAATGTTATATGACGTCATCAAACTACAGAGATATGACGTCATCTATTCGTATTTTCATATAAAATATCGTTTTAAAAAGTAAGCTCATTTAACCTACCAGTCACTATGCCTCACTTTATGCCTCTTGCGAGAAAAATCACTTCTTCCTTCTTTTCGTGTGGGACACCAAGTGGTCCAACGACCCCATGAACCCTAGTGTCAGAATTTTTCAACCGCCTTCTACAAGTAGCAGGCTTCTGACATGGTTCCTTGTGTAACGACCGCTGTCTAAATGATCATAGACAGCAACCGGGACATACGGCATAATGTGCCATCCGAAACACGGAACCATCTTGCTTAAGACAATTGGGTGATTCAGCCCGCAATGTCCTTAACCAGACTGGGAACAAATTCACAAAGTGATAAATATCAACTTTGTGAGTGACCCACCGAGAATCGAGCACGGAACCTTCTGCGTAAAAGGCAGTCGCAATACCACTGCGCCACATCGGTCGTAAAAAAAAACACTGTGCGGACAAGGGCTAAGGTAAATAAGACGGAGTTCGAACAAGAAAAAGGAGTATGATGTTATGAAACTGCACATAGATTATTTCCAGTTGTGGGTGCAAAAGAAAAGTTAGTTTTTTATTCGCCGGATCCAGTCAGATAACTTTATATTACAGCAGTGTGGGAAACAGACATTGTCAATAGAGAAAAAAATACGGAACTGGTTTACCTAATTAAATTGATGCCCTGCCCACACTTGTGAAGGCTGAAACCTAAGCCTTCTGTGCAAGTTTATCCAAACAAAAAAAAATGTTTTTTACATTGCGTCTAAAAGTGCATCAAATACAAAACATCAAACCTTAACCACAACTGTTCAATGCTGGACAAGGGCCTCCCACTTTATTGTTGTGGGGTATTGACATACAGACGGTGAGCGCAGTGCAAGTAAGATATCAATTCTTTTGTCGCTGGACATATTGAACTTGGCTATTAGCTTTCACATTTATGTTTTTGGGATTTAGTATACTATATGTATTTATTTATAGTTAGGTATTTTTGTTGCACTATCTCGCATCTACTACTTATTTAATCTCATTTCTTACTACCTGGTTGCCTGGAAGATATTGCTACCAGAGCAAGGCCGCCAATTGTACATTTTTTGTCTCTTATTTTATTTTATATAATATGTCTAAGCTAATATAATAATGAGCTGATTCTTCTCGCCGCATCGGTCTCCGGATGAATTTGGATCTTGGACGAAATAACCACTGGACGCGAAACGATGTCATTTCACCCTTTACCCCTCTAGCCACAAACCCTGAAATTTTGCCAAAGTTATCTAACCGCAACCGTCAGTGTCGCTTCAGTGCTACGAGAGAAAACATCGCTTTAAAAATTGTGAAATGTGCTGTATTGCTTTGTAAAAACTATAGCCATCGTACAAGCAATATTTCTTTTCACTCGTAAGTATATTTTAGTCCTGTATTTTGTGTTATTTACGCAGAAAATTAATAAAATATGCAAGACTGGATCGTATAATACGACACAATAAAAAAGGTCATATTTTATAGAACATTTCAACCAATATTTGATCGTACTCTAAATAGTCGGTTATTATCAGTCATTTTTTCATTCGTTCAACAATTACATTCAGTCTAGTGCTATTCAACTTTCGATGAAGGATATCGATAAAAATAATAGTAAAGTCTATTTTATTTAAAAGTGACCTAAAATGTAAACAAACCATTTGCTATAACCTCGTCGATAGATGTTGCCTTATTTCATTGAAACCTCACGTTATAATATAACTGTGTTGCAAGTATGTAGGTACACATTTCGCTTTCTTATAGGTGTTCATAATAAAAAAAATAGCCTAAATAAATAAATAATAATAAAAAATAAAATAAAAATAATAATTATAAAAATAAATAATAAATAAATAGTAAATAGCTTACCATCATCGACGCGTTCTCTCGCTTAGATTTCTGATACGCAGAATCAAGCGCATTATGTACCTATCTTACTGCTGGCGACAGATCCAAACACTAGACGAAGAAAATTGTTTGAAATATTTAAAAACACGCGTAAATGTATTTGTTTACGCACTACATTTTTGAGTAATGCAATTTTGTGACGTGGTGGCCACTTTCCAGGCGCATTTCAAAAGTCTTTTCACTTTCTACAGAAACAGAACACTAGATACAGTGTATCGTTCCATTTTAAACAATAAATATCACGCACAAATTATTAATTAATATTTATTAGTACGAAAAACCGCGAAAACTCTCAGAGCCGGCCGGCGGCGAGATTACACTTGTTTGCTAACATAAGAACGGCAACATCGCATCATCCCCGCGCCGCGCCGCGCGCGCAATGGCCCATCTGGCAACGTCGCGCATACGGCGCTCCAGATAAAAGGGCAGAGCACACCGGCCTGCGTAATGCAGCTTGTATCACTACTTATTTAAAAAAGGTGTAAGAAAATTAGCTGCAAATATTTTAAGGGATGAATCAGCCCATGAAACTGAACGCATTTTTAGCCCTCTAAAACCACATCACCGTTTTAGTTTAAAAATAACTTAGGCACTTTAGAAAAAAAATATTAAAAAAAGCATATCGTCAAAGTGAGTATTGTCATAAAAAAATGGTTGATATAAATTCCATTCTCATTTCATTTCAGTTATTGTAGGAGTATGTACTCCTAAAACCATCAATAAATCAGTTTGTCATAACGTACTATTTTATCCGGCATGAAAGTGATTCTATTTTAAACTGACATCACAGTATTAAAGGTCCATTCTTTTAACACTTAACGTTTTACATGTACTTACCTGTTATATGTTTTTTTAGGAATAAGTTGATGAAAAACTTCATTCAATCATTCATTCGTTGTCGATTATCGACTATGGTACAGCACTGTCTTTGACTTACTTCATAAACCGGAAAAAATCAAAACTGTCAGAAGTAAAGAGATGATGATGTAATTACGTGTACATTTCAATTTGGAAGAATAATATTTGTCCTTTCCTCCCTCCCCCCCAATATTGGTTGAATGAGTTTTCAAACAAGTTCGATACGTTTCGCGTCCAGTGGTTATTTCGTCCAAGATTTGGATAAAACCAAAGTCATGTTCAACGAACACGTTGATCCGGAACCGATTGCCGTAAATGGAATCCAACTCGAAGTTGTTCAACAGTATGTCTACCTAGGGCAAACGCTCCAACTAGGTAGAAACAACCTTGAGAAGGAAGTCCAGAGAAGAATACAGCTGGGTTGGGCAGCATTCGGAAAACTCCGTCGAGTCTTTTCGTCGCCAATACCGCAATGCCTTAAGACGAAAGTCTTTAACCAGTGCGTCCTACCTGTCATGACATACGGAGCCGAAACGTGGACACTCACGGTACGACTGGTCCACCAACTGAAAGTCGCTCAGCGAGCTATGGAGAGAGCTATGCTCGGGGTTTCTCTAAGGGATCGTATCCGAAACGAAGTAATTCGACAGAGAACTAGAGTGACCGACATAGCTCAACGTATTAGCAAGCTGAAGTGGCAGTGGGCTGGTCATATCTGCCGAAGGACCGATAACCGCTGGGGTAAGCTGGTCCTTGAGTGGAGACCGCGTATCGGCAAACGTAGCGTAGGACGCCCTGTGGCAAGGTGGAGCGACGACATACGCAAAGCTGCGGGCAGTGACTGGAGAAGAAAAGCCGAAGACCGGGTTCAGTGGCGTGCTTTAGGAGAGGCCTATGTCCAGCAGTGGACTACAATAGGCTGTTAATGATGAATATAATAATAATAATAATAATATGATAATGGTTCTTTTTCGCAATAAAGCATATTTGTATTGTATAGTTTCTTTAGTCTTCTGCCTTATCAGTGTAAAAATCAATTTCTCATAAAGGATACTTTATGTCTCATGTTCTTGTTGCAATTAGTACTCAATTACAGAATGATAATAAAAACAATAACGATTAATCTCGCGCCGAGGATGTAGTTACCGATAAATGGAGGTTAAACATTGTTCGAGAAAAAAGTTACGCGATACGATGAAAGTTCATAAATAAACAAGTAATTATTTGATTATTTTGTACCTACCGGTCGAGTTATAATATCAAATGTCTACAAGCATGATCATACTGAAATTGAGACGTGGTATTGAATGTTTGATGCCAACATTCATATTAAAGAAAGGATGGCTGCCACGATTTTCTTGAAATTTTGTCTGTAGGGGTGTCGGGGGCAAAATCGAACTATAACCATCTATAACTATTAGCTACGTAAGAAGCGTATAGGTAAGGTAGGTTCTTTCAAAAATAGTTGTTTCGCTCGGTTTTGTGACTTTTTCTGCAGTCAACGCCATCTATTGAGGCGTAAAAAAACAGAATACGGAGCGAACTCGATGGCACCAGGTAGTTTTTTACAACAGAAAGGACCTTGAAAGAGTGAAACAGAGTCAATCGTAAAACAAAAAAGCTTAACTCGCAAAGCTCCTGTAAAATTTAAACAGCGGTTGTAAGTAAGCGGCGAAGTGGAAAAAAAAAACTAGCAAAATCCCAAACTATGGCTTCTCTCAAAATTGCCTTTAGGATTGAATAAGTTTCATAAAATACTTGGCATATCTGGATTTGAAGAAGTAGGTATGTTTCAACAGATAGCGTTAATAAAATAAAGTTAGATACGCTTCTCAATTTCGAATTTGACTCTAATAGCGTTTAAAGTCCACTTACACAAAAAATTTAGCAACTGATCTTTGGGGCACACATAACACAAAACTTCAGGCGTTTGAAGACAAAAAGGATTTCAATTGTAATATTTGGGCCCATGTTAGTTAATTTCGTATAAATTTGGAATAGCTACACATAAACACTCGAGTCCCTTAGTGGCCTCTTACGAAACCCACAGCAAAGAAATAGGGTAATGTTATTCTAAGCCAGCAACACACGGCACCTCATTCAAGGAATCTCGCTGGAGGTAGTCTTACTTTACACGTTTTTATTTTTCATTTTCAACGCCCACATATAGGTCGACAACATCAGGATATTTTTTTAGTCGCGCCTTGAATACAAAATCTATTCAATTTTGATATTGACAGGCTGTCCATCATAATTTCTTGTAATACCACGTAATGCTAGGTATAAACAACGTATGCAATACTTACGTATCAAAATAATATTGACATCCATTCTGCTGTTTTACCAACTCGAACTCTTTGTCCACCTGGAAGGAAAAGGCTCACTTGCCCATACTTGGCCGCCCTGACAACCTTCCGACTGCATCGATTATCGGCTGTTCAGACAGCTCAAAATCGTGATGAAGGAGACTTATGTCTAGGAGTGATAGTCTCTTGCTTGCTACGTGATGATGATGATTTTAAATGACAAACATTCCTTGCCAGACCTTCCCAAAACGGACGGTTTTCCGCCCCTTTATTGTCAGTTTGTATCCATCGTCCAGTATGAAATAGAAACTTTTTTCTGAAGAAAATGATCCAGAATATTTCCTCCATGACCCCGATCATTGTGCACCGAAACCATAGTGTTTCACGACAGCTCCACCATAGGTTGATTATATTCTATCTAAAACTAGCCCTGCTAATCGTCTGTCCGTTTAAATAAAACGTTTTTCCTGCATGTATTATACATAAACCTTCCTCTTCAACCACTATATATTAAAAAATCTGCATCAAAATCTGTTGTATAGCTTTAAAGATCTAAGCAAATATACATACAGGCATATGGCGCGAGAAACGACTTTGCTTTATACTGCAGGTACTGACCAGCGTCAAAAGTGGGGCCAAATAAGGCACTTTTTAATGGCCTTATCGTCCGAAATCAGCGGTGCAGTCTGGCATCACTGTACCTATACATTTCCTAATACCTAAGAGGTGTTCTATAAGTACAGCATGTTTACGTTTTGGTTCTACACAGTATAGGTCAATTCCCGAGATAAAACTATGATAAACTCGATCTCATTAATTTATTAATAACATGTTTTTTGTGACTGCGCTCTCTGGCAAGTTTTATCTACACTACATCACAAGTGTATATTGTACGTTTCCTGTTCAATAAATAGTTTAAAAACTGGTCTAATCCAGACACCGCAACGAGAGTAACTAAAGTGAAAAGTGATTGGATATTTGAATACCAAATTCGTGAAAGCAATTTATAAGTTTTCACGAAAAAGTAAAGGATAAACTAATTTATTTCCCTAGCAACGTGGGCAGTATAAAAGCAGGATTTATTGTGAGTCTCTTCCATTTTAGAAAATATCTTCAGAAGACTGGTGGTTTATGTGGTTCAAAGGTACGTGGACTCTACTCTTCCTTTTAGACTCTACTGTAGGTACCTTTTTAAATATTGTGACTTCGAAGGCGCGAGGAATAGACTGAATTCTTTTTCCCTCTTTTACAAAAATAAAACAGAAAAACTTTTTCCAAGGAACATAGTTATGAATAAGTAGAAAATCTTTTCCGAGTAGTCTGTGTTAGTGTTTGATTGGCAGGGCCGCCGGCGCGGCGCTAAAGCAGAGCAATTAAAAACTAACTCTAATTAAAAAGTCGGTACGTAGGTATTGGCTAACATTATTCGCCTTACATTATGTTCGTGGAGAAAGCTTTTCAGTTATTTGGAGCTGTTCTTGTTCACTCTTTGGAAAGCGTTATTTTGCTAAAGGTACTTTAAACTTATTCATACAACAAGCATAATTATTGAAAAAAACCCTAGTGCCGTAATTTTTAAGTTTCATTTTGCGTTTCAAACCGACCATTTGGAATAAGTGCTTTGAATAGCCAGTGTCCCGCGGCTGGGACGATTTTAACGACACCTCATAATGATGTCAGCAAAAGAATTGTTCACTACATATCTAATTACTTACTCTCGAAAAACATATACCTATTTCTGAATCAGTTAGATAAAAAACTGGGATACGGGACTTTTCTATAATTTTTTAAATATGTTTTTTCTTTATTTTATACTATTGATCTTTAGGTACGTATCTATCTCAATTCTTTATTCACAGTTTGATAAGATGGGTAAATTGGGTACCTATTGGAAACAGCTAGTAATAGATAAAAATAGTACGAAGTTGCGTAAATCTAAATATAAACAACTAGCTTTTGCCCGCGGCTTCGCACGCGTTAATATCGTAGTAAAATAATTCCCTGCTGGGAAGAAAGTGTGAGAATTTCCCGCTATCTTTTTTGGAATATCTCAATTATACCTACTACATATTTACTTTTTTTTTTGCACCTTTTACTTATTTATTTTACCTTTATACAATAAAATTTACTACCAGAACCTCTCTATATACAACGTTCACAGCTTTCTTGTTATTAGACAATACAAACATGTTTTCTTTAGAGGTTACTCTTGAAAGAACGACATATAGCTGACCGTGTGAAAAACACTCAACACTCAAATCTAAGCCTGTAACGTTGAAAGTTTGACCCTGCGATTTGTTTATGGTCATCGCAAAAGAAGTCTTTACTGGAAACTGCAGGCGTTTAAATTCGAACGGTAAATCCGATGGTATCAGAGGAATTCGGGGAATCAATACATCTTCCCCAGTACCACATCCTGTTAGTATTGTGCACTCTATTATGAAAGTTTTTAATGATTTTACCAGCAAACGTGTGCCATTTATAGACAGGCACGCGCCGCGCCGCCGCGCGCCAGCCGACCGGTACCTACCTACGGCCGCAAAGACGCTGGCGCCTATATTTTAAATCTGTAATATCTTCGAAAATATTCATCTAAATGACATGCTGTAAAGGGCTTTATTGTTCTATATTAAATGCAAAATTGGTTTAAGTTACTTAATTCGATAAGGATTAATGCTGTATTGCTTAAAATCGCTTCGTAAATAAGCCCGGAGGCAAAGGCGCTGTCCCTATATTTTAAATCTGTAATATCTTCGAAAATATTCATCTAAATGATATGCTGTAAAGGGCTTTATTGTTCTATAATAAATGCAAAATTTGTTTAAGTTACTTAATTCGATAAGGATTAATGCTGTATTGCTTAAAATCGCTTCGTAAATAAGCCATTATTTATTGTGGAAAGTAAAGTGTAAAAAGTGATTATTGTGGGTTATTCCTAAGAGGTACACATATAACACCACGGACTTTTTTGTAGACCTCTTTAAGATGTACAATACTTCAGAACATTATTTTGATCTATCTCCTATATTTCAGCCAGCGTTTGCAATGTAAGCCCAAAAAACTGTGTTTATTTACGACTTCACATCAGAAATCCTAAAATATAAGTAGTTCTCTAATATATTAAGCATGTTATTATACATAAAAACCTTCCTCTTGAATCACTCTATCTTTTGAAAAAAACCTCATCAAGATTCGTTGGGTAGTTTCAAAGATATAAGCACACATACATACATACATACAGACGCGCGCGAAGTGACTTTGCTTTATACTATGTAGTGATAACACAAACGAACATGAGTCGAACTATTTTGGATTAGGTATATTGATACACAAGTATGCCATTCTACATCAACATTATTTCAATCAAAATTATATTAATTTTCCGTGTGATATCGGCTTAGAAGAGCATCACCCCATATGTGTCGTAAAAAGCGACTTAAGGATAAATATCCCGGAAATCGGCAGCTACGAGCTCTGTGGGCATGGTAATATCCCCCGATGGGGTCGATTGGGTGGCTGGACTACTCAGTGTACCACACGAATACGAAGAGGAAGGGACCATGTCCAGCAGTGGACTGTCGTGAAGTTAGTTTTCATAGCCTAATCCTAATTTCTTTTACAGATCCACAATGCAGTCAAAGAATGTCCTTCTAATCATGATCCTCATAAGCAGCTATGACACGGTTCTATCTCACATAGTGACGTCAGTAGGAAAGATGCCATTATTCAAATGCATGAAAGAACTGAGTGATGCCATGTTGCACCATTACTGCCCCATAGTGGTAGAGGAGTATGCTCCTCTTGCTATTGAAGGTAATTGTGATTTTAATCTCTTCGTTTAGTTATGATTTTAACTGTTTCAAGCGTTGAAATATCGAGAACTCAAAATAAATTCGTCAGTAAATAACACTGTTAGATTAATAACTATGAATAGTGTAAACAACCGCGATAGTATTAAATTTGGTGTTCGTTAAGTTCCTAGTTGGTGGCGCTCGTGCGAATGATGTAAAAAAAACCTCAGCAGTGATTTCCCATAGACAAATTATTCCTCAATCTAAAAAACCGTCAACAGCGCTGGACTAGACAGGTGCTGTCAGTTCAAAAATATCGACATTGATAGGTGATTTAAAAAGACCTGGTGCCCTGTTTTTAAAGCTGGTGCACAAATCAAACTATCGACATAATTATCGACATATAATGTGGAAAAGTATTATCTGCAAATATTTTAAGGGGTATACCAGAAACTGAAACACTTTTCCCAAGAAACATAGGTCCAAAAATATAATTATTTTTTTTTTAAATCTCATGTAAATAGATATGGTCGGTTAGTAACTTTGTATGGGAGGATTGGGAGGTCTAAAATTTTATTCATATTGCGACCTATGTTCTTCAGTTTCATGTGCTGGTCGACCCTTAAAATATTGGCAGCAATTTTTTACACCCTGTATATCTCTATTTTCAGATTTGACGAAAGAAGTGCCCCAGTCAATTTCACAAGAGATCAGCGCGTGGTACAGCGTGATTAGAGAATGCTGCCTAAACCCCTGCGCTATTGCAGAACTCACGTCTATTTGCGTGTCCTAAGCACTAATCTACGCACTGGGTATGCTGTCCAATACAAATGTCATCTAGTTTTGTATGTAGCTTTGAAGCGCCATCTACATTAGTTCCACGTACTGCGTACCCTTGTATTTGCTTTTCTTACCTGCCAGAGCCAAAATGGCGATTTACAATTTGTTGCACGTACTCTCGTGCTAGCTTTCCTTTCCTTGCCTGTCAAGAGCCAAAATGGCGATTCAATGAGTAACAAAAATGTTGTAGCAGCATCATGTCCAGTGCGTAGATGATATAGGTCAGTGATGTACGTAAGGCGTTTTCTACTTGTAACTGTAAAACGCGGTTTACGAACTGTCATCGGAGAAAATTCCTACTCAGATTATTATTTATAGATGCATGAATGTACCTCTAGATATTTTGTGTGAGCTTTTACTAAGTTAAGAATCAATTTGATTATATTTTAGTTATTATGTTTTGATGTGGTGTTTTATTTTTGGATAAGGCAAGTACAATTTTTCAGCGTACAAATGCGATTCTTTGTATCTCAAAAGGTGCCATATCTACATCTACAGATTGAAAAACATTTAGGACCCGGTTATACCATTCTGCAAACTTCTAATCTCTATATGTATAGTATAAAGCATAGTAGCTTCCCGCGTGTGCATGTATGTATGCTTAGATCTCAGCAGATTTTGATGCAGTTTTTTAATAGACAGAGTAATTAAAAAGGTAGGTTTATATGTACAATACATGCCGGGAAAATATCTTATTCCCACGGGACAACGATTAGCAGGTGCAACTGCTTGTCAGCTTGATAGTCTACAATTACTACCATATAAGGTGTAAAAATATTAGCTGCAAATACAAGCGGTGAATCAGCCCATGAAACTGAACAACTTTCCGTCAGGAACATAGGTCGAAATATGAAAAAAGAATTTTGGACCTTTCATACAAATTGACTTGGTCGGTCGGTTGTTTTGACGACCGATGTGGCGCAATGGTAGTGTGACTGCCTTTGACGCAGAAGGTTCCGGGTTCGGTTCTCGGTGGGTCACTCACAAAGTTGATATTCATCACTTTGTGAATTTGTTCCCAGTCTGTTTAGGACATTGTGGGCTGAACCACCCGATTGTCCGTAAGTAAAATGATTCCGTGTTTCGGATGGCACGTTAAGCCGTAGGTCCCGATTGCTGTCTATGATCTTGATCACTTACACGGCTGTCGTTACACAACCATGTCAGAAGCCTGCTACTTGTAGTAGGCGGTTGAAAAATTCTGACACTAGGGTTCATCGGGTCGTTGGACGACTCGGTCTCCCACACGAAAAAGAAGAAGAAAGAAGGTAGTTTTGTATGGGAGGTACATTTTTTTTTTCATATTTCGCCCTATGTTTCTTGGGGAAAGTTGCTCAGTTTCATAGGCTGATACACCCCTTGAAGTATTTGCAGCTAATATTTTTACACCCTGTATAAAGATCTAGTACTACAAGTAGAAGTTTCAGAAAGAAAAGAAGATATACTCTTAACATACCTTTATTGCTAATGACTTCATACATAAACTATTCTATATAAGTCCTTCCATTTCCTTCATAAACTGCATGTACGCGTCGTCCTTGCTCGGCGCTTGTTTAGGCACCTCCACTTGTCGTTGCAGGGACGTTTTGACAGGTTTAGCCTTTTTGTCTTCCCGTTTGACACGTAGGGCTGACGGGACGAACCGCGTCACGTCCGCTGAGAGATTTCTTATTTGTGGTTTCGCTGAGATTGTGGCGCCTGCGGAAGAAATGTTTTGTTAGACCTTCGTATAGGTATAAACTTTGCAGACCTGATCAGACTATGAAACTGAACAACTTTTCTATGGGGGCTATGTTAGAAAACGAGAAAATAATAACAGAAAAAAATATACATACAGCATCTTAAAGAATGGCTTGGCTAGTTTTGATCAGGAATCCAAACAGTTCTCATAGGAAGTCTTACATTATTTATAATTTTGAACTTATAAATAGTTTGCAAATTGCGAAGACCTAAAACTAGCCAAGGCGTTCTTTAAGATGCTACAGCAAAACAAGACACAAACAAAAATTATTTTACCAAATAATGTTAAACGATCAATAACAAATAAAATAGAACAAATAAAATTTAGGATTGTCTTCCGAACTTGGCACCCGGTTGCGTTAGTACAAACCGGACTACAGCACAGACAGGGGACTGTCTGTGCTGTAGTCGGGTTGGAACATTAAATTATGCTACAAAGGCGACTACAACACAGACATCATCGATGCCAAGTTAACGATTGTAACTGTTATTAAACGATTACCTAATGATGTTTTAATGATAAATTAAAGTTTAATGATATTATAATGATGAATAGCCAATCATAATGAACAGTTAATGAAATGATTAATGATAATTTTAATGATTAATCACACTTTAATGATTAGCGGTATTTTAATGATAAATGATATTTTTAATGATTAATGAAATTTTAATGATAAATTCAAAAGCCACTCAAGCTGAAACATAGGTTTGTTAGGTATAACCTATCCTAACCTGGCGTCAACGCCAGGTTAGGTTAGGTTAGGTTAGAACTGCGTCCACAACGCACGAGCCGAGCGAGCGGAGCGAGCGTGCCCCGGCAGGGGCCGGCGATGTGCTAGAACCGACACAGGGCATTTCAAAACTAATGTAATTGCGAAGAGGCTGGTATGAGTGCTCTGTGTTGTAGTCGGGTTTGTACGTCTGAACTCTGTACCAAACAGACTACAACACAGAGTATGGATGTCTGTGTTGTAGTCGGGTTTGTATTTACGCCACCCGGTTAGATATAAATTCTTTTGTGGGCGGACATATTGAACTTGGCTTTTGACTTTAACATTTATGTTTTTGGTGTGATTGATTTACCTCACAGCGGTTGACGTTCTACGTGTAATACACTGACTATGTACTTTAGTATGTAAAACACTGACTAGAATGGTTATACCAACCTTGTGGCCCATCCTTCTTGGGTATAAGTTGTGGAGCGGCTGTCAGCACTGACACGGGAGGCACTTGCTTAGGCGGCGGCGGCGGCACCAGCGGTCGCATCAACCTGGAAATTGCATTCAAATCTGTGAGTGCATTAAAATCCCAATACATAATAATGTGACGAACAAATTATAAAGTTGCAAACAAATTAGCATTAGATTGAGAATTTGGTAGGGGTCGGTCGAGGTATGGCATATGGCAAATATAGGAGAAATAAGACAGATCTTCATTAGTATTTATCACTATCGTTTTGCTACTGATTGCCAATGAAACTGTTTTCGTATCCGTGACCACTGTTTGTACCTTCCTAGCAAAGCACACTTACTTTGCTTATAAAACTTAGAATATAATATGTTAAGGTTATTTGAAATAGCATCTCAAGTAGAGGTGTGCATACATACATACGTATATCACGCCTTTATCCCTTGCGGTGTAGGCAGAGCGTTAACGGCCGTAAGAATAGGGACGCTATCGCCACGTCTGATATTTTTAAGTATTGTTGTTTTCGAAGGTTGTTTCAGAAAACATGTGTATCACTATAGTGACAGGTTGTCAGCCTGTTGTCTAAAATTTTAATACACCAATACTCTTGAGTCCCTTAGTCACCTCTTACGACACCCACAGGAAGGATGTGGGGTGACGATATTCTAAGTCGGCATCACACGGGTGAGGTAAGTAGAGGTGTGTGTGAGGATAATCCGGTTTCAATGGCAATAGACATGATTTGTTTTTTTACCTGGGCGGCGCCCCGGGCGGCGGGCCGGGCGGGCGCAGCATGGCGCGGGGCGGTAACCCCGGCGGCGGGCCTGGGGGGGCGCCCGGCCGGCCAGCGGGCGGACCTGGCGGCATGCGCAGCGGGGGCGGCCCGAGGGGCGCGCGTAGGGGCGGGGGGCGGAGCCCTGGAAAAATAAGGTTAAATAAGCATGACTCGTTCGAAACAATAATGCAAAAGTTTCAGTAACGTCAGTTTTGTTGGACGAAAGTTTCACCATTTGAACACGTATTCTCAAAGTGCAGAAAATCGATAATGCAGCCACTAAATCATTGCGATTGTTTGTTTGTATTGTTTTAAAAATTTCGCGCGCGGTAGTAGCTTTTGAGTCTGCTCGCTCGGTGGAGACGCACCTATTAAGGACCAAACCACATTAAAAATGAAAAACAGGTTGCGGCTGACTCCAAGAGGACACCAGAAAATGACTTATTGAAAGTTAGGCGACGCTCCTTCGAGGCTCGTACCATCTCGGTTCCTAGTGTGGCACTAGCGTGCCACCACAAACCAATGAAAAACGATCTTGATGACTTGAAATATTTTATTACGGGAAAAGAAACACTAAAACAATATTATTATATGATTAGGGAATGGTAGATGAACTACGGAAACATAACAAGGAAAACATAGACTTATGGGTTCTTTTTAACTTCCGTAAATCCGTTGAAATTTCACATGTGCACTTGGTTACATATGGAGCACTACATTAAAATCACAATCACATGCAGATCACTATAGATATATAATAATATGTTTCTTTTGGTCTTCGTTGTTCGCTGATTTTATCGCGACTGGGTCAAAAAGTCAGAAAAATGTGTGACGACATTCCAATTTCCAATTTGAAATGGTTCGTGAAAGGACAGGTGGTTTATGGAGGATGTGGACGCAGAGGTTCTACTCTGCTACACTAGTATGATAAATACGCCTCTATATGGGCCAATGGCCTAATCTTGTAAAAAATACTGATCTATAGGAATCAGAGGTTTTAAAAAGTCAGACCTGGCGGCATCAAAGGCGGCGGCATTTGTCTCATTTCTACTCCAGGCGGCTCCAAGCCCGGCGGGGCGAAGTCGGGCGGCAGCGACACGTTATGTAACTGCATAGGGATTTGCGTCGGGAGCTGCAAAAACAATAGTATATCGATCATGTGGTGAGAAAGGAACCGATTGTTTAACGAGGGTGTAGTTTGAGACCCGAAGCGCAGCTGAGAGCATCAATACAATACACACGACTTTGCAACCGGACTTTCTTCAAAGTGTTACATAGTGCTTTATACTACACCTGCAAGAATAAATAACAGGAATAGTAAAAGAAGAACAGTTCAATAAACCTTTAAAATGACATGAAAAATCCAAAGCGAATTAGCGCGATTTTCGTTTGTTTTTTTTTTATAATATCGTACAGAACAAAAGTAATATACCATCCAGCCAAGACTTCCATTTTGCCTGCAAGACTTGCATATTTGATTCACGAAGCGTTTTACGTAACTTTGACAGATGCATCTGTTCTCCCTTGGGGAGGAAGGTGATTTGTATGACTGACGCCCCTCTTTTCGTTTCATAAAGCAATATGGCATTTTCTATGTAGCTGTAGTATAATAGTAGATTACGTACTGAGGTATGTAAGCTATCAATAACAACCGAGGTTTTTTAACGCCCGAGCGGAGCGAGGGCGGACCTTTCCGAGGTTGTTATTGATGTTACATCCGTGGTACGTATACTGCTTTACATATCGAATGAAAAAAGAGTAAAATAAAGCGATAAATACAAGAAAACGATCCATAAATGATGGTTGTATCGTCTGCTATTCAAATTGCACCACAAAACTTTTTTTTCTATGATTGAAAAATATTGAATTAATATGAAAGAAAAGTATCCTAACATAAAGTTGTCATTTTTCTGATCGTAGGGATATTAGTAATTTTTACTTTTGTCATTGTAATATTGAGTAATAATTCGACAAACTCATTTATTGAGGTTATAAAAATACAGATTAAAAATATAATTCCTGCGTTTAAGCAACACAATTCGTAGCGGCCAGTTCGAAATTTAAAATCGTATACAACTAATTGGATGCAACTCCTATTATAAAGAAGAAGAAATTGATTTTAACTTTTTAATTGCCGCGATTCTATTGGTTCTTTTTCTAGTTCCATATTTAAAATTACTTACAGGCTTAGTTTTAAAACCTCGCCTGTAAGTTGAACTTACAGGTCGTGTTTTTTGTCAGTAATGACCTACTTTCAGAGCATGAGATATGTAAAGTACAATTTACCTGTGTCGGTGGTTGTGTGGGCGGCTGTGTTGGTGGAGGCATGGACGGGGTTTCCGTGTCGCTATCTGAATCGCTGTCCCGACCCGCTGACCGTTTCAGCGCGCTTAATCTGGAGAGAGGAGATTAGCTCTTTCAAATTTTCTTTTAAAGCAGTGCTGGTCAAATAGGCATGATGATTGATACTTTATGAAATGATATTTTGTATGAAAATAAAATATCTCGGCGTTTGTTTGATGGCGTTAAAACACTTACTTTTATATTATTTTTCTGTTTATTAATTTGATATTTGAATATTCCGAAAAACTATAAACGAAGTATTTAGAATTTTTGGACTCAGCCAAAAAATGTGACCTACGCATGCTCTAAAGTGTAGAACATTTTACATTACAACATGGCCGACTGTGGGGGACAGCCATAAGTGGCGGCCAGTTAGCCAAGCCAACCAATATATGAAGAAAAACTTCAAAATACCTGGCAGATAAGTCAGCTTGTCCATCTCTTTCCCTCTTCTTATGGACCTCTTTCATCTCTTTCATGAAGTCATCTATATTCCGTTCTGAGAGCGCCAACATTCTTTGCTGTAGTGAGGTAGGTTTTGGTACTAGCTACTTATAAAGAAAATCAACGAAATACCTGGCAGATAAGTCAGCTTGTCTATCTCTTTCCCTCTTCTTATGGACCTCTTCCATCTCTTTCATGAAGTCGTCTATATTCTGTCCCGAAAGCGCCAACATTCTTTGTTGTAGTGAGGTAGGTTTTGGCGCCGCTGCCTTTGCTGGTATGGGTGATGGTGGCCTATAAGATTGAATACACTTATTATAATAACACACAAAATTGACAGTTCATAAAAATTCGAGTTTAGTAAAACATAGTAAGCTAGGTAGGTACAGGCAATGTGTGTAAACCGAGTGAGGGATAAAATCATCCAGAAAATGGACATCAGATTTATCTGTGAATGCTATTTCCTACAGTGCGTTCGCCAATGTGCCTGCCAGGCTACAGATACCTATGTCCAGCAGTGGACTGTTATGGTTGGTAGTAGTTTTTCAATCTTATATAAGTACTTGCCTATCTTGTCTATCTGGGTTTTCAACTATCGCCTCTCCGTCCACGTTTTCTGCTGCGGGCGCGGCTGGGGGCGGGATTTGAGTTGGAATTTGTGGTAATTGTGGAGGTGGTGCCTGAAATGGAAGAAATTCGTTCATTTAATTTTTATCTACAGTCTTTCCATAATGTTATCCCGAATATAAATTCGAACGCAGTTGTATAACGACCTGCTTTAAGCATTCTGCCTCTAAAATTTGATTAATGCTTTTAGTTTGTTCAGAGAAAGGAGAAATGAATCGAATCTTGTGCCAACGTTACTCCAATAAAAAAAAAACTCTCACCCGAAACGTGACTTATTGTTGTGTAAACTTGTTTTCTTATGGCAGTCGTGTTGTGTTATCCAAGTCGCTAATATAGTTATCTGTTTGTACACACCGAGTTAGGTTTTCCAAGTAGGAATGAAACAAGTCCAAAGGTGATCTGATAAAAATTAATAGAAATCGCTTCAGCTGGACACGACACAGCTACATATCGATGTAATTATAACTGGCTTCTGGCGTTTTTGGTACTCTCCCTGTCCTATTGAAGGCCTTCATCAGGGCAGTATCCTTCTTAGAGTATGCACTAGCCTCGCTATGCCAAGTAGACTTACAATATTGTTTAAAATAAATTAATAGAGGCGGACCCAATATGCATCCTTGAGGAACGCCATCGCTACTATTAAAAGTAATCTACTCTTACACATTGAGTTTAGTTTTCAAGTTAGGAACGAAACAATTCCAAATGTAGCTCTCTTGTATAGATGGCTTCTAGCTTTCTTGGTACTCACACTGTCCCCTGGAGGGCCTTCGTCAGGGCAGTCGGAGAAGCGGATGACCTTGGCTCGCATCCTCTCCTCCTTGGCAGCTGCTATCACGAGCATCGCCAAGTCGACCGGCGGGCCAGGGGGCACGCCCGGCGGCTCCGCGCCTGAGGGCCGCTCCTGCAAATCAATAAGTTTAAATTCTGTACTTGCTTAGGTAGTAAAATTCGAAACATCATCGTTCTCCTTGCCTTATCCCGTTCTCTGTCGGGGTCGGCTACCTATCCTAGGGGATTTGACGTGGAACCAAGTTTTTACACAGAGCGACTGCCATTTGACCTCTGCAACCCGAAGGCTAACCTGGCCCGAATTCTAGGAAGTCACATTCGAATATCATCTGAATTCAAATTTTATTTGAATGTGGGTTTCATCACGATGTTCCCTTCAAGAGCAGTCGGTAAATGTACGTGAGTAAAAACACATTGGTACACGGCGGGTATCGAACTCGGGTCTCACGATTGTAAGACCGGTGTACTAACCACTTGGCCACGACGCAAAATTCGAAACATGTTTGTTTAAAATTATTGTCCAATAATATTACTTTTCTCATTCGACGCTATGCATTATACGTTGACGTCATTGTTAACAATTGATATATTAACGTCATAATGGTCTATTCAAACAAAGTATTGGCTAAAATATTTGCTCATTTAACAAGTATGCATGTACACAAATTACTTTATTCCCTGCGGTAAAAATGCTGTCGTTATCGCCACGACTGACATATATTTGGGGGCTGTTTCAGAAAAATCGTATCTCACTGTTCTTTGAGTTACTTACAATAAAATACAGCAGTAAGAAATAAACATACCTTGTATGCTGAATCTTTCTTCAATATGGGCTTGACAGGTGCGTTCGGGAGGGCACTGTCAACGGGCAACGGGATTTGTGCAGCCACATTGCCGTAGATTAAATTTTCGGGCACCTGAAAGCATGTAAACAGTTTTTTTTTTGGGTTTCGTATCCAAAGGGTCAAAGTAGGATTCTCGATGTCTGTCAATCTGTCAGTCTGTCCGCCTGTCACAAAAAGCCTATTTACAAAAGGAGTATTTTTGCTCCTGCCTGGTGGAACAATTACTAATAACATCAATATTTAATATTGGGAGCTGCCATTCGAAAAACGTGATTTTTATGGCATTTCTTACTCTCTTCTTCTTCATCATCATTACCACGGATTTGCCCACTGTTGGGCAAATGCCTCTCCTGATCTGCAATCTTCACGGAGTTCTGTTTTCTACAGTCTATACAGTACCCATCAATAATGAGTCAGACTTAGCTGATCTTTTACTATTACATTTTTGTGTTTATTTATTGAGCTAGTTTTCTAATACTGGGCCAATAAGTCTTATGTTTATTACTCACTTGTAATGTTGGTAGGGGAATATCATCCACTTGAACGGACTGTGCACGTTTCACAGACTCGTAGTACGAAATGAGGTGAGCTCTCCTCTTCTCATACTCCATCTCTTGGCGTTTCAGCTCGACCCACTTTTCAGGTTCATCTTTATCCTAAAATAAATTAATACATGATTACCGAAGTGCACACATAGCGCCTTTATACCTTGCGGGATAGTTAACGGGCGTAAAAATACGGTCGTGTACATTATTAAAGGGTCAAAATGGTCACGAAACTGCGGGTCTAAATCATTGGCTGTCTGGAGTAACTCCAGGAAGCCTGTGAATGTCCAAGGATATAATAAGGTGTAAAAATATTAGCTGCAAATATTAAGAGGGATGAATCAGCCCATGAGACTGAACAACTTTCCTCAAGATACATAGGTCGAAATATGAGAGAAATTTTTGGACCTCCCATACAATTTGACTTGGTCGGTCGGTAACTTTGTATGGGAGGTACAAAAATTTTTCAATATTTCAACCTATGTTCTGTGGGGAAATTTGTTCGGTTTCATGGGCTGATTCACCCCATAAAATATTTGCAGCCAATTTTTTTTACAATCTGTATTATCTGTACTTCTGAAAAGACCTTGGTTAACTTAACTTTACACTTAGCTTATATTTGGTTAGGTGAAGGAGTGCAAATATTTTCAGAGTGTGCTCAGCATAGTAAAACTGAGCACTTTGTGTTAAAACATGAATAACAAAATAAGACATTAAGAATTGACACAAAGAAAGATATTAAAAATTTTGAAAAATTATGCACTTTGTAAGTTTGGGAAATACATTTTTATTTATTTCAACAAAAAATATTCAGTTTAACATTTTTTTTTTTCAGAAGCATGTCCTTAAAATATTTGCACTCCTCCTCCAAACACCTCATTTCTTATATGAAATTATCCGAAACAACTGACAGAAAATCAACTCCCGATGAGTTGATGTTTTAAATTTTCTAAATTATGAAAAGAGGACCGTCAATAGCTTTACTTAGTAGCTCTATCATTCTTTTTTAACCTGCCACATTAAATCTATCTACAGATTTTGTTTATACTTACATACATCTTGAGGACTCTATCAAAAGTTTCCCTCAACTTTTTTCGCTTTTCTTTTAAAACTTTCTCATTTAATGGTGATGGTTGCAATACATTGTACTCTGAAAAAACAAGTATTAGTATTCTATCAGTCGTCATTTACAATGATTGAATACACTTGCCGTGTGATGCCGGTATAGAATAGCATCACCCCAATTCTTCCCATGGGTGTTGTAAGAACCAACTAAGGGACTCGAGGGTTTCATGTGTGTTAGCATGTATTACAACTCTAGGCGACAGGCTGACAACCTGTCACTACAGTGATACACAAATCATCTGAAGGTGCCCTCAATACTTGTCAGACGTGGCGATAACGACCGTAATTTTACGATCGTTAACGCTCTGCCTACCCCGCAAGGGATAAAGGCGTGATTTGTGTGTGTTTTGTGTGTGTGTGAATACGCTTGAAAATGTATGATTTATAAATAATTTCAAATTTTCTGAATGATGTTCACTTTATGTCATTTACAGGTTAAAACACTATCACCACAAATAAACAAACAAAAAAAACTGATCTCACTTCTGACTTTATTTGCAAATGATGGAAAAAACAGCTCATTCACTGAGAAACTGTCGCGACCAACATAACTTGAACTCAATGCTAAAAATAAGCATGTACAGGTGCATACTGACAGTTACTCTGTTCATGACATAATGTAAGCAAATGAAGTATTAATCAACTTTCCACATCTTCGTAAGATTACAAACAACACAAACCCATTTCATCAATTTTCTGCAACTCCTCAAGTATTTGTGTCGGGTCCTTCATTTTCAGAACAGCTGCTCGGACCATCTGTCTCTGCCGTTTGTTCTTTTTCAATTCCTTTTTTCTTGCTTCCTTTCCTAAAAAGAGAACAGCAAGGTTTTGTAGTTTAAAATTTTTCATAAAAATAACGATGTTATGCCTGCTTCGAATAACCCATAGCATCACCAATTCTACCTGCAGTTGTTGTAAAAAGCGACTAAGGGATAATATATCCAGGGAATGGGCAGTAACATTCCCTGTTAATTAACATTTAGCAGCGTGCACGCCAATCCACCTGCTAAGCGCAGTGAGTATGGCAAAACTCTCTGATAGGATAGGAGGAAGACCATGTCCAGCAGTGGACCGTTATGGCTGCTAAATTAAGGTAAGGTAACTACTGGATCACCAAGTGCATTATAAGACTTAGGATGACATGACCTTTTTAGTTTCTTACTGCACTAACCAGACGGTGCATTATTGTCGATCTCTTTTTAGTTAGAATGGAATATAACCTCATTCTTCAAGAATGTTTGGCAGTAGCCAGACTGGAATCAAATAAGCATCTACCTATTGTTGTTTACTAAGGTTAATTACATACCAAAATATGCTATCACATATAAACTTTTTATGATAAATCAAATTGTTACTTACTTGCTTGGTCAGTTGGATTCATGTATTTACCACTTTTCGTGGTATTTATTGAACGCCGCCCCATTTTGGATGACTGAATAGATCCTCTTAGTCAATTAACGTGCATGTAATCACTGAAATCAATATTAATTTCGTTATATTTATAAAGCAAGATTCAATTTGCCGAAAGAAAATCAGTGTTGGTTGAGTGGTGATGTGACCACAGATCACTATACTGACTTTAACTTGACATAAAAAAGCAGAGACAAAACTTTGCTTTTGTTTGTTTATGGTTTGCGTCTGTAAAGGTGAAACTGCACTATTCCTGCAATGTAACTGCACTTCAGCGGATTGGCGCAGCACCAAAAGATTGTTTGTATTGTAGTGATTCCACATAAGTGATTCGTATGAAATAAACCTTAACATGGCTGCACTGTAGCGGAATGGCGCGGCCAAGATGTTTTGCTGCTTCGCTGCAGTTTAACTGCCGCAAGTGCGTGATAGCAAGCTGCAATGCAACTGAACTGCAGCGGAGTGGCGGGTTTTTCTTTTTTATTTATGTTCCAGCTGTAAAGGTGGATTTTAAAAAATGAGCATTGAAGAGATTTTTGGGCTGATAGTAACACTTGCCCGAACTACGAGGGCTATTTCATTACCTGTCTTTGAGGGTTTGCCCTATTTATAGGAAATGGAACCATATACGTAATGGGGAATTTTCTAAGCTTTATATAATGGGAAGTTTTCTAAGCTTTTCTATTATACGAATGCGTTAGGTTAAAATTTCGACGTTTGATTTATATTGAGACTCTACTAGATATATATTTCCTAGGAAAGAAACTTTTTCAGTTTAGCTCAGCGCTATCTATGTTCAACAAAAAATTAACTTAAAAATTTCCCTTTTGTTCCGAGCGCAATCTACCAGGAACAAAACGTACAAAAAAATACTTCGTCCCAACTGGCATATTTTTTTTCTTTCTCAACACAAGCACTTTAATTTTTGCCTGCACCACAGACAACAAAGAAAAAACCGCGCCGGTCCGCTGCAGTCACAAGCTGCAGTGCAGTGCAGTTCCGCACACAATCTACATGTTGGGGATTTCGTATGTTCCGCAGCAGTTCAAGTGCAGTTCAACTGCAGTTCCGATGCTGTGAAGCAATCAGTGGCAGCTATAGTGCAGTTTAAAAAATAAATTAATGAAAGCTTCAAATCAAAATAAAAGCGCGATAATATTTTTATCACTGTTGTATTCAAGGAATATACTACTCTACCTGGGTTGTATTTGTTGTCGCTTTTACCTATTTATTAGATGATGGATTTCACAAACATTTTCATAGATTTCAGCATTAGAAAAATCAGTGTGAGTACCTACCCCAAGATGTAGGTACCCACCAGGTACCTAACTATTTTAACTAAGAATAGGTAGTGAGTTACCTCATATAAGGTAACTCACTACATATATATATATATAAATTTATAAATAACTAATTATTAACTAAGTGAGTCACTATTTAGTTACGAGGAAACAAATAAGTACACATAATACGTGGGGTGATGCCGGCTTAGAATAGCATCACCCCACATCCTTCCCGTGGGTGTCGTGTCGTAAGAGGCGACTAAGGGACTCGAGAGTATTGGTGTATTACAATTTTTAGGCGACAGGCTGACAACCTGTCACTATAGTAATACACATGTTTCCTGAAACAACCTTGGAAAACAATCCTCAAAAATGTCAGACGTGGCGATAGTGGCTGTATTCTTATGGCCACTATCGCTCTGCCTACCCCACAAGGGATAAAGGCGTGATATAATATGTATGTATGTATGTATGTAATACGACAATGCGCACGGTAGTGCACTGACACAATTTGCCAAGTTTACCAATTTTACTATCTATTATGTATGAAGGAATGGATAATAAGTAAATTAATTGTTGACTATTATTTGAAACATATTAATTAATTGAAAGGACCTCATAAACATAATATATACTTGGTTGTACTTTAATTTCACAAAATCTTGGAAAAATTAAAATAGTAATAGTAGATAGGTACCTATAACGCGAGTAACTATAGTTAGTATTCTTTGGTATTATTTTAAATTAAGGCTGGTTTCAGAGCGACGCGTCTCGGCAGCGCTGCCCAGCCGCGCGCGCCTCGCATTACACTAGATTGTATGTAGCGTTTCATAGTGACGCGTCTTGTGCCGCGTCTCGGCCGCGCCGCGGTCGGATCTCCTTCGATTGCCAGTAGCGTCGACTTGCAATCTTTTAAGACGTCGTTTTTGCACTCTTTTCCATATAACGTATATAGCTAATATAGTGATTACGTTTGCTGGCATAATGATTCTCTGCACTCGACCGTACACCACAACGAAGCGCGCGCGTCTGAATTAGCGTTGCCGCTCGATAGTGGACTATCGATAGACAATCGATAGTCTATCGATAGTTTTTCGATAGTAAGAACTATCGATTTTTAATCGATAGTATCGATACTATCGATACTATCGATACTATCGATTGTTCAGAATGAGGCAATACTATCGGTCAGCTTCGATAGTATCGATAGTATCGATAGTATCGAAGCTGACAATCGAAAAAACAATCGATAGTATCGATAGTATCGATAGTATCGAAGCTGACAATCGAAAAAACAATCGATAGTATCGATAGTATCGATAGTATCGATAGTTTTGGTCTATCGATAGTCGGCCGATGAGCGATAGTATCGTTCAGTCAGGTATGGATTATTTTACATACATATAATTATCATGACTTTATCTCTTGTGGGGTAGACAGAGCGTTCACGGTCGTAAAATTACTCAGTAAAGCGACAGTAATCATTACTGTCGCTTGCTATCGCCACGTCTGAGGGCCGTTTCAGTATATATTATAAATATTCTAAATATATATTCTAAATACAATTGCTCATGCCCTAAGCTACCCTAGCTAAGTTAAAAAAATAATAATAAAAAATTAATAGCCGAAAATGGCTATGCTGAAATAAACATAAAATACAATATAATATGTATACAGTAGATAATTCTACCTGTTTCGTCATTTAAAGTCAACTTTATACATTTAAAACTACTCCCATGGAGATTTATCCTGCATATAATCAGATATTTCATAATAGCCTTTCTTGTACAATTTTTGTTTTATTACTTTATGGCGGGTGACAGGATGAATCCAGGTGGTGTCGGGAAAAGGGTAGCTACCCGCCTGGCCGGGTGTTGTGGCCAGGGGACCGACGGGTCCACCTGGATTGGATTAGAAGTTGTATATATGCGTTGCGCGGTGAACACTTCGATATCGCGTTTCAGGCCCATTGTTCTGTCACGTGGCGCCATCTCTCCGATATGTTGAGAACTCCTGTTGCGTCTTGTATGCATGTGAACTACTTGAGTGAGCTTCATGTTGTAGCCACCAGAGGTCGCTACAACTTGACATGACAGGTGATGCGTAGGTATCTATTGTGATACATCACGTGATGCGTCGATTTCATTCTCCTGTCATATCCTTACTATTTTTTCCCGCACGCACGCAGACGCAGGCGCACGCATCTAGTGTTCAAATGCCTTTAAAACTATAGGTGTATTTTTATGTATCTAATTGTATAACTAATTCATTCATTGCTAAATACTATGGCTAAATGAATTTACTTTAATTATTAAAATTTTAAAAATCTTTTAAAATAATCCATATACAATAATTAACCCATTAGGCGTGGGATGCCGGCTAAGAATAGCATCATCCTATTTCTTTCCCATGGGTTTCATGTGTATTGCAATTTTAGGCGACAGGCTGACAACCTGTCACTTTAGTGATACGCGAATTACTGAAACGGCCCTCAGACGCGGCGATAGCAAGCGACAGCAATGATTACTGTCGCTTTACTGAGTAATTTTACGACCGTGAACGCTCTGTCTACCCCACAAGAGATAAAGTCATGATAATTATATGTATGTAAAATAAAATATCCATACCTGCCTGAACGATACTATCGCTCATCGGCCGACTATCGATAGACCAAAACTATCGATACTATCGATACTATCGATACTATCGATTGTTTTTTCGATTGTCAGCTTCGATACTATCGATACTATCGATTGTTTTTTCGATTGTCAGCTTCGATACTATCGATACTATCGATACTATCGAAGCTGACCGATAGTATTGCCTCATTCTGAACAATCGATAGTATCGATAGTATCGATAGTATCGATACTATCGATTGGCCTATCGATTGTATAGGGGTTTCGATAGGAAAACTATCGATTGTTTTACTATCGATAGTTCGGCAACGCTAGTCTGAATGTCGTTTCACAGCGAACGCGCTGCCCAGGCGCGCGCCCGAGCCGCGCGCGCCTGGGCAGCGCTGCTGAGACGCGCCGCTCTGAAACCAGCCTAAAAATCGAGTGTAGGTAGGTTTGAAACAGAAATTAAAGGTATTACAATTTTCTTATGAGCGATTTCTATTTTCCCAAATACCTACGCCAAATACGTAGTTGAAGTATAAAGACGTTCATAGGTAGGCACAAGCAGGCACTACCTACAATAAAAAAAGCAATATGAAAGTTTATCTAGACACCTACCTATTTGCCTACCCAGTATTTTACGCGAGACGACGACGAGGCCGGGGTTCTTGTATTAGATCGTATTCACATCGTATCACGTACTACGCCATACACACACAAATAAAAGTTTTACGAGACATCCACTACTCTACTCATGGTTTCATTCATGTACCGAAACTAGACCTTTGTCCCTATCTCGCTCGAGCAAACGTAAAATAGTTATGTAAGAATGAAATAGCAAACTCGTCGCTCACGAAATGGCGTTTGTTGAACCGATTCGCCTCGCGTCGGTCGAAGTCTGACTCGCTCCCTCGCGCAGTGGCAGAGAACGCGTCGAGGCGTTCGACTTACGAGTCGCGATTTACGCTAGCGTGGATGTCTTCATTATTGATGCAAAACTTCCACGATGGTTGATCATAACGAGAGATTGTTGCAAGAGTTGCAGAAGAAAAGTGGAAATAATGTGTGTGCTGATTGTGGAGCCGAAGGTACGTTGTATCAAGTGTTTATAAGTAGTGATAATCTTTTCCTTGTGAAGCGTGGTATTTTCATGGGGTGAATAGGCGGGGGGCGTAAGTGCGTCCATGCTGTGGAGTTCAGTGACCTCAACGTAAAATGCATTCAATGAAAACAAATCATCCTGATAGATGATTCTATATAGTAAAATGTTACGATTAAAATTACTATATATGAAGAAAATAATAAGTACCTACACAAGTGAAGATTGTTCCGGTTATGGTACCAAAGCATACGCTAATTGAAAATTGATTTTGTGTGACCAATAGGAGTTAACGGCGTACCAACTAATGTTTGTTTTGTAAAACATAACGTGCACAATTCTTTCGTACGTACCAACTGATTAAAATTGATATCATTATCAAAAATACTACCTACGTATTTGGTAAAGTAAGATTATTCTATGGTTGGTACTTGTGTCTCGATGTTGTTATCTACAACACGTTGTATTGAGTAAGGTTTATGCCACACAACACAATGCCAAAGCAGGTAGGTAAGTAAGGATTTTACTTACCTGCTACAAAAGAAAGGACTATTTTTTCTAGTGAACTGTTCGTATTGTTAGTTATTGTTAACATTTTCTGCCTGTTACAAAATTGTCAATGCCTATGTGATGCATGAATTGAATCTCAAGTAATTTAGGTAGCTACATAGTTAACACAGGTAGGTTATAATATAATCTATCTAGGTACCTAATAAAGGATAACCAGGAGTAGGTATATATAAAAAATATATATTATATAAATAACTTAAAAACAGAGATTTGATTAGGTACCTACTTAAGTAAGAAGCCTCACAGTAGAGGGGTTAATGTATCGTACACATAATACGGTTTTCAGAATGAAAATGTAGGTATTTATTGAAAGCAACAGTTTTGAAAACCAAATAGATACCCTAAAATATGCATCACAGAAAATGGCCCCATATTATAACCTAGAAAAGATTATCTTCAAACCAGCATAAACAACATTTACAAGATACTAAGTGGTAATAGCCACTGTCAACACATTCAGAGTCTTTCGGACTACCTACTTAACTCTAAAATCCATCATCAAGACGAAAGGAGATTCACCCACGACTATTATATGGCCAAAACATAGCGAGCTGTGTTATTTACGATTGGCGCAGAGGCCATGCTTGCATGTGTGCGCACGAACGGTGTGACGTTGTGTCGGTGTGCTTCTGGTACGAATGCTTGTAAACAATGTAAACACGGATGTACTATGAACTGTTGTGATGCAAGAAAATACCTATTGATGCAAACATCTGACATTTTTGTAGAACGTCTAAATTTATTACTTCTCGCTATCATTGTTCATGTTTTAAAAAGGAACTTCGCGTAGACTTAATACGACTTGCAGGTTCTATTTTAAGGAGACCATCGCGAAGTACATTTTCACTCAACATACCGATCGATGCGTAAGCGTAACTGACTCATTCATAGATTCGTAAAGTCATTATCTGTGGTCATTATTGTAATGTCTAATGAAAGTCCACAGTTGCAATCCGGACCTCACAAAGAAAAATGTTTGATGTACTTATTCAATTTTTAAATGTTTTAGGTCATGCTATATTCATAAGATGTACCTAGATAGATATTTGTATGAAAAATGCTACGTTATATTTTAACTTACCAAAGTCACCTTATATATTTCTATACAGAGAATTTTATTCGGGTATCGCAAATTAGTGACTGAAACAAATTGTGATGACAGAAAATAGGCAGATAGGTAATCTGGGTCACTGTATGAAATAAAGTCAAAAACTCATCTCAACGAATGTAAAATAAAAATAACTGTTGAGTGAGAGACTACCTACTCCCTCATTAATATTTTTTAAATCTTTTGTTTAGATCCAGAATGGGCGTCATACAACTTGGGAATTTTCATCTGTATGCGATGTGCAAGTATTCATCGAGGCATGGGCGCTCACATCAGCAAAGTGAAACATCTGAAGCTTGACAAATGGGAGGATTCCCAAGTGCAGAGAATGAAGGAAGTCGGCAACATTGCTGCCAAAAACAAATACGAAGAAAGAGTCCCACCATGTTACAGAAAACCAACTCGATATGATCCACAGTAAGTTAGATAAAAAAAATTACATCTATAGTAACTTAATGATGCTATAAAAGTTGAAATATGCAATTATTCATGTGTGTAGAAAAATATTTAATAAAAATATGTATTATGTAAGTTACCTGTGTATTTATCATTATATAAATTTTAAAACTACAACAAAATCCAATGCACATTTTTGTGCAATCGGTCCAAATAATAAGCTCCTGTAAAAGTTGCATTATTATAAAAATACATTTCATACTAAAACAGTTTATTAAACAGTCAATTAGAGACATTATGACGTACTTAATTATTTATTATCCTTGTAAATAAATTAGTCAGCAGTATCAAATAGGAAAATATTTAGCGGACGCCAGCACTGCCATTTGTGGTAATTAAATATGGCTCTAATTTATTGCTATTCTATTAAATTGTTTTTACTTCGGAAAGGTTCTAGATACATTAAAAAAGTACATAATATCCTAACTATCCTTATACTAAAAAATCTCGTAATTATAAAAATTGCTTCACACAATATTTATAAACAATAATTTCATGCAACTTGGCTGAACTACTGCCGTTTCCATATGTTATATATCAATAATTTTAATTGAATTTATTAGTCTTAGCAGTAGAAAGTATTATTTATTGGATTTAGACAATAATAAGTTAAAACGAGTTATTATACATCTAACTGATTCGTACACTAGTGATCAACCATGTTACAAATCTTTTGAAAGTGTCTCGATTTTCTTTACTTCAAATTAATTAGTATACAATCATCTATTATTATAGCATTTTACTTAATAATTCCAGAGTTCTTATCGAGCAATGGATCCATGCCAAGTACCAGCGTGAAGAGTTTTGTCACCCAGAACGGCAAAGCTACTTATCTGGCTCCATGGAAGGCTTTCTCATGAAGCGAGGGAAAGAAGACAGCCGTTACCAACCCAGGAAATTCGTGTTGAACGAAAACGAGGACACATTGAAGTAAGCCTTTACAAGAACATGCTTGCAGCAAAAAGTGATGCTTTTCGCTACTGACTATCAAACACGATTTCATTAACAAGCTTAGACTAAATTTCTTTTCATGTGAATTTTTGTTTTTGCACACATTTAAACCACATCAAGAATTTGGTAAAGGTTACTTGCATGATTTGTCATTCCCTATAAATTATCATCCATTCATGCTTATTAATTCACTCATAAAGCTTTATTTCTTGAAATCCTTTTTATTAGGTATTATTGTAGATTCTTTAATTACGTCAACAATTAGTAGAACAAATTATTATATTCGTTACGGTCTTATTACCACTTCTTATATAGGGTAATTCTTTAAAGAAGACACTATCCAAAAGAAACTATCACAGTTAATTACATATATTTTTTAAGCTATACGCAAACTAATATTACTTAAAAAATATATTACTCAAATACTTCAAATTCAAAAACTTTAATTGTGTGTGAGAAATAAATTATATTCATTGTACTGTAACCATAAAAATGTCACGATGATGTGATGAAATTTATCATAGGGAATTTTATCCCACGCTTGTTAACGGTAAACACGCAGTTTACAAAAGTTTTAAGATAAAAGATAAGAAAAGATTACAAGATAAATACGGTTGGTGGGACAACAATGGTACTGTGACGTACATGAATACGAAAACTTCCACGCCTCTCGCTACGTCAAGAAACCTGCGCAAATATTGACTTGCTACGTAATTTAAAAGTCATTAAAGCGTTCACAGCAGTTACTGCTGCATAATTTATTCACTTTACCTTACTGTTTTTGTTACTGGTACCTTGCTAGTGCTAGGTACATTTTAATGTCAAAACGTATGAAATTGATTTAAAAGTTGGCGAGGGTTTTGTACCAAGGTTATGTTAGACTGATAATGGTAAATATTATAAAATCATTCTTATTATACCTATTTGCTTACGGTGTAACACCTCAACACAATACCATTTCTGGGTCTGTTTAGTCCTAGAAAGTGTCGTATAAAAAGAACAATTAGGTACTCATATTTATACAAAAATATAATGTTTTATAAGATATATATAAATCTATAGAATGATTTTGCTGAACCCCGAAAAATCTGCGTTCAAATGTTATATAATAAAATATTTTGTTATTGCCTTTCGCTAGCAATAAGGAAAACTTTCTAAATACGTGTGCAGGCAAACCCCATACGTCATTAATCCATAAATGGGTTATTAATTATCTTTTACCCGGATGGTACAATTTGCATCGTAAAATTGTTATGCACAAAAATGATTTTATAAAATGGTGGCTTCGCCTAAATATACCCGGACTGATCCTTAGGTATCACCATGCATCCGACGGCTGCGGCCGTGTCAAGGGTTGTCTCGATCGAATAATCGATCGTCTCCGTGTCAAAAGCTTTGGTCGCTGGAGGTAAGATGAGAGTGCAATTCAAAATCCAAATTGTATTATTGGTCTTTGATGTTTGGTAATTTAAGTCCGGTGTGACGAACTGGTGGAGGTTATAAAGGGGTTACATTCAAAAGGTTTCTCTTCGCACTTTATTGTATATCCATAACTGCTTAATACTCTACAGCTTCAAATCATTCTTGTTCTGCAAGATTCTTTCATGATTGTGTCATTGCAATTCACCAAATCATTCATTAAATTCATTATTTGATGTTAGGGCAACACATTACACCCTTTTGACTATGATGTTGCTGCTCTTGCTACATAATATTAATAATAATATTTTTGTTGCATTGACGGTATTGGTACCTTATCAAGTACCTACGATTCTGAAGCATTAATAACACTTACTTATTAGTGTCTTTCTTTTCCACAAACAGGACAAGTGATGCATCTTTTTCAAGATTTAGACCTTATTGATTTTTTGTGTCTAAATATATTGGTGAACTGTTAAGGTTTGCACTATTTAACAAAAATATTTTCATATTTCAGATGAAATAGCTTACTACTTTTCCTTTTGTTTGATACATGATTATGTTGCTTATTCTCAGATATCATGTCAACGAAAATAAGGAACCTAAAGGTGTTCTACGCCTGTCAGAATTGAATGTAGCTTTTGCTCCTACAAAAATCGGCCACAGAAATTCTATGCAATTGACTTACATGAAAGATGGCACTACACGACATATATACGTTTACCATGATGATCCAGAGAAAATAAATAACTGGTAAGTTATAATTTTAATTAAGTAACTATTTAATATAATTTTGGTTCTAATGAACTTTTTTTTCAAGTTTGTTTTTCTTAGGATAATTACGTCGACAATACTTTAATGTGTAAAAATATTAGCTGAAAATATTTTAAAGGGTGAATCAGCCCATTAAACTACAAATTTTCCCAAGGAACATAGGTCGAAAAATGAGACAAAAGTTTAGACCTCCCATACAGGTTGACTCGCTCGGCTGCTACATTTTGGATGGAAGGTCCATTTTTCATTTTTCGACCTATGTTCCTTGGAGAAAGTTGTTCAGTTTCATGGGCTGGTTTACCCCTTAAAATATTTGCAGCTTATTTTTTACACCCTGTATATTTTGTGCTCGAATATGAAATCAAAATAAAAAAAGTTTGGAAAAATACAAATAAAGTAAAATACATTTGTTTAAAGGTACACAGCAATACGGTGCGCGAAACTCCATCTGCTCCAAGTGGCATTCCCAGCAGCTTCGCAGTCGGAGTTGCTGCTTCGGCTCCCTAAAGACTTCGCACGTGAAGGGTGGCTATGGAAGACGGGGCCCAGGCCGTCTGACGCGCATCGAAGGCGATGGTTCACACTTGACAACAGGAAACTGATGTACCACGATGAACCGTTGGATGCGTACCCGAAAGGGGAAATATTTATAGGTATGTAAAATTTAAATAATAAATTTGAAAAGTGTAATCTTGTGCCAATTTTGAACGTACCTGTGCATGCGTAGTAATTAGATTTAACCATCTCGGTAGTGTCGGAGGGCACGGCAGAGCCCCTGCCAAGTCCAGCAAAACGTGGTACGGCTGCATTGGTTATACACTTTAGAAATAAGTTTGCATTAGCAAATAAGTTATTGAAACTATAAAACATTATAACGGGTTTTACGGTCACCAAAGGATCGATTTCCATTAGAATGTCCAGGGGTGTATAAAATAGACTGTAGTTGTGGTAGTTGTTACATTGGTCAAACTAAGCGGACCATCTCCACCCGTGTCAAAGAGCACATAAAGGCAGTGAAAAACAATGAAGCACATAAGTCTGCCATTGCGGAACACCTGCTTGAGTCTGGTCCAAACCACTGGATCGAATTACATAATCCAAAAGTACTTTCGACCGAACGCCACTACATACCAAGACTGGTAAGCGAGGCTATTGAAATCACCAAGTACAAAAATTTCAATAGAGAAGATGGCTTCAAATTGTCAAGTACATGGAATCCAGTGGTAAATGTGTGTAAAAATAAGTTAGTGTCTAAACCTGCAATAAAATCATGCGATACCGTTAGTGTGTGTTGTCGAGATGACTTTCGAGTGAGTACCGATAGTGACCAAAGTGTTCCGAAAAAACGCAGAAGAATGAGGGTAGACAGATATGTTTGCCCTTAGCCGTCACCCGCAGCCGCTCCAGTTTACCCGTGATCATGGCGATTGCAACATCGCCGAAATATTGGGTGCTCGATATATCCCTACCGTGAGTTAAAACCCGTTATAATGTCTTATAGTTTTAGTGATAATAACCACGGAACCTTAAAATCAAGTTATTGAAAAATCTGAATATTCAAAATATTAAATAACAAAAATATTAAATTATAATATTCAATAGTTGAAAGATGATCTTACAGGTGCAATTAAAGCATAATACTAATCTTTTATTAAAAGCGTTTATTTCGTAGCTCTCAGACTTAAACACATTTTTTTTTAACATAAAACGTTATCCATTGCAGGACATGAATCCAACGGGTACGGTATCAAAGTGTCCAACACGGGCAATGGCTGCAAAGACGCACGTTTTCCTTTCCACCTGATAACTCCAGACAGAACCTACTGCCTGGCCGCTATGACCCACGAAGACCGCGCTGGATGGCTTACAGTCATACAGCAAGCCATCAAAAGACCCCTTACGCCTCAAGACTCTTCCAGTAAGTACTTTTCGATGATCTTATCTCATACATACATACACAAATCACGCCTATATCCCTGACGGGGTAGGCAGAGCGCTGATGACCGTAAAGTTACGGTCATTATCGCTACGTCTGACAAATGTTTGAGGGTCGTTTTAGATGAGTCGTGTATCACCATAGTGACAGGTTGTCAGCCTGTCGCCTAAAATTGCAATACATATGAAACCCTCGAGTCCCTTTGTCGGTTTTTACGACACCCATGGGAAAGAAAGGGGTGATGCTATTCTAAGCCGGCACATCACACGGCAAATCTTATCTCCCAAGACATTCTCTGCTTAAACGGTAGACAAAACTATCAATCATTTTCACATTCCCTTACACCATCTTCCTTCTCTCGTAATGTATGTTTAACTATGATTAATACTAGTCTGAAACTCTACATGTATCAAATTGTTTTCTTTTTCAGTTGAGGCGTCCATCAGCCGCAAACGCACTACGTCTAACTCAATAAGCATATTTTCAGGAAGGTAGTTAAGTTAAACTATTCAATTATCATAAAACAATGCAGGTCCTTAACTTTAACTTCATGAAGGAAGTTTGTGAATAAGATAGTCCATTAATTTTATTATTCTTTTATTGTTTTAATGAAGTAATTTTATAATTATTTAATATTTTGGCATTAGAAAAAATAAATAAGCAATTTTAGTAATTAATCGAATGAAAATAATCATTGGTCATTAATTGATAAGTATTCACATTTACTTGTAGATAAGTAACTGAACTTCGTTACTTGCGTTTACATTTTGAATTACCGTTACTTAAAGTTTCAATGTTATGTGTGTAAATAAATTAATTTTCATTTTGAATATTTTATTCAACAGAAAATGTGACTGATTGACTATGTAATCGTGTTGTATGAATAAGTTGTGTTATTTAAAATAATTATGGTTTTTACTGATTCTGTTATTGTAAACAATCTGATTTTACTTCTTTTTCACACATTTCAATCATTAAATGCATTCATATGATCAGTTACACGCACAATTTATATCAATAAATAAAATATAATAAATAATACATATTTATACAGGGGGTTAGAAAAAGTAGGTACTGCGTTTGTCGTAAGGGTAAATAAATTAGCTCATTAAACTAAAAAATATATATTAACCTTAGCACAGCGCAGCTTATCAAGCTTGGCTAGTCTAGGTAAAATAATTTAAAAATATTAATTTTCGTCTTATCTCCATATTTTGATGTGTATTATAAGATATACTGTTCAGAAGGAGTAGGTTCCTTTGAAAATTTTTGATTATCTGGATTCCGGATTATTTAATAACTTACAAGTATTGAATGCGAAGTTATTTTGATGGGTTTTGTATCATATTTATAAACATGTTTATTAACTGATATAATAATGTAATATCGTATTAATAACATATACCGCAAATAATTTAAATAGATACGTAATATAATTATTATAACGCTCTCTTGTTCATGGTAAAAGACATTTTGCAGGGATTTATAAAAGTAGTTTTAATTCACAGCACAAGATGTGTTCAAATGATTAATAAAATTGAAAAAAGCCGTTAAACTTTTCATAAAAACTTACATAAACGTAATGTTAGTATTTTATGAAGATCTGAAACTGATTTAAATATTGCTCATATTTTGTGTATAATTTACGCTATATTACAGTTTTATGTTCGAGTAGTGATAGCACGAGCACAGAACTAAAATATGATAGTAAGTATTGCGTGCGAATATTATTATTTACCAAATAATATTGTAGGTATTAAATTATAGCCGTCTCGTCTCTAAATTTTAACCCTGTAATATTTTGTGTTATATAATGTAACAATGATTGTGAGAAAAACAAGTAATCAATGCAAATTAGCAATACCATAGCGTAGTTAATAAATAAGCCAATATAGTTTTAAATTACGGATCTTTACGTACAGGGTGTTAAGTAAAGTACCCATTGCGTTCTTTTAAACCATGATTTCTGTTGAAACTTATAACAAACTAAGTGAAGCGTTTTAAAATAAAATATTAAAATTATTTATAAAACATTAAATATAAAATTTACAGAACCGTTAAATTATTCAACCTTGGTCAAAAAAGTTACAGCGCCCTGCTTATTACACGTGGCGTAGAAACAGTAGTATAAAGTTGTCCAAACTGTATTCAATTATATTATACTGAGATGTATTAGTTGGCAAGGCTGAACAATTCAATGATAAGCTATTGAAAAATATTTATTATAGGTACCTATAGAACGCGTGGTTTAATGGAACTCCGTACAATCCTTAACACGTGGTATAATATACATTTAAGTGATAGTGACTTCTTAATCATTTTACAGACCAATAAAATACATGATCGTATTTTCAAAACTATCGCCGGAAATACTAGGTTTATTGAATTTTCTTCAAAATATTCAATAAATTCGATTCCATGTTAGAATAATATTGTTTAACAGGAAAAATATAATGAAATCATGTTTTCTTATTTGTATTGCAAACGTGGTTTTTATTGACGCTATGTTTAACTTAACTTGAGTTTAGGTCGAAATTTTTGGACATGTATGTAATACCTATGTTGTGAACATACAATTGTATTTTCGAAAACAGCTTGGCGTTTGCACTACCGTGCGCACATCCATTTTACCATAGCAATTTATATTTAAAGAGCTTAAGTATAGCTTGATACCTGTGACGTTTGTCAGTTACAGGCAAATTCTATGACATAAGGTCCATTTTCCTTTGTTTACTTCTGTTTTAGTATGGATCTGCCAAACGTCACTAGGGTATCAAGCAAAATTTTACGGAATTAATAAGTTTATTTTTTATTTTCGTCAGCAACTAAGGAGCATAGACCAATTTATTGTTAATTGCAATGGTAATCGTAAAATATTACATAATTATGTAATAGTAAATTGTTAAGCTTTAATTATTTCGGACATTTGATACATGTCAGCAAGCTGTTAGGTCTTTTGAGTAGGCTATTAGAATAAATTAAATTAAATTGCTAAACACGCTCAGACCATGAAATTAGAAAATAAAGCGTTTATTGCTTAGCAAGCATCACAAGGTTTGTAGTTATTAGATTCATTATCACAATAGGTAAATCTACAGTAGCATGAAATTAGTATCAATTTGTTTTTAAAGTTTGACGTTATCGTATGACGTTTGTCTAATTAGTTGACTTTTCGAAATAAAACAACGTAAGATTAATTTTATTCAAAAAAATTACATTTATATTGTATTAATTCTAAATTAAATATTTTTAACTTTAACACCCACGTTTAACAAACGTTTTGTCTGCTTCAATCAAGCTAGGAGACTACCAAAAAAGTGGTAGTGTTGGTTATTTTATTATGTATACTATATCGATAATTATGATACAGGACAAATTTTGGCTAAGAAAGCATTAGAATGAATATAATTCATGTAAGGAGATAAGAGTAATAAATAACCATAAAATGTGAGTGGAAGAATTTAAATGACATAAGACGACTTTGTATTTTAATAGACTTTAATTCAAAAAAATAATAATATCAAGCTTGTTAAACAATTAGTACGTACATGCATAACGCTGAACGAACATAGAAACAGAAGAGAAATGTAAGTTCACAAACAACCTTCTTCTCACGTGTGGGAAAATTAGTAGGTACCTGGGTTCTGTACAACTTATAGAAAAATAGAGAGAAATGAAAATGCAACATAGACTTATGTTTTATTTGATAACAACAGCTAATGCGCTGTTACAATGGTACCTATGAGTATTTTGTCAATTTTTTAAATATTAACAGAACAAAAATAATGGGAACCTCTTTACCTAAAGTACATGTACCCACATATCTTAACGTTTAATAATTTACGATCGCTATTAGTTCAAAATTAATTTAAATCAATTTATTTACTTTCAATATTTTTTTTATAATTTTACTTTAATCCAGGGCTTGAGGCCCCAGTTTGTACTTATACTAATTTGAAACTTTTACAAAATATGTAGACTCTATCACATCTCGAATTGTCTCATTAGTAATTAATGCTTTTTGTATGACTTGGCGGGGGGCACTACCATGCGTCTAGATTATTGCAATATCTATCGTATTCTTACCTATTTAACCGTATTATGGTAAATTTGAGAAATACGTTGCATATCCATACTATCAAGAGGTTAAGATTTTCGTTATTATTTTACATTCATTTTTTAAAACTTTATGATAAACAGCCAATTGTATGGAAAGTTTGAGAAGATAGGATTTAGAAGTTTAGTAAATATTATACCATCGAAGCATCACATAAAATAAAAAGTTAGAGGAAGTACCTTTAGATTTATTTTAAGCAAGCCCACCTTTATTTTAGACTGGCAGTTGCAATTAGCAAACCAATTTGTCAATAGCTGGATAATATCTAATATGGAAAAATAATCAAATACAGCGCTTACTGTTCTAATTAAAAACATACATAAAAAAATAATGTTATTCTGAAATTGTTATTCTATTTCAGTGCCACCATTTTTCGTCGTTTGGTTTTTATAAAATACATACCAGATACCTACTTGCTTTTATTTTAGTTTTAATATTATTTTAAGTTAAGTAATTATAATTTAATTATATGTAATCAAGTTTTTACCAAATCATTGCCTCGCTTAGGATTTATATTATAATTTTCATGCATTGTAAATAATTTGAAAGAAATCATTTGTAGTGTGCTCAGGCATAATACATTCATACTTATATTATAGTTGTAATATTACCTACCTATTTAAAAAGTATAATAAATTTTTCACCGGCTATGTTTTTTGTTTCACTAAGTTTTAATACGTTTTGTCCATACGTCACTTTAATTACCCAGTAGGTGTAAGTAACTCGGCCCTTTTTCAAAGTTATTATTTTGGAGCATTTAAACCGAAAACCATAGGATTGAGGTTTTATTTTGAAATTTTTTGTAGGCGGAAATCTGCTCAGCTAATTTGCCGAACTTGTCAAAAGGCGCAACGCACACTTAACCTACGACGGACCGCTTAAATATCGCAGCGGTCTGTCAGATCCATACTAGTAACCATGGACCAATAATACTAGCTAGTAACGTTAGTCCCCATACTAAAACCGCACTCGACGGATGAGGCTGAGATAGCGCTGCGTCAGCAGGGGTTGGGTGGTTTTAGTATGGGGATTGACATTTCTAGTACGAATCTGACAGAACGTTGCGATATTTTAGCGATCTGTCGTGCATTAAATGTGCGATCCACCTTAATCATCATCATCGTACGTTCTGCTAAACTTATTAATCCAAACCCTAGGAATGTTTACTATTTTGTAGAAATGGCCACAAGATAGTAATTTCGAATCCTCGGTGTTTTAATCAAACACTAGATATTGATATGAACTTTTTGTTAGAAGGTATAATACAAACGAAACAAGAGGATACAAGGGAAACAACGATAGCATTCGAACCCGCCAAACCATAGGTTCATCTGGGCGTTCAGGATTGTGTTCATTTGGTTGGTTTGGTGACACACAAATGAACATAGAATTACTTGTATACTCGTATGCAAAAGCATAAAGAACATTTGCCTACTCACTGAGTGGGTGTGGTGTGACACTTCGTACTCAAGAACTTTATTTCCTCTCGAAAGTTTTTTTTTTTGCGCGAACATTCTATTTCTGTTTGTTTTGTCAGGTTCCGCTGACACCCACTTTGTTAAACTATCCAGTTACAACTTCACGGGGTATTGCTGGAGTCTTAGCACTTAGATTAATCTCTTCGTTTTTCATCTTACTTAAAC
Organism: Keiferia lycopersicella; assembly: GCA_029255805.1. Classification (NCBI taxonomy): domain Eukaryota; kingdom Metazoa; phylum Arthropoda; class Insecta; order Lepidoptera; family Gelechiidae; genus Keiferia; species Keiferia lycopersicella. The sequence goes on from JARACZ010000010.1 coordinate 5,328,011, forward strand.
ATTTATTCATGTCCTTCTTACTACCTGGTTGCCTGGAAGATATTGCTACTACAGCGATACGCCCGCCAATAACGGGTACCCATCCGTTCTTTTGTTTTGCTTCTGTTTTTTTATTTTTGCTATAAAGTCTATTTTGATTTGTTTAATTCATTGATTTATATCCATATAGGTACCTACTAGTTACAAAAAATATGCCTACTACGCTCTAATTTATTCGCGTTCTTCGAAATAATATTAATTTCGTAAATTCTGCATAGCGCGTTCAAATATAATATCTTATTCATTGTTGCAGAACTTCGTTAATATTAGCCAGAAAACACATATAAAAATGAGTGAGTGGTTTCAATAATTTAGCCAAGGAAAGCATACACTGAAATCGGCGCCATTGTCAACGAAAATAAGTTTGCATTGAAATTGTAATTCAATATGGTTGTAAGATTGTTCGGTTTCTACTTCTGTCTTAAACTTGACTGACTGGATATTAATTAAATAAAGGTCATGTAATTAGACAATCAATGAGAAACTACTTTCAACAGCTGAAAGAGGAGGTATCAGGAGGTAAAGTCACCGGCGGAGAAAAGAAATGAATGGCCGTTGCTCCACCGACAAGAGCATGGCTCTTAAATAAAGAAGAAGAATTAGACAATCACATAATAGGTATTGGTTCGTTCTCTGAATTTTAACGATGTTTAAAGGCTAGTCTAGATGTTTCCTGTTTTATTGTACAAAAATGCAATTAAAATCATCTTTACCTACTACTACCCACTACCCATATTATCTTCCAATTTGATTGCTCTTTCTGCTCATACGCTAATAATTAAAACAAAAACTCGGATAATATAAACCCATGTCAAAATTAGGTCTTTTTTATTAGTTATTCATTTAATTTTATTCCAATTAAATATAATTTGAAATTTTTAATACAATTTGTAGATAAATAATAAAGCGGATTTACACATTGTTCATCAAATTTTCCATCGGGTAAGAGTTCCGAACAGCATAGTAATTTTCCTTATACCCATAGTTATTGCAAAACTGTCCACAATCGTTCGTTTCTTCGTAAGATTGATCTTCGTATTCTTGCGCGTAATTTTCGCAAGTTTGGTCTTCCGCGTTGTTACCAGTTTGGTTACTTCTGTTTTCCTCTGTTGGTGTGTTCAGGTTCCAACGCTGGGAGATAGTGCAACTTAGGGAGCCACCGTGCTGGAACGCAAACGGCCAAGCCTGAAAGAGAACATTCAAACTTAGGATAGGACAACAAATAGGTAGGATGACTCTGTTATACATACATATACAAATCACGCCTTTATGCCTTGCGGGGTAGGCAGAGCGTTAACGATCGTAAAATTACGTTTGTTATCGCCACGTCTGACAAGTATTGAGGGCACTTTTATTTTTACTTTTATCACTGTACAACTTTAGGCGACAGGCTGACAACCTGTCGTTGTACTCTGTTATAGATCAAATCGGTTAAGATCAATAAAACTTCAATTGAAAAACATTTGAATATTAAGTTCTTTAGAAATATATGGACCTCCCAACGAGCTAGACCTCCCACATATTAACTAAACAAAAGTTCTGTTTAGGAGTATCAAATGGTAGCATCCAAATTTTATTGCGACACATACTTGACCGCACTTTTTACGCAAAACCAAACAAACAAAGCTAGCTACAACTCTAGCCTCTGCGGGCCACATGTGAAAAGTTTGATGTCTATAAAAATATGACTAAGGCGAATCGCACACTTGACTCACGACGGAGCGCAAGAATATAGCAGCGGTCGGTCAGAGCCATACCTACTAGATATGTCAATCCCCATACTAAAACTGCGCCCGACGGACGACACAGCAACAGCGCTGCGTCGACAGCGGTTGAGCGGTTTTTGTATGGGGATTGACACTTCTAGTATGGATCTGACAGACCGCTGCGATATTTTTGCGCTCCGTCGTGCGTCAAGTGTGCTATCCGCCTAATCGACCAATACTTTCGTTAAACTATTTCATTTCATCTAGTTATATACATAATTGTTGAAAAGATTTTAATATCAACTTGTTTTTATTATAACTAGTTAAAAAGAAGAAAGGTTGTCTAGACAGTAAAAATAATGTTGTAGTATCGAACAATACGGGTAGGTAATGTGATAAGTAGTACCTAGAGAGAAATAATAAGAAATCTTGTTAGCCCTGACAAGCTCGGTGAATATCAAATGTTAATGTACGAGCAGGTAAAGTAAAACTAGGTATAATGTAAAAGTGCTCAATACAAGATAAAATTTAAAGTTAACGTTAGATAGGTACATTAATTTTAAATTGTGAAACTGCTTCAGTTAAATAAAATAAAACGCCATTTAAATAAACCTCAACTTCAACCCTTTCTCAAAACTTGAAAAGGTAAACAAGACAAAGCGTATTTAAAACAATAAAAGTGGAGCATCCTTAACGTCCGGAGATAAAACGTTATTTATACGCACAACACAACAGCTGCAAACTTTTGGTCAGCGCGGGCGCAACCAGTAAAACCGTTCGTTTGTTGTTGTGATGTGAAGATCTTTTTATTTCTATCTACAGAGCTACGTGATGACTGTACACGAAGCCGACATAAAGTCTTGGGAAACAAAATCAGACCTAAAAGAAAAAAGAACTTGTATTGTAATTTATTTGCCCTTTTTAGTCCTATTACTTTTTAATTATGAAGGTGTATTTTGTAAGATCTGTCTACTTCCCTATTTACAAAAATTATACCGTCGGCTCGTTATAATGATCTTGACTTTACTTGGCCCAGCGCACTCCCGTGCGCAAATGCGGGATTCACACCTTGACTGATCTTATAATTAGTTTTTTTTTTAATCTTTAAAATATGTTTAACTGAGGTCATAATTTTTACTGCCTTTTTTACAGCTGTCCCGTTAATAACAACATAATATTTTTATTAGTTTGTCAGATATTGGGGTCTACCTAATGGTAATGTAGGTAAGTAGGTATCTTTGTAACTTGTTGGGTGGGTGGTTATAGTTCTCCTTATTTATTTGATAAGTAATTTTGACGCACGTGCACCAAATATGGAAGTCATTTTGCGCATTTTTCTACCGCAAATGACGTGTTGAGTCGCGGTAAGCCTACCATAGATCAGCCATGGGCCCTTCGTGGAAAGAAGCGACAGCGTTTAGCTGTGGCGCGTGTCGAAGACTTGCTTGATAGTAGGTACGGGGACGGATCCTGGGCCCCAAGTCTGCTGTTTTTTGTCATTGTAACGCCATCAAAACTCAACTGTCATTCAATTGCCATTGCGACTTTTCTGTACTTACTTTAAACTGTTAGCAAACTACGAAATGACCGAAATCATCCAACTGAGATCCAATCGACATCCAACTGAAACGATTTTCATTTAGCAGACTCAGGGCCTTGTATTCAAAAGTAACGCCGTGATATAATATGAGATACGCGGAGTTAGAAGACCTAACTAAAATAGCGCTTTATATGTGTTTTTTTTACTTACAAAGAGATAATTCTTTTAGCTCATTAAATGCAATGCAATGCAAATTGCGTGTTATAAAAAAATTTTTTGACGGCTTCGTCGTCGTCACGTCTACAGAATGCGACTGTGTCTGTGCGTTGCTTTTGCCAGACAATTGTATTATTATGCAGTATTATGAAGTTTAAGTAACATCAATATTCTAAAATTCTAAAATACCTACACAACAAATCAACAACAGCTCATTGAACGTCAGATCGTACTTTCTTCTGACGTCTAAATAATTAACCGAGACGAATACAAAGTAGGTACAGAAGTACCAGTGCATATGAAATATATTCGAACTGATTCAATCTCCATTTTTACGCAGTTCAGCTCCAAATGCATCCCTGTTCTCATTTGATTCACGACCGCTCTTCTGTCTGTCACAGTGGTTCCGAAGTATTAGCGCGATGACAAGTGTGACAGGGAATAAATTGTGGACAATTATGTGATTGGGTGATCCGCCGTGACATATGGGCGTGCCACGGTTTTCTTCCGTTTTTTGCTGATTGTGGTTTTGATGATTATGTTGTAGGAAGAGATTGGTTGCGTGTGGATAAAGACAAAGTAAAATAAGGAGGGTATGTCTCATTACTGTTGACAGAAAATTTGCTGTCAAAGTTGTGGATTTCTTACCAAGCTGAGTGGATGTAGCAGCATGAGGCTCGCAAGCGATATATGGGGCGGCTAGGGCCGCATACATCGCGCACTTACGAGCTCTCGAAGTAAGGCTTGTAAGTGCGCGATGTATGACGCGGCTAGGCAGTGTTGAGATATTCTCTGCTAGAGTCACTTACAAGGCTGAGTGGATGTGGCGTGGTGTGCTGGGAGCGAGCCTCATCATAAAGTAAGGCTCGTAAGTGCGCGATGTATGAGGCGGCTTGGCAGTGTTGAGAGACTGTCTGCTAGAGTTACTTACAAGGCACGTTAAGCCGTAGGTCCCGGTTGCTGTCTATGATCACTTACACGGCGGTCGTTACACAGCCATGACAGAAGCCTGCTACTCGTAGAAGGCGGTTGAAAAATTCTGACAATAGGATTCATCGAGTCGTGGGACGACTCGGTGTCCCACACGAAAAGAGAGAGACTTACAAGGCTGAGTGGATGCGGCGGAGTGTGCTGGGACCGGGGCTCATGAAGTAAGGCTCTTAAGTGCGCGATGTATGAGGCGGCTAGGCGGAGTGTGTCCAACTTTGAGAGTTTCGTGTCCGCTGGCACCCATGGTAGAGTCGTCTTAAGCCTGTCATAAAAACATAAAAGGCAATAATTATTATGTATATATTTTTTGTGCAGAAGAATCTAGAGACATTTTCGTGCAATGCACTTAATTAATTTAAATTACTAAAACAAATAATTTGTCGACTTTTAATTATTTACTAAAAATAACTACTTCTACAGCCACAACAATCCACTGCTGGACATATGCGGCCCTCGCCCGGATTGTGGGGTATTGCCATACTCACCACGCTTGGCAGGCGGATTGGCGAGCGCAGTGCAAGATATTGTAGAGCTACTGCTCATTCTCGGGTTTCATTTATTAGTCGCCTCTTACGACACCCACGGGCAGGAATGGGATGATGCTAGAAGAACTAATTTGAAAAAATACACACCTGCAAAATGCTTTGGACAGCACACGCATCCTCGCCCTTTCTCTTGCGTTTGCGGCATTTCTGTGTACCGGCTCGTGCGAACTCCGACCTAGGTATTATGGATCGGAAGTTCAGTGGTAGAATTTTTAGAATACATAATAAATTAATGAGTATGACGCGGAAAATATTTTGGCATATGCCTTTCCCACACTTCAGCGCAAAAATGACGCTGCGCTACCGTATGTGCCAGTCAAATCCATACTAGAAACATCAATCCCCATACAGAAACCGCTCTCGACGCAGGTCCAACGTACGAGACTGCGCTAGTGCTGCGTTAGCGCAGGAGCATACGTTAGCGCAGCGTTATTTTAGCGCTGAACTGTGAAAGGGGACACATTATTCCAACCATTTGAACTAGAAATCGTTTACATTTGAAACAATTCCATCTTTTACATTAAAAAAATCATGTTTTCCTTTCCGAATTTCATATCAAGATATTCTAACAATGCGAACCTTTGATTTCATAAATTATCCGCGACCCAGCCTAATTTTTGAAATAAAAATGTACCAAATGTATCAGCAAATTCGATCACATAGCTACCTAACAATTTTCAATAATAGGTTTACCTTACCTACCCACTGCTTGAGATTTGGTCACTTGTCGGTAGCGAAGACCAAATAAAAACAAAAACAAGTATGAATATTAATTATTACCGATAGTCTTAATTTATGACTTCAATAGCCATAATATTTTCCATGTAAGAGACGCTAGAAACAGTTTCATCTTGATTCTAATAAGAATAGAGAGCTCACTCAATAATATGACTTTTATATGTGGCGCAACGCTATTATAGAGTTCTAGCTTAGATTATACCCTGTACCAAGAACACAGAGAAGAAAGCAGAGCAGCCTGTTAATTATAGGTAGGTATCTAATCGGGATAGCAAATACATAGCTATCCTGTGTAAAAAAATAATACTGGGGACATTAACAATTATTTTCGACTGGGAGACCGAGTCGTCCAACGACCCGATGAACCCTGGGCCCCAAGTCTGCTATTTCTTGTCATTGTAACGCCATCGAAACTCAACTGTCATTCAATTGCCATTGTTATTTTCCTATACTTCAAATCGTTAACAGACTACGAAATGGCCGAAATCATCCAACTGCGATCCAATCGACATCCAACTAAAACGATTTTCATTTAGCAGACTTAGGGTCCTGGTGTCAGAGTTTTTGAACCGCCTACTACTAGTACCAGGCCTCTTGACGTGATTGAGTAACAATCGCCGTCTAAGTTATCATACAGGACCAAATCCATGCATTAAGTAGGTAATCAAAAACTTTTACCTGAGCTCGACTGAGTATCATCAAAAAAGAAATCATCATCGTCAACTTCATCACGTTTTCCCGGCGGCGATCGACTCACTTTTTTCCTCGGCATAGTTATCACTAAATTTATTGCACAAAACACGAGATATTCACAGATTAAAACTTATTTTTTGGACCACCATCACACCGAATTTGAGATCGTTAGAATTTAGTAAATGTAATTTTTGGGAGGGTGGTTCGGTTGCAATGCGTGACGTTTCTGATTTGAGTGCGCGTGAGCAAGGCGGGCGGCGCAGGCGCGTTGGGCGGTGCCTACATCCGTCCCTCCTTTGGATTCTCCAGACTTTCAATATGTTATCCCCAATTCTAATTTCAAACATCTTTTTGCGTTTTCGGTCCTTTTCTTGCCAGTATTTTGAGATAGAGACAGTATGCTATGGGATTGTGTTGAGGTGGGATATTTTGTGGTACGGGCTTGTTTACCCTTCAATGACTGGTTTTCTTGTATTAAGTTAGATACCTATTTACATTGAAACTAATTTTAGAATGCATTATTTGTTCAAATTATGAGATATTAGTTTCACTAAGGTAGTCCTTATATTTTTAACAAAATGTATAGTTTGTTAGTGGATTTCATGCTTACTTACCTATCTTTTTCAATCTAGTCGATTAAATATGATTATCGAACACAACATATCCCGAGAATTTAATTAATGTAGTACACCGGAAACTAAAGTTAAGAGGAGTTCAAAACCATACAAAGCACTACGAGAAAAGGTAGGTAGTCCCCAAGTGCTACACTTTGCTCGTTTTGGAGTAGGCACGATCGCGCCTCCAGGTACATTTATTCTGTAATCTTGGAGCCGTCATGAATACCTAGTTCTTTGTAATTTGAACATATTTTCGGGAGGAATAGTGTAGGGTAACGTGTACAATGATTGGCCCTTTAAGCAAAGTCCTCACTTCGGCCTCCTGTTTCTCTGAATTAGTGACATCATACTGTTGCAAGTTAATATAGTACCGTTCCGATAAAACTTAGGAATCTTTTGAATTAAATATGGACCCTACACCTTCGTAATAAGATCAGTTTTTGTTAAATTTTCTAATAAACCCCCAGAAGTAGTATTATTGGCCCCCTTGAGCATAATCATTGACCTAATTTTTTTACAATGATTAGCCCGGCCAATCATTGGGCACAAGGTGGGCCAATGAATGTACTAGGATAAGCAATAGTGATGGGATCAAACGAATGAGCTGCATAAGGGTGCTACAAACGAACTGAAATATTATAGTTCCAAATAAAAATATAAAGATTATTGAAATTGGTTCTCATAAAGGAATTCTTTTCGTACAAAAATTTATTTAAGTAATATCAATACTTCTATTCGTTTGGAGTATGAGAATGCGTATACTTATTAAAAAACAAACAATATACTTATCAATTACCTAGGTAGGTACTTAGGTAGGTAATTAATAATACCTATAGTGAGACTTTATTTTTAGTAGGTAAAATACGCACATCACTATTGCGTTCTTATGAACCGAGTGTAATGATTGGCCCTCCCTATACACAGTGATTGGCAGTGGCCAATAGCATCAAAAGTACAATGATTGGCCATGCCAACATTTATTTACAGAAAGTAAATTATAGTTTTCGCATCAATATCCGAAATAACTTTAATAACTAAGTGTAAATAAAGTTCAAAATCTTACCGATAATCGATAAGCAGTATTTTAATTATTGGCCGCCATGCCATTCATTTAGGCTTTCATATAAGTGACAAGTACAGTTATTGGCCGTCTGATTATTCCATTTTAGGTTATGAATCGCGTTTCATCTGAGTTTAATTAACACGTAATCACGATATAATAAATGAAATAAACAGCCATTTACATTATTTACGCTTAATTCAACAAGAAATACAGCACCAAACTTGCCCAGGCATAACAGAATTTGCTAAGAATCAGCAGGTTGTGGCTCCCTCGATGACGCACCAACAAAAGACACTTTTTTTTCAGTTTTGCTAGTAAGGAATTAAAAATACTACTAAATGGTGTTACCAAAGAATAATTGGTAGTTTTGTTTATTTATTCACTTTTTTGTTTTTGTGATGGTAATCCTTAGTATTAAGCTAAAAAAACCCAAGGGCCAATAAATACAGGGGGGCCAATAATAGTATCGTTTACCCTATTATAAATTATAAGTAGATAGGTATAGGTAGGTAGGTAAGGTATCTATATGTATTTTAGCACTATATGATAAATTTATAATATAGCACTCTGTCTCTATCTCTCTTCGTGTAGTACTCAGGGACATTGAGTAGTCCAACGACCCGACGAACCATATAAATGCACTAAAATCCCAATAAGTTGCGGTTGGTTATGTAGGTAGGTAGTACATACAGAATTGAGTAACGTTATTTTTTTTGCTGATTGGAAGTGCCAAGCAATTAGCGCCTTGAAAGTGGCAAAGAATGATTGACAGAGTGTGTTTAGACCCCGACGTTCCCGGGCAAGGGTCGGCGCTTCCTGACACCCGATATCGGAGTTGAGCTTGTGACTTACCGACACACGTGCTACCCGCGCCCGCGACTCGCGACTGTTTCGGGGAAACTTTTGGGGTTAGGTTTTTTGTTAGAGCTCTCGTGATTTGAGTTTAGTAGGTCTCTTCTCTTTTCGTGTGGGACACCGAGTCGTCCAACGACCCGATAAACCCTAGTGCCAGAATTTTTCAACCGCCTTCTACAAGTAGCAGGCTTCTGACATGGTTGTGTAACGACCGCCGTCTAAGTGATCATAGACAGAAACCGGGACCTACGGGTTAACGTGCCATCCGTAACTCGGAACCATCTTACTTACGTTACGGACAATCGGTTGGTTCAGCCAGCAATGTCCTAACCAGACTGGGAACAAATTCACAAAGTGATAATGATCCACCGAGAATCGAACCCGGAACCTTCTGCGTCAAAGGTAGTCGCACTACCACTGCGCCACATCGGTCGTACTTTAGTAGGTAACCAAGTGGTTGCCGATTGTGACCTTGTGACAGTGAGCGCCTGTGGGTTTGGGTGCTCTAATACCGTCTTGTCCCAACTAGGTAAGTATACTAAACTCTGTTTTTAATTGTTTTAACACTAACGTAGATATATACTTAGTATAGGTAAGGCATTGTCTCTCCGCGCCACTCATGAACAATCCATTAAAGTAGCGATTTTTGATACTGTTGCCTTTTTCAGCAATATCTATTATGACTTTTATAGGAGATGCCGGCTTAGAATAGCATCACCCTATTTCCTACCCGTGGTTGTCGTAAGAGGCGACTGAGGAACTTGAGGGTTTCAGGTGTATTACAACTTTTAGGCCGCAGGCTGACAATCTGTCACTATAGTGATACACAAATTATCTCGAACGGCCCTCTATATTTGTCAGACGTGGCGACAGCGACCGTATTATTACGGTCGTTAACGCTCTGCCTATCCCGTAAGGGATAAAGGCGTGATATGTGTATGTATGTATGTACTTTTATAGGTGCAGTAACATTTACTGAACATGCATCATAATTTTTATCCGGCTTGTTGGTAACGAAAGAAAATCGAAACTTGAATTTGTCATGAGTTACGTTCACAGACTATAGGTACTTCGTGCTCGTGCCAACCAGGCTTTTAAAATTATTAGCTCTTCATATACACTTACTTCAAATCTTTGTTTTAAGTAAGACAAAATCCATGGAAAAGAGAACACGAAAAAGAATTGTAGTTAAATGGCAAAGATATAAATAGACGTAGGAATCAACAAAATTACAGTTAAACGAACTGACCAGCATAAACATATGAGTTTATTTATAGACCCTTTCATAAAGACATTAATCGTCTCGGTGGACAAAGCAAAATGCTACCTGAACTTGAATAAATTAAAAGTTTATTAGCATCGTGACTGCGTGCTCTTGTTTCGCGATGGCTCGGCGGCAGGCGGCCTCCAGCGCCACGCAAATGTCAGCTTCCTGGAGCCGCGGCACCGGTTTACAATAAGCTGCCCTATCTTTCAGCTTTCTACAACCACAATTTGTTCTTCTCTTTATAGATCAAACTAGTATAAATACCCCGAGCGCTGTGCAACAGGCATCAGTCGTTCGAAGAACAACAAGCAACATGTTGAAGTTTGTAGCATTGTGCGCCCTGCTCGCCGCGGCAGTAGCCGACCCCGAGCCCGGAGCGGTGATCGCCCCCTACGCCTACCCGTACGGCTACTCGTCCACCTACCTGGCCCCGGCCACCACCACCATCACCAAGACCGCCAGCAGCTACGTCGCCAGCCCTTACTACTCCGCCTACCCTTACTCCTCGCCCTACTACCCGCACTTCATCAAGAAGCGCTCCGCTCCGTTCTACGCGGCGGGTGCCTACCCCTACGCCTACCCTAGCTTCTACTCCGCTCCGGTGGTGACCTCCTCTTACGCCGCCCCGATAGTGCACAGTGCTCCAGTGCTGTCCACCCCCGTGGCCTACTCCGCGCCCGCTCACTTCATCAAGAAACGCTCCGCTCCTCTGCTCGCCGCGCCCGCCGCCGCCGCCTACATCGCGCCTACCACCTACGCTGCCGCTCTGCCAGCGTCTTACTCCTACAGCTACGGTGCGGCTCCTTACTTAGCGTCTCCGTACTACAGCTCTCCGTTCGGCTACTCTCACTTCATCAAGAAGCGTTCTGCTCCCCTGCTGCCGTACTCTGCCGGCTACATCGCCCCCGCTGCCACTAGCTACTCGTACTCCGCCTCCGCGCCTCTTCTGTCGTCGACCTACGCCGCTGCGCCCTACTACGCTGCCTCCCCCTACTACGCGGCTCCCTACGCGTACGCCGGATTCATCAAGAAGTAAATGTCTGCTGAACATTGCAACGGTTGAAGAATAAAAAAGCTGATCACTTTGTAAGACATCGTCGTTAGTGATTATCTTTTTACATTTCTTCGATTGTACGTTTCCATAGCCGGTATAACAACTGATTAACCACCATTTCTGAATCCAATATTTTCTTACTAACTTGGCAATAGTGATGTTCAATTCAAACTCAGTGCAATAAAGTTGTAAATACTGAAACTTGTCATTTATTATTTTCTCTGCCTTTATTTTTGTTTGTTTGTCTCTCCGTACTAATTGTGGAAGTGATCGAGTACAAGCCTCTAACTTCCACCGAGCCGAGGTAGACAGATTGCTGCAAATAGGCTGGCCCAGGGTTGGCCCAAGTTTGTTCGAATAAAATAAAACTTCATCAAAATAGGCACTACTGATGACAATAGTACATAAAGCTAAGCCAGGTCAACTCAAGTGCGAAACAATGGTGAACGACCAAGGTTATTGTTGTTATGAATGAACTCTCACACACGCACACCTCACGCCTAGCTGTAACTTTAGCGGTGAAGGCAGAGCGAAGACCACCAGAAAAGCGGTCGTTATCCACCAAACATGTAGTTATTATTCCTATAAGTACCCCACGTCCCCACCTACATCTATCTAACCTAACCATTGAAATTGAAGAGTCAGCCCTAACTACCCAGGTGGCTCTTTTCAAAGCTCAGAATGAATTTAAACCGCTCTCGAGAAGTGATTCGTTTTAGCGCCATCCACTCAACCCTGACTTATGATAGCTACAGTTTATTTAACAAATATGTAGGTAGATAGGTTGGTACTATTAAAGCTAAACTACTTAGCAGGTAGGCAGGTAGTTATTGTCCCCGTCTCACTTAGGTACCTACACGGTAAATGACAAAAAGTATAATATAAGTTCTATGGACAAAACACAATAACTATAACATTGTTAACAAAAATCGTAAAAAAATGCAGTAAGGCGGCCTTATTGCTAAGTAGGTGTATTTTAAGTTTGGAACGTTCCATTCCGGCAAGTGTTGTCGTTGAAAGTATAAACAATCATAAAGATAAAGATAAGTATAAACAATCTATGCGTAGACTGGAACGTAATTGACAGTTGAGGTTTTGTTCATTCGGTTGGATGCTCTATGGTAAGAAAGACAGAGAACGATAGAGTTAAATTTTATAATGCGTTATTCCTTTTCAACGGCTTCTAACAACCATTACTTGCCTGATAAAAACGAAACTTTGACAGCTGTTAGCGTTTCGTATGCATTTTGGAATGCAACAAAGTTTATTATTTTTTGCATGAAAAAGTAAATAAATAATTATTGTTTGTCTGTCTTGCTTGCTATTTGTAGCCGAAAGTATACATTAAATGATATAGTGCAAAATGTTACCGGGCATAGGAGTGTTCGGGACCGGCGCTATTGCAAAAGTTTTAGTGCCATTCTTGAGAGAGAAAGGATTCGTTGTAGAAGCAATATGGGGAGTGACCATTCAGGAAGCTGAAGCAGCCTCTAAGGAGCTCAAGATCCCATTTTTCACCAATAAAATCGACGATGTACTTCTCAAGAAAAACGTAAATTTAGTATTCATTGTATGTGCTCCAAATTTGCATGCCCAGATATCGGTGAAGGCTCTGGGTATAGGCAAACATGTAGTCTGTGATAAACCGGCCGGGCTGTGTCAGGCCGAAGCGTTGAAAATGGTTCGGGCTGCACAGTACTACCCAACACTGATATCCATTATAAACCACTCCCTAAGATTTCTCCCTGCCTTCAGCCATATGAGAAAACAGATACAGGATGGCTATCTTGGATCCCCTAATGAACTGACGCTGATAGATGTCCGAGTACAAATGGGGTCTCTCTTGGGAGACACATACAACTGGTTATGTGATGATACTATGGGTGGTGGCACCCTTACACTTGTTGGCAGTCATGTTATTGACTTGGTTACATTCCTTACAGGACAAAAAGTAGTTAAAGTCCATGGAGTTGTAAGGACATTTGTAGATGAAACACCCAAAGTAAATGGCATTAGAAAAATCACTGCACCAGACTTCTGTACATTCCAATTGCAAATGGATAAAGGCTTGCTAGTGACTGCCACATTAAATAACCATTTACCAGGTCCCTGTTTTAATCAGGAGATTTATGTATGCAGTAAAAAGGGCTACTTGGTTGTAAGGGGTGGTGATTTACATGGTAAACTTCATAAACCCAACCCTACTAAGATACTAGAAGAGGAAGGAAAGAGACCACATGATAAAGAAGAGGTCATTTATGTAGATGTTGAGGATTTGAGTTGTGCATCAAGTGTTGTTCCGAAGCCCTATGTGAAAGGCTTGTGTAAGATGATAAGTGCATTAAAAGAGGCATTTCTACCAGTAAAAGAGCAAATGGATTGGATAAAAGAGCCTGTGAGGGCAGCAGCTACATTTGAAGATGGTCAAAGAGTACAAGCAACTATGGAAGCTCTAAGGCAGTCCAATGAGGATGGGTGCTGGACATCTGTTCAGTTGTTAACAGAGCCTCCAGACCCCAACCCTGCCTTATCAGCTGCGGTCAGACGCACAGCCATATCTTTGCAATAGACCATTGTATTTAATCAATTATTCATGTACTGAAATGCCATCAAAATGTACCTTTATTAGGATTAAGATTTTAATTACATAGAAAGTATTCTCTTTCATTTGCAAAAACTTGTGAGTAATAAAATAAGCAGAAATTATTGTTGGAATAAGTTATGATATTGTATTGAAAAATCATATTGGGTGCATTCCATGTAATTGATATGGTAATTTTATTCTGTTTAACAATCTTCGTACCTGTTTTAGGTATTTATCTAAGATATGTAAAGCACTTAAATGTTTTATAGAATAAACTTTATGAGCATTTGTAAATTCGCAATGATGATCTATGTGTATGTTTAGTCCGACTTTTTTTTGTGTAATCTAATTTTTAATGTTCATAAAGTTTATTCTATAAAATGCACCATTGTGGAAAGCACCATTACTAACAAATTGAAATCCTAATAGAAAGTAAGATTGCCTGCAAATTGAATTCCTTTGGAGACTTGCCATTTATTGTTTTTGATTGGAAATCATTAGATGGAATAATTATATGGTTGCTTTTGATTGTAGTCATGAAAACAGTATATTAGTGATTTGGAGAGGGAAACATTTAACATTGAACCGCTTACTGTGATTATCTTTGTTACAAAGATTATGGTAGTTTTTGCTTCATAATAAATTGTATTACATTGTACAAACATGATACAAATAAAACGAGTAATTAATTAAAGTATTAAAAGAACTGTACTTACTTCAGAGTTTGGGTTTATTTATTTTCTTTGAGCAGCTATGTTAGCTGCAATTTTGCAAAACTAAAGCATCATCCGGGGTTCGAACTCTAGTTAGGCAAGGGTCAGTTGAGGCATTGGTTTGGTAGCTCAGTGGCACAACTGGGATGATATTACAGAGGCTCCAGGGTAGTTCCAGGGCTGATGTTTTTTCTATTTTTTAGTTTGATTTATATGAAATAATTCAAGCATGAGCAAAAAATTTGCATCTGAAATGCTAGCAGCAAATAATCTGGCTGCTGCCATATGAAAGTACTTTCAATCAAGTATGTGCGACTGCTGAATTATGAATTTATTTTTTTGTGTGGGGTACTGAGTCATACATTTTTGATAAAACTATTTATTAGTTAATCTGAGCTACTACTTATATCTAAGTAGCACGGTAAAGATTTAAGGATTCTTATGTACATAGACAATTGGATACAATCAGGCCAAAATGTTTTTGATTCTAGTTTAAACTCTCGTCATTATTCAGTATATATAGGCAATGCTTCACAATTATATATAACTTTGGAATTTATTATGTAAGGAGTGTAATAGATAGGTGTATTTGAATATGATTGTTATCTATCTACCAAGGTTCAAGAACCACACCACATAACCTAAAAATTAACTGACATAACCTATAAGTTTGTGATAATGGAGAGATTAGGCTAAAGAAATGAAAGAACAGATATTCTATAACAACATTATAATTAGAAATGCAACGTAGATAACAGTAAATTCAGCATCCATAGGATTATTACACAATCATTTCAATGTCCATGCACTACACTATCTAAGTTTGTGATTATGACTAACGAAACTGGAACCATACAAAATAAAACTTATATTATCACTTCAGTTGTCGATCTTCGCTAAGATATCAGATTCTCTGAAAAGGTGGTATTCCTTCTCGTCACTTTCTAATGAGACCTTGGTGCCGCCGTATTCAGGGAGGAGTACTTTGTCACCGACCTTCACCAGGGGTGGAATGAAGTCTCCGTTGTCTTTCCTCGCTCCAGGGCCTACTGCGATGACTTCGCCATGGAGGACCTTGCCTTGTGCCTTGTCAGGGATCACTATTCCACCAGCCGTCTTCGTTACAGCTTCAGCCCTTTTGATGAGGACTCGGTCGAGCAGAGGAATCAGTTTTCGCATGGCCGACATTTTCAGGCGAGTTTACCGTCACGAAATCGTGAAAACAACTGCGAAAGATACTAAAAGACGAGTAAAGCACCTTTTTATCGCTTTTATCTAGAATCTTCGTTTTTCGATGCCGGCGCCAACGAGATGTCTTATTTTTTTTTGTGATTTTACAAGTGTTGCCATAAAAAAATATTTTTTATAGCCCCATCTACTGTCGAGTAGCAAAACTACTTGGAGAAAGCGCTACCTATTGTAGAGTAAAAATATTTCTGTTTCGTAATCGCATCATAGATGGCAGTACCCGTCTCAAAATGAACAAGTTTTACCCCTAGGTTTAAATTATTTGGTGGAAGTAAGAACATGCTATTTGCGGTTGCAAAATATTTTTTTTATTGTAAAAAATGGCTGCTATTTCTAAGCATATTTTTTTTGTAACAATGTTACATAAGAAAGGAGTTGTTTTAAAAATCGTCTCTTTCTCTCTCTCAATATTTTTAAATTAAAAACAACTACTCCAAACTCTTCTTGAGATTTAACAAATTCAACCGTCTTAATTTGAAATCGGAATGCGTGATCCTTTGTGCACGCTAACGGCGTCATGTTCGGCCAGTATCAATTGTACGCGGTGGCGGCGCCGTCCTGCGCTGGAATGCGCGCGGGCGCCGGTCAGTCTGCACCACACCTGCGCGCAAGCAAACCTCGGTTCACACAGTTATATTAGAACCCTGCCCACACAATAAGTGCTTTGTCGAAGTCGTGACTCTAACTCACTGAGTGGCCAGAAAGACCTTTTGTAAGGCTACACACGGAACAACTTAGCTTAAAACTGGCGACAGAATGCGTAATGTAGGGCCGTGCATGCACTGAATTTTAACATATCTAGGTTGTTGGCACTAGACCCCACCTTCAGTATCGCAGGTCTTGAACGTAGGTACATACTTACCTACCTATCTATAAAATGTAGTATGTACGTAAAAATAATATTCTATGCTTAATTTTGGCTTTATATTCAATTGGATGACTCTACAATTTCAATTATTCCAATCATAATTGTAATATTTTTTTATTTTTGTAATGTTCTTTGTAAGTTCGAATAGTCATGGTTTCATTTAGTTTCAGAAGGGTTTAGGTAAAGATAATAAGCGTAAAACAAAAAGAATACAAACCTTCTTGTTTTATTGAAAGCGCAAATTTAATGAATTCATCCCAAATTTTAAGCGCTTGGGAATCTGTAACGCATATTCAATAGCTCATAAAAAGAGCGTCTTTATGCGCGCGGAAAAATGTAAAAAGATCAAATTGTGATCGGGTTCACACGAAACGATTGAGCTGAATTTGGCAAACAGCTCACGTGTGCGAGGCGATAGGGTGACCAAGCCTTCTTCGTCATAAACTATTTTATTATTGTGAGGTAGCTAAGCTGAAATAAAACTGAATTGCAACTATTATCGGTGATTCTGTGCCTGTATAATAAAAGAGAATAAATTCAATGTAGTGAGAAGTTTGACAAATTAGCTTTTGTTCATTAAAGTCAAATACTTCCTTTTTATTCTGCGACTTACTTTAACGAACAGAATATGCTTTCTTATTTCCAAGTAGAGCAACTTATTTTGTATAAGCGTTAGAAAAGTCCTCTTTTCATTTTGGTCTCTTCTATTCAAGAGTCCTTAATTTTACCTAAAAGCATGGACTTAAAATATTTTGGTCACAGGCTTGAACCTACAATAAAAAATTGCGATAATAGCACACGGATGTTCAAAGCGTACAAAATAACACAACAAACACCGCACAACACAGTATAAAGCCTTAAATGGAATTACCAACCTAGTTTTGCAATCTAAATCATGAAAATCAACCCTATTGTATTAGATTTAAGGTCTGAAGGGATGAAAGGTATTGTTGCGTGTGTGTTGGTAGAGATGGTGGTTTCTCACGCGCAGGCGCACAGGTGCGCATCCGGCTATCTGCGCGGGATTTGATTCAGATTGGTGAACCACTCTAATTTTGTGCCGCTAAGACAATAGAGAATACAGAAATGTTTCTATAGGATTGGATGGTGCGATCAGCTGTGGCCTAGTAAATATGAACAGTTTTCTCCAGATAGATCTAATAATAGCAAAATTATAACTTACGACTCTACCCCGCCTGAAAAATATTACAAGCCTACGTATACCTGATGGAATTTCGTCTTATTGTGATAAGCGTGGGATGGGATGGCTTAGGTAGAGGGAAATCTACTTATTATGTAACTTATCATTTCATGTAGGTTGCTGCGAAACACCCTGAACTTATTTCTTTTCATAAACGAAATATCTAGTAAGTCTTTCTCTACTTCAGTTTTCTGATTTCCACACGTGTTGCTATAGTTTTTACAGTGACTTTGTTAGTCGATCTGTATTTTAAGTTTCCCAAGTGCCCATAGAGCGCTCATTAATCTCGGAGCGTGACTCTTCGAATTCCAGCCAGAGGTCAGGAATTCTCGATGTGATTAAAGCGTCCTAAGGCGCGATGACTCAATGACTCAGTATGACTATAGACATCGTGGTCCATTACGGGCTGGTACCTCAAACTCTTGTTGCCATATTTAAGAATTATTTCAGACCTCTATAATTTCAGCGTGAAAATACCCATTGCTATTTAACGCTACTGTTTAAATAAGGTAGGTTATTAAAAGAAAAGTTGCACCAACTGCATTAAGACATTAATTTTAAAATGTAAATATGATAGCTTAAGCGGATAATCGTTGATATAATTATGATTTTCATTTAGCAGACTTAGGGCCCAGGGTAGATGCAGATATTATTCATATCACTTTTAAGACCTACAGCATCTCGGTACACCTACGCCCTGAAAGTTAAAAGACGTTTTTTACAGCCAAGCATAGCATAAGCCCAGAATTGACGGCTAAGTTTTCATTCTTGTTTGCCATAAGGCCTCAGTATTTTACGTTCCAATCACAGAGACACACTTCAGATATCTTGACCATCGAGGTAATATGTACTAGCGTACACATATTACCTCGATGATCTTGACTTGGGTAATGGACATCAAAGTAATTATTTCTAATCTCAGCTTTTTACAGGTTGATAAGTTCTCACCGCGGCGGGCTTGGTCGGGCGTCGCGTCATAAAAAGCGGGTTGTGTTTGCAGGTGTTCATCCGTTGTGCGCGGGCGCAGCCTCCGCGACGAGCCTGCCGGTCACTGCTCTCGGTAAAGCCTTAGCAGTGTTGATTCATATTCACGTAGGTGCTTTTACCCACGCTTAAGATCAAAGCCTTAGAAATTTTGATTCATAAAGATTACTCTTTCTATAAGGTTCCAGGTTCACTTAAGTAGGTTTTTATAAAAGTACAGAGAAAATAGGTGATTGATATTCCTTTATTTTCTTTTTTTACGTCATTGTGCTTATTTATTACCAACGTATGTTTTATGTATTATTATATACATATGTAAAATCTTTCTTCCTACCTTTAAAAGTTTTCTTAAAAAGTTTAATTCAAAAGTAGATCTAAAATCGTAAATAATATATCGTACGTATTTAAATCAAACCATAGAGAACAAATTGATGTCACTTACAGACTATACTTGAGTTGAATGTGTTTGTTTTGATTTAAGTGTTCGTTATCTAACATCATCAAGGTAACTACTCAACTCAGACGAAACATAATTGTTATAGTTACTATACCTATTCGTACATATGCTATCGCTCTTTTAGTTTAAGTTCAGTCTGGCTAATCTTTACCAGCGAATGTTAGTGTGTTTTCGGTATTGTACTTACGTGATATTATTTCTAAACGGTTACGATGTCAAACCCTATTATTGAGGTAGCACAGGGCAAACTGAAAGGAAGAGTACGGAAAACGGTAAAGAATAAAGAGTTTTACAGTTTTAAAGGCATCCCGTACGCCAAACCACCGGTTGGAGAGTTGAGATTTTCGGTAAGGTTTATTTAATTTAATACCTATATTATTAGTAACCAATTACCTATTGAAATAGAAAAATGACAATGTATTGAAAATGAGAATGAATGCATCAGCTATTCGGAAAGTAGGCAGACTGAGAAAAATGGTAAAGGTCCCGCAGATCACCTTACCTATTACCATTACCTGCGCGGGTTGGTGCATTAACTTAACAGTGTTAAGTATCCTTGGCATTTAGACATTCGCAAACTTACCTACTTGTACGTTAGTGGATTACTTATTAACAATAATTATGTGCAATAATTAAATGCATAAATATTTCCAGATCCCAGTTCCTCCTGATGCTTGGCAAGGCATAAGAGATGCCACAAAAGATTGCAATGCTAGTCCTCAATACCAATCACCAACTTCTAAATACATTGGTAATGAAGACTGCTTAGTCCTGAACGTATATACTCCTCAACTGCCTACTGCTGGAGCTGATCCCCTTCCGGTAATGGTGTATATACATGGAGGTGGCTTTGTGTACGGTCATGGAACTGACGACTGCAATAATGGTCCTGATTATCTGATGGAGAAGGACGTCGTTCTTGTCGCTATAAACTATCGTCTTGGAATCTTTGGATTCTTGTCCCTAAACTGCAAAGAGGCTCCAGGAAACATGGGGCTAAGGGACCAGGTTCAAGCACTTAAATGGGTCCAACAGAACATCGTGAAATTCAACGGAGATCCAAACAATGTGACTATATTTGGATTGAGTGCAGGTGGCGCTTCGGTAGAGTATCTAATGCTGTCTTCAACTGCACGAGGATTGTTTCACAAGGCAATAGCGCAGTGTGGTTCAACCCTTGTACATGCGATTCAGTCTACAATGCCTAAAATAAAACAACTGGCTTATAAGACAGCAGCGCTAAGTGGAAAAGAATGTCAAGATGATAAAGAATTGCTGCAATATTTGAAAACTTTGGAAACGAAAGAGTTGACAATATTTTCTATGGAAGTATTAAATACTGAAGAGTTCAAAGGAGGTATTCATTTTGGATATGTTCCGGTTATTGAAACACCGATTGACTGGGAGCCGTTCTTGGACAGGAATACGTACGAACTATTGAAGTCAGGAGAGTTTGGCAAGGTGCCATTCATGGCAGGCTTTGCGACACGTGAGGGCCTTTTGATGTTGGCCATGGCACCACACGTCGTAGAAAGGGTGGTGAATAGCAATAGCTTTGTACAGGAGTTGCCGTTTGTAATGAATAGTGACGCGGAAGTTGCAATGGAGCAAAAACTTCAAGCTGTCTACAAGAAAGCAGACGCTACCGGCCAAGAAGCTGATGCTTTTGCGATTGATTATTTCACAGATGTTCTTATACTTGGCAGCGTGTACACTGCAACATCTCTGATTGC
This sequence comes from Keiferia lycopersicella, assembly GCA_029255805.1. Classification (NCBI taxonomy): domain Eukaryota; kingdom Metazoa; phylum Arthropoda; class Insecta; order Lepidoptera; family Gelechiidae; genus Keiferia; species Keiferia lycopersicella. The sequence goes on from JARACZ010000010.1 coordinate 5,349,122, forward strand.
AAAGAACAATGATAAACCCGTTTATTTCTATGAGTTTGCTTACGACGGTAACTTCAATGATGTGAAGAAGAAGCTAAACATAAACCGTGAAGGAGCTTGCCATGGTGATGAATTGGGGTACTTGCTGAAAATATTGATGTTAAATGAACCACCCACACTAAAAGACGTTGTCATAAGAGAAAGGATGGTAACTATGTGGTCTAATTTCGCCAAATATGGGTAAGTAGATATAAAATATTCTTCTCTAAGATTATTTTTATACGTAATAATATCATGGCCATTCCTTACGAGGTTTGCTTACAATTTCAGGAATCCAACTCCAGTAAAGAACAATTTAATTCCTGTGAAGTGGGATCCTATTACCGAAAAGAAAATGCATTGTTTCGTCATCAACAATACTCTGAGTGTTAAACACGAAGTTTACCCCGAGAGGGTGAAATTATTCCAAGAACTTTTTGAGAAATATCCATCTTCTAATTTATGTTAAACCATTATTGCTTGTTTTGCAAATGTTAAATAAAATAAAATATTCCGCTTTGTTACTCATGTTAAACTTTAAGCAGCGCCATCTCGTTGTGCTTGAATGTACCATTATGATAACTCGTTCACTAGATAGGTTCCTCTCTGAGTCGATCTTGTCTTGTTTTGCTCAAACCAGCCAGTAGCGTAGCGATCAGTCTTTCTGACGTCTGGCATGTTATTATTCAGTAAACCGTGTTGAGGTTAAAATTCCGGACTTTTCTCCACCGATACGAGATTTTAACGTAATTTCTATAATGTCAAACCTCGTAGTAGATATAGAACAGGGTAAATTGAAGGGGAAAGAGTGTCAGACGGTGGATGGTGCGAAATATTACTCATTTAAGAGTATCCCGTACGCTAAACCACCCTTGGGCGAACTTCGGTTTCGTGTAAGTACATTGCGATATATTTTCTTTATAATGATACTAGTATCTACTCTAGTTGAACTAAGTATTCAAATGCACGTCAGTTTCACTACTCAATGCATTGTCAATTAATTCCGGTAAACCGGGTTGTATCTACCTCCGTAGCAACCGTTCTACAAGTGTCTGATTTGTTATTTAATAACTTATGAATATAATTTTTTATATTGATAATATATGTTTGATACACACACACACACACAGACACACATATGACGCCGTATCGGGGGTATCATAGCGTAAATATGGCCTTTAAAATTTGTCATATGATATTAGTGGTAAAACGACAGGTTGTCAGCCTATCGCTTAAAATTTGAATCTGCTAATATTGGAACACATTAACTCTCGAGTCCTTTAGTTGTGTTCGATTTTGAATATTATTTTAGATTTCTTTGAATGAGGAAATTATTTATTTTATGTAGGTAAGTACCTAGTATGTAGGCGCACACAACAAGCGTGGCCGAAAGCTACGAAAATTTAATTTGAAGTAAACTGTGTTTTTCAAATAATTGTATGAGTGACTTCAAATTATATAAATCAATTTATTAGAATTAATCAAAATATCTAGACCGATAAGCGTAAAAATAAATGTTTAATTAGTAGAAATATTTCTTTTTTCAAGTTCTTTATTACACGCTATGTATTTGTGTCATTACAGGCACCAGAACCGGCGGAATCATGGGAAGGCGTGAGAGACGCGACAAAGGATTGCAACATCTGCATACAGTTCGACCAGGCGACGAACGCGACCATAGGCGACGAAGACTGCCTGTACCTGAACGTGTACACCCCTAAGCTACCCTCAGCAGGCTCCAGCCCACTGCCCGTCATGGTGTTCTTCCATGGAGGAGGTTTTGTCTTCGGTAATGGCACTGACGACTCCGTTCACGGACCAGATTTCCTCGTCAAAAAAGATGTTGTCATCGTTAGTCTCAACTACCGCATCGGAATCCTTGGATTCTTATCCCTTAACTGCAAAGAAGCTCCCGGTAATATGGGACTGAAGGATCAAGTTCAAGCGCTCAAATGGGTTCAACAAAATATCGCCAAGTTCAATGGCGATCCTAACAATGTCACAATTTTTGGCGTCAGTGCAGGTGGTGCTTCCGTGGAATACCTGGTCTTATCACCTATGGCTAAGGGACTGTTTCACAAAGCTATCGCGCAATCGGGGTCATCACTTCTGCCTTGGGCCCAGAATAGGAACATTAAAGACCTGGCGACAGTAATACCTGCGTTGCAGGCGAAGCTAATCACAGATGACGCGCATTTATTAAAGTATCTAAAGGAGATGCCTGCAAAGAACCTTGTCATGGCGTCTATGGCGGCTTTGTCAGCAACCAAGCATAAAGGAGGCATTAATTTTGGATTCGTCCCTACCGTTGAGAAGCCTGATAGCGACTGGGAACCGTTTTTGGATAAAAACCCATACGTTCTTCTCACCAATGGAGAATTTACAAAAGTACCATACATATCTGGATTCTGTGAACGGGAAGGATTGTTAATGCATGGAGCAGGAAAACCAGTTTTAGAAAAAGTTGTCAAAGAAAAGGACCTGATGCACTATTTGCCTTTTGACGTTGATGAAACCCAGAAAATAGAAATGGGGAAGCGACTTCAAAGCATTTATTTAGAGCGAGAGAACAAATACGATGATGAAGATGCGTTTGCGATTGATTTCTTTGGTGATGTTGATTTCATTGGTGGTGTATTTGTGGCGGCTTCCGTGATATCGAAGAACAACTCTCCTGTGTACTTCTATGAGTTTGCATATGATGGTGGTTTCAATTATTTGAAGAAGAAAATGAATATAAATAAGAAGGGTGCTTGTCACGGGGACGATGGTGGATATCTGGTGAAAAGTAAATTGTTTTCGGAAGACTTCTCTGGTACCGACAGGTTGGTGCGCGATAGGATGGTGGGGATGTGGACCAACTTTGCTAAATATGGGTTAGTACTGGCATTAATTTCGTACTATCACTTTAACTTGAAGTGTTTATAAGTATAAAATTTGAAAGGCTGTTAAAAAAAATACATTGAAATATATAAAACAATGCAATAAAGTTACTCTTATTATCACTAGGAAAGGAATTCAAAAAATTATCCTAATGATGGAGTGAAAAGGGGTTCAGTTGATAATTCAATTTCAACAAATATGGAGCAACTTAATTACTACTGGAAGAAAGAGTATAATACCAAGTCTGAAACAGATAGGCAAACAGGCTTCTTACTAAGAAGCTAAAAAGTTCTTAGTATATCCTGCGTACATTTTTTCAATTATTTCGCTTTCTTACAGAGACCCGACACCTGAAACTGATGAGGTGATAACAACCAAATGGGAGCCAATAGCTGAGACCGGCATGGCCTGCCTGCTTATCGACGAACAACTCACAATGAAATACGACATCTACCCGGAAAGAATGAAACTCTACCAAGACCTGTATGGAAAATACAATCTGTCTAATTAGTCCTGTTAGAAACGATCTCTTATTATGAAATTGATGTACCTTCCTATTTTCCTAAATATTTTTATTAAAGTTGAACCCTGTTGTGTGAACCTGTTCCTTAAAAAGTCTTTATTTATGTCTTCGTTACGTATGTAGAGCCACCTGTACAAACAACAAAACTTCATTCGATTTAGCCTTATCTTATCTTATTATCATCTTATCATCGCAGACGCAGTGCGACTGCGGAGCTCCATCCCAAGCCATGTCACATTTACTGGCTTGCCCTCTGTTACCGGTCACATGTAGTAATGAAGAGCTGAACATGGCAACTAATAATGCCATTGCCGTCGCCAAGTACTGTAAAAGAAGAGACTATAGTTCGGCCATTGACACGAAGAAGAAGAAGATCTTAATATTTATCCTGGAATTTTTCAAATGTTATCTATATATGCCGTTGATGCCGGCTTAGAATAGCATCACCCCATATCCTACCCGCGGGTGTCGTAAGAGGCGACTAAGGGACTCGAGGGTATTGGTGTATTACAATTTTTAGGCGACAGGCTGACAACCTGTCACTATAGTGATACACATGTTTTCTGAAACAACCTTGGAAAACAATCCTCACAAATGTCAGACGTGGCGATAGCGACCGTATTCTTACGGCCGTTAACGCTCTGCCTACCCCGGAAGGGATAAAGGCGTGATATATGTATGTATGTATGTATGTATCTATATATATCACAACGTTTATTATATTTATTAGAACTACCTACAACGTACAGATAACTAGACTTTACTCTGCCTGAGTAGAGTTAGGCTTGAATCTCTGCATATTGGAATGTGCTAAAGCTAATAGTGTATAAGGCGGCGGTAAGTTAAGTAGGCGATGCCGGGTCTTAACAATCGATAGACATGCCAGAAAAAAAATATTAAAAGGCGAAGTCACATAAAAAATTTAAATGAAATACCACCCCACAAGATTAATTTATGGAATTCTTTAAATGGATCTTTTTATATAGTGTCTGCAGACAAAAGAGAGTAAAAGGAAGAGAAGAGAAGAGTTAATCTAGAAATAAAAATAAACTTGCTGTGCTGCCGCTCGTAAGATTCCTCATGTCACGTTGGTCGGTCTGCGTTCAGCGGATCGCACACTTAACGCACGAGGGCTAAAACATCGCAGCCATCTGTCAGATCCATACTAGAATTGTCAATCCCCATACTGCGATAGCGCTGCGTCGAGTGCGGTTGAGCGGTTTTAATATGGGGATTGACATTTCTAGTATGGATCTTACAGACCGCTGCGATATTTTAACGGTCCGTCGTGCGTTAAGTGTGCTATCCGCCTTCGGTTATCTTGCCGCTTCTACGCGTTCTTCATACCCTAGCGCGCTGGTCGGTCTGCGGCCGGCGCCGGCGCGGCGCGGAGTGGAATACTCAGGTGCATCCAAACCTGCCCGCTACGTTTATAGGGTGCACCAACATATGTGCATCTATTTTATTTTATTAAATTTAAAAAAGAATATACATAGTGCGAAATCAATAATTTTTTTCTTCACTTTCACTTTCACTGCGACATCTGTAGAAATCCAGTTCTATGATTCAGTTTCTTTTACATACACACACACCAAATCAGGCCTATTAACGACCGTAAAATCAAACAGTCAAAACAGTTTCTTTTATTTTATAGAAATCATGTCTCCTCACATGAATGACGTTTTTTACAAAATGTTCATATCAATGTAAACCACAATGTCAAAGTTATAGTTATATAAATCAAAATACATACTCTTATGTATATGATTAGTTATGTAAATAAATTAGTCATATGAAGGTGATCTGATCAATTATGTATTTTAATCATGAATACATAATGGGCGTGCCTACACACGGTGCATTGATAAGCTGAAACCTTCTGCGGTAATATGATTGTAGTTTTCCTTGTTCCAATGACTATGAACAGGTTAATGAGGAGAAATAAAACTAACACTTTCTGACAGACTTTTGTACCCTACTGTACCTATCAGAGATTGGATATATTCCATATTACAGTAATAGAATATAGAATATTTAAAACTATAAGTAGGTCAACAAAAAACGTACTACCTAAAGTCACATTACGAGTTGCACAATGAGACCTTCTTGCAGTGGGCGGTTAAAGAGCTCTGTCTGACACCAGGGTTCATCGGGTCGTTGAAAGACTCAGCGTCCCACACGAAAAGAAGAAGATTAGTCATGCATCTGTGACAGACGAAGATTAGTAGAATAAAGAGGTTTTTCAATAGACACTGAATTATGGCATGAATATTGTGCTGATTTCATGAACCACCCTATATGCGATGACGTCCCAATCCATATAAAGGCTCTGCGCTTGGGCCGTGATTTCATTCCCACACAGCCTTCCTTACCTCCCTTTCACTCAGAGGTGATTTTTGTAATTCCATCCCTTTTACTCTAAGGTGGCTAGTTGTTTTGTTGACTCAAGAACGACACAATAAATCTTTGACTTCAATTAGTTTTAAAACATTCCGCTTATAACCGTAAGATACGACTTATGATGTGATTAATAATGATATTTTCTTAATTTGTGTATAAGATTTTAGCAAAGAATACTAATTATAGCTACCTGCTAATTTAGTTAACAGTGTGTTTTTTACTACTACCTACTACTGTTAGTATTGGTACTGAACACTTTTCACAAACATTCTAGCAATTTTGACACATTAACATGCTTACGTAAACGGAAGATATAGTTTTTGATGTTTCATATTTTCATTTTCTCAATATCACAAAAACCTCTCACATGTACAAAAAGTTTCAGCCGACCAAGTTCAGAATATTACCTTCTTTTTTATATTTCTATTTCAATCATAGATATGTATTCATGTTCTTTGGTGAAAATTGTTAGTTTCATTGGCCAGTTCTTTTATTTACAACCACCCTACTCTAATATTTTTTTACTATGTGAATTTCAAATACGTAGGTAAGTACTTGTTCTGTTTGTGAGACCAGTGGTACGAAATTATCCTGATAATAGCTCTTTTTATTACTTATCGTACAATTACGTTTTTCATCGAAGTCATTAAAGACTTTAGTGTCTATTGTCACTTGTTATGTATTCAAATAAATGACATTTCTTATACAAGGGGTCACTGTGAATTGAACTACTTACTGATAATCATAATGAATAGTTACTATAATAATAATAACGTTGATTATGAGAATATTGGACAATAAGCATAATAGATCTCTCTTATACAACACAGTCGTCATCGATCTATCCTTCGTAACTTAAATAAAAAATAGTTTGAGATTGAAATTGCCCTTTTGAGTACCATTTTGCACACCATACTTGGTCCTTAACGCGAAGTATGTACCCCAATTATCAAACGGCGTCATTTGGCTCGTTCAGGCCACTTGCCTTCCCAAATAAAATAATGTAATGGCATTGTGTGCAATTGTCAAAACTATTTGTTAACAATAGTTGCAGGGAAGTGACAGCTGGTGGGTTCACAATAGTATGTGGTACCAAAAATAGACTTTAAACTCTACTGTGGTGATATAAAGATCGTTTTAGTATGTTGTTGCCTTCTGCGTATTGCCAATACAGTAGTATTCAGTATGGAATATGAATGTTTCCAACATTTGGGCGCAGCATCACAGAATGATATTAGGAGTGAGAATTGCTACTTGACGTAATTGTCTTGGATGCGGGGTCCCACACGAAAAGAAGGAGGGGATGGACAAAAACGTCATAGTTAAAAACTAGTTATTTAGTCGAAGTCTATATTGGAATATAAATTACGACATCACATTATTGTTTATGACGTTTTTCGGCGCAAGTTGTCATATCTTATAATAATCTGAGTACTCCACGTAAGAAAGTACCTACTAAAGTGCTCATGTCATATTTATATTGGGTCTAGGTTGTCAGGTTATCCAAAAAGATAACATGGAAAGCCTGTATAGTTGTGGGTGAAACTACAGCGCAATAAGTTCGCACTTGCTAGCGATTTATGTATATTATGATTGAGTAATTCATCATTACATGTGGATACGAGTACAAATAAATATAAACGTGCGTTAAACAATAACAATTATCAGGGAAAATAAAAATATTATATTAATTATTTAATTGAAGGTCAAGGTAATTAGTGGTATACTGACCTAGTGGGATTGCCCTTTCACTGAATAATCATAAGCTATGTTAATTGACACTCAAATTTGACAAAGACGATTGCGTCATATTTGTAATCATAGAATCGTTAATCAGCAGTCATACACTTTACATTATACACGTTCCAAGAGCTTAGCACTACGCGTTTTGCACTCGCAGACGACAGGTCGTGCGCAGACACAGAATTACCCACTACACGCGTCTGTTTTAGCGCACGGCTGATATCGCATTTAAAAACACAAGTAAACTTCTCGAAAATCAACTCGTCTAAAAACTATCAACAGTGACAACAATGGTGGTCGATGGAGTAGACAACGAGATCAAGAAGTCGGCGCTGGAGCTGATCGGTAACACGCCGATAGTCGCCCTCGACAGACTGCATCCAGGGCCCGGGCGAATCTTAGCCAAATGTGAATTTATGAACCCCGGTGGATCGATCAAATGCCGGTCCGCAATGCATATGGTCCTGAATGCCCACAAAACTGGAGATCTGAAGCCTGGAAGGCCGGTTTTGGAAGTGACATCGGGGAATCAAGGATGTGGACTTGCTGTTGTCTGCTCGGTGCTCCAGCATCCCCTCACTCTCACCATGTCTGCGGGGAACAGCGTACAGCGAGCGATACACATGGAAGCTCTTGGTGCCAAATGCGTTCGAGTACCACAAGTCGAAGGCACTTACGGCAAAGTCACCGTGAACGACGTCAAAGCCGCAGAAGCAGAAGGTATGAAGATAGTTGAACAAACCGGTGCCTTTTACGTCAACCAGTTCAACAACGATGGCAACTCTAATGCACATTACGAAACAACCGGACCCGAGATTTGGCAGCAAACCGGCCACCATGTGGATGCCTTCGTCGCTACAGTCGGAACAGCTGGCACTTTCACCGGTACGTCCAGGTATTTGAAAGAAAAGAATCCAGATGTGAAGTGTTACGTCGTGGAGCCGGAAGGCTCGGAGCCGATCAAAGGTTGTGAGATAACGAAGCCTCTGCATTTGCTGCAGGGTTCGGGGTACGGTTGTGTGCCTAATCTGTTCAAGTTCGACAACTTGGACGGTACGTTGAGCGTGACGGACGAAGAGTCAGTGAAGTATAAGAACCTGCTGGGTGAAAAGGAGGGTTTGTACGTGGGGTACACGAGCGGGGCGAACGTGGCGGCCGCGGTGAAGCTGCTGCAATCGGGACTTATTCCTGAGGACTCGTGGGTGGTCACGATGCTCAACGACACCGGACTCAAGTACACACCCGTGCCTGAAGAACTCACAAAAGCGAATTAACACTCAGCAAGATAATTAATTATAATGCAAACTAATATATTCATACCATAGTCTATAAATGTGTAATAACCAAAAATATGTAAATTCTAAATAACTACGTTTATTATAACAAAATCAAGTAAGTGTTTCCAATTATCCAATTATATTTAGATGTAAATTAAGACTGCATATTTCTGTTGATTTTTTCCTTCTTGTTATCTCTTCTGGTAGTGATGATAGTTAGTAATATTAGATCAAATATCACGTTATTGATTGATATCCGCCTCAAGGCAATTCACTAAGATAGGTATCGGTATGATAAACGATACACATTTACGAATGCTATAAAGATACGAAGAACTCTAATGTACTCGTACAAGCCATAAAAAAACTGTTGAAGACCTTTGCTAAGAATTAAAATATTTTTTATCCCTACATTAATGTTTAAGTGAATGTTTATTAGTGAACTCCGTAAATAATGATATCTTCGGTGTTAAATTAAGACAATTTATAAATAAAGTACTGGTTCCTTTGTGTCTTATTTGAGTGCAAAGCGAGAAATACCTTTGCTTGATTATTACATTTACAAGCACAAATTCACTGCAAAAATTTTGTCGGCGCCTTTTAGTGATCAACAAACGACTTTCGAAGCTGTAATTTAGCATCATTGATTTCACAACAACCTATTAAGGATATGTCCATGTAGAGTCGACAAAAACATCTTATCTATCAGCTTGCAGCTGTCGGCAATTACTAAAAAATCCACGCTTGTTAGGTGGGCGTGCCTACAACTTTTTAACATCGAATGGCGTTTGGCATTTTTGGTAAACGGTGCCAATTCGTGTATCCTTTTAGCTTTTTTAGACGGTCGCTCTAGGCAAGGGCCGCTATAAAAAATCAAAAATTGGCGAGTTTTGTTTCGCTAATTATTGAGTAGGATTTGATTCGCAAGGACGCCGCCACCTTTCCTGGAAGTAGGTTAGAGTTGGTCTAACGTCCAATAAAGGTGTTTTCAAATTTATTTTTATTGTATTCCTGTCATTGAGAATGCACCTTTCAGCTTCCACCGTGTTTTTTTTTAATACCAATTTTATTAAGTTAAGTGGTTGTTAGTAACGATACGATTACTTCAAAGGAACATAAGATCAAATATTTACAAGTTCTGTGTAGAGATAATAGATAAGAAGGTCATTGGTATTCCTTGAGTGGATTGATTATCGAGGGCAAAATAGATAGAACATACGGTAATGTATTAATCTATTTGAATGTGAATTGTCCAGGATATTTATTTATTTATTATTTATTTATTTATTTGTTAAGCCACTTGGTTATGAATTATTAAAGAGAATTTCAATATTCCAAGCACGTACTAGTGCATATATTTACTTATGTATTAATTTGTTGACGCTTTATTTAAATACACATGCATTGGCATCACCATTATGCATGTACTGTATTGGCATTTGGGGAAGTGCGATAAACACTTCTTAATATTAATAGACTTCGATAATCATGCTAGAAGATCTGGTTTGAAGGTTTTTTGAGTATTTTATATACGTAGTTATTCGAAATAAGTTTAACATCATAAGGTAAAACTTGTATAGTATCTGTTTTGATTATAATTATAATTTATAACCTATAACTTTTTACTTGTAGAATTATGGTCAGGTCATCTTAATTTTATTTTAAGGACGACCGACGTGGCGCAGTGGTACTGCGACTGTCCTGGATGCAGAAGGTTCCGGGTTCGATTCTCGGTGGGTCACTCACAAAGTTGATATCAGCACTTTGTGAGTTTGTTCCCAGTCTGGTTAGGACATTGTGGGCTGAACCACCCGATTGTCCATAAGAAAGATGGTTCCGTGTTTCAGATGGCACGTTAAGCCGTAGGTCCCGGTTGCTGTCTATGATCACTTAGGCGGCGGTCGTTACGCAACCATGTCAGAAGCCTGCTACTTGTAGAAGGCGGTTGAAAAATTCTGGCACTAGGGTTCACTGGGTCATTGGACGACTCGGTGTCCCACACGAAAAGAGAGAGAGAGAGAATTTTAAGCTTTAATTAAAATCTGTGTATATTTTAATAAACATTGTAGTACCTTGCTATTGGTAACAGTCGTGTGGACTGTCACTTGTAACTCTATGTAGACTCTATGGCAAATGATCATTTTTATTTTTATTATTATTTATTGTTCTACTAAGGATATGAAACAATGACAACGTATTAGTCCTTTTAGAATTAACACCATCACGTAATTAGCAATGTTAAAGGTTTATAGCTTTACGTGATGGTGCCATATTGATATATTGTAGAATTAGGTCTCGATTCTGCCGGGACAAATAACATAAAATAAAATAATAAAAATACAATTGATACAGAATCTACCTATTCCGCCAAGCTAAATAAAAGCTTTAAGACAGAGACAACTTGCTCCCCTTTTTCTTATCAATACACAAACTATACACATTTCCACAACATAAAAAAAGGTAAAGGTAATCTGCACGCATCACTAGCATTCAGGACACAAGTTCTATTCGGAGAAATTATGTGTTAAGGGCTGGGGTTATATATACAAGGCGTTACAGAATGAACAATAAAAATGAATTTCTTTGACATTGTTTATTTTACGCATGGGTGGGGTTTAGGAAGTGGCGAAAAATATCTCCTGGTAAGAGTAATGAACTTAGCATTGCAACAATAGTGGCTGCGACGCAAGTATTAAAATGAAGCCAAATTTATTAAGATTAATATTTTTATTGAATTTTCAAACACGACATTACGGCTTTAATTATTTCATAAATAGACTCTTTACAATAGACCCGTCAACACTCTTTCAGTTTTATTGGTCTTTTTGTAACACCCTGTATTGTCGATGGCTACATGGAAAAATGTCATGATAAGCGTGGTATTGACACTAGAAGACTTCGAGCTTAGAAGAGATTGATCTCAATGATCCTCGATCTGGCGGGTCCCACTCATGAGTCATGACGAAGGACAGAGTGCAAAAATATCGCAGCGATATGTCAGATCCATACTAGAAACGTCATTCCAAATACTAAAACCGCACTCGACGGACGACACTGCGATAGCGCTACTATGACAGCGGTTGAGCGGTTTTACCGAACTAAAACCGTATTGAAATTTCTAGTATGGATCTGACAGACCGCTGCGATATTTTAGCGGTCCGTCGTACGTTAAGTGTTCGTTCCACCTTTGTCCTCGACAAAATACTGTCTGTGTCTTCTTTTGCTCAATGACAGAGTTAGCAAAGGAGGAGTCCTATCAGAATCGTGTGCAGTATTTGTTTGTTTATTGTATTAGTTGTATTTGCGAAGATCGGAGGTTTTGTGCACATATTTGCGGTCGTGCCGCGGACCGTCGCTCTCGGCTCAAAATCTTCCAGTGGTTTGTACACTGGTTCCTTATTTGTCTTATCTCAAATACAAATTGAATGTTTGGTAAGCGTTTATGTGATCATTTGATATTTTGGTGATAGGTACTTATTTCTTTTTTGGGTAAAGAGGAAAGTATGACGTAATGTAAGATTTTGCGTCAGAATTTATTTTTCTTCCATTTGCTTGTAAAGGGTCTCATTATTTCAAAAAAAGAATAGGTACCTACATTTCAGTCAGGGTTTTAGAGGCAAGCGAACACGTCAATAATGAAATTCGTTACTACTTTTCGGTCCTGACTCCTGGCCCTAAAAAAGGTTTTTTAACGTTACATTTCGAGAAATTAGGTATTCTATGGCACATAATAGGTATGTTTGAAGTTTCAAGACTGAATGTGATTTTCCCGTATATTTTATAATTAATAGGAACGTTACATTTTTTTATGACATTTCAAAATCTATCTTTAAATGAATGTAGATTTGTGATGTTTCCTCGCAAATGGAAGAAATGCATTATACTAGCCTCATCCAAATTGCCATATATCTGGTCTCGTTCACTTAATATTACTCGACCAGAAATTAGTACATTTTTGGCTATTGCCATAATGTTACTTTATTACATATATATATTTTTATAGTATATATTAATGTATTTATATCTTTCGATTTAGGGCTCCATAAAGAACCAGATGAATATGGACATATAATAGGACTATCGATAGCACACGCGAGTATTTTAGTCTATGGATAGCACAGAGCAAAAATGACATTTGACCGGCGCTCGCATGACATCTGTTGTCTGTGGTCGTCGATGTAGCCGTCTCGAGGTCGCCCAAGGCCAGTTGATGCGATTTCTATGGACGAGACCAATTCAGTATGCTTATTGCGTATGATATGCAAAATGCAAATTTAATGAATTCCGCATAGACAAGGCTCTGATTGTCCTACTTGGCAGACAAGCCTTTATCATGACATTTTATTTCGATAATTTCGGCGGCGTTAAATTGAATTCGACCAATACTCACACTACAACACTACTCTACTACTACAATACAACACTACTAGTACAATAATACACTGCATTATCAGTGGCTTAGAATAGCATCACCCCATGACTTGCCCGCGGGTGTCGTAAGAGGCAACTGAGGGACTCGAGGGTTTCATGTGTATTGCAATATTAGGCGACAGGCTGACTACCTGTCACTATAGTGATACACGACTATCTGAAACGACCCTCAAACACTGTCAAACGTGGCGATAAAGACCGTAATCTTACGGTCGTTTACGCTCTGCCTACCCCATGTTCTGATTTGTGTGTGTGTGTGTGTGTAAATTGAATTCGACCAATACTCACACTACAACACTACTACTACAATAATACACTGCGTTATCAGTGGCGTCGTATAGGTCTTGCAACGTGCAGCATGTTGGGCACGCATGGCAGGGCAATAGCTGGTGTGCCATAGTTTGAGGCGAGGCACGTCCTCAACCACATTGGTCATCCGAGCTAGAACCCCACCGGCACAGAATTCCTTTTCAACGACCTGGCCTCAAAGTCTGTTGAGCGACTTCCAGGTCAACCAAGGGATCTCATGTCCGGGAAGTAGCGTCCATACATACATACATACACATATCACGCCTATATCCCTGGTGTGGTAGGCAGAGCGTCAACGACCGTAAAATCTCGTTATCGACACGTCTGACAAATATTGAGGGCTGTTTGAGGTAATTCGTGTATCACTTTAGTGATAGGTTGTCAGCCTGTCGCCTGAAAGTTGTAATACTCCTGAAACCCTAAGTCCCTCAGTCGCCTTTTACGACACCCACGGGTAAGAAATGGAGTGATGCTATTCTAAGCCGGCATCACACGGCAAATCATGACATTGATTAAGTTTCATCGGGCGAGTAAACTCTTAAACCTAGAGAAGAGGTATTGATAGAAATATGAAAAACATATTTTGCCACCCATACAAACAAGCCGTCTTCGTCAATTTGTCTGGGATTTCCAAATATATTTTTATACAGGGTGTAAGGGACAATGTACCGAAAATTTTGCAGGCATAATCAGGCTCTTCTCTCTTTTCGTGTGAGACACTGGCGAAGTAACTGGACAACTCTTTCTATGGGGACTATGTTGGTAAGTACACGAAAAAAAAACCTGACAAGCTGACTGGCTAAGTATGTATGGGAACTCGATTTTTTTTTCATTTCCCAACAAAGGTTCCATAGTAAAAGTTGTTCAGTTTGATGGTATGACCGTGTCTGCAAAATTTTCGTTACACCGTCCCTCCCTTATTACCCCCTGTTCAGGCTGGTCTGCTCCATAAAATAATTATTACTGTAGATCGTTTACATCCTGTATTTCCCTAACACCCTGTGTACTAGGATCGTCACTTCCGTGACGTGAGATAGCGCGGGTCCACGGAATAGCTCAAATCCGTGTCAATATTGACGCTGTGAGGTGTGGGAACCTCGCAGTGTGCTCAGGTGGCCCCAGGCCCTCAGCGCGGGGGAATAATACGTAGGTACATACAGGGTCTAAAAAAATGATCTTGAAATATTTTAAGTGATGCCCACGAAACTGAACAACTTTCCCCAAGGAACATAGGTTAAATATAAAAAAAAAAACATTTAAACCGACGCACCAACCTAACCTAACCCAAACCGACGCATCATCTTGAACCCCTGTTTTACCACCTTGGGGGCTGAATTTTAATAAAATCTTTCTTAGTAGATGTTAACCTTGCTTAAAAAATACGCATGCAGGTTTCAAGATTATTTAATCTCGCACGTGTTTGCCGTTTGAAAAAATCAACCCTTTTTACCTTTAGGAGTAGAAAATTTAAAAATACGTTACTAATGATTTCTGAATTTCTTCTGCAATTAAAAAATATCAAAAGAATAAAAAGATTCAAACTTTCATCCCCTGTTTTATCCTCTTAGGGGCTGAATTTCAAAAAATCCTTTCTTAGCGAATGCCTACATCACAGTAACTACCTGCATACCAAATTACATCCTGATTTGTCCAGTAGTTAAGACTGTGCGTTGTTAGATCAGTCAGTCACCTTTGCGTTTCATACATATATTAAGTTTAATGACTACGATAAAAGATCCAGTAATAAAGCACATATTTATTAGCTAAACTAGATATTACTACGCTTTTAAACAAATTCGATACTATGCCTACCATATAGGTTTTCCTGACCCACATCGAACCCTCGAGGCATATCCTTTACTTTGAAGTCGGTTAACAAACTCACATAATACTCTACATCCTCGTTCCATTAATAACAATAATAAATAAGTTATGTAGGTACAATTATAAATAAATTGAACCTCTCATAATTTTACGATGAGTAATTTATTTCAAACTGAACCTCTGGAATCCACGTACTTTGGCTCGGTGCATTACTGGTGTGCTCGGCTCCTTGCCGGGCACGACGGTGAGGCCGCGCTGCACGCGCCGGCGCCGCTCCGACGTGTAGTGCGCGGCCGGGAACGTCTTCTGCGGCAGCACGTCAAACCTCCTCCCCGGAGGCAACCTCGCGATGCGTTTCAACAAAAGTTGAGCCTCCTCTTTCGTCACATCGTCCAATACATTTAAAATTTGTTGCTCGCGCTGCTTTTTAGCCCTATTGTCATCACAAGGCATTGTAGCCGCCACCAGCTCTTCACACCTGCGCAAAAACGCCTGTAATCCGATTGAATCCGGCAGTTTCTTTGAATACTCCAGCGCTTCCTCCACTGCGATGCGTACCTCGTTCTGGTTTCCTTGCTGCATGTCACCCGCCATCAATACGAAGCACCCGTTCAGCCACCACGTGGGGCAGTTAATCTGATGGGCTTGCGCTTGGCACCGTTTTGCGTAGAATTTTGCGTGAGAGTAATTTTTCTGAGTGTTTTGCAGTCGAGCCATTTCATAATATAAATAGCAACGCATATAATTATTTTGACACACATCAATAACATTTAAGAGCTTTTCTGCAACGACAACAGGATTACCTCCTTTGTGTGGATATGACACTAATACGGAATCATAGGATTGCGGTCGACCAACAGGAAGGCCCATGAGGAAGGCTATGCGACGCCTGTTGCTGTAGTTGCTCATACTATATGAGAGTCGGTGCAGATTTAAATAAGCTTCTCCAAGTGCACGATACAAGCGGTCTGTGTAAATATCTTTATCTGGCAGCGTCGTCGTTGTCCGAGTATCAAGAAATCTTTGAAATTGTTCCGCAGCTCCGATAATTTTATGCGGATTATTGGAACGTAAATAAGTAAAGATTTTGGATAAGTAACCGTCGGCACTCTTCGCGCTCGTCTCGCGTTCTTTTTGTAATAGTTCTTTCTTGAACTTTTTTATATAGGAAGATTCTGATGCTAACTTGATAGAATAGTAAGGGCGTTGGGTTCGGAGCATTTCTTGTTTTTGAGTTAGAATCTCCAACGCCTGCTGAATTAAGTCCTCAATTTTTCGACTGCCAGATACGTTAGCTGATGGTAGCCGACGATCATGCATTAGTTCCTGAAGAAAAAACTTATCATAGGCCATAGGACCTAAATACTTCATTGCCATCACTCGAGACAATGCATCATAACTGCGTTGCTCTAGTTGAGTCCTCTTCTTTTCAATTTTGGGTTTTGGGATTCGACAGACATGTAATGGTACATGATCATTTTTTACCGCATTTTCGTGTTGTTCTTGGCGCATGATAAAAGGTTTCATATCTAGCATGACATGGCCTGCATTCTTTCCTATACAGTCTTGTATTGTCTCCATGCCTTGGATTATGCCTTCTAAGAAGTATGGTGGACAGGTGCGTTGTCTAGATCCTTGATAGTTCAAGACTACAGAGCGTTCGAATTCGCATGTTGTGTACTGTGCTTTGGCTTGTACGTGGAGCGCAAGCATGCTCCTCGGGTCGAGCTTGAGAGCGGCGTCCGCGTCGGCGTACGCCTGTTGCGGGTCGTTGGCGTCCGCGCATACCTGACTACGCCCGATCAGCAACGGAACATCATCTGGCGAGTATTTGAATGCTTCATCGTACGCAGCCTTGGCTTTGTCGAATTGCTCCAAACGCCGTAGGTAGGCACCCCGCGCTCGGTATACACTGAGTGCCCCATACACGCCGCTGTCCTCCATCGAAAATTATGCAGGTATTAAATAACTTATTTTAGCAAAAATACTTAAGTTATAAATTATTTTATGTTGTTATTATAAACTAAGCAATTAATTCTAAAAGTATCCGTGACTCTTAAAAGCTTGTAAATTAGAAATTATCTTATATAAATTGTAATAAGTAATAAAATTTCAATTTATTAATATTGACGTTTGACGTTTTTACCTCTGTGATTCGCTGTTTTTATTATTTCTTTCTTATCTGGCCGTAGAGGTTGGTGCAAGCGAGGTATATATCAGAAGTCAGCATGAAGCAACCCTCGTGGTCTTTCCTAGTAGTTCAAAGGTTTTAGATTTAAAAAGTTTGTTTTATGTGATTTTTCTCCGTGAGTGCATGAATGATTTTCAAAGCTAGCAAATTCAGAAAGTCGGCAGTCGTCGACCAAACTGAATATACACCGTGTTCCGAAGGGGTTGTATGTATAGAATTACTTACTATATACTGTTTTATTCTGCCAGAATTCACTGCCCATCTGGCCAGCACGTTATATGAAACTGACAGTTGCCATTTTGTATGTGGATGTCAAGTTGTAAAATTATCGTTGTGTGCTGTGCTGTGCTGTGTTTACCTCCCTTTCCGCAAAAAATAGCACAATTTTTTTTCGGTAATTGACTGTTTTATAGGTTGTATGCTCTAAGTAAGGGCTCCCAGCTCCCACACATAATTGGAATTTGCGATGCGAATTGCTGCGATACGATTTCGTGCGGCAAAGCGTTAGTTGAGGTGAACCATAACTTCAACGGTAGTCAGTCGTATTGGACGTGTTTTTAGAAATACTGACTCGATGGATCGCAAAAAAAATGTTGCGCTGCTATTATTCTTAAAAAGATATAAAAGAAAAAGAAGATTTTGGGTAAATCTATTTATCACGATTATGAATCCTGATGGAAATTATTTTATTAGATTGGTGGTGAAAATGGTTTATTAGAAGGCCTTTCTCCGAAACACAGTGTATATAACGAACTGCCTTGCTACTCTAAAGGCATTATTTCAAATATAATCGCATCGCATATTAATATTATGAATAATCCATTAGGCGTTGCCATTAGTATTATAGTCTGTAAGTTTAGGTACTTATCTTTTTGTAAGCAAACTTTGTATGAAACTGACAGTTCAGAAGTGTCACTTTCGTACAAAGTTTGTTTACAAAAATATAAGTAGGTACCTAAACCTACAGACTATAGTACAGAAGATTCATAGTATCATCTATATCTATATATATAGTACGCTATGACATACGGTTTATTTTCCTAGTAAACAAAGGAAATGGACAAGGTCACACACAAACGACACAGGGATCATCCTATATTTTACAGACTATAAATGTTTTATCCTGTCATATATAAGCAAAGGTATGAGTAGCAAGTTCATGCATGCTTCACGCCGCGCTCGCATTATAAATTACGTCGCAGGATAAAGTAGGTAGTTATTCGTTAGATAATCTAAGTTTATGATTCTTCGTGGCTCCTTATTAAAAGGCAAATCACACACTTTACGAACGCTGGTGCAAGAGACAGCTATAAAATGGATCTACCTAAGTGAAACAGAGACACATGCCAACGCAAGTACGTCGGTTTTTGTTTGGGGAATGAGGATTTTTTGGGCTGGTAGCAACATTTGTCCGATCCGAAGCAGCGCCAGTTTGCGCTTTTTTAGATTCAGGAATCATCTGCCAAGATCTTCTTCTTATATTTGCTCATTGCTCTTGTCGGTGGAGCATCCGCCAGATGTTTCTATCCTCTGCCTTCTCCTTGACCTCCATATACGTCATGGCCATTATTCTTTCCTTCACTTGATCTAAATAACTTCTTCTTCGCCTGCCTTTCCCTCTCTTTCCTACGATCTTTCCTTCAATATTTTTTTTGAATAGCTGGTCAAGGTCAGCTGCTGAGCTTTACGTCATTTGCACGAGCGCCACCTCCTAAGAACTAAATGAACAGTAAAATATATATACATTTTTAATATTCATACATCAGACGAGACGCATGCGTATGCGCAGCGTCTTGCGTTAGATGTGGGAACCACCTTATTATAAATCCTCCGAGTGGGTGGTCCAGCTTCACTGATGCCCCGAGGTGGTCCTCCTGCCGATGTGAGGATTTTAATAATATGCCCTTCGTAAAATTCATAACCATTAACGTTAATGTTAGTTTCGTACATTCTGCACCGAATCTTGTGCGAAATTTTGTCATTATACCTGCTACTGCCATCTTTATTTTATACCATCGAGAATTATATGATTAGTTATTGGGGAGTAAATATTCGTATATTATTGGAGGCGTTAGCAGCGATATGAGTCACCGTTAAACGAAATTTTATTTCAATTTGTAGATCTACAATTTAGAAATAAAGCTGGCCTTTAGTTCTTAATTAAAACATTATTTTAAACAATACACATCAATAAAACAATTGTTTGTTTCTTAGTTTCTCTTGCGCGGGCAATGTGGGAGCGATTCAGTGGAAAATGGTGACTTCTGTAATATTCATTTTTGTTTCATGTGAAAATCTGCTACTTACATTATGCTATAACCACACGTTTTTAAATTTCTATTACTCAATGATACTCAAATATGATCCGAACTGGTCTGAAGCAGCCTCAGACCGGAAAGCCTGGAAAGAGAGTGGGGAGGCCTTTGTCCAGCAGTGGGACACTGTAGGCTAATATAAAAAAAAATATAGCAAAGGGTATCTGTGGAATTGATAAGTAAAGTAGAACGTGTGTTACAAGCATTATAAGTGGCAGATTTTCCCATGAAACAAAAACGGACGTTTCAGAAATTGAGCTCCTGCGCAGACGCACCCTGCGGTGGCGCGTCCTGATTTTCCGCGTCTAAGGCCTCGGCCTCGGATCCTGCGGGCAGCGGGGCGGCAGAATCTTTTGCATACGTTTAAAGGGATCGGTTCTCGGACACAGCAGCGTCGCGGGAGTGGGCAAAGAGCGGCGCACTTCCTAGAAAAAAAAGGTGAGCGCGCCGCTGCCGTTGCGGCCCCGCTACACGCAAAATCCGAGACCAGGGTCTAATGGGCACAGCTTGCACCTGGCGACTAGTTAGCTGCGGCTACATTTACTAGTTTTTGCAACTCGATATTAGTTCCGTCACTTCCTGTATTATTATATGAGATTACTTGTGTACCTATTATCAAAGAATACTAACTATAGCTATTCGTTCTACATACAGTGTGTAAAAATATTAGCTGCAAATATTTTCAAGGGTGAATCAGCCCATGAAACTGAACAACTTTCCCCTAGTATATGTCAATTTTTTTTGTTATGTTCCTTGGGGAAAGTTGTTCAGTTTCATAGGCCGATTCACCCCTTAAAGTATTTGCAGCTAATATTTTTACACCTTATATAATAGAGGTCGTAAAAAGAAAATGGCTTTTCTTAGGATGAATAATTTCTTTACATAAATAAATTATAAAAAGATAGTTACAAAGGTAAGCCTCTGGCCAACAAAGCTTAACTGCTTTTTTAACTAGTTTCACTTCTCCTCTATGCAAAGGCATAGCTTTGTTTTGTGACTTCTCAAATGAGACATTTTCATGAGTCGGCAAACATAGGTATTTTAAACATAAATGCTTAAGTGACCCATCACCTAGGTATATTCTTAAACAGCTTGAATAAATTAAAATTATTTCACTCATTATGACTCCTATAGTGCGTGAGCGGGCATAAGTTTGCGACAACGCAGGTCTAAAAACTTAATGGCGGAGAGCGGAGGCCGGCGGGAAAGCGGTCTCTTCTATGAAATTCCTCGTATGTTTTATTCAAGGGTTTGATCGCAGTAGTAATTACAACTTGTGATTGAAGTGACCAGGTGCGCAGCGGGGCCTTTTAAAAACCTTATAGCCGCATTTCCTATTAGAATCGTGTTAGACCGCCCATCACATAAATTTATCAGACACGTAAGTAAGTGGTTTCCGGATGATTCTGGTAATCCAATTTATCTAATGACTATTGTGGAACATAAAACACACTCTGACCAATATAATTTTTAATAGGTACCTAACTTTAGATTGCAGTTTAAGTAAGATAAGATAGTTCTCTAAAGCATGATCACTCCATCAACTGAGCTTTTACTATAAAACTAGCCTATGTTGGGAAGCAAATTATTTTTTTAATTGGGGTTTTTGTAAAGTAGGTCGAAATTTTATGGATAAAGTTGTTCAGTTTCATAGTCTGAACATGCCTGCAAAGTTTTCTGTACGCCGTCCTTTGCTCCCCGTAAGTATACTACTTATCTTACTTGTAAACTTAGGGTACTTATCTTCTTGTAAACAAATTCTGTATGAAACTGACAGTTCAGAAGTGTCACTTTCATACAAAGTTTGTTTACAAAAAGATAAGTACCTAAACTTACAGACTATAGTTGCAGACGGAGATAGATAATTTATAGATTTTCAGTTACTCGCCCTATTAGATACGTACTTACCCTAGATATTATTCTCCTTCAGGCAGCAAAATAAAACTATTTTTTTTGTTCGATCCTTCGACATGAAATTGTAATCAAATAGTATCCGTCTTTATTAAATCAATGGCGGTTTGTGATTGGAGGCGACAGAAGGCAGGTGTGCTGCGTACGCGCTGCCGTTCCTCTTTCAAACGTAGACAATCATTTATGTAATTATTGTACTCAGCAATGTACCTACTTGCCTGTTAGCTACGAATTAATGGTCAACAAACATATCCGAGATGCAATCAAGTCGGTATGCAACTGTGCAACCTTCAAAAATAGTTTTAAAATATTATTGCAAGATATATCAGTTTCGGCGGTGTGAAAGATTTCTTCCTACGAATGTGACGGAAGACCGCGTTCGAGAAGTTTATCGATGACTTCTCATTTTCTGATTTCAATAATGAACTACCAAACTATCTGTGTATAGTACCATCTCTTCTTCAATACAAAGCAAACCGTGGCTCCTATTACACTCCCATGTTCCTATATGCCCAACTATCCAACGAGTACCTATAAAACATTTCTTGCATTTTTTAAAAGTAAAGACTTCATTCTATCACCATTGACAATAGACATAGGTACATACATAGCTGATGGTGTCTATCAAATCCCCGTGCATCCTAAGAGAAAACAATAAAAAGAACCTCACTTGACGCTGTCGTACTTATGTGATTGGAGAATGCGGCAGGTGGCCAGCGCGGGCGCAGGCAGTTTCCTATTAGAATCGTGTTAGAGGCTCCATTCTGTAATTATTAGACGTTTCAAGTACAGTCTACGATTAATACAGTGTACTTGGTTATGAAAGACGTCTTTAAGTATAAAAAGTATATTTATATACGTCTACAAAATCTTCTACCAAAAATAACAAAATTCTACTTCTGCTTTCATGATAAAAAAGTTTACTCAGGCTGTTATTTATAACTAACAAAAGTTTTATAATTTTTCAAGATTTAAGTCTTGTTTAACTAGAACATACGACGAGCCAATATGAGCAAAAAAGACATCAGATCTGAAATAGAGCCAAGCCTTTCCATCTACACGCAGTCCACCAACACAAATTTCATAAACTCAACATCTCAGTCAAATATATGGCTTGGCTAAAATGGTGGTGCCGGCTTTGAAAAGCATCACCGATCCGCCTGCCACGCGTGGTGATGGGGAGGCCGATGTCCAGCAGTGGACTGTTGTGGTTGTTGTAGCAGGAGTCATAATTCTCCTTGTTTCGTTCTCTGTCGGGGTCGGCTACCTAACCTAGGGGATTTGACGTGGAACCGAGTTTTACACAGAGCGACAGCCATCTGACCTCTACAACCCGAAGGCTGACCTGGCCGGAATCCTAGGTTAAGTCACATTCAAATATCATCTGAATTAAAATTTTATTTGAATATAGGTTTCATTACGATGTTTTTCCTTCATCGTGTTGTAGCAGTAGTATACAGATTAATTTGGTGGAGTGTACCTGTCGCTTGACCACGGCAGGTGTTCGCTCCAACCACTCTTTATCTATTACGAGGATGTGGAGGAAATCGCCGGAGACGATTGTATTTCTGATTTGTGTACTTACATCTTGAGCTACTCTCGTAGCAACACGTTTAGTATTTTATAAAATTACGAATTCGTAAACTTACTTGAGAATCTCGAGATGATGGTCATTCATGAATTCGTGTTTGAACGATGTCCAAATGACAATATTGAGAGTGTGTTCAAGGAATACGCGCGAAAAGTCAACTTGCTCCTTTCGCCGACCGGCGCGATTTGCCAACTTGATCTGTGCCTATTCGCGTGTTTAGCCTACTTCAGCGATTCACCACCTGTAGCTGATTGAAACCTACTTTTAGGTGGTAGTACTTTGACAGAGCTAGTTCAATGATTGGGTGAAGACGTCAAGGGTTCAGACTTCAGCTTTCTAGGTCTAGTTCCAAATAATATATAATTTTTTAAAGCTGCAAAACAAAATATTTAATTATAAACTTTCTAAACTAAGTAAGATAAGTACCTAATATTTAGAAAGTGCTTTCAAGACCTAGGTGTTAACGATAATATCCTGGACTCTATAATCAGCTACATTGTTGCAACTGACTTGTCTTTAGTGATGTTGTTTATGACATGTGTGAAGACTGGATTAGAAGATTACAGCCTGTAGGGCAAAACTACATCCGTTTTTCAAAGTTTTAGATTCAGAAGAAGCCTGTTACTTGTAGAAAGCGGCTGGAAAGTTCGGGCTCACTGGGTCTTTGGATGAATCGGTGTCCCCACACAAAAAGAGAAAGAGAGTGTAGAGTACATTTTACTGGCTGTGCTTCTTCATGTGGGTGTTGAAAAAAGCTACCAGAAATAAGACAAATCACGAGTAAGTAAAGTTGTAAATAAGTGTATTAAAAATTTATTATTAGCCTATAGTGTTCCACTGCCCATCCTTTTTCTACTTATCTCTATCTTTTTAAAATAACTCTTGGTTTTAATCAAATAGATACCCAGAGATGTAGTATCAGAATTGACGAAAATTTTGCTACCACGCTGCTACACAAAAACTGCTACGACTTAGATTTTTTTTTTTAATTTTTTATACGCGTTTTATGAAACACCACCATACCGGATCATCAGGTTATTATAGTGTTACATAAAATGGTTATCCTTACATAATTGATCGTCCTATTAGTAAACAAACGCAAGTCCATCGCCCCTTCGCCGGACACGCAGGGCAGCGGCACCTAAGGTGAATCTCACACGACTCACACCGCTCCGGTGTGCGTTGATCCGGTTTTGAACTTTGGTCGTAAAATCTTGACTTGTATAGAAAAACTGCATGTACATCACACTGCCACCGCATTTCCATGCGGGGTCCTGCCTTATGAATGTCGACAACACTGACAGCTCTATAGCTCCATAGCCGTTGCTATGACATCTAAGTTAAAAAAATGTGTGAATTTTGTTTATTCGAAAATAAAAAAATAGTTACAGTGCGTGGTTCCAGTTTAACCTATGGATTTGTCCCTATGCTCACTACATAACATCTGTGGCGAACAACGGACGAAAGTACGGTGCAGAGCGGACGGCCGGGTATGACACACTGTGTAACGCATTACTGCCCAGATTTTTTCATAGAAAAGACGCGTACGTAATGGATCTTGAATGCGGTTATGCTGGCCGGCATGCACTGAAGACCCAATAATAGCTGGAACCTAAAACCGTGCGGTTTGGTTCCCCTGCCACCGCATTTAATTGCATTAACTGTATTTGCCTGCCGTGTGATGCCGTCTTAGAATAGCATCACCCCACACCCTTCCCGCAGGTGTCGTAAGAGGCGACTAAGGGACTCGAGAGTATTGGTGTATTACAATTTTTAGGCGACAGGCTGACAACCTGTCACTATAGTGACACACATGTTTTCGGAAACAACCTTGGAAAACCATCCACAAAGATGTCAGACGTGGCGATAGCGACCGTGTTCTTACGGCCGTTGGCGCTCTGTAAGGGATAAGGGCGTAATATATGTATGTATGTATGTACTGTATTTCATCGATCTCCGCTCTCCGTAGCGGTGTCCAACTGTCCAGTGCCAGTGTGAGGTTCACCTAACGCGGCTCTAATGCCAGGCACCTGCCACCTGTCGCGGGTTTTTAATCTCGTTACTTACCATACCTTATACGTTCTCATCTAGAATTACGCCATTATGTGCCACATAGACTCACAATACGATAGAGTAGCATCACTACGCAATATTATAAATGCTAAAGTTTGTATGTTTGTTAATCTTCATGCAAAACTATTCAACCGATTTCCATGAAATTTGGCACACATATAGAAGGTAACTTGTCTTCACACATAAAATAGTTTTTATCTCAAAAAAATGTTCCTGTAGGATGCTACGGGGTTTAAACCGCCTTCCACGCGGGCTGAGCCGCGGGCGCCCACTAGTAAAGAATAAATCCATGTTTAGTTAAAAATATCTATTTACATATTAGGTACGCGGGTATCTTAACTGTATTTAATCGATTTTATCCTGTTATTTTACAAATGAATCTGGGTCATAGACGATAAGCATGACTTTGCAAATGCAAAACTGCAACTACTCGCGTTGAGGAAAATCGTAGTTTTGAGAGAGTTTGTTGTGGTTTACTTACCTACCTACTTCTAGAATATTTATTTATACTACTAAAGCCATAACAGTCCACTGTTGGACATGGGCCTCCCTCATTTGGGGAGTACTGCCATAGTCACTACGCTTGTCAGGGGGATTAGCGAGATTTTGTAGATATTTACAGGAAACGTTGCCTGGATTCATCTCTAAGTCGCGTTTTACGACACGCACGGCAAGAAATGGGGTGATGCTATTCGGAATTGGCACCTCATGGCGAATATTTTGTATAATCATATTAAATGAAATAAAAGATTTTCAATTGAACTTTCTCTTGAAAGGCGCTTTGTATGTAACTTCTTCAACCAACGCGCTACTTATCTGATGATATGCTAAAAATAAAAGTACCTCTTATACAGGGTGTAAGGAATAATACACTTCCTATCAAGGGATGAACCAGCCCATGAAACTGAACAAGGAACCCCAAGAAACAAAAGTTAAAAAATATTTGGACCTACCACACAAAACGTAGCGACCGACTGAGTCAGTTTGTATGGGAGGTCCAAAAAGTTTTATCATATTTCGTAAACTTGGGAAAAGTTGTTCAGTTTCATAGACTGGTTGATCCCTTGTTTACTTAAAATTTGTGAAATCTATTTATTATCTTGCGTATCTTAAGTCTATGGTCGGTCACAGTCCTGCGGGTAATAGACGTGATTTGAGCGTCTTAGCTGCGGGCCGGTACATACCAGTACGTACTCGCAGCGCGCTCGTCCTGTCACCTGCTGCCGAGATTATACGCCACCTGTGCTCGACAGTACAGGGAAATCTCAGAGCAAGGAACGTTGCAATGAGAAGATACATAAACATACACATATCATACCTCTATCCCTTGCAGTAGGCAGAGCGTTAACGGCCGTAAAAATACGGTCGTTTCGTTTCGGTCGAGTCGTTTGAGATAATTCGTGTATCACTATGGTGACAGGTTGTTGTAATGCACCTGAAACCCCTTCCTCAGTCGGCTCTTACGAAACCCACGGGTAAGAAATGGGGAGATGCTATTCTGAGCCGGTATCACACGGCATATGAGGGAGAGTCGCCA
Source organism: Keiferia lycopersicella (assembly GCA_029255805.1). NCBI lineage: Eukaryota > Metazoa > Arthropoda > Insecta > Lepidoptera > Gelechiidae > Keiferia > Keiferia lycopersicella. Next base: position 5,376,148 of record JARACZ010000010.1, read on the forward strand.
GATAAAGAGTTTCGTGCCCTATTAATTTCAAGACATATCGTAAATTCTAATTTCGACGAGTTTTTCTTATCTTCATTTTAATTGTGAGTAGGGTTCCCTTTGCAACATTTCCTAGCTCTAAGAGGGAAATATGTAAAATATGGCTGCGACTGTACTTACAGCAGGATTCTTTTCTAAACCGGACGACAGATGTGCGGGAAAATTGCCTATTGAAAGTGACGTTGATTTAGTTATACTATACTTTTTCTTACTGTCCACAATAATGTATAGGTAATGTGAATATACCTATAGTAAGGGCGATATGTACTCCAAAAATATTTTTTACAGATTTAATAATGGAAGTTGTGAATTCATCGAAACTTATACCTTTTTTCTGTGTTTCTTCAAAATAAAGATGCATTTTTTTGTTGTAGAATACGCCTTCATTAAAAAAATTATATTTTTTATATTAACCGACTATTTCTTGCGTGCTTTTTTTTATTTTTTTATTTAACTTTTTTATTACATAATAATTACTTAAATAACTTACCGTACTGTGGCTGCCGACTGGCACTTATAGCCGCCTATAGCACATTATAGACCAGCTGGCTCCCTCGAGCACTCTAGAGTGCTGAAATAGTCAAGATCACTTCCTTATTAGTATCCTAGGCCCAGATAGGATACCTATCTCATGCTCCACCGTTTTATGGCTAAAGTAATTTGTTGCATAGATTTGCTGTGATCCTTCCAGAAAGGTTTTGTAAGAGGAGAAAAGGTCAATTCAATTCAATTTCTTAAAAAAAAAACAAGTTTAGTGGCGTTTTAATTGTGGTTTCGCCAGTGTCGACTTGGTAAGTTTCAGTTATATATTTTATGGCTTTTCATCATATTGGTGATTTCGCCAGTGTCGGTTTACTAGGTTACTTTGACTCGGAGAAAGAGTCTCTAGGTTTCATGTATTTTGCAATTTTAGGCGACAGGCTAAGGACCCGTTACTACAGTGATACACGAATTTTCTGCAATGGCCCGTGTTCGCCCAATATTCGTCAGGCGTAGCAATAGCACCCGTATTTTTGCAGTTGTTAACGCTCCGCCTACTTCATAAGGGATAAAAAGGATTACTCTCACATTATTATACAATAATTTTCCTTACTTTTCAGATATTAAATTATGTAAGTCTGAATGATAATAAATTAATTGAATGTGTATGTAAGTTTGAGAGAATTCTCATGTTCAGCCATAGGTACTATGATAGGATCATTCTAATACCTGTTAAGCACATTATATAAAAATATCATTCTATCTAATATCTCTATAGCACATTATAGATTAGGGGTTCTCGCGAACACCTGCTAGCGTACTTGGAGATCACTTCCTTATGGTTGTATTACCCTGGCACTCGGTACTTGCCGTTTAACGGCTGCAATAAATAATTCTGGACGAAAGGAAGGTGGAGAGTTAGCCAAGGCCCTATGAAATAAGAAGCCCACTTAGGATATATGGGGTGTAAGGGACAGCATTTCGGGACATAATTATGTTCCTAGGGAAAAGTTGTTCAGTTCCATGGTCTGCTTGCACCCTATCATTATTCGGGACGCTGTCCCTAACACCCTGTATTAACACAATGCAGTAATGATTATAATAACAAGACTAATAAAATATTCGCAGCAAAGTAAAAATTTAAATCGTGTTCTTTTGTCCGTCAACAGTCCTCGTTGTCTCAGATAACCAGTGTGGCCGCTACATTGTCAAAAAGAGTCATGGTCACGTCCAGTTAGACTTGGGTTGGACACTCGAACCACCAATGTAAGGCTTATGAGTGCGGCATACGAACGGTCTAAATCCCTAACTGACTAAAATCTTGGAAGACTTCTAGGTTTGTTAGTGTCAGTTGTCACGGCCGGAACGAGGCACTGAAATTTTTTAGCATTCTGTGTCTAAACTATACTGATTTAAAAACAATTTAAATCCAACTTTTACCTTTAATTTCTTCTGAACTTGACCCAATACTGCACTGCCACTTCTAAGTCTCCGCTCTAAGTAATGCTTCTAAGCTGCATCGCATGCGTGAGAGGTGAATCACTGGTTCGCACCTGCCGTAGCATGCCTCCGCTGAAATCCTTAGCATTCGAGCCGCTTCTGAACCGATGTAGACCAATTTCAGATTACCTATGATTTTTTGAGCTTGGCTTTCCCACGGCACTGCCACTACTAAAGCTCTAAAGCGGATCGCACACTTGACGCACGACAGAGCGCAAAAATATCGCAGCGGTCTGTCAGATCCATACTAGAAACGTCACTAACCATACTAAAACCGCACGGTTGAACGCACATTTCTAGTATGGATCTGACAGACTACTGCGATATTTTAGCGGTCCGTCGTGCGTTAAGTGTGCAATCCGTCTAAGCTGTAGCGCATGCGTGCGAGGTGAATCACTGGCTCGCACCTGCCGCCGCATGCCTCCGCTGAAATCCTAAGCATTCGAGTCGTTTGATGCCGTCGCCTGATTGCGTACCTGTCGTGGTATAGCCATAAATAATAACACGGGATTTATTCTTATTATGTATTGATGGTACTATAGTACAATTATGAAACATGAAAATGCCATATGATGCCGGCATCCCGTTTCTTCCCGCGGGTATTGTATAAAGCAAAGGGAACCCGAGCGTTTCATTCACACGCTTACAACTTTAAGCGACAGGCTGACAACCTGTCACTATAGTGATACATATGATTTCTGAAACAACTATGGAAAACAATCCTCAAAAATGTCAGACGTGGCGATAGCGACCGCATTTTTACAGCCGCTAACGCTCTGCCTAACCCGCAAGGGATATAGGCGTGATAAATGTATGTATGTATTTGTACAGAAACGAGCCTAGAATAATCGAAACGAAACGAATAATTTATGGAGTTTTCGCTTTGCTCGTACAAGTACAGGACGAGGTGTCACCTGCATTTGGTCGAGTTATCATGAGCTATGCGACGCTGCACGGCCTGGCGCCGAGCTGCACGCTACTTTGAATCTAATTAGATTTTGATTAGAAGATATTATAAATATGGAGCTGAACATTCTATTTGAGAGGGTCATATTGTATCCAAAAACACTTTTAAAGGACACTAGCCTGAAGTTCACGACCGATAAACCGTAGTTATTTTTAATCTAGGTAAGTAGTAAAGGACGAGTAGGTAGGTATGTCTCGTACACATAAGAGTCTGACTGATGTTTTTCAATCTCTCTATAATTGTCATTACCTATTGATTCTAGCATAAAGGCAAAAATCGTACTTTTTTAATTAATATAAATCTTTATGACAGATGAATAGGTGATAAACAGAAACTACAATGACAATAATTAGATAAGAAAAATAATACTGTGGAAGTTAGGTAGGTAAAGTAAAAACTACCACTCATAATTACAAACGCATTTAATTATATTGATTATAGCAGTTTACTAATTATTTATTACATACATACATGTATCACGCTTCACGCCTTTATTACTTACGGGGTAGGCAGAGCGCTAACCGCCGTAAAAATACGGTCACTATCGCCACGTCACGTCTGACAAATCTAGAGGGCCGTTTAATTTAATATATGTATCACCATGGTGATAGATTGTCAGCCTGTCGCCTAAAAGTTGTAATACACCTCAAACCCTCAAATCCCTCAGTCGCCTCTTACGACACCCACGGTTAGGAAATGGGGTGATGCTATTCTAAGCCGGCATCACACGGCATTATTTATTTATTATTATTTTTATTTTATTCTCTATAATCGTAAAGGATACCAATTCTGCCGTGTATTTTATTTTCTTAGTATCGAACAGCAGCTCTTAATAGTTCCAATCAGTAAAGCGTTGTAAGTAGGAGATACTTATTGCGTGCGAATATAGCTTCATTTAAATACGTATCGCTCGGTATCGCTGCGGTGCCAACAATGTTCGCGAGAGATGGCAGCACGGGCGCATAGATTTATGAAGTACACTCAGCATGTTCATACATACACACACATACACAAATCACGCTTTTATCCCATGCGGGATAGGCAGAGCGCTAACGATCGCATAATTACGGTCGTTATCGACACGTCTGACAAGTGTTGAGGGCCTTTTTAGATGATTCGTGTATCACTGTAGTGGCAGATTGTCAGCCTGTCGTCTAAAATTGTAATACACATGAAACCCTCGAGTCCCTTAGTTGCCTTCTACAACACCCGCGGGAAGAAACGCGGTGATGCTATTCTAAGCCGGCATCACACGGCATCATTCCCATATCATCATAGCTGTGTTCATGTCTATGTATAAACAAAATTTTTCCGAAAGATATTTGTATGAGCTTTCACAATCTTCCCACTGCGCATTAAAATATTCGATAGTTCAATTCAAGTTTAAACGTATTAATCAGAAAGACTGTAGGCAAGTTGCTACGCGCACTACGCCGCCGTAGCAAAGGGCATTTTTTTTTGCACTGTCACATATTGGATATATCACGCCTTTATCCCTTGTAGTCTTGTACAGTGGATAGACAGATCATCGCTATCGCCACGAATATGAATTCCCTGTTTAATAAAATACTTTGAACTCTATACGTATGTTGAAATGATTCAAAAATTCACAGAAACAATTACTATACTTACAAGAAGCCAACCGACGATCTTTTTCCAAGAAGTAAATGAATTCTCTGACTGTACAGGGTGTCCAATCTCTTTAATTAAGACTGGTTATATAGGGTGTGTGGAAATCTCGTCACAGCATCATTACTCAGGGTGGCGAAACCAGTTGCTGTCTTCATTAAAAGGGAGAAAAACTTGCTTCCAGTAACAGGATATAACAAATTACCATACTTACCAGCGTTGTTAATGATATGCCTCACTGATTTGCATTTGCAGTAGTCAATGATCCTAGAAGTACTTTGGCAACACTTTAGATTTGATTTTCTTAGTCAGGTACATAGAAACAGGGGTGAATTTGCCGTGTGATGCCGGCTTAGGATAGCATCACCCCATTTCCTACCCGTGGGTTTTGTAAGAGGCGTCTGAGGGATTTGAGGGTTTCATGCGTATCACAACTTTTAGACGACAGGCTGACAACCTGTCACAAAATTATATCGAACAGCCCTCTATATTTATCAAACGTGGCGACATCGACCGTATTTTTGCGGCCTTAGCGCTCTGCCTACCGCGTAAGGGATATATGTATGTATATGTATGTATTTAGGGTGTGGCTAATTTTATGCAACATATTTATGAACTGTAGTGTCTGTTTACACATCCACGAATATAACAGCCAGATTTAGCCTAAATTGTTTTTGATGTTTATTTTCTTGAGGCCCAAAAGATCTGGATTCATAGAAAATAAAAGTAGATACATGCCCTTTTTGGCTCCAGTTTACGCATAAAATGTGTAAATCAATAGCATAAAAATTGTCAAGTTACTTTACCACTTATATGATTTCTTTATCTCATATTTTAATCTGAATACCAAAACCTACCTCAGGCCATATTTCAAGAGGAACTCGGTAATAAATTAATATATTAAATGCGTTACTCCATGATATCATTTCTCACCTGTTGGACATATAATTTGTCGTACTACACGCGAGGTACGGTCGCCAACGCAGCGTGAACCGTATCAATACGTATGACAGGTGAGTTAATTATAACTGTCACGATAACTGTACCTCGTAATGCGAGATTAAGGTGACACTACCGAGAAATTGAGACACGGAAATGGATTGTAGGAATAATATTTAGTGGCTAAGGTCGAAAGGATTTCATACCGGCATATTTGTCGGCTATATTATTATTTTTATACCTAATCTATTGAATGTACTAGTAGACCGCCCAGCGGTTGTCCCCACTGATAATTGATTTTCCCTGGAATAAGGCGCTATTCCGGTACGTACGAGTACTATAGGTTCAAATACTCGTAAACCTACCATTTGAATATCAATATCTATTTTAAAACGCGTTAAAAACCGTCCGCTTGGTACTAGCTAGAGGTTTAGAGTTAGTTAGAGATAGCTGAGTCCATGACAGTAGTTGATTAGTCTGTTCTTTGTATCACTGTTGGGCAAAGACTCTTCCCTATTCTGCGCCGGTTCCCTATCTATTTGCATAAAAATATTAGGCACAATATAGGTTGGCACAATGTACATTGAACTAAAGATACTTACGCATAAAAATAGTAGGCATAACACGTTAAGCATAATTCATTAACCTAACCTAACCTAATGTCCATAAAAATACTAACCTAACCTAACCTAACCTAATGTCTATAAAAAATTGTTAGATATAAATAAACTGTATTATGCCAAGATAAATATTATGCGAAAAAATGTTTATGACAAAGATATAAAAGGGGAAAAAGAATTATGCGAAACATGTTATGCTAAAACATATTAGTGGAAAAAACATTATACTAACGAAAGGGATCCCTTCTGCGCCATATCGGTCATCATTATCATCAGCCCCCATCCACTCTTTGCAGGATATATACTCAAGCTTATTCTCTACTGCGTCATATTGGTAACAATGTAAAAATGGTTTTTCAAGAAAAATATCTGCAATGTAATTAATATAAGTAGCACATAAACCTACCCCTCATAGGGATCAACTTAAATTGGTTTTTCATACAATTTGTAAGACATACGGTAGGCTGGTTGATCTGCTGGTGATAGTACATTTCTCTGCCATAATTTGAACCAAATATCTCGAGCATAATGAAGCCCAATTATAAAGATATCACTATACCGAGAAAATTTAAGCAGGCATTCCCCGAATGTTGTAATAATCGAGCTAATAATTTAATGTTGGAAAGATATTTACGACCATTAAGGTGTAAAGGCGAGTGTACAAGCGGTATTTTGTGATCAAAAATGATTTTTTGAACGTAAAGATAAAGCCAGAATAAATTATGTATCATTATTTTTATTTATTAAACATTCAAGTTTGACCTAAGTCAAGATGAATATCCATGGAAATTCCTTCTAAAAATATAAAATTATCGTAGATATTTGTTTAGTAATTCTCGGTTTATAAATAACAAACCTATTCTAGCTAAGTAAATAAAACCTCCTTTGCTACCGTCTTAAATGTTTGCTAAGCCAAACAAGATGCTTGGGTTTTTCCGTCGCAGGTGAGTGCCAAACTGACTGATCTTAGCCAAATACTAGCCAGCCTGACTGGTTGACAAAAACAGCTGGTCAAATTCCTCAGTTGAGTTTAGACTTCAAGTTCCGTGTTTGTTCTGCGCCTGCGCCGCCGGCCCTCGCTGGAATGCCGAGTGTCGCCAACGTAGCTTGGGGATTTATTTGGGCCACTGAGCCTAAACGCTAGGCCGCTAAATTATGTCGCTTTGTGTATAAAATGGTTTAGGTTTGGAAGGTAATCACGTGAATTGTGTTATTTATGTTGATTGTAATTACGCAACGGACAGAATTAAATAGCCTGTTAAATTATATTTAATCTACCTATTCCCATTTTCGCGATTGTTTGGATAGTATTTGACTGCTTATGATCATATTGGTATAATTTACACTTCAAAGACTAGAATGGAGGTGAACACAGTGGTACAGTTAATGATGATAAAAAGGTAGAGAGGCTCTTTGAAAAGTGCAGTAGGTATGTCCCCGAATATTTCCTACTAATTTCGGCTTCTTCTAACGTGTCCCTATCAATATTCGGGAATATTACATATGCTTGACCAGTATGTGGATGTGAGGTAGGTAATCCTCATCAAAATCATTCAACACGCACAGTCAAGCCCAAATTCAGTTAGAATCGAATCTCGGACCGTCAATCTAATCTTTATGCGTACGGCATAAGAAACGGTTCAAAGTGCGAACTGTCTTGCCCAGCCTGAGGTTGGCTGTACCGCCTGTACCTAATACTTACCTACACAACAGAACTGTCCAAAAGCATTTAAGTACTGCACTAACATTTGCTGTAACAGAAGTTTGCGACAGTCAGTGTAATAATAGACGCAATAAACGCTCTAGAAGGCCGAATATTCTTGTTTGTTGTTAGACCAGGCGACCGCCTGTGGAATGCAGTCTACTATCGTTGGTACTAAACTAACCAAATGCTAATACTTACTACCGAATTTAGCAATGCTACCAACAATTGCGCAATAATACCTTTCTGAACTGAAAATTCCACATTGGTGGCAGAAGTCCTCAAACGCATAATATTTGGGTGCCTCCCCTTAAGGGCTACTTGCCACAGGCCTTTGGTACCTAGTACCTATCACAAAACAGTTAGACTTAAGTATCTTCATACAAAAACCATCTAGACACCCGTGTGTGCGTAGAACTTTATTGTTGTGAGATCCAATATGTTTACCAAAGTACTTGAGATACCTACTTGGATCAGATTGAAATTAGCGTCATGTGTATTTACCAAGGTATTTACCTAAGTAGGTATACGTGTATAAAAATAATAAACGTGAATTTATAATTTGCTCTGTAAATAAATGTTTATGTATTAATGCCACGCACCATTAATTGCTAGCATCCATCAAGTTCTCTAGCACTTTCGACGTCGGCATGAAAATAATCTATTCAACATTTAAATACTAACTTTTATTTAGGAAAAGTCCTTGTCTTACGTGGTTCGCTGTTTGAGCACCAAAAGGCTGGGGATACAGATTATTCAGTCTAAGTTCCAGCTTTCACAGGACCGCGGATATACAACAAGTAAGTGCATAGAAAATTTTGTATGTAGTAATTTGTAGCTAAGGTCCTTGTAGGTACCGGTGCGGCGACCGACCGCAGAAGGAATGTGGTTTACTTCGGACGCCAATATCCGCTGCTGGAGACCGACATTAGGACAGACCAACATTTCAGACCTACGCAGCTGGGGAAACGGATTATTGTTATTTAGTAGTGTCTACCTAGCTCTAGATTTTAACACGGCGTACTATTATTAGCACAACATTTAAACCTTAAATACAGCTACCACTCTATTAGTTATTATAAAGTTCTGTACAAAAGTTTTAAACACAAAATACTGAAAATTCAATAAGTCAAGGGAGATTTGACTTTGACTTGAAAAGTTAACCTTGGGTCAAACTAAGTAGTCTGATGGCACTTATTCTTTCAAGAAGGTTTATCGTGTCCATCTAAAACGATAGGTATGTGCAAAATATTGTGACTACCATATAATTAAATTTAATACGTGTTCAAATATATATTAGGTACTTAATTAATTACTAAATGAAAATTATCATATATTTTTTTATAGTTTCAGATATTTGAGCTGTATTTTGGAAGGCAACGCCTGCATATAAGTAAGGAGCAAATTATTGCCTCGTGAACAGTATGAGCTACACTCTGCAGCTAAAATGTAAAAAATACTCGAAACAGACTGCGATCTCTACTCTCAAAATCTTTATCATAAAAAACCGAATGCTTATTACCAAGGGACGGTTTACCGTAAACTTTGAAGACATAATCAGACCATGAAACTGAACAACTTTTTCTATAGCGGCTATTTTGGGAAACAAAAAAAAACGAGTTCCCATACAAAGTCAATCAGCTGATCGGGATTTTTGTATGGAAGGTCGCAAAACCTGTGTCAGGAAGGTGTTGTAAGTAGTTTCCAAGTTCCAGTTGTTACTTAGGTACCTTTCTCCGCAAAATGGAAGTGTCGTTCGTAAAACAGCGTGAGTTATCAGCGGGTTTATCGGGTCTTATTGGCGACGGTGGGCTCGGTCAGCGCAAGCAAATTAACAAATTGAATGCCATATCCGAGAGCGGTAGCGGCGACGACCAGGCGGGCGCACACCTGCGTCTGCGCATCTCAAGCACGCAGCGCCAAATACGACCTTCAGGTAAACCACGTAAGTCACAAAACAGCTTGCATCATCACCAAACTCTCATTACGAATCACGGATGTAGCAAACAAACCATTCAAAACTCTGTACCTTTAACAGCAAAGTGGAGTTTTACGGTTATAGAAATTACTTTGCTGGGAGTTATGGTCACTTTTTATGTTTTTGTAGATTTTTTTACAGGTCGACAAGAAATTGGTTAAAGTAGGTCTGTATGCAACAATTTAGTAACTCCTGATGATCGGATCTTTAAGATCCCAGTAACCTGATAGGTAAGATAATCATTTTTAAACTCCAGATTAAAATATATGACACGTAATCTAACTTTAACTCTACATCTGTGGAAAATTTAACTGTGGAAATTGCGATTTGTATGAATTAATGTGACATAACCGGCGAAACATCTCTGATGTCATAATTATACAATTTGAATTTTTGTGTGACTGATTTTTTGATTGATGAAGTGACAAGTACATAATAATAATGATTATCAATCGTTGTCTGTACCTACAAAGTATTATCGCCAACATAGTAGCATTTGAAGGACCAACACATACTGGTTTTTCATACAAATACTAAGAAAAACCAGTGCGCACCTTTATGTTGTTCCCTCAAATAGGTAGGTTATGGTACCTAAATAAATAAATCCGTATATTTATAATACATACAAAGTTCTTCACTTCTTCAATAGATGTCGCTAGTATGTATGAATTCTCACCAAAACAATCAAACATTTGTAAATATTTACCAAAGTACTTGATATAGAGCTCTACATTTTTATTCACAGAAATTGAATTTTAAGTAAAGGTAACTAGTTTAATGCGAATGTCGTAGTATTTTTTTTAAGTTTACAAAATTGGAAAGTTCTAAAACGCGGTATTAAAGTTTTTCAGAGTCTTGGTATATAAGCAGTCGGCAAAGTAAAATTACGAGGGTTCCGATCAGTTCAGCTGTCGGGGTTACACGCAGAGTTTTCATAGCTCCTTTACCCTGTGGAAAGTCCCCGGAGACAGGGCGGAAAGCGCCGTATCTTGATGATATGGGCCGGACCGGCGCCGTAGGGAAGGTTACTCGCGCGGCGCCGCGTCCGTAGCGTTGCTCAGAGCGCAGCGAATGTTGACAGGGCTTGCTCGCAGCCTAACCAAATGGGGCTTACTCGATCAGGAACCTTTCTTTTGGAATTTTTCACATTTTGATAATGTTACGGGAATGGGCTTTACTGGCGTCGCCGCGTGCCGCCATAAGGAAGATCGTCTACGCGAGCAATAGAGTACCTTTTCTTTCGGTAAAATAGGTATAGATTTTCCACAAATAATGAGGTATTTCACTTTTATGCCTCCAGAGATTTGACTACTCAACCTCTGGACCTGTGTTCTATCTCCTGGAAAGTATTTCTATTTGTATTAATTAGATTAACCGGTACTTCAGAACTTCCCTGTTTTAATTATAAACACGAATTATAATTATTTAAAGAATTCTACTATAGGTGATTAATTACATAGAGAAGAGAATTATATTATATCAAATAATATGTGTAACGAAACGTACGTACCTACCTACATGTTGTCATTTCCCATACGTACAATAAAAAATTCTCTGACACGCGAGACTCATCTATAGGTGGACATGTAATATATTTTTATTGTTTATTTTGTATACCTTCCAATATTGACATAAAACCTTGTTTACTGTCAAACTCTCCGAACAATTACCTCCCAGTTTTGCGTCAGAATTTCCCATATATTATCGGTTTGACAGGAGCTTGTAGCGCCTTAAACAGGAGCGGAGTAAAATTATCGACTTGGTCTCAGCGAGCTGTCACAACTGTCAGTTCGGTGGGCAATAAACCAACACGATATCACGCTGCTGCGCCATAAATAATGGCAAAATACACACCCCTGTACATAACTACAAGTCGTAGAGTTTGAGAACTACTACTAGGCGGCTACTGTATCTGTAAAAAGGTTCTATATTTTCGTTCTATGCCCTTTACTAAATATGACTTCGGCAGTCAATTTTTTTTTACGTAGCCTGTTCGATGTCCCACTGCAGGGCAAAGGCCTCCCCTCTTTCGCGCCACCCGTCTCGGTCTTGGGCCTCAAATGCCTACTACTTATTTAAATGAAATAATGACAACTGTCCCATAAGATTTTGAGATGTAGTATCAAAACAACCAATAATAATTCTGCGTCGCAATTTCTATTTACTTATTTAAATTTTATTTAAGTCAAGAACACATTAGTACATAATTTTAAACATTTGTCAAACTGAGTATGTTCAGATGATTTACCCTATTTGATTTTTTGTCTTTACTAAAACTTTTAAGAATGATAGTTACTTGTTGGAGGATTCTTGGATAATTGGAAGCAGCAAGCTTATACCGTATAAAGTGCTTCCTTATTACGAAGGTTTCCTGTCGCTAGATAACTACTGCCTAATGGATCGTTAAGTACTTCTCAATTTACTTAATAGTGGGCATTAGAAAGTTTGCCTCTAATGCCATCTGTACCTAAGTCACCCAGACGATCGTAGCTACCGAAGTATACAGGTGTATTTATATCCAGTATACCTTGGTAACTCTTCTGATCTGTACTTTATCTTCGTTAGTATCGTTTTTATCGAACCCTCCCTGGGTGATGGAGTTTCTAACTACGAGGCTCATCTGGGTGTTGTTTAGACGAAGAAATTATTGGTATGGTAAGTTCAAAATATCTTAACCTATTATTACGTCGAGACAATTATATCACACGGATTGAAAATCATCCAATTCCAATGATACCTACCTTACACTTATATTAGGTTGTGATTTCCGTTTTATATTACCATCTTCTCTTCTTAGGCGGATCGCACACTTGACGCACGACGGAACGCAAAAATATCGCAGCGGTCTGTCAGATCCATACTAGAAACATCACTCCTTATACTAAAACCGCTCAACCGTAGTTGACGAAGCGCTATCGCAGTCTCATCCGTCGACGCAGCGCTATCGCAGTGTCATACTAGAAACTTCACTCCTCATACTAAAACCGCTCAACTGTAGTCGACGCAGCGCTATCGCAGTGTCGTCCGTCGAGTGCGGTTTTAGTATGGATCTCCCAGACCGCTGCGATATTTTTGCACGCCGTCGTGCGTCAAGTGTGGTATCCGCCTTACAGTAATTATAAAAATGCAAATTGATAAATCATTACCTACATACATCTACAAAATATGGTAATCCACTACAACATGTAATTTGGGCGGTCTCAGCGCGAATTTGCCTTCTGAGGTAGCGACCATCAGCAGTCAGCAGCCATAATTTACCTTTATGCTGATTTCTTTTATTTTTCCCTTAGCATCATCATTTAAGATTACACGCTCAATCTCAGAGGCAAGTTTTAAAGGAAATTGAGTTTTTTTAAACAATTTAAGTAAAATATAAGAATAATCCGTATTTCAAAACCTGCGAATTCTTGAAAGTGATTATGAGTAGGGCGAACTGCTTTATGATAAAAAAAAATCATGAATATGAGTAGGTGGGTATTTCATGGACGTTTTAAAAAATGCCCTCTCGAAGACAATGCTTAAATCTGTCTAGGTGGTTTTTTTGCGGTAGTCTCTTTCATTTTGTGTTGTACTACTTGCACCCCGCTATATCATTTGTGAATAATTACCTATTATACCTACTTATCATTATCGTAAGTATATAATATTAAATTTTTATTGGTCTCAGATGTAGTATTTTAGGTACCTACTTCTATCATTTCTATCTGATCCTGAAACTCACTGCTAACCTCCTAGTTAATAATAACAGTGCAACTCAAATGACCCAACTGTTTGATTGAATCTAGTTACTGGCAGGAAATCTGGGAATTATAACCTAGATGCACAATCGTAAACTGATACTTTATGTACGTATTCTGTCTGGAAATGGTTAACGAATCATAAATTACCTTGTTTAATACTACGCATGGAACGCAAAGCTATCCTTCTAGCGAAACGATTCATTTGATTACCTATGCAAGCAAGTTCTAATACCTATGATATACCTATATATTTTTTTCAGCTTAGAAGTATACAATTCTGAGCTGTTATAATAGATTGCTATCTTTACTTACTAATTTTGTTTTATATTCGTGTAAGTAACTATAACTTTTCTTATGTAAAGAACTGCTTAACAGTTTGACTGAAAGAGAACTGAGAAAAGTCAAACTAATTAAATTTTAAAACAAACTGAGTGTTATTTAGAAACTTGGACTGATTTCTTATCTATAATATTTAAAATTGGAATACATTACGCGCTTCACCGCCTCTTCCGGATGCGCGGGCGCCGGTCGCACGACACCCCCACACATACACACCCCAAACAAATTCACATCGCCTTTCATGGGACTGATTTTATGGAAATTAATCGAAAATTATGCATTTACAACATTGGAGCGTTTGCATTCATTGATTTTGACTTTGCCGGTGTAGGTATCTATGTATGCTTTCTGTCCGTAGTGATTTTATGCCAGTTTAAGTAGAGTAGTGTGAGTGCACAGTTAGCACTGTTTGTAAAATTATGAGCCTGACATAACAGTACAGGAATACTAACTGTAGGGCTAAGAAAAAACCCATTGGGCAGTTCTCTGCAACTAACTAGGATCCATTTTACCTTGCTAACGGGTTCGACATCTGTTCAAATCGGGTTTATTAGGTTGGCTCTGGTTTAAAATAACAGTAACGTGGTGTGGTTCCCAAGGCCACAGTCTCAGGCTTCGGATACATCCGTTGCAACAAAACTATCCTTACAATTACAGTGGTCACATGACACTGTATGCCTATGATCACTGTAATTTAGTTGTACTTACAGGGTGTTCCTCTAGGCAAATGACACTGAACAATCAGGACATTTAGTGAAGAAAATATTTTTCAACAAAGGACTAACAACTTTCTATACCTGAATAGCGTTGGTCGAAGTATGCAAAAAAAACGGTTCTTCTATTGTACTCGCCAAAAAAACTAACTAACGTCTCGGGCTTAGTGAAATCTTGGCCTCCGGAACCAGCTTCCTTCGCAGATGCCAGTCCTGCGTCACCTCCACCCAATTATTGACATGGAGATGGCCCAGGTTAGCCAAATTTACTAGCCAGTCTTTTTATTTTTGATCAAGAAGGTCCTTAAAGTTCCTTAGGAAAGGTTGTTTAGCTTGACATCAATCGTGTTACGTAAAGTTTTAGCGTAAAAAGAAAGAACGCAGCACTTTTTCAAACATCCTATATTCTCAATCTATCCGGGCAGACCTGCGCATGCTTCGCATTAACGGGACTACGGGCAATCGGGACTGGTTGTTCAGAATCGGGACTGGTTCGCGATTGTCCCGATGTCCTGCCGCGATCGCGGAGGCGTGAGAATTAAGACTCGCGGGATATTCTCATGGCTGATTGAGGACGTGTACTTTGTGGATTGTAGGTGAACTGCAGGTGTAGGCAGCTTTGATTACCACAACTAAGGAATGGGTTAGAAAATCAACGCTTTGTCTGAGCTGGATTCTATGTTTTGTGTTATTTGTTTGAAATTGAATTTCAAGAGTATTTATGTCTTTTCGTTATAGTAGTTTATAGTCGCTATAGACAGGTAAACTTTCCAGCCACAGGAGCCGGCTGGCTCCGGCACATTTTCTTTAGTTCCGTCAATCTTCGGCATATCTTTTTATTCTTATCTTATAGGACTGCTGATAAAGCTATCAAGCTGAAAAAAGTGATACAAACGCAGAACTTCCCACAATATCCAGCTACCTTACTGCACAGATGCGTAAACGGTGGGTGACGTCACCACGCACCTGCAACCAGCAACAACAAGACGACAATGTCGCTAAAGTGGTTATCCAATTGCGGACCAAGATCGGACAAGTCGGTTCAAGTTTGAGCAACTCGGCCTCAAGGTCCCGTTGGCGGCTGCAGTCTGCATCTCCACTTATAAAACGCTTTATAAACAAGGCCATTTACCGGACCCTATCGTGTTTATTACGATCAACATAAATATCTACCTATATTCATCGGATATCAATTTAATTGAAATTTACATGTCAAATATATTTGAAAAAGCGAATCAGTCTGAAAGAAAACAACTTTCTCTGAGTAACTTAAGTAATTAGGCAAAATATGAAAAAAATATGCTTATGGCTTTTGTATCTAAGTCGCCGAAATTTCGACGGGTAGGTAGACGTTCCTTAAAAAAGACTGAAGGACTAGTTTGCAACTAAAAATTTATTACATTATGTATCAAAATCGATCGCATTTCAATTTCATAATTTTAAAATATCCCGTTGAAAGTAAGTAGGTAAGTAAAAGACCAAATTAGGCCCAACTCGGTATAATCTTAAAACTCGTATCTCGACAATCTTGGAATTACCTCATAAAGCGACCCCCCTTGCTACTTTTACTGGGTGATTGGCTTATTGGCTTCAATGAGGCCAGTAAAGGAAGAATGTTGACACACTTCCTTGCTGGCTTCAGTCCGACAAAATTGCACGAGTTTGACTTAATGCGTTGCCCTTTTGACCTGGATGGTCCCGCTACAGCCACCCACGGCTGCAACCTGACTCACGCGCCATAGATAGGTCACAAGCTTAGGCTTGGTTAGACAGTTTGAGCTTTGGTTTGGACCGTTCTTTTGCCAAAACGCATAATTACATGGGTGGTTCGACTATTTTACCGGACGTACGTTTGACTGTACATCAACTTTAAAATTATAACTAAAAACAACTAATGATGCAAGAACATTTTTTAGATTGTAAGACATGCACGGAAAATCTTGGATTCCAAAATCAAATTGAATAAATCCGTTATTGCGACAGCATTTTGTTTTAATACCTAAAGATATATTATTACAAAGTTATGTCAAAGAAATATGTCGCATAAACGATACAAACCTATTCATCATGCAAAAGTATTCTGAACACGAAATACAACCTATCATCTCATCATTATGGCCAGGGACAAAGGATGTGGCTTATTGAACGAGACAGAATGTCACATGAAATTACTTATGGCACCACCTACATTCTGCCTCGTGCATGTAATTAATAATTATCCTTTTAGGTACGCTTCGATTCCTGTATGATTGGCGAAAAACCGGATCTGAGGATTGATAATAAAGAGAAAAAATGTGATGAAGAATACATTATTGTGGCACTGTATATGTAGGTTTCCGTTAAAAAAACGAGGGATAGATTGTTGGTACAGTGACTTTGCATCTAGGTATTACCAGATTTCGATCAGTTGATTATTCATAAATACAGCTTCGGTTTTTACTTGTAAAATAGTCAGAAGTATAGCTATACTATATATGTAGATATAGATCTATCAACTAATCCTCTACGTTAAAATCATTCAAATCATCAACATAATAATACTTCGTTACAAACGAGTCTAATGTAAGTAGCCAGATAATTGGGATCGTCTCCAACGATTTTAATGAGAATTCGTATGTAGGTACTATGGGGATTCGGGGGTGATAAATCGAGCTAGCTAGGTTTTATTTTCCAAAAATCTCTCTGTACGGCAGAAAAAGCCGGGCAATGCTCAGTTAACCTGATAGTCATGTAGGACCCGAGAACTGAACTTAGACAAGCGAGATTCTACTGTGTCGAACATGTGTTTTGCCGGTGTAGCGTATGTTAAAATTCACTTTTCGGGTGGGTATGTGGGTTTATCTGTGGTGTAAGTGTAAGTACCTATAAGCAATCATGTTCGTACAAGTTTGATTGGAGAGGCAATCATGTGTCCGCGGTGCGTGGGAACCCGGGACAGGTGTAGCACCAACGTGTTCTGATTCACGTACTTATCGGCTCGATGACAATTATGCGTGTGCTTAGGGCTGCCAAGCAGTCGTCACACCTCATCAGCAGTACTTGAAGAAGGCGGTTGTGAAATTCTGACACTAGAGTTCATAGGGTCGTTGGACGACGAAAAGGGAGAGAGAGAGAGCAGTACGCTGCACTACACACCGTTCAATTCTTGGATGAATGAGTGATCAGTAGGGCAGCGAAACCTATTTTTTAACAAAGCTAAGGTTCATGAATATACCTTTCTACCTACTTGTAGAGGCTTTATTCTAAAATTCAGTAAACCTGTAAAAGAGATGGGGACTCTTTTTAGCAACCTACGGAGGTTTACCGCCCTCCGTAGTAGATATTTTATAACCCTTTACCCTGCTTCAAAAAGGCATGTAAAGATATTAGCATGGCAGCCCTATGTTGTCTGGTTCTTGCACAAACTCGCCCAGCATAACAGGATCAAGATTCGGACCATCGACGGAAATCGATTATTACTTGTCGCGGTAACGATTTCCAAAAGAAAAGAACTCTTGTGTTTTGTACTTTCCCGCAAAAAATCTAATAACAAGACACAAATCTTTCTCTTACATACTACAATGACGATTATTTGCAGAACAACTCTATTCCGAACTACGGGCGCTTTCAGATGGTCAAGTTCAATAAATAAAAAAAACTATATATAAGAAATCACTGCTTTCCCATCAGTCGCACGAGCTCCACCTACTTGAAAATTTCGCATTTGATGATAGAGTTTCTACGACTGAAAGCCTAGCTACGCTTAGTCAATAGATAAGGTACCTAGCGAGATTACTATCACTTGCCTTGACTACCTACTCAATTAATTAAAATCAATACGCGAGGATGAGAAACTTGATCTGGGAGCACCTTTACAGCAGGATGCCATAGATTACTTATTTTATTGCAGAAAACGGATACCCAAGCTGCTTCACCTATTGGAGACTCGATAAATAATCACAGCGGCTATAACTAAGCGTGAATTGAGTAGCAACCAATCAGCTAAAAATATTCATGTTAGTTTAAGAAACATGAAAAGACTGACTGACTGACCGATACATTGATGCAAAGCCAAAACCACTAAATTCAGTCCTTGACAGGATATTTTTTTATAACTGGGAAAATTATTGGCCAAAACTACTACCAGCCCCTTTCATCTAAAATTGAAATAAAAATTATTGTTTTGACGCATTTGAAAATAGTGTAATGTGAAATCATATTATTACAATATTTTCATAGTTGCTAGAAATTCTAGGTCTAATCAAACTGGGCTGGCCCTAAGCCTCCTAAACAAAAATCGTTTCAGTTAAATGTCGATTGAATCTCAGTTGGATGATTTTGGTAGTTTCGTAGTCTGCTAACAGTTTGTAGTACAGAAAATTACATAGAAAATTACAATAGCAATTGAATGACAGTTGAGTTTCGATGGCGTTACAATGACAAAAAAATAGCAGACCTGGGGGCCTGTCCGACTGATCATGTCACGCTACGCAAGAGACAAGACCTTGACTGTAGAAATTGGAGGTCGTTGGTGGAGACCTGTACTTAGCATTAAGTGGCTACTGGCTGAAGAAAAAGAAGGTCACGCCATAAAAGTTATTACTTAGTTCGATTTGATTGAAAATTATGCAGCGGGTAAAACCGCTGCGAAAAAGTTAGTTAGACACTGACCACACTACCATATAGCGAATCTTGCGCTCGTTAACACGTCTAATATTAGCAGCATCCTGTGTCGAGGAAAGCTGTGGCGAATGAATAAAAAACGCATTTATTGTGCGCGCGACGTGTGGGAACGCGGACAGGTGCGCGCGGAGCCTCGGGAAATCTCTACCAGCTTCTGCTCTTGCGCATCTAAACACATTGACTGGTAACTCTGTAGACCACGCGAAGATGGGAGCTTTTCTTCTTTAATTTGTCAATAAGTCGACCATCAACGTCCCGCCCGCCGAACCAGACCCTAGTTTGAACATATTTATTGTGTGGAAATACGGACATGTGCGCGCGGAGACTCGGGAAATCTCTACCAGCTTCAGCACTTGCGCATCTCAACACATTGACTGGCAGCACTGATGACCATGCAAGATTTTGAGATTTTCTTCTTCTAAACACAGTCACACAATGCCCAACAGCTCAACTTTCTTCTGAAGGAACTCCACAAACTCCTTTTGAGGTGGACGGTGCAGCGAGCTTTTACCAAGATACTTCATACGAAGGTACCAAAGAGACTCGTTGAGAAAAGTCTTCTCAATAGGTACCAACACTCAACTCTTAGAAACATCCTTTCAATATTTCAATTCTGCTACAGCAGGTTGGTAGACACATAGATTTGATCGTATATATACGTATTATGCCACTAGTCCACTATCATTGAACCCACTTTTCATTTACAGTAGGATATTGTTATGGCCTTTATATTGGAAGTAGGTGTCTAAGTAGATACTTTGTTCACTGTACTTTGTTAACAGAGTCTACAGTTTAGTAATCTGTGATCTATGCACAACCTTATTGCTGTCTGTACGTCCGGTCTTGCTAATTTATTGTAGATCCTTATCCGCTGTATGAAAATTAGCTATTTGTTAATCATTAGATGCGGTTCAGGCACCCGGGACCTGTCTTTTTATGATTACATTCCAAGATAACTATTACATGACCACCCCATACCACAGACTATTATAATAGTCATACGCAGTTTATTTTCAATTGGCAACTTGTCAATACTGTCCTATGTGGAATACATAATAAATCCATTGTCCATTCATAGCACGGCAAACGTGTAAATAAAAAAGGTATGACATGCTTCAATCGTTGAATCAAAAGTTTACATTCGTTGTAGAAAAATATGAGGCGTTCCCATGATTATGATCGACGTATAAAACAGAAGATCGTGGGAACGCGGGCAGGTGTATGGAAAGAATGTTAAAATAAAACCTTTTTGTTCTTCGATACAGCTTTTTACGTTATCTTTTACTTATTTTACTTGGTGGTAAATTGGTTCCCGAATCTTTAATACCATGTTTCGTATTTGAAATATTTTTTATGCATATTTTAGTGATATTTTACTACTTAAGCACCTCTATCTCTATCTAGAGAATTGTAAAAGTCAAAATGCCGACATACAAGTTATAGAAACTAATCAAGAGGAATAATTTTTTTTGGATTTGAAATTAAAATCAACTTATTTAGGTTACTGATCCAATTAATTAATTTGATTTTATTACTATACTTCATTTTATGTCATTGATTTCTAATCTGTTTTAATTATCCTACTAATATTATAAATGCAAAAGTTTGTATGTATGTTTGTTTGTTTCTGACCCCTTCACACAAAAACTACTCAACCGTTTTTTATGAAATTTGGCACACAGATAGAAAGTGACTTGGATGCGTTAGCATAGGATAGTTGTTAACTACACTATTCAATTTAATTTTCCTGTAGGATTATGGTATATAAATACTAGGTACTAAATTAATTATTTCATGAACTAGCATAAACTAAGTGGTACTTCAGTCAAAAGTGTTCTATAAAATTTATAAAATATCTATAAAATTTGCGTTAAATTGGTTACTTACTACATGAAATTCAGGTTTCTTTAAAACAGTTTCTAACCCGCGGCCCTTTCCACAATTAACGCACAACGCAGCGCTAAAATAACACATTCATCCATACTAGAAATGTCAATTTCATTCTGAAATCGGTCATACGCTGTCAACGCAGCTACGTCAATATAATGCAGATGCGTCAAAATAACGCTACTGCGCCAATAGCGGTTGAGCGGATTTAGTATGGGCATGTATGGGGATTGCCGTTTCTATTATGAATGTGCCAAACCGCTGCGTTATTTCAACGCTGCGTTGTGCGTTAAGTATGAAAAGGGCTGTAAAAGACTTATGTTAATTATTATACGCCTAAAGTAGAGGTTTTTCATTGCCAACGCTGTTCGCCAATTTTTATAACAGATGTTTCTGCAACATAAAAATGCCTCCAGAGAGATTTGAACTCTCGACCTCTGGTTTACTAGACCAGCGCTCTAACCCCTGAGCTATGGAGGCGCGTGAGCACCGCATTAAAATTGGATGTATACTTAGTAATGCAAATACCTAGAGACGTACCTTCCTACCTAGTACCTACGTAACTGATAATTTATCAAATACATAGTTAATCACTGTTTACAATTATTTATCAATGTTATTTATCATTTTATTAATAAATTTATCAAAAATTATTCGCATGGAGATAAGTCGGATTAATAATATTATTAAAAAACATTTTAGTGCTTAACTGATTTGTCTACTATCTAGATGACAATTACTCAACGTTTACGTAGGACCAACGTCATAGGTAGATAGATATGTCATAGAAAGAGCATAAAATCTTATAACTTACTTATTTTACCTTACATTTTACACAGTGATGCAGGTTTTAAACAGCTCACAAGGGGAGGAAAACTCAAAGCTTACTGCAGATGGCAGCAGGCGCGACTGTGCCTAAACGCACCAATTCTTCTTCTTTTCTTTTCACGTGGGACACTGAGTCGTCCAACGACCCAATGAACCCTAGTGTCTGAATTTTTCAACCGCCTTCTACAACGCACTAATAATTAAGAAGTAACTGAACTTTAACATTGACCTATCACAGAAAAAAGGCACAGTCGAGGTAGATGAAGCTAGTACCTTAGAAGAAGGAAAGAATCCTTCTACAGACTACACATCCCAAACGGCTAAGTAGACTTTTGACTTGTGAGGTGTCGTTAAATTAGTATATAGTTAAACAGCGCGAGTGGCGCACTGGGTTGGGGATATCGTAAATTTTAAATTTCGAACTACAAACATAGTATTATATTACAGGGTGTAAATTTGCTTTAAAAAAAATTGCTGCAGTTATTTTAAGGGGTGAATCAGCCCATGAAACTGAACAACTTTCCCCAATGAACATAGGTCGAAATATGGAAAATATTTTTGGACCTCCCATACAGGTATGACTCGCTCGGCTGCTACATTTTTTAAGGGAAGTCCAAAATTTTTTTTCATATTTTGACCTATGTTTCTTGGGGAAAGTTTTTCAGTTTCACGGGGCTGTTAACCCCTTAAAATATTTGCAGCCAAAATTTTTGCACCCTGTATTTATAAATAACTTTCAAGTTACCGCAGTCTAGTTATTGTTTTTAACATACTTCAAAAAAGTGGGACTCAGTTTGACCCGTATGTATGTAGGTAGTTATGTATGTTTGTCCGCGATTATGTTTGGCTGAACCGATTTTGATGCGGTTTTCGGCTAAGTCAGACTTAGAAGAAGGTTTTTGCATATTGACATGTTCTTTGAAAGCTATTTAAAAAAGTATTATTAGTAGTTTTAGTTTTAAATTTTTAGTTTTAATACTTGTTTAGATACAATGTCCATTATTTTTGGTAGTAACATCTGAATCAGTTACCCCACATGGCGTATCCACAGCAAAGTAAATTTTCCCAACATGTTTACACTGAAAATACATTACGCTGTCCGGCGCCTGCGCAGCTAAACAGCATTATAAACATAGCAACGAATCAGTCAGCAGTAAATTGATGTTTACTTATATCAAAACGATTCGCTTTTATGTAGCACGTCAGATTAGGATTCGGTGTTTTGTTTGATTTGATTAAAGCTAAGGCAATTTATTTACTGTTTTACATACATAATCCAAACAACCTATAGGCTAAGATTATCTATATACGAGTAAAAATTGTCGGGATCTTGGAAAAGGCTATAGAAAAGGCAATTTTCTAGAAATTTCGTATTTGCCAAACTGTGTCATTGTTTTCTGTGGTATAATTAAATGATTAGTAAGTTGATTACGTACCTACCTACCTCTGTGTTTTTGGAGGTTATAAACTCGCTAAATAATATTTTTAAACAATCGTTGTTATTTCGCCCTTTTTTGTGAGTTGTTTTTGTAAAATTTTTGTCAGACGTGGCGATAACGCTCTGCCTATCTATACATACATATAAAAATACGCCTTTGTTCCTCGCGGGGTATGCATACTCATACGCTGTAAATTACTGGTAAAACTGAAACGGCGTGGAAAATTTATAACAAACAAAGTTCATACCTACGTTTTTGTGCGACGCCATTTTTTTGTCGATTGGTCGTGTAAAAGTGTCGCTAAATGTCGCTACACTACCTATCTAGGATAACTGTTATGACTCAACCAACCAAATACCACAAACAGAAAATTAAGGAAATGGTCTACTTACCTTGGATTTATATCATTCGATTACACGGTCTATTAGGTGTACAAATAGTGATCGCGGAAGGTCAATGGGTTCCACCAACAAGCTTGGCGCGGATATCCTCTGTGGTTACTCATCCAGAAACCAGGCCATGGGAACGGAGCAGGGTAGAGGCACAGGTGCAGACCAGTGTCACTGTTCTAACACACAAATCACGCCTTTATCCCTCGCGGGATAGACAGAGCGATCGTAAAATTACGGTCGTAATCGCCACGCCTCACAAGTATTGAGGGCCCTTTCAGATGATACGTGTATTACTGTACTGTCAGCCTGTCGTCTTAAGTTGTAATACACAGGAATCCATCGAGTTCCTTAGTTGCCTCTTACTAAACCCGCGGGAAAAATGGGGTGATGCTATTTTAAGCCGGCATCACACGGTACTGCACACTGTATCACTGTTCTGGAAAGGAGGTAAACCTTAGGTAAGATAGTCGTGTCGATTTGTCACTATCCGCAAAATTGGTTCAGAAAAGTTAAAGATGAGCGTGCGTTATTGTTTTATAGTTTGGCACAAAATAAGCGTTATCTGTTAAAATAAGACGTAGATGACGATGATGTTGTAGGTAAATAAAATCCCCTCAAAAACATTAATATATAAAAAAATTCAAAGTCTCGCTACTGAGCTGTTCAACCGTAAAAAGGTATGAGATCCATTTGAAACCAAGTCGGCTATCGATTTGTTCATTCCCCACTTAAGAGATCTATCTTAATTAATTACGTAATCAGTTAATAAACATTATTTTATAGTGACCATATCAATATTTTCAATATATTTTAATGTTAACAATAAATTGAATGACTTAGCCATCGCACTAGAACAGAAGGTTAACGTGTAATACATATTAAAATTAATACATTCAGTGCGATTGCCAAGTCATTCAATTTATTGTAAACATTAAAATATATTGAAAATATTGATATGGTCACTATAAAATAATGCTTATTAACTAATTACGTAATTAATTAAGATAGATCTCTTAAGTGGGGAATGAACAAATCGATAGCCGACTTGGTTTCAAATGGATCTCATACCTTTTTACGGTTGAACAGCTCAGTAGCGAGACTTGGATTTTTTTTATATATTAATGTTTTTGAGGGGATCTCATTTCTTTTTGTAGGTAGTCTTCCTTTTTTTCTTTTGCGGCTCTATTTCTTGAGCCTCAGCCACGGTTTTTCTCATAGCCCAGCACCTCCCCGAGGGGGGTGGTCAGGGGCGCGGGGGGAAGGTTGACGACGGTGCGGGGGGAGGTTTGATGAGTCACCCCCCCTCGCACGCCTCACCAACGTCACGTTGGTTAGGCTTGGTTCACGTTGGTTAGGGGGGGGGGGGGTATGTACATACAAAGGGCGGGGAGGGGGGAAAGCTATAAGGCAAGCGGAGGGAGCGGGGGGCTTGCTGAATGAAGGCAAGTCCTAAGATTTACCTTCATCCAGTTTCCCTTTCCCACAGCCAATTTGTTGACCTCTCCTCCTACGAGGAGGTGCCAACCGAGTAACGGTCACCGCCGGTTCGCGAGAGAGCTTGAGTGAAAGCAAATTTTGAGAAAATTCGCGTTCACCCAATTTACCACTACTCTTTCTACAACTCTGGTGAACTATAGTTCACCCTTGTGACCAGGGGGCCAATCGCGCTAATGTTGAACGATAATACCAAAACCAAACCGCAGCCAAAAACGCTACGTTACGCACTTTTCGTATCGCGCTAATTGTTTGAGCGGAAACGTTTCGACTTTTCTTTGGAAGTTACGTTGATATAGCGAACGTTCGAACTTTTGGTGTGCATCGGTATCGCGCAAATTTTTGACAGCGTATTTAACCACAACCGTTACGTTGGGAACATCTCAAACGCTGTCAAATGAACGTTTTTGTAAAAGTTCCTCTCGAGCAGCTTTTTCTGACACGTTTGACGATCGTTGGTGGATTTTATTACGGTTTCAACCCAAAAAAGGAAGGAAATCATGAAAATTTGCTGTGGGGCTCTATCTCCACACCATTGAAAGTGTCCATGAGGTAGATGTGACCAAGAAGAAGCCTTGACCCGCCGTTCGACCTATAGGTACATGATGTTAGGAAAAGTACTGACTTCCTTTTAAAGGATGAACCAGCCCATGAAATTGAACAACTTTCCCCAAGAGACATAGGTAATATGAAAATAAATTTTGGACCTCACATACAAACTGACTCAGTCGGTTAGTACATACATTTAGTATGAGAAATCCAAAAAATTCGATCTGTTCCTAAGGCAAAATTGTTCAGTTTCAAGGGCTGGTTCATACCTTGTGAGGAAGTTAGTACTTTTCCTGACACCTTGTATTTTTAGGGGAAACTTGTTTAGTCAATGAGACTGGTTCACACCTTAAAATATTTGCAGATGATTTATTTCATCCGTATTATATGCATGAACTTATAGTAGTAGAATCACCTCAAGTGATGAACTATTTCCAATGGTCATGGGGGCGACCATCGGTAACAGTGACCATCCTGGTGGTCGACAAGGGGGGTGACAAGTGGGAACTAAGGCTGTCTAGCTGAGGGTGCAGTGAAATACTTTGTAAATAAAAGAAACATATATTGCACCTACTATATTTATTTAATTTTTCTTATTAAAATTATAGGCTAAGCTCTTAGGGCTCCATATCAGATGATGATACCTGAAACAAAATAAATAATAGTGTAGGTACCCCAAGTACATATGAGATATTTTCTTGCAGTTAGAAGTCGCCTATTTCTGATCATATTCCATCTCTTAGTTTACCATATTATTTTACATATTTGTCAAAGTAAAATTAAAAAAACACTAGATTACAATATATTTTGCTAAATAGAAATATCAAATAGATGTACCTAGACACATGTCATGATTAGCATGTTCAGCCATACCATAGGCCATGGTAGCTGTCTATGACAGCTTAGACGGTGGTTGTTATGCTAACATGTCAGATGCCTGCAACTTGTAGTAGGTGAGTGAAAAACTAACTCACTGCTGATTGATTCATTGGGGCATTGGACAACCCGGTGTCCTACTAGAAAAGAAGAAGGAAGACTTACTTTGTGTTGAGCTTGAGTTTGGATTCTTGACGCTGTATGTAATTTCCACTGCCGCTGATGCTGCATTGTATGATCTAGCATTGAAGCGAGGGATGGATGGATGGCTTCATTTGAGCTAAAACAGTAAATTAATAATCTTGAAACAAAGTCAATGTGTAAGTTTATTTTATTTATATGTATGAACAAACAAGCAGATGGATAGATAGATGCTGTCATCTCCGATGTTGAGTGGTGCACTAGTAGTGCAACTGCAATGCTTGGTACAGATTTAATTCTAGGTGGGACATTCACTAAGTTGCTTTTTACTACTCCCACAGGTCGAATGGTAATGTTATTCTAAGCCGGCATAGAATATTATGTACCTGTAAAACGGATCTTGGGTGATGTATGGAAGGCGCCTAATGTCTGTTTGTATAATATAAATCCAGTGCAGAGTGACTTTTGTCACGGGGCCACCTTGCTTTTCATGACATTCCACATCTGAAAAGTAATATACTAGTAAATATATGCACATACACTGATGTAGTAGGTATAAAATTAAGTCACTTTCCACATGTCTCAGTCTGTCTTTTATGGACAATAGCGCGATTGGCCCCCAGGTGTTTTAAGTGTCACCAGGGGGCCAATCGCGCTATTTTACCATTCCAACGTAACGTTGACGATTTAGCTTCGATTTAGTTTTGGTTTGGATTTGGTTAATGTCAAAAAAGCTATCGCGGTAAATTTTCTGAACGTATAAATCGTTGACGTTACCCAAACGAAACCAAACCACAACCGTTTAGAGTTTGCAATGAGTATTTTAAAATACTAGATAATCTTTTTATAATCGATGCTCGATTGTGCATTTCGCGTAGTGGGCAGCACTATTTTAAAAGTAAAAATGTCAGGTTGTTGTTCAATTGTTTATACAACCGCCGTGGTTTTTCGTAGATTTTTGAAATTATTTTATTTAAGAACTAAAACTAAACTAAAATTTCGTGGGACACCCAGTCGACGTGACTTTTCTGTAAGTACCTAATAGAATATCTACATATACAAAGTTAATTTACCATTTAGACGCTATCAATATGGTTCCATAGTTGAAACTGTGTTATTTACGATTTGTGTTTTTATAGAGACTATGGACCTAAGAAAGACGACGAGCGTGCGGCAGCTGAAGCTGCTCGAGGGATTATTTGCTTTGCTGGCGCTGGCGCTCGGCAGACTCCGCTCAAAAGGCGGGTCAGAGTATACCTACCTTTCAAGGCGCGGGCTCTTTCGAACTACTTATGGGCCAATCGCGCCAACAGACTCAATTGTGAGGGCCCAACTAGGCAGCTCAAAGAGTGGACCAAGGTTAGCATACTAATGAAAACCTAACCTAGCTGCTGTTAATAAAAAAACACATCATGAGCCATTATTTAGTTGTGTTGTGATGTAGTTTAGGAGGAGTTGGCATTGTCCATAAAAGACAGACTGAGACATGTGGAAAGTGACTTAATTTTATACCTACTACATCAGTGTATGTGCATATATTTACTAGTATATTACTTTTCAGATGTGGAATGTCATGAAAAGCAAGGTGGCCCCGTGACAAAAGTCACTCTGCACTGGATTTATATTATACAAACAGACATTAGGCGCCTTCCATACATCACCCAAGATCCGTTTTACAGGTACATAATATTCTATGCCGGCTTAGAATAACATTACCATTCGACCTGTGGGAGTAGTAAAAAGCAACTTAGTGAATGTCCCACCTAGAATTAAATCTGTACCAAGCATTGCAGTTGCACTACTAGTGCACCACTCAACATCGGAGATGACAGCATCTATCTATCCATCTGCTTGTTTGTTCATACATATAAATAAAATAAACTTACACATTGACTTTGTTTCAAGATTATTAATTTACTGTTTTAGCTCAAATGAAGCCATCCATCCATCCCTCGCTTCAATGCTAGATCATACAATGCAGCATCAGCGGCAGTGGAAATTACATACAGCGTCAAGAATCCAAACTCAAGCTCAACACAAAGTAAGTCTTCCTTCTTCTTTTCTAGTAGGACACCGGGTTGTCCAATGCCCCAATGAATCAATCAGCAGTGAGTTAGTTTTTCACTCACCTACTACAAGTTGCAGGCATCTGACATGTTAGCATAACAACCACCGTCTAAGCTGTCATAGACAGCTACCATGGCCTATGGTATGGCTGAACATGCTAATCATGACATGTGTCTAGGTACATCTATTTGATATTTCTATTTAGCAAAATATATTGTAATCTAGTGTTTTTTTAATTTTACTTTGACAAATATGTAAAATAATATGGTAAACTAAGAGATGGAATATGATCAGAAATAGGCGACTTCTAACTGCAAGAAAATATCTCATATGTACTTGGGGTACCTACACTATTATTTATTTTGTTTCAGGTATCATCATCTGATATGGAGCCCTAAGAGCTTAGCCTATAATTTTAATAAGAAAAATTAAATAAATATAGTAGGTGCAATATATGTTTCTTTTATTTACAAAGTATTTCACTGCACCCTCAGCTAGACAGCCTTAGTTCCCACTTGTCACCCCCCTTGTCGACCACCAGGATGGTCACTGTTACCGATGGTCGCCCCCATGACCATTGGAAATAGTTCATCACTTGAGGTGATTCTACTACTATAAGTTCATGCATATAATACGGATGAAATAAATCATCTGCAAATATTTTAAGGTGTGAACCAGTCTCATTGACTAAACAAGTTTCCCCTAAAAATACAAGGTGTCAGGAAAAGTACTAACTTCCTCACAAGGTATGAACCAGCCCTTGAAACTGAACAACTTTGCCTTAGGAACAGATCGAATTTTTTGGATTTCTCATACTAAATGTATGTACTAACCGACTGAGTCAGTTTGTATGTGAGGTCCAAAATTTATTTTCATATTACCTATGTCTCTTGGGGAAAGTTGTTCAATTTCATGGGCTGGTTCATCCTTTAAAAGGAAGTCAGTACTTTTCCTAACATCATGTACCTATAGGTCGAACGGCGGGTCAAGGCTTCTTCTTGGTCACATCTACCTCATGGACACTTTCAATGGTGTGGAGATAGAGCCCCACAGCAAATTTTCATGATTTCCTTCCTTTTTTGGGTTGAAACCGTAATAAAATCCACCAACGATCGTCAAACGTGTCAGAAAAAGCTGCTCGAGAGGAACTTTTACAAAAACGTTCATTTGACAGCGTTTGAGACGTTCCCAACGTAACGGTTGTGGTTAAATACGCTGTCAAAAATTTGCGCGATACCGATGCACACCAAAAGTTCGAACGTTCGCTATATCAACGTAACTTCCAAAGAAAAGTCGAAACGTTTCCGCTCAAACAATTAGCGCGATACGAAAAGTGCGTAACGTAGCGTTTTTGGCTGCGGTTTGGTTTTGGTATTATCGTTCAACATTAGCGCGATTGGCCCCCAGTACGGGCACTCTGCTAAATTCTGCAAGGAGACTAGCCCCACTTGTGGTCACTGCGGTTCTACAGGACATAGCTTCAAAGACTGTACCAACAGAAACCAACCAGAAAAATGTGCAACGTGCCAGCGCTTCAAAAAACCGAGTGCCCATAAAACTGGAGATGAGCAATGCCCAGCTAGAAAAAGCGCTGAATTGAGGCACCTTAGCTCTATCGACTATGTGGGCGCCTAGAGCGCCGCTTCAACGCATTAAAGCAGCACAACTATGGGAAGTATTGGTGACCTAGTTGATGACATTGATTGTACTTGTGAGTATGAGTCACAATACTGTGACGCTGTTGATTGTGCTTCACTGATTGCAAAGAGTAATAGTAAGTTTAATATTTTCGTACAAAACATTCGTAGTATCAACTGTAACTTTGATGGTTTACAAGCCTTATTGTGCCAGATTAATGTGAGTCCGGATATTGTTATCCTCACAGAGTGCCGGTTATCCTTATCCACTATTATTCCACGCTTGGACGGGTACAATGCATATTCTACTAACGATACAAATGTTTTGCAAAATGACGGTGTAGTGTTATATATAAAGTCCAATATTGCTAAAGTTTCAATAGAAGAACCTCTTTTTACCGATGCGAATTGCTTAATTGCAAAATTTGGTACTGATACCGCAATTATTTCTATATATCGCTCACCTTCCTATCAAAACATAAAAACATTTCTACAATCACTCAGTAACATTCTAACAACATTAACAAAATTTAAAAATATTTTTATTATGGGTGACATCAACATAGATATTAAAATTGGAAACACCGAACGAAATTCACCAATATACCTGACGCATGCAGCTTACCATGGCTTTTTACCTATTCATCTTTTACCAACAAGAGAGGGAAATTGTTTAGATCATATTCTTGCTAAAACTAACATTACATTGAAAACTATAGTATTAAACACAACGCTGACAGATCACAAAAGTTTATTACTGTGTTTACAAAAATATTATATTAGATTCAATGCCGTTACGAAATGTGCTAAGTTAGCAAGTGATGCTCTGACGCATGACTTAATCAATTTAGATCTGTCCCCTATTTACAACTCGAACAATGCTGATGTAGCAGCTACTTATTTAGTTACATCACTTTCAAGGTTTATCAAGGTAAACACGCGTACTGTTATTCTTTCCCGCCGGAAAAGAATGATCAAACCGTGGATTACCCCTGCGCTTTTGCGCTGTATAAGACATCGTGACAAGCTACATAAACAGTCAAAAATATATGCTGACAATGACATTATTAAAATCACATATACTAGGTACCGCAATTTTTGTAATAACTTGATTAAGAAACTTAAACGAAATTATGAAAGATCAGAATTACAAAATGCAGGACACAACAAGAAAAAGGTGTGGAGAGTCATCAAAAATATCACGAACATGCCTACCTCTAAATCATCTGCTCAGCAACTAATTGCCGACTCAGCCACTTCCTTGAATTCCGCTAATGAAACAAATAGATTTTTCGTTAATATGGGGAAAACTCTGGCCGAACAAGTTGTTGAAAATGTCCCACAGTCTGAGGTCTCTTCACAACAGCAAATATTACGTGACTCTTTTGCTCTTTTTGACACTGACGAGGCGGAAATAGATCGAATAATTATGACATTAAAGAATGACTGCGCCGCGGGAATTGACGGAATTTCAACTCGAGTTCTCAAAGACCATAAACAATTGCTGATCCCTCCGCTGACTTACATTTTTAATCTCTGTTTTGCACAAGGAGTTTTCCCAAACGTTCTTAAAAAAGCCGTAGTTCATCCAATCCACAAGAGTGGAGATAAAAGTTGTGTCAACAATTACCGTCCCATTGCTGTTTTGCCGTCCATTTCTAAAATACTAGAGAGACTCATATACAACAGGCTTGTAAAGTATTTGGAGAATAATAATCTTCTGGCACCGTCACAGTATGGATTTAGATCTAATAAATCAACAGACGATGCAGTCCTCGAGCTCTCTGACTATATTGTGAAACAATTAGACTCTAGTAATAAATGTTTAGCAATATTTCTTGATCTAGCCAAAGCATTTGATACAGTTTCAATCCCAAAACTGATAGCCAAATTGGATAATTTAGGCATTCGCGGACTCCCACTTGATCTCCTAAAAGATTATCTCGCCAACCGAACCCAAAGGGTGAAGATTAATGACGTCATAAGTGATGATTTACCTATCGAATATGGTGTCCCTTAAGGAAGTATACTGGGTCCAATATTATTCCTTGTGTACATTAATGATCTATGTATGATTCCTCTATTGAACAGTAAGATAATTTCGTATGCTGATGACACAGTTCTATTATGTAGCTCTGATAATTGGCAGGACACGTTTATACAAGCGCAGACTGGTTTTAATTTTATTAACCAGTGGCTTGCAGAAAACCTGCTTTCGCTTAATATCGGCAAAACAAAATTTATTACATTCTCCCATAATATATCTAACCAACCCCCTGACAACACATGTACAATGATAGCGCACCGTTGCTCTAACCCAGTGAGTGACGCATGTAACTGTCCCAAGCTTGAAAAAACGGATAATATAAAATATCTAGGTGTCATAATTGATAAACATCTAAACTTCCAAGCTCATGTGGACTTTGTCTCAGCCCGAGTCCGTAAATTAATCTATGTTTTCAAGAACCTTAGACACGCTGCAGGTAGAAACATTATAAAAGAAGTCTACTTTGCTCTTTGTGAGTCTCTTTTAACTTATTGCATCACTGCTTGGGGTGGAACTCATAAGAAAACCATTCTTGGTCTAGAAAGAGCACAGAGGGCCATTTTAAAAGTCAGCACTTTTCGTCCATTTTATTATCCAACAGCTCAACTACTTATGGAATGTAATGTTTTATCTGTTCGCCAATTATTTATTTTACTAACAGTTACCAAGCAACATACACTAACCAAGTATGATCCTGGACTCCAATCCAATAAAAGAAGATGCGATATTGTCTGCCCTTCCACAAAGCTTCATCGAGCACATTCTCGTCATTTCTTTTGTTTCCTAGGTGGTTTTCTTTATAATCAGTTAAACCGCGAACTAAACTTATATAAGATGAATAAACAATTGTGTAAAAGGACTCTTATTAACTGGTTGAAGGGCAAAACCTATGCTGAAATAGAAAACCTTCTGTTAATAGATGTTTAGTTTTAGTTTAAATAAGTATAGATTGTATTAATAAGTTATTGTATGCAGAAGATTGTTTTTGTTTAAGTAAATTATAATTTTAACTTGCACAGAACATATTTTTTAGACATTACCTGAGATACAAGTAAATATTTTTATATATTTACTTAGTTTAGGTATAATTGATAAATTTATGCACTACTTTATTTTAATATCTGTAAATTTACTATTTGTAAGCACTATTTTATTTTGAAATAAATTATCTTTATCTTTATCTTTATCTTTATAGTCTAATCTAACAGGTTACACGATTTTTCACTGAGTTCCTTACCATTACCAGTGAGAGGTGGCGAAAGGTACCGTGACATTAATTTCGGTCGACACCTTATAATTTTCCCGAAAACAAAACGATAGCGTGTTTTAAAAACTAACAGCGACATTTGTGATTATTTTGCTGGACCAAAACAAAGTATTTTAGGAGCGACAGCAAAATATAACTTGGTAAACAGTACATTTCTATGGAATTACAAAGTTATTTATGCTGTCGGTTTATCAAGAAAACTGCATTGAAAATGCTAGATTTTTAAGTTTTTCCTTTATTTAAACACTAAACCCAAATTATATTCTAAATTAGAAGTCTCTATGTCTGCTAGAAGTGCCTTAGAATTTTGATGATCTTTTAGTGAGTGAGTCAGTGACAAAATTAAGAACTTTGACTAGCTATAATTCCTAAACCACTGGTTCAAAGTGAACGAAATTTGAAATATACCGTATCTACAGGGCTTTTGATTGATTCCTGAAGTTTCAAGTCTTTTGTTTTATCCACAAGAAAGTTATAAGGTGTTGAAAATGGCCTGAACCGCTTCGAGAAAAGGATGGTACGGCTGTGCCGCTTTCTAGCTCGACTTGGCGGGGGCACTGCCGTGCCCCCAGATTACTAGAAATAAAGAGAAAAATATAGACATTACATGACTAAGAGGTCTCCTCTCCTGGAACGGAAGATCGTGTTGCTAGAAGCATATCCTCTTTTAAATCTGTCAAATTAGGTTAGGAAATATATGTGAAATAACCGAATTTGACTCATTGATGATTTTTCTTATAACTATTATCTTGATCTTAACTTACATATATTTTAATATATAAAGAAATCAATCATAATCACGGTAGACAAGCTAGAGAATGCAAAAATGATGCCACTTTCTCGATAGATATATTGCGCATAATCAGAACAGACAGACAGGGGCATATGCGCGGGATTGGTTCCCGTGATTATTAGTCGTGTGTAATAATAACAACATTTGTCGACTGCGCAATAAACAATGCAGATCGAACAACTGCGCTTGCGCAGATGTCAATGCGCGGTGTTTGACAGCTGCGGAGGTCAACTGGTGTTCGCGGTACCTATGGGGCATGTACCCGTGGGCTTTTGTGGGATCAAAGCTTTGCAAATTATCGATCTGTAAATATTTTTTTTACTGTTATTGATTCTGATTAGCATTTACATTAATATGCAATTGATAGATTATAAGCTACCTAGGTGCTGCAGTCATTTTGACAACCACTGCAGAACTAAACTGCTGCCTGTTGTATTGAATAAGAAAGAAACTAGGTGAATCTATATGTCTTAAATCTGTATGTCTTAGAATATTTCGGCTTCAAACCGCGAGTAGGCGATGTTAGTTCATGTGTTATCAGTACCTCGCATCTGATAGTTTGATTAAGTTCTTGTGTAAAAAATGACGGAATGTTCACAACTTACACGAGATAATATGTAGGTATTTAGGTGTAGATTAGGTACTTGTACAAGATATGGCTGGTGGGGGGATCGTGTTTTATGGTTAAAGGAAGTATGTTATTGGTTTATGGTACGGTGAATAGGCTATGTTATGATGTATAGTGATAACTCAATAAAGAAAAGCAGCACGTACTTATATAGGTACTTTTTCTGTGTTTTAGACCCACCTTTCTTTATGTATGTTTACCTATTCCTTCGGCAGGAAGAAACCTGGAGTGTTGAAGAGCATTGAAAGACGAAGACGCCATCTTCCACACATGTGCATGTTTTACGTCAGCTTTCATCGCCAAAAGTCATTTCATTAGAGCAACAATAAAAATCGATGTCAGCACCAACGTATTTTAGCATCTGTCCGTCGCAGCTCGCAGCCGCCTGACATGTGTGAGAGTCACCCCAGACCCCGGGGTAAGTAGGGGTGAGATTACCAGGTGAGAGTGCATATGTTGCCACGTGGTGTGGGGAAGCCGAGGCATGCTACGATGGGGAATGCCCAGCACAGGTGCGCCATGAATGAAGCCATTGTTGGCCGCTCCATTCACAGATGTTTGCCGTTTGGCGCGCAAATTTGGAAGGATACAAAGGATTGTTTACTTTGACGCTTGGTCCGTAGTATTTGTGATTGTGGAGACTGTTTGGCTGTACAGCAGTTGCCAGAGTATTTTTATTTAAAAGACAGATTTCCAAAACGCTGAAGTAATACAGAAAGAGCTAATGAAGTTTCCATTGATGCAAGCAAACTGCCTTACAAGACAAGGTATGTTGATAATTAAATAATTTCCTTCTTTACGCTCTTGCCCCTTAAAAGAATATATATCATAGTAATTATATAGTTATTAAGTATGCACGTTGACTCTGAGGGTTCCCATGATTATGGAACCCTCGAAACAGGTGAAACAGGTGTCTCTGATTAAGGTCAAGAAGTTCCCACTGCAATGGGTCACTGCCGACAACGTCTTGCGGTTCCGCACCGCGAACCGTGGACTTCGGTTGAGTCTATAATTTTTTTCTTAAACGGGAACTGTGTGTATAAATTTAATGTGGCAGAGCAGGTGTAGAGGGAGCAGTTGAGAAAACATGCAAGTATACGTGAAGAGGACGAAAATGCTCTGAGGTAAACAAATTGTAAAACATGAAGGCCTCTATCACACTTCAGCGCAAGAATAACGCTGCTCTAACGTATGCTCCTGTCAGATCCATACTAGAAACGTCTGAACGTGAACTCCCCATACAAAAACCACTCTCGACCCAAGTCCAGCGCTGCGTTAGCGTAGCGTTATTTTGCGCTGAAGTGTAAGAAAGGCCTTACCTTAACAGCCGCGACAGTGCAATGGGCCTGCATATATTGGAGGGTATTGCTATACTCACCACGCTTGGTAGGGCATTATGTATCTAGTAGTTTTTTTAGATTTTAGAGGAAAATTTAAGGTCAATAAGTCCAATCCTGAATCTTAAAAGCTTTCATTCTGACGTGTGCTGTGATTAAAATTATCAACAAGAGCTATTACATTTTTTTTTTATATATATACACTTGACGGACATAAATTCTGGTAAACTAAAAACTCGCAGTCAAACTATATTAAGTGCAATCGCAAAAGATGCACAGTGAGTGAGTAAACACAGGAAACACGGCGCGGGCAGTAACGGCTTCCTCATTAGCGCCAGTAATCCTCGCTTCCGGCGGTGCTGCGGCGGACGGTAGACAACGAGCGTGGAATCCTATGTGGACGACGTTTTGACCAAGAATAGGTAAAGTGTATGTTCTGGGATGTGGATATTTTGAAAATAGAAATCAAAAGTAAATAGATTATTTTCTTTTGTTTTCCATGTTCTTAGTCTAAGATTCAAGGCAGTCAGTAACAGCTTTCGAAATAACAGCTGTGCTTTGCTTTTGGCACAATCCTGCGGCCGACGGTAGACAATGAGCGTAAATTCATTCAAATAGTGTAGATGTTTACCGGACCAGTAACAGACTGTAAATAAGTATACAGGGCGGTAACAATCGATGTACTTTTACGAAAATGCTAAGCTCTACAGTTCAAACCGAACAACTATCCTTAAGGTGGTTTTCCACCGGCAGAGCGAGACGAGGCGTGACGAGGAGTGAATTGAAATTTGTATGAGAAATTTTCAATTCAATCCTAGCGCATCTTCGGTGGAAAAGGTAAGGATTGACGAGGATG
This sequence comes from Keiferia lycopersicella, assembly GCA_029255805.1. Lineage (NCBI taxonomy): Eukaryota > Metazoa > Arthropoda > Insecta > Lepidoptera > Gelechiidae > Keiferia > Keiferia lycopersicella. Next base: position 5,413,694 of record JARACZ010000010.1, read on the forward strand.
TGCGAGACTTGAATTGAAATATTAGTTTGTGTAAAAATGAGCCGTATTGCCTCCGTCATAGACTATAAATTAACTCTGCAACAGAAACATGCTTCTCAACAGCGAATGAGATGATACAAGCTATTTCTACTAGAGGTCACTGTCAACTCAAAGTACGTAGGTGGTTCGTGACGTAGATGGTTGCACGGCACTTTTATTTTCATGGAGTACCCACTTTTTGATATTTCATTTTTACGCGGAGCCAGTACTTTTTTACAACAAAGTAAAATAATGGACATGGAAGACACCGAGAAATTTATTGAAAGTGTAAAAAAATATCCGTGTATATGGAATGTTCACTTGCATTCCTACAAATGCACAACAGCGAGCTCGTGATTGACATTAATGTCAATCGCGAGCTCGCGCGTGATCGCGCTTGCAATTAATGCCAATTATTAGTGGAAAAGGGCCTGTACGATTTCAATTCACGCCACGCCGCGTCTCATCTCGCTCTGCCGGTGGAAAACTACCTTTAAGATCCAAATGTCAAATTATTAAAATTTACAAACGTCAATTTTCTAAGGGAGGTATTTGTTTAAAAAATATATTTTGACCTATGTTCCTTGGGAAAGTCCATCGTTCGGTGGTATCACCCTGTATAGTACATTGAATACAGAAAACGATTAATGGTAAACAAATTGACGCTACCTAAAATGTAAAATCTTCCTCTCGTGGTGTTGATACCAGGGTGACTTTAAAAAAAACTATGTGTTATATGAAGCATTTCAGCCAGCCAATATTTTATTCTATTATAAACAAAGGGAGTGGAGTGCCGTAGTAAGTAACCTACGAACCTATACTACCTACACTAGTATATACATACTGCTTCATCTTATCTTATACGTTCGGGTACGAAATCTATCTTATTATGTTGTTAGATTAAACCAAATTCAAGGCAAGTATCAATGCAGTCTTCAATTCTAGACTTGAAAATTAATACAGTTTTATCAGTCATCGCAGCAAAGGTTTCAAAATCATAAAGTTCTTCATCTCGACTTTTTTCGTCCTGTTCGTAATATTCGTCCATTTGAGCTTTCATCCTTTCAGCTTCGGCAGATTCTCTACACAGGAAAAATGCTAGCACACTACATGATGCTAATGCAAGCTTTCCGTGCCTCTTCAAATCAGCATCGAGTTGGTCCCTTGGATAGACGTAATCAGCTTTGAGGTCGAAGTCGTAAAGATGCTTTGTCAACTGTGAATAGTAGAAGTCTACCCAGACATTGAAGTTCTGTTTCCTCATCTCGTGGTTGGTGCAGTTTAGAATTGCATACAACAAGTCGGCGACGGGGCTGTTGACTTTTGACAATTGGTAGTCGATCATACAACATGACACCGCGTTCCCATCCTGCGATTAGAAACAATAAAATTATTACATAAAGAATCATGACCTTTAAAAGGGAAAAAGACTTCTTTCGTCTAGAAATGTTGAATTAATTATCACTAATTTACCACCAGCTATTGCATTTTCACATATGAACTGAACGATAATATAACCAATGTAACTTATGTGTTCACATATTATGATTGAGCGGTTATTTTTTATAATGTAACCAAATTTTTTATTTTATATAACAAGCAGGTATGATGCCGTGCCGATTGCCTTTTTCTCAAGCACTCATAAAGAGGGTTTTTTAAATATCCTATCTTCTAAACGCTCCATGATATCTTTTATAAACCGTTTCAATTTCTTCTTGAGAAAACTGGAAACTACCTTGAGCAGCAAAAGAGTAGTCAAATATAAAAATGCAGTCTCTGTAGAAATGCGTTAAGTACGATTATGACGACAATTGTAATTGTCATCATCGTGATCATCATCATCTGTCTGCCCTTAACCCAATCTGGGGGCACGGCAGTGCCCCCGCCAAGTCGAGCTAGAAAGCGGCACAGCCGTACCATCCTTTTCTCGAAGCGGTTCAGGCCATTTTCAACACCTTATAACTTTCTTGTGGATAAAACAAAAGACTTGAAACTTCAGGAATCAATCAAAAGCCCTGTAGATACGGTATATTTCAAATTTCGTTCACTTTGAACCAGTGCTTTAGGAATTATAGCTAGTCAAAGTTCTGAATTTTGTCACTGACTCACTCACTGACCGATCATCAAAATTCTAAGGCACTTCTAGCAGACATAGAGACTTCTAATTTGGAATATAATTTGGGTTTAGTGTATAAATCAAGGAAAAACTCAAAAATCTAGCAATTTCAATGCAGTTTTCTAGATAAACCGATAGCATAAATAACTTTGTAATTCCATAGAAATGTACTGTTTACCAAGTTATATTTTGCTGTCGCTCCTAAAATACTTTGTTTTGGTCCAGCAAAATAATCACAGATGTCGCTGTTAGTTTCTAAAACACGCTTTCGCTATTTTAATGTCCTTTGCGAACAGTTTCCAATATGTATAGCCTATGCTATAACTATACATAAAAGTCAAGGTCTCAGTCTGAATAATGCGCTGATGGATATAGGTTCAGCTGTATTTACATCTGGTCAAGCTTATGTAGCACTATCAAGAGTAACAAGTCTGGGCGGCTTACATTTTATAAACATAGACTTTGGAAATATTAAAGCGCAAGAATCTGCAATTTGTGAATACAATAGACTAAGAAGCATTTACCGTCCAGACTTGACAAAAATCATTACTACAAAGATTCCGAGAAAACCACATAAAGATAGAGAGTGGGCTATGAGAAAAACCATGGCTGAGGCTCAAGAAATAGAGCCGCAAAGGAAAAAAAGGAAGACTACCTACAAAAAGTAATGAGATCCCCTCAAAAACATTAATATATAAAAAATTCCAAGTCTCGCTACTGAGCTGCTCAACCGTAAAAAGGTATGAGATCCATTTGAAACCAAGTCGGCTAACGATTTGTTCATTCCCCACTTAAGAGATCTATCTTAATTAATCGCGTAATTAGTTAATAAGCATTATTTTATAGTGACCATATCAATATTTTCAATATATTTTAATGTTTACAATAAATTGAATGACTTGGCAATCGCACTGAATGTATTAATTTTAATATGTATTACACGTTAACCTTCTGTTCTAGTGCGATGGCTAAGTCATTCAATTTATTGTAAACATTAAAATATATTGAAAATATTGATATGGTCACTATAAAATAATGCTTATTAACTAATTACGTAATTAATTAAGATAGATCTCTTAAGTGGGGAATGAACAAATCGATAGCCGACTTGGTTTCAAATGGATCTCATACCTTTTTACGGTTGAGCAGCTCAGAAGCGAGACTTGGAATTTTTTATATATTAATGTTTTTGAGGGGATTTATTTCTACCGCAGCCAGGATTTGAACCTGCCTCTTACGCGGACTGTATAAAAAAATTACATTCAATGTTTGGTCCACATCAACAAGTAAAATAATTGAGACAAACATTTCTTGAATCATTCATTATAAATAAATTATATGTTACCTTAAGTTGAAACATTATATTATTGGTCCAGGAATCTCCTTGTTGAATGACGGAATATCTTGAGTTCGTATCCCATTCACTGTATTTTAAGCCAATTGCCGCTGTCTTGCTTATTAAACCTCTTAAACAATTTTTACGTTTCTCATCTTGTAGTTTAGAAATCACAAACTCTTCGAGCGATTCAAAGAATTGGAACGTTTCTTTTGGTGGTACTTCGTACTTTAAAAGTTTGCTTGGGTATTTGGCAAAAGTATCAGGTTCTTGATTTTTCAAAGCATATGAAAGGGCGTGAAGTTTAGCAAAGCTTTGAAGAATTAATTTCATTTCACCATCTTGAAGTGACTTGAATCGGTCCAGCATTGTGTAACCAGATTCTTTCAAATCTTCAAGAAGCACTAGTTCATCCATTTCTTCTGTTATCGTTCCGTAACAAGCTGCATACCTTAATCTTTCATTTTCTGGAACTCCAGCCGCCTTTTCAAGTTCAGTAAACTTTGGAAGTACTTCTGTGTACATAACATGTTCATTGATAAACATTTTGCGAGTGTTCATTGCTGCACGTAGTTGTTCAATTCTTGGTGCAATTTTCACAACTATTTTAAATGTTTCACCATTTTTTTCAGCTACCACTCGTTTTACATTGGCGATATAATTGTCTCCTGCTTCACCTACAGCTTGCACAGTTACTTTAGCATCACTAAATCCTCTGTTACTGAGTGCATCTGTTACTAACTTCCATTGAATGTGACTAAAAGCGCTTAATTCCTCTTTGCCGCTTTCTTGCGCCATCTTTTTAATTTCGTCCTTCCGTCGTGCAGAACTTACTTTTATAAACAGATAAGTACTATGAGCATAGTTTCTTTTATACCTCAATCAAAATCGGATAAGATTATTTGTAAATTAATTACCTCATCAGAATTTTGGAGCTATTTTTAGGGTTCCGCCGATTTAGTAATGACACCAAAAATTTTCGTTGTAAAAATCTTGTAAAACTATGAGAAAGCGTTATTCAGCATTAATTTATTCAGCATTAAGCTACCTTTTATCTGTAGTAAATTTGAAAACTTTAATGAAAATTCTAGCACATAACAAATATAAATTGTTAAAAAATAAATCAATTTTCATAACTGTACCAAAACCTACCAAGGCGGCTCAATTCATTATTTCGTTACTTGATTCACTGCGAAACCCCGTATTTCAGCGTTTCTGACACGCTCTTGGTATTTTTTTCTAATTAATAAGATTCGTTTTCACACAAATACTTTTTTTGTTCTCTAAAAACCGACGTCTTCGGTGAATTACTGATGTTATCTGTTTACCTGGCTTCTACGAATCATCTTATCGATAAGATAAAAATATTGCAGGTGTGTATTATCTGTTATTATTTTAGACGTTTTATCAGTAAGGTAGGTCTGTCATCATCATCGTCAGGTAAGTACATACCTACTTTGATGCACAGGCTGTTGATTGAATTCACTAGAGTATAAAAATTGTGTGTTTTAAACTATTGTCTATAACTACTACATACTCCATTTCGCTGGGTGAATGCAATAGTGGCACAATTCAAAATTCTAGGTTTTTGAGTTAGAGTCAAATTCGTGATTTACAAAGCATACTTTATTTTGTGCAATAAGGACCCAGTTCACTTTCTACGTAATTGTCGATATATGGCGTTACGTGTCACTACTGCACGTTTGGGATTCAGCTGTCTCTTTCATACAACACTGGCACATCGCCGCGGTCGAGTCAGTGTGCGGCATGCGCTCGCAGCGATTACACGGCATGGTTCATGCAATAGTGACACTTTTGAGTTGTGCCAGTTTAACATAACAAAACTCAGTTTATTTTTAGTTGTGACGGTGACTCAAATCAAAATGCATTCTAGGAAGGAAAAATGTTCAAAACCATCTACGTAAGTATCTTAAAATTCATAAATTACAATAATCTCTATTACCTACATCTTTATACAGGACAGGGTTAATTTTATTACATTTTTATAGTATGCATACAATATAATAATTTCATTGCAAATAGTATTCTCGGAGTAAAATAAATATATTAATGTATTACTTACTTTGGTTTCAGATCGACGAAATCAAAACGTCGAAAATTAGCCTCCGAATGTAATAAACCAGATAACAATTCAAACGTCAAACTATTGAAGGAAGCGAGAGGTTCAGATGAGAGTAAAAGCTTTTCAGCACTTAATTACGATTTAATGAAAAATCTTTTCAACGGTAGCGACATGATAGAAGTCACTAGAATTTTGAACGAATCACCATTGAATGGGTCGGAATTTGATAGTCAACTGTCGAACTCTGAAATATCACAGAATGAAACGTCAAAAAGATCTTCGGAGTTAAAGTATAAAAACGATACGACATCATCGATGGAGAAAGAACAGGTGATTCCTTCAGTTCCTGTTCAAAATTATTGTGATAGCAGTGATGCAAATTGTAAAGGAAATACAATTTTAGAGCTTAACACTGCAACCAGGCAATCGTGCAAAATTGGACCTTCTTCTTCATCAGTGATAAATGTGCCCATTTAACCATTGGTAATATCACTTTTGACAATAACAACTTGAATAATAATATCGTTCCACAAGCGCAGTCAATAATTAATGTGCCCATTGATCTGGTATCTGCAAACGACATTACTACATGTAAAACACACTCACCTGGACTGGAACCTTCTTCGTCAATGTCACCCGTGCCTGTCGTGCTGGAAACTATTAACGATTCTACTGACGCTGACATACCTGCTATACCGGATAATGTGACTACTCGTAAAATACACTCACCTGGACTGGAACCTTCTTCGTCAATGTCACCCGTGCCTGTCGTGCTGGAAACTATTAACGATTCTACTGACGCTGACATACCTGCTATACCGGATAATGTGACTACACGAAAAATACACTCGCCTGAACTGGTACCCTCTTCGCCAATGTCAACTGTGCCTGTCGTGCTGGAAACTGTTAATGATTCTAATGACGGTGACATACCTGCTATACCGGATAATGTGACTACACGTAATATACACTCACCTGGACTGGAACTTCCTTCTTCGTCAATATCAACTGTGCCTGTCGTGCTGGAATCTATTCAAGATGTTACTGATGGTGACAATTCTGCTAATATTTTTACTACACAACAGCAATTAGATGAGGTTGAACCATCTTCTCCGTCATTAATAAATTTGCCCATTGTGCCACAAACTATGAACTACAACAGCGACAGAACTGATTGTGAGAGTATTAATGAGCCTTCTACTTCCAGTGGTTTACGTGGAAGAAACTATTTATGTCATGTTCGTGAATCAGATTCAGAGATACATGACTCTGATGCGGACCCCAACTACGAAAATGATTTCGAAAATCATGAAAGCTCTGAAAATTCCTTTTCTGGTGATACTGATGGAGAAATTCCTGTAGCTCGTTCCAGGAAAAAGAAAGCTAATCCTGCTCAATGGAAAAGAAATAATTCAAAGCTACTCCGTAATTCTGGGCAGCAATATACCACATTAAAAAATGGTAAACTGATACCACCAAGACAAATTGGTCCACCTTGTAGTGCTTCGAGCCGAACCAAGTGTTCAGAAAAAATTTCAGAACAAGATCGTAAGGAATATTTCGACAGATATTGGTCTCTTCAAGATATCAATAAACAAAGAAATTTCATATCTAAATCTCTTCAAGTGGTCCAGCCTAAATATAGATATCCAAAACAAGACAATCCCCGAAAAGTGAATAATGCTTTTTATATGTACAAAGGCGACAGCAAAATAAGAGTCTGTAAATTTTTTTTTACATCTACGGACGTCTACTTTAGGCGGACGTTCATTAACGGATATTTACAAAGACTACAAAAAGGAATGCCAAAAAGAAAACCAGGATTTTGTTACTTTTTCTATTTTTAGACAAATATTTAACTATGAATTTAATTTAGAATTTTTCAAGCCTAAAAAAGACTTATGCCAGTTTTGCGAGTCCTACAAAAACATGAATCATGATGAACGACTGGACAAAGAAATTGATTATATAAGACACCATGACGAAAAAAATTTAAGTCGCAATGAAAAAGAGGATGACAAATCACGTATAAATACAAAATACAAGGTGGCTTGTTTCGACTTACAAGCAGCTCTGCCTACTCCAAAGGGTGAAGTCTCAACTTTCTATTATAAAAGCAAACATTCTACTTACAATTTTACTATCTGCGACTTAAATGAAACAGGATTGGGGACTGTTAATTGCTATCTATGGCACGAAGGCGAAGGTCACAAGGGTTCTAATGAAATTGGTTCCTCTTTGCTGCATTACTTAAAACTTTGTACTACCAAAGAAAATGATAGACCCAGTGCTTCCATAGAAAATGATGATAGATCTTCTGAAGTATCCAGCTACACAGAAGTTGTATTTTACTCAGACAACTGTGGTGGGCAGGGAAAAAATAAATATATAATAGCTGCTTACCTCTATGCAGTTACAAATTTTGACATCAAATCTATCACTCACAAATTTTTAGTGGTTGGCCATACACAAAATGAGGGTGATGTCTCTCACTCACTCATTGAAAAAATGTCAAGAAGGCATTAAAAGCCAGTCCAATTTACCTACCTTCACAGTATGCAACGTTAATCTCTACGGCAAGGAAGTCTGGTGAGGCTTTTAAAGTTCATGAGCTAGAGCATAATTTTTTTTATGACTTGAAGGATCTGGTAGAATCCACTGCTTCTAATTTTAATAGAAACGATGATGGTGAACAGTTCAACTTTAATGACATTTGTGTAAAAGTGAAAAATAAATAAAGATTTTAATTGTGAATTACGACAGAGTTTTTTTATTAATAATTCATGTTATTATACTTGTACTGATAAAAATAAAGAAGGTAAAAATATAGTAATTTCCTAAGTAATAAGTCAAAAACCGCATAAAAAAATTATGCAATACTGGCACAACTCTAACTACCCCAAAAAACATCCCTCTCATACAACATCCTGTAACTAAAGATAAAAAACCTAGCATACATTTAAAAGAGTATATCATGTAAATTCTAGGCTGCCAGTTTAGAACCAAAAACACCGCTTTCCAAGTAATTACAATAACTTTGGTGCGCTCGAACTGTCTGTAGAAAACTTTGTGACGCGTTTCCCTAAAATTGCTCATTTTGAGTTGTAACACTATTGCATTCAGCCAGCGATTTATAGTTATACGAAATATTCAAAATTAATAAACAGAAAAATTATATAAAAGTAAATGTTTTGACGACATCCAAACGTGAGAGATAAGACGTCATATTTTAATACAAATATCGTTTTTTTTTTATAGCTACATATTTATTACTAGCTGGTGCCCGCGAACTTCGTTTCGCCATATCATCCATCATATCAGCTATATAAAGGAAGCTCACTGATAAACATAGGACTCCCCTATAGACGCTAAGAACCATAAAATAATATATTATAAGCTTATATTAAATTGTTGGTAGATAGGTACCCAAAAACTTGGTTTCGCCGAGTATACAGTGTGTAAAAATATTAGCTGCAAATATTGAAATGGGTGAATCAGTCCATGAAACTGAACAACTTTTCCCAAGCAACACAGGTCGAAATATGGAAAAAATTTTTGGACCTCCCATACAAATGTAGCAGCCGAGCAAGTCAACTGTATGGGAGGCCCAATTTTTTTTTTCATATTTCGACCTATGTATTCCTTGGGGAAAATTGTTCAGATTCATGGGCTGATTCACCCCTTAAAATATTTGCAGCTAATTTTTTTACACTTTATATGTAATTTAAAAAACTGTTAAAAATCCTAAATTTACAATTTCCACATGCAAAAAAGAGTAAGAAAACGGTGGTTCTTTTATATATGTTTGGTATTTTTGAATCCTGTAGGTTGAATTTGCTGAATCAGGTTACAGATTAGTCACTCCCTGTTCCAAATCCTCGCTTTCCAGTTCATTTTAGCAGATTTTTTAAAACCGTGCGTTTACTTCCAAAGGTATCAATTCCGTGAAGTAGACTGATGCCACATTTCTTAACATTGTGATGGATGAATAAAGACCGAGTTCATGAGTGTGAATAAATAAAACATAAGCTTATTAAAAACCAAGTAATCCTACTACAAATCCTATCCTATCCTACTTCCTACTAATATATTAAAACAAAAAATTTGTTTGTTTGTTACTTCTTCACGCAAAAATTGCTGAACTGATTTTCATGAAATTGGGCACAGATGATGCGTGATGCCGGCTTAGAATAGCATCACCCCACATCCTTCACGCGGGTGTCGTAAGAGGCGACTAAGGGACTCGAGGGTATTGGTATTACAATTTTTAGGCGACAGGCTGACAACCTGTCACTATAGTGATACGCATGTTTTCTTGAACAACCTTGGAAAACAATCCTCAAAAATGTCAGGCGTGACGACAGTGGCCGTATTCTTACGGCCGTTAACGCTCTGCCTACCCCGCAAGGGATAAAGGCGTGATATATGTATGTATGTATGGGCACAGACATAAAAGGGTAACTTGTACTAACACATAGGAAAGTTTTTATCGATAAAAAAGTTCCTGTGCGATGCCACGGGATGACCGATTTCCATACGGGCGGAGCCGCGGCTACGGTTACATTTAATTAAGTACCTAAGGCTATTTAATTAAGACCGTATGCTGCCGGCAGAGTAGAATAACTCCTCTTTTCCCGTGGGGGGTCGCGTCGTAAGAATCAGCCGAGGGAGAAACCCGACCCAAGACCGGCCATGGAGAAGGACAACAGAGTCTACATTCAAACCCGGAACGGGGTCTCTGTCAGGCGCGTGTGACAGAGGTCTATCCTGCAGCCAACATGGCTCCGCATGTATCGACTCGTCGTTCCTGTGGAGTCAGCCAAGGAGACCGAGAGAGTGGCCTTGTTTTGGGCAATCCGGCGTTTTCCAAATCGATTTATACCTATAGCCACGAAAAGTCTTATCTGAGACACTGATTGGATCATCTGGCACAGACGTATGAGGCTTTGAGACCGATGATAATGACTCATAAAACTGAACAACTTCCGTAAGGAAAATTTTACAGAACATATGGAAAAAGAATATCTTCCATAGAAAATGTACCAGTCGATCGAGTCAATTTGTATGAGTAGTCTAATTTTTATTCATATTTCGAATTAATGTTTCAGAAAAAAGTTTGCGCACCTTGAAAATAATGTTGGTATTGTCGGCTAAACATATAATAACAGTATGTAACAGACCAACATTGGCTATTAACGTAGATATAAAGAATAGCTGTAACAAAATTAGCATAAAAAATTAAAAACAAAAAATTGTGGAACTTCGCTGGTCGACTTACATCATAAGCAGATCCACTTCCGCTGAGCCATTTTAACCATGGTTAGAGCGGCAAAAATAAGGATATCCCTTCACACAAACTTTTGCTTTGAAGCTATTGCAATTTTCCCGCGTTAAATAGTAGATTACGCACCAAGAAAACGATCCATAAAATAAAGGTTGTATCGTCTGGTACGCAACTTACACGTCTTGTACCTAGGAACTTTTGTTTTCGAGTGTAAAAAATATTGAATTATTAAAAGTTAAAATTATTCCAATATTAAAGAGGTATTTTTGTAGTCGTAGACATATTCGTAGATTTTACTTTTCTTGTCGTAATATTGAGTAATAATTCGACAAACTCATTTATTGAGGTTATAAAAATATAGATTAAAAATATAAATACGGCCTCATGTTATTTTTCTTTCTGCGCGCTTATTCAAAGTGACACAATTCGTACTGGCCAGTTCGAAATTTGAAATCAATCTCGGGTCCAATAAGCCCATACACATCTTTTTACTACACCGCACTATGAAATTTACGTGATTTACAAACTTATTTTATGTGTAGCAGCCAACCCCCCTTTTAGGGGTATGTTTTTTTTAGCCTATAACCTGGTCGGTAATTAACTTGACATTTTAGTACAAATTGCATCAAAATCCGTTCGGTCGTTTTCGCGTGATGCTTCCGCATATCCACAAACAAACACACAAACATCTAAACATCTAAACATCTAAACATCCAAACAGACAAAAATTTTAAAAATTGCAGAAACGTGTTTTGTTATCAATATTAAGTATCACGAAACAATTTTTTTTTTGGATATCTTGTATGTACAGACTTTCGGTCCTCTTGAGCTTTATTATATGTATAGATTTATATGTTTAAAATATGTTAACAGTTATATAAAATACTAAGCTAAACTATCGTTTTAAAAAGTACCTAGCCTATCATGGAATTGAATGGCCTTTTCAGATCCTAAAGGACACCAGCCTCCAGCAACTCAGAGGCCCCCCGCCTTCCCCGGGAGCCTTCCCATTCTTCTCTCTGCTTTACATGCCTTTTTCACACTTAACGCACCACGCAGCGCTTGGCCACGGAAATGTGTTGTGACATTGCATGTGTTTGGACAGTTAGGACAGGATAGTAAATGCCCCATAGTTTGAACAGCACCGTCCCATACTACAACAGCTCAACCGTCATCGACGCAGCTGCGTTATTTTAACGCATTTGCGTTTTTTGCCGGATCTGCGTCGACAGTGATTGAGCGGTTTTAGTATGGGGGTTTTAGTATGGGGACACCGCTGAAGAGACTGAAGTACGGCCCATGTTTCGATCGAATCGAAGGCTTTTTCGTAGTCCACAAACGCGAGGCAGAGTGGTTGGTTATACTCTTCAGTCTTCTGTATAACTTGCCTCAGCGTATGAATGTGATCCACGGTGCTAAAGCCTTTTCGGAAGCCGGCTTGTTCGGGAGGCTGGAAGTCGTCGAGCCTGCGTGCGAGATGGAAACATGGGCCGTACTTCAGTCTCTTCAGCGGTGCCAAGCTGACTATCGGTATATCGAAGTGTTGAAGTCCTTGTACGAAAGCGCCACCATGTCAGTTCGACTTCAGGACCAGGACTCGAAACCTATCCAGTTGCAGCGAGGAGTGAGACAGGGAGATGTAATATCACCGAAACTGTTCACAGCAGCACTGGAAGACGTCTTCAAGCTTTTGGACTGGAGAGGACTTGGCATCAACATCAACGGCGAGTATCTGACTCACCTTCGTTTTGCCGACGATATCGTGGTCATGGCGGAAACCCTGGAGGACCTCGGTACAATGCTCGATGACCTCAATAGAGCCTCCCAACAAGTGGGTCTAAAAATGAACAAGGACAAGACCAAGGTTATGTCAAACTCTCTTGTTGCACCCATTACTCTGACAGTTGGGGGCTCTACTCTGGAAGTTGTCTACGAGTATGTCTACCTGGGACAAATAGTCCAGCTGGGTAGGTCCAACTTTCAGAAAGAGGTCAATCGTCGAATCCAACTCGGCTGGGCAGCGTTCGGGAAGCTACGTAACATCTTCTCTTCTCAACAACTACCGCAGTGCCTCAAGACAAAAGTCTGGGATCAATGCGTGTTGCCAGTGATGACTTACGGAGTTGAGACGTGGCCGCTAACAATGGGCCTCATAAGAAGGCTCAAGGTCACTCAAAGGGCAATGGAAAGGGCTATGCTCGGAGTTTCTCTCCGCGATCGAATCAGAAATGAGGAAATCCGGAGAAGAACCAAAGCCACCGACATAGCTCGAAGGATTGCGCAACTTAAGTGGCAGTGGGCGGGGCATATTGCTCGTAGGACCGATGGCCGCTGGGGCCGGAAAGTTCTCGAGTGGCGGCCACGGACCGGTAGACGCAGCGTAGGTAGGCCTCCCACAAGGTGGACCGACGATCTGGTGAAGGTCGCGGGAAGCCGCTGGATGCGGGTGGCGCTGGACCGATCATCGTGGAGATCCTTGGGGGAGGCCTATGTCCTGCAGTGGACGTCTATCGGCTGAGACGAGTATGGGGATTGACATAGTACAGTATAGATCTAACAGACCACTGCAATATTTTAGCGCTGCGTTTATGCGTTAAGTGTGAAGAAGGCCAATTCATGCCGGACCTTCAAATACGGCGTCGCGTCGAGGCGTGTAACACTCGAAATGTCAAATTTGAAAAAAGTACAAAAAATACAATGATCCTTTGCGAACTACAGCTCGTGAAGAAGACGGTAGACGGACAAACGGTGACTCGCGATTACTCAACACAAAGAGATAAGCACTGTTATAACTGTAATCTGGTGGGAAGAGAAGAGGGGTAGTTTTAAAATTATACGTAGGACTTCGCTGTGGCGTGCGGACAGCGCGACGGTCGCTGTAGGTATTCCGTGCGGTGCGGTAACGCAACGGAATATAAAACGACGAGGGCGAGAACGTACTTTATTGTTGCCGCAACTATTCTCTTTCGGTGACTGAGTACCGGTCGGCGGCAACGAGTCTATTATTTTTATGGAATTCGTCATATTGCAAGGTCAAAAGAGAAGCGCGCGGGGAGGGGGGCGCACGTGGGGGGCACCAGTGAGGTTCACTCGTGCCCCCCACGTCGAATAGCATGGCCCCATTTTTTTCCCGTGGGTGTCGTAGAAGCCGACTAAGGGACTCGGGGGTTTCATGTTCATTGCAATTTTAGGCGACAGGCTGACAACCTGTTACTATGGTGATACATGACTTATCTGAAACGACCCTCAAATATTGTCAGACGTGACGATAAAGACCGTAATTTTGTCGTTAACGCTCTGCCTACCCCACCAGGGATATAGGCGTGATCTGTGTGTGTGTGTGTAATCAGTGTATTACAACTAAATGGGTTTAAGTACTTTTTTACCCGAAAGCCCGAAAGTCTGCCGATGACTCCTTCAAATGAAACAACATAAACTGTGTAAATAAGGAACCTCTATAAATTATAAAAAATGATAAGCTTCGTAGGTTTTTAGTGCGAGCAATGATAGGTGTGATTGCGGTGCTGTACAGACAATCTCTCATACAGGTTGTAAGAGACGGTGTCACGAACTTTGCAGGTGTGATCATACTATGGGAGCTATGGTGGGAATATAAAATCTCCCATAGTAAAGGTTGTTCAGTTTCATGGTCTGATGACGCCTGCAAAGTTTTCGTTACACCGTCTCTTACACCCTGTATACTGTACGTCCTAACTAAACTGCTCATACACACTGAAGGATCTACAAGACAGCAACATATTGGTCCAAATTGTTTTGACTCGACGAAGGGAAGAAGTTAATGAAGTTTCAGTGTAATATTTTACTTGGAGAAAGTATTTATATTCTTTTCTTTATTCACCTCTGCTTGAGTTTCAGCATCCCTTTTATCGTACCATATTGGCTGCATTATACCAAGCAGGGCTAAGGTAACGTTAATCAAATCCAGCAACAGTCTCCCCTCGCCATAAATTCGGGTACATGGCGAGGAACACACTTGACGCACGACGTAGCGCAACAATATCGCAGCGGTCTGACAGGTCCAAACTAGAAATCTCAATCCCCATACTAAAACCGCTCAAACGCTGTTGACGCAGCGCTATCACAGTGTCATCCGTCGAGTGCGGTTTTAGTATGGGAAGTGACGTTTCTAGTATGGATCTCACAGACCGCTGCGATATTTTTGCGCTCCGTCGTGCGTCAAGTGTGTTCCTCGCCTACCAGCAACTGAGCCGTGAGCCACGCAACATCGACGACCGTTGATCTTGTCTGCTATGTTGTAATGAGGCTTTGTGCTGCACTTATCGGAAAGGATTTACGATCGAGTTGCGCGTGAGCACGAGAATCGTGCGCAAGGTGCGCGCGGCGACACCTAATTGGCGCATACCGAGCCGCCCGCGCATGATGCAGGAATTGCAGGATTATGTACCCATATATATTGTTTATGTTACCTTTTTTTAAAAAAAGTAAAATAGTACCCGACGGCAAGGAAGACCACAAGAGAGATGGGCTGACGGAATCATGTCTATAGCCGGAAAAGGATGGATGGAAAAGGCAAAAGATCGCACAAACTGGAACAGCCTGGAGGAGGCCTATACCCTGAAAAGGGGTTCATAATTAGCAGTCAACCAACTAAATAATCGAATAATACTATGCATGCAGTTTAATTTATTTTAATTTGTATTTTAATTTCAAAAAATCAAGTTATTTCAATTTTTTAATGTATGATTTATCTAATTATGAAATAAATGGTTTTATTATTATTATGTTGGTATTCTTTTCGAATCACGGGCCCACAGGGACCCGGTCCTTTGAGGCATGTGTGGGGCCAAAGCCAACAGCACAGAGGCCTTTTTATACCAAATAATCTAATTGTGTGATGTGTACATCAAGCGCATACTCGCTCTGTCTGCACTACAGAGTACACCCAAAGCCAGCACACGCCTGATGCAAGGACTATTGCAGGTGAGGGTCGGATTACTAGGGCTATGGGGAGGAATTTGCTGGACCGGTTGCTGGGCTATTGTTGAGACAACGGGACGCCTGCCAAATCAAATGTCTCAACATTGATAATCAGACGGTGACTCGCCGCCCGCTAGGTGGGCCTCCACTAAAGGGCTTTTGCGCATGATGCGCGGTGCCCTGGGACGCAACACTGGTGCGGGCGACTGAGGGGTGTCGAGAGGTGTACACCGCTTTCTGCGCAGAGGTCCTGGACGAGGGCCAGAACATGCACCAACTCGCGACTTACGCATGTTTAACTTCCACCCCTCGAGTCCGAACACAGGCTCGAACTCTAGCGGCCCCACTTCGACCGGCCAACTAAGGCAAGCCAAAGGTGAGAGTCCTGGCCTTGGGGTCCACTCCGGCAAGCCGGAGACGGCCAGTCTGCACTCTCGGGGGTACTCGGGTCCGTGGGGTCGCTACTCCCCAACAGCTCGTCACAAGCTGCCCTACGGGTAGCTAAGGGTGTAGAGAGGTGTGCTGCGCTTTCAAGTTCAGGGATTTCTCCCGTCAGCATTACTCGCGGCTTTATGCCTTTAACACTTCCACCCTTCGAGTTGAAAAACTCTTGCGACTCCACTCTGCCCGGCCGGTTAAGGCAAGACAAAGGCGGGCCCCATTCCGGGAAACCCAGGAGTACTTCGGGTCCGTGGTGGCGCTACTCACCAACAGCTTGCCAAAGCTGCCCTGCGGGTTTATTATTATTTTCTTGTAGTTGAATCTACTTATCTCGACATGAAGAATATGTCGGTGTATACAAAACCAAGTACGGGCTAAGCCAAGTGACTCGGTTCTGATGCTACATCGGTTTCTGTTTGGAAGATGGTCGCATTTGTGAGGAATCGCCGGACTATAGAGCATGTGTCAAGGATGACAGATTTTTGCATGTTTACGTATGTTGATTTTGGGAGTTTTAATTCACCTATTGCCTTGTGCAGTGTTTTTGGGACTATACCGGTGGAAGAGATTATTATAGGGACTATGCGAACTTGATCTTGATGCCACATAGCTTGTATTTCTTCTGCCAGGGGAATATATTTTTGTATTTTTTCTGTGTGTTTTTTTTGTAGGTTGTCTGTGTTAGGTACGGAGATATCTATGAGGTACGTTATTTTAGTTGATTTTAGTGTAAGGGTTGAGTCTGGTCTATTGTTTTGTGTGGTTCTGTCTGTAATAATGTCGCGGTCCCAGTAAAGTTTAACTATTTCATTTTCGAGAACATTTTGAGGTTTATATTTGTAGTAGGGCTCTATGGTTTCAATCAAATTATATTTTTTGGCTAGTCGGGCGTGGATCTGTTTGGCAACATTGTTGTGTCTGTCTGTGTACTGTTTGTTGGCTAGGTAATTACATCCTCCTGTTATATGGTCTATTGTTTCTTGTTGTTGATTGCATAGTCTACATCTATCTGAGGTTACGGTGGGGTCTTTTATTATACGTTTCTGGTATG
This sequence comes from Keiferia lycopersicella, assembly GCA_029255805.1. NCBI lineage: Eukaryota > Metazoa > Arthropoda > Insecta > Lepidoptera > Gelechiidae > Keiferia > Keiferia lycopersicella. Next base: position 5,430,982 of record JARACZ010000010.1, read on the forward strand.
ATTTAGTTTTAATAATCTGGTCCTGGATGGCTATCATGAATCCTTCTGTTTCTGCGTAAATGTTGCCTTTCTTTAGCCATGTGTTTGATGCCGTGTAATCTATGTGCTCTTTCTGTAAATTTGCTATGTGTTTTCCATGTAAAGCTTTTGACTTCCATTTTTCTAATTTAGTTTCCTCTGTTGTTATTTTATCTTTGGGTTTAAAATTTGGATCGTTGAGTTCTAGTGTTCCGTGGGTTGAGTTTGGTCTTAAACATATGGCTTTGTGTAGTTCACTTGTTTCTCTTTTTTCAAGAAAATAGGTTCGCATGTTGCAGATTTGTCTATAGTGTAAATTTTTGATGTCAATTAGTCCTCTTCCTCCTTTCTCTCTTTTTAATGTAAATCTTTCAACTGCTGAGTGAATGTGATGTATGAGGTGTTTGTTGCATGTGGTTCGGGTGAGTGTGTTAAGTGTTTCTAATTCTGTGTCGGTCCATTTTATGATTCCAAATGAATAGGTAAGGATAGGGATTGCGTAGGTATTTATAGCTTTTATTTTGTTTCTACCTGACAGTTGAGTATTTAATATTTTAATGAGCCGTTGCTTGTATTTAGTTTTTAGTTCATCTTTAATTTTTTTGTGATCTAGCTTGTGGCTTTGATGAAATCCAAGATACTTATAAGTTTCATTTAGAGAAAGGCTTTCTATTGTTTCAGATCGTTCTGCAAGATTGAATGGTTCTTGGTGTTGATGTTTTCCTTTTAATATACTGTTGATTTTACATTTGTCTACTCCGAATTTCATGTTAATATCTTTACTAAATGTTTCAGTTATTTTGAGTAATCGGTTCAGTTGTTCTCGAGTGGCTGCATACAACTTTATGTCGTCCATGTAAAGTAAATGGGTTATTTTTATTTTATTTATTCTGTCGATGTAGTATCCTTCACTGCAGTTGTTAAGTAATTGTGAGAGGGGATTAAGAGCTAGGCAAAACCAAAGTGGGCTCAAAGAATCCCCCTGAAATATGCCTCTATTGATATGAATTTTATCGGATGTTAAGTTGTCTTTATGAGTTTTTATATTAAGCGTTGTAGTCCATTGCGTCATAATATTTTTAAGAAATTTATCGTTTTAATCGACTTCAAAAAAAGGAGGTTCTCAGTTTGACCTGTATGTATGTTTGTCCGCAATTATCTCGCGTTCAGATGAACTGATTTGGGAGCGGTTTTAAAAAAATTGGCAGACTTAGGAGAAGATTTTGGGCATATGAACTGATAAAAAAGGGAGGTTCACACCTTATGCGTCCGTTGAAGTCGGTTATTCGAAATTATGTTGTGATTTCTCTTGATGTCCACCATCTTGCGTTTACAAAAATTGCACACTGATTGGCGGATACAAAATATAATTTTGCCTATAATAAAAATAAACATGAAGATTATCGTAATCACTAGCCTTGCCATGGGATTGCAGGTGTACTCACTGATCGTGGAACCAGTTTACTATAGGGTACTTACCCTGAGGTTTTATTACATAAAATTCATTTCACCCCGCTTTTCTTCCCTACCTTTGAATTTTTTTCTCAGGACTTAAGTTTAAAAGCATATTTTATATACCTATCACATTACCTCAAAGCAGGCAAAAATTGGAATCACATCAGTTAAAAAACGTAACGTGACCAACAGGATGAACCGATACGATGAATATCGGACCGTTGACAGTTGGTCAAAATCAGTTACCCGTCCGCGTGCTTAGGCACCATGAATCCTGTGATTCACTTTTTATACTCTCACCGGTCATTCACCAAAACCTACCGGAGTGTGACGAAGAAAGGTGAATAAAAAGGTGCGGCGGGAATCACGCTTTGTAGACACCCTACAGACTGGATTCATATAATCACGACGATACCTTCAAGACAATTGAAGACGCTGGTGTCTGGGAGGAACTGTGGTGTGTGGCCACCCTTGCGGCGGAAGTCCAATTTGACTGATTGCTGCGATCAAAAGTTTTAAAGGCAAGATGTTGTGAAGAACTTAATGATGATGCCTTTATTATGGGTTTAATACACCCTTCTTTACCCTATTACAGTACATTTAAAGCAACAAAGCAAAACATCCAAATTTTAACCGCATCCAATTTAAAAATCGTATTTTATATTACAATTTTAAACAATAGCTATACTAACCAAAAATAGCAAATCATCTTTCAATTGAAGTCAGGCTCAGGATTCACGGTACCACAACTTACTGCTTAGAAAGCAGCACCAAAACCTATGCGCAGACGCAAGAAGCATAGCCCACCCTCCGTCCGGCTGTTACGTCATGGTGTGAGCACGGTGATTTTTATGGACCTTCTTCGCCGGTATGGAACGATGAACGATGTACCTGTGATCGTGGTAATGATAACTACCTAACCTAACTAATGATTATGGAGTTCAATCAGCAAGGGGAAAAATACCGGCTGCGATCCCAGATATACTGAGTTGAGTTCGTTACTGCAAGTGAGTAGGTATACAAGACAAGCAACATGTGATAGGTAAAATTTACTTAAATAGTTTTATAGTTCTGTACTTATTTCAAAAGTTAGAGTAATTAAACAATTTGAATGGATACCTAGGTACAGTTTCAAAGCACAAATATAAATACTAGGTATTAAAATAAACCAAATGTGTGAACATAAGCATTTTAAATAAATTAGTTTACATACTTCGACGACATAGACATTAAAATCGCATTACATTGCGAGCAATCTCGAGACATTGTAATTATTAGAGAGCTTAATGTGTGATTTGCAACAGATGGTAAGGTTATAAACATATTATTTAGTTTTTAGTTCATAGTAATAGGGCACTTCGTCGTAACAAAAATAAAACGCATCATATGCAAGTCAATTTGTCTTTAATTTATACAAAAATAAAAAAGAATCGTCGCATCGTCACATAAGAATTTTCCAAAGTTCCCATAAAATATAACACCTCACTTTAAAACGTGTATTTGTGGTTGTCCGCTACATTTTGCGACTGCCAACTCCCTTTGATATACGTGAATTTCATTTTGTATCCAATGGTCGAAACGCCTCGATATCCACCTCGCTATGTAGAACACAGACAGGATCACCAGTAGCACCAGAATCGCCAGCAGAAACGAATCCATCATTGTCAAAATCTCCATAATCTCGTCGTGGTGGTGGTCTCCCATGGTTACCAGTCTCACGAACAGAATGAAATAATAAATGATGTCCGATTGGCCTCTAATTATAAGCCGCTGTTCAATGCAAGTGCAAAATTATTCTGCGTGCAGTTACAAGTTTTTGCATGAAATGATTTATATCGTCACGTATTGAAGTGTCAACAGAAAAATATTTGCGTGTTGCATGCTACAGCGCATTACATTTTGCTTAATTGAGTGTTTTACCACGTTCTAATTTGAAGCAGTGTATATGCATGGATAGGTAATGAATAGTTATGAGTAATAACATAAACATATTTACATTAACTTTTGATACCGTCGTGAACTTGTAAGTAATAACTAAAACATGTAGGCATAGGATTTTAAGCTGATCGAAAATTTAATGGTAAATTTACGAGTATATGTGCCTAGGGCCTAGGCTTTGAGCTTAAGAAGGTAGGTTTAATAGTGTTCTCAGAGGAATCAACGTCTATATTATTAAAACTGAATTTATTTGATCGTAAAGGCGGTTTGTAGCGCTTGCACAGGGTTATTCGAAGCGTCGTCGTTGGAGCGGTCCAACCGCGAAACCAGTTTAGGTCTAAGCCTTGCGGCCCTTGGGCCCCAGGTCAGCACTTTGGGAATGCAGCAAAAGCAAAAAACTAAAACCTGAGGCTCCCGAGGTTAAACAAAAGGCTTTGTTGGGTTCCACGTACCGGCCAAGTGTAGTGTTGCAGAATTCTATAACTAATCGAAACGAAACGCATTGTTTGCTGAAATACGATTTGCTTCTTTGTGTTGATGCTTGATTGGAATCGCGAGTTGATTAGAGTTGTGTAATTTCATGAGTCCATAACAAAACGACCTGCCTACTTACTACCTATAGCTTAGTATCTATATCTACATCTACTCACTTTACTGACGGCGAGGTTGTTTTTGACCTAGATGACTTTGGATCAATCTTGAATCTCTAAGTATCGCAAAATGTTTTTTTTTTTTAGTACAATCTGCCGCAACAACCATAAATTACTGTAATTTTTAATTGTAAAAGTTTGTGCGTGAGTGCCTATCGGGCTAGGACTAACAATTTTCTCTCAATAAGGAATGGCGGCATACAGAATTGACATAACACGCGATATTCGTCGAACTTCCACATTGCCAGTCCTAAAATAGTGATGATGGAAGGAAAGTTATTATTATCGTCGACTTATCATTCTCTCATCAATGGACAAAGTGCGCGCTCGCACTGGGCAGTCCATTGAGGCCCGCGTCCAGCTGTGAGCGTGACCCGCGATAACCCGATAGGCGCCACGACGCCGCCGACCGGTAAAGCTCTTGTACTATAAATCAACAGGCTTCTACTGGAAATATTGCCCATAAATACATGCATATCACGCCTGTAGCCTACGCAGGGTAGCCTCAAAGACCATAGAAGTTCAATCGGTCTGACAAAATTTTAGGGTTACACCCGTTAACGTTGTTAGCTAGATAGAACACACGAAGCCCTCGAGTCCCAGTCGCCTCTTACGACAACCGCGGGAAAGAAATTGGTGTGATAATATTCTAAGCCGGCATCGCACGGCACATGAAAATAAGGAAAAATCATCACCATTACCAGCCAGCTGTCAGACACTGCCAGACGTAGGCCACCCTCGGGCGCTTTCTTCAAAGACCATGATTTTGGTCTGAGTTTATCCAAAGATCAGCAATACTTTTAAGATTGCCTTTCCGGTTCAACTGGTCCCACAACGGAACTTTTGAAATCTCTGTCGAATAGATTTTCTAATTCTTCTCTATCCAGCATCATATTTATACTCAGTTGTACGGATGGTGTAATTTGAATATTTTTTAACAAACTTACCACACTTGAAATGCACGAAAAGAGCCTCCCCGACTGGCGTAATAAGCGAATCCAAAATTTCGACGCCTTGCGTACCCTGGAAACAGTCAGGTTCGGCAACGCACAACCTAGGCTGGCCAAACTTTCCACCACGATGACTCATGGAACAACACTTAGTTTATCGACACGAAAGAAGAATAAGAACATACGTACTGTGGCTACTGTACAATATGCTGTTGTTCGCGCCCAGTGATGATTGTGCGTCCCATTCATCTCTTGTTGTTGCCGTCAACAGCTGTTCGTTGCGACGCGATTAGTTTTAATTGCTATTTGCCAGCGCTATCACGCGTTCCGATTGTCGGTTACACAACTCATAATGCATTCATTAAGCTTTTATTGCTTACGTCAACTAGGCGATATGATACGAATATGACCAAGGGATTAAAGTAGCTACAAATATGTACCTTAGTAACGTCTCTAAAATTAGAAAAGTGCAACATGATGACAGACATGAGTTATGTAATTAAGATCCACTAAGTTCCATATGTCCGCTGACAAAAGAATTATATCTAACTGGGTGCTAAGTTCGGAAGACAATCCTAAATTTGTTTGTTCTTAAAATCTTTTAACATTTTTTGGTAAAATAATTTAAACAACCTAAAAACTGCAGCATCTTTAAGAACGCCTTGGATAGTTTTCATATAATGAAGATTTAACTTCAGAATATCGTTGTAGAATTGATTGTAGAAATTTGTAATACCTAAATGCTAAAAAGCAAAAAGTGCTTCAGCAGGTCACGTTCTTCGTGGCGCCAAAACAGCAGCTGCACAAACGCACCTATTAGCGGAAACGCTCCGTTTCACGCAGCATATGCATTATTTGTGCATTTTGTGCAACACTCCGGCGCACTCAGCGCGGCTACGTCGTGTCGTGCTAACCTCAATACGCCTCAACCTCAATCAGCGACTAAACAATCGTTGGAATTTCGTAAGCACGTATCTTGTGACATGACACAGAATTTTGATGAGGACTGACGTAGGAAAATTAAAACTGGCACGTTATGCGTACTTCCCACACAAAAGGAATGCACTAAAGTATTAATCAAAACCTACAATGATAGATTTTTGGAACTTGCATCGTGCTCCGTCCGTGCCACGTCCGTGCTCTTTGTCCGTTACGAAGCAGAAGTAGGAACGAAATCTGAGATTTACCTACAGTTGTGAAGAGACCGTTATTCATTTACGTACCTTAATCCTAAAGACACATTCTCACACAAGGAGGCATTATGACATATCTAATAAACAATCTAGTAAACAAGAAGTCTACGAAAAAACAAATTAACAAACGAATTTAATTTTGTGGCTTATAATATCAACCTTTAAATTACCTAACATTGCTGTTTGAAAGACTCTCCGAACTCAAGTTTCTTGCTTACCAAGTGCTGTATAAGAATGAGGTTTGGGATGTATACCGGGTGTAAGGGACCATGGCATACAATTCAATGATTCTGAAATGCAAAAATATTTTGGTCCATAGTCCATACAAACTTGTTAGATTTTTATGTATAAAAACGAAATGTTTACAGTCAAGTAGCGTATTTCACTTGCACCTTTTAACGACCTTCAAACAGTAGGTATTCTCGAAAGAATAAACTAAAAAAATACTTACAAGATTGTTTGGACCACAGTTGCAAGACTTGGACCATAGTTCTATGGTTTTACAGTACCGAAAACTATGCTGATACCATCAAACCATAAACTTAACATCTTCTTTTACTATAAAGCCGAAAACTTTTTTTTCCATTGAAAGATAGGCAACTGATTGGGGATGTTGTCGAAATTTGCTATTTAGTTTCATGATCTGATCATGCCTGCAAAGTTTGACCTGTCCCTTAACACCCGGTATGACGGGCAGACGCTTACATTCATCAAAACAAATTGTTTACTGGAAGCACGCACGTGTTCCATTCCTTTGGGTTTATCAGTCCGACCGGTCACGCATTCATTTCATTTTAATTTACTATGTAAGATACCTATGGCGATGATAGGCGCTGGGTTTTATTTGTTTGTACGAACTCTACATAAGATTTCAACTCTATATAGTGAAAACTTCTTTTGGTCGTACACCTATTAAACTTGATTGCTGATTGATTCAATATTCATTCTTTCTCTACTCCACTCGTTAGAGATTGGTAATGTATATATATATATATATATCTACATTTACCTATATTATTATTCCTACACTTGTTACTTATATAAGTAAGTAGGTATGTATTTTTTGCATAGGTAATTGTAAGGGTCGGACGAAACAAATGTTGTATTTTTAATACTAGTCCTGGATAACTAATCTATCAGTTTTGTATATAATATTTGGATGGTTTTTAAATTAATATACTTTGATGTCATCGTAAAACAATGCGAAGTTCCGTGATTAAACTCGTGTTTCTAGCCTAGTAACGAAATCCCACAAAATGGTTCCTATAGTAACAGTAATAAAATCAAACTAGTTCCTAGTATCGATGACAGCAATAAAATAAAATTAGATATTCCGCGACAAAGGAATCTTTCCATTTATTGTCAACAACAGCTGGGATCTTGTCGGGGCAAATGTCAAACCGCATACCAACACTTGGCGTCTGAGATATCAGAGACTGTATTTATTGTCATGTATTATTCGTTAAACGACACCTGCGTATAATTCAGGTAGGATGAAAAATTCTCCGTACAAGTTATATCAAACGACGGTTGAGGTTACGATTACGACCCTTGCATTTCTACAGGATGTGAAAATAATAGCTGCAAATATTTTAAGGCGTGAACCAGCCCATGAAACTGAACAACTTTCCCTAAGGAACATAGGTCAAATTATTTAAAAAAAATTTGGATCTCCCATACAAAATTATTAACCGACCAGGTCAATTTGTATGGGAGGTCAATTTTTTTTTCATATTTCGACATATATTTCTTGGGGAAAGTTGTTCAGTTTCATGGGCTGATTCATCCCTTAAAATATTTGCAGCTAATATTTTTAAACCTTATAATATGTAATATTTCTATGGCGTAAACGACAGATTTGAGGTTCGCATTTACGTAATATATTTTATCACAAAGTACAAAAACAAGCAGTGGCAGAAGGCCGTGTTACCACATCATTATGCCCATAAACTATCAAGCATAATAGGTACACCTGAGCGGCCTTGCCAACTAACTGTTTTTTTACAACATGCGGAAAACCCGGCGCTATTAGATATGTAAATTGGATATCACAAATTGGATATCACAACAGCTGATCCAATGGCTGTGTTTACAACCATAAAAAATATTATTGAAATTAAGAACAGCTTCATTCCAATCGCGGCGTAAGATCGACGCATTGGTGGCGCCGTTTGTTGCTAAGAGTTTGAGTAGTATTTTTTAATGGTATCATTGAAATGATTAATTCCAAACGAGTTTATTTGTTTACGGTATTAATGTCACGTCATAATATTATAAAACGAAAGTTCCATAAAATATACGCTGTCAATTAAAAATAACTTAAAATAATAGCTAACACTAAAAATACTAGAATCAATCAGCATAAAATCTAAAACCACTTTTTATACAGATTCTTGCCGGATGCCTAATATTTTAAACTAATATCGGTCCAAAAATTTGCATTGAGATACGATACGCATTTTAGGATGAACACCTGCATCAATACATCAGAAGAATTCGCATAATGAATTGCAAATGAGGTGTAATGGGGTCAGGCGATCCTTCGAACCGGCCTTGCACCGCAGATGTGGCGCCAATCTCAACCAGTGTGACGTCACTCCCGGAACTACAAAATAAAGGTGAAACTATGCGATGCATTGCATTCGAGCTACAAGGCAGCGGAGTGTTAAATGGTATGGTACTATATCTTACAGAGTTTCATAAGAATTCTACCAAATTCAAATGCAGAATGATGGTTAATTTTTGCCAGCCAGAGACAATTTTGCTTTTCAATCCGCTAAAGTTCTGATAAAACTCTACAAAATATGGTTGACCTCCGCTGCAGTTACCGCACAACCCCGCTTCAGTGCAGTCGTAGTACAGTTTCACCTTAAAATAATAAAAAAAGTTTTCATCTCATTTCATTATGAAGAACACGTGACACTGGCCTGTTGTAGAGGAGTTGTAGGTTAGGAAATTCCAAGACTGACCAAATAAGAAAACTGTTTAAAATGATGTCACGATACGTTTTTATGTTTTTTTTTCGGAGTATTGGTAATGGAACAAAGTTCATCTAAGCCACCTGCAAAATGATATTCCTCAGCGGTATCAGTTTTGTAATTAAACATCTTGGATAAGATTTATTGGTTTTGTATGACATAAGACCATAGCCATATTTCGACGTGACCTTGACATATAAAAAAAAATTCACGCTTAGGCATACCTATTTCGTAATAAATTGTTTGAAAATGTCGTCCTATTTGTTTTACGCTAATCTACCCATATCGTGTTATGTTGTTCAACACATCTTAATCTAAATTAACCAAAAAAGTGACACAAACATAAATATGACCCCTTGACGAAAGGTTTACAGTTAACTTGTAGTTTTTTCAAATTTTCGTTAATCTTTTATTTAAGTGGCTTTGTCACATACAAAAGTGTCAACAATTTGTTTGACATGTGTCGAGATTAGTGGTACTAAAGTGGGATATTTATGGCAAAACATGCCTAATTCTAAACGACTTGCAGTTGGTAGTAGCATATCGTTAATTCATATTTTACGAAAACAATTAGCACCTACCTACTGCAAAGATTGTAATGATTGGAATTCACGGAATTTCTGCTAGTGCGTAAATAGATGGGCCATTAGTAGGTAAACTTTTTTGGATATTGGCTTCTGTAGATTTTTTGACGTAATTTGTGAATTGCTTACACAATAATATGTATAATTATTTATGATAGGTACGTAGCGGATATATCTACTTTTCTGGGTACAACTGTACATTTTAGTAAAACTCTACCTACATTATAGCATTTGAGTATTTTGAGTTTCGTTACATCAGTTTACTGGTTATTGATGATTGTATTGACTATACGATGATTAAAATTATCGATTATAGATATCTCTTACGCCCCATTAGCTTTTTGTGGCCATAAATATACAGCGATAGATAACACGCCCAAAGCTCGTCTTATCTGTCGACTGGGTTTTTTTGCACAAATGTTGTCATTAAGACTATTTGAGATATTTTAAGAGGTATCTTTATTATTCTGACCTTTCGGGTCATGGTCCTGGGCTGCTTCACAAAAATCTTGTAGAACTCTTTCTTTGATATTTTTATTGTTACGTATTGCGGCTCAAGTTTTATAGTTTTCAATTATAGAGTTCGAAGGAACACATGTATATGATTTGTAACGCTTATGTTCAATGCCTAGAGACGAATCAGCTCAAATCACTCGTAGCGAATGCCACAACAAAGGGTTATTCGTCGAAAACAGTCGTAAAGTTTTTATAAGCGCAAGTTTTAATGCCCCTAAACTATCGGTCTGTCGGTTTGTCCTAGTATTCAACTGAGAGGAAACCTCGTAATTAGAACTGGGCTGTAAAACGACGATCAACTTATACAAGGAGTGTGTCGCTGTTAAACTTTTGCCAAGTTGTTTTTCTTGCTATCTTTAGTTATCTGATTCTTATTGCTCATAGAAATAAGGTAGAAAATATTGATTATTTTTTGTTTTGAGATATACTTATCTGAGTAGGATTTGAGGGTTTTCAATAATTTACGTTCGGTATGACTTAGTGCGTGGTTGAAACATTTTTATGACTAAAGTGAATGAACACCGTCGCCGTCGAGATTTGCTCGCAGTATGATCCTTACTTCTAATATAATGTAAGGTCACACTATAGGTAGGTATACGTCATATGGCTCTCTTTTTAAATACATGATATGTCCGTCCAGTCAAATTTGTGACAAATTCTATGAGGTATTAGAAAAAATTTTGACGGCTGTATCGTACAGGAAATATCGTTGTATTTGTTGCGTGACCCATAGTTGTTTTAGTGGACATTGTTGCAATTATGTATCGTATTATATACTGTAATTTGCCTTTGCTATTCGTTCCTATTGTAATTTCGTCACTAAAGGGCTATAGGTTGCGCTTAACAAGATTCCAGCCCGACATTACGCCCGACATTCGCTGGCTACAGCGAGACTGCGCCTGCGACATGCGACAGTTGATCATAAATACGAGATAAGCAGTACGCAGAACCCAACTGAATGTCAATAAGACTGGGCAGGATTGACGTTTCAATAACAATAAATTGGAAGGTTGCGGACAGGAGCGCGGCGCGGGCGCAGCTGGCCAAGACACGTGCGATGGTCACGACCGCCGGGAGGACCTCACGAACGCTGCCCGTCACGAACTGCTAGTACTCACTTTTTGCTGCATATCTTGGGTAAATCAGCCGAAATGGAGCCACAAACACGACTCCAAAGTATCATGAGAACGTTTCTTTTCTACGGCAATCAATGAAAGCGTTTTCGTATGATGTACGTACACGAATTTATCTAAAGAACGCACGCATTATTTTCATTTCTCTTCATATTTTCCTTGTGCCTATAAGTAGTCAAAATTAAGGGCAGAAGAAGCTTGATTTATTTGTTCAGAGTAAAGGCAAAATCACAGCAGTCCTTCCAAGGGTTGAACTAGATTGTGAAACGTTTTTACATTTTAACATTATGCTGTTGGAGACAATTTATCAGTTTCATAAAATGGCCCCTGAAGCTGCAGTATTTTCCCAACAACCTTGTACAAATATAAAGAAGCCTTGCTCTTCAAGGCCTGGATAATTCAGACGACAGCAAACGTATGTTTTCGTTAAACAGTGCTGTGCACTTCACATTGCTTAGAATTCGGGACTCATTCTCATACCAATTGAATTTATGGATAGGTTTCCATTCAGTCACGCAATTGGCTTAAATATTTATCATTCGATCAGTTGTCAGCTGTATGATTACGTCACAGCACCCAAGTGTCTAACTGACACGTGTACGCGGTTACTTACCAGAAAATGTAGTAAAGTATTTTCATAACGGACGAGGTAGTCAATAGTAGTCAGTTTGTACCAATTGTGTTTTTTAAATTTTTTTATTTAACCGGCTATACTTACCCGTCTCTTCTCTTCTCACTTGTTTCTTCATTACTGATGGTCGTGTCTGCAAAGACTCTCTTCTTCTAGGTTTTTTGAGAATATTCTTCCATGTATCTCTTCTCTTGTCTTCGGCATGTTTTAAGGCTGTTTTAATAGATAGACCCGTTAGATTTTTTATTTGTACTGACCATCGTGTTGGAGAACGACCGCGTGATCGTTTACCCTCTACCTTCTCCGTGATCATTAGCTTCTCTAGGCTGTCAGTTTCACGACGAGCAATATGTCCAAAGTATGACAGTATTCTTTGAAAACAGACTGTTACTTACCCGTCAAAGAGCAACAAAAAACAGAACATAAGCAGCACTCAGCGTTAACAAGTCCGTCACTGCATATCATCAGCCGTTGCCACATGAACAGGGGTCTGGTTTGTATCGCGGGCTTGCGCAGACGCCGCGGCCGCACCACGTGCGACGCCGCGCATGCGCAACGCCATCAGCCGCAACCGCTGCTGCCAGCGTTAGTAAACATGTGTGATTCTGTCTTCACACTGCCATATAATATATAATAAGTGCACTGTACATACATGTTCGTCTGTGGTGACGAGTACTCTCTATGTATGTCTTTATTATTTTATCTTCAATTTCTGAGTAGGTAAATAAATAAGTTGTATGGAACAAACAACTTTCATGTTTTGAGTTGATATAGACGCAAATATTCTTATTAAAACCAATTTTCCCGTGACATGCCGTTTTGCCTGGGTATATTAATTACTAAATTATTCTCTGCTAGAATCTTATGACTACCTTCCTCGGACGCTACAGTCAATTTCTACTCAAAATATTACAATAGATATAACATTTTTCAAAGTTTAATGAGTCAAACTCAAAATCTGCGTCTAAGTTACTTAATTCAGGTGTGTTTCGTATAAACCAGGTACTAACCAATATAGCAGGTAAAGTAAAATATTCGCACAATGATATCTTACACTCAAAAACAAATCCTAAAAACGTTCTAAAAAACAAATTAGATACGAACTATATCCGTCAAACCTGAAACGTTAGCGGTTAAAGGTTAATATCGCTCAAATATATTCTAAGCTAATGCCAAAATGTGGCTATTGACTTGCAAATCAAGCATTCACCTGTACAATTCCAGCCAATTTTACAGTCTGATTTTATATCTTTGGTCTGATTCCACTTCCTGAATTTACCTATGAAACATGTGAAAATCTATGAAACAGAAAAACTATCTATTTATTTAGAATTTAAGTTTTGTTACATTTTGAACTGGAAATAATTTACCACGACATGTTTAAATGTTTTAGTAACCCAATGAACAATCGTGTTTCTTGAACAACATTGAATTTTAAGACTTTCAGGCGTCTCTTACGAAAAACAAACGAGCGGCCAACAAAAATACGGGCACGTAGCGAAATATCGTTTGTCAAGTGTTACTCCGGAAAACCCGGTGGCAGATGTCACGATGTCATCTGTCGGTGACTACAAAGAGCTGACTATCGGGGAATCTTTTACTATAGACTAGGAGACGTGTAGATTCTAGTTTGCTAAACTTTGTGACCGCGGTTTGAGCTCTAATATGATTTACGCAATTTTTTTTATAGTTTGTTCTTAAACACTTCCGCTCAATTGTGTGACGTGGAGTTGTTTTAGTGATATTTGTAGAAAATAGTCCCGATACAGGCCCTACAAAATTTTGAAGGCACTGTAAATAATAATACTCTCTGTAAAAAATATCCATGAAATATAAAAACTAACAGGCACTTATTTACTGCTTGGAGGCCTTGGAGTTCGTTGCAAATGAAGTCATCATACTTTATAAACGAGAAGCCGCCTCAACCCTGCGCCATAAGCTATCTAACATCATCTGTCTTTCCATTGTATTGACGCGCGTGCTCTATCAGGGAATCGGCAGTCAGGAGCGTCAGGAGTATCATACGTGACGTGGCGAGATCGCAAAGATTGAGTTCGCGACTCTTTGCAATGATGTAATCGTTTCTACGTCGACGTATAACTAACATTTTTCTCTCGCTACATAATATTGCCGTCTATATGAACACATAAACATAAACTTAGTATGTATCTCAATATCGATGGCACGACAAGCTTTTCGGACCACCAAAAATTATATACAGTTGTCAAGAAATAGCTAGTGTACTAAGGGATTGCACTCATATATTTTACGTAAAAACTAGAAAGCCACGAAAAAGCGACACTGGATTTTTTCAAGGAAAAGCAGATCATTTTGACACTAGACAATTCACTGACAGCGGGCAAGCGCTATTTCAATCCCTTTCTATATTGAACTGAGATATACTTCCTTCCTTTGCTATGAATAAAAAAAAAATATAATTCACTATATCTAACCTATTGCGGTATGACCTGTTTTATGGTAGGTATTAGTGTTGGCTTGTCTAACACAGAGTTTAATAAAGCGAACAAATCGCAAATAAAATTAATACTTATAAGTAACAAAAATATTGTATTTATTACAGCAACACCATTATTAATGTAAATTTCAGGGCAAACATTGAATCATGGAACACGGTCGATTAGCAGTGGTACCTAGTTGCGAAGGCAGCTGCTGACAAGGACCCTGCGCATGCGCAGCACGTGGCCACCAGACCCCAGCGCCCCGACACAGTGCTGCCTTGTTCGCATTCGATAGCCACATGCTCCAGCAGGGTTTGCAGGAAACTGGGTTGCCAGGACCACCAGTCCTTGTACCGTCAAGCTCATGTTCAGTTAGACACTCCAACAGCCAATGTACCTATGTGCTTAGCATAAGGAAAGGCGAAAATCTAATTTATAGTGGATTATCAGCTGTTTTAAGCCAACTTCAGACAGAATACTACGCGTCATACACACTCAGTGCAAAATTGTAGGTCGAACGTACGTCACTTAGTATTTTATTGAACATCATACGCCTTGCATTGCACTTTTCTTCCAGGGGCTTGTAAATCAGGTCTTTCGTCGACTTGGTGTGTCACACAACAGAAGAATCGATACGTCTGAAAAACGGATTTCAGACTCCATGTTTATAGCATGACAATTGCATAGTTGTTTTATACAAGGTGTTACAAATATCGAGGACCAGTTCAGTTATGCAGGTTATAAGCGGTAGATGACGATGATTTGATTGACGACCGATGTGGCGCAGTGGAAGTGCGACTGCCTTTGACGCAGAAGGTCCCGGGTTCGATTCTCGGTGGGTCACTCACAAATTTAATATTTATCACTTTGTGAATTTGTTCCCAGTCTGGTTAGGACATTGCGGGCTGAACCACCCGATTGTCCGTAAGTAAGATGGTTCCGTGTTTCGGATGGCACGTTAAGCCGTAGGTCCCGGTTGCTGTCTATGATCACTTAGACGGCAGTCGTTACACAACCATGTCAGAAGCCTGCTACTTGTAGAAGGCGGTTGAAAAATTCTGACGCTAGGGTTCATCGGGTCGTTGAACGACTCGGTGTCCCACACGAAAAGAAGAAGAAGCGGTAGATTTACCACTCATCCCATCTCGGGGAAAGTTTTTTAACCGCCCATTCTTCAGGAGTCTTTTACTACATTAGCACGAAGTATACCTAGAAGTTTTTTTGTTTATCACAAAAGGGCCTGAAGTAATATACTATTTTAAGTGAAGGCACTATTTTGAATCACGAGTGGAACGAAAGATTTAATGTATGTCGCCGAGGATAACTTTAAGCCATCCATCATACATCATCATCATTCTTTAGATCAATTTATACAGTACCAGTAAAAATCAAGTCAGCGACTCGATTATGTCTACCGCTTGCGAGATCAAACATTTTCATAAATAAATAAAATATGATGATACGTCGAGCTCTTCTTCACTGGCGAATCCTAATGTTCTGATTAGCTGAGCCGGGAGATGTTTTCGGCGTACAAATAGCACGCAAACCTGACAAATCCTCATATGCAAACCATGCACGGAACCTGTGTCCGCCGGATGTCGCTACCTGCGTATTTTAGCATTTCGCGACTCTACCTATCAATATTCAAATCAGATACCATTTAGTAGCAGCTTTAAAAATTATAATATGTATTCATCAGCACGTAAAAATGATGAACGGCGAAAATATTTTAAAAATAAAATTAATAACTTATTAAAAAGTCATGAATATTAGATTAGGAAATGTTTGTATTTGCAGTTTTGATGGAATCCGAGAAAACAACACGTGACGCTCTAGTGTTTCTTGTACCTTACATATATTCCTACCTAATACTAGAATAGCATAGCAAGTATGCTTTATTCAAAAGGTGAGATAAGTAGTTCGGACTTCAAAAGAAGTTCAAAATCTATATACTAGAATATTCTCGCAAGAAATCGTGAAAAATAATCATCTTTTGAATTTTAAAGATCACCGCGTCACCGCGTCACCGCGATACTTCCTGGCGTATCTCGTTCACGCCGTCCGTCCGTCACACCGTCGCCTTTCGGACATCGGTGTGACAGGATGACAGTAGACGTTTTGAGGTGAACCCATGATTAGCTCGTTACAACACTTTGACAAAAATGCGCAGGTGTTTGTTAATTCGAGAAGTGGAATCTGGAAGACGCGACGAATTGAGAGTGACTTACACGCGTGGCATTTTCAAATTGTGACACAAATGTTTGCAAATTTCTAATGTATACTAACATGTAGTAGGTATAATGTATAACCGCTAAGTGACTTTAAACCTAATAAATCATTCAATCAACCTTTTTTGTCACGCTACTTATTCCCACAGTAGACAGTACACTTGGGCTTCCAGTAAACCGGCAACAAATAATTCATCATCAAAATTAAATACAGCAGCTCATACGAATTCAATTCGGTATTTCTGGAAGTGCACCTTTGAAGACGCCGCCATCTGCAAAGCAGATTCCTGGCTCAATCGCCCAGACCCTGCATTTGCAGTGCAGTGCAGCCACCACATGGACGTGAGAAACGCCACATTTGGCCACGAAAGAAAGGACCCTCTATTCCAAATGTTTTTACGTTTTTACGATAGGCTAATCAGTTAATCACCTAACTACTCATTATTGAAGAAAACACATGGGCAATGTTTGAGTCAGAAAGATCTTGGCATTGTTTCACAAAAGACAGGGTTGTAAACAGTCGTATTTGCATGACATCTGCTTTCCAGAAGTAGGAAGGAAGGTCAATTTTAAAGCAAATATTGGGCCATTTTAAAAACTAACCATGGGAATGTTTTATACAGTCTTTCCATGTGCACGAAATGTGTAGACAAAGGCTACGACTGACAAAGAGTTTTTCCTTCAGATGTTGCTTTATCTTGGCCTTTATTCGACAGTTCGTTGTAGTACCTGTGTAGGTGCGTAAGACCGAGCGCAGATCGCACGCACGTGCGCGCAGCTGCGTCTGCGCATCTTTGCACACGTGTGTTGTGAGACAACGATCCGTCGACGATTAGTCGCCTCTTTCGGTACTTTACGACAAATCTATGAATTATTCGTGCTTTAAGTAATACCTGGTGTATTGGCCGACAAGGTAAGAAAAACTAAAATTTATAATACCGATGTAAGGCAACTCCATGGTCAGACCAAAAACTCTTTCATGCGCTGTTATTTTAACAAATCAAATACACTTCATTGCACAGACAAAGCAAAAAGTTGGCAAAACGTGGTGTTAAAATTAAAATTGATTATTGTAATGATTTAGACGGTTTCTCAATCTTGTTGTACCGGCCAGACAAGATTCCTAATCCAGCAGACACTTAGCAATTTCCGGAGCCTCGAGGAGTACAGCTTTTAATTACATTTATCCAATACTGGATTATTTATGAATACGTAATGTTTATGATACAAGTAGGCGCAGTTTATCCTACTAGGTAAGTACCACCGGGCTATAGTTAGTATTCTTTGGTACTACCGATATCATATCAACCTGCACATCTACGGGATCAAGTAAAACTAGTTTTATTTAGTATTTGTATGAAAAACCATCCTACCTATAGTACCTATACGGATAAATAAGTACATAACTGCATAGTATATATTTAAATAGCTCTCGGCTTGTAGTTACTTATGTCTTAATCTTCTATCTTACAATAGGTATTCTCGTCATAGGTAATTAATATTTTTTAATGCATGTACCTACAGAACAGCCATCTGTTATTTTTGCTAAGCTGTCATAATCCCCACGTAAGCGCCATATTGCGTGGATTTGTAGATAGCACAGATCGGTTGGCACAGTAATATTTGCATGATAACGAGGTAAAACTACATAAGTAGGTACTGCAAACCTAACACATTCTAGAAAAAGATTTTATACAATGTTGACGAAAACATGGACTTTACGGGATTTACTTACCATAAAATAGTGAGACGCGCTTTGAACGCATGATTAAAAATTATTGACATAAAAAAGACGCTTAACTTGTTTATGGTTATTCGACTACATATTGCTCAACGCAAAAAATAACACTACGCCAACGTATGCCTTTGTCAGATCCATACTAGAAACGTCAATCCCCATACTGAAACTACTCTCGACACACGACCCAGCGCTAACGCAGCACTAACGCAGCGTCGTGCGTTGAACCTGTATCGAAAGCGGGTTCTGTGTGGAGAGTGACGTTTCTAGTATGGATCTGACATTCGCACACGTTAGCGCAGCGTTATTTTTGCTCTGGAGTCTGATAGAGGCCTACCTATCTATATCTTTATCATAGAAAGGCATTATTTTTTAATTTGCTACCTTCGCAGCAAGCAGACGTGTCTTTGAAATAATTGTATAAAATTGTGCATACAAATACTTGCCCTAGTTTTTAGTGAGCTGTGTAGTCACGTTCGACTATGATTTACATTGACGTTGTTTAATGTGGTTTTAGTTTAGTGTTTACTGAATGGGAAACTAGACATAAGGAAAAATGTCAGCGACTGGACAAGATAGTCCTTTTGGAAATCGCAGCAACCGTACGGCTCGAACTCCGCCGCCTACACCGCCTCGGCAGCCGCTAGATCCCCCAAAAGTGGTAAGCACTGATCAAATACATCATTGGTTGAATGCTACCGAAAATTTGATCAAGGAAATTACTACTATAACGGGAGAAAGCAAACTGAACACGGAGCAGAAGCTTAGAATTCAAAATCTCTGCCGTCAAATCTCAAACAATTCAGCCCAAGTTGCAGTGGCATATCAATCTGCTAAGCAATATGCTTTAATCAACTACCAAAACAATCAGGCCACTGTAGAAAATGCAGAAATAATTGTGGAAATCCAAAAATTAAAGGAATGTATCAAAGAGACTGCCCAGACCCAACCACAAACAAGTAAGACCTTCGCCGATGCCATCAAAACAGGTACTAAAAGTGTAGTTCGCCCTTCAAATATAAGCTCTGTTGCAATCTATCCAAATGATAAACTGAAGACCAGCGAGGAGACAAAAACTTTAGTCCAGAAGATCATCAAACCAGACGAGATGAAATTACACGTCAGAGGATTACGCAGGGTGAAAAATGGTGGCGTTATTATCAGCACAGACTCAAAAGAAGACATCGAGAAGCTAAAACGGTCAGTACAATTAAATTCCTGTGATGTCACTATCGACGAGCCCCACAAACGCAAGCCCAGAATCATAGTTATTGGATTACCATCGACAATGCCTGAAAAAGACGTCTATAAATGCATTTATGAGCAGAATCTAGCTGACAAACTCCAAGATTGGTCATGGGAAAAATTCCTGTCCTCAATTAAACTGAGTCATAAATCGGGCAAAAAAGACGCTGAAACCTGCAACTACATCATAGAAGTACCAGCAATCATACGAAAAGCCCTCATTAATCAGAACAGAGTTTTTGTTAACTGGTCGGCCTGCCCTGTACGTGACTTTACCATAGTCACGAGGTGTTTCAAATGTCAGCAATATGGTCATGCTGCTAAAACCTGCAGAAATCCAGCAGAAACATGTGCTCATTGTGGTGATGTCGGTCACTCGGCCAAGGACTGCGTGAAAAAAGCGGAAACTCCAAAACCTGCCGACTATTTAAAAAGCCGAGTAATCACAATACAGGTGATGATGAATGCCCCGCTAAAAAAATTGCCGTGCAAAGGTACATTAATTCCATTGACTATGAAGGCGCCTAAGAGCGCCGTCTTTTAGTAAGTAGTCTAGATCTATATTTTTAATAACCAGTTTTAGTTTCATTTATTCAATTAGTCATCATGACTAATATTTTAATGGATGACCTAGATGATTTCTCTGTTTACGAATCCAAATCCTGTGAAGTTGAAAACTGCAAACAATATTTTTCACGTTACCAAAATGCGCTGACAATACTAACACAAAATATTCGCAGTATTTATAAAAATATTGACAATTTCAGTACACTCCAACAGCGGTTAAATTTCAACTGTGACTTAATTATTTTAACGGAATGCTGGCTGACGAACCGTAGTAATCTTAACCTGCCTTCTATGGATGGCTACAGTTCATTTCATAGTAAATATAATTACTACCAAAATGATGGAGTAGTGTTATATGCTAAAAGCAGCTTAGACATACTTGTTGAGGAGCCTTTTTTAGCAGAATGTAACCGACTTTTGATAAAGATTGGCATGGATACGGCAATTATTGCGATATATAGATCTCCTTCTACTGTGAAAATTGACGACTTTTTGAAATCGTTAGATACACTTCTTATAAGTTTAGCTCAGTTTAGAAATATAATACTATGACTGTGAAAATAAGTAGGAAATTATTTAATATTAAGCCATGGATCACTCCGGGACTGATTCGTTGTATGAAAAACAGGGATAAACTGCATAATAAGGCTAAAAAGAACTCTGAAAATGTAATTCTTCAAGTCACCTATAAAAGATACCGCAATTTTTGTAACGACTTATTAAAAAAAGTAAAAAGCAGTTATGATAGGAGTGAACTTGCTAAGGCTGGCAAGAATAATAAGGAAGTCTGGAAGCATGTTAAGAACTTAACTTACACGTCAAAACAACAAGAAACTTCATCAAAATTATTAAATTCGCATCGATCCGAAACAGAATCTGTTAATTATGCCAACGACTTCTTTGTTAATGTTGGCAAAAAACTGGCCGAAAATCTTCAGAGCACCACCACTCACCTCCCATATACTAACACACAAACGTTGTCAAAGTCCTTTGTATTGCTAGACACGGATGAACAAGAGGTTGATAGAATTATAACAGGATTGAAAGAGGATTGTGCAGTAGGTTGGGATAATATCTCTACCAAAATATTGAAAAAATTTAAACACTTATTGGTCCAACCACTAACACACATCTTTCAAAAATGTCTAGCTGATGGTCTTTTTCCTGATTGTCTAAAAAAAGCAGTCGTAGTACCCATTCACAAATCAGGTCCTAAAAATCTTGTTACTAATTACAGGCCTATATCCCTATTGACATCAATATCTAAAGTTTTGGAGAAAATTATAAATACTAGACTTACACAATATTTAGAAAAGAATTCTATTCTATCGGCTATGCAATTTGGATTTAGAGCCAAACTTTCAACCTCTGATGCAGTCCATCAACTAACCGATCATATTACGAGGGAACTTGATACAGGGAATAAAACTATAGGTATATTTCTTGATCTTGCTAAAGCTTTTGACACTGTTTCCACCCCAATCCTCTTACGTAAGCTTGAAAATATAGGTATAAGAGGTACGCAACTAAAACTATTCGAAAGTTATTTATCTAACAGGTGCCAATGCGTCAAAATAGGTAATGTTATAAGCTCTTTTCGATCAAATACATCCTTTGGGGTCCCACAGGGTAGTATTTTAGGTCCAACCCTATTTTTGATTTATATTAATGAACTTTGTAGCCTTGAATTGGACTGCGGCAGGATTATTTCTTATGCTGATGATACAGCCCTAATCTTTTCTGCCAAAACTGAAAAACAGGTTTTCGAATATGCACAGCGTGGATTTAATATCGTAAGCAATTGGCTGCGATACCATCAACTCACCCTGAATGCCGATAAAACAAGTTATGTAAAGTTTTCAAAGAGGAGCTATCCTTCAGCAAATCCCATTCCCAGTATTTATGCTCATCACTGTCATTCCCCAATGGACACTATTTGTGACTGTCCTGTGATTTCAGCCGCACACCAAATTAAATATTTAGGCATCATCATAGATGACTTGCTTTCATTTAGACCACATATTGAAGCCTTAAGCAGTAGAATCCGTAAGTTGATTTTTGTTTTCAAAAAATTACGTTCATTTGCGGACTCTAAGCTGATTACACAAATATACCTTGCGCTTTGTCAATCACTTCTTACATATTGTATTTCATCATGGGGGGGTTCATGTAAAACTGTCCTTCTGACACTTGAAAGAGCACAAAGAGCAGTTCTGAAGGTATCAAGTTTTCGTCCATTTTTGTACCCTACTAACCTATTGTATAAGTCCTGCAAAGTGCTAACAATTCGACAATTATTTATTTTGAGCACTGTACTAAAACAACACGCGGCTCTATCATATAGCACGGATGTAACTAACAAAAGACGAAAAGATATTGTCTGCACACATAAAACACAAACAAACTTCGCTTTCTCATCGAGATTTTTTGTGTTTTTGGGACCCCGGCTCTACAATCGACTAAATGCAACTTTGTCGATATACCCTTTATGTTACAATGAATGTAAAAGGGTACTGCAAGGAGCTTTGCAGTTGTTGTCCTATGAGGAAACAGAGGAATTATTAACGGTTCTCACCTAATATATTTTAGATGTATAACGATAGTTGTGTAATATTAATTATAAAAGTGAACTCTTAGTTAATAATTTTGTAATTTGTTTGCATAGATAATGAAAATGTAAATATTAATAATTTAATCATGCGAATATTTTATATAGTTTATAAAAATAGATGTATAATGTAACAATTAATCATGACCTTGTTTGCCTGAGATACAGGGTAATCCTAGTTCAGGCTAAATTGTAATATGTAAGTACTGTTATGTAATTAAACTTTATATGTAAATACTAGCATTAAGCATATTAATAAAATTATTCTTATTCTTATTCTTATTCTTATTTTCCAATATGTCATATAACCAGGTCACTCCAACATACAATTGGCTACCGTGTAGTGTGATACGATAAGTGAGGAGGATCTCATTACGTAGATAGCGCTATCATAGCACATCTGTCACATACAGTCCACGGTTATTGCCCACTAGTGGCCCGCCCAGCGGTTGCACTCGCTACTAATACTAATCGTTTTTCCGTGGGAATGAGACATTGTCCCGACATATAAACTTACCTCGTGAAATATCTCTTATATAAAAACGCATCGAAATCGGTTTTGTGGTTTAGGTGGTGGCAACCTCATGACAGACAGACAGAAACGCAAAAAGCGACTTTATTTTATACAATGTACATCAAGTATATTGCTACTTATGAATAGATGTGTGAGTAGGTATGAGATATTATAATTGCGGAAAAATATTGAAGGCATACTTTTGGTAGAAACAATTCAATCAGGAGTAGAAATTTAAGAGATCGGGGCAAATTGGTTAAAAATTGCAATGCGAATTTACGTTCCTATTGCATGGATCATATCTTTAAACATAACTAACATAACATATTATGTCACAATTACTTGAATGTAACAAATATTACATAAACTAAACGTCTCACCACATAAAAGAATTTATTCACCATAGGTATTAAATTGTCGACATACTTAGCAACTTAACTACTAATAAACTATAAATACGCACAGAGATTAAGAAATTCGAGTGCACATGTCCTTACGCTGGAAAATACATAGATAAGATTAAGTCAAATCCGATGTAAACACCTGCAAGTTGTAAACTCTGTCATCATTATACCCGCTAGGTATCAACCGGACGATCTGGATTATTTTATTACTCAGTTACCTACTTTTGGTGTCCTTCCGTTGCCCTTTTGATTTACTTATCTGTTATGTTTTATTTTCTATATTAGGCCAAGACAATCGACAAGTTACACACTTGATACATTAGTATTGACAGGGAATTTAAGTACATGCCAAAATACTATTTCTTTAATATAGGTTGTGACAACATGCTCACAAACTATCATTAGAAGTAAACCAAAGAGATTTACAATCTAGTCAAACACTAACCAAGTAAATGTTGTACGAATGATTGCACAGCAGTTAACTTTATGTCTGGTTAACTGTTACCTATTCCTCCAATTTCTGATAAATATTAGTTTCCTTTAAACTCGCTCAAAATGAGACATAATTCATTGGAAAGAACTAGGTATATTGTATACTTATACCTACCTAATAAAATAGTCCGAGCTGAGCAGTAATTTCTTTACCAACAATACTTTGCCTTACCAATGATAATGAACGAAACGAAAACTTGTATCCAGGTGTGTTTTCCTTAGAAAGTTTTATATTCAAAGTAAAATTTCTCTGGCAGTGTTCTATTTATTTTTAAAAGGTATAAAAAACTATATTGCTGATCCGCATTTCAGCAGCTCTAGCACCAACAACTGTTGAAAACCGGATCAAAATCTGCCGCACAGATTTGCGACTGTTTCCTTGCACGTGCACCGGTATGGGAACTCATAGAACTAAGGTGTGAAATGTCTCATAGTTATTGGACGTCGTATTGTGATGTCGAAATACGGAGATAAATATAAAATTGACACCACTGACATTTATAGGAGTTTAATGTCACCTTTTTCATACTCTCAATTCTAGATCATACTAGGTTTGGCGAGATAATCAAATGTTTCAATTCAAAAACAGACTGGGCTTGATTGTAAAAAAAATTAGACATCGACATTCCTCTTTGATTCTATGAAATCATTTTGGACTTTGATATTGTTACCAAATGCAAATAATGTTTCTAAAGATTTTGTTTTGCTCTGTGATTTCGCATATTATAATTACCTACACCTTCTGGCACGTAGGTACTTTTATTTGACACGATTTAGCACATTATTTATCAGCAGTCAATAACTTATGCGTAAAACTGGTAGTCTCGAAATCCATCTAGTTACGTACCTTTTTAATTTTTTCACATTCACTATTCATGCCAGCCAGTATTTCGGTATTTTGTGGATTACTTCTACTGCATTCAATAGGTCCTCCTAGTCCCACGGCAGTGGTGTCGAGGCTTGCACTGCACATGTCGTAGATAACGACTCGTTTTATGAAATGTTTTACAACTAGCCCTTATGGCTTTCTAAAGAAAGGTGATCGCCAAATGTTGGTAGCCGCTTCCGCCAAAGGCAGCGCTGAATGATGCCGATTACTGCTATTGTGCTTCCTTGTTTTGGGTAAACATTCTGACAAACATAAATCGCATCTGTGTACCACATAATCTTGTTTTATTTTACTTTCGATGTTCTACACGATAGAAAAAAGAAGTCTAGTGCTCAGCTATTATAGATACCTATATTCTGCGTTTGTTTGTTAGGTTTCCATCATAATAATTATAAATTCACAAAATACATACTTGCATTGTTCTTCGCTCGAGAACCTGTGATAATGTTTGAAGACGCAGATTTTTCTTCGACTACTTTGTAGAATAGAGCATAAGTTGTAAGTGGGCAGTGAGTGCAGTCACACCTGGCGTGTCAGACAGTCTACAAATCACGCAGTGGACTGATCTCATTTCAAAGATCTAGACCCAACGCCACGAGAGGAGTCTCGTCAGACGCGTCATTGACGTGGTTAAAATAAAGATCATCACAACAAAAATCATCGCGTGGAATTACCTTATTTAACTACCTTATTTCAATAGACATTTTTACATTCATACATTTATTTAAAAATAAAATGGGCTATTAGTGTTTTCTGTACGCGGGACTTCATTCGTGGCGCGGTCTCTATTTACTGGCTAGACTGAACACCGAATAGCTCCCGGCTATGTTCTTTGTTTTGTTGGTGCGGTAATTATATGAGAAGCTAATTGAAATATGACTGATTGCTTGAGACGGACAAAAGGTAAAATGCTAAGTGTAAAAGGAAAAAGACATAAACAGCCTGGCAGGCATATTCACTTCTTTTTCTTTAAGACTAGATTGGAATTTGGTCAGCCTTTGACGTCTTTGATATTCTGTTGAAAATTATTTTCAAGGAAATATAAACTGCGTAAAACTTATTGAGTATTTCTTCCTTGTTCATCATTAACTCGACGGAAAAAGAATTCTCATCCTGTATTCATATGTCTGCTAAAAATAAGACGCAGATAAATGATCATTGACTAGTCTCAGTGTCGCAAGGCGGTCATCTCCCTAATCAAAGCTGAACAAAACGCTACAAAAGTACTCGTATACAGCTACCGGTTTTATAACACGTTATATTAAATTATGCAAGTAATAAAATCCTATTCGGCCTGGAGCACGCAATTTCTCAAAACATTCTCGCGTCATTTTTCATTGCATCAATCAGACCGCTTGTGTGGACGCGACTTTGTGTTGCGTTGTGACGACAGGGGTGTCGGTTTACTAGCAATATTTCTGTTGATTCACGCATTTTCGTGAGTATTGAGTTTCAAAATTGATACAGTTTTATATCCAACTTCATATACACCATTCAGTATTTACATCACACAGTCAAGCCTCATGTCCATAAAACGTGTTATGCCGTCACTCCGTCTAGAAAAAAGCCAATCTTATCTTAACTTATCTATAGCTATCAGGATCTCACTGCTGCTTGAAGGCCACTTTCCTCTTTTCACTCTTCCACTGATCGCGATCCTGTGCCTCTGCATGCCACTCTTTGGAAAAGGTGCTAATAAGATGTTTGAATGCTTTTTAACTATAAGTTACCACCGCTTTTGCACTGCGATAAAGGGACCATATTCTTCATAGTAAATAATTAAAATTGAAAATTATGATAAAATCAACGCAGTATGCATCCCTGATATTCTATGCAGGGCTGTCTCATCAACTGTTAAATAGAGTGTGAGCGAATGAATATTTTTATTGACGCGGCTGACGAGTCCGCGCCGACGAAGAAACGATCATTTGCGCTCAAATAAACCATTCTCGACTTTATATCCTTAAATTCAATGTCTGTAATCCAGAAGATACAAAATTTTCAGCAAAGGGAGCAAATGAGAAGTTTATTTAGAAGCATGTAGAGTCGCAATTTGAGTGCCGTTCGAAACACAAGAGGTAAAGTCATCAAAGTAATGTACGGAGATGCGCAGGACGATAAGTTTTCTTGTCCAGTTCTTATGCAAATATTGACACAGTGTTGCGATCATTAATCAGTGGAAATGCCAAGTGTGACAAAGGGTCGTACATTCGGCGGACCAGATGCAGACTGTCTCACGTGCGTTTATGAGCCAGATATCAATCAGGGCCACTTTATAGCGCGGGTTCTCGTACAACCGGCGGCTGCTAAAAGCATACAGGTTTTCTATAGAATAACCATTTTGTGTTGAACCTTAAATGGTTACTGACATTGCTGCTGATTGTACATTTAAAATTGCGCTTTTTTTACTTTTTATTCGTCGTTTTAAAACAGTGTTTAAAGTTACACGAGAAACGTTTAAAGGGCAATGTTTTACTGTCGTATTTTTTTAGCCAGCTCTCCGTCGGACGAGTATGTTTGTGATCACATAAATCAATCAGGTTTCAAGGCTTATATCGCTTTGCAGTATTTTATTGCGAGCAAATAACAGTAGTTGAGTAAGTTTACCCAAATATACTTGCCAGTCGGTATTGTAAACAGAGAAACAATCAGTAAGGTCTGACAACTGTTGAACAGTCACAATATTGACAAGGGCTGCAAAGAAACAGCTTTGCGCATGTGCGCCGCAGATTGCGCGCGCGCAGTTGGCGCAGTTGGTGGAAACATGGACGGACAGGGGCTCGGTTTTGCTTCAGATTTAGAAATTTTATTTTAGAAAAGTTCTCCGAGTTTTTAAGTCAACCGCTGCTGGCTACATTGTGTGTAGGTTAGCTTTGGTACTTAACAATCAACATACCTTCTACCGAATGATGATAAGTTCTGTTCGAAAAATCACACAACATTAGCGCACCATAAGGTACATCAAAACCACAATATCAAAATTTATGACAAAATATGTGAATGCAGATATTAACTTTTTGCTATTTGAAGAAGCTGGCCGTAGCTATGAAAATTAGAAAGAAAAATAAACGCCGTTTAAAATCGTAAATGGTTTTGATCTTGGAAAGTATGATTTTTAGAGTTTTGTAGTCTACAAACCATATAATAATTTCTAGTCAGACAGTCTGTTTGTAGGTCTTTGCTATTCTTTGCTACCTACGATCAAACAAACGCCAAAATCAAGAACAAAATATGGAAAGAAAAGAAAATTCCTTCATCTAATTGCTTCCTTATTTTAATTATTCTCTAGTCACGCTCCCACGGATCGTAAACAAATGTTAAATACCCAACTACCAAAATACAATAGAAAACCCCAAACTACCATAAAGTTGGTAAGTTAGTTCCGTTTACACGTGTGCTGTCAGGGCGGGCGGCCACGTGCGCGTGCGCCACCGATATAGCATAGCGCTGAGCATGACGAGTACCTATCCTGGTATTCGAATTCCTCAAACGAATACATATCACGCTTTCGGGATAAACAGAACGTTAACACCCGTTACAATACTGTCGCTATCGTCACGCCTGACAATGAAGGCCCTTCAGAGTTGTAAGGTACGGTGTAACGAAAACTCTGTAAGCATGACCAGACCATCAAACTGAATTACTTTACTATAGAGCCTATGTGTACAGAAAGTCAGTCAGCTGATCGGGAATTTTGTATTGGATTGGAGATTGAAACTTTTTCTCGTTTCCCATAGAAAAAGTTGCTTAGTTTCATTGTCCGATCATGTCTGCAAATTTTTCAGTACACCGTTTCTTACACCCTGTACGTACCTATACATCACGCATTATATCACTTTCGGCCACTTGCGGGGTAGGCAAAGCGTCAATGACAAGATTCACATTTCAACAGGCTTTAATATATTATAAGATAGGAATAGGATCACAGGAATAACTAAGGTTTAAGGAATGTGATCACCAGAATTGCGAGCTGTATTTTAACAATGACCTTTATGTAGCTTCTGGCGTATGCTTAGCAGAAAGATAGAGATACCTAAGTAAGTAAAGTACATGCCGAGCTTTTCGACTTAAGAAGACCAAGAGGGAGGAGGTGCATCATCAAGAAATTGACGCAAGATCCAAATAATTCTGCCAAGTATCAATCTACCACAGTTAGTTATACTTGCTTAAAAGACCATGTTACAAAAAAGCTAAGCTGTCATGTATATAACTTGTGTGTGACCATTGCTGTCAAATTAAGGTTTGATCCGTGAAACGTTTCGAAAATTACGACGGTAAAACTCGATCTGTTTGCGCTTGGTTTTCGCCATGTTGCTAAGGCTCAAAGCCATTCACGACTAAAAACCGATGTTAAAGCAAGAATCACATCCTTTTACAGCATTAATTTTTTTCGATCATCTTTTTTTGTTCCATACGCGTAGTCCGGCAGGGCGGATCGCCGCCCAACACGTGCGCAGACGCACCGATATAGCCAACCGCCAGCATGCGCGCGAGTGCCACAACACCGCTTTGTGTGGACTGTGGACGCATGTGCGTGGCAGATGGACAACGCTTGATATACTGGTGAAGTTTCGGTATTTCCGTCGCGGACTTTTTACTGAACCACTGTGTGTGATATCTGCTCAAATTGGTATGTATTGTATTTTAAATGGAACAGGGTATGTTATTATCGTGTTCTTGGGAACTGAACTAACAAAGTGTTTTTTTATCGTCTTCTTTTTTAATTGAAACCCCAATCTTTCTTTCAAGACGATATCTTTACCGCCATAATCTACTAGATCAGTCCGCCCAGTAGCGCAAACAATGATATCCCGCAATAAAACGTGTTAGTTTATTAGGGCGTTTGCATACCGGCGGCAAAGCAGCTGTGGTGCGCGCGCGCAGCTGTGACGCGCGGGGTGTGAGAACCGCAGCGATCACAAGCAGTTGTGCTGCGATTTGAAGGGAGAGGGAGTCCAGCTCGCACCTTGCCGCTAACAGACTCTGAGGGGAACAGGGAGTTTGGCTCACACCTTGCCACCAGCAGCAACTGCAGCAGCTAGGAGTCGGGGTTGTAGCGGCAGATGTGGAAAGAATATGGCTCGGAAGTTATTTTATTTTATTTATTGAATGTTTACAATTTTGAAGAAATGTCCACAATAAATGAGGAATGTAGAAATGTCATTGAATTTAGTATTGGAAGTTACACATGTTCAGCATAATAGGTTTATTAATGAAATTTATTATAAAACCAAAAACAATTTGTAAAACTAGTATACTGACTTATACTTTTTCTCGTTTATCTGCTTTTGATAAATAAAATATTGAAACCTTCCAAATCTGAAAGTTATTTGTGGCAAAAGACGCAGTACATACAACATTACATGTGAGATTCTCAAACTCCCAAGAGACCTGTATCATGATAGTCAATAAATCAAAGTAACGGCAAAGTAAGACAACAATACATACACAGCTTCCAAGCCCCAAACACTTTTAGCCCTGAAAAAGTACCAATACAATCCGAACAAGGAAACTATAAAGTACACAAACATACCAATAGTGGCATCAACTTGTACACAATGAGGCGTATCGCATCATCTGCAATTAGGGTCACGAATAATTGACGAAAAGGTTTAAGGGCGTTCCAAAAAACCGACAATATAACCCTCATAAGTCTATCAAGATATCGGGCCCCGTATGCACCTGGCTTTCTAAATCGCACCCCAGTTTCATTGAAATTACAACTACTTGAGAACTTCAATAGTACTTTTCTCGGTTCATTGGTTACGAGGGCTACATGAATATCGCGAATTTGTTTCGCGATTTTTCTTAGCATATTATTGGTCGTTTGATAGCGATCTTTCTTTGATTGTTTGATCGGAATCGCTCGCAGAATTTCAAGTTAAATCTTAGCTTTTGTAATACTGAAACGACAACCAAACGGCATTAAATAGCGCAGCTGTTAACTAGTAAAACAAAGCGACAACTTCAACATAAAACTTAAGTAGGTAACTTTATAGTCGTAATTCTTCGTCTTCTGCTTCGTGTCATCGAAGCTTTAGGATCTCTTGCTAGGTTTGTAGAAATAGAAATAGAAATAGAAATTATTTATTTGCCAGAATACATGGTAATACATAATGAGATCTTAAATTATAATCCAGTACAGTATTCTGCTTGTTTCAAGCGTGCAAATTTAGATAAACAATGTCATTATTATTTACATACATTATAAATTACAATAGACAGGAAATTGTAGCATAGTACCTAACATTATCACCTCTTCGCTTACACCGACTCTTTTTCTCTGTTGCTAGGATCCGCTCCTCTCTATCCTTTTTATACTTTTGACCCAATACAAACCCTAGAAATCAGTTCTCATATCATCATAATCCAATGTCCATCGATCAGTAACAACGAATGAGCAAAGCGAATCCGGATAATACGCCTATAGTTCCTTTATCGCTCCGTTAAGTGCCCCTACAATGGATACTGCTCCCACGCCGTGTCAAAACACCCTATACGCAATCTGCATACAACCAGACTTTAAAGACCCTCAGATATCGAAACTAGTAAAACAAATCATAGACTGATAAGGAGTAATCAGGGGTCTAGTTGCAATGGGGCAGCTGTGACGTCATAGTTTGGCGCGGGGCGATTCAGTCGACTTGATCCCCATTCATGATTGTGGGAAAATCGACACAGTTTTTGTTATAAAGCAGTGGGAGTTTCGTTTTGACGTCTGAGTGGGGCTATTGTCTAATGTAGTGTTTGTGGAGTCGAGATTAATTGAATTGCTGACTCAATGGTCGAATGATCAATAGTTGTATACCGCGCTATACGAAAATTCTTTTGCTACGAGTGACTGTGTAGATTACTAAATTAATTTACAAACAAAGGAATAGTGTCGTCGGATAAGAAAATAACCACAAAAAATAACTAACATTCCTTCCAATAGGTTCCTTCTCCTTCCATTTTCCTTCTCTACTAACACAATCAGGGCTGTAATGCTGAATTTTAATTTCATACAAAATGCATAAAAAATAGATAAGCAATTAAAGAATTCATTATATCTCACGATCACTAAAAACGTTGGTAATGTAATAACTTGGTCTACCCTCACCCACGTCACATGTCATATAACGCTGGCTCGTGACCGCCACGTGACCTCTGCCTCCCCCTCCCATTACCCCCCACCCCCGCACGTTCATTACTCCAATAGATCGGTATTTGTTCATCAGCCCTGCACGTGGACGGACGTCTGCATTATTAAATGCCTTTTACGCTTATTGCGAATTAAATTCCCCTTTTTGGAAGCCATGTTATTAATCTTCAGACAGGGTTGTTAAGGGATACGCTGTATTAAATCCGCATAACTTTCATGGGAGAAATGAGCAGTCTAAAGATAGAGTGAGATTTAAACTGTAGGGTTTATCTGACATCTCTATATTGTATGCTACCGTTGTAAGCTTTAGATATACGAGATTACTTTCATGTGTCGTAAAAAAATTCAGAGCAAATCTTCGTCTATGATCACTTAGACGGCGGTCGTTACACAACCATGTCAGAAGCCTGCTACTTGTAGGCGGTTGAAAAATTCTGACACTAGGGTTCATCGGGTCGTTGGACGACTCGGTGTCCCACACGAAAAGAAAGAGAAGAAGAAGAGCAAATAAATATCTAAATAAATATTCAAATAAATATCCTTCATGTTATCACCCCTACAACAATCTGAATTATTATCAAATGAGTTTAAACACGTAAAAACCAACCATAACTTTACTCACTTGCTAGATTTTTCGAATTCTATAAACAATGTCTTAACATTTCGAATTCCACCCACAAAGTCTGAACACATCGTTTACATACCTACTTCCGTCGTCTAGCCATCTCCCATGACCCCAAGGTCCTACATCGGTTCACACAGGAACCCTCCCACGGGTCTTGAACTTCAACTCAACATTTACTTTCTGAATGCCATCAGCCACAGCCTCTCACGGCGCATGAGCCTTCATACCTTCGTGATGGCCGTATTAAGGTAATGACTGATATTAACCCCAAATTGGGTTGGGTAATAGGAATCAAGCAAGTGAAAAAGTGTCATAAAAAATGTGTTCGGCGTTCATGGAATTCTTTGTTATAAAATTATTCAAACTTTGTTTTAAATGTTAGTTTTTGACATTCTGACTATTTCTGACTATATACGAGTACAATATATCACATTCTAGGTCGAATGGAAAGCTTCTTTGCCTGCCTCATAGTAAAAAAAAGCACGATAATATTCGTATCTGAATGTCTGAAATCAGCGGGCGATGCGCGTGCGTCGATGCCTGGCCGTAATTATCTTAACCTGTGACCGCTCCCACGCCGGCCGCTTCACACGAGAATGGAGGCTTCCCATCGGAACTCCGAGGTTCACAGGACTTCGGAGGAATGTGCTCCAATCTGCGTGTCCAAAATCAGCGTGCGTTGGATGTAATTATCGTAACCTGTGACCGCTCCCACGGCGGTTCTCACGAGAATCGAGTCTTCCCATCGGAACATGGACTTTTCAATGGAACGCTTGGAACGCATGCCTTAATTTAGGCAGTTCTTTGTATGTCTTCAAAAAAACTGACATCATTTGTCTATGAAGTTAGGTAAAGCTGGTATGAATGCGTCACTTTGGTATCTAAGCTTTCACATAGGAAATCGAATTTCCAAACTATTGATAATTCTAACAATGCGTGCAGTGAGCAAAACAAAGCTTGGAGGCGGCACGCGTCGCCACGTGGCGGGAAAAGCGCGTAATGAGCCCGCACCTGCACGAATTAAGGGATTTCTCGCGCCCTCCCGTGGGAGCGAAGGGACAACACAATATACAGCCGAGTCTAGTATGAGCCGAACTGTTTGCTCTGTCAATAAGTGCATACGCGGAATTGCTGGCAGGCGATATTGGTTTCGTGAATCGAGGGCTGGTTATTGCCTGCGGGTAGTATTGGTAAAACGATATCTCGCTCTCTAGGTAATTTGATATTCGCAATCTATACTTCTCCATCTTTTAACAAGAAACAAACATGATGGTGATAGATAAAATGTTACACTTATGTACAAAAAATAGTTAATACCTACCTCTGTTGTTTAATTATTCAGATTCAGATTCAGATATTTATTTGCAAAGAAAATGGTACAATATAGCAGGTATTAGGCTTAAGATTAATAATAATGTTCAACATTTCCAGTCACGTAAATCGTAACATGCAAATGTTACAATGTTATTTGATATAAGTACGAATTGCGTTGATGTTTTTTATAGGTGCGCATGCGCAGATTCTTTAGAAAGACATCAACGGGCGCCTTACGAAATATTTTAAAAATTATTTAGACATCTATGTTTTTATTATTCTATTCAAGTAGAGTAGTAATCAATCAGTTAGAGTTGTATAGGGGCTCATTACACACTCAAAGCCATTGTTTCATAGGACGCGTTTACACAAAGCGTCGGGGCATTAGTCGGTATTACCGCAATGCACTGATCAATCGGGGGTGACCAGGGGTGATCGGCGGTGATCGGGGGTGACGGGGTTGCAGGGTATCACGCGATGGGAGCGGCACGCGCCCGGCACTCCCACGACACGCGCGGGGTCCGCTCTAATGTGAAAGGGCCCTAATGAAAGTGCCTAATGTAAAGACTGCAGTGACTAACACTCTTGCAATGGCTTAGTAAATACTGGAACAATAGTATTTGTTTTATTATATTAAAATTCCACACTGCATTTGTATCAGCCATTGTGGTATCAGCATATTTAGTACACCTGTCATCATGTTGAAGATTTTATCTAAAAAAATGTCTCCAAAAAGGAAATTACGCCTTGTCACGTCGATTTCAAACTAATTTTATCCCAGTACGCCTATTTAGACTCCCATAAACAGCCTTTTCTACGCGGAGAACAAAATACCTTGATGAAAAGATATTTTTTTCCGCACCTTTTAATTTACACCACCATAAAAGCACCTGACAGAATGTAGTTTGTAGCATTTAAATGTTCTTAAGGTGTTGCGGCCGCGTTTTTCTGCTGTCTCAATTTTTTCTAGACCTGTTGTCTCCAAGTTATCCTTATTTGACAAGGGACAGTACCTGTCGCTATAAGACAATGTCTCGAAATTGCACAGCAAGGTGCTTTTGATGCAAGATAGGCGGACAAAGACGGTCCGATGTACGTGAGAGGGGACAATTGCCTTAAAGGTAAAAATAAATCGTCCTTCGAATGGGGTGTTTAATTTGTGAGGTAGCCGTGAAGACACGTTTTGACAGGAGAGTGGACAGGAAGTAGGTGTAACTACCTGACCAATTTTATTTGAAATGATGGGAACAGCAAACAGCCCACAGTGGTTGCTTAGTTGAAAAAAAATGGTTAAATAAATAAAAAAAGTTAAAAACAACAACCGTTTTCATGAGATCTAAGTACTGAAAATAAAGTACCTAACGATATTGTATGCAAAGATATTCCATTCTTTCAATCTTTGACATCACTATTCTTTAAAATTACAAGCTATTTTTTATTTGAGTAAAAATAATGTTGCAGGCGAAACACTGAAACGCGAAAAATATTCTATATTAAAAAATGAGCAACATTTAATCAAATGATTATTATTTTCCGATGAACTTTACAAAAATAAAATTATATCCAAAATGGCATCCTATTCCGTGAAATTACACGTGTCGTCCAATTTGTTGAGTCACACACAAATCTGAGTCAAATTTGAGTTAAACGGCGATGGGCCGAGATCTCAAATGAAGCAATCTACCTGAGTTGGCTATTAAACTTACCTTGCAGACAAGGTTCCAATCAGTATACATTGCTTGCTGGTTATTTTTAGAGGTAAGTCGATTATTCGGTTCGGCATGTTTGGAAGATTTACCGGATATTCGTATTCGGCCGAATATTCGTCGAATTTACTCAATAATTGGCGAGAAAAAATATATTTCGGCTTATTTTTAAGAGGTTCGGCGGTAACTCGCCTTATTTTTAAGAGGTTCGACGGTAGATCTTAATTCCTGTGACATAATTCAACTGAACATTCGATTCAGCAAGTTCATCACCGAATATTCAGCGGAACATTGGTATTCGGTGGAAACTGCGTTCTACCGACTACTTTTCGCTAGTTATTATTTTATGAGTAGTTCCAACAAGTAACACGCGACATCTAACGCGCGACACTGCGCATTTTTAGCGCACCCGTAACGCATACGTCTGTCATATTACGAAATTAATTACAAATATCCCTTACTAAAAAGTGACGTAGACCCAGCACCAACGGATGTACTTGCGTTGTTTTACAGACGCATTCGTTGAAGCAGGATTATGCGTTGGATTTGCGTCTAAGTCGGTTTTTAGTATAGGAAGTATAATTTTTCTTGCATCTGACAGACGCATGCATTACGGCCGCGCTAAAATACTACACTGTTGTGCCTTAAGTGTGAGAACCACTTAACCAGCAATGCATGCCGTATCGAGTCCTGTCAGCCTGATAGTGTATAACTTTAGTTCTTTCCTCCCGCTCTCAAGGTGACTCGAGACTTTTTGCCCATGTTTTTATACCCATTCTTGAGATACAGTTTGGATTTGTGTGGTCAAATTGTGTTGACTATAAGTTTTAAGCAAATTATGCCATTAAACTTAGATTAGCACTTAATAATTAGGTTGTATGTATTACCTATCATTTCTCTATCACAATATAAAGATAACTTGAATGTAAATTGCATTTAGATAAAGTTGTTTAGCTAACGCGTAGGTTAATAAACGATTGTGACATTGTGTTCTTAATTTGATTCGCATGATAGACGCAATCATATCTTCCAGTCGTCTTGTCATTTAAAATAATAGTCTAATATATAAAGACAAGAAACTTGAAATATAAACTTTAAGGAAGCTTCCACCACATTGTCCACTTTCAGTGCAATAATGTAAAGTTTCGATAAACTAAAATGGAATTCTTTATTTTCTCTCATTTCAGTGCACAGCCTCCAAAGCCATGCTGACCATTTAGCCAGGGACGGTGGCGACAAGTGGATTCCGTCACGTTCAGCCATTGTTCCCCCCCCCCCCTGCTGGAGACTACCCCGCACCGCACCCCCGCGAGCCCCATGGGTACATCGCTCAAGGAACTTAATGAAAAACTATGCACCTTTGTTAGGAGACGGGAATGGGGTAAATTGGACCAGCGAAAAACATTCTTATCGAAAGAACCAATTTTGCAATTCCAGCGTTCTCTTTTAGACGTACTTACCTACTTAGCAAAAGAATTGTCGTAATATGTCATTGGTTTTATAATGGTGTTATGTTAGTTTTGTAAACACTTCGCACAATAAAAGTTTTCATTCCTTCGTTCGCGTGATAGATTTGATATATGAAGTTAATGTTATGGATATGACAGTATGTCAAAATAGTACTAATGATGATTGGTAATTTTTTGTTACTTGTGTGTTTTTATTACCTATAAATGTTTGATGTACAAGAGCTTTATAATTCATTAGTTTTCCCTCAAAATCTAAAATAAATAGACTTTTCATTCATATTTATGTTTAAATAAACGAAAAATTTCTTATGCTGAGAAAAGTTTTTCGTAAGTAGGTATTAAATAATAGAAAGTGTATAAAATGTAGAGTTTCTGAATACTAAAAATAAGATCCATGTTCACGTTAATTAGCGAACAACAATGACAATGAAACAAATACAAAAACAAAAATATAAATGAAGAATCGTCAACACGGGACAAAGTGCATGTCACGAGCGCAACGTCCTTAGCCAGGGCCGCCCAGCGCCGTCCGCCGTCGCCGCGGCAGACGCCGCCGCCGCGCCATGGGAAAATCAGGCTTCGGCGCCCCCGCCCCCGCCCCGCGCGCCCATTGGCCGACGGGACCCGCGCCGCGCCCCGCCCGCAACCATAAATACAACGCCACGCCGCGCATCTCCTCATTCCTCGCTCGCACTCCACGCAGTCCACACGCGTGACGCGCTCGCGATCTCCCCACCAAACCCAGTGTTCGTGTTCAGTGACAATGAAAGCAATCACAGCAGTGTGCGCAACCGGCGCTTCGGTGCCCGCCATCGCCCACGGCCGCGTGCAGAGGCACCGCGACGGCGAGAACGCAGAGATCCAGATGTACCTGTCCAAGTTGCAGGACCTGGTGCCGTTCATGCCGAAGAACAGGAAGATCTCAAAATTGGAAGTGATCCAGCACGTGATCGACTACATCTGCGACCTGCAGACGGCTCTAGAGAACCACCCCGGCGTGGGGCAGTTCGACGCGGAGAGCGCGCTGGCGGCGCCCCCGTGCGCGACGACGCCCCCGCGGCCGGCGCGCCGCCCGCTCGGCCCGCGCGCGCAGCCCAACACCATCCTCCGGAACTCTCCCTCCAGCCAGCCCATCAGCCTTCAGACCCACCAAACGGTAAGTTCCCATACTCATTGTTTTCATTATAGTTTGGAAATTAGCACGTAGAGTTCTGTAGGCAGGATCTGCCAGCTGAAATAACATCCTGTTTCAAGCAGTTGTTACTGTAAACTTCACGTGATATGTTGATAAAATTCTTAGCGTGCCTTTGCAATCTGTTACAATATTTACAAATTGAGTTCAGTGCAATCATGCGATAAATTTGAGAATGTAAAGTTCCCGAAATAATAATCTGACGGACCTAAGTACATAGTCTTTATTTCACGCGATGTTTATACAGGCATCAAATAAATTTTGTCTCTAACTTAGCTAAGTAAGTAACGATGACTTTGCTATAAAATTGAGAAAGCTAATTTCCGTTCTTAATTGACTCTCGCCTTTGTATATTCTTAACTTCTAACTTTCTTAATTTAACAAAGTCGATATAGTTAGGTTACTTCAAGAGTAATTAACTACTATAGCCAGTCAACTACGCCGCGTATAAAACTACAAACACAAACCGCCTCCGCTCTGTTGGTAGATAGCGTTGCATAAAAAGTAAATGAAATCAGGCGCGTCGCGTGTTTTTGCGGCGCGCGCGCACC
This sequence comes from Keiferia lycopersicella, assembly GCA_029255805.1. Classification (NCBI taxonomy): domain Eukaryota; kingdom Metazoa; phylum Arthropoda; class Insecta; order Lepidoptera; family Gelechiidae; genus Keiferia; species Keiferia lycopersicella. Next base: position 5,470,170 of record JARACZ010000010.1, read on the forward strand.
TGCGCGTTTCGCAAGCGACGCAACGGCGCGGGAAGGGAAAAGCGGAGATGCTGAGTTTCACAACACGTGGCCACGCACTCGTAGGTACCACCACTGCGACAACTGCCAAACAATTAGCTGCCCACTAACACTCGATAACGGTGCAACTGTAGCCTACATTCATATTTGCGTAAGAAACCAAAACTAAAATCTATAACATATAATCGTCATAACCCTTATATCAAGACAGATAGAAATCATAAATGTACCACATAAAGCTGTAACTGTAAACTCCGTAAATGAAGACCCCAATAAAAAACGTAAACATAATATTCGTATCATGCCTTCTTTGATCTCGCTACCTACTTAGTTTCGTCATGAAATCATAGGATCAGCAATGAGCAGTCGCAATCTAAACCGCTGCTCACGCATGCGTGACGGCTGTTTTGAATTTCAGCCTTGAAGCGCGGCCACCTGCGCCGGCGCCGCGTAAACGACCGTGTACTGACACACACTCTGAATATTCAACACTTATTTATGCTGCCTCGTTTAACATTCCGACTGACACCTGCGTGTGATTGCCGTTTCGTCATTACCGGCTAGCATGCCAACCAACCAATGCCCGTCGCATAGTCCGGGATCGGCTGCCTTCTCGTAGAATGCAGTGAATTGTGCATATAGGACTGTCACCGCTAGCCGGTCGCAACGCAGCAGGTGCATCGCGCAGGATTTATTCGAACGCCTTGCAGAGAGTACGATCCACAGCCGCAGGCGCAACGCGCGCCCGTTAATACTTGGTCGCGGCACGTAAATTTTAATCACTGCCAGTTGTTGGAACCGAGGAAATGTTCAAAACAACTGTGATTTAGAGGACACCAAGTGCCCGTAAAATTTACAACGACGGTGCCTCCTTTACAATTGTTCCTTATTGCTAAAAACTTTCCTCTTGCACTTATTTCCGTACGTAAAAAACGGCTTGAATATTCGATAACAGTAATGGTATGCGCAACTGAATCGAATGAATTGACATGCGCTCAGGCACTACGAATCGTGATTCGAAAGACTTTGCTGTTCGTCGTGATTTCCATAAACTCTTTAATCAATAAAATATCTCTTTATGTAATACTACTTCTACACCTAGTACTATCATTTATTCTGTGGTACTATTACCTGAGCTGTCTCAGTATCGCTTCAGGCAAGCTGTGCTAACACTATCACATAACGTTGGTAACTACTTATATTAAAAATGCTCATATTCAACTACATACTCAAAAGTAACGATTCATAATAGTACTCACACTATCAACAGTCGATATTAGAATTTCAATTCTGTTAGTTTCGTATTATGGCCTATGCTGTGGAACAACAACCAGCAACTGATTTAATTAGCCTCGGGCGCCGGCGATATCGCGATATTTACTAATATAGCGCCTACGATGTAGGAACCACTGGTATGCCGACTAATCGGACGACATTCTTGCATATCAATGTAGAATACGACTCGCAAGGACGCTCGATAGTTTCACAGATTCTGTTTATTCGTTTTTCGAACGTTGCTCGATTGAGTCCACAAAAAGAAAATAACAATGCTCGGGGCGATCGTGCGGGAATCTGAAGGTACGGCATGCGCGTCGTGAGGCGGCATTTCACGCGGTATCTGTCGGGGCATCGCCATGCTGTGCCACAAACCTCAGGTGCTCCGGTCACGAGCATACGCCACCATTGCGGTAATTGTTCCCCGCAGCTGCGCGACCACACCGCCGACCGTGAGAGCTAGCTGCTCCAGACATACTCTGCTAGCCGCTCTCACTCACGATCCTATCCTTTGTTATGTTCTAATCTCGAAATGCCACAACCTTTCATACCGTTCCTATTGCTTTGCTTGCCCTTTCACCTTCACGACTATAAATGTCAGAACGAGCACGATGTTTGACTTTTCGCTTCAACCGTAATAAGCTGCTAAGTATCATAATGAGTATTGTTAGGCGTGTAATCCATTGCGGCGAGAACCCTCATTTTATTTCACGCAAAGGGCGCCACCCCCATTCATAATCATATGAATATCTCTTTAAAACGCGCACGATCATTTATTTCCTGTCTTTTGTTTGCTCAAAGAAAGTCTCACGTCCTCAATCTTTTAACTTTGTTCCAGTATGTCAATATCACTTAGTAAGCCAATTACTGGCCCGCATGTCGCCTTTCGGATTCAATTTAAGACCCCTAGATACCGGCAAGAAATACGATAGTTTTTGTTTGTTAATTCTCTAAAGTCATTGTGTTTGGCAGCGCAGTTGTTGGTCAGGCTCATCTGGGGTGCAATGTAATCTCTTGTGAGTAATTAATGAGTGTATCAGTGCAACCAGCCGGCTGGCGGAGCGGGTCGCCTACGCATCGTCCGGCAGACAGGCGACACTAACGAGCCGCCAGGTGTCCGCGCCCACGCCCGAGCCCGACGCTCGCTCCTCGGAATATCTTTGTCTCCGCGCACCTCGAGCATAAATCGCGCACGTGAAAGTTTTACGAGCACCTTTATGCTTCTTCGAACTAATAAAGTGCGTGGCGGCGGCGGCTGTAGACAATGCAGCTCCACCGCGAATTATGTGCAAACCTCCGCACACGTGCATCGATTTCGCCGATCGCTGGATTCCATCGGCGACGATCGATCGAGGGCATTGTGCGGGTAACGGTCGCAGCTCGCAGCTGTGAGCACACGTGATGGTGCCGGTGGCCGGATAGCTAAATAAATACATACCTATTCATTATCCAACCGACAATGCTCTTCTCATAAAGGGATTTCACGTGTGCGCCTCGCAAAGTCCCGATCCGTTCGGGACATGTGTGCTCTCCCTTTGGTATGTGTCCGTAAATAGGGTGTGGCCACGTGCGGCCGCTCAGCTGTGTCGCGCGGATGTACGGACGGGAAGCGGTAATCTAACACTCGGCGATACGGTACGCGGAAACCGGCGCTGAAACCGACGCTGAAGTGCCGTCTGTAAACATCCTCGCGCGATACGCCCGCGCCGCGCGACGCCTCCGTGTGTCCCGCCGCTAATCGAGCAATCACTCGACGCGACATCCTTGCTGCACTTTAATTAGGGTGGCGAATAACCGGCCCATTGTCCGAGCACTAATGAATTAAAACAGTGTCGATCGAAACGAAGCGCATATGCGCTGACAGATGGCCGGACGCGGGCTGGAGGCGCGTATGGTACCCGATGCTATTTGTCGCAATCAGTAATAGTACTAAAACAGGGGGATCCAAATTGGTCGTAATAAATAGAAAATACTCGGCGCACCCGCTCTCATAATCTGGTGGGACATGCCGGTCTGGGTTATCAGTTCATACAGGCCGAGCATGAGTCTAATATCGGTGTTCGGGAAACATGTGCGCGCGCATCTGTGCGACGATTGGTAGCTGTTGCACCCTCATGGATTGCAAGGGCTCGCCTTCTGTTCTCTTGTACAACGAACCCTTCATTAATAAATGGTGCACCTTCAGCGTTTGATCCGTTAGGTCTCCTTTACAATCCGTCACAGATGTACTTATGTTTGTTTCCCTTTGTTACAGACGACACCAGAGAAGCAGAACCATCCGGACAGGCCAGCGTGCTAAGTGATGGTTAGGTTATATGGACAATTTGATTATGGCGTAAAGCTAGATTACGTCGAGGCGGAAGCGACGGGCGGCGATGAGCTCGCGTCGCAGCGTCGCCGCAGAGAGCGGCGTCACCGCAGAGAACGCCGGCCCACGCAGCCTCGCTACAGTTCCAGTGAAGATCATCAGACGATGATATCCTAAGCTCGATCTCGTTACGATCAATATACTATTCTTTAATTTAATTGTTTCGTGGCATTACGCAGAAGACTTGAGCATTGCAATGCAACGCCGCGTCGGCGGCGGTGGCTTGTTTCGTTATAATAATGTTTGTGTAAAAAGCTTTACTAGTTTTTAGTCCCAAGTATGTACACGTGTTTGTAAATATGTTGAGTGGGTCGCGATTAGACCAGGAACACTCTGTATTACTTCATTACTGTACATTGAATCCATTTTAATAGAAAAACCGTAGTCTTTCAACCTGCAAAGTTTATTTTCTATTCCAAATTGGGTCTTAGATTCTTAATTTTAAACGATGCTTCCATTTATATCAAAGAATTAAACCAATTTTAAGTTGGTTTGACTATAAATCTATTAATTAATTTAAGTTATAATTTCATGAGTGTGATTTTGCATGGCGATTTTGTTGCTATTAGGTTATGAAAATATTATTTTGTGAGTACTAAACGCAAAGTTTAATTATTAATTTATAATTTGCGTTCAGTGCGTAACTTTATGTAAATAGTGTACGTAATAAAAGAAAAGATATAAAAATTTTAGCCGAAAATTATCGATTTGAAACCTATTATGATTTATATTGAGTATAAGGTGAAAATGCTTTAATTATCTTATTACTTATGGTGTATTATAATTTTAAATAGACTGTTATAGTTTTAGTTATTGATGAGGGATGTGTTGCTAGTGGTCAAACAAATTGTATTGTTGTGGGATGAGGTATGATTTGTGTTACAAATGTTATACAAACTCTACTCCGCTCCGGCAGCTAGTTCTGAAGTCACAAATCGTATCAGCCGATGAAACAGTTTCACAATTTATTCGTCCATATTTCCCTTTGTACTTTAGTTTTTAAAATTTGCACTGAATTTTTAATAAGTTCCGTTAAAACAAATCAAAACAAAACAGAAAATAAAGAAAATCATAAAATTATTCATTGCTTTCATTTCCTTTCCAAATACATAACCCAAACCTAACAACCCACACATCTTCCATTCGCACATTTCAAAAATCCGAATATTGGCCGAATTGCAAGGCAAAGATATCAAAAGATAATCTATTAACATCCATCAAATCTTTATGCTTTGTAGGTACCAGCTCAAAAATCAGATTTAACACTTTAATATATCCAATCAATAAAACATCAAATTTTAAAATGAATGGCACTTTGATAAAGTTATCAAAGGTCAAATAATCAAAAAACGAAGACAAAAAGTTGAATAGCACGACGTAGTCAGTAAGATCACGCTATTGCATCACGGCCAATTATTGCGAGCACAATATTTGGTCAGCTGTGTGTACGTGAGCATTCTGCTAGCACACGAAACAAGCAAAACAAACCTTAACACCTTGCCAATAAACCTCAAATTCCAACTTGTATAGCACGAACAGTATAAAAGTAGAATAAAGACCGTTGTAGCGAACGAGGTAAAGTGGAAAATGCCTTGTTATGAAGATATCGTTAAATAGTGACTAGCTGTCGTTTGTTCGCCAAACATTAGCTCAATGTCGTCACAACGTCGAGCAATACGGTTAATTACCATTGTAGGTACAGTAAACAAAATCAAAATATTCGTACTAGATAGAGTAAATGAACAAGTTTCACAACTTCTCATTAAAAAAAGAAAATTGCTGAGAACCATATAGAGAAGAAGGGGAAATATGATAGGCCATTTAATATGACACGATAGTTTCCTGAAGACGATAATAGAACGAAAAAGACCTACAAGAAACTACTTTCATCGGCTAAAAGAGAATATTGAATGTTCTGTCGTACTAAGGTGTGAAGTCACTGGCGGAGAAAAGATACGAATGGTGGTTCGTTTTTCTACTACCGAAATGAGCATAGCTCTTAAATAAAGAAATATAAACCAGTAAAACAAAATAAATACACGCGACCCTGCCAGGATTCGAACCTGGAATCTTCTGATCCGTAGTCAGACGCGTTATCCATTGCGCCACAGGGCCAGTTGCCATGCGACCAGAATGGTACAGTCTAGTTGAATTAGTAGTAGCTAGGTTCGTATTGGAACAACTTATGTAGATATAGAAGTTTCACCTTGTTATGTAAGTACAATATGCCCATGGTTATGCACGATAGTTGAAAAATATACATTTTTCTTTTAGTTTTCCATAAAAGTCATCTAACAAAATTCTAATAGAACAGTAGCAAGTGCATTGCCAGTACGACTGCTCTAGAGGAATGCGAGGATTCGCGCCTGTTTGTGTAGATTGCGATGTATGTTGATTGATAAGCGATATCTATTCTATACCTAAGCGATAAGTCATTCACATATTATCAAGTATATAACGTAGGTAAGTAAGGTGGGTACATAAGTTATCTTGTGAAATAAATAATGCGATTACGATTACGCAGGTGCGGTGTTTCGGTGTACCTGCACTCACTTGTCCTTCGACTGAGAGTTCCAATTTTAAATAGTTTTTTTATTCACAGTGTCTTTTTGTGTCAGAAAGTAGGTAATGACAGTATTGGTTTTACTATGGTTTTACTTGTGCGGTAGAAATTACAATCATCCTGTTTTACAAACTCTACCTATCAGCCAGAGGAAATGTATGGCTTGGTGTGATAGTGCTGAAGGAGCTGAATTTATGAAACGTCGTAATTCGGTTCCGTGCACGGAAGTCCGCAACGTGAAATTATACTTATTCTATATTTTATAAAAACTGGTATTTTGAAACGGCTAGTCAAGTTATTTGACAGCACTATTTTCAGACATTGTCATTATAGACGAAACTCTACGTCAAGGGTGTTTATTCGAGAATGATTTTGCTTTTGGCGGATCGCACACTTGACGCACGACGGAGCGCAAAAATATCGCAGCGGTCTGTCGGATTCATACTAGAAACGTCACTCCCATACTAAAACTGCACTCGACAGACGACACTGCGTTAACAGCGGCTGAGCGAATTTAGTATGGGGATTGACATTTCAAGTATGGATCTGACAGACCGCTGCGATGTTTTAGCGCTCCATCGTGCGTCAAGAGTGCGATCCGCCTTTGCTGTGGGTACGGTACTTTTACGTCTCGCAACATGGTAAGCGGTACACTACAATGCGTGTAACTCGATTCTCTACGCGAGGAGCTGATAGCCAGCACAGGTGGAACACAGGTGTTAGGCTGAACCTATAAAGATATGACTCTACATTTTACTCAAAGACTTTCTTATCCATTACTGACTGTAGAAAACAGAAGATGCGAATTACTTGGGATTCAAAAAGTCACTGTTTTAATATAATGAATGATCTTCGAAATTATTTAACCACTTGCTATCACAATGTCGGATCACAGGCAACTTATTTGAATGATCTTCAATACGTCAAATCATAATGTCAATCTTGTCATGTATATATCTCACAGATCACTAATATATCTCCTAATCCTAAGTCTGTCTGTCTGTCCGCCCGCCAGCCAGATCATCATTTCGCCTGCCAGTCCATCCAAAAAGGTTGTAATGTAACACAAGCTAGTCATATGACGCGTCAAGATTCTTCACTTGTTTTGAAAAATACCATTTGACACGTCTGAAGTCAACTCTACATTGGCAAAATACGTGTCGACTCCTGAGAAGTGACGCCATAAAAGAAGAGTCTCTACGGGACGCATCACCTACAGAAGTTCACACATCGGCATGCGTAAAACGTAGAGTCCATCAGTAAAAACAGCAGTTCGCACAGAACCAGTAATGTAAGACATTATAAGTGCAAAGTTCTAGCTGCATTTTTCAATGATTGCCTAGCCTTTGCACCTGTGCTTATCGACCTCAAACACTCTCTTTAATATTCCTATTTCCGCTGATTTGATTACTCACAAGTGTTCACTCACCTTAGATTAACGAGAAACATAGGTTTTATATACCTAATGAACAAGATCTAGTTAGTAAACAATATTTTTACGGTTTGATAATCAAGGATAATTTTATTTGATATTTCGTTAAAAACATGACATCATTTATAAAAACAATAATTTCCGTTTTAGATAGGTTTTCGGCGGCCATTTACGACACGCTTAAAGCAGGCTTATAAAAATAGCTAAATTTCAGCGCCATCTATGTACCTACGTTTGAAAGCGGGCTAGAAAATTTCCTATTAAACTTTATTTCTTGACAACCAAAATTAATGCTTGCTTTTAAAAAGTCCTTATTCATTACTTGACAGTATTCCACGCAACCTATTATAATGTGTACATCATGTGTAGAACTACATACACAGACAGTTGTTCTAATTTCAAAATAAAAAAGTATATTGGCAGTTCTTTATTGACCTTACTTTCTTCTCTGATACGGACAAGTAAAATATCAAAATCTAGTTTTAAATCCAAAATTTAAAATTACAGAGGCAGAACTTATTTTATTCTTTTTATAAGTTCCGTATTCATTCTTACTTGCCAGTCTTCACACAGCTCAACACGCCACCTAATCTGATACGGGGCAAGTAAATATGATAATGTAGTTCTAAGATATAGCGGTATAGTGGCAGGTGGGTGTAGCAGGTGTTTGCACTTGGCTAGTACGAGTGCCGATGCACCTGATTCTGATAACAGCTACGGTGATAACAGGCTAATCAGTGGGGAACCGTTACAATCGCTAATACCTACGTACCTACCCTGTTTATCTATGTATGGGAATGCGTGTCTATTGGAGTTTTACTTGCTACAACTAGCGGCCTGCCCAGCGTTTTCACCCGCTGCTAATAATTTTTATTATTATTGCATATTATAAACCTTATTACATACTTATTATAAACCATCCTTGTGAATCACTCTTATCTTTAATAAACGGGAATTCATTGGTAAAATTGGCTACAATAGTCATCTCCGGGTGTAATAGCAATGAATCGATTAGAAGTTGCAGTAACTACCTACTATCTGTCCGCATCAAAATCCTTTTCATGGCGTAGGAGTACCTAATCAGCATTCATGATTGACAGACAGAAATCTAAAATGAAAAAATGACTTTACGTTATTTTTATGTACTGATTGATAATGATAACGACGATGGAAAAGCCAAATTGGATTTGGAAGAGTTAGATAAAAAATATGTAGATGTCGAGCAGAATTACAATAGTAAATCCACTTTGTTTAAAATAGGTGCCTCAGCGTTACGTCACATGGTTCATTTTGCTATTAAATATTGCTACAACTTAAACTATTCATGGTTATAATTTTAACGGATTCTTACCGACGAATTAATTTTATTGAGTTCCCGATATTTCGACACTTTTGCAAGCGAAAATATAACTATGAATAGTGTAAACAACGTTAGTTAAAAATTCAATATTGCTTGTTGGAGGCTGGTGCGAAAACCTAAGTTCTTCCCTAGACAAACGTACCTAAATCAAATCGGGGAAGTTCTAAAGAAAGCTCAGGTCAAAAGTACCCTAAACCGACGAGCATGTATAAAAAGGCTGATGAATGTTGAAGCGAAAGAGGTATGTCAGGATTATAGCAAATGGAAGGATGTAGTCTCTGACTACCCCTCCGGGAAAGAGGCGTGATTATATAAGGTGTAAAAATATTAGCTGTAAATATTTGAAGGGGTGAATAAAAAAAAATTGGTCCTTAAATACAAAATTACGAACCGACAAAGTCGACTTGTATGGGAGGTCCAAGAATTTTTTTTCATATATCGACCTATGTTTCTTGGGGAAAGTTGTTCAGTTTCATGAGCTGGTTAACCACTTAAAATATTTGCAGCAATTTTTTTACACCCTGTATGTACGTATGTGGCTAGTGCAATCTACAAACTATGAGCAAACAATGGTAGGTAATACCACGTAATACGGGCTCGGCTACACACCAGTTTACAAACTTCAGATTTTCAGGCTAAGGCCGTTTTGAATCACGCAACAACTGTGCTTATTACAGCACTGCCGAATGGAAACACATTTACTGAGTAAGTACCTATTGAACGGGCTCTTTATTGTAGAACTGCGTATTACATTCGAGATGGTTTTGTGATCAAATGTGGTATTTCACGATGCTTTAGACAGGTGAGGTATCAACAGGTTTAACTCAATAACTTTCTATCTGACAGGAAGGCATGATGACTGGCCGTTCAAATGAGCTACATACTTTTTAAAACGATCTTTTATATAAAAATACCAAATAGATGACGTCATATCTCTCCAGTTTCTAAACCACTTAGTTTTTTTTTCTGTTTATAAATTCTAATTTTGAAAATATCGTAAAAATATAAATGAAGTATGTAGTGATTTTTGGACAATAGTTTTTCACGCACAGTTTTAATATTTTATTCAAGACCCAGTCATCTAGCGAGTTCCTTTTTATAACGTCAAACCAGATGGCGTTGCTTTTGTCATATGACTTAGGTATATTGATACTCCCCGCGACTAAAACATTTTCTTGGAAAGAAACTGTTTCAGTTTAGATCAGCGCCTTCTAACTATGTATACATGAAGATTGGCTAGGAACTTTCCCTTCGCATCAAAGTTTAGACGAGAACTGGAACAAAACCCGAAGCAACCAACTCCACCATTCTTACTAATTGAACTGTAAAAATTTAGAGGATAAGAAATATATAGGAATAAATATAAAAAAAATAGAAAAGAAAATTAAAAAATACTGATGCAATTTATCATTATTTTACTTATAATTATTGTATACAATATAAACCGATAGACGTATTAGTATTAGTGCTCCTTTACTAAATGTACTAACCCGATAATAATATCAGCGGATGTGTTGGTGGTATTAGAATTTGATGCTGTCAAGTAAATTGTAGATAAGTAAGTACGTCGCTAAAGGTACAGATAAACCGATAAATACAACGCAATAAGTTATTTGTTGTTACACTGGACACCTGCAGGGACTTACGATAAATATCTACCGCATCATGATTGTTTCATTTCCTAAATCCTGCAATAAACAATGGTCATTGCATTGCACTGCACATTGATGAAATTAAAAAAGAAACCTGTTTATTATCGTCTACGCTGAAAGAGCTCAATTTCTGAACCGGTGAGCTATGAAATCGTGAAGGAAAGTCTGCAATTCAATGGTCTAACCACTTTAGAATGTGTTGGAATTAATTAGGGCAGGTATGTGAACGAATTTTTGAAGTAGAATGTGTAACAAAAGCACTATTAGTAGCAGACTTCTGAACGCGAAAATTCAAAAAATGCTCGTAGATTAGAAGGCATTACTACTACTTCAACAGTCACAACAGTTCACTGCGGGACATTGACCTCCCCCACATTGGTGAGGTATTGCCATACTCACCACGGATTGCCGAGCGCAGTGCAAGATATTGTAATTATTCACAGGGAACGCTGCTGCCCATTCATTCATTCACACATTGAAGGCACTAGCGTTCTGTAAAACTGCGATGTTCTTCATTTATCGCACAGGCAGTAAACGTGTTACTACGTTATTCACTTTAATGTAACACACGTGCATGTATAATTACCTACATAATTGGTTTTGTTTCTCTTCTTACTTTATAAGCCGTTTCTAAGAAACTTTCGTTTCATTAATCATCAATATGAAGTAAGTTAGTTTCTTAAATGTACTAACTACGACTTTAATCTTTTCGAAATAATAAAACTTATAAATTCACTCTATTTCGTCTCGTATTTCCCTTTACTTTTGACTTAGAATAAGAACAAGACAAGTTATTAAAACTATAACAAGAGCCACTATTCCACTGCTGGACCGTGGCCTACACCTATTGGGAAAAAGTTCCTATCTTTAAAATAGAGTTGCGAAAAACACCAAACAAAGCAGAATTTTGTAATCTTTGAGAAATTAGGAAACGATGAAGTTATTTAATTCTCAAAAGCTTGGAACTATGTATGAGTAGAGTATATCCATATTTATACGTGCAGTATAATAATTTATTACCCTCGAGTTGGAAACTGGAAGCTTCGAGGGCACTTCACTCTCGCTCGTTGACCTCTCACGCTACCGACTGCCAAAGTTACCTTTACTTCACTCGTGCTCTTCAGTTCACCTCTTTACAATATCACATCCATAGCCGCAATCACTAGAAGTCTCATTCACTAGTGCGACCACAAGCGAGCAATGTATATTGATTAATACAAGTAAAGTCGCCGGAGAACCGATTGAATACAGGTAGCCATGCTCAGCGCCATTTATTATTCATATCGTAATGGCGCCTCCAAGCGCACCTTTCAAGAACAAATTTATACAACAAGATATGGAAAGTAAAGTAGTTTGGCTTTCGGTCATAACATAAACATAACATAACGAAGAAAAAACTACAATATTTCGTTAAATATCAATCGTAATTGTGGGAAATGTAAACTCTCAAAGGCGCTACTATGAACTCTACATGCTATAGATTGGAATTTGAAGGTAATTAAGTTGAGGTTATTAAGGTCTTCTTTCTTCTTTTCTTTTCGTAAATTACTGTTGGAGATGGATTACGGAAAAAATGAAAAAAACAAATGTCTCATGCCATATTGCAATACACGCAACTCCCTAAGGCACGCGGCAAGTACTTATAAGTGGAACGAACGTCAGACCTTAAAATATTCAAAGGGTGTAAAGGGCAAAGCGCATATTTCCCCGGGGTCCTAACTTTTGCCCCCTTCCTTAAATATTGCACGACATAATGTATGGAATGGAAACATAACCCGAAGAAAACAATTTGTCAAGATCTTTTTATGGGAAGTTATCATTCATATCGCTGTATTTATTATGTTGTAATTTTGACTGACTTAGTAAGGACCATCCATCTGTAAGGAGATAAAAGGAATGTAAATTCCTGAGTTTTTGATAAATTCCAGTAGTCTTGTTGGCATACCTACAGTGGTTGGCAAGAAGGAATCCTGTAGGAGTTAGTCAAAGTAGGCACCATGTAAGTTTTTTTTTTGCCAACAGAAGGTAATCCCCCCTCTGAAGGAAGTTTATTAATGAGACCAATGGTTTATAACGTAAAGGCTAGAAAAAAATTCCGTAGAGTACAGTTGGTGTCCTGAAAGGGTCCGAGCATCATGTAAGTAGGTACAGTGATCTCTCCTTGTCATGGCCTGTTGAGGAAAAAATCCACCAGACCGAACATAACCAAACATAGTATGTAACTGCAGAGCTGTACACTTGCGCGCGCTATGTACGGTAAAGCGGCTGCATCGGGCGGAAGTGACGGCCCAGCATGGCCCAGTCACCTCGCGCATTGTGAGGCCAATACAACATACTGCTATTTTTAGAACTATGTATTCTGCCAGTACAAATTGAGACTAGCTAAGGCTTTTCAGCTGATATCTATAAGTACAAAATCTTATATATGGCAATCATTTTCAAAAAGCACCTAGCTAGCCAAAACAGTAAGTATAAGGTATATAAATATTAGTTGCAAATATTTTAAGTGGAGAATCAGCCCATGAAACTGAACAACTTTCCCCAAGAAATATAGGACGACATATGAGAAAATTTTTTGGACCTCCCATACAAATTGACTTGGCCGGTCGGTAATTTTGTATGGGAGTTCCAAAATTTTTTTTCATATTTCGACTTATGTCTCTTGGGGAAAGTTGTTCAGTTTCATGGGGTGATTCACCCCTTACAATATTTGCAGCTAACATTTATCACCCTGTATACTATGAGAAGATTTACCCTAATCATAGAATGCTTTTGCTATCTGCCTGTTTTGTCCCGAATAAGATGACAGGTTTAGATTGTCCTGACAGTCATAAAGATCTCGCCCACCTAGAGAGACATTCCACTATTATGTTTTATACGCGCATTCCTGTGCACCAACAGAATCACGCATCGATCCCCAAATAAATGGATCGCTACCGATTGTGACGCAATCAGTGTAACAGAACAGCAGATGCGGTCGTGTCGTGATGTTGCCGCTTGCTGCTTGCCGCTCCGGTGCATCGGATCGTGTTACTCCATTGTGTGTGTTGTATCTATTGTCTGTTTCATGCTGCCTACACTGAGGTGGCATCAAAACTTTTGGTTTACGTTACACACCATACATACATATGTCACGCCTTTATCCCTTACGGGGTAAGCAGAGCGCTAACAGCCGCAAAAATACGGTCGCTGTCGCCACGTCTGACAAATATAGAGGGCCGTTTGAGATCATTTGTGTATCACTATAGTGATAGGTTGTCAGCCTGTCGCCTAAGTTGTAATACACCTGAAACCCTCAAGTCCCTCAGTCGCCTCTTAGAACACCCACGGGTAGGAAATGGGGTGATGCTATTCTAAGCTGGCATTATACGGCAGTATATACATTACAACGCACTATTGAAATAAAAGTAGCTGTCGTGTGTCTAGCTGTAATTTTTTCAGATATTGAATCATAGTTTTACAGTTCGAATCACAAGACAATCATGAACAGGCAGAAAACCTTTAATAGAAACCACAAAATCTTCCACAACTGGAGAAACTCCAACTGTTTAATGGTATATTTTCAAAATTTCAAATTTCCGAAATCGGTCGGAGAGATCATCATCATCATCATCATCATCATAGTTTCAAATAGATACTTATTGTAAGTATCTCGAAAAGACATAGCGATTGCTTCTGCAGTACTTTTCAAAATGGTGTTACACCATTGAGCTAACTTAGTATTGTGCAATGTGCAATAGCTTATCGTCAAATTACCGCACTAAACAAAATTATGTAATACCTAATCAAAACTACGAAATAACTTGGACGAACGTAGGTAAATAAGTACTATGCTATAATAAGAAGAGGAAGGTAAATGAACAAAATGCCGTCAGCTAAAAACGGAGTTTGTAAAGAATAATATTGTCGTAGCTATAAAATATAAATTATTACTGTATAGAGGTACAATACACAAGGAAACAAGTCAGTTACTTCGGTTTTTATGAGAGTCGAGTAAACATCAATTTCAAAATGGGTTGAAAATAGACAACAAATAATGATTAATTTTGCTGTAAAGCTTGGGCGTTCGCATAGTGCGCATGTCATAATCGTAAAATAGCGCTGTGTAGTGGGCAAACCGGGAATTTCTCGGTCCATTTGCTCTGTTTTAATACTCCTACTTGCAGTTCAGCGTTCAGCTGAATAAATAACCGTAATGCCGCCGCCAGAACACACAAATATCTTTACTCAGCGTTTGTTTTCTGATGCTCTTCTGTTTGTTCGTTCATGTTGATATTTGCAGTCAACTTTTTATTTTAGTCATGCCCCAAAGGTGAATGTAGTGTGAAACGTTATTTCGCGACCACGAGCGTAGCAGTCGTGGCCGAGCGGTTAAGGCGTCTGACTAGAAATCAGATTCCCTCTGGGAGCGTAGGTTCGAATCCTACCGACTGCGAAATTCTTTTGTCAAATCTTTTAATTTTTGCTTAGTGCTGACATGTAGGTCTTTATCAGCCAATTGGTTGCCGACAAGATTAACTAGTCAACAATTTTTTAAATTCTGTCCTCCTTCGTTAGCCCCATACTTCTGTGACACACGATTTAATTCATACGAAGTATAAGTCTATGATCTAATCAGTGTCTGAGGCAAGATCCGCGTGACGCGGGTGAAGTTTTTTCTTCACGAACACTGCGTTGCCTCAGACGCAATTTCGGAAATCGCAGGATTGCCCTGGGCCCTAAGTCTGCTAAATGAAAATAATTTCAGTTGGATGTCGATTGGATCTCAGTTGGATGATTTCGGTCATTTCGTAGTCTGCTAACAGTTGGAAGTAGGTACAGAAAAAAGGCAATTGAATGACAGTTGACTTACGATTGCGTTACAATGACAAAAAATAGCAGACTTGGGGCCCAGGACCTGCGCAACCCTTTCGGCCTCCCTGGCCTAATTCTGTACATAATCATTTAGGTACCTACCAAAATATTTACCCACTGTTGATCTTATCTAAACTTTTATATCGTTCCATATCATATAATTTTATATCGTTGGTATTATTCATATTCACACTTGTTTGCACTTGTTGTTCACTATCATGAAAAATCTTATCTAAGAGTAAATTAAAATTGATGCTATTTGGCCATCATACCATTTTTATCTACCTTAAGTGCGTGTGTACTTGATTTAAATCCGCTTACAAGACACGTGTAGGATAATTTCTAACTAATGCTTCCTTTTTCATGAAGTTGAGAATAGATTGCGATATTTGACTAGTCTCAGAACGACGTAAGTGTAAAATAAGTTGGTAAGAAAGAATAGAATGTTTCTTTGTAGCGCAGTTAGCACATATGACTCAAACCGAGTCTGCGATACTTCAAACTAATATTCGCTAGATGACTGGGTCGTTAATAAAACACAAAAGATGTACGCTTAAAATAATTATCCAAAAATATTACAAACTCCATTTATAGTTTTACGAAATATTCAAAGTTTGAATTATGAAACAAAAAAATAATATAAAAGTAAGTGTAACCCCATCGAAACTAGAGAGAAATGACGTCATCTCTTTGTATTTTCATACAAAATATCGTTTTAAAGAGTAGCTCATTTGACCTGCCAGTCATCATGCCTATTATGCTGGGTAGGTATATTCAGTACATTATTCTTTCAGGTTTATGGCCCCGGAGCCGCAAACGTACTGGCCAGTATAAAAATAAAACACTATTTAAACTGCTTTTTCTACTTTTTTCTTCTTTGATCACTGTACCCAGCAAAGAGCCGTGAAAGTGCCGTCGGCTATGCACGTGCTCAAGCTGCTCTAATGAGGCTTCCCTGCCACCCCCGGTCTCTTACCTTCGTGAAAATGATCTGAAGGGGATAGGGCACGACTTTCATTAATTTGTCGCTATACTCGAGAAGAGAAGTCCATACATACAACTCTATACCTATCGTATTTCGGAGGCAATGCGACACATTGTTTTAGTGCGTCGTACCTACTAAACAATTTTCATTATGGGACCAATTTTGAAAAACTAAACAAATTCGAAATTATATAAAGTATGGTGGATTTATTTTTGCCTTTCTTCATGTGGGAAGACTTAGATCTTTTGCTTCAACCATATGAGTAATGTAGATGCAGTTGCACATTACTCACTTTATATTTTATTTTCAAAATTCAAATCTGTACAAACTATCAGCAATTTTACCGAGAGCTGTCGCAGTTTCTGGAGCGATCAATCACAACGCCGACGGCAACGCACGTGCAAGAAGGCAGCTAATAAAATAAGCCTTCTCTGAAGTATTTTCTGATGCCTATAGATTTGGCTCCGCAAAAGGAGTCTCGTGAAGAAAAAGTAAAATGTGAATTTGTGAACGTACATAAAACGTTGCGTCCTCGAGGCACATGTCGTAGCGTGGACTCTACCTATAATATTCTTTTAACTTTGATTTTGTAGCATTTTATTGACTGAAACAATGGTGATGAAAAAGTTTAAGTATGGTTTTAAATAGGTTTGATTACACTTGCGTGAACACGACAGTCATTTTGTTAAAACCATCGTTCATGTGCTTGCTACAATCTTGATATCTCAATCATATATATTTGACGTAAAAGTAACAAAGACAAAATATCCTTGTTGTATGTGTAGGTATGTATGCAACAAAAGCCAAGTGCGTGGCCAGTATGTTCACAAATAAAACACCACAGATAATAGACATTGTGCCAAAGATTCGATTTTCAAATCTGATTGATGCTCACATTCCCCAGCCAGCCAGCGTCAACAGCTCGCGATCGCTATGCCGAAGGCTACGCACGTGTTCGCACTAATGAGGCTGCATAGCTCTCGCCGCCCCCACGCCCCATGCCTTCCACCCATCTCTCGATCGATGAGAGGGCCTTGCTTGTTAAGCTTATTGTCTCCACTGAGGTATACCTACCTACATACCTGTATCTGTATAGGAGTGTCTGTTGAATCTTTCAGTGACCAGAGTATGTTGAGAATTTTAAGTAGGTACATACTTGACAGTCTTGAGGAAGCAAAACATTGCGATCCTTTGACTATAATTTCCATGGAAAAATATTGCGTTTGAAACTTTTCTATTTCAAAACTATAAAAGCGCTGCTCTGCTGGTGCTGATGGAAATTTATGATTTTCACTGACAGATGCGCGTCCAACAAAAGTTATAAATACTTTAAAAATGTAGTGAACAAATCGGATTAAAACAAAAACAACACTTTGAAACCCAATTTGGCGTCGAAATGAAACACTAAACCACATTAGGTGCGGCCAACTGCCACCCCAGCGACACAGAGTCACTTTTCGTCATGGGATTACGAGTCCGGACCAGGGATTTAAGGTTTCATTACTATAGGAACCCTCTGCCTTTGCTACCCCTACTAAAAATCACTCTACTGAGAACTTCGTACAGATAGACGGCGAGTAAAGATAAACCCCTACGTAATCGTATACGTAATCATCTACGTAAGAAAATTTTCCAAGCTGATTTGCTTGAAGAAACTTTTCGTTAGAATACAAATAAGTAGTCTACTTGTTTCTTGTTTTGTCTTGACTCCTTGTAAATATATTTTTCTTGTGTAGGTACTTGAATCATAAAGATATGAATTGGGTGTTATCATTCAAGTCGTCATTCAAATATAAATTCATTCAAGATACCAACTTCGTTTCGAGTTAGAAATCATAGTAGGAGCGTTATTTTCCCTCATAGGAAATGCAGCTAGAGTCAAATTGGGGGGCGAAGGGAGCGTAGCGAGGCGAGACCTCTAATGTACAAATATTGCGGACGAAATGAATACATTCCCCTGCCTCCCCCTTTACAAAGGATGAGGGGAAGCAGGGGAAAAGTGCACGTTTTGATTAAGTCGCTGGTTATGAATCTATGGACCAATCTGACCTGACAGCAAGCCTTGGTGATAGATTGGTCTTTTTATTGCTTGTCAATTATAGATACTTATAACAGGATTGCCAAGAGAATTTGCAAATTATATTGACACGTGCAGTATGTTAGCAACATTTGTAATGTTAATTTCGATGGCAAAGTAAAATACCTGCTCCTTTACGGTGCAGGAAACAGTTTCCTTATCAGTTTTCTTTCATGTAACTTTTTTTTTAACCTTTAAAGTACTTATTCATTAAATACCTAAATAAAATGCCTATCGACTATTATCGCAAGGACCATAAAACAATGTTAGTGCCAAACTAAACCAGAATGTAGCCAGTTGTTCCCATTTGAGCCAATCCCGCATCCTTCTTTCCCAAGTGTCCTGCTAATACTCCATATGGCGTAGCGCAACATTCTGTACATAAATAACCACCCGTACTTGACCCTCCTCTATAAAACAACTGCATACTTCGAGCTTTACTACCTAGAGATCAATATTTGCTGGTCAGGAATTCATAACACCGAAAAGGGCGGAAAAACTGATGCAACGACATATGCATGCATTAGGTCTGATGAGACAATTCGGACAAAAAGCTACTCCAATTTTGTACAACTGTCCGATCGAGCACATACACGTACTAATTTAATATACTAATGCAGAATTTATTCATGTGTAGTCATTCTTATCAGGGTGTCAGAACGCTCCCTCCGAATACTGTTATAATACATTCAAACGATAAAACTGAACAACTTTCACTTATTTCAGAAGCGGAAAAAAATACTCCTTATGGGAATAAAGTAAAATATGGAGGTGAGTAAAATTAATGAGTAGGTAATTTAGTATCGGTTATCCACTTTTTTCTTTTTCGTTTCTTGACATTATATTCCTAGGGAATGTTATTCAGTTTCATAGTCAGCATGCACCCTATTAGTATTCGAAAGGCTGTCCCTTACACCCGTACCATAATAGTCAAGCTGGGCATAGAACATGTAACTAATTCAGAAGAACATTGAATGTAACATGAATGCTCACTAGTTTCCATGTTAATTTGAAAGCAGCGCAAACGCATGCCATTACTCGAGGCTGATGTATCCGATTACGGTTTACGTAAGGCAGGCACGCTGCCGTACGAGGTTGAGAGTTTGTTAGTGAACAACTAGGAACAAGAAAATGTCACAAAGGTACACTATGAACCAGTATGAAGCCATGAAGAACTCTTTGCAATCAGACATGCATCATACGCGCTAAAACTTGACTCAACGCACATAATTGGTACTAATACATTAGTAAAACAATATGATTGATAGTAATTTTTTGGGATTTAAATGCTTTCACTGAAATATTGTTCTTATTTAAATTCGGTAGTGTTTTTCAAATCTCTAGAAATGTGTTTACTGCATAAAACTGTAATTTGGCTCGTCTGATTGCGATGAATTTTTCTTTGTTATATTATTGTTCGAAGGGTAGGGATGCCTCTGAGCACTGCGGTTGAAAATTAATAAGGGTCAGCGGACCGACAGCCGAGCCAGATATTTTTCATGGCTCTTTATTGTTGCTATAAGTACCTCTGAAGGTCCTCCCTGACTCTGAGCCTGAGAGTTTATTAGCGACTACATAATGGCGGTGTCAACTGACAAGCAACTGACGACTGGCGCCACGAAGTCAGTGAGACCGTGTTCTTAGAACCTGATATGATATGTGTACCTATAATAGCCGCAGAGGTAGGCACAACAAAAGTTGTGGATTTTGTTGTACCTACGCTAAGGTTAGAAGTATAATGTTTAGCTAAAACCCAAAGTAAGTATAAAAATATTGGGGCTCTATTCGAATTCTACGCAGCAAGAAACATCTGAAATATCGAGTGTGGTACGAAGAAACAGCTTTACATTGGTTGCATTATAATATAAGGTAGGTAAGTAGGTATTGTAAATTCAAAACTTCTAACCTTCGCAGCTGTCAAAATAATGTTTACTTTTTTATTCTTTTTAGCGAATCGATTCTGGCGCATATATTTGATGAATACTCAACTACACTTACAGTTTCCTTTGGTAACATGTCTTCTGGTATGGGTTTGATAGTTTGCAAAGTTGGCTTATTAGAGCGACTAACTTGACGTACATTTTTATAAGTAGCCAGCTCTCGAACTTAATAATCTGTGCCGGTATTGTCATACGACCGCTGAGTACACAGATTGGCACGGATAATTATACTGCTATGCTAAGTAACGGGAATGCAGATACTTGTGAACATAATTTATTGTGAGACTTTAACTGATATGATATGAGTAATACTCCCAGCGATTTAGATGAAAGTAGTAAGTACTCAGTTAATTACATCAGGGATGAATATTACGTCAGTAATGCTAAAAGGTATGTGTCACATGCTGGGTTATTTTTAGTCAGGCTTTGCAGGGTGTTTCTACTCCTGATTCTGAACAACTTTTACTATGGGGCCACCTGCGAAATCTGAAAAATAAATTGGATGTTCCATAGGAAAATTCATACCTTCTCAGCGAAAATGTAAAAATGTTGTTCAACAATACTGAATCAGTTTAATTTAAATGGTCCAACCTTTTAGACATAGCAATCCCACAAGCAAACGTTCCATATAAAATTGTTTGTTGTTCCCACGACGGGAGGTGCGCCCACGCACTTTGCACCTCGGTTGCCCGTAGAGTCAAGGGCCTAATCATGTGACAAATAGTTTCTTGTATTTAGAAGTAGATCGTCTATGTAGAGCGTTTGATCTTCGCATCTGGGCCACAAGTGTCGTCATTCACCTGTACTGTACCTACTTATGTGGTAAATAGAATAATAACTAAGTGTTGATGTGCTTTAATAATAAATCTATTAGGCACATACACAATTCGGTTGTGGACTAGGGTATTAATAAAAATATGTTTTACTTTAAAACTATTGTCCAAAAATACAACGGATTTCAAACAAATATTTTTTTTTAATTCTTATTCAATGCCACCATCCAGTTAGCAATAAATGACGTCATACATTCATATTTTCATATAAAATACAGTTTTAGATCGTTTTAAAAAGTAGCTCATTTGAACTGCCAGTCCACATCCCTATTTAAGTCATCCAAGCTTTTCATATCCATAGCAGAGATCTAAACCTACAAAATTTTACCAAATCATGCATTCTCATCACGCGACAATTCCTCAACAACTGTACTGTATGGGTTATTCTCTTTATTAAAGAATCTCAACTTCAAACATTTATTCTGATGTTTATCATAACAGCCTATTCGTGTTTCAAATGGGAATGGAAAACTTTGGCTGTTTATTGCATCATCACATTGAGTGCTGCTCAGGTGGATGTTCGCAAACCAAAACACGTAAACAAAATGCCAATAACGGTATTCTGCGAGAATATTTTAAGAATTTTGACAAGCAAAGTGTCTCCGCCTGTCACCTTGAACTTGGAGATCGGGAATGAAGAAACAACGTGTTTAAAAGTGTGCACTCTGGTAGCAGGCTAGCACAGACTGATCCATTTTATCAATGGCTTGTAAGAAGTAACGCTGGAAATATTTCAAGAAGCGTTTCAACCCATTAAGAGACGAGCGAAATATCTTGGTAAATGACTTGGTTTAGCTTTCACATTTTGTACGGGAGATTCTGTATCTATCACATTTAGACCTATTGTTTCTTAGGATTCTTTTGAGTCTTTGCCTCTTTCAGGCTATCGCCCCCTAAATAGGTTTTTGAAATTGAAAACCTCTGACTGGTGTCATCGGGTCGTTGGACGTCTCGGTTTCCCGCACGATTAGAGAGATATGTAAAATTACCAAGATTACTCATTTATGTAACTTCCGCATCTAAGTACTGTTGCTTACTAAATATTCCCATCATCGCCAGCTCTAAGAGATTTGTTTATGGACCGGACGCAATGACCACTCACGCGTTGATGTATGAGGATTTGATATCGCTTCTCGAGTGGCGGCCATCATCGCCGTGTTTCAGAAGCTTAGCACTTATAAATAAGTTTTATAAACAATTTGAAAATATAAGTTTTCATATTTTCTCAACGTAGAAGAAATACGGTTCACAAAATCTAAGGCGTCCTACACAACATCTGACAAAAAGTGAAGAAACCTTCTCAGTTTTTTTTTTCGTGTGGGACACCGAGTCGTCCAACGACCCTAGTGTCAGAATTTTTACAACCTCCTTCTGCAAGTAGCAGGCTTCTGACATGGTTGTGTAACGACCTTCTCATGAAAACCAACTGGGTATTCAAATGATGTTGTATGGGAGCTCCAATTTCCAATATACAATCGTGCTAGTTTTGGTAAAATTGTTCAGTTTCATTACTTCATAGGTGTACATTGACCCTTCTTATTTTCACCCTACTGCTCAGAAAGGGGGTTATGTTTTCGCCAGCGTATGTATGTGAAGGATTTATTTTTTTGATGGGGTAAATACAGCCCAAAATATTAGGCTTGATAATTATAATGAAATGTCGTTAGATTTGTCTCAGCAGAACTAGTGATACTGGCTTTATTAAAATTATAGAATTTCAAAATGGCGCATAGTAAACGCAAAATACAATTTTGCAGCACAGTCGGATTTTTGTTTTGTTACACGTCGTAGTACCATGGACCAAACCAGTACCTATACGATGTTACATGGGACGACTTGGTTTACTTTGTGAGGTTTATTTATTTTACGCGACCTTTGTTTTTGTTGGAAATAATCCCAGTAAACAAGTTGATGTGTTTCCCATAGATAGGTGTTGGTGTCATATTTAACTGCGAGGAGCCTGCAATAAAACGGTGTGAAGAATATTTTTACGAGTGAAGTGTTGCGAGACCGGTTGCAGCTTGTAGTGTATGTGATACAGGGTTCTAAAAAATATACTTATTTCGATGAGTCGATATCTTCTGAAGTTCAAATTCTGAAAGTGTGATTTCTTAAATCGTACTCAGAATCGTCAATGGTACCTAAGTACTTTGTTTATTTATTTATTTATCCAGTAATGTAATCAAGAACCGTTAAAGACGAAACATAAAAAAAAATACATAACAAACATTACTAATCTCTAAAAAACAAATAGTTCACAAATTAAACACGTAAATTTATTGACATAATAAATACGTATTTACACAAAAGATAAGACCTTGTATTGTATCGGCTTGGTCGGTAGTTACCACCTCGCCGATGACGACTTGACGGCCGCCCGGACCTTGCCTGCCCACAATTTACCGGCATCATAATGGACCAACACGTGTTATTCCGTGTTATAAACCACGAAAAATTCTCAACGCAACCATTTCATGACACGAATCCGAGACGCAATCGTAAAAACGAGGTGTCAAAAACGTAAATATGTTGTCAAAGCTAATTTCGAAGTCGCATAATTTTTTATGTCTTCCACAACATCGCGACTATTTTAATATTTATTATTTAAAAGAGTAAAATAATATGTTCCCATAAATAAAATATCACGTATAACTAAGATAAGGCAGTCGAGGTGCAAGAAAATCAATAAGCAAGCTGCGCATTTTCTTACCACAGTGGCGCCTCTTGAGGAAGTTTTTGGTACTAAACAGCCACACTTGCAAAAACTCTTAATTAATAAATTAAACAGACAGATATATTTTTATTTAATTGCCTTTAATTATTCTATTGTTAAAGTAAGTACAATCACAGACGATTATACCTAATTTTGTACTAACAATAAAGTAACACAAGGTGATGGATAAATTCGCCTCGCTCCTCAACTGGCCCTGTGGCGCAACGGATAACGCGTCTGACTACGGATCAGAAGATTCCAGGTTCGAATCCTGGCAGGGTCGCGATTAACTCTTTTGTTGCTGATTTTTTTTTTTTTTACGGGAGTGAGTTACATTCAAATTAACTTATTTTTAAAACTGTTTTAATTATAGACTTTTCTTTTACAGAAGTAACCGCATCGCATTGATTTTTTTCCACATTTCGACGTGTTTAGTCAGACTACCTATTATTTTTTGCCATTATTTACTGACTGAACCTCTTCCAATATTTTGACACTTTATAATCCGCTAGATAAGAGTCGCTCGTCCCAGAGAAGTGCGAGACGTGATTTTTATCTATGCTTTTTTGTGAACGTTTTATTTATTTTTTATTTTGGCCGTTTTACCGATAAAGTTATATTTGACGTAACATTATCTGGAGTTCGAACAGCTATTTATGCGTGTAGCTATCAGCGGGTCGGGGTCAAGAGCGGGCCTTCCGCTGATACCGATAACACAGCGGAGTCGTGGAATACAGCATCCTTGTTGGGCATGGGGTCACAATGTTTATGTGTGTCAGTTTGAAAATTCCTCGCATTGTTTACTCATGTGTGTCTGTTTTATCGATATCTGTTTTAATGAATACAAATTAAATGTCCTAAATTAAACTGAGAGTAAGAAGTATCATATCAAGATCCAGCAAATAATAACCCTGATTTTGTATCTGGTAACAAAAATTTAAACCGGAGACATACAAGTCTTGATGAAATTGATGATAACTTTCCATTTTTTATTTTCTAGGATTTTTATCGACGCCTTTCTCTGGACGGCGATTGCAAGCCAGATAATTATCTTTTTTCTCTTTGTTTGCATTCCTGTGAAGATTCAAAATTCGAATTTTAAATATTTTCTTTGCTTTTAGCTGGCTTGCGTTATTCGTCCGGCAAACATCCTGGCCGTATACAAATATTGGATCATCTGAGTCGTCAATGCTAGCCGGACATCGCGGACACGTGCTAACCAGATATCTAGTGTAAACGCATCTCTAGAATGAACACTAGTCTATTCATGTCTACTTTATCTCTGCTGTTGAATGATATGTGAACATTGATGTGAAAGTTTTATTATAAAAGCCACCAGATTGTAGTTTCCGCTGGTCACAAGTTTTGTTACTTTATTATATGTTTTCTTCAGTTTTTATTTTTATAGATTTTCTGATCCGTCTTTTTTCATTGCTTTCAACGACGAGCAAAGAAACTTATACACAGCGGTATAAATAGACAGCCGCAACTAAATGGCATATCTCCCCGCGCCGCGGAATCGCGCGCCGCATACTCCAGCCAGACGTGTCAGACTTGTCAAGTGACTTGTCAGAGAACGATGCTAAAGGGCGTAAAATTAATGTCCGACGAACAGATGAACGAAGAACGCTTGGTCGAAACACTGGATCACTGAACTATGGTACAGAGTTGTGTTTTCATAAAATAACTATGTTGGTTTATACTGCAAAGATTTTGATTCAGTAGGTAGTTAAAAGGGCGTATACTAGACTTTTATGTTTTTAGCCATCATTACCTACCATCGAAAATCAAACTAGCTACCCACAATTTACAATCCTTTGGACGTATATAAACCGAAGTAAACGGCTTATCGATAATTTATATTTCGAGCTTCATTCCCGACTTGTCAGCCAGCTAGTCGTCTGACAAGAACAAGTGCTCGCGTCGGGGCGTCAAGTGCCCTCGACCGCGACTCCGCGCGGATTACCACTCGCGTCGCTCGCACCCCATTATACCCGTAACTAAATACTCGCTTTCAAATTATAATTTCGTTCGTTAAGTCTTTTCTCGAAATGTTGCCCTCGGTGGGATAGGAAGGTTGTATATCTGGAGTAGGTAAGCTCAAATTATAAGATCAATATCGTACTCATTGCATAGAATCTGAACTCACCTGCACATAATTCAGGCGCGGTTTTAGTAAGTGATATAAAAACAAGAGCGAAAATTTTTTGATTAAAAAGATCGGTCTACTGAACTGGTTATTTCGTTTTAGAAACGATTTCTTTTCAACGAATGACACAATAACTCCAAACCTATTGAATTTGTCTCGATCACTATTGCGAAGTAAGGAAAGAAAATCATCAACATAAAAGCTTTTGCAACAACAGTTCGATATCCGTATCAAGTGTTTTATGGCCCACGAGATAGCAATTGTCGTTCGATGCCGGGATTATTCAGAGCCATCCATTCTGTGTCGTGATTCGCTCCGCCCGCCCTGAGCGGCTGTTGCCCTATAAGGGGACCCTTGGAGCCTTGTGAGGGGGTGACGAAATCACTGGACCAGTTGGCAAGACCTCTGCGGTTCTAACCGTTCTTGAGTTGCACTCAAGTTAATAGTTCCCTTTTTTATTTGTTTGAGGAGAGTCAGCTTATAAGAAATTGGAATCGCTTTTTTCAAGTTATTGTTCAAATCTTACAATTTTTTTTTTTTGCTATCTTCTTACTGGTAATTCAAATAAAGACTTAATTATAGGTATTTCTAGTAAATGCGAACAATATACTGATTTTTTTTTTATATACCTATGTATAAGTATGATATATACCTCCCTGATAGGGGAGGCCCATGTCCAGCAGTGGAGTGTTATGTTAAGGCTGTTGTACTTAGTAGTAATAGGTACTTATAAGAGAGATCTTTCGAATTTGGACCCAAACTGCATGGTGCTATGACGATATATTAGGTAAATTACAATATCTTCTGATGACTGATTTTATATCCATGACTCACTAAATAGAATCTTATACCAATGTACCTACATTCAGTGTTCTAGGGAACTGAACATTGAACTATATTTCAAGATACAATTCGCATTAAATCAAAATATGTAATATAGTAAATTAAGCTGAAATATTGCACACTATTGGTTAATTTATAGCGATGTAATGGAATCCTCAACACAAGTACTTATTCACTTTTAACTGTTATTATGACGTTACTAACGATAAACTGTTATTCAAACGTCTCAAACTACGCTTGCCTGTCCAATGTGTGAATCTGACCTCTCCAAAACCATTGTCCACCAGTGGACTGTTGTTGCTGTCTATGAGATTAGTAAGTTTGTTACTTCAAAAACCCTAAACAAAAGAACATATGAAAATTTAGGTACTAGCTAGTGTCATATCAAAATATAAGTAGCTGCAACGCACGCCACCACTCAACTACTACGCCCAGGTCCACCCCACTAGACGTGACTAAAACACGCCTATAAAATGATATTCTAATACAAAACACGTAACATTATTTTTATTTTCTTTCGCGGTTTACAAATGTTGCGTACCTACTCGTATACCATGTACGTACATACGTACGTATATAGACCACTTCTAAAGAAAACAGCACCAACATGTTTTTTTTGTACACATGTACATGTGTAAGCCTATTGCTTACTATCTGGTCGCCTGGAAGAAATTGCTATCGTAGTAATAAGGCCGCCCATTGTACAATTTCAGTCTTTTATTATTTTCTGTAATATGTTGTTCTTTTGTGCAATAATGCATATTTTGTATTGTATTGTATGTATCGACGTAGAGTTTATGGCTACGGCGGCGTAGCGTTTATCGTGTAATCGTGTCCCCCGTCCGGCACGTGACGTGTTATCGCGACGCGTGGCGCCCTCTGGCGGCGTGTGGCGAACTAGCATTCATCATTCAAATGAGTTGAAATGCATTAGAGATATAGAAAGAGACAGTAGGAGAATAGACGCATAGCATTCAATGTTGCGTGTTGCTCTGCACCGCGAGCGGTCGAAGGATTTTTCGTAATTAATACTATTCAATAGAAAATCCTTTGATTAGATGTAATTCTACTCAATTATTTCGTCGTACAAGTATAAATACCTATATCAGGCAGATAGCTGTATGGCAAGAGCTTTTATGTATAACTAGCGGGCGCACGCGGCTCCACCCGCGTGGAAGTCGGTCTTTATCCCGTAGCATCCTACAGGAACATTTTTTCGGGGTAAAAAGTATCCTATGTGTGATTCCAAATTTCATGAAAATTGGTTCAGTAGTTTTAGCGAGAAGGAGTAACAAACAAAAGAATCATACAAACTTTCGCATTTATAATATTAGTAGGTTAATCATTCGAATAAATACCGCCGCATTATGAAACTTATCATTCTAGGAAAATTCTAATTCCTTGAATTCGTAGAATTCTTCTTCAATTATGTTGGATGACTCTTTACCTAAGACACAAGAATTACCTACTACTCTTAGTTTAGGAAATAGTCTAGCCTCATAATTGTTTTGTATAGTTTTACCTATTAGTAATTATGTTTATTATTAACTAGCTGGTACCCGCGACTTCGTTTCGCTGACTTAGTATTTTAGATGATAAAATAACCTTGTTTCCTTCACTAACGTCCTAAATTATGCATGCTAATCTGGGCTCCTATTAGTGCTCCTTGTGGACTACGTCAGGAACACCAAACCTTATAAGTCTATATGCCAGCAGAAACTACCCATCAAGCAGAACAACTTTTGCTTTCGTGCCATATCTTTATCTCGTATAGTTTAGGTGGGCTCCTGGTTGTGCACCTGGTGGTCTACATCAGGTACTCCAAACCTTCAAAGTCTATATGCCACCAGAAGCTAACCATCAAGTTAAACATTTTTTGCTTGGTGCCATGTCTGTATCTCCTATAGTTTAGGCGGGCTCCTGGTGGTGTACCTGGTGGTCTACTGAAGGTACTTCAGACCCTCGAGTGGTGAAAAAAGTAGCCTATATCCGTTCTCGGTATTTTACTAATCTCTGTGTGAAATTTCATGATGATCGGTTCAGTGGTTTGGCCGTGAAAGCGTAGCAGACAGACAGAGTTACTTTCGAATTTATAATATTAGTATGGAGTATGGATAAAGAATTTGAATTTGAATCTAAAACTGTGACTCGGCCAAAATATTTTGCACAGCTTACTTTTACTTGGCTAGCTACTACTACTATCTATCACATTTAAGTTTAGAATTTGATGTTTTCATGGCGCGAACCGCGAAACATTTTGATTTACATGGCGGCCGGAAGTTGGCGCTCGCTTCCGGTGCGGCACGCGGGCGCATTTCCGGCGAGCGCCGAAAATGGATACCATTGTTGTTTGTTACACAAACGCAGCGCTGTGGAAAAAGTCCATCGATTTTATTATGTATCTGTGTAACATGCATGACTCAACCCAAAATCACGCAAAGTTTGGAGTTGCCAGATCATAATCAAAGTACCAAGACTATGCACTTATTGTAAACCCATGGAGAACGTATTGCGTGGCATGTGAATAGCAACATGGTCACCTACTTGTATTTTATTAGGAAGGAATTATGTCTGAATTGAAGCCCTTTTTAAGGAACTTTAATTAAATAATTATGTCCTCACCAAGCCAAAGGATTCCTTTGCATGTATTCATTGCATACTTACGTCTCCAATAAGTAAAATCATTTGCATATTCTATAGGTAAGTCAGTGTGCTATTCAAAGAAGAACGTGGCTAATAAAATTATCCTAATGCGGCGGTAGTAGAAAAACAGAATAAATTACACAATTGACCAGGATGAATAAAAACTACCTACTTTGTAAGATTTTTTAAAGAAAGGATCTCGAAAGGGCAACATTATTGTCATAGAGAGACAAAAAATAATGTTGCCAATTCGGGATCCTTTCTTTAAAAAATCATGTTATACATATTCATATTTCTAATACCGAAGGTTTGGTTCAAATTCAAACTCTTATCTGTTAATGGGATAACATTATCTTGTAAGCATAGATTCCATTTCTTTAAACAGGTGTGGGAGGAAATAAGTACTTACTTATCGTTTCCCGATTCTTGCCACGTCTGTATTTTCATTATATGCATGAATCGCAGCAGAAGCGTAACGCAGTTGCGTAATCCACTGCACGGTAATGCGCGTCCATAATGCATGAGGTCGAGTCAATGGCGCTTGCGATGACCCGGGCGGGGCACCACTCCCAAGAGATGACGGCATTCAAGGGGTTACTCACTTGTGTATCTACCGATCAATATCAAGAACATTACAATGTGAATTCCAAGCCCTAAATGAATCTTAAGTGTAAAAAGGCAATACAAGGAAGCAAGTTTGATGATATTGATTTTAATGTTCTAAGATCTAGCTGCGTCCGTCGCTTAGATCATGCGATACGTAGGCTCTGGTTGACGGAACCATTCTTTAATAGAGACATCAATATAGACAAAGCTGGTACAAAGAATAGTACAAATTCAATCGTATACAATTTACACGACAACGAATACAGAAGATAAGCTAGATTAAGTTGAATTAAATGTTGACACAGAATATTGTATTAATGTAAAAGACTTATTTACTTTTCAAGGAATTGCCAAGGTATTGTATAATAGCTAAGACTGCTATCTGTAAATCTAGCTGTACGTAATTTTACATTCAGCATAAAATTACAGTGCTACGTTACAAGCTTTTCCACTCTCGTATCCACACGAAACGTGCTCTCCGTGCTAAAATATCCGCCCAGCGAACAACATACAAAATTTATACCAACACGCCGCAGAAAATGTATTTGAATTGGAATTCAATACTGTATCGCCCTTTAAGCGTTTATGGAAATGGAGGAAAGGGTTCCAAATAGTGAAAAAGAGGTTTTGGAAATATAACTTTACGTAGTGATACTTTTCTTTTTTACTTTGCAAATAAACCCGATTCTACCAAACCTATCAATGCCATGAAGCGTCATTGAGTTGGCGAAGAAAAGAGTACTTTATGGATGCAGATTTTTGTTAGCCGGCTTCTTTCAGAAGACCTCACAAATGGAAACCCTGATACAATTAAGCAAATGAAAGTACACTGTTGTTGGAATAAATCAACAGACGAGCCCATACAAGTCAGCCAGCTGGCCACCCCCGCCCTACCCGCACTTTGTACACCAATCTAATAAAAAGGTTTCCTACTGAGTATGGATTAGAACCGCGTGCACAACTGCTTTAATGGAAGTCATTGAACTTCGCCATGGATACATTTCATTAAGATTGATTCATCATTATTGGGCTTGGCACCATTATTAATATGTACACAGCCACCTACGAAGTACAGGTAATCCGATAAAAAATAAGTTGACAAGTACGCGGTATGTTGTCCAGTATGATACCTACTGACTAGTTTACGAATAATAACGGTAAAGAACGTGTACCTATTTATGCATCATGTGCCTACTTCATAAACAAAGTTTACATGCGAAGGAAAGGCTATCGTTTACGTCTATGTAAACAACCAGACGCAGATCATACAGCCCGTAGAGAAATTCCGATATAGCCCTGTCTGGTAATGGAAACCTCTTGCTCGGGGCGATGCGGGGCCAAAGAGACGAGAGGGGGTGAGGTGCACGAGGGGGGGGGGTGTGCACGTGCGCTGTAGAATAATTACACTGCAATCGATGACGCTTCCAACTTTCTTTGGCTTCGCGAAGTTTCACTTACATGGACGACATGATAAGCGCATGACGAGATGATATTTGGCGTAGGTCAGTTCGTGCTTCGTTTGCATATTCTTGAGACTGCTGAATATGCATGGCGAAACACGAGATGCATTTTGTTTGTTGTCGTAAAGGGAGTTTGGTTTACCTGGCATATGACAGCTACCGAGCTACAGTAGAGATATTATGGTAGGTAACTATATTGAGTAAAGTCTAATTGGTGAATGTACGGTCGCATGCAGAGAAAACGGACCCCCCCCAGTGACGACATCTATGGCAACATGTAGGAAACATCACAACACGAGCAGTGAGTGGTGATTGGTCGATAATGTCACAATGTCTAAGTTCAGCGACATTCTATTGGTGCTTTTAGTCTAAGTCGTGACTAGCAGCGCCATCTGCGTCAGTTTCCTTCATATTTTTATCTTCATATTGCGAAAACACTTTGAGTATTTCACACAAATCATATGACAGACAGATAGCCTAGTGGTTAAGAAATGGGTGCTCGTGAATGATGTTACTGATTCGAATCCCTACTTCTGTGCCTTTTTTTTATGTCACATATTTTTGATTTTAATTTTGTTTGCGTTTTAATAAAATTATTTTGAATATCAAGGTCACATTAAATAACATTGATAGAAAATGGTAGAAAAACAAAAAAGATTGATTAGTAACTTTATTCAAAAACAAGTTTCAGTTTACATAATTTACGATAATTCTAAATTAAAATACATCGTTATTTATTATACAGATTGTAATATTTCCAATCACTTGTCTATGACTTTTTACGAGAGAACAAACATGTTATCCAAGATAACAATTTTACGTCTCAAGTAAAAATTAAAAAAACACAAAAATCCGTGGAGCCAAATGATTTTTTAAAGCACCGCATTTAGTTACGGAGGGGGTAACCGTCCATTTCAATGACGTCCTGTAATCGGCTAGGCATACTATCTAATAAATTAGAACAGATATTGCTACGCCGCATTAACTCCCATGTCCTTTTAACTTCTTGTTGCAAACTTTCAACGTTTCTTATTTCACTGGTATCCCAGTTCAAAACCATTTGGCCCCATAGATTTTCTATAGGATTTAGATCCGGACTTTTAGCAGGCCAATTAATGGTAGTTATATCATTTTGTGATGACAGCCACTCCATAACAATTCCCGAGCGATGTATCGAGCAATTATCTTGCACAAAATAAATTTGCCCTTCTGGATATATTGCACGAACTGATGGCAACATGACGTCCCTTAATATTTGTAAATACAGTTGAGCTGTCATGCGGCCGCCAACTTCAGTCAACTCTCCAGGTATAATGGACATCCAACCCCAATAACCTGGAAATAAAAATAATTAAATATAATAACTTGCCAAAATAACAAGTTCAAACCTATACTTGTGTAAGATAACTAAAAAAAGTTTATTTTTAAATATTATGTAACTAAAATACCTTAATTACTGAAATAAATTCTGCTACTACTGAAATAATGAATTATTAAAACAAAAATGAATAAATTATGATAAATATGCTCACCTAAGGATATTCTGCCACTGGTTCTTAGCGGTAAAACATTTTGTGGATTATAACGCTGTCCTCGTCTTCTCCACAGTATCTTTCGTCCATCTTTGTCCGATTTAAAACATTTTTCGTCGGTAAATATTACTATATTATTCTTCCAATCGAAATTCAAATACTCCCTGGCGAATCTTACTCTAGCTTGACGGTGAGCCTCGGTAAGTTTAATTTTTTTAGCTGGTCTGTAATTATGGATCCCCGCAGCATGTAAATGTCTCCGCACTGTATCCAACGAAATCCCAAACAACTGTGCAGTTGATCTCGTGGTCTTGAAGGACTCATTGGTATGGAGTCTTACAATTTCACGGTGACGATACGTTTCATCAGTATAAGCCACTGGTCGCGGACCCTGTCTTTCACATTTTACATCACCAGTTTCCTGGTATCTTTTTATCCATCGACGAACTGTGTTTCTCTGTAAAAATAAAAGCAATTTATTCCGTGAACTAATCCCAACCCTATTATCAAACGAATTAAAATATAAGTATCGCTTATAAAAATAGTAGCAAAACTTACCGCTACTCCCAGTTCTCGAGCAATACTCTTAATGCCTCGATTTTGTTCAAAAAGCACAATAATCTTAGCTTTCAAAAAAACCGATAATCGAGCCATAGTTGTTAGTTTATAATCCAAAAACTATCCGAAACAGAATGCACACGTAAGCGGTAGCGAAGCTAGCTTGTGAACAAAGCGAAACACCAGAAATTAAGTTTAACATTTTATAAATTTTGCCTACCCTCATATAATTACTAAGAGTTCGACACATCAAGAAAGATTACTGTGACGTCATGCACAATATGAAGTAGAAGGGAATTTTCGCCACTCTTAGCAAGAGCTCGGTGGCGCAGTGGTTTAGCGGTAAGGCTCGAGAACGAAAGGGTCTAGGTTCAAATCTTGTGACCAAAATGTGTTTTTCGTATTTTATTGTTTTTTCACCAAGTTTCTTGAATTCTATCTATTTATCCTAGCAATACCCAAGGCTTGGATGAATTCGAAAAACAAGTTTGTGACAAACAAACGATACGATGGCGGCGGTGCAGTAACTTAACGCCAGATGGCGCCAGGCAACAGAGATGTTGTCTGGCTCCATTTATAAAGAGAGGGGTCCGTTTTCTCTGCTTGAGACTGTACATAAATATACAAATGACAATAGCCCTAAAAGTTTTCTCCCTTTTCTCTTAATCACGAACAAACAGGGTGCCCTTCATAGGGACCTGATTAAGTTAGCGCCATGCACCCGCCAATTTGTATGGCAGCGGCCGTCGCAGGCGCAACGCAGCCGCCGGCAAAATTACATTACACTCATAATTAAATACAACTTGATTTTATGCGAAAACACGACCCTGTTTCTGAATACAACATAAATTTAATGAAAGAGAAATGGCTCGCGAAACGCACTCAGCTCCGCAGATTCATTTGCGAAATGTATTTACGCATTCAAGTACCTAGTTCGTATTTTATTAGGACTATTTACTTCTATTGAATTGAAACTACTTTCTAAATGTCGGGAAACCGTTGGAGAAACCTGTTCGAAATAATCTTGAATTCAGAAATATTGGCGATAGAAATAAAATCAATAAGCGTTTAATAAGTTTAGTAAGTGTGAAATTGTTTGCAAAATTTTATTTATTTGCCTGTTATTGTTTGTTATAGTAGTAAGTAGTAAGTAAGTACAATACCGCAATAATTTTCATGCAATGTTTGTTTTCCGCAAAGCTCAAAATAGACGGTCTTACTGATCTGATAGAAAAGCTTTTCATATAAAAGGCTATGAAATCATAATAAACTCTTCGGCGCCAAACTGAAATAGCATCTTTCATCAAACCGCTATTAGATTATATGTACACTTGCTTTTATAAACAATAACATCAGAATTTTTTTAACACGTCATATTTACTACCGGCCAGTTTAAGAAGATACCTGAATGACTACAAGTTTGCTGGATCTCACCTAACTGAAATTAGAACA
This sequence comes from Keiferia lycopersicella, assembly GCA_029255805.1. Classification (NCBI taxonomy): domain Eukaryota; kingdom Metazoa; phylum Arthropoda; class Insecta; order Lepidoptera; family Gelechiidae; genus Keiferia; species Keiferia lycopersicella. Next base: position 5,505,483 of record JARACZ010000010.1, read on the forward strand.
AGAATATAATTATGAAGAACAAGAATAGAGAGAACAAAAGGATCAAGAAACAGATTTTAAAAATGAAATTTTTAGCATACAACCTAAAGAGGTGGTAAAAAGTCAACTATGTACCGAACAAATTTTTCTGCTATTTTTTGCGGGAGGGGAGGTAAACACAGCACACAACGACAATTTTACAACAACTTGACAACCACATACAAAGCGGCAACTGTCAGTTTCATATAACGTGCTCGTCAAATGGGCAGTGAATTCTGGCAGAAGGGTAAGCCCGGCTTTACAATCTCCATAGATTGAATGCTCTAAGGCTAAACTACGTCATCAACAGCATTAACACCAAAATGCTGAAAAGATCCCAGATTTATCATCAAACCCGATTATAAGAAAGTGTTACCAAGTTTCTGGCTGGTTTCTACTAAAATTGGTCGTAGGTATTAGAGCAGTACTCCTCTGGTAGTTTGTGCATCAACAAGCGAGGCGAATAATTCGGGCGAGCGGCCCGCGTTCAGTAAACACGCACGTGCAAGCCCGGCTTGCGTGTCTCGACTCTCAGATCAAGTAAACGGGTAAACTTTGCTTTTTATCTCACCGGCCTTTCTCTTTTGCTAAAAGGTTTCGACGTTAATATAATAAACGCAGTATTATAATTAAATGTAGGTTTAATTTCATGGATTAAGGTGAACGTGTTAATGGCGAGCAACATATAAATGAACGAAATAAAAATTTCACAGAAACATTGGAAAACGGAAAAAGACAAATCCAGTCTAAGTTAAAGCATGACCAATGCCAGCTGTAAAAGACTACAATTCTGATCATACTGAATTCTACGAGATAGCTAATAATGAAAAGAAAGATTCGATTCATTAAGAAAAAAAGAAGAACTACGAATGCCATATATCGATAAATAATCCGCTAGTTATGCGTGATACGTGGATCTTGACACTACAGCAAGTGCTGAGCTTATACCACGCGGTTATACAAACAGAGCGGGCGGCGCCGGCGCAAGAGATTATGATCCTAGTTATTTGATTAATGTGAATAGACGCAAGCGCCGTCTTTGGCAACCAACATACTATAATTGTGGAAACTTTACTTTTCAGAAAGTGGGAAGGAATTGATATAACAAACTTTTGCTTAGAAAACACCTACTGCCGACCAATCTTTTAAAATAGGGTCGTGATTTGGCTCTTTTCCACCTCCTCCTCAAAAGAAAGTATGAACAACTTACGGCAGTAGCAATAAAAATAAATGGTACGACCGGACCACCGTTTCAAAATATGAACTTTCCGTGCACTCAAAGAGTTAATCAATTTCAACAAACGGTCAAAAATAATAAAATTTTACTCGTGGTTAGTTATTATAGGTTTGAGAAGAGCAACAAACACTGCGCATGTGCGGTGAGAGAGAGTGCATAAATCACGGCGCAAACGCAGCCGTGTCGGCCGCTATGACGACGCTGTCTCCATACGTGATACGTAAGACATGAGACGTGGCACAAGTAATCGACGATGTGACGCGCGTCTTACGAGTGTTGACGGCGGCGTCGCTCATGTTTCATATATTTCAAGCTATTTCAGGCTCTATCTCCACTCGTGATACGTAAGACAAAGCAAGAAGCGTGAGATCGTTTCCATATAAAATGTATGAAACAAATGAGACGCCGTCTACACGCGTGCCGCACGCGTCTTTACTCTCTACGTCGATTACCTACTTGTATCACATCTCTTGTCATACGTCTCACGTCTTATGTCTCATGTGTGCAGACAGCGCCTAATACACGCCACTCATACTAATATGACTCACTTGACGAGATTCTCTGGGTGTAATGTCAATCCTCTGCCTCACTCTTGACAGCTTGAGAAGCTTATTCAAGTGACTCACAGGAATCACCTCTGCAGGTGCAGCCTTCGTTTCATGTTTGCGTCACTATTTATTTTCTCTATGTTTAGTAGATCGTTTCAAAAGACACGAACTCAATAGGTACCGAAAATGTTTAATTTGTTGGAAAAATCCTCATTTTAATATTTTCTATTTTCAAGGAATTGTATCGGAAGTAGACTTTGATTTTGTCTTGAAATCCCATGCTAAAGATTTTCTTGTAAAATCTAAATACAAGTTAATCCAAAGATAGTTCCAGCCATTCGGGCTCATCATTTCTCTCAGCGCGCTCAATCCCGCTGTTGGCAAACACCTAACATATTCCTGTGTTTTCCACTATCCCAGAACTGTGAATCTCTTAACACTTTCTCGGAAATGTAAGAAGAGTTAATACTCGACGAGAACCAAATAGAACCCCGCCATGTCCACCGTCAGATGTGATCTGCCAGGCGGGAGGTTAAATTGATACCATCATTTACTAACATCGAACATTAATTTGATCTAATACAAAGCCCTGCAATTTTCTTGACTAATATCGAACAGCGGTTCCTTGACAGTCACTTTCAATCACATCCTTGGTAATTTTAGATTTCGTGGCGGCGCAATTTGAGTATCCCCTCGAGATAGAGTTGAGAGTTGTAGTGAGTTGGTGCGCGCAAGTGGAGAGCAGCTGTCGCGACGAGCAGACAACAGGTTGTCGTCGGCGTTTGTCTTGAGCAGCGCACACGCACGGCATTAGAAAACGCCACAAGATTAATTGAAAACTATTTTTTGTTCAAAGCACGGCATAAACATGTAGATACCTGACAACGTCTTGGGGTTAAGAACATTATCGTTAAGGCGTATTGATCACTAACATTGCTGGGCGTGTAAGGGGTATATGAATCACTGGTGCCGCTAATGATGAGACTATCGCGTCGTCTGATATTTACTTGCGCCCGCGCGTGAGTAATACGGCGGGTGATGAATGCGCTGCGTCGCACGCGCAGTTGTTGCGGATGTCCGTCGCGCATGCGCTTGACGACACCGAATCGCTGCAATTCGCTAAAATAAATGTTTATTTAAATATCTCTAACAGCTGCTAAAACTTTAAACTAACCGTTTATTTCGCTCGCAATTAATTAATAAGCAGCAATTTCGTAAAGCTTGCCGCTTCTACAACTTTCATCACCTGCTACTTCCGGTCTATATCGGTGCTCGAGTCCTTAGAAATGTAAAGTGATATTTTATTGTTAATTTTGAAACTCTTTGTGACATTAACGTATAGATTAGTCGGGCAAACTTCAGCTGCGCAGTCGTTTGTTATCTTTATGAAAATATTATTTACGTCGGTTGAAATGTGGAGCGATATTTTTCCGGAACGCAACGGCACCGCGACGCGGGCATCTCTTGTCCCGACCGATACATTTGTCCAAACATTCTTTTATGTCATTTTTAATATCAGTTTTCCAGTTATTTTTCTCTGGTAGAAAGATAAACGTGTCATTATCACAGGAATGGTTAATTAGTGTCAACGCAGAGCGCGTGTTACAAATTTTAGTAGAGACAGCCGATAAATGGGATCAAATTATTTTGTTGTTATAGAATTTTTATTTCAATATTAATACAGGGCTGATGACTCTTTTCATACCACTGGAGATTAAACTGGTGCATGTTTTACTAGAAAATAATAAGTATTTATTTAAGGGCCCGCTTCGAAATCGCATATTGCCGGCACGCCTTCTCCGCAAATAGTGTGGCGCCATTTGTTCATCGACCCATACTTCGTCAGCTGTCTTTTGTTTTACTCGTATTTACAACTCGACCACCAACGTGACAACTAACAAGTCGGTACAAAAATAATCCAGTAAATCATGAACAGGCAAAACAAGCGCAAAAACAACAAACAATACTCGAGTTGCCACGGTTTAACCTCAACACAAACATGATTTAATCTAGCCGCATGAACATGTCTTTGATGATAATCTGCCGATGAAAAAGCTGCCATTAAGAAGTCGCAGCGGCAATAAAAAGGATTGTGTGATAATTTATCACAAAACGCTATTATCTGGCATCCGAAAAATAGCAGCCGCAATCTCTTTAGATTTATTGGTATCATCGTAGGATTCGGGGCGGGAGAATAAAAATAGGAAGTTGAAAATTATTGTACGGAAAGGTTGGTTAGATATGATGGATGGTTTCGGCGGGAAAAGCATAAAATGGCGCGATAATGCGTTGATTGGAGCGTCGAGCTGCGCCCGCGCCGCCGGCGGACATCCATCACGGGAGAAACGCTCAGTTTCCACGGAAATTGCCGGCTGATTTGCATATAACCCTACCCCGGGAGATATATGGTGATTATTATGGTAACCACTAACCATGATTGAAGTATACTTTACGATGCAGTAAAACCGAATAGCCTGTGAGCGTCATAACGAGTTTAACCTCAGTATCTTTGTTTTGCGATTATCCTAAGCTAAGTATAGGTACAACTTTATGCCGTACAGTGAAGAAGAAGTGCAAAATGTTCTTGTGACTTAGGTACCTACCCATACATTTATTTTAATTTTAAATTGAATATTTCTTGTGGAATAATCCTAGTAATATTATAAATGTAAAAGTTTGTATGTTTGTTGGTTTGTCTGTTACAACTACTTTCACGCTAAAACTGCAGAACCAATTTTCATGAATTTTTGGCTCACAGATAGAGGGTAACTTGAATTAACACATAGGACAGTGGAATATGGTAACATATGTGCCTGTGGAATGCTACAGGATTAAAACCGATTGCCGCGCGGGCGGAGCCGCTTGTACCCACTAGTGCATTTTTGTGTTCCAGATTCAAATTCATCGGAGGCAACTGGCGCACCCGATGGTCCGCGTGGTCGCCGGCGGCGGCGGCGCGGCTGTGCACATACGTTTTCCAGCGGAAGCGCGCCCTGCCCACATTAAGCCAACAGCCGGTATGATTCTGAAAGGAAAACCGACCAGATGAACGCTGTATCTTGTGACAAGAACGAAAATAATTTGACGCAGCCGCTCCTCGAGCGACATACGGCGACACGTGGCCGCGATATATTACACGCGAGCCGTGCACTAAAAATATTGTGTTGGCAAATTAATGGGCATTCCCGATGTTAGGAGGTGGGATGAAAGGAAGTGCCTTTTATAATGTGAAACGTTGGTTTTGTATGAAAACGCGCGGCAGCCGGCCACACCTGTCGGCGCGCATGAAGCTCGGGCGGCGGTCGAGCTGCGCCCGCGCACTGCTACGCGCAGGGCTGCTACGACGGTCTACGACAATTTTCCTAAGGGCCTTTCCATACACAGTTTAGTTCGTAGTTGTCATAGTAATCTATGGCCCCAGCTCAGGTCCCCGAATTCATTATATTGTAGTGATAACTCTCTACTTGCTGATGGCTACGACGTTTTATAAAAATGTAGAGCCTGCAAGCTATATTCGAATTGACTACATTCTACTCATGTTAGTGCCAATATTAGAGCCAATACGCTGATAAACAGAAATCTAACGAACTGTACAAATAAAGATTTCATTCTTACCAGACAGATAGTCTGCCAGCCCTGGCAGCGGATGTGACAAAGACAAGTAGGTATCTCGGTGCGACAGTTTCGTAATAATCGAGCGGATTAACAACCCCGGTGTTCATATTTCGCCGGCGTCCGACAGATGGCACTTTCGCTTTTGCAACGCCGGATTAGCTGGTGAACGTATCCTTTCTTTCGTTACGAAATACATAGCTAATTACATAGATACATACATATATCACTCCTTTTTCCCTTGCGGGGTAGGAAAAGCGTTAACGACCGCAAAAATACGGTCGCTATCACCACGTCTGACAAATATTGAGGGCCGGTTAAGATAATTTGTGTATCACTATAGTGACAGATTGTCAGCCTGTCGCCTAAAAGTTATAATACACGTGAAATCCTCGAGTCCCTTAGTCGCCTCTTACGGCACCCACGCGAGAAATGGGGTGATGCTATTCGAAGCCGGCATCACACATAGCTAATTAAAATACAAATAAACACAAATCATGAGCAATAATTCACGTTTTTGAAATTACCAACGCAATATGATAAATGGGCACTTGATTCATCTACTTAGATTAGTCCGAAGGTAGTTTGTTTCGCCTTCCTTTCAATACGATGTTTTTTTAGAATAGGGTCTAGTTGGACTGTCAATGCTTTGCGACGTATCAGTAAAATGAATGGTAACTCGTCGGTTTCTTCCTCTAAGAAAACAAATATATATGCTTGTAAAGTATTGATTGCTTAGTTCCTGGTCGCGTTAGTACAAACCGGACTACAGCACAGACAGGGGACTGTCTGTGCTGTAGTCGGGTTGGAACATTAAATTATGCTACAAAGGCGACTACAACACAGACATCATCGATAAATGATCAATGCCGAGTTAACGATTGTGATTGTTATTATTTTAGCGATTACCTAATGATGTTTTAATGATAAATTGTAGCTTAATGATATTTTAAATGATGAATAACCAATCATAATGAATAATTACTGAAACGATTAATGATAATTTTAATGATTAATCATACGTAAATGCTTAACGAAATTTTAATGAATAATGGCATTTTAATGATTAATGGCTTTGTAATGATTAATGATATTTTAATGATTAATGATATTTTAATGATTAATGATATTTTAATGTATAATGATATTTTAATGATTAATGATATTTTAATGATTAATGATAATTTTAATGATTAATCATACGTAAATGCTTAACGAAATTTTAATGAATAATGGCATTTTAATGATTAATGACATTTTAATGATTAATGGCTTTGTAATGATTAATGATATTTTAATGATTAATGATATTTTGATGGTTAATGATATTTCAATGATTAAGGATATTTTAATGATTAATGATATTTTAATGATTAATGATATTTTAATGATTAATGATATTTTAATGATTACTGATATTTTAATGATTAATGATATTTTAATGATAAATACAAAAGCAACTCAAGCTCAAACATAGGTTTGTTAGACACAACGTTGACGCCAGGTTAGGTTAGGTTAGGTTAGAACTGCGTCCACAACGCACGAGCCGAGCGAGCGGAGCGAGCGTGCCCCGGCAGGGGCCGGCGATGTGCCAGAACCGACACAGGGCATTTCAAAACTAATGTAATTGCGAAGAGGCTGGTATGAGTGCTCTGTGTTGTAGTCGGGTTTGTACGTCCGAACTCTGTACCAACCAGACTACAACACAGAGTATGGATGTCTGTGTTGTAGTCGGGTTTGTATTTACGCTTCCTGGTCACTGTATGGAATTAAAATCCAGTCATTTCTACCTATACAACCTCTACTTGTTCATACGGCCGTTTAAATCCAAATACATATCCTCTTGAGGTGATTTTATCTTCAGGAACACATGTTCCAGACCGTATCGCCATGCCTAACGATCCTGACACCTATAAAAGCCAGATGACGATCAAGAATAATCAGCTACTGTAAGATCCTGTAAGGGCGTCGGCGTATAAATACTCGGCACGTGCGCGCGCGCAGCTGCCCGCTCACACAGTACATAAAATAAGCTAAAGCAGTAGCGAAACTCCAGTTTTTGGGTATAACTGGGTGTAATAACCTACTGCCAGTTGAAGCATAAACGTTGCTTAATGTAACCTTAAACTGAACAGCCACAACAGTCTACTGCTAGCAATGCCCCCTATTAGGAGGTATTGCTAGACTCACCACGCTTGACAGTTTTAACGCCGGCCTAGACACGTTCTATGGGATGATGATGATAGGTTCACCCAAGCCGCCACTGCAGCCATTGCGAGTAGATCACACTCCACAAGCTCTTCAAGCAACCGGCGTTCCCGCCGGCGGGGTCGCGGAGGTCCCTCATTTGCGCCTCATTTTTTTTTGCAAATACTGGCACATACCGAGTAGATTCAGTCCGATCCGTTCTTTCCAGGACAACTCTTAAGCCCAGTCTGGCCCAGGGGCGTGATTGGGCTGGTTGTTTGGACAACCAATCAATTATTTCCGGGTGAGCCCTCGCTCCCCATCAATCCGTCCGGCGTAGTTTTGATGGCACCGGGGCGGAAAACGTAGAGTCCAACACAAAAAAAACTACCTATTCGTCGTTTCCGTGTCGTGGCGCGGCAACCTTGACTGGCACTCTGCAAAACGTGGCATCGTTGCCCCGTGTGAGTGTGTTTCTGAGCGTTTATATGAATTTTCCCTACTGCTTTAGTCTATATATTACGTACTGTGCCCCCGCGCCACGTGGCCGCCTCTTTACCGCGCGATCGCGACCAGAATAGATCATTGTCTTGCGCCTGCGTCTCGCGGACACGCCCACCGCGCAGATAAAACACCACATCAAACGATGCCAATAAATCTACCGTTTATTTGGTAAATGGTAGTAAGATCGCACCTGCTGCTGCATGTAGCCACCACAACACACAACAACTAATAAAATTAAACAAAATATTTTATTAGAACAACTGTATTTTAAAAGATAAACAGGCTTGTGTATTTTACAGCCGGTTTATGTCATAAAACAGTCTACAGATTTTACACCTGTTGATACTATTTGATGTATCAAACCAACTGTGTCCAATCTTTCAGATTGTTTTGCTGCATCATTGAAATACTGTATATTCGCATGAACGTACCATTAGTAAGATCACAGTAAATTTGGAATAAGTACTTATGTGAATATGACATGAAAGGTATTCTGCGTATGTTGTCATAAGCATATTATTATCACCCGATTTATATACGTACGAATTATCTTCAAATATAATATATACTGTGTTCAAATGAAGTACCTATAACACCGTGAAACCCTGTCCCCTCGCTAAAACTCCAAAAAAAGCCGAGCAGGGAGACAATCGCTTGACTTCCGGCGCAAAACACTTCCGCCTGTGATAAGTTCCGTGGTCCTTGATCGACCCTCGCTCGACAATGCCGCTCACTGCTGCCACGTGCCATGTGAAGATCTTTCTTAGGTTACCTTTGACTAGATATAAAACTATAGGTAACTTTTTTTCTTAGAATCCAAACAAGCTTTATTTATATAACACCACTTTCTTTCGCAAAGCAAGTACCTATGTACTTATTTGCGTTTTCAACTTTTTACCAGTTTTAAGTTTTCAGTTGTTAATGACATTTACCTGTCCATCAACGATCGACAGCCGGCGCCGCGACGCTTCCTAATTCAAAAATACGCCGCACACGTGCGCGCGCGCTATATTTATTGCGTTGCATCTTTTACCCGCTCGTAGGGCTGCCCGAAGTCCAATAGTCGGAAAAACAGAGGAAAATACAAGTATAATAGTACGGATTTCAAATACGAGTAACCTATAAGTCACAAAACGCTTGAAAGCCACAAAACCGCGTAAAACCAGTACCGCCGACCTACTAAATCCTTCGGTCATTAATTTCAATTATCGTATTAAGTAAGAGTGCGACAAACCTTCAAAACCCTTTCTCCACAACAGCTGAAAAAGGGTACCTCCACGTTACTTAGCCAGACTAATATTACATCTCCGCAAGCTTTTGGCTGGACCCTGAATCGTACCGTTTAATTGATTGAACAAGCAAGCATAGTTTAGCTAGTAGCACCTAGTAGTCAAAAACCTGTCCTTATGATGACAGCCCTATCGACACTTATTTGTACATTGTCTCAGCACATACCAGACGTCGGCCAAAGTGAGAGGCATTACCCGAACAAGATTGAATGGCACGCACTTCTTTAAATAGCCTAAACTAATCGTGCTATTGCCAATTATTCCGCTACCTTGCTAGCTATACTAACATGTCTTTATTTCGTCCTGTGATCAATCAATGTGTTTATTACAGAATGTTAATTATAATATTAGATAGGTATGTTGGTTGGTAGCCACTTTGGTCGTAAATTTTATAGAGTCACACACAAGAGTCAATAGGGTATCTAACTAATAATAACTGTAGACGTCTGTGAACCTAATTTCAATTTAGTACAAGTAGGTAAACCTACCTACCTCCTCTCAGTGTTCCAAAATTAAAATGAGAAGTTGGTAGGTGGTTACTTTACAAGTACCCTATTTTTCGAAGAGTTCTATTCATATCCAACCCAAGGAGTGGAAACGCAGTCTCCTAATAAAAGTTATTGCAAGATTGCGTCATTCAGTTTTTCGTCCTTCAGCGAGCGTCATAAAGTAAGTGCATTTCAATTTAGCATCCTCAGCCCCCGAGACATTTCCCTTCCACCCCGCGAGCCCGCACCCCTCGATCGATACGGCGGCCATTTTGAATTTTCCGACCAATGCGCGTGGCCATGGAAAGCGGTTTCCATGGAAACGCGACGCCGCCGCCACTTCACGCGAAGGGGAAAGTGACGAAGCCTTTACAGGTTGTTTCATAGTATGTACTTCTATTGTGAAGTTATGAATAGAATCCCCATAGAATTTAATGAAAATATGGAACCATATAAATAGCCTACGTGTACAGATAGATGTTACTTACCTACTTGCTTACGATTTTTGTATGAAAGAAAACTGTTGGAACATCTTTGTCAGTCAATAAATATAAAGATGTTCTGTTACACAATGTAAAGAGTTGTTTGCAAATCTCTCTTAAATAACAGCTTCATTCATCTTCCATACAAAGTAGTTGTTCTTACTCAAGCGTGAGTTTTACAAGATAATGCGAACCCTTGCAGCGATTTGATTGTTCTGTAGAGAATGCTCTTCAGCACAACGCGAATAATGTTGTGCCAACACCGTTGCTTCAACCAACAAAGAGGACACCGTAATAATTGCTATATTCCTTTATACGCCAGCAAATAACGAAAGAACTTCCTCTTCTTTCACAATGTAGAAACCGCGGCTTTTGTGCGCCTCGAGCTCTATTATAAGTGGTCGACATTGTTTATATACTTGTTTACAGCCATAGAGCGCAGACACCTGCGCTGCGAGGCTGCGACCTACCTGTCTGTACGGCGAAATCTTGACAAGCGGACTTTCGACTTTACAGTTTCCTGCGTTTGTTCGGCAACAATAGATCGTAAGCGGGTCTGCCGCCGCCGCCGACGCAGCGCCGACGACGGACGGCCCATATCGCCTCTCGACAACTATGGCCCATTCAAATCTACAAATTTAAAAGGCTAGTTAACAAGAAATCGCTGTAGCGTTGGCGACAAATGCTATGCATGAATGATTTAAAGTTTTGTAGTGGTGATACTCGGAAATGTATTAAGTATCCGGATAGCAAACTACAAAAGAACAACGGTCAGATGTTTGCACGCTTATCGAATAAACCGCTTAAATACTCGTACTATTGAAAAAAGTGTCGACTACTTTAAGTGTACAAAGAAACTGCTGTTAAAGTGACGAAGGTGATTTTAAACACAAAGCAAATAATGGTACTTACTATACCAAGAAACAAAAGAACTACTGGTTTAATTAACACAATCGAGTTTTCTTTGTGAAATTTAATTAGTAAGTCTTATAAACGAGTTCTCATTGTATGTAGTTCTCAGTAAAGTTCTCACAGCGCATGTATGGAGCAAAAACCTACTTAGGTACGTAGTGAGGCTCTCACGGTCCGGAGGAGTACCGTAAAGTAATAATGGATCTTACTGCTTGATCTTTTGCTTTACGACGAAGCAGAAAATGGAAACCTTCGGCTCATATTTTAGAAGAGTTCAAGGTAAGTATAAAGTGCTACGAGTACAGCATGTAGATATCTTTCATACATACGAGTACGAGTACATAATACTAGAGTTCCAGGATGTTGACGGAAAATAATTTATCTTCGCGGTTTACATAAATACTTTCCGCACAAAACATTATGTTCAAATAAACGTACCTTATCCTGCAAAACGTAATCATTGTTTCTAGATATTGCAGTATTTTGTACTGCTTATTGACCAACAAACTTACTTCTTAAATTGGGCGTACTAAAGTACGTAATGTAAAGCTGTATTACATACCGTATATAATTTTGCTCGTACTGTACGTAGGTACCGGTGTCAAGACTAAAATTCAAAAAGTTTGTCATCTCTGTTCAAAAAAAGTGCTCAGTAATGAAACGATTGGTGCTGTACTGAACCAAATTACAATGATTTCAAAGCACTTGACAAAATACTTTCTAATTTGCAGTTCAATTCTAAAATTAAGACTATGAATTGACATTGAGACAATAGATTCATTCATATTGAGATTTTATTGAGTTTTGATCACAACTTGCATAACAAACTCTACTATAAAAACCCCCGTTTCTCATATAATAGGTAGTAGTAAAAGTCAAACTCGTATCATCACTATCACAGAATAAATATTTCCGGGTGAGCGCTTGCTCCCCACCAAGCCGACAGGCGTGGTTTTGATGGTCCCGGGGCCGAAAACGTAGAATCCAATACAAAATATACAGGATAAATAATAGACTACTACATACATACATATATCACGCCTTTATCCCTTGCGGGGTAGGCAAAGCGTCAACGGCTGTAAGAATACGGTCGCTATCGCCACTTTTGACATTTTTGAGGGTTGCTTTCAGAAAACATGTCTATCACTATAGTGATAGGTTGTCAGCCTGTCGCCTAAAAATTGTAATACACGAATGAATACCCTCGAGTCCCTTAGTCGTCTCAAGTACGACACCCACAGGAAGGATGTGGGGTGATGCTATTCTAAGCCGGCATCACACGGCATCATCAAACGATGAGACAATAAATTCATTCATATTGAGATTTTGTTGAGTTTTGATCACAACTTGCATACAAGCTAATTCTACGCTAAAAAACCCTGTCTCTGATAATAGGTACTAGAAAATCAAACTCGTATCATCACGCTATCATAGAATATTTTTTTCTGGGTGAGCCCTTGCTCCCCACCAAACCGACTACTACAATTAGACTACTACTCTATGTAATAATACGATAAGACTTTGAAGTACCCAACAATGTTGTTGAAGCATTTTTAAAAGTTGATAAATGTTAATAGTTTTCAAAACGTTTAAGGCTGGCCTCTCGAGCAGGTACAAGAGGCTTATCTCGAAACAAAATGTAGATACACTGGACAAAGGATGCAGAATGACCACTTAACTCCAAAGTTTACGATGTATTCTTGTTTTTTAAGCCGGCTTTTGTTATTTTAAGTAGGCTGTATAATCCAACAGTCTTTTACGGTCTCAACAAGTTGTGCAAAAACGTCATTTATGTACGTCAAAGTTGTATCACATATTCCTTTGTTGAGTTGTTGTAGTAATAAAACTTCTACACATTTTGAGTCTTTACAGTTTAAACATACCTTTACATTAGGAACGCAGTACCTACCTAGGATTTTTTAGTATTTAAGTATTTTATCTGTTTTTATGTACAAAACTCTCAAGGGGAGAAATCTTACCTAATAGTTATTATTCTGGCAAGAAGTTAATATATATACATCCATAAAATGAGCTACAACAAGACTTTCCTCAGTGCGATCCAACAACACATTTTGGTGACTGATCTGATCGTCTCTATCTAACATAAAGCTGCGTGCACATAGCAGCACCTACGCGTTATAAACCCATAGAAGCAATGGCAGTAATTCACCATCCCCGGTGATAATGGCATGCAGATTGCATTTAGCTGGTCGTGGAGAGCCCACTAGAGCCCACACACGTGTGCCTGAAGGCATTACACTACCTTGCTAGCATTGTTTGACATACATTGCTGGTTACCTCAAGTTCATTGTAGAGAGACCCGTAAAACACCCAGTAATCTATGCCGGATCGGGCTCTGTTAGAAAGAGTAGGGCAATAGGAACCTAAAGCTTGAAGCTCTAAGATCATTGACTCGCGCGCAGGTGTCGCGCAGCCGAGGTTGCGCGCGCATTGTGATTTAGTATTGCCAGCGCAATAGATTACACCACTTAATAAAGCAAATTGTGAACCAAGTCTAAATACTTTACTACTCCAAAACGTACATTTTAAAAGAAAACTACTCGTATTATTAAATGAAGAAGATCGCGAACTACTCGTTTACATAGAAACAGTTTAAAGTTGATCATGGGTGAGGTGAGTCGAAGGGGTCTGCACATAATTGCTTCAGATCAGCACAGTAATCTTTGTTTATGAGGGTCGTCGTTCATTTCTCGAATCTCATTTTCTTTGTGATAATTGACATTAATATAACTACTGCTCACTATCGGCTATCAGAAGTAGAGGTACACACCTAATCTACTTTGCTATAAGCAGCTCTAAATTTCTAAAGAACCTTTCTTCCACTATAACCTTCTTCTTTCCTACGACCTTCTGCGCCATGAAGAGCTGGCAACCCTTTCGTCGGAGCCCATCTCGCCTAACCAAGTGACGTCACCGAGCATTGCCTCCACAACTAAACTACAAGCCAGCCAGCACGCCAACGCGAGCCTTATACGGCGCGGCGCCACAATCGCATTCCTAGCTTAGTAGCCTATTGAACAATGCGCGACAGCGTTTTATACAACCACACAAGTTGGACAACACAAGTTGGACAATACAAGCTATGACAGCGGAAGCAGTCAGCGGCTAACTTTTGTGACAGGCATATTATACGTGCCTTTTAGAAACCTGCTGAGCGATTGAATTGTTTTTAAGAAATAGACATATTTCTGAAGCAGCGCCTCAAACGCATTCCTAATGTTATTGAACAAAGCGCAGTTAAACGTGCCTTGCGATTAGAAACTTCACCTGTGTGTGACTCGGTTACTGCGTGAACACTCTATACATTCCTACTTACATTAGTTTTATTAGTAGGCATCTAGTCTGTACGCTAGATATAGCGTTTTTTGTCTTTTGTAGGTACCTACTCTACTACATGTTTCATATTACCTTTGCGGTTTTGCTGTAATATTCGCAATATGATCCTCGGTGTGCGGCGCCACAAACACATTCCAATCTTTTAGATTGGTAAAGTGCTTGCGTAAAATAACTAATGCATATTTAGTTAGGGAAATCTGATTTCCTACGTAGCCAGCAACCGCCAGTGTTATGAGAAACACTTACTTGCGTTTTGTATTCGCGACTGATATTTGTCGGTGAAATGACTGATTTCCCATAATAAAATTTCCAGGATTATTTGAATTTTATAGATGTTGATAATACTCTGAAGGCAGTGAAAATTAAGAAAAACAAGCCAAACAAAGTGACTTAATTGGCGACTATAAGAAAAATACATGGCCGATTGTTAATATAAAACTCCAAATTAAGGCTACAAAGGAAAGCCGACTCTTATAAGGTACTCGAGGCCAGATTACTGAATTATAAACGATTCCTTATATCCGTATAACTTTTTTCTTGACAGATAAAGTAATTTATTATTCCTTCGCCAGCAAGTATTAAGTCAAAAGAATTTAAATGGCCACCATTTCCCGATACATGCAAGTCTCAAATTGTAATGCGGTTGTATCCATTTCAGTAAGTGCCACGATAGCTTTTTTCTAAACTACGCATGGAAAGTGGTCATTGCCTTATACTAGCAAGAAAGCAGAACCACCCTAAGCCACAGAATTCTTAAATTATGACAGCTTTTTACCTACTGTATATACGACAATTCTTTACATTTTACGTAGGTACGTTTATTGACAAACAGCAAACATAATTTGAATTTAATTTCTTATTGAGGTACTACTCCAATCACACTCCAATAGAAAATATCGCTACCTTAATCCAGCTCTGTACCAGGATCTCGTTATTAAAGAAATCTCTGCGTTTGTCTGCACCCGGCCCGCAGTCCGCGTCCCCACTCATCCTTATTTGGCAAGAAAATGCACATTTTATGGAGCAGATTGCAAAGAAATAGGAATCCCTCGAGCCGAAGCAATGTCCTGAATGTAAGAACTGTTTTAACGCTAATGAACAGCCCTATCAATCATCTGGTTATGGGAAGATCAAGGCGTTTAAAATACTTGAAATGAAACCTCGCGAGATGTTTCAACCACAGCCATAACAATTATGATGGCATGTATTATTTATGTTATAAATTATAGCTCAGTAAAATTAAATGTCCTGCGACAGATTATTGTCAAGATCACTGAAGAAGTAAGTAAGACTATATAAATTCAGGGTAGTTGTAAAAACAACAAAAAAAGGACAATGACCTGTACGGTATACAAGTATTTACGTAGCCACAACAGGACAACGCATTATGGACCGGCGCCAACCTCTCAGCTGAGACACCTGCGCGTTACTCATCAGTCTACGATGCTAGGCCTCGTTACAGATTGCTGGAAATTCCCAGCCCCAATGGACATGATGAATAACCGTCCACAGCCGGTCGCCGGTCGCGGTCAGGAGGTTATCAGAACCACCGCCACCGACGGCGCCTACTTATCGAGCATACTAGGCAAACTGACAAATACATATATACAATACATACATATATCACGCCTTTATCCCTAAGAATACGGTCACTATCGCCGCGTCTGACATTCTTGAGGATTGTTTTCCAGGGTTGTTTCAGAAAACATGTGTATCACTTAACTGACAAACATGATTAGAAAACTAGAGATTTGCATAGCTTAAATATGTAGGAAGGGCCTTGTTTCATAGTCATAGCGTTACTATCAAGGTTTAAACGACTGTTTTTAGTTTCGGTAGAGGGTTAAGCCTCTTATAAAAACAATACAATAATAATACAATCGTAGCGTTACGTTATCATGGAAATAGATTTTACAAAAAAAATGTACATAGAACTCTTTCTACATTTGGTAGATCTAGAGTATAAATGAAAGCTGTTGTGGACTAATTTTGGGGATTCATTAGTTTCCTGATGAAGCTGATATACATATCTATCTATCCTGACATCAAGCTATAAATCGTGAGGAAGCAACAGGTTATAATATATATTTGAAATTAGTTAAATATCTGACCCAGCATCCCTATTTTACAATAAAAGCCTTAAATTATATTATTCAAACGAAATTTTACATCCCCAACATCAAATCACCGAAAACATGTTATTGTCCAAGATACAAAAAAAGAATTGAATGAAACGCCTTATCTTACCCTACTTTAAATTCTTCTATTATACCAGAAAATTATAACGACGACAAAATGACAAATCAAAACTCAATAGGTTAGGAGATTTATTGTAAGGTAGAGTTCCGTAGGTATAGCCTACAGGTTAAATAAAAAAGTAAAAAGCATAACTTCGTATCCAACGACTTTTGATATAAAATGGGATGCAGAAGTGGGTAAGGAACTACCTAGGCAATATAACAACAGAAATAAATACGAATAAATTGTAGACATCTACTATTTATCTATCCGTAGGTACCACTTCAATTTTATAAGCACCGGGGGTTAAAAAGATTGGACAGCTTTTTACTTCCTTTTTGCAACAGTATTTTTAATTTTTATTTATTTTATTTATTTTTATTTAACTGTTTATTGCACACAAGATAAAACACAGGACAATCACATTTAGACAAAAAACACAACAGGCACTACTTATTTCTAAAAAGAAATCTCTTCCAGCAGTCCTACGGTAGAGAGATAGCATAAGGTGAGGTTTTATACAAAGATCCCCAAAAACAAATCTTGGGAAAACTTTTGACGACTCCCAGAGCTTTTTAAAACACAACAAAAAACACAAACGTTTCTTCAATACAAAAATGCACCTGAGGATGAAGGCGGGACCACTTGACTAATATTTCGATTATTACAAATAACCGTGAAAGGCATTCGATCGCCATACAACCATACATTGCTCTTTGGTAAAACAAAATTTTATTATGAGTGATCTAGAAGGAGCAATGGATGAGGACAAAATAAATATGACAGTCAAATAAATGTAGAGGTGAGCAAGAGAGTCCCAGGT
Source organism: Keiferia lycopersicella (assembly GCA_029255805.1). Classification (NCBI taxonomy): domain Eukaryota; kingdom Metazoa; phylum Arthropoda; class Insecta; order Lepidoptera; family Gelechiidae; genus Keiferia; species Keiferia lycopersicella. The sequence continues at coordinate 5,523,178 of JARACZ010000010.1, forward strand.
AGTGGTTAATAATTCGTTTAGGCGAGGTGCGTTGGCTTTTTTTCCCTGTTGGGCCCACACAGGTGCAGAGGTCTAATTTACCATTCCCGATACGTCACCGGTACACAGGCTCTTTAATGGTCCTTTGTTGCCGAGATATACTGTTGTCTCCTAATCTCCACGATTTATTTGGGAACCAGCTGAACTCATAAATAGTAATGAAGATAGCGACGACCGTTTCCGTAGTCCCAGTGTTATGTTGTTTATTGAAGTCTTATTTACATCTTGTTTAGCAGAATTTCGACTTTTAGCTTTAGGTTACTGGTGGCAAAGATACGCTCTTTGCCACGTATTATGCAAGCTTGCAGAACAAGAGGCAGGCAAGGACATGAGGCAGCCTAGTATAGATGCTCTCTGTCTGTCACGTCACGATGCCTGAGGCATGCCTCATAATCTCGTATTCCGGGTTTTTGCTGCGATAACGACTTATTGTTCAGCCTCGCGGAAATCACGAGTCACGACCCCGTCAATAACGCTATCTGTTTAATATCTAAGATATACGGTAATGCTGCCTTTTTGACTCGATTTTGAACTTTGAAACAATTAGGCACGTGCACGGATTAGGCCTGTAAGCCCTTGACTTTGAAATTGATCATAGTCCATAATTGATTTATGTACCAGTAATCCTATTCTGATTTGGCCAACCTATCTATTCTGATGCTATTTTGATCCACTCTTACCGTGTCTTCTTATTTATTTGAATCAATGTGTGACATTACGTGGACGAAGACCGAAAGACGATCAATTTCGTGTTTCATGTTTCAACCCACGATCCTGTAGGTACTTACATAAAATCTACGTCATGGGCTGGTTTTATGTTGTTCCTGCATGAATAGATAAGTTGTACATGAATCAGATCTGATCAACTGTATAGTCAATTATCTTTATCTTTATTCAAGTCAACGATAAAATTTAATGAGCAGTCAATAAACTTTGATAGCGCTGCCTAATTTCAATGTTTCATAGATAAGAGCAATGTCTATGAATGTTAATGCTCACGTAATGTAAAGGAAGCGTTTTATGGCAGAGGTAGTGTCAGGTATGCGAGGCGCCATATTGGATCCGATGTCGCCGCCATCGCCAGTGTCGCCACCATTGTCACTGGGAGGTCGCATCCGGCGCCGGCATTTGCATTGAACGCGACGAGAATCAATCACCACAATCAATTTTGAATTTCGAACAAGAAGCTGGCAGGCTAGAAACTAATAAAACCTTAGATGCTATCGAAAGTTTCGATCATAGATAGCAAAACCATCATTAGGTGAACTCGATGAGGTCCTGATTCCTTATCTGTTTGATGTAAGAGCGCAATTATAATTTACATTTTGTCCATCAATGGTAGCCAAGTTGAACAAGTGCAGAATCAGCGACAGGTGGCCCCCGCACGTGCCCATTCGAATAAAACGCAATGAATGTCAAATGTCGTCTTCAAAACGTCACCAACCCGTCACCAATAACAGCAAATAACCTCGCTCATGTCGGCTATAAAGAACCTTCTAAATAAAGCATAGAGTATTGTTCGCATCGCCCTTAAAAGCGCTTAGGTCTTTTAAAGTCGAGCGGTCGAGAGATACTTTCTGATTCCATATCAATAAGATATTTATTGCAGAATGGTGTGGCATCGTTTAATTTTAGCAGTTGTGTGGGGGGTCATAAAACTTAGTTTCGCGCGAATCTGGCGTTGGCTGGGGTGATCCACCCTCCGTGACTGCCTGACTTTTCATTATCGAGATGTTTTATTAAGAAGGGTGCAGGCTGTAGGGTTATCTCCTGTGTAAACATGGTTCTACATGTTGTCTGATGCTGGTAACTTTATTAGGTGTGATTAAGAACGCGCTTAATCAGCTGTTTGTTGTAACAGAAAAGTAATAGGAACACAAACATAGCCAATATGTTGTTAAATGCCTTGCCTTGTATATTGTTCAGTTCAAAAATATTTGTTCAAAGTTAATTTAGCCTTTTTTATCAGATCTACTCAACACAGGTATAAATTACTTAAATTCTACAAAATATTTCAAGCTAAAAGTATGCTTAAGCTTTTATAATTCTGTCGACGTTCGGAAGAAGGTTGTCTTAACCCAGCCGAAACGGAGGGCCAAATCTCTACCAAATAATCAACAAGTAACTAAGTCATGTTTACATAATGAGCATTATTTGATAAAAACAAAAATAGTACTTGTATTGCATTCAGTGAAATTTCATTTAAGTACATATTTAAAATTCGCAACCCTACACAAGCAATACGAATATTCTGTACGTAGAGGGCGGTATGTTTACTCCGAATTAGGGTTCGTCATATTGCATTCCTATACATCGACATAAACACTTGACCATGGTAGACGGGTATAGCAGAATCTAAAAATATCAAATATTTTCGTTTCAGCAGTCGTTTATTTCTATTTTCAAGTGAAAATTCTACCATCATCGGATCAGGCTAAATATATAAGTGAATTTTATGGTCTTCTATCGTGTTGTGGGACACCGAGTCTAACGACCTTGTCTCCGGTGCTTGGTCTCATTGGTCTGAGCTGCATTGAATTTTCGGGAAGCTATACTAGACCAATGTAGGCATTATATCAAATGAACCAAATATTATGTCTAACAGTAACCGAAACGTATGCTCGAATGACGCACGGCGGCCATTGTATCAACACATCAAATGGCTTCGATAAACATGGACCCTGTTGTACAATAACTATATTTTCGACGAATATAATGTTTAAAAACATTACAGACAAAGAGGATGACACGCGCCGTCTTCAAACAGGTTGAGTCAGCGGTGGTCGTAGCTAGCGGTGGACTATGGAAAGTTACATTTCTACTTATAATTTGGCACCATGGTTTTTAATCGCTGGCTAGGAGAGGGAGAAGGCCTTTTTTCATATTTAACGCACAACGCAGCGCTAGTACAATGCATCCATATGTGAAAATCCATACTAGAAATGTCAATCTCCATACTAGAACCGCTCAAGCGCTGTTGACGAAAATGCGTCAAAACAACGCATCAACACCGGTTGAGCGGTTTTAGTATGGGGATTGACGTTTTTAATATGGATTTGACTGACCGCTGCGTTGTGCGTTATACGTGTAAAACGCCGAAGTAATGGGTGTAGTCTAAATTTTTTATGCATTACCCCCCTCAACCTTTACCCAGCAGCCCCTATATAACGTAATGGTATAAAAGGCAACAGGTGATGATCATCCTCTGAAGGATAAAGAATGAAAATGTAGTTAATCTAATATAAGCCAGTAGATCCAGAAGTGGGTATTTTGCTCACTTCACAAAACTAATTTCAACGATCCAGACATTTGGTTCAAATAAACTTCTAAGCTTCATGATCCTATTGCGACATTAGCATAGCTCATACATCCGCAGCGAAATTCACTGGATACTTACGAATGTTCACTGTCCTCTCTATAGTTTATGACCCGTGTAATTTCTCAGCAGCCATTTGTTCTGCAATAAATATTAAGCGTTGTCTCATGTCTCTGTACCGTACATTTAGCATTTCGATGTGTCTATCGTTTGATCCTACACAAACTTTCTAAATACCGTTAGTTATAGCTGTATGACTGAGGTCGGTAAGTGACCGTATGCAAATCGGACGGGCTATGACTGTGACCACCTCCAAGTACAACTAAACCATAAAGTACCGGGATCGGTTTAATGCTGGCAGTAAACCGAGAAACTAACGAGACGGGCTTAAAGTATGAAATCCGATATCTAGGAGCGTGTAGGCGGCCGGCCTGCCAAGTTCAGAGCATAACAATTATTCTGCTTGCCGCCAGTGAGATTCTGAAGAAGATTAATCCGCCCACTAGCGGCAAGTAGCGCACTGGAGTAACTCACTCACTCGCTATCTCGCACATAACTCGTGAGCGGATAAAGCGAGCGGTAATTTAAAAGGCGCGAAAGCTGCGCGAACGCATACATATCCGTCTATCCATCAGTCCAGACGTACTATCGGATCGGCAGCCACTCTGTACAAGAGAAACAAAACATGTAACATATTGCGAGCGAACTGGTAACTTAAGAAGATATAGTTTCAAAGAGTAGATACTGTATCAAAGCAAGCAGCTGCAAGGATATCAGTTGCAAATTAGGCAAGCCGTTCGCTAATATAAAAGCATAACAAATAATTAGCTATTAACAAACAAAGTGTCAGTCTCGATACCTTATTAATCGCCTGGAACAGTTGGCGGCTGTGTTCTAATCTCGATATCGATATTAAAATCGATATTGGCTACCGGTGTTGCCCTAATTGCCGGCCACCGAACACAGCTGATCGATAGCGCCGCTTGACCAGACAACTTATTATAATTTCATATCGTGCAATTAAGCTCTTTATAGGCAAGTTTTCACCAGCGCCGGCGGCTCATTGAATATGCATTAACCGTTATTTGAGGTATAACAAACAACTAAACATAACGCTATTGCATAACGAAAAAAGAACACAGAATTTTAACTTCTAGCTAGTCAACAGCCAGACATGACTTTTAGTTCTACCATATTCTAGTAAGTAGGTACCTACATATTCCGTTTACCTGCGCAAGAGCACACGTGCGCCTGCCCACACCGCCCGCGCACGGCCTGACCCGGCCGCGGCCGCAAGATAGCCGCCGGCTCCTTCCGCGAGATCACGACACGACGCGCTGAAAGCAATTTACATTGCCATTACCAGAACTAAACTCATCATACAGGGATTTTGTAGCATGCGTTGGTTCTTGATTTTGCACTGGGCTTGATTTGATGGCCAGAAAAGTGCTGTGAGACAGAGTCGAACATACTCGTAGTACGAACTCATGATCTGGCGTTCCACACGAAAAGAGAAGAGAGAGGGCCCCAAAAGTTAACCCTCTGTAGTTAGATAGATAATCTATTGCTGACCAGTGGAAAGGGAGACCACATCGGACTCGTGGTCAAGTTGTTAAGTATTGGATCTACCGCGGACCTTTTTAGAAGGCAATAGGCATGTTGCGGTGTCTTTGTATGTATTAATGTATTATTAATTTATTGTCAGAGATTTGTAGTGGTTCACAACCTTTCTACTTACAACCTACGATTCGGTGTCCCACAACGGAAAAGAAGATGTTTTTTCGAAAATACTTAAACAACGAAAACACAACAACATAGAGCCAGTAATGTACATGTACAAAATCGGTGCGTCATCGCTAGGTCGCTACGGTAGTTGACCGAGCGCTAGGCTTCAATAACTGAGCTAGGTAAATGGAATTCAATAACCGCAGTGATGAGGAAAATCCTTCAATTGGTCGACGATTGAACGAGGACTACAATAGAATGGAGCAATTTTACATACGCAGGTATTCATAAGTACCAGCTAGTAGACCGAGTTTGAACGTATTTTGATTTTTGGTCGTAAAAAACAAACTCATTATACAGGTTTTTGAAAAATGAAACCTAGCTAGATCGATTTATCGCCCTAGAAACATCGTAATAGACACCTACATTTTTTTAAAGTTTTTAATCCATAATCCCATTCCTGATTGCCTATAGTATAACATTTGTAATCGGGAACAGTATAGGTGAATGGTTTGTTTCAACATGTTATTAGATTAGATAGATAATTCTACCAGCACGCCTAAATATGAACTCTACATTTACGAAATAAGTTGTATGCCTGTTTTGTTCGGCCCACTTCTTTAAAATGGTAAAAAACGATTAAATCTCTTATTGCGTTTGTACGAACTACTGCGCAATATGCAGGATCTCTCAAAAAAGCAAGACCAGTTTTTGCCACAAACTTAGCACATCCGCTAACTCGAGATAGCAGCTTTGGCTGAGAGAGATAAAGCCGGCGGCCCGGCGAGCGGCGAGTCAAAGTGAAATGTCTCGAAAAGACCGCAGCATCGTATAGGTGGGCTCACTTGCCCACTTGGGCAGCCATAATGTATGGCCCGGCATACTCAGGTGCGCGACCGAACCGATACATTGTGCGCCGGTGCGGCCAGAAAATAGAATTAAAAGACGCTCCACAATGCGGCCCTTTCAAAACTTACACAAATAAGCATTGGAATTTTAAATCTCGTTGGCGACTGCTTCAGGTGTGCGTTGTAGGCTGTAGCTTTTGTGTTTTGCGACAAAGTTGAGGAAGCACCTTGGAAAAATTTAAGCAGATGTTAAACTGTTTTGCTAACTAAGTCGTAGGTGGTTAGAACTTAGAAGTTCAGTTTTAACGAATTTCATAAAGAGTTACATTTGTTAAAATTAGTTGTAAGGGTTAACCCCACAAACCAGGTTAACCCGCAACCAAAACACGCGAGACTATGTTGAAACGTCGGATCTTAGGTAAATTATTAAGAATTACCTAAATATCATCGCGATAGCGGAAAATTGCAGAAGTGCGTTTAAATTACGTTTGTCCTGGTAACTATATTTCCAAAACGATTTCATTGGTTAAATTGAAAATAACACCATTTAGACCTCTCTCCCCCTGCAGGAACAACTTTTGTTTAATGTTATTGTCACCTATTGGAAATTGCCCGGTAAGCGGATTGTTTTGTACTTATCCACGTTTTTTTAATACTTTGATATTTGGCTTTTGGGGAAAGTTGTTCAGTTAGGAAAGTCCATCTTTTGGTATCAGCCTGTTTTTAAGCTCTAGGTACTCTTCAAAGTATACGTGCTCCTTGGCTCTACCTTTTGAAAGAATAAGTAAGTAAAAACACATTTTTTTATTGCACAATAAAGAAAAAGCTTACATAGAAAAAAAGGGAAAACTTATATCGAAATTAGAAGCAGATGAAATATATAAATTGTAGTTATAATTTTCAGCCTTGGAAAAATAACAAGGTAAATAACTAGGCGCTACAAATGCCATCTGTTGAGTTTTTGTAATAAACAGTAGTTCCTTTTCGTACCCAGTAGGCGTCGCTAGCAGCGTTCAGTTAGCGCCATCTATCAGCGAGTAAAATTAAATAGTTGTTTTGTTTATACACTAGATGACGCTAAAAATGTAATACACAGCGCCATCTTTTGTCGAGTAGCATAATTTTTGTAATCGTACGTATTTTTTTAAAGTGGCAATATTTATATTATAAAAGTCGTCGCCATGTTGGAAAATGCTTCATTTTGATTGGTCAGTTACGGTGGCTGCTAGTGATTCGTCGGATCCAAGCAAGATGGCACATTTTCATGCCGCCATTTTGCTATCGCTGAAGTATAGAAGCCGATTATATAGTGCAAAAAATTACATCAAGCCGCTTTGCGGCAATCTTATAGACAATTACACCGGTAAGTTGAAAATAATGATCATGATATTGAAGTTGTCTCGGGTGTGATATTATTTTCGTGCACTTGGTATCTCCACGGTAGATTTTTATCAATCGTGGTCGTTTATAGGGTGCTATAGAAAACTACGCTCACCCATTCGAAAACACAGCAAGTTCTCTGTTTTCGTCAGTTACGAGCTTTACATTTTACATTATGTGAAACTTACAACTTCGTACCATCATAGTTTTACGGTTTTCTAAAGAAAATCCTCCCTTTCCAGGCATAGGATAAAGCCGGCAAGATGTATCTTTACAATTTGACTCTACAAGGCTCAACAGCCATCACACATGCTGTTCACGGCAACTTCTCGGGCACGAAGCAGCAGGAGATTATCATATCACGTGGTAAAACGTTGGAACTCCTCCGGCCAGACCCTAACACCGGCAAAGTCCATACACTGATGAAAGTGGAAATATTCGGCATTATCCGGTCTATGATGTCATTCAGGCTCACTGGCGGCACGAAAGGTAGGTAATTGACCTAGTTTATTTCTGAATTGTAGCACGTGGGTTGAGATAACCTATGGCGCCGCATGGTGGGTGTTGTACTTCTAACCTCACCAGACTAACCTCAAACTACTGCATCGTCTTGCTCCATGCCCCTAACAAAAGGGGAGTATGGGATAACTAGGTGCAAAGAGCATGAAGCCAACGCGTCGCTCTGGGTAGTTCCATGTGGATGCCTGGATGTACCTAGTGATGGCACATCTTTATTTCCTACTAATTTGTATGTATAACATACAGTATTCTCTCTTTTTTTCGTGTGGGACACCAAGTCTTCGAACGACCTGATGAACCCTTGTATCTGAATTTCTCTACTGCCTTCAGTATTTGAATAAGTTACTTGGCCAGCCTACCAATATGACACCTAAATGTTGATACCCCATTGTAATATTTCAGATTACATAGTCATTGGATCAGATTCAGGCCGCATTGTGATATTAGAATACATTCCTGCTAAGAACATACTGGAAAAGGTTCACCAAGAGACATTTGGCAAGTCAGGATGCCGAAGGATTGTTCCTGGGCAATATCTCGCCATTGACCCTAAAGGCAGAGCTGTAATGATAGGTATGTTGTTTTTCTTCAAATATCTACACACTTTCAACTGTTTGAAACTATCACAATTAATTTTACTACATCATGATTATACTCATTGGTCCGTGTTGCTGACTAACTGTGACGTTACCCAAAACCACTTATGAATACTTTTCATTTACAATTCTATTAATTCTTAAGTTTTGCCTTTTCTAACATGTAATATTTCTTTCAGGTGCAATTGAAAAGCAGAAACTGGTATATATTTTAAACAGAGATGCTGAAGCTAGATTAACAATTTCCTCCCCACTAGAAGCACACAAATCAAACACACTGGTCTACCACATGGTAGGAGTGGATGTAGGTTTTGAGAACCCCATGTTTGCCTGCCTCGAGATTGACTATGAAGAAGCAGACTCAGATCCCACTGGAGAAGCAGCACAAAAAACACAACAGACTCTCACATTCTATGAATTAGACTTAGGATTAAACCATGTGGTCAGAAAGTACTCAGAACCCCTAGAAGAACATGCAAACTTTTTGATCACAGTACCTGGAGGCAATGATGGTCCGTCAGGAGTACTTATCTGTTCAGAAAACTACCTCACATACAAGAACTTGGGAGACCAGCATGATATCAGATGTCCAATCCCTCGACGGAGAAATGATCTCGATGACCCGGAGAGAGGCATGATATTTGTCTGCTCGGCAACACACAAAACCAAGTCTATGTTCTTTTTCCTGGCACAGACAGAGCAGGGAGACATTTTCAAAATCACAATAGAGACTGATGAGGATGTGGTCACAGAGATCAAGTTGAAATACTTTGACACTGTCCCTGTTGCAACATCAATGTGTGTCTTGAAAACAGGGTTCCTTTTCGTGGCCTGCGAGTTCGGCAACCAGTAAGTATCGCCACCTGTTGTACATGTTTGCATGTAGATCGTTGTGTGTTGGGTTCCTTACCTCTCTCACTCCAATATACATGCTATAACAAACATCTCTGAACCAAGGTCCTTCTTTACTCATGGGGAAGTGCACACTGAGTGGAGATGGACAATTTTAATCACATTTTTTATTTTAAGTTTTTTTTTTAAACCATCATAATAATAACCAACCACAAACTAAATTACCTGTATTTTTACAGCTATCTGTACCAAATAGCCCACTTGGGAGACGAAGATGATGAGCCCGAGTTTAGTTCAGCAATGCCTCTGGAAGAGGGCGACACATTCTTCTTTGCCCCTCGCCCACTCAGAAACTTGGTTTTAGTTGATGAACTGGATTCACTGTCGCCTATTCTAGGTAAGATTTTATCAGTTATTTTTGTAAGAGTCGTTGTCTGACATACTGCGGTATTAGGTAATGCGGTTACTACACACACCAATTTCCATTTTCTCTTCAATATTAGAGCATATAGATTTTAATTTTGTCCGCAGCTAGTCACGTGGCGGACTTGGCGGGCGAAGACACTCCGCAAGTATACCTAGCGTGCGGGCGCGGGCCGCGCTCGTCGCTGCGCGCGCTCCGCCACGGGCTGGAAGTGGCCGAGATGGCTGTGTCGGAGCTGCCCGGCTCCCCCAACGCCGTGTGGACAGTCCGCCGACACAAGGATGGTAAGTGCCTACACGTATCTTCATAGATAGGGCGTAGAAATTTTAGGAATTGATATTGTTATGTTTTAACCGAATTAAAGTAAGTAGGCTAGCGAAATGCTTCCCAAAGTCCCGAAGATAGCCACGACGAAAGGAGCATAATGATTATAAACTTTTGGTCCGTGTTGCTGATAAACTGTGACGTCACTATCAACCACTTATGAATCGCTCCTCTTATCAACAAGTTACTAATAAAACCCTGGTCGTTTGTCATACATAAACACCAGTGGTTTTTCTTTTCAGAGTCTCCTATCGGCGTGCATTGAGACGGTCGACTGACGCGAAGGTAGGCATCGGGAATCTATCCAGAAGTAGCTGCCTACGAAGATTCATATTTAGTCGAAAACCGGACGCGCGATTCTATTTTACCGTGGTGTTTTGTTTATTTGCAGAGGAGTATGACTCGTACATCATAGTGTCGTTCGTGAACGCGACGCTCGTGCTCTCCATCGGCGAGACCGTGGAGGAGGTGACGGACTCCGGCTTCCTCGGCACCACGCCCACGCTCTCTTGCCACGCGCTCGGCGCGGACGCACTCGTACAGGTAATGTACTCTGCCGATGAACCTGGCCTCACGTTAAGTGTGATATTCACAATACATAGGAATTACTGCTTATTCCCTGGCACTCTTGTTGCCTTTTACTATCACCCAATCGAGTATCACAGCTTTGTTGCATACAAGTTACGTAGTCGGTCCCAAAGTTCTGTCATATATGAAAATACTGATAAAATAAAAAGTACCAATCCGTTTTTAAAAATTTATATACCAATTAAAAATACAATTATCGGAGAATCAAAAGAACACAAAACTATTCGAAATGACCTCCCTTGCTTTTAATAACGGCTTTCAACCGCGGCGGCCAGTCGTCTATCGCAGCACGCACCATATCCATGTCGATTTCAGCGACTGCTTTAACTATGGCTGACTTCAGACTCTCCAAATTTTTATGGGGCTTAGCACAGACCTTGCTCTCTAAGACCTGCCAAATTTTATAGTCCAGAGGATTAAGGTCCGGACTGGAGGAAGGCCAATCTTCGTGTCTTATAAAGTCAATGTTTTGACGTTCGAACCAGGCTTGAGTGGTCTTGGCTTTGTGAGCGGGCGCAGAATCCTGCTGGAACACAAAGTGATGTCCTGAAAATAGTGTGTTGGGCAGGTCTTTGACGTACCGATCCAAAACCGTCTCTTGGTACACTTTTGCACTGGTTTGGACCCCCTTTTCGCAAAAATGAACCTCAGTTGGCCCATAGTAGGAGACTCCTAACCAGACCATGACTGAAGAGGGATGATGCCCATGTTGCACCCGCGGAACTTTGTTTCCTGCTTCTTCAGAGCTGGTAGCGTACACTCTATCGTTTTGTTTATTATACTTTTCTTCTATATCAAAAATTTTTTCGTCTGTAAAAAGTATATCGCGGTGCCAGTTTTTCGCGTACCGTTTTAACAACACCCGGGATCTTTTGAGTCTGATTTGTTTTAAACGGGCATTAAGTAAGTGCCCACTCTTTTTTTTGTATGCTCGCAGCTTAAGGTCTTCGTTTAAAACCTTTTTCACTGTTTTTCTACTAACCTTCATCTGCAAAGCCATAAGTTTCTGTTTTCGGACAGGATTTCTTCGTATGCGCTCCTTGATCGCTTTGATCACTGCTGGTGTTCTTGCGGAGCGAGGCCGGCCAGTTCTTTTTTTGTCCTCAACACTAGAGACTTCATTGTACCTACTTATAGTACGATACACAAACCTAAGCGTTATTTTCAATTTTTTGAGCAACTTAAAAATGGTACTCGGCGAGTGCCCACAGCGATGCAACGCCAAAACTGCTATTCGGTTTTCTTTCAAAGTCCACTCCATCGTGAAAAATCGCGCCAAATGATCATTTATTGTTTTAAAATAATTGTCAAACATTCAAAAACGGAATGCAATAAAACTTTTCCAAATTCGTGTTCTAAATTCAAAAATAATGTGCCAGTGACAGAACTTTGGGACCGACTACGTATAATTAGGTCTGGATATCACACTACTTATCTCGTAGTTGGTATTTAAACTTTACCAACAAGTTGTCATTATGTTATAAATTGCTGGATTCTAAATACTAACAGTATTATTTTTATAGGTGTACCCAGACGGCATTCGTCACATCCGTCAGGACAAGCGTGTGAACGAGTGGAAAGCGCCCGGCAAGAAGACCATCGTGAAGTGCGCCGTCAACCAGCGACAGGTTGTCATCGCGCTCACCGGCGGGGAGCTCGTCTACTTCGAAATGGACCCAGTAAGTGCCCCTAAGCGCGCCATTACAGTGGGAATACCTATTCCTGCTGTTGTGACTAAATAGCAGAGCACACCGCTTGCACATGCAGCTCGTATGTATGCACGTGATCACGCGCGCGCCGGTTGTGAAGTGTGGGTTACTATGAGACTGCACACTACAAGCTGCAAACACAGGCGGCGTGTTCTGGCCTTAAAATATAGTTGAATTACCGACGTGTTTGCGTGGCGTTGCCTTCGGTGACGTCACGTGAGAATGGCGCGTAGCTGTCCCATACAGTGAAAAGCCCACGACGTCGCAGAGCAGAGCCCTTCCCGCAAGGTCGAAGGCGCACTCGGCATATTCCATAGCCAAACCGGAGCCGCTCAGGCCGTGAAGGTGGCCAAACCATGCCGTGGACAAACATTCTTGCACATTTATTGATTGTTGAAATTATTTGTACAGCTGTATTATTTGTATAACATTAGCTGGTGTTTTTCAGACCGGCCAACTGAATGAGTACACGGAGAGAAAGAAATTGTCGTCCGACGTGTCTTGTATGGCGCTGGGGTCGGTCGCGGCGGGCGAGCAGCGCGCCTGGTTCCTGGCCGTCGGCCTCAACGACAACACCGTCAGAATCATCTCATTGGATCCATCTGTAAGTATATAAATGACAGTTCTAGGTGATAAGTGATAACTAATAGTTTCAAATATTCCTATGATGATACAAGGACACCTCTGATAACTTTGATTACAACAACCCAAAAATGCGTTATTCACTAATTTCTGATAACACTTTACTCTTAAACAAACCTCCAAGTTCTATCTTCACAAATTAATATAGAAATATTTTCCTAGGATTGTCTGTCACCGAGATCTATGCAAGCCCTGCCAGCCGGAGCGGAATCGCTGTGTATAGTGGAACAGCCGTTTGAAAGCGGAGCCAAATCAGCCCTACATCTCAACATCGGCCTGAGCAATGGAGTATTACTTAGAACTACGCTAGACTCTGTTAGTGGAGATTTAGCTGATACAAGAACAAGGTATGTTGTCAAGATTTTCCTATTGAGAATTAAATGCGGTTGTGGACTGGGTCATTATAAAAGTTATACACTTAGAACTATTGTCCGAAAATACTACGGCCTTCATTCGTAATCATTTAGATTGAATGAATAAACAGAATGCCGTTTTAGATCATTTAAAAAGTAGCTCATTTGACCTTCAAGTCCACAACCCTATTCCCTATCAAATGATGTTACCTATATCCGTGTTTCATCTGACAACTGTGGCGAAAACAACTTATCTATCTGAATCAACAAGTTATAAAATGTCACTTGCTATAATCTCTGCACATTAGTAAGAGCAATCTATACACTTGTAGGTACCTGGGTTCCCGCGCGGTGAAGTTGTTCAAGGTGCGCGTGCAGGGCGCGGAGGCGGTGCTGGCGGTGTCGTCGCGCACGTGGCTCGGCTACCACTACCAGAACCGCTTCCACCTCACGCCGCTCTCCTACGAGTGCCTCGAATACGCCGCCGGATTCAGCTCAGGTACTCATCCCTATTGAGGACCACCACCCGTGCTGAAGGTGTAAAAATATTGGCTGCAAATATTTTAGGGGGTGCATAAGTCGAAATATAAAAAAAAGGAATTCTCAATCCTCCCATACAAATTGACTTGGTAGGTCGGTAAAATTATTTAAAAAAATCATATTTTGGCCTATGTTCCTTGGGGAGATAGATATTCAATTTCATGGTCTGGTACATCTATTAAAATATTCGCAGCAATTTTTTTAGAACCCTGTATAGCTTATTCGCTTTGATTGTGTCTCGACCAGCGTAACTCGATCTCAATGCCCGATACAGGCACATACGAGCGCGTCCTGACAGCTGCGCTGGTCGTGACACCATGCAAGCGAACGAAATATACCAATTACCGACGTGTTTGCGTGGCGTTGCCTCCGGGCGATGCCTCACTCGCGTGGCGCGCAGCTGTCCCATACAGTGAAGAGCCCACGACGTCGCAGAGCAGAGCCCTTCCCGCAAGGTCGAAGGGCACTCGGCATATTCCATAGCCAAACCGGAGCCGCTCAGGCCGTGAAGGTGGCCAAACCATGCCGTGGACAAACTCATTTAAAACATTATTTTATTACCTTGTTAGTGCATCCAATTTCGTAGTGGATTTCCTTTGTAGATGTTATAAAATCACCGAGCATGTCGCTAAATCATCGTATCATGCGCATGTACCGTAAAGTTATGGTTGCCATTTTGCAACATTTTATTTTCGGATTTGAATAATCATTACTCGCTATTATTATTCAAACTTAGGAATCCTCGTCAACAACTATGCAGTTTACTGCTAGACAATTCACTAGTGTCCTGAGTCAAAACTTGTATGCTTAAAACTTGTCCAAAAATAGTACGGACTTCATTCATAATTTATAACTGATTTGATGCAACCCAAATACTTACGGTATGATGTCATACTTGTAAGTTTTTCACACAAAATACCGTTTTAAGACTGTTTCAAAAATTAGCACATATCACCGGTCAGGAATGTAGCTCATTGCTTAATTACACAACAACCACCCATATATTGATAACTTGAACCAATATTCTCTTCAGGTGTTTCTAACACAGTCTATCTCCCCCAGAGCAATGCGCGGAGGGCATAGTGGCGATCTCATCCAACACGCTGCGGATCCTGGCGCTGGAGAAGCTGGGCGCCGTGTTCAACCAGATGCACGTGCCGCTCGAGTACACGCCGCGCAAGTTCGTCGTCAACCCCGACAACAACCACCTCGTCGTCATCGAGACCGACCACAACGCCTACACGGAAGAGACCAAGAAACAAAGGAGGTAAATACATATAGCGCCTTTATCCCTTGCGTAAGCGTAGGCAGAGTATAAAGGGCCATAAAAACGGCTATTTAATCCTCGTCTGCCAAAAACTTAAGGGTCATATCAGATGACTGAGGATCACCATAGTAACAGTTTGTCAGCCTGTCGCCTAAATTAAACAATACACATCAAGACTTAAATCCCTTAGTCACCTCTTAAGACACCAACGGGAAATTTATACATCGCAGTCGCACGTCTGTTTCACCGAACATGACGTTTTTCGATGTCTAGATTATGTTGAAGTACCAGACGCCATATACGCAATTTTTTCATGATGACAACTAACACACGTACCTGAATCTTTGTGTCGATACTCCTGCAGTACTGAATTTACCAACCACAAACCTACAATTTACATTGTGTTTACATGGAGACTCAAGTGTATAAACTTTCAGGGTGCAGATGGCTCAAGAAATGCGCGAGGCGGCGGCGGGCGGCGCGCCCGAGGAACAGCAGCTGGCTAACGAAATGGCCGACGCGTTCCTGTCGGACGTGTTGCCTGAGAGTATATTCTCCTCTCCCAAAGCTGGACCAGGTTAGTACTATATTAATTTACTAAAATATTGTTCAACAAATAGTGTTTTACTACTGTACTGTGGCCACATTTAATGGGCAAGAGCAGATGACGCCGCGAGCGCGCTGACTCTAATCAAGTGTGGCCAGATCAAATCCCAGCGTTAATCCCAGATGTTCTTCTCGAGAGACATTTGATTCAAGCTAGGGAGACAAACCTACTTCAAAATTAGTTATTATTTTCATCTTATGCTATGAAAAATTGCTGGCAGTATTTTTATGTGGACTTGCGAGATTAGGTACACCGTGGAAAAAGTTTCCTGCAAGGTTTTCGTCTGAAAATGTTGAACAGTTGTGAAATAGCTTCCTAAATGTTTCCTTTCCTTACCCAGGCATGTGGGCGTCCCAGCTGCGCGTGGTGGACATGGGCGTGAGCGGCGGCGGCGCGGCCGGCACCGTGTTCAAGCTGGCGCTGGAGCAGAACGAGGCGGCCGTGTCGCTGTGCGTGGTGCGCTGGGCCGCGCACGCCGACCCGCAGCCGCACCTCGTCGTCGGCGTCGCCAAGGACATGATACTCTCCCCGCGCAGCTGCACCGAGGGGAGTCTGCATGTCTACAAGGTTTGTAATGCCTAGTCATAGTCTTTAGTAGTGGATGCCTTAACATGTAGAAGGTCATTGTCCATCTCTTAATTTCTTCTCGGTTTACTGATTAGCAGATTACCAATGATGACAAAAACATTATCGCTCCAACTAATCTTCTGAAACACATGAAGATTACCTTAACCAGATCTGAGGTTTTTATGCAATCAAACTCTTTCGAAGTTTCCAAAGAAAATATATTACAAACGCCTA
This sequence comes from Keiferia lycopersicella, assembly GCA_029255805.1. Taxonomy (NCBI): domain Eukaryota; kingdom Metazoa; phylum Arthropoda; class Insecta; order Lepidoptera; family Gelechiidae; genus Keiferia; species Keiferia lycopersicella. The sequence goes on from JARACZ010000010.1 coordinate 5,539,708, forward strand.
CTTCTTTGTTACAGATATACAATACAGGGAAACTAGAATTACTTCACAAAACGCCGATAGACGAGTACCCGGGCGCTCTCGCCGCGTTCAACGGCAAACTGCTCGCCGGCGTCGGCCGCATGCTGCGCCTCTACGACATCGGGAGGAGGAAACTGCTGCGCAAGTGCGAGAACCGACACATCCCCAACCTCATCGCAGACATCAAGACCGTGGGACAGCGGATATTCGTGTCTGACGTGCAAGAATCAGTATTATGCGTCAAGTACAAGAAGAGAGAGAACCAACTGATCATATTCGCGGACGACACGAATCCGAGATGGATCACGAACAGTTGTATACTGGACTTCGACACGGTGGCCATGTCCGACAAGTTTGGCAACGTGTGCGTCATGCGCTTGCCGCAGTCCGTCTCCGACGACGTCGACGAGGACCCCACGGGAAACAAGGCGCTCTGGGACAGAGGTGAGCTTCCAAACTTCCTTCAATTTAACACTAAAATTTTAAGCTATCACAGTTGTTTACACTATTCATAGTTATAATTTTAACAGAGTCTTACCTTGCAAAATGACGCTTGAAACAGCGTCGAATTATGGGCAACTTGAAGCAAATTCATATAAATTCGTCGTTAAGAATCCATTGAAAACGTAACTATGAATATTCCTTCAATTTGTTATACGCTACTGTAAATGATGATACTTTCTAATTCACACATGCTAGACTAATGATAATCAATGATTACCACCCTTTAATCTGAAGAAATCCTATCCAAATCAACAATTAAGTTATCATCGGCACATACTGAACATTTCTTTTTTTTTCACAGGTCTTCTGAACGGAGCATCGCAGAAAGGCGATATCGTGGTCAACTTCCACGTCGGTGAAACTATCACAACGTTACAGAAAGCCACCCTAATCCCGGGAGGGTCGGAAGCGCTTCTCTACGCGACAGTCAGCGGCTCTCTCGGTGTGTTGCTGCCCTTCACGTCACGAGAAGACCACGACTTCTTCCAGCACCTAGAAATGCATATGAGGAGCGAAAATTCACCACTATGCGGGCGAGACCATCTATCGTTTAGGAGCTATTACTACCCAGTTAAGGTGAGCATTTGACGACATCTTTAAAACTAAAGTAGTTGTAATCCACAGTCAGTCAACAGTCCCCATCCCCCTGAGGAGTGGACTGTGTTACACTGTGGTGAGAGAACGCGCGGATGTGCGGCGCCGCGCGAGCTCGCCGTTATGGTGACCGCGCGCCGCTACCGCCCGCCGCGGTCCTGAGAGTCGGGCGTGCTGCTGTCGGCATTCTCGTAGTATTTGGACCGAACAACTATATTAACGCCAAAAACCGTAACTTGGAGTAAGATAAAATTAAATCTTCGACTGGTGAATTTATTACCTTAGCGCTAAATGTTCACGTTCGGAAAACGACAATCTCATCTGTACGTAAAATAACGTCATTATTTGCAATAAAGATTTGCTAAAGCTTGATAAAAAAGTAATTTTAGATAGCCGCAATCCATACTAATGATCGTTTTCTTTGTTACAGAATGTTATCGACGGCGATCTCTGCGAGCAGTTCAACTCTCTGGAGCCGTCGAAGCAAAAATCCATCGCCGGCGACCTCGAGCGCACCCCGGCCGAAGTCTCCAAGAAACTCGAGGACATCAGAACGAGATACGCGTTCTAGTTCAATACTAATGTACCTAATTTAATTTTCATTCTAAGGAATAAATAAGTGAAACTTTACTTTTTTGTTATCAGTCATTTACACATTCGTTTAACCTTCGATCGATGATAATTACTGTTGTCCTTGTAATAGCGACAATGACACTGGTCATGCAACCGAAATTATTCATTGTGGCTGTCCCGATCGTTATCTAAAATCGGGTCGGTCCCAGTATAACCATTGAGAATAACCATTAATGGATATAGTGCAACTAACTTTCCCATTATAACCATTGCGTTTTATCGACGCGTTTTTTAAACCGCGGTAGCATGCTGAGCGTTTATATTAAAACAGGAAAGAATGGATATAGTACTTTTTTATCTCAATTGTGTCGTCGAGTCGGTCGGAGTTTTAGTAAAGTGGGTGACATCCAACATTTTAGATTTTTGTAGCTGACTGTCTTATATCTGTAATCTGCCCTTTCCAGAATCCGCCGCTTTCCGAATCATTTAATGGAAACTGTAGGCTGTCACGCGTTCAATAAAACGCTGCAAATGGTTATTCTGGGACACTGTCGTATGAAAAGTAATTCCCACTATTTCCGTTGATCACCAGTGGGTATACTGGCACTGTTTTGAGAAAAAAGTGGAGTCCCAGTTTTACCACTGCAATGGGTAATGGTTATACTGGGACCGACCCCTAAAATCGATTGCCCGACACGAAATGACTTTCAAATTTAGTTAAATGTAGCTATGTTTAGTATTTTTTGATAAAACTTAGCCGCTGTAATTCTCGAGTCAGTCTGCCTGTTACAGATCGACCGTAACACTAGTCGCAGATTCTCAAGTCGTACTCAACTAAAGTAGAATTTCGAGTCGTACTCAACTAGAGCGAGCAGAATCTCGAGTCGTACTCAATTAGAGCATAATCTCGAGTCGTACTCAACTAGAGCAGAATCTCGAGTCGTCCTCAACTAGAGCAGAATCTCGAGTCGTCCTCAACTAGAGCAGAATCTCGAGTCGTACTCAACTAGAGCAGAATCTCGAGTCGTCCTCAACTAGAGCAGAATCTCGAGTCGTACTCAACTAGAGCAGAATCTCGAGTCACACTCAACTAGAGCAGAATCTCGAGTCGTACTCATATAGAGTAGAATCTTGAGTCGTACTAATCTAGAGTAGAATCTCGAGTCGTACTCATCTAGAGTAAAATCTCGAGTCGTACTCATCTAGAGTGGAATCTCGAGTCGTACTCATCTAGAGTAGAATCTCGAGTCGTACTAATCTAGAGAGTAGAATCTCGAGTCGTACTAATCTAGAGTAGAATCTCGAGTCGTACTCATCTAGAGTAGAATCTCGAGTCGTACTCATCTAGAGTAGAATCTCGAGTCGTACTCATCTAGAGTAGAATCTCGAGTCGTACTCGGCTAGAGTAGAATCTCGAGTCGTAATAATCTAGAGTAGAATCTCGAGTCGTACTCATCTAGAGTAGAATCTCGAGTCGTACTCGGCTAGAGTAGAATCTCGAAACAGAACTAATTTATTTAAATAGTCCTGCGTGCGTGCCGCTTTGAGGGATGATGTCATACAGTAATTCTATAAATAAAACTCAACTTGGTACCTACTAAATGTCTACTTTCATTCTTCGTTCGTGACGGTATGAAATGAATGTTAATACCAGCCGCTACGTAATAAGTATGTAAATCAAAGTAATAAAACTTTCAACTCAACGTCCCAACAGCCTTTTTCCTTCTGTTAACTCAAGCATTCCGTAGCGTAACAACTTCTCGCACGTCATTTGCAATACCCTTATTAAATAAATAATGCCTATTCCCTGGAACAATTTTCGCGTCACCTCATGGCCTAAATGCAAATGGGCAAGAAAGAAAATGCTACCACTGAACTCCTTGTGAGCACGTGAACGAACGTTACTATGACTACCATATCGACCGGCGGCTTTTCCGAGGCTTTCCTCTGAAACTCGCACTCGCGTGGCGCCGCTGAAACAATGACGACTGAAAAAGTCTAGAGATCGACGATAAGCTAGCTTAGTCTGCCATTGGCACGCGGCATACGACGCTTTATTGTTATGGATAGTTGACGTGTGCGAGGTGCCGTTAAATTCATACGGATTGTATTTTTTCTGGTCGTGGGATTTCATCGGGTCCAGCGGCCGCAGACAATGAGTGCACGTGCGAATCGAAGCGCGACGCGCGGCCGGCCGCAGTGGTGCGCGAGCGTCCGTTTTTAAAAGGCACTCTAAAGTGATCATTAGCTGCACCGTAACTGTTGTGGCCGGCGTAAACGCAGCGTGTGTGCAATATGGGCGTTTAGAAAGTGTAATGCGTGCGGTGCGATGCTGTCCGTGAGTAAGCCGGCGTCGCTGGTGGAACAGAAGAAGCAGCAGTGGGCGCGGGAGAGAGGTGCGTATGACGTTTGCTACCCTCGTGTCCTGGCGCCGCGGCAGCAGCGGCCGATGCGCACGCGCTGCCGACAGTCGCGCGACCAGTGCTGCAAGCTTGCGTCTGCACTGCACACGATCATATTTTTTTGCAATAAATTCACGGTTATAGTTCCATCAAGGAGTTTACGTTTACAACTTACCGGATGCTTAATACACAGTATATATAAGTAATTCTGTGCTTAATACTTATGTTGTACTTAGTTAATGGTTGTAGTGCCTGTGCGGTGTGACGATTAATTGGATTTTTATACATTATTTCGGTACGTACATTCCTATGTATATTTTGGTATGTCTATCATTATTTACCTAGGTATTTAAATGTTGTATAGTTATATATTCCGTACAATCTACCACTAGCTGGAATATAAAATGATTTTATCAAGACTGGGGGTTAATTACTAAGAACTCACTGCCTAATAACTAGGTATGGTACGGTGGCGCGGAAACTTTAAATAGGTACGAGTAGATCCAGCTACTTTATGTACTGCCGTTGCCCTACTTAGTAGTTTTAGGCAAAGATAGACATCTGTTAATAGGTAGTACGGTACATAATATAAACTGTGCTCATTTAATTATATATCGCGTTGATGTCTTTTGTATGGCTAGGGCTAGACCAAATGTATTTAGATTTAGACATTTTGAACATTTTGAAAAATCATCAAGCTTCGATCAACTTTATACCAACTTGCTTTAAGTCGATCAGATATATTATCACCTTGTCCTCACTTTAAACTATGTCAATGTTATGTGTATACCATCTGCCTTATCAAATTTTCAACAATCTGCTGACAATCGATTTCCTGGTTAATTGTGTTCCACAAAGAGGCACATCCCGGGTGATTGTTATTTATTTGTTTAATCAAATGCTACAAAAGCCTACTGTTTATTTACAATGAGAAGGCCTTTACTAAAGGCTAGGCCAAATGAAACCATTATACATATATAAACCACGCATATATCCCATACGGGGTAGGCAGAGCGTAAACAGCCAAAAACGGTCATTTACACCACGTCGACACAAGTTTGAGGATAATTTCAGAAGGCTGTGTATTACCATAGTGACAGGATGTCAGCAGCAAAATCAAGCCTCAAATTCTTACGACACCCACGGGAAAGATATGGTGTGATGCTATTCTAAGTCGACAACACACGGCAAAGAAAGTCAAGCTTTATACCTATGAAAAGTGTCTAGGTAGGTAAACAGTTTTGCCGCTTTTGTCATGTAAGGTGTGATGCCGGCTTAGAATAGCATCACCCCATTTCTTTCCCGTGGGTGTCGTAAGAGGCGACTGAGTGACTCGAGGGTTTTAAGTGTATTGCAATTTTAGGCGACAGGCTGACAACTTGTCACTATAGTGATACACGAATTATCTGCAACGACCCTCAAATACTGTCAGACGTGGCGATAACGACCGTAATTTTGGAACCTTATCGCTCTGCCTACCCCGTAGGGATAAAGGCGTTATATGTTGTGTGTGTTGTCATGTAAGGTAAGTCCCAATAAATATGCTTTCCATTGATGCAATCGATATCGATCGTCTGTAATTATTTTTAACCTAGATCGTAAAGCAACAATAAATTATTTAAGTCAAAGGTACCCAATGAAAGGACTATATGAACCTTCTTCTTCTTCTATTTAAGGGCATTGCCCTTATCGGTGAAGTAGTCGCCATAAACCTAGTTTGATATAATTGGAAAACCGAAGGAAGTGGTCCCTCATTTCTGCCTTATTTTGGCAGCTACCGGCATGTATCGGATAGATTCAGCCCGCCCGATCCGTTCTTTCCAGAACAACTCCTAAGCCTACGGGTATGATTGGGCTGATTGTTTGAACAACCATTCAATTATTTCCGGGTGAGCCCTTGCTCTCCACCAAGCCAACAGGCATAGTTTTAATGGCCCCGGGACCGAAAATGTTGAGTCCAACACAAATAAAGAAGACCTTTGCCTTTGTACTTCAAAAAATGCCCGGTACCTCCCTTTCAAACAAAATTCTGACTGTAGGTTGGTATCTAGATGATGTGGTGCTGATGGCCTTAGTCGATAGTCAATGGAAATTCACGCACCCTCCGTTCAAGGTTCACTACCATCGACCTACGGACCTTTGACCTTTTACTTACACCATAAGTGTGTTCTTTGTAAAAACTCCTAACAACAGAATTATAGCTTCTATGTAATGTAAGGTGCATTGACTTAGGGCTGATACATATTGGACCTAGTTTTTTTTATACTCTATAAGGTTTCTAAACTTCCGATTAGCTGCACAAAAGCAGCGGAAGTAATTGTAAAAAATCTCATATAAGCATTGTTAAACAAATAGTAGCAGCTGGTGGACAGAACTCGCTCGGTTTATTTTTCCACTTTGATAGGATAGGAGTTGTCAGTTCACAAAAAATCATAACCCTCCTTTTTGCTTTGCTGTAGTTGGGTAAAAATGGGTAATAGAACATATTGCCCCGAAAACTCCGTCATACCCCGTTCCCAACACCCGTATATTTAGGTATATAAAATTTTTGGTCGTTTATAAACATTAGATCAGAATCTAACCGTAAAAGAGATACATGAGAGAGTATATCCATCAAACTCCTGTCTATGACAATTATTGCACTAGCTAGGTAAACAGCTTTCTGTGAATCAGTTGAACGACTCGCGACACGTAGGTAAACGTAAACGTACAATTTTCTTCCCCTTGCTATTACAAGAAAATCGATGCCCTGATTTTATAGAAAGGCGCCTAATTACACCTGAACGCTGGTAGGAAAGTCTACAACTAGATGTACTGCTGCCATAAAACTTGGATAATTTTAGCCACGTAAAGTTCTACATAACATAAACATAGGTACTTAAAAATAAAATCTGTATAATACTTATGCAGATACTATTTCGACACACATTCAGTTTCAAAGTAGAATACGCTTGAAAAACAGTGCTTAAAATGCAACCAGGGCATTCACAAACAGAAATTCGACTTTACATGAGTAGTTTTAAAGTCAGTCAGCTAATCGTGTGTGTCAGTTAATCTTTAAATCCTCGAAATAATTAATTAATTAAATTGCCAATTAGTTAGTTACGGCGAGTCGCGTATTTTTCAAATCGGATCCTAATTCAATTCTTTACTATTACGTGCCATTTTAAATGGGGAAAATTGTTCATCTTTTATAGACTGATCAATCTGATCGCGATGGAAAGTTTCCGGCACACCGTCGTCTCTTTTAGTTTTACACCTCGTATTTGTTTACGCAACAAATTACTAATTAGCCAAACTCTGTTTTCTGAAAGTAAAGGTAAAGATCTAATTACATTTAATTATAGTTTATCTACACAGAGTAAGTGAGCAATCGTAGCGTTAAATAATAAAATAAAGTATTGTACTCGTTAGGCCTCGCGGTGGTCGCGAGAGCGTAGCGGACTAACAAAATATGCCATTATTATTAAGACTGATGGACACTTGCTTTTTCTATTAAAACTCAGCTATTTTAACCGTAAATAGAATACAATCTCTTTTGTTGCGACAGAGATAAATAGACTGCAAGATTACGAAGTTTCGTTCGTAGAGCTATCGATGTAATGTAGGTAAACTCTTTCTAAATCTAATATAGGGGCACGGTACTTACGTACGAAACTGTTATTTAAAATCTACAAGCCAACTTACCAGAGTAATTATAAAATTGGCCAGAATGCTTTTATGATTGTTCTTTGTTGTAAACTACTAGCCAGCTTCTAATTAGCAAAAATAACTCACTTTTTAATTATTTGGGCTAGGCCGCGGCCGCCATCGAGATAGCTGTACATTACTTAAAAACTATACGATAACCTTACTTGAAAAAAACTTACTCGGTTAGGATATATTACATTACAGCAAAAAACGTAGTTCACGGTGAGTAATGAACGTACGTCTAATTATTTACGATTTCATGAGCTGCACGCGAAACGCCGCGCCGTCACAATTTATTTTTTAGTCCACGTAAATAAACCTAATTTAAAAATACTTACTCCAAGTAAAAGTAAATCGAAAATTCCACAGTTATGCATAAATGTATTTGTGTTAACAATCGCGCACTAAATACCGAGAATTTTTCTACGCCTTAGCTTGCTCGAAATGTTAGGTCAGTATTTTGTGAAGTGTAGGATAGAGCTAAGTTGCTAAGTTTTGTTCTGCACATCAAACAAAGTTTAATAATGAAATCTTTTGAAATTATAGGTAAGACAAAAGTTCATGTCGCAGTGAAGAAAAGACACGTAATCACATTAAATTACTACAAACTATGCATTGATGACATTTGCATAGTTTGTAGTCGTAGTTACAGTTTGGTTCCGTGACCAGGATTTGGTTATTGGCTACAGGCGGGCGTACACACAAAACTTGATGTTCTGTTAACCAACTATTTCCAAATATCTGGTTAAAATTAAGCACAAGGTCTATACGTAAAGTAAATCCATCATATCCGTAGCGTTACAATACAAACGGTAACATAATACAAAATGTATCAGCCCTGTATTTATTACCATAACATAACACGCACACGTAAAAAGAACATTTAATAGTAAAGATCCTATTTCTGCTTCTCCAACAAATAATAAAATATAACTATTTGTGCAAGTATAGTTAGTATTTTATTTACAACCAACTTAGTTATATCAACGCAAATAAAATTATCTCCTAGGTCTGCCTGAAGATACTTTTTACGAGACTCCCGCTGTCTTTAATAATGTAACTCTATGGGACACAGTGTAGACGCCTGTGAAAAAGTAAAAAAGAAATACCTACTACACACATGTCATCGTTGTTATACGTTCACCATGAAACTTCCGTACTTAGGGAGGCAATCGATTAGCCGATGGATTATCCTTCCAAATAGCTTCACAACCTTAATCGCATGAAATAGCGTGCCGTCCTGTACTAGGGCTATATAAACACACGAATATATGGAGCTATAAGGAGTTGCAACCTCGCATGGCATGGATGAGTCGTCGATTCCTGCCATGCGTTATCGTTATCGACTAAACTAAACCCTTTGCGGAATAAAAATAGAAAGGGGGAGAGCCTTTTTCTTTTCTTTGAAGAAGTTATGAATAGTTAATCCTAAGCCGACTGCTGGCAGTGTAGGTTCTGTTTTATTGTACAGAAAATTTCGATTGCAACTTCGTAAGAAAAACTAACGGAAGTATATTTTTTTGTTTCCAGAGGAGATGTCTCACCTGTATCTTCCTTGGGGCTCAGGCGAGCGATACACTAATCGCTTACAAGTCCGCAACCAATTTGCAAGCACCCTCGAGCTTCACAAGGAATCCTCATACGATTACCAAGAGTCCATGCAGCGACAGAGAAGTCCGAGTCTCCCGCCAATACACCACTTAGAGCAAGAGCGAAAGGAAGACAGAAAAGCCAAGGACGTGATAAACCGGAATATTCCAAGTGCGAAACGGTTCGCGTTCTACGACGAAGATGGGGAAGGTGATACCTCGGGTTACGGCAGTGAAACCGTGAACCATAGGGGCGGACTTCATGACGTGAGCGGTCATAACCCCGTCATGGCGTGGCATCATGATGATAAAGACAGGTATGTGAAAACCCACGTAATTAATTTGTATGGTGTAAGTTAAAGCAGGAAACGCTACTGTAACCTACTTAATCAACGGGCTATTTTATCTTACGTCAGACATATTACTGCGGTGCGGTGTGTTGCGTTGCGGTTTTGATGTAGCAGCCCGTGTTAAAACCGTTAAAACTTATATGAACGCACATTTTACGAGAACTTACGGTTGCTGCATATGACGTAATGTTTCTCTACTAGGTACCTAGACGGTAATACGTACACACTATGGATGGCAAAAGCTGGTATGATTTCTGTCGCACATTTAAAATGCGGATACGCAAAGAACTTTTGTCAAAAAATGCAGAAAAAAGTTCGTTAACAGCGATGGCATTTACGGTTCGCTAAGGCGGTGGCAATAGTTAGTGGTCACTAAGCCTTAGCAAGCACTTTGTAACTCATGATAAAAAAAAGCTGTGTTGTCAATCATTGTAGGTCCAACGGTCGCTGGTCAATGCAGAGTCCGCGCAGTGGGACCGGAACGGACGGAGAGGGCCGGCCGCGATGGGGCGACCGCGGTGTGGCCACGGGCCGCCTCTGGGAACCCACCAACCCAAACGCCCGATTGCCGCAGGTGACCCGTTGTTTCAATAGCCTTTGCCAGGTTCATCATAAATCTCCCTGTCTTCGCAGCCCAGCATAAAACAACCAAGGTTTAAAAATTTAAAAACTTAGAACATCTTCAATATGACAATAAGTAAGAAATTCAGAGTAATGTAATCTAGTTCTTATAAAAACTGAACGTTAATGTCACTATTTACAAGATAATGTTTAATATATATTCCAGATGCCAAACCAAAAGAAAGGCACTCCATCGTGGGTGGAGCGAGGCCTCAACATGATAGAAAATACAGCTGATCTCCTAGTCATCGACCAAAGAAGCCCAAACTCCGGCTTCGATTGTGACCGATCGTCTTGCAACGGCAGCGATGAAGGAAGGTATGATAAACGTAAACAAGCAATAAACAAGTCATATATTGAGAGTCCTTAGCCTTACATGTTAAACTAATACGTTTTATCATATTGCAGAACTTTCCTACGGGGACAAAACGTACCATTGGAGCCAGAAATCAAAGCTCAAAGAGAAAACCAACGTCTGAAAGCCTTAGAACTTCAGTCAGCGATATTAAACCAATTAGAAGACAGAGAGAAAAGGCGCCGGGAAGAATTAGAAATGAAACGGCGGGAAGAAAGACTGGAAGAGATCAGAATACAGAGGCAACAAGAAGAAGACAGACTACGGCTCGAAGAGGAAAAAAGAAGGAATGAAGAAAAACAACTCTGTGAACAAAGAAAGTTAGAGACACTCAAGAAAGCTCTTGAAGAAGCAGAGAGGAGAGCCAAATTAGAAAAAGAAAAGAGATTTCACTCTCTAAAACAAAATCTGTCGAGCTCCAGTGTGCCTAGTGATATGAAATTAAAGGTCGAAGAAAGTGTGTCGACTGAATCACCAACCCGCATAGAAGCTCGCAGTCCTACAAAGTCAAATCGAACGTACGATGTTCATTCCGCTCATTCAGTCAAAAGTCCAAAGAAAGATACAAGTTCTCAACAAACAACAGAGTTCAATTCTCCAAGGTCGTTGGGACCGGGCTCAGGGAATGTGAACTTATATATTCACAACGTGCCTCCGCTAGCTCTCGCTGATAACCAATTTAACATCGTGCCTATTGGCATCAACGGAAACGGAGAATTAGTCAGCTCTCAACCAAATAGCATACAATTAGCCGTTCTAGTACCACAGAGTTTGAACAATAGTTTATACAGCGTTTCACTAAATTCACTGGGCAACATTAACGATCTTTCTGAAAGCGGAAAGGTACTAACACCTAGAAAATACCGCATAGCCAAAACGAGAGATGTGTCGACACAAACCGATTCTAATCTCTGTACGACTTCCGATAAAATACTAGAGACCGAGACAGAACGAAATGTTGATAAGGATTATGCAATTATTGACGAAAACGCGCCTCAAGATAGCAGTCATAATACCATGAAAAAAGACCGACGCCGATCTGAAGAAAGGTTTAAAAAAGATTTAGAAAACCGACCAAAGTGGGGTGTTAATAGACCAGTCGCTCAGTACAAAAAACAAAGCGAGAAAGATCCATTCTATAGCCAAAAAAGGAAAATGCGGCAGAAGTACCGCTCTCAGGCGAGACAGTATTTGTCGCAATCCAGTGACGACAGTCGCTCACCGAGTCCTCCTACACGGTCTGACAAAACCTCAGAGCACCAAAAACCCCGTAATTCACTAAGTCAGTCCTACTGGAGAAACAAACGATCTAGTCAAGATTTGTCAAGAACATCGGAAGCGACGACAAACATCGATACTGAGTTTGTCAATTTAAGCCAAATCACTGCCAACAATGATATTCCAGAACACAAAAAGTCACCCAAAATGTCTCCAAGTAAAAGAATGACTTTATCCCAAAAGTTCATTAACGACAAATATGGAAACAGAAAATTATGGATAGATGATGTGAACGACAGAAATTCTAAGGCAAACATTTTTGACGTAGAAAATAGAAAGAAACTAATCGATCAAATTAATACTGCCAAAAGAGACTATTTGGATAGAAATATTGAAGACCACGAAAACTTAGTCATTAAAAATAAATTTTGAACGAGTAGATTTTATAATAAGTAAAAATCACACTGTTTAGGAGCACAGTAGCTAGTCGTGCAATGCACTACGTAGGTGAAATTAGGTTAAGTACAAGAAAATTTCTATCGACCTAACAGACTCTAGGATGTAGCCCAGCGACGTTTGGTCGATAACGTCGCACTCGACTGTTAGGATTAGTCATCACTCGCATTTATAAGGAATCATGGCGGACGATTTCTTTGATAAAAAGAAAGATGAAGCACCCATATTGGATTTATCAAAAACTGTGATAAATACAGCCGAAGAATACAGATCTGTTTTAGATAGAGTACCGGATTTCAAAACTCGTCCTGAGAAGGTACTGTGCATTTTATTTCTGATGACAAGTAGTATAGTCAATACTAAACGATAACATAAACAAATTCATCAGGTAAGACCTGAAGATGTGAAAATAAAAGCCGACGGTCACAAGACGAAGACGTCGAAGAAAGAAATCCGAGCGTACGAGAAGCTTGGCACTCGGGGATATGAAGAGAAGCACTTCACATTCATGGACCCCATCCCAGTGGAGATGAGAGGCATCAAGTTCGAGGACCTGTGCGTCGTGCCCATCGAGTGGAGGATGCTCACCTCGCTCAGACCCAAGTTGAAACAGGACGAGGAGTATTTCAATAGGTTAGTTATTTAACTATTAACTTTTTGTTAGAAAGTTAATACAATCGAAACAAGCGGAAATAATTCACGCCACCGATGGGATTTGAACCCATGTCTTCTAGTTATTTAACATTATTATGATGGAAGTTTAGCGTGGATTGTGCAAATTAGGAAAATTTTAACGATAAGAGCTGTGAATTTAACATTTTTCAAAACAGTTTATTACAAGATATTTATTAGTCACGTAAATGCAACAGTTCCCTGAATATTTTCCTAGAATACCTACTGTGTCTCTCAGAAAAATCCGCTATCCTTTTATGACCCATTTCAGACTGATAGAGCTGCGCAAAGCGGAGTTGAAGACCAAGGCTCGGGACAAACGGGAGTACGCTAAGAACCCGATGATTAGAAAGACGAAGAACCGCGCGGGCGTGACAGAGACTCGCATCGCCTCGTGCGTCGAGTGCGGCGAAGAGTATTGCGACGGTCAGTAACAGATACAGGGTGTTAACCAGATCGTGGTCATTCATGTGGTCATCAAAGTACAGCAATCATCAACTGATTAGGATGCTGTAAAGAAAGAACAAATCTCGGAAGCAACGGAACCGATGTGTAGAAAGACAAAGAATTCATCAGGCGTGACCTCTTCACTCTTGTGAGTACAGCGAGGAGTAGGGATGGTCATGGTCAGTGTCAAATAGGGTATTAAAAAGTCGACGGAATCAGCTGAAAGAGAAAGATACCACTTACCTTCTGGGGTCTGTAAGGTTCATAATGCAAATTGAATGATGTGTCCGCACCAAAAATAGGAGTCAGCCGTATTCTGAAGCCCGCACCTCGAGCAACTTGCACATCTAAAATCAAATGTGGTGATGCTATTTTCTTCAGTTCGGCTAAAATAATAATAAAATTATTATTTTTTAGGACCCTCTATAATGTTTTCTTTATCGATATCTCAATGCTCGCGTGTAAGACTCTCATTAGTTGCAACGACACGATATGTGTAACAGTTGTGAGTAAAATAATTGTGTTCTGCTTATTTATAAGTCCAGTGTTTTCATACACAAGTTTAACCGACCACAAACGATTTCTTACGGTTATTTACTGCACCCGCCAGTCAACATAACGGATGATAAATTTCGAAATCTATTATAGTCTCTTTCACGCATGTACTGGTTTGGACACAACCATGTCAAAAGTCTGCTATTTGTAGAAGGTGGTTGTAAAATTCTGACACTAGGGTTCATCGGGTTGTTGGACGACTCGGTGACACGAAAAGAAAAGGACTGGGCTCATCTTTTCTACTTCATCGATATGTAGCCGTCTCGTAGGCGGTTCAAAGCCTGCTGTTGCGACTATGATATATTTTATTAACTTGCGTTTTTATAGGTAAGATGTGCGCCATAACAAACTACGACATGTTCGCCCGTCTGAAGGTGGAGGTGGAGCCGAAAGAGAAGCGAGCGCAGGTGGCGCCAGCTGCCGGCGGTGGGCGGCGCAAGCTGCGGCGACGCGCGCGACGCAAGCCACGGAGCAAGAGCGCCGCGCCGCCGCCCAAGGCGACCAGCGGCAAGTCAGGCGCGAAGAGCGACTCCGAGCTTTGAAAGGCTGATGTCAGAAGATATGATCATTAATAAGTACGTTTATCATAAACTGAAGATAAGAAATTGAAAAAACATCAAACGATACCAGGATCGATCTGCCGCTGTGCTACCGACGCCTCGACTGACCAAATCATCAATCTCTTGATGCTCGTCTCGATGCGACGATTTATATTCAATATGTTTATATCGTCATTCTGTCGCGCAGGCAGATAAAGAAGTAGAAATCTTTTGCGTACTCATCTGTCGCGGTCAACCCCAAAGTTAGGTTTCGACGCTACCTACCACCTACTGTATGAAAAACATGCGATTCGAATTGAAATAAAATGTATACTTACTCTTTATCCACAGTTAGTTAGCAATTTCCGCAATTTGCTAACGAATGCATTTTAGAAGTGCACACACAGGAGTTAATAGAATTAGGTGTCGTGTTATCATGTTACAAAGTAAATTCATGTAAGTATGTCAGTTACAAATAAATCAGCATTTATAATCAGTAGCAATAAAATAATAGTATCTATGTGCCTTTGTATTAGACTTGAAAACTTTCCGAGAATGCCTAGTGATAAACAGTTTCCATAGCACTTGCCTTCTAGTCTGTAAACTTTAGTGAATATAATATTAGATATTATTAGCTTTAAGTTTGTATTAAGTACTCAACTTTTATACTTTTAACCTTTGAATCTCTTATATAACAGTTTAAACATATACAAATAAACATTTTTAATCTAAAGGTTTTTTTTTTTCGCCGAAATAGAAACAAGATATCGATATCACTCTTTATTGATTTTAAAAAAATATTTATATTACACATTCATTATTATATTTAGAGACTATAAAACAATAACATTTTCAAGATACGTCTCTATGGGTTGGCAAATCCGCCGGCGTCGCAGCAGCGAACACCCCTACACTAAGTGAATATGAAGCAAAAATATCATATACAATATACATCTAATGTACCTATTAACAATATACGAATTTTATTCATCTCTGAGAATTGTCTATTATACTAGGCCCTAAGTACCGCCTTCAATCGTTAACACCGTAATATTCAGACAAGAAACACAAAAATAATGGACAAAATAAAATGAATCTCTTAGGATAATAAATAGACGTAATTGTCTGATAATAGGTTCGTATCTATCTATAACAAAATTATGGTAAGTGAAGTGCCATTAGAGAGATATTCGGAATCATAAAAAGCTATCCATATTCATACTATTGTAAATAAAATCTTAATCAATTCGCTCTTCTGGCACTACGAGATATCACAAGATAATGTCAAAATTGAGTAAGTTGGTAATGAAGAGTTAACGTGGTAATATTTTAGGTCTTTGTACGCTTTTGATATTGCTTATATAAGATACGAGTGATTGTTCAGAGCACAGTTACTACGGAATAAACACCCGAAGGTCCCGGCATTTCCAGAAATATGTATATACAGTTTATTGAGCTAAAAATAACATTCTATAACTTTCCGTATATTTTAGCAACCTGTTCAGTAGTCTCACTCTTAGCCTACATTTATAGTAAAGTAATAAATTATTTTCATCACGTAGGTATTATTTAGAATTTCAAAATGATCGTTTATAATGTCTTGGCTTATCTTAACTTCAATAGTATACCTAAAACTAGTTATAGAAAATAGGAATCTGCAATAAAAACGATTATGTTTCTGCTGTTTACATTGGACTTGGCCTTGAATCTACCTACCACGTGCAATAACATATTATATTGTAAGCTACAGTCGGTTTTACTCAAATGTGCAATTTAAATAAGTCCATATAAGACGCACATAAAAAAAAAAATGTGGTTAGTGTTCGGACGGAAATTAAAGGATTTCTAGTAACATATAAATAGCTACACACTTAGATTATTGTAGGTCTCGCTACGCTCAGTGATACGTTCGATAACCTAAGGTTCACAGATGTAAAGGAGCACCTAAATTAGCGTCTACTAAAAAATAGAACTGTAATGGACATGAAGGTGTAAATAGCATATTTATTGGTCCAATATTCAGGTCTCTTCGCATGTCATAGGACCACCACAACACCAAATTAGTTTACTTATTTATTATAAATAGTTGCGGTTGCTGGAGTATGATCTGGATTTTACTAAGAAATAACTAGCCCTTATGGCTTTAGAATGGAGAGTTTATAAAGGCAATTACAGCCTAGAGGGTCTGGTGAAGTACGAGGAAATGCACGCATGGAATGGAAAGGAACACTTACTCTATAGTCTATAAGCACCAGAAAATCTTGATAGTACCGGACTCTTTACTTCAGCAATGTTACTGAAGTGAGCCAACGTAACGGTCTGATAACACAATGGGTTATCAACATTCGGTAAATATAAAATCCGAAAAATCTGCTGTGATTTCGTATCGGTAAAATAATCCAGTTTTCTTATCTATTATAGGTGAGTACTAACTAGTCTAGTTTCACAATTTCGTTTTTAAGGCCCTTATATTTACTTTATCCTAACTGTCGTTAGTTCCGAACATATTGCAGATTCCCAAGAAGTTTACTAAATCCTCAGGATACATAAAAGTAAAATGACTCATAAAGCATAAAAACAAACCGTATTATGCTTAATTTAAAACAATAATTAAATTATTATGAAAAACAAGTCAACATGAGCTAATATAAAATAAACTATTCAACTAAAAACATGGACGAAAGTAAAGTGAATGTGTAAGAGCAGTAAGGTATCAAACTTAATTTAAATAACTCACACCCTGTAAAACTACAACCCTGAACTGAAAATGTACATTTAACTATATAGAAATTAATGTATGTAACTGTTATTCAAATGCTATAAATGGCTATAATAGTACTTTTACCGATTAGGATCATACAGTGATATTAATAATATAACTAGGCGAAAGGAAGAGCCACCGCAATATTGGTAACTTTAAAAGACACGAGTATTTTTATCAGAATATTGAATAATGTTTATGCTAGCATTTGAAAAAGATTACATACAAACATTCCTTTCTTCCCGCAAAGAGCTAAACCCATACTACGTACAACAGAATTTACTTTCATACAGACGCCGAGATATGTGAAACCCGATACAAAACCCCGCTATCCGCTAAACATTCATTCGCAATATCTATCGAAGGTATAGCATGCAAAAATCTGTTGGACCTAGTAAGATATTTGTCGCTGTGTAGTAAGTAGAGGACGGCGCCCCATGCCGCGTCTGAAGCGTCAGTGGTAATTTTATCAGTGGTGTGTTGGCATTGAGCTAGCTGGGAGCTGAAGGTCCCCCCCCTCCCCCGGCGTTGTAGACTCACCTCACTGGTCCTTGCGCGCCTTCTTTTTGCTTTTCTTCGAAGTTTTCGCCTCGGCCCACGTGTCTGGAATGAAGGAGATTTTTATAAGGTAAAAAACAGTTATCCTAACTCTTAAGAAAACTTTCATATGTTTAGAGAAGACTATATTGTTTTTTTTTTTGTACAAAAAAAGGTGGATTATATTTTTAGGTCACTGGTGCATACTGAAGTCGTCAATGTAATAATGTAGAGTGTGTTGGATAATCATCTTTTGGATTCAATTCGTTACTCAACAAAGCTTTAGATCAACCCTTTACAAAAGGTTTCGCACTATTTTCCCATGTATGTATCATATGTGTGTACTCACCTCCTAGTTCATCAAAGACCGGTGCGTTGGTTTTGTCGTCAGGTTTTTCAGATTCAGGGCTCTCTTTCTCAGGGGAATCGAGTTTCGGAGCCTGTAACAACACAAATATATTAAGTAAAACTTCAAGTTGTGTCACGAAACTTTCTAATAACCAGGAGCTGTGTGTCTATTGCAAACTTTATTAAGATATCTCTCCAGGCTTTTGAAGCATGATAAAATATAAAACGTACGTATGTACGTCTAAACTATGTAGCATACATAGTTCTATGGATCTCCAACATCATCTAACAGCAGGGCAGTACAAGGACACAATCTACCCTTGACTAGGAATAATACTTTACATCAAATACTTATTCACATCCCATTCGGATAAACAGGACAGCAATATAAACCTGTTTCGCTAGGTCTGATAAAACTCCTTGTCCAAAAATACATGTTTGTTGCAAAATTAGGGCTTCTGAAGACAGTAGGATGCGCGCCTGCCTGAACTAGATTAGAAGGTACATGTAGTTTAACACAATTGTATCTTATCGTAAAGTATGTACCTCGTTGACCTTCTTCTTCTGTTTCTCCTTCTCCTTGTTCTCCTTCTTCTTGTTGCTCCTGAGATCCTTGACTTCAGTCAACTCCTCGTCGTCGTCAGCAGCGTCGCCGCCGCCGATCGCCGCCTGCTCTTGACGTTCGCGCTACAATACAAACAATTTTCAATAAAACTAGTGTTACTGGAAACTCGCATGATAAGGCAATCCCTAAAAACCATTTCATGAAATTATGAAACGCAAATACTACATTAAAAACCAAAAAAGTGGTTTTGTTTTACACATAATAAAAGTTATGTGTTCAAAAAATATTTGGATTGTGCTATACTCATAATCATAACAAGAGGTCTAAAAAAGTTAACTTCTTGTTATAACAGAAACACAATCCAAATATAATTTATTGATTCATGTTTCAGAGTCTGTTTCTTTGGTGAGACATATTTTTATTAGTAGATGAAAATCAAAGTATTATTTAGTAATCAATACAATACTAAGTATCAAGATTGAAAATGATTTATTTCATCTGTTATACCAAAAATCACAATTGAATGTGGACACAGGTGTACATGCAAGCCATTCATTGATTAAATATCCAAGTTTGAACTTGAGTGGGCAGTAGTGTACAGTTAAGTGCATAGCTGCTTAATGTTTCTGGTTTAAGAGTACTTAAAAACCTGTTTTTGTTAAAGTAACATCATCCATGTATTAAAGTAGGCCTGAATAGTAATAGTTTAATTGAATTTCATAACTAGTTATTCTACTACTAATTGCCATAAGAGCAGAAAAACAATATACACCTAGTACTCGGCAGATAGCAATAGATACAAATATTTCTGTAGATTACAATGGTGATGTAATATTTTAGATAACAGTACCTGGTTGACCCAGCTTTGCTCAGCTTTTGCTGCTGTTCAGTCATTTTCGGAAAATATAACCTAGGTAAATTAATTTATGTCCCCCGAATCCCCCTACATATGAATTGTCATGAAAATCATTTCAATTCATACTTTTTTAAAGGTATTTGATTTGTGTTGTGTGTTAAAATGTACCTCTTTCAAGATGCGTTGCAGTTCCTCCACCTGGGCCTGCAGTGCGAGGGTGGCCTCCTCGCTGACCTGCGGGCCGGCGCTCACGCTCACCACCTTGATCACTTCCTCCGATGACTCTTCAGGTTGACCAGCCTCATTATCAGCATCCTTAGGCTTGTTCTGCTTCTTGTTAGCCTTGTTCTTGGTTGGACTCTCCTTCTTAGCAGGCTCCTCCTTAGGCTTCTTCTTTTCAGTGGGCTTCCTTTCTTTCTTGGGCACCTCCTCCCACACACCCTCATCAAAGTCTGCTGGTTTCTCAGTCTCTACAGCCTTGTCTTTCTTGGCTTTCTTATCAACTGGGGCTTCCTTTTTAGCAAGTTTGGGTTCAATGGGCCTTTCCTTCTGTTTTGGTTTTTCCTCCTTCACTTCCTCCTTCTTTTTCTCCTTGGCGGGAGATTTCTTGGAGCTCTCGGACTTGGCTTTCCCTTCATCGCTTGACGTGCGATTGGGCGAAGACTTCTGTGAAAAAGAAACAGGTTTATTGAGTAATGTCAAGCTTCAATGAACATTTGTTTCATGACCACAAGTTTGCACAAGCTCTAAGCTACTCATTGAGTGGCAGGCACATCTTAAAAGCTAGTGCAGCAATGGTGGTAAACAAATTCCACGTGTGAGTTGGCAATATCCCGGTGAAGGCATGAGCATATGCTAACAGGTTAAAAATAAAATGAGGGCACGGGAACAGGGATATTTGCATATTGTTGTCACTAACCTTGTCCTTTCCTTTCCTCTTTGACTTGGCGGACTTCCTGTCGTCCACCACTAGCGGCAGCTTATCGAATTGCGGCTGTTCCGCCGAGTGGAACCCGAAGATAAATACTAAAGCTGTACATACTAAAACTACCGCTACTGCCGCCGCGGGAAATAAGAACTGCGTATTCGACACCGACCTAAGCAGTTCCATCTTGTACCTTTGCTATAAAGTTGTCCAAACCTTATAGTTCACACATAAAGGTACCGATCAGTGTTTCCACTATAGCAATTTCATTCCCCCCCGTCTCAATTTAGATTTCCCCTTCTCCGGACTTTTTTCCCCTCAAAAGTTATGTAGCTGTAGTTTTTAGTTTTGAAACCACACGCTACACCCAAAATAAGGCCTTTTTCTTGTATAGCTTGCTATATTAATATTATTCACACTAAATACGTCAACAAAATCATCTGCAAAATTTGACGACTTTGCTATAGTATGCACATCACTAGCTTTCAATTTCAATTTTGGTAACACTTGTTCTATGGTCTATGGTGGTTGGTACGGTCTGTGGTACGGCGCTCGCTTCGCTCTTCGTCTTCGCTCCATTAATAGTTAAATTTTATTCCAAGTCAGTTTACGCTGTCAGCGCATAAGTTTTATTTTAAGCCACAGAATGGAACTAACATTGATAGATAATGTCAAAATTCACCAATCACGTACCTAGCAGTTAGAGCCATTTTTTCTCATCTGGCTAGGTTTTATCTATGATTTCCCGCAATTTCCCCTCATATAGTCTTTCCCCTTTTCCTTCCCCTCTGGATCCTAATTTCCCCTAAAAAGGGGAACTTCCCCTCAATGTGGAAACACTGGTACCGATAACGTATGATAATGTCGAACGAATTAATTCCCCAGCGATAAAAGCAGACACGGAGACATGATGACGCGGCTGTGACGTGCCAAAAATTGCGATTTTTAGAGGTGCCCTCGCAGTAGCTGCTATCAAGTAGCAGTTACATCTTTCAGTTTATAACAGTTAAACAGCCTTAAAACGAGATGAATGAATAATGACTTATTCGTTCAGTTTTTGCAAACATGGTATTAAATCATACAATATTAATAATATATATCAATTCCACGTGATCTCTTAGCGCAATCGATTAAAACAAGCGTGCAATGGCAATTTTGCCACGTGTGTCGCGTAACGACAATATTTTTTTAAATATGCTTCTTGAAATGGGACGACTGTCGCGCAGAAAAAGTCACCCACGAGCGTGAGCACATAGTGCAATACAAGGTTAAAGCAGAAACCACCCTATTCCTGCATTGCAGCGGAGCGGTGCGGCACCAAACATACTTTGTACTGATTTTACACCGTACTATAGCTGCACAACAACTGCACTGCATGTTTTGCTTCTCGCAACAGTACAACTGCTGCAAGTACGTGATAGCAAGGTGCAACTGAACCGCGGCGGACGGAGAGGTGTTAAATTGAAAACACAAACGATAAAAATAGATAAATAAAATAGGAGCTTATATATATATAGTATTTCATACTTAGTCTGCATTACAGCTGCAACAATGAGTATTGAAATACCGAAAACAAAAGATCCAGGTTGTTTCATCTTCATTTCGAATCATCTGATGATCTATTATCTTTCTGGACTGTATTATATCCTAAATAGTATTTTATATTTATAATTATTTTTTGGCCAGATGGACCGATGACTTGAAAAAGGCGGCTGGTAGCGACTGGATGGCAAAAACGGGAGATCGTGTCTTATGGCGTTCCCTGGGGGAGGCCTACGTCCAGCAGTGTACTGCAATAGGCTGAAATAGAATAGAATATTTTTTTGTGATTTGTTTATTTTTCCACATTTTTGCCTGCGCCACAGATAATAATAAAAAAAGCCGAGCCCTTTCGCTTCAGTGTAGTTCTACTGCAGTTCTCAAGTGCACAAAAAGCAGCACCGCGCCGTGCCGCTCCGATGCAGTGCAATCATAGTGTAGTTTCACCTTATGTGGGCGAACCAGCAACTGTCGGAACGGAAATCCGTAGAAAATCCCTTTCACTCACGTGAGAGAGAACTTTCCATCCACGATAGAGATAATCTTTTTTAAAATACCTGGAATTTCGTCGCTATTTTGCATATTTTGACTAATATTTAACAGTCTCTGTCTCAATTTGACTGATGTCTTGTAAAGTTCGTAACAGTTTAGACATGATCACAGTCTCATCTTTTTCGCGCTACTTTAAAAGGTTACGGGGAATCGAGGCTATTAACTATTTATAGTTCAGCTCTAGTTGTTTGAGCCATGTTATTTATATTTAAAAGATTTATCACATTTAAAAATACTACGTAACAATGAAAAGTTGTGATAGTAATACTTGGTATTTGAAACAATACCACATCTCTATTTAGGTTTTTAATAAGTGGAGTGGTTACTCGACTATTTGCCAACGCAATGCTTATCAAGCCTAAATACTAGCATCCAAAACAATTAAAATATTATAAATATCAGCAAAATTGCTCGTTTCCAAAAATACAGACTACTTACGAAACAAAAAATAACCTCTGATTCGTCTCTGAATTGATTGTAAATTGAAGATATTGAAACAAAAATGGTAAATGAAACTAAGAAAAGTAAGAAACATAAACGTAACAAAAAGAAAAAGCAGACAAAGAACTTGAGTAACACTGAAGAGGGTGAACATTTCTCAGAAGAGGATCACAATGCTCAAGAAGTAGAGGACACTGTACCACAGCATGAGGATAGTGATAGTGAGCAAAGTCGCAAGAGAGAGCATACCGGAGACTCAGACTCCGATACAGAAGACAAACCCAAGAAGAAGAAAAAGAAAAACAAACCAGTTCCTGAATCAACGGGAGACAAGAAAGGCAAAAAGTCTATCCGGCAAATGAAGAGGGAGAAACATGCCCAACGACAAGCAGAAGCCCAAGCTGCCTCAAAAGACCAATTAAAAACACAATGTCTCAGCTACTTGTCACAATGGAAACACGACAAATCAAACTGGAAGTTCATGAAAGCCAAACAAGTGTGGCTGTTCAAAAATAAATTCTCGCCAACTCTATTGCCCGATGCATCTTGGCCACTTTTGCTGGAATACTTTGAATCCGCACAAGGTAATATACGTAAACTACTGCTAGATGATGCAAATAAAATAATAAAACAAAAGGATGAATGGCTAGAAGCTCAAAATGGAAAGGAAGAAAAGGAACCAGATTCAGATGAAGAGGTGGCGGAGAATCCAGACGGGCCGAAAAAACCAGACGAAACTAGTTATAAGCGTGCAAGAGATTTAATACAATGTTTGCAAGAATAAACTGTTGTTTGATTTTAAATTTATTTTTGTTCAACTAATACATTTTACAGTTTATAACTGACAATAATTTATCACATTTTTAAGCTACTGAATACATCTAAACCTTTGCTTCCTTCACTTGGCTTTCTGGATCAAGGACTTGTTCTACAAACTTGCGGAGTTTGTCGGTTTCTTGCAGCCCAACCACGCGCTGTTGAACTTTCCCATTCTTGATCGACAGCAGTACAGGTACAGAGCTCACTTCATAATCCAAAGCCAAGTCTGTCTGCTCATCGATGTCAACCTTGGCAAGAACAACTTTGCCTTGGTTTTCTGAAATAACTGCCTCAATTCGAGGGGTCAGAAGCTTGCATGGGTTGCACCATCTGAAAAGAACATTCATAAAAATAAGTGGTGTGAGCAGCCCCTGAAGGCCAATCAATTGTTGTTGGTAGATAGTATCAAAATGTAATAAAAGAATATATGAGCTTTGTGATAAAGTGTTTGATAAAGTATGATGTAAGGGACAAAGGGTAGGTACAAAATATGTGGGTAATGAAAATTTTTGAAATCCAAAAAAAAGTATTTTACCTTTTTGGATGACGTTATTATAAAGATATCGGGTACTTACGTTGCATAGAAGTCGACAACAACGGGAACCTTGCTGTTGATCACTTTCTTCTTGAAATCCTCAGTACTTTGAATTTTTACAATTTCGCGATTCGGTGATGTGACCGCAATATTACGAATATTAGCACCTAAGCAGGTGTTTGCGTTGCGGAGCAACAAATTAGTTACATTTTTCGCGAACATTTTTAACAAATCGAAATTTTGGTTTTTCTGCGCGGACTTTTCTGCAAAAAATTGCGTTCGAAATGAAATGTCAATGTCATCAACAATGTCATTTTCTTTTTTTAACTAGAGTCGGCAGATGCTTCTGTTATACCGGTTTTTATTATTATTATTTTTTTTTTTTTTAATTCTGGCGTCACATCTCATGGGTGGAGACGTATTTTGCCAATGTCAAAGTAGTCAGGTCGTCGGTAAGGTTAGAGTGATGTAAAGTTAAGTGGCATTACGCCGAGGGAGAGTCCACAACACAGTGATCCTAGTCTGACGACTAGGGGCTGTGTTGCGCAAAATTATGTAGTACAAAAAACTCGATAGTAAAATTTTCTGCACCACGTGGAGACCGCTCGTCACTATTGCACAATGCCGAATATATGCATTAATTACAATTTCCTATTTAATGAACACTTTCAGAATAGTTTGTTGCTTAATACACTATCAGAATTATTCACCAAACACTCAAATGAACAAGAAATATCAAATTATAACCAATACACGACCCGCCATGATGGAATACCAACGAGCGACCCCACCATAATTCGTTTTTATTATTACCGGTGCGTAATAGATGTATCCGAATTTTTGGAATTCACAGTATGTTTTCATATGGTCACAATACGGTTTTTCATTGGCTAATTTGCGAGCGGTGTTTGATTGAACCAATCACTTTTTATTTGTCAAAAATACTAAATGGCTGAAAAAGGAAACCAACTGGTTCTTTTTGGGGCCTGCTTCTTGTGAAGTTTGATCTAATTTTTTGTGGATAAACAATAATTACTGCGTATTATAGCAACAAAATTCTATAATATGTATTCCAGCGATGATTACAATGAGGTAAGACAGCCAAAGCTTAGATAAGTTCTTTTGATATTTCATGTTTCATAAACATAACCTCTTGCAAACGTAAGCAAGGTGTTTCTAAGTGATTTTATAAGGAATAATTACGTTTTAGGGTGGCTACGAGTCCTATGGAGACTACGAGCCGCATACGGGAGACCCGCAGTATGATTTGGAATACGATAGATCCACTTCTTACAGAATGCCTGAGATGGTAAGACTTTTTTTTTACTACTGTCTTAGTTGTGGATAAGCGTCCTGTATACCTCGATTTCTACAACATCCTGTAAAGTTGTATTTAAAAGCTATGTGTGGGGTTGATTGTGGACTTAATGACCCATACAATAAGCAACAAGCATACCACTATTTTCAGTGATTGGGATACACTTCAACTCTGTATCTCTACAAAATCTTTTTAATTTTTCAGGTTAAGAAATTCTTAGTGTACTTCCGTAACATGATCACTGAGGGAGTGACATATGAAATCCTCAACTTGTATGAGAACACATTTCCTAAGCTTACCGAGCAGTACTTTGAGAACACTCCGTGGCCGGAAGAGAATGAAGTGGCCCCACTAGTGGACAATGACCATGTAAGTAGTTATTAAGTTTAAACCATAAGGATTTGGATTCTCTAAGCTATGCTTTGATTATGACCTGACATTGATAAAGATCACATACATACATACATCATGCCTATATCCCTTGTGGGGTAGGCAGAGCATAATCTGCTGTGATAATGGACATTTACGCTACATCCAACAAAAGTTTGAGGGTAACAAAAGAGGGGAACTGTATATCACCATAGTGACAGGTTGTCAGTCTGTCACCTAAAATTGTAATACACATCAAGCCTCAAATCCCTCAGTTGCCTCTTATAACACCCTGGGAAAGATATGGGGTGATGCTATTCTAAGCCAGCATCACACAGCAAGATAAAATCATGTCTGCACAAAAGAGGTTCCTCTAAATAAATATTGCACAATTCAGAAATAATCCTTCATTCTCTGTGAGAGGAGGACTATTGAACTTACTATCACTATCCCTATCCACTATTTGAACACATGTGAATACCATTTTAGTGTTATAAACTTATTATCTTGAAATAAAACTGCATAGGGTGTAAAACTAATAGAACAGAGTGGAGAAAGCATCAAGAGGCATACATTCAACAGTGGACACAATTATGCTGAAAAGAAGTGTGTAAAAAAAATTGCTGCAAATATTTTAAGGGACTAATCAGCCCAAGAAACTGAACAACTTTCCCCAAGTTAATCTTTAACATTTTCTTTAAGGTATTCATGATCCTGTACAAAGAGCTGTACTACCGCGACATCTACGCGCGCGTGCCGGGCGGGCCGAAGCCTGAGCAGCGGTTCCACTCGTTCTACAACTACTGTGACCTGTTCAACTACATCCTGTCTGCGGAGACGCCCGTGCCACTCGAGCTGCCCGACCAGTGGCTCTGGGAGCTCATTGATGAGTTTGTGTACCAGTTCCAGTCTTTTGCGCAGTACAGGTTCGTATACGCATAAGAAAGCTGTATGAGTAAGGGCTCCAACATATCAGCGTCAGCTCATGACATCTGTCGGCGACGTCGCGCGACAGTTGGCGACCATAGTAGACAACCGGCGACCATCATAAACAACCGGCGACCATCGCAGACAGTCGGCGACGGTCAGCGATCATCGCCGATAGATGTCCCGAACTGTCACCAACCGTTGTCGATACCCGTCGCAGGCGTCAAGTGTCAGGCATCAGTGGGCAAACTGTCGCTTGTCGCTTGCCGCTCTCTTTAAGTCATTGATCCATCTGGCCGGAGGGCGTCCAAAGGTACGCCTGCCGACGCGTGGAATCTTACATTACTCGAGAACCCGCTTACTCCACCGGCTGTTGCGGTTGAATTCATCTCTAAATCTGCTACTATTGTGCCGTTGTAGATCGCGTACTTCGAAGTTGAGTCCAGCGGAGATCGAGACTCTGAACACTGAGAACAAGGCGTGGAACGTCCTCTGCATACTCAACGTGCTGCATTCGCTTGTTGACAAGTCTAACATCAAGAAACAACTTGAGGTATTATTATCCATACTTAGGTTGCTGTCTATAATTAATTACTTAAACGGCGGTTGATACACTACAAAACCATGTCAGTAGACTGCTACTTGTTGAAGGTGGTTGATACATTCTGAAACTAGGGTTCGTTAGGTCGTTGGACGACTCGGTATCTCGTACCAAAAAGATGGAGAAGAGGAGGTCAATAAAGTTTTTGAATATTATTATTATTATTATTTTTGGAATACATTTTGTTTGTCTCGGCTTTCACCGGTGTACTGGTATGCACGGGCCTAGGCCAAGTGTATACCAGGTGCGTTTTGTGGATCATGTAGTGTGTTTGTCGCTGTGTTTCGTATATCAGGTCGTGTGATTGTCGGTGCGTTTTGTGTGTCATGTAGTGTGATAGTTTGTATGCTTCGTGTGTCAGGTCGTGTGATTGTTGGTGTATTTCGTGTGTCATGTCGTATGATTGTCGGTATGTCTTGTCGTGTGATTGCTGTTGTGTTTTGTGTCTCACATCTTGTGAATGTCGATGTGCTTTGTACGTCAGGTCTTGCAATTGTTGGTGAGTTTTGTGTCGTTTGTATGAATGTTGCAATTGGTGATGTCTGTAGGTTATCATGTTCACTGTGCAAAAATTTTCGTACTATGCGGCATGTATTCAAAATAACAGCCTTTTGCATCAGATTATATGTGTTGGCTGCGAGGTTGAGTGTTTTGAGTGACTGGTGGAGCTGTTTCGGTATCACTCCTGTTGATGAAATCACGATTGGGACTATCGTCACTTTCTGGAGCCGCCAGATTCGAGTGATTTCGTCCTTTAGCTCCACGTATTTAGTCAGTTTCTCAGCTATTGTTTTTTGCAGGTTGTGTGTGTTGGGTACCGCTATATCAATTAAATACGCGGTTTTGTCAGTTTTGTTTATTAAAGTTATGTCAGGTCGGTTGTAGTGAATTGTTCGGTCTGTCAGGATGGCTCGGTCATAGTAAAGTTTGATCGTGGAGTTTTCTAGAACTGTTTGTGGGCTGTATTTATAATATGGCTGAATAGTTGGAATCAGGTTATGTTGGTAAGCAATTTTTTGATGGATAATGTTAACTACTTGGTCGTGTCTATATTTGTAGTCGGTCTGAGCTATTGATTTGCATGCACCAGTGATATGTTGGATGGTCTCTGGGCAGCTGTTACATTTTCTGCAAGTATCTGAAGCTAAGGTTTTAGTTATATATTTCTGGTAGTTTCTCGTTTCTATAACTTGATCTTGTATTGCTATTATGAAACCCTCTGTTTCTGGGAATAAATCACCACGATTGAGCCATGCGTTCGACGCATCTTTGTCGACGTTAGTTTGACTCAAATCGTGGCGATGTCTTCCGTGTAAAGACTTCTGGGCCCATTCAGCAAGTTTGGTTTTGTTATCAGTCAGTATCTCGTTGTTTTGTGGTGAGTTGTCTTGCATGTTTAAAGGTGTTGTTTTGTTGTCATTCTGAATTACGGCTTTGTGGAGTGTTGACGATTCTGCTTTACTGTAAAAGTACTTCCTAAGGGTTGTTATTTGTCTGTTATGCAGGTTTGTTATATCTATGAGTCCTCGGCCTCCTTCCCTCCTAGGTAACGTCAGTCTTTGTAAACAAGATCTAGGGTGGTGCTTCCGAAATTTTGTGAGTGTTGTGTTTATAGTACGTTGTAAAGACTTAAGATCAGACTTTGTCCAGTTTATTATTCCGAAAGAGTATGTGAGGACTGGAATGGCATAGGTGTTGATGGCTTTAACCGTGTTTCGGGCGTGTAGCTGTGTTTTCAAAATGGAGTTAAGTCGGTGTCGGAATTGCTGCTTTAATTTCTCTTTAGTTTGTTTACATTGTATTTGTTGTGATTGTTGGTAACCTAGGTACTTATATGTCTCCTTTTCTTCAAGTGATTCTATAGTTTGTCCAGATTCTAGCTCGTAATTGTGTCTATAGCCTTTGCCTGCTCTGATAGAGTTAATTTTGCATTTGTCTATGCCGAACTCCATCTTGATGTCGATCGTAAATAATTCTGTTAGGTTAGCTAGTTGGTATAACTGATCTTCATTATCTGCATATAACTTGATATCATCCATATATAATAGATGGTTTATAGTTTGTCGTCTGTCAGTCTGTCCGTTATTTTCAGTGTATTTCAATTTATAGCCTGGCGTTGATGAATTGAGTATATTTGAAAGTGGGTTCAGAGCGAGACAAAACCACAGGGGGCTGAGGGCGTCTCCTTGAAATATACCTCGCTGTATTTTAATCGGTCCAGTCTCTATAGTTTGTGAGGGGGTTGTTAGTTTCAGCCTTGTGGTCCAGTTACTCATGGTAGATTCTAGGAGGTTAACTATTTTCGGGTGTATTTTGTATATTTCAAGTACTTGTAATAGCCAGGAGTGGGGGACAGAGTCATATGCTTTTTTATAGTCAATGTACATACTGAACAAGTCTGATTTAGTCTTTTGTACATTTTGTAGGATGACAGAGTCGATGACAAGCTGTTCTTTACAACCCTGACTGAACTTACGGCACCCTTTTTGCTGTTCAGCTAGAATGTTGTTGCCCTCGATGTGTTCATAAACAAGTTCTGATATACAGGCTGTAAGAATTTTGTAAATTGTTTGTAAACAGGTGATAGGCCTGTATTTTGCGGGGTTTGTCATATCGGTGCGATCTTTGGGTATCATGTAGGTTGTTCCGAGAGTAATGTAGGGTGGAATTATAGTTGGGTCTTCTATGAAGCTGTTCAAAAAATTGTGTAGGAAACCATGGATGCTTGTGAATTTTTTGTACCAATAACTGTGTATATTGTCTGACCCAGGGGCTTTCCAGTTATGTAAATTACTCAAGACTTTTTGGAATGTATCTACTGGGATGTGCTCAAAAGCCATTTGGGGTATTGTGCTATGGTTCTCAGTTTCTATTTGTATCCACTCTGCTTGCATATTGTGCTCAACTGGCTGATCCCATAGCCCAGCCCAAAAGCACTGTAAATCCTCTGGGTCTGGGGTGTCAAGTGTATCGCTCGAGTTAATATTTTCTTGCGCGTTTGTTGTTTCCTGTCTAAGCTTTCGATAAAATTGTCTCTCATTATTCTTGAACTGATTGTTTTGTTGTTTTCTAAGGGTGCAAGCATTGTACCTGCGAAGACGTCCTGTAGTGACTGCGAGTTTTTGTTTGAGTGTGTCTAGAGTGTGTGTGAGTTGTGTGTTTGATTCTTCATGTACTGTGTGAATTTTATATTGTTCTACTATAACTTTTACTTGGTTTTCTAGGTTTCTGCTTCTACTCCCATTTATAAAATGTGTTAGCCTTGCAATTTTTGTACGTAAATCTTTATTATTATTATTTATTAAACATGGCAAAATAAAAATCAAATTGAGAATATTTGTTACATGAACTTTCGTCAGCCATTCTAAGACCATTGGCCAATATATTTTTTGTTTACTATGTTTAGGTGATCCCATAGTTACCAGGCCAGATTCCGATGACGGGCCCTGCATGGCTAACATGCGTGCCACGATAACACTTTGTCACCGCAATATGTCTTCGGCGACTAACTTCACTGTGAATAAGTTACATATTCTTCCGTAGTGAAATTGTGCACATATGAAACGACAAAATATATCGTGGTACGCATGTTAGTCAGGCTAGAGAAATCGAGCAAACTTCATTCACATTGCATGATAAAAGTCTACACCAAAAATTGACAACTTATAAAATTATAAACAACCGTAGGTGTACGCGGCGGGCGGCGACCCCGACTCTGTGGCGGGCGAGTTCGGGCGACACTCTCTGTACAAGATGCTGGGCTACTTCTCGCTGGTCGGTCTGCTGCGTCTGCACTCCCTCCTGGGCGACTACTACCAAGCCATCAAGGTGTGTATATGCTGCGCCAGAGACATTGACAAAGTTATCGAGATTATTCAATTTGATTTTTATTTTGCCATGTTATTGTTCTCAATATTCAGAAATCTTTAATCTTTATTCCTTAACATGAAAACTAGAAAACTACTTTTCATTAAAGCCACAACTCAAACATTCCCTGTTTTAAAATTTCACAGTCAATAATAATGACAAAGTAGTTCTTGGCCCATGTAACTGAACCGAAATATCTGACAATTCATATATAATAGTGTATCGTGGTAAAATATACATACGAGGGGAGGTCAAAAAGTTCGCGGAATGACAAGGAAGAAGGGTGAAATTAAACATGAAATTATTTTTCCTTTTCAATATATTCTCCCTTAACTCGAATAGATTTATGGGATCTATCAAATAACTTATTAATACCGTCTAAAAAAAATTGTTTATCTTGTGCGTCAAAATAAGCCGAAATCGCTGACTTAACCTCATCATCGTCGTTAAATTTTCTTCCACGCAGCTCTTTTTTCATCTTTGGAAATAAATAATAGTCGCTGGGGGCCAGGTCTGGACTGTAGGGTGGATGGCGCAGTAGTTCAAAACCACATCGGTGAATGGCAGCGGTCGCAACACGACTGGTGTGCACGGGCGCGTTGTCATGCAAAAGCAGCACTCCTTTGGTCAGTTTTCCTCTCCTTTTTTCTTTAATCGCTTCCTTCAATCGATCTAACAAGGAAGCGTAGTACTCTCCCGTTATGGAAAGGCCACGATCTTTATAATCCACCAGAAGAATGCCTTCAGAATCCCAAAATATTGTCGCCATGATCTTTCCGGCCGATTGAGACACCTTAAACTTCTTAGGAGGGGGAGTGCCCTTTTTCTGCCATTGCATTGACTCTTGCTTTGACTCAGGTTCATAATGATGAACCCAAGTTTCATCCCCAGTCACAATACGGGACATAATTTCTTCCTTTTGATCTCCACAGCGGTCCAAAAACTCGCGGCAACAGTCGACGCGCTCTCGCTTTTGAAACGGCGTGAGCATTCTCGGGACCCATCTTGCGCAGACTTTACTCATACCAAGATGTTGATGAAGGATATTCAAAATGGTAGTTTCTGATACACCAACTAATGCTGCAAGCTGTTTCTTCTTCAAACGGCCATCCTCCAATACAAGTTTCTCAACTTTATCGATGATTTCCGGCGTGGTGGCCTCGATCGGCCGCCCAGAACGGGGATCGTCTTCAATTGACTCCCTTCCTTGCTTGAAAAGATTATGCCACTTGTAAATCATAGTTTTTCCAGGAGCAGAGTCCCCGTAAACAGATAACATATCTTGAAAAACAGTTTGCGGCGTTTTTCCCTGTTTGGTGAGGAACTTTATGACGGCGCGATGTTCAATTTTTTCCATACTGCCAACTTTCTTCCCGATTCACTTGTTTAATCGTTGATAACTCAAAGACTAGTGACCCAATTAGGCTAAAACTTGGTATTTATAGTAATAATGAGTTACTCAATTAGCGAGTACCTGGACAAGCATCCCTACCCCCGCCAACCCCTCCATTCCGCGAACTTTTTGACCTCCCCTCGTACATACACACTTAAATCACGCTTTTTATCCCTTGCGGGGTAGGCAGAGCGTTATCGGCAGTAAAAATACGGTCGCAATCGCCACTTCTGACAAACATTGAGGGCCTTTTCAGATAGTATTATTATTTTTAGGTAGTGACAGGTTGTCAGCCGGTCGCCGAAAGTTGTAATACACATAAAACCCTCGAGTCCCTTAGTCTTCGTGGTAAAATATTTGGTCTTTAAACTAAACCTTCTCTGTCTAAAGGTCCTGGAGAACATCGAGCTCCACAAGAAGTCCCAATACTCGCACGTGCCGGCGTGCCAGATCTCCACGTCGTACTACGTGGGTTTCGCGTACATGATGATGCGGCGCTACGCCGACGCCATCCGCACGCTGTCCTCCGCGCTGCTCTACATGCAGCGCACCAAGCAGCTGTTCAGCTCCAAGTCCTACCAGAACGACCAGATCAACAAGCAGACGGAGCAGATGTACCACCTCCTTGCGATCTGCTTGGTGCTGCACCCGCAGTGTGTTGATGAATCTATTCAGCAGGTATGTGCTCCTGCGCTCTACTGTACACATTTTCTAACGTTTATGTGTAAGTCGTGCCCGACATCGCATAGGTAGTTAAGGCCGGGCCCATGTCCTATGATGTATGGCGCTTTCACGTAAGATGCGAGCGGCGAAATTAAGGGGTCAAAATTAGCACGTCAAAATAAGCCAACGAAGTAAGAGCAAGAGCAAATATTCCAGAGACGACGGCGAATGAAAGAACTATCTTAGTCACTTGTATCAAGCTGACTGTAAAAAAACTGCTCAGTAGCAATCCGTTTTAGCGTTGGTTCTTAATTGAAAGAGTTGTGCACCTTGTGTATATCTAGGGAGGAAATTTTTCGGAAGCGACTATGAAAGCTACACTATTTAAAAACAAGTAACTGGTTGACCGAGCGTTGCGGTCGGCTTTTTCTGCCTGTGTGTTTTTTTTTTAAATATAACATACCTAGACTGGTATATCGTCCCTGAATTATATCGCCCTATATTCGAGTTTATATGAAAATCGTTCCCAATACAATAGGGAATATTCATTTTTTTTGTCTTAAATTAATAGTTTACTACTTTTTAACGTAGAAAAAAATATTAATGGGCCTCAAAATACTCTAGATATTTTTAAAAATGAAATTTAAAACTTTAAAAAAATTTAAGCAGTGACGCTTTGCGTGACGTCACATGACACGTCCAGTGGGTGTTTACCTTAGTGTTTTCTGTGGACTTTGAAAAAAATGTCGTGTCAAATGACGTCACATTTCGTTCGACCGATAGCGGCGCGTTTTGGAAGTTTGAATTTCGCTCCGTTATTTTGTACATTTTGAATATTAATTTAGGGGTTTAAATAATAAGTAAATAAAAAAAATTTTTTCATTATAATATAACGATAATAAGTATTCGACAAAAGAATATTTTAGGCCATTCCAAATTTTATGCATATTCCCTATTCTTGCTCGTTTAAAGGCCTTAGATAGATAGTTTATCAGCTGTCATGGTTTTCTGTCTCCAGGTGCTCCGCGAGAAGAACTACCACGAGAAGATGTTCAAGATGCAGTACGGCGACCTCACCGAGTTCGAGTCCTGCTTCACGTTCGCCTGCCCCAAGTTCCTCTCCCCCTGCCCGCCCCCCATCGAGCCTGGCGTGAGTTACGGCCGCGACGCCGTCAAGCACCAGACGCACGTCTTCATGGACGAGGCAAGATATTTGATTAGATGCTTTAATAAAGAAATTCCCAGGATTTTACAAAAATTAATTGATTACAATGACGTTTCGTGTCTTTGAAATTTTGTAGTATATACAAAATTTGTATGCGTCCTTAACCTTGATCATATCATGACTTTGACATTTTGCGATTGTGACTGTTTGCCACTATGGCATTTGTTATTTAGAAATTTCTCATTGGTGAAATAATAATGCCGTTTTGAAACAGACTTATTTATTTCAAACCATCTATAATTCGTTTTTCTTTCTTTTAATTCCAGGTCCGCCAACAGAAGATGCTGCCGACCATCCGGTCGTACCTGAAGCTGTACACCACGCTGCCTCTCTCCAAGCTGGCCGCGTTCATGTCGGCGGCGCGCGGCGGCGAGCGCGACGTGGCGCGGGAGCACGCCGCGCTCGCCATACACCTGCTCTGCTTCAAGCACAAGATGAAGAACGTCGTGTGGACCAAGGGACCCAGCGGGCTGGACGGCAAGTTCCAGAGTGGATCTGAGGTATTTTGAGATTGTCTAGCGTTGAATCGGTGTTTCAACATAAAAGAAGATGAAGTTTAGGCTAGAGCCTAGTTTACAATTCAGTACAGAATGTTGACCATCTATCTTGTGACCTTTTTATGTCTGTGTGACTTTTATTTGCTAAAAGATAATTGTTTTGCTATTAGTTTAATTTCTGCACAAAATTCAAAACAAAATTTTTATGATCCTATGCAGAAAAAGGGCTATATTATCATAAAGCTGCATAAGCTTGCCTATTTCTTACGTTTCGCCGCGTTTGGAGTAGGCCTAATAGAGACTGTTCTTCCAATACTTCTGTTCTTTCAATTTTCCAATATCCCGTATTCAATTTAAAAACCATGTAATTCCCGTTCCAGTTGGACTTCTACATCGACAACGACATGATCCACATCGCGGACACGAAGGTGGCGCACCGCTATGGAGACTTCTTCATCCGGAAGCTGCTCAAGTTCGAAGAGCTCAACCGGAAACTGCACCACATCAAGATTTGAACCAACTCACAATAATCCCAAGCCTAGGATGCCGAGTCAGGTGTCTGCAGACTACCGGTTTCTTGAAATACCAGATAAACTTTTCTTTAAATTTTCCAGGGTTTTTTATCAAACCCATTGGTTTTTTTTTAGTTTTCACTGCAAAAAGCATCAGTCAATAATATGGACAAATCTTTGGTTATCTGTCGAAGCGATTTTTGCCGCCTCGTCGTTGCTTTATTTTCACCCATCAAAGGCGAGCAAAAAAAAAAACAGTAGTCTGCAGATACCTCTCATGCAGGAGTGGGAAAAAAATTGTAACAACAATATCCATCAATAAAAACCAAAATACTAAATTACTTGAGTTTTATTTACAACTTGGGTATATATGGCGTAAACCGACGATCCCTCTTGTAAAACTTTTTCGGTTCTATAATAGTAATATTCAATCTTTGAACCGGCTTAGGGTAAGTCTCTCTAAATTGTTGCCAGGGGTGTTCAGGCTCCAAGACTTCCGAGACATCAATATCCTTCAACCATTTTGTGTAGAAATTGGAGAATCTTTGGTAAGCCTTTTCAAAACCCTCACTGCTCACTGGAGTACCATCTTCGTTCTGAAAGTGAAAGTTAGAATGAAATTAAAAGTATTCTTCAAATCAAATGTTATCAAGACTTAGAATAACTTCAAAATACTTACAGTTTGTTCAAGAAAATTAACACATTTATCATTGAATGCCTCCAAATGTTTCAGGAAAATGTCATTCACTTGGATATTCTCGTCTTTCAAATAGTTCATGATGTAGACCACATAGCCAAACTGATTATTTGCTGTTCCTTGTCTCAATAGTGTGCCCAGAATGTGTATATTTGCCCTAAAACAGTAGAGTTTATTATTATAAAATCAAAAGTTTATTACTTAAAAATATATCATTTACATAAAACTCAAACATACATATATTGAGGTTTACAGAAATAATTAACCATTTTTTCATAGACACAAAGTTCTACCTTACCAAAACTAAAAACTTATGAGTCCAAAAATACCTACTTGATTTGTTTTTCCTTCATTTCATTGAGAAGTTTTTCTGCACTCTCTTTGGTATTGCAAGCTAGAGCCAGCACTCCATAAGTCATTACATTGGGCTTCAACCACAATTTCTTATCATTTGGATACCTTCTCTTACGAAACTTCTCCTCCTTTTCAAGAAACTGCTTTACAGCCTGAAAGTAATGGGTATTATTTATTACATCATTTTATTATTTTATTTTTCTTCTTCTTTTATTTTCGAATAATGATAGCTCTCTTACCGTTGCGTTTTCATAATCACCCCTGAAGCACCTCTTCTTGATGAGCATATTATAGAAATCAATATCAGTTTTGATTCCTTTACTTTTTACAGTTACTAGCAATTTGTTTTCTGCTTCTAAATTATCATCTAACAGTGCAAGCATTTGTGTGACTGTTTTTACATCTGGGTTTATTGAATATGCTTCCATTTCTTTGAGGAAATCATCCTGTCCACCTACTATGGCGAATTTGTCTTGAACTGTCTCAACTTCTTGAAGGGAAAGTACTTGGTGCATTTTGATTTTTTTGGATAATAAGTTTGGTACTCTTCTATCATCAAGTTGAACTGCTGGCAACTTTTCTATGATTTCAAAAGATATGTTATCTTTACTGGTTGTGGTTAGAGCAGTTTGTTGATCAGCACTTTCATTGTCTGGTTTTTTGTTGAGTTTGTTTATAACATTTTCATCCTGTTTTTGTTGTATTTCAGAATTATAAATTTCCGTTGATTTGGTCACAGAATTGCTTTCTAATATCTTAATCTCTTCATGTTCAGGTGCACCTAACATTCTCTGAGCGGATTCTATCTGCAATATTGGAGGTTTAGTTTCAATAGCCATAGGAGTTTCCATTTGAATGATTTTGATTAATTCTTCAATGTCTTCTTTAGAACCTAAATTGCATTCTTTTACACATCTCAACATCAAGTTAAAGCTGTAAATGTTTGGCTTCTCCTTCACTCTAAGCATTTTCCTCCAAACTACCAAAGCATGTCTCAACCCAGACTCCTTATCACTTATACAAGCTTGTAACAAATGATTGAATGTATGAACCCTGATTTTAATTTTCTTTGAAGCCATTTCATCTGCTATTCTGAATGCAGAGGGTAAGTCTCCGCACCTCCCGAAAGCTTTGATCATTGCATTGTAGTTGGTCAAGTTTGGTTCTATTCCTTTTTCTATCATGAAATTTCTTAAATTTTTAGCATTCTTCAAGCCATCACTTGCCCAAGGGCTGTTTGAACAGGCTTCAAATAAGCATGTATATGTGTCACCCGTAGGTTTCAGAGCACGTCTTTTCATATCATTGTATAATTTAAAGGCTTTCTTTGTGTAAGCCACTTCAGCACATGCACCTATCAGAATGTTATAAATATAATTCTCAGGTTTAACTTTATCTTGTTTAATCATTCTTGTCTCGAGGACGTCTATAGCTTCTTTCAGTCTCTTATGCTTTAAGTACTGTTTGATTATATCAGCATACTGTTTGGTTGTGAACTGTTGTGATGGTAGAGGTTGTTTCCCAAGAAACTCCTCCTCTTTTAAGTCTCCTTCGTCTTCCAATGCATCCGACTGCGAAGCTTGACGACCAGATAACGTGCCAAACTTGTCAGGATCTTCTGGGTATACCAAGTCGTCTTCAGTTTTGAATTCCTTGGGTTTGTTTATTTTGTGCACTTTGGGAATTCCCACAGACGTTGACATAGCATTGTAGCGAATCACGTTCACACATTTTAGCATTCGTATGAATGTGATACTACGAAAAGCCATGTTATGTTGACAAAATTCCGATATTTAAGATAACACTAAAATAACTCAAAACAGAAATATAACCTCAATACCATGCCCAGCCAGAGAAATGTCAAATCCAAATCAAATGTGCGTGTGCAAAGAAAGGTTTCCATTTATATAAGATAGGTACGCTTGTTGCCGGCAACTAGAATAACCGCAAGTCCCTTTCACTAATGTGAGATGAGAAATCCGTGAGTTGACGAGCAACATAGTTGTCTGTGCGTTCCCTTGTTATATTGATCGGGTTGTTGGCCGAAATAAAGAGAAGAAGAAGAATTTAGTTATATTAAATTTTTACAGAATAGCGTACTTTGTAAACAAATTATGTAGTGTCACCGGTACTGTTTTTTTGTAGTACTAAGTGTTGTGCGTAAAAGAAACAAAAGATAAGATTTGTATAGGGTTGTCTCTTTTTCTATGAGTAATAGCTTCGCAGTTGTACCAAATAGGTGCATAATCCTGTGTGCATGACCCACGTGTTTTCATAAGTTTTTGGTAATTTTAGTGTTTTATATTCCAAATTACAGCAAATAGTAATGTCTAACGAAAACGAAGATACTATGGAGGGCTCCTCTTCTGAAAGTGATGAAGAAATGGAGGAGGGAGACGAAGGGAACGAGGAAGATGACCGGCCGCAGACGTACCTCCCTGGACAGCCTCTGAAGGAAGACGAGCAGCTGGTGTGCGACCAGTCGGCGTACGTGATGCTGCACCAGGCGCAGACCGGCGCGCCGTGCCTGAGCTTCGACATAGTGACCGATAACCTGGGCAGCAACCGGGACCAGTTTCCTATGACTGCATACTTGGTTGCCGGCACACAGGCGTCGAGCGCTCAATTGAATAAGTAAGACAGATTACCAATTTGTTTTTACGTTCCTAAATATGTATTTTTATTATTTATCCTACTACTATTATCCTACTACTATTATAAAGGCAAAAGTTTGTAAGTATGGATGTATGGATGTTTGTTACTCTTTCACGTAAAAACTACTGAATGGATTTGAATGAAACTTTACCATAATATAGCTTATACATCAGAATAACACATAGGCTATAGCTTATACGAAGATGGGACGAACCTGAAGTCCATGCGAACGAAGTCGCGGGCAAAAGCTAGTTTACAATAAAAATGATAATCTTCATTACAGTCTCTTAGTAATAAAAAAATCTTCATTACAGTCTCTTAGTAATAAAAATGTCCAATCTGCACCAGACATCGAAGCCTGAAGATGAAAATGAGGAATCAGAAGAAGAAGACGACAGTGACGAGGAGGAAGATGAGGAAAAGAAACCACAGATGACTTTCGCATTCATTAAACACCAGGGTTGCGTTAACAGAATCAGAGTAAGATTTATAGATTACTAAACCAAAATTACTTTTTACGTTGTGAATAAAAAGTAAGATCCTGAAATAAAAAATAATTTCTATCAAAGAAATAAAAATCAGGAAAAAGACAGCTGTACAAACAAAAATAAATAAATTTATTTAAAATTATTTTACGTTTTCAGGCGACAAACTTCCAAAATTCAGTACTAGCAGCTAGTTGGTCAGAACTAGGCCGAGTGGACATCTGGAACATAACACAACAACTGCAGGCAGTTGATGACCCAGCTCTCCTAGAACGGTACAATCTGGACTCCGTGGCAAACCCAAGCAAAGCACTGTATTCATTCAGCGGGCACCAGCAGGAAGGATTCGGTATTGACTGGTGTCCTACAGAACCAGGCGTAAGTTGAAATAAAAACATGCTTTCTGTTCAACCATTTCAGTAGTCTAGTAATTGGTAACCTTCTTCCAAGCCAGTGCCTCTTTCCTGAGAGACGTGACCATGGGGAGCTACTGCTCCACCAGGTTCTGCGGTCTTGTGCTATGTGCAAAGAAATCTGCAGTATGACCTTGGTAGCCCCCTGTACTGTATCTGTCCATCTGTCCAGTGCTCTTCCACAACATCTAATTAGTTTTTGAAATAAGTTGATTTGACATTTTCTCATTGACTCCAGACATTCACGTTCCCATCTATAGTCAAATGTCCAAAACAATTGGTAACCAAATAAAGCCATTTTTTGAAATATGTTAAGGTGTAACACAGAATGTGTTTACTTAGAATTCAGTCAAATGAGATCATAATTAATTAATACAGCAGGAGCTGCCTGCACCAGTGCCTGTTGTGTCCTTTTTTTATTTGTCTTGTATCTGTTTTTGTGTGCTATAAATAGTTAAATAAATACAAATTGTGCATTCTACACAGAGAGAAGTTTTTTATAAAAATTTGTACTATTTTAGGTGCTAGCAACAGGAGACTGCAGGAGAGACATTCATATCTGGAAACCGAACGAGGCTGGCACATGGACAGTGGACCAGAGGCCTCTGGTGGGGCACACCAGCTCTGTAGAAGATATTCAGTGGTCTCCTAATGAAAAGTAAGCTATATGAAATGTAAAAAATATTCCAAATATTTAAATGTGTGTGTCTATATAATTAAACTACTTTTCCCATGGAACAGAACTTAACCAAATGTTACATTGTACCCACCAACCATGCTTGATAAAAAGCATGCATGTAAAGGAGGAAGTAGGTACATATTATCATATTCTGTATAAAAAAAATTACTTGGGGAAACTTGTTTAGTTTCATAGCCTGGTTCACAGCTTAAAATATTTGCTGCTATTTTTTTACCTCTGTGTAATTTTTTTATTCATACAAGTCAACCCAATGATATCATACCTACATAATTGCCTTGTCACGAATATTTATTCATGTTGGTTTGTTGTCAAATATATCACAAATTGTAATGTTTTTACAATTTATGTGTATTACTTCAGGAATGTCTTAGCCACATGTTCAGTGGACAAAACCATAAGGATATGGGACACGCGAGCCGCGCCGCATAAGGCGTGCATGCTCACTGCGGAGAACGCGCATCAGAGTGACGTCAACGTCATCACATGGAACAACAAAGAACCTTTCATTGCCAGTGGTAGGTGCACTGTTTTTAGGTTACGTAGCATCACCCTATTTCGTTCCCCAGGGTATCGTAAGAGGCAACTAGAGGACTCGAGGGTTGCAAGTGTATTGCAATTTTAGGCGACAGGCTGACAACCTGTTACTGTAGTCATAATTAGTCAGACGTTGCGATGATTACGCTCTGCCTACCCTACGACGGATAAAATAGTGATTTTTGAATGTATGTAC
Organism: Keiferia lycopersicella; assembly: GCA_029255805.1. Taxonomy (NCBI): domain Eukaryota; kingdom Metazoa; phylum Arthropoda; class Insecta; order Lepidoptera; family Gelechiidae; genus Keiferia; species Keiferia lycopersicella. The sequence continues at coordinate 5,581,575 of JARACZ010000010.1, forward strand.
TATCAAGTGCAAACACCAATATAATTGTTGTACTAAACTTTTTCTGACAGCATTTTTTGCGGACTTTGCTTATTTACCAACCATTTTGTTTATCGACTTATTAGCAAGCTCTTCGTATTTTAAAGCTATTTAAGTGTGTACGAAATAAGCGTAGCTATTTTAGGCCTGTATAAAATAATTTCAAGTTTCAAAACAGTTTATACAAACATTCTCTGTTAGGTTGGAACCAGAATCTGTTATCAACATTCTCTGTAACCTTGCAAATAATGTTCTAATGTAATGTTATTAATTACCTATGCGTAATATAAGAACTTTTTGTACCGCGATTGCTTGCGAATAAACTATATTTTTTAACAGGAGGCGACGACGGCTTCATCCACATCTGGGACCTGCGTCAGTTCACGAGCAGCACGCCAGTAGGCACGTTCAAGCACCACACGGCGCCCGTGACCTCCATCGAGTGGCACTGGACCGAGCCCAGCGTGCTCGCGTCCGCCGGCGAGGACCACCAGGTGGCGCTGTGGGACCTCGCCGTCGAGAGGGACGACGAGGAGCCCGACCACGAGGAGCTCAAGGTAGGCGAGCTCTAGAGTGGCACTGGACCGAGCACAGCGTGCTCGCGTCCGCCGGCGAGGACCACCAGGTGGCGCTGTGGGACCTCGCCGTCGAGAGGGACGACGAGGAGCCCGACCACGAGGAGCTCAAGGTAGGCGAGCTCTAGAGTGGCACTGGACCGAGCTCAGCGTGCTCGCGTCCGCCGGCGAGGACCACCAGGTGGCGCTGTGGGACCTCGCCGTCGAGAGGGACGACGAGGAGCCCGACCACGAGGAGCTCAAGGTAGGCGAGCTCTAGAGTGGCACTGGACCGAGCCCAGCGTGCTCGCGTCCGCCGGCGAGGACCACCAGGTGGCGCTGTGGGACCTCGCCGTCGAGAGGGACGACGAGGAGCCCGACCACGAGGAGCTCAAGGTAGGCGAGCTCTAGAGTGGCACTGGACCGAGCCCAGCGTGCTCGCGTCCGCCGGCGAGGACCACCAGGTGGCGCTGTGGGACCTCGCCGTCGAGAGGGACGACGAGGAGCCCGACCACGAGGAGCTCAAGGTAGGCGAGCTCTAGAGTGGCACTGGACCGAGCCCAGCGTGCTCGCGTCCGCCGGCGAGGACCACCAGGTGGCGCTGTGGGACCTCGCAGCCGAGAGGGACGACGAGGAGCCCGACCACGAAGAGCTCAAGGTAGGCGAGCTCTAGAGTGCACTGCCCTGAAATTGGCTCTGGACTGGTTGTTGCTACAATATTGGTGGCACTCATTGAAAATCGCCATTTTTTTCTGGCAGTCAAGGAAAGCAAATACGAAAGTACGCGGTACTCTCGAAGTTGGCGCTTCACTTGATTCCGCTAAACTAACTGTAATTTCTATGGGACAACCTATCTAAAAAAAGACATGTATCTTCATAATAAGTTATCTAACTTCATATCAATGTCTAGACTTGCACTGGATGGAGCCCACTTTTGCTGGGGCCCAGACTATTAAGATGCATAGTGGACCCTGGGATTAAAGTCAAAGGAAAGTGAAATATAGATAACAAAATCGGCAAAGAGAAAATCAAGTAACTAGGCGCTATATTTAAACGAGAAACGTAAAACGTGATACACTGAACTCAAAACCGTTTCTAGAAGCTGGAAGGGCTATTTTTTGTTCTTTTAAATGGTTCTGTGAAATTGCGACTATTAGGTACCTGGTATATAGTCATTTCCATTGTCCTGAACCCGTGTTCATTTGTTACAGAATCTGCCTCCTCAACTGCTGTTCATTCACCAAGGACAAAACGATATCAAAGAACTACATTGGCATAAGCAGATGCCCGGCGTCATAGTCACTACGGCGCACACTGGATTCAATATTTTTAAAACTATTAGTGTATAATTAAATTAATTAGTTTAATGTAATTCTTTTATTATGTCATGATTTTCCACATATTCTTACACACATGATAGAAGATATTAAATAGATTATGTATTTCTTATTCATCTTTAGTCTGAACCATTGCTAAATTCACCAGATGTCGAATAGTTGGTCTTCCGTGAGGACAGTTCTGAAACAAAGGTTGTACCTTTGCAAAAATACTGTAGCAAACTAAAATATTCACAAACTAGAATTAATATATTTAAAAAAACCCGACAGCAGTAATCTAAAAGTAATTTAACAAATCCCTTTGCCCCATTTGTCCCCTCAAAAATGGGAACAATTTGTCCCCACTCGCATTTGATGTACACTGCTCGCGCCATAAGTTCAATTAAATTATTTACCGATATAGAAAGACGTCCCACGTCCTTCCCGCGGGTGTCGTAAGAGGCGACTAAGGGACTCGAGAGTATTGGTGTATTACAATTTTTAGGCGACAGGCTGACAACCTGTCTCTATAGTTATTCGCATGTTTCCTGAAACAACCTTGGAAAACAATCCTCAAAAACGGAAGATGTGGCGGTAGCGACCGTATTCTTGCGGCCGTTAACGCTCTGCCTACCCCGCAAGGGATAAAAACGTGAGATGTGTATGTGATATAGAAGGACCGCTAATCCATTTATTTAATTATGGTATGAATTTTTTTATTCCCTATTGTCGCTAGTAACAGATATCGGTGGGGACTAGAGATGGGTAGTGGGTAAAAACCCATTCAACCCACCCGGGTAAAAACCGGGTTTTTACCCAAATCACCCGGTTTTAACCCATTATTACCCAAATTGATGGGTGAAAACAGCATAAGTAGAAAATAAATTAAAAAATGATTTTATTCGAAGCAAATCTAAAAGAATACAATGAGTATTTCACAGCTTTCTAATTATTTCTTTCTTTATAGTAAAAATCGCTAATAACAATCATAATAAAAATCACCCGCTTGATTAAATAAGCTTTAGGCGCTGGGCATGTGCGTGAAAAAGTCATTTTGGCTACTAAAAATTATTTTCTTGCGCGCGGAATTTTGGTTTTGGCGATGTTAGTGAAATTCAAACACGGCGAGCTTATAATACGAGGTATATTGTATGTTCTCAGGGTTCAATGAATACAGTTTAGGCACAGTAAAGTTAACAAGTAGAAACATGTGAAAATACACGGTACGGTAGCGAGAGCTCTGCAGTCGGCGAGCGAACGAACGAACAGACAAACAAAACATGGACAAGATGGCGGCGGTGCCGGCCGGCGCGACGCGGGAGCGAGTCCTCCCCCCTCGCGTCCCGCTTACCCCTCTAGGCTATAATCCTGAAAACGCGCGAGAACTCGTACGCGGCGGCGGGAAGTATTTGCGACAATTTTCATTTAGAACATGTTATATTTGCAGTCATTCAAACATACATAATTTACTAGAGATGGGTCATTTTAGCTAAGGTACCACATAACCTAGAATCTGCTCTTTTATTATAACTTTATTTAATAGCGAGATTGCGACCATAGACCTTTCCAAAGCTCTTTGAGTGACATGTTTTATTGCTCGATTCTCAACTCCGTATGTCATGATCATGATTGGTAGGACGCACTACTCGAACAACATTGTCTTGAAACATAGTGGCAATGCTTTTTAAAGGTACCGCTTAAGTCAAAAATACAACAATACAAAAGCATATCAATTGTTAAAAGGCTTGCGCTGATGACTTTTACATGGAAAACAATTGTAGGTTCTTCTTAGCGTGTCGATGGCAGACACTACACCGTCGCAGCCCAGAACTTGGCAACAATGACAGCGCTGGCAGACGCTGTCATAAGATCGTCCTTTGTAAAGGTGTTGGTTCACGCCGGACACGATATTAGGTGGTGCATCGTTTGGACCGCACCACACAAACAGCTTACGTCGGCACCCTCCAAGAAGCCCCACTTGGCCATGTTTTCCTTGCTCCGGCCAGTTTGGGTCCGAAGTCTATTCAGGGACTTCCAAACCGGCCAAGGTAATTTATGACCAGGTGGCAAGCTTTCAGCGATAGAGACGAAAGGAGCTGGTAGGGTTACCTTTTCCTGCCAAAGTTTGCACCTCGCTTGTTTGGGGTCGGTGCAAAGAGGAGACACGCACTTTACAAAGTTATTGCGACTTTTCAATCGTTGTGGCACTGGGATATGGTCGTGTAAAGGGTCCCGTGCATCTGGCTCCATCCTTGCTCTCTCAAGGGAGCTAGCCACAGTCCTGCGAACAGATGGGGGCGCCATACCAGCCAGTGGGTATAGCTGGCTAACCGGGGTCGGTTTCAGGCAACCAGTTATGATCCGGCAAATCTCATTTAAGGCTGTATCTACTAGCTTTGCATGGGCTGAACGACTCCACACAGGGCTTGCGTACTCACCTTCAGAAAAGGATAACGCCAGCCCACTAGTTCGCAGAACATGAGGTGTTGCTCCCCATCCAGTAGAAGTAAGGCGCTGTAAAAGGTTATTCCGGGCGAACGCCTTCTTTTTTATATTTTGGCAGTTCTTACTGAAGGTAAGTGACCTATCCAGAGTAATGCCCAGATATCTCGGATGTTTATTGTGAGCTACAGGCACACCTTGCCACTCAATATTGAGTGGTCTACCTACGATCTGCTTGACTGTTGCGGAGATGGAAAACGCAGGACTCAGTTTTTGATGGGTTGGGTTTCAGTGAATTTTCTCTATAGTATTTGCTTAAGTCTTTCAAAGCGCCAGATAAGTTCACCTCAACCTCCTCAAAACTGGTCGCCTGGGAAGTCAGCGCAAGGTCGTCGGCGTATAGAAAGCGGCACGTGTTGGGACAGGATGGTTGGTCGTTAGTGTATATGTTGAAGAGCAACGGGGCAAGAACGCTGCCTTGAGGCAGTCCGTTCTTTTGCGATCTCCAACGACTTTTGTCCTGAAGAAGATGCACCTGAAAACGGCGGTTATGGAGAAGTTCTGGAAGAATTGAGACGAATTTAAGATCGCCTGTCATCGTCTCCACCTTCCATAACAGCCGCTTAAGATTTACTGTATCGTAGGCTGCAGACAGATCTACAAATACAGCACCGGTTACCTTCCTCAGTTCAAAACCATCCTCGATGTTTTGCGTCAGTTTCAGTGTCTGGCTGCTGCAAGACTTGGCCGGTCTGAAACCCGCTTGTTCTGGGATCATTTTGGGGTCAATGAAGCCTGTTAAGCGGGACAACAGTAGTCTCTCAAAAAGTTTATATGTGTGGCACAAGAGTGAGATAGGCCTGAAGTTTTTGGGACTGTCTGTTGGTTTTCCGGGCTTTGGAATGGCTATGAGCTTTGATTTCCTCCAGACACGGGGGATCGAAGCAATTGTAGTTAAAAAACACGTTTGCGAATCGTCAAAATCTCCAGATAAAACCAAATGCAAACAAAGCAAGTAACAAATCATCCGAACAATAAGAAATTGGACTTGTGATAGGTACTTTTTTTTATTATGTGCTTGTACATACCTATTTACGCCTTCCTTCGGGGCGTTAAAAACCTATTCTAAGAATATGTTGCATTTTAAAGAAGTATCTATAAATATTTTGATAAATATAAATGGTCAACAAGAAAGCAAAAAACAACCGATCACTTAATATTATTTTGGATACTAAGCTATTACTCACTGTAACATCACTAGGCCTTAAAGGTTCGCCGACGTACCTAACATTTGAATGTCGGTTTTATATTAATTTTTAATTATAATGGCAGATTCCAAATCAATATTTTTATATTCTTGAAAAATAATTTCGACTAAAGTGTAGCAGTGGGACAAATTCTTTCGAAGCAAACTCACCTTTTCATTTTTATTATATGTTTTATGTCATTAGGAATAATAAAAACAGGTATTGTGTTCTTATCATACTTAAACTATGATCATATTGAACATTTGCCCTTGCATATTTTTATTTTTCATCTTATTTTGGTAATAAATCATTTAAAATTTTACATCGGTTTTCACCCAGTCATCGGGTGCTTTGGGTGGATTGAAATGGGTTAAAACCGGGTTATTACCCAAGCGCGGGTTTTTACCCGGGTGGTTACCCATCTCTAGTGGGGACAAATGGGAACAAACGAAAAAATCGAAAGAATGAAACAAGCGTGGTTTCCGTACCCAAGGCTGGTCGATGTCAGCCATATGTTCGACGAGCCTTTTCATGTCTGGCTTGGCGAGCGCGGTGCCGATCATCACGGACTTGCGGCACGCGCGCGACGCAAACATCGCGCGCACGCGGCTCGGCCTGAGATGCTCTGATGGAGACTCCTGGGGAGAAATAATTCTTGATAGCTGGGTCTCCATTGAACGAGCAGCCTCAGATGCATGGGAATTTTAACATGCGCTGCTCAGGCGGAACACGTCCACACCGACCGCGCAATGCGCCGCATGCTGCGCGCGGCAGTGATCATCTGAGGCTGCTCGTTCAATGGAGACCCACCTGATCAAGTAAACGCACTTTTTGAGCGTATTCTACAAGTTAAACAGGTTTTAAAGCAAGAAAGTAACTTTTATATGACGACCGATGTGGCGCAGATAGGGAAAGGAGAGTGATCTGCAAATGCATTACAAAATACCCATCACACATACCCTCAACATAAACAATAGTTCCTCGATATCGTCTTTGCCAAATATCCAGTTTTTGGACATGGGTATTGTTAGTAGCTTCACTCTCTTTGTCGGGAGAGCATCTGCATCAATTTCAAATGTAAAGCCGTTTTTCTTGAAGACTTCTAAGTTGTCCATCAAGATTTGTTCATTTACACCAGTCAGTTCTAGTTGCTGCGGACTGCCAAAAAATAATAATTAACTTAAATAACAAAACGGTATCTAAAAACAAATGTATTTTAACTTTTTTATGTTGGCTAGTCACTTACATTACTAACTTCTGAGATGTTAATTCTGTAGTTTTCTGCAATGTTTCGAAGTTGTAAATTTCGTCAGTCGCATGTTGGTCAATAATGAAAAGGTCATCCTCAAGTCTTGTGATTATGAAACCTAAATTAAACTGACCAATGATAGACATTTTCTGAAAGGAATCTTTAGATATCTCTCTAATTAATTCTTCTTCACATTTTTTGTTGAACACAGGATTAATTTCGCTCTTGAATTTAACTCTCTCAGGAGCCGATTTTTTATCGTGTTTATTTTTAACCTCCATAAGAGATTTGATGTGTTCTAAAGAAGTCTTTACATGAACTGTTCTTCTATTATTCTTTCCCAAATCCTCTTTGTCTGTTACAACTTTGGCCTTTTTTGCAGGCCTATCATTAGTTTCTGCAGAATTGGTAGGTCTGGACATACTAGTTTTTGTTTTACATGTTATTTTGTGTGACTTTTCTATAACTACTTCACTCAAATCTCTTATTTGTGTAGGAGGTAGATTGTCTGTGGATTCTAAATACATCACATCTTTGATATCCTTATTTGAATTTGAACTTGCTTCCACTTTAGTTGATTGCAGATCTGAATTGTTCAAAATGCTATTATTAATTGAAATGTTATCTACCACAGTATTGTTTTCTTCGCTGGATGTTGTAGATTCATTAAGCTTGAGAGTTTCAGTACTATCATCTTTATTAGGCTCTTTTTTAATTGATTGAGAACTTAGGATACTATCCTCTATGGTATCTTCAGCAAGGGTTTCATTCACTTCTTCTTCTTGCGTTTTTAAGGCTTTACTTGAAATAAAGTCTAGCATAGTGGTAGATTTCCGTTTTAATTCTAAGCTCTTAGATTTTTGTATTGCTGTGGCATTTGAACTACTAGAGGTAGTGGAAAATGAGCCTTGATTGCTAAATTTTTGTAAGAAGGACGTAAATATCCTGGGTTGGTCTACATTTGGCTTGACATCATTTGGTGACTTTTCAAATAGAAACTGACTGTTGTCTATTTTCAAAGTTCTTGGTATACTTTCAAATACTTTGAGCATAGAATTTTTCAGCACATCCAGAACTATCTTCTCTTGAGTCAAGAATATTTTCCTTTTATCTGGTGTTACATTGACATCTACTGAAGTTTTTTCCATGTTCACATTTAGGAATACAAATGGATATTGGTTGGGGTTGTACTGTTTGTATATTTCATTGACGAGTTTCATGATTTTGGTAGGTTCACATGGTCTAGAGTTCACATAGTAGAACTGTCTATCTGTGCTGGATCTTCCACTGCCGTGAGCACATGAGGATACGAAACCAGTAAACTCAACAGGTTTAATGACATTTTTGTATCCTTGTGATTTTTGTGAACTGCTAATCGAGTCCTCTTTTGAGTCAGCATCATTTGAATCTTCAGATAAATCAATTTCTACATCTGCTATGCTGATGCTTTCTTCTTGAGTGTCTCTTTCTTCTACATCTTGAGATAGTCCTTTGAAAATGTTATCCTTGATGTTTGGGGCTATGTATTCAGGCTTGATTTCCAATATAGTCTGTAGTTGTTTGACACCAAATACACAGGCAATGTTGTCTTTGTATGAGGTAGATCCTTGAGTAGCTACAACTAGGCTTTTTGCATTGGAGCTTGTCTGATTGTTGCATGTGATTCTGAAATATAGGAACCTGTATCATAATACTGCAACCATAAAATTCAGTTAGGAAGATAAATAGTACATACAAACCTTACTCCAGTAGAAATTAAGCAGTATGCATACAAAAGTTGTGTCATTTTATTGAACTCCCTCTTGACATTTTTGTGGAACTCTTTCTGCCTCACAGGGAGACTGTAGAACAGGTTTGTCAGGGAAACAGTTGTTCCCACTTGCCGGGAACAAGGTGTCCTTTTGATGATGTTCCCTTTATGATCATATTCTATTTTTGTAGCTGGAAAGAAAGATATATATTATTTTGCACTGAAAAATTCTTGATCATATAGTTATTTTATTTTATTTTATTTGGGTAGCTTACAGCCTTATAAACATTATTAACTTTATGTACAAACAAATGCCAATTACAAGCTTCCACATATACATAGAAAAAAAAAAGTTTTCAAACTAAACATAATTAACATTCTTAAATGAAACAAAAGAAAAAAGAAGGAAATCTTATCTAACCATTTCTAACCTATAACTTATCAATGAAATTATTAATAAGCGCTTTCTTAGCACTTTGAGCACTGCCGCTAAATAGGTCAAGGCGAGAGTCACTATTCAGCTTATTAAACTGCTTCATAGATCTATTGTTATTTCGAGATAGTATGCCTTTTCTGGCAAAGTAATAATGACCACTGACCATAAGTTGAGTTTTGATGCCTGGTTGTGATTGTGAGGCTGGCCAGGGCACAGAGTGAGCTCAAGGCTTCTCCTCTGAAACCATAACTGGAGACTCCGAGCAGATCCGCATATTCATTCAGTTTTGAGGTGTGATGTTTGAGAGCTTAAATAGAAAAAGAACAAGTAAGTAGATATCTGTACCATGTTCATATTATTGTTGCTAGCTATTTCACGTGATTGAGACACTCACTTAGAGCTGCAAAATTATCCTCAGTTACACCGGAACCGTTGTCAGAAACTTCTATCAATTCAGTTCCATAGTTTTTTAACCTAACATCAATGTTGGTTGCCCCTGCATCTAAAGCATTCTCTACCAGTTCCTTCACAGCGACAGCCAAGCTTAGTACAACCTGTAATAGAGTAGTATGTTTTCCTATAAATCTAATCAAATTTTGTAACATAAATAATGCGGAAAACTGAAAGCAAATACAGAAATAAGAACTTACTTGTCCAGAACATATTTTGTGCACGGTATCGACGTTAATTGGTTTGATCGATTTAGCTGGATTATCTTTTGCTCTTTCATTTTCTAGATCCATGATTTTATAAAAAACAACGAAATAAACAGCTACAAAAGCATATAGGAATGCAGATTCGGCTTTCGCGCGAGTTGAGATTCTAACAACTGTCAAAATAATCAGCTGATTGACATCACTCTTGTGTTCGGATACACAAAAAATCGGTAACCAAAAAACCGATAATGATACGAAATAGCACCGGATAGCTCTATTTTGACAGCTACGTACTAGATTATATTTTGACGCAGTTTTATTTTCGTGTTTTCTGTGATTGCGAATATTGCGATACAAATTTCTTCAGCAATTTTATTTGTGGTCTTCTATTTGTGAGGTGTATGGAAACTTAGTAGTGCAAGATGTCTTTAAACACAGCTCATGCTGATCACGGGGTGCTTATACACGCAGGAGAAGTGTGAGTCATCGCCGTATTTATCCTGATGAAATAGAGCATCTGTGCGGTGCCTAGAACATTCTTGTAGAGTCTAGGTCGCCGATTTCAGTAATTCCTGCCGCTCTTATTCTAGGGCTAAAGAAACTGCACACCTTTTACAAGAATGGAGCAGATAACAAAAACAAATAACATCTAAGCAATACAAAAACATTGAATTGTCCTTTAAATTGATATGTCCTTCACTATGTATGACTAATTTTATCATAATTTATGCAACTTGTATGAATACAGAAAAACAAAATGTGATGATAACTTCCTATTGACATATTGAGCTGTACTTTTGTAAACAGAATGCTTAGTTTATCAAACTAAGGCTGGATATTTCATTCATTACAGCATCATCTTGTTCTCCGACAATGTAGTGGTTGATTTCTACGGCAATGAAAAACATGAGCTGAAAGGCAGCAAGCAAGGGCGGATGTACCTCACATCCCACCGATTGATCTTCAACTCCAAGAGCAACAGTGATGCTTGCCGATCATTCAGTTTCCCCTTTGTTGCTCTAAGTGATGTAAGTATGCAAATAATTTTTCTATGATGTTTATATTTGTTTTGTTTACAGTATTATTAGAAAGAAACTAGAAACGGGAACAGTTTTTAAAACTACAGGATAAAACATAACAGCACAACAACAACATAAAAAAGCAAATCCTAGACCTCTAATACTGAATTTGACGATGATATATCCTGTTATCCTTCCCTTTAATTACCAGTATAAAAAAGATTATTACCAATGCTTTCTTTCTTAGGTAACAGTTGAGCAGCCCATGTTTGCCGCTAACTACATCAAGGGTAAGGTCCGTGCCCAACCGAATGGCAACTTTATCGGTGAAGTCAAGTTCAAGCTGACATTCAAGGCTGGTGGTGCCATCGAGTTTGGTACCTCTATGCTGAAGGCTGCACATCTGGGTGAGTACATTTTTGACACCTATTGTGCTATTCATACATACATTATATTCACAGCTCTTTCCTGAAGTTGTAGGCAGGCTACATGTAGGCAGGCTACATGTAGAAACTACATTCTTCCACTTGCCACAATCCTGACACACACACAATTCAACAGTGTTGTCATACATGCTTTTCAGAGTGCTATAAAATATGTATTGCAAAACCAAAAACATTTTACATGATGAATCACATTTCTGATTATCTTTTGTTGATTCATACATCATGCTTATGGCTTGGTTTGACTAGTGGGCTTATCAGTTATCAGTTTATATGAATGATAATGATAAGGTACAGTTTGTTGAAGATAACATACATACACACATATCACGCCTTTATCCCTTGCGAGGTAGGCAGAGCATTCACAACTGTAAGATAGGAGTTTGAGATGTGCTGTTTATTTGAATTAATAAAAAATGGAAAAAGAAACCTTTCAGCCAAGCCAGCACATAATTTGTAGATTGAGTAATCAACACCTCTTATAAAATGAGCAATATAAGAAAGATGTTTTTGTATTAAAATCAATCATTATCAATTTTTAGGAAAATTTACACCATTTGTAAAATATGATAGTTTTCTTTATTAATCTTTTACCTAGCTATACTGATATGATTACAATTTGAAATAAAGTATCCTTTCAAAACTTTCTATCAACTTATGAACTTTTATTTCGACATAATTTGTTTTCATGACCAAACCTTTTAGTTGAGATCTTTTATTTCAATAATTTTGTTTACTTTACCAACTTTACTCTTGGCTTCCAGCGTCGCGGCACCTGACTCCGGACGCGCCCCCGCCCCCCTACACGCCCCCCTCGGGCCCGTGGTACGCGGCCCCGCCCCCCACGTACGCCCCGCCCGCCGAGGGGTACTACGGATGGGTGCCGCCCTACTCTGTATGTATCGTTAAGTACCCCCTTGTTGGGATGTAAACTATGGCCATTCGAATAGGCCATATTTGTCAGCTGTCATCTTAACGGTGTGATCTTGATGGTGAGGGTCTATTTTTCTTTGATAACATGGCCTTTATTATGGGATTGACAGCTGTTAAATATGTCCTATTTGATCAGCAATACTTTAGTTATTGTTGTGTTGTGTTTGTGTTGGGTAGAGTTTTCTTGCATTTGCATAAGAAAACATTTTATATGCTGTTAGCTTTTTAACGTGTAAAAAATATAGTTCTGTATTTTTATTATTTCTCACCATTCTATTGTATGCCTGTTTTTGCTCTATGGATCTGTTATTGTCTGTGATATCAAAGTATTTTTATGATCAATTTATGTTTTTACAATTTGTGCCATGTATAAGTTGTATATGTAATGTAAATATTTGTATATGTAAATATTTACAAATTGATTTAGTACCTACATAGTTTTTGTTATAAGATTTTGCTTCAGTCACGAAATAAAACAACCTGAAACCAGAGCGCGTGTATTATTTATTCCCAGGCGTTCCCCGACCAGCCGCCGCCGAACTCTGTGTTCGTGTCGAACAACCCCCCGCCGTACCCCGGCGTGCAGGGCGTCGTGTACCCGCAGGCCCCCGGCATGTCTGGAGCCCCTACTGGTGGGGGCTTCGCTCAGGGACCCCTGGGGTACCCGGGCGGGTTCCAGGGAGGCCCCGGTGTGCCCAACGGGGGCCCTGGCTACCCGGGAGGCGCCGCCTCCGCCCCGCCGCCCGGCTACCCCGGCGGCTTCAGCGCAGGGGCCCCGGCTGCCAACATGTCTTCGAGGGGTGAGACGCAATAAAATTCCAAATTCTACTGAAATTGCTAAATTATTAATCGGTTCTTATAACAATTTTTGATCACATTTTTAATTTACTAAATCTGTACTGAATTTCTAATGTATACTAATTGCAAATTTTTGATTACGCTTTTTAAATCGAATCTTTGAATATTTGCTTTTGAATATACTACTAATCAGTCTTCTTTGTAAGTGTTGTAATTCCTTGATGTGAAAGGCCGAGGCTCCTGAGTGAGTAACTGAAATTATTACGATTTTACTTATAAATTGATTATACCTTTTAATTTTTAGTTATATCACTATATTCACCATTAGTATTTAGGTGGTATTTACTTACACTTGCCTTTGAATAGAATTTAAAATATATTTAGTAGATATATCGCTTATCATTATCAGTAGCATCGCCTTCGCAGCAATAAGCATCCAGATGCCGAATTTCAAGCAATATTTTTTGCGTCCAGCCAGCGTAACTTAAATTGAACTCGTGAACTCCACGCTATGGAGAGAGAAGTCAAGTTATGCTGGACACCCGGACATTGTATAACCGTGGCTTTGATGCACTTGTACGACTGACGCACAAATACGTAACTGAAGGAATCGGGTGGGATCATTAAAGAAACCATAGACAAGAATCGAGGCGTTCCATAAGTGGCAGTGGCGTTGCTTCAAAGGGGGCTCAGGAAAGTCTTTGGTCCTCAGGGAGTCTTCTTTTTCATCGAATTGATAGCAATAGGGACTCTTAATACAGGAGTATAAAAAAGTTCGGTTGGCTTGCAACCTATCATAGGACAGCCAACACGGGACCTTTAGAATGTATTTAGGTGGAAAGGTATGAACGAATATTGTTTACGAAAGTTTTGCAGTAAGTACATCAAATTCAAAACAAACAATTTGAAGCAGGTAGTTTCGTAGCTTATTTGACAATTTATTGTACACAAGAAAAAATATAACACAGCCTTTTACCTAGGAACGCCACTGATTCTTGTCTATGGTTTTGTATGAAGATTCCTTTCGATTACGAATTGTGTATCAGCCCTTAGCCGTTTATCCATTCGAGTAAGTGGTACAGTAGAGATTGTTGTAGCCTAGTCCTCATTTACAGACGCGAAGGCGGCCGAGGCGGCCCAGAGCGCGTACTACGACCCCAATCGGCCACAGACCGCCTACGTGCCCCCGCCTTATGTAAGTTCATCGTTCATTGTATTTGTATATTAAGTAAAGTCTTCATTGTACCCTTAGTGTAATGTAATTTCAGTCGTTACATTAATATTATGTATAGTGTTGTCAGTCCAGAGATACTATAGTTATTAAAATTAAATTCAAATCAAACAATAGATGCGTACGAGTGCAGGCACTATGCGTATAAAAAATTCAACCGAAAAAGTTCAACAGGAAAATACAGCAAATATCTGGCGTCAATTGACGTGTAGAGCTCTGACGTGTAAGCATAAAATTCTCCTAAGTGTGACAAAAAATATAGTCAAGCAGAATCATTTGTTTTGACACCAAATATTTGCTGCATTTCTTCTGTTGAACTTTTTTTGACGCGTAATGCCTGCACCCGATGCGTACACTCTGGTGTTTTTTAACAGGGAATGAGACACTGTCAATCACCTGCTAAACCAAAATTTTGTGTGGGCAACGACCATTTTGACGATTGACATTTATTGGTTTTTATTTCGTAAATGGTAACTCGACTTGTCGCTGACAGTACAGTAAGACCCTTCTTTGTTCAGGATCAACCGCCAACCTATCAAGAATCAACGTCAAAAAAAGACAACTAAGGGACTGTCCACACTACCTCATGCTCGAGTTACTTGAACAGGAGCAGGAAAACTCTGGCAACACTGCGACCAACTATCCTGGCAACATGGATCCTAACTATGCTGGCAACTATCCTGGCAATATGGCTCCCAACTACGCTGGCAACTATCCTGGCAATATGGCTCCCAACTATCCGGGTTATATGGATCCCAACTACGCTGGCAACTATCCTGGCAATATGGCTCCCAACTATGCCGGCAACATGGCTCCCAACTATGCTGGCAACTATCCTACCTACTAACATCAGCCAACTATGCTGCCAATTATCCTGGCAACATTGCTCCCATCAACTATGCTGGCAACAATGTTGCCAAGACTGCTGCCAGCAACTACCGCTGCCGGCAACTACCCGCGTTCCGTTCGGTATTAGCTGCGTCTCCATAGAGCGTGCATCCTCAGACGCTCACTGTCGCGCGCGGCATGCGGGCGTGCAGCGGTCGGTGTGGACGTGAATTGCACTATGCTCGCGCGAAACACGTCCGCACCGACCGCGGCACGCGCCGCCTGCAGCGCGCGGCAGTGAGCATCTGAGGCTGCTGCTATGTCCAATATATCATCGAAATAGAAATACGTCTTCATAATATTCACCAAGGTACCACGTGCGCCAGTTTCAAGTGCTATTAATAACTATAAAAACAAGAGTGTTTTTTTTAATCAGTAGAAGTTGATTGATCTAACCCCTCGTCACACGTTCTATACGATTCCGTTCGCAAAATACGATGGAGTTGTCTCAGCCTGGAGCAAACAGAATCGGATTTCTACTGATTTAAAAATTCGCCTCTTAAACGCATTTCTTTGTCAAAAGTGTGTGGACTTAAAGGGATCCCAGTGTTGGGGGCTGCATCCCCACTTAATCTAAAATAATAGGCAGGTAGTTTATAACGAACGTAGGTATATGTTGATAACGTAATGTAATTCAGAAGGTACGGCTGGAAGGATAACTCTAACTTAACCTATTGGCATCCTTACCTAAAATTGCCACTCAGATATGGCAGGTTCCATACAAAATTGTTGGATAATTATGGATTGAGTATTAATTTATAATAATAAAATTCTAGTGGGGCTTATATTTATTATAGTTTTAAGACACTTCAATAAAGCAATAAATAAAACGAAAATAAAAATTGCCTCCCTTTACTTGGCACAAATAAAATCCTTTATTTTCGAGACTGTAAATAGGTGCGTCCACATAGCCGAGCGGATAGCCACATGCTTCGAACTTCCTCGCAAGATGAGGCTGCTCGCGCTGTGTAGACGCACCTAATGAGAATTATCAAATAATTATTCTAAGTATTTATTTTATTTTATACATTGTTTTTGATCGCTACTAGCAACATTCCCTATATTTTATGTTATATTTGTAATGATTTTTAAAGTGCTTCACAAGTGCCAGTTACGACGTCAAAGGTAATTCGACGTAGACGTTTTTTGTAGCATTTTATTCAGGTGACTGACACAGACTGACTGCAAAGGCGATGTCCAATGAGTAGGCCCAAATAAAGAGTGTTTGGAAGAGTGATAACTTCCTTTCAAGGGATGAACCAGCTCATGAAACTGAACAACTTTCCCTATGGCACATAAGTAGAAATTTAATATGAAAAATCAATTTACCTTACATACAACCTGACTCTGTTTGCTGGTATGGGTTGTCCAAAAACTTTTCATATTTCGACCCATGTTCCTTGGGTAAAGTTGTTTAGTTTTATCGGCTGGTTCATCCTATGAAAGGAAGTCATCACTCTTCCAAACACCCTGTATTTTATAGGTCGAAATTACTAATGGAATTGGTCAACTTTCTCCGTGGAACATAGGAATATTTAAAAATAATAGGATCTCATACATACTGACTCGGTCGACTTGTACGTACACACGTGTCCCAGACGAAAGAGAAGAATGGAGGTATTTTTTTTGTATAAGTATATCGGCTTAGCTTTCTTGGGGAAAGTTGTTCAGTTTCTTGGGTAATTTCGCCCTGTAAAATATTTGGGACACTATATAACTATCTATTCAATCAACTAAGAATGTGTAATGTATCGTAATGCTAATTAATATGCGATAAACCTGTAATTCTCTTATCTCTGCTGTTTTGTCAGAAAGGGCATCGTATTTAGCCCTAATTTATTGATAATTAAAAAAAAACTGTTTATGGATGAGTTGAATCCTTGAATTATGTTCAGGTTTTTAATATACTATAAATAAGTATGTATCTATATTATTGTGTTATTATAATCATAGTTTTATTCACTTGCACTTGTATTATATTGTTGCCATAAAATAAATGGCTTTAAACCAATTTTAATCTTTAATTTTACAGTTAAGACTATCATTCACAGACATGGCGCGCACGAAATGCGTTTTTCAAATTGTATGTGCTGTAATTGGTCGAAGGCTGTATGGTGCTGTCTCGACTCCCGCGCGGCAACCACCGTAATGTGTGATAGGGACAGGTAGCAGGCTTCCTGAAAAGTCGCCTCGAAAACAGAGTAAAATCGGGGTACGGGCGTTAATTAGTAGGTATTTATAAACCGCACTCAACTCTGAGATCAATCTTGAATACGTCTTTGAGATGCTGTATTTACTGATGACATTTGTCGAAATCGTTTTGACATAGATCTCATTGAGGGCGATGTATTAATACCTATTCTTACCATGTCATATATCACCTTTGACAATGACAAGCCTATGATGCATTTCTAAACCAATTTGACGGATTGACAGCCTAAAATTAGCACATCACATTGATGTCCTTTGCAACGACTGCTACGATGTCGCTTCGTAGCCCGTAGCGGGCAGGCGTAGCCTCTCGTAGCCGATAGCTACGGCGTAGCTGTTGTAATTTTCTATGAGTGCATCTATGCGTTTCCTTGGGTGTGTGCGAACGTTGTTTTTTTTAAGCCGTGTTGACAGTATCATGTAAGCTTCGACCTAAACTCGAAATAAACCTATGGTCCTGGATACTCTTGATGGGATAAGTCACAAAGTGCATTTTGATGAATTTTGCCAGGATCAAAGTAGGCCATTTCTATGGTAGATGCCGTAGAGGCTGTTTTCACATAGTTTTTAACGTACAATATGACAGTTCTCACTTCTTGACATACAATAGCATAAAAGAATAATAAATGACACTATCGTACCGTCATTATTGACAACGTAGTGAAAAATTAGAACATCAAGATGAAGTGTTAAATTTTTGTGTTTGTAAAAACTCAGTAAATTAAATTATGCAGTCCTTAATAACAACCTAGCTACCAAAATGGATTCCATTCCAACTTTCATTATCCACTATCAATAGTACCTACCTATATAAAACTATAGCTAGCTATGGGGAAGTGTTGTGGTAAGTAAGAGTGTTGTTACTTGTGTAATGCAGCCTTTACCTACAGCCACCGTTCCGTACGTACCGTGTTCAATGTTCATACGTGAGTTTCTTAGCCAAAGAATATAGGCGCTAGGAGAATATGATCGGCAGCTGTGGGTAAAATAATAACACTGTCATTTCATGACATGAGTGGGAGGAAGACGCTCCATCTGTAGTGGCTAACGCTCACTCTGCCCTGGGCCTGGGACCCGCTTTGGATTTACATTACGGGTGTATTATAATGTCGGATATAACCTGCAGTTTATTCCAAAATCGGGCTTTTCTGCAGAGCAGTGTTCAGCCACTTAATTCTCCAGGAGATCAATTTCTGAAATGTTAGTTTGCGTTTCATACGAAAATCTGCTGCTTATCGTGCTTGTATCTCACGTTCTACTTATCGATTCCCACATACCCTTAAAAAAATTACACATTTTTGGCTATAAAAACATGAAGTAAAAGAAGAAAAAGAAAGTAAAAGAAATTTTGGCTAGACCAGTAGTTTTGGACTTTCGTGCACGGAACCGAAAATGAACGTTTCAGAAATTGAGTTCCGGGGCGCGCTCCGCTCGCTCCCACCGCAGGCGTCCATTGACAGCTTTGTACAAAAGTCACATACCAGTAGGCTCTGGCCCAAAACCTAGAAGCCAGCCTCGGCCAACATAATACTGCCATTCACAGGGAACCCGTTTAGGCGCGCGCTTTTACAAAAGTTCATTGCAATAAATTTCAAGCAATTTCGTAGTCGAATTTGTATTGTGTTCGCCTAAAAATATGTTCCTTATGAATTAATGTGCATTGAACTTTTGTACAATGTTGTGGGTGTGTATACTTGCGGTTTTTTTAAGTTCAAAAATTAACTTAAAATCTTCTGTTAACTATCTCTAGGGAACCAATGGATAAGAGATCAAAACCCAAAATTCTGTAAGTATCGGTTATATATGCTACCGACTTATATAACACTATTTACATAGTAGCACATCACATGCACTTAAATTAAACATACCTATGTACATAATATTATGACCAATCGATGATCAAACTACCTACAGGTTCGGCACGGCATTTCTTCTTGATACGCAATTCTTTTGATACATACATTCTTTTTATGCTTCGGTTCGGGTTTTTACATTTTGAGTTTAAATTATCGTTTTTTTCGTGAATGTCGCTCGGAAAAGTACCGGGTGGGTGAGTGGCAGTATTTTTTATTTTTCTTAAATAGGTACGAAGCTGGCTTTTAAAATTTGAAAGACGTGCTTAAAGTGAGTGCATTAAGTTTTATTGTGTATGTATTTCAGATCTATGAAAGATAGTAATGGCCCCAACGATACACCCACCATGTACACCACAGTCGTATTGCCAGCAGGCACGGTGCCACCCGCGGCCGCCGCCGTGCGAGTTCCCGGAGGAATGCCTGAGGAACACCACGCTCCTGAACGTGCCGCCCTGCCAGAGCGCGGCCTCCATCATGGCCACCCGCGCGAAGAGCCGGTGCATTGCGTGCGGCAAGTACGGCAATCCGCGCCCACGCGGCAACTCCACGAACGACCCCAGAAAGGTCATGTACATTCAGAACTACTTAAGACGAAAAGATCATGAAAGAGCTTTGCAAAGATATGACCAACTAACTGGACAGCGTTTGTATACCGACTACCAACGGTCCCGAGGCAGGGTGAGGGATCTCACGGACTGCTGCGCTGGACATGGACACAGAGGTCGAATGTTTAGGCGACAATTTGGCAGGCACAGGAAACAGAGGAGGAAGGAATGTAGGAGAATTAAAAAAATGAACAGACAAGGAAGAAAAAATAGAGAACCCGATAATTACGATCCATACGGTAATCCAACCCGAAGGAGGTGTTGTTGCCGTTGTTGCCGTTGTTGCCGTGGTTGCTGCTGCACTTGCCTGTAACGAATGATGAAGAAACTGCTCGTTAATTATATTACCGATCATTTCATTTATAATTAAGCAATTATTGGTAACACAAACTGCTCATAATTTTAATTGTTTTATTTGTCTCCAAGTAGATGAGCCCACTAGAGATACCCAGTACGTAGGCCACAGCGTCACCAACATCATCTCAACTCGACTGCTTGTGTGCTTTCTGAGATTCCTTGTTACACATTCGCTCAGTCCGTGTTCGCTGTAATCCGTATTTTAGACAATATTTATGCCCATAATATGTTAATTCTAAAACCTACACAAATCACATTGTCATTACCTAGCAGCTGGACCCTATGCAGGATTTATACTTATGTGGTCTTGTCTTGTAGGTATTTTGTACCTAACGCTGGCCCCTTTGAGCTCGTAGTCCACCTATTGGTCTACTTGGTGGACCAAGGAACATTAATTTCTTTCCGTGGTCCATCTTTGTCAACTTACTATAGGTGGACCAAGGAGACGTGTTTTTTCACGTAGTTCACCTTATTCCATTCCATTTGAAAGATTAGTTTTCTGCAATTACCCTAAAATTTTGTGGACGTAGCGTAAATGACCGTTTTTGCAGCCTAACCGTCTACGGATTGCCTACCCCGCAAGGGATGTACCGTCATTATGTATGAAGGGCTGTGAAAAGTTACCTCGTATAACTCGAAAACATACCTACATGCTAGATAACTAACAATTGCACATAACAACCGATGTACAAAATAAATACAAAATATATAAAAAGTTTCTATGTTCCCGCTTTTATGAGAACTTTTCGATGTACACTTTTCCCATATCTCACTGAGAGAAACTTTTATAGGACTCAACCATATTAATTCTTATCGTCAAAACAGCACATTCCACGTAAAGCGGGTAAGTTTTGTTTGGAATAAAAAGATATCTCTAATTTTAAGAGTTGCCGTAACCGTGTCTGTAGGTAGGGATAGGCAATAGGTGCGTCTCCACCGGGCGGGCACCTCTCCACCGGGCGAGCAGCCTCAGGTGCTCGCCTGACGAAGCGCAAGCTTAATTGCTCATGTACGGGCGAAAAACGTCCACACCGGTGAAATTTATTTTCGACCTCGGATACAAAATTCCCGATCAGCTGTGACTTTGTATCGGAACTCGAAAATTTTTTTTTTCGTTTTCCACCATAGCCCCCATACTAAAAGTTGTTTAATTTCATGGTCTGATCACGCCTGCAAAGTTTTCGTTACACCGTCTCTTACACCACGTATACAAAATTATTATCAAATGTCCATCCATGTCTCTCTTACTTTTTTAAATATTAACTTGTAGAAAAATAAGTAGGTTCATAGTAGTATTCAAAGTAATTAGTAGTATAGTTGAGTTCTTAGACCCGAGAGTTTGTTTCTTGTTCATGCTGAAACGACTTGACGGATTTGGATAGGTACACAGTAAGAATTTAACTGGGTATAATGGCTATTTTTGATCGAGGGGAAACATGCCATTTCATTGGGAAAATCGAAAAATAGCTGCGGATGAAACCGCTGGGTGAAATCTAGTTTACATGTGCAGGTAATTGGCGTCATTGCATAATTATGTACTATTTGCCGTGTGATGCCGGCTTAGAATAGCATCACCCTATTTTCCCGCGGGTGCTGTAAGAGGCGACTGAGGGACTCGAAGGTTTCATGTGTGTTGCATTTTTTAGGCGACAGGCTCACAACCTGTCACTATAGTAATGCACGAATCATCTGAAGCAGCCCTCAATTTGTCAGACGTGGTGTTGGCGACCGTTATTTTACGGCCGTTAGCGCTCTGCCTACCCCGCAAGGGATAAAGGCGTGATATATGTATGTATGTTGCAGATGCTTACCGCGATGCGTCATTGAAACCGTGTGTTTCGGCACCATCGTGTAGTATCCACAGGCATAGGCCCAGAGGGCCGCCATGTCCCGATCCCGATACGTGTTACCAAAGAAGCAAATTTATGAAAGAAAAATGCCCGAGTGCCATGGCCACGGTGAATCGCGCAGGCACACCTTGCTTGTGCGCACGCGAACAGTCATCTTACTCCAGGCTAAGCAAGTTTTATAACCGTGATTCACATCGAGCGCGCTTGCGGAGAGCCTACCGAACACGATCTAAAATATCGCGATGGCAAATACCAGAAACGCCAAAACAAAGAAGGAAAAGGTTGAAAAAGGAAAGAAAACGAGCGATAAGAGAAATGCGTGGTCCAATTAAAGAGAGAGGTGTAGTTGTACCACCAGATAAACGAAAGCTTCTGTATGGGAATCCTAGGAAAAGGAGATGTTGTTGTAGATGTTGTAGATGCTGCTGCGGCTGCGAGTTGTTGTGAGTTGTTGGCAACTCTTTTGGAAATTGACCACGCATTTAATAATAAATAAATTTGCACCTTACATATTACTTTGGTTCAAGAGAACTATAAAATAAAAGGGAAAATGCAAATATAGGTATGACGATCAGAGTCAACAATCGATAACGATGCAGTGTATTCAATCACTAACATTCAAAGATGTACCTACTACTTCAAGATCTACAAACGGAATCAACGCAAATTTTACAATCTGATTTCGATGTTGTCATGATCAGATATATACGAGTTTTCCAATAGGTATGTATATCTCTCGGGATTTCCAAATCACTACATAGTATGAAGCAATGTCGCTTTTCGCGTCTGTATGCATATACTTATGTTTGCTTTAATCTTTAAAACTACACAGCGGATTTTGCAGGTTTTTTTAATAGATAGAGTGATTCACGAGGAAGGTTTTTATTTATAATACTTGCCGAGAAAACATCTTCTTCCCACGGGAAAAAGAGTTACAGTGGGCGCAGCTGCTGGGCGGGCCGCTAGTATAATTATACAAAAATGTTCTAATTCAGTTACTAAATTGGTATAATTATATAAATATAGAAATTCATACTTTATACATACTTTTACCTCAATTAATATAATCCTATTACTGTGATGTAAAAATTATACCTATTAAGAAATAAATTATCTGAATCCGAATCAAAAATTACGTATATAAATCATCTTTAAATTGTCAAACACTGCAGTCGTAGTTATGATTTTAACGGGTTCTTATCTTACCTCCGAATTCATTTTGTTTTCAGTTCCCGATATTTCGACACTGTTGCAAGTGTTAAAATCATAACTATGATAGTGTAAACAACCGCGATAGTATAAAATTCAATTAAAATATTGTGTCAGACACTGGCGCCTCAGAGTTCCGCACATCAAGGATTAGTTAGACAACTACATTAATTTCCCATGATCAATAGGCTCACGTGCGAAACGTAAAAGGTGTAATAATTTTTTTTACTACTTAGAATAATCAATGGAAGACAACAAGCAGCCGTCACAATCGCGAATGGGCCAGGGGTCTGCGGGACAGAAAAGCGGCCAACAGAAACCCGCAGCTGAGGATGAAACAGCGCCGGCAGTTAAGACTAATGAAGCTAAGAAAATTGAAGATAAAAAGTTTGCAAAGGGTAAGAGAGAAAATAAACAGGTAGCCCAGGGTAAACCAACACAAGAATTTAAAATCAATGACGCGCAGGAATCTGAAAGTAAGCAGTTGGCGTCTACGACTGAAAACAAACCAATCCAGGGTGAAACAGCGCGGGGGGCACGGGATGTTGAAGTTTGTATGTCGCTTGTGCCAGAGCGTAATCCCGCGGAGACGACAAGTAGGGTATATTATGACAGACCGATCAGGGCATCTAGGAGAAATACGCCACCATGCCAGAAACCAGGTACACAGTCACCACCATGCTCATGCGATGAGCTCCGAAAAAAAAAATTTGAGGAACACAAACATCGCCTTCACGAAATCTACAGTAAGCGATCCGATATATCTCGATGGAAATTTACTCCAGAGCAATTGGCACAAATGCAAAAAGAACGAGAAGAAATGAATGCTCAGCGTGCAAATGCTCAGCGTGCAGGAAGTGCAGACCAACCTAACACCAGCTCACAAAATGCACCCAAAAACGTAACACCTAAAAAAAAGAAACGCTGCATTATTTTGTGAAATCGATAGTTGATGGAAAGCTCGCCATCCTAATACGCAAGAAATAGTCTCTCTCATTACTCTAGACAACGACATCCACAACACGATTATTATATACCTACCAAAAAAAAACAAGTAAATGTGTAACTGTCCACCTCTGATGTTTTTAGACCCGGGGCCATCATCCCGAAAACTAAAAGCCGTACAAGAACAGACTAGGTGGCGAGAATGAGAGAAGAAAGGATACAAGCAAAGTATGAACTTGAACAGTACAGTTAGACGGAAAAGAAGAGAATAAAAAAACATAGCAATATTCTAATTTATTCTAGAAACACAAGTTATTAACTACCCACATCTGAGCATGGGCAGTAAATAAAGTTTTTTAACTTTTATTTCCTATTTTTCCTGTACATGTTTTTTCCAAGCATCGCCGTAAACAAAATGTCGTCTCCTGCAGCAAAAATAAATAATGGAAATGGAATAAGCAGCATAATGGAATGTTTTTTTTTCCTTTAGTACCTAGTAAGTAGGTAGATTGAATTACACGGTGCATTTTCCCATAGATCGGGGTAATAATGAACTTTTTGTATTTATGAGAATTATAAAGCACTGAACGCATTAAAATCCCATTACGTAGTGATAAGTAATCATTTTTAATTGGACAGAAGCAGTATTCTAGAAAAATAACCTAATTATCACTTTCAAATATTTAGTGTATGCTTTTTATTTCATAAAAATCAGTCCAGTTTTGCAGAGATTATAGCGTTTTGAAAATCAACTACGCTTTTTAAGTGTACCGTACCGACGATAGCACAGAATAAATAATAGTAACTATAGTCTTTTATCTCATGAGTCTTCCTTTTCCATGAATTGGGCTTACTTCCTCCAAGTCTAGCTGATAAATGGGTTCAAATCCTGTAAGAAAGCCACTACGACGCAAAGTTTTCTACAAGTATCGATATTTTCTTTCTGTGGTCCACCTGGCTCTGCCTGTTCTTGGTCTGCATAGGTTACATCCGGTTTCCTCAATGAGGAATGAATGATTCTGGTGCAATATCCAGGTGTAATTGACATTTATACAGCTTGAGTAGAAAATATTCAAAAATTCTTAATGAATAACATAGTTTGCATACTCACTTGAACAACATAATTATAAAATAAAAGCATAAACGAATGCAGTAATGTAGTCTCGTAGTAACATCTCCAAATGTCTCTCTTTTTCAGTTTTTATTGTTTTGTGACATATCCTTACATAAACTAAAAAAAAATATTACCGGCATTTTAGGAGCATTAAATTGTCTACTTAACGCAATTTCTTTCATTAAGTTGCCATTCTTATTTTCCGAGATATTTGCTATTTTTGACATGACCCTAATTCATCGCTCTCCAGTGTATTATAGTTTTGCTCCATGAGTTGATTGAACTCTCACCTCAATGGTCAGACAGAGGCATAGAGCGCGCGGATTTAGACAATAGAAGGCGGGTCGTTTGAAAGACCGCTTCAAAGGAATCGCTTAGGTACATGCTGGGTAGTACAATAATGTACGATTGCTTTTTCATAGATTTCATTATTCGTTAAATTATTATTATTTTTTAAATATTTCACACATATGGGAATATAGCAGGGTGTAAAAAAAATTGCTGCAAATATTTTAAAGGGTGAACCAGCAGCAGCCCGAACAACTTTCCCTAAGGAACACGAAAAATAATTTTAGTCCTCTCATACAAAATTGTATAAAGTGATCCAAAAAATATTCTCATATTTCGACTGATGTTTCTTGGGGAAAGTTGTTCGCTTATTAACCATTTTTGCATTTTTAATGCGTTGTCACTGCATACCTAGTATAAAGTAGCGATGATGGGCCAAATATTCGGTTTATGTTCGGTATTCGGCATGTTTAGCGAATATTCGGTTTCGGCCGAATATTCGGTAAATTTTGCCAAATAATTGGACGAATAAAAACGTACCTACTGTTTATGGATATATTTTTTTCGAAATGATTATGTCAAAACAATGACTGAATATTTTTTAAAATATTAATGTGAAAAAATTTAAAAGTTAGAGAGCGGAGAGGTCTTTCTTGTGTAAATCCGTTAACTTTTTGTATATTGCCGAACTATTCGGCCTCATATTCGGTTCGGCAAAACATTTTACCGAATATTCGGCCGAACATTCAGCCCATCACCTAGTACAAAGCAAAGGCGCTTTTCGTGTCTGTATGCATGAATATTTGCTTAAATCTTTAAAACTACGCAACTGATTTTGATGCAGTTTTTTTTTAGATAGAATGATTCAATCGGAAGGTTTTCATGCATAACACTTGCTGGGAAAACATTTTATTCTCACGGGAAAATGCGTTACAGCGGACAAAGCCGACGGGGGGGGCATAGCCAATGGGCGGGCAAAGCTACTGGGCGGGCTGCTAGTATGTATTAAAAAAAAAAATCTCTGTTGACAAAATAGCGCGAATATCACTTCCACAATATAGATCATTAATTTTTTACTGCAAGGGCTATGAACGAAATGAGAAAATTGCGACAAGTAAGACATTTTGAAATTGGCTAGCAAAGGTCACGCGCATTGTCGCACATGTGCCAATGGGTGTTCTCGTCCGACTCTCGGTTGACTTTCTTCGGGAAGGATATCTTAGAAGAATATAGACTAGTATTTTATGTCTTAGTATATGCCTACCCCGCAAGGGATAAAGGCGTGATATATGTATGTATGTATACGGCATCAATATAACTCATGTCAAATCATTCATCCGATTTCACCTAGCGTAACGCCATCTAGTATGACATCATGAACTAGCTCGAGATCTGTCATATGTAAGCAGATAGAAAAGTTGCCTTGCCTCTCCCTTGCCTTCAAAAATATGGCAACACTGTCGCAAGCTGGCATCCTTATAAAAAAAACTATAAAATTTTATTGTACTCGTGCCTCGTGCTGTGCTGTCTGTGCTCTGTTCGTGCGCGAGACTGATTTTCGTCTTCTAATTTATTTTATTCATAATTTTATCTATATTCATTTTTAATATGTCTGTAATAAGCATTGAAATAGTGTAGACAACATACACTGCCTAATTCGACAACTGGACGAGTATTTGCGATGTGCTAATCGTTCTTGTGAAGTGCTTGGCCGGGTTATTGACGTTTCAAGTACCTAGTGTTGGTTGTAGGAAAGCTTCGCTTCAGTTGGTTCTGTTTGTGTATTCCGCTGACTCGTGGGCGTGTGGGGGACCTCTCGAGCCGATCAGACGAAGACTACTAAACCCAGTGGGCAGTGTTTGTGCTAAGTTTGTTTGGATAAACATGTGTTGCCTGGCCAGGCGACCTGGATTGCCAAGGCCCATAGAAGGCTTGGATTACTCGTAAAGTTAGTATATTTTCTACGGAATTCCTATTTGATTCCGTTTTAATCCTAATCCTCAAAAATACCAGTTATGTGTGTTCAGCTATTCAGCTGGTGTTTAGCCTAGCATGTCAAAAAGTAATCCAACGTTAGTCCAAAAAGAAATTTGAAATAAAGTAGCATATTCAACAATCTTACCTGCTGCCAACCGAATATAAAATTCCAAGAGTATTCCTGTGCAGAGAGAATTTTCAAAATCTATCCATTTGTTTTGATATCAATAGGCAGGGTCACTCCATGCCAGCGGCGTCGCCGAAGCTTGCTTTGCGTGGTCACTGTGGACATGCTTCATCTGAGGCACGGAGCTGAGCATTTGATGGCTTCAGACGAGGCTGCTCTCTTGGTGTAGACCTTCCTAACTACATGCAAATAACAACAAACAAATCTCATCTCTTTTAATATAAGGTGTAAAAATATAAGCTGCAAATACTTTAAGGGATGAATCAGCCTATGAAATTGAACAACTTTTCCCAAGGACCTTAGGTTGAAATATGAAAAAAAATTTTTGGATGTCCCAAATTGATTTGGTTGGCTGGTAGTTTTGTAAAAGCCGATAGTTGTTCAGTTCTTTGTTATTTTTAGCAATTTTTTTTACACCTTATACATCAAGTTTTTAGAAAATACATTAAATTGGATATTTTGTTCAGTGTTTTGAACAAAACAGTTTGCCTGAGTGCATAACATAGATAGCATGGTGTGATCAGTTGGGTGATACTCCAGTTTTCAGCTTTCAAGCTTTAATTAGATTCAGTAGAGAAGTCAGGTCACAGTATGCCATATATTAAAATCAGTGACGGGCAGAACATAGGTTTCATCTAATAGTAAAATGTTTGCCGAACCGAATATTGGGTTGAATAATTCGGAAAGAATTGATATCCATATAATGAAGTCACACTTACCTACCTACAGTTTTACTTGTTTATACAAAGCTCGTGAATTAGCACTTCACCTCTGAGTTTGGTACCTCTCTAACTTTTCATATTGGAAACATTGATTTGATAAAAAAAACAGCTACACTCCTTGTCTGAGTTCCTGACATAATATAAACCGAATATTCGGCTTATCTCTAACAAGTTGGTGTTCAATGAGCAGTAATTGTCAGAAAACACTGCGATAGAGTGCTTTAAAATACCTGCAGCGACACCGATGGACAAGTTTTTTTAATATTATAATGAAGCATTTTAGGCTTTAGGTTCTATCAAATCTCTTAAGTTTCAGAGCTAGTATACAACTAGGAAGTTTATAAGCAAGCTATTTACATGTTCCGTGTAATATTGGCTTAGAATAGCATCACCCCCATGTCTTCCCTTTGGGTGCCGTAAGAGTTGACTAAGGGACTTGAGGGTTTCATGTGTATTGCAATTTTAGGCGACAGGGTGCCAACCTGCCACTACAGTGATACACAACTTATCTGAAACAACCCTCAAACTTTGTCACATCAGATGGTAAAATTATGGTCGTCACCACTCTGCTACCCCGCCAGTGATATAGGCGTGATTTGTGTATGTTTTCAACAGCTCAATATTTTAAAACTACAGGCAAAATTGACTGTTTGCTAGGTAATTAGCCAGCCAGCCAAAAAAAACTGCCATTTTAATCCGTAACAGATTTTACTTGCATGTACTTTTAATATGAGAAAGAATCAGATATAAAATGGCATGATATATTTATGCCTTCATGAATATCATGCTGGTAATTTTATATCTGCCTTTCTTGTAAAAAGCTATTTACATGAAAAGCAGAATTGCCTATCAACTTTCTAAGTACATATACTAAAAATCTGAATTAGGGAAAGAAAACATTACTATGTTTGGAAGTGCAGTACATAACTGGGTATAACTTCTCATTTATTGAATGGGTCATTTACAAACATACACATTTGTAGACCAACAAACCATACTACCCATCCAGTTGTGTTAATTTCTGCAACATACTCATAGGAATAAGACATTATTGGTATTCCAACAGTTTTCTAATGTTGAAAAACTTTTTAAACTCATTCGTATTTTTCATGACTAGCATAAAGTAGAATGGAATTTAAAAATATTTGTGTCATCATACTAATACATATTATAAATGCGAAAGTTTGCATGTTTATTTGTTACTCCTTCACCCAAAAACTGCTGAACAGATTTTCATGAAACTTTGTAAACACATAGAGGGTAAAATGGATTAACACATAAGATAAGTTTCAACCCGAAAACATGTTACTGTGGGATGCCATGGGGCTAAAACTGACTTTCACGCGAGCGGAGCCGCGGGCGCCTACCGGTATGCCATGTGTTGCGTTCTTACCAATGGCTTACCCTATTAAGAAGGGTTGTGACGTGTCCAAGTGGCGGGTGACGCCGGCGATACACCCTCGACACACCTCTCGAAACGGGCCTACAATGCAGCTCGGCAGATTTGATGATTTGTGACGTACGGAACTCGTGCCTTTGGCTTTGAAGATAAGGGCGTGTGTTTTATACGTGTTTTTGCATGCTGTGTCTTGAAGGTATTTAATTCGATTTGAAAGAGCAAGGTAGGAATCACAGACTTGACGCAATTATGAAGTTTGCCAAGTTCCTGCTATGTATTACTGAGCCTGTTAAAACTGAACTTTTGAATAACTGGAATATGGATTTGGTTTGTACTAGGATTGCATGTTCAGTTAGCAGTTAGTACGACCAAAGCCCAGTGACCTCTTTCACGCCAATTATTACTGTGAACTGGTTCTGTTTAATTATTATTATTGGGTGGGGTAAGGTAATTACGCTAATAGGTAGCACGGGAACAACGTACACTGATCAAAATTGTGACCCAATTTTATTAGGTCATCTAAGTGCATATTTTACTACCCGATTCGTTGTATTATTAGTATACCTACATTACGAATATCAAATCTATGAGCTTATGTCATCATGTAAAATGTGTCTTATTCACTAGTTTGTAAATAGAAAACGTGAATGTTACAGAAATTTTGCACTGACAACATTAAAAATACTAGCTCACTCATTGTAGACAAATTTCGATTGTATCCCAATCCCTGAATTTTTTTTAAAACCACACACACAAATTAGTTTTAGGTATTTGTGTTCGCTGTTTCTCACATGCCGTTTATACATTATTAACGGGACACCCGATATTATTTCCGATCCCGAATCATTATTAAATTATTTTTACTTCCTGTTTAGGTAAACACTTTTCTGATCAGTTACAGCTAGAGAGAATTATTCATCTGATTATGATGTTAATGGCAGCAAACAGTTCATAAAAAATCCAGTTAAATTGAATGCAGAAGAAGATACAAGAAATGCCACTATGTAAGCTGTAAACAGATTGAGACATGATTATAGTTAATCAAAACCCTTGTAGTTTGCAACGTGGTTAGAATAGCTTTAAATAAGAGTTAGTAGAGTATATTAAAAGTGACCTCATATTTTTATTTAGGTAATCTAGGGTACGTGTACCATTATTTTTAATATAGTATGGTTAATAACAATGTATGCCTACAGAATCAACGGAGTTGTAACTGTATTAATTCAAATTATTATTGTCAAGTTCAAGTATGTCATGGTTGTACGTTGCTTAGAACATTGTAGTTGTAACTTGAGTAAAGTGTGCAAGGCAGTAAACCGCTCCACCTGGCCTTGCTTGCTACAAGGTTGGAGGCCTAGGACTGCGCGGCCGCAGACTGTATGTACCACAATCCCGTATCAATGAAGTATACTGTTTAAAGGTATAAGTTTGAAACCGATCGTACGCAGGAACAGCACATAAGTGGATCATATAAACGAAGTCCTTTATAATACATTGCGCCTACGGCAAACGCTGTCTCGCCCAGACCAAAGAAATCATGCGCGCGCACTTCTTTGGTCTTTTCTGCCACTGCCACCAATCCAGACAAGTAAATGCGCCATAACAGCTGACGTCAATAGCGTTGTGGACTGGCAGATCAAATGAGCTACTTTTGAAAACGATCTAAAACGGTATTTTGTATGAAAATAGCAATGTATAACGTCAGTAATTGCTATTTTGGATGGCGTCAAAACACTTACTATTACTTTATTTTTCTGTTTATTAATTCAAACTTTGAACATTCTGAAAAATTATGAATGAAGTCCTTAGTATTTTCAATAATTAATGCCCCAGTCCACAACCGAATTCTGTACGTTGTCGGGTGCTGCTGCGTGCGGTCGACTGCGAACTTATACCATCTGTTGTTTAGTAGTTTCTGTGTATCTCGGGTAGTAGCAACTACCAAGTCCAGTGTGTAACTCTACCCTCGTGTTCCAGATGGGCGCGCGCGCGCGGCGGGAGGACGGCGCGCCGGCGGCGTCGGGTGTCGTGCGCTGCGCCTCCGACGCAGCCAACCAACTCTCGTTTGTCCGGTACGTTTGCTTTCACATATCTATTAATTGCCTACTTCATTATCATATTCATTTTGTATGTCACTGCTAGAAACAATATAAATGTAACACAGAAAGTCTTTGTTTCGTTTTCTCGTTTGTAGACTTTTCACCGTGGAATGTTTCCATAATATTTTACTATGCCAATCAGTTTTTAATGAACTTTGTCTCTTTAAAATCATCAGTTATAAATATGAACGTAGTACTGGGAATATAATTCGCTGAGACTGACAAAGGCAACGTAGTTCGTTCGGCCTAATTGTCGCTTTTTGCGCAGACCTACATCACAGTAGAAATAAAATGGTTTCAGAATTGAAACTACCATAGATCAATGACCATAGATTGACGCATTATTTTATTAGTTAAAATAAAATCTTTAGTACAACTGTGTTGTAAAGGACCTGGTGGTATTGTGAACACTGGCGCAGTTGTCAGCGGGCCAGGCGTCGGACAGGTTGCCGACTTGGTACCCGTCCCGGTCCACGCAGAAGTACACGTCGCCCGAGTTCTGGTTAGGTCTGTAGTTGCCGTTGCCTGTGCAGATCGCTGTCACTTCCATGCCGTGCTCCGGGAAGTATATTGTGCTGTCGCGCGCGCAATCTGAAAGGGATTGTAAAGATTAGTTAACATACCATTGGGGTTTGCGATATCGTTAGGGCCGAAACACATTTGCGTCATTTGCCATGTTCCGTTTCAAGTTTTCATCCTAGGGTTAGAAACCTCTTTTATCCTCGTTTTGTCAACCTACTATTTACTTATGTTTCGATCTTGAATAAACGAATGAACCTTCTGACCTTCTTGAACCTTCTAACTTACGACAAAAATAGCTTCATACATAAGGATAATGCGTGCGATTATGCAAAGTACCTACAGTCACTATTTTCGCGGTTGCTGTGGGTGGATGGATACTATTTTTGGATTATAGACACCTTCCTCAACTTTTCTGAAACAAAGGTCAATTTCTACCTATTGTGTATGAAGGCATTATTTTTAGAACATTACAAATGCCTATCAAATAACTACGAAATAGGTAGGTATACTAGACCATACTAATACAATATCAAATTAAAGGTTGTATCACTTAACAGTCAAGTTCGATTCGTAGTTCATGGCCAAACATTAAGAAATATTGCTATCTAAATCGTCAGATTTTGGAAATAATGTAATAATATGTGTGAATCGGATCTAGTCCCACGTGCCCAAATTTGGCCAGAAAGCCATGGCAATGCTCGCCTACGTAATATGGGGCCATGAGCATGTTAATAACAGAGGATGGGTCATTGTGTCCGCTAAAGTTTAAATTATGGAGATTTCTCACGCATTTTGGCAGTTCGACGCCCGCGGCACGAACAATTAATGCAAGTAGAACCACGAGCCCGCGGCTAGTCGACCGAAAGATAGAGATGAGTGAGATGTAAAACGACTTAATCCTGAATTGATCGTCCTCAGTCTCTACCTTAGTCGATGTTTTAATAACTTGATAAGGTCGGTTAATAGGATACACCTCCGGGATAAACAGGCAGACAAAGTGCCACGTTTATAAAATTAGTGAGTACTAGCCCTTAGATACTACCCTGATTGGTAAGTATTCATCTCCAGATGTAGAAGAGGTAAATAAATAGGTACTACAATTTGAATCTTTTGACACATCAGTTAATTTCCCCGAGAGACAAAAAAATTGTCAATACATCAATTTTACGTTCGCATGTAGGTTACCTATATAATTATCATCAAATTCTTTTGTGCTACAAAAACGGAAATATAGCTGTTGAATTAGTATCGTTGACTATTGGTATTGTTGAGGTCAACAACGTTTCAACAAGTCCATTCCACTTGCCTTTTAGAAGTACCTCGTGAGCTGTCGCGGTCTATTGAGACCGGGGTATAATTAATTTATGTCCCAGTGTCCCTGTTCAATCCCGTTGCTACTCAATCAAATGTAAACAGAAGGTAGATTGCAGTATCCAAGATAGGTACGAATAGTACCTAAAATATTTGCGACCAGGAAATAAAACTAAACGACGAAAGCATCAAATATGTCATTTTACTATTTTTTGACTACCTAACCTAGGTCACAGAATATAAACTAAAGGCCTAGGTCGAACGTACTACCAGTACACGTTACACCGATCATAAATGTTCAGAGAGTATTTTCATGACCCGACTGAAAAAAACGATCCTTTTCATCTCGATATTACGTAATGCAGAAAAGTCCTTGCTGCTGCGGTTCCTCAGAATCGTACCTATGTGGTACAATGCAAGGAATACCATGGTCATCCAACGACCAGATGAACCCTAGTGTCAGAATTTTTCAACCGCCTTCTACAAGTAGCAGGCTTCTGACATGGTTGTGTAACGAGTCTAAGTGGTCATAGACAGCAACCAGGACCTACGGCTTAACGTGCCATCCGAAACACGGGACCATCTAAACGGTGGTGTGTCCTTCCGCATGAATTCGCTCATTAGTCTCCGCATTCCACGGTGGGATGGTGCTGTTCCACATATCGGGAAGAGGGTCACGGCCGTCGACTAGCCGGTCGCCGCGCCGGTCCGGCGGGTACCGTGCCGCCACCGCCACCGCTCCACAATACGAATTTGCTATGCTAACGGTACACCAATGCCCTCCCGGCTATCTCGTTTGCATTATTATATTCATGTTGTGGTGTGACCGGATTCTGGTGTGAGAAAAGTATTTTAAACGAACATGAACGTTGAGGACCAGGGAGTCAATTTCTGAAACGTCATAATTCGATCTCGTGTACGGAAGTCTGCAACGGCTAGTCTAACCACACGTATTTCAATTTCTACTACTCTATGGTTTTATAGTCAAGGGTATGTGTGAATTAATGAGAGTATGTGTAAATCAATAAGTAAAGTAGGTAGAACGCGTGATACAAGTATAACTAGTAGCAGATTTTAGCATGAAACAAAAATTACCTCAAACGGCTTTCAATGATAAATTGAAAGCCGTTTGTTTTCTAATCTCGAAATTGCTATTGCGTAAACTTAGCTAAAATATACAAAACACTTACTGCAATTCATGCCCGCCATTTCACTGGAAGTAGCTTGCCAAGATCCTAGAATTTTGGCGTCTCGGCCCGTGCAGTAGGCGCTGAAACGACAAACATTTTTGCTTACATTACATGCAGGTAATAGATAGATTACTGCACAAAATGTAATAAAGTAGACACGCTTAGCTTGCGTGATTTAAAGTGATGACAAGGGGAGGAGCCCAAGTCACAGAATAAATAATAGTCCCTCAAGCCTTAATTACACTCATCAATATCAGAAATTATAGAGCACGTTACTAAAATGAGGAAGAAATACTCACATGCCATTTTGTATTTGATAGGGACCAAAGCTTCCGTCGTAGTCACAAAAGGTGGTAGGGTTTCCGAGGAAGAATGTGCCGTGTTCCGATTGTTCCTTGTGGATCTTGGACAGTGCGTGCACAACACTTTCACACTTCCTCAGATATCGCTCACCCATTACTCGAGCGCTGTCTGCAAATTCAGAAATGGATGTGAAGACTGCTTATTTTAGAAAACTGCGCAACCTTTAATATAATCTTTTTCATACGCTACATTGTAGGTTATAGGTGAGGTAAGTACCGGAAGATTTCAGGATACATTGAGCCGAAGAATAGACTTTCCGCGTCGATGCTTCAATACGTGAACATAGGTAGATAAAAGCTGACCTTAACCTTACTATGACGTCACAGCTCTCAAGATACTCTCGGTAGGTACTAAATTATGGATCAACAATGCTCGCATGCCTTGCCTCCGTACAGGTAGCAACTATGCCACAACAATGAGATGTTTTCGTAGGAATTCCGTTTATCCGCAGTTTCCTTTGATAATACTTGTAATGTAACGTACAGTGTTATTACTTGGCATAGTTTAATAGCTTTAGATTCTATTGTCTTGTCTCTTATGTAGATTGTTTAAATCGAGTAGATTCCGAACTTACTAAACAGTAAGATATGCCTTTTTGATGAATACTGCGTTTTCTCGGTGAAAAACCAACAACTATTCATAGATATTTTCGTAGGTAGGATAGGTAATTACGTTTAGTTTTTCTGATGAAATAAACGAAAGTAAAATGAGTCATAAATGCGTTAAAAGTTACAAGATGCATTGACCTAGTTTCACCGGGAAAGAGCTCGATGAGACCTCCCGCGGAGAGCTAAGCGCCGTCGCCGATTGAGTCAATTAGCTAGTTGAGCCAAGTTAAAAGATTACGCTGAAAGTTGTAGATTAAAAGCTTCGTGACACGATCAACATAGACTAAGCACAGTTCAACTTAGTAAGCCATCATGATGAAGGAGCATCGTGATTCTGTTTAAAAGTTTATGAAAAACATGAGTTTGTATTTACATATTTCTTGTGGTCTTATGCTTTTATAACACGTATTTATATCGACTAGGGAACGCGAGAGTAGTGTCGTATGTCTACTAAAGTTACACCACAACGCATACTTTCACTTGATTATCAGTGATCTGATCACTGTTGGCGATGCAGTGTGACGTCATACTTACAGCAAGGCAAGTATTTCATATCCTCCTCGGGCAATGGAATAACTGTAGGCTGTCCTGTCTTGGGCTCAGCGCACCAGCAAAGTCCGTCATCGCATTGTAGCATTTCGTAGTCCCCGTTCGCAGTGCAGTGCAGTGTGACGTCGTTCCTGCCTTCTTTCTCCAGCTCTGACCTTCGCCGACTGCAAGCTGGTAGTAATGAGATTATTATTATGAAATATCGTAGGTTCGTTATAAACCATCGGCGCCGGTTTAGCTAGTGGCCGAGTAGCCGACTGCCACCTATTAACATGTCCGTCAGAATGACTGCCCAAAGTTATGATTACAAGTTTAGATATTATCATAATTTAGTACCTATTTGGTACTATTTGGTACCTATGCTTAAATATTTAGTACCTACGTAATTAAAAAGATATTGAAATAATAAAGTGGCCAGTCATTCTGACGTCAGAATGACTGCCCACATTTTTTATTTTCATTATTAAGGCTGTATTTTATGTTTGTACCTGTGCATTATTTAGTACCTATTTAGTACCTGCACATATATTATTTTCAGATTTTTCAAGTAAACCAAACAGATTCTACAAGCGTTTTTTTTTTGCATGAGTTATTATAGGCATATTCATGACGGTCTGGCAATCGTTCCTTCGACGCTTTTTTGTCCTAACGGCACGTCTAGTTAAAATGTTTGTTCGTTCAAGAATCGTTCTTTCGTACAACTTTTGTTCGATGACACTTCGTGAAACCACGTTCTTGTTCTTGCACACCCGCCATACTTTCGTCGCTGTCATAGGACAACAGAGCGGCGAAGGAACGATTGCCAGACCGTCATGAACGTGCCCATAATGACTCATGCAAAAAAAAAACGCTTATAAAATCTGTTTGGTTTACTTGAAAAATCTGAAAATAATATATGTGCAGGTACTAAATAGGTACTAAATAATGCACAGGTACAAACATAAAATACAGCCTTAATAATGAAAATAAAAAATGTGGGCAGTCATTCTGACGTCAGAATGACTGGCCACTTTATTATTTCAATATCTTTTTAATTACGTAGGTACTAAATATTTAAGCATAGGTACCAAATAGTACCAAATAGGTACTAAATTATGATAATATCTAAACTTGTAATCACAACTTTGGGCAGTCATTCTGACGGACATCCTATTGACCTATTGGTTTGGTATGCGAACTTCGCGCTCCAAAACTAACCATTAGTCGCATTCTTTTTCGCTTCTGTATACAGTCGTGTCACTTCTATGTCACTTTGTTTTTATTCAATGTCAGATTGTCAGACATGTTTTGATTATAATGTGATACCTAACAAAGTAGGTACCTAAATTACGGTCTTTTGCGCGAATAGTTAGTGGACTACACTGGACTTGAAATAATTGATAAATAGGCGAAAGTTTTGTTATTTTTACTCAAAATTCTACCAAAGCATTTGCAAGTTCGTTTTACTAAGCCAAAGCTGAAGAATGGCGTAGTTGTTTTGTCTAGACAAAGTTACTGTGCTGTCCGATGAGCGAAAAAATGCTGTCCTACAGAAAGGTAACTAAGTAACTAAATCCGCTGACTCAGCGACCCACAGAGGATCTCTCCAAAACGAGCTATCTCAACTGATCTCTGTCCTGCCCGAACTCCTCCAATTGCTGACTTGAAGATCGCGCAGGTAGCCTCTACTACGTAACGTCTCTCCAGCGGCGCCTGGGGCGTCCCACTGTGGGACAACCCACGTACTCTCTTATTGCTCCCCGATCCTCTCCTATCCTGTTTACGTGGCCGAGCCGACGAAGTCGGAGAGCTCTAGTCTGATAACAAAAAGGTAGGTAATGAAAAGTAATGCGCATTACGTATATTAAACCGTATGCTTGGGAGAAACGTTATTAACGCTAGGTAGTAGCGTAATTAGCAAGAGATCGGAGTAGCTTAGCTTATATACTGGTTGTCGAGCAAATATCAGAGACTGCTTAACCCATAGGAAGGTGGTTGCTTACCACAGGTCATTTGACTCGCTTCTGAGCGCCACATCTGTCCAAATATTCTGTTCCCGTCCTCGTCGGTGCAGAAACATCTGTGTAAAGAGCACGTTTAGTCGTTTACTTACATTACAAAATGTAAAGAATGCATCGAATAACAGCAGGCTTATTGCCCAGCAGTTTAACAATTTTACTACTTAGAATAGCATACAATTTTACTGCTTAGTATAGCATCACCCTATTTCTTTACGGGCGTCGTAAGAGGTGACTAAGCGACTCGAGGTTTCAGGTGTGTCACTACAGTGATACAAGAATGATCTGAAAGAATCCTTAATATTTGACAGACGTGGCGATAGCGACCGTATTTTTTGCCTACCCCGCAAGGGATAAAGGCGTGATATGACTGTGTTGATGTGTCCGGAAATTCCATGTCCATGTCTTCAGATATATATGTTGCTCCGTATCGTCGAAAAAGTTTTTTTTTGCATTTATAACTTCATACAATTACCCACTACACTAGGGAGAGACAAGACCCATGTCTAGAAGTGAACTCTTAAAGAAGTAGAACTTCCTAGAAGATAATTTAAAACTCTAGTCTATGTCTCCTACCTAAACCATGATTCTGGTTAGCAAAAGAAAACTCATAAAAACTTGCCTGCCTACGAACATGTCTCCTTTACACTGGACTGGGGCATACTTTCCATCAGGCAAGCAGTTTGACGGAGCCTGGCATCCTTCTTGCTGGACAATCACTCCTGAAAAATGTAAACTGATTAGTAACTGCCCCTGATAAACCTATATCATTTTCGTTCATAGCTAGTGCTACCCATACCCTTAGGTATTTTCTAATTTTGAAAATCTTTTTATTCTACTTTCTTATCTTTAGAAATCTTTTAGAATATAAAGTGACTAAAACAGCTACAAATGCATTTATCGTCATGACGAAAATTATTATGTTATGAACACGTTTTCACTAAATTAGTTTTTTAATGTAATCTGTAATTGATTCCGTTGTATAAAATTTTTAGAAAGCATATAATTTGCTACTGCAGGCAGGATTTGAATCTGCAACTTTCGCTATTAGTACTGGCGACAATGCGTCTATAATCTGGGCTACCGCAGCTCAATCATTGCATGCGAAATTATGCAAGTGTATCTTTATTAACAACGCGTGGCGAAGGCGTGGCTTTGTAAACCTTACCTTATCACGGGAAGTGTTTCAAAATTTCGTAATCAATACAGTCAATTCAACCACTAAGTTACTGTTTACTATCATTATAGTTACACATAAATAACATACTTACTACACATTGAATCTCAAAAAAATAATAAACTAAAATGTTTCTACTAGCATCTAAAGAATGAGTCAAGTATCGGCCGTGTGTTTCTGCTGATAAGGTGAACTCAGCAAAGTAATTGTGTAACAATTACTTCCATAAATATGCATATCTACGCGTGTTAAAGTCTGACTATATCTAGCATTCCAGTTTGCTTGCGAAGCTAGAAACCGGAAATAACTATAAATATGAAAGTGGTCTCGCCTCCGAAGTCGACGGGTCCGATTCGAAGCTTAAAAATGTATTACCACGCGACCAGGTCGACTGCGAAAAGCAAATACGATTCTAATGGTTTTCAAGTGTTGAGTTTAGTACAAGGTAGCTAAAGTGAAATCATAGTTGAAATTGAATTATAATATACATGATATAAAAACGAATGATGATAATGACGAGAGAACAGCAACAATCCTACTAAGTAGTATTATAAATTGGTTGTTACTCCTTCACGCAAAAACTACTAAACCGATTTTCTTAAAATTTAGCACACAGATAGAGGATTACTTGTACTTGAATTAACACATAGGTTACCCTCTGTGTGCCAAATTTCATGAAAATCGGTTTAGTAGTTTTAGCGTGAAGGACTAACAAATTTATAATATAAGTAAGATTGCAATCACGAAAATGATGTTAAAACCTATTTATAGAAATAGATTACGCATTTTGCAACAATATTATAAAAAAAGGCTGCAACAAATCAGTGAATCAAGTGCAACCGGCGGGATTTTCTCCAATAATAGCTCCTTTCCCGGAGACTGCGGTCTAGTAATGGCTGATATGACCACATCGCCTTATTTCCGCCGTATACTGACCTGCATACACCGCTCGTGTGAAACTTTATAGATATACGATCTCACTCGCATATACCTAGGTATACCCTATACTATATCCTCTGTGACATACGTTGCACCTGATCCCGACGTATCAAGTTGAAGATAATCGTGTATTTACATCACGTGTTAGATGTCTACATGAGAAACATGTTATAAAAGCGATAAATAAATAGTTTAAAATCAGACCAAGAGTACAATCGCGCAGTCTGACACTAACAAAAGGTAGATGTTGTAACATGAAGTAACATCAATACATAGTTTAAAATGAAATCGTTTTTTGCGGTTGTCTTACGCAAAGCATTTAATGAAATATGGTGCACCATAAGGTGTAAAAATATTAGCTGCAAATATTTCAAGGGCTGACTCAGCCAATAAAGCTGAACAATATGAAAAAAATTTTTGGACCTCCCATACAAATTAGCTTGGTCGGTTGGTAATTTTCGATGGGAGGATTGGGAGGTCCACAATTTTTTTTTCATTTTCGACCTACTTACTTGTTATGTTACTTATTTCGACCTACTTACTTGTCACGTGTTACTTGGGGAAAGTTGTTCAGTTTCACGGGCTGGTTCACCTCTTTAAATATTTGCAGCAATTTTTTTTACACCCTGTATGTATGGTACGTGACTACGTGCCGGGAAAAGTCTTATTCACTCAAGAAAACGATAAGCTGCATTGGGTGGGTCGCTAGTATTAGTTAAAAGCGCAATGGTAGTACAA
This sequence comes from Keiferia lycopersicella, assembly GCA_029255805.1. Taxonomy (NCBI): domain Eukaryota; kingdom Metazoa; phylum Arthropoda; class Insecta; order Lepidoptera; family Gelechiidae; genus Keiferia; species Keiferia lycopersicella. The sequence continues at coordinate 5,622,768 of JARACZ010000010.1, forward strand.
TACCTCCTGTAGAAGGCGTCTGGCAGCTGGGGCAGCATCCGTTCACAGCTGTATTAGGAACCAATGTCTGGCCTGCTGGACAAGTCAGGTCCGTCACACACATTTGCGCCAGATCACACTTGTTCGCATACGACACCCCGAACACCAACAGAAGTATTTGCAACACTAACATGGTTATAAAGAAAAATATAAAAAATTACGTAGATTCTGTTTTACCTGACGTTACTGAATAATAAGCTACGATTGAATGGAACTGATTGAATGTTTATCTCATTATCTGTCGATGAAATCTATAGTGGGCAGCGATACCGCTTTGTTAGTTTTATCAGTAAATTATTTTCGTAATTACGTGTAATTGAGCGAACATGTTGAGTTGACTTTTTACATACGCATTGGCCGTGCTGTGTGGTGCCGGCTTAGAATAGCATCACCCTGATTTGTTCCCTGAATGTCGTACAAAACGACCCATACCTTGACCATATAGGGAATAGGCAGAAGCGTTCCCTATGAATGCAACATCTGCCAAGCCAGCCAAATAGTTGGTATGTTAATGGGGGAGGCCCCGTGTAACAGTGGATTGTTGTGACTGTTAACACTAGGTTATACGTATTGGAAGTACTCGTTCAGGAGATAGGCATGTTAATAAATTATAACAGGTAATCCAAGGGTTTATCGTTCATAGATATGCGGTGTATATTTATAATTTATCAACTCATGAGTTTGGAAACATTTACAACATGTTATAGCCATTATACTTAGTTGGTCCAAGTGTTGGCTGTTTTATTGTTCTTATAGCACGCACGTGTTTGATGTTCCAGTCTTGCCATTGTTTGTACAGTAGGAATTGCTAACTAATGAAAGTATGCATTTCGTTTAACTGCAGAAATTACTAAAACATGACTAATGTATCCGTAATGGAATAAGTTCTGCAAAAACAAACATGTTTTATCCGTGTGTAGCGTGCAGTGTCAACTCGTCGGGGTCTTCAAATAGAAATGCGTGTTATCAGCGCTATCGCTATCTGTTGTTAAATTACGCGGAGAACAATCAGACCAAGTCGCGGCGCGCGCGCAGGCCGCTAACAGCACAGCACAGCGCGCCGCGCCGTCCGAGCGCAGTGCCCGCCGCGCGCGGCCCAAGCGCTAACACCTGCGCCGTACGTACCGCATATTTTGCAACAACGCTTATCTCTTTAAGAACTCATACTTCTGCGACCTGTATTTATTATGTCTATTTCTACTCACATATCTTTTCTGTCTTTCTAGGTCGGATTAAAGCGGGCGCATCCGGCTAGTATGGAGGAGTGCAAGAAACAAGCTCATTCAGGCCCCAAAGTTTCGAAAATTGCGAATATATTTCAAGGAATGCCCTCAAGGGACGACGACGATATGCGTGGAGCTGACGTGACTGTTGTGCGCACTGAGAGCCACCTTGCACGGTTCAAAAATGCGAGAGCTCTGTTTGAAAAATTAGGTGAAGAGAATCGAGGATTTCGGATTGAGAAGTCGCCCTCAGCGGCGTCAACATTCGCGGGGACGCGCGGGTACCCGCCAGCGCCGCCGTCGCGCTCGCGGTCCAGCTCGGCGGGCTCGGTGAGTCCGCAGTGCTGCAACGTGGCGCCGCCCCCGCCCACCGCGCACACGTTCAATGGTGACCGCATCGCTAATGGCGGTGGCGCCGCTCAGCCGCCACCAAAACCTGCCAAACCGAGCGTTTTGCCCAAACCAGAGAAACCTGACCGAAGATTCAACAAAGAACTGATTGAAAAACAGAGGAACTGGACGGCCCATTTCAATAAAACGCGCACCTCGCGACCTGATCATGAACAAAAAGTGGAGGCTAAATATGCTAGCGGTTATGCAGACAGGAAATCGCCGGAAGCTGCCGAAAGATATGTCGTTCCTTCCCGAGTTTATTCTCCACCTCTGTCGCCATGTGCCGGCGATTCTCAAGTTGAACGCCCAACCACACTGCCCTCTTCTTTGGCTAATAGAGGAGTGCCGGCAGAAAAATCTCCTAGTCCAATTAAGAATATTACTACTGTTTCACCTTCATCTAGATCTAATAATATGGTCTCGCCCACTGCGAGAACTGATCCTTTCATGTCCCCTAGTGCGAAGAGAGACACTTTTGATTCACCGACAAAAGCCACTGTAGAACCAAGCGCGCAGGAAGTAGGTTTGATTGATAAAGTGTCGCGGCGAACTCGATCCATTGTGTCTCCGAAAAAAGAAGAGGGAGAAGTGATAAAAGAGGACTTGCCATCGCCGAAAAAGACTGATTATTTACAATCTCCTAGTTCAATAGCAAAACCAATCGATAATGTGTCACCCTCGACGATAACTCCCCCTGCGGAGCCAGTGCTGCTGCCTCGTTACCAGAAGTCTCCACCGACACCGACAGCAAGATCTCCTAAATCACCACTTCCGCCATTACCTCATGAAGAAAAGTCTACACCAGCCACACGGGAGTCGACAGTGTCTCCGGAAAGAGTGTCCATTTCGGAGAGTGCTTCGGAAAGTGTGTATAATCGTCACGCGTCTCCGAAAAGTGAAACAGTGTCGCCGTCGGCAGATTCTAACGGGTGTGATCGTCGCTCTCCCGCGCCGGAGAGTCCGACGCCGTATGAGAGTGTTGTGTGCGAGAAGACAGTGGCTAAAAGTGAGGACGATGATTACGAGCCGGTGCAGTTTAGTGGTGAATGGGAGGAGAAGAGTGCCCGGCGATCGTCGACGCCAGAGTCGCCGGCGGGGGCAGGGGACACAGAAGCTGCGGGGGACGCGGTGGATGCCTCCCGCAGTCCCCTCGCCTCTCCTCTGGCGTCGCCTGTACATCATGCTGCAGCGTCGCCTCCTCTTGATGCTTCACCATCGCCTGGTAAGTTATCATCATCATCAATACATAACATTAAGTCGCTTTTTGCATTTCTCTGTCTATCTGACAGACTCCTTCTAAATCACGCAACATTTTTTTTTAATTGATAGAGTGATTCAAGAGTAATATTTAATGTGAAACATGCCGAGATCGCCGCTTATTCCCACGGGAAAATGGTTAACAGCAGGTGTAACCGCTGGGCGGGCCGCTAGATCTCATATACGTAATCGTGATTAAATGCTTATGTGTAATGTAATTTGGATGGTTTCAATTTTGAATGAATAACTGGAACAACATAAAGCAAGCAAAAAATATAGCAAAACAGCTCAGTTATTATCATAAACCCACATAAAATCCTTATCTGTTATTCTATGCCTTCATATCTACATCTTATCATCAACCTGCAGACGTAGGTATTTCGTATTGACGTATTCATTCGGCTATAATATTGGTACTAAAGACATCATTCTATATATATTGATCACGTCTTGTCTTTATTGGTAAATAAAACTTTTGCAAATTGTGCAAATTATTTAGGACGTGCATGTCTCTATAAAATATAAAAATCGTAATCGCAATAACTGTCTACCTACCTACTATCTAGAGTTTCCGGAAAGTCTGACCTTGTTGCTTCTGTTGTAAAACGTGTTTCGTAGGTATGCCGCGTAGGATGTAGTTGTAATTAAGCTGGCATATCCCTTGAATGACACTTTACACTTTTTACTACAACCATGATACTGCAGAATAAAATATCTGACAATCAAGATATCAAATTTGAGCTATATTAAAGTGTATCAAAAATAATAGAAGACTTTTCTGTCAAGTTCACTCCAGTATCACTTACACAAAATATTTAAACTTTGTATTATTTTGTACATATTAGCATTAGCCGCTTGCTAAAAAACAACCTAATTCCATCTTGCTTCCGGTATTTTGCCACCGTAAGCTACTCGTTTAGGGTCATAGGGACCATAAGTTATGTCATGCGATTTTATGATTAGGTGCCAGGTAAGGCGAAGTTATAAATCCAATCTGTCAGAAGAAAATCTTGGACGTGAAAATAACAATAAGATGCTAGAGGTAATCGAGCGATCTTCACCGATTACTTTGTTTGTAGGAAGTAGATCCTAAGCATGAGATGAGTGGGCGTCGATTGACGTACGTTTGGCGGTCTCGTACGCCGCGGGTTCAATGTAATATTGAGGAAGTCAAGGTATTTGAGTCGTTGCGAGAGTTGCGAGTCGATCCCGATTTAGCTGCGCCGGCGCCGCCGTCTCCGCCTCCGCCGCGACGCAGTAACCCGAGCGACGTCGTCCTGCTCAGAACGCTCCCTTTCATTAACTCCTCTCTTCTCGCCAATTTACACAATAAAACCAATGTGCAACCGCTTTCAAACAATCTAAATGTTTCTTTAAGACATAAGTGACTTTGTTCTAGCAATTATAAACAAGTGTGCGTAGTGATCTTGCTATAAACGTTTTCTTCTGTACGTTAACAAAACATCGGAATACGCGATTCGTTATGGGTAGTGTTGTAAGTCTGTGAGTCTATGCAAATTGAGCCTTTGTCTTATTGTGCCTCGCATCGGCCGGCGATAAACTTTCGCAGATAGTTCTTTGCGGCGCTCTTCATTATCAATTCTGCTGTTGTATAACTTCGTCGGCATTCCTGTAAGTTTGCAGTGCATTCCCTCTCACTTTCTGCTCATTCCTGTCTGCCCTGCGAAGCCGCAGGCATACCTTGTTGTCGGTTTTCCTTCACAGTAGCTAGTATTTATTCTAGCTCTAGGCAACTGGCTTACTTCACTTGCAGAAGATCTTCCTTATTTATATTGAGATTGCGTCTGTCGTCGACCTATTAATTGGTTTGTCATAAACAAACTGTCGTCATATTGGCCGACGTCGTGTTATCATTCCGACGCATCTGCGTACTTTTTAAAACGGTTGACCTCTGTATTTGTGCCAAAACCATCAAAACATGTACTTCCTCCGTTGTAATATGTGTTGTATTCTTTCTGGAGACACATAAATTCGTTCGTCTGGCTGTGTTGCCAAGCGGCTTATCTCGCAGTGTTTGTTTACACCGGCGTCCGCACCGGCGCGGTGTCCAACATCCCGATCGTAAACTTTTACTATCGCTCGTCTCCGCTGTTTTCTGCGTGCTTGTTTGTATTCTTTCCACGAACTTTTGCGCAAATAGACTGGTGATGTGCGTGAGTAAATGACACGGACCATGTGCTGGCGTCGAGTGTTTCTGGTGAATTGAGTGTAGTGCCGGCAAGATACTGCGTTGGGAGTTTGTTGTTCGCGTGAGCGTGCGCGACGCCGGCAAAGGGTTAGGGCGCGCGCGATGTCGCGGTGACGGCGCGCGCGCACATCCCATGCGCGCCCTCGACATGCGCCTCTGCAGCTGCTGCCTCGGTTAGTTCTGGATCAACACTTTCTTGGTAATCGTTGATACGTGAGCTTTGCTTGCATTTTAATTACATTATAAGTACCTTTATTATCATAAATAATCGGTGACATCTAACATAATATATAGATATATAACATCTCTTCGCGTCATTAATAATCATGCATGAATATACTTTTTAACCACCACTGAAGCTTAATTTGTTTTAAATTGCCTCTATCGCAATACAATTATATACTTTCTTAGTTTCATCTGCAAATGCACGAGGACGCGTCTTGATGTAAATGCATCTTTTTGCATGTACAAACTGCAAACTGCTGTTATAATAACACGATCTCGCCTTGCATCATTAACACGATAAATAACTGTTATTTGCTTTCTGTAATAAAACATACACAATCATGGGTGGAAATGACGGGTGAGCATCGAGCAGAAATGTACATGCAGAATAATATTTATGTATTCATGTAACGGCCGGAGTGCGGTCGTATGAATGAATGTTGTTTTTGCGGAAAGCTAGCGGTGCGGAGTACATGGCTGCCTCGGGCCCATTCATTGAACCCAGCATATGCGTAGTTTTATTACCAACCTGTATGTAGGTGTTGTATGGTGAGATTTCGTAAAGCTTTCGTCTAAATTTAACTGCAGCCGTTCATTTTCGAAATTCAAAAGAGCATTTCACTTTCCTGAATCATGGAAAGACCTTATTTTCGAATATGACTGGTTGTCGGCTAGAGTATTAAAAATGTTTTTGGTAGCGGAACGTGATTAGCATTTTTAATTGTAGAATTTCCAAATATGAAGATAAGTATCTGTACAAGCTTTTAACGAGTTGTTAGCGTGGGGAGATCCACTCGACATAATTTATTATGTTACAGACTGTTGGCTGTGAGATCTTCAAGTGGCCTCTTGCCTCATTAGGAAGTAGTTCGTTCCAAATACGATTAATTCGATTTTGAACTAATGGAGTATAATATTACATTATTTGTTCTATAATTTGACCATCTTTCTTGCCTTCCTTGTGTAGTAATTAATTAACATACTTACTGATTCTAAAAAAATATTTCAAATGATTCATATTTTTCTTAGAGAGTTACCATTACCACTGCACAAATAACTTTCGACAAATGTCTTTCTAAATATTTTACTATGATATATTCTCTAAGGAATTCAGCAATGATAACACATTATTTACTCTATGCACGCGAATCTGAGATAAAATCGCCTGTTAAATGTCCAATCACGAAATCTCTTAGTGCTGTTTCCGCGTTGATTCCCATATTCCAATTGAGCTGAATGTAGATGAAAATTAATTAGTAAAGTGAGCAAGAGTAGCTCAAGTCGGAGAGCTGACCACGTCAGAGGACGTGTGATGTAACGGCCAGCAATTAGTTAAGTGAAAGATGTTTCGTTAAAAACTTACTTCAAAGAATCGAGCTTGATGTAGATGGGAATTAAGAAGTAAAGTGGGCAAGAGTAGCTAAAGGAGAATGCCCATACATGGCCTAATCATATGTATGTCTTGCGTAACAAAACAAATGAATGCATTATATAATAACGCCAATTTCAATGAAAAATAGCAACGTTAATTGATGCACAAAACCCGGAAAATTTATAAAAATAAAATTGAAAATTTATGTTTACCTATTTAATAAAAAAAAAATACTGAGGCATAAACTTTTTCTACACTGCTTACCGAAAATAACGTATTTAGAACTAAATACACTAAAGAGCGCCAAACATCAGCACTTTTGTCTCTTTCGATGCCCGACTTTGACACTCAACTACTCCAGAACTAGTATGTTGCATAAAAATTCCCTATGCTAAAATGATAAGCAATATTTAATCATTATTACTATATAACTTTGGCTTTTATGCGATTCCTGCAAGTGAGACGCAAGACTGATGAAAATCAGGACGAGCATCCAAACAAAAGTTGTCATGATCCTTTGGAGACCTGGCTACGTCAGAGGGTTGTGTGACAGTCAGTGATACTAAGACGTGGTAAATGTTCCTTAAGTATTTATTCACTGTAAAGGATAATAATTTGGCTAATCTAAAAAAACTCTTTTGATTTGTGGGACAAAAGTGATAAGTAACAGCGAACTATTAGCTCTAACGTTGAGTGAGTATTCGCTATTTTGCCAACCACTAAAATTGTACCATTGTACCATTTTTAAATCTTTATATCCCGTGTCGAGTGAGTAAACTCGCAAATTGAGTTTTTCTGCCGTCAATAGTTCTGTTGATTCTGATCTTTTAATATGACATGAAAAAATGGCTTGCAAAATTTCGTATCTTGGCAAATCACACACCCTCTGACGTATCCAGCTCTCTCGCTGTGTATGCCTCGCGGCGCCGCCGGCCAGCAGATCGCGTGATCGCCGGCTCATAGCGAATTGAGGCTTTAAATATTACTCAGTTATCTTGATGTCGGACGCTCCATTGAATAAGCTGCTCGGTGCTCGCGCTTGCAAATTGAGTTTTGCTACCGTCATAAATTCTGCCGGTTCTGCTGGCTGTTCAGAACAAAAATGAATTCGGAAACTGGCCATAGATCTGCCACGAAATTTCGTTACTACGTGCCTCACTCCCTACCTATTTACTTTGTGTTTATTAAATAGTTTTTAAAGGACTTTTGCATGAAAGTGCTTGTAAAATATTTATTTTTTACAACAAGCACCCTTCTATTGGCTAAACTTTATAGTACACCTGTAAAAGTTTTTGAATTGAGGCTTTTAAATATTACTTAGCGATCTCGCTCAACATCAGCCGTCGAATGCTCTATTGAACAACCACGCGCGCTCGCAAATTGAGTTTTGCTCTCACCGCCGACATTAAAACGGTTTTTAGAAAGTGGTGGGTACCCCAAAAGTGGCATTCCTGATCATTCCTGTATGTATACTTATGATAAGGTCATTTTAAATTCAGTGCTTTCCAGCAAAAGAAAATTAAAAACTTTTGATCCACAGTTTTAGAAAACCGCAAGTGTTCAGTCGATGAACATTACACTTGCATAACTCTTAGATAGGTACTAAAACATTTTAACTTTCTCGACCTGAAATGCCAAATGGTCCATTGAATGAGCTATATTTGCGATGAAAAATTGAATTAAATACTTCTGCAGTAGCATGAAACGGCTTTGTAGAAGAGGAAATAGCCAATATTTGTGTTGCTGAAAGCTTTGAATTTTACCTGTATAGAAGTCATTCTTGCAATTGTTACCTAAAATATTACTTATTCTGTGCCTTAATCATTTAGGAAATGTACTTGTATATTTCTTGCTTTTTAACATTCATAAAGCGACTGATCCGAAGACATTCGAATACAAGAATATTTATTTCGTTGACGTTCTCATTTAGCTTTGTAGCGTGTTTGCATGTAATTTAGTTTAGCTCGCTGTATAGTATACTGCCACTGCAGTCCAATCCAAATATTGTATTAAGTTATGACTTATGTCTTCTATGATAGTTGGCTACAAACCGTTGCACATGGGAAATGCATTTCGTCCTTTAGAAAATTGTTCAGGCTTTATCGTTATGTTTATCCGTATCTACACGTGCCTTAAGAAGGTCTATTCGTGCTTTTCTTCTAATTTTACTTGAAATGCATTTTGTATATGTTTTTCAAGTTTCTTTTCTTTGCGATATTGTTTGAGGAAACTCTTTTTGTCCTTAATTTATAGTTATGCGGCAAATACAGATTCTTGGCCAGTGTTTCGGAAAGCACAGAACTCTACTCAATATGACTGCGACGTTTGAAGGGCAAGGACATTTCTCGGAACGAATACTGTATAAAATCAAATAATACACGCTCTACAAGTGACGATATGGTACCGATTCAAAGAGCTGATTTTAGTATTGATAAACTACTGATGATAGATATCATTTAAGTAATCTTAAACAAGAAGCTTCTTTACTAACCTTATGTATTTTTAAATTCTACTTCAGCTTTCACTACTAGCGATACTAATAGTCAGTTTACAGTAAGTTTCTTATTATTATTGTTTGTGATTGCAATAAGACATTCGTGAACGAATAAATTTTTCGTCATATTTCGACCGCTGTTCCTTGGAGTAAATTGTTCAGTTTAATGGTCTGATTCACCCCTTAAAATAATTGCAGCTAATATTTTTACATACATACATACATATATCACGCCTTTATCCCTTGCGGGGTAGGCAGAGCGGTAACGGCCGTAAGAATACGGTCGCTATTGCCACATCTGACATTTTTGAGGATTGTTTTCCAAGGTTGTTTCAGAAAACATGTGTATTACTATAGTGACAGGTTGTCAGCCTGTCGCCTAAAAATTGTAATACATCAATAACCTCGAGTCCCTTAGTCTTACGACACCCGCGGGAAGGATGTGGGGTGATGCTATTCTAAGCCGGCATCACACGGCATAATATTTTTACACCCTGTATTTCTCTCCCCTGATAGTAACCGATCACTTTCAAACCGCTATCTCCAGTCATAAAATAACATCAATCACTTCCTCCATTTCCGTATAAGAACATCAGACAAACTCACTTTCGCATTCACATTAGTACAGTTCATTATGGATCTCGTTTTGGGATATTTGTTTGCCCATGTTTGAATTTACGCTTTCACATACTTAAATGCTATGTGTCTCACCAAATCCGACTAAAGCAATGTGGATTTATAATACAACTCTTGTATGTTTTCACAGTTCGTTTAGTTATATAGGTAGATGCTCGTTTCAGTAAAATATGAATCAAGAGGTTAATTTACTAGGTTAACTGTTTTCTTGTGAACTGCTTTCCAATGTTTGTTTCTCCCAATCTTCCCATTCCCAGTACGCCACCACTGCAAATCTGAAAACGCTGACTATGTTTATTATACGTTTGTATTTATTCTGGCACACCTGCGAACAGCGGCGGGAACGGGAAGAAGGTAAAAATAGTCTCATTAGCCTAAATTATTTCTCTATGAGAGATCTTACCGCTTGGGGGGAGGGGAGGGAGTGGGAGACAGTAATATCTTTAATGGACTCATAATGCTCAGGTGCAGCGCTTATTATCTGCTAACTGTTTGGAAGGTTTTTCTTTTTGTTTTATTGTTTCATAGATGAATTGTATGTTTATCTATCGTGTGGGATATAGAGTCGGCGAACGACTCAATGAACCCCTCCGGTGTCAGTTTTTATTAGTTCCCTAAGCGAGATCTTCCCGCCTGCCCGCCTTGCAGACAATAATCCATTTAATGACTGCCATAATGCTCAGGTGCATCGCTTATCGTGCGCAAACTGTTGCGTTTTATGGGAGCTGAATATTTTCTTGGCATTTGTCGGGGTACAAAGAGTTGTGAGATGAATTGTATGTGAGACTAGATGAACCAAACCAGTGACAAAATTAAAATGCAAAACATTCGCAAAGAATGGTTTTGCTCTGTTCATTGTGGGCATGGGATATATCCGGCACATCAATATGGTGTAGTCGTACTAGTTTCGGATTCCGAAAGGGCCCTGTCGTGAATCGTTAGTTCTGACATAAATAATAATCAAACAATCCTTATTATTTGTATAGTGCATCGAGCACACACTGCGATAAGTATGTCGTTTTATGGCTACTTTTCCATTTGAAAGTAGAAATTAATTCCATTAATGTTCTGATATTGATACTGCTCAGGTTCTGTCTGCTATAGCGGTTGCTTTTTACTCTCATTATGCTAAGTGGTTCCTTATGATAAAATAACGAGCAATCTTCATTTTAATAACAGTTATATGAATGTTTTCGCAAGATTAAATTAGCAGCTATACCTGAGATACGATTAGAAATGTTATTAAAACCATATTTATCTTCGCGACACAAAAAATATTATATTAGCATCTGCACCATATTTTGTGCAAACATCAGCGGCTAAATTGACTTTTCATCAGCTGAGCTAACTAAGCGTAAAACATCCAATTATTCTTTTTGTCACTATTTTAGCGCAGTCCGTAAAGGTATACCACTTGTCGCTGTAATTATGCCGGTTTTATGACTAAAACGTTATCGTGCAAATACATCTGGGGTTTGACTTAGTTTTTAAGGCATTCGCCACGGTCCGATACACTCACGCCACGTCCGATTGCGAATGCGTTGTGTGAAGACGTTAAGATCGGATAACAGTCTAAGTTTTTAGTCAGATTTGCATGCTTGAGCAGTGAAATTCAAATTCTATGCGACTGATGAATTAGCAATTTTACTGCACCAAGATTAACTTGCGCTTTAATGTTTCTTGATTTCATTAAATAGATAATTAAGTTTCACATGGTTATAAGAAATGTTTTGTGGACTTTGGTGACTAAAGATGAGACTAATTTATACCCAACGAAGGAACAGCTCATATCTACTTCTAGTTATATATCAGTCACTCTTCTTCATGTCAGAAGCCTACTACTTGTAAAAGGCGGCTGAAGAATTCCGACACTAGGGTTCATCGGGTCATTGGATGACTCGGTGTCGCGCATGAAAAGAAAGAAGAAAACTTGTACATACCACTAGAAAAAAATAGGTTTCCAAAATATCAAATATGCTTTCAATGTTCCAGTTGGCGGAGGGCGCAAGTCGTCAGAGGCGGAGGAGAGCGTGCCCCGGCGGTCGGGCGGGTCGCGAGCGTCCAGCGTGTCGGACGAGGGCGGCTTCAACGAGCCCTCGCCCGAGGTGGTGGCGCGGCTGCGGCCCGCGGAGTACCGCGACCTGGCGCCGCCGCTCACGCGCGACCACCGCCACGGGGAGCGCGCCAGCTCCGACCCTGACACGCTCTCGGCCGCGCACCAGGTACTCCCCTCACTATATTCATAACGAGCCCTCGCCCGAGGTGGTGGCGCAGCTGCGGCCCGCGGAGTACCGCGACCTGGCGCCGCTGCTCACGCGCGACCACCGCCACGGGGAGCGCGCCAGCTCCGACCCTGACACGCTCTCGGCCGCGCACCAGGTACTCACAATATTCACAAACGAGTTTCATAGTTGCGTGTGTTTCATAGTTCAGGACCTAGTAGAAGCAAGCCCAAGGGGCATTTCAATTGCCAAATATTGTTCAACAAAAATAGAACTGTCACTGTTGTCATCGATTCGATGAAGAAGTTGCGTGTGTTCACTGAATTACGCTGCAAACAGTGATGATGCTTTTTTCTTTTGCACGATAGGTTATTAGGATGCAAAGAATGATTTAAGAAGGAATATAAATAATAATATAATGACAGGAACCCCTTGTTCCTGTTCATAAACAAAATCAAAATTCGACATGGCTCCCCTTCGTAAAACATTCTTTTTACCCTAAGGACCAATCCTGCAAAAGGAAAAAGCGTCATCATCATTTGCAGCGGTTTGGCTTTTTTAGCCCTCTACAGATGCAACTATCAACCGAGGCATAGCCAAAGCGGATTGTTAGCCCAGCACTGCGACCCTCAGCTGCCAAACTTGATGGATACACGCAGGATTCAAATATATTATGCTGGTAGATGCCGAACCAAAGAGTTTTGATACCTTCAGCCATTCATGCTCACTACTTACCTATCTATTGCAAGATAACACGGAGTGTTGAATTCTCGATATGTTTTTCCAGGACTCCGGCGTGGTAGTGAGCGAGGCTAGCCAGGGCTCGATTGAGGTGCTCGACAAGTCGACCACCAGCCAATGGAGCGTGTCGGAGGAGGTGGGCGGGGAAAGAGGCGCCGAGGGGGACGGGGAGGGGGGCGACGCGCGCTGGGACGCCGACGCCGACAAGCAGCCCGACAGCATGACGCCTGATGAAGCCGAGATACTGCTCAGCTCCAGGTGACGTTACACAGCAAACTTTTTGACACTTGTGTCCGGCGGGAAAGGGCCTTAAAACCTCTTAGCATTTCTTTTCTTAGCCTCTCGCATATTGCGGACCCGCGCGTAGTTTACTCACTACATCTGAAGGGCTTGAAGTAAAGTGAACCACGCGCGGATCGTCCGTGCGGATAGAACGCGCGGAACAGCGTTCGTTAACGTAAAACAGGAAAACTGAGGCGGAAAATATATATCATCCTGCAATACACATTATGATATAGCGCACAAAATGCAGCTTAATGATAAAATAGAAAAGGACAAATAGTCGTCGTGAATCTTTTTTGAACGAGCATTTCTAATCTTGATTGCTTCTTTTCTGAATATGCTATTCTAGTTATTGCTATCTAGTATAAGATCTTGCTATATATTATATCTTCTCTTAATTACTATTTTAGTATCCTTCGTTCGCTACTCCTTATCATTCATTCTGTCAATACATAAACTATGATATATCTGAAGCATTATTTCATGTCATAAATAAACCATTACTATATACTTGTTCACTTTCAGGAAGCTATCTATTGCACCCTATTTGTTTATGTTACTCTACTATTATTCTTTGTCTTTTTACTGTTATCATTTTGACCGCCATATTGTCATTTAGTGTGGTATAATTCGGTTGTGGACTGGGTCATTAATAAAATATAAAAGTTGTACTCTTACATTAACCAAAATATTTTTTTTCATAATATTCAAAGTTTGAATTCATAAACAGAAAAATTACATAAAAGTATGTGTTCCGACGCAATCCAAAATAGCAATTTATGACGTCAATCATTGCAATTTCATTAAAAATACCGTTTTAGATCGTTTTAAAAAGGAGTTCATTTGACCTGCCAGTCCACGACCCTAGTATCATAAGTGGATATGACATGATTATTCAAAACAGTTTCTACATTATCCCGTCACAACTTGGTGACTATGGCGGTCAGAAGGTATTTACTATTGTCAATGTCGTCGAGCTTGTTTTTATTTTTATTAAATGTTGTATTTTTATCATTTGCATGCTGCCTGTGCGCACTCCGCTTCATTCTTGCATCACACTTGCAGTATTCTGGAGAAGAAGCTTAGGTAAGCTGGCTTCATTTTGTACTGTACACCATTATTATCTGTATCTAAGGGTCATATTTATAAATCGCACTCAACTCTGAGATCGATCTCAACAGCGATTTCGACAAATCTCAGTCAATAACAGTATCTCAAAGTCGCACACAAAAAAAAAAAAAAAAGTCGCACTTACGATCGATCTCAGAATTGAGAGCGGTTTATAATACGGGCCTACCTACATTCATTTTCTTTAGCATCGACTACACTGCCCTGTCAATAAGACCTAAAACGAGGAACTGGTCTGGTTACATTGAGTTGTAATGATAATGACGCATGAAATAACCAGCAATGTATGCCGAATCAGGCCCTGTGGGCAAGGCAATGGAGTCTCTACTTATTTCTGTGCTATTACTATTTGCATCTACTATTTGAACACTACTTTCTACTACTTCTTCCTTGTGAATTAAATATAGAATGACTTTATGTATTTTTTCTCTGAACAAAACAAGATGTTCTGAATGTCTATTGACGTTTTTGAACAATACGAAAACCCATAGTATTTATTTATTTATTTGATCATACTTGATTTATTATTTATTATTCACTCATGATTAGTTTATGAAATGGTTTCGGTTATCGTACAAAAACTTGTTGTGCAAAACTTCCTTTGTCTTGAATAATATTTCCGATAAAAAATGGCATTGCTTGCGGAAGAACGTGCTTATATGGAGTGGCGGAAAGAAATCAAAGGTCCCGGTTTTAAAGGATTTTGCAATATTGTTTTATTTTTACGATTGAGTGTCGGATTGGGAAGAAATAGCTGATACAGACTAACTGCGTAGCTCATAGTAACTAGCCAATTTTAATAGGTCTTACAATGTAGTATGATAAAGCAATAGCTGGCAATTTTTATTTCCTATTGTCACTATAGTCTGTAAGTTTAGGTACTTATCTTTTTGTTTACAAACTTTGTATTAAACTGACAGTTCTGAAGTGTCACTTTCATACAAAGCGTGTTTACAAAAAGATAAGTACCTAAACTTACAGACTATACGTATAGTGACAGATTTTGTGGCGACAAGTGTGTGCAAAGTTGTAAAAACATCAATGCGTCTGCAATAGTTTCCGTATGTATGTTTACAGGCAAGAAGCTCTCCTGTCGGACGAGCAGGCGCAGGAGATAGTGGCGATGTTGTCCCCACACAACGGCGTCTCGCTCAACGACAGCTACCAGTCCGTGCTCTCGTACGAGAGGTAAATATTGCCAGAACATTCCATACGCTAGATTTCTGGGTCATTTATAAAAAGTAAAAGATGTGCGCGCAAAACTATTGTTCAAAAATACCACGGACTTAATTCATATTTTTTTTTTAATATTGAAAGTTTGAATTAATAAACAGAAATATTACATAAAATTACCTGACAGTCCACCAACCTATTAAATAACCCTATTGAACCACCCTAAGGAACTTTGGATTTTGTTTGACCTTCTCATTTGGGATGACTCGATCGGCGTTTTGTGAAAACATATATTTCATATTTCGATATGCTTTTCCCAGAAAACAATACCGTCAGAATCGCTAGTCGCCTGTGGCTTCTAGTGCGGAGATTCTGTTTTGCTATATTTTTCATCAACTCGTATTTTGGTAACCACTCCATACATGCAGATAAATATTGTAATTCCCGTAACTAGCAATTATCAGTATTAATAATTTCAAAAAAAAAAATTAGTTTTTAATAGTGTGTAAGAAAGCGACCAGCCATTCTGATATCAGAATGGCTGGTCAAAATAATTTTCGAATTACTCTGCATTTATCACAGCTAGAAATTACGACAGCTAGCAAATACTAGCAATTATTAAACAGAATCTCCGCACTAGAAGCCATAGGTGACCAGCGATTCTGACGGTAACCAGAAAACGTTGTTTCGTTGAGAGACTTTTTCCAGCTCAAATAAATTTTTAATAAAGCAAGCTGAAAAGTTTTGAAAACTCTTATCAACTTCTAACACAATTACATTATTGATGGGCATGCTTTAATAAGACTTACCTGTTACTAAGTAAACAAAGAACAGCAGATCGCTTGTGCTCGTTTCGTTTTTGCACAAATGCTTCAAATAGAACAATACCCGCATATTTACCGCCATATCACATTTCTTATGCTAGATCACTGATCGCTGAGAATTCTACTTGTTTAGCGTTAAAGAATTCCTATTATCAGATGAACGTGTAAGAATGATACGTTAATCTTCTATGCGTATCAATACTATCAATCTTTGCATAAACCGGTCCATCTGTTACTTATTCTTGAGATTAAGAGCATCAGAAACTCAATGAGTGATGCGTTTATCTTTTTGTGGTAACCACACCTTTTCGGCTTATTTGCTTTAGGGATACTGTTGTGTGGCAAATTTACCCTTGAATGGTGACGCAGTAAACTTTTTTAATTTTTCTGAACTATTTTCTTCAGGTCATATAAAGGCGTAAAAAAATTACTGCAAATATTTTAAGGGGTGAGCCCAGCCCATGAAACTAAATAACATTCCCCAAGGAACATAGGTGGAAAAATAAAAATATATTTTGGACTTCCCATACAAAATTACCGACCGACCAAGTCGATTTGTATGGGAGATCCAAAAAATTCTCATATTTCACTTATGTTTCTTGAGGAAAGTTGTTCAGTTTTATGAGCTGATTCACTCCTTAAAATATTTGCAGCAATTTTTTTACACCTTATATTTATTTACTAGAACCACAGTAAAGCACTTATTGTTTCACGTACAGCATGCAGTCAGTGGATGAGAGCTACGAGTTCGTATCGCTAGAAGCCGAGACAAACATGGCGGGCGGCGACCGGAAGCAGCCTCTGGAGCCGTCAGTGGAGCCCGAGCCCGCCCCGGAGGCCCCGCTCGCTGCGGGGGCCGCTGGGGAGGCGGTCGTGACTGAAGCGCCGGCTGAGGAGGCTTCAGTTTTCGAGCACTACCCGCCGATGGCGCTGAGAGAGCTTGGGGAGGATAATGGCATACACTACTTCGAAGACGGCCACTTCTATACCGAGGTGAGTTAACTTACATGTTGAGGTAAAATACGCATACATATAGTCTGTGCGGAAAGAGAACCGTCGCGGGAAAAAAGTAAACTATTCATTCTTACATTGAAACCCACGATCGACAAATGTCAAAGTCATAATAAGTCTTTCCACACAGACTCTATCACGCTTTTATTCCTTGTGGGGTAGGAATTGCAATAAAAATCAAGCCTTAAATCCTTTCGTCGCCTCTTATGACACCCAAGGAAAGCTACTGGTTATGCAATTTTCCCCCAACTAAACCTAAAAATTGGTAATAGGCTATTTGACTGATTTTGGAAAACAGTTGTAAATAATTCTGTAAAGCATAATAAACACACTACATTAATATTTCCGTAGAACGTGCAGTATTTTCAACAAAAATTAATGTTAAAGTTTTAATTATGAAATTGGCGCTCAAAACGCTGTCTTTGTAATGGCGGACGCCATATGATCCGAGTGACGTCACATGCTAGTAAACAAGGCAACAACAAGGTGCAGAAGCTTCGATCTTTCGCGTTTTTCTTATTTATCTGTGAATTTATAGGACAAAATGTCTTATAAATGGTGTGTAGTAAAACAATTCATTAAGAAATCCAGAAAAAGTGTTTATGTCAGTTCCAATGAATGCTAAAAGACGAAATAAGTGATCCTACAAGTATTTCATCGCATACAAATGTGTTTATGTGTGAAGATTGTCTTGCAGATATGTAAAACAAAAGCAAGGACAGTGACTTAAAGAGATTTAGTACATCATTGTTTATTCACAAGTGACCAAAGCAAGTGACAACATAACCTAAAATGCGATTTTGCAAAACTTGTACATAAAGTGCTAAATGCTTTATAGTTCTGATTATATAATTTCTTAGGTACTTACACAGCTGTTTTAACGTTTTTTAGTTCTGGAGCATAATAATCTGCTTTATTTTTGAAGAATAATGCGACCATAAACGCATCTACTTCGGGAAGTTTCTGTTGTCGGCTTGCACAAAATGTTCGTCCATAATGAAGTTAAAAACTATTAATAATGTCACTGACTCAATAAAAAGATCTCAAATTAACTCGAGAATAAACAAATCAATGGTAAAACTAGGTAAATAGTAGTAAATACACACAACGTAACACAGGGTATGGCGGCGTTTACTAGCGTGTGACGTCACCAAAGTTAAAACCAATCACAGGGCGTTCCTGTCGTTTAGAAATATTCAAAAATATTTCAATTTTTATACGTAAAATATGAAAAAAATATGCATATTTTAGTACTAATTTCTGTTAAATACGCTTTATTACACTGCAATTTACTAGGATGGCCACAATTCGTCGCATATTTTCATTAGTGTCAAATAGCCTATTATAGTGATGTTTGACATTGTTTCAGGTGGCCGGACTCCCGCCGATAGAAGAAGACGAAGACGACGACTATTACCCGCCAGTATTTGTTAAAAAAAGTTCCAAAGTTAAATTTAGGTGCGTATCTGAATAAGTTTAAGCTTTGTACACACTAAAACAGATACAGGAGCAATTTCAAGAAGAAAAAGGTCACAAAAGACACTGCTTATTTCTAAAAAAAAAATCTTACTGCAGACCTATGAGGAGCGAGAACTGCTTTCAATGATACGCGGATATGACGAGCATAATATCTAGTTAAAAAAATCAAAGATATTTTATGTCCTGAGTAATTTTCATATTACTAAATACTTTATCTATCTATCCTTTCTTTTTGACAGTACGAACCCGATGCGCGTTTTCTCAACGCATTCCGTTCGCGAATACGACCGGCGCAACGAGGACGTCGACCCCGTGGCCGCCAGCGCCGAGTACGAGCTCGAGAAGCGCGTCGAGAAGATGCACGTGTTCCCCGTCGACCTCATCAAGGGACAAGACGGACTCGGCCTCTCTATTATAGGTACTAGTGTAGTGTGAATGACCCGCTAGAGGACGTCGACCCCGTGGAGAAGATGCATGTGTTGCCCGTCGACCTCATCAAGGGACAAGACGGACTCGGCCTCTCTATTATAGGTACTGTACTACTATACTCACAATAAGGTCATTGGACTCCCTATTTACAGGTAACCTGTAATAGGAACTAACAGAGCTATACCACCATCTAGTCTGGAAATGTAGCAAACTGAAGTGGCAGAAGGGGCTATCTCTTTTATACTTCATTCGCTTATATAGTGTCATGACTAGCGTAACTTGACCTCAATGCTCCATACACGCACGTACGGGCGCGCACTGACAGTTACGCTGATCGTGACACTATGTAAGCGAATGAAGTATACTCACTTGCAAAAACGCGTTTCAAATGGCGCTCTACTTGTTCGTTTCGATGAGTAGACTATGATCTTTCCGACCGATTTTTTGGCCATGGCGACCACTTTTTACTCCTAATCAGATCGGTGCAAATGCGCCCGGAGATGGCTATTGTACTGAAATATTGACCTGATGGTCTGATTTATGAGTTTGCTTCCAGGAATGGGCGTGGGCGCAGACGCTGGGTTGGAAAAGCTTGGTATATTCGTGAAGACTATCACTGAAAGCGGTGCGGCCGCGCGCGACGGACGCATACACGTCAACGATCAAATCATTGAAGTCGACGGCAAGAGTTTGGTAAGTAAGGAGTCAATTTTAGTTATTCTATGCTAGAATATAAGGTTGGTCGGTAGCTTAGAAAAGCGCGGTGTATTCGTGAAGACAATCACTGAGAATGGTGTGGCTCAAATACCAACGCCCTGCTCCTGTAACTATTTGGTTTCTGTACTACATACAGACAGGGTTATTTTTTAGGCAGTACACAAACTTTGTAGGGTGTTTCTACTCATGATTTTGAACAACTTTTACTATGGGGCGAAATCGCAAAAAATATTTTACGTGTTCCATACACTTTTGCCGAGTAGGTATGAATTTATTTTATCGAACACCCAAATTTTTTTTAGCGATTTCGCAGGTGGCCCCATAGGAAAAGCTCAGAATCATGAGTAGAAACTTTAAAATGTTTGTGTACTGACTAAAAAATAACCCTGTATTTAGACCTCTTTGAACCTGCAACTTGCATTCATAAATCTTCTCGTAGATCTTTTACAATTATTACGAAGTAGCATATTTAGACTGCTTTACGAAGTATATTCAGTGGTTTTCTAATTTTCGCGTTTTAATTTATTCGAATGCTTGTTTTTAGGTGGGCGTAACCCAAGCGTACGCAGCGAGCGTGCTCCGCAACACGCAGGGTCCGGTAAAGTTCCTCATCGGTCGCGAGAAGGACCCCGAGAACAGCGAAGTGGCGCACCTCATACGACAGTCGCTGCAAGCGGACAAGGAACGCGACGAGAGGTATGGTATAAAACTTAAACGAAAATAAGAATTGAAAATGAAAGTACCTTTAACTTGAGGCCGCTAAAATCTTCGCAAGAGATTGAAAATTTGGTAAGAGTCGGCGGAGGCGTCGTTAGTTCATTGGCAGAGCAAATGGACGGTACCTTATATGTCCCAAGACCGACACTGTATTTTCTCAATTTCTCA
This sequence comes from Keiferia lycopersicella, assembly GCA_029255805.1. Taxonomy (NCBI): domain Eukaryota; kingdom Metazoa; phylum Arthropoda; class Insecta; order Lepidoptera; family Gelechiidae; genus Keiferia; species Keiferia lycopersicella. The sequence continues at coordinate 5,643,507 of JARACZ010000010.1, forward strand.
TTTTCATTTAAGCGATTCAGATAAACAGAGTGAATTATACGCGCCCGTGCGGACAAAATTCGCGGCTCCCATACATTTCAGACTAAGTGTGTCCTAATTCAGCCGAAAAAATAGAGTATCAACAAAATGTGCAAAACTTGTTAAATTTTATTTCTCATAAAAAAAAACTGTACACCTCGCAAAGTGTGTTTATTTTGGAATAAATGTCTGATAACGTGTAATAGTGAGTAAAATGAGGTTTATAAATCTTAGCGAAAATGTCCCAAATTCGAAATAGTTATTTATAGAGATCGTGTTTTATCAAATCATAACAATGAAAGTGCCCCGATTTCTTTGACGAGAAGTATATTCAAGCCCAAGTGCGTCCTCACACAGCCCAAAAATGGAGTATCTCAAAAGTCAACAATGAAGAAAAGCGCAAAACTTGTAAATTGGCACTAAATTTTAAGCTATTGCGGTTGTTTAAACTATTCACAGGATTACTATTCATACGTTATATTGATTTTAACGGGTTCTTACCGACGCATTTTTTTTGTTTTGAGTTGCCTATATCTCGACGCTGTTTGGTAAGCTAGTTTTGAGATTGTGACCTTTGTGTTGTTTATTAACCAGAGCCGCCCGCGAGCGCCAGCGACGGCAGCAAAACGAGGAGGAGGAGCAAGCGCCCGCGCTCGACGTCGCCGCCAACACGCGCCACCCGGAGATCAGCGAGCTCAGGGCTCTGATGCACGAGGTACCGGGAAAAATGTTTGAACCTGCTTGAATGTTGTCAGATTTGGCAGGTCGAAAGCAGGCAGTCACAAGAGTCCACTGTTGGACATAAGGCCAGAGGGTAGGAAACGGCCTTTTTTTTTCTAGGGAGTGTGTTGCCCGCTCCCACGCCGCTATTTCCGAGAACCGGTCCATTTGAATGTATGCAAAAGATCCTGCCGCTCCGCTGCCCGCATAATTCGAGACCGAGGCCTAAGCCTACCCTTTTTGGGGGCTATTGTCATACTCACCACATCGCAGTGCAAGACGTTGTTGTTGTTGACAAAAATGTTGCTGCGAATTTATCGCTTAGTCGCGTTTTATGATAGCTACGAGTAGAATTTTGAAGATACTATTCTACATCTTGTTCGTAAAGTCTAGAGAGTGATTTAACAGTTTACTCTAGAGCAAAGTTGCGAAATTGTACAGACCTTTTATCACACGAGTGCGCGTTTGTCATACTTGTGTGTATCTCTATCTCTTTTCGTTTTGGACACCTCGGTGAGATAAAAAAATAGGTCTGTACCAAAACGGACGAATTTGTGTATGTAGTTCATAGCCATAGATAATTCACCTACATTATTGTTTGACAGTTGGTGGGCATGGAGGCCGGCGGCGGCAGCAGCGAGGAGATAACCGCGCGGCTGCGCGAGTGGTGCGGAGCGCGCGCGCCCGACGAGCTGCGGCGCGCCTGCGACACCGCGCATAAGGCCACGCGCAAATACGACAAGGTGCGTGTTAGAGCGGGACAGGCGGATAGGCCGCGGCGGCGCTTTTAGGATACTAGACTGAACAGTACAAAATATCCAGAATTTCCCCGCGGACTTGACCAGTTCGTCTGTCCATCTCTCGGGGGTCGTCCTACGCTGCGCCTGCCGGTACGTGGATGCAGGTCACTTCTAACCGGACAAGGTGGAAATCTTTAGGGGAGGTCTATGTTCAGCAGTACGTCTTATGGCTGAAATGATGATGATCATGATAAGTAGAAAATATCTGTTGTGCACACAAACTTTAATAAAATTTTCTCTTTGTCAGGCTCGCCGCGCGCTACGCGAATGGCGTCGCACGCGCGCGATGGTGCGCGCCCGCGAGGAGTGGTGGAGCAGCTCGCTCAGGGAGGCGCACAGAGAGTACGCGGCCGCACTCTCCGCGCTGCACGACAGAGTCGCCCGGCTGGAGGTGCTGCTGCTGGTCAGTATACTCATGCTGCGAGCAGTGTGGAGCAGCTCGCTCAGGGAGGCGCACAGAGAGTACGCGGCCGCACTCTCCGCGCTGCACGACAGAGTCGCCCGGCTGGAGGTGCTGCTGCTGGTCAGTAAACTCATGCTGCGAGCAGTGTGGAGCAGCTCGCTCAGGGAGGCGCACAGAGAGTACGCGGCCGCACTCTCCGCGCTGCACGACAGAGTCGCCCGGCTGGAGGTGCTGCTGCTGGTCAGTATACTCATGCTGCGAGCAGTGTGGAGCAGCTCGCTCAGGGAGGCGCACAGAGAGTACGCGGCCGCACTCTCCGCGCTGCACGACAGAGTCGCCCGGCTGGAGGTGCTGCTGCTGGTCAGTATACTCATGCTGCGAGCAGTGTGGAGCAGCTCGCTCAGGGAGGCGCACAGAGAGTACGCGGCCGCACTCTCCGCGCTGCACGACAGAGTCGCCCGGCTGGAGGTGCTGCTGCTGGTCAGTATACTCATGCTGCGAGCAGTGTGGAGCAGCTCGCTCAGGGAGGCGCACAGAGAGTACGCGGCCGCACTCTCCGCGCTGCACGACAGAGTCGCCCGGCTGGAGGTGCTGCTGCTGGTCAGTATACTCATGCTGCGAGCAGTGTGGAGCAGCTCGCTCAGGGAGGCGCACAGAGAGTACGCGGCCGCACTCTCCGCGCTGCACGACAGAGTCGCCCGGCTGGAGGTGCTGCTGCTGGTCAGTAAACTCATGCTGCGAGCAGTGTGGAGCAGCTCGCTCAGGGAGGCGCACAGAGAGTACGCGGCCGCACTCTCCGCGCTGCACGACAGAGTCGCCCGGCTGGAGGTGCTGCTGCTGGTCAGTATACTCATGCTGCGAGCAGTGTGGAGCAGCTCGCTCAGGGAGGCGCACAGAGAGTACGCGGCCGCACTCTCCGCGCTGCACGACAGAGTCGCCCGGCTGGAGGTGCTGCTGCTGGTCAGTATACTCATGCTGCGAGCAGTGTGGAGCAGCTCGCTCAGGGAGGCGCACAGAGAGTACGCGGCCGCACTCTCCGCGCTGCACGACAGAGTCGCCCGGCTGGAGGTGCTGCTGCTGGTCAGTATACTCATGCTGCGAGCAGTGTGGAGCAGCTCGCTCAGGGAGGCGCACAGAGAGTACGCGGCCGCACTCTCCGCGCTGCACGACAGAGTCGCCCGGCTGGAGGTGCTGCTGCTGGTCAGTATACTCATGCTGCGAGCAGTGTGGAGCAGCTCGCTCAGGGAGGCGCACAGAGAGTACGCGGCCGCACTCTCCGCGCTGCACGACAGAGTCGCCCGGCTGGAGGTGCTGCTGCTGGTCAGTATACTCATGCTGCGAGCAGTGTGGAGCAGCTCGCTCAGGGAGGCGCACAGAGAGTACGCGGCCGCACTCTCCGCGCTGCACGACAGAGTCGCCCGGCTGGAGGTGCTGCTGCTGGTCAGTATACTCATGCTGCGAGCAGTGTGGAGCAGCTCGCTCAGGGAGGCGCACAGAGAGTACGCGGCCGCACTCTCCGCGCTGCACGACAGAGTCGCCCGGCTGGAGGTGCTGCTGCTGGTCAGTATACTCATGCTGCGAGCAGTGTGGAGCAGCTCGCTCAGGGAGGCGCACAGAGAGTACGCGGCCGCACTCTCCGCGCTGCACGACAGAGTCGCCCGGCTGGAGGTGCTGCTGCTGGTCAGTATACTCATGCTGCGAGCAGTGTGGAGCAGCTCGCTCAGGGAGGCGCACAGAGAGTACGCGGCCGCACTCTCCGCGCTGCACGACAGAGTCGCCCGGCTGGAGGTGCTGCTGCTGGTCAGTATACTCATGCTGCGAGCAGTGTGGAGCAGCTCGCTCAGGGAGGCGCACAGAGAGTACGCGGCCGCACTCTCCGCGCTGCACGACAGAGTCGCCCGGCTGGAGGTGCTGCTGCTGGTCAGTATACTCATGCTGCGAGCAGTGTGGAGCAGCTCGCTCAGGGAGGCGCACAGAGAGTACGCGGCCGTACTCTCCGCGCTATTGTTACCGGCCCAATAACTTTCCCCAAGAAGCTTAGGTCTAAGCGTAAAAATCTGACTTGCCAACCTAGTTTATCTAGACCCAAGTCCAAACCGCCCAAGCAGCCTTGGGGCATGCGGCTGGGCTCTCAGCTGCCTCAGGCGAGGCACGTGCACACCGACCGCGGTGAGCACTCGGTGGACACAGCTGCTGACTACTCAGTTGAATGACTCAATTTGTGTGGGAGGTATAAACTATGTTGCTTAAAATTCAGTTTAAGCAGGTTAATGGTTTGAAACTTTTTTTAATTTAAGTTTTGTTTTACAGGAAACGCAAAAGAAGGCCGGTCTTCCAGTGATGCTTCCTCACGAGCCGTCAGCGCGCCGCGAGACGCCGCCACTACCGCGACGCCCCGATCCAGACCCGCTGCTTATAAATGGTAACTGACAGGATTACATGTAGAGAAAAATGATTACAGATTCTTGTATGAGTATAGTACATTGATACATGTGCAAAGAACAACTTTTTACTAAATTATCAAACAGATGATGTTTCTGCTCCCCTGTACCGTGTTTCGGAGGAAATGTATTAAATTGGGGACGTTGTCTAGGGCATCATACCATTACTGACCAATTTTTATTACGGGACCAATGCTGAAAAAAAAACGATTACCCATACAAAATGAGTCAGTTGAGAGTCTCTTTTTTGTCTATTTCCAGCATTTTCATTTTAATGCATATCCTTCGAAACACGTTGTATATCGCTGTGTTGTCGAAAATTTAAAAAGATTGTGTATTGACAAAACCACGTTGATAATATTATAATTTTTTCTTGTAATGCTAACAGATCCCTGGAGCTCTGACAGCGACTTGTCGGACATTTCGCCGGTGGAGGACGAGTACGCGAAAGTGGACAAATCAGAAAGACGCCGCGACGCGCCCGACATCGGCGACGTGACGGCGCCACTAGACAAGCCTGCCACCGGCGCCACTGTCGTCACTGTGTCCAGGTATGTATAAACAGTTCTGCGGAATCTATTACAGCCCACATCTACCATTGCTGAGTATAGGCCTCTTCCTTTCACACAAACTCTGCCACGAGTATCCAAATTTTACAAGAAAGGCTTTCTATGCAGTCCATCGGGTTAGCAATTTAAAATTTCGGATGATAGTTTTGTAAAAACATGAGCTAATAATTGAGTGTTCAAACAATTAAAGCCAAATTGCATCGAGTCACCTTTGGACTACCTTTTTCCCGCCCTGTATTAACCACTTCATTCTCTCCCAAGATTCTCTCGACTCATATTCCGACATATACAAGTTTAGTTCAGTGTCTTATAATAACGAATTCCATTCCGAAGTTTGTGATAATTTTGTGCATAAAATTCTAAAAGCTAATTGTTATCCATCCACTTTTCTAGCGTGCCCGTAACGGCTGCGTCGCCAGTGGTACCACCGCAAGCGCGCGTCGAAACCAACGCGTACCAAACCTCAGCCGTCAGGGAGCCTGTGAGAGAGCCAGTGGTACCAACGAGAGAACCGACTGTACCAGTGAGAGACACTGTGGTACCACCGAGGGAACCAGCGGTCCCAGTAAGGTATGGCGGATTAAATAATGGTTTTTTTTTTTTAAGTAGCCTGTTCGATGTCCCACTGCAGGGCAAAGGCCGGCCCTCTTTCACGCCTTACCGTCTCGGTCTTGGGCCTCTAAATACCATTTCTGGAAAAGGCCTAATTTGAACCAATTTGCCTTGACGTTTCATAGTCGAATCGGCTCATGTTATATTTTCTAAACTATACCAAAACACACTTCCTGTGTTAGGTATAAAAATTTTGGAAGACTTGCAAAATTTACACCGCAACTTTCGCCATTTGTACTGGCGGTGCCTCTACCATTTGCTACCGCGGTTTGTAGCATTTTCATGCCTCTGGTTGTCCTTCTCCTCATTTTTAGCTATTTTGCAAAATATTTCCAATATTTTTCTTGTTTTCATTCTGATTTTTTTACTTTGTTGACATAATGTCAACCTTTCAACTATGACGGCTAATCTATAGAGCCGCGTAGTTCCTTACTAAAAAGCTATCATCCTTTATTCTACCTCTTTCTAATTTCTGATCTCCTGGTACTTGAATCTAAAATTCATAACGCACTAGCACTCTCCCTCTCCCTCTGGACCGGAGGAAACGAGACCTCAGCATCCTCCGAGCTGCCGAAGCGTCTTTGCTGTCCACGCAAGCCACTTCATCATCACAACCAACCTCCATGGATAGCGCATCAACTGGTAGTCGACTGACCTGGCCACTGACAAGTCCCAGACTTTTAAATTCGAACATGAAGAGGACGACAAACACCGAAGGTTCTCGAAGCTAGAAACATGACGATCGAAATGAAGACTACGAAGGTGCTAGAAACTGACAAAAAGACTATCGAAATGAAGAGCGCCGAGCGAGCATATATAAGCCGCGTCAAGCTGACACGCCAGTTTTTCCCTGGGCGAGTCTTGACTTTGAAGAAGCAAATAAGTGAAATAAACTAAGTAAAACTATAAGAAGCTACAAAGTCTTGAAGTCAACGTCTCTGGAAGTCCTTATACACATCCGTCGCGCCCGTTCTGCCCACGGAGCTACGGGCACTCCAACAACTTCGTCGAGCGGCCCGCTTTGCCACCGAAGACCGAGATAAATATACGTTGTGCGTGAGTGCTAACAAGTGTGTGTGAGTGCGTCCCTCTTTCGGCAGTCGTAGGTACTGGGAGATTGGTTATCTTAAATAAACTCTTGTACTTTACTCCCTCCTCTTTTCTTGCCGCGGCCCCATACTACTTACGTGGGGCACAAGGCTTGCTAGGGCGCCTACAGACAGGACACTCTACACACACTTTACACACCCACGCCCTCCGGGGTCACAGGCACTCGTGTAGCGAGACCACTCCACAATAACATAGCTGCTAAGTATTCACCTGCGGTTACCTCGGTTCCCTGAGTGCCGGTGCCTCTCGTAATCTAGGTAATACGACAGGTTTACTCGCGAAATACAAAATGTACCACCATTCGACCAAGTTATTGCATGGAGCGTCCAAAATATGTTTTTATAATATTTCGTCCTTATGTTCCTTGGAAAAGGTTGTTGCGTTTCGTGGGCTGATACATCGTTTAAAATATTTGCAACAAATATTTTTACAAGCTTTTATTTGAATTGCCGTGTTCGTTCGTTAGTTAGTTGGTCTGTATAGGTCTTGGAAGCAAAATTTTTTCACCTTATATTTATCTACTGAAGGGAACCCGTGGTGCCAGCGAGGGAGCCGGCGCCGCCGCCGCGATACGAGCCGCGCGACACCGCGCCGCACCACAGATATGATGTGTCCACCAATGCATCCACGGAAGTATTGTGAGTACTGCTTTATTTCGGGTCATTCCAATCGACCATCCAATCCATTCAGTGATCCAGGGGACTGATTGACTTACTTTCAAATTCAAATTCTTTATAATTAAATAAACATAATTACTAGTACGTAAAGCTATACAAAACAAATTAAGAATAGTAGTTCCGTGTCTTAGGTAAACAGTCAACCAACATAATTGTTTTAAATAATAAAATATAACAATACGAATGTATTATTCGTATACAATAAAAATAAACTTAAACTATGACAAAAACCGATCGATTTCGTTTGGATAAATTGTGTCAAAATAGTAGACTTGGGTAACTCATGATGAGAGCCGTCAAAATAAGCCGATGACCATACCGATGAAAGTTAGGTAATCAGACCTTTGGTGTCCATTCTAGTGTGTCAGATTGGAATAAACCTTTATTTCTATTGACTTAATTCTTGTATCGCGTCAGATTTCGTGGAATTTGAAAAGCTGTACTTTTGTCTTCTGTTTTACTTAACAAAACATTTCATTTTAGTTCATGTTTATTTTTGTTTAATGTTTACATTGCCAGTTTTTACATGGAATGCGACATAAATTAATTGTTCTTACCCTCCTAAGGCCCACGGTCCTACTGGTAGTACCAATTAAGAGTAGTATTACAGACCCAACTTCTTCATGAGCTCAGTAGTAATATCATACCACGGTCCTACCTGTAGGACTTATTAGAAAACGTGATATTGTGATCTTAAATTTGCGCCAACTTAAAATAGTGTATCCGAACTTATAAAACAGACTACGTCGGTCACGTCTACATCGGTTACGGTCGCCCGTAAATCGACGGCTCAAAAAAAGGAAGTCACTCTGGCAGAAATTGTATTGGAACCCATAAGTGACCTTATCCTTAAAACAAACGCTTGGGTCTGAACTACTATAAAATGCTAAGTCCTACTGGTAGGACCGTGGGCCAATATGACTACTTAGCTTATATCGCTTTGGGCCTTAGGAGGTTATAAGTGAATTGGTTGGTTACATTACAATTCGCCTCGGCACACAAAGAAGAAGAAGCGAATGAGTTTGATATTGTTTGTACACAGAACGTCTTCAATAACCAGCGTAGTGAGCGTGAACGAGGGAGCGTCACGAGAGCTGGACGCGGCTGTTCCCCGCGGCGCGCTATTAGGTAACATATGCACATTTTTACACAATAAATATATGGCAAATAATACACTCATCATTCTCCTTGGCTTATTTCGTTCTCTGTACTGTACATAATAAAGTATAATACACTATTAGTATATAATACTTTATTAGAATTTGGCGTGATTCCTTTGAGTGGCTACCACGAAAGTTGTAAACGTGGTGCAGCGGTTAACACGTTTGACCTAGCAAGTCAAAAGATGTGGGTTCAAATTCCATTGGTGGCGGGAACTTTTTTTTAACTCTGTAACAAAAAGTGAATCTTAATTTAGTGTTTCATTAAAACACCAAGTATTTAAAATTACTAACTTGTGGACATTTTTACAAAATACTAAACATTCAATCTTGTGATATGTTTACAAATAATTTGGATACAAATTAAGATGATTTTTGGGACTATGGGCTATCACAAAAAAGTTAGACTCGCGTTGAACGCGTATCTAGTATTTATTCAATATGGAGTTTTATTTTGAACACGCGTTCGACTCGCCTCTAACTTTTTTGTTGTGGGGCCCTATGTTATGATATTATTATGAGTGAAGATGTTCTGACGGCCTTGTGCTATGTTGATTTTTATTTGAGACGGTGTGTGATGTTCGCAGACAACTCCGTGCACCGCGCGCGCACGGAGATCGCGCGGCACCGCCACCACGCGCCGCACTCCACGCCGCACTCGCCGCACTCCCTCAGCAACGCCAGCTCGGTAATACCACATGTCATTCCATGTTAATAAATATTTTACATTTCGTGTTGTGATTTCTTGATGCAACTCCATAGTATTCTAGTCAATAAAACACTTCTACTACACTACACTAGTTCCACATTGCTGTTAAAGCGACCGGTTTCGTAACTTCATCGTTAGGCAAAACGCCATCGCCTTGTTAATAGTTCATTATGTGGTGAAAAAGGAACCGATTGCGAACTCGTGTGTATTGATGCCCTCAACTCCACACGAATGAATCCGCTATTGATACCACTCTTTTCAATCAATCAAAATACACTTCTCATCAGAGAAATTGAGACACTTTCGTTCAAAACACGAAACAGCAGACGATTTCCTTTTCATTAAATTTTATAAACCTCATTTTACTCACTATTACACGATATCTGACATTTATTTTATAATAAACACTTTTTTAATGAACATGGACAAGACCAAGGTTATGTCAAACTCTCTTGTTGCACCCATTACTCTGACAGTTGGGGGCTCTACTCTGGAAGTTGTCGACGAGTATGTCTACCTGGGACAAATAGTCCAGCTGGGTAGGTCCAACTTTCAGAAAGAGGTCAATCGTCGAATCCAACTCGGCTGGGCAGCGTTCGGGAAGCTACGTAACATCTTCTCTTCTCAACAACTACCGCAGTGCCTCAAGACAAAAGTCTGGGATCAGTGCGTGTTGCCAGTGATGACTTACGGAGTTGAGACGTGGCCGCTAACAATGGGCCTCATAAGAAGGCTCAAGGTCACTCAAAGGGCAATGGAAAGGGCTATGCTCGGAGTTTCTCTCCGCGATCGAATCAGAAATGAGGAAATCCGGAGAAGAACCAAAGCCACCGACATAGCTCGAAGGATTGCGCAACTTAAGTGGCAGTGGGCGGGGCATATTGCTCGTAGGACCGATGGCCGCTGGGGCCGGAAAGTTCTCGAGTGGCGGCCACGGACCGGTAGACGCAGCGTAGGTAGGCCTCCCACAAGGTGGACCGACGATCTGGTGAAGGTCGCGGGAAGCCGCTGGATGCGGGTGGCGCTGGACCGATCATCGTGGAGATCCTTGGGGGAGGCCTATGTCTTGCAGTGGACGTCTATCGGCTGAGACGACGAAACACTTTTTAAATTATGTGAGATTTCTTGATGAAAAGTATAGTTTATTCTCAAGTAGATTCCACAATAAATAAGTACTCTTAGAATGTCAATAGCTGCGTACACATTGCGCGGTCATGTAGATAGTGACAGTATCTACGATCATGTAGATAGTGACAATATTAATATTCAGAATTTTTTTTCATTCTCCAGCATTCGATCATTTTCCAATATATTGCGACTTTTGCCTCTTCGATATTTCGCTTTCCTAATTTGTAATATTTTATCTATCGACAGTACGACGGTCTGGACGATTCGTACAACGACTCGGCGGACGAGTCTCTCAGCGAGTCCACGTCGGGCGCGCCCACACACACCGTCAATACTGTAAGTAGCAAACACATTCATGCATACTTATGATTTAACCGGTCACTCGTGTAATAAATCCTTCCATTGTTTTTACTTGGGTATATGATTCAGTAGAAAATAAAGCCTTGATATTGTCATTTGAAATATACGCGTGCCTACGCACACCAAAAACGCTCCTGGTGACCGAGAATAAACGGTGCCGTTACGATTCATTCATAGAAATATAACTAAGGAAAAGTAAAAACGGATGAGATACTCAATTCATCGCGAATTTTTTATCATTAAAATAAATATTAATATTTATCATAACTATTCATTATTTATCATAAGATAATTATCATAAATTCACCGTGTGTGTAGCGCGACACGCGGCAGAGTTGCGGCAGTTCCATCGGCAGCGCGGTGGACGATGCCGTCTACTCGCGCGACTCGCACGACCGACGACACCAGCTCTCCGGTATGTCATACAACTAAGGCCAATACAATACTGAGATAAATAACAAATTAACTAATGTTTACGTACCCGCAGCAAAGACAAAGCTGCACAGGGGTGCTCCGAACGAATCAAAATATAGTTCCAAATGAACATATATAAAAAATATGGAAATCAGTTCTTGTAAATGAATTAATTTTTTATTAGAATTTATTTTAAGAACATCTATATTTTACTTGGAAATAAAAATATTTCAATTCGTTTGTAGTACCCCTGTGAAGCTTATTCATAATCCGACTGTACATTGAGAGGACTTCACTTCTGAAAACAAATGTTAAAAATACGTCTCATACAGTTTGGTACCGAACGACGAACTTTCCCGATTATTCTAAGTTTTGCTGGCCAAACTTTGCAACTTTCCCCAGGGAACTAGGCCGAAATTAAAAAACTGGTCTCCCATTGAAAATTTATTGTTTTATATCAATTTTTTAAAATATTTTATGGTTCGCCAACAAAGCTTGTCATTTTCGGGAAAGTTCATCGTTCGCTACCACCCTGTATAAGACGTTTTATTTTGTAAAAAATAGACTTATTCCTCCGATGAAATATTTTTGTTCATAACTCAACCAGATAAATTTGAGAAACGCGTTTATCAGATTTTACTTTTGAAGTTCTGTCCTGCTTTTTCTTTTTTAATGTTATGTGTGTGAATGTTTTATGTTTGTGATGTCTTTATGTTCTGTTTGACTTATGTTTTTGTTTTGTTGTGTGCTGCCGTCTACATAGACATGCATGTGATTAATTCCTGCCTTTATCTTTGTTTTCCACACACCCATGCACCTACATTTTGACAATCGTACGTTCCGTTTTCATGTACCGCGTTCACTCTACATAAAACTTACATATCAACAATGATAACATACCGTTACATTAGTAATATAGAAATGTAACTCAACATATCGACTTTGAAAACATAAAAATTGACACTGGCTCATTGTTTTATTCCAAACTCAACATTTTATTTTTCTTCTGCGTGTTTGTTGCGTATTTTCTTCTTGTTTCTGTTTGGCTACTCTTTTTATTTGGATTCTGTCATTCTTCGTTTCTTCAAAAATTTACGCTGCATTCTTCATATAGTGGTTTTCCTTTCTATTTTCGTATCGCCTATTAGGCTGTTGAAAGTTTTGAATGTTGCGATGTTTTAAGTTGTGTCTAGAGATAGATGTATTGAAAGTTTTAGTTCTTAGAAATTCGTATCTAATCTGGACATGCACCTCCCCCAAAAGGGGTTTGTTCAGCATTGTAAGTGTGCAGTGTGAGGGTTTATGTTCTTCGGTCCATTAGTTTTATTCGTTCACACCAGCGGGAGCCACCGTTGCAATATTGTTTGTCGTGATAGGACCAGCGGCGTCGCTGGCTGAGCAACTGAAGCAAGTGCTTGCGGAACGCGAGCGTCGGCTCACGAGCGAGTCTCGTGACGTGCGGCGCGAGCGGGACGAGCGCGAGCCGCGCGGCGAGCGGGACGAGCGCGCGCGGGGCGAGCGCGTGCCGGGCGCGTCCCCGAGCCACCCCGACCCCGTGCGGCTGACGGACGAGCTGGTGGACGAGATCCGTCAGGCTGTCAGCGAGGCCAACGCCAGAGGTGCGAGCACGCTTTCACAACGCTCCGCTTCTGAAAGGCTGGACCAGAGCATGATCGAGGATAAAGGAACTTTAAATATTTGAAGGATTGCCCATGAAACTGAACGATTTATCCGAGTATAAAACATAAGTCGAAATAAAAAAAGGTTGTAATTTGGATCTCCTATACAAAATATCTAGTCGACTCGAGTTCCGACCTATTTTCAGTTTCATGGACCGGTCTAACAAAATTGACGCTCTTTTGGAGGTTCGATGAACTATGACTTAACCAGTTACGCATTTGCATTGAATTGCATAAACAATCTGATATTCTTGTCGCACTTTTTAAACCCATTTTTTGTAACTTACCTCATTGTGATTGCGGTGATGGTCAGCCCTTCAGAATCCGGAATGTTTTATTTGAATGTCACCATTTATTCACCAACAACGCCTTAATGCATGTTTCAAAGCCTATGTCAATGTTTATGGTGATGGTAAGAGTTAAAAATACTAAATTATGAAATTCGGAAAATTTACAAGTTTTCAAAATTATGTAAGTACCAAGTTCAACGCAAAGCCATGAGGGCTCATCTTAGGTGTCGTTAAAACTAAACAACTGTTTTTTTCTAAAAGTCGAAATGGTAATCAGTGTACAATACTGATTAACGTAAAGCTACGTAAACCCAAAAAAGTAAAAATAAGAAAAAATAGCGTAGTAATATTGAAAGTTTTAACTACCAGAGTCGGTTTGTCTATAGATGACGATTACGCGTTTTATGGTATACGCAAATACGCGTAATCTGTCTTCTTGGGGCCAACGCTGCGTAGCGCGATTTGCACGTGCGGGCGTTTGAAGTTAAATGATACATGCGCGCAGATCGCCGCGCGTAATAAATGCGCAACGGAACAGCGTTTGCCCTTACACTTTTAAATGAAAGTTTTCTCACAATCGTGTGTACTGTTATAGTGAAGAAAGCCCCCGCCTGCGTAGTGGGGGGCGAGGTCCCATGGCAGCCTCTGTCGACGGCTGTATCCGAGGCGAGTCTGTCGCCCCCGCCCGGCGCCGCCTCCCCGCTACAACCCACCCAGTGGAGCAAACAGCAGGTTAGTGACAACAGCACAAGCGATAGATAGTAGAATTTTTCATTTTCAGTTTTAGATTTGGTTTGCTATTGAATAAACTACGTGAGCAGAGGGAACTAGATGGGGGAAGCCTATGACCAGCAGTGGACTGTTGAATACCTCTAAAAATTTCCCTACTTAGTTATAGTCTGTAAGTTTAGGTACTTATCTTTTTGTAAACAAACTTTGTATGAAAGTGACACTTCAGAACTGTCAGTTTAGTACAAAGTTTGTTTACAAAAAGATAAGTACCTATATAATAGCCATCACAATAAATGTAATTTAACAGATTTATAATTCTTCTTCTTCATCATGGCTGAGGGTCGTGACCGCCAAAATCAGCTCTAGCAGTGAGCTGTCGCCAGGCTGCTCTATCTTAGAGCGAACAATTACGATTCCAACGTTTCGAACACTTTTAGTTGTGCAAGTTTGAGATAACATTTTAGAATACCCATATTTTCTTCCAGGTGTGGCAATGGGTGTCGGGCCTGGGCGAGGGGCTGGAGCGTCACGCGGGCGCGTTCGCGGCGCGCGGCGTGGACGGCGCGCTGCTGCTCGCGCTCAGCTCCGCCGACCTCAAGCTGCTGGGCCTCGGGGGCGACGACCGCCGCCGCATGAAGCGCCGCCTCAAGGTAGAAGCTGTCCGATTGTCATACTTTCTCTCCCACTGAGACTTTAACATATGCCAGACGTGTTCGTGCTTTCTCCCTCACACTTAAGTAACCTCCGCCATTTATAGATCCTTTCTTTATCTGATGTAATTATTATACGTACATAAATACTACATTAGTGACCTCGATTCTTACAGGAAACCTTAGCTGCCATTATTCGCTGTCATTATCAACAAATAATATTTGCAGGGATCTCTAAATAAATGTTTTTCGTGCTTAAAAATAGGTTGACTCCTTTTTTTCAATTAGAACATTTGTTTCAGGAGCTGCGCGCCCAACATGAAAAACAGCTGAAGGCGCTGCGTAAGGCGGAGAAGAAGGCCAAGAAGAAGTAAACCCCCCTTGACCCCCGCCCCGCCCCGTGCCATCGCAGCCACCGTACCTAACTACCTAACGTTCTCTGTCCCGGTTCTGTTCTCCTGGTACTTACAAAGTTACGAACTACGTCTTTCTTATGCTGTCTCTTATGATCTTCTCTATCGAATCTTCCTGTTCATTGCTCTGAGAAAGAATGTTCAAGATTAAGGCTCAGGAACAATCAGAGTGCAGCCATGAAAACTCATCTAAATCAAAGACGAACATTCTAAACACAAGTTCTAATGTACAAAGTCACCAATTCTCGTCTATCTTTCAATCTTTATCTTCCTCAGTCAATTGAAAAGGCGTGGTTTTTCGTCAAAACTGTTATGCCTGAGGAACAAGAGGCTAGTTTTCAAGCGGGGTCTGCAAGCTTGTGCTGTTTTTGCTGGTGGCACGCGCTCTTTAAACCTTTTTTTGGGTTGGTAAAGTTTTTTGTCAAAAGGAATATTTTTTCGTCAAAATAACGTGTCGCACCTGACTGTAATAACAGCAAAAGCTTGCTGTCTTATTTCGGGAAACTAGCCTCGTGTATCTTAGGAACTAGGGATGAGTTTTTTGTGAATTAACTTTGATCGTTCGTGTGGTTTCATCTTCAACATTTGTTTGCTCTGAGGTTCCATCGAGGCTAAAAACTTTCTTTTTCCATTTTCATTGTGTATGTAAACATGTTGCGTGCGTGTTGAGTATAGTGTGTGTCGGCGGTGTAGCTGTGTCCCTGTGACGACGTAACGATGTAACGATGTAATGCAGTGAGGTGCATGTGCCATCTGACCGTAGCTTAGAGATAGTGACGATAGTGCAGCTTCGAACGAAGAAACGAATACTATTTATCGAAAATTAGATGTTAAGATAAGGAACGGGACACGTAGAACTCGAACTAGACTGTTTAACGTAACTTATGCAGTAAGTATACAAAATATAAATACAGGTGTTCGTTTGGAACTTAAATTTCTTCGTTGTTCCTACATTTTATAATTGTGTCAGTTTAACTTGGTGTTCGAATGTGGTTAAGGAATGTCGATTGTCGGGAAACACTGGCTCAATCTAGTCATAAGATGAATTGTAAGCTGTTCGAGAGTCGTGAGATAATTTGCAAACAATTTTTCTTAGAAATTTTCACATATTAAGATAGAATGTATCCCCCTGTGTATGTAAATCTATCACCGGCTACGTATTATTAACGTGAATGTAACGCGTAATTTATTTTAGATTATAATCGTACATACCTATTGCAATGCAAATTCATTTGGTAATGTTGGCATTTATTTAATCATCCTATTGCACAAAATGTACTTAGTGTTGTGGCGATTATTTACTCTGTCGCCAACAGTTAGTGTTGTATTTCAAATTGTAGTACTAACATGAATTCATCAAACACGTGATCTCATTTCATGTAAGAGTACAGACACTTTTGTTATTACAGTATTTATTGAATCGCCTAACGTTAACCCGCGTCTGAACTACTGTTTTGATTTGTAATACATTCCAGTATCTTCTTTTAAAGTTACTTCAGTGTGAGATTTTGATTATTTAGAAGCTTTCTAGTTTCCTTAGGCGATATGACTTTGTTTTATCTAAGTTACATTGATGATTGCGTTTGTTCTGCGAGTTGGTTCCACCACTTTCTAGGTTCATACTTCCTCAAGTCTCTTATGTGAGACTTGTCTTGTATGTTTGAAATCACTTCATATGACTGAATGAAAGGTACATTTAGAATATTTATTTCAATTGTAAGAATTAACATTAACATAAGTAGTCCATTAACCATTGCCAAAATTGATCAGTACTTTTTGTTTTTTAATTGTTGATTTTATAATTTTACATCTTTCTTAAATTATTTTTTAATATATTTATTTTGGGACCAAATTAATTTATTATGAACTTGCAATTTATTATTTATCTATTTGGGGTGTGTGTTCAGGAGATAGGTTTTTATTTATAATTTTTAATTAATTAAATAAATAAATAAACCAAAGTCTACAACACACTGTCTTTTATTTAGTATTTCCTTAAAGTCAATTGTTTTTCACTTGTAAGTTAGTTTAGCTTCAAATGTGCAGAAGTTTCTATCCATAATCCATATAACTTCCATACTCAAAGATATTGACTTTTGAAGATCGCAAAATATATAAACATATGTTACCAAAACCATGGAACAATGCACGAGTACAAACTCGAGGAATACCAGGTCGGAAAATGTCAGACATGAACATGAAAAAATTACCAATACAACAAGCTAGTCTGGTTGCTTCAGGATGTTTTCCACTCAGAGGTGTATATTTTTTTTCTCTTTGCGTACTAATACTGTACGTACCAAGTAGATTAGGAGGCTTGGAGCTGGTACGCGATCGTGGTCCATCGTGCTCCAAAGTGCGAGATCATGCATCCATCAAAATTTATCAATTATACATACACACACACACAAATCACACCTGTATCCTTGTCTAAAATGAATGAAAATAATACTGTGATATTTAAAAATTTTGCTGCTATACTAGACAAAACAGATAATAGATCAAAATAAAAGATCAGTTCAAATTACTAATAACATATTTTATTTATTAGCTTTATTTTTCAGTTTCTTGTTTCGTTTTCTTTTCTTGAACTTCTTTTTGGGTGGAGGTGTTGTTTCTTCTTTATTCTCCTCTTCATCATCATCGCCATAGCTTATTTTGACAAAGGCTCCTGGCTTTCTTTTAAGAGCTGCTTTTGTTTCTTCAACATCAGAATTTTCATCACTATCTTCTTTTTCTGATTCATTGTCTACTTTTTCTTCATCTTCATTTTCACTCTCACCATCTGATTCTTTCTTTATTAAATGGTTTTGTCTATTTAAAGTAACACATGTGACTCTACAGGCAGCATTTGCTGAGCACATTTCAGACAACTTTGATTCTGCTACGGACCAAACTTTTAGCTCTCCAGAACTTGATGCTGAGTATAGCATCTTGTTTTCATAGTGCAAACATTTTACTCTCTGTTTATGAGCTGGGTATGTAAGTGCTTTAGTGTCTGATACAGTCAAAGTGATGATATTGCCATTTTCTAAACCAACAAAGATTCTTTCATCATCTATCCATTGAACTGTACTTGGTTTAGAATTGCATTTGACTCGTTTTTCAACTCCCGCTTTACTAATAGTCCATACATCTACATTTTGTTGGGACACTAGAGAGAACCTATCTCCCCCAGGTGAGAACATGATCTCTGTAGGCATGGTGACACCTTTGCTGGCCAGGTTGATGGTGAATGCTGGTCTTCCTTTGATAAGGTTCCAGGTTCTTAGTGTTTTGTCTCCACCAATGCTCAAAGCTAGTTTGTCTGTAGGATGTACTGCTATTGCTGTCACTGGTTGACCTAAAACAGAGATTAAGTAATGAGTGTTGGGCACAATAACCAAGAGATAGTAATCAATTTATAGAAGTTAAAAATTGGCAAGAAGATGATGATAATTAGATGTTGATGATGATGTCTGTGATATGCAGAGATAGAGATGCTCAATACACTTACCTCCATGTGCCTTTTTCCATATTTTCTCAATCTGCCAGTTTCCAGTTCTAGTTACAATTATGGAGCCATCATCGCTGCCAGTCAGGAGATGAGTTCCACTGTTGGTAAAGGCCACGGCGTTTATTGTGCCATCGTGGTTCATCAAAACCGTATGCTCCTTGCGAGTCTTCAAATCTATGACCACTACTTTATCGTCTGTCCCTCCTGAGGCGAGGAACTTGCCAGCTACAGACACGCATCGCACAGAAGCTGTATGCGAATGTGTAGCAAAGGTTTGCCTTAGCTTTGGACCCTGGAAGAGGTAATAAAATAGTATCATTCATGAGATTGTATTTTCTCTCTGATGATTGGCGTTCAAAGCTGAAATTGTGCTTACCACATCTTCTTGGTAGACTGAATATCCTAAAAGAAAACCTTCGTAAGTTCCAACTACCAATTCATCCATTTTCGTCAGGAAATCAGAAAAATAACATTTCCAACGCGCACACTCAAAAATAACCTCAAAATTACAGTCAATGATGTTTCGTTTTATATTGCGAGAGCTTTTCAAACTTCAACTCATATGTAGAAGAGCTACGAAGAGTTTCTATGGAAGCTTTTCTTTCTTATTTAGCAGTGTTATCAACAAATTCTACAAAAAAGCGCAACTTATGTTTCTGAACGAATTTTGATTTCTGAACGAAAGAATGTGTTACCATCTCAAGCAAAGTATATCTAAATTCACAAAAATCCAAGCAAATCAAATCAAATCAACTTCTCTCGTAACCTCTTGTCAGTAGTTAAACAATGACAATGCTGAAAGTTTACAGAAAAATCATGTCCAAGAAACCATGACTTTTAAAAAAATTACATACACACACATTACACAAAATTATGAAAATAAAACACATAACCAGAAATTCCAAATTTATCATATAAATTGTTTATTATTACAGTTGAAGCATGGTCACTTTGATAAAAAAAAAAACATTGACAGTATCAAAAAAGAAGCTTCCATCAAATTAGAAACGTTTTTATTTCATTAAAATCTTGGATGGATAGATCTCTAATTAGAAACTCAATAGGTTTACTGTATTTTCATACTGTTTGCAACAGGACATAGTCATTCTGGTGAGCATAAGAAGTGTTTTTGACGGTGCATTCGACAGAGTAAATGTTGCGCTATCGATCTCGTCTAGAGTCATTATTTGCTTATAATTTGTGTTTGTTTTGCGTTAGGATTCCCAAAAGAGGACATACCTGGACATCTACAAGATGGATTTAGCGGAGACGATGAAGAGTGTGCTTGCAAAGAGTACGGGTGGGTCGGGAAGCGGCGCGAGTGCGTCTGGCGGCTCGGCGCCTCACGCGGCGGAGGGCTACGTCACGGAGAAACTTTATATGCTGCTCCAGCTCTACCTGCAGAATAAGGGCTGGAGTCCGAGCGTGGAGCTCCTGCAATGCTTTAGCGATTTGAAGGAATCTTCCATGTTGCCCAGTGCAGCTTATTTACAGTAAGTTACAGTCAGTAAGATATGATTATGCTTATTGGAATCTTGTAAGACCATACACATTCATTTCTCCTGTTTTTACACAGACCTTGTTAGACCATACACAAACATTAAAAAATATCTTATTGGTATTATATACTGTATTTATCCAGTTACTTTGGTAAATGAAATTTATATTACTTTTTTTTAGGATGATGGCATCTAGAGTTGGTTTAGACACACAAGGCAGACTGATATTGAGAGAGAATGGTAAAATAATACTTCCGTATGAGCATTTTGCAAATGCAGTAATGTTGAAACATATGAACGGACCCCATGGACTACATCTTGGATTAGAGGCCACAGTTAGAGCCGTAAGTCCTTTTTATTGTTTTTAATTATGTTTGTCTTGATATACTCTACGTACCTATGCTTTATTTCTAGTAGTTTATAACAGCAAACAGAAATAAATGACTTTTTTGAAATCAACACTTGATTGATGAGCTTTAATCATGAATGCTGCTTGCCCCAAGAGGCAGTGAGCACCTGAGGCTGCATGGGTGGTTTGGATCCACCTATTGGTCATCTGGCTGTTTCTGTGCTTGTAACTATGTAAATATTTCCCGCTATTCCAGTCATTCATTTAATTAATCAGAATGTAATCTTTACCATGAATTCGTTCAGGGACATTCTTTTTGCATATCATATCAATATTTACAGACATATACTCATATTTAAGGTAGGCCTATGTTCACCAGTGAATGTCCTATGGCTGGTATGACAATGATGATGCCCATTTATCCCTTGCGGATAGTCATAGAGCACATACACATATCAATATTTAGGTTTGAACAAAAATGTTTTGTACTATTTCCAGGTGGTAGAATCATACACAATAGGTAGGGAGCAATTTGGTATGGAGAAGGAGTTTATAGTGGAAGTTGTTCAGAACTGCCCCAACCCCGCCTGCCGCTACTACAAGAACCAGTTGGAGATGACACAGAAATCCATTCAGCAGCACCTGTCACAGCAACCTACTTATATTCCTGGTAAAAAGAAATATATCTTGGTTTATTCAATACCATTAAGAGCATTCTGCAGACATTTTGATAGAGCACATTCAATTTTGTACTTGAGTAGGTCTAGACTCAAAGTTGTCAAAGTTTATCAAAATACTAGTGGGCCACCCAGCGGCTGCGCCTTCTGCAACTCATTTTCCCATGGGAACTAGATGTTTCCCTGGCAAGTATTATACATAAAAACCTCCAGCTTTAATCTATTAAAAAACCTGCATCAAAATCCGTTGTTTAGTTTTAAAGATTTAAGCAAACATACAGACATGAAAAGCAACTTTATACTATGTAGTGATTATTAATCAGGAAAATAATATCAAGTTGAGTTGAGTGAGTGAACCTATGAGAGCATGTGCCCAATTTCATTAGTATCTCATATTTTTAATTTATTTAATAGCCTGTACTGTCTCAGTGTAGGGCAAAAACCTCTCCCTTTTTTCCACTTCTCTGGATCTAGTGCCAGGTTATATCAATCTTGTAGTTATACAGAGATATAAATATGCACTATAGTGATACACATGTTTTCGGAAACAACCTTGGAAAACAATCCTCAAAAAATGTCTTGTCTCCGTTTAACATTATTGTTTTTTCTTTCCCAGAGAGTGGAGGCAGCAGTGTAGCGGACAGTCAGGCGGTGGAGCGTCTGCTGAGAGGCGGCGCGCTGCCCGACTACCAGCTCCCGCTGGCCCCGCATCTCGCCGCGCTCAGTGAGTTGCTCTGTAAATATTACCTTTATTTTTGATATTCTTTCATTATCATTTTTACACCAAACCATCAAACAAAATTTTTCATGACTTGTAGCCTGTAGTTTCATTGCATGGGGCTTTGAACCATCTACTACACTACTGGTTATGAACAAAAACCGAAATTGATGAGTGTTTGCCTGCCTTACGGCAGCCTCTTATCACATAATTCCATTGATTACTGTATATGACTAAGACTAAACCATGTTTTGTTTTGTTGTTGCCTAAATTGTAGCTCAAAATCTAGTTGACATAGTTTTGAACAATATCCTATTTAGAATCATATATCCCTGGCTGAATTTGCAAAAAAGTTCTATACAAATTCTACTTTAAATATAGTAAAAATATAATAACATTCATATTACAATAATTAAATGCCCCTCAAACAAGAAAAAAATCGTCAATAATTCCACTATTCTTTGATTCATCATACATCAACTACAGATCCCTATCTCTCCCCAGCCGGTCTTACATCCGAGAAAAGCGACCGCAGATCCCAAGACAAGCTCTCACAACACCAGCAGCTCCTACTCCAGCATCAGGGCAGAGGCCTGCACCAACCTTCCCTGGACAAATACAGCCACTCCAGGAGTTCCACGTCATCACAGTCCGGTTTGGAGACTAAGTCTTCCAAGCATCATTATACTGATGAACACAAGCTCACTGACTTTTTGAGGTAAGAACATTGTTTTGGTCTTTTGGTGTCCGTAATTGTGGTCTTTTGGGAACCAACAAATGTGATGTTTTGAGTCATCTTGTGGCTTTTATAGATGAAAAGATTTGTCATTTAGAGATGTATAATCTCGGTCTTTCATGAAGCATATTCCTTGTCGGCAAAGTAGACCTCTCATGGCTGTTGCTTATGATGAATATTAGTGGAACCACAATTGGGTTTTATTGGGAGCCATTTTTGTAATATTTTGTGAGACATCATTGTAGTCCTTTAGTAGATATATTTTGTAGTCCTTTAGTAGATATATTTGTCGTTTCTTAGGAGCTATAATAATTGTTGTCTTCTCGGAGACATAAATGTGGTCACACAAAGGTGTTCTATTGTGAAGACATCGTTAAAGTCTTACTACAGTATGATTGTGGTCTTTTGGGACGCAAAGACAATATTATCTTTCGAGGTGTACAACTTGGTGTTTCGTGAAGCATCCTACTTATGTCTCAAACTTCCACAGAGCGAACCTAGACACCCTGGAATCCTTATCGACGGGCGGGAGCACCCACAGCGAGCGAGGGGGCGGTGGGGGCGGCGGGGGCGCGGGGGCGGCGGCGGGGGGCGGGGGGCAGGAGCGGGTGGTGCGCGCGTTCGCGGAGCTGGCCAGGAACCTGCAGCGCATGCGGCCGTGCGTGCGCCCCGCCATGTGCAAGCCCTACGGGAAGCAGAGCGAACAACTGCAGAAGAGTGAGTGGTGCACTTCTTTTCGTATCAACCATCTATTACAAGTAGCAGGCCTGCATTCTTTCCACCCCAAACAATTTTCCTTTGAATTTCAGTTAACTATAAAATGTTACCTGAATTCGCTAGTTTTATGGGTCATTATAAAATATAAAAGTTGTATGCTTAAAAATATTGTCCAAAAATATTACAGACTTCATTCATAATTTTTCGAAATAATTCAAGTATAATTTATGATATACTTATGGCATAGCGTCATACTTTCAGTTTTTCATACAAAATACCGATGTAGATCGTTTTAAAAAGTAGAGCTTGACCTGTCAGCCTATTCAACCAGAAAAAGAAAGAATCCCTAAATGCCAACATTATCGTTGAAATATATTTTGATAAGAGACAAACAAAGATATTTCTATTCCGGTTGACCACAACTCATTTAATAACCGGTGTTTTTGTTCTGTTATCAGTTCTGCTGGACACGATTCAGCTGGTGCAGTCGCTGCGCAGCTACCTGCCGCCGCCGCACATACAGGTCACCTCGTGGAAGAACGACGACAAGATACGGTAAAACTTCTGATATACAGGCTATAAGGGACGGTGCAACGAAAACTTTGCAAGCGTGATCTGACTATGAAACTGAACAACTTTTTCAATGTTGGTAAATGTGATTTTTTTTCGACCTTCCATGCATAATTGCCGATCAGCTGACTGACTTTCTACGGAAACTGGATTTTTTTTCGTTTACCAACATAGTACCCATTTATAAAGTTGTCCAGTTTCAAAGTCTGTTCACACCTGCAAAATTTTTGTTACACCGTCAGTCCCTTCCAAACCGTATTTACTTACTTGCAGCCTGTTGGTATAATTTCCGACTAAATTTTTTTTCGTGTAATCATGGCTCTAATAAAGATTTTCGTTGAGACTAGCTTCCATATACGACTTGTCAGAGTAAAGTAAAAAAAGTAAAAAGGTTTTTATTTAAATAGTCCTTACAATATCTGTATTGAGACTTCCCATTAAGTAGTCTGTTGACACTTGTGTTGGGAATATCTCGCTTATCCCTTTTCGGACACCTTTACTTCAATTATATAAAGCAAAACTTCTCGTGGTGGGTTTGTTCATCATAAGAAACTGAACAACTAAAGATAATTCAGAAAATCAAGTCACAAAAAATATCTCGAAAGCTAACTCGTATAGAAAATTTATTTTTCTTGGAGTTTGTCGTAGAACGAAAACCGTTGGATGTGTTGAACAAACTTATGAGAAGTTATAACTTTTAGTCGTAATTCCATCCGCCATCGTGTAATATCTTCAATGTAAACTTTTTCTTCCAGTTCAAACAACATGGACGAGCTGGAGGGTCGGAAGATAGTGAGCGGCAACTAGCCGCCGGCGCCCCGCCCCCGCCCCCGCCTCCCCGCACCCGACACACCACACCACATGACATCCGTCGTCGATGTGGCCGTCGCCGCAGCGTAAGCACATTACAACTATACGTAACGGTGTAATTGCTGCAAATATTTAGGGGGTGAACCAGCCCGTGAAACTGAACAATTTTCTCCAAGGAACACAGGTCGAAATATGAAAAAAGAAATTGGAGCAATTTAATTTTGTATGGGAACAAAATTACCAACCGACCAAGTCAATTTGTTGTGGAAGGCCAAAAAAATTGTCATATTTCGACCTACGTTTCTTGGGGTTCACCCTTGAAAGTATTTCCAGCTAATATTTTTACGTTATTTACATACCCGCTGTTTCTACTGGCATTTGAGGTACTCTTCTGAATGTGTATCTTAGAAATTCATTAAAACGAAAATGCGAGAATAGCTTGGTAACGAGCAACTGAATATCGACTTGGACTAGATTTGACCTCTCATACGAATTTTTCTATCGGCAATATTTTATTTATTCAGAGAGCTCAATTTTTGAATTATTCGTTTTCGGTCCGTGCACGTCCAAAACAACTGGTCTAACCACATGTTTTAAATTTTTTCCCTTGATGTTTTTAAAATAAAAAATATGTGTGAATTTTTGAGGGTATGTGGGAATCGATAAGTAAAATATAACGTGAGATATAAGCATAATAAGTAGCAGATTTTTGCTTGAAACGAAAACGAACGTTTCAGGAATTAAGCTCAGAGTTATCCAAGTGAAATGTATTTACGCATTTTTTTTTAGAAGTTTCCAGGATATACTTACTATATGAGTCTACGTGCTGAGGTATGCGGCAAGGCCGTGTCTCTTTTGTATTCGATCGCCACCATTTTAAAATAAATAATAATTTACGTGTATCGTGTCTTCGCTTTGAAATAATTTCAGCACAAATGTGTCTATACTTTATTTCATCGTTTCATTATTGCTTTTATTCTCGTTAGCGTTTTACAAAAGTTATCTTTTCGTCTTTTATTTCGACGTTTTTATTCTCAGTTACAGTTAATTCTGTATGCTTTTAATGTTAATTAGTTTAAGGAAAGATCTTGTTTAAATTCGTCCTATGTAAGATTAAGTTTAATCTCAGTTTATCGTAAGTGCATTATTTACACTGTGATAGAAGTGTAATAATAAGTGATATTGGATACAATTTTTAAACCATCGATTGGGTTTAATCATTGTATACAAAATCTAATAGAGTTTGTAGGCCTGAGCCAAGTCTTGACATGAATGTAAGATTACAGTAAACATATATCTAAATTGTATAAATTTTTAGTCGAATTGCGTTACTTTTTACTTAACAGCTACGAATGATCTTTGTAGGGGTCGGCGCACATATAGCGCCATCTAACGCGAGTAGTTTTCAATAGGGAATCGAAAATGCGCAACAAATGTGTGCTACATATGCGCTGGCTTTAAGAGACTTGAACACCGCAAAAATATATTGACCAGTTATTATAATTTATAAACCAATTGCTAAAAGAATTATAAGAATAGGAAGTATTGTTTGCTTGCGTTTTTCGAATCTTGTCTAGATAAAATAATTCAAACTATAAAAATTAACGGAATATAAAAAAAATGTGGTCGTTCATTCTGGTGTTCAATCTCGCTTCGAAGTGCTATTTTATAAGCTACAATAAAATGCGCAAATTATAAGTACGCGTTGATAATCAATCGCCATGTCTTGTCTGAGTGATAGGGAGGTTAGAGCCACCGCACACTAGAGGGAAAACAGTTTCAAGACAGTTCAGTAATGTGCAGTCGTTGGGACAAATTCCCAAGTCGTAATGTTCCCATAAAAGTTCACGTTTGGGAACGTTCCATATTCTTCGGAATGGGAAGGAAAAACAACATAAATTTACGATTACAGTAAGAATAATAATTTATTATAACGGATCGCTGTCTATTTCAAATCATTTTAGTTTCTCTTATAGTTTATTCGTATCTTGGCTGCTGTGGGGTTTTCTAGACACTCAAGTGCCGATAAAAAGTTTCTTTGGTGAACATTTGCACTTACGAATCATTCGCGTCGCGTTGGCATATCCCTATCATGAAACTGTTTTGTCTCGAATGTGCGCACGGCCTTAGTATCTATTGAAGACTGCAATTTTTCACGTCTTAGCTAATATTGCCCGTGAGTGAATATAATTAGGTATCGGATAGTCGTAGTGTGGGCGGGAAAGGTACTGCACATTGGGACTTATGAGGTATAAAATAAGGGATGTTAGATGGGTAAGAAAGTAGGCATTTTGGATCTCTTCTGATTGGGACATGAGCAAAGTTTAAAACGATTTTGATGTGTTAATTGTACTAAAATCGTTAAAAGAGCAAGAGGCCCAAGGTATAGCGGATAGACTGGC
Organism: Keiferia lycopersicella; assembly: GCA_029255805.1. NCBI lineage: Eukaryota > Metazoa > Arthropoda > Insecta > Lepidoptera > Gelechiidae > Keiferia > Keiferia lycopersicella. The sequence goes on from JARACZ010000010.1 coordinate 5,670,366, forward strand.
TTGAATTTGATAATATTTATTATCATTGTTGGTATTTTATCGTTATTAAAAATATTCTGCGACTGAAGTTTCCGCAGGTAAATCTCAACATTTTAAGCTAAGATCTCGCACATAAATTATTGTTCCTCGAAATTTGATCAGTATCATACAACGCTTATAAAAATAATAAAATAGTTTAGGTAATATTATAAATCGCATTTTCTCAATGTGCAGTAGAGTATAACGTAGGTAGGGGTATATGCGTTTCCATTTAAATGATAATATAAATATTTTATGTTTTCATTAAATATAACAATGTAATCAATAATAATAGCGTATGCGTATAAAATATTTACATTATCATTGGAATGGAACATTGAAAATAATGCAAACATAAGTTGCTATTTACTTCCAAACATCACATAAGGTGAAATATTGAACTGCGTAAGTTTTTAGTGCAATAATTGGGCAAAGCCTACTTTTGAAATTTTGTATCTTAGGACTGTATTCTAAATTATATAAATAGTGGCCTGAGAGGAAGAGAGGTTGTATTAAATAGGTACTTTTCGATTATTTTGTGGTCTCTTTGCGTTTAGTTGGAATTTATACATCACATTTTGTTTCTCTGAAGCATAGAAAATAGATTTATGATATGGGATCTTTACTTACGATATGTTATAGTAATTTCTCTATGCTTCAGTTTTAGCAGCTTTTCGTAGTTAAGTCTTACATGTTATAATATGTAATAGTTGTTAGTGTTCTTTTTACGATGGGTACAGCATAGTTTCAGTTGATGGTATGATAAAACGTATACTTTTAAAATAATATCCAAATATAACCGAGGCTATACAACAACTAACACTGTTAGTATTAAGTGACCATAGATAAAAAAACAATCTCGATGAAGTATTAAACATTTCCAAAAGAATCTCTCTGTATTAGAATTAAGCATTCTAGTCAAAAATTTCTTTCATTTTACGATTTTATAAATTGAAAAAACGTAAATTTAGATTGAACAACTAAAGTATTTGGAAAGGATTTCGTTTATAATGTTTCACTGTTCGTGCTTTCAATCTGATGTCTTGACACACATTCTAAAAATATCGCCATAGTGTGCAGTTTATATCGTTACAGAAGAATTAAGTCGCTTTTCTTAACTTTTTCATCCCAGTTGTCGTTTATTCCCATATGTAGATGGGAATAAACGATCTAAACTTATAAAATGTGTGGATACCTACCACAAAGTTGGAGACGTGAATGCTTTCAATATCAGTGTTTTTGTAATCTCTTACAAGTCGTAATAGTTACATAGGAATAATTCAGTTGACATAGTACATACTATTTGAGATTTGAGATAGTAAATATTATGCGTGTGTCAAGTTTGTGTACGAATTGAAGTATTTTGTATATTTTCATAAACAGTCTGTTAAAAAATCGTCTAGATGTTCGAAATCATGTTCATAATATCGAGTTGGCATTAAAATCCTGTGATAAAATTTTTCAATCAAATACTTTTTAATTTTCGATTTGTTTAGGTCAGTGACAGGTATTTTATAATTTTATTGGTTTACATTGATTGTAGTGGCCTTGCCATTTATTTATTATTTGCTTATACATTATTTTATCTTGTCAAAATGGTAATTAGTGAATTGATAAAGCAGTGCTTAGAAATCAATAATATTGAATAATATTTTGTTTGTTTTGTTAACCTCCCCTTAACCTTTTGCACGCCAGAGTTTTTTTACGTCGGCACACCCCCGACGCCAAGCATTGAAAATGTGAAGATGGTAAAAACTTATCGGCAAGCAGCCCGGTGTCTTAAACAAGACAGAATTTAAGTTATAAAAATAGGTAAATTTGGACTACTTTAGTCGTCAGTGGCGTCGTATGTACGCGAGCGTTTAGCAACTATAGTGGTCATTGGCGTTCAAAAGGTTAAAGCTGTTGACTGTCAAAGTCATCCAGTAGTGACAAAAAACAAAGTTTAAGAATAATGCCTGAGAATTATTAGTTTTTAATTAGCAGTTAGTAATTTTAATACCAAATAAAAAACAACACAATCATGTAATCAAATCACATTTATTAATAGGTAAACAATGAATGAAAACATGACACAATATTATTAATAAAATTTCGACATTAGCTCTTCGTTCCAATAAAGAATTTATATTTAAGATCACAATAACGAGCATTGAAACACCAATGGAATGAAATATGTATTTAATCTACGGAGATATCAACATTTTATAGGAATGTAAGATGATTAATTTGGTTGTAAGTATATTTAAAAGTGCCGCAGTCGCATAAATAGGTATTGGCACATATAAACCGACAATTTCGAGAAAGTTGGGATTAATATTTATATAATAAATTATTCATTAAAAACTTGGTCTACTATTTTAAAAATGACTATTTCATTGTCTAAAACATCATTCGGTATAAAAATATATTTCTATAGCCTCTATTTCAATGCACATGTTTACCCCACATTTAATGTACGTAGAAAACGTATAAAATTATGTATAAATATAAAATAGGGTCGACGTACCGGTCGTGAACCAGGCACCAATTTCTGACCAAATTCGCTTTTAACAACACTACAAGGTGTGTTAATAATTCTAATGCCAATAGATTTTTATGCCGTTAAAATTGCTTAAAATTTTGGTTTGGCATTGGAATTAACTGGTCTGAGACTGGTACGCCAATCCTAATAATAAACGCGAATTTGCATTAAAATATTTACAGTGCAATACGACACAAACACCGATTTAGGTATGGATTCGATGCGATTAGACCTGTGCGTCTTCAAAATATCACTTATTTTTATAATGAATAAATAACTTATCTATCAGTATAATAATAATAAATATGGTATACATTGCTTTTGCGTTCATTCTCATTGTTATAGCGAGGTAGATGACCTGAACGACAATTGACATCCCTGTTCATACATTTATAAATATCTTTTCTTTGTATCAAACTTAGCTGAATGCACAAACATTCTCTAAAAGCAAGTATGAATACATAACTAAAAATAATAGGAGTGGAGTGATTTACTTCAGAAAATAATAAATCACTGACACAATATAACTGATACACGTAAGTGCAATGAAATAGGATCAAATACACATGACTAAATAAACTTGAAAAACATAAGAAGTGTAACTAGGAACCGCCATGTCTTCACTTTCGATTTTCAAACATTCGAGACAATCACCATTAAAATTGATTCTGCTGGCTGAATGATGTTGGTTTCAAGTACAAGTGAAAGAAAATTACGCTACCAATGGGATTTGAATCCATATCTGCTGACTTGCCGGGTCAGACGTGTTAACTGTTAAACACATATTACTTTTTTTTTTTAAAGAAAGTTTTTCATTATTGGATTTTCCACAGATATGGTTCAAACATGACCTACGCTACGATCATGTTATAAACGAAATACCCGCGTCTACAACTCACATTTTCACAATCTACCCAGGGCAAAACTCTGTAAAATTTTCTAGATAATCATCATTTGAGTTATACACATCAGTGACGATCATTTTACATATTTTATCAAAAACATAAAGCAAGAGGTAGGCTTACAGTAGGTACAGCGAAAAAAAGAAAGGAGTGCAAATTAACAACCCACTTTCGTTTTGCTTTAAAACATTCGAGACTTAACGTAACATGCATTTTTGACAATAATTATAACCTAAAAAAGGAAGAGGAGCTAAAACACAGCCTTGTGGGAACACAAAAGAAGAGGCCTAAAACGCAACATTTCAGTAGATATTTACGTATGCGGCGGTATATTTGTGGGCTTGAATACGTATACGGAATCGTCGAGCCAGTAGTATGCTTGTGCGAAGTCCCCCTCGCAGAGGTACGGCGCTCGAGTCCAGGAGACCAGCTCGAAGCCTACCTCACTACGCATGAAGGCGACGAAAGAGGCCACTTGCTCCTCAAACGAGTCTTGCCCGTTGATTGGAAGACGTTCTTCTGGTTTGTGGTCGGGGTTTACTGCAATAAAAGCAAAAGAGTCAAGTTCTATTATTTTGAATTCCATTTTCTTAGTAGAAAGGGTTTGCCCTTGATTTGACGAGGAAGCGAGCTCACTAGAAAACCAAAATGGAACTTAATTTGAATGAACATGACAGTGAAGCAAAAATCGGTGCTTAGCTTTAATCACATAAACTTTTTGCTGGAGAAGATGATCATGCTATTACTGTGAGCAAGCGGAGCGAGCTCGATCTTTTACGTAACTGTTGGACCACGTTAACCACGTTTGCCGAGTCTTATTACGAGTGAAGCTACCTTAATATTCCACAATCTTACCTTCAACGTAAGGCTTGTAGGGCAGCACTAGCGCCAGTAGTAGTACCCCATTCTGCTGTATGGCGGTGCGCGCTTGACGCAGCATGGTGCGCGGTTTGCTGCAGCGGTCTAGAAGGTTCATCATACACACGCAGTCGAAGGATTGGCCGCGCCACCAGTCATCTACGTCCAGTAGTCTGAAAAGACGCAAAATATATCGTTAAGTACACCATACTATGGTCCTGTATATAAGGTGTATAAATATTAGCTGCAAATATTTTAAGGGATGAATCAGCCCATGAAACTGAAAACTTTACCAAAGAAACGAAAAAAGGGTCGAAATATGAATAAAAAATTGACCTCCCACCCAATTGACTCGCTCGGCTGCTACATTTTGTATGGCAGGTACAAAAATTTCTTTCATATTTCGACCTATGTTTCTTGGGGAAAGTTGTTCAGTTTCGTGGAATGGTTCACACCTTAAAATATTTGCAGCTAATATTTTTACACCCTGTATACAACTATGGTCCGGGTTTGCAAGTACTCTGCGAGTTAATTTAACTGGGCATTTCACTTGCACCTTTCATCTTCACCTTCTAGCAGTATTAACAAAATGATAAACAAAAGAAACATACAGGATTATTTGGACCATAGTTGTATGGTTTCACGGTATGTAGTTTAATAACTGATTATAATTTACCAAGATTCAACAGGTTTGTGCTGAGTCTCGTAGAATCGAATTCACGATCTGTAAAGTCGCCCTTAGTATTGGGAAGTAGGAAACAGTAAACTACAGACACGAAGATATTTACGAAAATTTTGCTATGTCTGTTAATTATCAAAGAAGCGCGTTGATGTCATTTCCACTATTAAATTACAATCTCGTAGCTAATTATAAAATTCACCTGTAGCCTTTTTTGCCGAGCGCCTTTCTCATACTGGCAGATATTTCAGTAGCGTACTGTTCGTTGTATAGCTTGGTAAACCGCCGGCTCACTTCGCCGTCGCCTGCGCCTATGTCCACCACTGAACCTAATAAGAAAAAAAAAGACATATATTTTTGGAAAACTTGCTTTTTTTTTCTGTTGCAGGCTAGTTTTAGTCTTTATATAGTACTGGCGACGATTAAACCGCTGTAGCCTGGATCAAAGATGTTCAAGCGTCGCCAGTACTACCTAATGGCGAAAGTAGCTTCAAATTCTGCCTGCGCTGCGTCAGAAAATTTTGCAAGTTTTCTTAAAATTGTACCTACCTTGGTAAGTGTTTTAAAAATTTGATATTCAAGATTTTTTTACAGTCTGTTCGATGTCCCACTGCAGGGCAAATGCCTCACCTTTATTAATTGCCAAAAATACGTTTAGCCAGGTACCTAGGTAGGTACGTAACAAATTGTTACTTCAAAGTACCTGTAAAGGCAATGACATAAACTATACTGTTTTTCAGCTATCTCTTGTACAGACAGTTATCGTTGGTAACAAAGAAACAGTTCAGAAGTACCTACCTCTAGATAATGTGTCTCCAAAATCTTCCGAGGAGTCAGTCTTGGCTCTGTCGAGGAGTAGACGGGCTTGAGCCTCCGATAGGACGAACATCGAGCCTCGTCCTAGCCACCTGAAAATAAGAGATTTTATTTTTTATTTTTTATTTAATAGTTGTGGCTGCCACCAACTTTCAAGGATATAAGTAAAAGGATATATAAGTATAGATTTTTTTTTTCTCACGAGTGTTTTAGACACCGAGTCGTCCAACGAAAAGAGAGAGAGATAACACACACAAGTATGGCTAACACGCACTAGTGAGATAAAAGGTCTATGGGTTTAAATAGGTGACCAGAGAACAGGTAGAATTAGCAACGTTTTCCTGAAGATATATTATAATATGTCTGTATCGTGGTCACCTACCAAGGTCTCTCTACCAAGGTCTACGATTTGAGGGTTAAAACATTTCTGTTAAAAAGAGATATTGGAAAAAACAAACAAAGGAGTATTCGATTCAACGAAAAGGAAAATTAAATTGCTACGATTTGACGAGCTACTACTTTGTTAGTACATAGGTAGGTAATAAATTAATGTTATTGTGGGGGGCTGGACCAGAATTGATCAAAGGTAAGAACATGAAGTTAATAAATGTACATGCTCGGTAGTAGACGTACGAACCCTTAAATACAGACAACAAACTAATGTCTGAAGAAAATTTATCTACGTGAAGGAAACTTTCATGTGGAGTATTTCTTTATAATCGCTTTAAGAACAGGGCGCGGAGGTATTTCACCGCACGGAATGCACATGCGATGGGCTATTACCTGCTCTACTTCAATGCAACTATTAATTTTCTTATCTAACTTAATTGTCGAAATAACAAAGTTGGCTCGACGGACGAACCTTCTAATTTAGCCGAAGGTAACTTCCTTGAAAGCGATTTGTGAGTCGTTGCGGGGGGAGAGGCAACAATAGCGCAATTATCCACTACCGTTGGTCGTGTGGTGGTGGCCGTTTGAAGGTGGATCGCGTCGGGCCCGCAATTACCGGGGATAAAACACAAAGCGCGCTGCGGGCGATGCTTGGCGTCTAGCGCTCGAGTGCGGCAAATTGTGCGCCCGCGGCGCTGGCGGCTGCGACCGCTCGCCCGCGCGGCGCGGCGTCGCTGCAGCATCCCTGCATCGCGGCGCAACGCAGCGCCGAGCCGCGCAACGCGACGTCTTCATCGCGCCCCGGGCAGCGGCGAAAGTGGATAATAAGTACTAAATCCAGCTCTCATTAGCTGAGAGCGAGCGTCGCTACGATCGATACGAATTCGTCTTCGCCGGGTAAAGGGATAATCGGCGCAAGGCTCGAGCTCTGTTATTAGCCGTAGTACCATATATCACGCGCGGCATTACCCGCGGCCCCCGGCGTCCGCGCCGCAATTACTGCAGCGCGAACGGCGCAAGTCACAATACCCTATTAGGATAGCCTTATAGGTATCATACTGTTCTAAGAAAACAAACTAATACTTTCAAAAGATTGTGTGTAATTGACATCTTTCGGAGAGAGCTATCTCCAATACGCCACTCTACAATGTCCTGGTTATTTCTTTCGACAATGGCATGACACACGAGTCGTTATCGAGTGCGGATGTAGTGGAGGCGTCGTCGCTTGCACCTCGTTTGCGGACGGCAGTGCGGATTGATTGCTTTATTGTCTGGTCGAGCGGTGTGGCTGCGGCGGCGGCGGGAGAGCTGAGGCGACGCGGTATACATGATACATGAAGCGGCCGCGCGTCCGCAACTAATGAGCACCGGCACCGCGTAATTGTCACCGTCCGCGGCGTGAACCCGTGGTATCCCGCGCGCTGACAGCCCCGATTGAGACGCACCACGCAAAAACAGCGCGAGAATATGACAGCGAATGTTGCTCTGCTGCCGAGAGTAGTATGATTGATTTATTAGGACCATAACGAGAATGACTTTTGTTGTTATGTGACGGTTCTTTATTTGCACTTAAAAAGCTTAAACGAGTGCTGGACTGGACAGCCTGCAGAATTTTGATTTAAAACATCGTTCTTGTAAATGGAAATCATGGAAGTGGAAGAGTGTGGTCGGTCCCGTTAGCGGAGTTGAAAATTGTTGCAAGGGGTGACGAGTAAATCGAGTAGAGTAGGTGGCCAGGCGCTAGGCGGTTAGGCGGGCCGGGCGCGGCGTGCGGGCGCCGAGAACTGGTGTATCTATTTCAATAGAATGCGGTGGCTTGCAACAAGGAATCCGATGCGGTTATCGACGACGGAGGTGAGAGATGTGTCGATGGTCGCGCGAGGAGGAGCGGGGTGGCGCTTATCGCGATTGCATCGGAGAGCAAACAAGCGGGCGGGGGTGTTCGGGGGCGCTCAAATCATATTACCCCCGCCTCACACCCGCGCCGCGCCGCACACGTCATTTGAGTGTGCGTCGCTATGGCGACGGCCGGGGTCTTGCATGATATTAGTACGTGTGTGGCTCATCTCCAGGCGTTTAAACTTAACGGGCGGGCGCGTCGCGCGGGAAATTAAAACCGGGTGCGGACCGGAAGACGGCCGCGGCCCCGCGCCTTCCGCCGCCGCGCCGAGCGATCCACCCGATCGCGTCTCCCTTGGGCCCGAACCAAATTAAGCGCGCCCGCCAGTATGTTACATATGCATACGAATATCGCAGAGAATTTCTCTTGAATTTGCAGGTAGACCTTGCATTTGCATTGTATTCCCTCTGTGCCGCAGAGTTTAAATTGAAAACTCTACATATTGCATTTAATCCACACTAGTCTATGGCTCCACAGATATCAGGTCATAAAACCTTGTCCATACAAGAGCATTCAAGAAAAACTAACACAAAACAAACATAATGGGTACGCAAACTACACATTACTCTTGTAAACTTGTTAGTCGACGTCACATACATGGCTCGGAAAGAACTCCTCCCCTACGTATGTAGATACCTACACATTTGCTTTGCTCAAAGACATTGTCGCTTTCAGGCACCTCATTAGAGCTCGTCCCATGTGAGCCTACCCACCCCTTGCCCCCCCTTCCCACCCGTCTCCTTACACGGGGTGGGGGTAATTCTTTTCCAGAGCTCGCAAACTTGCCGGGATAATTACACTTAGATAAGGACCCGCTTCTTCTCTTAATGTCTTTTTTGATGAGATCTTAGAAGTTATTAATGTTAATGTGGAGAATTTTGCTGAGAATAAGTAAAAGGTTTTTACTGTGATTCTACTTAATTTACAGTTGAAATACGGCATAGATTTAGGGATAATGAAGTAGGTAGAGCCAATTCCAAACGCGAAATTGGCTATAAGTGTATTTTCCGAGCGGATACACGACAGAATAGCGGGTATATAAACGTCTATTCCAAAAGTTTCAGGGCGCTATTAGGAGTGTAATAAAAATCAAGTTCGATAGCATATAATCGAGCCATCACACAAAACGTTACGCGTGCCGTAGCCCCGAACAGCACTCGAACAGCTATAAACTATATAAAAAGTGGATAGTAAAATGTATAAACAATGAGAGCACGGCTAAAACGTTTTAGTGTTAAGAGTGGGACCATAAACCGTTGACACGCACCCGTAAAATATTAACGATACCTACAGGAAAAATGACGACTATCAATGTAGGTAGGTACCGATTTTCGGTCGCGAGGACGCGCTACAAATAATGGCGGGGCCGAATTTATACGCGGACCCGAATTGCCCCGATTGAATATTTTACCAGGCCACGAATGCGTCGGGGCGATATTTTTCTATTTCGCCGCCCATTTTTACTATCAATTGCTTAGTTTCCGCTTTAATATTATTGGTCGGGTACTGGGGCCGATAACGGAGACTTGCAAATAGTCACAAAGAGCATCGCGATGTGATTTGAGCCTCGCCTGGCTAAGGCTGGGGGCAGGCCAGCAGGAACTACTAGGCGGCACGGGAAATCTAAGCACTGATTGCTTTTGCCACCAACCTAATAGCTTATCTCGCCAGTCTATTCGAACCATAGAAATAGTTCGTCAATTCGATAGTAGCGATAGAAACTATCAAACAAAGTAAGTTATCTAAAACGTTACCGTAGTTTCAAGATGTTCATTAGCTGAATATTATTTTAAAGGATAAAGCAGATTATGAAACTGAATTCAGAATGTAAGTAGGTACTTTTCATAAGAAATGTAGTAAAAATTACTCTCATAATATTACATTAAAGGATCTGCAAGAGGCGAACGACAAGGCCATCGCCGTTGCAACGCATTGGTCCAATCTACTGTGATCCCGTTTCCATTGACTCGACGAAGAAGAAGGTATGTATTGAAAAGTGAGGTAGGTAGGTTGTAATTTTTTCATTATTTATTTTGCAATTTTTTATAGTTATAGCTGTTGGTAGCTATATTGAATAGGTAGAGTATATTATTTCATATTATTATTATTTACCATTTATTGTACACAAGAAATTTTACAGGAAAAAAAACATAAATAAAATGGACACAACAGGCACTGCTTATCTCTAAAAAAGAAATTTCTTACAGCAGACCTACAGGAGAGAAATGGCATTTGGCGAAAGGCGGATGAGACGTGCACAATAGCTATTATAAGTATAGCTATTATGAGTATTCTAAGCAGAATCATTTATTATTCTTTATTTTGGATTCGCCGCCTCCGCGACCTCCCTCCTATATCTATCGACTCTACCAATCGTTCCCGCATAAATTTGTTTTTAATTTGAATTCTATTTCGTGTCGATCTATGAAATCGGTAGCGATGGGCATAGTTAATGCCGTAAGTTATGTGTTATTGTGGTAGTGAGAGGTACGCAAAAGCTGCTTTATTTCGCTTTTATAGTCTGGAGTGCGCATTGTGTGGGTGGGTGGCGAGTCGTCGAGCGTTCGAGCAGTCATTGCGAATGTTTGTGAAGACGCTGATGGTTATTATCTTAAACGATTCGGGAACACAATAACCTTTAAAAGGTGTTAAGGCGTGGACTCAATTGGAGGCCCAGTCAGGGTCCGGAATAACTCCTCGCAGTGGAATGGTTTATTGCTTATTGAGTAGCTCTGACGAAACGCGCCTCCGACGATAAAACACGTCCGGAGTGGAATCTCAGTCAATATCGGAATATACGCGGCGACATTGAAATTATCGCTCGGTGGGAGGCGCGCGCCGGACCCGCTCGGACGATGAGGTGGACAAACTAAAACAATATGAGAATATTTTGAAACAATGAGCATTGTCGCGATGCGTGCGCGGGATGGCGCTGCGCGGGCGCAGGTCCGGGCGGCGGCGCGGCGCTGCGCGGGCGACGGCTAGTTAGCGGGCCGCGCGCGATTGGCCGCCGCGCGGTGGGCGGGGCGCGCGACAAACTGCGCGCACGCAAATAGCGCAACCGCACACAAATTAAAACAATAAAATGAAAGTAATAAAACAAAGTGAGCTCCGAAGAGTATCCACTATCGAGACTCTTAATGGTCGAGCGGAGGCGGCGGCGTCGCGATTTATTGAGCGAGGAGCTTACGACGCCCGCGCCCGCGCGACTGATCGCCTAGCCAAATTCGGCAGGTGCAACTTATTGTAACTTACATATTCACAGAACCGGTTACAGCCTTTCTTTATTGGTCTTTCAATTATATCAATTAAGAAGAGGCATGTACCCATCGATCGTAACAATGACACCATAAATAATGGTCTTCCACGCCTCTTCTCTGTGTACCTTTAGGTTAATGATAAATTACTTGTTTCAGGTTATAATTTTACCTATTTGAACTTCCACTGTAACCTGATATATCTAGCCATTAAAATGCCAGCCCGTTTACCGTAGAGTTTTCCAGAGTAAATTCGTGCTCTCCGCACTTGGCAGCGGTAACGAATGTCAGCTCATTTACTAATGTGTCACATGCAGGCGGCGTTGTTTCGCGGGCGAGCGAGGGGGTGAGGCCGGCTAGGTGGGGGGTGGAGGCGGCGGGGGGGGGGGGGGAGCGGGTGCAGATGACCAATGGGCGGCGGCGACGAGCTGCAACGTTAATTACACGCCGTCCTGAAGCCCGGCTAGATAGCCAGTCAACCTCCCCTTATCACAAATCCGATCATATCTTAAGATTGGACGAGGGTACATGCCATATAGGTTCCACCTACATAGCTTCTAGAAATGTTACTTAACGACTTTGAAATAAAAATGTTTAACATACCTACGTAGATAGAGACGTAAAATTAACGCAACGAAACTCTCTTTACGAGCCCCGTTACGTAGCGCATTTAAAACTCTACAAAACAAGTTACTGTACAAGCGCGGGCATCCAGTTTTCCTGAGCTATAAAAAGCGGAGTTGCTTTTTTGTGAATTACCATTTTGCTTGAGGAGGGTAAACACAATATCTTCCTTTGCTCGGCTCGAGCCGGGGCCTAGTTAGGTGAGAACAAACATTGACGTCAGCGCGTGATTGTGAAAAGGATCGTGATTACAGCCCGCCTAGTTAGCCGAGGCTTCATTAGCCTGGGGGGAAGGGGGGCAGATGGGACTGAGACCGCTCGGGCCACGAGTCTCGGCTGCATCTCGCTGCTGCGCGCGCAAACAAATTAAAACGTAAGACGCGCCCTAATCAATAGCCAGCCCCGCCGCGAAGTCGAATTAACTCGCCCGAATGAAAAAATGAACAAAATTATATTCGCGCGAGACCTCAACCCCCTCGCCTCCCCCGCCCGGAGGAAATTGCTTTTCTTTCAGTGGGCGCGCACACACGCCCGTGCCGCGCGACGCGAGCCGAGAGGGTTACCCCGCAGGGCTGCTCGCACACGCTGCCCGAGCTGCAATTCATGCATTCATTACGACTGCCCACGTCCCATTTTAAACGTGGAACAACTCGAAAATTTTCTAGAACATTCGATGCTGTGTTCTAGTAGAGCGAGTCAGATTAGGTGGTTGGGAAAAGCGCGTGGGTGCGGCAGCCCTACGCCGACACAATATTATAATTTACGTTTGGTCGTATATCGCGGTGTAAGTAGGTGCTTTACCTGGCGCTCAGCCCTCGGTTCTCGCTAAATCTGAGCTTTATACGTTCACTTGACGCGACGAGAGCGATATTAGTTTCGAGCCGACTCTTTCCCTACTACAATATTTATTAACACTCTAAGAGGTTCATATTTTTTCCTATTTTCCTTTAAAGTGAAGGTTATGGCTTTGTGTCTAGTTTTATTTGGAATTCAAATGTCTACTGTTCAGTTGATATGGAGAAGATTTCATTTCGACAGTGTACGTATATGTATGTATATTACGTATTCATGAAATCGTAGATTTCAGAATAATTTCTTTTCACTTGAATGCTCATGTCTAGATTCAGAGTGCCTAGTCAAATTGGTTAGAGACAAAAAACAAATGCCCAAATTTATCAGAAAAGAAAAATAAATATACTTAATGAAGAAAAACTGTGTACGTTAAACCGGGGACTTTCCTATGTACGAGCCGGACTTTTAGATAAGAGAATGGAGTTTCATTAGCGCAGGCGATCCCGGGTAATCTGGTGGAGGCCGCCAATTAACGCGTAGGCGAAGATCCGGCCGCCCGCCCGCAGCTCGCCGGCCAATGGCGGCCGCGCGGGGATTAATTAAGTAAGTTCCGTCCGCGCCGGGTGCAATCCCCCCTGCCCACCCCGCGTGCTACAGGGGCGCTTCCCCCCCCCACCGCCCCCCGCGCTCACACCCGCCCGGAGTCTGCGGACACGCCCGGGAAACTAACCACCTAATGAGGGGGAGATGACCTCACGTGCTTGTGTGCTTTGTCTATCCACGTATGTACAAACTATTGTTCATTTATGTGTTCGCCTTTTGTGTCAGTTATGTGTGTAAGTGCTTTGTTGTGCTTAGTTACATTTCTCTGTCTTACACGGCTCGGTGTCTACTTGTAAACTAGTGGCACGTACTCGCAACATGCAACATAGAAACACGAGGAAATTTAATTTTTCTTTTGCAGCTTCATACTTTCATAGAGTTACCGTCGTCAACAAAGTACAACGAGGCTACAAACACTGGTTAAACTCTACATTATCTCAGAGGAGAAGAATTTTGCAGTTAGAACCCTATGAAAAACTCGAATGATGCAATGAAAATCTCGTCACAGACTTGGCACGCACAAAAACAAAGGTACATTCACAAAACCATGCATCATTGTGTACGACACGGATTTATACTAAAATAAAAGTATTTTTTGACAATTACTTGCGTCTTAGCCATTGCCAACTCTATTGTGAAGAGTTTCTTATGGCTTCATTCTTATCCTTCGCAGTTGATACATGATCCCATAGTCAAAGTCTCTTACTATTCTCGATTCCAAGGACATTTCCCCTTGAATCAAAATTCAGCTTGAGTTGGGTAAAGCAGCGACAGGCACTGATCAGTTAAGTGTCGGAAGTGCCATAACTCACTATCAAACGTCAAATCGAACTAGAAGTAACCAGAAATAACTGTGATTTAATGCATTCGTTTCTTATTTGAGTGGAATATCAAAAATATTCTTTATATTCATGTCAAGTAGAGTCAGGGAAGTTCATCTGATCTGATTGTTCGTGTTTGTGTTCGATGTCGACATAAAATCACCGTCATATCTGATCAGCTTATTGCAGTCCACTGCTGGACGTGAGAATTCCTCAGGATCAGCCGTAATTCACAATCTCTCTTTCCAAAAATGCGTCAGAGATATCCCATCAACAAGGGTAAGCACTTTCAGAGTATTGTGACGTCACGCGACCCCATCCATCATACACACTTCCGGTATAAGATCTCTACTTAATTGACCTCTGGATTCTGTTCTTGACCCAATTTTAATAAAGACTAACATGTTTTTGCCCACCTATGTAATAATGGCTTGCGTTATAATATTTCTCGGTCTTCGGTGTAGTATCCCGGCACTATTAGCATAACACTTTTTTCACTCACAGATGGCATAGAATGTGACTGATGGATACACCCAGGGAAATTTCAGGGAAACCAAACCTTATACTGCCTCAACTACCAAGTGAATGGTGAATTAAGCAAAAGCCCCCAATAAAATGAGGGTTTGTCCATGTCCAGTACCTACAGGAATGGATTGTCACTACTTCAGCTAGTAATAGATTTATAAAATAATTCATAATTAATTTTCATATTTGCTGGGAAACTTAAATATCCCATGAACTAGTGCTAACCCGGTGTAGGAAAGTAGGTAATATTGCCAATTATGAACCGTATAAATGACAGCTAAATTTACGTAAGAAGCTACTAGAAAATCGATTCTCGTTAGTATTAACATACAGATTTAATGGAATGCATGTATTAGCTAATAAATATTTATATGAGCTCTAACCCCATGAGACGGCAAGTACGTAGCTACTTAAATATGGTCGTAAGTTCATAAATAAGTTAACAGCAATAAAAGTTTTACGAGTCGTATTCTTTATCTTGTTTTGAATTTCATCAACGTCTGCAGTAAGTACTGTTCTGATGTACTATTTCATTGTTTGGAAGGTTGATGCTTCCACCTTATGGTATTTTTATTTTTTTTATATGTAATAGGCCCGCATTTGGCTGCCATCTCACCTGGTGGTAAGTGGAGATGCAGACGAAGATGGTACATGCTTGCCTAGATAATGCCTATTCACTCTTGCCTTAAAAAGTATTACTAGTATTACTATAAAATACCAAATTACCTAGACGATGCTTTGCTATACAACCCCTTTAAAGTTTTGAAAAGAAAGAGATCCGACCGAAAATGCGTCTTTACAGAATATATAGGAAAAGAAAAATAGTGTGTTTTTGGCAAATTTGTGCATTTTTGTGGGGTTCCGACCAACAAAAAATGTTCCTTGGGGAAAGTTGTTCAGTTTTACAGACTGCAAAAGTTTTAAAACACCGTCTCTCTCCGTTTTAATTGTTACTAGAACGTCACCATATCAAGAAGGTAACATTAATTTATTTTAACGATACAGTTTTCCTCATGTCTTTTCCTTTTGAAAGAATTTCCTTTACGATAATCCAACAAAATGGGAAACCCACTTCTCATTAATAGTAACAGCTTGTATGTAGTGACTATTTTGTAGAGTATGGTATTATTAAATATGTGGAATAAACTCAGAATGTTGAGCAAAACCGGGCAGTTTTCAGAAAAATGAAAGATCGAAATTTCATGAAGGAAGACATTGATTATCTACATTCTACGTCAAAATGCAAATAGCTTAAGCTTGAAGAAGCTTCTCCAAACCCAACATAACATTCTCAATTTATAGACACTTGGTTTCCATTTTACGCCCACTTCAACGGTCGGCAATATCACGTAGTTTGTCATTTCACTGCCATACCACGTAGTTTTGTAAACAGAATTAACAATTCGACGTATATTTAAAACGGCACCGGCCCATGATCGAAGGCAGCCGGGGGTGTATGGGGGTGCCAAAATAACTAATAGTTTTCGCGAGGGCGTGTTAGCATTTTTCTTCTGGCGGTGACGGCAGGGGAAAGGGGGGTACGAGGTGTAGGGGGGTGGAATAACTCTCTTTCAGCAATGGCTACGCGGATCATTTATACTTCATCGGCTGGGTTAATAACAGCGATGTAAGACTTATAACCTGAATGTGCGCCGGAAAACAAATTCGATTTGGGCTCAACGTGAACGTTTTGTTGTGGTTGAAGTTTGAAATGTTTTTAATTTAGAAAGGTTTTTTTTTGGACCCCATGTAGGGACATTTAGCTGAATTTCCTTTTGAAACTCTCGTAATATCTATGTAGGAGACCTATCTATGTAGGTATCTATCTATGTGGTATATTGAATACAAACAAGTGATAAATAACCGTTTTCCCCGATAGCATAGAAATAACAATAGAAATTCACATCAGATTATCAAAGCGCAGGATAAGCTCTATGCGGACCGTTTGAAAACACTTTTATTTACTTATGTATATAATGTTACATCAATGAACATACTTCGAAAACTAAGTTATATTTTTGTAGTTATCATACCTAGCTATAGAATCGAGCTTTTTTTAAGGTATAAAAATTATCTACACATCCATTTTTACATTTTCACTCCTTGGTGGAATACAATACCTACCTATTGACGATCCATCAAAATTTACTCTCTTTTCTATGTGGCACAGCTGTTTTCTAAAATAATTCAGTGTATCTTGCACTAGGTCTCTATCTGCATTATCCGTACTTACCCCAAAATAAGTGTACAGTAATGTGAATGGAATCATCTCGTAGAGGCAAATATAGTGGTGCGTAAGTGCGTTGCGTTCAAAGGGCGCACACCTACGGCTGTTTCGCGGGTAAACTGCAAATAAAACGCGCTCATTGTTTCAGACGAAACGGCGGTTTGAGTGGGAGTTTTATCTACAGTGATTTGTTGGTAGAGGCTATTGGAGGGAATTTTTGATGCTCTTTCTTCGATTTTTCTACTGAATCCATCCATTGAGGGCGTACCTTCCTACTGCTACTTGAAGTAATAATTCTGTATTTTTTACTCAAGAGAAATACAGGTAAAGTCGACGTACCTTCCACTCCCCAACTAACAAGTGCTACTGTCAAATCAAACTGTAGGCTTAGTAATATTTTTACTACCAAATGCCTAACCAAGAAAATTGATACAAAATCTTGACATTTTTGAGGGGAATTAGGCTGGCAAGATTTTCTTATTACTTCATAGCATGCTAAAATAAAACTAAGCTCTAAAGATAAGTCAGAACGGAAAAAATAAGAAACAAAACCTCTTATATGCCAGCCAATCTACCTAACAAAACGCCCGCCAGCTCTGCCCGCCCTCATTAATCCACGCCCCGCCGGTACGCCCGGAAAATCAACCCTTTCGCCTTGTCTTAATTACCACGCCCAATCAGCTCGCTTCAGCGGCGGCCTCCCATTGGCTGGCCGCCCGTCGCGTCATCGCCCCGCGCTTTAATTGGTCGCCAGTAATTAACGCTCTGTAATCACCAACCGCGTAGAGCGAGGGGACGAATTCTAATTTGAATTTTTAATTACTCAGCGCCGTCGTTGATTGGTCGGCGACGCCTTTGTAGATAGAAACAATGGCTATTGTCTTTGCGGGTGGACCCGTTTTTATGGTAATGTTAGTTATGTGTTTAGGTAATTAAAACTGACGTTCATTGGATGATACTCGACATGAAGAAATTTCCTTGTACGGTAGATTTCGAAGAATTCTGAATGAAAATAACACACCAGCACGCACGAATGCACTGCAGAAGAGGCGGTGGTATAGCGCACTCGCGCCGCATGCCGAATTAGCTCATTACGCCCCGCCTTGCAAGATTTATCCTTTCGCCAGCACGCTGACCAAACAAGGCAGACGGAGCGCTGAGAACGAAGAACCTAGAGGGATACTTAAAGCTGCACGTACCGATCTATACAGGTACTGAAATATTTAGCTAGGTAAATCTCTCGTGTCAAGTAGGAAACCAAGTCGAAGAACAACTCAATTAATCCAGTCAGAGTTTAACGCCTACAATTTACATCTAACGCTACCGAAATTCACCAATACGCATGCTACCGTTGTACATAAAAAGGTCTTTTAAGTGATTGTGCATCGGGTGATTTGTATTTTTGTATAGATATTAGCATCATGCACGATTTGAGGTAGCCAGTGTTCACTTGGCCTCGTTCTGTCTACATATTCCTTGGTCTGTTCTGAACCGCCCGCACTCAAAATTTGAATAAGACCATTAGCTGACTTCCAAATGTTCGGCTGGAATTCCGAATTGAGCAATTACCACTCACCTGCTTTCTTCTCTTTTCCTTCGCAAAGTTTTTATTGATTTATGACGAGACCGTGGCTCATGGCATCGGAATTCTAAAACTGCGATTCAGTCAGGAATATTATATTGATTCCTTTATTAAATCAAACTTTCTAACTTCGAGTTTAAATAACCTTTTTGATGGAAGAAGCTAGTAAGAAAATATTCGAAAAACGGTAAACTTGAAAACATTTCCTATAAGCTTCGCGATATCTCATTAGGAGGCATCTCTGCAGATGCTAGATAATAAATAGGAAAGATTGTTGAATTACGAGCTCATTCATTAGTCAGGAGGAAAGGGCATAGGTGTGTTCAGACTGTTTGAGTGTTCACATATGCGGAAAGATCGTGCCGAGTTCCGATTAGAGAGGCGATAGAGGGAGCTAAGGAGGTGTTTATGCGTCTGCGGCGACGTTGAGTGACGCGGCCGGCCGCAGCGGCGCCTTAATAAGGTAAATGAGATGCGGCGAGCGGGCTCAGCTTGAATTAGCCAGTTCACGTGCGCGGGGCGCTGGCTAACAAACGCCTTGTTATAGGAAACGAGCAGCTTTGTATTAAGATTTGGCGGAGGTTCTGAATTTGAATCGAGAATGCTAAACGAATCGTATTTTTCGTAGAAGTCTTCGCATTTGGAATACAAGAGAATAATAGGGTATACTAGATTTGTGAAACCAAATTCCATGACCTCTTCATATTGTAAAGTAAAAGAACAAAATAAGTGGCAAAACACTACGATTATCAAGCAAAAGACTTTCAGGTTTATCTAGTGTTGCACACGAAAAGAGAGCTAGACGAATACGTAGGGCGAGAAGGCTAAATTACTAAGTAACCAAATCAATCAATAACGTTTTCTTATTGTTTAAAGGTTGAGTCCAAGGGAAAGAATTAATACCCTCGAATTTAGCAGTTCTCCAATTCCCACTTACGAAGAAAAGTGTCTTCATCAACACAAGTCAACGATCCGAGTCGAGGGCACTACAAAAGGGATTGTAAACGGTAAAAAGAACCCAACTTTTTGCTACCAATTAAAAAAGCTGTCGTTGCTTTCCGAGCGGTTTTTCCGATGAGTTTTTGCTCGGGGCACGGGTCAAGCAGGCTGAGACAATGTGGCGTGGTCGTGCCGCGCGCTTGGTTCCGCGTGCCTGCAGCCTATTCAGCGCTAATCGCTTCATTCACCGTCTAGAGAGCGCTTTTTACCCAACAGCCATCTCTCCATCGGTCATGCATTCCTTGAGCGTTGCTTCAGTGCGCGAAGTGTCGTATCGTCGACGTAGAGGATGTGGCAAATTAGTACCGTCTTTGTCGTGGCATTCGGTCCGTTGATCAGTGATGGTAAGTTAGCCGCGTCATTATTGACCATCTATGGGAGTTAATCGCGAGGAATTCACTTTTTATTTAAATTCCGCATCCCTATTTATTCACCTATCTAAGCTGGAAGAAAGAAATGAAGTCTTGGGTTAAGCGTAGAATTGCAATAAAAAGTGTAGCGCACGTTTGGTCTATTGGAATCAATTTTTGCAGGGCTAAAGCCTAGAATAGCTAGAGTCAAGAGTAAACCTATTGCAAAATCCTAAGCACAATGGGATTGTGAGGGTTTATAAAGTTTTAGTCTGTCATCAATAAAGCTGCATAATTTTCCGCGCCAGTAAAGCTTAAGGATCGGTCTTCATGTCAACTCTGATCCATCTTTTTAATATAAAGTGTCCAGAAGTGTCACTGAACTTTGCGTGAAATTTCACGGGTTGTTACTGGTGCGTGAGTGTACAATTGCGACACTTTTGCATCCAACTGTCCACCGCTGGACGATTCGCCACGCGCGACTTTTCACGATTAGTGCGTATTGTGGTAACTGTCCGAGAAAAAGTTGTACGGGCACGTGGCCATATTCGGAATCTTTCTTTTTACAAGTACTTACCTAGTTGAACCCAAGAAAAAATATTTGACCACGATTTCTGTCAATGCCTTCTTTATCTGAACTTTCGAGGGAAAAGTTAAATGTAAAAGATAATTTCTATGTCCAAAAGATTTTTCGTGTAATATACTCGTATGTAGGTATATGTCGGCGAAGAAAGCTGACTGGATAGAATGTATTTGTCAGTATGACCATATTGCCTTTGCTTTTCCCTTACGGAAAACAAATGAAAAGCTAGAGCTTGAAATTTCAATCAAAGTAAAGTATTTTGCAAATTGTATCGAATCTGATATGTGAAGAAACCATAAAATATTGTGTGACTACTGTAATAATTACAATCGAGAAGAATTTTGTTGTTTTCATGAAGAAATTCCAAAAAAACTCGCCATATCCTGACACTCCGGCGAAATCTAAAGTAAAAGGCAGCAATTTACATTATAGAGTAGGTAGATTGTCTTATAGTCGGCCATAAACTTGTTACTATCAGTGGCCATTCAGGTGAAAGAGAGTAGATATTTATTCAAATCAGATTCAGCATTCACGACTGATACGATTGTTTCTGGGATTGTACGAATATAACTAGCTCTCGGTATCTCTAATTTTAATGTTTTAGAAAAGAGTGGGCGTAGCCGGAAAAAATGTACCTAATTTTCAGTAGGTAATTTTCAGTAGTACGTAATTTTCAGTAGGTACTGATGGGCGATTCTTTACTTTGTGACTATGGGGTAAACAAGCCGCGATTTTTTTTTCAGTAAAGCTAGTTAGAAATTTAATAAGAAAAACAATTGATCGTCTTTTTTAGGGTCGTAATTAAAATACATACATACATATATCACGCCTTTATACCTTGCGGGGTAAGAATACGGCCATTATCGCCACCTCTGACATTTTTGAGAATTGTTTTCTAAGGTTGTTTCAGAAAACATGTGTATCACTATAGTGACAGGTTGTCAGCCTGTCCCTTAAAAATTGTAATACACCAATACTCTCGAGTCCCTTAGTCGCCTCTTACGACACCCGCGGGAAGGATGTGGGGTGATGCTATTCTAAGCCGGCATCACACGGCATATTTTAACCCGGCATCAAAAATACATTATTATTATTTTGAGAAAAAAAGCAGGAATATGAAGAAGAGGAAATTAAAGGTATAGGTAGTAGGTACTTTAAGAACCATTCATTTTGTGACCATGTGGTAAACAAGTCGGCGATGTTTTCTTCCACCATAGATAGGTCAAATTAGAAAAACCATTGGTCGTCTTGTTTATGATACTACTAATTATAAAAATAAGTAAAAGAAAAGGCTTAGAAGTGCTCGGAATCTTCCTATGGAGGTGAATGTGGCAAACAGGTTCAGTATTCCCACTAAGCCGGCGTGAAATGAATAACGCCGACAATCAACTACCCGCCACCTGAGTTACGTTACGTATCACGCTTCTCGTAAAGCCAATAAAAACACGCTTTTTGTTCAACACCTTTCAATCTGTTTTGATATTGATTAGACGACTTCTGAGTCATTAAAAGTCATAAAAAGAACTCTTAGGTGAGTTCTTCTTAGCAAGTCAAACGTATTGCTGGTTGTGTAGCGTCAAGGCTGATAAATGTTGAGGAAGCAAAAGAGGTATGTCAGGATCGTAGCAAGTGAAAGGATGTTATCTCTGCCTATCCCTTCGGGAGAGAGGCGTTGTTGTATGTATGATGTATGTAGCGCCAATGAAGTCTTACTGCAAGTAAGTTACATACAGAGCACGCAATGGTGACCCTTCATCATCATCATCTGCTTGCCCTTATTTAGTTGGGGTAGGCACAACATGTCTTCCTCTTCCATTCATCTCTATCCGCAGTCAAATCTTCGTTTACACCTTTTTGAGTCATATCATCTGACCAATGGTGACCCTTATACCTAATTAAGAAATATTATTTGAAGAAAAATTCACCATTTGAGAATATGCTACAAACAAGTACGGCATGGGTGGTGTTATTCTGCCATTAAATCATACAAAATCCATCACAAATAAAGTAGTTAAAGATTAATCTATAGTAGTATACACTTGCGTATAAAATTACAGTGGAGGGATTATTCGCTACGGTCCCTTAGAGAAGGTTTCGACTAAAAGAATCAAGCACGCAAGTGAAAGTCACTAACAGTCAGGCATGTCCAGTGTCCACCAGTGAACATAGGCAAGATGGAAAGAAGCTACAGTACAGTGTTACATTACACCGCAACTTGGGCGGCATAGCACCCGTGTAACTCAAACCGAGGTCCTCCCATTTCAGTGAGGGAACCTGTAATGCTCGCTCATTCCAGTCATAGTTCTGAGCATGGTTAATGCTCATGAAAAATAAAGATAGTCAACAAGCACAGGGTAACTGCATTTGCACCGATTTCAGAAGTCAACTGAAAATGAACTGTATATAGGTTGAAATAAACTCGATTTTGGTCTGTTTGAACGGCTAGCGTAAATGTCATGTCAGGGAATCAAGGCTATAGTTTTGTGAATTGTCGATGAAAAATGAAGATAGGACACAGAAGCGCGCGCAGCTCCGGTGTCACTTCCAGTGGCGTGATTGCGCTGCGCGCGCGCACGCTGCGCTTTTGTAACCCAATACGAGGATGGATGGATTCTACTAAAAGCCGTAACATTAGGTTATACTTATACCAATCTTTCGTTACTTTCAAGATATTTCAAATTCAAAATCTATTGATGGGTTTTGTCATAATATTCGGAAAATGTCTATTAATTTTCCTAATCCATTAATTACTACATGCCGAATTAATTGTTGGCTCCTACCTCAAACGGTAACATTAGATTTATGAAAGCGAACTGGTGGCTTGGCTTTAGAAATAATTGCTCCTATGAATAGAAATTTAATCGGATACTTGTTCAACGCGCTTAGTGGAATAGTTCATTCTTTGCAGTGCGCGCAGCCGCGCCATAACATAATTAAAAATGATTTAAGGCATTCGCTCCGGCTGCTTTGTTTCGCGCATTATGTTTCACTTGTTCGCGTCGCCGTCGCGCGCCTCCATTTTTAACGCGCCCGCTCTTAATTCTGTCACAGTTTTTATAACCCTTTTGTATTTATTAATTCCCTTTCGGCTCCGGTAGCGCTACGGTTCTCGGAAAGCGATTTTGACGTGACATTTCTTTGGGTCGCCTGCGCCCGCGCCGCGTTAATGAAGCGTCCGATTTCGGCGCCGCCAATTTGCGAACCTTGTTTCTAGCTAATCAGGTCAAATTCTGTTCCCGAAAACGCTGATCTGAACCGGAGATTTCCGCTAAACAGGTAGCTAGAAGGAAAGGAAGGCAATAACTCTTTGTATTGGTTTGATTGATATAGAGTTTTTTGGACGGGTCATAAAGTTGGTGAAACAATGGCGATTCGGTCGGAGCGTGCACTGGCAGCATTTAAGTAAGGATTAAGAGGATTAACTCTGGCTTGTTGACGCGTCTCGCCCGGTTATCGAATTTCGCGACCAAAACCGTGTCCTGCGCGCCCAAAAATGATTCGCCACGGGCCATTTGGGGGCGCTGATGACTCTTTAAACTTGATTACCTTTGCACACGGAGCTTTGCATTTTTCATAAGTACTTATAAGAGTCTGAGTCGCAAGTTCAAAGCTTGGACCATATTAGCAAGCTGAGCAGCTAGCTACTAAGTAAGGGTCGGATAATTGCGGCCGGCTACCTAACCTACAGGATTTGACGTGGAACCAAGTTTTAACACAGAGCGACCGTCATCTGACCTCTGCAACTCGAAGGCTAACCTGGCCCGAATCCTAGGTTAAGTCACATTAAAATATAATCTGAATTCAAATTTTATTTGCCTGTGGGTTCATCACGAGGTTTTTCCTTCACCGTAAGAGCAGTCGATAAATGTACGTGAGTTAACACATTGGTACATGACGGGGATCGAACTGAGGTCTCACAATTGTAAGACCGGTGTCCTAGCCACTTGGCCACCGAGGCTGTAGTGCACAATGAGGTGTAATAGGTAATAGGCTGGCTAAAGCTGTCACAGGGCCATCTTGTGGGTAGCCAGGCTAGACCACTGGCCGAAGCCTGTAATAGGAAGTACGTCACACGTTCTAGAATTACCTTAGACAATGTGACAGCCTCATTTCGCTTGACCGCAGATCCTGCAGTGGACATGAGACGGTAGTAAAACTCCTTTGTGCTGTGAGAGGACTATACAGTGCTACTGAGACGTAAGTATGTGTACTACCTACTGCTTTACAAATTCTTCTAATTGTATTCTTTTTTTTATTTGACTTAGAGTAAGTCTTTCTAACTTATTTTCTATTTTACTATTTTAATAGCTCTGTATTTTTATTTTGTATTCGACGCACGTCAACCTCCTCTCTAGGCTAGAATAATAACTCTCCTCCAGTCACTTTACTTTTTAAATTAGACCACAGAATAATGTAGAATTTCTTATGAAGTGCAATAATAAGCTACAACATTATTACACACAACACCCATCACGGTTCTATCAACTGCTTCTTTTATGCTAGTTGGTAGCGCTGTAGGATGCTTGATTATTTGCTAAGTGACTCTAAAACGGAATAGCTCTTATTGTCAATCAATGTATAAATCTACAGCTTCACATCAAACATTCCTAGCGCAACTGAACGTGTCTAAATACTTTGGCAACAGAATACTTTGACAAGCAGCGGCGATATCCTGAACATGTCCCTACTTATCTGTTTGCCATTCGACATTGGCAACTACACACATAAATATACATACTTATACAGGCACGTGTATAGCTCTGGGACAGCGTAACCGGCGTGATAGATTGTCGCCATGATGGATCGGGCTGGCTGGCTGACTTGGAGTCACAGTAGAGAATAGGAAACGGCATCATAATGTCCTGGAAGTAGTTGGAGGAACGTTCATTGCAATCAGTTGCACCAAATTGCGAATGGCGTAGTATTTTAATTTGGATATGCTCTACTGGGTATAGTTTACTACATTTATAGGGTATTCTATTTGTCATGCTAATTTTACGACACTCACTAAGCCGTGAAATAGTGCTGTTATAATTCTAACAGCACCTTACACTGTGGTAACCAATTTTCCTTATCAGATTAAGTTGATCAAAAATCGACCAGATCAATGTTAAAACTTTCTGATTCAGTAAATAAAGTGTAAGAATTACTTACGTTCCTTGCTAAAACATTTTCTGCTGTATGTTACTCTTCCTGTGTCGTAGTCATCCGCCAGTACCGAACATGACCACAAACACCGACGCCACCACGCTACTTAGCTACTATTGCCAGCCTTAACGAGATTGAGGGCTGAGATACCTCTCAGGATACTTAGGTACACTACTGCTGACCAGACTATCAGGATGGTCAAAGTATTCATTTGTTTCTATGCGCTGCTGGAAGGAGAACCCTAAGTTGTTGTGGAATAGTGGATATTTCTGCTCTTTCCGCTCTTAGATCATTGCTAAGTTTTGTCTTTAATAGCTTGGTTACTAAATTACCATATCACAAGAGAGCAAAGGACACCGGTCTTACAATTTGTGAGACCTGAGTTCGATCCCCGCCATGTCCAATGTGTTTTAACTCACGTACATTTATCGACTGCTTTTACGGTGAAGGAAAAACATTGTGATGAACCCACATTGAAATAAAATGAATTCAGATAATATTTGAATGTGACTTAACCTAGTATTCGGGCCAGGTTCGTTCCTTCGGGTTGCAGAGGTCAGATGACAGTAGCTCTGTGTTAAAACTAGGTTCCACGTCAAATCCGCTAGGTTAGGTAGCCGACCCCGACAGAGAACGGGATAAGGCAAGGAGAATGATGATGCGCGCTACGGCCTCTAACATGCTTATTGTTTGCTCGGTGATCAGTGATCTTCGGGCTTCGACCTGCACATTCCGCAGTGTCATTGACCATGCATAAAAATTATTCCCGAGTGATTAATTTATAATAAACACCGTCTTGTTTTTATTTGGTCGCCACGGATGCAACATAGTAAGTATGCTGGTGCTGCGCTCGCTGTTAATTAGTTTTTTGTTGCGCGGGCGACGGCGGGGGGCGGGGGGCGGTCCGGCCGACGCCATCAAATTACGATGAGTCGGCCTTTCGGCTACCGGCGCCGACCGTAATAATTATACACTCGTTACTACTGTGCAGCGCCCGCGCACCGCACCGCCGTGCCATCTCGCGGACGTGACCAATGCCCTCGATAAATGGAATCGGAGAAATTGTTTTCATACGACGAATCAATAAAAAACCTCTTATTGATAAACGGTAACCGTAACCGATTTTCATGACATAACATTCCTCGCACATGAAACTGACGTAGAGCTGTATAGGCACGTTCAGAAGACATCAACGCGCTCAACGAAAATACCATTTTATCGCGAACATCAAAATTAAACTGAATCAATAACCGTGCGATTTAATCGATGTATCGGCTTCTTCTAAACGCCTCCGTAAAGCATAGGGAAGGGGCACGCGCGCATCGAGTGTCGACAATAAATTCCATCGATAAAATCGGCGGCGTCGACGGCGCGCCCGGTAATTTCTTAACGACAGCGTAACTCGGTGGCGACGCAGACGCGTGCGCGGGCGCAGCGCGCTTTATTTCTCCGCATCATCCGACGCCGAAATAATCGTCCACCACTCAGCATAGATGGTAATCAAAGCGGCTATTAAGACCGTCTTAATGTAACTTTTTTGATGAGAGACAATTAGGGAGAATTGGATTCGAAAGTGTAGATTGCGCATCTCGCCCGTAAGAGTGATGTTAAAGATTCACTCAAGCTATATTTTTGATAACGAGATTTTTTTTACGTACTTAGCTACTTGATTACGCTGGCCTGAAGAACTCTCTAAATAATATTTCCGCTTTGATATTTAGCATGGGTTTGAGCATGAGTGAGTGAAGTCTGTTCGTGTTTTCAATATGGTAGCGGGTCGGGTGGTTGGGTGCATTGTGTATTAATTGAATATCGCCGCGGCTACCGGCTCATTGTTGCTGCTACTCACACTGCCCGAATGAGCTTCCAACTAATTACTTACTCTGCCCCCTGACGACTTCAACCAAGGGCTGGCAACTTTTGAGCACCAACTTCATAATTATTTTTCATGTTAAAACATATAAAACAATCTTTGAAGGCAAGATTGAAGGAAGAAGAGGAAGGGGAAGACCAAGAAGGAGTTATTTGGATCAGATAAAGGAGAAAATAATGATCACATCGTACAGAGTAGTCAAGGAGAATGCGGAAGACAGAGAAAAACTGGTGGATGCTCTACCGACAACGGAAGAGCCCTTAAATAGATGATGATGATGAACACAATAACAAAACACATGATCAGGTCTTAGTATTAGTAGAATCGTAGGTGAATGTAAACTGGAGTTATTTTATTGAATTAGAGAGCTATTGCAAGTATGCGAGGCCACGTCAACCGCCAATTAAATAAACATATTCCAATCAATTAATCCATTTATGTAGAGCATTTTGATTCGAATTGAAATACTTTGAAACAAATGCAAATAATTGGGTACCTGATAATTATGTACGTAAATGTATTTAGGCGACTACCGTACTAGCTCTATCATTTATCAATCACTGTCAGATTGCAAGACTTCGGCATTCTCATTAAAGTGGTTCAATTTAAGTGGAAGTTAATTGATTCGAGTGCGTCGACAACCCTAAAATGGTGTTGCTCTCCGGTCTATAGGCTCCTACTACGTGCAGCTATGTAACATTATCTTTAATTAAAAACTGTTGGCCATCTCTAGATTAGTCCGCGCTCGAAGCAACAAAAAGGGTTCCCGGGTGAGGCAAAACACCTCCGTGATTCGTCACGAATCACAGCTTTATTTTTATTTGAAAGAACCCTTTGTTGAAGTTAACCGAATTTGCTGTTCAATAAAAACTGGCTAATTAAGAAATGTTCGAACTGCCGTTAAAGGTTTTGGGCTTCTTTTCGTCTGGAATTCGGAGCCGATTTTATACGATTTGTTTTGGTCTACCGTCGAGATTTATGAATGTGTGATATTGGTAGCCTGCTTTAGCACCGGCTTAAGTTTTTAGTGTTGCTTCATAAAAAACTAATTACTGTTTTAAAAGGAAGCCAGCAGCGTTCGTTAGATGGAATGATAATTATAAACCTCACACTCGTGGGTTTTTCCACTTCATAGCTTTCCTGTTACGTTACATAACATACGTACTTAGATATAATTTGCCATGCCTAATGTTCGTAATTTAGGTCCAGTTCGGTTACTCTATCTGTATCTTTGATTCAGATTCTCATTCATGTCTCAGTCCCACCTCTAGATTCTTCCCCATAGGCCACTTTCTCGCCCCATTGTGCTGTGTTCACACGAGACAGTGCGCGTACAGTGCTGTTGTATTGTCGCGCGTTCTGGAATGTTCGGAATGCGCTGTGTGCCTAATGGCCGCCATTATCGCGCTAAACATACAAGACGCGACCACCGCGCTTCATAGGGGAGGACAGCGGTTGCCAAACTATCCAGTGGTTGACCCCTTGTATCACAGACAGGCAAGACGTGGCCACATCGTTTAATAGGGGAGGACAGCGGTTGGAAAATCATCCCCATTTGTGGAACTTCCCATTGTTATCATCATCTATTGCACTTAACATCAAGACGGGGCCACAGCACTTCATAGGAGAAGACAGCGTTTGCCAAACTATCCAGTGGTTAAACCACTTATTATTACAGACAAAAAGATGTGCAAACAGCGCTTAATAAAGATGACAGTGGTTGCCAAACTATCCAGTTGTTTAACACAAGCGCCATCTATCGATACCTTGTTTAACTATGTTAAATTATTACTTACCTTTTAGGGCCTTGCGCTCGCGCAACGTTAGACAATTAAGGTGATTTTGAATAGATGTCGTTATTACTTGGTAGTTCACAAATTAGCCGTTAGGATAACGGTAGGCGGCGCTGGTGTACATAGAAAGCAGCTTCGGCTGCAACGGTTCGCATCCGATCGTCCGATAATAAAGTCGCGTCATTTCACATTAAAAATCTTCTTTTATTTGGTCATCTCATTTTCCATGGTGACCCCTATGTTCGATAGCTCTCTCAGTGGGGTACAGTAAAACCCCGTAGCATAGGCGCGGAATTCTATTTTCCAGCTTTTTACGGAGTTTAGTACGTGTTACGTACCGACCATCTACGTGCCTTCTGAGACACGCACGCGGAGTGCGATATTTCTGCAGGAGAGCCGAAATAATTGTGTGGAAGGATCAATTAAAGGAAGATACAACGAAATCAAGAAGAATCAAGTGTCGACGAGCCCTGATTGACGAAAATTCGCACGATCGGACGAGGCGGCGACATACCTAATTACCAACGAGCGCCATTACAAGCATCATTCATTACAAACGTGGAATCATCGTGGAATCTTGGACCCGAACGTTGTGAAGAAGGAGCATCACACTTTGGGAGGCTAAGTACCAACTGGTCGCGTGAGTTTGGCATTTTTTAATACAATTTAAAAATGGTTTTGGAATCGGAAGAGGGGGCGAAATTAGAGTCAGAGCGGTTACCGGCGTTAAAACGTGAACGCGGGGTATTAAAAGGCAAGTTAACTTTGTACAAAAAGTACGTAGATTCGCTGGGTAAAACAAATATTTCTGTTGTAAAGCTATTAGACTTGGAGTTACGTACAAGTAATATAGAAGAAGTTTTCGTTGAATTTCAATCATGTCAGGACACTATCGAAACGATATGTTCTGACTATGAGGTACAATTAGCTGAGAGGGAGGCATTCGAAACGAAGTACTATGAATCCGTCGCCTTAGCCCGGTCGTTAATTAAAAAGCCGGAGCCAGGGAATTCGGGTAGTTCTGGTAGTGGCGGTCCTAGTAGGCCAGTTGAAAGTGATTGTATTAAGTACCCAGAGATCGAATTACCTAGTTTTGATGGGGACATAAAACACTGGGTCGACTTTCGTGACACTTTCGATGCTATAATTGACCAAAGTAACCTAAAACCTATTTTAAAATATAAATATTTACGGACTTGCCTCAAGGGTAGCGCACTTGAAGTTATTGCCTCATTAGAGTATAATGAAGATAGTTACGATATAGCATGGAAATTACTGTGCGAGCGATTCAATAATCCACGCATAATAATTAGCAACCATTTAAAAGCTCTGTTTAATGTCGATATGGTGCCCGCGAATCCAATCGCCCTACGAAGTTTTGTAGATAACATTTCTAAACATTTACGAACAATCAAGTCATTAAATGTTGATATAGATAACTGGGACTTGCTAATTATATTTTTCTTGTCCTCTAAACTCGACCCTTCCTTACAGCGAAAGTGGGAGGAGAGAATCAGCTCCAAGGAGTTGCCAACATTGCAAGATTTTAAATCATTTATTAGAGAGCGTGCTGACGTACTGGACACATTAACTGCACATCAATCCAATGGGAATCAGCCCGGTGGTGCCGTGAAGAAAACGTTTGTGGCTACGAGTCATGCAAACCCGAGAGGTAACCCTGGTAATCGTTGTCCAAACTGTAATGACTTGCATTTTATAAACCAATGTCCTAAATTCCTAGCACAAGACATAGAAGCACGCATTCGCACTATTAAAAGGCTTCGTCTCTGTATGAATTGTATGGGGAACCATGGGACCCAGAATTGCAAAGGAGGCAGGTGCAGGGTCTGTTCTGGTAAGCATCATACATACCTACATAACCCTACACTCACACCACGAAACACAACACTCTATGAATTTCAATCTAACCAAAAACCTAATTTCCAATCATACCAATCAAATCGATCAAACCATTCAATAAACCAAATAAATCATACAAGTAATTTCGAGTCTAAACAAAAATCGGAAACCCAAGTTAAACCGGTAATAAACACTTCGTTTGTGCAACCGGGCCGCGAGCAATCAATTATTACGACTGGACTATTGTCTACCGTATTAATAGATATTCGCGATAACGAGAACCGATTACATACTTTCCGAGCACTTCTAGATAACGGGTCAATGAACCATCTCATTACGCAACGAGCGTGCGATGCACTTAACTTACCTAAACACGAAATAAACATGCAGGTACGCGGATTCAATGGTAGTTTAACCGAGGTAAACCACTTTTGTAACGTTACCGTCCAATCTAAAAACGATTCCTACTCGATCGATTTGTCATGTCTTATAGTACCAAGCTTATGTAAGGTAACTCAACCATGTGACTTACAAAATATAAAAATTCCAAAGCGTATGAAGTTAGCTGACGATTTTTCGTCTTTTGAAGGCCAAGTCGATATGATTATAGGCGCGGGTCAATTTTATAAGAGTTTACGCGTGGGTCAGCATCAGTTAGGTAAAGGTCTCCCCGATTTACAGAAAACACGATTCGGGTGGATTCTGACTGGCGATGTTATGATTTCACAGCCGAATACGCAAGTAGGGTGTAACTTTGTTTCTATCGAGAGCCGGGGTAGCGAGAACATACTAGGTAGCCTATGGGATAGGCCGCCGGAGCCAGAATGTGAGAAGTTCCCAGATGATGAGCTGAAACAATGTGAGGAGATATTTAATACTCACTCGCGTTCGGATGAGGGTAACTTCATAGTGACAATCCCATTAAAAGAGGATCCATCTTCTCTAGGGAGGTCACGTCACATAGCTTACAAACGATTAAAAAACTTAGAAGCAAAATTTACAAAAAACCCCGACTTCAAACAACATTATATAAATTACATGCGAGAATTCGAACAATCAGGCCATATGATCAAACTTCAGAATCCACCTGAAGGTTTTTGTAATTTTACACCGCATCATGCTGTAGTTAATTACGAGAAGAAAACCACCCCTGTTAGGGTTGTATACGATGCATCTTGTCCAACAGATAGTGGCCTGTCATTCAATGATATACAGTACAAGGGTACTATACAACAAGATAAATTGATCAACTTATTATTACGATTTCGAATAAATTCTTTTGTCGTATGCGCGGACATCGAAAAAATGTACCGTATGATATATATTAACCCTCAACAACACAACCTGCAATGCATCCTATGGCGCGAGAACCCAGGTCAACCTATAGGTATTTATGCCCTTAATACATTGAGTTTCGGATTGAAGTGTGCACCGTACCTAGCCACGCGTTGTTTACGTCAGCTGGCCTACGATAACGAGAAGCAGTTCCCAGACGCATCGGCAGCTATCACTGATGGATTTTACATGGATGACTTAATCTATAGCGGTGAGAGCGAGCATAAGATGGCGGAAACAGTAAGTCAGGTAGATAATATTCTACAGGGTGCGAAATTTAAGCTCAGGAAGTGGCGGTCAAACTCGCAGGTGTTACTGAATAATGTAAGTACAGTCAGCACAAACACTTCATCAGACTCACCAGTTTCGTTTGGGGACAGTTCGAGTAAGGTACTAGGGCTCGCGTGGTGCCATGAAAACGATAAACTAACATTCGCGTTTAAAAATAAACCGATAGGCGATCAATTAACTAAACGAAAGGCGTTGTCAATTTTGTCGTCAATTTTTGATCCGCTCGGTTTGCTCACTCCTGTTTTGATTAAGGGTAAATTTTTTATTCAACGTCTGTTTATTGATAAGACAGGATGGGACGAAAAATTACCAAGTTCATTAACCGAAGAATTTAAATCATTTTACGCAAACATTCAAACGCTCAATATGTTGTCCGTACCGCGTCAAGTAACGATTCATAACTACTGTTCGGTAGAACTGCACGGGTATTCGGACAGCAATCTATCTGCTTACGGCGCGGCAATCTACCTACGATCGACTGATAAACAAGGTAACATTCTTGTGCGTTTATTATGTTCTAAATCTAGAATAGCGCGCAAAGAGACAATACCTAAATTGGAATTAAGGGGGGCAGTATTATTAGCTAATCTTTACGCAGAAATTAAAGACACGATTAAAATACCGTTATCCTCCGTAAATTTTTGGGTCGATTCAACCGTAGTTTTAGCCTGGATTAAAACTCAACCCAGTAAATTACAAAGCTTTATTGACAATCGAGTCAAAGTGATACAATCGTTAACGAATATAGGTGATTGGGGTTGGGTAAGCACTCACGAAAATCCCGCGGATTTAATTACACGTGGCGTTTCCGCGGAAGGGCTCGCGCGAAGTGAGTTGTGGTGGCACGCCTCTTCGTGGCTTCGGAAGGCACGGTCGGAATGGCCAAGCGCTGAGTCACCGCGCGGAAGCGAATCAGAAATCGCAACCGGGACTAATGTTATTTGCTGCGCGACGGTAGACGACGAAAATCGACCTAATTTATTTAGGCAGGATTTATTTAATAAATACTCGAGAAACACAAAATTATATCGGGTCTTCGCATATATGTGGAGATTTATTAATAATTCGAGAAACGCGAACAATAAACTTAACGGCCCACTTTCAGTGGATGAATTAAGTAGGTCTTCAAGCAAATTAATGCAATTAGCACAAATAGATGCTTTTCCTATAGAATACAAGTTATTACAAAACAACAAACCAATTCCAAAAAAATCTACTTTATTAGATTTGAGGCCGTTTATTGAAAATGGCTTATTACGTGTAGGGGGTCGTTTGACTGACACTAACTATGCACATGACAAAAAACACCCAATCATTTTACACCATACTCACCCTCTGACCAAGCTCATTGTACGAAGCGAGCACGAGCGTCTGTTACATGCTGGACCGCAGCTGCTGCTATCTTCTGTACGCGAAAGGGTGTGGCCGACGCACGGTAAGAGTCTAGCGAATAAGATAGTGCGAGCGTGTGTGAAATGTTTCAGGGTCAACCCAAAGACGACCTCCCCCATAATGGGTAATTTGCCTATGTCAAGGGCAACACCTTCACCTGTATGGGATACTACGACAATCGATTATGCAGGGCCATATACCTTGAGGGATCGTAGAACTCGTGGCTATAAATGTTATAAGTGCTATATTGGCATTTTTGTATGTTACAGCACCAAGGCAATTCACATTGAATTGATATCCAGTTTGGAGTCGCAGGCATTTATATCCGCATTACGTAGATTTACTTATCGAAGAGGTAAACCTCGCATTATGGTGAGTGACAATGCTACTACCTTTGTTGGGGCCCGTAACGAGTTGTCCGAGTTACAGCAATTTTTAAATACCTACTCTACAGACATTGTCAATTACAGCGCGAATGAAGGTATCACACATAAATTCCTCCCAGCTTATGCACCCCATATGGGAGGGTTACATGAGGCAGCGGTAAAGAGCTGCAAATATCACCTCAAACGCATCGTTGGTCAGGCTCTGTTAACTTATGAAGAGTTTTTGACCTTATTAATTCAAGTTGAAGGGATTCTAAACTCCCGCCCTCTATGTCCAATACCCTCTTCCGATACTGATGACATTTTTGTATTGACGCCTGCTCACTTCTTGATCGGAAGGTCAATATCTAGCCTCCCAGATCACGACCACCGCGATGTGTCAACTAATAGGCTCAATCACTATCAGCAGATCCAGCAGATGAAGCAAGACTTCTGGCGGCAATGGTCGCGCGACTACGTGGGCCTTCTCCAGCAGCGCACGAAGTGGAGGGCCGCCAAGGGGCCAGCCCTAACCGTGGGTACGGTGGTCCTAATCAAGGATGACAAGGTCCCGCCGTGTTGTTGGCGGCTGGGAAGAATAATCGAATGTCACGCGGGCCGAGATGACATCACCAGGGTGGCTACTATCAAGACGCAACGAGGGGTGATAAAACGAGCTTTTAATAATATTTGCGTTATTCCGTTAAACGATATTGACTAAATTTCTGTAAGGGTTCAAAATTTAATTACTTATTTCTTGTGGTAAAACTCAAAAGTTGTAACGTTTGCTTTCTATTTAACACTAATGTGTAAATTTATAAAGTTCCAGCCTTTATATATTTAATTACCTATAAGTATGGTTAGGTCATATAATTTGCCTTTGTGTAATTTATGGGGTTCCTAATTTTTACCTTTTTAATAACTTTTAGTAAATTTAATTACTTTTTACATTGTACGATGTACTTAGATTAATTTAATAAGTGTCAATTATTTAAGAACTTCATTATATACTTAAAGGTACTTCTTCAAAGTAAATACGTGCTGATCACTTGTGTCGCTAGTAATCTAACTATTATTGCACTTGTTTAGAATCATGTAGATTCCATTTAACTGCCTTTGAGTTGTTTACATTGTACCTAACTTGTTTTCATTTTATAGAGTTGCTGAAACTAAAGTTAGGATGAAGTTAGGCACTTAGTTAGGGTGGACCATGTTTAACACAAGCGCCATCTATCGATACCTTGTTTAACTATGTTAAATTATTACTTACCTTTTAGGGCCTTGCGCTCGCGCAACGTTAGACAATTAAGGTGATTTTGAATAGATGTCGTTATTACTTGGTAGTTCACAAATTAGCCGTTAGGATAACGGTAGGCGGCGCTGGTGTACATAGAAAGCAGCTTCGGCTGCAACGGTTCGCATCCGATCGTCCGATAATAAAGTCGCGTCATTTCACATTAAAAATCTTCTTTTATTTGGTCATCTCATTTTCCACCAGTGGTTATATATACCCTGTGTATATATGGGGGGCATGATCGCGCCAAACAGACAAGATGCCCAACGCCATTCATATGGCAAGACAGCGGTTGCTAATCTATCGAATACCCCATTATCCCGCTAGACGCGATCAGCGTGCGCTACAAGGGAGGAAAGTGGTGGCCAAAGTATATAACCGAGTCATCCTACTACCCTACAATGCTGATACATATTACTACGGCAACCGTAGCAAAAAAAATTAAAGATCACTTTTTGAGTACACACAGTCTTTTAAGAGAAATCTCTTAAAAGTTTAAGAACCGTTGATGTGGGCCGCATGAAAATGTAGGTAAGAACATACAGTCATTAGTTACTAGTAAAGGAATCTAAGCCGTAGTCTGGTAGATGCTCAGTCTGTATAAGAGTTTATCATAATGCCAAATTGTGCTAGATTGGCGCTGACATTTGCCAAAACGTATAAGCCACCTACAATAAAAAAAAGTAAGTGATACAAAAATCCTTAAAAATCTTAGCAATTTCTGCAAAAAATATAATTTAAAAGCTGTCTTTCATATAGACAAGGTAACCTAGAAATTACTGCCGCGTGGCTGGTACATTTCAGCCGTCATTCGCAAGAACACTTGCTCGTGTAGTCCTGCCCTTATAAATAGCCTCCCACTGTTTACGAAGGCAAATACTATGTTATGTCATACTAGTGACGTAAATTGTGGAACGCGTAACCTTATAAATGTGATACTTTGTTGAAGAGGTATTAGAAATATGTTACGTCATCGATTTGACTATTTTCTTTTTGTCACGTGGTGAGTATTCTAGAATAAATAAGATGAATATCACAGCCTAGAAGCCGGTTTCTTACTGTGACGCCAGGTCTGCTGGTGCTATTTCTATGAAGAGTACTTTGAGTAATAGGTTATGCGATCGTTTTTGAGTTGTCTGGGGACGTTATAAGGATGTGGGTTTTCTTAAATTTAGAGTCGGATCAGTGGGATATGAGAGAGTCGGGGGCACAGACCGAGACGGCGAACGACCCAATGATCCTTAGTGTCCAAGTTTTGTTGACGATGAAGCAGCATTATCTTAACTCAGGCACTCAAAATGCCAAACGCTGGGATACAGAAAGGGTGTAAGGGGCAATCCTCCGAATACTGATAGGGTGCATTTAGACCATGAAACTGAACAACTTTCTGCAACATTTTTTTCGAAACTGAACTAGTTTTCTTATCTTTTCACACTAAAGGCAGTCGTCAGCAGATATTCATACGGGAAAGTTGTTCAGTTTCAAGGTTTTAATGGACTCTACCAGTACTTACTCGGACTGCTGCTCCTTACACCGACACCCTGAGTATTGTCACTCGGACTCAGTTTAAAACCTAATAGGATTTATTGTAGGCCGTTCTCGTCCTGTAGATGTCGCAGTATGCGCGACACGAGATAATTGCGCAGCCGCAGTCTAATGTGCGGTGTCGCGGAATGTGGTACTTTCCATGTTAACGAGCCTGTATGGCCGCCCCATCACGCGTCCTGCCGCCGACGCCTCCACCACAACGTCCGCTACTCATCTTCATACTACACACAACACCTATTTGCGGTAACACCCTGACTAAATTTATGATTTATACAGCACCCACTTAGCTAATAATGACGTAAAATAGCATGGAGGCAATTTCGCGGAATGAATACGGCTGGGTGTCTGTAGCGTCAACACGAGACGTACGCTTTCATTACGCGAGGAAATAAATCAAAATAATACGGGCGTAAAAGATAGCGAATGGAAAATCAACCCCTCCCCGCGCGTCTCCCCGCCCCCGCGCGCCCCCGCGGGTGATTTATGCGGTAATTTTCCGGGCGGTTACGAAAGTAACTCGCGATTTTTCTCTCTGCACACACGTAATTAGATAATTTTTATGGATTGGCGCACGACGTGGGGCCGCGCTAATTTATGTATGTCTTGATTTACCTGTTTTTCACGTGTCGGAATGCATAAACAGATTGCAAGGGAAGAAAGCCATCGCAAGTAGTTTATTAGGTTTAGCAGTCGAAAAACACTGAATAAATATTCGCAAAACCTGTGCAGCCGTAAAGTTCAGCATTTAAATGGTCATATTTTGTTCCAAAAGAGTTTATGAATGCAGGTTTAATAAAGCATACAAGCCGTGAATTAATAACCGGGCGCTCCCCGGCTCGGGGCACCCGAATTGTTCTCGTATTAATTTCTGTCACAGATTTAATTGCTCACCTCTGGCTTAAGCTTTTAATAAATCCGAGGACAGAAAGAAACGCGACGACCAAAAAACACTCCCGAACGCGCTTCACCAAAAAAAGGACAGGTTTTAATTTATAAAAGACAGGACAAACGATTAATAATTTATTTGTATCCTCCGCTGCTGGTTCGGCTCGAGCGTTAAAAACAACCGTTAAAACCGACGACTTTGTATAGCTCGAGCTTAGTCCGAAATGCCAATTGCGGGTAGACACAAGTATACAGCGAGCCGGAATGTCGCTTTAAAAAACCCCGCAAATAAATAAATCGCGTCGCACGCACTGGCCGCGCAAAAAAACGTCCACCATATTCGATTCTTTAATGTGATTTAAAAAAAATAGAAGTAAGCGGAGGCTGGCTCCGATTGAAAATGAATGAGGGGAGCGCGATAGTGGAAATTAGCATTGAGGTAGGATTCAGGAGCGGCCTTTGTGCGATCATATCGAGGTGTATTCTTTGCGCTTTTTACGGTGGCGGGCGGACGGCGGGCGGCGCGGCCCCATTACCGACCTGTCGCCTTCTTCTTGCCAATAATTACAATCGCGATTCTCAGCAATTTCGGCGATACGCTCTTCGCATCGTAGGTGCCGGTAATGGCTCGTGGAAAGATTAGCTCCATAACTTTCATGGATAACAAGGAATGCAGTCATTAGATTAGCATAATGGCGCTTCTAAACCCGTATGGAGTTCAACGAAATTTGAAACCATTAAAACGATGATATCTGGATGAAGCGAGGCGCGGTCAGTGCGGTTCATAAATTAGCGATTACCTGCAATAATAACGGTAACAATGGGATTGAATGCAGATGAGGGTAGGCCTCGGCTGCGCGACTCGATCGACATTTGTATGCGATATCTAAGCGCACAATTGGATGCCGGCGCGAGTCTTCGCGCTAATGGTACACTATCGAGCCATCGCGGTGTTGAGAAGTGGCGACCGCCGCGGAATAGGGACCGGGGAGACCACACGGCGGCCGCTTTACTGCGCGCAATAAATAAATAACGTTCGGCGCGCCTGCACAGTGCGCGCGTCGCCCGCGCAGCCCCAACGCACTCGCGTCTCATACAGCAGCTACAGTCCGCGCTATGAAACGAGAGCCGTAGATGCAATGGCTCTAAGAAAATATGTCAACGGGTGAAAATAACACTATTCAACACTCTTTGACACTATTTTAGTAGCTAGAGCTGCTGCCGTGTGATACCGGCTTAGAATAGCATCGCCTCATTTCTTCCCGCGGGTGTAGTAAAAGGCAACTAAGGGACTGGAGGGTTTCATGTGTATTACAATTTTAGGTGACAGGCTGACAACCTGTCACTACAATGATACACGAATCATCTGAAAGGGCCCTCAATACTTGTCAGACGTGGCGATAACGGGCGTAGTTTTGCGATCGTTAACGCTCTGCCTACCCCGCAAGGGTTAAAGGCGTGATTTGTGTATGTACGTATGTAGAGTTGCTCATCACCATTGGCCTCATACGTCTTTGACAGGCGATTTAATCAGTGTCTGAGGAAAGACTTACACTACTTCTTAAGAGGTACCTACGAAGAGGTAAAACGTTAAAAATGTCTTCATCAAAACGTAAAATCCAAAGACAAAGGATAACTTCTGCTTTCACATTTATCCTTTATTTATCTTAGAAACAAAACCTTCCTTTAGCTTATTACAGAAAATGGCAAGAATAGTTAAGAAAGTATCCTTTCAGTACCGCGACTAATGTCTACTAGGAACGAGTACCTATAAGTAAGTGTACTGCCATAAAAATGCAAATAAATATCTAGAGTGGCCACGACCCCACTGTTTACACAGACGCAATTTCACTCCAAGTGAGCACTTAGCTCGTTATAGTTTTATACGTCTCTTTAATACCGGGCACGAACAACAGAATAAACACTTTAATTATGAGTCGCATGCACGAATTCTCATTAAATTTAATATAAGCATGCACAATTAGGAAGCAATCATATGAAGAATAAAGTAGGTATTACATTACCCTGTAGACAAGACATGCAATACACTGCTGGTTGTTATATGTGCAACATTACAACAAGCTCAAGATAACCAGCAATGTATACTGATTCGGGATATGGCGGCAGGGTAGTGTAATACCCCTTACATCTTTAACGGCGACAAAACATAATTATGTTCGGTGTTTTTGCATACAATTTACGAAGGCCGCGGTAATTAAAGTCGCCAGTAACAATCACGTTAATGTTTAATGGGGGGACTTAACGACCCTATTTGCATATTATTATTATAAGCAGCCAGTATTAACGCGTCACTTCTCAAATTAAATTCGAAGAATTTTGTCATAAACGACCGGCAGGTCCTGGAGGTGCATTTTTGAAATGTGAATTTGATATTGCATGCGCCAGTCTCCTACGAGTTGTCTAGCTGTTGCTTATAGCACACGTTCTATTACACAAATCCATCATATCCCATCATGAATCCTACATATCTCCTACATACCTACCCTAGATATGAATGGATTCAAACAGAACATGCGATAAGAGTGATAAGACCACTCCTTGCAGTCTGGCGCATGCGAAATCCAATCCCATTACTACAGATTCAAAAATACGCCTCCTGTTCTGCGAAATATTTTGTTGAAGATGCTACCTACAAGCAAGGACAAAGCTGTTTAAATTTTTAAACACCTGAACTACATCTTGTATGCAGCTCGTTTCTCGTCAAGGGTATAAAATGATGTGCTTAAAAATAACCAGAATACTAAGTAACTTTCTAAAGCAAATTATGTGGCTTTAATGTCAAAATAATCTTACAGAGCGTCGGTGGCAAAGTGGTTAGGACATCGGTCTTACAATCGTGAGACCCGAGTTCGATATCCGCCATGTACCAATGTGTTTTTAGTCACGCACATTTTCCGACTCACGTAAGAGTACCTTACTACGGTAAAGGAAAAACATCGTGATGAAATAAAATTAAAATAAAATTTCAAATAAAATTAGAATTCAGATGATATTTGAATGTGACTTAACCTAGGATTCGGGCCAGGTTAGCTTTCGGGTTGCAGAGGTCAGATATCAGTCGCTCTGTGCAAAAACTTCGTTCCACGTCAAATCCCCTAGGTTAGGCAGCCGACCCCGAAAGAGAAACGGGATAAGGCAAGGAAAATGACGAAATATCAAAATAATTTGCAGCAGGTCGCCTTGTAAAGCTATCTTAGTTTAGAAACAGTAGTTTATTAAGATTTTAATATTCATCGTACGCTTTCCTCTAGCACAATACTTTAGTAAGTTATTATAGCTTCTAGGAAAAAATACATCATAGATCTTATCATAGGGTTTACCGTGTCGTACTCAGACCCATACAAAAAGACAAAGTAAATATGGAATTTGATACTTTAGGATGTCATAAATAGAGAGCTTACGAAAAAACAATACTTGAAAATTATTGAATTGATGCTTGCTTAATATGCTGCGATCGATCGTTACGATGTCATTACATCGATAAGATCTAAATATCAACAATCGTTAAAAAAAATTGATGCATTGACATTATTTATGAAACTCTTCATTTTAATTATGGAAAAATTTAAAATCAATTATGTTCATATAGGATAGGCAAAAACACTGACTAAAAGTATAAGAGATAGCAACTAAGTTGCAAGGTAGCTTGATGAAAATACAGATAAATACGAGATAAGAGACAGGGACATAGGGGCAAGGTACCTTCCGAATAATGATAAGAGTAAATGCACCATTCATTACTTTTATTACACTAAACTCTGAACAACTTTCCCCTAGTAACATTATGTATGGAAACTAGAAAATAGTTCGACCTACAATACAAACTAGCGATCAGCTGACTATCTTATGATACTCGTATGTCTTATATACTGACTGACTATGAAAATACTTACGATTCTAGAAATATATTTTGACTCGAAATATATCTGAATTCACTCTATCATATACGTAATAATAGCGAACAATGTACTAAAAACTGAGGAAGGACTGTTATGGTACATCAGTTTGAAATAAATAATTTTTAAAAATCCATACGAATTGCCCATCATAACCTTAAGAGTCAAATATACGTACATAAATAACTCATCGTTGAATCAAGTAACTGACAATGGTAGAATAAGAAATACAGTGACCGTTCAACCCAATATCATGATTACAGATCGGTAAGTAATCAACAGTTATCAACTGATGGTCAATTTCGTCAATTGATATCGACGTCTTGTCTCGTGTCGATGAGCTTCGAATTGAAACAACTGATTGGAGGAGGAAAATGACTTGTTACTGCAGACGTGAAATAATGACTTGTTGTTACAGACCTTTTATATCACGCGCGCGGGTTCGCCATACTTGTGTGTGTTATCTCTCTTTCTTTTGTTTTGGTCACTGAGTCGTCCAACGAAAAGAGACAGATAACATACACAAGTATGGCTAACCCGCGCTCGGGAGATAAAAATACTGTACTGCAACTTATGTCTGGCTTGAACCTCAAAAAAAATGTGATGGATCTTGGTACGCAAAACAGAGGACAATTATGGGTGAATTAGCTGTATTCATAGCAGTATTTTTCTTGTGTAGGAAAGTTTTTAAAATAAGGTTTATTACCTACTAAATGGAATTGAAATTGCTCTATCGAAATGAATGAAATTGAAATTTCCAATATATCTATCTGCACCATACTTTTACAACTTGTTTTAAAAATGTCTTCTATACCAAGTTTGTTTGTAAGTCAACAACATACAACTTGGAGACACATACCTAAACAAGATTTATGAAAACCATAAACTAATCATCAACACAACACAATCTCAAAATACCATTAATAAGGAAGTCAGTAGATATAGATCCAAATACACAAATTGAAATCCATTGAAGATATATTCGGTTAAGTAACCGCTTGGACCGGAAAAGTCAATAGCATTGGAAGCGAGCGTTTATTGAGTCATTTATCCAAACTATGAACAATGATTAATATCCCGGATATTTAGTGGAGCGGCAATCACGCCATCGAATCGTTCAAGAAAATATGACTTATTGTATGTGGAAAAGCTAGGTTCTAAAACATTCACTGCTATAATAAATATTTCATTGTCTGGTCATCAGATTTTTTACGCTTTTAATTTACACACTTTGATATTCTGCAACCATAGTTTCACCTTGTCATTTGTCACGTTTCTACCTTATTAATATTATCCTTCAGGGACATACGATGTTGATGTTGAATTTTCAAAATGTTGCCTTCCTAAAATGATGAACGTTGAATTTTATTACGAAGAAAACAGACTATTGTTTTTGACTCTTGGATCATTTGATTGAAAGAAGAACGTATGTCAGGATCGTAGCAAGTGGAAGGAAATAGTCTTTGCCTACCCCAACGGGAAAGAGGTGTGATTTACGTATGTACGTGTATGCGCTTTTAATATCAAGTTCGGGTTTACATAGGGAGACAAATTACACAAATGAATTTGGCCTCACCTATGCCCCAGCTCTCAAGCCAAAGACTCTTAGCCGGTACAAGTAGCGGCGAGTACCAAGTGATAAATAAAGAGTAATTGAAGGACGGAAACAGCCAATGAGTAAATCTCGTCCGTCAATTTATTTAAATTATTTATTAGTGGCCTGCTATAGACACCCGCCGTGATCGCTTTCAGTGAGCGTTCACAGACCGGCTCCGGACGTAGACAGTGCAGGAGAAATCTATCGATATCGATAGATTTATATCAACCAGTAGGAAATATACTAAGAGTCATCACCTACATTATATCAGCCTAGAGCAGTCCACAGCTAGCCACTGGCCTCCCCTAGGGTACGCCACAAGGCATGATCTTTCGTTTTAAAACGAATGTCAATCCTGGACTAAAAGCGTAACTTCGATTTACTACCACCATCTGTTGGTATCCCTTCAAATGCTTGTTTATAGGTGAATAAATTAAGACGTACTTATCAAGTACTTTATGACGCTTAATAAATCCCAAAGGTAATTAATGTAATTATAGTTAGTAAAATTTTAAAATCATATACAGTTAATGAGACTAACGTAGTTTTTTCCACTTCAGATCTTATTTTATAGCGCCATCTAGGTTTGTGACAAATTTTTGAGGTACCTCTTTACTCTCTTTTAGCACATTTCCTGCATGCTAGTATACTTAAAGGGTGCAATCAGAAGTGGAATTTTATTGGCTCACTAAGTGATAGATTGAAGTTTAGAAGCTTGTCTGTATAGATGAGTAGTTAGCACGAGTAGTGGATTTATTAATTTGTGAGTAAGGTTGGTCAGATTATAATGGAATTTTCATTCATT
This sequence comes from Keiferia lycopersicella, assembly GCA_029255805.1. Classification (NCBI taxonomy): domain Eukaryota; kingdom Metazoa; phylum Arthropoda; class Insecta; order Lepidoptera; family Gelechiidae; genus Keiferia; species Keiferia lycopersicella. The sequence continues at coordinate 5,714,919 of JARACZ010000010.1, forward strand.
AAATTGTGTTAAAATATCAGGTTTAAAGTACATGTAGAGCAATTTGATTGGTGGCTCGTAAAAATGAAAGCTCCTATTTTACTACACGACTTAGAAAATCGCTGTATTTAATCGATAAGCTGCCGTATTTCTATCGACTACAGCCCATCCAAAGACTCGAATTAGTTAATTTGTGCAGATACGCCACAATGGTTGAGGAAATAATACACTCGTACTTCGTGTACATCTACTATACAGGATGTTTTGTGACAGATATTTAAGATGAAATGAAACTGGAAAGCTTTCAATTTGTTTGTACGATTTACATATATTTATAATCTCAAAAGTCACATCACAACAGCCATAGCAGTCCACTGCTAGATGAACACTTCTCCCAGGGTACGTCACAACACAAGGCACGATATTTATGGTTATAATTATGGTAAACTTGGCTTTAATACAGATTTCAACTCTTATTAGTAGGTAGTGTATTTATTTGTTTAAGGTGGGTTTCTACTTTTTGCCGTGGATTTGCCATGTGATGCTGGCTTAGAATAGCTTCACCCCATTTCTATCCGCGAGTGTTTTAAGAGGCTCAAAAGACTACTAAGGGACTCGAGGGTTTCATGTATATTACAACTTTAAGCGACAGGCTGACAACCTGTTACTACAGTGATAAATGAATCGCCTGAAAGAGCCCTCAAAACGTGTCGGACGTGGCGATAACGACCGTACTTTTACGATCGTTAAGGCTCTGTCTACTCCGCAAGGTATAAAGACGTGATTTGTGTACGGAATTCTACTTTATGGACACGCTTTAGAGTTTAGACAGGCAAGTACTTATATCTACAGCCACAGCTACCGGGAGATTGTAATTGGCGTAATTGGACGAATCTGGACGCACTTAATAATGCCTCATTGTCGTGATTCAAACGGCAATTCATCGTTTGTGAAAGACATGATTCATTAGTTTTAAATTAAAAAGTTTGATGCCGTGTTTGAAGGCGGGCAAAGTCTAGAGGCGACCGAGCGGAAGATGCTAATATGAGAGAGAGTATTATTGAATGTTGATTTGAGCAAATCAAATAAGTAGAAAGACTTATAATAGGTATATGAAGTGCTGTCGATTCTGATTCTTTTCGTAACCTCGTTTTCTTCATCGAGATTTAGCTATTCGTTCATGCCACTTTCGCAAGTTAGCAAAATGAATGAAAAAATTAATTGCCATAGAATAAAATTCAATTAGAGGATTTTCAATAGCAGGTATCAGCACTTTTACATCCATGTAGGCGCTTGGCGTTGGACTCTATGAGAGACTTCCATGTACTAAGAACGATGCAACTGAATCGAGCCCTTGTTTGTTTTATAGACTTTATGTCTAGACTGTAGATAAGATAGTGTATGCATGGAACTACATATACCTATTTACGCATTAGAATGCTCATGTCAAACTACGATTATTAAGAAGATACTCGCGTTCTAATGCCTCTCATTATATGACAGTAGCATAAACTACCATTGTATGACTTACCCATTGATATCCGTAATTGACCAGAAGTGTTTCAGGATGGCCTTCGCTACCAAGTACCAGAGCTGCGTCCACACCCATGTAGACTTCTCAATGGACGCCGAGAGGAACTCCTTGGTCTCCTCGTCAGGCTCCAGCTGAACAAACTTCTCCTGAAGGCTGGAGTCCAGCTTGGATTTGTCTACTCGGTACCACTGGAACAAACATGCAGGATTATTGGGCGACTCGATTTCCCACACGAGAGAAAGAGAGCGAGAAAATGATTGAAAGCCGCGGTTGACAAACTCTGACACCAGGGTTAACAGTAATTTCGAAGTCATATCATAGGCCCTTCGAGTAACAAATGTGGTAAAAGCCAAATCGCGACTTGCGACAAAAAACTAAAAATTAAAAAAATATATATATGTACTTTTACGTATTTATGACTATTCGTACGATTTATATATTTTTTAAATCTTTTAAAATCCGCCATCTTCAAAGTATGAAATTTTCATATTGGCAGTGTCACTCGCACTGCTGAGACGAATCTAACATTAACTCATGTGCCTACATCCGCTTAGCCATTTGGGCTGAAGCCTGTGAAGAATAATACTCTCGAAAAACATAACCATCTTTCTAAGGCAGTCGGGTAAAACATGCTCACGTTGCGAATTTGATTGGTCAAGTCGAACAAGTTGATTAGTAAGAAAAGTTTGACAAAATGATCTGCCTATTAGAATAATCAGGCTACGTAAGGGTCTGAACATCGTTAAAATCTTATAGTATTCTTTGATAATACATATTATGAAAATTAGCACAAAAAAGCACAACACGAAATCATAGCGAGTTGCGCACGTCAAATCTAATTTGATAGCAAACAACTCGGCTCTTAATGAAAGCTCACAAAAAGAGTAATCGAGTGCAAATAAGAGAGTAGAATATGAAAGAAGCGTTGGAGACGACCAGACGACCAGGTGATGTATTTTTGAATCAGTAGAATTCAGACCCGCATACGACGACGGACATACTCTGTAGTGTTCTAGTACAAGACGAATCCATTCAAGTCAAAGGTATGTGAAAATGGATTGTTTAACCACTGTGCGTTCAACACGTTGTTTTACATAAATTCATTTATATGTCTATTATACTCTTGACATGAACCATTTTGGATAGTATACAACGTGCTAGTGCTATGCGCACTCTATTACTACCTACTAGGTAATTCTACAGCCACAACAGACCGCTGCTGGACACGGGCCTCCCCCATTTTGGGGGGTATTGCCATGTTCACCATGCTTGTCAGGCAGATTGGCGAACGCAATGCAAGATATTGTAGATAATATTCACAGGGAACGCTGCTGCCCATTGCTCGTTTTCTCTTACGACACTCACGGGAAGAAATGGGGTGATGCTCTTCCAAGCCGGCACGACACGGCACTATTACTGCTGATTCCAAAATAGGTCCCCTGGTCGCCTCGTCACCCGTTGTGTGTTTAACTCGCCCGCAGCCGCCGCGGCCCTACAAAGGGCAATGCGGCCGCTGTTAATTTCACGCTGCCTCGAATTAACATTTCTTTACGCCACAGAATAATGACGAATTAAAAAAAACTTCTCGCCTCTACATGCGGCTGTAATGACGCCGGCCGCCGAGACGCGAACTCATCAACCTGCCTTAATTAATGCCCGATCTGTCTTTATATTAAAATCGAAGACGGCTGCGGACGCCAAAAAAACGGATCGCCCCAAATGAGCAACTCATTGGGTTCCATATAAGTTCTTATGTAAATAAAGTTAATAAAGCACATGTCGTTTGCACCGTAACAGGTTGCGATGCGACATTTTTTGCGTCATTAGGTCGATATCGATATGTTTGCAGATGATCACCGTTGATTAACTTGTATGCCTATCTGTGGGCGCATCGCATCGAAATTGAAATTCAGACGGCAACGTGCTAAGATTGTTGAAAGAATATGATATAATAATTTATACCCGCATGGAATAAAATAAGTTTTTGTAATTAAAAATTATCGCTACGGATCTCCAGTAATTATCTAAAACTGGTAGTTGAAACAATCGTCACGGCCAAAGATCCATCAGGCTGAGAACTCTTATTCAATTTTTATTGTGAGCTCCCGAGTCGGCGGCACTAAATTAATGCCTTTGCTATTTTAATAAATCAAACTCCAGATATCACTTCAGCTGAATTTTATTGAAACACTTATTTCACAATCACTTATATATTTGAACACGTCCGAACTAATCGACCATCAACTCCGAACTGCCTCGTGGAATGATTGACTGATGCGGCTACCCTTTCTAATCCCCACTTTTCGATACCCTTTCCACTAAAATTTTACAATTGGTTCTCGCTTACGATTGGTTACTGGACCTCTCCTGTGATTGGCTGATTTGAAAAATAGCGCTTGTCACACGAGAGTGCCAGTGTTACCATTTTAAATCTGTAATAAATTGCTAAATCTTTTCGTAAAATATAAATATTATCATTTTTTTGCAATAAGAAAAGTTTGGATCATCACACTCGGCCATCCGAACTGGTGCAAACCCCCTGGTGCACCACATTCAGTCAATCATTCCCAACAATTTTTTTATAACTTTGCAGATAATTAATTATATTTATTGATATATATTATATAAAATCTCACAATCATACCTAAAAACTATTCATTCACTTATTATCTAGCTAGTTAGCCACAAAAATATATTTAAATTAAGTGTACTGTCGATAAGTAAATCCAGATCATCACACTCGGTGAAAGAAAAATATATATTATATCTCTTACAACTTTTTATGTTCGACCATTAGCGATGTTGCAGCTCAGATAATGGAGTATTATCTTCACTGTCCGAACTGGAGCTATCCGAATCAACACCTAAAGCATTATTTACATTCATCCATGGTCTTAACCTGTCGGCTGCAACAACGCTTTCGATCATTTTTTTCTTATGATTGGATCCAGAGATATTGCATATTTTATATCTGTCATTCCCTAATGCTTGTACAATTTTGTATGGACCTAAAAATTTGGACATCAACTTAGTGCTATTTCCTTTATTATAGAAGTTAGTTCTAGATAACTTAACTAGATCACCCTCTTTGTAAACAACGGCGGGAGCACGATTGGCGTCGTGTTGAAGTTTTTGCTTAATTTGACACTCTTTTATGTTAGTATTTATTTCATTTCTAATAGTCTCTATATTTTCACGTGTAACATTTAAATCAATATCAAGTTTATTAGAGATGGGATCGCGAAGTTTATACCCAAAAAGTGCCTCCGCCGCTGTTTTTTTTGTAGTTGCGTGAACCGTGTTGTTGATTCCCCATTGTATCTTGCCAAGACACGTGTCCCAGTCACGTTCATCTTTACCCAAATTGTACTTAGTCAATGAATTTAGGATGGTCTGATTAAAACGTTCTGCTTGACCATTGGATCTGGGACACGCAACAGCATTAAGCACATGTTTTATCCCATAACGATCACAAAAAGCTTTGAAAGCTGCGGAAGTAAAGCAGGTTCCACGATCCGATATTATTCGTGACGGAAAGCCAAAATCGAAAAATAGCCCTTCCAAAACTTTCAAAGTTGTTTTAGTCCTAGTGTTTTTTACAGTTTTAACAAAAACGTATTTCGTGAAACTTTCAGCTATCGTCAAAATATAGACATTTCCATTCCTGCTCTTCACAAAAGGACCAAGATGATCAATGTGGACCGTATGGAATGGAATATCTACCTTTTGTATGGGATGTAAATGGCCAGCTTTCTTATTATTTACATTGTCCTTGTTATAGGCACATTCAATACATGAATTTAAATATTTCTTTATAAAACGGCGCATCTTTGGGAACCAAAATTGCCGCTGTACCTTCTCAGTTGTCTTTGCAATACCAAGATGCCCTATATCATCGTGATTAGAACGCAGTACCTGAAAACGACCACTCCTTGGGACTACAAGGCATAACCTATCGTCAACTTTCCTATATACTTTGTGATCCTTAATAACAAAATTATTCTTTATCTCTTTTGACTCCTCATCATTTCCTGGTCTAAGGACCCTAACAATTCGTGCTATATCTGGGTCAGCCATTTGTAACGCAAAAAGCCAATGCTCTTTTTCAATGCTATAAACAGTAGCTTCAGTTTCTTCAGTATTGTCAACCAAATTGGTGTTGCGACTCAGAGCGTCGACATGGCTCATGTGGACACCTGGTCTATACTCGATGTTGAACTGAAACTCGCTGATCTGAAGCCACCAGCGTGCGATGCGAGGGACAAGATCGCGCTTGGTGAGGGTTGTCCGGAGAGCATTACAATCCGTTACTAATTTAAACGGTAAGCCAAGTAAATATACTCTGAATTTCTTTAAAGAGCACACAATCGCTAACGTTTCCAATTCGTAAGAATGTAGATGGCGTTCTTCTGGAGTAGTTTGCCTACTGAAATACGCTACGGGCTTAAGTTCACGAGGATTCTGCTGCCATTGCAGCAAAATCCCACCAATGCCAAGCGCGCTCGCATCAGTATGTAGCTCCGTTTCGAGATTTGGATTATAGAGTGCCAATATTGGTCTGTCTACTAATTTGTCTTTCAGAGTTTCGAATGCTTTTGTCTGGGCTTCTCCCCATTGAAACTGAACATCTTTTTTAAGCAAGTTTGTCAAAGGTCGGGCGATTTCGCCAAAGCCTCGAACAAACTTTCTAAAGTAACTCGCCAGTCCCAAAAATTGACGAACTTCGTGAACTGATTTTGGAACTGGAAAGTGTTTGACAGCCAAAATTTTGTTTTCACTCGGTCTTATTCCATTGGCAGATATTTCATAACCTAGGTAGTTTATGGTTTCGTCAAAGAAACTACATTTGGATAGTTTCAGTGTTAAACCGTTGTCCCTTAACAACTTCAAGACTTCTTCTAACCGCTGAAAACCCTGTTCCAAGTCAATTGAAGGTACCAGAATATCATCCAAATATGCTAAAGCGGATTCAAAACGTTTTGAACCAAGCATCTTGTTAATCACCCGTTGAAAGACTGCCGGCGCATTAGCCAATCCGAATGGCATTCTTTTAAATTCATAATGTCCATCTGGCGTTATGAATCCAGTCAGGTGCCGACAGTTCTCTGCAACGGGGATCTGATAATAGCCGGATGCAAGGTCCAAAGAAGTGAAATAACAGTTCCCGCTCAAATTAGTCAACTGATCGTCTATCAGAGGAAGTGGGAAGCAGTCTTTCTTCGTTTTGTTATTCAGGGCTCTAAAGTCCACACATAGTCGAGGCTCCCCTGTTTTCTTTTTTACCATGAGAATGGGACTTGCATAATCAGAATTCGACTCCTGAATAATATCATTCTGCAAGAGGTCTTCTACTATTTCGCGAACCTGCTCTCTCTCTGCATATGATAATCTGTAAGGGCGATAAACTATGGGTCTATTGTCTGTCAGTTCGATTGTCATTTCAGCATGGGCAGTGCATCCTATTTCTCCTAAATTCATTGCAAAGCAGTCGCGATAATTTTGCAAGAGATTGTACAGTTTATCCCTGGTTTCGTCACTAATGTTTTTACCTACTTTTATAGAGTCCTTGTCAAGTGGCTCCAAGCTTAAATTATCAATGCTAATCCTATTAACATGGTAAACGTCTTTTTCTATGAAAGGCATAGCTCTGGCAAGCACCATGTTCACATCAAAAGTAAACGATCGTGTCGCCAAATTAGAAACAACAAGGTGTCCTTTGCCATCGGCAATAGAATATACACCCTGATGTAGGTGATATTCTTTACCTTCTTCGCAGCAGTTATATCCCTCAATATAGACGTCTCCATTAAAGTTTTGGTTATCTTCCAAAGAAACTTGGACTAGGCAGACGTCTTGAATCTCAACAGGACTAGAAACCAAAAGTTTAAAGCTGTTGTCGGGGTTAGGTAAGTCGCTATTAGGACTTCTGTAGAATGTTAACTGTTTGTCGCTTTTCAATACATTTACGGACGGCAGTTCTGTAAAATTTTGCCCCACAAGTATGGGAGCTGGCACAATCTCGTCGGGAACTACCAAAACTTCTACGCAAGCTTCTACTTCATCAATTTTTAAGGTTACCATGGACTTGTAAAAGGGTGTTACGATTCCTTTGCAAAAACCTCTCAAGACTGGTACTTCAGAAGTACATTGAGATAAATTTAATGTTTTGCCAACTGACTCACGCATCACGGTGCATTCACTACCGAAATCAAGAAGGATAACAAAAGTTTGATCATTGACAAAAGCCTTCTTGTAAAATTTGTCATCTTTATTACCCCCTATCGAAATCGTAAATGTTTTACGCTCCTCTTTGGTATCGGGCTTAGCGTCCGTTTGGGAAGCAAGAGGGCTGAGTTTACAAGTAGGCGAATCATGACCAACTCTAGTGCATTTTTGACATTTAACTATTGGATTTGGACACCGATAAAAAGGGTGGCCTTTGGCTTTGCAATTGAAACAGGTAATTGAACTTTCATTTGGGGTGGGTGCAAAATTAGATGCGCGATTACCTACGGGATTTACGATTCTTTTCTTGTTGATATGCGATTCTAAAGGTCGCTGAGAACTGAGAAAGTTCAGGAGATCTTCGGGTTCATTACAATTCAATGCTTGTGCGCCGTTTCTCACAGATTTATCAACTATGCCGTGTATGATACAGTCCACTGCTTTTTTACCCTCAATATCACATCTATGGACTAACGCCAGCTTATCATAAAAGTATTCACGTAACCCTTCACCATACCTAGTTGTTCGCGATAACATCTCTTCAAGAAGCTGACCATAATTCTGCTCATTGGGAAATGCTTTCTTTAATTTCAATTGCCACTCGGGCCAACTGTATACGACTGAAGGCAAAGTCTCAAACCACTTTTTCGCAAGACCAGTTAATTTCTGGAGAGCAAAATGTATGGTCTGCCTCTCGTCCCACCCGTAAATATTTGCACATTCGTTCACTTTTCTAATCCAACTATCAATGTTCTGCGTTTTACTGGAGGGATCGAACTCTGGTATTACGTTGTTTAACTGGTTATGAGTAAATTGAGGAGCTCTTTCCTTCTCTCTTTGTAAAGTAGAAAAAATATTTCGTACCTCATCAACTGTCAATCCGGTTGCGGACATTTCCGTGGACATTTGAGATGTCTCGCATGTCGCCGTCATTGGCGGCGGTGGTGACTCAGAAAGTATTTGCTCTTCTACAATCCAAGCAGTTGTAGAAGACTCTCTACGTGACTTCGGCCCACGCGTAGTCGAGCTCGGCGACGGAACGTGGAGTCTCTTCCGCATTCGAGATCGAACACGATTTGCGCGTTCTTTGTCAGCCATCCTCAAAATAAAACAAAAATGTATTTAAAAATACTGCTTTAAAATAAATATTACATCATGGACTAACGAATTACTTCAAAGGTCATGCATGAAGCATCATAACTATAAATTTATCATAGCCAATATTATATACATATATATCATGGTCTTGTGTAAGAAATCTCAAATCGTAACCTCGAAGAGACTTACTTACGCCAATAAACATGAAATTAAATTGAGACGTACTTAGTCCCTAATGGCATACTTAGCCAAAAATGCAATGCTCATAAAGTAACATACTCATATTACACACTACTTACTGTAAGGCATACTTAGCCTTTTTTTTTTTTGGGACATACCTAGTCCTGTCTTTGAAATATAAATAAACAAAAAAATAAAGTCGTTACTCTACATGTGATGTTCTATAACCTTTTATCACACCTTTTTAAACAACTCATGCTAAACTTAACCACTATTAAAACTACGTGGGAACATCAAACAAAATATAAAGATTTAAAAATATCATTATTATAATCTTGTCAGATAAAAAAAAAGGTATGATAAACTGTTTTATAACTTGGTTGACCTAAATGAGGCATACTTAGCCCTTTCAAAAATATGGCGTACTTAGCCAGTCTGATCTTGTAATTTCTTTTCAGAAACAAATCAATAAAACCATTTTGTCATTTTACTAGATTTTACTTTCGTTCTATGAGTCACAATATTATTATTTCTTATGTTTGTCTTTGTAAAGGGCATAATGTGATAATCAAAATATACACATTGCATGGGGCTATTGCCAGGGAGTGGCCCTGGCCAAAATAATCCCAAGAATGAAATCGAATCAGCATTTTCCAGGAGTAGCCTGGCCGTAATACTGATCGAACCGTTTCAATAATCACATCGTAATATTAGCATCGAAAGATCAGTTTTATTTACGAGTTACGATCGAAAAAAGTATGATTTGTTAAGAGTACTACCAGGGAGTAGCCCTGATCGAATAATCTCAACAAACTTATCAATTTAGCACTGTCTAGGAGTAGCCTGACCAAAATGCTAATCGAATTACTTCACTCAACCTCATTTTTAACTAAAATTTTAACTAAATGTGACTCAAAGAACTACTTTCATTTTCAAATATTTTACAATAGTAAATTATAAATTTGAACGTGGTACATACCTTTCTTTGTATTCCGCTTGTGGGCTGTGGAAAAAAAAAAATCCCGCTTCTGAAGTTTAATAAATCAAACTCCAGATATCACTTCAGCTGAATTTTATTGAAACACTTATTTCACAATCACTTATATATTTGAACACGTCCGAACTAATCGACCATCAACTCCGAACTGCCTCGTGGAATGATTGACTGATGCGGCTACCCTTTCTAATCCCCACTTTTCGATACCCTTTCCACTAAAATTTTACAATTGGTTCTCGCTTACGATTGGTTACTGGACCTCTCCTGTGATTGGCTGATTTGAAAAATAGCGCTTGTCACACGAGAGTGCCAGTGTTACCATTTTAAATCTGTAATAAATTGCTAAATCTTTTCGTAAAATATAAATATTATCATTTTTTTGCAATAAGAAAAGTTTGGATCATCACACTATATTTGGTTTTACTCCTGGATATAGAGAAGCAACGATATTTAGGAATAGTTGCCCAAAAATATCGATATCGAAAATCTCAAAATATTGAATGAAAAGAACAATTAGACCTACAAAAGTGGATACAATTTTAATACTGGCGGGCGACATTTTGTGTTATTTATTATTTACACTAATACCTAGTGTTCAAAAGGTTCAAAGTGTTCTATTCAAAAGGAATGCTGTCTGCCAGCCGTACTATTTTGAGTAGGTAATTTATAAGAAAACTTAACTTTTTAAAATACCTAAGGATTTATTTATGTCTTAAAAATATCTATATTATATAGATACATCAGACTTCTAGGTGTATCGATAGTTGGATAAATTTGACGTCCCTACTACCGGATCATTCCACGAATGTCTGCTTGAAATGAAATTTCTATAGGATTCGTTTTTCCTTAGGTGGCGAGTTGCTAATTGAACGAAAAAGACAGAACACAATGAATGAATTGCTACGCGGTGCGAAATTTTAACGTCCAATGGACCTGCTTAGAATTTCTAATTAGAGATGATTTTTTTCCAAAACATTCGAACACACTCATGTGTGTAATAAAAGATTATTATTGAACGTTTTGCGGAGTAAGCAATTTGTAGAATATCAACAACGCTTTGAAGAAGTAACAACTCCTATTAACTCCTTTCTTCCTCGTCGATATTTCAGAGGAATGCTCAGGTAAACTTACGATAAAATGGACTATAAAATAAACAAAATCGTTCACTCTAACGGATGTCCTGCAAAGTACTGCAAACACGATGATATTGAATACGGTTATGACGTGCTCAGAGAATTGATATTTATATAAATAAAGAATTCGTTTACAGTTTAGAAAAGCGAAACTAACGGTCGAAATCCAGAACGTTTTTACGACGCGTCGCCGAAGGAATCGTAAACTGACGCCAAATAAATATTTAGTGTGGAATACTGATAGCGAATCACTGGCGGGTGATTATGCAATGCGTCTTCACATTTGAAAATAGCTTGCAACGGAACTTCACAGTGCTGAAGGCGAATTCTCCAGACGGAATAACAATTGTGGAAAATTTTCAATAGTATACACCGATGACCATATTCCGTTTATTAACGTCAGGCGACATCCAACTTACGAATACATCTTTATCAATTTGAGCTTCATGGAATATACAATTTTATGATGCTTCGTTGGACGTTCTTATTGTCAAAACGTTTTTATCCTCTTTTTTCAGAGAATCATAATATATATTGCCTATTTGGCGCCAAAGTGCCCAGTTTGTATACATTTTTCAAAATCTATGCAGAAGAAATAGAATCCCTGGCTTATGTTATTTATGTGACTGTCGTTTAGGATTCATTTCCCAGTCGTGTACATTTGCATGAATGTCAATTTCCTCCTTGTAAAATCTACCTGCAAAAAAGATAAATCGAGAATGATTGAATTTATTTCGAACAAGTTATCGAGGTTGAGCGGATTTTGTTTATTTTGGAGGTTATATGGGTTATCGATTTTGGCGGTGTGCTGAACAGTGATGGGTCGCGCGTGAACAAAGAGGTTAATTTTATCGCTGCGGGTGTTGTCGCTCGTGTGGCGAGCTGGCGAGTCATATGGTGTTCAATAGGATCATTACGGTGAGTTGACTCGTTAGCGAGCAGGTCGGCGAAGGTGCATCCTCGGAACGAATGGAGGGAAAGACCTGCATCCTTTATCCGCCGGTCGTTGGCCTGCGAGCTAATGAATCAAAGCCCTTAGCGCGAGCTCATTGTCAATACCGAGCGAAATATTAACGATGGCCGCTCGCCGCCGCCGCGCACAATGCTAAATTAATTCCTATGTAAATGTGTGAAATAAATGACGCAGATGCCATTTGACGGCCGCGTCGTTGACCGAGAGCGTTTTGTTAAGCTTCACTTGTCTCTTCGCAGTGAATAGTCGACGTTGAAAAGCCCATCAGACAATTTGTCCTTGTGACATAATGGTAATACGATTTCCATTTTTTACTGCGGTTTGAGGCACTATGAACTTAGGTAATAGTGAGTAAAAATGGAAGGTACAATACAATATATATCACGAAACTCAGGCAAGGGCGTTCAAAATGTGTAGTCGATAGTGCTAGACAGCAGGCAGCGACTCGATCATAGAAAATGTTGAAATAGACAGTGCAAAGATAAAAGATTGTACACTCGCGTGCGTACACTGTGTCAAATGAAGCGATAGATATGAAAGATACAAAGAGATAAAGGTAGAGCTTATAAATATTGTATCTAAACATCTAGTCTCGATCTAAGGACGAGTTGCGATGCCTTTCAGTAAATTTCTTAGCATGGATGCCAATTGGCACAAAGTAAGGTGTAAATAAATTAAAATATTTCAACTTGACACTGTCACTGTAATTTAACAATCTTCGTCAAAGATATTATGTCGTCCTATTAAGAAAATAATTAATTAAATTGGACGTTCGATAAAAAAAACTACGATTCTAAGCTAATATTTGCATGTAAGGTCACAATTTTTTTTTATTTCAACCGTTGAAATAATTCAAAAACGTTCAAACTAAATACGATGAGCATACGGAATTATGCCGGATTGAATACTATTTTATTATAATAATTGGGTTCCTTATTCAATACTTTGGGTTTTTTTTAATTTATTCTTTGGGTACGATTGGAATTCAAAATTTTTCCATGCACCGACATCGTAAACAATCTTTTAGCCAAATCTCGTGGTCCCAGTTAAGATGGCCGCCGCCGCGTGGTACAGACTAAGTGGCGCATAGGATCCCTGTGGATTTGTCGTAAGCGGCTCGGGCGCTTGTTTGCCGACGCTCCATTAAAATGGGATCAGCCTGGATGCAGATCGCTGGACGCTGCCGGAACTGCTACAGGATGGATAAGTTGAATCTTGTTGCTAGGTTTTCTGGTATCAACATGAGGTGAGTAGGGTTTATTTTGTACGGTAGGATATCATGCATCGGAAAGTGCATGATGGGACAGCCTCCATCGACGCATGGGTGCATGCATAGTGGGTAAAATTTGTGGACAAGCGTAACAAGTCTAGAAGTCTTCAGGGGAGCATAGGCTGAACCAACATAGGCATAGACATAGTTATAGGTTTATCTGTAGACGAGGATATCGCACGGCTGTTACTGATAAACCATGATATAGCTATCTATCTAGTTCCTAAGATAAGATAATGTAGGCTACGGAGATTTTGCTGCGAGAAAACATCTTATGCCCTCGAGAAAATTGACGAAACAACAGGATGGATCGCTAGTAGGTAATAAAGGACTTCTAGTCTACAAGTTAAATAATTTAAAGCAAAGGAGGAATTCAGATCAGAAAATAAAACATTTTGTGATCTAATTCCAGTAATTCAGCGAAACGCACAAACCGCTGAGAAGCAGACTTTACGATTCTGTTTAACTGAATTGATGTCTTAACGACAACCCTGCGGTAGGTGCTATTTTAATGGGTACCTACACCTTTAATAGTAATTAAAGTGCTCTTGTAATTAGTTCAGCTGGGCTGCAGGACCCCCAACAGATAAATTCCTGAAGGCATCGAACAAATCTTACGTTCCCCGTACGAATGAAAAGACATTTTTCAAGTTTTAGTGCACAATGAAATGGCTGACAACATTAACGATAAGACAACCAGCATCCAAGTAAGCTGAAAAGTGGGTTCTAACCTACCAGTGGCTAGACCAGCGGTTACACTCGCTCGCTGCTAATCGTTTTTTCGTGGGTACAGTATAACACGTTTTCGGTATTATATGTACATATAAACCTTCATCAGAAAACCCCATCAAAGTCCGCGTGGTTCAGAAGAAGATAGCGGTGTTGATGGTAGACAGCACAGGACAGCAACGCAAAAAGCAACTTATATACTGTGTACTGATGGATCCTCAAAAAGGTCCGAGAGCATGTAATTAGACGATTTTGTAGGTACGTATGCATATTTTATCTTTTCCGACGAGGTAATGCGTATAACCTAATGATATAACTTCCTTGCAAGGTAAGTTCGTTTCATCAATAAAACTGCTCGAGTAATTAGTTCGGCTGGCCTCCTGGCCTGCTAGACCCCCAACAGATATATTCCCGTTCAAGCAAATTCTATGACTAAAAGCCTGCGGCTAAGATGAACGATAGAACATAGGCTAGTCTCAATTAATACCACATGTATGACTTATGGCAGTAAAACAATTGATTTCGATTAACACTCGACAGAGCTACTAAACCATAAAACATTCTATCAGATATGCATTAACTACAGGCTGTAATAGATTTATTATGTTGAGATTGTCTTTGACCTTAGAAGAATGAGGAAGAACAAGGAGTAGACTTCTATTATTTAGAGTTTTTTTTTGCGGTCCTGAGTAATTGCAGAGTTTTTCAGTGTTCGCGACAGAGGGAACCTTACAAACAACGAAAGTTAATCAAGAAGGCGCATCAAATCTGATTGAGACAACTCTATCAGATTTGATGCGCGACCAAAAACAACATAACGATGTGAGAATATGAATTAATGCTTTTTAAACATGTAGGTAGATTTTGTGTTTTATGCTCATAATTACGACTGAATCTCGTCGTCACCCACGTGATATAGCTTTAAAAATTATAAAAGTGCTAAGTTTTCAGCCAAACTCAAAACATTAGGTAAGAAATGAACTCTTAGTTCCATTTCAGCCTTCCAGTCCAGGCGTACGTCAAATTTGATTAAGCCGACTCGAATTGTGGCTTCAGTCTGGATTATTATCAGAAAGCTCCTTTTTGTGTCTGAGATTGCAGACTGTTTGCTTTCTATTCACAGTTTGTAGTCTATGGGCGCACGAGAAGCCCGAGGGCCACCGATGCGTAATTGTTTTAAACTCCTCTTTTAATTGTTCTATCGGGGGTCGCGATTTATGTTCGGACTAGAGGTCCGCGCCACGCCGGCGTGCCGCCGCCGAGTGACCCCGGCGCGCCGCCGCCGCCGCCGGGTCACAGAAAATTTGGCGCCGAGTTCAAATTTTGCGCGCGAACCATGTGTCAAGCACGCGTTGTTGTCTACTATATCGATGCGACGTTGCCGTGTTGTGCGACTCGTGCGCCCCCCGAACCCCACCGACCGACGACGCCGCCCGCGCCCGTGACGTGACAATCACTCGCTCATCGTTCGTTCAGTTCGTTCGTTGTGATTTTCGGAGTAATTTTTACGGCATTGATAGTGATATTGTGGTGATATTCTTTCAAAAATGACAAATATAAATAACTATAAGTTGAGTACGTTGTCAATATCTACGTTATACGATCCGAAAAACAAGAATAGCTTCTGTTGGAAGCATTTCGGTGTAATGATTCACGAGGAAAACCATAAAAGAAGCAAAATCTGCGAAGAGCAAGTTTTTTGTCAAGTATGTTTGGATAACTTAAAAAATGAAAATAACGATATATCATTTGGCCTGTAAGTACTTTCTGTATTTGTCTATATTTACAAGTATAAAATAATTACGATAATTTTCTTTTTCTACGTATTAATAGTTACCTATCCGGTTTTGTTTCCCAAGTTGGTCCTGCTGCAGAACAACATCTCTTTACACCTGAACCGAGGTCTGTAGACTATAATAAGGCATCTATATGTGTGCGTTTGATATGCACTTTGCTTTAAACACCTGACATTTAAGACATTAGCGTATAAATTAAACGGGTTTTCATGGATTTTATAAGATCATGCATTTTAAAGCTTTTCACGCACGTTTTTTAATCACATAAGGCACATAATGTGTGTGTATAATTTTGCACACACCTGACATTTAAGACATTAAAAGAGCTTATAAATAAAATGGGTTTTCATGGATTTTATAATAAGGTTAAGGTCATGCATTTTAAAGCTTTTCACGCACGGTTTTTGATCACCTAATGTTTATATTATTTTAATAAATAAATTACAAGCCAAACAATGTGGTTCCTGATTTACTGTTGCCTTTGGTTGGTTACATATGCTTTAAAATAATGACCGTTAAATAATGTACGGTGCTTATAATGTGCTACCGTTATACAAGGTGCTTATCAGATCAGTGCATCTTAGCATGTTTCATTTTTCAGAGTGAAAATCAAATCATACAGTAAGACTGTAAGCACCGGTAACTTACTCAGACATCTAAAGGACGATCACAACATTAGGGATGAATCAGTTGATAAAACAAAACCAATTACAGATTTTTTTACACCCCGGCCACGTAAATCTGTTTGTGGCACTGCAAGCACAAGCAACCCTATACCACAAAAAAAAGATAAATGGCTTCTAGCTCGTGATTTAGCCTTGTGGTTTTGTAAATCTTTGTTGCCATTTGACACCGTGTCAGATGAAGGAACAATAGATTTCTTTCAGGTACAATGATGTTTTATTATTTGTTGCTTGATTAAATTTATCGGAGTTGTTTAATTAAGTACTTAATAAATATGTTTTTATTTTTGTAGAAATATAATATTATAATATCAAAAGATGACCTGCCTTCAAGCGACACTGTTGGTCAAACCGCGTTGTCAGATGTTTACGAAAGCATGCTGCGGAAGATCAAAGCTCAAATTGTTGTTGATGCATCGCGTCATGTAGCACTTACTTTTGATCTATGGACCGACGGTTATCGTAGGCTGAACTACATAACTTTCACCCTACATTACATAGCGGCAGGTGAGTAGTATGATTAACTGATAGTCTTTTTGTTAAAATATTGAATGCCAGCTCCGGTCTTATAACATTTATCAAATTTCAGATTTTGAACTTAAATCCTTTACACTCTGCACCAACTTAATAGAAGGTAAAAAAACTGGCGAAAAAATCAAGGATTACATTGATAAATTAAAAGAAGACTATAATTTACAAGATAGAGAAATTCATACCGTAACAGACGCCGGATCAAATGTTAAGCGAGCTGTAACGTTGTCACATCTTGATGGTCATCTGTGTTTGGGACACGGTTTGCACAACTTGGTCACTGTTGATGGACTCCAAAAAGTGCCAGAAATAGTGGCCTTAATAGAAAAATGTAAAAGAATTGTAAAGTTGTTAAGATATCGCTTGCCTGAGTTAGAAGCTAATGCCGAAAAAGAACAGAAAGAGATTTTAATAGCGTGTCAGTCAGCAGCTCAAAATATAGAAAGTGATGAAGCTGACCCAATTCCTGTCGAAGACGAAGAACAACATGAAGATTCCAATCTTGGTCAGCAAGAATTATTCGGAAATCCAAACAACGTTCCAAGTATAAAAACGGCGTCACCAACTCGCTGGCACAGCGTACTTATAATGCTCGAAAGCTTGGCGCATTGCTGTAACCGGGCACCAGTAAACGAAATGCTCACTAAGATCGGTCAGAGTGACATTAAAATTAACGCCGAACAATGGAATATTTTAGAAGATTTAATAAAATTTCTCAGAACCTTTCTAGAAGCCGTGGAAATGTTGTCGTCACAAAAGGTGTCGTCACTTAATTTGGCACTTATTTTCAGATCTGAAATAGAAGACGTCCTATTGGCGATGCCAGATGATGAATCGTTAATAATTCAACGTCTAAGAAACCAAATGCTTCTAAGACTGGACAAAAGGTTCCCTGTAACTGAAAATATTGTCGCAGCCTCTTTACTTGACCCGCGTTTCGCTAGCCTGAAGGATATTGACACTTACGTGGAAAATCATCAAGTGACGAAAACAACTTTCTTGACTGAAGTTGTTAAGAAATTTGTAAAGGAGTCTGATAAACCAGCAGAATCTGTTCCTGCTTCAAAAAAAAAACAGGATGTTCTACTCCAAAAGCTAGCCAAAAAACACTCCAATAGATTTATTGATGAGGATGACGAAGTTGCTCAAGAATGTTGGAGATATTTGGCCACGGCTAACCCTTCGGATTTAGGAGATGTAGAGGGCACTGAGGGCAACATTCTGAAGTTTTGGGAACAAAAAAGGAATGTGTTTCCTTGGCTTGCAGGATTGGCGCGATCTCTTCTAGCTATCCCAGCTACAAGCACGCCCAGTGAAAGGGTTTTTTCTGTAGCTGGGCTAGTGTTGACTGCGAAGAGATCGCGCCTAAATCCTGCAAAAGTCAACAAAATAATTTTTATACACGATAACTACAAACATTGTCAGTAATTTAGTTAAGCTACTGAAATTAAAATTTGATTGATCTTATCGAGAGATTTTTCTACTGCCCCTTAACATCTTTGAAAAAAACTAGCTCACGCCGGCGACGCCGCGCCGCGCCGGGTGCGCGCACCAGCGCGCCGCCGCCGGCCTATTGGGCTGCGGCGCGGACCTCTAGTTCGGACGTGATCGGCGGCGAACGCGGCGCGGATTCATTTGCGCCGGCGCTCCGTTTGCGCCGTTTCCGCGTCGCCACGCTGTGGGAATGCAGCGGCTTTAATCAACACCGTGCCCTATGGAACGCTTAGGCAATATCAACCTTTACAGTTGCTCTGTCTGTAATCACTTCGGATTTCAATTTGAATCGAAAGCGAGGCCGCGTTCGGTATAATGGAGCGTAGGCTATGATCGAATCCCGAAAACGTTAAAGATGCCAGGTAAGACCTAAGAGCGCTTGTCCAAAACTTAGGACGTTAGTATCTGAAAAATGCTAACGCTCATTTTCAGAATCAGAGATCCCACTAGCTATATCGCCGAAAACCTCTTTCACCGAACGGCCTACAGTCTTCAAGACATGTGAAAGAAAAACGAAATCTTATCTTGGTCTTCTACTGGCAGGGGTGAAAGAATGGAGATGCGTGGCGGGTATGAGTCGTCCCGTCATGCGAGGCGTGGGCACGCGCTCGAGAGATTTACGAGTATATTTAAACTGGTTTCACATTAAGCACCAACTGCGCCGATTTGATCGTAAACCCAGCTGTTATGTCCCGAGACAATATCGTCACCGGTTACCACCCAAGCGGACGCCAGTTAAATTAACTCCAGGTTAACCGTGGGTCAGGTCTGTAACGCGAGCTGATCCCACTTTCATTCAATCGCTGCCCATTATTAGGATTGAAGATTTCAATCTGAAAATCGTAAATGATATCGATAGAGCTGTTCGAAATAAAGTAAGTGAATGGTTATATACAATGCTGGTGTTGGAATGGGAATTATTCAGTGGCAATGGAGGCAATTAAGCGAGCTCACGCCATGCCGATTGTTCGGATGTGATCGACGGCCATTGTCCACTAAAATTAACAGGTGCAACAAAAACCCTACCGCTCTACAGCGCCAGCGCTGCACGGAAAGAAATAATTATGTATGAGCCCAATAATTTTGATTGATCTTTTGTTTACTCTACTCTGCCTACGAATAACGAAGTGAATGGAGTAAGTAACAAAGGAAAGCGATACGTTTATGAAACCATGTTTGCTTTGATGCTTTTACTTGGGTTTTATTTCAAAGCAACAACACAACTAGGTACTCCGTAAAAATGTGCTTTGAAATTGTTATGATCTTGATTTATGGCTCGTTCATCGCATGACAGTTTCAAGTTAACATCATTTGTATTTCGGTCTGGAATTTCAGATGTATGGTAAACATTTATTTTTGCGCTGAAACTATCAGCCATTTTATATTCAGCCTTGGCTGCGACTCGACCGACACCTAGGGGCCCCTCATAAGTAATTTCTTATTCAATGATTTACGGAGTTCATATTCCAGACTGTGCTCGTATAATTTGCCATCTAATATTCGACGAAAAATTTGAAATCTACTGGCCCGATTTAAAATATTGCCGTGCGGAGGGGGAATAATTTCGTGATCCCTGTCCTTACGTCTCTCTATTACACTTGGTCCATCACGATTCAGAAAATTCGGGCGTCAAAAGCCAATCGAATGGTAGCCGTTGATTGAATTGATTGAAAAAGAAATGGGGCGGTGTGTGCGGGGTACGGGGGGTGCCGGCGGTCGTCCGCCGGTATTTTTATAGCCTGTCTACGTCCCAGAACGCGCCGGCGACACATTCCCGACGAGGCTACGTTTTTGCACCAACTTTCATTAGACACCGCGCACCGCGCAGCCACCGCGGGGACCGACGCGTTTCCTTTTAATAAATGAGTTATGCGTTTATTTCCAAGATGGCCGACCGCATTATCCGGCTTGAGGTGCCAAGAACGCGATTACATTTAGCTCTTCGTGTTCACGTTTAAACATCAGTCTTTGATTGTTCCTCTGAGTAAATTTACTTACATGTGATATTAGGAGATGAAAAATTTCAATTTGAGATTGGAGTGCATCGTCAAAATAAAACGATGCTTTGAAATTCCCAACGGGGTTCGGCCGGTACGAGAATATTTCAACACGACTGCCTGTCAATACAGAATTCATCAAAAATGTGCAGAATTATTTTCACATTCGACGAACACGTAGGACCTCTGCTTTTTATCGGCTGTAAACATCCTTACTTGTCAACTTTCTTACTCTTTCTGGGCATCTTCGATCAGTTATAGCTTTTAACACGTTCCATCAAAAGGGATAAAATCTTCGGCCGAGTGACCAGACTTGACTTTTTAATGCGGCGCGTAAATAACTAGCCGTTTTTAAACACTTATCAACAAAGACGTTCTGCAGACGGGTTTATTTTTTTAATCGGGATTTATACTCTGCTCTTAGGAAATAAAATAATCACGGCGGCGTTGATTTGCATACAATGGTAAAATAATTTTACGCGCGTTTCGCCGCGCTTTATTCTACTTTTTATTCGGCCTTATGCGCCCTATCTACGAATCAAACGGGTTGCTCGCCGCGGCTATTTAAGTGTTAACATTTTTGCGTCGAATGACTATTTATGGACTGGAATTGGTAAATTATTTACAGGTGAGCTGATTGTCCATCAAGCTAAAAGAAGGGTGAAAATGGTTGCCGGTTTAAGTTGCTACTTCAGTTGGTTAGGAATATGTAAACCTGTTTAAAGTGAGTGAGTAATAAAGCTGGCTCAGTGTGGGTCTGAAGTGTCGGCTATAAAGTGCTGTGAGGCGGGGAGGTGCGCGCGGAGCAGACTGCGTGGCGAGGTCTCGGTCGGGGCATCGGGGCTTCTACCGGTCGCCGGTCGCCGGTCGCCGTCGCCAAGCAGTCGCTACGGCGCCGCATTCTACTCTACCACCACGCACGTATCTACTCAATTGTGCTTACATCTTCCTCACGCAACAGAATAACGCAAACATTACGAATACCGCAATATGAAAATCTACATTCAGAGCAAACGTCTCCCGTCATAAATTCAACACAAAAGTGCGGGCGACGGCCGACTAGCAACAAAAGGGCATGACTTTTCCCGCAAAAAAGATGATCCTTAATCTGATTAAATCTCCATCGCGGCGGACGTCGGACCGTGAAAGATTAATGAATATTTGTGCGAGGATTCCCGGAGCTGGGTTGGCACGTAGCGCTGTCATAATCATATTAGCTGCGACCGGAGCAGAGGCCGGCCGGCTAGCACGCACGCACGCACGCACCACGCCCGGGCTACGCGGCTACTTACAACGTACAGCCACTGTCTACTACTGGCCCGGTGCCGAGCGTGACACCTCCGTTCAAACTTTACGACACGACACATACCCGCTATGACCCTGTAAATGTAGCTATCTGCCGTCAGAGTTAAACGAAAATAAATAGACACTGAAGATGGTCACAATCTTTATATTACTACTGAATCATGTTCGACCGGACTCATTTATGAGCATTACGAAGGTTCTGCTCATTATAATTTTTAATCCATCTGCACGTACATAAAACAGCGATTACAGACATGGAGCAGCGATAGTGGCGATACGCAGCGCGTTAATGTAAGTGTTTTCACAGTATGCATTATACATCGCAGTGCTCCGCGCGCTATCTCGCGGGAGCGAGCGGGTGCATCGGACACATTATGCTTTGGACCGAGCTAGATTTTATTGCGCCCTGGAAAAACTTTATAACGCAATTATGGGACATAATATTACAGTTACTTTGTTTTTGAATCGACAGCAATATCCTGATATTTCTATTTTCTGTTTTCTTCCTCTACGAATCTGTCTGTCTGAAATGAGGTACAGGTAGAGCAGGTTGTTTTATCTTTATGTGCTCGGAAAAATATGTCAGCTGGTGCTAGATGCAATGGCTAACTAGATAAGGTATACTATGCAAATATATTAACTTGTTCACTTTTAATCTAGAAGGATTTTGGGCATCAAAATTTCTTATAGGGTTTTTGGTGTCGGGAAGTAAAAAACATATTAGCAATATTATGCGTCGGGCACTGGGCAACGGGCGCTGGGTACCTACTGTAAGACCCGTACGGACCTCGTGGTAATGAAAATTACAATTGCATTTTCGCATTTCGAGTGAGCTCAATAAACACACTCGTAAAAGAATCGATTGAGGCCCAAAAGAAATTAAACGTGAGAATGTATTGTTTCATACAAGCGTGAACAAAACGAAAATCGTTGTTTGCGTTAACCAGCTCTCAGGTCGTTTTCGACCTGCTTTCGTGAACATAAATCCCATTAAATAAAAGTGTTATTTATGGCGACCATATTGAAAAAGTACGTCTGAACTGAACTCATATATATAACTCACATGGGAGTGGACTGGGACTCGGGACTCCTTATAAACAATACGTTATTTTCGTCACAAAGGATCAAAAAAGGAAAACTTACAAACAAGACATAATAAACTAAGCAATTTTATAAATGCTATTAAACGATACAAGATTGAATAAGCATTTACACATTTGATTTAAACAGAAAGTAAACAATAATATTATTTGTTCACTTAGTATGGTTTTCTCAGTTCTCTTATAACTATCAAAAACATGATATCCCTTACAAAGTACTGGTCACATCGACCACTTTTTACACGTGAGGAGAGTTATGGAGCTGTCTGTATTTTACGATCACGTCCAATATAACCTGCGGTCGAAACGTCCGCGCAAAAAAGAAGGAAAAGCATCGCGAGAGCCGCACTAATGTCCTAATTATAAATATTTTATGGCACTGAAAACGGCGGAGGTCAATGCGTGTTATAAACTACCGACAGGAGTGATTGCGGTGAAGCGAACGACAGCGGCGCGGTCAAGGCGGACTAGACGGCACATCTAAGTAATTAATTATTTGATATCGCTGGCTGCCGTAAAACCACTCATCAATGATTCAGATGGACAAACAAAGCGCGCGTGCACCGCGAACATTATCCGCCATAAGACATCATAAACGGAGCACCATCATCTGGGCTTATAAAAAATTCATGCTCATCTCACATTTCGGCGCCCCTCTTAATTTCGCGTGAGGCTTTTCTTGGTTCGTGTAAAAACTTCGGGTGTCTTTTTATGACTTTTACTGCGGTATAATTGGGGAGGGGCGAGCGCGAGCGTCCCCGAGGTGACATAAATACACCCCCTCCCCCCCGCCGACCACCCCCGCTTTAATCTCATGTAAGACTGTACGAGGAAGTAGTTCGCATTAAAACGTCTAGAGCACTCGCGTTAAATTCATTTTGAAACTATAGCTGGTAGCGCCAAGTTTCAGGTTACGGCATTGCCTTTACATCGGGGACCATATTATCAGCAGTCTCCATTAGAAAAACTGTTGTAAAAAGAAAAATATGGAAATATTATCTATACGCTACTTTGAATACTGCCTGTACTGTTAGTTCCTCAATTTCAAATTCAAAACGCTACACGTGAATTCAAATAACGATCGGTGGCCTCACGTCTTCCTCACGTGGATGTTGTGTGATATGTAGTACATGTTTTAATATGGTTATAAAGTAAGTATCGGATATACATTTTATGTAAAACTAGGTATTCACGAGCTAAGAGGCCGGGGCTCAAGGTGACGTGGAAGACATGTGTAATGTATCTGGAGGTAATAGTGTAATGTAGGTGTACGAAAGTCCCAGGTGGGTGCGTCGCAAATGGCTTTTGTATGTTACCTTTCCGCGTTGCACTATAGCCGACCTACTACAGATTTATAAGACTCTATATCATTAGTCTAAGTAAACAGCTAAATTCAAAAAGATGGCATCTAAGAGAATACTTTTTATGAGTGGCTTTACTGAGAATGGGCTGAAATGTTCAGCAGCGTAGAATTTTCGCTCTGGAAAACCTTTTCTATCTCTGTTGTAAGTTTTGCCGTGAGGTATAATTAAATAGAGATTGGGCTGCTTTCCAAGTTTGGAATAAGAGTCACACTTTGCAATCAGACATCAAAAGCACCTACCCGGGAGTCGCCAAGCCCGATTTCAATTTTAGAGTCGACGCTGGTGGCTCGGCGCAGCGCGGCGCGACGCCCCCGTGCATGTATTTATTTGCGAATTCCGAATAGCTCTCAATATGTAGAGAGCGAGTCGCGGCTGTCGATTCACTCCAATATCGTCTCCTTGTGAAGCGTCACGCCGCGCCGACGCCATTATTCGACGCGACGATTGACTCTGAAACCCTGGAGCTGGCTCCACATGATAGATGAGCAAAAAACATATCCGTAATTGAGATTTCTATTACTGAAATTGAACGCGACCGATCAGTTTTTTCATGTTTGTTTACATAATGTGAGTGGCGACAGCGCGCTATTGTATTACGTTCGGACAAAAGCGTGTTAGAAAGGCCGCCTCGAAGTGGAAAATCCCGACCCATGGTAATTTCCATTTAGGAAAACGCGTCATTTGAATATATTTATAAGATTCAGGAATCATTCCAGAAACGCTATAACTGAGGAATCTATTTTGCTCACGTGATTCGAAAGAAATGGAAGTTTTCTTTTGCGAAGGGTAGGCTTAGGCGCGTCAATTTGTATATTGTCATTATTAGAGCGGGAAGGTTCGGGCGCGCCATCCATCATGGTGTGACGGGCGGTCCGATATCGCGCCTAATACGTATTGATTTCCCACTTAGCGTTTTTCTTGGGAATCGTCGCTCCACCCTTCCGCGCTTAACGAGCTGTTTGTCCTCTGCTCGCCACTCGCCAATCACCGCAAGTAGGGCAACGCGTGCCGAGGCGACAGACACTTCGACAATTATTCATATTGAATGGTTTTGACTTTTGTGTCCTATTAACTTCCTTGGTTTGCCAGCTACAGGATTTTGTAGTAATGGGTTAGATGGTTATGGTTTTGGGGTCTCAAAATCTGCCTACTACACCTGACATTGTAGTGAGGTCCCAGAAGCGGAGTAAGTCTTGTTTGTCAAGTACTTGTTCAAAATAGACATCCCTGATTCGACTACATGAATGGATCAAACAGATTTAGTTCTGTGCTCCAAGGTAGTTGGTCCGGCAAGGTGTTGTGTAGGTAACAAGATTTGTCTCACATGGCTCGATTTTCTTTGCGTACTGTGTTGATATTATGTACCTACAGGCAATATGCAGGCTTGCAATGTGTAGGGTGAACAATGAACATTTGGAGAAAGGATGGAAAACGTTTTTTTGTTTATTTACGGAAGTGAATACTAAGAATTAGCCAAGGAAATAACCAGCTATGTGGAATGTGACCGTGTAAAGAAAATATACGTAACTCGACAAGAATACCTTTGGATGATCGTATGTATTGTTTGACGCCGATGCTTGGTAACGAGCATCAACCAAAGTCACTGCGTAATAACGAGTAGGTGCTTAGGTACATTTGCCTAAATGCTGAAGAAAAAGATTGCGTCACCAAGGTCCCCGTGGGGAGGCGGGGGTGGCAGGCGAGAACAATGGTTTCGGTTCTCACACGTGTGGAGGATTATTTGCATTCGGAAATAAAGAGAGGAATGATAAAAGAAAGGCGCGAGCTCGGTCCCACCGCCCCGGGCGGGGTGTGGGAACTAGGAGTTGGGGGGCAGGGGGTTTCAGGGGGACGGGGCTCGTTACGCGAACAATGGAGAAATAATGTACAGATTGCAGTGAGCGATGCGCCCAGCGCGACTCAGGTGTCTCGCTGTGTGGACATCGCGCCTAGTTCGACGAAGCATTGCCTGCTGCTTATGTGCTCCCAGTAACTCTTTGTGCACCGAACGATATGGAGCTCATTTTGTACGATTGCTACTATTCTTTTCACAATAATACAAATATTGGACATCATTCCAGAAATGCGAACCGTTAATCTAGAGCTCAACACTGGCCTTTGCGCTTCGACCTACGAACAAGGATAGCCTCAAAGCTAATCTGCTTGATGCGATAAAAGTACTAGGACTTCATAATGATAACAGAGTGTCGGGCACAGTACAGCGAGGTCGAACCGTTTAATAAAGGATGCCTTCATAGGAAGCGCAAGCAATCACAATCACAACACAATCACCCCATCCTCGCGTGACACCGAAAACGTCCTCGTTTATAAGCAGTGTTGCCAACAATCCAAAGGTCCACGTCGTCGCCTAATTCTAAACTTTGTTAGCGGGTCATTTTATGACAGCAATACTAGATACGAGTAGATATTACACGATTACTGAGTTAAGAGTGTTACGACTAAGAAGTACCCTAAAGTCGCTGAATCAAAACTGTCACACGAAAACTTGTAAGCTTTTTAGCCATGCTGTGAACTTTGGAGCAGGATTATCTTATAACTATGAATTCTCCAATCAGTTTTACCTGCGGGAGCTGTTGCAGTAGTCACTGTTGTTCTTTAATTGTAAAAATGTTAAGTTCCAGTAGCCTGACCAGCCGCAATTCCGATTTTCGCGTCGCCAATTTACGTCTCCAAGTAGACTAAATGTCAAAAACTATGTTGGCAACACTGTGTATAAGTATAAATTAATCCATTTAGAGCGAGCGAGCGGGGCCAGCCGACCGACGATTAACGGAAGCGTCTACTTAACTAATTTATCCCCGGGTGGTTTTAACAGAATGGATAGCCGTGATTACGGGCGACGCGAGAGACGCACGCGCATGTATGGAACAACCAGACTATATCGTGTTGTTTGGGATTGCTTGCGTCTAGCTAGATGAAAAACTGAAGCAGATTTGGAGAGAATCGATGTCATGATTGGATTGTCTTGACGAGATCTAGGAGGTATTAGTCTTTAATATAATGAAATTTATCGACTGCTCTTACGGTGAAGGAAAAACATCGTGATGTATGAAATCCACATTCAAATAAAATTTGAATTCAGATGGTATTTGAATGTGATTGGGGTCAGGTTAGCCTTCGGGTTATAGAGATCTAGATAGCAGTCGCTGTGTGTAAAAAAATGGTTCTACGTCTAATTCTCTAGGTACGGACAGAGAACGGGATAATACAAGGAGAATGAATGACGTCTTACTTGCATGTCAAACCAAATTGACGAACGAACGAACGAACCGACTCAGCATTTTAGACAAGGCAGACGCATAGAGAGAGTCACTGAGTGGAAAAAATAAAGGTGCTAAATTCAATATAACGCAATATACCCAAGAAAGTATCACGACAGCAAAAGTGAGCTCCTATGAAATATCTGCTTCGAACCGACGAGAAAAGCTCAAAGCATTTTTATTGGCCAAGCAACCACCGCCAGACACGCCTGAAATTCAAGCCTACTTCCAAGAACGGCTTATACGATAGTCAGATGTTTGTAATCCTGCGATCCCGCGACATTTTAATAACATTGATCAAATAGAACAAAAGTATGTGGACCGAGCACTCGGCAGAGATGAAAGTTAAAAGGGTCGCGAGGGGGCGCGTGGGTGGCGGAGGGGGGAGAGGGTTGAATGTCTTATTCCCTCCACAATTCAGAGGTATTTCGTGTTCTTCATACGCAAATATATCCTCGTTACGGAGGCACACGTGAGCCGTGAGCCCGCGATTGCGTGCGCGCCTTAGGGCGGGTACAGACTATACTAATGGAGAACATGCGAACGTTTCCTTGTGAACGAACGCCTACGAACGCAATGACCGCTTATCTTTTCAGGAGACAGTTTTTGACAAGATATAGGTATCGTCAGAGCATTGTCGCAAGCATGTTTAAATTAGTGAAATAATATGAGAAATCTATCGTAGAAAGTCCCTCTTTTTAAGTTTACATTCTGTTTTTAGCCTTTCATCTATTATTAATACACCGTAGTATTAAGTAGCCGCTGCTGCCGTGTGATGCCTTTTGTGATGTGATGCATTTACTACCCGTGGGTGTCGTAAGAGGTGACTGAAGGACTTAAGGGTTTCATATGTATTAGATACCACTTTAAGGCGACAGGCTGACAACCTGACACTATAGTGATACACAAATTATTTCAAACAGCCCTCTATATTTGTCAGACGTGGCGGTAGCGATCGTATTTTTTATGGCCATTAACGCTCTGTCTGCCTACCCCGTAAGGGATAAAGGCGTGATATATGTATGTATGTATGATTAAGTAGCCCATTGAAAATAAAATAATTTAGTAGTTTCCTGTAGGTATAACTTTTCGTGTGGGACACTGAGTCGTCTAACCAAGCCCAAAAAAATTCCGCGTCGATCGCAGTCGCCCACAAGGTACGCACTAACCCATAGACAAAATACTCAGAGAAAGCTCAGGGTGAATACCTACCTACTGAGGGAATTGTCCCGGCAAGGAAAATTGGATCCAGCAATCAACCAGCGTACCCAACAAACGTGACGCCGTTATTGTTCGACGCTTTGATTCCGCGCAGCACAATTTTAGACGATTTGTCAAGTAACAACACTACCGTCAAGTAAGCGTACACGCTTTACTAAATTACGAAACTCGGAAAAGGGTTAGAGTTTAATATATAAAAAAGTTTCGTTTGTATTTGTAAGCTGAAATTATGATAACCTTGCCTTGTAAAAGTTTCTTACAATAAATATTGTAAAATAGCTTTTTTAAAAAGAGAACCGACTTTCAGAGTCGGAAGTTCCGACTTCGGCCGAGGACGTATAAAAGTGCAAGTCGTATTTAGAGATTACAATCACACGTATTGTTTTCTAAAAGGGAACCGCCTTCAAAGAACATGTAAAAGTGCGAACCATATTTTTTTTTGTCGGTAATAATAACATACCATAATATGCCTAGAGCTTTCTGCTAAGTCTAACAAATACTTTGCTGAAAATCGCATCAAAATCGGTTCAGCCAAACGCGATGTAACCGCGGACAAATATACATTATACACACACTCTATGTATAAAAAAAAACCATGTCATCATTGCATTTCTTTCGCGTGGGTGTCGTAGAAGCCGACTAAGGGACTCCAGGGTTTCTTGTGTATTGCTATTTAATATGACAGGCTGAAAACCTGTTATTATATAGTCTGTAAGTTTAGGTACTTATATTTTTGTAAACAAACTTTGTACGAAAGTGACACTTTTGAACTGTCAGTTTCATACAAAGTTTGTTTACGAAAAGATAAGTACCTAAACTTACAGACTATAGTGATACATGACTTATCTGATACGACCCTCAAACATTTGTCAGATGTGGCGATAACAACCATAATTTTAAGGTCATTAACGCTCTGCCTACCCCCAAGGGATAGACCCGGTTCCGTGTGATGCCGGTTTCGAATAGCATCACCCCATTTCTTCCCCGTGGGTGTCGTAAGAGGCGACTAAGGGGCTCAAGGGTTTCACGTGTATTACAACTTTTAGGCGACCGGCTGACAACTTGTCACTATAGTGATACACAAATTACCTCAACCGGCCCTCAATATTTGTCAGACGTGGCGATAGCGACCGTATTTTTGCGGTCGTTAACGCTCTGCCTACCCCGCAAGGGATAAAGGCGTGATATATGTATGTATGTATTAAAAATGCAGTAAAAGGAGTTAGTTACGAGTGAGTTGCGGTGTCCATGACAGACAGGCAGAGAGAAATGCAAAAAGCAACTATACATTGTACATACATAATACATACTTACTAAAAATAACTAATTTATTGTAATGTATTTATTAATGCATGTAAATGGATAATTTAAGTTTGGCATAAAAAGGCTTTGAAATTGAAATTTAATAACTTACTAAACTATTTTACTAATAAATTAACATGGAGTTCCATCAAGAAATAACAACACAAAGTGTAAATTACTTACTCAACTATCTCAGGGCTCCGACTGTTGAAATTCATAAAGAGATTCGCACATAGTGAGTCAATAATCAAAATCATATCAAAAAGTTTATTTCCAAGTAGATTCACAATAAATACTTTAGAATTTCAAGTATAAATATAGTCACTGGATAAATGGATTATTCTTTGTAAAAAAGAGAAAATTGTAAAACACAATGTTTTTCTGTTTGTGTTGGACAACAAGTCCTACAACAACCCAGTCAAATATTATGTATGCTGTAGTAGGAAAACTGAATTGTAATTATTCAGTTCAGGTAAGTTTAATTTGTATGACTTCAAACCTTTATTTTCTGTTTTCTCTGAGTGTGGCTCTTATGCCCCATGTTGTGGACATCTATGGCATACAATTTTTTATATAATTTACATACATACATATATCACGCCTTTATCCCTTGAGGGGTAGGCAGAGTGTTAACGGCCGTAAGAATACGGTCCCTATCGCCACGTCTGACATTTTTGAGGACTGTTTTTCAAGGTTGTTTCGGAAAACATGTGTATCACTATAGTGACAGGTTGTCAGCCTGTCGCCTAAAAATTTTAATATACAAATACTCTCGAGTTGCTTAGTCGCCTCATACGACACCCGCGGGAAGGATGTGGGGTGACGCTATTCTAAGCCGGCATCACACGGCATAATTATATAATTTACTGTAATAAAGTCTACAACTGCCTAGTTAGATAAATTTACTTACCTCATTGTGGTCAAATTCCTGTAGATATCTGTCGTTAATTTGTTTCTCATATAGTGCTCGAGCGAGTGCACTTCTTGGACGATAGAGGCCTCCTAACCTCGAACCGCTTGCCATTTTTCCTTCCTCCTTATCTTTGCTTATTGGACAATCTTTCCCGTAATTCAAATAACTATTGTTTTCATCCTTCACGCATACATCTTGTTGGTCCTTTGTAATATAACAGTACAACTTGTCAGTTTTCTTGTGAATATCGACAGAATTAGCTAAAGACTGTTGAAGACCTACAGAGTAAAGTATAAGGAAGAAAATAGCAGTCATTTCAAAGGTCTATATGGTTCAAATTTGTACCATCCTTTCTTTTCGAAAAACTTCCGTTTATCAAGGGCTTTGACATTTTATAGTCACACACTTTTGCCAGGGTAGAAGGTCAGTTATAGGAAAGAGTCTCCAACAGTCATTGCAATCGATTTTCATTGAAAACAAGGAAAATTGTACCTAAAATGTTTTTGATACTCCCACATAACCTCAAAGATTCACATCTAAGATTGATCAAATAGTTCACTATGAATGTTCGATATTTATGCACATGGTGAAACTACACTGGTATACTAAACGATTACGTGGATTTTGAGAGTAAATATTGAAAAAATCAAAACATTTCTCTGATAGTAAACGTCAAATCATTTACAATGACAGACGCTAGAGGGCGTACGTGTCGCTGCCAGAGCGTTTACGAAGATAGCTATGCAAAGAAAATGTCAAGTAAAGATTTCAAGAACATAAAGGAAAAAATGAATAAGACGGAAAAAAATATTCAAATTTGCACCCAACTTAATATTGAAAGTGGAAAAATATCTCCGGGAGCTTTAACGGAAAGTAATATATGCAATATCTTGTTAACCAATTCGTCTTTGTAAACGAAATGTTTAATACTTTTCTTTCAGGCTCTAGGCACTTTGAAAAATATTTTTTTCTTTATTTGCCGCACCTTGAGAACATAATAATATTCAGGTGGGATTCAGCCTATGGATTGGTATAAATGTATTTAACCACAACTTCATTCTTTCTAATTTTACTGCTTTTCATTAGATAAAACCTGAATAATCTAGTATTTGTCACTGACTCTACATTGTTGACTTCATTCACTGAACACTAAAACACTGTAGATAAGGTCGGGCGGGTGAGTAGAATAGTAAATACCTGAACTAAGAAAGTAACTATTTAGAAATGCCATTTACAAATAGTCGTAGATAATACCAACCGTTTGTTGTTTAGCTTCAACCGAAGCCCGGGCAACTATCTCCCGCAGCACAGAATTCATCATCTTGCTTTCACTAACAATAACCGTAACTTCAAATAAACTACCTAGTTATTTACGTAAACTGTTTATTACGCGACGACTCCGTATTTTGAGCGGCGAACGAGATAAAGGCACGAGAAATGAGGGATATGGTTTTAAGGCCTTTGGGGCTGAGTGAGAGGCTATTTTATTGATTTAATGAGTCAGTTCTGAATCTCGGTATGGCCTTGCCCGTGACCGCCCGTTTACTGTCCCGTCCCGGTTGAGCAGCTACGATGCATTTGGATTTAAAAAGAGAACAGAAAAAGTTAAATCTGTCGCGAACGTGTACAACTACTCTAGATAATAAAATAAATAGGTACTGGGTAAATAGGCAATTATTAAGTTCATTCTCTCTCTTCAATTTCAGTAGATATAAGGTAAGGTAGGATTTGAGGATCTGGCTAGATAATACAGGGTTATTTTTTAGTCAGTACACAAACTTTGTAGGGTATTTATTACTAATGATTCTGAACAACTTTTACTATGGGGCCACGTGCGAAATTGCAATAAAATATTGAAGGTTCCGCAGAAACATTCATACCTACTAGGCAATAATGTTTGGTACACCCAATATTTATTTTTGTAATTTCGCAGGTGGCCTCATAGTAAAAGTTGTTCAGAATCATGGGTAGAAACACTTTACATAGTTTGTGTTGGTTTGGTACTAACTAAAAACTGTAGATAGGTACCTCCAAGGGTACCTCTTACCTTGTCAATGTTTGCAAAAGTAGCAGCAGGTACTGACGACATAACTAATCTATTGTGATCGTTGCGAAATGAGTATGATCGTTTACCCGTTAGATTGGATAAATCCAGAGATTCCCGATTTCCCGTAAGTAGGCAACCTAATAATACTAAGTATGCAATGATAACGATCGGTGGCAAAACCACATGTAGAGTCCTAGTAAAATTCGAAAAAAGAACTCACTCTTTCTCTTAATTCAGGAATTTTGAGGTTCTGCAGCTGCCGAAGCTGTTCGTACGCCATTTTACGAATAATTAACTTGTAGAGAGCAGTACATACACACACTTCGCGATACGCGTTATCACACACTAACTGTGGCGAATCGATTCCTACGCTTCGAAGTGAGCGATAAATATTATGTGATAGGAAGGTATTCCCTAGGTAAACATTCGTGAAATGGTAGATAAAGGCTTTTTTTCTAACTTGACCTGATAATTTCCTTCCCTCGTTCGAAAAAAATCGTTGAATAGGTAAGTTTTGTAAACATAACTGGCAACATACGCATACATAGTCTATAGATTTAAAAAAAATATCTTATCTTTACTACCAAACACTTTTGTTTAGATACCTAGAGTATGAAGATGATGATAAATAAAATGATGTATGTAGATCATGATCATTGGTAGATCACGTTAGATTACCTACTGATAGACTGAATCAATGTACCCATGTATTTTTTAGAATATACTTATATCATCGACTCTACAATTTTCTCGTTTTGTTATTGACTGGCAGATTTAAAATAAGAAACGAGAAAATCTCTTCATCGTTAAATATAATTAAGATCCTTTTATAGATCAGTTTGAAGGTTGCACGCAATTAAAACAATATGGTTTCAGTGTAATTTGTGTGGCGGTTCAATATGTATTGTCGATCACGCGCGGATCGCCCGGAGCGCGACCTGCGCAGGCGCAGCGCGCATGCGGGACATTTAAAATAATTACAAGCCATCGGAGAAACGTAACAGCCAGTGTTTTGAGACCATTACTTATTTTTTAATTCCGAAAAATGGATTTTAAGAGCACACACTTAGTCCCCATTGGTGCATTGCTGACAATAAATGAGACTATTACCTACCAGTTTTAATGCAATTTTGTTACGTGAATTATCATGTTACGCTGCATAATATTAGTGCTGAAGCCGCAAAACGGTCTCAAGTTTTGGAAGAAAATAATTATTATCTTACTCCGCAAGATCGGTTGTTTAAAATTCGATAAAATAACCGTAATACCTTTAATTCAGGAAAGGGCATTATAATAATTGTTTTTGTGTGCACAGGATAATCATCGATTTACCAAAGCGAGGTGTTCGAAAACAAAACCAAGCGGTCAGTTTAATTTAAATCCGAGCTCGTAGTTTTTGCACCCCCAACCGCATTCTCACAGCGGGCCGAGTTGATGCACTTCACTTCTGATTGGATCATTACCGAGTTCATCATACCTCGTGCGATCATCGGGCCACGACAAAGACCGCTACATGCAGCTAGAGCACGAGCAACAAGGATAGACAACGTCCAGCGAGCACATCGCTCAGAAATTATTCCATATCATGATTATTGGAACTTTATTGCACTTCGTAACTAACAATTGACATTAGGAAATGCAATTTCATATTGATTTCGTAATCTTGTCCGTCGTTTATTTTTATCAATGCAGAAAATCTTTCTATGATTTGCGGCTAACCGACGCAGGGCATGTTGGTTGTTTTCTTGTGGTTTCGCGTTCCAAGAAAATGTCATTAAAAGCTCGATAGGGGATTAAGTCGGTTTAAATTTTCACGTAGCTCAGCAGGAAATCGGTTTAGCCGTCACAAAGGCTGGGAAGACTGCGGGAAATTATCTTTTCGTCGGAATACAAACCGCTAAACAGGCAATTACAGCGTTGCAGATGGGCATTAAGTTATCAAAAAATAATAATTCGTTCACACTGAGCGGAAGGTGTCGCGGGAGCACGTCCCGGCCGCAATCGCTGCGCCACAGACTACACAATTTTCGGACTACAAGTAAATCAAAATTGCTTCAATGCAACAATCAACACATCTTTAGCCCATTTTAGCCCATGTCTATAACTTGCAAAACCTTATAGTTGAACCTGACCTCTATAATCTTCTCTATGTTAATCAAACCTTCATGCCATGAGACTGATGAGACTCTGCATCTATTACCAAAAAGAAACGTGACAGAAGCTTTATGCGCTACCCGCTGCTTACCTGTAAACAAAAAATTGCGCGAAAGATGTTATTATTGTTTGAGTTATCGAGTCGACAAACAACCCGATGAATGTCAGTGGTAGAGTAAGTGTGTAATTCTAAGCAGAAAGTGATAACTAGTGTAGTGTACCTAAGCATAGTGAAACCCAACTACATAGTTAAAATAATATTCAGTATCAACTAAGGTACCAACTGAGCAACTAATCCTTGGATTTATTAACTTTGGTAAGACTAACTACTAAAGTACCTATATGTAGATTAGTAATAAAGTATATGGATAAGTAGTCGAGTGGTGACGATTAGGGATATGATAGTCTAAAACACTTCATCGCGTTTCAAGACTTGAAGTGCAAGCACGCCACCACATGTCTATGATTTGGTGCGTGGGTGGTTCTGGGTGTCTTATTCTGTGGAGGTTACTTGCGTATACACAGTCTGGACAATTCTCTGACGTTGTTCAGTTCAGCATTACCCAGTCTGATGTACGTATCACCAAGTTCCTTTCTAATAAAAATTCCTAACTCAAACTATTTTGTTAAGAGATTAGGCCTTAGTGGTCCCTTGCGCATACGCAGTCAAGACCATTCTCTGCCTGTGTTCAGCTTGACCTACTCCGGTGCGATGTCCGTATCATCGAATTTGTTATAAGAATCCTCAGTCAAACAGTAAGAAGCTGGGCTTTGGTGGTTCCTAACGCATACGCATGTCTGTGCTCAGTTCCACCGATTCCGATGCGATGTCCATAATATCATCACGTTTCTAATAAAAATCCACTCTCAAACAGTAGGTAAATAGCTGGGCCCTAGTGGATCTTTGAGCATAAAGCAGTCAAGACGATTCACTGTCTGTGCTCAGCTCTACCGATTCCGGTGCGATGTCCGTATCATCACGTTTCTAATAAAAATCCTCACTCGAACAGTTGCGCAACCGCATTTATTGCCGTTAATGGCTGCCTTTCTTTACGTTAATTTATATTTGAATGTCCATATTACCGTGAAATTGAAACGAAAAACTGATGAAACGACAGTAGTGTAAGAATCGATACCGTTCGTTTAGTTCAGTAAAATAAATCTAAACCAGCCTATGAA
Organism: Keiferia lycopersicella; assembly: GCA_029255805.1. NCBI lineage: Eukaryota > Metazoa > Arthropoda > Insecta > Lepidoptera > Gelechiidae > Keiferia > Keiferia lycopersicella. The sequence goes on from JARACZ010000010.1 coordinate 5,751,404, forward strand.
ACTACACAACTATGCTATCAAGCTAAAGAAACAATAGTCAATAATTAAGTAAAGTCGTATTTTCTCGTGACCGGTGATGTCAGTGCTGCTTGGGGAGCTTTGTCATGTCATCTCATAGAAGCCGCTTCTGCTACTTTGGGTACGAAAGACCGACGTAGTGAAGACTGGTTCGATGACAATAGCGAGGCTCTTAAAGCAGCATTCGACAAACATCGACAGCTCCTGCGACAGCATAATCGAAGAGGTGGAAGTGTTGCGGTGGTCAAAGAAAGTGACCAAGAGTTACGCAGGCTGTCTCGACAAATAAAAGACAAGTGGTGGCAGGACAAGGCTTGTCAAATGCAGTGGCTCGCCGATACAAACCAGCTTGGTGAGTTTTACTGTGAAGTGCGTAAGCTGATTGGTGCTTCCTACCGTGCAAAAGTACCTTTAAGGTCTTTAGACGGTATGCACCTCCTGACCAGCAAGGAGGATGTACTTAAACGTTGGGCTGAGCATTTTCACAACTTGCTCAACGTAGATCGATCAGCTGATCTGCATCATATCAGTTTAATGCCTCAAATCCCGTTAGCCACGGAGCTGGACGAGCCCCTGTCATGCGACGAGGTTGTTACTGCCATCAGACAGCAGCATAATAACCGGGCGGTTGGCATTGACCTTATACCGGGTGAACTACTTAAATATGGTGGTACGGAGTTGCACACGTCGGTATGGAAACTTTTCGTTCGAATGTGGGAGGAGGAGAGGGTCCCTGAGGACTTCAAAGTGTCTCGCATTTGTGCCCTCTACAAGAACAAGGGTGACCGTTCTGACTGTAACTCATATCGCGGTATTTCATTGCTGTCAGTCCCTGGAAAAGTCTTTGCCAGAGTTTTACTGAACCGCCTCAAAGATTTGTCGGAAAAAATTCTGCCCGAAACCCAGTTCGGCTTCCGACCTGACCGAGGTACATGTGAAGCTATTTTCTCGGTGCGTCAACTACAAGAAAAAAGTAGAGAACAAGGTCGCCAGTTGTACCTCTGCTTTGTTGATTTAGAGAAAGCATTCGACAGTGTGCCTCGCGAAGCTCTCTGGATGGTGCTAGGAAAATTAGGGTGCACAGAAAAGTATGTGCGACTCCTAAGACTCCTGCATGACGACATGCAATGCTGCGTCTCTGTAGACGGTGAACAGTCTGATTTCTTCCCCGTCACCTGTGGGGTGAAACAAGGGTGTGTTCTAGCGCCCACACTGTTCGCCTTGTACTTTGCAGTTGTAGTCAAAGAAGTCCTAAATACTGTTTCCCAAGGAGTCCGCATCCGTTTCCGCACAGATGGCAGTCTTTTTAACCTGGCTAGACTTAAGGCGCGCACTAAAGTCTCGTATGCATTGATTACTGAGATCATGTATGCTGATGACTTGTGCTTTCTTGCAGAATCCCCAGACGGCCTGCAACAGCTAATGTCCGTTTTTCACCAAGCATGCTGTAAATTCGGCCTGAAGATCAGTGTCAAAAAGACGGAAGTGATGTCCTTAGACTCGCATGGTCGCGAGACACTGGCGATTATGCTTGGTGAGGATATGCTGAAACAGGTTGATAAGTTTCGTTATCTGGGGAACACTATAACATCTAAGTGTAACCTTGATGCTGAGATCAACAGCAGAATCAGTGCTGCAGCTGCAGCATTTGGGAAGTTGTGTTCCAAGGTTTTCTGCTCGCACGACCTAAAGCTAGCCACAAAAATCTCTGTATATATGGCGATTGTGCTGCCAAACCTTCTATACTCCTCCGAGACTTGGTGTGTGTATCGTCACCACATACGCACTCTGGATCGCTTCCACCTAAAATGCCTTCGCACCATCATGAAGATCAGATGGTCCGACCGAGTGCGCAATACCGAAGTTCTGAGACGAGCCAATGTTGGTGGCATTGAGGCCTATCTAATGCGTCGTCAGCTACGGTGGTGCGGTCATGTATCCCGGATGTCGGAGAAGAGAGTGGCGAAGCGCATCTTTTATTCTGAGCTAGAGGAGGGCAAGCGAAAGCATGGCGGACAACTCCTCAGATATAAAGATGTTCAGAAACGACACATGAAAAGATGCAACATTGAGCCCACTCAATGGGAGGGTCTGGCAGCACAGCGTCCCGAATGGCGCGGGATGGTTAAGAAGCAAGTCCGCGAGTTTGAGGAACAGCGTAAAGCAGACCTCGACGCTAAGCGCGATGAGCTGAAGGCCCGTCCACCCGTCGCCATTAACTGTAATTATGTAAATGGCAAACTCACGTGTCCACTCTGTGCACGGGAGTTTACTGCCAAAATTGGCTACAATAGCCATCTCCGGGCGCATCAGCGCCGATCTGATTAGGAGTCAAAGTGGTCGCCATGGCCGAAATCGGTCGGAGAGATCATCATCATCATCATCATCATTTTCTCGTGTTCCGTATTGAAATATTCTTAGTATATTTTAACAAAAACAGACGTGACGTAGGTACGTAGAACCGCACATAGTCTAAATATTTACTCTTCATAAAAGTATCATTCAAATATCCGCCTAACTATCGTACCTTTGGGCCATTGGAAGATGCACTAAGTATTAGTGTATCCCTGTAACCAAATTACAATAGATCGAGATAGGCTAGGTATTGATCATTGAGATATGTAAAATGTAATGACATTCCGTGGATGCTAGCAAGTCGGTAGTGCTTAGTGTTTCCATTACTGACCTCCGAACAATGCAGCCACATGATTGAATCTAGGAAATAATTCCCAATAAGTAGCTCTCCCATTTCGATACCTCATCGATTGTTCCTAGCGAAGCCTACTGGCCGGTTGTACTCGTAAATAGACGAAATTATCCCCGAGATGGAAATAAATTAAACATAATTCGAATAATCGAGACATAATCGAAACAGAATCACAACGCAAAGGGTATAAAACTGTGCGGCCGGCCAGTACGGAGGATTCCAATTTGGAACGTGATGTTTTGAATTTTCATTTATGGCGGGAAGGAACAGTCGCCAACGTGAGACTGTGAGAGATTAGGAGTGTTCTGATTGGCTTATTTAATGAATTCTACATTCATTGCTACAATTCTGCTTTCTTGCGCGTGCGACTATATTGACAGACTACAATCATGAGATTCGAAATATACACGAATCATCTAAAAGAGCCGTCAATATTTGTCAGACGTGACGATAGCGACCGCATTTTTACGGTCGTTTACACACTGACTATCTCGCAATAGATAAAGGCATGATAATGTGTATGTATGTATGAGTTTAAGAAAACAGGTTAGGTATTTCCTCTAACTAAGGCATGTAAAGCATATACCACTTCTGGAAATGTCTACTTAGCTATTTACTTATTTTAACAAAAGAGTCTTGAAAACTGATGTTCTGTAAGACCCTATATATTTTTAATATCAGCACAGGTTTACTATTAAATTGCAAGTAGAATACCGAGTACTGACATCGTAACTTAGTTTTAAGCAGTAAGCTTGAATAATGAAGTCAACCGCGTAAAAACCGTCCTACAAGTTTGCTGTAAATCTCGCTGGTGATATATTTTCAACGCATTTATTTATATCTCCTTACAAATTACAAGGAAAATAATAATGAGCTGAAGTCATATCTCATTACTTAAGTCAAAGCTCAACGGCTGCGGACAGGTTGGGGAGCTCTGGATTCGATATTTGAAATTCAAGAAGAACTTACTTTCAATCTTCTTCAGAAAGATTCGAGCTTTATTCCAGCCAGTTTGGTTTTCTTTTTCTCAAGCAGCTGGCCGGCGTTTATTCTTTTTAAATGAGGCGGTTAATATACGGAGGCGTTCGTTAGGCAGTTCCATAATTAAAAAATAAAATTGACGCTTGGCTTTGCGCGGGCGATGTGCTGAAAGTTGCGAGAGAAGCGTTTGAGCGATGCGCCCGCGCACGATCTCTGCTTTATTTTTTGTTGCACGCTTAAAAGCCTTCTGATAATCTTTATTTATGATTAAGTATGTAATTGGTGAGTGTTTTTCTGTGCGATCACCTCTGACTCTACTGGTGAAGATCTTTGCTGGGCAAAGTGTTATAAAAATAATACTTGGAAATATCGAATGTCAGTACAGTTAATAAAGTTGATGAAGAATGTGATTGATGAATTACACGTAAAGAAAAGTTAGGATGAAAAATCATCATTGATGATGATATTATTATGAAAACACTTGTTTCTCACACATAGCATAAAAGAGTTATAGGCTATTTTCAGAGCTAGCTACCTATACCTATTTCATATTTTTTTAATCGATGCGGTTGCTAACCGTTCAAACATTTATAAAAAATCACGATTTTAAAATAATTAATGCATAATTCCATCGCGTCTGTTAAATCTTTGAGTACAAGTAAGTAATTAACTGGTGCATGCTTTATGGACCGTTAAGAGGTAAAATCTCGGCTCACATTTCTTTCTTCGCCATTAAGATTACCAAACAAATTGCGTACATACCTCACGTGGTGTGAAATCACCAAATCCTCACCTTCCCGAGGGAAAAAGGCGTAACTGCAAAGTTTCAAATTTTTAATAACAAATTTAGTTAAATAGATTATTGTAGACGAGCTCTATCAGACGAGAATGCTGGTCCAAAAGAACACAAATTCGCCAAATCGATCTTTCAAACCAAAATTTTTATCAAAGTCGATTCTACTCTCCAACAACCACAATAGTCTACTGCTGGACTTAAGCCACCTCCTAGTGGGGGTATTTGCCATACTTACCACGCTTGACTAGTGGATTGGCAAGCCTAGTGCAAGGTGGTGTATTCACTGGACTCATCCCTTACCTTACCCTACCTTTTTACGATATACACGTGAACTGAAGTGATATTATTATAAACCGACATCACACTTCAAATCATTAAAAAAATACCTAATTTTAGGGTTAAGCTCCTTTACCAATGGTCCAAGGAAATAATTAAGGGCCACTTATAATTACCGTTGGCGCTTAAGATGCAAATCCTGTCGCCCGGAGTATCTTCACCCTGTAATGTACGCGAAGAGGCTGAAACACTGCTGTAGGATGAAGTATAAGCCGATATTACGGTGTCAAATTGTAGGTCTTGTATGTTTAAAAACTACTGACCGTGCTGTTGTCAGTCGAGACTTACGATCTTAGACGTAGGTACTTTCCATGTCTAATGGGAAACTTTCTTATGACAGTTCTTAGTATGTGCCTTATATTTACAGCAGAGGGCGTAGTGCTATGATGAAAATTTTTCGATAATCGCAAAATGGCGGCGGCTTTTGTTTCGTATTCGTAGACGTAGGTACTTTCGTTGTCTATGGAGACTTTCTGACTGATGACTGCCCTGAGTCAATACCTCAAAACCAGAGGAACTAAGGAAGTAGTGCAATGTCGAAAAGTTGACGTTAATCTCAATATGGCGGCAGCCATAGGTACGTTTGTCACAGGTTCTGTTTCACGTTAATTTTATAACTAAGAAATATATATATATTTATAATGTATCTGCATAGGTACCTTTTGTATTGAGTTAGTAAATTAAGAAGCAAGAATAAGATCAGAACAATCCAATAAACACAATGTAAAAAATATATAAAGCAGGACAGACTATACGTAAGAAGAAACGTTATTTCAGTTAAGTTAGCGCCCTCTACATTGCTTATGCTTTCTCCTATAGAAAAAATCATCTCAATGTACACCTAATATACGTGAATCGGGAACAGATAAGGGTAGAGATTTACACCTCGGCGTGTCATGTCGGTTACACCGTACGTTGACCGGCCTTCATTCTTTATTCACTCTCATTCTTTTTTCACTCATTCTTTTTTATTCTTTTTCATTCTTTGTCCGAGCCTAACCGTTAATTTGTTTCACACTAATAAAGTTTACACGTATTTGCATATTGTAATGCATTGTGGTGGTGTGGACGGTTTTGAGTGATGTGAGTGATATCTGTGCGGACCATATCTTCTGGCAGAAGTGGCATATTGTGCGCAGAAAAGTAACAAGTCTTATAACTAAGTAAAGAAGGTGTGTCAGTAACCTTCTTCTTCTTCTTCTTCTTTTTCGTGTGGGACACCGAGTCGTCCAACGACCCGATGAATGGTCCTCTGTTAAAGGCAGTTTTTCTCATTAGCTAAAGGATGTAAGATAGGGTGACAGACGGATCAGCCAGTACCTGCCATTCAACTCCTTTACCAAAACAGTTTGATCTACCGACAAAAAAATTATAACTAGTATGAATAACCACACAAAAATCCTTTTACAGGTGGTGTTTTAATAGTCGTGACCGTAGTCGGAACATCGTAAATGATAACCAAAACAAGAGGTTTTAATACAAAGAAAAACATTCGGTGAGAAAACGCACCTGGCTTTTGTAAAACAAGTGAAAACCAGACACTTTACTGGCAGGTAATACGAAAACACAAAAAATTATAACCGCAGAAACAAATCGATTTTGAGCCCAAAATTGGGGAATAAACCCCAACTAAACGATGGGAACCGCGTCATTTGCACTGTTATTATTTCTCCACAATCAGTGTTTCGCAGTGACAGTTGAATTTGAATTTGGAAGGTGTGAAAGTTTAAATGAATTTCACGACTTAACATCGTTGATACTTGCATTTCATAAGAAGTTGTAATTGTCCAGTAGTTTTTTTAAATTTTATATTGTTTCAGTTTTCCATAGTACAGCTATAGACTTTAATATCCACAAATGAAAAAATAAAAATTGATGTAATAAATACAGCATGGAAAGAAAGTATCAAAATGGTTTGAAAACATTTCGGTCCTTCGCAAAAAACCCTTTAGTCCAGGTACAAAGGTACATTCGTGCACTTTACTGTCAAATCCCTGACTGCAGCCTAATGAAACACGAATTCTGTGGCAAATTTAAATCACGAACACAATAAAAATTCTATCACCGAACAATGCGGAATAGTTTTTCTTCAGAAAAAAAGGCAATGGATATTTTTCCATTCAGCCAGCGCACAACAAAAGCCAACAAATCCTGTTTGTGGTCGGAAGCGGCTGTGATTTAATACAAATTATTATTAGAGACATAAATAACGTAGTACGGGGGATGGTGGCCGGCGGGTCCTTAATAAGTAATAAAGGGGTCATCGTTCATCGCGAGAGGAGTATCAGCAGCAGAATTAACTTCGGACATACGGCACCTAGCTGGGGTGGACACTGGCCAGATTGCTACTTATTCCAGATTGACTCTTACGCACGATATCACTTAGATGTAAGTACGTAAAACAACATTTTTACGTATCGAACCCGGAAGTTTCGTAGTGATATAAAAAATATTTTCGGCATAATTTTATTTTTATTTTGTTAGGATAAGATTAGTAGTAAGTAACCTATCCTAAAAAGAATAGATTTTACTATACTTACAATTTATATCATTTCATATGAAATGAAAATTAATTACGATAATGAAGTTCTTAACATTTTCAGCATCCTTCTTCTATTACGCTATTTATCCGCAAGGAACAGTATTCGTAGTAGATATAATAGTTCTCAGAATGAGACTTGTCTTACATGCTACTTCGACTACACGATCACTTGGTATTACGTAGCCTACTTGACCTAACATTAGTTTGTGACCTATAGCCTAGTCTACTTATAGACACACTTTACTGCTTTACTTAGAAACTAGGTATTATAATGTGCGGTGCATGAAATAGATAGGAACTTGCCTAGATTTACCAAGTAGGTAGGTACTGTCGCAACCGATCTCTTTTTGCACACGCTAAATGATTTAAAAAAAGTAACAATGTTAATTTTCAAATTTGAACCTGATTTGTTCTAGAATCCGAGGCCACGTACGCAAAAGAGCAGCGCGCGATCAGTAGGTACAATCTTGGCCATCGAATGTATTTCATGTGAAGAAAAGTGATAGCTTAGGAAGTCTCAAATAATTTTGATTGTTATTCAATCTGAATTCTTCGAATAACTTTGCGATTTTTTTCTATTAAGTTAACTTTATCAAATTGTGTTTTGGGCGCCATAGTTTTGTAGCATATGTCTTGAAGTAGTACTAAAAATAATTTCAATTTCCTTTTTGGACATTCCGAGAAATGGTTTGGAAAATTCCGGACACTACTTCACTTTTTCGGGGAGGTTTCTGAGCTGATTTGGGTAGGTTCACATCGGATATCACCCCTTTCTCCCATCTTTTAACCTCATAATACACCAATATTAATACAATATTCCGTATTTTCACCTTAACCGTATTAGGGTTAATCCTGGTGGTATTTATTAGCGATACTCTCTATCCATCGCTTTATTAGTGGCGTGCGTGATGAGAATACCTTAGGGGGTTGGTTAGTATGTGGTCGGTTATTGTTTTTATTTATTGGTGCCATTTCAACCCTTTATTGCGTGAGAAATACTGTAGGTAAAAGTCGGTTTGAGGTTACGGAAAATTTTGTATTGGACACAAAGTGAATAGTTTATTTGTACGAAATTGGCCATGGAGTCAACTTCAGTCTATCTTGGTGTAACTTGGTCTAAAATTGGGCGCGTTTTAACCATATTTCGGTAAACTTTCTTTTATATTTAATTTTTTGTTAAAAAACCATTACTTTTTTGACGAACTACGTGTAACGTGAACGTGTAGCTCTCAGCCATTTTTGGTGATGATGAAGTGAAAATTATCTTCAAGAATGAGAGTAAATATTCGTAATACTAACCAGGTTATAACTTAATTTTAATATTCATCTAAATGAGTAACTAGCCCGAGTATTTCGGATGGAAATGTTGGGTTCTGTATGAGTAATCGGAGCGTATAATTCCGCCCACAATGCCACGGTTCTCTCTCAAATAATTTTAATGGCTCAAAGCTAAAAGGGTTGGCTGGGCTCAGACCGGCAGCCTATGTAGGTGAATGATGGAGAATTATGAACCACGGCGATACCAGTACCGTACCATTTTGGTTGCTTTCATATTTCGTTGTCCCTGTGTGTGGAGGAAAGCCAGTAGGTAGATACCTATCTACGTATGCATTCTTCGACATCAAATAAAAATGCGTTTTATGTTGGTAACAGAATCAGTAAAAAATCAGGTAATAAGAGAACAAAAGCTGCTCGAGAAAATTATTAAACTCTATCTAGACTATTTAGCAAGGTTTTCCCTAAAGTCGCTCACGTCCCGTTAGTTAGGGATGCCGTATGATGCAGACTTATAATAGCATCACCCTGTTAGTTTCATTTGAAAGATGGTACTTTATTTTATATCGATAAGTAACTATTGTACAAAATCTATTACGAGTGCCCAGTCTATTCGCACAGCTCTATAATCTGGTAAACTCTGTGAAACTGGACCCCGCTAATTGGCAGAGTGCTGGCTCTAAATATCGCCTTTACACATAACCATCGGACCGTGAATAACGACTATGAAAATATAAATGTTCACTTTTTCTATCGTTTTCTGAGTTTCGTATTTTTTTTTCATAGAGTCAAAAGCTTGAACAGACCACTTTCGCATTATGGAATTGCCAAAACTCTTTTCGTCCTGAAACCGAAAATGCGTAAGCGCTTTTACTTTTATTCTAATACGTGCTCTATGTGTTTTGCGAAGGGTAGTTTTTGGGTTATAGGGGTATGTGTGTAAGGACGTTTTGGTTCGCATTGTAGCAGTCAGCGTAGAAATGAGATATTTTGGCAGTATTACGCAAATTGGATAGCTTTCAACACTCAACGGAGTAGGTTCCGAACTTTCGCGGGGAAATTGAATTAAAAATATCATAAGACGTAAATATGTATGGAGCTCGTAATGATGTTGCCTCTGCGCTGCTGGGTGGAGTTGCGGGTAAACATGCTCGCATTTTGGACAGAATATTTGTGTAACTTGCACATTCAAAATATTATAAACGCATCTACTAAATAAGTTGTCGTAGAAGATGATGATGGAATTACCTGGATATTTCGTTTGCGATACTTGGGCAGTCATCGCTTCAGTTTAAATGAATAACGATTACGCTTCAGTGGGTATTGAAGTATTGGGTTGCTTATCGTAGAGGACGAAACTCGCGAGAGTTGTCGCAAAACATTCGTGAAACCGATGCCTAATCAAATTTGCATTCATAGTCCACGTGTACTCTGTGCTATCCTAAAACGTTATCATAATTATCACATGGACTCTTCCATTGCTGATAATCCGAATGGAATGTGAAACAACTAGGACCTTTCCTTTTTGTTACTTCAGCACTCATCGATTCAGCTTAACTGCTAGTACCTAAGAGAAGTTTTTATAAAGTTTCGATTTGTACTACTACTATTTTTGATTTTCGATTTGTACTATTATCAGCAAACGATGGTTGTGTATGTGTGTGTAGGGCCTTAAAGTCTTAAGGCCCTACCTACCTGTTCTTTTCGCAAATAAACGTGATATTTTCTTATAAACAGGAACAGTCGTTTCTAAGTTAGACCTATTTGTGGGTGGTGATAAGAATTATTCTGATGATAAAAAAGCAAGATCTAAACTGAAAATTTGTTTACTTATTATAATTTTCCATTAAAGGCGAGGCAATTATGATTCAGTGGCGTTAACCAGTCTCGAGAACAGCATAACGTGCATCTGAAAAACAAATTTACATAATTTTTCGATTTGTTTCAACAGCTCTTTACAACTTTTAAAAAAGTATATTCCCTTTCCAAGAGATTTTTTCAATTATGTTACATGTAAAGAGACTTTTAATAAGCGTTAGTTAGCACATGCAAAATTATCGAAAACTAAGAAAAGAAATGTACGTACGTATGCATAGTACTTTCTAATATTTTTTAGCTTAACTCACAGACTGAACCTAGAACTTTAAAAATGGATTGTTCAAAATTAGATTGTGATACAATAAAGGCAATCACCCCATATCTACTGGCTAAAGTGTGCTAACGGATGAAACCAGAAAATATGTGAGCAGGGGTCCCTGTTGATACCTTGCACTGCGCTCTCCCATCTACCTGTTTAAATGTGGTGAGTATGGCCTTCCCTATTAGGCTGTTGTAGTATCTATAGTATCCAAGTACTTAAGTATAACCTTGATTTTAATCCAAAAGCTTAAGCGTGTTTTACTCTACCCCCTATAATAAGGCATTGTGTAAAATACCATATGAGAAACTACTTAATTATCGTAAATATCTAATGTGGGTCGATTCCATCGAACATCGTTCGATGGGTCCACTTTAGGAGATTAATACTAATTATAATAATGATCTCATTTCCATACCTAATGCTACGGTTTCAGACCTAGTGGTATAATGCTCGCAAAAACATGCTTAGTAAAATTAATTTGCCGTGTGGTGCCGGCTTAGATAGCATCACCCCATTTCTTTCTCGCGGGTGTCGTAGAAGCCGACTAAAGGACTCGAGGGTTTCATCTTCATGTGTAGGTATTGCAATTTCAGGCGGCAGGCTGACAACTTGCCACTATAGTGGTACACCGCGACTTATCTGAAACGACCCTCAACCATTTGTCAGACGTGGCGATAACGATCGTAATTTTACATACGGTTAAGCTCTGTCTTCCCCGCGAGGGATAAAGGCGTGATCTGTGTATTTGTGTGTATGTAATAAATGATATAAGAGTACAAATCATTCAAACCATGATCTGCCCACATGTTTACAGACAGACAATTCCCAAGGAAAATGGACCAATATATGAATAAAAGTTGGACCTCCCGTATAATATTGCCGGTAAGTTTTTAAAATTAACTAGGGTAGGTCATTTTTTTATCAGATTTTGTTCCATATGCTTTCCAAGTGAAAGTTATGCGTAATCTAAGGACACCCTGCATCCTGCTTTTCCGATACGTAGTTTTTTATTCTGAAGCGACCTAAGTAATATCCACATAAAGAAGGTTAGTCACGAACAAACTCAATAAAAATACCTCTATTTACTTACGGTAATGTAGGTATAATTTTAATTTTAAGTTTTGGAGCCTGGTTTAGTCTGGGTACACCTGTATCGATTTCTTCGCCTACCCAGGGTAGTTTTTTGTAGAATAAGTATTGTACATTATTACTTACAAGAGCGGATTATTCTGCAAGTCAGGTATTGTCCAATGTTCTTGGAGACAGAAAAACGTTTCAGGAATATAAAGTGGAAATTAATACCTGGATGGCCTCTTTCGCTACTTTGTCATTTCATAATTTTGTTATTATGGTAATGAATCTATGTAGGTAGTTAAAGAAATTAAGTGGGCATGCAGGTAATTATTTTAAATGGAATGTTGGTGATATTGTACCTGACATTGTTACAGTGAATTAAAACCTTCCACTTTTAATATAATAAGCTCTTTTATTTTATTATGGGTGCATGAGATTGCCGTGTGTTGCCGACTTAGAATAGCATCACTCCATGTGTTACCCGAGGGTGTTGTATGAGGCGACTAAGGGACTTGGCGGCTTTATGTGTATTACAATTTTAGGCGACAGGCTGACAACCTGTCACTACAGTGGTACACGAATCATCCGAAAAGGCTCTCAATATTTGCCAGAAGTGGCGATGTCCGCCATTTTTTTACGGCCGTTGACGCTCAGCCTACCCTTCAAGGCATAAAGGCGTGATGTACGTGTATGCATGAGATTTACAACAGTGACACATGGAGTAGTACTTGATATGATAGTGCTATGGTATCTACACAAGGTATTGAAACAATTCCCAAATTTTTATAATTTAAACTGTCAGGCGTGGTGGTAGTTTTTTTTTGTGGCCATTTACTCTCTTTTTCTCTCTCTTTTTTGTGGTCTCTCTCTTTATTTGTCAGACGTGGCGATAGTGATCGTATTTTTACGGCCGATAACACTCTGCCTACCCCGTAAGGGATAAAGGCGTGTTTTATGTATGTTTATGTATGTTTACTCTCTGCTTACCCCGCAATGGATATGGGCGTGATGTATGTGAAAATTATATTTTGTGCCATAGCCATCATATAGAAGAAGTCATCATGTTCACATCGTATATAATTAGTTAGTAAGTACATAACTAGTTAATGTAGCTCCTTTTGAATAATGATGATGATGATCTCTCCGACCGATTTCGGCCATGGCGACCACTTTGACTCCTAATCAGATCGGCGCTGATGCGCCCGGAGATGGCTATTGTAGCCAATTTTGGCAGTAAACTCCCGTGCACAGAGTGGACACGTGAGTTTGCCATTTACATAATTATAGTTAATGGCGACGGGTGGACGGGCCTTCAGCTCATCGCGCTTAGCGTCGAGGTCTGCTTTACGCTGTTCCTCAAACTCGCGGACTTGCCTCTTAACCATCCCGCGCCATTCGGGACGCTGTGCTGCCAGACCCTCCCATTGAGTGGGCTCAATGTTGCATCTTTTCATGTGTCGTTTCTGAACATCTTTATATCTGAGGAGTTGTCCGCCATGCTTTCGCTTGCCCTCCTCTAGCTCAGAATAAAAGATGCGCTTCGCCACTCTCTCCTCCGACATCCGGGATACATGACCGCACCACCGTAGCTGACGACGCATTAGATAGGCCTCAATGCCACCAACATTGGCTCGTCTCAGAACTTCGGTATTGCGCACTCGGTCGGACCATCTGATCTTCATGATGGTGCGAAGGCATTTTAGGTGGAAGCGATCCAGAGTGCGTATGTGGTGACGATACACACACCAAGTCTCGGAGGAGTATAGAAGGTTTGGCAGCACAATCGCCATATATACAGAGATTTTTGTGGCTAGCTTTAGGTCGTGCGAGCAGAAAACCTTGGAACACAACTTCCCAAATGCTGCAGCTGCAGCACTGATTCTGCTGTTGATCTCAGCATCAAGGTTACACTTAGATGTTATAGTGTTCCCCAGATAACGAAACTTATCAACCTGTTTCAGCATATCCTCACCAAGCATAATCGCCAGTGTCTCGCGACCATGCGAGTCTAAGGACATCACTTCCGTCTTTTTGACACTGATCTTCAGGCCGAATTTACAGCATGCTTGGTGAAAAACGGACATTAGCTGTTGCAGGCCGTCTGGGGATTCTGCAAGAAAGCACAAGTCATCAGCATACATGATCTCAGTAATCAATGCATACGAGACTTTAGTGCGCGCCTTAAGTCTAGCCAGGTTAAAAAGACTGCCATCTGTGCGGAAACGGATGCGGACTCCTTGGGAAACAGTATTTAGGACTTCTTTGACTACAACTGCAAAGTACAAGGCGAACAGTGTGGGCGCTAGAACACACCCTTGTTTCACCCCACAGGTGACGGGGAAGAAATCAGACTGTTCACCGTCTACAGAGACGCAGCACTGCATGTCGTCATGCAGGAGTCTTAAGAGTCTCACATACTTTTCTGTGCACCCTAACTTTCCTAGCACCATCCAGAGAGCTTCGCGAGGCACACTGTCGAATGCTTTCTCTAAATCAACAAAGCAGAGGTACAACTGGCGACCTTGTTCTCTACTTTTTTCTTGTAGTTGACGCACCGAGAAAATAGCTTCACATGTACCTCGGTCAGGTCGGAAGCCGAACTGGGTTTCGGGCAGAATTTTTTCCGACAAATCTTTGAGGCGGTTCAGTAAAACTCTGGCAAAGACTTTTCCAGGGACTGACAGCAATGAAATACCGCGATAAGAGTTACAGTTAGAACGGTCACCCTTGTTCTTGTAGAGGGCACAAATGCGAGACACTGTGAAGTCCTCAGGGACCCTCTCCTCCTCCCACATTCGAACGAAAAGTTTCCATACCGACGTGTGCAACTCCGTACCACCATATTTAAGTAGTTCACCCGGTATAAGGTCAATGCCAACCGCCCGGTTATTATGCTGATGTCTGATGGCAGTAACAACCACGTCGCATGACAGGGGCTCGTCCAGCTCCGTGGCTAACGGGAGTTGAGACATTAAACTGATATGATGCAGATCAGCTGATCGATCTACGTTGAGCAAGTTGTGAAAATGCTCAGCCCAACGTTTAAGTACATCCTCCTTGCTGGTCAGGAGGTGCATACCGTCTAAAGACCTTAAAGGTACTTTTGCACGGTAGGAAGCACCAATCAGCTTACGCACTTCACAGTAAAACTCACCAAGCTGGTTTGTATCGGCGAGCCACTGCATTTGACAAGCCTTGTCCTGCCACCACTTGTCTTTTATTTGTCGAGACAGCCTGCGTAACTCTTGGTCACTTTCTTTGACCACCGCAACACTTCCACCTCTTCGATTATGCTGTCGCAGGAGCTGTCGATGTTTGTCGAATGCTGCTTTAAGAGCCTCGCTATTGTCATCGAACCAGTCTTCACTACGTCGGTCTTTCGTACCCAAAGTAGCAGAAGCGGCTTCTATGAGATGACATGACAAAGCTCCCCAAGCAGCACTGACATCACCGGTCTCAGTTATTGGCGACGGCTTTTCAGATTTTGAATAATAAGTCGTCAATAAACTGGCTTATAATATGATGTACAGTCCACCGCATGCAATCCAATCTATCTACCTATGATCATGATTTCAGTATCAATATATAAATGGTTTTTAATTAACTCACCGTGCTATTTTACTTTCAATGAGGAATTAAAGAAATTAAAAATATATATCTATCGTCAGACGGGGATCAAACCCGGGACACATGGGTACAATCCCGCTGCTGTACCCTGAGGTACTGACGGCTTGACCAACCCTTGCCAATATTTTCAATCTAGTCTCGAATCGTCAAATTTCTATATATGGTCAATTCAAAATCAAAATATTTCTGATGATGTGTGTTTGACCGTACCTAGAAGTAGGTAACAAAAACATCGAAAATTATCCCCGAAAACGCCATTAGTAATTTTTGATAATTATGAATAACCGCTTTGAAATTAACCGATACGACTACTGGGGCGTGGGATGTTTGGTCACAGGGACGGAGTAGGGGCCAGGGTGGAAAAAAGTAACAAAATGTAAAAAAAAGAGCTAATTTTGGACTACAAATTTTTGACCGACAAACATAATATGTTATGTTATAACGTGTAATAGTTATGGTATGTTATGTTATAGCTTCTATCTTGAGGGACACTTGTATCAAGTAGATCGACTGCTAATTATTTGGGAAATGTTGCTCAATTTCTTGGGCTTGAGCAGTTTCAGTTCCTTGACATATTTTCAGTAATGGCCGATATCTAAGTAGGTAAGACCTGAGGCGCGTGAAGGTTTGTGTGAATTACACATACATACATACATACACAAATCACGCCTTTATCCCTAGCGGGGTAGGCAGAGCGTTAACGATCGCAAAATTACGGTCGTTATCGCCACGTCTGACAAGTATTGAGGGCCTTTTTAGATGATTCGTGTATCACTGTAGTGACAGGTGGTCAGCCTGTCGCCTAAAATTGTGATACACGTGAAACCCTCAAGTCCCTTAGTTGTCTTTTACAACATCCGCGGGAAGAAATGGGGTGATGCTATTCTAAGCCGGCATCACACGGCAAATGTGTGAATTAGCTACCTAAGAATCCGAAATATGTAAAAATTTTGCTCACTCTTCGTACACAACACAAAAGTATGTTGATAATTGCTCCATTTTTGAATTTTTGGGACCATTTTGAATACGTGGGGCCCTGGCGGGTCCAGGGCCGGCAGCGTAAACACACATACATAATATAATTGTTTCTTATTAAAACGGACGTTAATCTTTTTTCGGAGCAGATTCCGGCGAAGGCACCATCGCATTATGTTTAAGAATCGACAGCTATAATTTCTGTTCAATCAAGATTTAATTGTTTTAATGAGCCTACATGCGTGAACCGACGGTCCAATTATTGTTTATTTTTAATCGCCCCAAGTGGTTTTTATGTTCGCGACCAGCACGCATGCGCCTCAAGCGATCATTTTCATTATTTTAATAATGTAAACTCCCAATAATAATTTACAGTGATTTGGGGTTAAACACGTTAAGAGATATTTATGCATTCCATGAGAGGAACGGAACGTAGTTAGCTGTGTAATTTGATCCCCCTTGATGACTCGATTTTTTTTCGTTTGATTCATCAAAATTTATCAGATGATGTGAAGGACTGCTCTGGGCTAAGCCACAAAGGGTTATTATCAACAACTTTGTTTTGTGAATAATTTTGTCATTAAATGTTGCGAATTTGTGGTATTTAAGACATTTATCAAACGTTGGGTAGGCTCCAGAGTTTATTTTGCCATTAAGTATTTAATCGTGTACACTTATCGCAATTACACCTTTTATAATCTACATCAAAATAAAGAAATCTGGTTGTATATTTTACAGTACACGCAACTTGGTACGCTATGGGTTCCATTTTTCTGCCATTAAAATTACACCTTGCATTGCGCTCGCCAATCTGCCAGCCGTAGGTACGTTAGGAATGTGACAAACAACTCATAATAGTGGGAGGCTTTTGTCTGAAGTGCCCGATTGCCCCTATCTGAAAAGCGTTTCAGTTGTGTCTTGAAAGAGTAAGGCCTTTTTCGCACTTCAGCGCAAAAATAACACTGCGTTAACGTATGCGCCTGTCAGATCCATACAAGAAACTTAAATCCCCATACAAAAACTGCACTCCACGCAGGCCCGACGTAGCTCTAGTGCTGCGTTACTTTTGCGCTGAAGTGTGATAGAGACCTTAGTTACATGTTCTTTTAGTCAATAGTGGCTATATGGTATACCGAGTCATAGAATAACCAGATAAACACTGTTGACAGAGTTTTAGAAGCGGGGGAGGGCTAACAAGTTAATCCGGCCGCGGGCGGATATGAACTTTGTATCACGCTTTGCATTATGCTTCATTATGCCAGCAATTTTTGCTTTGTTATGGTTCCACAGGGCTGACACCCAGTTGGATGAGAAAAAATGTTTTTTGAAACAATCTTGGAAAACAATCCTCAAAAATGTCAGACGTGGCGATAGCGACCGTATTCTTACGGCTGTTAACGCTCTGCCTACCCCGCAAGGGATAAAGGCGTGATATATGTATGTATGTATGTATGTATGTTTGTACGGATGAGAAAAAATATTGGTGATAACTTTTCAAGAGCGTGGTTACACATCGTATAAAACTTCAACTTTTACGGCTTATGTGTTTGTTATTAGTCTGTAAAAGAAATGTAGTTTTTTTAGCATGTTCGATATCTACTGTCATTCATACATATCAATTTATAGGAACACACGTTATTTTTTCATACAATGTCATGATAATCTTACCTACATATTGCCTACCCCGCAAGGGATGTAGGTGTGATATATGCATGTATGCATGGTATGCATGTTTCTTATTCCCTTGATCATTATATTATGAGCCTGTTCTATATTGGGTACCTATACCTACTATATGAATTTAAATTTAGAGAGTTTTAGCTGGACTTTCCAGGGAATTGATAAACTAGTCTTAATTTTAGTCTAAGAAAAGAAAAGAGCATCACTTACTGTAAATCAACAGTTTTCATTTTCAGCAACCCTGCACGCTTCGCAGGTGAGACAGTGCGTCGCCCGCGGCGCTCCACCGAGTCGCTGCGCTTGAGCATTCTATCCCCCCCTCCCCCCAACCAATCACCCCCTCCCCCCAACCAATCACCCCCTCCACCCCTCAATCCCCCAGCCGCCATAGATCGATCACTCGTAACCGCCAATTAACTTAAATACGAGAATGCTATGCGCTAATCATCGAGCTCTCTTGAAGCTTCGAACTGTCGAAGCTTACATTGTGGAAAGTTCGAGAAATATTTTATGCTCCGTGCATAATTAGTACCCGCTGGAGGAGTAAAAACATTTGTACTAACATTTTTATTACCGCGCAACTTTTTTCGAAGTATCATCATCTTCGACGCAACAGTGTTGACTTTTATTTGTATTTCAAAACAAAAGGTCATAAAAACATTGCCACGGAAAATAAAACTTACGCTACAAATTAAGCTGACTGTCGTTTTAGTTTCTAATGGGGCTGATTTTTAGAAAAAATACTTAAAAGAAAGTTAGCTGCGCATTAGACGGCAACACGACCTACCAAGACGAGACAATTTCATGTCGTTTAACAACATAACAGAGCAAACAGCATTAAGAACGAAATTGCCCATTTTACTAAAAGCGAACAAACCTCAATTAGGTGCAATTGTAATAGTGACGCCGAGGAAATAAATAAGAGACGACAGGGTCGCACTGAGGAGACTTGCTTATTATAGCTCGAGGCAGAACTACGGGACTCTAGTCTAGTGCTCACGAAACCACATAGGTTTGAAGAAAGCGTTTGTAACATTCTTTCTTGCAGAAAAAGCAATTAGCGCAACAAAAATATCATCCATGTAAGTGCAAAACTGAAGGACCTTATTTGCATAAACAATCGAAAAACTTGCAACTAAACCATAAGTGTATCTTAGAAAGGCATCTCAAGACTCTAACATTGTTACCGCATTCCAGCAATATGAACAGCTTTACAAACTTGAGATTTTTCCTCGGAATTGATAGGGAAGTGAGTGTAGTGGTTATACACTATCCTGCTGACAAGGCGTAATTTTGCATTCATTGCTGTTTGTTACAAGGGAAAAATTACAACAAACACAAGATACCCAGTAATGTATACAAAATCAAGAGGCAGGGTAGGGTAAGTGTGATAGCCACTTTTGCCGTGAGTGGTAGTGCAAGCACCCCCTGGCAACGTGCCTGCCTCCATTAGAGGAGTTTAATCTCGATGACGGAACACATTACCAGCCGCTGTAATGAGTGGAGCGTGAACCTCGCGAACGGACCATTTACAAACTCCTAAAGGCATTTGGTAGGCACTGATTTTGTTGGCCCTAGCGCAGTAATAATCGCCAACTCTCTAAAGAGGCGGGACCCGACCGATTTCAAATGGCTACAATTATGCCATTAATTTTGCGACTGCAAACCCTAATTGTCCTTATTAGGTCGCAAATACTCATATTTCCCTGAATCGCAAAAGCAATCACAGATGCGGACAGCGTGTCCGAGGGCTACGATTAGAATATTGCAGAATTCACTGTTTTGTTACGATGGCTATAAATATTGTTCCTTGACACCTCAATTTCAAAATCTAAAGGTCTATAAAGTTCGAAGAGATAGCAATGATAGAAAATTAGCAACATCCTGGTAAGAGTTGGGGTGAGGTATGGATCGCCAGCGGCGGCGCGCGAACAATGCAACGTGCGCCCGCGCACTCAGCGACAATCCGCAGGGTGCCGCGGGCGCCGCGACAAAGACAACCATACGTCCAACCCCGGATGACGGACAAAGACAGCGCACCGTGCAATCGCGAGATTTTGATTTATCTCATATAATTATCGAATAATCTGCTTTGCATCTCTCGTTATGATATTACGATAATTTCGTCCCATTACATCGGGGCTCTAAAGCGGTGACCGTACGCTAGCCGCACAACGATTGATAATAATCGCTCGCGAAGTATAATGGCGTACACCCACGGGTAATTATTGTTGTGCAGTCGTGAGTTCGTGAGCGGTGGAATGGTGGAATGCATCTCCTTCGGGGGTTGCGCCGTAAACCAACACGGCCGGTGCGGCGTCGAGAGCCGACCGTCGACCGTCGACCGTCGGCGAGCCGCGACCACTCGCCCGCGTAAATAACTGATCGCTTTCCGCGCGCTAATGATAGTGCGGCCCGCAAGCCGCAAGCCCGCACTCCTCCTTAGTCCGTCCCGATAAAATAATTACGAGTATTTATAAGCGCTCGCACTTAATCGCGCCCCGATACACGTTATTAAAGCGTGCGTGTGTACTTAATATTTCCCGGTGAAATCTCTGGGAACTCACTTGTAATTAGAGCATGATTGGAGCGCACAAATTACGCGGCAACGTGTAATTTTAATCAGGCATCGAATAACGTTATACAGTCAAAGAACAAGGAAGGCTCTATTTCTCGAAAGACACAAAGTTGCGATGAAGTCATTCCTTTGTCAGTGGGAATGAGCTGTGGCCGGGGGGCGCGCGAGGAATGCATAGCTGTAGAAAACATACGCTGTAGAGGTTGCATTGACGTTTGGTCACGGGGCATCGTCGAGCGCACTTCTCTTCCGACGTTAATGGGCCACGCTGGCCGTCGGCTCCGTTATCCCTCGTAGCTAATGATTGGCCGGCATTAAGCCCCGACTGTTCCGTGCGATTATTGGATCTAACAGATAATTTTATATCGCATTGTCCTGGAGCGTAAAATTTTCTGTTGTTATTACTGGCGGGGCACGCGCGGTAGATGCGGCCGGGGCTCGGCGCTATCGCAAGATCTCAAAGGGTTAGAATTGCCGGACAAATCAGCAATTTGGGATCGCTGTTAACAGTTGCTGCGGTTGCGATTCGCATCTTATCTAATTGTTTGATGAGCGGTCTCGGGGCCTGTTTTTAGTGTTATCAATTTCGAAGCTCCGTATACGGCGACTGTTCTAGTACCTATTTAGGTAGATACCTACTTGGTGTGAATGTTTAATGTAGGTGAGTGGGGGCAGGCAGCGTGGCAGGAGTCGGTGGTCGGGTTACGGTTCTCGACTCACGAGCTCCGTTCCCGCGGCAGTAATGAGCCCTCTAAATCAAACAATAGCATTAAAGTGTCAATGTGGCCTCGATAGCACCTCGCCGTTTTCTTTTGCACACGGAATTATAGCCATAAATCGTGCGGAGGGCCGTTTAGATTCTGCGACTGGCCGATGCTGCGGCCAATGGTCTATTATCAGACAACTTGTCCCGTTTTGGCGTTATTAATAGAATTTATAACGTCGATATTATCCTTTCGGGTAAATATTATAAATCATAATTATTTTTTATGGGTTTCTGTTCATTTGCAAGAAATATTGTTGTGTTTCTTGTGCAACTGAAAATCTCAGTAATTCCTTGCATTCCACGTGAATGTAGTCGTCAACATAGCGCTATAATGAAATTCTTAGTTTTCAAAATTATAATAATTAATCTTAACTTTCGATATAAAAGGCGAGTAGTTATAAACAGTATCATACTTTAACGGCGTTTGGCGCTGTTAGCCTCAAATTATGCAGTTATGCTTCTGACAGCCCATGTTGCTTGACACCTCCTCAAATGTGACTTTTGCGGCAGAGCTATGGGAAAACATGCATATTTTATTGTTTAATGCGGTTTATCGAATTTGGACAATCGAAAGTATAGAAGACTAGTTTTAGAAACAAAGATGATCCACAGATAGGTATAAACAGAATCGTAGTAAGAAAATATCTGGCATTTGGTGCTGCTAGCCTCAAATGAGCGTCTAAATTATGCAGTTACGATCCTGGCAGCGTAGCATTGCTTGACACCTTCTTATAAGTGACCTTTGTGGCGGAGTTATGGGAATTTCGTCGCTATAATATTTTCATTGTATACTGTGGTTTATCAAATTTGGTCAATCCAAATTGAAGAAGACTAGTGTTGAAAACAAAGAGAGCTTCCCACATGCATCAGATGAGTATAAACGGTATCATATTTGGAAAATGTCTGGCATTTGGCGCTGCTAGTCTCAAATAAGTGTCTAAATTATGCAGTTACGCTCCTGACAGCGCAGCGTTGCTTGACACCTTCTTATAAGTGACC
This sequence comes from Keiferia lycopersicella, assembly GCA_029255805.1. Classification (NCBI taxonomy): domain Eukaryota; kingdom Metazoa; phylum Arthropoda; class Insecta; order Lepidoptera; family Gelechiidae; genus Keiferia; species Keiferia lycopersicella. Next base: position 5,773,898 of record JARACZ010000010.1, read on the forward strand.
TTTGCGGCGTTCTTGTGGAAATATGGTGGCTTTTCATTGTCATGATGTGGTTTATCAAAACCGGTCAATAAAATTGTAGAAGGCTAGTTTAGGAAACAAAGAGAGTTTCCCAGATATATCAACTGAGTATTAAGAGTATCGTGCTCGGAAAATATCTGGCATTTGGCGCTGCTAGCCTCAAATGAGCGTCTAAATTATGCAGTTACGATCCTGACAGCGCAGCGTTGCTTGACACCTCCTTATAGGTGACCTTTGCGGTGGAGTTATGAGAATATCTTTGGGAATACCTTTTGTCCCTTTTTCACTGTATGACAGAGGTTTGCTATTTGTAATAAGCGGATGAAAAACTCTGAGATCAGGGATTATCAGTTCGTTGGACGACTCGGTGTCCCACATGAAAAGAGAGTGAGAGAGAGAGAATGACTGTATAATGTGGTTAAATATAACGTTGGTCATAGGCGTTCCACATAAAACTGCTACAGTTAGTATTCTTTTCTTTCTTTTATAGCAACGATTTGGGGATTTATAACCATACTAACTAGATACAGACAATAATATAAGTATAAGTACTAATAATAAGACAATAGTATAAGTACTAACACATTCCTTTCCAATCAATATGCATTTACCGTGGAAATATATTATTATTCTATACAGTGGAATGAAATCTACATTTAATATTTAATTTTACGTTATTTAAATCTTTATTTTTCCTAGAACGATAAAATTGATAAAGTTCTAGACTGTCTTTTAAATCATTGATGAAAGGAAATATGTACCTATAAAATCATATATTATATATAATATAACATTTTCAAGGCATACATGTAACGTGCATGTAAAATTTTTCAATTTGGAGTTTCCACTGCTGTCAAAGTTCAATAATTTGAGTGAAAAATTACCGGCACCACACAAACTACGTAAAAGGATATTTCGTTAAATATATTTTTTAATAAAAAGTTTATTTTATTTTCTTAAAGTCCGATAGAAACATCCGACATTTGAACTTGAAGACGAACAAAGGTGGAAAAGTCGGTTCGCTGTCGCCGCCCGAGGGGTCCCGGGTAAATACGAGCAAGGGGTTGTATCGGATAAACATGGGGCGCGCAATTTGTACCACCATACAAATGGACATGCAACCCTTCTGTGCACAGATAAAAGGCTGAGTAGTTTCAAAACAGTTTGGATACTTGACTGAAGATTTGATTTTTAATGTTATTTTAATGCTCTTACAGTGCACTCACTACCACTGGTGGCTGACCCTTGACATTCTTTAATTATCTTAAATACCTAAATTTATGAAATTTTGTACTTATAAATCTAGAGAAACCTTATTTATTGAAATCTGGCTACTCATCAAGAGTAAACTTAATCAATCAAAATAAAGATTAAATACAATGAACCAACCTTTTAACGTTCTTTGGGTCGAATATGTTCATTTTGATACAAATGTCTTATATGAAAAAACCGTAATTGTAACCGATGAGATATTGAGATGAAAATTACCTAAACAGTAATTGATGAGATACCTACAGACACACATCCATGCGGGGTAGGCAGAGTGTTAACGATCGTAAAGAACTTAAACTTGAACTTAATTGATGCGTTATCAGCCCTAGTAATTTAAAAACTGCGGTCAGATGCAACCTGTCTATTAGATTCTGAGACCATTTTAGATATATACGCAGTTATGCTACTGCTATGAAAGTAGTTGGTCATTACTACTGCATGTCTGTCCACGAGGGATAGCGTTGACAGCCCTAACGACTTGCTGCCCACTATCGGATTCTGAGCCCAATCGATTTGTTTGGGTATAAGAGAGATGAGTTTAAAAAACTGGTGAAAAACACGGATATGAAACTTCTACAAACACAAAATTGGGCTGTAATGCTTGACCACGCTTAGATTAGCAAGCGGATAAGCGAGCACAGTGCAAGGTATTGTACATATTAAATAATAATAATAATTCATTTATTTCAGATTTCTCCATATTTTTGTTAGTACAATTTGACCTTAAAACTATGTTAGTTAAATAAAATCTTATGCGTATTTGTAATTGCCCGTTGCTACTATAGGGCTGTCCAGCCTTTCTGATATCATGCTCAGAATGCTGTTGTGACCGGAGCGCGTACGCTGCAGCATTGACACCGCTCTTTTTCGCATGATTGCGTGGAAGTCGTCAACACGAGCCTCCGCGAACATTCCCGAGGCACTGCAGCGCCGCGGAAGTCCCAGCAGCAGCCTGAACATGTTATTATACAGAACACGCAGAGCTGAGCATGAACGATTGGTATACCGCACCCACAGACCACTTGCGTAGAAAGATTGACAATACGCTCGGAACAGTGTTAGTTTCACTTCTCTTGTACATTTACCAAATCTGCGGGACAGCATATTTCCTCGGACCGCTAAGGCTCTGCGCTCTCTGTCTAAGTCGACATCATCTTTTAGGTCACTGGTAACCAGATGCCCCAAGTATTTAAATTGTTTAACAATATTGAGTTCATTGCCATCAAGTACAACTGGAGGTACAGCCTTAGGCGTAAATTTTCCTGCCTCGAAAACCATGACTTCGCTTTTTCTCGAATTGTACTTGAGACCATGTCTCTGAGCATACTTTTCGCAGATTACTGTCAGTTTCCTGATAGCGCCAATGGACGGGCCCAGCAGCACCATGTCGTCGGCATAGCTTATATTGTTGACACATACACCATCGATGTAGCAGCCAACATGTGTGCTGCTGAGCTCCTCCATCAAGTCGTTGATATACAGGTTGAATAAGGTCGGTGAGCTTAGTCCTCCCTGTCTAACTCCACATTCCAGCTTGTACTCTTCGGATAGTGTACCTGCCCACCTGACCTGATTCACCTGACCACCATACCAGAACTGCAGCAATCTGACACATTCGGCTGGCATGCTCGTTCGCCCAAGTTTCTCCCAAAGCAGATCGTAATTGACCAGGTCGAACGCCTTAGAAAGGTCCAGAAAGCACGCGTACACTGGTGTTTTTCTGGAAGTGTAGTACTGCACAGTATGCTTAAGACTCAAGATAGCACTCTCAGTAGACAAGCCCTGCCGAAAGCCAAACTGGGCATCATGCAAATCTATGTGTCTGCTGAGGCGACTGTTAAGCATACTGTCCAGCACTTTAGACATAACCGTGGCCAGAGATATAGGCCTATAGTTCGACATGTCGGAGACATCTCCAGTCTTATTCTTAACAATAGGTGTAACAACAGTTCTCATCATGGCCTGTGGAAGATATGAATGGCTCAGACACAGATTAAATAGCAGTGCAAGAATACGAGGCAGGTGTACACCAGCATATTTGAGGTGCTCAATGCTGAGGCCATCGTATTAAAGGGAACGCTGCAGTCCATTCCTTGTTCATGCTATTCTAAGCGCGCACCACACGGCAAATTATGATTGAATAGCCAGATTTATTTCCGGTTCTGATACATAACGACCTCAGGCGCTATCTACACACGTGAGACGTAAGACGTGAGACGTGATCTGAGCGTCGTGCTGTCTCACGTCTCATATTTTACGTCTCACAAGTAGAGTCTTTTAAATAGCAGGGAACATCATTCATTTTATTCATACTTACACGACGGAGGTCGTTACGTTACACAACCATGTCAGAAACCGGCTAATTATAGAAGGCAGTTGAAAAATTTTGACAATAGGATCCACTGGATCGTTGGATGACTCGGTGTCCCACTCGAAAAAAGAAAGAATTCTTTTTTTTTTGTAGTATAGTAGCTTATAGTATAGTAGTATTTTAAGGTAATATTCTTGTAAAATTTCTTAGTTTCGTAACACAGTAGCCGTCTCTACCTTCAGTACTTCTTTTTTTTTCACACTAATCCTCATCAGGCATGCGCATCAAGCAGCCAGCTCATTAATCACCGCAACTTCTGAGCTCTTCCACCGTTCTTTTAACTTTTAAGGTGCAGCGTTAGCGAAACTAGCGCCTTGGCCAGTAAAAAAAAACAATGTTTGGATAGATTCTGGTCCTGAGTTGCCATCACAGGCGCGACGCCTACACTATACAAGTATTAGTTATAGTTTAAGATAAAATTGGAATAAAGTGTTCGTTCGTTCAATCCAAAACCAACATCACCATGATGACAACCTTGATTTTGCTCAATAGTATCAAAGTCTATGCCTACAATTTAAAAATTTACATCTTTGGCAATTATGGGTTATATCTTTTTATAACAATAAGTTCTAAGTTACGTTTGTGGTTATTGTTCTTGCCGGCTCGTGATCTTATTTCTGTATGAAAATCATGACTTTGAGGCGCCACTAGTCTTACGTCTACCTTTAAGCTGAGAACTTTGATGGACTTTGAGTTCTGAGTTTTAAGTTAGTTGAATAGTAATATATCTTGTGGCTGTGCCGCTATTGTGTGGCTCAAGACTTTGTGAGTTTGATTTATTTCATGTAAACGATGCTATTTTTAATGGAGGTATTTTATTCAAGCTCTTGTACTGCCCTCACCGATTCGCCTGCCAAGTGTGGTGAGTACGGTAAATATTGTATATATAATATATATACGGCGATTGAGGGAGGCCCATTTCCAGCTGTGGTTTTTTATGGCAATAGTAGTATTCAAGCTCTTCCCGTGCTTTCTTTTCTGCCAATCATATTTTACCTTACTTTAGATACTTTTTATTCTCTTCCTTTTGACTCTAAATTTCCATATCTTGTAGGTCACACAAGGGTCAGGATCACTGAGTTACATTTATCGTACAGTTATCATGAGTTATAAGCATGTATTTTATATCATACCTAATGATATTGCAATGCCCTTTAAAAAGTCTTCTTTCCGCTGGCCTCTATATCCTAAAACTGGAATCAGAGCGTTCGACCCACATCACTCTTAGCATAACTCAAGTTTCCTGAAATTAAATTGTGGCCGGAACTCCCCAAAACCATAATCCACTCCTAATGGAGCAAAGCAGTGCTAGAATCGCACCACTCCACCCCCATTACGCGACCATTTCAATCTAACTCAAAATTAGTTCCACCTTCTTGCGGACCAAGGCATTTTTATCACAGCCGGAGCAATCAAAGTGCCAATAATTTCCTTCATAATGACTCCTTGGTCGTAAAATTTGAGCATTGCGCCAAAATGGAAGCGCATTAAAATTCTCTCCCGGTCGTTATAAGCGGGACTATCCGTCGATCCGCCGATCGACTAGGGGACGAACTTTCTAAGAGTTATTTGAATCTTCGATCTGCATCGGTCTTTAGTTCTTTTCTGAGTAAAACTTGGCGGAGTCGGTTTTGTTATGCATAAGACGTTGGGGTTTTATTGGGTTTTGTTGTTATTTTAGCGTTGCAGCTATAAAATTGTGGAAATCAACCTCTTTCGTACTAAAAACTTGAGCCATATGAAAAGATTTGATTAATTTTTGCACAGTATTTTTCAATTTTCTCTTTATGGTCCATCATCAACAATCAACAGTTCCCTAGGCCCAGACCCTAATTTTTAGGGGATATAATAGCCATACTCATCTTATCACATCATACGTAGGTTAGTGAGAGCAATACAATATGGTGCATTCGTAGGGAACGTGATACTTTTTTTCAGAAAACTGGATAGATTTTTGCACAACTAGTTTAACATTTTTTCAACACGATTATCACTGCAAAATCCGCAAGTTTATCCAGTTCTTGAATTAAATTAAGAAATTATTATGTAAGTAGTCTAGTCAGATCGAAAGAACAATAAAAATTTTTTTGCGATCACATTTACATAAACTGAATACGACTTTTTACGAACAAAACTACTGAAACCTGCCAATTTCACAGCCGCCACGTTTGAATAAAGCACGCAGATGACGTTATTCTTATGCGTCATTCTTATTCCACCACCCTAATCCCCACAATCGGCATTTCCATCTCAATCGCTCCCGGCACCCGTTAGTTTTCTTTTTTAAATCGCGCGTTAAGGATTTGGCGTGAATGCGTGAAGGGTTGCCCCCCCCAACCCCCCATCTTAACCCCCCAACCCCCCCTCATATGTCCTCATGGAGACGCGATTTAGAGCCTCCAAAGCAATTCGCCCTTAATAAATAGCCGAGTTAGCAACGCCTTCTAATAACATTTCGATGCCCTTTTGTTTTATTAGCGGACATCAGCTTTTTGTTGGGTAATGGATTTCTGGGGAGGAATTAAGCCAGAATCTGCTTGTCAGTTCATGTTGGACTTTTTTATTTCTTACCTAGTTTTCACGTTCGTATCCTGAATACTGAACGTACTATTAATACTTACTTATTGGATCCTCTTGATTCTCGATCACTTTTCCTTCGAAGCTGAATTTTTGGACTGACTATTAAGGCATGTACCAGGAAGTTATGTATGTATTTAATCAATGTCTTAATTTTTTTGTTCTCAAACGTGATAATTTCCTTCTTCTTGATTCAAATTACACTTTGCAATACCCTTAAATGTTGATTACAACTATCCCTTACAATCCTATACCACATTCCATACTTAGACCCGATATGGACAAAACACATAGTCCATAAAATAGCAAGACTCGACCTTGTTTGTCAAGGGTTCTATAAATCAATGGATTCTGTTCTAACTCAGTTACACTTTCCCAAAGTTCGCGTCAGCACCAAATAGGACATGATACTTTGGCCCTGTGGCAATGGGGGACTAAGAGGGGATCCCATAGTAAGAGTCTAGGACGATTACATGACAAATCTGCTTCAAAAAGTATTGGTTTGTAGGATTGTGCCTAAATATAGTTAGGTTCAGTCTGCTGCAAAAAGAACCCAGTACGGTTGTTTTAAATTTATTACATGATGCCCACTGCTGGACATTGACCTCCCCCTATTGGGGGAGGCATTGCCATACTCACCACGCTTGGCAGGCGGATTGGCGAGTGCAGTGTAAGATGTTGCATTCACAGCTCGCAGGAACGCTGCTACCCATTCCTCATCAAAAATTTTATAAAGTCGCCTATTGCCTTTAAATATTTTTTAATGACTGTCTGATCTTATTGATTGAATTTTACTATAAACAATGAATACCGGCCATGTGATAGCTGATTTCATGAGCTATCCGTTGGTCCATTACTCACTTAAAACTTATTCATTGAATTCCAAATCACGCGATGCAAACCGTAAATAATAAAATATTAAAACGCAGCACTGTTTGATTCCGCGTACTCCCACACGAGAATTCTTCACTGCAACTATGTCTCATATATGTAAAATAATGCGCCCGATATATCCTTACCTCCCTAGGGTGGAAAGGGGTGGCCCACCCTAGACTTATTCCGATATAATCAATAACTTAGTAAGATCCCCTTTGCATCCGGCCGCGTGACAGTTTCTCCAATCGAATGGGCTAAGGGTTGTTTTATATTTTTTTTATTCTACTTACGTTTTTTTTGTTCAAACAGACACTGATTAGAGACGTGAGGTTGTTTGAAGCTGACGTCTTTGCGCGGACGACGGGGCTCTGACGTCATTTGTGAGATTTTGTGAGTACCTAATAAATAAGTGTTTCGCCCTTTGACATTTCCCTTTTCTGCATAAGCGTAGGTAAATGTTAGTTTTGAGAATGATTCACTCATTCATTCAATCTTATTTGTATTTCTTCTTCTGTGCATTTTCGTAAAATTGAATTCAATTTTCGTTATTTCGTGTACTTTGCTGTGAGTTCATTATAATAATGTAATTGTGTTGCGTGATTTCTTTAAAAAAAACGTGCTTTTAGTAGAGAAATTGAATACATAGGTAGAGCATTTATCTACATAGGGATTTCAATAATCTTATATTATATTTTAAGAGATTATACACAGTCTTCATAGGTAAACGGTTCTAGTTTTTGTCACGAGAAATCAGATAAGCTGATTGTAACATTGATATTTTATAATCGATCGTAACCATTTATGCAGATATATATTTTCTTTTTTTATGTAATAGCATGTATGTATATAGTAACAGGTATTTAACTAAAAATAAAACTCCAGTGTCTGATAAACTAACTTTGAGTTTATTTTTACCATTTACACTTGACAATGCATTCGAAATCTGTTGTGGCTACGGTGTTCGTAGCGCGTAGCACGCGCGTAGAGATCGCTACGCACACGACATGTACTTGCTACGAAACAAAATGGCGGTCAACTAACTAATGAAATTTTTAAACATAGGTTTTCTTTTATTAGGAATTGACAAAACGATATATTCCTACAGAAATTATGTTAAATAAATATGTGTCTAGAATTAAAATCTAACTTAAAATATTGTTATACAAATTAGTTACTTCCACCAAGGACTCTAAAAGACTCTATTGTTTTGAGTTTTTTCTTGCGACTAACAAAGTTATCGTCACAGTTAAAAAGTAGGAACGGTACATTTCGCTAGTAAAGAATTTTAAAATAATTTATAGTATTACACAGTATTAGGAACTATCATAGACAAGTGTGCTACCGTTTACACGACCATAAACTTATTGTGTAACATTACCTATAGGATTATGAGAGTCTAGACAACGAAATTATACAAAGACTATAAAATTATAATAATAAAACCTACTGAGACTTACAAATGATAGAACTAAGAAACTTTACAAATAAACAAACAACATGCCGGTGGCACCTCTAAGTAGCAGATACAACAGACTAATCCGAATTAATCTTAAATATTAAAATTTGTATTCGGAAAGTATAGTGAAACTCTAGATGCGATAATATTGAAATATACATAGGAACCATGATTCACTCCGCGGCAGTGACCGCGGGGTTAGACAACATCGCACTACCGACTTCCACCTACGCTAACTCAAACTTACACATACGAGCGAGACAGACAGACGAGCCGAGCGCCGCTCGCCAAGTGACAGTCGCATTTGCAAGCGTTGGTCAGAATATACTAGCTTCCTTCAGCATATACTGACGTTTGTCAGCATACACTAGCGTTCGTCAGCATATACAAACGTTTGTCAGCATACACTAACGTTTGTCAGCATATATCAGCGTTCATCAGCATATACTGATGTTTGTTAGCATACACCAGCGTTCGTCAGCATAGACCAACGGACGTCAATACACGCTAACGTTCATTAGTATACACCAACATTTGTCTGCGTACACTAACGATCGTCAGTATATACCAACGTTCATCAGTATACACCACCATTTGTTAACGTATACTACCATCAGCATACGTCACTGACAGTTTTTGCAAGTTTCAGCCTGTATACACCAACGTATGTCAGTATACACCAACACCATCAGCGCATGCCAACGTCTGCCAGTATACACTAACGTTTGTCAGCCTACACCAACGAATGTCAGTATACGCAAACATGCATCAGTATCTACCAGCATCTGCCAGCGTGAGCCAACTTCTGCCAGCATCCGCCAGCGTGTGCCAACTTCTGCCAGCGACGAGCGGCGACGGCCAGCACGAACACAATCTCAACAAACTAGGCTCTAACACACTAAAACAAAATAATCATGTTGTAAACGCGCACCTTCGCGTACTGGCCATGTTTGAGCGCAATGCGATACAAGACACTACTTCATAATTCCAGTAAAAGTCTTCAGCCCATAATACATAGTGTACAAATTGTACGTGGCCCCCACGATAGTACGGATGTAGCTCGAGTGTATTTCAATCTCCCATCCATCAAGTGCCAAAGACATTTTATTGGAGAGCTACCACGCATCCTGCTAAAATATTTCTCGATATCGCGTGTCGAATAAAATTTTGATCAATAAAACGTTGATGTAACCCCAGACGCTTTGGGAGCTGGGAGCTGGGAGCTGGGAGCTGGGAGGCGATACGGATATGGCGTCGCATCGCGCTCAAACATCGCCCACTGCACGTATATACTTATATAACAAACACCTCCGGCAACCGGCGGAATAAAACATTGCACTTTACCAAAAAACAAACTCAATGTTGTAGTAGGATTCACTCGTAGATAAAATATTGTAGTAAAACTCCGCTAGATAAAATGTAAATATGTAAAATATTTTTAAATAACGTGTTCTGTGCCATCGAAAATATAAGGGACTCCACGCACACAGTAAAGTGATGAATTTACATGCGCGAGGGGACATCCCGCCGCCGCATGTACCTCCATGCCTTTCGACTCACTTACGCCACTACTAATAATCATTACAATATCAATAAAAATTCAAGAATCACACTTAGTTCCAAAATAAACTCACTTGTTTGCGAGGTAGGCTGAGCGCTGGCGCGCAGCCCGAGTTTCGAGTTCGTTCGTTTTGGAAAAGTTTGCTACGATAGTAATCATTATAATTAACTGTTACCAATAAGCCTACGCGGTGTCGCGTCTCCCGGCGACGCAGCCGCCTGCGCCGCCTCGTGTCGCGTGTCGCGTGTCGCGCGTCGCGTACCGCCGGTAGCGCGACGCATGCGGACACGCAGCGCAGACGCACAGACGCGCGTCTCTGTAGGGGATCTCTATACCGAGTATGCTGTCAGTGAGCAGGTACTTGCGGCAGCGAGCCTGTGCCTGCGGTGCGGCGCGCGGCGTGCACCGCTCGACCGCGCGGGTGTGCGGCTAGGAGAGGACGACCGCTCTACTGCCTAACATACGACCTAACTTCGCCTCATGTTTAAAAAATCATATACGTATATCACTATATATATCTTCATACATTTACGATGCATCAGGAACTTCTTACGAGAACGTATCTATGCCTAAAATTAGAACGATTATATGTATGTATTACATAGCTTTAAACAATTAAATCGTAATTATCAATATCGATAATATTATATGCATAAAGATAGGAACTTGCTTTCCTGGGAATTGATGGTAGGGGTGTGTGCGCGGGCGACGCGGCCTCGCGACCGCAGCGATAAACGTATATAATAAAAACCTGTCTAACGTATGATATGAAGTGCGGGCGAGGCGCGTGCGCCGCGAGCCGCCGCGCGTCCCAGTGCGCGCGGGGCGGGGCCGGCCGCAGCCACCGAACAAACCCGGCAACAACCACCGGCTCCCGATTAACCTAACTTAATTACTACAAGCTTTAAATGTATAACTAGGAAAGTGCCGCTTCCGCGGCGACATTCAGTAACGAAAAGAAGCGTTAAGAGCTAATAGTGAACTGCTGCGTTGTCGGACAACGGGGAGAGCGTGGGGCTCTAGTATAGTAACTATACATTTCGTGTAGGATTAGTGTCCGGCGCTGGCGAGCGGGAGTTCGCCGGGCGGCGGGAAGCGCGGGCCGGGCGCGGGCGCGCAGAAGTTGGCGTTCGGGTCCTTCGGCGCGGTGGACTCCTGCGCCGCGCGCGCCGCCAGCAGCGTGATCTGGTTGACGACGTCCTCCATCTCGTGCGACAGAGGCTCGGGGTTGGCGGGCGCGGGCGGCGGCGCAGCGTTGCGCAGGTGCGCCTCGGTCGCGGCGTGGCGGTGGAACTCTGCCGCGGTACGGAAGCGCTCGCCGGCGCACGAGCGGCACTCTAGAGCTGGCTGCACGACGCGGATGACGCCGCGCGCCGCCTCGCGGCCGGCGTAGCAGGACCGCGCCTGATGAGCCTGCAGCGGCGCCGGCGCTGGGAACGCGACTTTGCAGTGCTTGCACACGTAGCAGAGGTCGAAGTCGAGCTCGCGCGCGCCGGCGGGCGGCTCGGTGGCTTGGGGCGGCAAGCGCAGGGTGGACGCGCCCGGGTCGGCCGCGATGTGCCGGATCTGCTCGAGGGTCGTAGCTGGCAGCTGAAGAACGCTGGCTCCGTTGCCAGTCTCCACTATCAACCCTTGCGGTTGCGGTTGGAGTTGGTTAGGGGTGCTTCCTGAAACAATGAAAAAAGATAATAGTAGATTAATCAAAACTGAAGTTTTTATTCAAATTGGATTACCTAATAAAGTTTCTATTGATATATTGCACTTTCCCTTAAACTAAAACAAGTCGTAAAGTTGGAAAAATACGGAAAAACACGAGTATCGGGCGAGGTGTCGACTCGACTCCGTCTGTAAAGGGGTTAATCCACTTACAGCGAGGGTCAGCCCGCAGCCGTGAACTGACCTTTCGCTCCGTTGTTTACATGCCTTTAGACCAACAATAGTAAATCGCATCGCCAACTTGTTTTTTTATTTAATATGGACTTGATTCATGAATACGAATGCCCCCAACTTTAGCAATAAGTTGAGCGACAAAAAGTCCTAATCAGATTCAATCTCGGGCTATTCCCATTTCGGCCCATTGTCTGGGGCTAGTTTAGCGCGAGATAAGCGGGCCGGCGCGCTTGTACATGCGTGATGCGTTTCTAACAAGCGCAGCGCTTGCGCAGTAATTGATTCGAACGTTGGTTTATGCGGATTATATTCACGAATGCATAATACATGGTTCTCGGGCGAGTTTTAAATCGGACCGCGTAGGCGAGGTGCTTGAAATAACGACGCTATGACAAGAACTTGCAGAAATAGATTTCAACTCAGCTCGGATTTCATTATGCATTGCAAGAGTAAACATTGTTAGTTGCAGTAGTGCTTAAGTTTCTTGTAGCTGATACAATGTTGGTTTTCAGTAGCAGTTTTGAAATGATGGGCTAAGTTTGCAGTTAAGTCAAATTCAGAGTAAAATTAGGTCTAAGGTATTAAATAAGTGGATCACCTGTTCTACTAGTAAGCAATATAGTATGTAGAATTGTAAGTAAATCGATAAAAATAAGAATATAAACCATTTGCAATTTGTAAAAACATGAGCAATTGAATTTTGTAAAACATATCTGTCAACCTAAACAGGACAATTCCTTATTCTGATCTACCATATACCATCCGAACGCACGAATGCCCGTTACCCTAATTGCAAAATTGATTTGATAGCATCGTGTCGCTCTGACGTCCAAAACATTTTAAACTTTATTTGCAATTTAAAAAGAATACCTATTATAAATAGGCATAGACAATTTAGTTATTTGTGATATCAAAATGAAATAGACGCCTAAACAGGCCACTGCCTTATTCTGGTAGCCGTTATCTTAATTGTGACTTTGAATTGACAGCGCCGCGCCGCGTCGTTTCGACGCCCCAAAGACGTCAAACTGTATTTACAGCCTTTAAGAATATTATAAACCAGGAATTTATTGGTATTATCAAAATCAAACATATCCCAAACAGGCCACTGTCTTATTCTGGTTGCAGATTGTACGCACGAATGTCCGTTATCCTAATTGCGACATTGATTTGACAGCGTCGCGTCTCGTCGCTCCAACGTCACAAACATGTCAGCGACGCACGGTGGACGCGCCCTGATAGTGTCTCCACATGGATGGTTGCCAATTAATACGCAGATTTGTGGGATACCGACTGTGTAGTATTATTTTTGATAAGATAGTGGTCACGTATCGCCATAAACGTGTTTTTTGCCCCTTTTAACTGATTTAAAAAAGGTAATCACCTCGACTCTTCTATGTTGGGCACATTCTTAGATCTGATATATATTTTTAAATAGCCGTCTCTTCTGAATCAAGGGTCGAAAATGTGTGAAGAATTGAGTCTGAATTCTTTACGAAATCGAGTTGGCAAAAGTACTCTGTGTAGAATTTATTTACAAAAAAATTCTGCATCAAAATCATTAACTATCTGAACCTCTGCCCAATGACGTACGCATCTCCCCATATCACTCAGCCCTTAAGGTTACGACAAGGTCAGGCTCCCGGCTCGCAATCTGGTTTAATTACCATCCATCACTGACTGGTCCGTTGTCGGATTCGTATCGGAGCATCTGGGAACAGCCCGCGGCCACTCCGAATACGGACACTGGCTAATAAACGTCACTCGATACTGGCTGGATAGATAGAGGCGTGACAAATGAAGAGCGATTCTGTGACGTAGCTATAGGGTGGCTCTACTAGCTAAAATATGTGTACGTAGTAAAAGTATGTTTCTGATCGTGCTTATGAATATTAATGAATTCTTTGTTCACCTTGCAAAGTCGCACCGTAAAACAATTTATGCTCTACACAGTCTTGAAGCCCCATAATGTGGCAAAAACGCTCCAAAACGTCGGCAATAAAAACAAAAAGCCTTGAGTTTGTTAAGAACTGCGAAGAAAGGCCGCATAATGCGTCCTCTAGTCCAATAATAGCATCCTTAATGAGATGTAAATGAGCAGAGAAATAGCCGACTCTGCCCGCGTTATAATAACGCGTAACGACCAACGAGTCGGGATTAAGAAGCCTTTTGACTTAAACCTCGCCACTGGTCTGACTTACGGCACAAGACAGCAAAAACACACCTTAGCTCTGGTATGTAAAGGTTGAAACTTAGCGGGCCGAGTGCACTACCTTGATGCAGTGTGTGGTCGGCTTAGCGGCACAATAGTGTGGCTATTTTGAAACTAATTGGCAGAAAGGGTTGCGAATTAACGTCACAGAGTTGCTCGTGGCAAAGGCTTTGGTGGCGTGCAGCCTTTGTGAGCTGCGGCTGATAAATAGCTCAGTTTATTTGCAATTATAATAGTACCGTGATTTCTAGCCTATCAGAAGGTGTTATGTTACCGGAAGCATGGAATAAATCAATTTGATTGTAGCTTGATTTAGTGCTTCGCGTTGATGTCTTTTGTTTTCATTGAATTTGTAACGTAGCTCGTAGTCGAGCTCGTGATAATAAGTCAACGTAACATTAATCGCCTTGTCAAATTTATTTGAAAAATTATGTTTTTTAAATATAGTCTTTGCGTAATTTATTACATATAATATTTAAATATGCACATCACGTCTTTCACCCTTACAGAGGGTAGGCAGAGCATAAACAGTAAAAAAATAAGCCACACGCCTTCACTTAATACCATTTCTATGAAGTCAAGTCAAAAAAATTACCAATTGTCGTGTGACTTTTAAAGGTTCTTGTAAACTTAGGCGTTCATTTGAATGAATAGCATTTAATATCTTTTTGGTTTAAAGTTATGTTTCGTATAGGTAATGGTCTGCCATCGTAGGTACACGCCCTAATAGTTGAGTTTTGAAAATACGTATCCAGCATTACAGATAATTTTGATATGTTTTTGGGTAGGATCACTCTATCCCTTGAAACTGGTTTGATCTATAAAAACTAAAATGTAACAATCATACCAGGTCGTTCATAGAATTGATATCCCTTGAATTGGATTGATATAATTGGTGATGCTATTCTAAGCCGGCATTACACGGCAAAACAAGCACAACGCAAGCCTTTGAGATCAAATAGGTACTATAGTAATTCATAATTACACCAAGGGCCTATATTGTCGGGTGCAGTGCAGAACTAGCGCCATAATTAGATTACTATCGTAAGTAAACGGTGACAAAGCGGATCAAACGCTTATGACAGGTGAGGGTAAGAAACGAGTACGACACCTAGGGTTTCCTTGGCTTACAACGGTATGGGCGGTTATGCAAACAGTAATTACAAATTATAGGTCGTTTAGAAAAGAAATCTAGAAGTAGGTAGTTTTTTTTAAGTAATTGGGTGTTTAAGTACCTACTTGTAAACTTTAAAAGGCAGAATTAAGCATAATGTGCTTCAAAAAGTAAGAGTTCAATCGCCCATCTAACCTGCCTCATTAGTGCTAAGGCATAGCCTCTATTAGTCCATGCTGAACAACTATAATATTCTGTAGTCAAAATTTAGAGATAAATAAATGATTTTGCCGTAAGGCACTAGAACTCTTTCACGTGCAAATGAAAAATTAAGTCATTGAAACCAAGTATGTTCTCACGTGTAAAACATTAACGCCAGTCTTAAGCTATGTTTAGACATAAATGTGCATATAACGTGATATGAAATACGACATGAGAGGAAAAGCTAAAGTGTGAAAGTGAAATGTGATTCTAAAGGTAATAGAAAAAAAAACAATAAAATTCTCTCAACACGATAACAAAAAGTGTTGTCAAAACCAACTAAGGGATAAATTCATCGAAGGAGTAGGTAGCAGCATTCCCTGTTAATACTTCTCCTTCTACTACGCTCGCCAATCCGCCTGCCAAGCGTGGTGAGTATGGCAAATATCCCCCAAATTGGGGGAGGCCCATTTCAAGCAGTGGACTATTGTGACCTGATGACGAAGTTGTGCATTTTATGTACCTAATGTGATGTTTGCACAAGACGCAAACTGAAATGTGAAGACGTAAGAAGTAGAAAAAAACCATTAAAATTCTCTCAACGTGACTGAAATAAATGCCACCCTCAAGCCTAACGACGCTCTAAGTGAAATAAGGAAAGTTGTCGAAAATTCTCATTGAGGCAAACATCCCCAATGTAGGTAGTTTAACAAATGAAGTGTCTGGCAATCTCCGGCGATAATCGTAGAGCAGGACAAACTTGGAGACAGCGTCCATCAATCAGGGGTAGTTGTTAAGAAAATATATTGAAAAAAAAAGAACTAAATTAACAAAGAAGCCTGGAAGGAAAACTATATGGGAAGAACAGAGCATGTTTTGAACTGTCAATATTCTTGCTCGATATGGAGGAGGATTTAAGTCTGATGATAACGAAGATCCACTGTTCCTGACGTCTACAGAATGAGTACATTTATACTACTACCATTTAAGTAAACGAAAGAAGTAAAGATTTTAAGAAAGCCACTTTTATAAGAAAATGCAGAAAACCCATTACACTCGAAAAGCAATTCTAACGGCCATTAACCAATAATTTCATCGAATTTTATATCCATCATCCAAACCTCCCCAGCCTCCCCGCGGAAATCTCGCCACATTCAAATATTTAATTACTTCGGCTCTCGATCGTTTGTAAACCAACCCAGCCCGAGTGCTATCATAAAACGCGCTAATGCCTTATAATTAAAATATTCTCAACAAGCCGTGGCGTAATGGCACCTCCGGCGACCGTCTCCTCCGACAGAAAAAAACGCATAAAAAATTACATTCACCCCAGAGGACTCACCCCTTGTGTCGGAAAAATCGATTAAAAAGAGGAGTCGCGGGGTGAAGTGGCGCGGGGGGTGGGGGGAGTTTAATATGTACGAAAAAATGCACGACGCCGCGGGAGCGAGGGAGAGACCCAAGGAGCGGCCCAAGTTGCCTTCAATTTTTATAATTACGTTCATACGTGAGCTCGTGGAGAGAAGGTACTGTAGCGAGCTAGAGCACACAGCGCCACTGCGGCTCAGGAGCAGGCATCGTACCAGCCGCGATTACGTATTTAGAATAGTTTCCTCCACAGTTCACGTCGCCCGCCTCTTACTCACGATTACTTTTTAATTTTTAAACAATGTTATGCGCGAAATTGTATTTAAAACAAGCCGAGCACGCTGAATCATTCGTCCTACCAGTGCTACGACAATTTGTGATCCCAGAGACTTTTAACAACGGCCCAACACTTCGGCAATAAGTCGTATTATAACTTTTTCGTTTCAACGACAAAATCAATTTCCATCAGTGAAAGAGATCCAAACTTTTCCACACACACAGCAATCAAGGAAAGAAGGAGGCAATAAGAACGGGATAACCGACTGGAGGACGTTATCTCAGGAGACGGTTTGCAAATGAGCGGGCGGCGCACACATGCACACTCACACCCACACACGCGCTAATCTCGCGTCCACACACTCTACATACGTGCGTACGTACATTTTATAAATAGATATCGCTTTTTTTATCCGGGTACAAGAATAGGGGGTTGCCACCCGGGGGGAGGGCCCCCGCGGGGGACGTGTTGGATTTCAGATTGCTACGAACTGCAAAAATGAGGGATGAAAGAAATATAGCTTAAAACGCAGATATTTCCCGGCGTCTTAAGGCGGTGGCGGGGTGTCTCGGGCGGGGGAGTGTGTGGAACAAAGTAGAGTGGCGATATTGAACCAAAATGAAATGGTAAACGAACCGTGCGCGTCCGATCTAATGCGAATTTATAATTTGGACATTGCCCCGGCCGACTCTTTGAACCCGGGGAGGGCCGGAGGTGAATTTACAAAGAGTGCGGATGTGATTTATAAATAGGGGAGTAGCGGGACTAGCTCCTACGCTGACCATTCATTTTTGTTAGAAGCTTTTCTATTTGGAGATTGTTAATAAGAATTAGGGTATGACTTGGAAATTTTCAATCTTTGATCTACCTTCGACTATAATCCAGATTACGATTGGTATCTACTTTTTTGTATACGTAGTCGGTCCCAAAGTTCTGTCATATATGAAAATACTGATAAAATAAAAAGTACCAATTCGTTTTTAAAAATTTATATATCAATTAAAAATACAATCATCGAAGAATCAAAATAACATAAAACTATTCGAAATGACCTCCCTTGCTTTTAACAACGGCCTTCAACCGCGGCGGCCAGTCGTCTATCGCAGCACGCACCATATCCATGTCGATTTCAGCGACTGCTTTAACTATGGCTGACTTCAGACTCTCCAAATTTTTATGGGGCTTAGCACAGACCTTGCTCTCTAAGACCTGCCAAATTTTATAGTCCAGAGGATTAAGGTCCGGACTGGAGGAAGGCCAATCTTCGTGTCTTATAAACTCAATGTTTTGACGTTCAAACCAGGCTTGAGTGGTCCTGGCTTTGTGAGCGGGCGCAGAATCCTGCTGGAATACAAAGTGATGTCCTGAAAATAGTGTGTTGGGCAGGTCTTTGACGTACCGATCCAAAACCGTCTCCTGGTACACTTTTGCGCTGGTTTTGACCCCCTTTTCGCAAAAATGAACCTCAGTTGGCCCATAGTAGGAGACTCCTAACCAGACCATGACTGAAGAGGGATGATGCCCATGTTGCACCCGCGGAACTTTGTTTCCTGCTTCTTCAGAGCTGGTAGCGTATACTCTATCGTTTTGTTTATTATACTTTTCTTCTATATCAAAAATTTTTTCGTCTGTAAAAAGTATATCGCGGTGCCGGTTTTTCGCGTACCGTTTTAACAACACCCGAGATCTTTTGAGTCTAATTTCTTTTATACGGGCATTAAGTAAGTGCCCACTCTTTTTTTTGTATGCTCGCAGCTTAAGGTCTTCGTTTAAAACCTTTTTGACTGTTTTTCTACTAACCTTCATCTGCAAAGCCATAAGTTTCTGTTTTCGGACAGGATTTCTTCGTATGCGCTCCTTGATCGCTTTGATCACTGCTGGTGTTCTGGCGGAGCGAGGCCGGCCAGTTCTTTTCTTGTCCTCAACACTAGAGACTTCAGTGTACCTAGTTATAGTACGATACCCAAACCTAAGCGTTATTTTAAATTTTTTGAGCAACTTGAAAATGGTACTCGGCGAGTGCCCACAGCGACGCAACGCCAAAACTGCTATTCGGTTTTCTTTCAAAGTCCACTCCATCGTGAAAAATCGCGCCAAATGATTATTTATTGTTTTAAAATAATTGTTAAACATTCAAAAACGGAATGCAATAAAACTTTTCCAAATCCGTGTTCTAAATTCAAAAATAATATGCCAGTGACAGAACTTTGGGACCGACTACGTAGGTCTAAGTTCAGCGTAACCACGTTCTTTCTTGAAAATAACAAAATGATCGATCTTATTTATGACTGACAAAAAGAAAAGTAACAGTGCATCTATGTTTTTCAAAGTATGATATGACACCCTTAACCTCTTCAATGCAAAACTCAATATACTTCTTCTGGTCAATCTTACTCCATCACAGATCTGTCTTTCTCCTTTGAGTTACCTATACTAGTCAAATTCAATCCCATTTCTTATAAAAACAACTTCCACGTTTTGTCCCACATACCTACATCTTGTGACAAAATCTACATCGTTTGGCACAATCAGCGGTGGCGGTGTTTAGTCGTATCCTCATTTGGCAGCTAAACAGTTATGTCCGCCAGACCTAATTGGTGGCGCGACGCTAATCGGGATACCAGCCACGTGATAATTGCAACAGATTCATACGCGTACCGGGCCTAAGGTATACTGGATGTTACGGTTTTGTAAAATGCAGGATAGGGCTCTAAGGTCCTGGAGTTACGGCCACGAATCTAGGATTGGTGACCTGCCAGTTGGACTGATCTTGTAAGGTCTACGGAAATATCAGGCATGTACTTGAAGTATCCCGATTTGGTCTGTGTATCAGCTGAAAGATTTTGGTAGAATATGGCTAATATTATCTACTTTTTTCCTGTGGGATAATGAGTTGTCCTACAACCCGATGAACCCTCTATGATCTGCTGCAATGACACAATTCTCGAAAACTGTAATGCCGGATACAGCGAAAATGCGGCAGTAAACCGAAAATTTTCATCTAAGGCATCTCATTGCTCATATTTTAGAAAAGTCAATATCTTAGGAAACTTTATTAATATATTAATTGTAGGTAGAGTCTACTTAAATTCAGATCACAATGATTACAATTAACCAGGATATTAAATATTGAAATAATGTAGGATATTTAGAATGACATGTCACATCTGCATTCTACAATACATGCTCTTTGACTATATTACAACAGTTAAGTGCTACAATTGTGTCTCTGCTAATTCTCTAATGAGCGAGTAGGTGTAGCGCGGGCGCATAAGCGCTTAAGACGCGTCTGACACACATTAGTCGACTGATAAAAGTTTATAGCCATCTGTTACGTAACCTACTTCATTCATGAGTATTTGAAATACTGTGTACAAGGAAATAATCTTGGTAGTCGCTCTGTGAGTCTGAAGTTTTGGTTCCACATCAAATCTCCTAGTTTAGGTAGCCGGCACCGACAGAGAAACGGGATAAGGCAAGGAGAATGATGATGAAAATAATCTTGCTCACGTGAAATAAGCTGCAGAAAAATTTATCGAAATCGACCGGGAAATTGACAAGTTCTTCAAAGGCTGATGATCTCTTTCCCACAATAATGTGAAAAACTATTCTAAGTTTCGATGTTAGTGACGGTTTACGATTTTGATGACACCAGGCCTCAGAATGCCGCAGAGTAGATAGATACTTCTAACTTATTTGGTGATAAATGCTTGAAAGTGTAGTAGACCCTCAGCAAAACAAACGATACGACAATAAATTGACTCGAGCTACGTGATGTTGATGTCACACCACCTTCACCTAAACAAAACTGCGCCGTGTAAGCGGGAAAGTGAAAATTGCGTACGTGAACTGGGAGAAAAAATATTAAAAATTAATCAAGACAGGGTCGGAAGGGAACAGCCCGGCGGAGGGGGAGGGAACACACATGTGTCGACAAAAAAACGTCTCCCTCTCACGGGCACGTGCGAAGAGCCGTTAAGGCCCGTTCCGGTGCCGAGTTAAAAGTTCCTTCGGACAAACAGAGGATTTGTCACAATTACGACGGGGCGGCGCGTCCCTACTTGATTAAAACCTAAATCACGTGACGTGTTTACAGCCGCGCCGGAGGTGTTTTCAATTTGCCGACTTCAAGACTCGCCATCGGCTCCCATTGGTGTTCCGGACACGTCGCGCACCTATCTGGGGGCCGGCGTTTTGAATTTGTTGCGAATTAAATTATTGACGACCTAATCGGCGTCCGATCTCGCCACCCGCCTGCAGAACCAAGCGGGCGATAGTCACGTCCCCGAGTTAATTATTTTCAAATGTCGCGCCCGAAATCCGTAGTTGATTGCGACGCCTCGCCGTTTCGCCACGGTAGCGTCTCACTCGTAAAAAAGGCGACGTGAAAAGAGAAGATTAACATTTGAATTAATCGGGAGATTAAACATAATGAAAGAAAATCTCATTACGGCGCGTATAATGGCGGTGAGAAATATCGCTGGCGAGAGGAAAGGAAAAAACGCGGACATAAAAGAAAAGGCGAGCGCGAAGAAAATTAAAAGCTCGAACGAAATTAAAAAATGTTAAAAAAATGTAATCGACGCCGGGATGCTATTAGGGGGAAATGCAAACAGGGCGGGGGTGAGAGGGGCTGGGGGGGGTCCAGCAGAAAGTTCTCAATTAAAGATGGGATGCGGGAAGTCTCGCGGTAATTACATTTGCCTCATCTTAAATCAGGCCGCTGACACTCGGCTTGTTTAATTTGTAACCGAGACTGTTAGCTTCCGACTTCTTTTTAATTCAATTTCCTCGTTTTCAGTGTAATTTTCCGACGGTTCCTTGATTGATATTAAATTACTCATCTTGGACGATCTAACACAATTATTCTGAGATTGCTTTCTTGGCAATATCTATCAACATAATACGACCTGTCTTATTTTAATTTGCTGTTTCGAGAAGCATTTCAGAAGTCAACAGTTATTTATTAAAATGAAAAAATGCAGTGTATGCAGTGTCTACCGACATTAAATTTTTTTCTTTATCCCTGTTTTTTCTATTCTTGAGGAGTTATTATCAATCGTCAAAAATCCAACATCCTTCCGTTATAAAACAATACCATTCATAGAAACATTAGGTAAAATGCGAGTATGCAACGGAACTATAAAAGTTTTTCAAAACATATGAATTTGTAATCTATGGATGCCTTATATCATAAAGTGCACGAACATATCACGCACAACGATTTTAATCTTATTTTTTTATGAGGGACACCGAGTCGTCCAACGACCCGAAGCATATATCACTCACAGATGTCTTTAATGAAACCATGTGACCAATAAGCGACAATGAAGTGACGGGCTCTAAGAATTGACAACTAAAAAAGGTTTTTCAAAGAACTCACGTGTACAGAGTACCAGGAACACATGTCTCGTAAGAAATGTCTTTAATGAAACGAGTGACCTACAAACGCTTAGTCGCATTAAGAAAATGAGATAATGAGCGACAATGGAAGTTCCGGACTCTAAGTACCGTTGTCGCGTGTAGACGACAGGATCTTCTAATTAGAGGTTATTTTCAAAATTAGGTGGAATTTGCTCAGGTACGACTAGACATTGTTCGAGTAGGAATTTTGCCACAGATGTGATTAACACTAAAAACTTCATATTCAACTAGAATTTTGGCTTTCATCGTAGACCGTCGTCAAAATAAAACTGGTTACCGAAGATTTGGTACGACCGAAGACCGCTTAGTAGTTGCTAGCGGCTTAAAATCTCTGACACCAGGCTTTATTGGGTCAAAAGATATATTTTCATTTGTCCGATAGAATATTAAAAGATTTCATTCACTCCAATCTTCTTTGATTCCTCAACCTCAACAAACCGTCCCTCGCCAATAATTATTCATCTACCTACAAAACACCTTCAAAGTGCCTCCCTCTAGCGGCAACCTCAGGAAGTTTCCCTGTCAACAGCCACAGAGCAGAGAAGCGGTGCCCGCCCATCTGCGTTAATTGCTTAATCGCTGGTGAACATTAATTGGCTCAGCTGGACTTGTTAAGGCTACGCAAAGAGATAATACATGAAACATTTTCGGGGAAAACTTGATGAAAATGCTTTTCTTGTAGGCAAACTTGGTGGGGACAAAAAGGTGGGAACGAATTGCATGAGTATCATTTGGCCGTGTTTGATGTGAATGATGCAATTTTGACTTTTATTTATTCTATAAATATGTACAGTCCAGCAAAAAAGAGTAGAAATTAAATAACATGAAACTAAAAATTTTGTATGAAAAATTGTTGTCATATTTATGCGTTATCTTTTAGATTTGACAGATCGCAAAGAACGTGGCGCCCTCATATTTTAGGCCAGTACTTATACGTTACGTATTTTTATATAAAAATTACACATTACATAGACATTTTTAACTTCCAAAAATAATCTACATTTCTATACGCTTCACCTACACTTTACCTAGAGCACCACCTGTAAGTCTGTGACGTAAGACAACTAACAATTTAAGCGAGAAACTTCTCTTAGCAAGTACTTAAGCGCGTCCTCATTTGCGCTGTCATCCCCTTAATCAGGGCGGGCACTTAAGTCCTCAAGTCTACAACTTCCGCAGCCCGACAACTTTAAGCCCCGTAATTACAAGGCGAGATAGCTAATTAAGCCGACGCTCGGACCAGAATTAATTACTCGTTTCCAGTTTAAACAGGTTCAAACTGGCTTAAACTGGCTGTTAGGGGAGGTTTGACCTTCGAGGGAGATCGTGGGAGAGTGCGAAAGTGTTTTGTTTACTTGATTATTTTCTTTTGTTTATTTGATAGCCGTTTGTCTGGGGGATATGGTCAGTGATTTTGAACGTTTGTACGGAGGCGAAAAGTATAAGCTAATTCCTGGCTTTTAAATATAGGGGAGGTTTGACCGTTGAAGAAAATTGTGGGAGAGTGTGAAAATCCTTTTCGTGTTATTTTTTCACCAGTATTAGACGGTTCTGTGCTATCAGAGCACATTAAGTCTTCGGTCTTGGTTGCTGTCTATGATAACTTAGATGGGGGCGTTATACAACTATGTCAGAGGCCAACTTCTACTAAGTAGTAGGCGGGTGGAAAACTCTGACACCAGGGTTTTCATCGTGTTGTTCGACTCGGTGTTCCATACGATAGAAGAGTCTGTGGTTTTCCAAAGACAGTTTTTAGTATCTGAGAGGTGTAATAGAAATAAATATTTAGTATCCAACTGATTTCACCTATACCAGTGATTTCGAAAAAGTTGCACCATAGAGTTGCACAGTTGGGTGTAGTTGGCCCAAGCTCGCAATATGTATGGTAGGTTAATTTTTAACTAGCCCTTTCCAATTCCTTAAGAATAAACAATAAAAAAATAATCAATGAAGATAAACCTGACACAGCACGTTATAGGCCCCACAAAAAATCCTTGCATCGGAATGCAATGGTGCATGATTAATTAGACAAAACTTTTCTACCAACCTATTGCCCCCAAAAGCAACGATTAAAACAATAATTATGACAAATGCCCCTCAACCCTTTTCAAACATTAAGATAAAGCCTTTATTTACTCAATTAACACCCTGACCCGCATCCCTAATCCCTTTGTCATAATTAAACAAACCTCAGCAGCTAATGCGCACCCTAAGGGTTAAGAAGTCATTAATTAAAAGGCATCTTGCCAACCTGCTAAGATTCAAACAAAGTATCAGCCTTCAACCCTTCCTGTTAAGGCGCAAGTTAATTCAATAAAGCCGTGTTAGCTGCAAATAGGCAGTGAAAGGGTTAATTTGCATGTCGACGCGAAGGGGTTAACCGGCGCTTCGTTAGGGCGAAACAATTAACAAGGAGGGAGGAAAACGCATGGGAAAGTTAGGTCAGGTCAGTTCCAGCCAGCTTTTCATTTTGCTTTTAATTTCTGTTCGAAGTTTGAATTGAAGGGTGTGAAAACGGCCAGTTTTCATTTTCCTTCTGATTGCGCTCTAATTACAGTCATTTTATAAACGTTTTATTTGAACATACTTTTTTAGAACGTCGTTTAAAATTCAAATCCAGAAACACGAAATGTCAACTTCTAACTTTTAAAACTAGTGGTTTGTTTAATACTGGCAAAGTAGAAACTATAATTATAGTGCTCCTGTCAAAAAATTAAAAAGAATGAAACGTTATAAAACGGAAAGGCCAGGAGTTAGAAAGACAAATGAAGAAATGTAGCCGAAACACGCGGTAGGCGTGCCTCATGCATTTATAATTCACAAATTTGTTGTTTGAAGTCGGGTAAAATTACAGCCTTCCAATTATATTAGTATTAATGAGACCGTCCCACTGTTTCTTTTACACTTTTTTTTGTAGATGCCGGTTTAATATTTGTAAGACTTTTGTGACTGCGACTTTTTAAAATCACTTTATGGGACTGTGTCTTGAGTGGTTACGGTATTGTAAGGGGAAAGTAAATTATATATTTTGAAGACACCATCTCATTTTCAGAGAAATACAAAACTCTTAACCTACCTACTTACTTGTTTTCGGATTCCTAAACAGATAAGCGAGTAAGTAAATGGCGCAAATCAATAAAACTTTATTTCAATCATTTTTATTTCAACACTGTGTAGCAGACAAAAATTACTCAACCTATAAACCTATGATAACCATCTATTCCTCCACGTTTAAAAAATGGACGCCTTTTAGTAAAGAAAAACAAACAGCCGTCACGGATTATTAAAACGGACAATTATGCCCTGTCAGCAGAGGTGTTAACGTTTTAATGATAACACAACACGTCATTAAAATTATCATTAAACACCCAGTTATTATAGCAGACGTCCATTACACTAGAAACATCGTGTAATTATTATTGTCCGTTTTTATCGCTTTTATGAGCATTTCACGCGCCGTTTCCAGCCAGCACTTTTCTTTTTTTAATTTTTAAAAAACGAACGCTTTTATTTTTCCCGCGCAATTACTAGAACACGTGCTGGCTGGACGCGAGCTAGATTATCGAGAAAGATAAAATAAAGCGAACATGAGCTTCAATTTATTTTTAATAAAAATAATACAATGTTTGGTAGAGTTTCGATTTTAGTGATTAGTGCTGTTGGTTTTGTAAATGAAGAGGAAAAGTTTTTGTGAAACAAATCAATATTCCTTACAAAAAATTTTCATTTATTTTGAACACAGACTTCTGTACTATGTTTTTCACTTGGAACATCAAATTTTGGATCTTACAAAGTTCGCCAGCGTAGCATTACGTATGTAGGTACATAACTCATCATCATCTGCCTGCCCTTATTCCAATTCATTTGGGGTCGGCGCAACATGTTTTCTTCTTCCATTCATCTCTATCAGCAGTCAAATCCTCATTTATGCCCTTTTTGTTCATGTCGTCTTTTACACAATTCATCCAAACCTTTTTGGGCCGTCCTCTCCTCCTCTATGTAGGTACGTCGTCGTCGTCGTCGTCTCAGCCGATAGACGTCCACTGCAGGACATAGGCCTCCCCCAAGGATCTCCACGATGATCGGTCCAGCGCCACCCGCATCCAGCGGCTTCCCGCGACCTTCACCAGATCGTCGGTCCACCTTGTGGGAGGCCTACCTACGCTGCGTCTACCGGTCCGTGGCCGCCACTCGAGAACTTTCCGGCCCCAGCGGCCATCGGTCCTACGAGCAATATGCCCCGCCCACTGCCACTTAAGTTGCGCAATCCTTCGAGCTATGTCGGTGGCTTTGGTTCTTCTCCGGATTTCCTCATTTCTGATTCGATCGCGGAGAGAAACTCCGAGCATAGCCCTTTCCATTGCCCTTTGAGTGACCTTGAGCCTTCTTATGAGGCCCATTGTTAGCGGCCACGTCTCAACTCCGTAAGTCATCACTGGCAACACGCACTGATCCCAGACTTTTGTCTTGAGGCACTGCGGTAGTTGTTGAGAAGAGAAGATGTTACGTAGCTTCCCGAACGCTGCCCAGCCGAGTTGGATTCGACGATTG
Organism: Keiferia lycopersicella; assembly: GCA_029255805.1. Lineage (NCBI taxonomy): Eukaryota > Metazoa > Arthropoda > Insecta > Lepidoptera > Gelechiidae > Keiferia > Keiferia lycopersicella. The sequence continues at coordinate 5,801,066 of JARACZ010000010.1, forward strand.
ACCTCTTTCTGAAAGTTGGACCTACCCAGCTGGACTATTTGTCCCAGGTAGACATACTCGTCGACAGCTTCCAGAGTAGAGCCCCCAACTGTCAGAGTAATGGGTGCAACAAGAGAGTTTGACATAACCTTGGTCTTGTCCTTGTTCATTTTTAGACCCACTTGTTGGGAGGCTCTATTGAGGTCATCGAGCATTGTACCGAGGTCCTCCAGGGTTTCCGCCATGACCACGATATCGTCGGCAAAACGAAGGTGAGTCAGATACTCGCCGTTGATGTTGATGCCAAGTCCTCTCCAGTCCAAAAGCTTGAAGACGTCTTCCAGTGCTGCTGTGAACAGTTTCGGTGATATTACATCTCCCTGTCTCACTCCTCGCTGCAACTGGATAGGTTTCGAGTCCTGGTCCTGAAGTCGAACTGACATGGTGGCGCTTTCGTACAAGGACTTCAACACTTCGATATACCGATAGTCAGCTTGGCACCGCTGAAGAGACTGAAGTACGGCCCATGTTTCGATCGAATCGAAGGCTTTTTCGTAGTCCACAAACGCGAGGCAGAGTGGTTGGTTATACTCTTCAGTCTTCTGTATAACTTGCCTCAGCGTATGAATGTGATCCACGGTGCTAAAGCCTTTTCGGAAGCCGGCTTGTTCGGGAGGCTGGAAGTCGTCGAGCCTGCGTGCGAGACGATTCGTTATGACTCTTGAGAACAGCTTGTAAACATGGCTCAGAAGCGTGATGGGTCTGTAGTTCTTCAGCAAAGACTTATCGCCCTTTTTGAAGAACAGCATCACCACGCCTCTGTGCCATGCCTGTGGCGTTTTGCCCTCGAGTATGACAGAGTTAAACAATTTCTGCAGTGCTTTAAGTATCGGTTTACCACCGGCTTTCAGAAGCTCTGCCGTAACTCCATCATCACCCGGCGCCTTGCTGTTTTTTAGCTGTTTCAGAGCCATACTAATCTCGTACAAGCTGACGTCCGGGATGTCTTCTGTGTAGTGCCGGGTTAATCGAGCTCTTGGATCTGCGACCCGATTATTGACAGGTGTGCATGTTGTCGCGTATAACTGTCCATAGAACTTCTCGACCTCTTCCAATAGCTCGGGCTTGGACGATATGATTCTGCCATCGTCGGTCTTTAGCTTCGCTAGTTGGCTCTGGCCTATCGACAGATCTCTAGCAAACACCTTGGAGCCTTTGTTGCGCTCAATTGCCTCTTTAATACGGTCAGTATTAAATTGGCGTATGTCGCGGGTCAAAGACTTAGAGATCTGCCTATTGAGCTGCCGATATTGGGAAGTATCCTCCGACGACTGCAGAATCATCTCGCGTCGTTCCTCCATGAGCCTCGAAGTATGGTCTGAGATTTTTTTGGTTCTGTTCGTACGATTGGGTTTGAAGAACTTAGAGCCAACCGTAAGGACAGTTTCCACGACCCTGTCGTTATAGTCGTCCACGTCGATACACTCACCCAGGCAATCGAAGCGGTTTTGCAGGTGGAGCTGAAAGCTCTCAGGGTTTTGGATTTGGGCAGGTGCTGGTCGGAGCGTAGACTTCATCAGACGTGATCTCTCGGCTTTTACATTAAGATTCAACGTGCCTCTTACCATTCGGTGATCGCTACCCGTTTTGAACGAATTGATCACAGAGACATCGTTGAATATCCGTTTTTTGTCTGTCATAATGAAGTCTATCTCATTTTTGGTAACGCCGTCGGGGCTCTTCCAGGTCCATTTTCGATGCGGCCGTTTCCTGAAGAACGAGTTCATCATAAAGAATCCCTCCTTCTCCATGAAGTCGACCAGCATTTGACCTCGGCTGTTCCTCACCCCAATACCAAATGGCCCAACTCTCAGTTCGTCACCGCAACGATTGCCCAGCTTAGCGTTGAAATCCCCCATGACCACCGTGTAATGAGTCCTGGAGGTATGTATGGCTTTGGATATGTCCTCATACATTGCCTCCACGTCCTCGTCGGGGTACTTCGAAGTTGGGGCGTATGCCTGTATGACCTTCAGCGAATAACGTTTAGTTATTCTGAGTATAAGGAATGCCACCCTAATGTAGGTACATAACTGATTAAATAAATAGCTAAAATAACAAAGTTCCCGCGCAAATGATCGTGGGCAGAGGGCGAGCGTGCGTCGGAGTCGATCGACCGATGCAATTTTGATTGATTGCATTGCTTAGTGTACTGTAACCAATCTTATTGAAACCCGCCATTGTATGGCATCCGAAAGGCCATCTATAGCTGTACACGACGCGGCATGTCAAACGGTTTAAATTGAAAAAAATCGGGGGACAACCCTAAAACCGGGGCGAAGTGAGATTTTATATTTTGGGGAGTTATTATCCTCGGTTTTTGACAAAAACTTTGCAATTGAATTCCGCTATAGCTTTACTCTATAGATACAAATTTCGTACAAAGATCGCGGATGTTATTAACCTACATAAAAGGCTCGTCCATAGTGCTCTTTGTGACGTTGTCTTCGTTTATAATTCAATAGAAAATAGCTTTGCGAGAGGGCTCAACCGAACATACTTTTACAAAACACGTAATTTCGTATGCAAAATTTATTTGCCGACTCTACTACCTTTGATCTCACACATGATTTGGCATCGGAATAGAAAACGCAAACACTTTCGCCGACTGACTATTTACATTGGAGCAAACATTTGTCGAATGTAAATACATCACCAATGAGGTGATGCCAGCGACATAAAGCTCAATATGTCAAACTCACTGCCGATGCCTCACCAATTTAAATCGATAAAAAAGAGGGCGCCATTGTAAACTCGAAGAGGGTAGAGTATTGATTTTCAAACTTCAAACGGGATTAATTAGACCGGATTTTCCGTTGCGTTCTCGTAAATATTTACTTGAGGTCAATTTTTTTTCTCAAAGTAAACATCTTCGCAGAGAACAACAATTAGAAGGTTGGTATCGGCACTGCCGCGAGCTCCCTTTGTACCCTCGCCTCCCCATTATTTTATCTAATCAAAAAGTTTTAAAAGGAAAAATTATGCCGAGCCTTTATTATGAGTCAACTTTCTTTGCGAGGGGAACACAGGATATATTTTTAATAACGATCCGACTAAAGAAAGCCATCGCGAGATGGAATTCTTTTCGCTGGAAAAAGATCGGAGTAATCAAAGTGTGAAGTTTTGTTGCGGAAAGGTTTCCTTTTGGACACGTTTTTATGAAGACACCAAATATTCTTGGTGGCTTTTATTCATGTACTTACGCAGATAAGGCATTTGGTTGATAACAATTTTATCTCTGATAGAACTTCGGAAAAATCCGGTTTTCATACTTACAGATTTTTAGTTGAATTTGAAAGTCTTAGCGATGTTATAACTACGCAGTTTATGAGGCTTGTTATCCGAGGCGTTGGATAAAACCAAATATTTCTATATAAATTAAGGAGGCACAGGAAAAGATGCCGCGAAAAAACCGAGGGTGAGAGTCCCCAAGCTTCTTACTCAACATTTCAGTAAATATTGCTAGGCTTTTCACCGGAAAATGTGTCTTATTTCAAACTGGTAGGAAAGAAGTTCATTTGGGTGTATATTTGTTGTTTGAATAATATTTTTCTGAGGCAGCGTTATTACTGCACACCTTGTATGCGTAAATCAGGACTTGGGGCGAGTATTTTTTAAGGAAGATGCAATTATATGCAGAGGGGCTGCGGGCGAGGCACTCTCATAATAAGGTATTTCTAATTCGGTTCGGGTTTCTAGCTGGCCGACTACTTATCTTATAAGATTACACGGGGAAATTGAAAACAGTTATAGAAACTTGAGATATGGCTTAATTCTAATTAGAATTATGCGAATCATGCTAAATTTTTTTTTGTTGGTGATCATTACGTCTTATTTAGCATCTGCCTAGCAACTAATAAATATACCGTATGTGTGGAAAACAAAATATAGAGTCAAGATTAAATATAAATATGACGTCATAGATATTGGAAATGGGTGCTATGATACGGCCAACTAAAATCAAAAGAAACTTTTATGAATTATTAATTACACGAAAGTAGACTCATGGTCACTCAAAGTAAATTAAAACATGTCTACTGCTGATTTCTGCTACGCCGTAGCAGCCGTAGCAAACCGCTACAGACCCAAATTATTTCCAAACTTTGTCGAACTTACAGCATTCAGTGACCTTCAATTTGCCGTCATAGCTATAATACTTACAAAGTTTTACGCAAGTGAGCCATAATATTGTTACGTCATTGAGACCATAGCTCGTATAATACACCATAACTTTTTTTATTGAACATCACAGCAGCTATGAAAGCTGCTTAGAACTGGATTATGGCTCAGAAACTTAGTTTTAGCATATTGTTACAAGTATGAACTGTACAGGAAGTATTTGAATATACTGAAGAAAAGAAAAAAATGAATTATTTGACATTTCAACGGTATAAAGACTAAATAGTATTGAATTTTGCCGTGTAATGCTGGCTTAGAGTAGCATCATTTCTTCCTGTGGGTGTTGTAAAAGGCAACTAAGAGACTCGAAGGTTTCATGTTTATGGCAATTTTAGGCGATAGGCTGATAACCTGTCACTGTAGTGATAAACGAATCATCTAAACGGGCATCAATACTTGTCAGACGTGGTGATAGGTAACGACCGTAATTTTACGATCCTTAACGCTTTGCCTACCCCGCAAGGGATAAAGGCGTGATTTGTGTAGGTAGTAATGAATTTAGCTGCGATCTAGAAACAATGTTTGTTTCTAACGCGTGTTATAATGTTTTGGACCTTGTTTTTTTTATTTACTCACATCTTTAATGTCTGGGGGGTCTCAAGGACAAGTGACAAATTGTCCATTGTCCAAGCGTCCCTTTTCCTGATCTAAATAGGAACATAGTATTCAATACTTTATTTACATAGATGTTATACTTACTATATAGGTAAGGTTTTATTTTTGAGTCTTGAAATAGTGATGAATTTTTTAATATTTAAAATTCTTTGACGGTGCTTTGGCTACTGCTACTCATCCAACCAAAGCACCATAAAAAGTATACTTTTGCTTGCAGCTAGTCGATACCAGAGGGCGCTGATTACCTAAATAAAAAGTCTATGCAAAGTCTGTCTCTTTGGGTGTATTTTCCACGCATTTATTTGAAGAATTATTAAAAAGAACGTGTGGAATTTAAGTCGCGGGGCCCGACAGCAGTAAGCCCCATAAAAGACCTCGCATGGGCCCCCATTGCGCTCTTTTACGTCCACAAAAACACATTTCCGTAATCACCTTATAACGGGATTACTATAAATAAAGAGGAAAAAGGAAATTAACCGCATTAGGCGGGAAAAAAGAGAAAATTCTCCCCTCGGCAATATGTGGGCTCCCACTGATAAAACACTTTATGTACATTTTTCGCGCAAATGAAACAATGTGTTATTATGTATTCTGGACGCGTCGGAACATAAATAATGGTAAAGGGAATACTACTCTATCTATGTTTATTCAGAAATTAGTTTCTTATAAGAAAAAGAAGATGATTTTATTTGAGACTTCGCTCGTAACTCGTAACCACGTGCTTAGACACGTTATTGTTGGGAATAAAGCTTTAAGTGTACCTAGACATACATAAAAAAATACGTCAATATCAACAATAGTCTACGGCTGAACATGGGCCTCTTCTTATTAGAAAAAATACTTGATTAAAAATAACTCTTTTACATCAAATTATCTTTGCCAATTTCTGCAACAAAATTAACTTTCAAAGCACACTTCAAAGCTCTACGTAAACGAAATTGCGTTTTACCCGGGAAAATCCGAAAACACACACATAAAAATATGCAACTACCCTCGTCTAGGTCGCCCCGAGTGCGTAGGGGATAAAAAACGAAATGAGGAGTTATGTTTTCGGTAATAAAGGACGGACGAGAGAAATCGTTTAAGACGCTGCTAGAGGTGCCTCGACTATGGTATTGGTTTTGGCCGACTACCGATTATTTGGCTTAAAATCATGCGGCTTAATTACCGACTGCGAAGCAAGCTTCTTCTTTTCCAGTCGGACATCGATCTACCACAGACCCGATGAACCCTATTAAAAGCTGACCAGATGACTTTACCAAAAATAGTAAAACCGAGAAGAAACTAGTAATGACTTTTGACTATATGGCATGCTAATCAAAAGAATTGGCAAAACATGTTAGTACTTTCTGTCTTATTATATTTAACACCTTTAACCCACAATGTTTTAAGCAATAAAGATTTATGAATGATGTCAGTTGTTGTTTCATTTCAAACACATTACATTTTTATCAAAATTGCCATGAAATTTCAATAACGTACCTACATCTGACTAATAGGGTATTTAGGCGACTAGTCACTGCAGTTGCCGACTACAAAATGGCCGACTAGCCACATCTCTACTTAAGACGATACCAAATGAGATGGAACGAATATATTTGATTATTTTTATGACGCAGAATGGCTGCCACGGGCACCAACTTAATGTCTGTTTGTTTTACTACAATTTAATATTATATTGTTTATAGTCTATAAAAAGATTGTTTAATTTTTAAGGGTTTAACAATATACAATTGTTTCAAAGGAAATATTGAATTGTATTTTCACTTGACTCTTTTAGTTACTTTTTTACTTTCAATGCTACTAAAGAATACAATATTGGCTTATTTATATGAACTCCATAATGTAAACTGTTGAAAGGCAATTCATTGTTTCAAAAGTTGCTGAGAGCTCTGGTTTCCATTACAAACATTGTAAGCTGAATATTTCTGAGGCCGTGTGATGCCGGCAGAGTAGAATAACACCACCCCCTCTCTTCCAGCGGAGTTCGTAAGAAGCGACCGAGGGAGTAACCCGACCCAAGCAGACCAGGGTCCTGGAGAAGGACAACTCCACAATCCACATATAAACCCGGACCGGGTTCTCCGTCAGGTGCATGTGACAGAAGTCTATCGTGCGGTGGACTCCTGCAGCCGACCTGGTTCCGCACGTATCGACTCGTTGCTCCTGTAGAGTCAGCCAGGGAGGCCGGATGGTAGAGCATAGTTTCTGGGCAGCCCTGCGTTTTCCAAAATTGCGTTCCAGGCAACGTAGTGTCTGTAGAGAGGTTATTTTACTTCCGTCATGCGGATAAGCCTTGCCTCAGACACAGATTAAATCGTCTGTCGCAGACCTGAGGTCAATGATGATATTTCTGACGGGTTTGAGAAGTTATTATAAGCAGTATTAATGATATATTTTACGCGTACAAATATAAGTCATCAAACAAATTGAAAGAATTAACTAAATGAAAAAAGTTGTTTTAGTTACTTCTTTTATATTTTTTTCGCTGTCTGGTCCTTCATGGGTGAGAGCCTCCATTTCATAATAGTAAAAGCTCGGATAGATTAAAACACAATATGAAATGGTATTCAAAACACATTGTAATCTATCGCAGAATTAATAATAATTTGGAAATTAATCAATTCGAATGGCTTCGTTCGATGTATGATTATAACAAAAGACAGTCGTTATTTTTATGGCTTCTAAAAAAAGCGTGGATCGATAGTGTGGGGCAGAAAGAGTAATTTATAAGTCTGTGCTGGCACGGTTTGATTGTATTTGGGAAAAAATAAGTTTGTCGCCATTACCGATACTGTACACGCAGATCATGGAATAACAGTAGACGTAGCCCTCCGAAAGATTGAAGTCAAATACATCTCGACTGATTCTTCTTCTTTTCGTGTGAGACGCCGAGTTGTTCAACGACCTAGTGCACTTTAGTGTCAGTGTTTTTTAACGTTGACTGCTGCGTGATAAAAAATACCTCTCATAGTGTTAAATTCAACAAAAAGTACAATTTTGTTTCGAACTACATTATTTCCTGAAAATATAGTTATGTAGGTTGAAAAGATAAGATTTGTTTTTATTGCAGTACTTATTTAAAAAGACAGAAATGACCCATTCATTATGCTAACCCATAATATCAGTTGTTAACTACATATATATTTACTACGGAAAGCAAACTGATATGTACCGATTGAGAGATGTATGCGGTATGGAGTCCGCGCCGCGAAAGAAGTCCCGCGAAAAAAGTTTAAATGACCCTTATGGACTTCAGATTCAGGGTCATTGAGAGGTTTTTTGCGGGACTTCTTTCACAGCGCGAACTCTAGCTATCAGCGAATGTATTTTTATTTTCTCGTAGCACTTCGTCTGCATTTTTTCTTTGGTCTGAGCTCACCATTACCCATGTATCCTGTTAATTTTGTGCTGGATTCGATACGCTAGGGGACTCGTGTGTAGCTTGTTTTTGTTTATGAGTGTTGGGTAAAGCATTCGCCATATTTTGTAGATATCCGCAATTTCCGGCGCTTTTCGCTTCTAAACGTCTTTTGGAGTTTAGAGATGCTATTTAACTTAATATAATTGCGTTTATTATAATGCCCTTCTCTTGCCATACCTTTTTCATTACCCTCAAATACTGTATTAAGTTGAAGTTCTTTTTTATAATACATACAAAACAATTCTTCAGGTTGAGTAAGTACTACTCATGAATTTTAAAAGCTTTTTCTAAGGAACATAAGTCAAATTATTAAAAATGGAACATGAAACTCCCGTAAATAGTCTGTGATACACCATTTAAACTTTTTATGGGATATCCACTTTTTTTCTATATTTTGGACAAAGTATGTTTCTTGGGGAAAGTGGTTTAATAGTTATTTTTGTATGGAATACCTAACTTTTTTTTGCATATTTTAAACTGCGTTCCTTGGGAAAAGCTGTTCAGTTCCAAAAAAAGAGCCACCTCTTTAGATATTTACACTGAATTTAAAATTACCCCTTATCACAACAAATTAAAAGAAACCCCTTTCAGCAGCCTTTACAATTAGTAGAGCTATTGTCTTACAAAATATGTTCCGATGCCGTGGCCACACGTAATTTTTATCAAAATAAAGTACGAAAAAAACCCTGTACGCACACTTTTGGCGACCCCCCGACTTATAATGAACGGAGGGTACAGTGATATAATGCACTTTTTTATTGCCTGCTCCTTATACCCACAAGTAAAAAAAACTACACAGGCACATTATACGTTTTAACTATCAGAGTTTGTATGTATGGGTTAAAGAAGGGTTCGGACTTGGATGGGGTAAGTCGGCTTGATAAAAAATTTACGCAGACTCAAGTTTGCTAGGATAGTCAGATGAGACTGTTCAAAACGAAACATTTTTGTTTGTTGTTTTAGTTTCGTAGGTGAAGTGAATGCAAGATGAATCCTTAACGAGTTACAGAGAAATAAGGTAAAATTAAAACATTCGGTTACGATTTTGCCGTGATTTGGTTACGAAATGAAGACAGCCAACTAATTCTTCATTTTATGTCTCATTGGTATCCAAACAAAGGACTCTTTTGATTAGTATTCTAATTTAATTCGGGCCGTATCTGTCACCAGCCAGGTAGCCTCCCGGTTTCCAAGAAAAAAATATTTATATCTCTTTCTATTAGAAAAATTCTATTGTTCGCGCGAGGCTACGCCAGCACGCGACAAAAGGACCATTAATTATAATATCCGATTAAAAAACGCCATTTAGCTCAGCAGCGTCTCTTTTGTTTGAGATGATTGAATTTAGAATCACTAACATTAGCCACTATCCCTCGGGAGAGAAGCTGCATAAAAAATGTGAGGTACGTATTTGCTTAGGTGTGTGGGTGTAAGGACATTGCAAACTTTTTCACTGCACTCCCGAAAGCGGGGTCCGTTATAAAGATATCAGATTACGCGGGAAAGTGGCGCGGCTAAGACACGGACAAAAACTATGAGCACCCGGAGACTGCCGAAATATGAGGATCCAATTCCATAAACCACATCGGGCGGAGGAAGCAGCGAGTTATGATCGTACGTGCCCGCACATAGTAATTAGATATTACGTTACCCGACTAATCGTAACTCGCACGGGTGTTGTTTTACCAGAAAAGGGGGAATAAATCACGCGCAACACGCTGGCAACACCGCGACACAATAAAAAAACAACACAAAAAGAAACAATATCAGCGCGCTGAACAAAAGAAATTATTCCGGTGCGGATCCTACGCGAAAAAAATCGTTATCATAATAAAATAAAAAATAATAACGGCTGAGAACAATAAGCACGTTTTACGTCCCGGAATAAGGTTTATTTAGCTAGGCGTAGATAAACTTTTTGACATTTCGCTCTCGAGCTCCCCGCAGCAGCTGTCGCGAATTTTCGGATTAATTTTGCTCTGATGAAGTACTGCATTTTAATGAGACATTTTGTTTCGCTTGTCAGCTTTCATAATCAACTATTTCTATTCAAAATATGTATAACATAATTTTGGGGTTAAAGTTTTCTGTTTCCTAGAACCCGCGCTGTCCATGAGACATGCGCGCATATTTTTATAATAACACCCGACACAGATGCACTATTAATCTCGTCCGATGTGTAGTTATTAAATCTTGGGAGAGCGGGACGATGTCGTCCGCCATGATATTAATGGAAGTGTATCACGGGAGCCATTAGATACGTAATTAACATCGATCGTGCCTCTAAAAAACAACTTCCAGAGTGGTCGGAGGAAAGCTCTTCACTCTCGCCGCCATGTCTCGAATAAAAACGTCATTAAAGATTGATCGCCGGTAGGAAGTATCATTAATATTATTCAATTAATAAAACGCAATTTCGCGAGGTAACAGCGCACCCCGAGGAGGAAAAAGCAATTAGTGGCTAGATTGCGCACCGTCAAAACAACTGCGTCGAGTATAGTGTAGAAAAAACGACGGGCATTCATTAAAAATAGAATTCGCGAGGGGTGAATACGAAAGAACTTTTTTGCATAAGACGGTGGCGCCCTCTTTTTGCAAGTTTTTATGTGTGTTGAAAACAAACTATGTGGGCGCACAGTAAGCGGTTTTCGTCACACTTGCAAAGTGCTGGCGAAGTTTTTTTTTAATTGTGTTGGTAATGACTGTTGTTATGGTTTTATGGCGGCGTAATGAGCGCAGTCGCGGCGACATTTGCATGTGATCGCGGGGTGGTTTTTTTTTGCATCACTTTTGTTGATGGCGTTTTTTCGCAAGTTTTTTTCTAGACCGTTTATTGCGAATGATACGGCTTTATTTCGAGATTGTGGACAAACATTTCAGTGCCGTTTTGTTTATGGTTAAGGGGTGGTTTATTGTTTTGTTCTGTTTGTAAGTGTTGACTTTCATCAAAAGTATGCTAATTACTTACCTTTTTAAGTTGAATACCTATAAGTATTGAAAATTTTAAATGGTTACCATGAAACCTAATTTAAATTGCATATAATCCATTACTAACCTAAAATCGAAACCTTGGGACATTACAAGCCCGTATAATTATATTCCGGTAACGATTTACTTATTTGCCTATCAGCCGAAGTTTTGGCAATTGGAACCGATAATAAACGACTGCGGGGCTGACGTGACGACAACCCGAATTCGTATTAGAAATCATTGAACTGAGACGCAAGACTGAGGCAGAAGGAGATCTTCCTGTAGTGAAGCCGCAAAGTAGTCTACTTTGTTTGTACATGGGGTAAAATTTACTTAATGAACACATAGAAGAGTTTGAAACAATTAGAGATTTTCTAATATTCTCATGATTGCTAAAGGAGGGTCTGAATAGATATTACCTACCTAACTGGAATATAACAAATCGGAGAGTGGTAAATAGGTAGGCTACAAAATTCATGTCGATGGCAAAACCTCTGTCTGTTATTATGCTCAAACCTCTCACAGAAACACAACCATGTCAGAGGTCTACTACTTACATGCAACAGGCGGTTGCATTGTAACAGAGTGTTCAACCGCTCATCGGGTCGTTGGACTACTTGGTGTTCCCCGTGAAAAAAGGAAGATGATACCTATGTAAGTGTTGACGTGCATTGATTTTGGGCCTATCAGATTTTAGCTAGAGAACAAAAGGACTAGCATATTTAGCTCCATTTCATTTCTACACGTCGCTACGTCTACCTTATGGTTCCCTTGAGGAAATCATTAAATTGGAAATAACGCTATATCGGCGATACCAGGCTTTTCTTTTATAAATATCTTTCACGTGATCCGGTGCCTCCTCGTGTCACGAACCTCGGCGAAACGATGAAAATATTCAAATGGCGATATAAAAAAGACAAGTTGGGTAGCATTTAAAAAGGTTGTTTGTTTATCAACGAATGGATCCTAGACATGACACGGTGCAGCGCATCACAACTTATGAAATGCATCCGCGATCGTGACTTCATTCCAACATTTAAAAATACTCTTCAAAAACTCACATGAATTTTCGCTGATCGAGTTCAAAGTGAGTTTCGAACTTGAAGTAACGCTTTGTAAATAGACGTTTCTGCTGTAAACTTCACAAAAGTTTGTCTATTGTATTACTTTTCTGTAGAAAATAAAAGCTTTTTAAAGAGAATATGCACTACAAAGAATGGAAAAAGTTATCACCTACTTATTGTAGACATTTGTCTACAGTAACTATAGATACGTACTGACTTTTCTAGATTTTAAAAAATGGACTAACGGATTAAGCTTTTGTGACCGACTGTATCTTATTCGCTCTAGTTAGTATGTATCTGATAAATATATGATCGTAATGTTTTGTAGGTTTCATTCTGATTCCAATAACTAATGTAGAATAAATAGAATATGGCGGCTTTATAGACTACCATTGTTTTATATAAAGTTAACTGATAAGCGTTGTAAGATAATTTAATTTTATGACGTTTGATGTAATAAATCAATTTAAAATAAATAAATTTAATTCATATAACGCACGTGTGAAAGCCGTTAAAGTTAACCGTTGCAAATGAATTCAATATATTATATTTAAAATACAAATTTCAATAAAAAACTAACACCGCATAAGAAAACTAAATGCCGAACATGAATATTCATATAAATCAACATAACATTTTAACAATAACGTACTTATCGAATAGCAATTTATTTGCCTATTTATTGAAATTTGTAACGCATGCTAATATATTTTAGTCAACCAATGCGGGAGCTTCATTCCCTCTCTATTCTTCAAATGCTGTTTTATTAATGTGTGTTAGAGACAGAACAAAAATCTGAATTAGTCCCGGCTTGCCACGGTCTCGGTTCGTCCAATATAAATAACCGAGTCCCGGTTCGGTATAGAGTTAAAATTAAAATATTAAATTATTATAAAATATTAAATTATTATATTAAATTATTTTGACATGTTTTATTTATGAAATAAATTCTTATATAGCACTTCCGTAAAAAAAAAAAATATTAAAAAATCTTTGACTTAGAAAATATGAATTTATTGACGAACCGGGATATCAAACTTAAATCATAAAATGATAGCAGCAGCCCTCCCAGAGGTTGCACCTGCTGTTAATCGTTTTCTTGTGGGAATAAGACCTTTTTATCAGTACTTATTGTACATTTAAACCATTCTATTAAAAAAATCTCATCAAAACCTGTTGCGCGGCTGAGGAGCAGTTAGCGGCGGTGTCCATGACAGACAGACAGGCAGATAGAGTAATACTAAAATTACTTCAGTTTCTGCTGTACAATGAGGTCCATAGACAAAATTTTAATGCCTTATAGTGAGGTGTAACCGAATCACTCGCATATGTGCAACCTTTTTTTTAGTTCCGAGTTTTTTGAGTTTTAAAAGTTGTATTGAAAAAATTCTTGACTAGCAGGCATTCTTTCTTTTTTTCCTTGGCCTGTTTATTGATTACTAAGTGTGACGAACCGAGACTCATTGCAAGGATAAATATTTTTGTGGCCTGTCGGGACTGTGGCAAAATAGTACGGAGTAAAAATCTGTAGCATATTGCGAATGATTTTATCCCTGGGACAGAAGTCATCGATAGAATTTTTAATGGTTTTAAAAAACTGTGACAATGGCACAGTCGTTATTTATTGCGCTCGTAAATTGCGTTCTAAATTAAATCGGGTTCGAATCCCTGCATTCCCTCTCTAATGATCTTTTTAATGTTTCCAATAATTTCAATAAATCAACTCGGTAAATGGTAACTAATTCAATTTTCGTTTAAAATTGCCATGTGGCCATAAGCAATTTAATCGTGTACAGTAATTTTTCGTCATTTTAAATTAATTTAATGTTTGTTACTTGGATTTCAACTTCAACAGAAAGTTACAACAGTCCACTATTGGACATGGGCCATCCTCAATTGGTGGGTGTTTGCCGTACTCACCACGCTCGGCAGGCGGATTTGTAAGCGCAGTGCAGGGTGTTGTATTCACAGGGAATGCTGGTGTCCATTCCCTGAATTCATCCCTTTGATGCTTTAATTTGGACGGGTATATCGTATAAATACTTCTAAGCTTTTGCACATACACTTACTTTGTTATACTGCCCTAAAATTTATCTTTCCCCACAAATCTGCCGATATATCTCCAACCTCTCAAAGAAACAAAACGACACAGCTCTACACAAAGAGACCGCGAAGCATTCACGACTGAGCCACTGAGGCACAGAGGTGCCAAAGACAATGATAATTGTTCCACATGAAATATAGTGTTGCCAGTTGCCACCGTCAAAAGACCACAAAAAATATAGAAAAAATATACTTTTCATTGTAACCCTCGGCCATTCACTACAGGTGGGTCTGAGGGGTGGGCTCGTACAATGGATTGTATCAATGGACTATAAGATTTTTTTTATTAATATTTTTTGCAAGAAAAAGCATTAGGTTCTGTGGGGAAAGTTTCTAATTAATTATGTTCAAAGTGACGGCGTGACGGACAGTAGCTGAAAAAAGTTCAGGTGTGGTTGGATACCAGTGTTATGTTTGTATACATTTAATAAGAACAATGTCAGTCTGGCCGTTGCACATGATATGAAGCGTCATTTGAAGGACGCTGCATTTAGTAGCAAATCGAAAATGAAAACTAATGTAGTTGAATTAAAAAATATATTTATTGGCTAAAAAGAGCAAGTGGTTCAGGAATCCACACGATTAGTTTTGCAACGATGAGGCTAATGTATTTGACAACTTTGAGCTAAAATAGTTTATCACATCGCCTTAGCTTTTATTGGCCTAAACACAAGCAATCATCACTTCCAATTTAAAAAATAACTCTTTATAACCCTTTTCTCAACTCCAACGCTTAGTTTGTAGAAGGTTTGTTTTTACTTTCCCGATACCTCCGGTTGCAGCTTACACCAATGTTGTCTCATCTAAACTAAATCCTACCACACTCCAGCACCCACCTTCCACGAACCGACCTCGGTCCTAAACAAAGCATACCCATTGCAAAATCACTCACGTAGACACAAGAACCTACTTTTAACAGAGGGTTATCAATTCATTAGTGTTGCCGATTGGCTATCGATAATGGTAAAAATATCGGTAGATAAAAAAAAAGCCGGTTGAAAAATTCTGCCACTAAGGTTCATTGGGTCGTTGTACGACTCGGTGTCCCACACGAAAAGAGAGAGAAAGAGATCGGTAGTTCGATCGGCATTTTGGAATTTCACAACTGACAAACGAATTCTGATGATTAATTCGTCTGCAAGTGATATTTTTACTGCACGATTAGACTAGGTAAGTAATGACTTATCAAAAAGTTGAACTTGTGAAACCCAAACAATGGATTTAATTAAAACTAATTACAGATAACTTTAGCAAATTTAATACGACTATTAGGTAGAGATAAACTATTATACTTCGTAATACTCATAAGTACAGTGTGTACACACACACACACAATAATTAAAAAGGCACCTACGAAGTTTCTACTGATCTTCTTCTGATAAATCAATGTAAGAGGGAATAATAGGATTTTACAAGTTGTATCGAAAATTGTGAGAGCTTAGATATATTTCTTTTGAGATCTATCGATTGTAAAATAATCGATGTTGTAGCAACACTAGTAATAATTTCATTTGTTAACATCGACAGCTGCGAGTTGCTAGTTGCGACAAAAGACGCTAGCTGATGACTGCGATATAAATTAATACCATCGATGACAAATCCTGATATTTCGCAAGAAAAGATCGCTTTGTTGGTAGTTTGGCAAAATTGTGGATCTTTACTAGGTTTTTGAATCACAATTTGAAAGAAGGATGTGCGAAACGAAACGTAACAAACACAATTTATAGGAGGACGATTTGTTGGAGAAAGGATTAGGCAAATACTAATTTTACGTCTTCAAAATAAGAACCTAGGTCAAATGTCAAACGTATATGACGTATTGGAAGAATCGGATCTATAAATACATGTTAAAAACGAACTGTCCACGTGCCTAAACAAAAGATAATTGCGTTGCGGCACAACATTGTCTATAATTATTGTTGCACTTCAAATAATTTACAGCGCGTCATAAATTTTCATAGAAATACACAGGTAACTCTGGGTGACACTGTGTTTTTATTTGTACACAAAAAAAAATATAATCCAAAGACAAAAGCGGTTTTACGTCACGAGTTTAAAATAAAAGCCGGCCGTTTGTTAGAGGATTACGTCCCTAGAGATTTTGGAGAGAACCACAATTTGAAGTTACAATGCACATCAGTTCAGGTAGCTACTGTTTCAAACGACAAACTTACTCTCGAGTTCCAGTTTTAACATTCATATTCACTTGCCCTTATAATACGGTTCATTCTCAACGAAAACAGTGGCAAAGATCGAAAGGGGAACAGATTCGGCGAAAATCAGCGTAACTTTGCCATTGTGGGTTACAAAAGATGCGACAAAGTTTATGTATTTCCAGAGATAATCGTAAAAAATTATACCTTAAAATCACATGAGGATTGTAATTTGTGGCAGATATGAGTCTAAACAAAACGAAATTCGTTATCTTAACCCTAAGTAACAAAACTAAAAGCAAAAGGACAAGGGTGCTAAGTCCGTCTTATATTAAAAAACAGACAAAACAAACAGGATGTATAGATGATAAGTTTATGAATATTCAAAGATCAATAATCACCTCCAAGATGACCATTTCCGCGAACAAATTCCACCCTATTTGGTTTAGATAACGTTTGTTCAGAAGATGTTGGTTTTACATATCTCCCCAATGGACGTGCAAACATCGACTCATATAAATTATAACCGAATATCGATCCTATCTGTTAAAGCGGAGAAAAATGGAAACAAACTATTGACGCGACTTCGGCAAACCAAGATAAAATAAATATTTTAGGGTGGGCTCGTCGGTGCCCTAAACAAACACGCTCAGGATTTGCTGACCGTCGATATAGTTTCAATTTAATACGCCGAAATTTCATCACGTACGGCTCTCAGCTAAAAACATCTTTTATCACCAGATACAAAGATTGAAAATTCTTTGGCGGATTCGCTATTACTTAAATCGTTTTCTTCCATATAGGATGAAGCTCTATCTTATACGGTGTTTGTAAATGATTTTTTTCGGTTAAAGGAGAAATCTTGACCGTGAAGAAAAAAGAAATGAGTATGAGATATTCCAATTTGGAAAATTGCTTGAATTTTCTGTGGCTTACCTGCTTATAGTATCATCAGATAAAGGTGCTCTTGCGCAGTTTAATGAGTCTTATCAAAGGGGTCCTAAACATTTTGTAAGAAATAATTTAATTTTATGAGAACGGAACGAGTATTTACGAGTTTTTTTTTTAATTTGACAATATTTTTTTACCAACATTATAAATGTCAAAAGTCCTCGAAAGATAAGTTGGTAGGGCGTAGTGCGTTAGAATGTTAAGCATCTTTTTCATTTTATTAGCGTGCTCTATATAAATACTTTGACATCATAGTTTCATTTACATAACATATTATTCCTTTCTACATAATTGTTTATTATTAAACCACAAATGTAAACTGTTAGCTACCCCTGGCATAACTATAATTAATATTGTCTGGTCAGACCGCGCTCGGGGCGGCGCGCGCGCACGGCGACTCACTATCACGCGGCTTATCACTACGCGCAATATTTCTTCATTAACGACTTGCCAACAATACTAGCAAGTATCAGGGAGGTACCTTATATTATAAATCATCGTTCTAATAAGGAATTTTAAAGTCTAATATTGGGTGTTAGGAAAAGTTCTAACTTCCTTTCAAGGGATGAAACAACCCATGAAACAAAATGACTTTCCCCAAGGAACAAACGTCGAATATGAAAAATCCTTTGGTTGGACCTTCCATATAAAATGTACTAATGATTTATCGAATCAAGGAAATAATTTTGCCATCTACTGGCAAGTCAAGTTAGCATTTCTGAAATGTATCTAAGTATCAGGCATGTATGTACCAGAAATACTAAAACATCAGTGGTTCATTATTGATGTTTCTTCTTCTTCTTTTCGTGGGGTACACCAAGTCGTCCAACGACTTGATAGTTGTTTAGTCATTAAATCACTTATTTCTTACATTCTAAACTCATAAATTCTCATAATTTACATAGAAATTTTGTTAAATTAACAACAAATTACAAATTCCCTATCTATTTAAGTTGAGACTTGTTCAGCTACGTTTTTTTCCTTAATAGTTTTAAAATTCCAAAGTGGATTGATCACAGCAATGTAACTGCATAATGTAGTGACTGCATAATCTTCATGAGCTAACAAATCGAATCACTACCTGTCTAGTTTTCATAATAAATGGTATCTAAGGAATTCGAGAAACTTCTAAGAATCCAGACAAAAGTGTAACTCTACCACCTCCAACTACAAACGAAAACCACGTACAGTATTTAAAACTAAACAGTAGGCCCAACAAACCAAACGATTTATCAAACTATGACAGTCTCCGAGGAACATAATTTTACAGAAATTTTAAAAGAGATATTGTGTTTCATAATTAATGAACCAAAAGGCTTTCTGGGTAACAAAATATTCCCGATCTAAGATTCGGATCGTCATTACTTGTCTCTTTGTGCGACATTCTTTGCGCCCAGGTGTTCATATAATTACATTGGATGGTGATGAAACGAGACGGATAGATGAGGTTTTCAATTAGAATGAAGAGGATGAAAGACGGGCCCTTGCGTTGATTGATAACTGTGACAAAAACGTAGCAGATGAAAAATAATAATTATTAGAGCTTTTGTTAGAGGTGTACGAACTGGGCATAGGGGTGCGGTGTAGGTAATGTTTTTATAGAAGACAAATTAAGAATTGGACACGATGTTGTGTACTGAAATTATAAGGTGATTCAATAGACTATTAAACATTTCAAAGTAAGCAATTTGGCTGAAGAAATTGACTTAAATACGTACCTACACACATAATAAGAAAATATTAATTATTTTAAAAACAAGTGTGTTTTATTTTCAAATAACTATTTCTTGAATATTTTCGTTATGTACTAAGAAGACAAAACAAAGTATTCAAACAAATAATTTCGTTAAAACAACGAAGTGCAAGCCAAATTAGCTGATTTTTATGACAATCTGCCAACCCTACTGGCGTGCAATGCCGGCTGCGCAGTTTGCATTCAGCACCAACTAGACAATGAACGAGAAGCGCGCACGCAGGTAGATATGACAACCACATCACATTTACACCTTCCACTACACCTATTCCTTCATTCTCATCTTTATTATTTACGTAACAAGGTAGCAATGGTTCAGTGCTATCAGAAAAACATAACTTTGTACAGGTGTACTTATTTTTTTATCTTTCATTAGCTAAATTCGCGCTGTATGGATCACGATCGAGGGTTCGACGGACGTGTCTTATTGTTTCGTCAAATACATGAGAAATTTTGTCAATAAAGGCTGGGTGGTACGGTATTTTTTATGCTCAGGTACAGTTTAAATATCGGCCGCTTTGTAGCGCTGATGGATGTGCATGCGTGAATGGTTTTGCTAGGACTCTTGTTTCCTTTAACTCATTTATTTTGTATATTTTTTTGCTAAGTGTAAACCAACAGTTTGAATTTTAGTAGCAAGAACAAATTGATGTTTGCCACCTTTGTGCCATCTACAAAATTATTTACTGACTCTCTCCGACTTATTATTTTTATTTTATTTTCATGGCTTTCCACTTTCATATTTTAGTGACGCCTGTAAATTTTTGTGTATTGTTATCTTCTAAATAATTATTTTTATCTACGTCATCAATTTTGCGTATAGTTTCTTTTGTTTTTGATCTATTCATATACTGTTCCTGCTACGATTTTAAGTGCTTCATATATTTACCAGTACAAATAGTACATTGCCTGGCACCGTGATTAAATGAGTTTGTTACAGTATAACAAGCTGTAAATATCGTTCAGCCGATCCACTTTGTCGGCACCGTCAAAGCCTACCGGATGGTCATGGTTTGTTTAACAGATCATTGTTAATTATTCTTTCCACTAACGCAAATTTTAATCTTTTCTTTGTACCCAACAATGCGCATGTAACTAGCTACAGAAAAGCAAGCATTGGAGAACAAATCCATTCTTTCGTGTAAAACGCTAAAGTTGTATGAGTATTGAAAAAGAAATACCATCCAGATGTAAAGATAATAAGACTGTTTTTATCTGACGTGACGATCTCAAGAATTTGCCTGCAACGATTATGAGCTATCTTACTTTCGTTATGGTCATTATTTGCCCAGCTTAATTACCTATCCCATTGAACATTATCGGCCAAGACGATCAATATAAAATAAATCAATTTAATCTAATTAAAAGCATTACATGTTTTTTGTTCGACAGCGAAACAAGACGAGGTATTATGAGATGGAATCGTGGAGATTAGAGGTGCTCTTACCAGCGGGTCACCGATCATATCTCCCGACGTCAAACCGTCCATCCGATGTCGAGTCTATAAATTATTAATACAATCTAATTTAATTTAAGCCTCATGACCTTTTGTTAGACTAGGCTCTAGAAAAAACCCCGACGAAATGTTCCCGTACATTTGTGACTCATGCATGTTTCATGTTTGGATTGTATTACGGCAGGGATCGCATTAAACAGTTAGCCAGTGCGTTATGCTCGTGCGTCGTGAATTACAAATATCACGAGATTTTCTAGGCGATTCTGATCTGAATTTGGATGCGGTTTCACGCTTGTTTTGACGAGATATTTGTGTGTGTTGATAAGTGTTGTAAAGAGTTGTCTGGTTTGTAGAAGGTTCTATGGCCGGCGTGTTTGAGGCAGGAGGGCCGGCTGTGTCTCGCCACGCAGTCTACCGCGGTACTTTACGACCTCGCTCCAGCCACTTTTATTGGCTACCTCGCATCGAAGCCTCCTCGCTGCCTCCCATTCACTCCACAAGAAATATACTTTTTTATTGCTCTGTCACTTCGGTAATTTATTGACAATGAACGCACGTGCATTTCTATTAATATTTTATGTCGTAAGATTTTTTATGCGGTCCGTCCGAAGTCCATTGTTAGGTCAAGCGGATGGTTTGTTTTATGTCCTCTCTAGAGGCCTACTTAATTGTGCTTATACGGACTTATCCTGGTAGCTAAGGATATAAGGTACTGTCGTTTATCTGTCTGGCGTACCTGGGAGGTCACATTGTGATGTAAGAATGTAAATTTAGCAGCATGTACAGTACCATCATTCTCCACTTGAAGAATTCTAGAGCGTCATTTCAAATTAAAATTAAGATGGATGTTTATTTATGCGATCATAAACGTCGTGACACGATCGAATTATAAAACGTTATTTGTGCTACAAATTAAGGACGATATTTCTTTCTTTGTGACGGTTGGAGGGGCCATTAATAATGTTTATTTTTCTTTAAACAAAGTATTCAAAATCTAATTAAGAGAATGTTACAGACATTTCTCTATCTGTTATGATGCCTTTGAATAGAGTTGTTGAAGCAAATAAATCTATGTGTAAACTATATAGCATGCATCTTAGAGTTGTTGTACATGATAATTATCAGTTGTAGAAATGCTATGGCCAATAACTTGTAGCTCAGACAATGCCTGTTCGACACCTTAGGAATATACTGATTGAACTCTCAATTATGTAGCCAGCTATATATGGTATGCAAAGTAGTTTTACGTCCGTTTAAAGTATCATCATATTAGGTATACGGATTTAAAAGAAACAAAATGTTCAAAAAAGTCAGTATTATGATTAGTGGTTATCGAATCATCATCGCCAAATAAACTGTAGCTTTACGGGATCTATCGTTACGGGATATTTTTTAATCAAAATCATCATGTGTCTCGTTTAATAGCTTGGATAAACAAAAAAGCAAGTAGACTTTAGCAATATCAACAAAATAGTTTTATGTTTTTTTCATAATCAGGGCAGTTATGGGAAAGTACAACATAATATTAAATTTTACCTTACGTACTTACGTTACGTGTTTAGAGAAGGAAGATTGATACTAACCTGAAACAATAAACATACACAAATAATGAATAAATTAATATGAAATTAAAGTGTAAAAATAAAAAAGCTCTACGTGCAGAGGCTTCTACAGAACATTAAATGACTTTTGACAGATTTAAACTAAAGAGCCAATGTAAGTAACATAAAATTACGATGGTCTGGTAAAATTACGATCGTGCAGTAAATTTTATAACTATCAACACTATAGTAAACACATCTAGGATCATTCTATCCACCACTTTTTCGCTAGATGAAACAAGCAAATGCACAGAACTTAAAAAGTCATTCGTCATGCAATACCATACGTGAGCACCTGCTCAATTTACTAATAAATCCCAGTGTCACCCTCTCAACACAAAGTGCGCGATTTTCAAAGTCGCCGCATACCGATCGACACTATAGGCGTCTGCGCTGCATTCCGCCGGTTTTTCACAAGATTCCAGCGCGCCGTCTCCCGGCTCTAATTGCACTTAATTCTCGCTTCGTGCCTGTTTAAATACGCCCTGCGTCTGCGCCGCTTAAAATTGCGACGAGAGAAGATAGGTCTGTCCGGTTTGAAACTATGCTCGAGGAAATGTTTCGGGTGGCATGGGAGGCCATAAACCAAATGATTTTAAAAATCCTACTAATCGATTCTACCGAAGCGATAGTAAGTTCGATTAGGGACTACATATATAAATTAACCAATGGCTTTAGATACCTCCCTAATTGAAAACATCAAGATCAAGAACAACAGCTACGTCACTAAAAGCAACACACAAGTTTTTTTTGTCTAGTCTTAAATTAAAAACATCAACAACATTGCATTGATTTCTTGATTGCTGCGCTCCAAACGATCAGTTGGTATGCGCAAGCGCAGCAGATGCTGATTGGTCGCTAATCGCGATGCGCTCTAACTACAAATCGCGCACTTTGTCGGAAACTGATTCGCATCCGTAGTCTCCGCCAAGAATGATGTAGCCACTTCGAATTCCGACAGTTTCTTTCCTGCAGTAGGAATGTCAGATTCAATTGAAGGACCATAGAAAGACGCAGTAGTCTTTTGGAACTGCAAATCATCATCATCATCATTAACAGCCTATTGTAGTCCACTGCTGGACATAGGCCTCTCCTAAAGCACGCCACTGAACCCGGTCTTCGGCTTTACTCCTCCAGTCACTGCCCGCAGCTTTGCGTATGTCGTCGCTCCACCTTGCCACAGGGCGTCCTGCGCTACGTTTGCCGATACGCGGTCTCCACTCA
Organism: Keiferia lycopersicella; assembly: GCA_029255805.1. Lineage (NCBI taxonomy): Eukaryota > Metazoa > Arthropoda > Insecta > Lepidoptera > Gelechiidae > Keiferia > Keiferia lycopersicella. The sequence continues at coordinate 5,824,598 of JARACZ010000010.1, forward strand.
AGGACCAGCTTACCCCAGCGGTTATCGGTCCTTCGGCAGATATGACCAGCCCACTGCCACTTCAGCTTGCTAATACGTTGAGCTATGTCGGTCACTCTAGTTCTCTGTCGAATTACTTCGTTTCGGATACGATCCCTTAGAGAAACCCCGAGCATAGCTCTCTCCATAGCTCGCTGAGCGACTTTCAGTTGGTGGACCAGTCGTACCGTGAGTGTCCACGTTTCGGCTCCGTATGTCATGACAGGTAGGACGCACTGGTTGAAGACTTTCGTCTTAAGGCATTGCGGTATTGGCGACGAAAAGACTCGACGGAGTTTTCCGAATGCTGCCCAACCCAGCTGTATTCTTCTCTGGACTTCCTTCTCAAGGTTGTTTCTACCTAGTTGGAGCGTTTGCCCTAGGTAGACATACTGTTGAACAACTTCGAGTTGGATTCCATTTACGGCAATCGGTTCCGGATCAACGTGTTCGTTGAACATGACTTTGGTTTTATCCAAATTCATCCGGAGACCGATGCGGCGAGAAGAATCAGCTAGGTCATCCACCATTCGTTGTAGGTCTTGCAGCGTTTCTGCCATAATGACGATGTCGTCTGCAAATCGTAAGTGAGAGATGTACTTGCCGTTTATATTAATACCACGACCTTTCCAGTCCAGCGTCTTAAACATATCCTCCAGAGCGTTAGTGAACAGTTTCGGGGATATGACGTCCCCCTGTCTCACTCCTCGATGGAGATGGATAGGCTTAGTCCGCTGGTCCTGTACTTGTACGGTCATTGTGGCGGCTTCATACAGACATCTCATCACTTCGATGTATCGCCAGTCGACTTGGCAACGCTGCAAAGACTCCAGAACAGACCAGGTTTCGATGGAGTCGAAAGCTTTCTCATAGTCCACAAACGCTAAGCACAGGGGCCGATTGTACTCTTGAGACTTCTGTACAATCTGCCGTACCGTGTGAATGTGGTCTATGGTGCTATAACCCCTTCGAAACCCGGCCTGCTCGGGAGGCTGAAACTCATCGAGTCTTCGCGCAAGACGGTTCGTGATGACCCTGGAGAACAGTTTGTAAACATGGCTCAAAAGCGAAATCGGGCGGTAGTTCTTCAATAGGGTTTTGTCTCCTTTTTTGAAGAACAGTACCACCATGCTTCTGTGCCATGCCTGCGGAGTTCTCCCATGGAAGAGAACGGCGTTAAAGAGCTGTTGGAGCTGATCCAATAAGGGAGTTCCTCCAGCTTTTAGGAGCTCTGTCGTGATCCCGTCCTCCCCTGGGGCTTTTCCATTTTTTAACTGTTTCAGGGCCATTTCGATCTCGTCTCGGCTGATCTCGGGCAGGTCCTCGGTGAAGTGGCGTGTGAGGGTGGCTCTGCAATCCTCAGTATCGGGTACGGGCTTTGAAGCTTGCGAGGCGTAGAGCTTGCCATAGAAGTCTTCCACTTCCGACAGAACCTCCGGCTTGGATGCGACGACTTCCCCAGATTCAGTTGTCAGCTTCGTCAGGTGGCTCCTACCCAAAGGCCGTGCGAACACCTTTGGTCCCCGATTCTGCTCAATTGATTTTTCAATCAAGAGCGTGTTTGCGGATCGGAGATCACGTCGCACGAGCCTCTGGATGGTTTTGTTGCGCTCTTGACTTTTCGTCGAAGCTGACAATGGGTCTGTACGTCTCTCTTCCATTAAGCTGAGAGTTTCCGTCGAAAGTTTGGACTTTTTGCTCTTACGTCTAATCTCGCAGAACTTCGTACCTTCATCCCTGAGAATTTCCACCACCTCTTCGAGTTTCTGGTCAACGTCATCTGTGGTTTCCAAGGCAGCGAATCGATTTTCCAATTTTAATTGAAAAGTTTCGGACCCTACCACGGTTTGGAGCAGATTCGGTCGGAGCGTGGACTTCACCAGGCGGGCTCTTTCAGCTTTGTAGTTAATATCCAGAGTGCCCTGAACAAGTCGGTGGTCGCTTCCGGTATTAAACCTGGTGACCACTGTGACATCCCTGAATATGCGCCGTTTGTCCGCGATGATGAAGTCTATCTCATTTTTCGTCACAGTATCGGGGCTTTGCCACGTCCACTTCCTTTTGGGCTTCTTTTTGTAGAATGAATTCATCAAAAAGAGGCCCTCTTTTTCGAGGAAGTTGACGAGCATTTGCCCCCTGTGATTTCTACTTCCAAAACCGTAGTTGCCCATACTCGATTCGCCGCAAGTCTGTACTCCCACTTTAGCGTTAAAGTCCCCCATAACAACGTTATAGTGAGCTTTGGAGGTGGTATGTAAGGCTCTGGAAATATCTTCATACATGCTTTCCACCTCCTCGTCCAAGTGTGTCGAGGTCGGTGCGTAAACCTGGATAACCTTGAGGCTGTACCTCTCGGTTAGCTTAATTATGAGGTATGCAACCCTGTTCGACACACTTGATATCTCTACAACGTTGGCACAGAGAACCTTATTAACCAGAAATCCGACGCCACCTTGGGAGGGCTGATCTCCTTCTCGGGAACTGCAAATGTTTGTTTAATACTACGTTAGCAAGTAGAATACTGCAATATATTGAGAAAGGTTTCGAATTGCACTAGAATGTATGACCACCCGGTCGGTAAACACATCAACAGCGTCTCGGTGAGTCATGCAGATATTCTCCTTAGAAGGGCAAGCTCATAAACCATCTGTTGCCTGGCTCCACAAATTAACCCTTTGGAAGCTGCACATGCAAATTACGCTAAAGGGAAGATAACTATGTCCACGTGTGGGAATAAACGGTGATTGGCAGCAAACGAGGGCCCATCGCAGCGCTCATCAACATAGTAGCGATGAAACCTTAAATCACACCCAATTTAAAAACACTCCCTACAATCCGAGCACAGAAAGCATGGGAACCTTGTAACGAGCCAAACCTATTAAAGAAGCGAAGCGTAGAGAAATATCTCACGATCCTTGCTCATTACAAATTATGGCCGCATTCCTATTTCAAACCCTATTAACAACCGACTGCTAGGAAACGGCTGAAGAAGCCAAGGGGACGCAATTAATATCAGATAATATAAGCAAAAACTTGCGCGTAATAAATGACAAATTGCACCCGATAAAAAGTTACTTTAATAAGTGTGGTCGCAGGATTCCAGGGTGCTACCAGTGGCGCTCCCGGTGGTGCTAATGGGAGAAACTTGCTCTGAAATAAACACTTCCAACCGGTCATGCTAGGAAAAATAATCATCGAACGGGTTCATAATGACCGAATAGGCTATTTGACACTAATGAAAATATGCGACAAATTGTGGCCATCCTAGTAAATTGCAGTGTAATAAAGCGTTTTAACAGAAATTAGTACTAAAATATGCATAATTTTTTCATATTTTACGTATAAAAATTGAAATATTTTTGAATATTTCTAAACGACAGGAACGCCCTGTGATTGGTTCCAACTTTGGTGACGTCACACGCTAGTAAACGCCGCCATACCCTGTGTTACGTTGTGTGTATTTACTACTATTTACCTAGTTTTACCATTGATTTGTTTATTCTCGAGTTAATTTGAGATCTTTTTATTGAGTCAGTGACATTATTAATAGTTTTTAACTTCATTATGGACGAACATTTTGTGCAAGTCGACAACAGAAACTTCCCGAAGTAGATCTGTTTATGGTCGCATTATTCTTCAAAAATAAAGCAGATTATTATGCTCCAGAACTAAAAAACGTTAAAACAGCTGTGTAAGTACATAAGAAATTATATAATCAGAACTATAAAGCATTTAGCACTTTGTGTACAAGTTTTGCAAAATCGCATTTTAGGTTAGGTATGTTGTCACTTGCTTTGGTCACTTGTGAATAAACAATGATGTACTAAATCTCTTTAAGTCACTGTCCTTGCTTTTGTTTTACATATCTGCAAGACAATCTTTACACATAAACACATTTGTATGCGATGAAATACTTGTAGGATCACTTATTTCGTCTTTTAGCATTCATTGGAACTGAAATAAACACTTTTTCTGGATTTCGTAATGAATTGTTTTACATTGTGGTACTACACACCATTTATAAGACATTTTGTCCTATAAATTCACAGATAAATAAGAAAAACGCGAAAGATCGAAGCTTCTGCACCTTGTTGTTGCCTTGTTTACTAGCATGTGACGTTACTCGAATCATATGGCGTCCGCCATTACAAAGACAGCGTTTTGAGCGCCAATTTCATAATTTAAACTTTAACATAAATTTTTGTTGAAAATACTGCACGTTCTACGGAAATATTAATGTAGTGTGTTTATTATGCTTTACAGAATTATTTACAACTGTTTTCCAAAATCAGTCAAATAGCCTATTGCTGTTAAACTGACGATAATAATTTTGGACCAACATTGTGCAATTGAACCCCTACAAGGCAAGGTCTACAATGAAAAGAGTTGAGCACGAATGAAACTGTATCAAAAGATGTTGATTATAACAGCGTAAGGCACAAAAAGAAACAATCATGTCACGAGAGGTTGATTCCGTTAGCACACCGCGGACACGACGTGGCACCTCACAACAACCTTTGTACTCTTGTTACCTCCGGACGACCACCCGATAAGAATAGAGACAGGAATGCCACAAGCGCGCGCCGATTAAACTCTTAGGTGAAAATAAAAGAGATTGTTTATAAAGCTAGAGAAGACGACATGACAATAGATGACGGTGATGGACCGAGACCGCGAGCATTCAGCCGCGAGAGACGCGGACCGATCCAAATTCGAATTTACTACCACCGGTTTAGGGTTCATTAATTTCAAGACATGACTAAAACATGTGACTTTCAGAAGATGATTAGGAAAAGTGGGGGCGTGATGAGCGAGCGAGAGCGGCGATACTGCGAGACAGAGAGGCGCGTAGCCGAGGGTCACAAGCGTGATGTCAGGTCAGCCACTTTTGCACCTCGCCATAACAACGCGTCTCAAATTATTATGGACGTTTGATAAGTGTTGGGAGATTGCACCGTCTTGGTGCTTTATGATGTTAATTAAGTGTTTACGTTACTAGCTCGAGTGTGGTACGAGAGATTGTTGACACTCATCGACGGGCGCCAGCGCGTTTTTTTTTGTTTGAGGAAACGTCGCTCACACTCCACGCTACTGTGCTTTCACTGTCCACGTTTACAAAAAGAACATTGACATCATATTTTTTTACAGAAAAAATGTAAGTGGACACATCACCAATCAGCCGATATCGAGACTCGCTGACATGTTGATAAAAAAAATATCTGTCTGGTCGGAATCTCATCTGAGCGATTGATAAGATAGTTATATCTCATCTCGAGGTATTTGGGCTAAGCAGCAGCACTGAAATAGCCGTAATAAAATAACATTAGCGTAATAACGATTTATAGCAATAAAATCTGTTATGACGTTCGCCAATAAACTTCCCGAATCTCTTTGCGTTTTAAAATAACTCTAGATTAAGGAGCAGAAGACTTGAGCTAGCTGGAGCCGTAACGTTGGTCTCTTAATGCGTCTTAATGTGTATTTTACGATTGTTACACAAGAAGCGGGCAGTTTTACATTGGCTTAAGCGATTGCTATCTGGTGTTATTAAATCCTCTGATGTTCCGAAACATCAAATTATGAATGAGGAATAAATCAACGCAGGCGCTCGTAAAGCGCTTTATGTTTTGTTCTGACGTTCGGTCGGTTCGATTACTCTTTCAAATTGGCCCAGATCTCTGCTCCGTGAAAATTAGTAATAAGATCTGTTGCATTTGCATGCCAATTCTAAATTGGCAATTTGAGATTTATTGACGCGGTTATACTGAGAGCTACCATGCTACCTAACGCTCCAAACTTTGTAGGCCAATGAAATCAATGCAACCAAAGATATCGAGAAATCTTTTAGTTTAATTTCGTCGATATCCTATCGTTTCTTTTTCGGCTGTATCAGAGGGTAAAATACATGCATACATTCATATATCACGCCTTTATCCTTTGCGGGGTAGGCAGAGCGTCAACGGCCGTAACAATACGGTCGCTATCGCCACTTTTGACATTTTTGAGGATTGCTTTCCAAAGTTGTTTCAGAAAACATGTGTATCCCTATAGTGACAGGTTGTCAGCCTGTCGCCTAAAAATTGTAATACACCAATACCCTCGAGTCCCTTAGTTGCCTCTTACGACACCCACGGGAAAGATATGATAAGAGGTGATACTATTCTAAGCCGACATCACACGGCACTGAGTAGAATTTTCGTGTAAATCCCTGATTCAACTTTTCTAAAACCATTTATCTATTAATATCGCCTAACTTTCATTGATCGGTTATCATAAACGCATTACCACTTAATGAAACATTATGAAAGGCACATATTAATGCAGGGGTGCAGCCATGCCGATGTGATAAATGCCTCAAGGATGACTCGCGATATGTCCCGGGTTCGATTCCCGATTGGCATGACATTAAAGAAAACATGCGTGGTTTTCTACTCATATTGATGAGAATGAAAAAGTTATAGGTAACAAATTAATAATCAAATGACAGAATAAGTTTTTTATATTTTAACTGGATGGGTAGAAAACAATGAAATTTTAAAGATGGCGATCTTGAAGAATAATAAGTATTAAAAAATAAACCGTTTGTTCAAGAGATTGATTAAACTACTCGGATTTCCATGCCAGGAGATCAAAACAGCTAAAAAACTCTTAAAACATACAAACAATTGGAATAAAGCAAAAAACTGATCAAGGCTTTATTCTAATAATGCAGGAATGGCACGTGTTTTGGTAATGATTCCGGAAGATTGTTTTTCAGAAACATGCCTTGAAACGAAACTGACTACTTAACTGAATATTCAAAATTTGTGATTTTTACCTACTCATGGTCCTTGAGAACTTTTTTAGCTTCTTTCAAATGCAAAAAAATATATCACCAATACCTGCAGTTTCTTTAAGATTAGAAAAATGCAGCAGATTTTTGTAATCAGTGATTATTTCATTTAAAACTTTGTTATTAAGACTAGTAGAATCACCCTCAAGGGCTGGAACACAATGACAACTGCATACTGACGCTGAATCAATCACAAAAAACGGAATCCGAACAAAAACGACAATTAAAATGAGTCTCGGCTGCCCAAAGAAATATTTAGAATAACCCGAGCCAACGGGTTTTTATAGGAACCTAAAATTTGTTGGAGCGCGTTTTACTTTTCATCTCTCGTTTCTAGAACTTTGAAAAACAATGTGACTGTACTACAGAGACTGAAAATTAAAATTGTTCATATGTTTGCCTCTGCAGCGAAATGATTTTGTAATCAACATTTCTTTAGTTAGGTAGAGTTTTTTCAGAGCTGAACACCGAATAACCAGTAGAAAGAAATCAAATCAAGAAAAATTCGGTTGTCTGGAAAGCCGGTACTAACGATAGTTGAGCGTGACAACGTCATAAGAAAATACTGATGATATGGTTGCATTTTTCAAAAGAAAATTTTATTTTATTTGCTTGATACGAGTAGAATACCTAACGCGGAGACCGATTGTGTCTCTTTGCCGCTTGTTCTGCGCTCTCGCTTGCACTTCAAGCCTTAAATGAAAGGTAACACCTCAGAGCGAGGTAACGCCGCATGAGCACTAGTCATGTTTTTTGGTACGTGCAACCGGCTCCATCGATAGAAGACAAAAATTATTTACCAACTGGATCCCCTTAAACTGTTTTTTTTTCATCTCCGTCCTTTTACTTTCAAAAAGGCTATTCAGTCTACACGTGTCCCTCGCCGTCATCTTTATTGGTTTAGTCCAATTAATCGCATCTTATGTTGTTCTTGGAACAACCTAGCTTCTATAAATTACTAATTTATCCTTTTTTATTTGATATTTCATTATATTCTACCTACGTCAGAATATATAATTTATGTCGTACACAAAAATGTATCGGTGTGTTTATTAGAAGTAGGTAGGCACCTGGTTGACCGAGCATTACTCGGCTTTTTCTCCCGTTCCTCTGAACCACTCTTGATTTTTAGAAAATAAAACCTGACCCGAATCCCCCTATACACGAATTTATTTAAAATCACTTGGAGCCGTTATCGAGTTCACAAATATAATGTAGTCTCATTTGAGTTCTCCTTAAAATTGGAGGTATATATTATTTAAAGGAAATTGGACTAATGTTTCAGCCTTTCTGACACATTACGTGGTCTATATTAGACTCAGCCTGGTCCTAATTAGTCTCTGCCGAGTCTAAATTTATTAAATTTAGTTCGTCCTTGCGATGCTATCGTAGACGTTTAATTTGCAAGCGCAGACTGCAACGCTGAGTGATTGAGTCCCAGCGCTGGGCCGCATTGACAGCGCGCGCATTCTATGTAAAATATGAAAGACTCGTCTCGCTCCCGGTCAGGTGAGACTCGAGTCGAAAATATGGATGTGGCAGTTTTAAGTACAATAAAGGTTAATAAAAACCAAGACAGTAATAATTTGATATGAAAAGTAAAATAAGTCAATGGTTTTTTAAAGTTTGTAATGCTTCCCAGAAAAAAAAGATTCACCAAGATCTAGGACGCCCTTGGAGTCAGTCTAATTTACCTAGTGTATTGAAAATGAGAGACGCTGAAGAGACGTAGTAGAGGCTGACCTGCACGATCTTCGAGTCAGCAATTTGCAGGAGATCGCGCAGGACAGAGATCTGAGGAGACAGCTCGTTTCGGACGCCAAGATCCTCTTTGGGTCGCTGAGTCAACGGAGTTAGTTTTAGTTTTTATTGAAAATATTTCCCTTTAATTTTAAAGTTAAAATATGTACAAAAAAAATTAGGTGTAGCGCCACAATATTATAAGTAACTTTAACAATTAACGTGAAGAAGAACTAAGAAGCAAGAGGAATAACTATGAGGAAGGTTATTTTATGAGCACACAAAATCTTCGTACATCCCAAACATTGGTCACTCCGCCATATAAAGCAGGCTGTGCTACCCCTATAAATACAACTATACTGTGTATGTTGAAATATGGTTCCAGTTCAGCTGATTAATGCGATCCAACCACTGACGGACTATTGTCCGAACCAGACGAATCTGCATGGCAATAAAAAGACGATGTGTAAGTATCAGCATTTTGTCTCTGTTTATTTGCTAAGTGATTTTAGAATTGTGCTGTTTGTATTGAATATTTCTGCCATGTTTGGTAAGTATGGTAAACTCATAGCAGAAAACAGAGAAATTTATTTGGTTCTAACTACTTCTGACGGACTAATGTCCTAACCAGATGAATCTGCATGGCAATAAAAAGACGATGTGTAAGTATCAGCATTTTGTCTCTGTTTATTTGCTAACTGATTTTAGAATTGTGCTGTTTGTATTGAATATTTCTGCCATGTTTGGTAGGTATGGTAAACTCATAGCAGAAAACAGAGAAATTTATTTGGTTCTAACTACTGTTATCTGACGGACTAATATCCTAACCAGATGAATCTGCATGCCAATAAAAAGACGATGTGTAAGTATCAGCATTTTGTCTCTGTTTATTTGCTAACTGATTTTAGAATTGTGCGGTTTGTATTGAATATTTCTGCCATGCTTGGCAAGTATGGTAAACACATAGCAGGCAATATAGAAATTTATTTGGTTCTAACTACTGTTATCTGACGGACTATTGTCCTAACCAGATGAATCTGCATGCCAATAAAAAGACGATGTGTAAGTATCAGCATTTTGTCTCTGTTTATTTGCTAAGTGATTTTAGAATTGTTATGTTTGTATTGAATATTTCTGCCATGTTTGGTAGGTATGGTAAACTAATTGTGAATTAGTACTTATTTATTTAGTTCTTACTGACGGACTTATGTCCAAACGAGACGAACCTATAATATAATGACAGTGTGTAAGTATCAGCATTTTGTCTCTGTTTATTTGCTAAGTGATTTTAGAATTGTTCTGTTTGTATTGAATATTTCTGCCATGTTTGGTAGGTATGGTAAAGTAATTGTGAATTAGTACTTATTTATTTAGTTCTTACTGACGGACTTATGTCCAAACGAGACGAACCTATAATATAATGACAGTGTGTAAGTATCAGCATTTTGTCTCTGTTTATTTGCCAAGTGATTTTAGAATTGTGCTGTTTGTATTGAATATTTCTGCCATGTTTGGTAGGAATGGTAAACTCAAGGCGGGGAATAGTGAATTAGTACTTATTTATTAATTCTAACTGACGGACTTATATCTAATCCAGACGAACCTATAAACTCGTAAAATGACATTGTGTAAGTATCAGCATTTTGTCTCTGTTTATTTGTTAAGTGATTTTACAATTATGCTGTTGGTATTGCATATTTCTGCCGTGTTTGATATGGGAAGCTTAAAACAGGTAACAGTGAGTTGGTACTTATTTATTCAGTACTAACTAATGGACTTATGTCCGAACGAGACGAATTTGTAATAAAATATCAGTGTGTAAGCATTTTGTCTCTGTTTATTCCTTAAGTGAGTTTAGAATTGTGCTGTTTGTATTGAATATTTCAGTAGTGATTGGTATAGGTAGCTCGAGGGAGGTTAATAATAAGAAGTTTTAGTTACAACGTACCTTCTAAATTCTGTGAGTTAATTATATTATAGGTATTGGGTAGTTCTTACTCATTTTTAAGCAATGTCATCTCTCATTTGACTATGTTTTAAAAATAACCATTTTAATATCGTAAATGATTGAAAGATAATTACTTTAATATCGTAGATTCAATCGCTTCGAATTCAGTTGTTTTATGTGTTTTATGATTTCGACCGTAATAACAATAAAATAACAAAATATCGTCCAAATAATGGACAGAACGCTGTTGGTCGTAACATTAATCCCGCTCTGACCAAAATATCTTTTGATAACCTTAGTCCAAAGTTATGTACGTCTCATATAATCTTAAGAATCAATAAACAATGGCTCTCGAGACTTTTCCTTAAACAAACGAAAATAATGAAAATTCAGAGGTCGAAATATAAAAAGCGATAAGAGGATTAGGTGGAGCGGGGATGACATTGGAAATTAAGGTTGTTTTCTTTTGTAATTTTCCCCGGTCTCCCCCTCCGCGCACCCGCGCGGAGCGGCGGGCGTGCCGCGCGCGTGTGCGTTAAAAATGTATGTTGTTTCTCCCCGGTATAGGGAGGCTTCGCTCGGATAATTTCAGATTATTTAACCGACTTCACAATGGAAGGAGGAATCCACCTGATCTTTTTTTATATGTGTTACGCCGTTACTCAGCGTAGAAGTGAATTGCAAAAATAAGTATTAGAATTTTGTTTGTGGCTGTACCTACGTACAACTGAGGTAGACCAAATTGTTACCAGATTCGACTCTGACAATAAGACTCTAGATAGTTCAAGGGTTGCTTTTTCTACATTTACCATCAATGCGAATAATGACATGTAGGTATACAAATAGGTAGGCAACCCGATAAGATATAAATAACAAAAAAATACCCTAAACTTAATATTTCACACACATACGCGAAAACTTCTTGTTCCGCCATTAATTGACATAATTACTTAACCAACTAAGATTAACACGAGAGCCGCGCCAAAATTCGTATCGCCACTGCGTTCCTATAAGGCGTGGGGCCTGAACTACAGCGGAGCGGTAGCGGCGGGGTCTTGTACGAATACGTGTATTCAAATGGACCGAAACACGGCAGCGAGCAGTCGCTCTAGTCAAGACTTCAGACTCAAGAGTCAAGACGCCTTTGCAGACAGTGCGCATTTTTTTTTCTATAGAACGCCGATCTAGCACCGCCACCGCCCCGCTGAAGTTCAGGCCCTGGGTCCAAGCCGTAATTAAACTGACGCGCGCGCAAGAACGCGCGATTGAACCGCGCGGCCGACCGCTGCGTTTTTGCCGCGTCAAAAACACGCGCGGCGACCTGCAATAAATTAGACTGGATGCCGAAAGCCGACACCGCTCAATACTCACGCGTTAAATAAAAACATTAAAGGCTGGTTGAAATAATCGGCCGCTTTTTCCTGCGATATCGTACCGATTTGGTGGCGACAAGCGCTGTGGACGTGAGCGCCGCTTTACGCCGCTGAAATGGCCTTTTATATTTGTATCGGTATTTACTTCGCGCTAGTCGAATATCGAAAATAAATTCGAGACGTTTTTTATTACATCGCCATAACAATAATTGTCTGGGAGTACTTTCCTCCTGTGGTATTGTGGAACTTACTTTACTTGACATGAAGCTTAAAACGTCAATACACGTTTTTCTGCACAAAGAATGAAATTTCTACAAAACATATTGTTATATGATGGAAACACTAGTTTCATTTTAATTTTAACAAATTCTGACCATCATCGGTACATACCGTCTACCGAACCATCGTGAGAAATTTGAACAAAACTTGCAAAACACAGCAAATTTTAAACAAAATTTTCGCTTAAACTACCAGGCGCTCATAGGCAGACGGCAGTGCCAACCGAAATCCATTTCCATCCTATTTCTAGCCGGTCTAACTCATAACTAGTGAATTTCAATTCTCGCTCGCAGCCCGGGGCGCATACGAGATCACACCCACCTAAATACATAAGTAGATACCTACAGTTTTCGTACTGTCGAAGCGGTAGTGGACTTTGACTTGTGAGAAATGAGGGAAGCAATTGGTTTTCAATCATTCGGTCGTCCTGCTTTGTTTGAATATGATGACATCTAAGACTTTTACCGCAAATTGTCACTTTTATAATGGCAGCTCCATTTCAGATTGAAAAAACAAGAAAAAGCCCACACTGATTGATTTTCCACTTCTTGACGTCTCTGATAAAAGTTATTGAACCTTTTTATTTGCCGTAAGTAGGTAGGTACGTCAAAATAATTTGGTACAATCTAGCAGTTATTGTTAGAGTTTCCGTGGTCATTTTCTCTCAAACTTTGTGAATAAATGCTATCTAAAAACGTAGTCCAGTTATCAAGAGTCCAGAATTAGTATTCCGAAATGCAATTTGTGCAGTCTCTCGGCGTACATAAGAGGCGGTCCGAAAGGGGTGGCTGAGTACATATTCATCTTGTTAGCTATGCGCCCGGATGCGCCGGCTACGGCAAACACAATAAGAGCCTTCTTGCCTTCTTACCCCACTCACCCTTAAGGGGGAGGGGGCAGCCTCTTATGGAAAACTTATTAGAGCACGGCCCGCTCGGGAATCCTTTTTCCTTCGGTAAATATTTGAGGGAGAAATTAAAATTTGACAGCGGACGTTCTCAGAGTCGCTAAAAGGACGATAGACCCCATTCTATATGCCCGTACGTGATATTCGAGGCGTAAAATGAAATTTAGATTGAGTTTGGACAGTCTGGCCTCTTTGTGAGGGTCCCTGCTTATTTTGCTTGAGTTTGTGCAACCTTGCTATGACCTAGCCCTGGGTGTTTTTTACGTGATACGTGTCTAATAAATAGGTAGTATAAATAAATATTTGGATGTTTTTTTGTCGTTAGGTGAATAATATAACCCAATAAACTTTAATCTAAGAAGAAGGAGAGACATTTTGTTCGTTTTAAACCTAACATTTTATTAGTTTTTGTGAACTCTTTTGTCCCAGCAGTCACTATATATTAAAAAATTGATTCATTGGTGAATAGGTCAAAACTAAGAATAATTGGAGAGTAAGTAGAAACATATGACATAGTGTATTTTGATCTCATAATCAGAAGCCTAGACAGAAGAGGCATCGAAAAACGGTCACTCTACATAAAACCTTTAAACGTATTAGTAAGATAGGAATTTCCTTCAGAATATGCAAACAGATACCCATATAAACCTGAGAACATCAGAATTTTATGCATGAACTTATCTTCCCGTCTACGGTTTTCAGAGAGGAACCCAACTTTTAATGCAAACCTATACAAACAGATTTTCCCAATTTCAGTATGGTAAAAGGCTTCAACTTTCTTTAGTGGTGTGAAGTGGGATATTACAACTGGAGCAAGGGTTTTAATTTGAATAAGAATGAGAATCGTCTTGAAATTGTTCTTAATAGTTTTTTTATTTTTTATTTCGGTTAGGTACCTACCTACGTAATAGGCAACAAAATTTACAACCACCACGCAACATCCCATTAAAGAAACACCGTAAAACAAAGAAAAGCAGATACCAGGGTTACATAAGCGCAAGGAAGCTGGCAGCCAACAATAATTCACACGTAAAACCAATGTAGTGAAAAATGAGAGAGGTACGGACGTGCGCCGCTTTCAGAACACCCCCCTAACAAATGAGCACATTTGCCTCCTTACATCTTATGTGCGCCTGGTACATATGGGTGTTAAAAGGGTGGAAAATTGGTCACATGAAAAACTGTTCCAAAATGAATTCTAATTAAATTTAGACACACAACTAACTACGAGTACATACATAAGTGATTAATACAACGAATTGAAAATTCAACAAATTACAGAACCGAGGGGATATTATGGAGTTCTTAAAGCTGATATGAAGATTTACGAAGTTTTTATAACTGAAATCAATATATACGTAGGTTGTCTAGACGTATTGTAATTTAATATAATATTCTATCATTAAAGAGGTCTATGCACTATGTTTGATAGATAGGCAAGATACCTACATGTGTTATTGATAAAAATAATGGTTGAATGTGCCGACCTTAGAATCAAACTCTTTGATTCTCACAAAGGAGCGTGTTCAAAGATTGTAGGTATACAACACAACTCTACTGTAGGTAATTGTTTTCCCAAACATTGCTTTTTATCTTTTAACAAATAACTCAAATTACATTCCCAATCCAATTACTCGAGCCAGCCATTCTTTGGGTCTTTCCAAGCTTCACATAAACAAAACTAATTACGTACAAAATAAGGTTTTATATAGGGCATTAAGGGGTAATGTCTTGGAGGTAATTAAAGGGGGTGCCCGGGGTGGGGGGGAGGCTGTGCGGCTGGGCGTGGCCGGCGCATGCGCTTTGCTGTTTAATTACAAGGGCTCATCGACGCCTGCCTTCATTAGGGCGAGAGTAGGTACATAGAGGGTAGGAGTGATCTCGAAGGGACGCCCCTGAAACTATAGCTAGCTGTTGCTCTAGCATTGTTCTGCCCGCCTGGTACATAATGTAGACGTAATTAGAATTTAATTATGGAATCTAATTTGTGGATACTGAAACTTTGGAAATGAGGTTTCAGTAATGAGAAACACGAAGATTGTGTAATGTATTCAATATTATACATGAATTTTGTTTTTTCATAAAGCAAAAAGAAGGAACACTATGTACCTACAGGTAAACCAATTACTTTTCTGATTAAAGCGCACAATAGTCTGAGGTCAGGTTTTGGCTCTAGAACTTACAATGTACTTACCCTACACTACACCATAAGGTCATGTAAGCAATGTGGTTAAGATGAGCTTTGCTGTAGGTATTATAATTTTATTTAATTAAGTCAGATCCAACTAACTCTAAACTCCATATTTATGTTTATGTTTTTGATGGGAACAAATTACATAAGCTTGTAGAGACAAAGTATAACCCCTTCAGACGTAATCTAATAATTTTCCTTCCTCTGTCTCCAGAAAATCAGCGTCAAGCCACGTATGATTTACTTGAGCAATAAAGTACAGCAATAAGGGGTAAAAAAACTAACATATCTCGCGAACATTCAAATGAAATGGGCTTGAAATCGCAGATAAGGAGGCTTTATGAAGGAAATAAGGCGAGGCAGGGGGGGAAGCGGGGGGCAAAGGGGGTGGGGAAGGCATTAGTGAGCTTCCTAATATAAATAGGGGTACGACGTTACTAGTCGATTTCACGTAACCAATGGGGTATTTGACAGGTATTAAATATTGAAGTTTATGGGCAATGTTTGCAAGGATTTCCACGTTCATGTTTTACGTTTATTAGCTGAAACAATTTTATCACTCTATGTCAGAATAACAAGTCAGCCAGGCTCTAGTTATGATTACGCAGATAAATATATAGAGTTCATCCAGATTTAATACGCAATTCCTTCCAAACAGTGGTAGATCGCTGTTTATCAAAAACTTACCCCACTATTTTTCAATATGTAAATCTATAAATAAATATGAGATAGCACAGACAGCTCCCAATTCACATGTGGACAAAGACCAAAAAGGAATTGATTATGCGCACTTTACTATTCACGACTCGTGCCAAAACTTCTATAACACGACATATTTTAATACCCCGATGCCATAGGAAAACAGACCCGAATCTAGTGACATATCTAAATAGCAGCATTTAAATAAAAAATTGTAGCACGCGACGAGGTGGCTGTGTTCATGTAAATCTACTCTTCAAATTCCCGTCACGTACACAGGAAGGGTGCATATATTTTTGATTTGTTCTTGACTAGGCAATTTTTTCGTCTATTCTGTTTTCGGGTACATAATGATGAGGTGAGTTGTGATTGCGATATGACGAGATTTATTTTCTTTCAAGATATCTAATCAAAAGGATTTTTCGCAACTCCACATAGTATAGCTTCATAAACGTTTTTCCTCCCGGGATACCTAATGATAAAACATTTGGATAAATCACATAATAAGCGCAGACATTGGACCGATCTTTTCATAAATCAGGACCCCAGCGTGACCTTAAAACAGTGTGACACATTTCCCAAGCCTTCAATCAAGCGGGTGGCCGGCGCTGTATGGACCCTGCCTTCATCTATCTCGTGTCGCCTCACCCGAATTATGCCCCAGTCGCCCCAGAAGACGTTTCGATCCCAATCCGCCAAGATATGTATCTGGGTTGTAATTTTTCTTTGCCCACTCAGTATTCGAAACACAGTGCGCCCGCCTTACAAGGCTAATGCGTTTTATACGTCACTGTACATATAGGAATGTGAGGAAAATTCGTGGGAGGGAAATGAAAAAGTCAATGATTGAATGTCATACCTCTGGGAATAAATTTTTGTGGGGAGGGCTTACACGTGTCTCCTAGCGGATCCTCAGTATTATTTCGTCGTTATTATTTCAAGAGGCTATATTGTTCAATGTTATAACTCTCATTGCTAAGTACCCGACGACTGTGAGATTAGAAAGAGAAAAGGTTGAATAGACAAAAGTCTAAAGGACAATGCGCAGTTTCTTAGCGAGTTTTTTTCCTGCTCTGAAATAATTACGCTTTACAAACTGTCCCCTTTATCTCTTGTCGGTCGTTTCCTATCTTCGTTTGTTCCATTTTCCTTCGAAACGGTTCAGAGCGACGTTGTATCCATCTTGATACCTACCTACATATAGATCGAGGTTCGTTACAGTCGTGACAGATAATGACCCGATAATTACCTCAAGATCCTTTAGTTTTTGTAGTCTAAAATTATATCGTAATTAGATAGCAGCTTCGGAATGAATTAAAATGTATCTTGGTAAGAAATAAGTCAAGGCAAGTCTAGTTTCTTATTTAGATTAATTTCGTGAGACAGTTGAAGATATTTATTCGCAATTTCGTAATAATCAGTTAGGAGAGCATCGAAATATTTCAGTTAGGTAGAGCAAAGGTATGCTCTCATATTCTTAGAATATGAAATAAGCTACTTAACTTGAGCCAAAGCAAATCTCAGCAGAGCCAAGTTAATTGGAATCAACTTGTTAACTCAAAACAAGTTTCCAATCTTCTTTATCTCATGTTTACGTTTCATTTTCATAACGAAATTAATTTCATGTTTCCATTGGAATTATTTACGAGTTCGAATAAGCAATAAACGTATACCAATAACATGTATTTGCTTACGGTCGTTAAGAGCTTGGATTTATCTAAAAAGGAGAAACAAAAATGTCACAGGCTAACCCCGGCCGGGCATACGTCGTAAAAGAGCCAGCCTCGTACGGACCTACGCTACAAAAATACTTTATTTATATGCTAATGTAATTTATATGACGCTTAATGTCTCGTGGCTGGTAACGCACGATTCTGCTCCATTCTTTCACGAGACGTTACCATCCAAAAAGGGACCGTGTGTGGTGAAATTAAGGTAGCATTCTGCGGCTGTGTATGTTGTATGTCGATACGATTATGAATGCGCGGTAGGAGGCAGCACCCAGCTTCCTTGCGGGGGGGTGTGGGGGAGAATCAATAAAAATACGCGAGAAAAGCGTTGATTATACAACGGGAATTTGGTAGAAAACGGCTCTTTCAATAACGCCAGATGTGAGCGGAACGGGAGCTTTATGCGGACTTCGATACCATTCCGATAATAAACAATCTTATTTACTTACCTAATTGAAATTTGTAAATGTTTTTTTTTGGGTTGAACGTGGCAAAATGCCAAATTGCCTTTTTTGGCTAGAACCTATACACCTGCCCTACCTAATTTATTAGCAATAAGTTTTTAATTTTCATATAAAATGTGGAAAAACGTGTCCACCTACCATAATGATGTGCAATAAGTGTCAGTTTATAAAATTAATTAAAGTTGCCTTCTGCATATTCTGCAAAGCATATTTTTGCTCAATGTCCTTTTTTGGAAAGAATGTAGCTGGTTGCCTCTCCTACTTGTTAATTCCAGCTGCATAATCTACTGAAGGGTCTAAAAGAGCACATTAGCGATTCAGATTGAAGGTAAAAGTCTAAAACGAGCGGAGTGATGGACATTCCATCTGTATTGTATGGGATTTGCATCTGAGGTGGATTGAGGACTGGACGCACTCGCCTTAAATGCAGATTGGGGAGATATGAGATATATAAAATGTATAATGCGTAGAGTAGCGACGGTAAAATGCTAATGCGGTAGGTAGGACAATTGGTTAAACTTTTTTACTTTTGAAAACTTGATTTAGAAGATGACCGTACATTTTTTCTGTGAGACTGAGCCACTTTAGAATGTATCAACTAATTTTATCTCGTCAGATATTATGAGAAGTATAATGAAATCAAAATTTGACCTTATAAATTCCATAAAATATGGTCACTCTTATTCAAAATTACGTCTCGCTTGTTTTAAGACAAGAAATTTTTCGAAACGGCTAAAGTGGCTATAGAAATGTCATTCTGAAATTCACCTGGATCAGTTGGAGAAATTTATGTCGCAAATAATTTTCGAAATTACTTAAGCACGTACTTACATTGGCTCAGGCAGAATTACAGAATTAAAGGTGTTGACTTACCTGTGGAAAAAGAGAACATATTATAGTGGACATCGTGAATTTCGATTTAATGTCTATCACTAAATATTCATGCACTAAGTACGTAAGGTTTAGGTCGACATTAAATACCTGTTGTACTTCTCCTACAAGTACTAATAAGTTTATTAAAGCTCGATTTAGTGGTTAGACTTAATAGAAAAAAAAACGCTCCACAAACTGGGTCATATTTTGGTATTTTCATACATACATACATACATATAATCACGCCTCTCTCCCGGAGGGGTAGGCAGAGACTACATCCTTCCACTTGCTACGATCCTGACACACCTCTTTCGCTTCCTCAACATTCATCAGTCTTTTCATACAAGCTCGTCGGTTTAGGGTGCTCTTTACCTGACCTTTCTTTAGAACATCCCCGATTTGATCTAGGTACGTTCGTCTAGGTCTTCCCCTTGCAACGTTTCCATTCACACGCGCCATATAAACTTGTTTAGTTAATCTTCTTTCATTCATCCTCTCAACGTGACCAAACCATCTTAGCATTCCTTTCTCTATACCAGTCACAATATCTTCTTTTATACCACAACGTTCCCTTATCACGCTATTCTTTATCCTGTCACTCAATTTTACTCCAATCATACTCCTTAACGCTCTCATTTCTACTGCATTTATTCTACTTTCATGCTTTTTCTGCCATACCCAACTTTCACTCCCGTACATAAGTGTTGGAACTAGCACCCCTCTATGCACAGCCAGGCGTGCCTTATTCGACACTTTCTGGCTATTCATAAAGGCATGCAACGCCCCATTCACCATGTTGCCTGCATTCACCCTCCTTTCAATATCACTTTCACACTTTCCATCTGACGTAAACTTTGATCCCAAATATACAAACTCTTTCACTTGTTCTACTTTCTCCTCTTCTATCATAATATTACACTCTGTCATACCTACCTCTCTTTCAAAAACCATTGCTTTCGTCTTACTTACATTCACTTTCATTCCTTTCTTTTTCAAAGAATCATTCATAATATTTACCATCTCCTGCAACTCTTCAGCCGACGATGCAAGAATAACTTGATCATCAGCATAGAGAAGACATTTGACGAGTAACCCATTCATTCTCAAACCATATTCACACTCTTTTAAACCTGTCAAACAGCTGTCCATGAACAGATTGAACAGCCATGGAGACGCAACACATCCCTGTCTAACACCTTTCTCGATGTTAAACAGCTCGGTGAAGGCCCCGTTTATCCTGACACAAGCACTGGAATTTTCATACAAGGATTTCAGTGCTCGTATCAAAATTCTGCTCACCCCATGCACGGACAGTGCCGACCACAATTCATTCCTCACCACTCTATCATAGGCCTTTTCCAGATCCAGGAAAGTGCAAAAAAACCTTTTGGTTTTTAGCCAAAAACTTTTCGGCTATGCACCGCAAGGAAAAGACCTGATCCGTACATCCCATCCCCTTTCGAAATCCCGCTTGAGCATCCCAGACTTTTTCATCAGTCTCTTTCATTACTCTTTCAATCAGTACCTTTGCATACAATTTGCCGACGACGCTGAGGAGGCTTATACCGCGGTAATTTTTGCAGTCTAGCTGTGACCCTTTTCCTTTGAACAACGGCACTATTACAGCCTTACACCAATCGCTTGGCACTCGACCGCTTCTCCAACAAAGGTTAAAAAGGAGGTACAACTGACTAGCCACTACACCTTCGCCAGCCTTCAGCATCTCAACCGACACTCTGTCATATCCTGCAGCCTTACCAGATTTCATGCTTTTTAGAGCTTTCACGATCTCATCCATTTCGATCTTACTTTCACTCTCATTATCGTCTACTTCTTCTGTGCTCACCTCTTGTACTAGATCTTCTTTTTCATACAAACTTTCAAAATATTCCTTCCATCTCTTCGACACGCATTCCTCACCTTTTATTACACTACCATTCTGGCTTCGAATCCTACTCAACTCGGAACATGTGGTATTACCTCGAGCTGTCCTAATGGATTTCCAGAAAACTTTTAAGTTTGTACGAAAGTTTTCTGATAGCCTCCTATCAAACTCATCTTTATTCTCGTCTTTCTTTCGTTCCACTGTCTTCTTTGCAACATTCTTTAAACATTTATACTCCTTTCGCGCCTTCTCCACATCCTCATCTGTAGCTTTCATCATTCTTTGGTTAGCTTTAGTAGCTAACAAATCTAACCATGCTTTCTTCTTCTTTTGCACAACTTCCTGCACATCTTTACTCATCCATACAGTCTTGCGCTTATTTCCTTTCGATCGTCTTCTGACTCCACATACTTCAATGGCAACTTTCAAAACTCCTTCCTTAAATCCCTTCCAGCCATCTTCAATATCATTCATCTCATCTACCTTATCAAATTCATCCTTCAATCTTTTGACATATTCCTTTCTTACTTCTTTTTCTTGTAAACTTTCCACTTTCACTCTCTCCAGAACACTTGTGGCCTCGGGGACTCTGTGTCGCCACCGTTTAAAGAGACCACTTATACGTGATATCACCAGAAAGTGGTCTGTGTCGATCCCGGCACCACGATACGCACGAGTGTCTAGAACTTTCTTCTTCAATCTTTCATCTACAATCACAAAATCTATCATAGTTCTTGATAAACCTTCTGCTCTTGTATAAGTGTGAATCTTCTTGTGTTGAAACAAGGTATTCGACACAAGAAGATCCCACTCTAAACAAATCTCTAGCAAACTCTTTCCATTCTCATTAACTCTTTCGTCTCCAAACGCTCCAAGAACCTTGTCATACCCATCACGCTTTATACCTACCCATCCATTAAAATCACCTAGCATAACAATTCTTTCATTCGTCTTGCAATTTTTCAAAACATCCCTCACACTGTTCCAGAACTCCTCATTCTCATTTTGAGCCTTTGTGGAGCCACCCGAACCCAGATCCGTAGGTGCATAGACACCGAGGACAAAGAGTCGAGTAACTCCGACCTTCAGCCTAATCCAGAGGAGTCGAGGACTCACACATTCATATTCAGTCACACATTCAGTCATTCGCGCGGAAAGAAATACGCCGACTCCCTTACATGCACGATCAGTACTGGGAACTCCAGACCAATACGCTGTGTAGGGCCCATGTTTCGTCGTATCGCATCCTTTCCGCTTAGTTTCATTCACACACAATACGTCTATATGCCTCTCATCCATCAGCTGACATTTGGTATTTTCCTCCCAAAAAAATTACTTGTAATTCTCAGACCATACCATACGTTTTCCTTATAAGAGCATGATTTTATTTTAATCTGTACATTGTGTGTCGATATAACTTGGCCTGCTTGAGCAGCGCTTACGCATAAAAAATATCTTATCGCAAGGACTATCCCTGCAATCAAATGGATCGGTAACTGTCATACTGACTCCACATTTCTTTTAAATGTTTTTAGGTCTTCAAACAATGTCAATTGTTTTTTTTTTCATACTAAGGGTTCTGTATACTGGGTCATTAATACAATACAAAAGTTGTACGCTTAAAACTGTTGTCCAAAAGATAAAAGTAAGTGTTTTGACGCCATCGAAACTAGAGAGACATGATGTCATCTATTCGTAT
The DNA here is from genome assembly GCA_029255805.1 of Keiferia lycopersicella. Taxonomy (NCBI): domain Eukaryota; kingdom Metazoa; phylum Arthropoda; class Insecta; order Lepidoptera; family Gelechiidae; genus Keiferia; species Keiferia lycopersicella. The sequence continues at coordinate 5,847,236 of JARACZ010000010.1, forward strand.
TTTCATAAAAAATATCGTTTTAAAAAATAGCTCATTTGATCTGCTAGTCATCATGCCTATTGTATTGTAAAGTAAGTAAGTAGGTAAGTAAAAAATCTTAGACGAAAAGCAAGTAATAAAATAAGTAGGTAGAAGTGGATACCTAAGTAAGAAGAATTTTACCATTAAAAGGTTGTGTCTTATCAAAAATAACAAGTCCGTAAAGATACGCCAGGGATCTCCGGTTTTGAAAAAAAAAGAAGTTTTAATATTTGCATTGCAGCTCGGCGAATTTAAGGAGCTATAAATTTTAGTCATTAGGATAATAATAAGAGTTGGTGTCGCAGGGACAGGATGTTCTAATGTCTTTTGTTCGTCTGCTCGGCGCTCGCATACCAATGATCTTTGGGACCATATTCGTAAGCTTTCCCACTGCTGTTGTTACCAGATTAAACCAGATTTGTTGAAAATCTTTCGATTCAGGTTCATCTATTAATTCTCGATATTTTCCCCCCAAAAGTATAATTTATCGATATATTGAACAATTAGAATGCTCCATTTTCATTCTTGAGTAACAACTTAGTATGATTAACAAGGTGGTTTACTCCACTTGATGATTATTAATGAAAAAATGCTTTCTTTTAATTCTTTAGCAACAGTAAATGATTTAGTAATGTAGGGGTGTTTAATTGTAGGTGCCAAATTTACGAGCAAGAGTGCACTTAGGAGAAGTGCTAAATTTTCGTTTTTTAATGTGATAAATATAAAACCTCAAATATTTTTTGGAAAAATCAGGAAACCTCGGAGAGAAGTGTCTTTTAGACGTAGGATATTAAGAGATTAATATGAATAAAATATTTGTTCGCTTAGCTGTGTGGTGCCGGATAAAATGGCATCATCCCATTTCTATCTGTGGGTGTCGTAAAAGGCGACTAAGGGATGAATCCATGGAACGGGCAGCAGCGTTCTCTGTGAATAACTACAATATCTTGCACTGCGCTCGCCAATCCGCATGCCAAGCGTGGTGAGTGTGGCAACACCCCCCAATTTGGGGGAGGCCCATGTCCAGCAGTGGACTGTTGTGGCTGTAGAAGTAGTACCTAGGAGTATTTGTTCGGCATCAAAGTACATTATATCAGAACATAATAAGTAGGTACCTACTTTAGCTACAAAATACTTCCTAAGCACCCACCGTGCAGCATGACGAATAGCAAAGACAGATGAGAATAGATGAGGGAAAGCAGCCTCTGATTTACAACGGCTTTGATAACTTTATGATGGCCGATGGGCATAACGGAGAATTTTCCCCTCAAAAACCATTGTTGAAAACTTTATACGTCAAATTTCTTTGTAAAAACATATTTCAATACTTTTACGATTAGAGCTTTGATGAAATTATAGAGGTACAAACACACATTACGCTTATCCTTTGCAGGTAAAGACAGAACGTACGTAGTCAGGTTGTAATAACTGAATCGATAAATTTCAGAATTATCATAGAGAAAGGTCAAGCCATCATCTCAAAATTGTAATCCATTTTAGTTGCAGCGTATTAACCTAACAAAATGCAACCAGGAACTCACATTCCCAACATATTACTAGGGCCACAAAAACCTAACTACGATGAGACCGTGACGAACGATAAAGACCAGAAGGGGGAAAGTTCCGACTGATTTGCAAGTTATTTGATCACTTTATGATGGTAGAAACTATGGAAAGCGGTAGATGGCAGTAATGTCTGTCACGCAAAACGCGCGGATTAAGGCTGTAACGGAAGGTGCGATATTGAGTAAGGTGCATGCATGCAAATGGAGATGAAAATGAAGAACTAAGTTGAAATACGCGTATGAGTTATATTTTTCTAATATGGAAAGCTGCTTAGTATACAAATAAGCAAACGAAATTATTCTAGCACATACCTACATGTAATAAAACCGAAGAGACTGTATATCCAAATTTGAAAAACTTGAATATTGCTAGCTAACCTTGCTTCTCAAAAACCGAAGTACTTGATTCTCTATACGGTGACATCTCGGTTAGACGTAATCTGACATAGATAAGGAAAATAATGAAGTGTCAAAGGACAAGGTATTAAAGTCCTTATGTTTCGGTAACTAATGAAGGTAAATAATGATGTTCTAATTGATTAGGTGTTAAAGTTTCTTATGTTTTGGTAACTGGCTGTTTTTCAGAAAATCTAAATTAGTAACTAATAAACAGTAAAATTGAACCCCTCGCCACATAGTGTGAACGCATCTTCGCATAGGTGACCTATGCAGCAGCGCTTCTTGGTAACGGCATGGAAATCGACCACCAACCGTGGACAGACCATTACGCATCTCACGCAGTTCAAAGGTAACTCGTTCTTATGCAGGAAGACATGGAAAATGATGAGGGAAATAAAGTCATTTTGATGATAGTAAAAATTACAGTAAGATGGATGACTATCAGGTTGTAGATGTAAGTACCTAAAGGACAGAAATTCAGCTTAAAAGAAAAGGCTTGCTGTCTGAACCCTGAGTTTATGTCAATAAGAGTAGTATTAGTAGAAACTATTTTATTTGGTTCCGATATGCGTCTCTCTGCTGAGTTTCATATAGCTGCACATTGTATTTATTTTAAAATCCAAATTGATTTACCCAAATATAGAAAGAAACGATAGCCATATAAGTACACGAAAAAGGAAGAAGTACCTATACTGAATTGAACATACTAGATATACTATCTACTTAGTTAAACAAATTATCTATCTAGGTACATTCTTTAAATTTTTATCTCATAAAACTAACGTGACAAGTTTAAAGAACCCATTCAGAAATCTCTCATGAAACATGACTCATTTAGGCGCAAAAATAGCGTATAAATTTTAACAGCAGTTGGACATGACACGTCTACAATACGAATAAGTTGATTTAAATAAAATGTTTGTGTTAGCATGCGCAAGGCAGCGTGGATCTTTCCATTGTTTTCGCTAAATGACATCAAAGTTGGTGCGGCGAGGTGTATTAAGCATGTGAAATCAAATTGTTCAATGCTTCTAGGAAAAGTGTCAGTCAGTCAAACAGGTGGATCGACTGTCGTGGTGACTGTGGGAGTGGACATACAGCATGAGATTTTACGTACTAAGTTCATGTTGTTATATTTTATTTAGTGGATGGCTAGGTATTGCTGTTGAACTCGACAGATAGTTGACAGAGGCCCAATAACCAGTGTTCCTCGGGTTTTGCTTGGGGTGAACATCCACGGGGTATACACAAGACGACTGAAGAAGACGAATTGATAACTTGGTAACTATCATTGTGTTGTTCATGTTTGCCTTATTACGAATTAGGAATATGTCACTTAAAATAATTCCTTTGACAAAGGAGTCCAAAAATGTTTTTTGAAAACAATAACGGGTAACAAAAAAGGTAAAATTTTCGCCACTTTATATTAAATTCCCTTTTCTAATAAACCTAATCGAGATAAATTTTAATGTAATCTTTTATTACCCATGTGACAGTATTTATTTTGCAAGTCGGTGAGCATGGAACAGATAGATAGGATCAGTTTCTGAGTAATGATCGTTGAAGTAGTAATGCGCATTGAAAATTATTCCTGCCTATTCTAATCAATCCCTTATAGAGAGCTCTACATCAATCACATCGAGGTTGCCATATTTAGGACCGTCACAAATTACTATGCCTTTATGGAAAGCTAATTACCTATTGTAGACAAGCAGCAGTACATTTTAATAAAAAAATGTTTTATCACTCTCAATCCTTTTGAAATTTGTTCAGCCATATTAAACTAGTATGTTGGGACTCTTAAAGGTCTCGAAACGAGTCGGAAATAATTTTCAAGCTATAAATTGTGACTAATGTATTCTATACTATACTATGGTTCGCACACGTACTGCCAGGTTTTTGAATTTTTGACTGAAACTAAGTAAGTGAAATCCTAAGACAGACGCAAGTGATGCGGTGTCGTGTGCTATGGTTTTCCATATGACGTCTTTCTGTCAGAAACCTGTATCAAACAGTGCCTGTGTTCTCCGCTAACCCAATAATTTCATCCTAACTTCTATGTCAGCTAATTCGTTTGAAAAGTGGTTACAAACTGTGTTTTGCTCATTTCTTAGTATTTGTTATTGTAATAAATACCTACTTATACTGTTTGGTGACATCGCGAGTACATGAAACAAAGAGAGAAACTAAAGTATGTGTACACAGTATTTTCAAAAATTGTTCCTACTGGTTTACTATTTCTTGCATACAACATTTGCTATAGGAAACGCTGAGACGTTTAGATAGGCGTGAATCTATTTCTATTCAGTGGCATAGTAAAAAATTATGTGCTCAAAAATTTCATGTGTATTAAAGTTTCAGATGTTACATAGGGCAGGCACGGAGAGACCATTTATATTTTGTCAGATATGGTGAGAAATATTTTGAAATCTATGATGTAGATAGATCTGCCTACCCCGGTAGAGATAATTAGGCGTAAGCAATTATTTATAGTATTGACAAGCAAGATTTGAAAATAGAACTCAATTTGTAAAAGACATTGTTTGAAGAGATAAATGAGCTACGAAAATCTTGTATTTTGAAAAACCTAAATCTAAAAATCCTTCAACATAATCAGAATATCGAAGTTTTCTCATTAAATGTACACGTGGATCGTCGTTTTTTTCTTCACAAGGCCTTATGGTAATACGTACTTAAATTATTTATATTATTTACCTGCTCCCTAGGCTGATTATTATTTATTAGGCGAAAAAACGTGGATCAGCGCGTGAAAAAGTTGCGATCAAGGAAGTGAATCTGATAGATTCTTTATTATTTACATACATACATATATCACGCCTTTATCCCTTGCAGGGTCTGACATTTTTGAGTATTGTTTTCAAAGGGTGTTTCAGAAAACATGTGTATCACTATAGTGACAGGTTGTCAGCCTGTCGCCTAAAAATTGTAATACACCAATACTCTCGAGTCCCTTAGTCGCCTCTTACGGCACCCACGGGAAGGACGTAGGGTGATGCTATTCTAAGCCGGCATCACACGGCATTATTTACAGTAAATAAGAATAATCGAGTTAAAATATATCCTGTAGCATTAGGTGTAAGTAAATTTATCTATAGGTACATGCACAACATAGAACTTTTATATGAAAAAATTGGACATAGCTTGGATATCTACTAGTATAAAAAAGAGTACTCTGGCTCTTTTTTTCATGAATCTGAACAACTTAACATTGAATAGCGCGGATAGGTCGGTATAAAAAAAACTGAACTTTACCTTCGATTTCTTTATTTTACCTGATCATATGAACTACCATATTGTTAAGAATTTACGCCACCACGACATTTAAAAAATATTGTGTCAGTTTGTTTGAATTCTAAATAATAATAACGAAATCAGAAGAATTGAGTTAACGTGGAAGTATTGCACCAAACATTTATTGATTCTCAATGTTTAGGGTACAGTCACGTACAAAATAATGACAAATTCGCGAGCATTGTTGACGAAAAAAAGTTACGATACCGGAATTTGTCGAGGCCTTCTGTTTATGAAATAAATAATATGGACGTGCCAAAGAGACGTTTTGTTGGTATTACCTGTGATTATGCAAAAAAATATCGATTTAAAGTGATTGTTTAGTATGAGGCCACTTTTTGCTGAGAATACGGCTTCCAAAATGGGCCAGTTAGTTTTCCCTTTTTATACAACGTACCCAGTAATTATTCTCTTAGGGAAAATTATAAGTTCAAGCTTCGTATTTTGTTGATTCTACAAAGGCCGAGAATACTATGATAATCTTAGCTGTTGTTTCACTGGCTACGTTTCTCTGCTCACTTTGCCATAGATATAAATAAGTATTGCCTGCAACTTAAAGCTGGAATCACCTAAAACAGTCTAGTCTTGTATTTCCATAGCTCTAGCAGTTTTTTCGGGAACAAGATTATCATCATTCTCGTTCTCTGTCGGGGTCGGTTACTTAACCAAGGTAGGGGATTTAACGTGGAATATTTTTTTTTACGGAAAGCGACTGCCATCTGACCTCTGCAACCCGAAGACTAGCCAGGCCCGACTCCTGGGTTAAGTCGCATTAAAATATAATGTGAATTCAAATTTTATTTGAATGTGAGTTTCATAACGATGTTTTTTCCTTCACTGTAAGAGCAGTCTGGGAACAAGATCTTGATCGTATAAATCAAACTGAAATGGATAAGTTAGTGATTTGTCTCCTAAATAGTATCAATCTAAATGACAAACAAACAAAACCACAGATCAAGAGACAAAAGACTACGTTTAGCAGGTCGAGGCTTGTAGACAAAAGAGTTAATGTTACGAAGTTTCAATTAAGTGTCGTTCGTGTAATTTAGCGTACAGTGTTGCCAGTTTATCGAAGCCAGTATAGACACAGGTATTATATATATATAGGTAACATAATAAATCCAGGTCAATGTATTTCTTTGACAGAATATCAATAGTTTTCAAAAATAAAATTTAAAAAGATTGGTTCTCAAAAATGAACCAAACTACTGATAGTTTATGGTTTTTCGGTAAACAAGTCGTCTAGGGCTTACGGAATTTATCCTAAAGGCACATTACGAGTATATATCCAACCTCTTTAGGCACTGGCTTAAGGCCATTTGAGGTTTTCACATTCTGAGTGATGTGCCTAGAATGCAGCCTGCCTGTTGTTCGTTCTGTGGTTGTTTACTAAAGTTCTCTCGATGAAATTTTATTTGAATTTATAATATAATATTGAAATAAAGGAGGTCTGGGGTTTGTTTGCCATATGGAGGTGCCATAGCAGGCCTCCCGGATTATAGGTAAGTCATAACCATAGTATCATCTTCTATCATGTGGGGTACCGAATGGAACGATCCAACCAACCCTGGTATGAGTTTTTTTTAACCACGTGTGAAAATACATGATCATAAAATATGCACGACTAGTTGCAGAAATAAATTTTATATTAAATATCTGGCAACACAGCCGCTTAGGTCAGAAGAGAAATCAGTTGTATATTTTGTTCGCCCTAGAAGCATGGATGCGTGTAATTGTGCTAAAGACACCACAATTAAAGTACCACAGAGTAAAAAATAAATGCAATTAAGTGTTTGACGCAACGGTTATTAGTTGGGAGGCGTTCGGATACGATATAATTGTCGGCCATGATGTCCTGATAATTGTAGCCGACGGTATTGTGGTTCTTAAGATAAGTGCAGACAGACGATCAGTTTTTTTTTCGTTCGTCACCGAGTCTTCAACGACACAATGAACCCTAGTGTCAAAATGTTCAATTGTCTTCCACAAGTAGCAGGCTTCTGACATGGTTGTTTAAGTAAGGACCGCTGTCGAAGTAATCATATACAGCAACCGGGATCCACTGACCCTCACTAGGTTTTTAGAATTATCAACTGCCACTTTCGGGAGCACTAACATTCGGTTGCTTTTGTATGAGTAGGTAAATAAATCGGAGTTTTACAAGTGTAGAGAATTTAAGCAACCATTTCATAATTATTTTATCTAGGCAAGTTACATAATATTCACAGTTTCACAGGAATATTGTCAATTCTGTCTCTCCTCTGTTTCTCGTAACATCTATCGTGTGTCCTAAGGCTAACAGCCACAGAGCAGAGGTCCGCAAGCATTAATTACAGCGTCACGCAGCTCCATTAGAAGACTCATTACCCGAATAATACTGTGTAAACAATCCAGACACGAGGATAACGTATAGTGCCTTCAAAATATCACGTGGACGTATTTCTTTGTACCAGTAAAGGATCTTGCTTGCTATGGCATCTGGGAAACTTTTCAGTTCACTTTTGCCAACTCTAGAACCAACATCTGTACTTATGGCTATTTTATTTTAAGGGTGGCTTTTAGCTGTTGAATGCAGTCGGTCCCAATTGCGGTCTATATGTGGGGTATCATGCTTGCATGCAACCTTCAAACATGGGGCACGTTATCCAGAACTCGTCATTTGTAATATCAAAACTTGCAGCGTAAGGTGTGACGCTGTTGCCCGGTTCTGGAGTTTTGGAACGAAATTCGCGATTGAAATATATACATATGTTTGTGTTCCATACTTTTTGAGGTCTACAATAAAATTCGCGACTGAAATATACACATGTCTTCCATACCTTTTACGAAAATTTGATTCTTTGTTTTAGTCAAACACATTGACTTATTTCATTGACGACCGATGTGGCGCAGTGGTAGTGCGACTGCCTTTGACGCAGAAGGTCCCGGGTTCGATTCTCGGTGGGTCACTCACAAAGTTGATATTTGTCTCTTTGTGAATTTGTTCCCAGTCTGGTTAGGACATTGCGGGCTGAACCACCCGATTGTCCGTAAATAAGATGGTTCCGTGTTTCGGATGGCACGTTAAGCCGTAGGTCCCGGTTGCTGTCTATGATCACTTAGACGGCGGTCGTTACACAACCATGTCAGAAGCCTGCTACTTGTAGAAGGCGGTTGAAAAATTCTGACACTAGGGTTCATCGGGTCGTTGAACGATTCGGTGTCCCACACGAAAAAAAAAAAAAAAAAAAAAAAACTTATTTCATAAAATTCTTATGGAAAATTTTGCAGGATGTCCTATAACAATATTCGGTAATATTGTTTCTATAGGTACTAAACTGTCCCAAGTCCTCACCGACGTGGTTACAAAGTAACGTGTAATTTTTATTGTGCCTTTGTTCCTCCCGGAATTCTGCAATTAGTAACGTTGTTTTTCTAATTTCACGATAATTTCTCTTGTGGTTTTAGTTCTGTCATTATGTCAAGTAATTATACTTCTCCCTAATAGCCGTTGAAATGTATTGTGTCTTTGTTTTTTTATTTAATTAGCGTATATCATTGAGCATGACCTGCGTCTTTTGGTACACCGGATATTATGTGTCGTTGCTATTACGTAAGTACGCTATTGCAACGTTTTGTCTATAATTTATTGTAGGTAATGTCTTTGTAATTCTGGATAATTTATACTTAGTGGTGGTTTATTTAATTTCGCTTATATCATAAATGAAGATAAGAAATTGAAGAAAATGGGGGTATTAGAATTCCAACACATTCGATCAAATTGTCTACAGTAGTGTATGCTGTTGGTACTTAGGTATTACAAAGTTCTGATAACTTTTAGGGTACAGGACCATGTACTTACTAAATGCTAAAAAGCAAAGCATTGCAAAAGCAAAGCTACAAAGATTGTCTCTGTAGTTTTTAAAAATGTACATAGGTATAAGCTTTCTTCCGCGCTACTAACCACACTATTGCAACCCACTCCTTCACTAAAATTACCTACAAAGTCAACAATTTGAATTTTTGCAAACTCCTTTTTTTAATACATGTTTTATTGCCAGGTCCATTTAAGTACAACCATACAACCATGGAGTAGTATAAAATGGTAATAAAAACTAACCAAAGACATAAAAGATATTCTTCCTAAGTAGGTATTTAATGTTAGGCTACATACATCCACCAAGACACCGAGTCGACTAACGATTCGATGAACCAGGCAGAAAAAAACGTACATGCATACATGTATCTCGCCTTTATCCTTTGTAGAAAAGAAAAGAAGTAGTAGATCTTTTTAGAAAAGTAGTAAGTCTCTTCAATAGTTGTTGGTTGCTTCTAACAACAGTAATATAGAAGTCTCACATTCTATTAGATAACGATCTTCGCCCAGCCTTCTGATACCCGCGCCACGAGACATCCACTATCAACATATTAATGTCTGTATCCACTAGGTGATACAAGACACTTACTTAGCGGGGTAACTAGTCTGGCATGCGCGTGAGCACCCACTTATGGTAGCTTCACTGTGCTCTAGAAACACATATTTTTTGAACCAGTCCACGAGGCTTAAAAAACTTTCCCCAAGGAACATAGGTTGAAGTAATGAAAAAAATGGACTTTCCGTGGTAATGTTGGCCGACCGAGTACATTTTTATGGGAGAGTTAATTACTTTTTCGTTTGTTTTTGGCATACCAAGTTGTGCAGTTTTGTGAACTTGTTCACTCCTAAGTATTTGCTATATAGGTATCATTTTATGAACAAAATATCACAAGTTTCAATTGTTTAGTGCTGTACAGCTACTTGTCGTAATCGTTCATAACATGATTTTTCAGATTTCACATTATGACCACAATCTAAAATTGGAGCACATTGATTAAAAAAATTACTGGATATACCTACATTATGGCTAAAGTCACATTTTTAATGATACTTTTTACTTCCAAGTGAATATCTTCCTCGTAAACTGATTACTAATACGAGCTCTAGAACTTTGTAGAACCACCCAGCTTGTACCAGAATAGGCCGTTAATTACCGGCCCCTCTGCGCCTGCGCACGACCGCGGCCCACGACGCTGAGTTACTGCGAGCAATATTTGTTAGCGCCGAGAAAGCTAGGATCTTAAATACTTTGATTCGTATCAAACGCGTTCTTAGCAAGGAAAAACACCTGTGGGGTGAAAAAAAAACATCTGCATATATTTTATGGAGTGAACCAGTTCATGAAACTGCACAACTTTCCCAAGAACATAGGTATGTTATTTTGGTAAATACTTCCCAAACAAAGTGTCTTGGTGATGGGAGGGCCATCATTTTTTACACTTTGTATTTCAGTCAAGGTGTTTCGGATTGCTAAAAGATTTTCGTCAGTTGTCATGATACACTCCTGTATGTTTTGTTTGGTCGTATTATTACTATTAGATATAATACTTAGCAGTTTGACATATTTTAATGAGAATATCGAAACCTGTCAGATATATGGAAACATGGATTTATTTTCCAGTAATTTAGCTAACAGCTTCTACCTAGTATGTCTGCCAAATAAATTATTACGTCCTGACTACACAAACACTATCTTAACATTCGAAATAACTCATAATCAGCATCTGTCCCCGTTAATTTGTTTCGCCTACTAAAGCTCTTCAGTCCAAGCCAAAGAGCTAAATAAGCTAAATTGCTTAGGTTTAGTTATGCTTATTCTTTGCTAAGCATCCTTAGATCGTACCATCGCGATTTACACCCGCCTAAACAATGCCAACTGCCTATAGCTGTCCTTATAAACTGTTCTCTTGGTAATTATTGAGACGTTTGAATTTGTAATTCAGAACAAAATGCGAGTTGCTTAAATATCATAAGCGTGCTAAGTACTGTAATAAAGAACTCTTGGTTTATATAGTTTGTGGTTGTTGAAGTTTAGTTTCTGTAAAATAATTTCATAGCCTTTGAGCTTAAGATAATAAATCTATAGATATTATTATTTGTTAATAAAAACCAGTTCGTACCTTCAAAATTTAACAGAATGTTGATCAAAAATATGTAGGTGACAAAATATAAATACAATTTTATTATAAACCTGGTCTGGTTCTTGATAAAAAATTTGGACTAAACCTGACTTATCTTTAAACAATTAAATTGGTATTTAAAGGAAGGTATATTACAATCAAATACTTATTCAAATAAAACGCCAAAATACTTTAGTAACAAAAAAAGGTCAAATCAAACAAGAGGGCTAAAAATAACAAATTCAGCCTTAGTCAAAGAGGCTTTAGTCAAAAATAATATTATACCTATTTTGAAACCTGGTCACATCTTTGACCCATATCGATACCTAGCGAGTAGGCACCGTGCTAAAATGTGCACAAAGATCGTGTCTAGCCGCTTATTTACGAGAGCATTGTTCGCTTGTTTCAACATTCCAGACATTAATAGAGCCATAAACTTTATTATTTTATTAATAAAAGTCAAAGTTCGATTACAAAACTTTATCATAATTGAATATTGTTACTAATATTTAGTTCGAAAAACATTTTCAGTTTGTACTCACATTTCTACAGAACTTTTGTAAACTTTATACTTTTGATTGACAGCACATTTTTTCGTCCAGATTTAATTTGTTTCAAATTGCCAACCCCGTGAGAATAATCTAAAGATGCAAAAGATTAATGGACTTGCTTGAAGCAAAAAACTTTCCACAATGCAATGTCCAACGGATTCATACTTTGAGCTCTTGAGTTTTAGACAAAAAAGTATAGAAGACAATCCTGTTTAATTAAAACTAAAGTTAAGTCCCCGAGGGGTCCAGAGCCAGAGAGGCCATGAATAGCGCAATGACAAGGGGGCACTTTGATTTGATACACTTATTGTAAGTCCCGTTACTTGCCAAATAAAAGGTCTAAATAAAGGAACTGGTTCTTAGGACAAAAGGCCCTTATAATGAGGCCAGCATATTGTGCGAAGGGCCCTTAGAATCACCCTGATATTGCGACTCAATATGCTCAAATGGGAGCAAAGTTAAAGCGTCTTACAGATCAGTGAGCTTTTAAAGCGAATTAAATAAAAATAATTACCGCCATGTTATAATTTCAGTTTATAAATTATGTTATTTCATTCTATGTTCCTTGGGAAAGTTGTTCAGTTTCATGGGCTGGTTCGCTCTTTAAAATATTTTCCGCATTTTTTTTTATACCCTATATAATTTTGAAGATATAGCCTTTGATATGGTTTTGTACCGACTGCTGTTTAAGTAACCATGGACAGCAACCGGGACCGACGGCTCAACGGCCTTCTAGTACTAGTTGGTTGTTTAAAAACTCTGATACCAGGTCGTTTGTCGACTTTGTGTCCAATATGAAATAAGAAGAAGTGCCGTAATTTTAGGAGCAGATACTCTTCTTTGCATAGCATGTTGATATGAGTAGCATGTATCCCTACACACATTCTGATGCAAATCCCTACGTACCAGATAACAAATAGATTTCCTCAATCTTATCTATCAGTGTAACAAGTCGTGTAATGTCCAATACCCTCTCATCGCCACTAGACGCGGACTTCTCGACCCGATCGCCCCAACAGTCCTACTATTTAGTATTTAGCGCGCATTGCTCTCAATTAGGAAGTGTACATGCGGGCCCCTTCCTAAACTGTCACATTGGGGCAGCTAAAATGTTTCTTTGTTTTTGAGGATTTTATGTTACTTGACGTTGACACTAGAAATATTTTTATAAAATTTATGATTAAAATGCATGCCATCTCAAATTGTTCCAAAAAAGAGCTCCAAAAAGGGGTTATTTTCTACTTGTCCCACTGAAGTTTCGTGAAGATTAAAGACAAAAATAATTTTAAAAAGTAGTTTTATCCAGTAGCATTTGGGTTAGGTTATTTTAGTTAAATGTTTTTACATATTATTATATGGTTTGTATCGCATCTTGTGTTTCCCCTAGCAGACAGATACCCCAGTTTCTCCATGATTATGATGCTTGTAACAGCGTCAAATTATTACGAAATCATGATGATATGACTTCGTCGGCAAGAATACCAATGAATACTTTAAAGACACAAAATTGTATATCGTATCTTAGAGATACCGTGGTATTTTTTTTTAAATAATTTTCCTTTTAAAAACATTTTAGTGGCCTAATCTTTCTGAGAGCAGTGATTCCCTCTCTTATTAAGGGACAGTTTGAACAGCATTAAACCAACCGTTAAAGCTGATACTGATTTATTTGTCTACAGATTCTGAAGTGTTAATACACTCGCTTTACTCACCATATATTTTCTTTTCTTTTTTAAATTAAAAACGATGCAAGCAAACCAGAATCATGTCTGTTTTTGACAGTCGTCAAACCCAAACCTACCGAACTTCATGACAATTTATGTTGCTTACAGAGAACGTCCATTAAAGCTACACTATAAATTCTACTACGTAGCAAAATAACAATCAAAGATGACAAGTTTTGTGTCTACACTCAACACATACTTAGACACTTAATTGCCAATGTAAGTCTTATGCCCGCGATATAAGAACGGTCCAAAATCCAAACTGCCCGACCCAGTATTGCTTGACTATACAAGTACATCACACCACACTCATAGGCATGAAAACATTGTCAGATGTCTCGCGTTCAATAGTCAAATAGGGACCAAGGCATAAGTAGGTTACCTATTGTAATTTCCTCTTTGTTTGCGTAAGAGCCCGTATTTTTAGACCCATTTATCATAGATTACTGAATTTACATGAACAACTGGGAACATACAGAAACTTTCCGCTCTGAATGTAGGTACCTAATGTACGAACTGTGCTGGAACAATAAAATCTCACAGTCAAATCTTAAGGTAATTTGTGATGATTTTGTTGCTCATTTAATATGCAAGGAATATAAAGCACGGCATCGATTATGAGGCAGCTGCAAATCTGACTATCAATTTGTGGCGGCCATTTTATTCTCTCTAAAAAAGTTAGGTATTCACTTCATTCCTTAGCTTCATTATAATATATTGTATAATTTCCTCAACGACCCGAAATTGCCCAAAGAATTTTCTACTTCCTTTCAAATGTATAATGTAGAAACAAATGTAAAGTTTACTGTAAGTTTCCTTTATATATTACTAAGACAAGTTGGTATAAAAAAGAAACTAATTCCATTTCTATTGTTACACAAAATCCCAAACAAATAAAATAGGTAATTTAAAATAAACCGAAATATCATAAAAAGCATTTGTTTTCATTACTGTAGGTAAGTACGACAGTCGTATGTTCAAGATTCCCTGTATTTACAGCCTGAAACATGGAGGGCTGAATTCGTTCATCTATATGCACGTAACTTTGCGTTATCTATAAAATTACCATCAACAAGTGTTATTGTCGTACATTTACCACTCATTAGCATATGTCAAAAGAGCTTGACATCGTTCCCTATGCATCGACACCACGAGATTGGTTCTAGATAAAAGCACTGTATAATTTAGAATTCACAAACTTGTTGGTGTTTCAATGCACCAATAAGAAACGCGACGATAAGCTCTTATTTTTCTTCTGTTCTACTGGATGGAATAATCTTTATTTAGTAGATAGCTGTATATCCCAACTGAACTGGCTGAACTTCGAAGCTCCATTATTCTTGTATTTGCAGTACTGTCTGTACCCATCATCAAAATGAATAACCTATATCAAAACAATGGCTTTCCCGTTATTACTAAGTTTTTAAGATATGCATTGGTTTACAGGCTAGTTTTAGGTATTGTATTAATCAGAGATAAAAATGAGTCTATTTTCTTGACGTCACATTGTACGTTTTCCATAAGTTTTATCATGCAAAATATAGTAAATAATTTAAAATCAACCTGCCTATTCATAAAAACGTGAGACTTAGCTTCAACGTGCACGAGCTCGCGTAGTAATTCAAGTAGATATTTAATACAGGGTGTAAAAAAAATTGCTGCGAATTTTTTAAGAGGTAAATCAGCCTTTGAAACTGAGAAACTTTCCCCATGAAACATAGGTCGAAATATGAAAAAAAAAATTGACCTATATAAAATTGCCAACCGATCAATTTGTGTATGGGTATATGGGTCCAAAAATTATTCATATTTCGACCTGTTCCTGGGGATTTGTTCATGGGATGGGATTCATCCCATAAAATATTTGCAGCATTTTATTTACATCCTGTATAGACAAGATAATCAGAAAATAGTAAGAGAGCGACCATGAAATTAAGGCGATAATGAAGATATCCGCATTGCACGAGGTTTAACCACAAATTAGATACTTAAGGCTAGGAATGTGGCACTTCGTTTAGTACGCCACCTACTGAAATCCTTAAGTACTACTGGATCTAGGTAATAAGTGTAAATTGGTAGTGTTCGAAACGTGAGTCTAGGTATTTTTATTACTACAATAAACAGATTGAATTTTTATACATATTTAATTCGTTGCTCAAAAAATACTGAATTTAAATCATTCAAATCTAGCATACCTACTTAGTTGTTTGTGAAGTGAAGTTGGTTCTTTGGAAGAATAATAATTATTTTTAAAATGGTCACCCAGGTAATGTACGGAATTTTCTGTCAATCTATATTTATTTAATGTGCCTAGACACCGCGATATAAAAAAGTTTCCAGGTTAAAAACGTCGTCCATTCTTTATTATTTTATTTTCGTATAAATTTATCTATTAGTAATTAAGTTTATTAAATAAAGAATTATCGTATCGTTTATCGTATACTAAAAAACAAAATAAAACGTTATTAACCTTAGATTTCTGAGCCTATTCCTGTATACTTATCGCGGTAATGAAACTTGAAATGACACGAGCTAAAACCACTAAATACCTACCCTCTTATACCAGTGCCTCGTTTTTCGAAACTACAGGCTACAATTCTACAGGTGAAATTCGATGTACATTGCGTAGCGGTCAAAAATCCTGGTTTTATAATGTCCCGCCGGCTACGCAATGTACATCGAATTTCACCTGTAGAATTGTAGCCTGTAGTTTCGTTGCATAGGCCGCTGGTAAGGAATGCGTCCACTTGATACTATAATACTAGTTTTCTACTAATAATAAAAGCTTGGTACTTGATACTTATAGCTAGTGATTAGATTCTAGAGCTATTAATTATATAGACTGAATGACATAGTTGCGAGTATTGATTTTTAATTAATATGATAGAGTCATTGCTGCATTTTATATGAATTTATAATAGGTATAGATGAGTATTAACTAAGCATTGAAAATTCAGGATTATAATTTTTTTCTATATGTCATCGCGGTGTGGTTTTTTTAGAGAATTTTTGTAGGATATTAACTAATAAATATATTGGATATGAAAACTCGCTTAAAAAAAGAACCAGAAATCAGTAACAGCACAATTTTGAATTTATTTTTGTTGAAACTCTACATAGCAGTCTATGTATCTGTTATAAGGTAGGTACGTTATAAATAAGTTAGGTATAGTATAAATGTGCCAAGAATACTAGCTATAAGTACCCGAAAATATGTGATCTATAGCTCAAATTTTTTGCGCTCATAGATACATACATACATACATATATCACGCCTTTATCCCTTGCGGGGTAGGCAGAGCGTTAACAGTCGTAAAATACGGTCGCTATCACCATCATTTGCGTTCATGCACCACAATATTATACACCGTGTTTCGTGGAAAATGCATATAATTGGAGATGTTTTTAGGGCATCGTACTGAACAAGGTACTTTGCTTATGGACCAGTACTGAAAAACGGATTATACAAAATTCATGATCACCGAACTAACTTAGTAAGGGAGTTCCAAATTTTTTTTTCCATTTTTGAACACTGGTCTCATAGGAAAAGTTGTTCAGTACGATGCCCTAAATAACGTCTCCAATTTAATGCATTACTTCCGAAACACGTTTATACCCACCCACACGCACACTCAAAAATCACGCCTGTATCCCCAGGTCTGTATAAGAGTTTGAAAGTTAACACTGTCATGTCTGCCTAGTTGCTAGAAACAGTTGACAGTCACGACAAACCCAGCCACACAGTAATTACCAGCTAATCTAGCTTCGTTCCTTTGTTAGCAAAACGATTAAAATAATAATCACGACGCTAATACCCAGTAATAAGACGTTCTCTTCCTTAAAGTACTTATAGTAATAAATAGGTGTCTAGCCGTAGGGCTGTTGTTTAGTTGTTAGCTGGTGTTGCCAACCTTTACCGTAAACAATAATAATTTGGTTGAGTTAAATATTTTCTGATTAAAACTTGTGCTCAAACTCAAACTCGCTCAAAGGTTGTGCATTGCTATCCAAAGAGGGAACGCTGCCAGCTTTTTGGGTACATTGCCTCGCGGGAACGCGTTAGAAGGCATTTTTTATTTGTAAGTACTTTTTAAGTGATTTATCTATTGTACGGGTCATTATGCGTTTCCATAATATATATATGTTTGTGAAAACTTTGTAGCCTTGGTTTAATATAAAAATTTGAGCCTAAAATAGATTGCGAAGGGATAGGGAATACTGAACTCTACATTTCCCTATCTAACTATGGGATTCTTTTTTGATTACTCATCCATAAAGTCAGAGCTGAGCTATTTAAATCTTAGACTTAGTGTAGTATTTTTGTTTTCGAAGAGAGAGTAGATTCTAAATCTTCTAAAATCTTAAGAGTTTGCAACACTAGCTTCAACACGGTACTTTTGCACTATATCTAGGTAAACGTGCTAGGCATTATTCTCTTCGCACATTCATCATGTTTCAGTATTTTATAATGGCTACGGTTAGATACCCTAAATTGTACAATAGTCGTGTGAAATTCAGTGAGAAATATTGGTGGAAGGTAATATTTTTGAGACAGTTCCGTACATTAGGATCGAGACACACTATATTTCTGTCACTATATTTCGGATTTTTAAAAAATGACATAAAAGGTTAGAATCGGACCAGCAAACAAAATGGCTGCCGTCAAAAATTACCGTATTTTTAGTAAAATTGACACTTGTCTATTACAATGTCTTAGATCAGAGACTAAAAGACGGAGCACCGTGAACAAGTCAATGAAGTCAAATATACTCGGCTATTTTAGTTGATAAAATACTCAGGGGTCCCATTTAATATATGTCCAGCCTTTCATTTTGTATTCGTGTATTTGAATCAAAATTACGTACTGGCTCTGTAATTCTTGTACTGACAGAATATACTGATATCCCCTTAGGGTTGCTAAGGGTTTTTTCAACTCTTTGCAATAACATGCTGAGTCAGTCTCTTTTCTTTGAGCAGTGTACGTAAACTTTTGTTTTGAATATTTCTTTGGTACCTACTGTTTTCTTTCTTTCCTTTCTCTCTGTAAATGTTTGCTTATCGTTGTATGTTTGTTGTTTGTATGTTTGTTATGTTGCAAGTTGGGTTTTTAAAGAGGACACACACACAATTTACACTCTTAATTGTTAATATGTATTTTTATTCGTGTATGTGCTTTCATAAACTCATCAATGTCTTCTTCTTTACGTGCCGTGGCAAATATTGTTGTTGTCTTGTATTCGGCCCATATTTACTTTTTGGCTTCAAAAAAGTTTTTACAGAGCTTCATCTCCCCTGTACTTCAATCTGTCTGTACCTGAAGGCATCGCTCTCGTGAACCATCCGGATCTAATTACGTAATGTCATTAACATCGGAGACGGCACGTCCGTCTAGGAAATGGAATCGAATCATTAGTAGTCTGATTACAAAAAAGGCTTAATAGAAATATAATAACGTTGGGCAGGAGAAGAAATTGTAAAAAGATTGTGGAGCGATCCAATAATTGGCGGTTATTTGTCGATACGGTTTGGAGCAAGTAATGGGCTGGGACGCTTCGACGTGACTCCGTCCTGCCCCGCTCTCCCCTCCGCTGGATTACAATTTAGCGGAATTTGCAGCACTATCTTCATGCTCTCCTAATACTTATCTACATTATGTTATTTATAGCAGTGAATTTACTTTTATAAAGTTTAATCCATTTAGAGCTCTACATTATGAAAGTAGTGGCAGCGTTTTCTGCTCCTGGCCGTGATCTTTTTCTGCTGTGATGATAATTTAAGAATTAGATACTAAAACTTACGTATAATTTTTATTTTTGTAGTAACAATAAGAAACTAGGTATGGTAACAGGTACTTAACCTTGCCGAAGTTTTTATAACATTTAGGCTCAACTATTTTTTCTTAAAATTTCACAAAATTTTAAGAGAAGAAGAGAGGAAATTTAACAACTAACCTACAAATCGTACCGACTTATGATTTTTCAAACAAATGAAAATCGTACATGCGGAAACATTTTGTCCATGTCTGAGCAATTTAAGGCTAACTGTGACTACCTATTATAAAGTTGTAGAATGAAGGATTACAAAGCACAGTTTTTTTCCTAAAAAATGGTTTTATCTACGTGCCCAAGTAAAGGTTATTTTTTCACGGATAAATGAGTACATATTTATTAACCTGCCTAGTACGTAAATGATATTGACACCCTACGTGACCGATTTTAAACTTATAAAAAAGGGCTTTGACAGTTTAAATGGCCAACCTTGTGGTCAAGTAAATGTTCACGGGAGGAGGGTATTCGTGAGAATCAGGTTTTTTATTATGTGACTCGGTAAAACTGACACAAGTTTAAAAAGGGAGGTAGGTGGTGATCATCTCTATCTCATTTTCAGCACATTTTGACACTCTCGGTTACATCGTTTTCAAGTAAAGAATATTTCAAATTATCAAAATTTTCGAAATGATTATGCTATAGTTTTTTGTTATAAATATATCTGTAGAAAGATTGAAAGTGTGATAATAACTTTGTAATTTACGCATCATGTGGTGCAACAATGTAAGTTGATGTAAGCACTCAAGTAAGTAGGCTTTAGGATATGACAATAGGAGCTAGTCTTACGAAAGTTGGTCCCACTACCTGGTTTGGTTAGGTAATAATGTATTAGAATATTATAGTAAAGCCTAATTTAAGTACCTATCTGGCACTGCCTTATAATCTATTGTGTATGATTAAATGATTATCGACTCCTCACAAGTTACCCAACAGACGGTTCAAAAACTCTTTAACCAGAGATCATAATATGTCATTCCTTGTCTTAGTGTTTAAACTTTAAAAGATGTTAGGAAATGTCTGATTTCCTTTGAAATGATAAATCTGACCATGAAATACAACTTCTATTAGTTCTTATAGAATTTACGCTAAAATCTTGATAATACGATACGAATTTAAAAAGGACAAAATATTATGACGCCAAATTGTAAATAGATTCAAAGTTTAGTTATATTGAGTCGTTAGTTCTTTGGGAAAAGTAATTTCATTGGCTGCTTATCCCTTATAGGACGGAGGCGTCTCGTTTTGTAGGTATGTACTACCTCCTATTCTGATGTTTTATGCTATTATATAATACCTAATAGCATAGATGTAGATGGTTATCTATTGTCAGTTGAAACCTATATTTCATATTTCGACCTATGTTTCTTGGGAAAAGTTGTTCATTTTCTGAATATTTTTACACCTTATATACCACCTGTCTATAAGGTACATTTGTAAGGCAGGAGTTCCCCAACACAGAAGAAGCTTATTCTCGTAAGAGACTTGCTGCCATGCGGCTCCTGATCCTAAATTCTACAGGACAATGGCATTCTATCTTTTCTACACATTGTGTATTCCATAGCTTCCATTTTTGATTGATCAGTCCGCCCTTCAATCGATCTGCTCACTTACCATGATACTGCGCATGATACCTACTTAGACTGCAGCAAAAAATCTCCTTTATTCTCCAACAAAAAGCAGTTGTTTCTCCAAAGCACGTCCTAAACCTACCATTGTATGAAATACAATCAAATAATTAGCTGGTTCAGTAACGGGATTTTTTGTAAACTTCAGCCTTATTCCTTTGTAGTTGTGTAATTTAATATTTTTTTGTAATCAACTCTTGAGGTGAGTGGGTGGTGAAAAAAAATTACGTATTGTGTAGATCAAGGAAATTTGATAGTCAATGCTTGCAGTTCTGGCGTAATTAGAAAGTTAAACTTTTTTGTCTGAAAGGTGAAGGTATATTCTATGCTAGATTAGAAACAGTAGACAGGTCTCGCAGTCTCTACTTTTCTAAGAACCTTCGATTTTTCACAAAAAATATGTACCTATTATAACACTTGCTTAAATAAATAGGCAACCAGGTAAATACTTAGGTAAATTTTAAAGTTGAAGTTGGCTTTTGTTAATAAGTTATGACCCTTAATTAAAATATCTAACTACTTTCTACATTCAAAAACTACAGCAGCAGCTTGCCGTTGCGATCGTCATGCGGAATTTCATTTTGATAAAAAATATATTCATAAACATTTTACTGGGAGAAATCCCGAAAGTACATAATATAAACTAGCAATCTGTTCTCTCAGGTTTTACCTGTGCATACTGCATTTATTATGACCTTGTCTTTTAAAAATGCACCGCCTCCCACGAAGCGGAAACGAAACAAATTATTCTATCTAAAAAAATGTTTTCTTTCTCGTCTTGCAGACGCCAACTTCGCAAATGAATAAAGACAAAAGTAATCTTTGTTTTTCCTCGCTCAGGCATTTGTTGGTTTATAACACCATTGTCCAAACTCAGTGTTTCAAACTCTACAATGCTTCACCTGCTCTAAAGTAATTCCTTAATATCTCACCCACTTAGCAGGAGGCTTTCCAAAAATAAACCCAAAAATGTTAACTAGCTTTGTTTGTACAAACTCTTTGTTACCCACATTACTTTCTGCTCGAAGCGTTCTTGCACAAAAAACTAAATAAAAACTTAGGATAAAAGGAACAAAAGGAAATCATAAGAAACAAAAAACATAAATCAATAATATAAATATTGCATTTATTTCAACGAATTCTGCAAATATAATAACTGTAGATAATAATTAAAATAATACTATTCAGTTTACAAGACTTTCAATCTTCTACAGCTAGAGTTAGACGATATGACATCGTCAAAATATAATACCAAAAGAAATTCTTTCACTGGCTGGCACTGGGCTTTGTTTCAAATAACTTTTTAAAACAATATCTGTATAACAGTAAATGCAGATCGCATATAATTAGGTTAAAATTAAATTATACAAAGTAAAATAAAGTTGTTGGAAGTCGTATTGGAGGCAAACGATATCATTGCATACACCCGTACGGGCGAACACACAAATCATAATGAAAAAAAAAAGTAATAATAAAACGAAATAACAAAAATAAATACAAACATAACATAATTTGTAAAAATAAAATAAAAACAACAACCGATATGCAAATAAAACAAGCGTGAATTTAACTAATGCGAATCATATTCGGTGCGGGTATATAAATAGAGTCATATTATATTCGCGGTCATAGAGCGTAAAATTTGCATTTGAAAGATGAAACGCGTATCAAGACGGTGTAGCAGACCGGGCGCTGAAACTTTTCACATAATACTAGAAGCACATAAAGGAAGCCCCCGCGGCGCGTGCGTACCGGCGCGCGCGCAGCGGAGCCGCACGAGCGCTCCTACTCTATAAAACCATTTAAATTTGAAGAAAATATTTGCATATCGCCTAACTCCCCAAATTTAAACCACTCTTATGTAAATTCGACCAAGAATAGCAAAAACTGCAGCCGGCGACCCCACACGTTTCTCCTCATTATTATGTAAAAATTCGACAAACTTCTAATGTTATGTCTGTATGTATTTTTGTACTTCGAGCCCGAAGACGCTTATGCGAAGTAAACTAAAAGATATATTATATCACAAGTTTTTAAGATGCCTCTACGAAACAAACAATAATATTTATGTCTACCTATATATAGATACTTATATCGTAATACACATTACGAACAGTGTTCGGAGACAACTTTACAGACACTATCATTATAGCTAATAGTATACTTTTACACGTTTAACTATTTACAGTGGAGCTCAGAGAATAATTTACAAAGCACACGGGATCCTAAAAGGCACCTTATTTAAATAGTAATATAGACTTCAGGCTTCGCTATGACTTTACAATAATAACTAAAACGTTTTAAATTCTCTACAATATATAATTTGGTTTTCATTACATCCTACAACAATCGACAAGTCGCTACACCTAATAGGAGTTTTAAATATGAACAACTAGGAAGAATAATATTATGCAACAGATTACTAGTCTATATCGCTACATGGTGTTGGTTTTCAATGCGACGAATAAATCAATAAAGAAGAAACAATGGGCTTGTAGAATTTCCGAGAAAGTATTTTTGATTGGCGTTATTTGAATAATTGATTATTCATGTGGAGCGAAATGCATGTGCGCCAGATCGGTCCCATTAGATATACGACGTCCTTCACGCGTCCTAACTCCTACCATTGTTGTGTTTCGTTTGCATTTGAATAGTGGCGGCTTAGAGCGGGCCGCCCACCGCCGTGAGCTCGGCACGCCTCCAGCCGGTGATGACAACCGTCTCCACACGGCCACCTCCGAACTGAAGCGCCACTACCTCAATGAAACCAATACCATTAACAATAGGCCAAGAACCCACAGAACGCAGGCCTGATTCAAGAAAAAACAATCCATTTCACACCGAATTTAAACTCATATTATCATTACCAGATTGAGAAATAGTTTTTTACTATTTCGTTCAAGCTGCCACGCTTCCAGCGATACTTAGTAATTATTTGAATTACGAAATAATTTCCGAGATTGAATCGGCTGCGTACGTGCCGCTATTACCTTTAGCATGGGAGCAACTGACTTGGTGCATATTTATCGGATGATGGTCTATATCTCTTTCATAATGTACTCCTCAATGGGCTCAATGATTTATTCAGCTTTGAAATACCAACACTACATAGGGATACTCGTAACACAAAGACATTCCACGTAGACCTAAACGTTATTTACAAAAGGACTTACTAATAGGAAAAGGGGCAACGACCGTCACGGCACTACATGAGCGTCGCTCGATTCGCTTCTCAACAGTTATCACGTTACATCACTCAAGCATGTAAGTCGTAATCGAGCGAAACTCGCCGCTGCGAGGTTCTACGGATCTACACAAACGGGTCCAAAGCCGCATAGAGCTCGTAAGCGCTAGGCGACACGGACCGCGGTCAAGTGGTGCACTCACCGTTGCCGGCGAGTTGCGGCCGCAGGAAGGCGTTGTGAAGCTCGGCGCCCATGCCGCTCTCCAGCCGCGCCGCCATCTGCATCAGCGCGAGCGTGCTCTCGTCGCCGCCCGCGCCACCCTCGAGCCGCGCGCGCACCGCCGCGATGTGCCCGCGGGTGAACACGTGGTCTTGCACCGAGTACTTGTGACTGTATTTGAAGTCACACACGCGACATTCATCCGGTGGTGGCGCGTCTGAGACCTCTGATAGACCGGCCGCTAACCGCGCTTTCTTTTCTTTAGCACGCGCATTCTGGAACCATACTTGCACTACGCGTTTCGGTAGGCCAATCTCGCGTCCTAGCGCTTCGCACTCGGCCATAGTTGGTGTTTTGTAATCGTTGAACAATGATTTCATTATTTTCACTTGTAATGATGACATCTGAGTGCGGAAGCGTTTGCCCGGTGGCCGTGGGTTTTGTTGTTGTTGGCCAGGTGCGGGAGATGTCGGGTCATCTTCCTCGTAGTAATCCATCGTCTCGGACGCTGTGTCTGAACGTTCGTCTGCGTCTGATCCCGGTCGCGAAAGATCTACAGGTTTGCTAAGATCCAACGCTATTTCTTGTTTGCCAGTCTGCGATTGTCTCTCATTTGATTCATTATTGCCGCCGTTTTGTTGTGCTGCGGCGTGAGCTTGCAATTCGCTCACATATCGTTTCATTGACTCCTCACTGTACTGCTTGATAAATTTCTCCATGTCTGAGTGAAAGGGCGGAAAGATAGGGGGCAACATGGGAGCCCCCGCTTGCGAAAAATTTTGCTGCCTGTCACTTTGTTGGGATCCAAAACTAGGAGTAGATTCTGTACTCAATTCTTCATCAGGTAACGCATCAACATTGATTTCGCCACGTGCACATTGGTCTGCATGTTTTGTACTTAAATGACTCTCTAGTGCACTCTTCACTTTGAATAACGCAGGACAAAAGGGACAACGTTTGTTTATTACCTGCGCATGCGCACGAAACTGCCCTTTCCTCTCACGTGCCCGTGTGTTTTGAAACCACACTTGTACTACTCTTTTCTTTAGTCCAACCTCTCTAGCAATATTTTCAAGCATCTTTCGTGATGGATTTGATTCAATCTGGTATTTTTGATACAAGTAATCAAGCTGTTCAGGCAGTATGGTCGTTCTCAATCTCTTATCTTTTGGTTGCTCTCCGGTATCAGTCTCTTCAAACTCGTCAAATTTTCTTTTAGCCACTTGTTGATTTAATGCAGCAACTAATGGGTGGCGCGCCTCATCGTTTCCAAGCTGGGCGTTTAACTGTTGCAGTTGTGCATGCTGCTGCAATATCCCAAAAGGGGAATCCGGTGGATAAGTGGGAAATAAGTTTGGGTTCATGATGTGAACCAATTGGTGTTCTCTCCAAAGATCAAATCGAGGGAAGACTAGGTTGCATTTATCACATTGAAAATTTCCATCCTTATCATTATGTGGCTGATGCGTGAGTGGTGTGACTGGTGTGTGAGGAGCTTGAGGTGCTGGAGATACCGGGTAGCTGGGTGCCGCAGGGGTGGGAGTGCGGGGTGGAGCAGGCGATACTGGCACATGAGGTGTGTGATGCTCAACTATACTAGAGTTAGAGTCTTCACTACTTAAAGTAGCCGCCACTTGGGCTGCAGCTGCCTGTGCCTGAGCTGATCTCTTCGCATCTTCCTCTTTAAAGCAATGGGTCTTTTGATGCCTTATGAGCTCGTAATATCGTTGAAACACTAATTGGCACTTTTTGCACTGATAGTTCAAGCCTGGTGTGCGCTGAAATCTATTGGCGTCGTCTGTTGCACCAGTTGGAGGCTCTGCAGCTGGTTGGTTTTCATAAACTTTCCTTGCCTTCTGTCGAGCATTTTGAAACCAGACTACTATAACTCTTGGGCTCAGTCCTAATAGTTTTGATAGGTATTCTAAGTCATCATCTTTAGGATATGCGTTATTTTCAAAGAATTCTTGCAGAACTTTTATTTGATAGTCAGTGAATCTAGTTCTGTTGGCGCGTTTGCCAGAAGACCCCGTTGAGCTGTTGGATCCGTTCGAGTTGCCCCCGGAAAGTCCGAAATCCGCCGGCACCCTGCCAGGGCTGAGGCTGCGATTTGGGGTCAAAGGTAGGACGTTCGGGGGCGCGGAGTTTGGGGACGTGAAGTTTGGATTTATTTTTGGCGGCAACATTGACGGATGCGGTGGCTGAGGTATACTCGTAGCCGGAATCGAGTCAAGTTGCGATTGAATCAACGAATTCAACGAGATGTGAGTTGGTGTTTGTGGTCGCGACATATTTTGTGGGTGATCCATTTGATGAGGAGCCGGACTCTGTGATGGTGCTCCAGGAAATACGAAACTTTTATCCTCTTGATGCCTGTCATCGTAAGAGACGTACTTTTCCTCCATGCTCGGTTCATCATTTGGTTCAGATTTTACCTCATGCTGGTTAGACTCTTCAATCTTTGCCTTCTTTTCCGGCGGCGGTTTGCCTTCATCAGAACTGGCTGAGGAGTCTAATGGTGTAACTTTGGCCTCACCCGTTTTTTCGTACTCTTCAAGGTTGAGTGTCGTTGAAGGGGGGTTATTGAAGTTGTATGGTGAATCTTTGTTGCGTTGTCTTTCCTTGAAGAGCGTGTTGCGGAACCAGTGTTTGATTACCTTTGTGGCAAGACCGGATTGCTTAGCCATCTTGGCAATAGCTTCATCGCTTGGAGAGTTGTTGATGTCAAAGTGCGCTCGGAGAATTTTCAGCTGATCGTCAGTGATGCGCGTGCGAGCTCGTTTTTGTCCGGCTGCGTTTGCCTGCAGAAAAAGAAATAGGTGTTGAAAATACTGACACAAACTTATTTACTTGGGTGATCTTAAGTTTTAATATAGTTTATTTGTCAGACGTGGCGACAGCGACCGTATTTTTACGGCCGTTAGCGCTCTGTCTACCCCGTAAGAGATAAGAGCGTGATATATGTATATAATGTATGTATGTACCTTAAGTTTTGGTTTTCAGCAGGTAATGCAATTAACAACTTTATCACTACTATAATTTATATATTATCATAACTACCAATATATATCTCACCAAGAACAACAAGTCATGTTGTTTCTTCAAATTCTAAACAAACTAGCCCTAAATGAAAAGGTTCACATGTCCAAGTCCGTATTGCCACTCAGCGAGTGCAGGTAACTTTGAATAATAACAGGAATGGCTGCTAACAATAATACTTCGACCCTAGCTTAGCAACAAAAGGTTCTCTGTTGCTTTGTGCAAACAGATAGCTAACGTTCAATCGGCTCGCTTATCTTTCAATACCTTGTGGTATCCTTCGAGCCCTCGAGCGGGTTTACCTACTAAGTAACGTTGCTGACAAATATACGTAATCACATTGAAGACACGTGATCGTTTAGTCAATATTAGAGTACTTACAAGTTTGAATATAGTTAGTAAGGCAGTATAGGTGTAGTATAAGAGTATAGTGTATGTTATAGTAGTATAATGCTTGTGTTTATAAGCATATATCTTTACAGTTTGCTACAGACATATGATCGTTTGTCGTACCATAATAAAAAAATATGATGTAATATCTTGGAACGACAACGTAAAAGTTTAACACTTTACATGTGACGTTATTTATTTAGAATTAATTGTTATATATACGTAAGTTAAAGTTACAGTATAAATAAAATATGTATGTATACGTATAGCGATAATGTTATCAGTAGACGCGAAACAAAATTGGAAAAGGAATAACTATAAATGTAATTACCTAGTTCAGTACGTAAT
The DNA here is from genome assembly GCA_029255805.1 of Keiferia lycopersicella. Lineage (NCBI taxonomy): Eukaryota > Metazoa > Arthropoda > Insecta > Lepidoptera > Gelechiidae > Keiferia > Keiferia lycopersicella. The sequence goes on from JARACZ010000010.1 coordinate 5,875,418, forward strand.
CAAAAAAATATTCCATTTATAGTTATAACTTATAGCCGTGTGTAAATATAAGTTATAGCCGTGCGATGCCGGCTTAGAATAGCATCACCCCACATCTTTCCCGCGGGTGTCGTAAGAGGCGACTAAGGGACTCGAGAGTATTGGTGTATTACAATTTTTAGGCGACAGGCTGACAACCTGTCACTATAGTGATACACATGTTTTCTGAAACAACCTTGGAAGACAATCCTCAAAAATGTCAGACGTGGCAATAGTGGCCGTATTCTTACGGCCGTTAACGCTCTGCCTACCCCGTGAGGGATAAAGGCGTGATATATGTATGTATGTATGTATGTAGTTATAACTAAAGGCTATGATTATAATATAAAATTGTCGAAGGAAACTATTATAATTATTATAATTTAAGGACGATTGCTTTCACACATTTTCGCAATAATATTTTCATTTAAATTGTAGAAAACTAGTATGTTTGAATATTTAATCATTTAATACAAGTATGGTTATTGCATGATTTAGTTATGTATTTACAGTTCAAAACGACGAAACTATCTAATTCTAAATTCTTTGTGCAGTAAATAGTTATTATTTTTGTTACTAAGTAGTTAAATATTTTGTTCAAATTGATGGGCATAACGATCAATTTAAATATTCAATCGGTAACATTTCTTTGACTTTATGCCATAACTGTTACATAACCTACTGAACTTTTTTACTAATGTGATTTTTAACATAATATAATGAATTTTACTGACCTGCTGTTGTTGCTGTATCATCTGTTGTTGCTTCAGCTGCGCATCGTGGGAGAAAGGCATCTGGTCGAAGGGCGGGGGCGGCAGCATCAGCGGCACCAGGGGCGGCTGCAGGTTCATGGCCGCCAGTGCGCCCACGTTCAGTCCCAGGGGCAGCCCCAGTGACAACATCTGCGCCACCATCGGGTGGAGCTGGCCTAGCTGCTGCTGTAGTTGCAACATGTTCAACGCAGCTTGCATCTCTTGTACTTGAGCGGCCAGCAGTGCTCCGGCCTGCTGTGCATCACCCTGAGTACTTCCGTTCTCGTTGAAGTTGTTTGAGTTGTCACCACGCGGCGAGGGCGACCGGTCGCCTTGGGGCGCCGGTGAGGCAGCGCGCGGCGAGTTCGGTGCTCCAGATTTCCTTTCATACTCCGATTTGAACTGTTCCGCGAATTGCTCTAAAAACTCTAGCGGAACTTTATCTTTATGCACTTCTTCACAATGAGTCTTTAACACGAACACACTAGAAAACTCCTTGTTGCAATGTTGGCACGTTGACTTTGTTTCACCATCCGGAGGCTTCTCCTCCGGTGGCGGTGGCGGAGGACTCGGCGCACGTTCACGTTCACGTTCTTCTTGCATTTTACGCCGTTGATTTTCATTGTACTGCATGACGAGATCGAAGCCGAAAGTTTCTAAAAGTTGTTTGTACATTTGTGAGTTTCTTTTGGGAGGGTTTCCTTTGGCAACCATCTCGTCTAATGCCGCAGCTTCAGCGTCACCTAACGGCGAGTGCGCCCGCGCATCGCCGAAAGGACATGAGGTCGCACGATGTGCGTCGAGTAACTCCGAGTTAGGAAATGACGCGTGACAGCGATCGCACGCGGCGCTACCTGCGCGCGGGGAGCGCGGGCTACCTGGCCGCGCGGGGGGTGAGGAACGAGGACCCCCACTGCTTGTAGACGAAGGGGATGTATTTTTCGGCGACAAAACGTCTTGTAAAATTTTGGCGGGGTCTCTGTCCGGCTGCTCAACTAGGGGTCGTGTCAAGTCCACGTGTCCAGCCGCGGCGAGTTCTTGTAACTTACCCGCTCGCGTTTGATGCAGCACTGATCGCATGTGTATATCCAGCGTGCTACCTTGTGTGTATGCAACTTTGCAAATGTTACATTTGTAGCGTTTACGATCGTCTTCCTCACTCGACGTGCTCTTAGGAGTGAGTGTCAAATTAGAGGGAGCTGAGCCCGCCCCGGGCGAGACGGGAGGGTTGTTATTATTCTGTTGTTCTTGCATGGCTCGCTTCAATTTGTGCAAATGGCTCACGCTGTTGTAATGAACGAGTAAGATGTTCTTTTGTGTGAAAGACTCTTTGCAAACGTCACATTTGAATGGTCGGTTCGGGTCAAGATATTTTTCCATAGGATAAGTCAGTTTTTCACCTTTTCTGTGTAGTAAAGTTTTGTTATGAGCTGTCAAATAAGACTGACGTGTGAACGCCACTTTGCATCGATGGCATTTGTATTTTCTGTTTGGATCATTGTAAGAATCTTCAGCCATGGCTTGCGAGTTCAAATAGTCTTCTAAGAATTGTTGATCTTTGTATACTATTGAATCATCTGAGTTTTCTGCGTCATTGTGACCCGACTCATCAGCATCTCTAGCACTAGAATCTCTGTCTTCGAGTTCAGCGAGGTCATCTTCGGGTGTTCTTAGCGCTTCTTTGCGTAAAAGCTCAGCAGTCGTAGCATCTAGAGCTGTAGTTTGATTGACTTGCATTAATGGGTTTGATGCAAGATTACGTTTGAATGCGGCCATTTCTTCTTCTGAAAGTTCAGGGTGCGAGGTTTCAACGTGTTTTTGTAGGGCAAGTATTGATCGGAAACTCCGACCGCATAAAACGCACTTGGTGGCATCTCGAATCACGTGGTATTGTGTATGTAGTTGCAGTTTCTCAACAGTTTTAAATGCCAAACTGCACTGATTGCAGCGGTATTTGTACACGTGCTTTTCAGAAACCGACATGTTTGTGATAGAATTACGAGCGTGAGCTTCTCTGAAGTGATTTTGTAGTGCATGAGCAGCATCAAAGTATCTATTACATCCTTTCTTCCAGCAGAAATAGCCGGGCCCTTGCGGTGTTTGTTTTAGTTCCAAATGGCCAGACTCATTCTGATGTTGGCAAAGTTCATCGACATTACGGAATGTCCTGTTGCATGCGTTGCATCTTTCAGTTTCACCATCGGCGCTACCTTCTGAACGCGGCGAGGATATTTCTCGTTCCTCGTCTCCCTGTCTCGATTCGTCTCTTTGCGCTTGTGGTCCACCGTTCAGCCAGTGACTTTGATCGACGAGTAGCAATAACCTTTGCAGACCCTCGGAGTTGACAGAATGAATTTGCATAACGTGTCTTTCGAGGGCCGGTCTGTCTTTAAATGCATCTTGACACAATGGGCAGATGAAATGTCTCGCTGTGTCCGCGTGAGTAGTATTGACATGAGCGTGTAGACGCGCTTCGCTTCCACAGCTGAAGTTGCAATAGGGGCAGGCATGTGGCCCAGGAGTTTCCCTTTCCTCTTCCTTCTCGTTGGAGCCTTGCTGTTGTGCAGACTGCTGTTGCTGTTGTTGTTGCTGGTGCGCTTCCAAGAAACGCATCATTTTCTGCTCTTGCGTCAGCTCAGGTTTCTGTTCGATAAGCTCCTTGTTATCTGTTGACAAAAATACAACTCATAAAACAAATATTTTAAAGATATTATTTACTGTACAGGTATGCAAATTGCAAAACTAAAAGTCGATCAACGAACCTCTCACAACGGAGTCTGCGACACGAATGGATGGATACTGATCTATATGCCGTAAGTCCACAATGCCAACCTACGTCTACGTGAGATTTATCTACAAAAAAGATTATTTCTATAAATGAAGCTCACTATTGTTCGGTTTGAACGTTTGTTGCTTTTCTGAATTGAAGTTAAAAATAAAATTCTTCTCTTTTATATTATTAGTAGGTAAGGTAGGACTCGTTTTGTTTGCGACGTCCCGGCAAGACAAAGGTATCGCTCTATCCATCCCGTACGCACACATTCACAGGTTTTAACGCTAACGTAACAAGTATATTGTAATTTTGCACACAAAGGAGATACAGGACGAGCAAACAATCATTGTTCATTATTACAAAAGGTTTCGAATATTTCGTTTCGCATCGGATCAAATGCACGTATTCGGCAGAGTTGACGTATGTGCCCGCAAGAGTAAGAGAGACGACTGTATGTGGATATGTGAGAGTGCAATTATTATTTGACCAAGGGATAAGTCCGCGGCAGCGTGTGAAAGAAGCTGGCCTTCATTGTTTACGCTCAAATAAGGAAGGTGAAAGAAACGGCCGATGTGGGGAACAGATTCGTTAATGCGGCTCTACAATTATACTTTATTAGATGAGCAACAGACGGTCCATTCGTCTTTTGTAGTCGCCTTTAGATTCCGATAGGAGATGTAATAAAAAATTAGCACACCATAATCCGGAATAAATCCACCAAACAAAAGATATTTTTCCTCTGAATATGGCATAGTTTTGTTGAGATCACAGCCGAGATTTCAAGTATAATGTTTGGTTGAGTTGCAGTATAAGAAGAAACAGGTAATTAGTAATTACTGTAAACTTTTTTCAAATTTCTGAATTTGTCAGCAGAAGGGTTCGATTTTTAGTTTAATTAAAACTGGAAATTATCTCACAGTTGACTGACTTGAAACCAGTCGTTCCCCTGTTGTGGAACCCGTTCCATAGTTTTAAGCAGTTAAAACCGTTACATCTAATGAAGGGGAGAGAAGCAAATCCGTAATAATAATCATAGCGCAACTGACCCTAATTCCAGGCTGGACTGGGCAGTGAATGTAATTATTTATGATGTTAAATCGCCGACCCACCGTCTGGCAGAAGCATAGAACAATGGCCAGGTAAAGGGACCTTGTCTCCTTGTCTGCATAAATGCGATCTCGGACGCTTTTTGTCAATGGACAAAGGACCTTTTCTAAGGAAACACCACATCGTTATAGCGTCGTAAAGTAGGCATTGTGCAGTGAGTTTTGTTTTGCGAGATTTAGGTCAGGATTTTTACAATGTGGCGTCAAGGATACAATGGGAGTCCGATGTTTTACTGTCAGGTTGGCTTTAGGACGTTTCAGCGAAGTTTTCAGATTTTGTTTTACCACTGATAAGTATTTTAAGGGAATCAAACTTCTTTTATATTTTTAAGTACTTACATATATGGAAATATTTAAATTAGTGTCTTTTAATTTGTTCCATGATTATGCATAGATTTCATGATTTTAAACTCGATATCGAAATTTTTCTTTAACAGTTGCACATTGTATCTAAGTACATGGCATGTGAACGGCATGTAAGCCAATACGATGAACATTCACAAGAATGTCAAGAATGTAATAAAAACAGGTTGACTATAGACCGCTTCTAGACGACTGAAGTACGTCGTGAATTACGTTTGTGAGCAACAAGGCAACTTATACTGAGAATAATGATCTTAGTTATTTTATAAATGATGATGAGTTTGTTCTTTTCACTCGATTTAGATGAGTTGGGTAGTCAGTTGAAAAGTAAAGTGTAAAGGGTGCTACCGCGCTTGAGTGGAATGGGCTGGAGACCGGTTCTATAATCTGGTTCTAATTGAAAGAAAAATGCGTGTAAAGTAATGAGTTACTGGGGGTAATGTATGGCAAGACTTTCCAAGAATATAGTTACATATATTTGTAATCAAAGTTAATGGAGGAACAGATGGCTAAGTCGGTTAGAAAGCATGTAATATGCATTGTGAGGTAATACATCGCTACATATCATTAAAGTTTTCATACTGTGAACGTGAGATACAATCAACCGGAGCCAATTTTGAAACCTAAAACTTATATCAAAATCGATCGTTTAAGGCGAGTGCTCAATAAGGTGAAAATAAGTAATAAGCATAAACATGAGCTGCACAATGGTGTAAGCCGGATTTCTTTCGCCTCCACGTTTCTCTCGGAGTTTATCGTATTTCACCGTGGTCGTAAACATGCTGCGCGCTGCGGCCGGCCCGGCGACATTGTAAGATGATGTAGCAACCTCATCACAAGGGGGCAATCATCCTTAATGCGCGACGGCCACATACGTAATGCGAGTCATTGTCCCGCGTCTGGTACTTATGGAAAATTCGCGTTCTCAATTCAAATCTTCTTTCCGTCTCCCTCGCGCGCGGGGCGGAGTCGCCTTCAACCAATGACCGCCTCCGCTTGTGGCGACACCGTGTAAGGCGTACGTTATTAAAGAAACCTGTTCTAATGTTGCGCGCTTTAAATTAAATTTTGTCCGTGTGTAATTATCTCATTATTGTGATTACAAATTCCCCGCTAAATGTTCATCGCTCTAAATGGAGATTGGCTCTCGATGGAGGTACACGACGGCGGTCACGCGCATCGTGGAATCGTCAATGACAAAAACTGAACACCTACACGAATCATGAATATACTTACTTAGCCAAATTAACACTAAACAAATTGTATATTCATTAGCACGATCCACAAAAAGAAGTCCACTTTGTAAAAAATGCAGAACACAATTGATTAAGGAACGAATCGGTTTAAATTGGAAACCGATAGTGACGTTTCGAAATCACATTCATAAGTCAACTCGGTATTACTTTATCGATACGAACGGCGGTAATGGTTTTGGTTGAATTAATTTTAATGGGATTTTTACGCTTTATAGAATAAAATGTTTCGAAATGTGAACAGTAGGAGTTATAAATAATAATAAGGTTTTACTTCCACTTTTGATTAAAATTCCATAACAACGTACGCCAGTAACGACATCTAGTGAGGAGTAGCGAGTAACTTTATATTTACTATGCGCGTGCGCCGGTGCACTTGTATCTAATTGTATCTCATGCGCATTAGGATTTTGTTACCTTTATTTACTAAGCTAATATTGTATGCTTATAAACAATGTAGAACGTTTTTGCGCCGTTAAGAAAATCATTAAATTATAGACGGAGAAGACAATACCTTAAGGAAGTTAGCAGACCTACAATACAATAGAACACAGTCACGGATAGATAATTGCCAACAAACAACTTGACAAATAGTCCATTACCTTAGGAGTACCTATCTACTTCTAACATAAATTGACATTTAAAGTACTTACTTTATTTAAAATTTGTCGCAAATAAAAAACTTCTAACTAGTAAAGGGTGACAAGACAAGACATCATGATCTTATAAGACACGTGAAGATGTGAGAGGTTTGTTGCATGAAGCTTTAGTACGATTTTGTGCATGTGTAATAAGTAATCATCGACATCTTACCTTCTTGTTGTTCAAACGGACTGGGCATCTCTTGGGGCTGAGGGATGACTTGGAATAACTCAGCAACATCAGGAGTGGGGTCTTTGCCCTCGGAGCGTCGCTGAAGTTGATGAATCTGCTCCATTTGCAGGTGCTTCACCGAACGCACGTGCTGTAGCAGAGGCAGTCGATGGGGGGCCCCGAAGCCACACAACGCGCAGCGATACACGCGCGGCCGCTCGCGTGGGATTCGCGACGCGCAGTCTCGCAGGTGCCTCAACAACAGGGCAGCCGCCTCGTGCCTAGCTCCAGCAGCGTGCAGCTGCAACTTGTGCGCAGAGTTGGTATAGTAGTCACACGCACAACAACGCACTTGCACACCACCCACACCGGCACCGCCAGTGCCCACACCAGCACAAAACTTTAACTTCCATTCGTTTCTTGGTCCGCCTTCTTTTACATGGTTGACATGCTGTAGCCTCTGAAGGTGTTTGTCAGTTTTGCAATGTAGTTGGAAGTTTGCTTTCAGACTTGTCTTGTAGGTGCACAACTTGCAGACGTAATGACCAGCAACAAGCGCTAGTATCTCCTGCTCTCTGATTTTAGTTCGGTCTTGTGCCAAGTGATGGCCCAGTGCCTCTAAAGAGTCTGTTGAGAAACAATTGCATATGCAACAGTGGTATGTCCTTTCTGGTTCAGGATCAGCTGGTTCTGGAGGTGGCTCCATGGCTTCAGGATTTAAGCCGACATCTAGGTGAGCTCCTAGTTCAGGAGGAGATGGTCCAGGTCCTCCAGTCATGAGCTGAATCATGAGAGCTTGGTTATATGCCATATCAGCTAAGGCTGCTTCTGGATTTTGCGGAGGTGCATCGCCTCCATGGAAGTGTAACAAACTCTCCAACTGTTGTTGGCTTTGTTGTCGATGGTGTAAAGCTGACAAGGTTTGCATATGCTTCACATTTTGCTGTAACACAAGCATGTTATGTGTGTGCTTTTCAGAAGTCATGTGTATCCTCAAGTTTCTTGCAACGTTCGTCTCATAATTACAGACATCGCATCGGAAAGTAGGCTTTGGCTTTTGACCTAACGGTGAATGATGCGGTAGTGGTGGTTTATGAGGTCCTGGAGGTGTAAGTTGAGGAGGTGGAGGTAGACTGTTTTCTCCAGGGTTTCCACCATTTTGCAGTTCTTGCATGTTGTTTAAATGCTTATCTGATTGCATATGTATACTAAGGTTACCCTTTGTAGTAGTAGAGTAATTGCATACTTCACAGCGATATGGTTTGTAGCCACAAGTATAAGTTTCACCGCGTGCTAGTCGTGGGTGCGGTTGACCAGCTATACAATATATGCAACTCGTCTCCGCTTCGGGATGTTTTTCTTTCATATGTATTTCTAGAGTCTCTTGATATTTGTAGTGCCAATTACACTTCGGACATTTCAGGGTTTTGCAGGAATTTCGGCTGTGCATTCCAGCCAATGGTCCGCCTAATCGACCCGAATTTAAAATCAGTTCACATTTCGGGCAATCAGCTCCGGACGGTCGTCCTCCAAGGTGATCTGGACATACACCTATCGTTGTTCCAGATAAAAAAGCAGGCGGAGTTGCTTGGAATGGAGGAGATGAATTGGGACTAATCCTTTGTTGTACGGACGCATTTATTGCATTTGGATGCGCCACAGAGATCAAGGAATGTTGAGGCATCATGGAATCCGCCATTGACCGTGGAGGTCGCCACGCTGGAGGACTCGGTCTCCGGTCATCACACGAACCATTAGGAAGAATCGAATCATTATCTCTTTCTCTATCAGGTGTCATTAGCGAGTCTGTTCGCTTGTCTACTGATGGGCTTGAAAGTTCTGACATATTAGTAGGGCTTCCTGATGCCGAAGCGCGTGGAGGTGCAGCTGTTCCCACTGGTTCTAAAAATGAAACCAGGGATTCTTTATCTTTCCCAACGCACTGTATGATTGCAGAAGCATTTTCTCTTGATAAAGCGTCCTTTTCCGAATCAAGTAACGATAAACTATGATCTGATTGGGCGTGTGCCACAAAGGATTTAGCATAGCCAAAACTTAGTTTGCATATAAAACACATAAGGATAGGTTTAACAGGAACACTGACTGGGCACTCAGCTGGCGGGGACGGCGGTCTTGGAATATCTTTTCCACCTCGGAAGCTGAACACTCGATAGCTGTGCATCACAGGTGCATCAGGCCTCGCTCTTACTCTTTCCGCTGCCAATCTGCCATACAATGCACCGTACAATGATGGATTTCTTGAAACATAAAAGGCGCTCGCTATTTGAGGGAACTCCAGTTGTCTCTCGGAGTTGCTGTTGTCTCGACTGTCTACAATACAGCCGGGTTCGATCTTAGGCAAGTCGGATAAGCTGGTTTCCCCTTCTGACAGTTCAGGATCCTCGATGATGTATGCGGACCCGTCAGGATTGTAGACGATCTTGCCATCGAAGCGTTCCACGTCGGAGGATAGTGGAGGGGAGTCTCGCCGCGACGTGAGGTCGACGGCGTCGGGTGCAGCTGGAGGCGAGGTGGGCGCTGGCGCGGAGGACAGAGCGGGCGCGGGCGCCGCTGGAGCCGCGGGAGCGTTGCGCGGCTCCTCCTCGGGGCTCATCTCGCCGTCGTCGTCGTCAGGCTCGAGTGCGGCCGAGTTCTGTGGGTCGTCGCGCTTGCGGCGCCGCTTGCGCTCCGGGGGCGGGCCGCTAGCGGGGCCGCCGGGCTGCAGCGGCGTGGGCATGGCGCCGGGCGTCAAGGGCCGGCATCACATGCTCTCCTATAACAAAAAAAAAAACATACATTTGAGTAAAGTACAAGGGACTACTTAACTTCCTAGATTAGCCAGCTTTAACTCTAACCAAACACCAAATGACGTAACGTGTCCAATATTTCTCACGGACTGGTTTTGCCCTGTTTGCTGAAGGTGACTATTGAATACATTTGTATCGAGCGTCGTCGCTACCGGAAGAGGTGGGGCGATAGTTTGTGTTACTCTTTTTGTTTTCCAATGTCGAATAGGAAACCAATTTGTAAACCTAACATAATCGATGGATTTCCATATGAAACATACTTATATGTAAACTATGTTGTATTTACTTAAATAGTACCAAACGGCTTTGTACAACGTTCTAGTTAGATAAATCACATTTAAACATTTGGTACTTTTAATTCTGATAAGAATCAAGTTCCCATAGGTAAGAAATTGATATCGAATGTACCTACTTAATGCTAACAAATTAAAATATATACAGTAATGATTGCTTATCTAAGAGACGTTTGCGCAAACATTCGTGATCAATTTATCCGCATGACAGCTTGTCGACGCTGTCAATACCGACACTTTTACAATTAAGCAACCAGAAAACTTGGAATACAAGAAATAAACATTTTACTTCAAAACACTTAAAAAAGCCATACGATATTGCGCCTTATTCTTACACAGAAAGGCGTTATAAACGTTAATACATTTGACGTCGTTACAGTTTATTTTGATAAGGTAAATGGATAATGTGAGATGAAGAAAAATTTGTTAAAAATCGAGATTAAGCTGTCATCTCTGTTATCTAAAACCAAGCTAAAACCTTATCAGTTATCAGAAATATGTCCTACAAATAGGTACCTACATACGACTTGAGTAATGTGTTTTTCTACAAAAGCAAGATGATAAATAACAGACTGAAATGACACATGAGGGAAAGACAACCAATACCTGCTACAAAAGGGAAATAAACTAAAAATATTAATTCCTAAAGGAGACACGTGATCAAATTCATCAAATGTAATCATCATATCGGTATTATTATATGACTTAATTTAAAAACGGTGTAATTAACCGCTTGACTAATGAGTGACTAACAATGCAAGAGGATGTAGGAGCGATAAATTTTAAAATTATTAATAAATCTGCAAACCTAAACCAACCGGACGTGGATTTGTGATAAGCTTACACAAACAAACCAGAATTTTTTTCAGTCAAAGACCTTGACTTCGTCTGTAAGCAATAAGTAACAAATTCTAGTTAAGTAGAATTATCTTGTTTACACTATTAACGGGCGAGTACGGCTCTTCGATTTTATTATTTGATAAATTATATCACACGATAGAATGTAAATATTTGTCCAGACGACAGTTATTTTTAAATGAATGATTTCCTTGTTCTATTAAACATCTGACTATAAACTGAAAATATCGAGAAAAACACTTTATCTTTTTTATCAGTGATGAATCATGCTAGAATAACGAATATGGGTAGAACATGTAGGTAAGTAGAATTTGTAATGAATTTCACTTTATTTTAAAAATAAATAAAAAATTTAGGCGTGATTTGTGTGTGTGAAGTGAACTTTAACTTAAAACTACCTGTCCATTTTTTTATCTTCTTGGATATTATGAGTATCTACATCTCTGGAATACTTGTGATTTTCTTATAATTATGAGATGAATAGAAAATGTCATTTATAAACATCTTGGTAGGTTCTAGGTAGGTACATAGAGTGACACAGTAAAAAAACATTAATTACATCTGGTGTAATTATTGTGGTTTTTCTCGGCAGAGCAATTTGTAGATCATTTTGCAGTGCTAATGTGTGTGGATATTATGCAAAGAGCTTGTAATTAGACTCGAGGTGAACGTTCTGGAACCACAATTTGCATAGCTTTATTTTTATTCCGTACTTAATAAGGCAACAGATTTTGTATGGTAATCTGTTATTTTGGTGATAGTAATAGCCATTGAGGTAGTCATTGCAGACACACCTAACCGTAATGAAGTAACGCAGAAGAATAAGAACTAGGACTTCTTCGCCTCATCTTTTGAGCTAAAGCGTTGCAAGTTATAAAGTGGGTAAATTGTTGCAAAAATTGGCAAATAAATTAGGAATGGTAGAGCCATTAACGCTGTGTGGTATTAAAACCAAGCAAATGATAAATCATAAGGCACGAGCTGATGCAACAAAACTGTAATTCCTGTTTTGCAAAGTGTTCCAAAGTGGCACTCGACGTGGTGAATGTTTAATGTGGGCGCACGTGTGCGGATTCTCATCGTTACAATCAGTGTTGTCAATTTCCACCAATACCCCGATGCCTACTGCAGAACTAATTTCCGATAAACTCGCACACAAACAAACATTAATGCGTAGTTACATACGAGTGCAAATTACTACACATGGGTGTGTGAGCGTGAGAAAACTACGGCGGAAATAATTGACGTGTGTGTGAGCCGCACACTGAGACGATTTGCATGTGCGCATATGGCAATTACACACACATGTAAGTGGATATCAAACACACATTGAAAGCACCCGCATCACAGCACTCCTCTACAATAGTTACCAAGTCCATCATAATGAAGATGCGCGCTTTTCAATCCATTAATGAGGCTCCCACAATGTTATTGACCAGATTCAATAGCGTTTTTGTCAGTGTCCAATTTATGATCGGTAATCTGCATGATCACCGGCTAATCCGACTTGTTTATTTTTAAGGAGAAAGTCAATCACCAAAAATGATGACTCAAAAGTGTCTCCATCATCAATAATTTCAATAGAAGTGAAATTAAAAACGGTGAAGTACAACTCAAAACAGTTTCTTAAGTGAGAAATCCTATAATTATCAACAGCAACAGCATGCAAAGTCAATCAGTATACTCATTACCGTACGCGAAATGGGAGTTCGTGAGACATGGATCACTTTCCAATAAGAAATTTTACTGGTTAGAAACTGTGACATCCACAGGGTAAACCACTTAGCAGAGACTGTGAGCGGTAATTGATAGAAAATTGAATTGGCTTCATTCGTTTCATAGAAATGGAGGAAACGAAATGTCAAGTTGAGAATGGTTCCTTTGATTGGGCGTAATGAGCTTATCAATCTCTCTAATTATGATTTGGCTTCTGATCGAACGTAAGCAAGGAATCTCGGTGACCTTAATAAAGAGAATGTCAATTGGTCTGGAAAGTACAGGGCCGGGGTGAGGCAAAACAAACAGCAGATTCCAAGGTAGAGACGAGACGGTAACGAGAGCGGCGGTAAACTACGTCCATATTAATAATCGGTGGTTATTACTGAGGCCCTCATTAACTCTCCGGCCGCTTCGCCCCACGAAACCGCAGAACACTGCTAAATAATTACCCCCAGCCAGCTTTCTTCACGAAAACATCGTAAAAGCGCATTAAACAACATCTACTAAGTCGGCGAGAGGAATTACAATAAATAAGGTATTAAGCCGGCGTTGTCAGCCTCTGAGCCGAAAATGTCGAAAAGCGATTAATGGAAATAAAATTGAGCGAACTCCGAGAGAACGATTTACTTAATACGTATACATTGATTATAAGTGGAGGGAATGTATGTAAAATGTTGTACGTAATGGAGGGGGTCTCGTTAGACGTGGGAACGTGGAGGCGGACCGGGCTACTACATGGTAAGGATCGCGTCCGACAATGTCCACCGTTAGGGTTTAAGTTTAAGCCTTCATTAATGGTAATGGTGCTGAACTCGGACGCTGGGAATGGCTCTTTTTGCTGCTCCTGCGCAGGTTGAAGACGCGTTACGGTAATAGCCGTGTTGAACACGAGCCTGGCAAACTCTACCATTTTGATAAAGTTGGAGGTGTAGGAATCTATGAGAGTTGTTTTATTTTGATGCCTCCCGGGATAAGTCTACATAGTTGTGGTTTAGAGAAATTGTTTTTAGAATTTATTTAGTCAGAAGCTTTGCCTGTTTTTGTCTTCATTACGGAGCGCCTGTAATTTAAATTCGGTAAAACAAAGTTGTAGCCTTTTCGTATAGCAACAGTCATCCAGAGAAAGCTACAATTAAAACGGTTTTCATTTGAGGCGATAATTAGTGACAGTGTGAATTCGCGAACCACACAAGTATGTTAGTAATTACAAGCCTTTCTTAAGGTATGAAATGTAAGACTTTTGCTTCGTTAACGTTCTCATTTTACCTTCTTATTAATTCCTCACTTTAATTTACTTTTCAGAAAGTCTCAAAATTTGTGCCTACCAAGTCGCAAATTCTCAATTACAAAATGGCTCTTGAAACATGTTGCTCTAATTTATAAATTGAGATTAGTCTATATAGATGATTTCATAATTTATTTGCTTGAAAGCCAATTTTGTTTGATTAGTTGCCCATTTGCTGGCGTTGTATTGTAAAACGATTTATAGACAAATTATAAGATTGAATTATGCTGATGCTTTCAAACACGAACTACGTATTCAAAATAAGATTTGGAATCACTGGAATCACTTACAAAGAGTCTGTACTGATGAGAGAGTTTGCGCAACGATTGACAAAACAGGAAGTGACATGGATTAGTAGACTGCTAGAATGAAATCCTTTGTTCTGTGAATCCAAGGTCTGTTTGAGGACGGACCTCGCGTGGACTGCAGGTACTCCTAAGGCGCCACTCGGACCAAGCTTCACTCAGGAACCGTCAATTTTCGCCTGTAATTATTGCAGACCCTTCGATACTTATTTCTATTTTTTCTCAGCTTAATTGTTGCACCAGATGACTTTTTTGTCGAACCACCTCAAAGAGAGCGGAAAGGCATCAAACGGAGCGTCGAATTTGGAAATAATTATACATAAATAGTCCCTTGAGCGGCCGATTAAGACAATTTCCGAGGCAAATTGCTGCAGACGAGCATAATAGCACACGCGCTCTCCTCACTCATAAATAAATCTGGATTACATTTCTGTACGAGATTAAGATTGATTCGATCTCGATGCCTTCTGCTATTACTATTAAATGTATACTCGGGATAATGCCTCGATCGTGTTAAAATTTCCTAAATCATTATTCGTTTTTGTGCATTTGATTCCCGAGATAATTACGATCGACAAATTGCTGGCCGTCATTATGAAGATAACGGGTGGCTGGTATCGGAGCCGTAATTAATGATCGATACATGTGAAATAATTAATTAGTGGCCGGGGTCGGATCGGATCGGAAGGCGCCGGGGGCCGCGGGCGCACCACAAAAAACAATGACGTGCGGTTTCGCTGCGCCGGCGCCGCTGCCGCTGCGGCGACATCCGCCGCTGTTACGTCTATAATTTGGGAGACCTCGAATTAGTTTTAATCTTATTTCTCAGCGATGAGCGTGACGCCGACTTAACGTTCACTCAAATCTGTCATTAACGTTAATTTGAATGATTTTTATATTTTCGAGTTTATAATTCCAGCACTAAAAGCGGCGTCAACGTCCTCTCGGTCCACCCTTTACTCTTTGTCTAAAGTGAGACAGTCGGAGACTTAATTGTCTACATTTACGTCTACAAAACCACGAACTTTCTCGTTCTCATCGAGACAGTGCTGTCGCCCGATAATTACTGGTGACGACGAATCGTAATGTCGGAACAATTACCTGGAGGGCATTAAAAAAGTTTCAGTCTTGTCGCGTAATGTGTTGACGCCTTAATGGTCGTTTCGAGTTCTACCTGAATGAGGAGACGGGAGGTCACTTTATGTTCACTGGCGACTGTAAAATTAGCTTACTTTAACTATTATTTAATGTCATTTTAGGATGGGAATGGGGTGAGAGTCTCAATTGTGGGAACTTTAACAACGTCGTTGACCAAAATAGTTTGAATGGATTGTTCGTTGGTACCTTCAATGGTGTGCTTGGGCTGTGTGGTATAATCGTTGTTCACATTTCACATAGTTTATGACTCTGTAGTCAAGAATTGCGATTTACAAGTTTATCTGCGTTGCTTATGTTAC
Source organism: Keiferia lycopersicella (assembly GCA_029255805.1). Taxonomy (NCBI): domain Eukaryota; kingdom Metazoa; phylum Arthropoda; class Insecta; order Lepidoptera; family Gelechiidae; genus Keiferia; species Keiferia lycopersicella. The sequence continues at coordinate 5,891,220 of JARACZ010000010.1, forward strand.
TTTGTATTGTTATAAATTGTTGATTTATTTTTATTTACAGTTACCTAGACTATCCTGCTTGAGCCAACCAAAGGAAAGATAGAGAATAGATTGAATCGCTAGCTGTTCTTCTTCTTCTTTTCGTATAAGAATGAGAGTTCACAATTGTTACAGAAATAACCAGCGAGATTTTTGTCGGCTTACGTGGACGATCTGATTGCCTGGCCTAATTACCGAAATTACCACTACCCCGAAAAATCAATAAGTAATTAAAGTTCTCACGATTTCCACGATACTTGAGGCTCAAATCAGTGTGAGAGCTCTAACTCGCATCGGCTGCGTGTGCGCAATTAAAACGAAACCTACAATCAGCCGCCATGTTTGTACACGGCCGATGTTAATGGCGTTCTGTAATTACATACCAGCATCATGCCATCGTTGCTTCTCGGAAGGTTGATCGAATTAATAGAACCTATTTCGGCGCAATGCGAATCAAATCTCAACCGAAGTCAATCAAGGATATCGCGCTTTGATTAAAACAATTAACTTCCCTGGTTAACCTCCTGCCTAACGTTATCTGAACAGTTTCCTCGGTTGCCGAGCTCATAGTGAATGAAACCGTAATAAAATTTACGAGGCCATATCTCGACGCTTCGCATTTACTACCGTTTATGAAATGAAAATTGTGTTATACCAGAAAACGGGTTGAGGAAAAAATGAAATAACGTCAGCAATAATAACATACGACATCGTCACAGCCACGAGCCGGGAATTTCATATCAGTACATTTACATGTAGGTGTTCCGCTCGCGGAACTAGCGTACCACCTCCCCGCCGTTATATCGGAGAAAGAATATCTAAATTCAATTACAAAAAGGCTTCTCGGAGAGGTGTGCCACTGCACCCGCGCCTCCTCCGAAAAAGGGTGTATAACAACTCAATTTCTCCATATTATTAAGACGATGGGGTGCGCGGGTAGGGTGGGGTGGCGTGGAACACAAAAAGAATGCTAATTTAAAATTCTTATTGCTGTGTTTGTATGCGCGCGCGCTTTATGTATCATTCGCGTAACAAAAGGTGGAGGAGAGAGCCGCCCGAGCGCGTAATTTCAATCTAATATTCAATTTGAAAAGTATCGCGAGCCCGCCATCCTTTATTTATTTTCTCGACTTTCAAGATTCTTATCATAGAGATCGTAATCTTCATGTGTAACTCCAAGCTCTAATCTAAGAGGACTTTAAGGTACAAGAAATTCTCTCCAAATTCCTCTTCAGAGACCACCAAATTCGAGCCGATATCTCAATTTAACGACCGAAGATAATTGCTTCATTCCCACGGCGCGAGGAAAATAAATTTCACCGGTCACAATAGGTGCTTTCCACAGACAATTCGCGGCTAAACGGGGGGCGATAGACGGCTAATGTTCAGATCGTGATATATTAGCCCAGCAGCTAATGGTGACCTCTTGCCTTACCACACCTTGACGTACCACACACCATAATGCCACACTCGAACCAGGCTTTCTAAACTCTATAAATACGTATTGTCTAATATAGAGCATAAATCTAAAAGTCAGGTATGACAATACCTTCAGTTCCTTCAATATCGTTTCGTCACGATCTTGATAAAGAAGAAATCTAAAAATTCATAAAGGGCAAAATTCTATTCAGCAAGCAGTCAAGGCAAATAATGTAGCTCTAGACTAGTCAGATATTCCGATAGTGTATAAATGAGAGTTTATTGTATCCGGTTCGGAAAAGAATAAAAACAATGGAAGTGACATAAAAAACGGGGTTCATGAGGGCTCTATCGATGCACCACCATGCACCGCGTCGCGTGGCGCCGACGAAACTTGGGCAACTGTGACCTGGATAAATAATACAAGGTTTTGTAGGTATAGGTAATACAATACAAGCAGCTACAGTGGCATATTATGTCCTACTGAAGTTTCAAAATCTTTGCCCATATTTACTTACTAAAGAGGCTAGTATTGATGTTTGAAATACGCTTTGGCCTGGTTTTGTGACTTTTTGAAAATTTTTACTCCCACCTAGCAACAAAATATATCATTTTCAAAAATACAATAGCATAATACTGAGATCATGTAAGTAGGTACCGCCGTCTAAGTATAATTTTATCCGCCAGTTACTGTGTTCAGAAAGCGTGCGCAGGCGGCTCCCGATAATTTGCCAGCAGAGGCGACTTACAATATGGCGTCGTTACACTCACAATTGACTCTTTTCGACTGCGAATGTTCGTGTATCTAATGTCTAGGAAGTGATGCCACTCCAAGAGAAACAAGTAGGTAGTATTTGCAAGCATTTCGTAAGAGGTGAGAGTTAATGCGAGGTAAAAGGTTTACTCATTTATTTGCACAGAAACACCTTCCTTATACTTGTATGTACGGATTCAATTTCAATGAAGGTGAGATACAGAGATTCTGTAACGCGATATCGAGAATTTTAACTCATATTTTGAGAGAGGTGTTCATAACAAAAGACTAAAGTTGTAACTCATGATGAACACTCCTGATTTAAGTGCAGTGGCCCAAAATGATAAATTAAAAAGAGAATCGAGATAAAGCCGACAATGTCACATGATAAATGATCAGGATTTAAATTTGGAGGACCAAAACTTAAGGACCCAGTGCACCTTAACGAACGCGACGAGCCCCGTTTATAATTATAATTAATATTCTCAGAGAATTAACGTAGTCGATGGTGAAAAAAAACGAGATTCGACGCGAGAATTAATAACAAACAAATGGGCTACCTGCGGTGTTTTTTGTGCGCCCCCACAGGTAAGCTCGCGACGATGAAAGGAACTCATATGTGTCTGTCTTAGATTTTAAACAATATTGTCGGATTTTGACACGGTTGCACCTTTTTATAGAGCCGGCAGACTCATTCATAGGAAGCAGCTACGGTAAACAAGAACAAAAAATTGTTAATAATATAAATTCCGCTACCTACTTCAAAGTTGATGGCAGCCGGTGTTTTTGAGACTGGCTGCTGAGAACTGCCAATTGTAACAAAAATTTAAAAGGTTAAATGCTCTACCTCCAAAGGACTCATATTTCAATACTTCGGTGACTGATTAAAAAAGAACAAAACCCAAAGCTGCTTTCGTAACGAGAAACCGTCGATCCGAAATCCGGGACAAAAGAGAGGAACTCACTAAACGTGATACTATAATGACAAAACAGAAATATGATTTCGATTAAATTGTGTGAGGAGAACAGCCTGATTGGATATAGGCGCGGGTGTGAAAAGAACGGAATAGTGGTTAATAATAAAAATATTTTATTTGTATAGTGGGGTAAAACACCCCCGCTGCGGGCTGTTTGGTCGGGACGGCATCCATCATCATTATATTAACCGATTTAACACTTTTGAACAGATTCCAGCGACCGTTGGTGGTTCCTTTTGAGGGGACAATATGTGCAAAGGAGCAACTTTTTGTATTCTATCGTTCCTTTTCGGATTAACATGGATATTAGCGGTTTAAACGCCAGAAGTGGATGAAGTATGGATAAGCAAGAGATATCGACTCCGTCAATCTACATCAGTCCAGCTAGGTGCAGTTCCATGTTAGGATACGGATTCTGGCCCGGTCCATACAATTCCGTGTTTGGTCATACCACTGAGACTATTAATTACATGAGGGACGCGTGGTAACCAGGCCACTACTTTTTGTTAGCATTTCCATGCGCCTGCATATATCGCGGCTTTGCTGTGATATTTTATTATGATATCAATACAGCAACAAATTGCCGGTCGAAACCAGTTCAGGTGACGGTTGAGAAAAAACCATTTCTACTTTTGGTCATCACCTCGCCTCTGTTTGAACCTGCCCGATGCATATATGGTGAACCACCACCATTATTTAATTGAATAATTGAAAACGTTTTCACGTCAATTATTTGCCGGCGTTACACTAATTGACGGGCAACATGTTTGCTGATTAAAATTATAAATATTTAGCAGTTCTATGGATTGGACATAATCAGTTGGGCTATTCAGGAAATGTGATTAAATGTAGTGATGCATGTCGATATTAAAATAGGTATTGATATGCAAAGTTCGGTCGTTACAGATGCGGGCCGAGCTGGGCGGGGCGGCCGGTCCCATGCTCTGTTTGTTCACAAATTTTTGTTCGCTAATCAATAAGATTTGACCCTAATACCAATTACCATTCAACAGTGACGATATCGATCGCATTGAGTTAACAAGCATGAACTCGCCTAGTTTTCAACACTTTTGTTGGCTTTATACAAAAGAAAATTAGTAGTTCGTGATTTGACGTGAACATTGAAAAGGTGAATAAGGAAAATAATAAATTACAATGGTAGCGCGTCAGGTTTTCTATTAAAATCATTAGATACCCATAAGTTAATGTTTCTTGCATTGATTAAACTGATTGAGTTTATTTTCTGTATGCAAAAGGCGGCGCATGCGCGTTCACGAAGGGCACATGCGAGTGTGGTCCAAACCAATAATTATAGGCAGTGATTAGATCCAGCGATAAGGCTCATTCTGCTAATTACTCCCTAAAGCTAAACGAACGAGCCGACTCGCTTTTTGCCATAACTTAATAAGCGTATTAACCAGGCCGATGCCATAGATAGTACTAGCCCCGCGGCAATATGTACCTTTATAATACTCTGCACGGTTTCTGAGAAACTTGTGCACAGAGATTGTCTCATACCGAGGTCAGGGAGGAATGACCATATGAACGTACAACTAATGAAGACGATGTTTCTGACTGGAATCACAGTTGTTCAGATCACATTCGCATTAGACTCAATTTAAGACGCTCGCATACGGGTCGAGTACAGACATTGCGTCTGGGCAAGCCTCGCGTGTGGCGCGCCGGCCACAAGCTGGTTAATTCAATAATACATACGCATCAACTACACTCTAAGTTTGTTATTGATGACTCTCAATCAACTCAATTTAACGCCAACTATGTAAAGCAGGGTTCTCGTTCGGAGAATGCATGTTTATGTAGATCAGAAATGTAGCTGGGTCGTTACAGCGTTTCAATGATAGAGAAGCAATCTGACCTCGATGAATGAGTCCCATTAGCATCTCATAGGTTTAATTAGGGATCCACGGCCGGTCGGCTCGCCCACGTGACGTCCGTCAACGGAGACGTGTGGGCAATCAAATTAGAACACCAGACAATGGGACAACTCGACCGTACCACCCTACGACAAAACGTTTTCTCGCAATCTTCGATCACCGGATTAAGGGTGAGTCGCGCCTCGCACGTTTTATCTCCGATTGTCCGCACTTAACGCACACTTTACGCCGAGTGCCCCTCGAGAGGAAATTGAAAGCGATCGCTTTCCCCGCTATCTTATCTGTAGTGTTATACTAATTAATCGATGTAGCGCGACGAGGTCGTCGTTAGAGGTAAATAATGCTTGCATTGACTCGATGCAGGTGATTTATCGGTGTGAATAGACAAAAGTGTCCCGGGCGGAGCGAGCCGGCACAATGCGTTGGAATGTCGTCGTCTCGCGGCCGCTCTCTGCGCTCGTGCGGCCGCTGAATGCGGATTATTAATAACTTGGTCGCTCCGTGCTGCGCCCGCGCCGCCGCCGACTGCGGCTGCGGCGAGGGCACACGGACGACGGGGCGACTCCCACCCCACTGCCTGAAGCGTCCGCTCCACCTGTACTGTATGACCGCGCCTTAATTTATTCACGGCGCATTTTAATGACCGCATTGATGCGCATGCATTCCACACGTGTTCCAGCCTCCACCATCCACAACCATTCCATACCGAATCCCCGATGTGTGCGGTTTGTGAATATGATTTAAGATCAATCAATGTTTTTGGAAATACGTAAATTATTGTATTCTCTGGTCTCGCTCCCCTTCAGATTTGCCCCCACATCATCCGAGGTAACAATGGAGTCGGGGCGGATTATAGCAAATTCCCCAAATTGTGTGGTTCCATATTTGCCGTTAACAATAAGACAAAATACTGATGATGTCACATGTGTGAAGAGATGTTATGCGTTTGGAACTAATTGGGATATTTCATAACGTTTGCGATTATTGGATGAAACATCTGCCACTTTCGATGTTCATCAACATCAATGACAATGAAATAACCTCAAATTTAGCTACGACAGAGCTAAAAAGCCCATAAAAGAATGATAATTAAAACTTAAAGATGGCCCCAACTGTGTAATCTTCGGTAAAAAACAATAAAAGTGGAAAGGGCAAAGTGCCTGGTAAGGCGTGTCAAAATGAAAATGCACTATGAAATTGCCTTTCACGATTTGTTGATACCGGTGGGAGTAAATGAGATCACAGTTTTTGTCGTAAAAGTACGACAGTCTGTTATTACAACAATCTACCCATTTAAGGGACCAAGCTATACTGGTTTTTCTTGATAACTTAATGGAGTACTAATATAAGTTGAACTCTTAAATGTGCTGCTCATAGTAACTATAAAAGCAGTGGTGTACTTTATGTCGATACATTAGAGCCCATATCAGTTTCAATCAGTTGATTGTAAGGAACTATATGCGGTCACGTTGTACTTGGCAAGACTAAAATTAACTCGCCCGCCCTACATTGTTAGTAGTTAATAGGAAAGTATCCATAAATGTACTAGATTTGAAGAATGAGGCAGCGTATGATTACTAAGTTCTTCAAGAGATCAAAATATATGTCGATGGTTAATTAATTTATGCTATGGTTTCTATCGGAAAAAGGAATGCTTTCTTTTCTTTCTTATCGAGCTTTCCTCTTTGACGGAATAATTAGTCTAACTAGAGATTTGTATTGATAAGTACTTGCTACTCATTTTCCTTAAACACATTTAGGTACTCAATGACTCTCTTAGTTTCAGATGTAAAACTTTACCAATAGCTATCTGTTTGTCACTTTATCCTATTACATTTTTTAGTCTAGTTTTGGACAGTTTTTAATGTGTTCGGCTCACGACTCATTTTTTGCTTGTTTCCATCGAGTAACATAGTAGCTATGTCGTGAGTAGCCCGATTCGTTACCGAAACTACTTATAATTAGGTTTACCGTTATTGTATACTTTACATTTTCCATGGGTGGCAGTTGAGGTGGCATTGGCTGACAACAGAAAAGCGTGACCATTCGTTTGTTTATTTGCTTTCAAAAATCTAAATAAGTGAAGTGAAAATAATTGTAAGGAACTTGTGGTGGGATAAATCGAATAGGTCAATCAATTTATATCTGGGTATGATCAGAATAGAAGTTTTTTAATATCTTCATCGTGATTGGCCGAATTATATAGTATTTCTAGTCTAAGATCCTTTTACGAGGTCAAAACGAACATTGCTTGGGTAATGAACGCCGTATTCGTAATAAACGTGTTTTGAAGAACACAACGTTTCATTAACATGTTGACTGCTAATTGTTCGCGATGTCGCGACATTCCGTGTAATACTTATTAAGTGGGCGCACCTCTTTCTCGAAATTTAATTATCAGTGTTAGTGATGACACCAAAAGCGGTTGCCTAAAACCAGAAGGCCACAACTTCAAAGACACTGTTAGGAAAACTGTTTATCGAGAAACTCCAATTCCAAATTCAATTTGTAGAAAGTCGATAATTGTCCGAAGCAATGATGGATAGATACCTGTTAAAATGGCAAGAGACAACATTCAAAGCTGTGTAATTGATTAGACTTTACATTAATGACTCGTTCGAGCCGAAGTTGACAATAATAGGTACGGGGGTCGCTAAATGGATGATATTATGTCCAAGCGATGCGACGTCAAATATGAACGATGATCCTACATTTGTCCCACTCATATTTCCCATTGAATGGCAGACGACCTATTCGAGAACAACACATTTGATTTAAAATGAACATCCATTTCAAGATAGACAACGATTAAATGGGTCATACATACAATGTTATCTCAATACATTAGCGATCACGGAGGAAAATTTGAACTCGACAACTAAATTCCTGATATTTAAACAACATGATGAAACTGTTAAAACCTAAAAAATGAATTAGCGTGGAGACGCAAAGACAAATAATTTATGTAAATTCACATGTCAGAAGCGACGTAAAGACTATCAAATTATGACTTGAACTAGTTGAAAATGTACTGCTCGTGACTGTAGCATTAACACTCAGAGGCCAATAGAAGCAGCCTGAAAACCTCACCCACCCATCTCCATAAAACCTCACCGAGATTACAAACCAACCAACTAATTCCAACTTTGTTCACCAACTGTAAGGATTAAATTGCTCCATCAAACTAGGTCGTCAGACGACAGTCGGATAATAAGTCAAATAGCTTTTACCAGGTGTTCGACAAATGGAAAACTACTAATTAAAGTACTTTACTCCGTCGAGACTTAAATGGAAGTGTATGTACTTGGTCGTAAGAAGTTTAATTAATCTGACTGACGCAAGCGATGGATCGTTTTCTGTGTATTAGTGTCCGAAAGCAGTTTGTACAATTGATTCGCTGTGTAGCAATAAACAGGCACAGTCTTCTATTTGTGCTAAGAATTTGAGGAGTTAACGTTTCTAAAGATCAAAGCAGCAGATGATTAGAGCACTTGTAGGTAGACATTGTTACGTAAGTAGATACTAATGCTATGCTGCTTTAGACTGTAATTTGTGATGTTCTGTTTAACACATATTTACTGACAAGGACAAGTTTAATACTAATCAAACACTATTTAAAAATACATTTCAAAGATGAGATCATAAATAAACAAAGATTCAAGTAAAATTTGTTTTTGGAAAAATTAATACAATAATATAAATGCGATCTAGAAAAACAGATGAATTTGACATCAAAAGTAAATTACTCCAGATTATTAACTGGAGACAAATTGAATCCTTTCATGTGAGTCTAATTTATATAGCCGTAATTGCACCAAATTGTCGTAATAAAATTTCGAAGGTAACGCCATTAAAATCTGTTCAAGATAGACAAAGTGTCCCTAATGAAAATGTTGGGGAAATTATTTACGCCACACTCGACGTTGATACAAATGTGAGACATAAAAGAAGATGTAGTAATCTCGGTAATGATGTAAAGTGAATGGACAGCAGTAATTACAGTGTGCAGCGGGGATTCTTTGGTGCGTATCGTCACAACGCTAATTGTCAAACTTGAAGAAACCGAGTAATACGACATTGTGTTTCTCAATGTTTCCTCTTTCGCTTCCACCTGCGTCGTTGTCTTCGTGAACAAAGCCACCAACCACATTCCTGCCGCGAATAAAATATACGACGTATACCAGAGACATTAAATAAAATAATGTTTTGACACAATAGGTTCGATAGATCTAGTTTAGTGTAGCTCCTATTGTAATAAAGAAGACGATATTTCGAAGACATTAAAATTCTCTGGATCGTATAATTACAGATGACACATTTTAACATTAAAGACGCCCACGCACTCCCTGTTGTGGCTCTAAACTAGTATAATTTGTGTTAAAGCCGTAATATATGAGACTTTAGGAGTTCCTCGCACCGGCGTTCCATACGTACATTCGATCGTTAATAAAATTATCAAAATCTAAACTGGTTTTATGATGACCGCTCGTGCTTCGGTTAGAGTCCGTTTCGGTTCGACTTATGAATGGAAATGGAGTTTGGTATTTTTAAGTGTTTCTAAGGTCGTAAATAATATATCGCTGCGTGATATTTCCGTCAGCCGATTTTAAATGTTTAGATGGATGAGCGCCGACTCGAACCGCTACTGGATTTTAATCTGCGCCAACATAATAACGGCAGTTATATTAATAATTTCAAAGGTATGTTTTTGTAATAAGATACCTGATAGAAGTTATTTTGATTAAATATGACTTATATTACTTAGTTTGCATTAAGTCACGATACAAAAATATTATTTATTAGAAATATACAGATTCATATAAGTCTTTTAATTAATTGGGTTTTAAATAACAGTCCGGGTTAAGGTTTAATGGCTTGAGTTTTAATGGCCCCCCTGCGTTTTAGTTTCATAATTTGCCTGGTTAAAAGTATGAGATATTGCAATAAATTATGATATTAGTGGTGTAAAGGTGCGCCCAGTGGTATTAGTGAGACGGTTTTTGCCGCGGTGGCGGTGGCGGTTACGTTGCGTCAGCGCGCCGGCTGATTCAGCGGCGCATACGCAGAGGTAATAATATTACACTATCCTACCAATTTGAAATACATTGCTGGTCATTATAAGAATTTCATTACAACGAACTCAAGATAACCAGCATTGTATTCTAAATCGGACCTTGTAGACAGGGTTGTGCACCCAATAGCCCAATAGCAACTTATCTACTTTATGCTCCATCACAACCGTAATTATTCCGAGCACACGTGGACATGGTTTATGGCCGTGCATGGCCAGTCTATAAACGTATACCTTTTTGTTTAATAGGTTAACGACTGGTATGCTGTCTTTATTGATCAGCTCTAATATACAACTCTGGTCACAATCACAAATCTCCCTGTCGCTATATTTCTACTTCTTCTTATGTTTCTAGTATCCAATGACAATGACAAGTCAATCACTGATTGTGAAACTTTATAGGCATATCTACCTCTACGTGTTAGCTTTTGATGAGACATCAAAGATTTCCAAAGTGAATCACATTTGGGATTAACAAGTTCTTTTTCTCTACCAGGGTGGTCTTGGTTATAAGATCCGCTGAGTGTTTGACGTAGGTGTTTGAAGTGTAACAAACATTTGCTGTCGTTTAGAAGAACTAATAGAGAACGAAATAGATTGCATAGTTTCTGTTTATTTTTTTATTTGATATGTTCTAGGATGTGCAATGGATAGAACAAAAGGAACTTAAATGGTGTTCATTAAGTACTTTAATAATATCTTCAATCGTAGAAACATCAATTTTATCTGATTATATATTGTTAGATACCTAACTGACAAATAAAAATAACAATCTTCAACTTTTGCCATGTAATTAAATAAAGGTGTGGTGACATCAAACTTTGAATCAGAGAGGCTTTGAGTGTAACAACCGGCAGGATTAACCACCGAAAGCACTAAAGAAGTTTAGGTATCTTCAGATCTACTAAAAAAAGTTCAAACAATGGAATCTCTGCAAATAAATTACTTCACTCGTGATTCAAATCAATATTGAGTTATTGGTCATGTCAGGCACCACAATATTGTGTAACTATTTCTTTCTGAGAAACAAAATCCGGATCTCTCTAAATGCCAGATCACGAGAAATGAATTTGCATCCTTTTCAATCATACACGCCTATTTTTAAAAGGTCGAATTTTGTCTAAACGAAATTTAGAGCAAACTATTACGTAATAACTGTACAAAGAATTGGCATTTGGTATAATAAGGTCGGGTTTCAGAATAGATTGTACATGCGAATATTTAGGTTACTAATTTTTGCATTGTGTGAGAAATTCTGCGACTGAATCATACACATGTAGAGCCATAGTTAATTTTCTTTAACTTTTGTGAATCCTACGTTTCTAACTATGCTTTTATCAATATGAAACTGAATATTCCTCATCTCATTAGAAATTGTTTCTTTATCACCGATGTAGGTAGGGGAGAATGGGTACGATAGTACCACGGGGCAATAGTACCATCGACCATATTTCGACACCTACAACGATCTAAGCATGTGTGGGTAAGCTAATATACGTCTTTAACGTGTCACTACATGCTCATTAGTCGCCGTGGCGCTGCGGTGTGAGAAGGACGTCTAAAAGGGATATTTTGAGTTTTCGGCTTGCCACAGTAAGTATTTCCCACAACTTTATCTATTAATTACTTACCCAATCTTAATTTCTAACATTTTACGGTTACGTTACAGTATTGTCTAGATATTTAGGCTTTAAAAGGGTAGCATTTAACACGTCCACCATGTAAAAATACGTTATATTTTTTTGATTTAATGATTTTGGTTGCTTTGGCGCGATAGTAACAGAGTTTTGGGGGGCAATTATACCGGTACTATCAACCCCGTGGTACAATTGACACCCAATGAAATAGTGAATCTTTTAAATATTTTTTACTCGAACAGTTGTTTTGGGATTGTCTAAAGACACAACTAAAATTATATTAGTTATTTAATAAAAACGTTAAGTAAATAGATACAGTAAAATCTCAGTACAATATTCTGTTTTTCGTAGTCGGTATGATTTTTTGTTATAAATACATAAAAAAACGTCTTACAGATGCCAAGAAAAAGAGAGAAAATATTAGATTTTTTAAAGTATGATTCATTTCTGGGAATTTCACTCATGATTATAATTTGTATTTTCTAACATACAGGGTCAATTGTACCAGGGGTAGATTGTAACTACATACAAATAGTTATATTCAAAAAATTTGATCTCATTCTAGTTTTTTAACATAAATATTAACAAAAAGGCTAGTGTTAGGCAGCTACTAGCTAATATTTTTAGTAATGCCTTATTATGACCATGTTAACCTTAGATTTTGTGTGTTTTACTATTAACATTATAATTATTGATTATCTTCTATTCAAGAAATTTCCTACACATGAGACTAATGTAACTGATCAGACTGATTAAATTAAGGAAATAAACGTAAAAATTTATTTGATTAATTTGGAAACGTGTATTTTATTACCCTTTAAAGTTTTGGTACAACTCACCCTTACAAAGGGTCAATTGTAACATTCGACATCGATGACAAAAATGCCGAATTAAACGATGTTCCTCTCCTAACAATCAAAAATATTGCCTAAATCTGGTAGAGTATTTAACAAACTTGCGTAACATCATAGTCAGTTTTCGTAGAAATCAGTAGATCTTGAGCTATAAGATGATATTCAGATACTGTTACTATTGTACCCAGTCTCCCCTACTTGAATAGCTTTACACTGGATTCAAATATCGAACGTATAAATCTTGCGCGTGAGTTCGGACAAATGAGTTTGACGGAGCGATAATGAGCGGACGGTGTAAAACCGGTAGGAGGCACCATCTCACACCGTTACTCGGCACATTCTCCCTTATACGGGGGGCTTCTGTGTATGACGCTGTCGTCTAATGTAAGGTTTCTAGGTGCTTTTAGTTTTGCAAATTTATTTTATATCCTATTGATTATTTATCAAGGTTTTCAATGTTTTCAGTTTCGACAGTTTTAGTCTTCATTGATTAAATTGTGTTTTTTGGTAGTAAAAATTATGATATTTTTAGTAAGTATATACGTCATCTGATATGCTGATATTTACTTTTTTTTAATGGTATTATACAGCGGTTTAACATTTCTCTGTTTTATTTAATCCGTATTAATAGGCACCTTTGTATTAGGTAGAATATATTCTGCGCGTAATAAAACAACTAAACAAAAATATTATGGCACGTTATTATGTCCAAAAATAATTACGTGTCACACAAACATTTAAGATCCATAAAAATGTCCCTTGAATCTTCAGTTTGTAAATTAAATAAGCATTTCTACGGCAGGAGTAAATTTTTCTCACCTCCGTGTGCAATTTTACTCTTAACATTTTATTGACTTTATTATACTGAAAAAATAGGAAAAAAAAATAGAAATATATTTAATTTTATTTGCCATCATTTGCTTCAGTAGATTCTGAAATAATTCAATTTTAATTTCGAGTGTTCACGGAGTTGAGAGTGCACGTTTGTTTTAAGGTTTTCATGCACTCATTCAAAGTGATTTATTGTTTTTTAAATGAATAAACAAAATAAGATAAATTTCTCCCCATTTCCTCTTGCAGATTCTGAAATAATCGAATTTGAATTTTGACTGTTCACGGAGTTTAGAAATTACAAGAGTTAATCGTCGTTAATCATCTCTCGAGCTAGTTTCTTAGTCGCCTCTTACGACACCTACAGGTAGAATTGGAGTGATGCTATTCTACGCCGGTACCACACGACATCATTCTAATCACAGTTTTATAAAAAACCTCAACTCCGTGAACAAAATTCTCAACTCCGTGAACAAATGCACACGGAGTTCAGATTCCCGGAGTTGAGAAAAAGCTGGTTTCTTTGAAATTTCTCTCTCACAGTATAACTTTGTGCAAATTCAATTTTACCTACGTATTGGTATACTATCGAGGCACAAATTACACAAAGTAACAACATTTTAGCTCTTATAGTTTCAAAAATATTTATGATCCGGAGTTGAGAAATTACCCTGCACCAAAGACGAAGTAAAATTTCTTATCTTTGAAAATGGTAAATCCCGGCAGCATGTCACAGGTTCACTGCACTCGCCTACTCGGACGCAACTGGCAGTTTATGTGAATCGGATAAAGATGTGCAAATCGCGCGTATTTACAGATGTGCGTAAGAGTTTGTGAGTGATACCGAATTAAGTCATAAGCTCGGGACAAATATTTAAAGTGACATAAGTGGTACAAAATAAAACATTATAGCCATCTTGGTAATAAATAAACCTTAGTCATACATCTATATACATGTGAACATAGGAACATTATTATAAATTCCAGAAATTTTCGAGTTATGGACCAATTTAGATTCAATTCCGCCAAAGGGACAGGCCTAAATCAGGTAAATTTGGTGTTTTTTTTCAATTCGGTATTTTTTTCAGAAGAAAGAATTATTAAATTAGTCATAATAATTATGCTCTCCGAATAGTACATACATTAAGGATTATGTGTTATTTTTTTGAGATTTTAGTTTATATGTTTAACACGATTTCTGGACCAGGACAAAAAAAACGGCGTCTCTGTAGAAATGCCCAAATACGTAACTCATAGATGTCCCCTTAACAATGTGGCAACACTGAATTCAACCGAATGGGTTTTTAATTAATTTTCTACTTGATTACGGTGGCTGTATTATTTATTATCGTTGATTATTAGTTCGGTGTAGTAATGTAGTAAATTAAACGAAAGTTTTAGCCTCATGGTCGACTAGAAATAACTAGTTCATGTAATAATTAAAATTAAGCCAATATTAATTAGAAGCAGTAGAAGATTGTTAAAGATAGCCTTCCAGCAATGGTCCAAAATGCTGTTTTAGGTGTAGAAAATGTCAAAAAATCTTCTCAGTGTAGCAGTAACTGAACACAAATCTATTTTATGATTTGTTTTTGTTTTTGTTTTAGACTTATGCACGTTTTTAAGTCGGTTCTCTTAAAAAAGTTATTTAATTTACAGTCGTTACGTTTTTAGAATGCCTGTGCTATACGCAAAAATACGCAACTATCAACATGCATACATAGTTTTTTTATAATTATTTCATACACTGGAGTAAAATCTTCAACAATATTTTATGTCATTTCGTCTGAAAATTCAGAAGTAAAAATCATCACAGATGTTTTATATCATTTTTATTTATATTATAATAGTGACCAATCAAAGTGACTAAAATACTAATTCCATAGTCACGTCTTTGTTATCTTTACAATGGCATTATTTCGAGCGAATATAACCAGTCGGTATTTCCAACGAGCTAATTAATAAACATCTTGTTTCAAACCTTGAACTTTTGATTACCAACAACAGGACAATAGAGCTTAAAATAGTGTATTTTAAACTGTCTATATTTAGTTATACAAGCGTACTAATACATTGCATTGTCAGTTTTTGTGTTTGTCTTATGAGGATTATCCTACCTTCGCTAATTAGGATTGATGATTTGTATGTAGGTATACATCGGCATGCCTTAGGCGGATTTCACACTTGACGCTCGCACGCTATCGCAGTGTGGTATCGCAGTATCGACGTTTCCAGTATGGATCTGACAGACCGCTGCGATGTTTAAGCGCATACTCTATGTAATATAACAGCACTGTGAGAGCATCAAAATCCCAATATTTTGATACGTTATTATACTATTTGTTGCGATTCCTAAGGAAAACAAAATAATGAAAGAAACAAACAAGAATCATCAATACGAATCTGGATTTTTTTAACTATGCGAGGAGAAACACAGAAATAAGGCGGATCGCACACTTGACGCACTACCATCCTTTGTACACAGTTATAATTGAACCATACTTCATGCAGGTGTATTATCTGACATTGTCATAATGATGTGACACAAAAGCGGTGAAGCAGTGATCTGACATTTACGCAGGTAGCCGCGGGGCGCAACTAGTCTAACTTAAACTCAGAGGCAGCAATGATTCAAAGGGAACCCTACAAACAAGCAGAATGAAGCCACGAAAAGTGAATCCAAAAACATTTGGACCAATTCCATGCCTGTGACAACAGTCTATCCTTGTTACATTAGTACAATTCGTATTTCTTTACATCTATCACAAATATCAAAATGGCTCAGTTGGTTTGCATACTCTACGTTATAATAACTACAAGCACGAAATACTACTAAACTTAAGTATATGAAAGAGTATTATTCATCTTGTCTAGGTACAGAATATAACAAATTTGCTATAATTTATAGTAGTGTTTTAGCCCGTGTCAAGTCTGAGTCCGACGAATATAGATGGCTTTATACGAGCTTCCCGTAGAGTTCTCTTTGAAGTATTTTGTTGCTCTAAGAACATTACTTGTACAAACACTGGACGCAATCACAGGCGCGCGTATCTAAGTAATTAATCGTTACTTTATGATTGATTAAACACATTAAGCCAGCCACGATTCGTATTTGAATATTAAATCTATTAAACCAAGTGACATTATACTTTAATACAATTTTAATCTGGCATACAGTTTAAGCCTCAGTTTTGGAAACAATATGGGCGGCTCATAAATTATGCATGACCGTTAAAATCTAATGGAAACTTATTAGGAATTTATGTTAAACTAATAACAATAGTTTAATTGTGGCATAAAAGTCGCCCTGCAATTTAAAGTTAGGCAATACGAGTAAATCATATCGAATAAATAGAATTAGAACTTCTGTGCTTGGTTGGGTAATCAAGTAAATAATGATTTTAAGGTGAAAAGCTAAGAATAGCTAAATGAACTTCCACTTGACAATATTTGTGAAGGTAACAAGGTAAACGAGGATATTTATCGACATGCGGACGTCAAGTGGGCAACCCTTTACGCGCTTACACCCGCGAGCTACCAACTTACACTTGCACCTGGTAAACTCCAAACCTCATACACGCCGTACCGGCATTGCTGAGTTTCACCCGCAAGTATAAGTTAGTGTTCTTTTCGAGCTTTGGCAAATAAGCGCTAGTGATGCGTAACGCAAACTGTGTTGTCGATATTTACCGTCCCCGTGTAAACACCGAGTGGGTATTTGTCGAGGTGGCGAGCTAATGGTGTGACTCGTCCACCATCTTTATTTGTCGTCTCAGATTCACACGACTGCTACTATAATTAAAGAGGTGAAATGACGAGGCGTTGTAGAGATTTCATTTCGGGCTTTGTGGCTTTTTCTGTAAGACTAAAATAAAATATTCGTTGGAGAAAAGTGATGATTCATGAATTTATTTGTACTAAGCGCCTCCGGGGGTAGAACTTAATCTTCATTTATGAATCATGTATGTTTACAAATAGCAAAAATCCACAATTCAACATTGATAGAAAAGGTGTGATACGTGTGTATAAGCTGTAATATACGAGTAAAACTCGCCTTGGGTTGTACTGGAAATAAAATAATAACGTTGAAAAAAGGAGAAAAAGTAAGGTAAAGCCATAACTTCATTTCGAATTCCGTTTGGTATGTTCCCTATGCACCGGAGCGGCGCAGCAGGGGGCGCCATCGTTCTCACCTCACGACTTGTGGTAGCCGGTCTTTAATAAGTATCGATAAAATATGTCGATAAAATATGAATATGTATAAATATTTCTGATTATTATCCACATTACCAGCAAAGCGCGTTCAACTAGACGCTATTGGTACAACTGAGAGTTTAGTGATCCTTAAATGGTAATCTATGGTTGTTTTATGATCTTATTCAGTGCTAGCACCAACACCTTGGTATGGTAATCTGTAAGATCAAAATAAGAACTAGTTTGAAATACTAACACGGAAGTCCCTATGCTATTTTTTTAGGCACAGTGTAGAAGAGTAGCAACTTTTTGTTGTTGATAATTTCAAATACAAAATTTAAAATAATAGCTGTATTATTTCACAACCATTCTCTCTGCAAATAACGTCCTGCTACAATTTCAACAGCCTTTAAATACCGTAACGATATAAAATTTTAACGCCTCTCTGACATTGATACCTACTAAAAATCGAACACCCCGTGTTGTCCCAAGACCCATTATTTTGGGAAGACAGGTTTTATAAATTCAATTTGTACCTTGCATTATCCGTTTTTTTTTGTTTCTCGATTAATGCGACGAAGTGTCGTCGGGACAGCACTAATTAATCTTAAGACGTTGGGTTCCATTAATTAAGAGCATACCTTTTTATAAGACTTTGGAATTCGATTCTAATTTAGAACTGGTAAGGATTAGTTTTCTTGTTAAGGAGCAATATCCTCTGAGGTCGAGTTGGTGTGAGGTCTATTTTATTGACTGTAGATTTTTATTTTGGAAATGCCTTCGATGTTTCAATGAGAATTTATGACGTTTTCGGTGAATGGTTCCAGTAAGTCTTCATCATTTGTCAATGAGTAGGTATTGGTTGAAATTCACTTACGTATGATTAGTAACTTTTTCTGCGTTAAATTCAATTACGTATGATTAGTAACTTTTTCTGCGTTTTGGACGTGCGAGCATGTCATCAAAGATTTAACTTTTCTTTTAATTTGATTTTCTCGTAGTAGGTATTTAATACCTACCAACCGGGACTGAACCATACTTGAGTGAATCATGGTAAACCATGAAGTAAACAAGAATGTTGAGGCAATCCGAAAAAAAAAACTAATTCTAAAGTGACGTACGTATTTCTAGTGATCAGGGATGGTATAAGTAGTACAATAATATGGTCTTAGGTGCATGAACTCTTTCTTAGCATTTATGGCGTGATTCTTTTGATACCCAAAGCTTCGTTTTGAAGATCTAAGTTTGTTTTGTCTTCGCTTAACGTAAATTTTCGACGTACTATTTAGATTTTTCCCATCACCATTTCATACGTCATGTGAACTTTTCCACATATCACCAACCCGAAACCCCGTTACTTTTCAATGCTTACACATAAAGCGACAACCACACAAAACCTTAGCAACTCATTTGTCCACGGGTAGACTACCTACTCACAGTTCGTGAGAATCATCAAAATTAAATGTCACCACACCACAATGGCCATGGTCATACGCAATTAAACGTTTACGCGATATGATCAGACGTAGCAGGCGAGCCTTCCGTGAGGGCATAGATTAAACACTGTAGATGTGTAATCGACTGTTTGTACGATTTAGATCATCGTGCTGGTTAAACGACACTTTTTTAAAAGTTTTTTCTATTGGATTTTTGAGGTGGTGAAGTGTTGTTTTAACGACAGTTTTTTTAAGTTATTTTTAATTGGATTTTTGAGTCATGAGGCTATAGAGCAAACACAGTACCTAGATGTGTATTTTTCTCCACTGTGTTTGTACGATTTGGGTTTACGTGCTGAATTGTTGTTTCAGCGCTGTGTTTTTAATTTCATCCAAATGCCTCAGAAGAGGGTAATGTTTTTCGAAAGTATTATGTACGTAGGTAGGTATGTGAACTATTAAATCTTTTTCGCGGGCTACAGCCCAAATGACAGATATTGACAAAAGGTGTCGTTAAATTTGTCTTAGCAGCTCGTGTTACACTGGGTATATATTTTTTTTACAAATGCCATCAAAGTTAGCTATCAGAATATGTTGGGTAAGTAAGAATTATTGTTGCTACTTTAGTTTTTTAAATACCGTTTACGCTCATCATTTCAACATTGCATAGTAAATGACACATCTCCAATTTCCCACGTTTTACACCGAAGCGACAAAATGTTATTTTTTCAACACCAAATTACATAACGCCTAAATGTGACTGAAAACAGAATCGTCGTACAAAAGATCATTAGTAAACACGAACCAAATTGTCAGCTTGTGTCGCTCGTGTCAGCTTAACATGGAATGGACACGACACTTGTTGACACCTCTCTGTGTGTGTGCTCGGTGAATTGATTTACAAACCCATCAATCAAAAACGATTAAGTGTGTTTGTTTGAGCTTTCGTTGGTTTAAGGTTTTCATCATGAAAGAGGTTTCCAGAAAGTTCGACTCACAAGTAGCTTCGAGTTGTTTTAGTATCATCTACCTATTCGTGGCCCTTTTTGGCAATGCGTGATGAATCCAAAATTTACTGCTTTTTTACAGCCGTAGTAGTGCCATGTAGCTGTTTCCCTACGAGTCTACGTGTCTGTCTGTCGTGACGGAGACTCTATCGACAACGCATAGACGTACCTACTCGCAGTACAAAACCGGGCACGTCCACACTTTTACGACCGCAATCAAATCGTGATTGTCGCGTTCCCAAAAAAGTAACTTAATTGTACTTTTGGGAGTGTTGATGATATACTATAATTACGTACCCGTACCACCGCATCCGAAACGTTATTAAAATACGCTTAAGCACCAGCTCACGGGGACAAACGGAATAATTTTAGGAAATTAAAAATATTATACCTTAATGTTGTGTCGCATCCTCATTATTCGTTTCTGTGTGAAGGAACACGTTCTTTGGAATAATTTGATGACTATAGTTTAAGCACTAGAGAATGATAATTTCTTACGTATGGCGAGATGTTTTATTACCTAAGTACCTGCTGTATTTATCGAAAAATCTCCTTCTTTATTTTCGCTTCTAAAATCAAGTAGGGGCCGATAAAACAGGACAAAGACTTTCGCCGAAGGTAAAAAAAGCCACCGACTTGACTTTTTTATGTCCGGCCTATTAAAATAAGAAACCACACCTGTTCCCGACAAGGAGCGTTTAAGGCGGGAATATTTTCTAAAATAATTATCGTGCATATCTTTCGCGGCAGTCGCAGCCGCGGGGTGCTATTGTTTTAAGCAAATTTTTATTGCTTTTGGCAACCCTGAACAATGGAGAGCCAGGAGGGTAATTCTCTGCGTCCGAAGCAGCAACCTTAGCTTAGAGGACATCTGCATTTTATACGACAACGAAAAATTTAGTTCTTTTTTGTAAAATCAATTTGTTTTTAAATATGTTTCTAACATCGTTTTGGTCTAAGACGTATCTAGTCGGGAAGGTTGGAATGTATTTTTCTTTTTAGCCCACCGTTTTCCTCTATACTTATTAACAAGACAAGTATATTAGGTTCCTATCAAAAGTACCAAGTTGTTACATACGAAATAAGAAACCATTTTATGTAGACGATTGCATAAAGTAACGGACTATTAAAAATGAAGATAATGAAATGATTCAAAATCGATTTTTTGGAAAAGTTTTCAACATCGTAATTTATAGCGTGATGCTGATTTAAATAGCCTCCAAAGGCATGTTTAATAAAGACGTTGACATTTTAAAGTTCCTCAATCATAATTGGTCCAGCTTGGCGTGCTAAAGATAATTAATAAATAACTACTTCATGGTCAATACCTATTTTTATTGCCCAAGATACGCGTTATTGAATTTCACGCGACGATACCAATAACATGGTACTATATTAACATTGTAATTAAACCATAAACTAAGATAAAGATTAAAAAAACTTTTAATAAAAAAGCCGCGATCGCGCTAATCCATGATTTACAATTAGTCGTAATTACTAGTCTTAGCTTAATTGCCAGCAATTTTAATTATCTACCGAAATGGAATTTTTCGATCGAATGATTTTATGAGTTTTATCCTGTGACAATTAATGATTAAATTACAATAAAAACCGGCAGTTGTAAATTTTTATTAGTTTCACTTAACGCCTACGTGTTCTGGTATTTGTATAACTTCCCGTGGTCAAACACCTATTAATATTTCTCACAAAAGTCATAAAATATTAGTCAGCTCCTATCACTTCTAAAAGGCATTTAAGAGGGTTCCTATATATTTCGAAAATTGTGTGCAGGTTTGTGCTAAAATATATATAGGTATTTTTAAATAAGCCAAAACTTGTTAAAATGGAAGGAATTTTTGTACTTATTAAATGCGAGAAAGCATAACAGTATTTTTCTGGAAATAAAACTGCTCTTGTTCGCACTCTTCTGACTGACTCATAGGCATCAAATCCCCGTGATTTAAGGTGAGGTAATCCAGCAATAGTGAGCCTTATGAACAAGTTGACAGACCGAGATTCCTAAGAGCCTGTTCGATCATTTCTGCTGCATCATAGTTATTCCGAACAATGAGGGACCATTGAACCTTTCATAACAAGCCTTACAGATGTCCAGCAATTGCAACACACAAAACTTAATTAAAGTGACACTTCGCATGCATAATGAAATGATTCATGTAGCTGCAGCAAACCACAGATGATGTTATGATTTCTGTTGGAAGGTTCTAGAATGCTAAGTATTAAAAGCGCAGTGTGAAATGATGTTTGCTTTTGTGCTGAGTGAAGTAAATGTAGGTACTTATTTTGGCCAAAATATCTTTTAAATTCTTGACGATTCTACCAACCGCTTCAAAAGAAAGAAAACTTTTGTATTTGATGTCAAATCTTTTAAGTAGTTTTCGTGTTTTGTCTTAGCACTCAGATCAACCTACCTACATAGTTAGTAGGTATGTTGATGCTTACTTCAAAGAACTTTCTCCTTTGATGTTTTACCTATAAAAAATTGAATCAATAATTAATGATTTAGTGATGTCAATAATTTGTTATCGACAGTACACTCTGATAAGTCTGCGTACGATCTTGAGTGTTCGCGTGACAGAAAATTGTATGAGATCTGATTCATACATGAAACTTTAAGATGGCGGTCCATGGGCCGGTCGGCGGTCGCACAAGACTGAATTTAAGAAAGATCAAGGGATCATCTTTAAGTGGTTTTTCGTACAGTTTATAAGAAAACTATTAAAGGTCGATCCCTTGAAGGGGTGGT
Organism: Keiferia lycopersicella; assembly: GCA_029255805.1. Lineage (NCBI taxonomy): Eukaryota > Metazoa > Arthropoda > Insecta > Lepidoptera > Gelechiidae > Keiferia > Keiferia lycopersicella. Next base: position 5,914,077 of record JARACZ010000010.1, read on the forward strand.
TTGTGTGCTGCTGATAGGTACTTTGCACCAAGAGAGAAAATAGTAAAAAAATAACATAAAATAGTCGATTAGGATCGTCTTGCGATTTTTTGTGTACAGTGAAACTCAGGCTGTGTTAGATAATTAGAACTGTGGACCGTTCATATGCCAATGGAATAAGACTTATATTGGTGGTTTAAGTACCTAACCGTATTTAAGCAACTGTACGTGTACCTACAAATCAAATGATGACATTTGTACGGTATAAAGTTACATACATCGCATCTTTTTGATAGCACTGATTATTTTACTGTGTCACTTTTTTGTTTGTTTTATAAAGTGAATTTTTTTTTGAGAGTTCGTTAACATTTAAATATAAAAATATCTTAAAAGCTATTTTTATTTCCTTTAAACCGCTTTTGAACCAATTTCACATCAATTTGTCATCCATAAATGTCGATATTTATGTTTTGACCGTAGCATTGACCGTTTATCGATAGGTAGAGTGTCTATCGATTATTTAATAGCAAACAGTGAAGATAACATTTTGGAAGTTATCGATATCGATTATCCCTAATTATTAGCAGATAACCTGCTGTATTAATGTAAGTCAAGTGGTACAACAATGATTATGTACCTAACTATCTATATAGATATCTATTTATAAAGTAGGTACCTCATAATATATTTATATATTTTTTTTATTTAATTGATCCGTTGTAACTTCAAAAAAGGATTATCAACTTAAAACCTCTTTCTCAAAAATTATCTTTTAAAAAAGGTTAATTTGCTTCATTTGATGACTTTTGCAATTACAATTTAATTGAAAAAAAATAATGTATTAATCAACTATTTACCAGTTTCCAGCACATAACGATCGATTTTAATTTACAGTGTCGGAAAATGGCAATTAAACTTTTATGTTCCTATCAGCAGATAAGAGGCAATATACGAGGATTACTGCGCGTTATCTCTTACTCCAAGTTTTAATTTGTATGCTCAGCTAATACTTTGATAATCCTACTGATCCATTTTTAATAATCAAATAATTTATTCATTACTAATTTATAATTTTTAATATACAGTATTATTCAGCGAGGACAGCGCTAAATTAATCGTCGTAGTCAATGTACGATTTCCGATTTCGTAAAAAGGTTAATCGTTCGAAGCGTCAAAAATGTGCGATGTCAACTGGAAATGGCGCGCGGCGCACGGCTCCACTTCTCACCTCGGGCGTTTTTCAATAACGCCAAACAATTATTATTAAGTATCCGCTGAAGGCGTACGATTCTGGTGTTCCGATTTACTTGACCGCCAATTTTTCGCACGAAATTGGGATAATAGCGCAAAGGGTAATTTATGAAATAATACCCGTGTATTAATTTGCTCATCTTACTTTAATCGGTCGTAAGAATTAAATTGCTCGAAATTTTATAAAATATCCCAAAATTGGTAAGTTATTTCAATCCATAAGTTACCGAAACCTCGCTTAAGGTCGGTGTCTTTACAAAGTGAACCTTTTCCCGAACACGGTTGAGGCGTTCATGGCCTCAGATGTTTTTTAAATCCGCGAGGGACTGAAACCCGTCACGAGCACTTGTGCGAATGTTTACAAGGAGTCGGAGTGGCTCGGCGCTCGGCGACCGGCGATGTTGCGTCGAGTCGGAATCGCGCATCGATCGGAATACGGCCGGCGAGCAAGTTCGACGCCTGGCCTTGGAGAACCGGCCCGTCTCGTCCGAAACACCTCTCGGCAATTATTCAATAAAACAAAAGCAAAGCTCACGCCACACCGCGGGAAATGCACTCTCCTGCCAAATTAATCTCGGTTAATTAGCGAATTTCGCGTGATTACAGAATTTGGCCGGATAGCTGCATTAAAGGTGGTAAAAGTTTGTTCGCAGTAAACAAAGGAAATACAATGTTTTAATTTCCAATTTTTATCATGAGCATATAACTTAAATAACAACCGTTACAACTTAAAAAGATAAGAGGTTATTGATATCTTGAGCAAATAGCTCACAGTCAAAGCTGTCTATTATGAGCTCGATTCTCTACGCACGTGCACCACGGCGCGGGCCACATTACCACTTTCAAAAGAATCTCCAGCACGAGCCTCTGAAAAATGTACCACGAAATTTGATATTGCACATACGGCCATCTTTTATTGAAATTACCGTCTCCCGAAGGCATTGTGCCTCCACAGGCGCGAGCCAAACGAAATATTTCAAATGCAAATCGTGCTAACGCTATGAATGTAATAGTTTGTCGTGGCCCTCGCACGCGTCGCATAGTACCGGAAACAAATTATCATACCCATATAAGCACGTACGAAATAGACGAAAAAGTTATTGATGTCACTCAACGGCTGATAAATTGCGCTAAACGAGAAAACGAAGCCGGAAAGTGGACACTGTAATCTGTTGAATACACAACTGTCGTACAATAATGAAGCGGGCATCTCGTCAAAAGAGCCGGAGGAATTTTGATGCGGTACAAATCTTTTTGTTCACGTCCGCTCTAACGGTTCACGAACATAATATCTGGATTTCTCTTCCATTTACAGCAATACTATTCTTATTGTTATAGTTTCTCCGCTGAATAAGTATTCCATTCAAGAGTTGGCTCCGAAGTTTGTTTACAAGGTGACGTTTTCGCGTCGCGCAGATTTGGAGCGGAAGCATAGCTAAATCAAATTTGAAATTCGAAAAACAAACTAGGTAACGGAAGAATATTGGTCGATTGTAATGGCCGAATGCGGGTCGCTCGTGAATGGCCAACACGTGTAAAATTGTAACGGTCAATTGTGTCATGTGACTAATGTTCCATCAATTTGTGTAGGCTGAAAAGTCAACCTATTTTCAGAATTCAAAACAGGTAGTGGGACCTGCTGAACAAATAAATCTGATTTTAACGTTCGTATATAGGTAAAGATATGTTTATGACCGGTAAAATTTAGCGATTTTTACATTGATAAGCTGGGATTTTTGATGTAGGTAGTTTCAATAAGATTTGTGATACTAAGTAGAAGGTAGGTAACATGAATTTAACACTTGATAATACAAAAGTTGATAGTCGAACTTGTAATTTTCATTATGACCGTAAGTTTTTTTCATAAATAAAAGCCTATGTTTTTATAATTACAAATTATTACGGAATTTGGCATGAAACAACCGTTAGTTACTAATGTGGATAACTGCACCAGAACGCGCCTTTTCAGGACAGAATTTATCGATATCGAGAAATAGGTAAATATCGGCCGACATCACTATTTTAGAATTTGTATATGGTTAGCTTGTAGCAATATGCCATGAGTTAGGTAGGTAATATTCTCAAGTCACTGAATTTAAGTTAAGCATGATTAGGTACATAAATCCCAATTTTCTATCTTGTGGGACACCGAGTCATCGAACGAACCTATAAGATTATGAAGTATTGATGAATCTACAAAATAATTTTTAAGAATAGGTACCTAACCTATCCTTCTTTCTACTAGTTGAATCCAGACCGGACATACTAGCCACTAAATTAGCTTTGATCGAGCGATTTAAACTATAGGCACATACATATTCACGCCTTTATCCCTTGCGTGGTAGGCAGAGCGTTAACAGCCATAAAAATATGATCGATATCGCTACGTCTGACAAGTATTGAGTGCCCTTTTAGATTCGTGTATCACGGTAGTGACAGGTTGTCAGCCTGTCGCCTAAAATTGAGACATGAAGCCCTAGAGTCCCTAAGTCGGTTTCTGCGACACCCACGGGTAAGAAATGGGGTGATGTCATTCAAAGCCGGCATTACACGGCACGGCATGACTTAAATTATGAGGGTTACTATTACTACCACATAATGTTACTTGGCTTGCCTGGGACCTTTATTGGCATAGATTAAGGCAAGACTGAAAGACATAGACTGCTATGGAGAGTACAACGGGGAGGAATACTCAAAGCTTATTGCAGATGGCAGCAGGCGCGACTGTGCCTAAACACACCAATAAGAAGTAACTGAACTTTGACATTGACAGATTTTTGACCAGTCACAGAAAAAAGCCACAGTCGAGAGTGGCGCCGTTAGTTTCTCAGTTTCCTAGTTTTCCTACCTCATTACATTTCCTTGGGAAGAAACTTTTTCAGTCTAGCTCAGTGCCATCTATGTACACTTGAAAATTGGCTAGAAATATTGCCTAAGGTAAATAAGACGAAAGGAGTATGATGTTGATTGATGATGATAAACCTCACCTCATCAACCCCACGGTAGGTAGGTTGATCTAGCCTTCACCCTATCATAAAAGAACTTTTGTTAGTAGCTTATTCCTTCCAGTACTAAGAATAGCATCACCGCATTTTTCCCCGTGGGTGTCGTAGAAGCCGACTAAGGGACTCGAGGGTTTCATGTGTATAACAATTTCAGGCGACAGGCTGGCAACCTGAAACGACCCTCAAAGATTTGTCAGGCGTGGCGATAACGACCGTAAGTTTATGATCGTTAGCGCGCTTACTACCCCGCATGGGATAAAGGCGTGATTTTTGTATGTATGTACTATAAGCTTTTTTGCTGAAACTCATATTATTTTACCTGCATTGTAGTTCTATCATTGACAGCAGACAGGAATGGATATCAAAGAATTAATATTTCAGTTCACCCGAATTAAACTTGAAGTGGTGTTCAAACGTAGGTCTCTTCAGATAGTGTGTTATCTTCCTATCTCGACCATCTCAAGTCGTCACGATGGCTCTTATCTGTGGAGTGGGCGCATCGCTTTCCCATGCGCGATAGTTCCACTATCCGGCAATAGATGGCGTTACGCGTCGCGAGAGGAAGTAAATTCGGAGCACTTACCACACGGATGCGCTGCGTGATCTTCTTTACGAGTTTTTGACAACTAGTAAAGGAACGTCTTTTAGACCCACATACACATATCACGCCTTTATCCCTTGCGGGGTTGGCAGTGCGTTAACGGCCGTAAAAAACGGTCGCTATCGCAACTTCTGACAAATATTGAAGGTCCTTTCAGATGATTCTAATATGACTGTAGATCCTTGTCTTTAAGAACCTTGTTGACATAGTTAATTCGTTTTGAAACCTACAAACAGACACTACAGATTTTCACGCAGATTTGTCATTAATTTCTTTTTCCGGTGGAATTTCCCCATGCTCCTCAAGTACCAAACTGATATTTTTTGTCAGTCTTTTCTTAGAAATTATAATTAATTCCATATTTGAAAAGAATTTTAAGTTTAAGTTTCAACATTTTAAAATATTAATTTTTAAGGTTGAACCCCGCTCCGCCCCGCTATTTTAATTATTTCAACGTAGGTAAATACCTATTTTATATCACCTCCAAAATTTCTTTGAGCCTATACTGAAATTAAGTACAGTGTTCATACTCGTCTAATGATAATTTCTATTAATTTTATATACATTTTTCGTATTTCGTCTGTTTTATAAAGCTAAAAAGTTTTAATGACTTGCCTGACACTGAAAAATTACAAATGTGACAAACTTTACCAAATATAATAAGATATTGTTTTGACAATAGCAGTAGTAAAACTCTGGGAAATTGTAGGTACTAGGTATCTATCACATTGAATCTAAATTTTAATACGTTGTTGCCGGAAGTTAATAATGAAAACATGCCAGAAAAATATGAAAGTAAAACAAATACCCGGTAATAGTTATAGTTTCTTATTTAGGTACCTACCAATTACTACCTATTGATGACTAGTAAGAGATAAAAATTAATTATAGTAAATACCTACCTACTGCAGTTTAATATATTAAGATATATATCTATTGCGAATTTTAATTTTGATTTTAAAGTAGCAAAGTTACTTCATAAAACAATAATACCTACTTACTAATATTTATTACCTTATTAACAAAGAATTAGTTTTTGAGACAAATTTGAAGACAAAGAAAAATTATTAGTTATAAATTCTAAAACCTGTCTCAAACTTTCTCTATTCAGCTGTTAAAATCTGGACCGCTATAGATAATAGAAAAATATTTATGCAAACTAAATTTCCATAGCGTTGTCGGTGGCGCCATTGTTATGATATTCGCGCTAAACTGCGCCTACGCACAGAAATCAATTATCAAACCCTGGACTGTAATAAATTAAATACTGTTTGCGATCACCGATACGGATCTGAGGTCGTTTTGATTAATGGTGTGATCTGTCCTGGCCGATACCAGAGCGGGAAAATGGTCTCGGAGGCAAGATGGCTGCCATGTAAGAACAAACGCGAGAAAGGAGCTCGCTCGCGCCGGCATTGTTCTGGTTCTCTTTATTTTTAAATGTCATTTTCATTTAGTTTACTAAAATATATGTTCGCAAATGTAAATTTTTCGTATAAGAAAAAACACAATACACCTGAACTATTGATGATTTTTTTTTTGTGAACCTACTTTTCTAATACTCGTATTCTTGGAATAGTTTTTATAGTCTAACGGTTTTTTAATATAACAGTTCAATTCTAATTATATTTTGAGCTCAATATTCCCTAACACATTTTTTTTGCCTAAACCTACTTATCTATACATTCAATCTAATTATTATTTATTATTCAGTATACCTACTCACAATTTCACTAACAATATTTGGATTTAATAATTCTTAGGTTAATCAGATATCAAACAATTTCTATAAATGAAAATCTATGAGTAGGGTAAGTAACGTAAATATTTAATTCTATCTGTTTGAAAGTTAATGAAATCTACTAATTAGATATAGATTTTTTTAGACTAAAATTTTAGCCTAGAAATATTTTCTGAGCTTATTATGTTTATTTTGCTACCTCCTTAGTAGAAGTAATAATAAACTGTAAAGAATATCCATTTTTATTTTATAAATTTAAATCTTTATCGTTTGTTTTGTTACGTTGTTGCGAATCATTTCTTTGACCTATGACGCATTTGCTTCGACGTCATATCATACCATATTCATCAAATCTCATTTGATTAAAACAATATATTCACGATTTAACAAGATTATACACCTTTTTTACATCTATGATTTTTTTACTAGCAGGATTAGTACACACTCTGATTTCAAATTAGAATAATTAAATGTCGTCAAAATCGATAAAATAAGGAAAATCTATTTAGAGAGATGCTTTTTTGACTGTTTTAGTTTCGAACTGTGTGCGTTTGACCGTTTTTGTTAGAACACAGTTTGGTTCCACTTGTTTTTTGCGGGAGTTGAAATGAGTAGCACTTTGAGGCAATAACTAAAAAAGCTTGTTTAATGTAATTACGTAGTTGTTTAGGTTATTTAGTTTTGTTGTCTCTTAGTTTTTCTTTTTGATATAGTAGCTATGGTAAACTTATAAAGTTCCCAAATTTCCAACTTTCCAAGGCGTTGTTGATTAAGATTGTCTTACCAGAGTGAACAAATGAGTTTCCAATAGGGGTCTTATGGGAAAACTTAAAAGTAAATATTAACCTCTGAGCATCGCCCGCAGAACGCTGCTAAACGCTTAATTGCTGCATAGCACGCACAGTCACTTTTAGCACTTGTCCAATATCCAAAACTAGTGTAAACTCAAACAACACTTCAAGTGTGATCAGTCAAAACACACTAAACTTTGTAATAACACCAAAAACACCCACAATAACTGTTAATGAGGAACTAAAGTTGTGTTGTTGGTGCTTGTAAAATCGTCCGGGATGTTGTCGGCGCGGCGCGCGCGACGTTACGCTATCAACGGTCGCCGGCACACTGCGCGGCCGGTCGGCTGCAGCCCCCCCGCTGCCTCCGCGCCCCCCGCGCGTCTCAGGGGGCGGGGCCAGCCGAGCGAGTCGAGGCGAGGCGAAGGCTTAATTACGCTCAGCGGGCGAAGCGGGACGGCGATAGCGAGTGGGCGCGAGCTATTAGCACGCGGAGAGCGGGACGACGCGCGTCTTAAGTATTTTGTATAAGTAATGAGGGGTGTGCGGGCGGGGGGATGCATCTCCCGCCAATCTTTAATGTTGATTACGTCCGCCGCCGCCTATGTGCGCCCCTCATTAACGCCTGGCCACGCCTAGATTTAATTACACGAACGTTTAATTGTCGATGGTTTTGCTCCGCTCGGAATTGTTTTTATACGGATGATTCTGTTTGTGTTCGTGCACATTTTCTATTTAAAAGTTTATGGTTTTCTATTAATGAAACCGTTACTAGTGTGAGTAATTATTATTAAAGGTTAAAATAACAGTTTTTATTTCTTATTCAGCACAATAAGATGGTCTTAGGTAACTTTATTGCTTTTGATGGTTACTGCCCATTACAATAGCATAACAGCTGTCAAATTCGATAGCCAAAACAAAATTTAATTAAAATAATAAGATTACACTTTACACACATTATTGATAATTTTAAAAATACAATAGGTAGATCTCAATATATTTTAACTAAACTTACCTATCTATCTTTATTTTTTTTACGTAGCCTGTACGATGTCTCATATCCATCTTTAATACATAAAATAAATTTATTTGAAATTCTGAAAAGTTCAAGCGGGAATAAACCAGTTGTAAACTTTTTTGAAGGGCACGTAGGTATCAATTCAGTATTAGGATCATAATTTTTTGGATTAAGTAAAAGACCGATTTCATTATGCATTTTAGGTTGAATTCCTAAAATTTATCATAGCATAATTTTTAGGAAAACCCCATCACTAGGTAGATATTGCACGCGGATTGTCGTAGGTACTTAGGTACTTATTGTTAACTAGGATTCATCTGATCTAAGGACCCTACTTACTTTTTATCCATGGAAAGGAGATGTTTGTAACTTGAAACCACCATAGAAAAACGACAGAAAAATACATGGACGTCGATTCTTGCTTACGCTTTAATATCATAATTTATTCATTAAAAATACTACAGATAGGTAGGTAGGTACAGATGGTATGTGTTTTACCAAACCTTTATTTCTTGTCCATCCATCTAAACCATCTAATGCACGAGCGCCGAAAAAACGGTATTTTTGCAATATTTTCAAAATATTTGTTATTTCAAAGAGTCTAGAACAATATTTTGTTAAGTCAGACCATCAGCCCGTGTCCAAGTCGACGGGGTCTTAATAGTTGAGAACTCAAACTCAAACTCAAATAATTTATTCAAAGTAGTAAATTTTACATTTAACTTATTGATGGTCAGACAGAATTAGTGAAATGGAGATAAAGTCTAGATACCCTGCAATACGCTCTAAACAATGAATATTGATTCTATTAAGCGATTATTTTGTTTAATACAAGCGCATCAAGTATTTCACTTGTTTGCTGCCTAAGCATATTAGTAAAAGAAAACAATCACTTGACGGATCTTATTAAGCGTTTTATACATAGATCTGAATAAGATTCTTGGTAGATACTAACAAATCACTTGATGCGCTCGTATAAAACAAGGGCTTGATTGAATCATACATACTTTTCTCTCAGTGTAAGTGGATGAGGGCTGATTGATGAAGAAATAGATACTGCTTTAGTACGTAAGTAAAAACACTTTATTGCACATTAAAAACACAAATACATAACAGGAAAACTTAAACTAAAAATGCGCAAAGGCGGCCTTATCGTTGATAGCGATCTCTACCAAACAACCTTTTGGTGAAGGAGAAGTAAGAGAGAAAAGAGTAATGCTTAAATAAAGGTCAATAAGATTGATATTTAGGTATTTAACATTTTTACAAAAATATGACCACCACACAAGTAACTTTAACCACCAAGTTATCACATAAAATAGACCGCCACTTCAATCTCACTGTTTTACGGGACCATAGACATTCAACACATCCCGAGGTGTGAAAAAAAACTACAGAAGAACCATACTACAAGCAAAAATGACGGTAGCCATAAATAAATAAAATGTCCCTAGAATTGGCTACAGATTGTGGTCTACGGCCACCCACAGAGCGTAGGGTAGGTGCCGGATAGATGGCGCACTTTTTAAAATATAAAATAACTTTTCGTACAAGTCATAAAAGATGTGTAATATCAAGAAACTATTTAGTTTTTAGGCTAAAATATTGTCAAACACAATTTATTGTTATGGTTGTATTTAATTAAATATGAAAGAAACTTTGAAACTAACAAAATGCATTTGTGGAATATCACACTCTTGTGTTACTAGGGGCATCTTTTTTCACAAGTATTGACGCTTTTCTTCTTTTTGGCAGAACATGGCAAATATTTTTGGGAAAAAAAAGCTCAATGGTAAACTCGTATGTGTGCGATCCACAACTCAACTTATTAATGTAGGTACATATTATGATGTATGTACTAACATAGTTATGATATAAAATTCCTACAAGTGGAAATCAGTGCTATTGACACCTCAGCGCGTTATTTATGATTATTTTGGCACACGTCCAGATCTGATTATAAGTAGGTCATAGTGGCTAAATTAGCACATGAAAGTCATCATGACTATAGATCAAGAGTAAGCATATTTTCAAATGAATTTCCGACTATGAATGAGAGAAAAGCTGTAGTAAACTATCCGGGTACAGTAGGTATTACCTTTATGCAAGTAAATGCAACTTAAAATTGAGGCATCTGTGCTACTGCGTCATCTATCCGAGACTCACCCTAACTACGCAAAAAATTGCGATCGTTTGCTACCTGTAGAGTAGACCCCTGTATAAATATTTACATAACCAGGATTTACATGTTAACTTTTCAATTTAAATAAACATATATCTATATTTTTCTTATTAAATTCAGTTATTAAGAAAGATGTAGGTGTGCGGTGAATATTTTAGGCACAGAGATCGACACTTATAACTGTGATTAAAAGGACAGTTTTCTTAAACCATATTTGCTATTTACTTTTAAACCTAAGAAAGGCTTTGTTTTTTGCTTCTTTAAGTTACGGATTCACCCGTGTACTGTACCTACACTTTTTTTATTTTAGGCGTGTGTCGCCTAAACGGCTATCGGCTGACTATCTGTCACTATAGTGATACACAGATATTTCTGAAACGGGCGTCAAATATTTGTCAGACGTGGCAACGACAAATCTGTAGTTTTTATGCGTCAAAACCCCGCTTTACGTTTTTGTGAAAGCAAGCATTTGTAAATTAAAATATATTACTTACCTACCCACTTTTTTTCTACTTTTACACCTATAAAAGTCCACAGCTGGACATGGGTCACCCTCAATTGGGGGGAATTGCCATGGTCACCACGCTTGGCAGGCGGATAGGCGACTGCAGTGCAAGATATTGTAGCCGTTCACAAGGAAAGCCTGGATTCATCCCTTAGTCGCCTTTTACGATACCCAAGGTTATAATGGGATGATGCTATTCTAAGCCGTCAGTACCCTATAGGTACTTATACCTAATCAGCTAAAAATACTTTTAACTAGAGTACACTTAAAATAACGATTAATTTATTCAAGTTCATTTAAGATCTACGTACGTATTTCCTTCCGATACATGAAAGTAAATTACCTATCTACTAGATTTGATTCAGTGGTAGAAACAGCTTTAATGCAATAAATATAACCACGTAGCATTAAAAGCAAAATACAAATAGCATTTACGTATATTTAAATCAGTAATCATTTTAACTGTTACAGGAAATAGGTAGGAGTTACCAAGGTAAAACCGTTTCTATTGCAGTCACAAAAAGCACAAGGAATCAAGGGAATGGACAGCAGCGTTCCCTGGGAAGGCAACTTCTTGCACTGCGCTCGCCAGTCCCCCTGCCAAGTGTGATGAATATGGCAGTACCTTTCGAAAGAAAGAGGCCCATATCCACCAGTGGACTGTTTTGGCTATGAAGGTATTAAGGTTAAGGTAAATTTGAGTAAGTACAAGTACTACAAGAAGATGAACAAAAAAATCATACAAGTGGCATTTGTAATTGTTGCTTCTGGTTGTTTTTTTACATATCATCCTACTAATATTACAAATGCGAAAGTTTGTATTTTTATTTGTTTGTTACTCATTCACGTTAAAACTATTGAACTGATTTTCATGAAATTTGGCAAGCAGATAGAGGGTAGCTTGGATTAACACATAGGACAGTTTTTATTCCGGAAAATGTTCCTGTGGGATGCTACGGAATTAAAACCGACATCCAAGCGAACGGACGTCCACTAGTTTGAATATATACTCGTAGCTAAACAGAAACGAGACCAAGTCTGTACATGAAGAAGATAAAAAGAAGGATTTATATATTGTACCTATTCAAAATAAAGTTCTCAAAACAAAAGCTTTCTGAAATAAAAATGAAAACATAACTTTTACAAAAATATGCAAATTTCGGCCGCCAAATAGATGCATTTTACCTAAATGACTGACCGACTGCCTACCTCTATTCTATTATTATATTATGTCCGACATCATCTATGTAGCTTCATCATATCACCGAATAATAAGCATGTCCCAGACAGACTACCTTCCCTAAGAAATTCTTCACGTCTCATTCCAAGAAAAATCTAAAAATATCAACGCAAAAATTTCGAACGCACGTGTTGAAATTTCGAATGGTGAATTTCGCAGTAGGTATGGAGCGGAGTGGAGGCTATTGAATCCGCGGGGCCATTGACCCGGCGGCCAACCCCTGACCTTGGCGTAGTACGTATCGTAAACCGACTGATGTAACACTGGCTTTTCCATTGCCCGTATTTACGTGAGTGTCTCAGGGTTATGTTTTTCGAGAGTATGTTTGGACAAGTATGTTTTACAACGGAAAACTGAGGTTAGTCGCAAGACCAAGATGATATATATTTTATCTTTTTAACGTACCCGCTTTTGGCTATTAACATATTTTTTGTTTCAAATTTAGAAATTTAGCTAGGGTAGCCTAGGGCCTGACAAATTGTATATTTAGAGAGCACTTCTGGACAGGTTTCTGGGTGGTTTACTGTCCAGGGGGTCCGGCTAACCATACGCATGTAACACAACATTTTTTCTCTCTTGGCATTGAACTTGATGTTATTTTATTTACCACCTAACGTTACATGTTGTTTGGTTAGCTTGGCCAGCCCCGAGGCAGTGCTGTAGGGGCTAGTTTTAAGTTTTTAGTCCACCTCAGCCGCGTTTACGCTAGGTTCATAAAATTGTTGTAAGAAATAGAAAAAGTGTACTCATCCTACAATTTTCTCTTTTTTACAATGACTAATATCTGACTATCAATAAGTTAAATGTAAAATTTACTACTTTGAATAAATGATTTGAGTTTGAGTTTGACCTACATCTAATCGGAGTTATGGAGAGATGGAGTATAATACTTAATTGACCCAGTTTAATTCGCTAGATGACTGGGTCATCAATAAAATACAAAAGTAGTACGCTTAAAACTATTGTCCAAAAATACTACAATACTACATACCCACTGCATTTATAGTTTTTCGAAATATTGTATGTTTGAATTAATAAACAGAAAAATAATATAAAAGTAAGTGTTTTGACACCATCCAAACTAGAGAGACATGACGTCATCTCTTCGGCTTTCATACAATAATATCGTTTTAAAAAGTAGCTCATTTGACTTGCACGTCATCGTGCCCACTAGCAGTACAGAATGAGATGGATAAAAATTATAATTCTTTTCTTTTTTAAGTTATTTATTACCGTAGGTATTGAAATAAAACTAAATTAAAGTCTATGCGCCTGTATAGGTATATCTTTTTTAAACATAGGCTTTCAATTGACTGAAACAGATATTTAATGAAAATATCTTATGAGTTGATTTTTTTTATTTCAAAGTTTGATTTTGGCAGAGTCGTACGACATAAAGATAGGCAGTTAGATGAATTTGAAAGACTTAAATCGAACTGTCAATCTGTTTTTATGCAATAAAAATAATAGAAAACAGCCAACATTCGTCAAAATACAAATCTGAGCTTTTAAAATGCGCAGTTTGGTTGGTTGGGGGATCGGGAATTATGTTTTGTGTACTACTGATTTCAGGGATTTAATTTGATATGAGTTTCATTTTGTAAGAAATAAACGTTAAGCGTTTGTTATCGTTGTTTCTATCCACTAAGAAAATAACTTCATCTCATATAGTTCTGTATCATACATCCTGAAACCGGGCCTCTTAGCGCCCCCTACACGAAACCTGCGAAACTATCACGTACAAAGAAACGCCCTTTTTCACACGACAAGGAAAACTTAAGAAAACTTCCCCTTCGCTCCACACGTGTTTCCATTTTCCACCATGTGTGGTGCTGAGCGCTCGACACCTAGCGCCATCTCTCGGCGGATAGGGGAAGCAACTTTAGTAGTATTTTTATCGCCTCAAAACGCCGCTGCGACGCGACTAGCACGGTTTTGTGAGATAACTGGCCGGTAACTGGGCTGTTTACCTTTATGTTTTGGTAATCCGTAGTGGGATGCGTACCTGTAAATATAAATACAATAATTTAGTTCAATCGTTCTATTTGCAATAGCATAGTCGATTAGGTAGGTACTTATAACTAGAAACCTAGGTAAGTACTTTACTTTATAATTATATGTTCCTGACTTGATGAGATGACTGAATACGGATTAACGCAGTTTTTAGATACAAAAATATGACATTCACAGTACCTAAAAAACCTGAACGGATAGCAGTTAAGCATAGACCACATTACTTACTTATTCTATGTCATATCATAAAACACTTTTAACAATTGAAATACTTATACCTACCTAGATAAACAAAATGTACCTACCTACCATGTATCAACCTACCCATTCATAAATAAAGTATGCGTGTGCATACCATCTTAAAATTTCTCAGAAGTAATTTCACTAAAGAGGGAACCTACTCTTATGTATAAAACATAGGTCTTAAAAAGTATATTAAGATACTGTAGACATATTTACTGTTACACCTAACCTATACCTTCATTATGTAAAAAGAAAAAAAGTGTTCAAGTTGCATTTTCCGTATTAAAATGACAGCTCCAAACTACACAAGTTTTCATAAAAAACGGGTAACCCTTAGTTTCTACCCCACCCATTTGACATTTTCGCATAAAATCGATATCGCCCCTTATTGGAACGAAATGATTGAACATCTTATCACGACATTTTTCTAATGGCGACCCGTGTTTGAGACCCTTTTCTAGCTTAGGGAGTGTTTACATTGACATGTTCTATTCTTTTTTAAAAGATCCGTTTTATAAACTTTGTCTAGGTAGATTGATTCTACATTTGTAAGTACATACAAACTAAGTATTTTAAAATTTTACTGTGTCATGTACCTTCGCGCTCGCCAGTGGATTTTTAATAAGTGCAAGTACAGATTACACAGCTTTTGAAAATTTTGCTAAATTTCCTATATCGCAGGCTGGAGTTTGCAAGTGTTACAAAATTTCTTTACTTAGAACGGGAAGTGGATTAAAGTTTTGAATTGAATATTACTCAGATTTAAAACGAAGACAGCAAATACTGCATTATTAAAGATTATAAGTCTAAAAACTCCTGATTTCATAGATTGATGGATCGAACCCTGGTCCAAAAGACAGATGGCCCAACGGACCATAGTTTAAACACTTGAAGATCTAGTAGTTCGTTTATGGAAGCAATCGCTGTGTTTTATATGAATTTATATGTTTGAATCGAAAAGTCAGACTTATTCCTAACCCATTAGGTCCGTTTAACTCAAGTGTGCACGTTTCTTAACACCCCTTTCTTTTACATGTCGCAAGCTAACGACAATACGAAATCAATACGAACACCATCGTTGCAAAAATCGTGAATAGCGATGTGGCGCACACACACGTACGTCCACAGTGCATGTGTGTGTGTGCGCCCAAATAATATGCAAGCCGGGCGAGTGTGAAGCGAAGACGTTCTGTAGGGTGACCACGCTGTAGGAATAATGAGGTTTTGTTTTTCTTACCTGTTTTTTTTAAACTAGATAGTAATTTAATTTCGCTTTTAATTTAATAAAGCTTTAAAATATCGTCGGTGAACTTTTAATGATTATAAGCAAAATCAAAGTCTGCTATGCTAATCAAATAAAAATATTTTTTGTTCTCTCAAATCAATTTAAACGTTAATCGATTGTTAATATTTAGTTTTATGATTATTTGGCACTTATGCCCATTTTTAATATTTTACAATCCCATCGTAACACTCGTAACGTAAAGTTTTATACAAGAATGGTCTATAACATCAAGAGTTTAATTATTTATATTAAGGAATATAAGTATTTGTACTTTTTAATAACCGGTTTTAAATATTTAAGTACTACTTCAATAATACCTACTTAAATTCCATATTTAAATAACCAGATTATGTTACTAAGAAAAGGTCACCCTAAAAAAATTGGTAAAAAGAAAACGCATTAACACATATAGATGAGTCGTCACACATGTCCCGGCACGCACACATGCACGCCGCCTCCCTCCCACCCCTCCCTTTAAAAAGAGCCTCCCCCGGGAGCCTTTTGATAAGGAAATGCAGACATTTGAAGGAAAGCTAAGTATTGAAGGCTTTGTCCAGACAAAGTGGGTAGATGCGAATGTATGGATTTGTGGTGAAGTAAGAAAACGTCTTGTGGTGCTGGCTTAGATTAGCATCACCCTATTACCCGTGAGTATCGTTAAAGCTGATTTAGGGATAAATGGGCAGCAGCGTTCCCTGTCAATATGACACCTTTCACTGTGCTTGTCTGTCAGCCCGTCAAGCGTGGTGAGTATGGCAAATACCTTTTAAAATTGGGGAAGGTCCCATGTCCAGCAGTGAACATCAATGGCTGTTGGAGAAGTAAATAGAAGTAAGTACATTCTGACGGTGTATGATAATCCGGAATAATTCGGATAGTAAAAAAACTTATTGCTCCATCTATTGAATAACAATTTTAAAATTTCTTTGGATTGATTCTTTGCTATAGGTCCGATGCACATCTAGCCCTATTTTCTTCTGAAAGATAAATAAAAATATAAATGTATAGAATAGATAGTTTTCAAATTTTAAGCTATGTCGCGAAATTGGTCTTGTGTAAACGGGTCCTTAGATTCCAACCCTTTATACTTATAGATAAAGTGCTCTTTATAAATAGTTTTGTCAGTTAATGATTTATTTACCTACCAACCTAGTTGTAAGTACCTAATGGAAAAGCTGTCATGTTATTTTGTGATACAATTATTGTAGTAAGAAAACACACATACTACAAATAAATGTAGAAAACCAGTTTGTTAGAAAAAAATACCCTATTTTTGCATTAAAATATCACAAAATATAATCCGTATTTTATGAAAACAATATCGCTTTCATAGCCCACAAAATGAGTCGTGAAAATCAACAGCCGAGTTCTCCCCTCGCTCCAAAGTGGTTTGCATTCCACTGAAAAGCCCAAAGCGTTGAGAGATTTGCTAATAATCGGCCTCCCCTACTAATTAAAACCAGCTTTTAATTGCTGCTAAGAGCCACCTGTTGCATAACCCCATCCCTTTCTGTCACCAAGTTTGAGCATAAAGCCTTCTCAGTCTTGCGGAGGCTGCGGAGACCGTCCCGTATCCGGATACAGCCGGTATAATTGCGACAAAATTCAATTTTGGAACATCTAATTGGGTCCAAATTAAATTTTCAGTATCGCCCCTATTGCCTTTGTTCGCTTTGACCACTCTAATTGTTCGACGCCGGTAATGAATTAATTTTATTTATTTTTCCGTTGCCAGTTCGTAATTCGAACGTGATTCTTTTTTAATTCGTTTCGTTTTTGTTTATTAAAAAAAGGAATCGTGGAGGCAATTCATCATAGAAATCGCCTAATATCTAAACGTAATCAAACACTCCACTTACGGGTATAATTCTAGAAAATTGCTCAAAGAACGGCGGAACAAAATTATCGGACCATTATCAAATGGAACCCCTTTCTTTAATTACCTGCATATAATAATTTTTGTTTGTTTGTTTGTACCGCCCGAGTCATTACTTTAATAACCTGAAGAAGGGCACAATTTGTGATCCACCTAGCAATGATTAACGTTGATTATCAGTCATTTCGTGTACCTACTCGAGAAATTAGAACACTTTTGTTGTTATTAAATTATGATTTTTGGGCGTTCTGTCGTAAATTGCTTTGGTACAAATTGTTTGCTTGATTTATGTTATGGATTTCTCTGATGTTGTTTCATACTTTTAATTAGAATCGTAGTATTAGTATGGTTAGGCTAGGGAAACTAATATTTAAGTAGTACAGCTACCTACTCTAAGCGCTGACCCCGAGAGAAATCTAAGTACTTCATTAGCTTTTACTATATTCAAAACGAGTACCAACCCACCGACAGCAGTTATATAAGCGTAGTCATTTCCACTACACTATACTACAAGAATTGCTTTACAAGAAGTAATAGTAACTAATAAAAACTATTCTTATTTGCAGGTACTTACTATATTTAAGCGCCAGAATCCATTCGCTAAGAAGAGAAACAGTACCTACAAACCGAATCTAGCCTCATTTTTACAATAAACTTAGCTCTTTTCAGTTTTGAGACAATTGATTATCTTGAACAAAATGTAATGTGTGTAAATGTAATGTATTAGGCACAAAAATTTCCTTGCAATGTTAATCGTTCGTAAATGAATAACCATGACCAATGAATAATCAATATAACACACAAAATATTCGGCATTCTTACACAGTAAAAACGCAACGAAAATATCGCTTTAAAACTAATCAACCTGTCCTCTCCATAAGAAATGAAAGTCATCACTAACCATTTATATTGTTTTGATTAATTAATTATCGATATCCTAAAAAAATCGTGTTCGACCGGTCTCACACTGTGCGTCGAAGACTTTAGCTTGTCATTAACATAAATATTTTAATTGCTATCTATCTATAGTGTTCATTAATACAATATGGACATCAACTAGATATTGTTATGTTAATTGTGTTTTTATGTTATTTAAAAAATCTGATGGAGAATCTGAGATAAGATTTCAGCTATCTATTTATTTTGTGGGCACATAAAAAGTTTTGTCAATTTAATTTTTTTATGATCCTACACCTGTGGTTCTGGTTTGATAGAAAAAAAAAAACATTCTTTTAGTAAAAATCTATCGCATCACAATACACATTTTTATATGCACAATATGAAAGAAAAAATAGCTATGAGGTAGCAGCGTACGCTATACAAAATCAAGATACATTTATACAAAGGCTTCTATTTTTATTACCAAATAAGCCTAAGTAGTAATTTTAGCTATCTCTAAAGCACCAAAGGTATTAAATGCAGAAAGCTGACATGACATTGTAGAATCTAAAAATAAAACATTGTCATTTTATATTCGGCAATTATTTTAAAAGAGTAAAAAAGTAAAATATACCTACAAAATTATTTGAAAAACAGGTCACTTTAAATGAGGTTCATATTCGAAAAAAAAATACTGTGAAAATAGTTTTGTGTAAGAAGAACATACATCCTGAAAGTATTTTTATTGTTAATCTCTTCCTTCATGCTTCCTTCTTCTTTGGTACGTTGGCTAGAAAAGATAAGAAAGATATCATTACGTAATCTAACATTACTTCCCAAGAGCTTATTCAACGAGGTCAACGCACGCCGGCAATATTTTGTCACTGTGATTCATAACCGAGTAACAAATAGACATTTAAACTCAAATTCTGATTCAAACATAAGATTTAAGGTACCGGAGGCGTAGACCAAACTCGCTATGTAAAGTTGCCGTGATTTATGTCTACATCTAGCTTCACACTACGTAAGCTGCGTACCGGGCTTGATAAACGAGGTTCATTGCCTGTTTCGCAATTATACAGGGTCTGATAGACCAGGCACTAAGTTCCATGGGTCATTCGTCGACTCCCATACAATATCCCTAGTTACTGAGATTTATGTCTACATCTAGCTTCACACTACGTAAGCTGCGTACCGGGCTTGAGAAACCAGGTTCATTGGCTGTTTCGCAATTATACAGGGTCTGATAGACCAGGCACTAAGTTCCATGGGTCATTCGTCGACTCCCATACAATATCCCTAGTTACTGAGATTTATGTCTACATCTAGCTTCACACTACGTAAGCTGCGTACCGGGCTTGAGAAACCAGGTTCATTGGCTGTTTCGCAATTATACAGGGACTGATAGACCAGGCACTAAGTTGCATGGGTCATTCTTTGACTCCTGTGGACGACTCCCATATTACGATAAAATCAGCGGATACGGTGGCCAGGACTTTGGTTGAAAATTTCATCATGAGATATGGTGTTCCGAATATAATTGCAACTGATTGTGGAACGGAATTCATGAATTCCATATTAGAAAATGTTTGTAAATTGCTATCTATTGAGAAAATTAATTCGACACCATATCACCATGAGAGTATAGGATCCTTAGAAAATTGGCATAAACATTTGGGTTGTTATTTAAGAATTCAAGCCAAGCAATCATCAAATTGGAGTTCTTGGATACCGTATTGGTGTTTCGCTTATAATACGTCAGTTCACACGAGTACGAAGTATTCCCCCTATGAGTTAGTTTTTGGGAAAAATTGTAATATACCAAATAATTTGTTACGTAGAGTAGAACCATTATATATACATGATAATTATCCATTGGAATTAAAATATAGGTTACAGAAGGCACAATTGGATGCGAGAAATAACTTATTGAAATCAAAAGAAATTAGAAAAGTTAGTTTCGATAACAAGTTAAATAAAATTAGTTATAAAGAAGGAGATTTAATTTTAATAAAAAATGAAAATTACAATAAGTTAAATGATTTGTATTTAGGTCCATATGTTGTAATAAGAGATTTAGGCGAAAATGTGAAGGTAATTAAGAATAATAAAGATTATTTAGTGCATAAGAATAGAACTAAGAAATTTAATGAGTGAAAATATTTTATCTTTTAGTGTATTAATATTTTAAATTTATCATTTTTTTTTTTCCTATTTTAAGGAGGCTCGTTTCAGGGGAGGGACGCCTATCCTTTTCAGGGGAGGTGTGATATGCTAAGAAGCATACTAGCACGCCAATGATTAGATGATTAGATAGGCCTCTCTCTCCCAAATAAAGCACGTATTAGTAAGTATCTCTGAATAGTATATAAGGTGATGTATGTGAGTAATAAAGAGATTCAGTGTAATCAACGTACTCCTGTGTATCACTTCAGCAAGTTATCGCATAAGTAAAGTTGCCGTGATTTATGTCTACATCTAGCTTCACACTACGTAAGCTGCGTACCGGGCTTGAGAAACCAGGTTCATTGGCTGTTTCGCAATTATACAGGGACTGATAGACCAGGCACTAAGTTGCATGGGTCATTCTTTGACTCCTGTGGACGACTCCCATATTACGATAAGTAAAGTTGCCGTGATTTATGTCTACATCTAGCTTCACATTACGTAAGCTGCGTACCGGGCTTGACAAACCAGGTTCATTAGCTGTTTCGCAATTACATAGGGACTGATAGACCAGGCACTAAGTTGCATGGGTCATTCGTCGACTCCCATACAATATCCCTA
Source organism: Keiferia lycopersicella (assembly GCA_029255805.1). Lineage (NCBI taxonomy): Eukaryota > Metazoa > Arthropoda > Insecta > Lepidoptera > Gelechiidae > Keiferia > Keiferia lycopersicella. The sequence goes on from JARACZ010000010.1 coordinate 5,935,473, forward strand.
GTTACTGAGATTTATGTCTACATCTAGCTCCACACTACGTAAGCTGCGTACCGGGCTTGAGAAACGAGGTTCATTGCCTGTTTCGCAATTATACAGGGTCTGATAGACCAGGCACTAAGTTCCATGGGTCAATTAATAACTCTTGTTTACCATACGATGAGAAATTACCGAGATTTACTTATTATTTATTTATTTATTTGACTGTTTATTTCACACAAGATAAAACCCAGGACAATCACATTTAGACAAAAAACACAACAGGTACTACTACAGGTACAGGTAATTATATTAAGCAACGAGGTTCATTGTCTGTTTTGTAATTATACAGGCTCTTTTAGACCAGACGCTGGAGTTTATTGGGTTATTTGTCGACAGAATGTCCCATTTACCATAAATAAAAGTACTAAGAATTGCCTACATCCTAGCTTCATACAACTTTGGGTTGTTTGAAGACACAGACAAATTGGGTTCATTGTCTGTTTAGCAATTATACAGGATTTTGAAATTAGTTGTTTTTGCCGTGTGATGCCGGCTTAGAATAGCATCACCCCTTTTCTTCCCGCGGGTGTTGTAAAAGGCAACTATGGGACTCGAGGGTTTCATGTGTGTTACAATTTTAGACGACAGGCTGACAACCTGTCACTACAGTGATACATGAATCATCTAAAAGGGCCCTCAATACTTGTCAGACGTGGCGATGACGACCGTAATTTTACGATCGTTAACGCTCTGCCTACCCCGTAAGGGACAAAGGCGTGATTTATGTATGTTGTTTACAGTGAAGCATTTACTGGACTTATTTATCTTTTAATTTTGAGGAGTAGTCTTGAATATGTCTTTATTTAGTCCATTTATAATACTTCTTCACGTTCAATCCTGTACAAACTTTGACATATTGGCTTTATGCAACCACCTGCGTTACTTGTTTAGTAATAGAATTTGTTTTTTTTTTGTTAGAATATGACCTCATAGACGTTCTGCTTCTGCGGCATTTTGAACTGAAGTAAGTATTATATACAGCATGTATGACAACTTCTAAATACTTATATTAAATAGGTAATTTTAAAATTCCGTGTACCTAACCTAGTACGCAATATCTTAGGCCCGTATTAATAAACCGCACTCATATCTGTTGATCTTGAGTGCGATTTTGAGATGTCATTATTACTGCTTGACATTTCTTAATATCGCTCTTGAGATCGATCTCAGAGTTGAGTGTGGTTTATTCATACGGACCTAGGTTGTCTTCATTATACACTGCACTTTAATTTTACCTAATCTTACAATAGCAAATACGATTGCATGAAATTACATGAATACTAACTTAGTATTACTAAGTTTTAATAGGTAGTTTTAATTTCTGTAATTTGTTCTAAGATTGTTGGTGACATGGCCGCTCTGAAAGCGCTCAGTTGGAAAAATTGCTACGTTATTAAATGCTGTATACGCTAGAATTGACTCACAAACTGTATGCAATGTAATGAACGAAATAATTATTCAGTACAGCCTTTGTGTGGTACAAGTAGAGTTTACTGAGCGGGTATTAAAAAAATGCCGTTTTAAGATTATGCCGTGTGCAGGCTTAGAATAGCATCACTCCACATCCTTCCCGCGAGTGTCGTAGAGGCGACGAAGGGACCGAAAGTATTGGTGTATTACAATTTTTAGGCGATAGGCTGACAACCTGTCAATATAGTGATACACATGTTTTCTGAAACAACCTGGAAAGCAATCCTCAAAATGTCGAACGTGGCGATAGCGACCGTATTCTTACGGCCGTTAACGCTCTGCCTACCCCGAAATGGATAACGGCGTGATATATGTATGTATATATGTACTAAGAAAGGGACTACAAGAAAAATGTAGAGCCTCAGAGCCAAAGTACAAAATATTTACACGTAAGCAGGTATTTATATGTATTTAAAGTCTTTTGAAACAATATTTTTTTAGCCTAGTCTGTCTAGTAAACACTAAACTTTAAATGATAGATAGGTGAATTCTACCTGAACTTGGAAATAACCATACTAGCAATAAAACACAAATTGGAAGAATACAAAGGCCTAAAATGTGGGTTGTTTTTGTTTTTTTTAAAATATTAAAAAAGAAAATCTATGTCGAATATTAAGAAAAAAATCATAATTTATGTAAGAATAGCTCACTTTACCTACTTAGAACATTATGCTTGAATGTAACAAGTAAAAGCAACCGAACATAATGACACAGTTTAGTAATAGACGATGCAATATTACACGCAAGAAACGTCATGTTACCATTTTTTACACCATAGCTAATGGTAGGCGAACAAGAAAATACGTGTAATTGCAACATGTAAATGCATTTACAATAATTTACATGCCTTTTGAAAGCTGATGACATGCTTTCGTATACAATTTGTTGGCTACCTTCCGATGGAGGGGGGTAAAACGATGTAATAAGCGCAACAATAACCTGCAGTTCGAGAAAAAAGAGTCTACGTAGATGATTTCATGTGACAATGGCTGAATCGCTTGTCTGCAAAAGACATATAAATGCAAAAAAAAGAAAAGTGCTTTGATTTTCGACAAAGGTTCGCGACACGTCACATCAGTAAAACAAAGTAAATAAAAAACCTTTTCACTCATGAAGCCTCCTTATTCGAGTCGTACTTAAAATTCGCGGCAGCTGCGTTGATAATCTCGATTCTAAGCCGATCGCAACATTTATCGAGTCTCGTTATTCTGGCAAAAATAAAATAAAGCGTTTATTAGGATTCGCAGTGTGGTTCGGCGACTTCCACTGGCTATTGTTTCTTTGCCTCCATCAATCACCTATACTTGAAGCGGGGACGGGGGGATGCGAGGGGGGCGCAGAGGGATCGAATAACGGTTATTGAAATGAGACGAGGCCCCCGCTTTTTTCCAAATTTAAATTTTGATAAGGCAAGGCCCTGTTTTGTGCGTCTAATTCCGTCTTGGTCTGGTGAGAGGGTGACTGCTTTTGCCTTTTTATTTTCATTTTATGTCTGTGCGTTTTTGCTTTTCAAATTTTAATTACCTAATTCAAAATACGTATCATTTATTCTGTAAAAAGCTGCATAAGAGCGCGAGGCAGAACTTGATTAGATAAAGCGAAATAAGAAATGATGCTGCTCACGTAGTTACTCATGTTTAATATGTTCATTAAGTGGCCTTGTTTATTTTGAATTGACACTAATAATCTTGCAAAAACCTTGAAAACAATGTTGCAGAGTATATATTAATTTTTCCTTTAATAGAAAATATTCCGTTTGGAAAAGATCTCCAAGGTCCAAACTTATAAGAGATCAATTTTCTTTTCTATTCATAAATTGGATACATCTCAGAAATCAGTAAAAAGTCTTACAGCCTCAACTTCACTACAGATTACTTTAGGTTTGTATTTCAAAGTTGCTTATTCATTCATCTCATCACCACCGTTAGACCACCACTTTGCTTCTATCAGATTCTGTCAAAACATCAGATTGGGCATTTGCGCAGAAATTCGTATCGTATCGCAAAACCGAGTGATATATTTGTCTCCGTCGAACGGGCGCGCGTGTGTTAATTCTGTTTACACCAGTAAAAGCGCCTCGCACAATCCCAAATATTCGGTTATTCGGTTTTTGTCCACCGAACGGTCCACGCCGCACGAATACGTTAGCCGGAGAATAAAGAATTAACATATCCCGAATCTTCTCTCAGAATCCAGACGTTTTTGTCATGTAAAGTTTATACATTATTAAACTTCCTTAAATTGCTGTTTAGGAAACGGGACACTGACACCTACATAGATGTAAGCTCGAAATTTTCAAACGTCCTCTACTATTTGATACGGCTCATCGATATTCATGGATTGGGAGAGCAGTAAAAAGCAATAAACCACCATTTTTATATCTTGTGTTTAGACAGTATCCGAGAGATGATAACAAAACCTGATGTCCAGTCGATTCTGTGTGTATAGGACCGGATATCGCTGGCCATTCACAAAAAACTATCACGCACACACGGATGCGGTATTGTACATACACGGTTGTATAGTGCCACACTAGCGCAGCCGGTCACCTCGGTTCATTCATAAGGAATAGTGGCTTTACAACGGTCACAAAATAGCCAGTGATGCGTTTGATTTAGATCCTATTCGTTCGATTTTCAAATAACATCGGAATTTGAAACTGGTATATCTAGTTATTTGATTCTAGCTGTGGGCGATCGCCTCTACTTTGTCAATAAAATTAGTATGATGGTAATTAATGACGTAATAGTTTTTATACACCGAGAAAAAGTCTATTCCTAGTCAAATATTTTCTTTAAAGGTAATCACTGCTTATCTTTTATGGACTATCCTATTGATTATTCTATCTCTTAATTACCAGGTCATTAAAAACTTTACCACAAATTAAGCACAGAACGTTATCTTTTAAATTCTTTAGTTTTACGAGGATGAATATAAAAAAATCTTCTACACAAGATAAAACAAGTCATTTGACTAACAGAGCCATAAAAATTTTGATGTACCTATTCCTAACGCTGTCTTTTTAGGAAATATGGATCACTCAGTTCTTAAGTAAAATCTAAAATTTCATGTCTATGTGTAGTTCCTGGTAGGCAAATAGCGCAAAATTCTCGTATTTTATTAGGTAAGCAAAATCCCGTAAAATTGGAAACTGCAGCTAGGGTAAATCAGCACAAAAATATTTGAATTTTTGTGGTTAAAAAGTCATTGTCAAATCATATAAAATAGGAGTTGTTCGGTTCGAAGGTCGAGCAAAGCTACGAGAAATTTTACACTATTTTCTTTTACATCCTGTATTTTATCAAATTTGATCGCCACATCTATCTGTAAAAAACTTGTTCTATCAAGTATGTAACGTCATAATGTTAATTAATTCGTACGTAGGCGTCTGGGCCCATTATCGACAGAATTATGTGTGGTAGCAACACTTTATTGCTCCCATACATCTTCTATACAGCTAGAAATATGATAAACATTTCATATTCCTTTTGGGCCTTAAATATGATATTGAATATTAATTAAAACAATAGTTATGTTTCTAGCATTGTTAAACAAGTTTATTGGAATTTATTATGCATGTTCCAAAATTTAATGTGGTCTATAAAATAATAAAGATGTTAAGTTGTAAGGTATTCCAAATATTTAAATATGACAGCGTCGTAATGTTTTTGAAACAAAAAAACTAGAAAAGACAATTAACAGAACTTAAAGGTAAAAAATAAAGTTTAAATCAAATAACTCCGTATTTATTCTGATTTAAGCTTCAATTATACAACAATGTTGAACAATGTATAGTTTACAGAGGTATAACAAACTTAGAACCTAATGTGCTAGAGGCACGCCATGTAACTAGAGACTGCAATGAAGTCGTCAATGTAGGAGAAAGTTTCATAGGTGTGTTCTAATCAAATGGCAAACACTTTCGTAGGTGTGGAGCCATAGAGAATACGTAAGCAATTTTATAGACCCTTGTTGTGTTTAAGCTTATCAGTAAGGGTTAAAAAGATTCTAGGATATAGTAGCTAGTGATATCAGTAGCACTAACACCATGAGTTACCTTTTTGGCCTGTTTTGTTTTTTAAAGTTTGACTATGCAATAAAGAATTTGAACTTGAACTTGAACTTAAATATTTGCAAACTGTTATTGTCACCCAGGAAATATAACATTCGTTTACAGCGAGTTAGTAAGAATACATTGTTCTTAATAGGTAGTTTCTTTTAACACTAGTGTCAACTATACTTTTAAACGGACAGTGTTTCTTAATCCATCATAAAAAGGAAATGTTCCAGTGTAATATATTGTGCAGATTTGTAAGACCAGTGCTGTCTTCTCGTTTACTTTGTTAATTTGCAACTTTATTGTAAACGCATTAGAGGCGTTAGCTCGAGTTACAATTTACCTGTATAAGAATATAGATTAGAGAAGAATACAGGCACCTACAGCAAAGGCGTTGACTACAAGCTATTTTAAACGTTAAAATCACGAAGTTTTGTTAAGGGATATCAAATTGTGAATTACTAAACACGAATCGAAGTGATATCAAAAGTAATAAGGCCCGCTTTTTTCTTGTCAACATTACAATAACAACATGGTCTTATACTAGCGTATTTCGAAAGGTTCCCTTCGATTAAAAAAGAAAACCGAATGTGTTAAATGTGTAGTGCAGTTCAGGCGATGTACCTGATTATCTGGCCCTGTGTAACCTTCATTTACTAGCACTGTCAACCATACGAAGTCCTAAGTCGTAGCGGGATATTACCATCGATTTTCTAATCAAAAAGTATATTAGAATAAATGAAAGCCCGCAAATCCGTGTCCCAATTAAAGGCGGCGCAATAATTCGCAGCGCGTTGCGCTTGCGCCGACCAGGCACAGTGTGATGGACTAATCCTCGCCGCTACACGCCGACGGCACAGTATAAATTACGCGATCGCTCTGCAAGGAGACAAAGCCTTGTGGGGGATTCTGTAATGTTTGGTGAGAGAGCCTTTGATATTGTCAAATGCTTAGAGAAAATATAAGCTCTACTAAGAGCTTATACTCAAGATTTCAAAATAGAAGAATATCATACAGAACAGGAACATAAAAATAAGATAAATGAAAAAGAGCATTTTAATAACAATGCAGGTCTATATTATAGTCTATTATTTGCAATAGACAGACCTACCGCAAAATAACTAGATACACTCGGACAAAGTAGACGTAAACACACCATAAAAAATAATGGTACAACAAAACGATCGCAGAATAGCCCCGTTCGGCCGGACAAGCGCTCGCGCACTACAAATTACAATCAACACGGCGGACATGTTCGCACGTGGGGACTCGCCTTTCCCTATCAATTTACAACTACACACACCTTTATGTTTATTTATACTAAGTAATTTCTCTATTAAGACGCCTACGACATGCTGGCTAGTTGGCGGAGATAGGAAGAAAAAGTTAGGTGATAATTGTGGTGACATGTTTTTGAGGAAACGAGAAAGGCCTTTGATACGATAGACGAGGAATTTTTAGCTGTTTCATTAATAACTTGAATAACTAACTTTCATTTCTATAACTTGTTTTTGGAATAATCAATAGAACGACCTCATCATACAAATATTGATGGATGTCAAAAGCAAATCCTAATAGTTTTTGTATAATAATTTTTAAATAATTGTGTACCACAGGGTTCTCTTATTGGTCTTACATATTTTTTATTGTATGTGTTCAGTTTAGGCTATCATGAATTTAGATTAGTCTATAAATCTGGAAATAAAACACTATAAAATAAATTTACTGGGAAATGTTTATTGAAATACAGAATGGGTGTGTCGAAACATCCGTCATAGAAATAAAATATTACCTTTGCAGTTAAAGTCTGCAGTCTTGATTTTTCCAATTAATGAATTTTAATGATATTCATTGCTATTTAATAGTAATTTAGATTTTAGAGCAAACTAGGCATTTAAATTAGAAAAAAAATATTAATTAGGAAAAAGGAAAAATATGCCATCATAATTTAAACATGATTTTTTCACATGTTAAGATATGACAACAAGTTACCTAGTTATATCAGGGATATATATTAATATATGTTTAACATACCATAACAATAATAATCCCGAGTGCTTCCCTTCTATCGATTCGGAGTATAGACCCTAGCACTGATTTACAATCAGGATCGGCCTGTCGATCTGTAGCTGCGCCTACGCATCCAGCTATTATGCCCAGCGGACTACATGTATTATTTATGGTAAGAAGCTTTCCTAAGGATTACGGAGATAGAGTGTCAACAATGCTAATAATTTTTCCCTTGTGATCATCAAGATTGTTGTAAAGCGGTTGGATTAGATTAATGAAGGATTCGTTATTGTGAAGTTAAAATGATTAAGGATGGTGATTTACTGGTTTGATCCTATTGCTTTAATATTAATGGGGAAAGTTTATACAGTTTAAGTTTTTGACCCTAGTTAATGCCAGCTTCTAACTGTTCTGTATAAAACAGATGTAAGTAACTATCAAAAGCACACAAATATAATACTTCCAGACATAGTTTAATATAAGTTTGATATAACTCGGGATTACTCCAGTCACTACCATTCAGCTGCAGCTCTGCAAATGACACCGAGGCATACCTTTGGGAATTGCATCGCATCTCGTCATATATTTACAAACAGATGGTCCAACCTTTGATTGCTTTAGAATTACGAGCGGCGTACCGTACTTGATTATAATTGTGCAGACAGCGCGCATCGGATTCCCGTGACCAATCCGAGGTGTAATGACGCGCCTACCACCGACGCGTACGCACTCCTCGCTTCACTTTCGCACTTAATCGAGAAATATGGCGCGTGCTCTTATGCCTTTATTTATTGCTCCCGACCAGGGATTAAGAACCTCAATTTATATCGGCCTCATTAGTGCGTCTAAATTGATTAGCGTAAGCTCACTTCGAAAGCTTTTCAGCTCAGCAGATTTATGAACTACGCAACTTTAAAAGCGGAGCACACCGGCTCCGTATGCGTTGCGTATCCAGCTCTCTTCCGTAGTGACGCGCGTGATCACGTCCGTACACCCCTGCCACACCGGGTTACGGACGTGGTTACGCAGGTTACGCCCGTAGCTACGGATGCAAGCTGCAAGGGGTCTGTTGCGTACCAACTGTCATATCCAAAAGTTCTGTCATCAGTGTGCAATAAATATTGCGCAAATAAAAGCGCGCATCGCGTTCTGTGCAGCAAAAAGTTGACGACATATCAGTGTAAAAAAAATAGTTGCAAATATTTTAAGGGATGAACCAGCCCATGAAACTGAACAACTTTCCCTAAAAAACATAGGTCAAAATATGAAAAAAAAAATCGGCCTCCCATACAAAGTTACTGGCCGACTCAATTCAATTTGTATCAACCAATGTATTTTAACCTATGTTTCTTGGGGAAAGTTGTTCAGATTTATGGGCTGATTCACCCCTTAAAATATTTGGAGCTAATATTTTTACACCTTATACTTATTTGACGCTTAATATAGTGCACATTTTTTGATGCGCATTGTGGTAGCCCGTAGTCCGTACACGCGTCCGTACTACGCGCAGGACAGAGCTGTGCGTGTTCGGACGTGTTTGGTGTGACGTCCAACAGGGAATCTCATAGAATACAACGTCATCACTGCACGCAGAGTACGCAACCTGTTTGTCTTTTGGCAGCTGTACGGCGTAACTACGGCGTAACCCTACAATGCGTGCAGCACGCAACGGATACGCATCACAGGCAGTGTGCCGTATCTCATACAGTCCCATACATTACAACGTCATAAATACATGCGTAACTACGGATGAGAGCTGGATACGCAACGGATACGGAGCCGGTGTGCCTCGCCCTTTAGTGGCGTAGTATAAGCGCAGGGTTTTGGTTTAGAGATGCGGGGAGTAATGACAGAGGTATTTGTATGTGTCTTCTAAATCTGCCGGCTGCCCGGCACTAAACAGATGCTGCCGTAGATTGAGATGCTCGTTAAGCCGTCAGAATTCTTGACACAAATCAATCGCACATTATGTTGTTTGTAAGTGGTTTTCATTGCACTTATGATGTAAATAACTCTGTACACTTACTGTAAAATTTACAGTCCGAAATCGTTGCAGACGCTCACTTATACCCGGAACGGAACACGCGACCGAAAAGTTCGCGTGCTTTATGGCGGTGCTTCATTAAATTAATTACCCCATGTTAGTTCTAGATTGCAGCGCGACACCCCCTTACAACAATACAGGTATATTTACCAGATAAGAGAGTGGGATTTATTGCGTGCATTTCTTTTGTCAGCTTTGAAATTGTACTCGCATAAGTTAGCCGAGATTAAAGTAATCGAACTTATAAATTTTGTCGCCTCACCTTTATAAGGCGAACGGCGGTGTCGACGCGAACTTTGTTCAAATTAATGGCTCACATTATCAGATCGGGGCTCGTACATGGCGTTTATGCGGAGATAATTTTGTGTACGGAATTTTTTAATTCTTTCTCCACGGTCTCGTAAGGTGTGGGCACGGGATAAGCTGTCCGAATGCAGGCGTAGGCGCTAACACGCTCAAAAACGAAGCATTTTTTTGTGAATGGAACGGTTTTGATCTAAATAAACAACAACTGAAGTGAAACTGAAGACAACGACTGAAGAGAATTTTGAATTCTTTATATTTTGTGAATGTGGAATTCCACGTAGAATGATCAACAGAAAAATATTCGACGTCTAGGTGTCTGCTGTCCCGTAGTTTCCACCAAGCAACATTCTTCGTAAAAGCCGGCCATAAAACAATGAAACGCCATAAAGGCCGTTTTAAAGCCAAATTACTTTAACTGGCAGGAAGAAGCTAATCTGGACGTCAAAACGAAACTGTTCGGGTACTAATTAACAGACTACACAACGGCAAATAGCTTTGAAATTCCTTATAGGAGCGGTAAACCAATTTTGAGGTTAGATACTCCGACTGCATAGGAAGAAATTCACGACAATATGTCTATTTCAATTGTTGTATGGTCATCATTATTTTACAATTTGGATCTTAGAACTTTAGGTCACTTATGAATATCCCCATTTTGCGTATTTTGTGTGAGAGGAACGAGCTATGTACCTAATTTGATTAATGAATCATTTAGGTATTGTATAGAAAACTGCAGATATGTAGTCCATTCAACATCTGCATATTATATAGTAAGCACTCAGCTTGATTAGTGCAGTTAAGCGGCTGAATGCATCAACTGAACTGCAAGTTTTTCTGCTGTTGCAGTTAATCTGTATAGGCTGAAGTCACGTTGGTCGCGCGAGGTCGACTTCTATTTGTTCTATAAATAAAGAGTCACATGCAACTCAAGGTATACTTTGTTGACAACTCTTTTTCGAAAAATATTAGGTCTGGCTACCGGCTTTTTGAAATTTGTCGGCGTGGTGTCAAAAGTTAAGTAGATGGTAGAAGATGTTTATGTTAAATAGACACATTTGACTAGCTGATGATTCAACAGTTTCTTATTAGAGAATACGTTAAGTTAGATAATTATTTGTATTTTTCCGAATATGAGATAAAACAAGAAATTCCTGTAATAGCGCCAACAGATTACGGAGGAGCCTACGTACTTTATGAGCAGAGTTCAGTTTGTAAAATGAAATAATGATTAAAAAACATGAAACTTCAACCGTTAAATTGTCTTAAGGTAGAAAATTCTCTACCGCTACATTGACGACATAAGTCTCAATATCAACTCAATAAAAAACAGACGACAAAAAGATTTTTTTTCAACAACATTACAAGTCTTCGCCCCGTGAACCAGAGTCGTGTCGACACGAGAAATGAATAATTAGCGGAGTAATCTCAGAAACAAGGGACTTTGTCTTAATTATTGCACCATTATAAAGTGCACCCTCGAACGATCCTTGAATCATGATACTGGCTGGTTTGAGGAGGGCTGTATCAAAATTACGTGAATTTGTAAAGTTATGAGTATACCTAGATACCTAAGTAGGTATAGCTATAATTTTGCCCTTGAATCATGATACTGGCAGGTTTGAGGAGGGATGTGTCAAAATTACGTGAATTTGTGAAGTTAACAGTATATCAATATACCTAGATATCTAGGTATGGCTATAATTTTGCACTGTGGTGTAGCTTGCGTCGTAAAGGCGACTAAACCCTTCTGGCAAGCACGGTCAATATACTTGTAGCCTACAATAGGCCCATTTCCAGCAATTGGTTTTGTGACTATCAATAAATATAAATATGTATCTCTCTCCAACTGATATAGGTACAAGAAATTTGGTTTTGGAAAGATAGATAAAGTGATAACACTTCGTAGATGTATTTTCAAGAGTTATATTTACCATGCACTCTGTTTTGAACTCTTCAAACTCATGTGAATATAATAGATATTTTATAATATTCTTGCAGGAATAATAAAAAAGTGTCGAAAATATACAAATCCCAAGTAAAACAGACCAAACAGTTTAAGACCAGCCCCTAATTAAGGGGCGAAAAGTCCCAACGCAAGACAAGGCTCGGTATTAATTAATTCTTGGCGCCATCGGGTTTATTAAACGCTTAATTTCCATTTAGTGGGCAATTTTTTTTTGCAAGGAAAATGTTCAATGACTTGGATTTTCTTTTATTCTCCGAGACAAAAGGGAAGCGGGGAATGTAAATGTTTTGTCGCGGTTTCATTTGAATTAATTAATGGTTTTAATGACGGCGAACTTTTCGACCGCCCCTCCTAACAATGTTTATGCTAAATAAAACTTGTCAAGGAAATGAAGGAAAACGGCTTTTTTGTTTCGTTTTTTCGTTACTCTCAATCTGTTATTTTTCTTTTTTACACTTTTTTAAATTCATTCGGTTCGCGAGTTTTTGGCCAGTTCGGATTTATTCGTGTAATTAGTGAAGTTTGTTCGGGATTGGATTATTTAATGTTGTTTTTTGGAATGCAAATTGTTGGGAATGAATTACGGTGCTCGTTGTTTGTGTAGTCACTTGTTTGGTTACATTTCGGTTGACAAATTGAGTTTGCAATATAAAAGAACGAACTCATTTGTCTTAATGGTTAATCACAACGTTTTTGTTGGTTTGAAATGTAAATTAATGTTCTTCATTACCAACTTTGACACCGTTTTTTAAAACACGGTTGTTGCTCGCTAAGTTTACTTTCCGTGATATTTATAAGGACCTACCTATACTTAACCTATCTGGGAGAATTATATCTCAATTTACGTTCCTAGGGACAAGTTGTTCGGATTTTATGAGCTGGAAGAACGTTTAAAACATTATTTTCTGACACTAAAGTTATGCAGTACAATAAGTGTATTTGATATTTTCTAAAAGACTTTCCAAAGACTTCTGAACTTCCCTAAACACAAAGATAAAATTCACTTAGTAAGTGTTAAATGATAAATCGCGTCAAACACCTCCCCCAATTAAAAATCGTCTAAAATTAAACACAAGTCAAAATCCTCAAAGTAACTCTAGCCCTGGCCACTAATAAATTACACCGCGAAGGGTTAAGAAAAGAAAAAAAAATGGTGGAAAAGAGTATAGCTAAGAATCTTAAGGGTTCTGTCTAAAATATAACTGTGTAATATTAATAAACTGCAGAAACTAAAAACATAATAATGTGCCTGCTAAAGCGCAATTTGAAATTCTAAGAAAACAATAAAATGTCAATAATTGTGTATAATTTTCTTTTCATTTAAAATAATACGAATCATTACTTCCTATTTAAAATCAACCAATAAGAAACTTATGACGTTCTGCAGCATTTTTCATATTATTTGCTTATTCAAATAGCTAGGTCAATTCCCTGTACTAGGTATCCATCAAAAGTTTACGCTTCAAAAAGAGGTAAGTATGGGAGCATATTATTTTAGCTAGTATAATTTTAAATTATTTAAAAATGAGAAAAAGAAGGATACATTATGCGCAAATGTATTACTTTACAAAAAAACAATCCGACTTACCACGTTTATCACAGGTGGGATAAAAAGTTGCCTAAGTGTGCAATTTTATGATGCCGATCCCTAAAGAAGAGACGCAAGTCTTATAATAATTTAACTTGTTTAGCGCTGAGTAATAAAGATTAAAAAGTTTTATTTTTTAACACTTTCGGTGCTAATGAGGGGGCGTTGGAAACAATTTGAAGGATTACCTTCTAAAAGCTTCCGTCAGGTTTTTAATTGAGACTTTTTTCGTTTTTTGTGGACCAAAAGGCTTTTAGCCCCTTCGGTACGCCTTTTGTGTGCGTCAGTAATCTATTAATGAAGGAAAATATTGTTCTTTTTTCAAACCTTCGTAATAATCATATTTCTTGCCAGTAATAATTTTGTTTTGTGTAAAGGAACAAAGGCCAAAGGTAGAGGTAACATAACAATTTTGCTTACAGACAACTTCATTCGGAATATTAAAACTTGTAATTACTTTGCTTACGTAACGTGGAATAGAAATTATAGTTTCAAAATTGTTAGCATAGGTCATGACTATATTTTAGTCGCATGTAAGTAGAGTATGGCACAATATCCAAAGAAAAAATGTTAAAGGAACGAACAAGCGTAGAAATAAAATTCGAATTTCGCGAACAAAATACAACCTCATCCGCGAACATAAAAAGCATAACTCTAATCTCAAGTAAGACATTACGAGAATACCAATGCATGCGCGAAAAATCGATCGCCGTCTTAAATTCCTCACCCTTTACGAGGGGGCTCCCCCAAAAAAACGAAAGAATAGAAGAGGGAAAAAATCTAAATCGTCTCATATCTCCCCTCCCCGCGGCCTCCCCCCGGACACCTTACCCTCCTTATTTCGTATGCGAGCTCCTCAGGCAATCATTATAAGGATATCGATTAGGCCCTCGTCTAACCTGCTCATATCTTTACAGTACACTCGTGTGTACATAGGACTACTTTTCGGCAAACTATCGTTTTTTACGAGGCCCGTTGTATGAATTTAATCAAGCTTCTTTTTAGTTGACATTGGGAAGAGGGCTGAGGTCTAAGGAGAAAATGTTTTGAAATGCAAGCATTCTTACTAAAGTTATTGAAAATTCTTATGATTAAGTACGTAAGAAATATCTCAAGATTTCTGTCGAGATATATACATATAACCATGTGTAGAGCATGTAGTATTAGTTATATAGGTAATTTAGGAAAGCGAAGTCTTGTATGGATGAAATCATTATATCCAGTAATGACCTTTTTCCAGACTGATAGCTATTGCATTTCACTATTTAGATGTTCTGCCATCCATAAACGTTCAAAATCGCAAAACACCTAAATAGCGAAAAACAAAAGCTCTCAGTCTGGAAAAAGGCAGCCGCAAAAAGACATAGTTAACAACCGAGGACGGACCTCGCATAAGCAGATGCAAATTGTTACCGTTAAACTATTTCGGAAGGTAAACACAGAGGGTGGGGCCCACGTGCTCCTCATGACAGTTCCACAGCGCGCCCAAAATGGACCCGCAACATCTATTCCTGTTTGGCGAAATCGTTCTCGAAAAATGATCAAAAATAAGAAGAATATTTCATAATCCTACTTATATTATAAATGCGAAAGTTTGTATGTTTAAGTATATTTGTAAGTATGTTTGTTTGTTTGTTACTCCGTTAATAAAGAAATAGAGATCTTGACCTTTTGCGTCTCGTTGATTGGTTACATATCAGAAGACTTTACTAGTATTCGGACACCCGTAATAGAATAGTTACTGTCGATGACCGGGCCATCTAGATATGATCGTGACGTCAACTTAATTGTCCTTTCTTGCCAAGTTGCCATAATAGCTTTTACGGTCTTGGAATCTGGAAGAATTATTTTATCGCTAACAAGTACCATCGTCAAAAAAGAACACTGGCAGTACTAATATGAAAAAATCGGCAGTCGTGAAATGGAGCCCAGTGAAACACATTTTCAGAGCCCAGTGGAACCCCTCAGATCCGGCCAACGAGATTAAAAATGCTGGATGGCGGATCGCCGTGAGCCGGGTCGAGTATGAGCCAAGAAATATTGGAGTTTACCAAGAAAGCCGCTTTGGGGATATGTAAATAGGGAACTACAAAAGTAATGTTTGACTTGGGACGCGTGAGTGAGTGGCCACGGGATTATTGCGCCTCAGCCAGAGTGGATCCAATTTAAAAACTGATTTGATCCCGTTCGATATTGATGAGTCATATTTTAGTGGCATGGCAACCGATCGCCTAGTATGTAAATTTGGGTGACGTACAAGACACGTAACGACGACTGATATTCAGATCGTAGCAAAGTCATGCATAAGTTAAAATAAATAAGGCGCCTCCTACATCAAATATTCAAATTGGCAATTAGACAAACTATCTTAACGAGTAGAAGAAGAATACTTGAAGAGGTCTTAGAGTTGCGAAAACGAAGAGCTAAGATCGGGCCTTGGATGTAGACGACCCTTGATGATAGCCGCACGAGTGGTTCCGAAGGAAAGGGTGGGGTCATTAAAATAGAGCACTCGTTGCAAACATTCGAAAGAAAAACTTCCTCTTATTTCATAGTAATAAAAACTGCCTTCGTGGACTTGATTCACTTTGTAGCTTCTAAGGTTGCATCTTTGATTCTCTTGGATACACGTCGTTGCCACATTGTCATTTGCCACTTCTAGAGATAATTCCGTTTGAACATTTTTTCATAGCCTTCGTGAAATTGTTGGTCAATTCTGTGTTCGATTTTGAATGACTATTTAATATAGTGTTGAAAAATATATTGTGAACGAAATTTGTGATAAGACAGTTATATTACTAGAAGACCACTCAGTACTAATTTGCCTACACGAAAATGCCAGCATGTAGATAAAGAACGAAGACATTCGTATAAGTGCCTAATTTCGTTTGGCAGAATCTAATAAATCCCAACCGCTGAGCAGAGAATATCTCAAAGCTGTTTCATTATTTGGCATTAGACGCGGCGGTCGACGGGCGGACAGGCAAATCTTGGAAGAATGGCATACACGCCACGTGATTTGCGGATTTGTTCGTCAGCGCTCCTCTACAGCGAGACAGCGGCGCTGCGCTGTACTTCAGACGCTCTGATAGCCGCACCGCGATGTGATATCGTATGCCTTAATAATATGCAGCTTTTCCAGGGCCTAAGTCTGCTAATTGAAAATCGTTTCAGTTGAATGTTGATTTCGGTCATTTCGTAGTCTGCTAACAGTTTGTAGTATAGAAAAATCATAATGACAATTGAATGATAGTTGAGTTTCGATGGCGTTATAATGACAAAAAATAGCAGACTTGGGGCCCAGGCCTCTAAAGTTTAATCGAAAAATTCGCGTTAATTAATGTGGTGTGTGTGAATACCACCTTAAGATTACTTACGTGCCGTAAGATATTGCAGTTTTTGAGAGCCAGCACGCAAATGATAACTTTGAAAATAATGTACCTGAACAATACAACGAACTCAGGTGTGTGTAAGAACCACCTTACGTCCCTCCAAGAACCCCCAATTTCCTTCATTACTTACCTCCGTCCGAGACAATGGCAAGACGAGGACAAGAAAAAATAATAATTTCAAGTGGAATAACGCTGAAAATCTTTTCACGGGAAGAATTATTGTTGTTTTGCAAGCGAACTCTCAGAGACAAAATGCACCGTCCTTATTACGCCATTGTTCGCTGTTACGAACTTTATTCATTTTTACTTGGCTCGACTTGAATGCTTATTAATTTAAGACCGTGATAAGCTCGAATTCTTTTGAATGTTGGAAGGAAACGTCTAGCTATTGTTAGACATTTTACATCCCATTGCGTCCAACCGAAAAACTTTTCTCAGAATTTTCTTCCAAAGATCACGAGGCTACGCTTGATTGCTCGCTCGTGCGGGTATTATAATGAAACACAAATAATATGTGTACATACCTACATACATACATCACACTAAACGCTTTATGGTAATCGAAAAATGTCGAAACATGTTGTTAAGAAGGTAGAAAACTACCACTAAACATGCGAGGGATGAACTAAGCTTTCGTATTTTGCGGGTACCCTGAAAGAAGTGCCTCAAACTTTTAAACTGGTGGGTATGTCGCGTGATTTTTTAAGACTACCATAAAAATTTCAACATGCCGTTTTATGCTACTATTTGAACGACGTTATGAAATGAATGCTCATACGAAAGTCATGTAGGTAGTGCAGTGAAACGATTTGCTGAAAATGTCTCATAAACGAATTGTAAAGTGCTCGGCGGTTCGTCTGCAAGCCCGACGTTTGTCCCACAAAGCGACCTGCTCGAGACCAAGACAAACTTGCATTCCCCCGAGGGGTCGAGTCAAGAGTGATTACGAATTTTAATTATTTTTTTAAGCCGGTGGCGGCGAGGTGATGTTTCCCCAGAGCCGAGGCTTATGCAAACAATCGACTCGCACTTGGAATTAATCCGACTCCGGTTTTTTCCTCCGCGACAAGGAATTAACAAGCAAAGAAGTCATTAAGTCGGAAGATATTCGAGGATTCCTTTTAATTGCGGTTTCCTTGACGTCCGGTTTTCTAATTGGTTCGTGTCGGCGAATAACTTGGACAAATTGAATTTTTTCGTTCAAACGCTTCAGACTTTTGCCTACCTAGTTTGTTTTTCTTTAATTGCAGATATTGTATTTCCGCTGAAAAGTTTAAGAGTTTACAGCGGACAGTTTTCAGAACCGATTGTTGCTGCCATCGAATGCGACATGCATAACTACGTGTCATTACTGTGCATAACAGGGGTCTATTATCCAATTATTTCTAACCTTTCAGCGTGGGCCGCTTCAGTGCAGTAATTACTCCACTTGCTAAGTTTAAACGTCGTGCATGACAGTCTAAGTGATTGTATGCGGCGAGCCGGCTCCGTTAATGAATTATTTGTGGCTCGCGTGAGCCAATCGGCTACCGGCTCTAATTATCCAACCCTGTTGTGTTATGACGTGGCACCGCTTTAGATTTTCATAATAACCCCCTCAGGGAACAATCGATTTCTGTGCCTGCTAAGTACTCAATTGCGTAATAAGCTTGTCTAATGATATCAAATTATTTAAGCATGTAGAAACAATGAGAATAATAAAACACAAAAAAATTTGATCAACCCAAACAAAAGAATAAATAAAAAGCCTGATTGAGCACTCCTGCTCAAATGACTCATTTATATTAACGACCAAACTCATCAATACTCATTCACTCGATTCGGATTTTTCCACGGAGATCCTTCACTAATTGAAATTGAAATCTGATTTCCTCCCCTTCTAACCAGCGAGCTGAAACCCAGTGATTAAAAGTATTCGTAAAAAACACAAATAATGAAATTACAATATTGCTAACGACGACGGCTCCCGGAATCCTTTTATATTTTTTTGGGAATAAATTAATGCCTAGGAAGGGAAAGAAAGCGCCGGCGAACTGCTAACGATTTCGTGTTGTCAACCAGACTTTCGTTGTATTATGGACTGTTAAAAATTTTCTTCCTTCCTTCTAAATTGAGGAACATTAGAGCCTTTCGAAAGGCAGTACTACTTATTTAAAGATTTCTATAAGATCAGATTTTTGTTACCGATCCTATAGATTTGGAACTATAGATATGAGTAACCTTAATTGCATCCACCTTAGTTCATCTCGTTACCAAATCTGTAGAAACCCTTATCTCAATTCCTCCATCCCACATTATTCCTAACTCAGCAACCTGTGCTTCTATTGTACAACTCTGTACAAATGCGCATTTTTTATTGCCATTAAGACATACAAGGCTGGTGAAGCGAAATGAAAAATTGCCCTATTTTGAGGATGGATGACGCGAATTAAGAAAGCAATTACTCATCGGAAACGCACGGGGGCGGAATGTTAATAAGGAGGACTATGGTGAGAGCTATTTTTCATTTGTCCTTCCTTCGGACATCGATGAATTCGTAATTAACATGTAAATGTCTCAATACGTCTTCGGAAGTTTTCCCGTGCATTACTTTCTAGGAACACTGTTTTGGTCAAAGATTTTCTATCATATTTTTTTATTAAGCGAATAATATGTTTCTGTGGAGGAGATCCTCTGACATTCGTCAATATCGTGAAGGAGAAAACGAAAACTTGAACAAGTTGAAAAACAAACTCTACAACTATACTTTCAGATACTTTAAAACTCGTATTCAATCAAGGTCACCGACCACTTGTCTCATTCTCAGACGGCGCAACTCTAAGGGAAGCTTCTCCTCACGTTCTTGTGTTAAGCCCTCGAATTTTCTCCCAACTTTTTCCGCTACGGACCACTTATCACCCCCCTCAGCTCCAACCCCCCCCGACCCCCCTTGTCCATCGAGCTCGACCACTAATTGCGTCCGTTAATTAGGAAACGTCATGAGTGTTTACCGAGAGAGCTAAGTGTGAAGTTCTTCCCCCGCTAATGTTCGGGCGTGAAATTACTTCCGAGCCAGTTGAAACTTTTTGAGAAAACTGTGTTGCCATTTTTGAGCAGGAAACGAAATCTTGCTAGTTGAGTAGAGACTGAGAAACTCATTTTCTGTTTCAGTTATTTAAAACTTTGTCGATGATGTTGATGATGATTAGTACAGACCTTCGAATTGAAAGTAATTTCTATCGACCGCGATTTGTCTATTTTCATCAAACACCTAAAATGAGTTTTGTGCAAGGGTTCTTCATATCGTCGGCGTACTGTGATAACCACGTATGTACTTTAAGCACAATTTTACAGGACAAGCAAAAAACCTCCTGGTGAAAAATTTTGTACTAAACTTTTTTAAACACCTGACTGTATTATATCTATGTGTGCAATAAGCATTGATTGTGTTTACTATTTTTAAATATTCTTGTCCAAGAAGTGCATAATGTGACTTGAGAGGTTGTCTCGAAAAACATAGTACTTTTTGCAAAAGTTTACAAGGTTTTCAATAAAAGAACAATGCCTTTAATCACTATTATCATTTTTATTTAAACTTTACTCACTACAAAGTAATCAGCCTTTTTAATTGTTCTTAAACCTATAGTCAGAACATAACTAAATTATTGTGATTTACTTTATGATCTGTCAGCAATATACCTACAGAAAAACAATGTAAATGTCATCGGCGATGTAAATAAAGTTAATACAAAATGGCTTGTATTTTTTTGGAGTACGTTATTAATAAGCATAATACTGAGAAACGAATCACAAATCAGTCTGAAATGTGACTTCTTACGTAATTTAAGGGGCTGAGTAGAGCTAAAAACCGGTCCCTTTCTGACAAATGTCAAACTGCGCGCGTGCGAACGGGACGGGATCTTGCCGATTCAATGATATTTTCGTATTTTCGATGATAACTCGGTCAAAAATAAGTAATTTGAAAATCAAAAACAATAAGTCGATAGAGTATTGTAAGGCGCTCATTCTGATAATAAACACTTAATTATTGCGTGGGTTTTGTTCATACAGTTTGCGATATAATAGATTTTTAGAGGTAACTTTACGATGTTTTTCTATCAAGCTAAATTACTTATATCATGTTTTGGAAACAATAACACTACAGCAAATATCCTGAAGATTATTACCTTTTTTTTTCGTCAGTTTTTCTGCAATTTATCTAGGGTAGAAATCACTTATAAAAGTAGCTTTTAGCTCTACTCAGCCCCTTAAGGATCAAAATCTAACGATCAAAATCAAAACAGAACATTAAGGAAGTAGGTACTTATTACGCCAAAAGGAATCAGCCTTTCTTACTTAACCATTAACACATAACCAGGAATTCTACTAATATTAAAGTTGCTTATTGAATAATACGCAAGTCACCCGCGTCATGCGTGGCGCTCACTGTTGGACTGACCATCGACTAATTGTCACTAAGCTACGACTCCGCCTCCGTCGACCTCGCAGATCCACAGTGAAGAAGCCTGCGTGTTTAAACGTGGATAGGCTGAAAGATCGCGAGGTTAGGGTGAAATATGCAGAAGCCTTAACTGAAAAGCCGTCGCCAATTACTGAAACAGGTGATGTCAGTGCTGCTTGGGGAGCTTTGTCATGTCATCTCATAGAAGCCGCTTCTGCTACTTTGGGTACTAAAGACCGGCATAGTGAAGACTGGTTTGATGACAATAGCGAGGCTCTTAAAGCAGCATTCGACAAACATTGACAGCTCCTGCGACAGCATAATCGAAGAGGTGGAAGTGTTGCGGTGGTCAAAGAGAGTGACCAAGAATTACGCAGGCTGTGTCGACAAATAAAAGACAAGTCGTGGCAGGACAAGGCTTGTCAAGTGCAGTGGCTCGCCGATACAGACCAGCTTGGTGAGTTTTACAGTGAAGTGCGTAAGCAGATTGGTGCGTCCTACCGTACAAAAGTACCTTTAAGGTCTTTAGACGGTATGCACCTCCTGATCAGCAAGGAGGATGTACTTAAACGTGTGGCTGAGCATTTTCACAACTTGTTCAACGTAGATCGATCAGCTGATCTGCATAATATCAGTTTATTGCCTCAACTCCCGTTAGCCACGGAGTTGGACGAGCCCCTGTCATGTGACGAGGTTGTTACTGCCATCAGACAGTAGCATAATAACCGGGCGGTTGGTATTGACCTTATACCGGGTGAACTACTTAAATATGGTGGTACGGAGTTGCACACATCGGTATGGAAACTTTTCGTTCGAATGTGGGAGGAGGAGAGGGTGAGGACTTCAAAGTGTCTCGCATTTGTGCCCTGTAAAAGAACAAGGGTGACCGTTCTGACTGTAACTCTTATCACGGTATTTCATTGCTGTCAGTCCCTGGAAAAGTATTTGCCAGAGTCTTACAGAACCGCCTCAAAGACGGTGAACAGTCTGATTTCTTCCCCGTCACCTGTGGGGTGAAACAAGGATGTGTTCTAGCGCCCACTGTTCGCCTTGTACTTTGCAGTTGTAGTCAAAGAAGTCCTAAATACTGTTTCCCAAGGAGTCCGCATCCGATTCCGCACAGATGGCAGTCTTTTTAACCTGGCTTATATGCATAAACGAGCTTTTCCAAAGCAAATCTTTCATTTGAATACCTTGCGAATGCGTTTACAAGTTTCTCACAAAAAAATGGCGGTCTCGTCATCCGCACGAGGTTTTCATAAAACACAATAAATGGCGCTAGGAGTGTTGTATTTAAAATTGGACTAATGTCAAACGACGCGTTCCGAGGTTTTCTAGCCATAACGTAGATAAAAAAATATTTGGGTTTTTTGTACTTACGAGGTTTTCACAGTACGCCGACGATATTTGTTGTAGATACCCTTACTTGTCAAATATGTGATTTTAGTTTGACATCAGAATGTTTTTAAAGATAGTCTTTTTTATTTTGATGATTTATTGAGGCGTCTATGTTGACGACTTCTTCCATTCATATTACTGGCAACATCGGTGAGAAATAAACTTTGTGGGATTAATTAGCTGATGGGAGGAGGATTAACCGCTGCGTCTGCGGTCTAACAATATAATCTTGTTAGAGTTTCGTTTCATCAACTTCTCAGCTGTACTTACCTTAATTCTGTTTGTTTCTGCGTTTTAGCAGCGGATTATTCAGCATACGAGAGCGAAATTTGCGGTCGCTTTTTATTCAAACTTATTGAATGTTTTTTACTTCAACATTTTTTTTATTTTCTTAATCTGTTTCTATTCGGTAATAGGACAGAAGTTAAAATTTAATCCATTGCACAGTATTGGAATAACATTGAAGTAGAGTTTTTTGTCTTCCACCGCCATGTGCATTTTTTCAAAAGCGACCATTCCTCAGACTACTTGTTATATTTTTACTGAAGATAATATTGCTAATTTCCGATCGGCGATTCTCACAAGGATCAATTAAACCGATATTTTCATATAAAAAACAGCAAGATGCATTCTTACCTGCTTTTAATTTTAAATGTGACGCAATGGGAGTTCTACCTTTAGACACCAATCCGCTTTTTCATTAGCCGACCAACAAACATTCTTACGTCTAATTAACCGACAAAGTAAGGTAAAAGAAAAACAAGGAGGTGCTAAGACTAACAAGTCGAAGTGAATTAATCGTCGTCGGGTGTGTCAGCGTGGTGTAATTATTGAGTTAGGCCCATTATGCCACAGGTCCAGTTCACCACAGATGGAAAACGTTTTTAGGTTTCAATTTGTCGCAGAGTTGTTAAAAACCGGCTCTTTACGATTTACGAGTTTCTAAAGTACAGTCAGACAAACATATTTTTTAAAGTATGTACCATCATGCTCAAACTGGATTAGAAAAATAGGACTTTGGGCCTTACGTCGAGCACATGAGACTTACGCTGGCATTTCAGCGTATTATTGTGATATAGCCTTATATTGTGAGCTTGACTGTACAAGTACTGACGTACTAAATTTGTGATAAACCTAGATTCAAAAATAGCTTTGTAATTCTTATTGAGAGAACCGGGCGATCCAGGATTCATTTATGGGTGATTTTTTTGTGACCAATCGGGACTGTGTCCAAACTAGACTAGTCGTGTAATTAACGTGGTTTAATTAACAGCATTGAGGGCGAGAAATGTGTCATCTGTTGCTACTTGCAATGACGCGACTGTAGGGTTGATTGGGTTTTTGATTATAGAGGTAGGTACAGGGGGTAACTTAAACCAGAACGAAATCGTAACACAGAAATATTTCAGTAAGACCTGTTACGGCACCAAATTATAAGAAAGTTTTGGAAGTAGAGGGGTAAAACGACCAACCAAGACTACTTAGTTTTTTGTAGCTCTTAAACCCTGCATCCATATTGAAACTTATAAGAGCTTCCGTAGTTACGTAGACTCAGCAACTAATCAATACTCAACGCTCATTTCCCAACTTCTAAGGAGGTTTACATAATGCATGTTCAAAGGTGAACGGTGAAAATTTTATGAAGTAAAAATGCGATGTTGCAAATTCTACCCAAGCGATGGTGCTGTATGATTTTGTTTTGTTATGACAGCGCGAGTTGGCAACGTCGAGTTCGGCGACCCCACTCTCAGTTTTAATGATAAAAAAATGCGTGCAGAGGGGAGGCGAATAAGTGCCATCGAAGGAGGGAAAAAACTACGGAGGAAAATATTTGGCGCGACAGGTTGCCCCCCTCTCTCCGCACGGGGGGGCCTTGATAAAAATTAAATCTTAACGACGGAAATTTAAAGATGATGCTCGAACGATCAAGAAGAGTGCACATCTGAGCCCTGGGGGGCTCTAATTGGGCCGAGTGTGTACGAAGGCTGTACGAAACTCAACACAGTTGCAAAATTTATTAGAACACACGCTATTTTCCTTGCAGTAAAATCATAAAACGCTCCTAACTTTGTTGGCGTCTGTGCAACTCAAGTATTACACAATTTTTGTTAATTAGCTCTCATAATTTTCCTCAGTTCTACGGCCAATTTTGTTGCAAGTGTGATTTTATCAAATTCTAGCTACATAATCACCAGTTTGGCCTTAAATTCGGTGTAATTTTAGCTATGCTTCAGACTTTGTTGTAACAGTATGAGCGATGCTCGTAAAGTACTCATACTGCTAACGTCAATCGAAAGGTAAAGAAAATAGCCTAAAATGTATTATTACCTAACAAAATAAAAGAAGATGATCAGGGTAAGGTTGTGTGTATCTGCATACAAAAAGAAAAATAAATAAAATCATCGAAACGCCAGACACGTCGAAATTAAGAAAAATAAAACAGTAACTCAAATTCGACGGCACATTGAAATTCAAATCGGGATGCAGGAAGATTTGCATCGGGCCGCTTCGACTATTGATTTTCTTCGTCTTGAGGGCCGTTGCAATCCTACTTGTTTAAACTTTTTATTTCACTCTTCACTCGCGTTTTTTGTTTCAACCACTCGCCCCTCGGGTTCACCCCTCAGCAGTCCCTCTTGCATAAAAAAGCTTCTAATCGATAATTTGTGTGGGGGTGCATTAAGCATATCGCCAGAACTCGACGACTGTTTTTCTCAATGCTTTCAGATTCCACCCTCAAGGCTATTTTTGTTTTGGCCAGCTAAGAAATTGGAAGCGGAAAATCGGGTGATGTGCGCATTACTTACCTGCCGTTTTGTTTATCTTTATTCAGTTTCCCAAATGTTGTTAGAAATTTTTCCTTTATAACTTCGGATTTATTGCGTGTCATTTTCTGAGTTCTATCTGAATTTCAAAATAGGAAAAAATCGTAAAGTACTAATGAATAACTTTGCTGACGTTCATTTTATGCGGGAATTTTGACACTTAGAACAAAAAATTTACTAACATAAGATAAGTCAAGGAATAGTCTCTGCCTACCCCAACGGGAAAGAGGCGAGATTTATGTATGTATCTAGATAAGTCAAGTAATAGCAATAATATGTATTAAGAAGACATAGTTACAATAAGGGCATTTCATCAAGAGTCCATCTTTCAAACTTTCAAAGTTCGGTAATTTCAATAAGTGGTTAAATTCTTGTTGTCACATACATTATATAAATAATGATACATAATATCTTCCTTTATCTCGATCTGAAATAACTGGATTAGTTTGTCTCTATCAGGCAAAGGTTAGACAAATAAATTGCACATCAGTATCTAACGAGTTTACAATTGATAATGCCCATAACGCCAACACGAGAATGGCCCGCGCTGACCGATCTAATCGACACAACATTGTCGTAACTTGTCATTATTTATTTGTAGTTGTCTGTTTATCACGGTCAACTTATGTGTTTTGGAGCAAATGTGTATTAAACACATCAGTGACATATTTTTGCTTATTGATTTGTTGCTTAAATGCGTTGTAAAAGTCAAAGATACCTAGCTATTTATATTTTTTAATTAATGTTAAAATTACCTTTGTCCGTATGGATAAAAGGTTCTTTCAATATTTTATGAATATTTATTGAACTTCATCTTCGACAGCCAGAGTATTCCACTGCTAGACATAGGCTTTTTTTTACATTGTATATAAAATATCCTTAAAAAACTAAAGAGGAACTAGATGACACACTATCAGATCTAATCGCAAGACGCATGGCGCTAACTGCCAATATCGATGCATCGGTCCGTGCCATTGTATTTGTTCTTTATGTTTTTTATGTGCAGGGACGCCGATAATGTTTTTATGGCTGGGGTAGCCTTAATCAGGGTACGTTGGGTGATTAAAGTTGATAGTTTTTATGTTCTTCACGCTAGTTGATTTGGTTT
Organism: Keiferia lycopersicella; assembly: GCA_029255805.1. NCBI lineage: Eukaryota > Metazoa > Arthropoda > Insecta > Lepidoptera > Gelechiidae > Keiferia > Keiferia lycopersicella. The sequence continues at coordinate 5,962,117 of JARACZ010000010.1, forward strand.
CTATATTACTTGCAAGGTTGCAAGTAGATCAAAACTTGCCTTATTTAAATTTTTTCGTGATATTAGAGATCATTTACTTTTACTTCATAAGGTTCTACAACTAACTAATCTAATAAGTATGCTTTTCTCAATATATCTACCAGATATCATAAAATATGAAAATGCAAATTGATCCGCCATCAAGAATGCATAATATTCTATAATGTCTCCCTTTCACGCATACTTCTCCACTACTTACACACGATAATGACGCCGAAACGACAATTCGAGCCAGAGTTTTTCATAAAACGAGGTATATGAGTCAAGAACATTGGAGTCATAAACATGAGTTGTTAGGGATGGCAGAGGGTGCAATATATAAAAGGTTCAACTTAAAGAAACGTCGAAAATCAAACTCCTCAACCATTTCGGTCAGTGCTTAGTCAAACATGGAGTAGATCTCTATATAGCATTTTTTATCGTGTGATTCATCAGGAGTCGCACAGATTTAAAAATTTCGTCAACGTCTTGACTCCATGAAAAGTTTCTTCAAATGATTGTACTTGACATCCCTAAACACCACCCCACGCTTTCACCCCTTGCTGGAAAAAGTCACCCCCACACGTAGAAACACAAAAAAGGGCACGAGAGGGACGTTACGCATCCCAAGTACGAGGAGCTCATTGCTCAAGCCTGCAGATGTCTTTAATGGCTTTAAATTATATGTAGAGAGAGCTAACTGCCGAATTCTGCTCGAGGTAGTGATAGATGGCCAAGACGAAGTTCGGCCGTACGAAAATGTACAATATCTCAACCCAGTTGCAGAATAGTGTTTCCGTAAACATGACCCCATGCAACCGCAATGTCAAAAATCATCTACTGTAGGAAGTGTAACCGCGAAAGTTTAGAACAGATGCAAACGTATTGTCAATTCATGACTTGGTTGCTTCGGACTGTTACGAAGATTACGTCATCTACCAACGAGTTGCACTAACAAACGGAACGCAAATTATTTACTTAGAGCCATTTTCTCTGAGACCTAACTGGCTGTTGCGTAAAATTCCGCAGGTAATCGGTGCACAGGCGACTGAACACGACTTCGCGCGATTTCATTACCAAGGAAAAAATTGTGGAGAAATTGGAAAATAATGTCAATTACCGTGTACAAACCGGTCTAACGATCGTCATTACGCATTGTGATTGCGTAAATAGAGACGATTTCTAAGGGAAGTGATGCGGGGCGGGGCCAGGTTTTCCGCTTCGCGTATCGCCGCTCTTGTTAATGTAATCACGGCCTTACGCTAAATAGGCGTTGTTCGAGTGACGTCTAATTTAAAGTATCGTATCCTTTTGAATATCTTTTAAGAGCTGTCAGCGGCTATGTTGGCGAAATGTGGCATCGTCGGTGATTATAAAATTACGGTGTTTTCGCACACTTGTTAGCTCTTGCTCCGATGCGTGAACTTTTGCGTAATACACAGTTGTCATGTGGTATTGTAAAGAATAGAATATTTGCACTTGGGAGGTCTTTAATATCACTATGTAGTATGTACTAAAAATTGCATCCCTACTGAGTAATTTATAGCAACCAGAATTGTTGTATTTTATGCGAAGCAACATTTTCACCTTCACAAATTCATTTGGCCTTAAAATATCAGATCGCTCAATGAGGCATCAAAGTAGGTACATCCATCTAACTTGTCAAATCGCTCACAATATAAAATTTTGCGACAGAACTATTTGTAGTACTAGTAAACTAACTAGTACTAGTGAACTATTTGTAGTACATTTGTCACAGGATGTAAAGAAATTATATGCTGAAACCCGCAAAATCGCTAAGAAACAACTTTCATATAGATATGTGTGGGTGAAGTATGGACGTATCTACGTTAGAAAATCGGAAGACTCACCGGCAGTACAAATAAAAACACTTAGTGATCTAAGTAAGTTAGAATAGGTACTTGCTTTTGTATTTTATTTTTATTTTATTTGTTTGTTGTTATTTGGTACTTCCCTTTATTTTGATTATGGGTAGTGTCTTAAAAGAATTTAATATCGCTCATTTGAACGTTCGATCATTAAATACAGGACGCGATGAGCTAGTTAGAACAATAGATATGTACAAACCTGATATTTTAGGTCTCACAGAGACTAGATTGACTGCTAATTCTCAGACTAAACATTACGATATTTCCGGTTACCGTTTAGTATATAGGAAAAGAGGAACAGGCAAGAAACGTGAGGGTGGAGGTGTGGGTTTTTATATTCGAAATGATTTTAAAATTAAGTCTATTTCTATTCCACCCGGAGATCTTGAGCAACTTTGGTACTCTATTAAATTGAATAAATATAGATTTGCTGTAGGGGTTGTTTATCGTCCACCTAAATATAAATACAGTAATTTTATTGAACAAATTGGTAACACCTTATCAATAATATCACCACAGTACGATTATATCTTTTTAATTGGAGATATTAATAAAAACCTACTTGTTGGGGGAAAAGAGCAAGACGATTTTATTGAATTATTAAGAGAAAACGATATGAAATTTATTGGTACTGAAGCTAGTAGAGTTACATCTACAACCGATACTCTTATTGATGTTATCTGTTGAAATTCGTCGCTATCCCCTAATTATGTAAAAGTCATTCACAACGATGATCTCAGCGATCATGCTTTTGTTTTGGCCTCATTTCCAATTAAAATTTTTAAATATCCAATTAGAACAGTTACTTATAGGCCTTTTAACCATTTTGATCAAGCTACATATGAATTTGCTTCATCTATAACACCCTGGGATTTAGTATTTTGGTACAATGATGTTGATGATATGGTACGGTGCTATAACTCTCTCACTTTAGGATTGTTTGATCATTTTGTTCCCGAACGTACTAGAGTTTTCAAGGTGCCTCCGTCTCCCTGGATTACAGATAGTATAAAAGCTTTAATGATTGACAGAGATGAGGCTTGTGCACTTGCTAAATCTACTAAAAATGATAGTGATAGAAATATGTATAAAACTTTACGAAATTTGGTTACAAGTTTTACTCGAACTGAAAAGAAAAGCTATTTTACATTGAAAGTTAATTGTAACATTAAAAAACCTCATAAAATGTGGCCTGAAATTAATACGGTATTGAGTACTAACAGCCCTAATGAAATACCATTTCATTTGCGTGATCCTGAATCAATTAATAAGTCATTTTTAGAATCGCTTCCATCCGTCACTAGCAGTTCCTCGAATATAAATTGTAATAAAACAAAAAATATTTTGTCGCAAAATATTAATAAATTTAGTTTCCCGATATTGACAGAACAGGAAATACACAAAATTCTCTGCTCTCTTTCATCAAACGCAGCCGGATATGATAATATATCTTTGCAAATGATTAAATTAACGTTGCCATATTCGCTTTCAGCAATAACTGCAATTATTAATAAGTCATTAGTCTCCGGTAAGTTTCCCACTGATTGGAAGACAGCAGTCATTAAACCAATACCTAAAAAGACGAATATTGATACCATTAAGGATTTAAGACCCATAGGTTTGTTGCCTGTTTTATCCAAAGTTCTAGAGAAGGCTGTGAACTTAAGTCTGTCCAAATTTTTAGAGTCTAATCATATAATTCCAGAGTGTCAGTCAGGTTTTCGTAAGAAACGTAGCACTACAACAACATTATTACATATTGTGGACGAAATTCTGACCGCCTCCAATCAAAAGCAGGCAACTTTACTTGTCCTTTTAGATTATAGCCGTGCATTCGATTGTCTTAATAGAGTTACTTTGGTCGACAAGCTTAAATGTTACGGTTGTGATCCTACAGTTTGTTCTTGGTTCCAAAGTTACTTCGATGATAGAACTCAATTGGTGGAATGCACGGGCTTAGATGGGAAAAAAGTTCATTCTTCGTTGCTGAAGGTAGAGCGCGGTGTGGTTCAAGGCTCTATTTTAGGGCCAACGCTGTACTCAATTTATACTGCAGATTTAATTAAGTGTTTAAAATTTTGTTCAGTGCATATGTATGCGGATGATACTCAAATATACTTACCTCTTGAGTTAGAAAAAAATAATATCATAGACGGTATCAATTCTATAAATAAAGATCTATGCTCAATAGTTAATTGGTCAACTGAAAATGATCTTCTTCTAAATGCTTTAAAATGTTCCTATATCATATTAGGTACCCAACATCAAATTGACTTTGTTCGTAGTGTAATTCCATCGATTGTAATAAATAATCAGCAAATTACTGAAACACGCACAATAAGAAACTTAGGTTTGCAGTTTGATGGTCAGTTAAAATTCGAAGAACATGTCAATTCCAAGGTAGGTAAGTGTCATTTTGCGCTAAAACAGCTTTATAAGCTCAGACCGTTCCTGAGTCTTGAAGTTAGACGACTTTTAGCTGAATCTTTGGTTTTATCTATTTTGGATTATTGTGATATTGTTTACGGGCCATGTCTGTATAAGAAAACTATAAACAAAATACAGCGCGTTCAGAACGCTTGTATAAGATATTGTTATTCTGTCCCACCATGCTCTCATATAACACCGTTTTTAAATTGTAATAATATCTTGAATATGGAAAACAGACGTACACTTAAATTTTGTAATTTAGTATATTCATTAAGAATGGGACTGACACCAAAATACCTTGCAGATAAGCTAATGTGGAGTGACAGGCCGTTGGGCAGTTCACATAAATCAGTTCGGTACCCCGTTCTTAAAGTCTCTCCTCCCCCTCGTCTTCATGCTTTTAGAGGCAGTTTCCGTTTCGCGGCATCAAAATGTTGGAATGATTTACCTCCACCTCTTAAAAATGCAAAATCTTTTTATAGTTTTAAGAATAAAATTAAACCGTGGCTTCTTGCTGCCCAAAAGCAGGAGACGAATTGGGAATAGTTTGGGTTTTGTACTCTGTGTAATGTAATTTTAGTTTAGTTTGTTTTTAGTTTATTTTAATTTAGGAATTTTTAATGTGCACTTTGTTGCTTTCATAATGTAGTACCTACTTTGTATTTTAAGCTGGGTCCAGCGATTGAAGAATAGTGGATCACCCTGAAAATCAGCAGAAATGCTGAGTGGTTTATCCATTTTATCAACTATATAATTATGTATATTTTTTGCTCTTTGTTTTGGATTTGTTTGTTGATAAATAAAGATCTTTTATTATTATTATTATTATTATTAGTAGCAAACAGGTGAAATTCCACAATTCCACATGACCACGGTCTATTAACCGTCTCACCGCAACCGAAACGTCATCGCCGACCATTGAACCGTCTAAACACAATATGTGTCCACTACGTACAACCAACTACCTCAGGGGATCAACTCTATACTGGTTTTACATACTAACAATACGAAAAGCCAGTATTACTTGGTCTCTTGAAATGGTGCTATAGTGCTAGTCGAGTTCGAGTATACAATAAGGGCCGCTACACATTGTTTTAGGTGCGACAAAAGCACGGATGCAATCGCCACGGTCGATCGCGGTTGTGTACCGGCCTAAGGAGTATAGGGTGGTTTGTTTTATAGCAACACTTTTTTTTATTAAGGAACTTTTAATTGGTACTTACTTTGTGAAAAGTTCTAAGATTTGATATGACACATCAATTTCAAAACAGAAGTTGTTTTAGATTTTGCATTACTTCATAATTTTAAAGCATCAAATGGCATTACCCATTTGTTGGCAAAATATATATCATCACAAAGCAGGTATCAAGAAGTTTTTGCAAGATATTTACGTATACAAAATAGGTTTCGTGTTGGATAGCGACTTGTACAACGACCCAATGTAATAGGTAAGCCTCAATAGCTGCTACATCCTATAAAAACATTGTGTAAAAATGCTATCCTAGATATAGTACGCCCTGTATCATACACTCGTCATTTGCCTGATCGCGTAAAACAATTCTGTTTCCTGTCACATTCTGTATTGTATAGCATTCGACGTGTTTAATCAGTGTAGAAATATTGTTAAACAAATTACGCTACAGTGTGATCAGGAAATAGCGAGTCGAATCGAATCCGGCTTTGTTTGTAACTGTGTGAAACTCACTTCCCTTTCATGTATGTATAACCAAACAAGTAATGGAGTCAAAGTAAAGTATAGCGATAACTAGCTAATCTTTAATCATTCTATAAGGTGTATAGGTATAGAAAAAAATGCTGCCAATATTTTAAGGGGTGAACAAGCGACGAACCAGCCCACGAAACCGAACAACTTTCCCAAAGAAACGTAGAAAGATACATGAAAATAATATTTCGGACCTCCCACACAAATTGACATGATTGGCTGTATCATTTTGGTACATTTGGTCATTTTGTATGGGAGGCCCAAAAATATTTTTCATATTTCGATATAACTTTCTTAGAGCAAATCGTTCAGTTTCATGAACTTTTTCACCCCTTCAAATATATATTATATTGTCTTGTCTTACAAAATCAGTATATGAGCAGTTTTAACCAAAGGTTAAGTAAAAGACTTTTTTTATCTAACCTACCTACGTAGGTAAGAAAATGTTACTCACGGGTATCGGTACCTTTTTATCTGCTGATTAACATCTATTGTATCAGCCACACTCACCTTCTGCAACAAAGAAACATTGAGTTTATTACAAATATTCCCATGATCCGAGAAACTTCAAACAAAAATACCAAATTTCCCCAAAAATCTCCACACACTGCATTGTGTTGCGTAAAAATAATACTCCATTTCGATCATTCGAATATTCTTTGAAGAAAAGTATCTATTCAAGGGAAGAAATTTAAAATATGTGTGACAATTATCGGTACACGACGTTAATAGTCTTCTTACATTGTAAAAGAGAGATAGCAAAAAAACGTCCCCTTCTTAGAGAGATTTATTCGCAAATTACATATAAATTTTGCCTCTGAACGCGACTTAGGGCTCGCTTATAAAAATGTATTTAAAACGTCAGTAAAGAAATGATTTATAGGTAATGAGTGTCGTAAATTTGTCCACTTGGACTTAGGCATAGGGGCGATAAATTTTGGAGACCTTAAGAGACAAATATTTCCGGTTTTATGTTGTACATACTTAGTTAGATTTGCATTACCTCTGTCATTTAAAAGACACGTGTGAACACTAAGTCGAGCCTTAAGATGTGCTTAAGACTAACTTACTACAGTTTTAAAGAATTACAAAACACCTACTACATCTCATCATCATTTATTTAAAGGGCACTCACTGCCTACTACATCTAGTCCGCTGATATTGTCCGAAACTGCATCTTATTTTCTAAAATAAAAGAAAACAACGGTGCAGTATAAAATTTTCGTTAGATTCATAATTTAAACTACAATTCATACCAAACACAGATACAAATAAAATGAATAATAATAATTATAAAAATAACCTTGTTTCGATACGTAGGAATAATTTTATGCATGTGATGCTCCAATACCTTTCCGTTAATTTATGCAAGACGATCCTACGGTTCTTTAATAATACAAAAAATACAAAGGAGCTGTCAAAAATTGCAATCAAAGTGTCACCCAACACTTCCGAAGGGAGCCTCATAAAAAGTGAAATAAAAAATCCATCAACCCCAACCTGACATGTCATTGTATTCCTTATTTTTGTCACTTGAAAGATTTTTTAAAACTTCACTGCAAAGTTCGAGGAACAAAAACTATTTAATTGTAACAGTTTTTTGTTGTAAGATTTTAAGGTCGATTATTTTTTACATTGTGCGAATAAGCTTGGAAACTTTTAATCCAGTGTACCGTTGGAATGAGCAGCCGTTCTAGAAATTGGAATATACCTTTGGAGGTTTAAATAGGAAGGAAATCTTAATACTTACTAACGAAATAAAAGATCACAATAAAAGAAAAACGTTTGAGAGAAAAATTATATAAAAAAAAATATTCTGGAGGATATATTTTTCTTTTTTTTGTGTCGATGATCCAATTATATCTTGACCAGAAGTTTGCCACAGCTACGGCAAGAAGAAGTGGCTTCATATACGTCGTACAAAGTGCAGGCCTACCACCTACTGACTACAAGACTGAAAGACATTAAAAAAGTAAACAAGCTAGGTATTAACATTTTGTTTTCATACGTTTGGTCGTTGGTTGACTTAGTGTCCTACAAGATAGAAGAAGATTATTGATTTAAAAAACATCTGAAACTACTAAACGGAAATGATTAACTTCTAATTGCAACTAGTTCAACAAGCATACGAAATACACCTGAGTGGCACTGAGGTGAAAACTCCCAACCATGTTATTAAGCCGACCCGAGTGATTAGAAAGGGTTTGATTCCCAAGAAACTTATAATAATTCCATACAAAAGAGATCCGGTTCGATCAGGATTTCTATTATTATTCCTCATTTTTTACGTCACAGTTTCCGATCAGTCTGAATACGCCTTAATTATTGACTGTGTAGCACCCTCGTAATTATATTGAACTTTCACAATACTTTCACACTATTTTATTTTAGAGTCTTGTTTGCTTTTACAATAAGACTTTACTCGCAAGACCAAAATGAAGTTTATAAACTGAACAACTTTTCCTGAAAGACTAATGATTCAGATGTGATTTTGTCCTCTACAGAAAATGATTTGGTTAACAAAACTGGTGACAGTACTGCATTGTTCTCATATAATCGTGATAAAATGAGTAAATTAGGGAAGGTACTGGTAAACTTAGAATAGTAGTTTTTAAAGGAAAATATGCGATGAACCAGTCCATAAAACTGAACAACTTTCCCCAAGAAACATAGGTCGAAATATGAAAGAAATTTTTAGACCTTCCATACAAATGTAGCAGCCGATCGAGTCAACCTGTATGGGAGGTCCAAAATTTTTTTCATTTTTTGACCCATGTTCTTCGGGGAAAGTTGTTTAGTTTCATGGGCTGATTCCCCCTTAAAATACTTGCAGCATTTTTTTTATACATAATAAACACAGTATAATATAATAAACATTTTTTTATGTATAATAAATACAGTCAGTATGTACTCCTTTCATGTCCACTCCTGGCGCGAGCCAGTATTTATTTTGTGACTCCTCTGAGACTAACACAACAAGTTGCTTTAATTTGTCTCAGGAACATTTGTCAAACCTATCAATTTTCTCAGAACAACATTCAGAAATCTATCGCCATGCATAATCCAGTCGAAAAGGAAGTAGCTCCCTATCCTAACGAATACGGTATTTGATACGACTTGACACGTTACCTGGAGCCGGCGCGGTTTAATAAGCCGAAGATTGTTTTGAGCCGAGAGCACCAAGCGTGAAGCTTTTGCAAGGATTAGTCAGTGGCAGCTTGATGCGTGAGATTCTCAAACTTTGCTATTCGACTGTAGAAGGGTCACTTATACAGTGTGTCGATCTCTCTTTAAGTAGTCCAAAGAAAAAGTCTAGGACACCTTTAGCCGTCAATCTGGAATAGAGTCCAGAAAGATAGAGTGTCCAGAATCTAGATTTTTTTTCGGACACGTAATCTACTGTTAAGCTGTTAATTTGAAATTTAATGAACGCCGTGAGAAATATAAATAGTAAGGGCTCTATTTCTTTGATAACTTTGGATACCTATCAGGATTATCATAGCGCCAAAAATTATAATTTCAACTATGACAATACTACGCGTTTTTACAAACTTTAGGTACCAAGAAAATATTTTGATAAACTCTTTGAAGATTTTAATATTGAGAAAAACGTTTACTGGAAGATTATTGTTTCAGTTTACCTATGCTAAAACGTTCTTAATAATGAAAAGGTTACGCATGAAATGGATAAATTGTTATATGTACATGTTAAGAAAGGATATTTTGAGAACCACTACCCAACAAAAGCAACTGTGTTACCATTGATTGGTACTACAAAGAGGTACAAACTCTACTTTCATATTGTAAATCGATATATTTGTATTATTTTTTAAACCCCTGCTTGCTACCGAACAATGAAACTTTTAATCCTCTATTTATTTAAGGGTCTTTTTATGTAAAAAGATCGGAAAGTAAATAAGTGTGTGGTGTTTGAAAAATTACTTTTTGGTTAACTTCTTAAGGAATCCAGGCAATATTTCTATCGAAATATTTAATGATGTTCAATTTGTACTTTTGAGTATTGACAAATCAATACAATGAATATTTTCGTAATAATATTTTTTTTGTTAAACGCAAAAAATTGGGTTTATGGAATATGAAGTAGTCAGTAGGTAAAATGTCAGTAGTATAACTTTGCAGATCATGAACTTTTTTAATGAAAGAATTATCTTATCTTATCTAGCCATCGGGATCCCACTGCTGGGCAAAGGCCTCCCTCCCTTTTAAAGAATTAATCTGTAAATATGCCTACTCTTTATATTGGAACTTCTTCACAAAACGTTTTTAGCTAGCTACTCATTTTGTACGGATGTCCAAATTTTGTACACTTTCCTACTATTTGTCGTAGAAAAATAAAAAAGTGTGAATAAAACGTAAAAAGTTCGCTCAGCAACTCAAAACTACGCCTACAAAATCCGCACACTATTAAAAAGCGACGAAAACATAAAATCCACGCATTTTACGGCTTGATATAGAGTTACCATTACACTTGCTTATCATTTTGTACGCGTCAGATGACGTATCGAGAATTCAAAATGTTATGACAAGAATCCTTACGCTCCCTAACCGAGATCGCACCATAAAATAACCATTTCTAACATGTTATACGGCCCCGTAAAAAAGGTACATCCGACATAGTTTGATGTACGGGTTAAATGGCGATCTAAGCGTGTATTAAAATCGCACCGATACAAACTACTCTTCTGGAAACCGTATAAAATCACCTGAGGTCATAGATATAGATATAGGAAGATTTTAGATAGTTTTTTGAGTGCGTATCCAAAGCAGTGTGTATACATTTCTGTCTGTGTTTTCTGAAGGCCTTTTGTACGTAGTTTTATGACATTTAATCTTTAATACTTAGACACGGTCTTCCCCATTTAGGGAGGCAATGCTATACTTATCACGTTTGGCGGGCATATGGACGAACGCAATAGAAGATGTTGCATGCATTTACGGGGATTGCTACTGCTCATTGTCTAAATGATTTTTTCGCTTAGCCGGTTTTTTACGACATCCACGGGTTAAAAATAGGGTGATGCTATTCTAAGGCGGTATGTCACTCCAAGAAAGTTCTATTATATTATACCTAAGTATTTAAGTAAGTAGCTAGAAACCTTGACTACCTCCACCAGACGCCACGCGGCGTCAGCTGCAGATTTATTACTACGAAAGTATAAAATACATTTTCCTTTTCTTTGTTGAGTATTTTAAAGCACTTCATACTTTCAACGCTCATGAAGATTTATGTTGTAATACCTACTTAGGTATTTAATTTTTGTTCAGTTTGCTATTGAGAGCTCTATTGTGTTTATGATTCCGCAAGAATTTTAATCAAACTGATGACTTTTCTTTTTGGTGTCAATAAATTATAAAAAAAAATACGTTCTAGAATTTTCCTAAAAGCCGATGGTAGGTAGGTAAATTGCATTCATAAACTTAAAAAATCTAGTTTAATTATTGGCAATTCTGTAAATTGCAAGCTCTACACTTTCTACAAACCATAAGGATCCGTTAGCTAAGCCAGGTAGTTGGGATAAGCATGTGAAAATTGCGTGTAACACACCCAAGCCCCATAAATAAGACATTACCAGATCGTATGAGGCACTTTACTTTAATTGTTTACATACCATTGTAAAGTGTACTTTATGATGCAGGATTGATGTTAACCTAGTGAGACCTGAATGAGGTTTGAAGAATGCTCTTTCAAAAAGTGGAAAACATTTGCAGATCGTAAGACATCTTAATTGTTTAGTATACTTTATGATACGGTTGTTCATGTGTGCTTTTGATGTTAAAAAATGAGAAATATTTCGTAAAAAATTAAAAATATATTTGGAAATATTAAAAAAAATTTGGGCCTCTCATACAAAAGTACCAACCGACCGAGTCAGTTTAAAATAAAATATTTGCAGCCCCTTAAAATATTTGCAGCGAATTTTTTTACATCCTGTATAATAGAGGTAATATTATCATCATTTCCACAGCCGTCCACATTTGATACAGAGTAGGTAAATAAGTACATAACTATATCCATTAACATGAACTACTAGTAATTAACATATCATACTCGATCCATCACAATTATGTAAAGCAGTATCAATCATAAAAACGCCTAAAAAGACCGCTACCACCAAAACACGTGTTCAATTTTTTATCCATGAATATACGTGTTTAAATTTTTATCCGTGAATATCAGTGGAAAATATCACTATTCTGGAGGGCCGAAACAGTGGTCAAGTGTCAAAAGACGTGTCGAGCGGTCACTAGATCGACCGAGATAAGTGCACCCCACCTGTCTTTGTGAAGTGGGTTTGTGGGTGTACAAGGGTGTGTGAGTTCGAATCCGTGGAGTGGACATAATTTGTTGCTTTTTTGTTTGTTTACATTTTTTCCATATTATGTTTTTTACTACTACAATAAGTACCTACGAGTATAATAATTATTTTGTTACTTCTTCCTTATTTAAGTACAAGTAACTTTCCCGAAAACACTGAGCTCAACAGGTCAATCTGAATAACTTTCCCGAAAGAACACACACCAAAAAATAAATTTCCTCGTATAGAAAATTGCTCGGTCAGTTGATTTTTTTGTATGGATCGTAATCCTTTTTGTATAGTTTGGACCTTTGGAGATAGTTTTATTTGTGGATTCATTTTTGGAAAAGTAGTTCGTTTGATACCTTAATTTATAGGTATGAAACTTTTTGCCCGTTACTGTGAATTATTCAACCGCTAACGTTTGTCTACATACACTTTTTTCGAAATTGATACTCAAATGTAGATACATATTTGCTTTATCAAGCACCTATTTAGGTTCCCCGCAAGCATATCTCTTACAATCAATATCGAAGGTAGAGACAGTGGGCACCGGTTTCCGGAATACGTCCGCCCGGCACCGAACCGCCTCAGACAATACTCTGCGGTGACTGTTGGTGACCCACGTCAAAGCATATTGAAGGTATCGCTCACAAATTGAATGTAAGACCTAGATGCTGTTCTTAGTCTGGGTACATTACTGAATTTAGATAAATTAAGGTAGGCTTTTGAAGTGAATTTCATACATTTGCATTACACATCGATCTGTCGCAGAGTCATCGACGCTATGGACGCTCAGTTCAAAAGCCTGCGTTTAGGCCGAGGAAAACTAATAATTTGATATTCTTCTGAACAGGCTATTGTCAGCACCTAGTGTTTTTTGTATTGGATTTTATTTAAACAATCAAAAAATAAGCTAATTTCCAATCAACTGTTTACCAGCATAGTTCCATTAGTAAAAGTTGTTCAGTTTCATGGTATGATCATACTTAGGTAGTAAGTTTTCGGTAGGTACACCGTCTTTCACGTCCTTTATTGACACGTTGAAATACGTTCTGGCACGTTTTTTCACTGAACGTCCGAAATTAACTAGCCTATGTAGGTATCACAACTAATTATGAACCAAACTATCTATCGATCGTATTTCTGAAAAGCGGGTCCGGCGTCGGCGGACTGTCCGGTTCCGCCGGACGCGACCCATGTCCGTCAAACACACTAGATACCAATGACTTGTAGTATATTTTGTTCATAGTAAGCAGATCTACGTACAATGCGTACCTATATAGCAGAGGAGGCTAGACTGGAGTTCAGACAGAAAGCGATGGACAACATTGTTTACGACCGCATTTTTTTTACGCAAAAAATGTTTCAAGTTTAGATATTATTATGGGCCGATGACACACTTATAACATGCGTAATATGGCTCTAGTGCGCTAATAGCTTTAATACCTTTTTTTGCGGAAAAATGTTTAGATTTATAAGCTGATTCAACCTAAACGAAAACATTGGTCGAAGTTTTTTTTTTAACCTGGCTGTGACAAGTCAAAAATGTATATTATTAATAACAAATTTTCTTAAAAAAAGCTGTTCCACTTAATTTCACCCTCCCTTTGATTTTTAGACGATTTGTTGTAGGTACCTATATCTTCGTGTTATGTATATGTGATAAAAAATCTTTAAAAAATACTCCGTTCGCAATCAACTAACTGATTCTCTGATGGAGTAAATATCGTAGCTTTTGTCAAACATGCAGACTTTAACCTGACTCAATAGAACCCGCCTTTATATAGTCACACTAACACATTAAAAGCAAGTCTTACTCAAGGAATACTAACAGAAATGCGACTTAGGACAAGCTGACATTTAGAAAAAACTTAAACCGACTATTTACAATGCAGAAGTATTCTCGTCGTCGTCGTCGTCTCAGCCGATAGACGTCCACTGCAGGACATAGGCCTCCCCCAAGGATCTCCACGATGATCGGTCCAGCGCCACCCGCATCCAGCGGCTTCCCGCGACCTTCACCAGATCGTCGGTCCACCTTGTGGGAGGCCTACCTACGCTGCGTCTACCGGTCCGTGGCCGCCACTCGAGAACTTTTCGGCCCCGGCGGCCATCGGTCCTACGAGCAATATGCCCCGCCCACTGCCACTTAAGTTGCGCAATCCTTCGAGCTATGTCGGTGGCTTTGGTTCTTCTCCGGATTTCCTCATTTCTGATTCGATCGCGGAGAGAAACTCCGAGCATAGCCCTTTCCATTGCCCTTTGAGTGACCTTGAGCCTTCTTATGAGGCCCATTGTTAGCGGCCACGTCTCAACTCCGTAAGTCATCACTGGCAACACGCACTGATCCCAGACTTTTGTCTTGAGGCACTGCGGTAGTTGTTGAGAAGAGAAGATGTTACGTAGCTTCCCGAACGCTGCCCAGCCGAGTTGGATTCGACGATTGACCTCTTTCTGAAAGTTGGACCTACCCAGCTGGACTATTTGTCCCAGGTAGACATACTCGTCGACAACTTCCAGAGTAGAGCCCCCAACTGTCAGAGTAATGGGTGCAACAAGAGAGTTTGACATAACCTTGGTCTTGTCCATGTTCATTTTTAGACCCACTTGTTGGGAGGCTCTATTGAGGTCATCGAGCATTGTACCGAGGTCCTCCAGGGTTTCCGCCATGACCACGATATCGTCGGCAAAACGAAGGTGAGTCAGATACTCGCCGTTGATGTTGATGCCAAGTCCTCTCCAGTCCAAAAGCTGGAAGACGTCTTCCAGTGCTGCTGTGAACAGTTTCGGTGATATTACATCTCCCTGTCTCACTCCTCGCTGCAACTGGATAGGTTTCGAGTCCTGGTCCTGAAGTCGAACTGACATGGTGGCGCTTTCGTACAAGGACTTCAACACTTCGATATACCGATAGTCAGCTTGGCACCGCTGAAGAGACTGAAGTACGGCCCATGTTTCGATCGAATCGAAGGCTTTTTCGTAGTCCACAAACGCGAGGCAGAGTGGTTGGTTATACTCTTCAGTCTTCTGTATAACTTGCCTCAGCGTATGAATGTGATCCACGGTGCTAAAGCCTTTTCGGAAGCCGGCTTGTTCGGGAGGCTGGAAGTCGTCGAGCCTGCGTGCGAGACGATTCGTTATGACTCTTGAGAACAGCTTGTAGACATGGCTCAGAAGCGTGATGGGTCTGTAGTTCTTCAGCAAAGACTTATCGCCCTTTTTGAAGAACAGCATCACCACGCCCCTGTGCCATGCCTGTGGCGTTTTGCCCTCGAGTATGACAGAGTTAAACAATTTCTGCAGTGCTTTAAGTATCGGTTTACCACCGGCTTTCAGAAGCTCTGCCGTAACTCCATCATCACCCGGCGCCTTGCTGTTTTTTAGCTGTTTCAGAGCCATACTAATCTCGTACAAGCTGACGTCCGGGATGTTTTCTGTGTAGTGCCGGGTTAATCGAGCTCTTGGATCTGCGACCCGATTATTGACAGGTGTGCATGTTGTCGCGTATAACTGTCCGTAGAACTTCTCGACCTCTTCCAATAGCTCGGGCTTGGACGATACGATTCTGCCATCGTCGGTCTTTAACTTCGCTAGTTGGCTCTGGCCTATCGACAGATCTCTAGCAAACACCTTGGAGCCTTTGTTGCGCTCAATTGCCTCTTCGATACGGTCAGTATTAAATTGGCGTATGAAGAAGTATTCTAGTATCATTAATACTACTCGTGGGTATATTGGATTTTTGTTATGTCATTTTGGAAAATAAGGAATTATTTAAGCCCCAGCACAGATCCTTGGGGCATTTCTTTTATGACAGGCACCAGGTTCAACAACAGAACAAAGTCTGAAATACAAAACAGCCTATATCTTAAAATGTTCACATTTTTGTGTCACAATGTGACATTTTTGTTCAAAATGTTACTATTACTTAGGTGAGACGACAAGTTTACCAAAAAGCGTGGTCAAAATACTCGTAGTTTTGTAATTTTAGAGATGATCTAAGTAAATCATGCACTTTTCTATTTATGCATTATGCATATGCATTTTTTAATGATTTGCTTAGATATATGTTAATATCCAAACACCTTAAGAGTTATGAGTTTATAAACAAGTTTGCTAACCTCCTTTTTCGAAGTCGGTCAAATACCTATAAGTCTAAGCCATGGCGCGACGGTGACAATGCCGTCTGATTGCATTAAGTAATTACTGCTATTTAATTACCGTGCTGGTTAATTTGGAAGCCTTAGAGTGCATAGTGCATCCGTAGGGTTTCCGACCTCCCTCTTTCACACTTGCATAGCAGCTGCAGTTTTGTACTGTGTTTATGCATTATCGTATACCTGGATGATATTTTAGTCATTTGTTGCCCGCGGTCCACCTGCCTAGGCGGACAATTTTTATGAAAATAAGGAATTTGATAAACGTAAATATTGAATTGACTGTGGCTGGGTCGGGAATACGAAACTTACCACCTGATCTATCGAGATCTGTGGCCGATCTTCTTCTTCTTTTCGTGTGGGACACCATATTATTATTTAAGCTTTCCTAGGTCGACTCTTTTCAATTCAGACTCTTGTTACATTCTAATTTAAAATTATGTTGCATCAAATACAGATATTGAATTCTCTTAATCGTGGACTATCTATCTATACATACTTTCATAGAATCTCACAAAACATTTTGCCTTTGCTGGAAAGAGAAAAAAGGCAACAAACAACTTCATGACTTTCGGCAGTTTTCATTTGTTTAACAACTCGCTAAACTGTTATTGCAATTTCTTTTAATCAATGAAATCTCTTTAATGTCAGGGCAATTACACGAATAAGCTGTAAAACGTAAAAGACGTCCAAGTCTGATAACCCTAACAGTTGCAGTTAATTCGTGTTTTGCATTTTGCACGAAATTTTCTGCCGGTATTTAATTAACTTCTGTGAAAAAGCACTGCAATGGAATGAAAAGTTTTTTGGTCATAACCGTTAGCCTTAATTTCGTTTGCCGTATTTAAGACCTGGTATAAATCAATTCGGGCTAAATGAGGGAAATAACTCCTATTGTACGGTTTGAAGGGGCACAATGCATTGCCAAAAACTGCATTTAAAAAGTTTGAAATTTCTTGGGCCGAATGTTTTCAGAACTTGAATAATTAGGAACCCGCAAATATAAATTCAAAGGTGACGGAGCACGAAATCGGTAATTTGCATAGAAACAAATGAATGAATACATTTGCTGAGTTGAGCTTGTTAATTTTGATTGTCCCTCTAGGGAAATCGTTTCATGTCAGGAAAATTTTAGAATCATTCATTCATGCTCGACATTACCAAATAATCCGTTCCGTTCAGTGACGCAAATGCATAGACATAAACACATGCCTCATTATGCTAATCCTTTACAAGAAAGTATCCAATACAGTTCGTGACATACAATAAGCATGTGACCAAATAGAACCCATGTAACAATTATCTGTTTTGCATACATTTCTTAGCCAATAGCCACGATCCAATGTTACGCCACATCTTCGCGTGCCATACGTCATCCTCTCCGCAGATTAGCATATTCTGCATACCGACAAATCAAATCAAATCAAATCAAATCAAATTATTTATTCAAAGTAGTAAATTTTACATTTCGCTTTTTGATGGTCAAGAATTAACAATTTTAACAATAACAATTTTATGAACCTAGTGTAAACGCGGCTCAGGTGGACTAAAAACTTAACACTAGCCCCTAAAGCACTGCCTCGGGGCTGGCCAAGCTAACCAAACAACATGTAACGTTAGGTGGTAAATAAAATAACATCGAGTTCATGCCAAGAGAAAATGTTGTGTTACATGCGTATGGTTAGCCGGACCCCCTGGACAGTAAACCACCCAGAAACCTGCCCAGAAGTGCTCCTATTCTAAAAATACAATTTGTCAGGCCCTAGGCTACCCTAGCTAAATTTCTAAATATGAAACAAAAATATATTAATAGCCAAAAGCGGCTACGTTAAAAAGATAAAATATATATCATATACAGTACTTTCTTGGCGACTTTTTTGGCCATGCAAATGATTATCTTAATATACTGCCAAGGGTTGAAGTCTACTCATATGCAAAACGCTCTAAATTTTATGCAGTATAACATAGGATAATACTCGTAAAATCAGAGCTTACCTGTGAGTTATGATCTTACCAACTTTACCAACTTTGTAGCACGAGCCGTAGCCGCAGTATGCAAACCAGATCTTATTTTATTAAGATAAAGGTCTCTTCACACATTATTTAAGATGGGCTAAATATGCAAAATAGGAAGTTAGCACGAGTATTTTTTGAACTATTTAAATGTATGCAAAGCACTTAGTACCTGGAAGAGATAATGGTGCAAAAGAAATATTAAATTGTCTGATTCGTATGTTAATGTATGTGGGAAGTGAGCTAGGCACATGCGGTGGAACAGGCCTCGCACACGACGCACGCGCCGACTATTATAAATATGAATTTATTTTTCTTTAACCACCTTTCCTCGGAGTTTTTATGAAGACTTGTCACGTTTCTCGATGTAGTCAACACAAATACTGTTGAACATCTAAACTTGCTAATGTAGTTTTAAAATTCTATAGTTACATTTTACGTATAGTAAAAAACATTATTTTAGCTGTAGGTAGGCATTTTAGTTGTTGAGAATTATAATTTACTCTACATTCAGTCTCTCTGTATCTCATCATTGTACAACTAAGAACAAAAGCCATTCAGAAATATGCGAGCGGGCAGGAAACTGTGACATGCGTTGAAGCAATGTTTTCTGTTTGCCGGAGAGGGTATAGTTTGTACTGGACTCACATGTACAATGACGTAATTGTCTACCACAGAAAGCGCTGAAAACTTTGGCACGCCAACGGCATACTTAAACTTTGCAAATAATAATAAAGTTACTCTCAGCATCATTATGCAAATGTAGCTACGTGATATCAAAAATCATTTATTTAAATTGAACACTTCTATTGTCGCACCAAATTACAAGAACCGTAACGGATCGATCGAGTTATTCTAAACAGAGAATGTATTTGAATATTTTTTCAATCAATAACTGATATATGCAAATTCAAGACATTATGCGTGCGACAATAAGGCGACCGTTATCGGAACAATTCGAAATTTCATCAAAGGTGCACCAGAAAATAATAAATTGAACGCTATTGTTGCGAATGATACGGAGATAGACCCCTTCGAGAGCCTCGGTCGGGAGAATCCCAAAATTAACCAATGATAGGTCCAAATTTAATTTCACGATCCGATACCTGCCCTTGTCGGTACAAAAGTTCCGTAATCAAATTATGCAGCCGATGCTACTATTGTTGACTACATGCATAAATTTGAGGCATCTCTTTGTAGATACAAACTTACGAAGGGTAAGGAAGCTGACAATGCTGGAGATGTATCGAGATTGGTATTGAACGAGGTACCATGTGTGGGAAGAAGGGTTAACTTGATGATACTTATCAGATAATTGTTACGAATTACATCTGGGAGGTAAGGTTTCTGCTGATCATGCTTCGGTTTTAATTTTTTTATTGAAATCAAAGTGTTCGTACTCCGAATTTGACTGCAATAAATGAACAGTGGGTTTTCATATCGAATTCAACTTGTTATCTTCAAGGACCAGCAGTAACTTTACCGTCAAAGCGACACGATGCCAATCAAACGTCGGTAACAAATCCCACCCTTAGTGGAAACAACGCGAATATCGCATTACAAAAAGTTCGTTATGGAAAGAAACCGTTACTATACGTATATTACTAAAGGGTAAAATACGGCGATCCAATTTTCGCAAATTTCTTGAGGACCGATATAAAGAAAATATGAATTAAAGTACTACTAGTATCTGAAGATTTTTACATGGATGACGTATCGTATAGCGAATATTATAGAACTTTCGGAATATGCATGAAAACCTACCCCTATTTTACCTCCGGCTTATCTACTCACACCTTGGCTAAAATTATATGGGGCACGGGCGTCGCATACTTTAGCAAGAGAAAAGAAATTTCAGAGACGGCGCGAACATTGATATGTAGATGAGATGGCACAGGTAGCGAAGGGTGTTATTGAAATTAGAGATACACATATGAAATTCGAGCGCGGTATTACCGATCCTCGATAGAAGACAGGTGAGCAGAATAGTAACGTTCCTAATGCAATTGTTGTTCTGTATGCAGAGTACTGTAAAAGTAACGGCTTTTTCATCTATAGCATGTGAATTTGTGTTCGTTAACATCGGGCTGTAAGGACGTTAGAATTTTCTAGAATAAAGCTCCTTAGAGATAAGAGAAAGATTCTAGAAGATTCGAATTACAAATATACATAACGAAATTTGAAATGGAAGGCAACGGCGAATGGAAAAAGAGCAAATATTTCAGTTACGAAATGTATGACAGTTCACAATAAATATATTCTTCCAAATTCTAAATATTCAGTTCAGTAGCTGGTGATCTGCATGAGAAAGCTTACAAAGACGTCGCGAGCCATTACACACTTTGCATAAGAAGAGTCCACGCGCGAATTTACATATGCCCGGACCAAATCTATTCCTGTCTATACCATTATTACCATTTTATATATTAGATTCTATATTAGATACACAAGCACGGGCCAAGGAATTATAATGCCTTACCCACGTGTTAAGTAAGGAGATCGTATTTGCATAAAGTCCGGCACGAGCTGACATTTTTGCATAAAGGAGATAACACTTCTCCGAAAGTGGCTGCATTAATGTATTGGACAGGAGAGGGCCACGGATGAGTAAAATACAAGCCAGGACCTGCGTTGATTTGTTTATTGAAATAACACTTTATGCTAATAAGCTGCAAAACCGTATTTCGAACAGTTACAATGAAATAAATAACAACCAAAAATTTTCGGGTAACTTGTAAATTATTCATGAAAATGGCTAATTTGAGTAGGTACGTTAATTTAAAAGAAGTTTGGAAATTGCAAGATTTCCGTGATACCACCGGGTAACTTTCATCGTATTGCCTGATACGTCAACACAAACGTCACAAACGATGGTTGAAAACATGCAATTAAAAATATATACTTACTTAGGTATTACATTTCTACTGCGCCAATCGTACAATATTTTAGGCAAAAGTGAGCAAAAAATTGTTGAAAACGGTAGCAATTTATCAGTGTTCCATATCGGGCCAGGCTCAGTCAATAACATTTTTTTAAACCTTTTTCTCGTTTTCGGGTAATATAAAACACGCGAAGCTTCGTGGGCTTAGGAAGCGGTATACATTTTCATTATTTTCCTGTAACAGTAAAACAACGTTGAAAAACTATTATTAATTGACTGGTTAACGAATTTCATCAAGCTTATTTTTGTTTCTGGCATGATCGTTCTTTTTTCTAAAAAATGCAACTGATCAAAGCTTTGAAGTATTTGTTCTCGTAGCTTCTATAGAAGAGATTTATGTTCAGTGCAGATGGAACATTTTGACTTCAGCTTCCATTACTATCTCAGAAACCTTTCCAAGCGTATAGATTTCCTTTTCTTCCTAGATTTTATTAAATCCCGCGTGTGCATACAAAATAGAGTCATTCATCAAAGCGCATAGAGCTATGAAAACGTATTAGAGCAGGAATTGGCAGAGTGCGCCGTTCGGAGCCATTTGCGAGGAGTTCGCTCGCGACTTCCGATGGCCGATTCCTCAAATACTTTCCTTATTCGGGGAAATTGCTCTTTTGATTACTTCATTTTGAATTCTTCCTGTATGGGCGGAGAACAAGCTTTAAGATTTTGGTTATCGTTATTTGTAGCGCTTTAACTTTTTTGTTTAAAACTGTTGGAAGTCTTTTCAGAAATTAGTAAGTCATGATTTTCTTATGAGAAATGACCAATTAGTTGCTAACTAGTTGAGATTGCTGGGGCGGAATATTCCAATGTTTATGGCATATCCAACAAGGCCGTCAGCTACTCTAGCTGGAATTAATCAAATCAACTAACCCCAACCCACTACTTTCCGATATAATTAACGCAGAGTTGTATGCGTGTCGACAATACGTGAATGACCTTCGCTTGTGTGCGATAATCAACGATTATAAGAGACCTAGTTCTAGTTGCGTATAGCTCTATGGTTTTGCTTCACGATTCTGATTAGGACCTTTTACCGATAAAATAAGGTTGATAATTTGAATTTGTGTTGTTTTGTAGTGTGTGGGTGTTTGTGTTTGTGTGGGTTGATGAGTCACATTTTTTTTGTTTCGTGGGTAAGGCGCGAGGGTGCCGCGTGGGGTGGTTTGGTACCCCTTGCTTGGCGCAACCCCATCTTATTAATCAGTGAAGTACCGGGCGTCTCTTCACATGTCTGTTTGATAGTAAAGCGTTGCTTCTAATTAGAAATTCCTTGCATTTTCGGCAGTTTTTTTGTTGTGTTAAGACTTGTATAGCCTTGGGTCTTATATCCAGATCTAGAGTGCTGAGTACGATTTAGCCTCAGCTCGACATTCTAGATTGGTTGGCGTTTTTTATCTTACTAGATAAGTACACATTAAAAATTATAATTATAATGGTGCGTTAAAATGGAACTGAGCATGATTGTCTCGAATTTCTGTATTAATTATTTTTCCAGTATGCTGGTTATACATTTTACTAAATAAGAGATCAATTACTGATTTATAACATCTTACTACATTAAAACGAAAACCAACACTACTCGAAACTTCATTATCATTCGATTCAATTCGAACAGGAAACCACACAAATCGCAGCCGAAATTCGAAAGAAATTTGATTTTCAACAAAATCTCCGAAGTCCCAACATCTATTAACATTTCTATCACAACAGTCAGCTGACACGCGATGGCTCACGAAAACAAAACTCTATTATCTATTCTATTGGACTTTAACAATACTATATCTACTTAGTAAAGTATTTTACTGTCTTCTAAGAGTCTGATTTATTTATCATCATCACCATAGTTAGGTTGTGGACTGGGTCATTTATAAAAATTATAAAATATAAAAGTTGTACGCTTAAAACTATTGTCCAAAAACACTACTAACTTCATTCGTAATTTTTCAAAATATGGAGTTTGAATTAATCAACAGAAAAATTACTTAAAAGTAACTATTTTGACGCCATCCAAAACAACAATTTAGGTGTGACGTCATACATTCCTATTTTCATAAAAAAATACGGTTATTGATCATTTTAAAAAGTAGCGTATTTGATCTGTTTACAACCCTATTGTCTGAAAACGTCTCTCTTATCTATAATTTATATTGATAGAGTTTAATTTTCAGGAGAAGTAACTAGCAACTTCTACTTTTGTCGGATTGATGATTGCGTCTTCACACAACACACAAATCAGGCCTATATCCCTGACGGGGTAGGCAGAGCGGTAGCAACCGCCAAATTACGGTCCATATCGCCACGTCTGACAAATGTTTGAGGGTCGTTTCAGATAGGTCGTGTATCACGATAGTGACATGTTGTCAGCCTGTCGCCTAAAATTGCAATACACATGAAACCTTCGAGTCCCTTAGTCGGCTTCTATGTACAACACCCATGGGAAAGAACCGGGGTGATGCTATTCTAAGCCGACATCACACGGCACATTGCGTCTTCAAAACTCTAAAATTACGAGCATTTGTACTTCATTAATTTAGTTATCCAGGCTCAATCCTACTTTCTATTAACAAAATTACAGTCAAACACCAAACGAACACACTACAATATAAACTGAGGGCAACTTCGATTCTCTTCCAAGCGGGCAGCGCATGCATTCGCAACTCGCAAGGCGCAACACACGTAATTAGTGAAAAAGGTCGATAATATTAATGAGGTGGCAGCGGGTGGGGGGTGGATAGTTATCTACTCGAGCTTTTGTGTTCTTTTCTATAGATCAGGCGTGTATTGATTAAACAATCGATACTGTAGCCCTTTAATTATAGGGGCTAAGTCGAAACGAACTGGCTGTAACACCTCGCTCGACACACTAATGGCTATGGGGACGTTTATAATTGTCCATAATTATTCATTTGAACACGAACTTTTGGACTGTTACAAGTTTTATTGAAAATTAAATTTCGGTATTTTAGTTTGGTAGGTGTTGTTGGGTTTCATTGTTCGGCTGTATTGTTTCGTGTGTTTGTTCCAATATCGATCTGTTTATTTTTCGTCTTTATGTTGATGACTTGTTACATTTTAAAATAGGTTTTTCAGGTAAGTGAGAATGAACAAGCTTCTTCTAAAGAAAGAAACTCCTTCGTTGAGTCAGTCTCTGTCTTCTCTTCTCCAACTTGGATTAGGTACCTATTCTATAGTCAGGAAAACTTAACCATAAAAGAGTTCAGTGCCGGCTAGAATCAACAAAAGGTACAAATTTAAAAATCGAACATGCCAAGACAACAGCTCTTAGCCCGGGTCCAAACAACACGAGTTCGCCGGTCGCGTGCGTGCGGCGCGTGTGTGAG
This sequence comes from Keiferia lycopersicella, assembly GCA_029255805.1. Taxonomy (NCBI): domain Eukaryota; kingdom Metazoa; phylum Arthropoda; class Insecta; order Lepidoptera; family Gelechiidae; genus Keiferia; species Keiferia lycopersicella. The sequence continues at coordinate 5,986,946 of JARACZ010000010.1, forward strand.
TGGCGAGCGCCGTTTGTGCAAGGTCAGGGTTGCTCTATCTGATCAACGGTCAACCTGATTCGCGAGCCGCCGAATCGATGCGGTGCAACCAGTGTGTGCCGCGGCTAATTTGCGAACTGTTCGAATTCGAATGAAATTAAAAAAGAAAATAGATTGTAAGTACTGTACGTAAATATGCCGCGAAGATTTCTTTCGATGTTCACTCAAATTGAAAGGTATTTTATCAAACTGTAGATACCAATGTGCCTAAAGACTAAACAAATGTAGTTGACATTTGGCGTAACTCGTGGTGTTACATAGAAAAGATTCTGAATTGCAATATTGTGGAGTGATGGATGTCCTTAAAATATAATCTTTGCTATACAAAAAAGTTTTTTTGTTTCATTAATGAGTTTCGAGTACCAAAAATCGATACTTACGAAAAATAAACAGTAACGAATCGACTAAACAAAAAAGTCTATAAAAACACAAAAAAGCGGCAACCCGCCATGTCCTAATAGAAACTGTGTAATTAATCACTTGATTAATCAGTGTGACCAATAAAAACAGTGTAATGACCCGTTTCCTCGATCGATCCGAGTGACGTCATCGAAATTCGAAATTCAAATGCAAAGTCACCGTAAGCTTTCCAAATCTATCGATATGTAATACCTATAAAGAAATACTTTTAAGATAGCTTTTTACAATATTGGTATTTTCTAATATTCAAATGGCGATAAAGGAAATTTAATTTCATGACTGGAATATGTAATAAACATCTCTTATTGGTACTCTACGACGCTACACCAAGGTACCTGTCTAGATGCAATATAAATTATAATATTTCTCATATATATTTTCTAGTTAGAATTAGAAAATCACATTAATAAGTAATTTTATGATATGCACTTAAAAATGCATCTTTGACCAAAATTAAGCGTCTTTGATTCTAGTTAAGTGTGGTATGCTAACATTTATTCTAGAACATTTAAAATGTTATAATAACCGTAGAGTCAATGGTCTTGCTAATACTTCTTATACCTAATAAATATATTATATTTTATACATTTTTAATAGTATAGGTACATACATATCATAAATAAAGTTAAAACAATACGTTTTTTAAGTCGATCATATGGATAACTTTCACCGGTAAAACCCCAACAGTCGATAAACGAAGAATCGATAAAAAGCTTCGGCGGCTGCCAAACCCTAGCCGAGGATAGGGTGGCAACTTCTCGTGGGGCAGAAAAAATGCTTAATCCCGGTTGGCCACAGTCCACGAAAAATTTTATCGACATGAAGAGACCTTTCGTTCGTAGTCGCATTCGATAAATGATAATCTAAACTCAATACATAGCATACTATAAGTCGTTGTGCGTTGCTCTGTAGGTATGTCTGTCATGAATAGCACTAACTCCTCCTAAACGACGCAATTTTTTATTTTTTTAAATAGGTATCTATTTTTGTGTCTCAGATCGGCACAATTATAAAATTTTGCTTAGTACGTTTAAAAGCTTCGTCTGGCTATTTTTTAAGTATCATTATTATTTTATTGGGTCTACGCGATAAGTAAACGAAACTAGATAAAATTTAATTTATTTATTAAGTAAACATGCAGATATTTTAACTCAACGTTTCAAGCGGGTTGCCCCAACTCCGAAAGTCTTATACAAAAGCTTTACAATGTAACCAAACCATGTATTTTTTTAAAGTCTTTTGCTGTCTTGTTGGTCATCGAGTCTACAAACCATCTAATTTATTATAATTTAATGCAACCGTCACCGTCCGGCAGTTTAAAATTTTCTGTGACAAATCGCGACTCGGGTTTTAGCGTGGCAAATAGGGACAGTGGTAAAACGGATCTAATTCGAAAAAAAAGTGAAAAGCAATCAGTGTGGCATAATTAGTGCGTTGTGAGTATGGGGCGCGTTGCCCTGGCAACCGCGTCGTGCGGGTAGTTGCTTACCCGCCGCGTTAATTTCCACAGTAATTAATCGAATCAAGCCAATCGATATCGATTCGCGCTTGAAAGTTGCGCTTTTGTTTTTATTTTGTGCCAGGACTTTGATAGGTTTCTTAGCTGAGCCGGCAGTCTTACTTATTAGGGGAAAGTCGGTTTTTGTATTCCAATAGGTTAGTAACATTTGGTATAAACGACAATCAATGGTTGCATATTATGCTCCATCAATGACTTTACTTACTTTTTCCTAAATATCTTGGCCTAGACTAGACGAAAGAACAATTAAAAAATCTTTTTATATTAGTACGTGTACTTTACTAATTAATGTTGTCAAACTTTATAACTTTTCTATACAACAAAATTGTTACTTCTTAAGTAGGTACTTGCGTCAAAATTAACCAACATCCCCACATGTTCTCCCAAGACTGTCTACCGAAAATTAAAGAGGCCATCATTTTAACCACCTTTTGTATTCAAAATTCGATAATTTATTGCCGAAATAATATAATTACGGGCTGACGGGACGGATTGGCCGGAAACTTCAAATTACCAGAGAAATTAAAGCGGAAACATTTGGCCACTGCCGCTGGCAAGATGGCGCGCGGTTATTGTGTTCGATTTTCGAATTATTTATAATTGTTGTCGCGTTCCGTTGTTTGGATAATCTTTAATTTATTTATGATCGACTTTTGAATTTCGAAAAAGATTTATAGTTATACAAATTAGTGACGGCGCGCAGAGAACGATAAGGCTCAGGAGGCGCAGCGCTATCGCAGTGTCGTCCGTCGAGTAAGGTCTTAGTGTGGGGAGTGACGTTGCTAGTATGAATCTGACATGCTGCTGCGATATTTTTGTGCTCCGTCGTGCGTCAACTGTGCGATCCGCCTCATAGTTGTAACAATCTAACTAGGTAATAAAATCCAACAACTTGATAGACTAGTACGTCACCGAACTTTATTCAACCCCACTTTATTCTTCGTTCCCTGAACCACCTTTTAAATATTTAATCCTACAACAGATATCTCGAAAACTTTCTAGACCAAACAGTTTAAAAAATACCTACCTCCTTAATCAGGCAAGACATTTGAAATCGAACGTAGCAGACATCGCGTGTTCGGAACCCAATAGTCTGAGTGAGCCCAAACTTTTATTTATAATTATTTGAAATTGGAATTAACTGCAAACTGCCAGGACGAATATTCTATTCTATGGTGAGCTTTTTCTTCTTAGCTGACAGTACCTGTCTTATTTATTCAGCCAATGTAGAAAAAGGCATCCTTTGTAATAAACCTGGGATTGCCCGGATAAACCTTGGTTTTTCGAAGCCACATGGTTATGGTTATAAAAATATTGGGATACTTTCATTTTATCTCTTAAATTTATATTTGTCTAATTTATACCCACTATGAGATTTATCCGTAGAATATCGTTTTTGTAGGTTGCGTGTCAAAGTAGAGGTTTAGTGATACTAATGACATGACATGAATGAACACAAATAAGTACCTTACTTAACTAAATAGATGGGCTATCTTGCGACTTAGTCTTGCTTGATATAAAGATCAGTAGGTACCCATCGATCGTATCGTTTCGAAATTTAATTCAATACAATTTTTACTATGATCTGATGACGACCGATGTGGCGCAGTGGTAGTGCGATTGCCTTTGACGGAGAAAGTTCCAGGTTCGATTCTCGGTGGCTTACTCACAAAGTTGATATTTATCACTTTGTGAATTTGTTTCCAGTCTGGTTAGGGCATTGTGGGTTGAAACATTCGATTGTCCGTAAGTAAGATGGTTCCGTGTTTCGGATGGCACGTAAGGCCGTAGGTCCCGGTTGCTGTCTATGATTACTTAGGACGGCGGTCGTTACACAACCATGTCAGAAGTCTGCTACTTGTAGAAGGCGGTTGAAAAATTCTGACACTAGGGTTCATCGGGTCGTTGAACGACGTGGTGTCCCACACGAGAAAGAAGAAAGAAGACTGTGGATCTGGAATTGAATATTAGGTATAACATCAAGGAAACACGTACCTCCAGGAATGCAGCGTTGCATGTTACTTCCGCCATGCGTGTGCGCTTCTTGCAGTCATAGATCCACTAAGTATACACTCCAGTCCGACAGTCGTCAACATAACATTAAAATAAAAACGTTTGCTCCAGGTACAACAAAAAAACGTTACCACATTTCGTGCCTACGAAGGATACCATCTCAAAAAACAAAATAAAGCCAAAAACAAATAAAAGCTGATGGAAGACAAAAATAATCAACAGTAGAACGAAAAAGCTTGAATCAGAGAGCAAAACACTCAAACAAAAGGCTTTCCTTATCAAAAAGCGAAGAAAACATTTTGGAATCCGATGTAGGCACGACAGCGGCGGCCCGCGGTCGCCTTATAAATCATAATATTATAAAAATAAATCACTCAAAGGTTATAATGTGAAATACTTTCTCTAAACAAAAGCGCATTGTGCATGCAGAAATGCATTCCGACGCGAATACTTTTCGTCGCCTGCCTTCAACGTTTATTTTTTCTATTTATTTTTTATCCATTAAAGTGATGCGATATCCAGCCAGCATGATGTGATATAATAGTATACTTACCTATAGAAGAACGATAAACTATTTGAAATAAGAACGTCATGAAAATGACCGTTGATAGAGCGTCACGATCAAGTGCAGAGAACGCATTATATTTCCATATCTACCTACATTTTTAAAAACCGAATAATTTTTCAAACACAAAAAAAGATTTTCGGCTCATAATTTTGAGATTTATTTGTCTCACTTCATTTTGTTTCGGCAAGCCATCAGCGGTGTTTCAGTTATTTTGATGGCTTGTAAATCATCCGGGGTCTAATTAAAAACGCCCTTTGAAGATCTCGAGTCGCAAACCCGCGAATATAATTTACGATATCGTCGGTTATTCGCACATAAACTTTCTAATTTGCAGCCTGGCAACTTGCAAATACGTTGGCTGAACATTGATGGACCAACAACGCTTGAGAAACGGGCGAGATACTGGCCACCAATACCACCCGTAAAAAATAAAAACAAAGCGCGAAAAACTATAAAAATATATTGCTGTCAATGTAAAAATTTGCACTGACCACACCCGAAAGCTCAGCAGAAGGCGTTAACTGTCTGTCAAAGGAGCAATTAAAAGCAGTGTTGCCATAAAAAGGCGATTAAATCGACTGACCCTCTTATTTTGGACGAAAATAAAGTTCTGCTTCTAAATTCATTTTACAGCCTTGTGTAACTATTTAAAGCTTTGAACATTAATACTTAAGCAAGAAAATATGGATATTACTAATACGATAATGCCTCAAGAAAACACGATTTTTCTTCAGTTTTTTACTATTTTTTATTACTATAATAGGCGTTTGATTTATGAGTTCTTTTACAACTTTTTTTAAATGGTTTTATAATCATCGTTGTGGACCGGAAAAGTCGCACGAATGTGAGTTTCTTAATTAACTATAATACTTGAGTTTTTATTTCTTACTTACGATACGTACTTCGTGGAAAATTGGCCCTTAAGTGCTGGCTAAGTCGTTCGAGAAAACTAATAAAGTTATCTGAGATATTTATCAACCCTTGTACACTAATTGCGAATGAAATATGCACCAAAACGTTCAAAAACTGCAAGCGAGCCGTTCGGTCGGTAATTTATTTTATAAGCTCGTAAAATCTCACTCTTTAAGCCGTAAAAGTAACATTTTAGCCGATTTACACGACACACCGAGTACAAATTTTATGTTTTATAATTCACTGGAAATTATCGTGACACTCTTTGTTAGTTAGTAAGCGTTGAGAAGACTCAAATTGATGATCATCGTATGATCAGCTGACACGTTGATTCACGTAAGCAAAACAATCACACAGTCGCGTACGAAATGCATTTCCACATAGCACTCGCTATTATATTTCACGTAATAACCCGCTTCGTTAGCGAAGCGAAAAAACTAAAGGGAACGAGATGAGAAAAGTTACTTTAAGAATATACGGAAGTTAATTAGAAGCGGAACGAAAAACAACCGTAACTGGTGGCGAAGTTGGCCGTTCTAGCGCGGCCAATGGTACAGAGCACACACACATGTATAAGCCTCACCACTGCCACTTCAACATTTGCATACCGCCCGCCCAGGCGCGCGCCGCCGCCCCAACCGCGAGACAGGGACAGAATCAACCCTTAAAGATATGACACTTCATATTTCTCCTAAATTCCAAATTCAAAACTTCCCATTTCCTATCAAAATATATTTTTTCTTGAAAATTCAAATTTGGAACAATGTATGTCTTTTTAAAACGCAAAATGGCGTCATAAACCAGCCAGAAAGGGTTGCGCGACGCATGGAAAAGGATGAAACCAAATTTATCGCCGTCTGCGTTTAGATGTCGGAGACGATTTTATTCTTGAGAGAGCATGAATGAGAAGCGTAAGCCTTTAATGAGGATGTGTGGGATTGATTGTATTATTATATGTACGTACGTACGTATGTATGGATTTTTCTAAATATCATACCTTAGGTTAGTTACATGTTGTAAGGAACAGACCCGTTTTCCTTATGAGGGTTAACTTGCCCGTTAAACTGGTACTAAACAAATGATTCCCCAAGGACTTCAATATAAATATATAGTAAAGGAAAAATAAATTTGGTCTTGCTTTACTTTTTGGTACCCAAAACTATTTTTTATGTGAAAAAGATATTTTTTTCATGTTACTTGAGAAATTCATAATTATGAACATTACATTAGCAATCAAAGATGAAAACCGTATTGACAGTAATTTTCGTACATATTGTTTTTACGTACCTATAGGTGTGTACCTACCTATATGAATAGACCAATATTTTGTTCAAATTCAAACTTGGCCTGTTCTTTGGGTAATAAACTATAGGTACACTTTCTTAACACAAAGCTGTAGTCACATTTTCTAGCACCCTGTATAGATGTGTTTATGTTACAAAAATCTGCGCTTTTGATGTGTCAGCGTTTGTCGTTCGGAGAAAACACTGAATTACAAAGATGAGCTAGTTTCAATGCCCCGTTCTTAGAAACTATGATAATACGAACAGGTGGCTTGAAATATCTATTTAGCATAGCAATTTCAGAAGATAGGTTGGTAGTGTAAAAACTATTATTTGCAATTATTTCATGTCTCTTAAACCAATGGTATGGAGTTAAAAATAGTACGAGGTGTAAGTGACAACCCCGAATAATAATAGGTTGCATTCAGCAATCACTGAATAACATAAGACTAAGAATATAACTTCTGGAAAATGACAAAAATGTTACGTTGTCCCTTTTCGTCGTGTGATGCCGGCTTAGAATAGCATCACCCCATATCCTTCCCGCGGGTGTCGTAAGAGGCGACTAAGGGACTTGAGGGCATCCGTGTATTACAATTTTTAGGCGACAGGCTGACAACCTGTCACTATGGTGATACACATGTTTTATGGAACAGCCTTGGAAAACAATCCTCAAAAGTGTCAGACGTGGCAATAGCGACCGTATTCTTGCGGCTGTTGGCGCTCTGCCTACCCCGCAAGGGATAAAGGCGTGATATATGTATGTATGTCCCTTACTAACGGATATTTGACTTAGTAGGTAGCTTTATTCGGTGTCATTTAGTAGCAGTAGCTGATCGTTCTTTTGTATATGTCAAATTTCTAAAAAGTTATGATGTTTCATGGTATGCCTGCGCACTATCACAACTTGAATTGAAGGGATATTCCTTGCTTTATAAAGAAATCTTTTAATGGCTAAAAAAGGTGATAATTTCTTTTTTTAAATAACCCTGAAATATTTGTCAGACGTGGCGATAACGACAGCTTTTTGTGATCAGTTCATCAGTTCAGTTTGTGATCAGCCTGCAAGAAAATGTATGCGCCTCGCGATGTGTGTATGTATGGACAAAAATTCGCGATGTGGGTATGGCTGGCCATTTTGCCAACCAGTTCTAAATGTAGTTTACAGAGGTAGCACGTATGTTTACAAAAGTTATGTATACTAAATCGCATAAAATAGAGTTTAATTTTCCAAAGTCTTCCCCGCCCACACTGCATACGGCTAAATGAATACACACAACAGACATTCACATTGTAATTAAGAGAGAACAACAAGATTTATCGCAGTAGAATAGGAAATCAGACACACGTGACCTGTGCTAAATGCAAACAAAAATACGCTTTATTAAGACAGCAATTAACTACATTTTCCCTAAAAGGTGGGTCATCTTGAAGCATGCATAGGTCACGGTGTTAAAGACAAACAAATATACACTTTATTATATTGGTAAATAGTTATATTTTCCCTAAAAGGTAGACCGGTTTCAGGCGTTTTCACTAGTGAGTGAGTATGTGCAATATGCATTATGCAGTAAAAGCTTTGATACTTTATGGTCCCGAGGTCATTAGTGACATTGTAGCAAAAGTAAAAAAAAAACTTTTTAAAATATCCAAATTAAAATATTTTTAGCTTAAAAGTTTGACACTTGTGCAAAACAAAAACTTATTATTATTTCACAATATAACAAAAGTAAAGTTTACCAAGCTGAAATGGACTATTTTCAGGCGTTTTCAGGTGGATTACGTATGTCCAAATTGTGCATTTGTAGTTTTGATACTTTCTGCTTGCGGATGATTCGTGTCAAAGAAAAGAGTATTATGTTTTATAAATATCATGAAAACTATACAGCTGTGGTAATATATATATATATATATATATATATATATATATATTTTTTTGAATCTACTTCTTAATCGTGACTGAAAAAAGAAACTCTAGATTTTACTTTTCATATGTATGTTATAGGAAACTTTATATTTTATAACTAGTTAGTTTACGACAGCTTCACAATACTCGTACTTCCAAAAACAGTCTAATCTATATGCACAACATTTACCAAGTAAACGTCCAAACAGGGAACTTAATTATATTAGTTCTCATGTGTGAAGACGCTAGTAGTTAATTTTTGCGCAAAGCTGGCGAGAAAGGGATGGAAGATCATTTACAATTAGTTTGCTTAAGAGTGAGGGGGATGGTTGTATTGAGGTTAATTAATGAACGTGAAGCTTGTGCTCTTTATTGCTTTCGAGGGAAGTAAGACGGAGTTTTCCTACGGAATGAGGGTATGTGTATGGGAGATAGTTTAGACCAACTCATGTTATGATAAGCTAGGAAATGCAGATGGGAAATATTTGTAGCTGTACTAGTAAATAGTTTGTTTTAAGAAAAAGTGTCATAATAAAAAAATATTAGCTGTAAATATTTTAAGTACGTCGTACGAAACATGAGGACAGTTGTAGTATTTGCAGTATTTTATCTTTAACCTTGTATACAACACATTAAATGCGGACATAATGCACCTTCAGTATGGCCACCATTATTATTGGCCTCATATGCCCACGTGACAGACGAGGATTTAATCAGTTTTTAAGGCAAGAGCAGAGACACTGCGGCTACTGACCCATTCTAGGTCAAATAGAGAATATTCATAGTATATTTACAAAACGGGAACGGCATATTATTACTACTGCCTACGACCGATGATTTTGGCAGAATGGCTGGGAAAATAGTTGTAGAATAAAAATATTAGTACTTTATATTTGTATTATAGCTAAAAAAGAGACCTCATTTTAGTAACGTTCTCAGAATTTACACCAAAGATATCTGAAATCAGTCATGTAAAAGACAACAATATAAATGATTTTGTAAGTAAACAGTCCGTTTATACAGACAAACAGACAATATTATACATAACAAGTGTCTACCTAATGCTCACCTTACTCTGAATGTGTGGAACTGTCTAATGTGGCCGGGCGTCCCTTTCAGGGCTGGTCTACCTGTCTTGAGCGCTCTGTGATATAATGTAAGTAAGTAAAAAAATGCTATGATATTTTAAAAAAATATGAAAGTTAGGATTTTTTTGAACAAAAGTTACTAAATTATTAAGAACCTTTTTTTCAAAGTGATGTCTTCTGGCAGTGAGTGGATGCGGAAAGACAACACAAGAAATATGTAAAAGAGGCGTATGCTTAGCAGTGGGTAATTGGGAAGTAGGCTTATATGGCGATAGCGACCGTATTCTTACGGCTGTTAACGCTCTGCCTACCCCGCAAGGGATAAAAGCGTGATATATGTATGTATGTATGTAGGCTTATATGTTGATGACTTTTTACTATAGTATTATCTGGTTTTTCATTAAAATGACCACTGCATTCATTAGTTCAAGAAAATTGCTCTCTAAGTATACTTTTTAGTTTCAAAACGAAACCACAAAACAATGAGGCTTTAGGTCCCCTTTGCGTCATCTAAGAAAATACGAGAGGCAACCCTAGCAAACACAAATATATCCATAAATAGTAGGCACTTAATGTGGTGAATGTTTTCTTAATTTCATCCCGCTGCGTGCGAGTGTAGTGGTTAAGAAATTAAGAAAATGCCGCTGTCTGCCCGCCCGTTATGGTATACAGGATGTTTCGTAGGTAATGCGATCAATTGGACACGTTGTTTAGGGCATGGCACTGAGCAATTTTCACTAAGGGATCAATACTGGATGTCGAGAAAAAGTCTTCTTGCCGGTGGAGCAATTTCTTACATACATACAAAAATCACGCCTATATCCCTGGCGGGGTAGGCAGAGCGCTGACGACCGTAAAATTACGGTGATTATCGCCAAGTCTGACAAATGTTTGAGGGTCTTTTCAGATGAGTCGTGTATCACTATAGTGACAGGTTGTCAGCCTGTCGCCTAAAATTTCAATACACATGAAACCCTCGAGTCCCTTAGTCGGAGCAATTTCCATTCATTTTTATTTCCTGAAAATGTTTTGACCTCTTGATACGACACGCCGTTCACTTTTTCCTTTATTTGTGTGAAGTATGTGCGTACGTAGTAATAATGATCATACAAACTTAGTCAGCTGATCGAGAATTTCATATTTCAGGTACCTTTATTTAACTCGTTTTTTAGTTTTTGGCTATAAAGTCCAAACACAGATTTTCTATTTTAAAATATACATATTTATTGTGCAAAATTGGTCTAGTCAATCCTTTGGTCGTCAAAGTCATGGCCTTGTCAGTCTATCGTGTCAAAGTCCACCTAAAAGGCCAGTAGCAGGAGCCCCAGAAAGGAGTCTGCAACATTGGCCCATAGTGAAAACTGTTCAATACGACGTGTTATGAACATGTTCAAGTTTTATTTGCTATGAATCACTGTTCTATATATTTTCTTTTATTTCAAACTTTTGGAGACCCTGTATTCTCAGTGCCGCCACTTAAGAGCCCCTTCTAAGTGTATTGTCATCTGTATGGTTTTTTTCTTCTAATAAACCCTTAAGGTTTGTTAATGAGTGTAATAACCCGTTGTGTATACAACCGGGGTTAATTGTAATTTTTGGTGTTGTTGAACATTACCAGCAACCCCCAGAATAATCTAAGAAAATGTTATACTCAAAATAAATTATTATTTCTAATTTTACTAATTTAAAGACATTATTGATACCTTCCCATGATATTATATATCAAAACTCTGTGAAATAAAAATATCTGTAAACTCTACCAGTAGTTCCCAAAAGTGATTATTCCCTACCTTTATTTGAATTATATTATTCACAATCAACTTCAGATTTCTTAATTTTTATTTTCTGGTACAAAGAAAAACACTTTTATATTGTGACAAGTCTGAAAATATACTTGTACTCGTATAAAACTTTCATTATTAACTTAGTTGCCAGCGTGACTCAGAAATTTCCATCCGCAAAATTTATTAAGCTGACTACACATAAGCCAGATCAGCCAGACCTGACCCTTTCATTATTAGTAGCTGTATGTCCTAGATGAACTGAACAGTCATATTTTAGAGGAATGCAATTATAAGCGGGGTGTCACACTCGCGACGGCTCTAATAGGGGAGGCACACATTGTCTACGCACACTTTGCTGTGTGCACACCAAGCGTTAGGGTTGGCACCCGTTGGTTTTCATAATTATTGCATGTTGAGGCTTTCATTTTGTTTCCCGTTGCTATAGTTTACTTTAGGTACTAACAAATAAATCTACTCAATGGTTCTTAAATGTACCTATATATTTAGTATTTTTTAGTAAAATTAAGCCGATGAAATCTTTTTAAATTAATTATGTATTATATTGGTAGTAACTTCTTCAACTTCTTTGTCTTATTAGTTACTTGTTTTACAAATAAGTCTGTAACAACAAGTACCAAATAGGCCCGCATTTTATTTGTATCATCTGCTGGAAACTCACGAAGACAATGACGTAGTTGGAATATCCTTGGTTAGAAGATACTTATTTTCATATGTAATTATACGCATGATTTCCCGCGACATTTTCCGTATTTGTTGTCCATTTCCATATTTTTCTGGAAGTAAAGCAGTTAGTTTAAGCTAGTAAAGGTTGTTTTTAACTTTTACCAAAGTTTTAAACGTTATTAATATTTTTGTCCAAGCTGGCAACCCTACTCAAACCATCCATGTAACCGGACGTCACCCCTAAGGATTAGTGGCGCGGCCATGAGATTACCACATCGGCAAATGAAGAATTACTGATTGCAATACTTGTATCAACTTTCCTTCGTGTGTACTACTCTTAATCAAATAAGTATGTGATATTTTCAATCTTAAACTTTTTTCATGTAAATTGTTTTTCTTTTTTAACTTATAATCTCTTGCTAAAGCTGCGTGAATAAGTCGTAAAGTAAAGATTAAAAGATGATAACTTTATAAAGTAAAAAAAATAGTTCGTAAGTCTTACTTATGTTAATGAGCGCCGCAGCGTCATAAACTTTTTACAGTGCACCCAACCAGTCATAAAACACACTAACTTAATGTTTTACATGTTTCAAACATATTTTACATGCATACCTACACATTAATATTAGTTATTCAAAGTTCCAAATAAAGACTACTTACTCATACGAAAATAATCCAAACAGACTTCCTTGCGACACTTAGCAGGGCAATTAATTGTACACGCTCAAGTTCATAACTTAGAAATCATGTCCAGAACATCGTCCAAATAAATTCAAAAGCGATTCAAACTAACCGGCGAACTTTTGTTTACATTTCAGACGCGAAACGTCACATGTATCTGAGTTTTGACAGATGATCATAAAGAAACTAACACAGACGCGGCAACATTTACATACGCGTTCCGGCCGACGCTGTCTCGCGAACGCAACGTCTCGCAAAGTTTACAGTTTGAGAATGATATTGTTTTGATTCTGGAAGAGTTGCGTTCCGTTTTCAGCTCGTTTTTCGTGTGTCCGTCACACAGTTTGCGTTAGTACTGACCACAGCTTAGGGCGCCGTCCATGTGGCGTGGTGTGCGTGTGTGGAGCTTTCTGCACGCGATCTCGACGTGTAGGGCCGCGCGTGTGTGCGTGACGAACTTTACTTGTGCAAGTATCAGACTAGACTCATTGACTGCGGCCCTTATTGTATGAATGTGGAAAAATTATAGCGAGTGTTTTGCCTCAAACCGAGGATTGTTTATGTTCCGTAGTGGCACTTAGCCGCCCAATTTGCAGAGGCCGTTAATGTCCCTGGCTTTGTCTTGAGAGACGATATTTCTTAGAGAGTAGTGTAATTAAAATCCTCTCTGTTGGACATTTTTCCTTTAGCTATGGCCGTTAATCTATGTTGTGGTGATTTACGAGATATTTAATGTCATACCCAGTTTTTAATTGAACGATAATTTACGATGAGCCCGTATGAGTTTATTTTCTGTAAGGTGATTTTATCAATTGATTTTTAGGAGGAGTTAAAAAGCGCTATTAGATTTATAATTATTAACCAAAACAGTACCTTCGTAATTAATGAACCGTTGTCAAAAGTGTCCGTTAAGCAAAGCAAGCGTTAAGGTTACAAAAAAAAAACAACAACTTTACATTAAATGAAAATATAATTAGACAAACATACATAGGTACCTATATACGCCGATTTTTCTTGCAGGGTAAGTACCTAGGTAGAGCGTAAGCGACCGATAAAACGGTCAAATATAAAAAATAATATATGCCTAGACACAAAAAAATCTCCAACAAAATATACCTAAAAGTACTTTAAGGATGAAAACATGCATTTAAAAAAAACGCTTTTCATCGACTACTTATTCATAATACTCCACTTCTCCCAACCGACTTGAACCAACGAGACGGCGGCAAAAAACAAGACCAAAAATTATTACAATAAACACGTCTTTTTCACAAAACAACATAAATACATACATCATGTGCAGTCAAAACTTGGTGCTTGCATTCTGAAAGTTAAAATTGCACATTTATCACGGGCCATGCGCAGGATGGTCCATTAAGAGATTTTTCTTGAGTCATAAATCTGAGTTCGCCTCATCTCTCCCGATACTACAGATATGAAGTAAACAAGAACACGACTTAGCGTTCGATGTTAGTAAATATAAATAGCTCTATTTTAATCTAAGTAGATCAAAGTAGGTACCATAAAATTTATCAATAAGTTATCTTTTCTTTGTTTTTATATTGGGATGCAGGTTCTTTAATATAAAGTAACTATAGTCTGTAAGTTTAGGTACTTATCTTTTTGTAAACAAACTTTGTATGAAAGTGACACTTCAGAACTGTCAGTTAATACAAAGTTTGTTTACAAAAGGATAAGTACCTAAACTTACAGACTATAGCGGCCCGCCCAGCCGCTGCGCCCGCTGTTACTCGTTTCCCGTGGGAATAAGATGTTTTCCTGGCAAGTATTTTACATAACCTTTCTCAGGAACCACTCTATCTATTTAAAAAAACTGCATTAAAATCCGTTGTGTAGTTTTAAAGATTTAAGCAAACATACAGACGCGAAAACCGACTTTGCTACTTACTATGTAGAGATGTTACTTTTTATAAGTTGGTCCATCCGTCTGTTTGTCCGTCGTTTTGTCTGTCTATCGACTGCAAAAATAAAATCGACTCGTTTTAATTTTTTTTTGTTGTACAAAATCTGTGTCTTATATCATCATTCTCCTTGCCTTATCCCGTTCTCTATCGGGGTCGGCTACCTAACCTAGAGCTACCTAACACAGAGCGACTGCCATCTGTGTCTTATATCCAAATAAAAAATCACTTGTCTATGTCGTGCTCGTGCTTAAGAGAAATCCTCGATTAATTTTTTTTTATGATTGTATGTCTAAGGAACGATTTTTGATTCAAAAATACTTTTGTTTATAATAATACAGCAAAACTCAATGAATATGACCGACAAAAATACAATAAATTCATTAACCAACAATTTCTAATTAATCCCTTTTTGCATTGAATTTTCTTAAACCTACTGTTTGGCCATTATAGGTTAGGACCGGTTATAATACAAGTTTCTATTACAGGAGGGACCTAAGCTCGCTGGTGAGGGATACCTCTTGAATCATGGTATAAAAAGCAGTTCTCAACTCAATATGGTATGGCTGGCACTAATTATAAGTTTCCTCATTTAATTACCACTTACATTTTGTACTTACGTCATGTATCCCCGCCCAGCATTCAAATGCTTAAGTATGGCGAGGATTTAATCTACTACCAGAATTTTATCAGTTTGGTAGAATTAAATTTTTTGATATTTAACAGTGAAATAATAAAGAAAAAAATAGTAAATGTTTCTTAATTGCCAGTTAAAGAATATAGGGGTAAACATTTTTATCAAAATTTACAAAATTGTATCTGCGTAGTTAAAAAACAGGATTTCTTCTAAACACTCGTTTTATTCTAAGGTAATATTGATTCCTCGCAAACTTATAGCCTTGTAGCGGACTCTTAGATTTTGATGCTACTTGAATCAACTAGAGATTTCTATTATTTTGGACAAATAGTAGAGTTTAATGACCTTGAAAGTGATAGGTATCACAGATTTTGGGTCTCTAGTTTGTTTTTCATTCGATATTCAATATTTTTTCTGATGATCAATTTATTATCACCCTCCAGTACTGGGAACCATTTATCCTTTACGTATTACGGATAAAGAGCTTTGTTTATAGTACTATGAAAACGGGCAATGAATGTGATTTTGATTGAGCCATTCCCTCGTTCGGCAGGAAGTAATTATTCGAGATTCGCCGTTTAACGTCTAAAGAAGTTGTAAAAAGGAGAAAAGACAGGATCATTCAGTGATTTGTTTCATTGATTCTGGCCGCAAATTTTGAACAGTGTTACTAAAGTATACTATTGGTATTACTTATTTTTTAGGCTTTTTATGAATAAAGTGGTAGGTCAGTTAAATACCAATCTTTTTATTCAGCCATAAAGTTTCCAGTCAATGTCTTTTTTGTTAATGTTGCTAAGATGCTGGCATATAATAATATTCAGAGCTTTATTCTTTTCACATTTTATACTTAAGAAGGTGACCAAAATGAACATTTTC
Organism: Keiferia lycopersicella; assembly: GCA_029255805.1. Classification (NCBI taxonomy): domain Eukaryota; kingdom Metazoa; phylum Arthropoda; class Insecta; order Lepidoptera; family Gelechiidae; genus Keiferia; species Keiferia lycopersicella. The sequence continues at coordinate 6,003,281 of JARACZ010000010.1, forward strand.
AAGTATCCTGTTTTGTGTTGCTTGACATTTTGTCATATAATTTCAAAACCAGTTACATTTTTAACATTACGCCCCACTCGTCATTATGTTAATACTTACAAAAATTAAATAGAATCACCGGCATATGGCGGCGTCCGAACGGAAGTGCGTATCGTCTGTCAGCCCTTTAATATTATAATGAAACGTTCTCATTTCTTTCAACTGACCACTTACAAAGAAGACAATGAGATACAACGCCTGACGTCTCATCCGGAGGGTTCGTTTATTCGCGGATTTTGAAATTCGAATTCATTTTACGCGTCCAAACAGACACCCACACGAAGCAGTATTTATGTGTGCAGCATTCGGTTTTTAAAAGTCCGTTCTGTTCTTTCATCGTTTCAACGTTTATGTCACGGTGTGTCAAGCTCATAATTATTTTTTTAAACAAGTGAGTGTTGGTGATTACTCGTATAATTTACTGTTGCGTTGCCATGACTCATTTCATTTCAGAATTTCGCAATAATTTTGATTTAAAACGACTTTATTTGGCTTAAGTAGAGCTGAGATTAATTTAACGACATTATCGATCAACCGTTTAGTTGGTGTTAGTGTCGTGATGGGTGAACTATAAAGTCATATTTAGATAAATTATATGATTGCACTGGGCGAGAAGTAAGAATGTGAGTTTTACTGTGTAATACGGACATTCGCGTCGCGGGAAGTTTTACAACAGGGGCGGTTAAAAAGCTCCGCGTTACTGTAGAACCCAGTTACACAGACGCGTAACTTGTGAGTCTCCTAAAAGTACGAAATTGGGATAGAAATATTGGAGACGAATTTTTTTTCAGATGCGTGATCTATTTTTCTGTGTGTGATACTGATTTGATGATAATGTTCCTATAAACTATCGAGTGTCTCGGGTCAGACCTATAAGACGTTTTACAGCGCTTATTTACCTTTGAAATTTTTTGCCTTTGTAACTAACGCCATCAAGTATTTATAAAAATGAAACAGACAAGAGGTACCTACTTATCATTAGAAAAACTTCCGATGTCTATTCGTAAGTGCAATAAAAATTTAAATCAGATAAAAACGATTCGCATAATAACTGCAATACCTACAATCTAGTTTCACATTTAAGAATAAGCACTCTACATTCCTGACGCTTCGAAATTGCGCAAGAATTTTCCATTACAATTACGAACTACACACATTTTATGGCTCCGGTTACGTTTCGGTGTAAACTCTGCCCCCGGTTAAAATTGAAAGTGACGTAAGCGGTGTTTTAGTACGCAATCGGCGAGCGAAAGTCGTAAATCAAAGTTTTAGTGTCGAAATGTTGGGATGCGCTGGCCACTGGGGTGGCCTTTTACTCTTAAAAAAACTTATTTTCTTTTTTCGAATGCATTTAAAAGATATTTTTTAAAGAAACAATGCGACATTCAACGCTTGTTGGGAACTGCTTGGCTATTGTTCGGAGATGTATGACTTGAGGTGTGTACAGTAGATACTTTAGGATACAATGTATTCCGTCTTGACACCTACGTTTACTTATCAAATTTATTTTAAGGAACAGAAGCTTCGTAAAACGCGGAGGTGAAATATTCATAAATTATAAAAGCTCTTTGGTATTTTTGTTTAAAATATTTCCAATTACAAACTAAACGTGATTCGTGATGGACTTGGTATCGATGTACAGCTGTAAACTACGATTTTATAGCCCAGTCCATATGTATCAGAAATATGCAGTCTTGTATCATTTCAACTGCTAGACTAGTTGACTAGATTAGACTTCCCCAGTTGGGGTTGGCAAGAAAGTTACTCGTATCTACTTAGACCAGTTTAATTGTGCAAAAATCAACTGTAAATATTTGAACGCATGAACCAGTACATGAAACTGAACAAGTTGCCTCAAGGAACATAGGTCGAAACATGAAAAAAAATTTTAGACTTCCCATACAAAACAAATTGATGAATGAAATGTTCACCTCTTAAAATATTTGCAGTTACTTAATATTTTTACATTCTATAACTATACAGGGTACGCTGCTGCCCATTTACTCAGTCATCTCTTACAACACCTACTAGTAAAATGATATGACACTATGCTAAAACGCAGTAAACTCATGAAACTGTAAGTCAATCGTCGCAATGTTAGTCATAACATAACAAAGTAAAAGCAGAAGTGATTATGTTACCGAGGATCGTAAAACAATACTTCGCCTAAAATTCCAGGAAGAGCAATCGAAATTAACCCTGCTCGTATGTAAAACATTGTAACTTGTACTATGGAGAATATCGTGATATCTATAATTTCAGCGAAACTCACACTAGTACCGGACACCGTCCCGGTATCTGGAGCGACGGAATTCGGATGCGGTTGCGAGAATTAGAGCTCCAGTCCACGACCATAGAAGCCCGCATTTGCTCCATCCTGCTTTGCCGAGATCCCTTACGCACGTACCCTTGTCATACATAGATTCATATAATCACGCTTTTCCCGGCGGAGTAGGCAGAGACTACATCCTTCCACTTGCCATGATCGGATCCTGACAGACCTCTTTCGCTTCCTCAACCTTCATCAGCCTTTTCATAAAGATGAGTCCTTCCTTGTCATAATGATGATTTACAATTATTCCATATGTATAAGCTTTTCTATACTGTTACCTGCTTGTCTATGTCCATCTTTACTATTTGTACAAAAAAAAATGATTCTAGGACATATCTAGGTATATTTTGTCCTTCGAATAAACGTGTAAGTTGACAAACGCTTTATTACTGAGTAACAATGTAGGCGAAACTTAAACCTGACGGGTTGATGACGGAAGGCTGGGTGGGCTAGCTAAAATTGTCGCTATTATACAGATCCGGCGATAAAGCCGGTTGTACACACTTGGAAACACGCACACACACACAAATCACGCCTATATTCCTGGTGGGTTAGGCAGAGCGTTGACGACCGTAAAATTACGGTCTTTATCGCCACGTCTGACAATATTTGACGGCCGTTTCAGATGAGTCATGTATCACTATAGTGACAGGTTGTCAGCCTGTCGCCTAAAATTGCAATACCTATGAAACCCTCGAATCTCTTTGTCGGCTTCTACGACACCCACGGAAAAGAAATGGGGTGATGCTATTCTAAGCCGGCATCACACAGCACACACTTGGACGCCATAAATAAAACCTTTATGAAAAGGAGAATATATTTATTATATCAGTAAAAGTAAAAAAAATATAAACAGCTTAACAACTCCACGATTTGATGAAAGATGATGGCTCAATATGAACCCAGGCACTAAGACTTTTTACTACAAAAAATTTAGACGCGCGTTGGACAAGACAAGTGTCTTTAAACGTCAATTGCGTGTAAAACAAACAAACAGGACACCTAATCACGTGTATTTTTTTGTAATTTATAGGACTTTATTTATTCGGACCAGGTCAGCGTTCGAGTTGTAGAGATCAGATGGCAGTCGCTCTGTGTATAAACTTGGTTCCACGTCAAATCCCCTAGGTTAGATACCCGACTCCGACAGAGAACGGGATAAGGCAAGGAGAATGAAGATATTATTTTATATCGCTTCTTAAGAATCAGTTGTTTCCGCGATTTGGTGTCAAATGTTAACAGCTACTGTCAAATGCTTCACTCGTACACTACTCCTATTGTGAAACTAGTCTTTGTCCTTGAGTGTTCAGTTTCCGTTTCAGAGTCTATTAATTGTCACATTTACGATGGTTCTAGTGAGACAGTAATCAGAGAAGGAGTTGCAAAGTTGCATACTTATTCCCAGAATATCTAGAGCGATTTGTCTCTTTGATATTTTGTAGCTTTCATTAAAAAAACCTTTTTAGAAAGTGAGCGTAAATGATCCTGGACTTTCAGTTAGTTCGGTCGTTGGACGACTCGCTGTCTCTCACGAAAAGAGGAAGAAACAATATTTATTTCAAAAATTAATTTTTGGACCGGACAAAACGTTCATATTGAGTGATTTCATGTGGTATTCCTAAATTGATATGAAGGTGGTTGCTTTACGTACTTAAAAATTCTAAATTTTACTTGGAACAGATCCTTTGATTTTCGATTATTTTCATTGTATTTACACTCACAATTGCAACTCATCAATGTACACATAAATTAATGAGGGCACACAACACAAAAGCCAATTTTCTCGATTCATTTAGTCTGCGGTTAGCTAACGTAGTCATAAACACATCGAAACGAACTTTTAGCGAATCCAGTAATTCCATATTCCATTGCTTGTTTCCTACATGAGATGCGAAAAAAATTGCCGAAACCAGCCCATGAAACAGAAGACTTTTTCCAAAGAAACATAGACCTAGGTCAATGATTTCAGGCCATAACGAGGCCATCCCTACGAATTGACTCGATTGGCTGGTGTAAACAATTTGTTAGGGAGGTCCTTTTTTAAAATTTCGACCTATGTTTCTTGGGTAAAGTTGTTCAGTTCCAGGAGCTCGGCTACTCCTTAAAATCTTTATAGGCGATTTGTTGACATCTTGTGTAGCTTTATACTTAATACGCAATGTAACAGAAAAAGAAAAATACAGGATGGGTATGGGTAGTAGAGCAAAATTATTATAATGCTGCAAAGCAACATTGCGCGTTTCATATTCTGTAATTAATTTTATTATTGTTGCAGGTCTGTATGGTTTTGTCACCTGTATTGTGTGGTCGCGTTATTTTAGATTGCAAATCAACCAACCAGTATATGCAACAATTATTCATAATTACTTTTTGTCTCTGTGTACAGAACATAAGAACTAAACACGCTATGATATGCGGGATGCACTCTTAATTTTAGCTGCTGTAATGGATGGCACGTTTTGAAATCATGTACTAAAAAATAATTGACCTTCTATCCGATTTTTCAATGGATTTTTCACGCTCGTATACGTCATCATTTGATTTTTGTCTTTTTCGATTCGGAACCCTGTAAATGTGAAGCTAGTTTTATAAATGGAGAACGCACAAATATTTATACAGGTTTTGCGCAGTATTCCACTAAGCCTGGGAAACTCATTGGCTAGAAATCGGTATGCTAGAAATAGGAGGCAATTCACGCGTATAAAGCTAATATTGGTCTTATTAAAATGCCACCTATAATAATCAGTAGTTTTATCTCCAATCCAATGCTTATGTTAATTTTTTTCTCTGCTACTGAACTCAGCTTCTTACTGCATGTAAACATCTTGTACACTCAAAAGCACTATGTACGTATATGTAAGTCTAGGTCTTACTGGTATTGAAATAAGGGCTAAATAGAATGGTGTGTTTACAGTGTGTCCGACTGTATTTGTTTTCTCTGGACCACCAAGTAGGACAATGGTGGCAACATTGTATGGAACTAGTATTAAATAGCTATGAACATCTACCCGCATTTTAAGGGTGGTCTTTACTATAAGTTGTATGAGTTAGTACCTTTTTGTATAATGGGTCAATAGGTTTGTTGATATTCAATGTTCAAATTCAATTTGCATTTTTTGGTATTTTAGTGCTTACTTGCCTTAGTAGATCTTTAGAAATTTCAATAATTTTATTAAGCTAAATACTACTTGATACTTGTGATATAACGTCATTTTGCGCTGTAAAAGTCGACTAAGGGTCAAATGCAGAGAATCGGTAACTGGGTAGCATCGTTTTCTGTTGATAAAGCATCTTCTACTGCGCTTGCCAACCTGCCAAGCATGGTGAATATAGCAAACACCTCTTATTGTGAGCTTTTGTAGCTGTTGATGAAAAGTGATCTACTAATTCTACATCATCTCTATCGTCTCTTGATGGCTTAAGCAACTAGACATTAATCAAAGCCTGATTAACTTTTATCGACACCAACGTCACAATAACTGCTTGTCCTATACCGGGCACATCTTAAATCAGTAATCCTCACTTTTTGCATTCCTTCCAGCCACGAAGCCCATAACGACACAATAAACATATTTTATACACTCACACTTCGCGTTTATATCGCCTTATAAGTAGATCGAGCAATAATAAAAACTAAAGGAGAGCGAACATCAAGAAAGCAATAACATCATTATCATAGTGTGTTCCGCCATCTCTTTCCTATAGGTCTCACCCCTCCTTTGGCCACGCCCATCGAGTATCGCCTCTGTCACCTGTATATCTCGAAACATTACACATATGCAAAACTTTCGCGCTCGCATCCACAGCCTGCACTCGAGGAGCGATTACTCTACCCAACAAAATCCGCCTCAGCGTACATTGCTAGTTACCTTTCACCTGTTTCTATAACGTCCTAAGCATACCCAGCAATGTATTTCGAATAGAGCCTAGTTGGTTGGGAGTGTAGTCGCTGCCTACGGCCTGCACTCACACACTGCATTCTGCATGCGGATGCGGTGACGTAGTGTGCGCGGATAAATCTGAGATAAAAATTGTGCTACATCGCCTTGAGAGTATGTTGGCCGGGTGTTTCGTTTTTTAACCGACTACGGGAAATTGAAGGTAGAAAAATCTATGTGTGTCTTAAAAGCAGAAATACTTTCGTTCCATGATTCAATTCAAGAATTTCATAGGTCAGCCTTTTGACTTCAACTTCAGCAGCCGTTAACAGGCCACTGCTGCATGTGGCTGTCCCCCAATATTGCCATACTGACCACGCTTGCCAAGCAGATTGGCGATCGCAATGGGTTGTGTTGATACTCACAGGGAACGCTGTTGCATATGCCCTTGATTCACTCCTTAGACGTCTTTTACGAGACCCACAGATGGAAATGGGGCAAACAAACGGGATCGATTTCACTATAGTTCCATTAAACTGTTCCTACTTTAACTTTCTAAGGAACTAGCCAAATGGAACCAGTGAAGGAGAAAAGCAGCATTAGTTTCATCACGCAACTGTTCAATGGAAATACTGAAAATGATCCCACGAACAGTCGGGTTCTTTTCTTCTCCAAATTTCCTACTTTTAGTCGATTGTCTGCCTGTAGGCGTGCCTAGATCTGTTTGCACCTACACAGTGGTCGATATTTCACGACGCTGTGTCGATGACATCTGCCTGAAATATGGACGCCAGGAATCTTATCTAGCAATGAACAGCTGCTGATAACTGATAACGTTTTCTCTACTGTGACTTACTGTGTAGATGCATCGGCGTTTTGGTTATTTTGCATTGAATGATGAAGAATTCAGTATGCATAGTAGATAGATGTTTTGTGTTTTCCCGCTTTCAGATGATAAAGGGTTGTTCCCCTGTGATGCTGACAATAGCATCACTTCATTTCTAATAATTTTTAAAGATGACTAAAAGATGAATACTTACACCTAGAAAAAAACATACTTATAGACATAGAGGTGGACAGTAAAGGCTAGCATTTCGCCCTTTGTTCAGTTCCAGCAAGATTTTTTAAGGTTGTCAATGTTGTCATATAAAGAGTGAAAGCGACAGGTTTCCGAATACTAATAAGGTGCACTCAGTCAGACTATGAATCTGAACAGCATTCCTTAAAAAAAAAAAGAAACGTCAGTTATTTTTTTACTTCAGTGCAGACAGTTAGTCGTGGTTTTGTATGAAAAGTCATTTTTTTTGTCGGTCCCTGATGTATGTTTTGAGGAGAAAGTTGTTCGGCTATATGATCTGCGTACATCCTAAACTTGTTCCAGCGCGTATCAAGTACCCAAGTACATAAACCATAAAAAAGTAGCCTCAATAATTTTCACTATCACAAAGGAACAGTGACAATTGATCAAAAACACTCGGCGCGTTCCATTTGGCGCTATTAGCGGCAGTAATTTCAGTCACGGCTTCAACTGCAATAATTATTCACATTGTATATGAAAATGTTGCGGCATAATTACAACCGGTCTGATTCAACGTATTGTTCAAATATCAAAACGGGATGGCAATAAAAATTGAAATAATTTGTAGTGAAATTTCTGTCACAATTTTTAATCGGTTTGCAAAATCACTATAGTTATGTAGAAAAAATATTATTTTACCGACAACCAGTACATTCTTGCATAGATTTACAAAACGCTTCATTCCTTCGTTCACATTAGAATGATCGGAAACAGTACAAAATTTACAATCGCTGTTCATATTCGGCTTACCTACGTTGATGATTTTGTCTCTTGAAAATTTTTTTAAAAAAAGAGTGCAGTTAGAATTTATTCATATTTTTCCGCGGTGTATTAGAAAATAGTAGTATTTATGTTCTATATAGATCATATATCATCAAATATATCATAAATTTTAAAGCCATTAATTTCCAACAGCGTCCACAAACAAAATGATTACATTTATGATTCATTTTTTCACCTGCTAATTACAGTTGTAATTCCGCATGTAATTTTGTTCCGTAATTACAATGTTTAGATCAAGCCGTATTGCACCTGGGTTATTCCCTCGAGCTGCAAAGATATGTTCCACTGAGAATATTTTCTACTTTTTTTTTCAAACTAGTTTCTGGAACCTAAAGTCCTAACATATGTAACTAACTATTCTACTGTTAAAAGAAATAAACCGTTAAAAAATATTTGTCTTTTCTTTTAAGTGTGCGATGGTACTGGTGATTAGATAATCATCATATCTGACAGATTTGATTACCTTTTTCTCACAGTAGTTGGTAATAACAATGACTTTAGGCTTCCCTTACATGGCATGCAAAACCGAATGTTTGTTAACCTATTGAAGGATTGTTCTTAATACAGCCATCCAGTCACGTAGCGGTTGGTTAACACGTTTCTGAGTATCAGTCTTTTGAAGCTCCTTTCTCGTCGCTTCATTTTAAGCCACGGATTTTTTTCACGGTAGTAAGTGGTTCCAATTTCAAGAGCGCAGTGGAACAGCCGTACCGGCGATTACGTCCGCTTACCGTTCCTGTAATTAAACATTTTAATAACTAACGTCGTTTGAGCTTTGCTTCCATCTGCCACTTGTATTTAAACATATTTAAAAATGGAATAATGACAAGTTCTGTTTTTCGTTTTGCTTTGCTTCTTTTCGTGTAGATTTGTGGGCTTGTTACAAAACATTTCTCTTTCAAAGTATATAAATTATTTTGAGAAGCTTATAGCGGTATTATTGTTTGATTGGCTAGGTGTACCTTATTTATTACTTCGATAATTATTGAAATCTTAAATTTCTTTTATAGCAGTATGAAAAATCCACCAGCTGTGGATATGTCCGAAATTATTAAGGATATAATTTTGAATACCAAGCTACAATTTCCAATGAGATTTCTAAAAACATCGATTGAAGTGAAACGGGTAACTTTTGTATAAATTTAACAAAAAAAAAATAGTGCGACGTATTTTTTTAAACATTGAACTGTGCCTTAAATAAGAAATAAAACATCCTGTGGACGTCACGCTTATTTTAAATAAGCACGCTCGCACTAATTACTCTGTGGACAATTTATTTCCCATTAACACTGTATACAGGGTCCAACCACAAACTGATCGAATACAAGACGAAACTTGTGCAGTGTTACAAGGAGTACGAGTATAAATATTTCAAAACCGTTAGGATTTTAAGATATTTTAATTAGTAATATTAATAGTTCCTGATAGATGTCGCTAGATTAGATATGAGCATAAAAAAATTGCAAGGATCGGTCAAGGCGTTGGTAGCTCAGCGGCAAAGCAGTGGTACCGAACCGTCTCACGTCATTTACCTAGCTTAACTAGCAACTTAACATAACCTAACTATTGCACAAAATTAGAACAACAGTAGAAAAACACAAACAAAGGAAACAGTACAACAAGGCGACCTTAATGCTACGTTGCATTCTCTACCAGACAACCTTTTTCGCTATCATTAATCAGGGTATATGATAGCGATGGTTGCAGATGCAAATCCTGCTTGTGACTTAAAGTTTGTAAGCTTTCCACAAAATTAAATGTAGATAACTAATCTAGAGTCATAGATAGTTTGCCGTGTGTTAGCCGATCGGAAAAGCATCACCCTAATTCTACTTGTGGGTGTCGTAAAATGCGAGTAAGGGATAGTTTATTCTAGGAATCCCCTGCAAGTGCTACATCTTGCACAGCGCCAAGCATGGTGCGACAATACCCCCCCCAAGAGACGGGGGGGCTATGTTCAGCAATAGACTGTGGTTTAAAGTATAAACCTTAACTTAACTTTGTAAGTTTCTTTACCACCCTCGATATAAAAATGTACGGGTGATTATTTTAATTTCGCTAACAACACTTTAATTACAATATTTCTTCCTACAATTTGAGGTTACTGAGATTCGGTCAGGATAATTACTGAGTATGGTGTTGATAAGCATGAAAAATTATAAGTTAGGATAAAATCTGTAAACTGGACTTGTATATTTTTAAGTAGAAAAGAATAAACTGGAAGCTTACTATTTGATACGTATTTAAAAAAGTTTGATCAAAAACAAAAGGCACCAAAGATCCTGGTCACGGCACCAAAATGTGCTCAATGATAGATTTTATACAAAAAATTAAATTAATAAAAATTATATATATATTTATATTAACCGTTAAAGCATAATATAAAATATATTTATATTTGCGCTACAGTCCACTGCTGGACATAGGCCTCTTCCGATTAAGAGTATTTTCATACTTACCGCGATTGGCAGGCGAATCTGCAAGCAAAATGTGATGTATTCACAGGAAACATTGCCACTTGAATGTCATTTTTGATGCCTATTCGTTAGATTCATATGGATAGGTTGATGCTATTCACACCAACTTTTTGTATATTTTTTTATATTATGACGACTGAAAACTTTCGCTAACGACACCCACTTACACCGCGGCTACACAACAAAATAAGGCGAATTAAAAACTGAGCAAAATAAAACTGAAAAAAACGTATAGAAAAAAAGGTTTGATCGACAACAAAAAGTCACCAAAATGTGCACAAGTCGAGATTACACCAACCTTTTGTTAAGTCCTTATCTGGCGAGTGAGAAATCTTACTAACGATGTCCACTCATCCCGGGACGACACAATGGCCCAACGAATTGAAACTCGAGTTAGACAATGCCAATCTGACAGGGAATCGGGCGGTCAAAAGGCCCGTGTAAATCGGCCCTAATGCTGGGGTGGCATTGTAATAATTTGATGACACGGACTTATGGGTTCTTAGGGGCATTGATTTTGGTGTAGGACGGACTGTATGAGATAATATGTCTGTGGTTGTTGCCACTGGTAAGTTTGATTTGATGCATTTTTCAGGCAAAAGGTACTAAATTATGACATCTGTTTATTTAGATCCTGACGACCTGATGACGACCGATGTGGCGCAGTGGTAGTGTGACTGCCTTTGACGCAGAAGGTCCCGGGTTCGATTCTCGGTGGGTCACTCACAAAGTTGATATTTATCACTTTGTGAGTTTGTTCCCAGTCTGGTTAGGACATTGCGGGCTGTACCACCCGATTGTCCGTAAGTAAGATGGTTCCGTGTTTCGGATGGCACGTTAAGCCGTAGGTCCCGGTTGCTGTCTATGATCACTTAGACGGCGGTCGTTACACAACCATGTCAGAAGCCTGCTACTTGTAGAAGGCGGTTGAAAAATTCTGACACTAGGGTTCATCGGGTCGTTGGACGACTCGGTGTCCCACACGAAAAGAGAGAGAGAGATTTAGATCCTAGTATAGGGCGCTCATGCAAATTATGTAAAAGCTCAGCAATTACTTTCGACATTGTGGGTAATAGTTTTTTTTTACATTATTTTGTTTATTATGATTTGCAAAAAAACTGGCAACCCAAAATGTCAATTTATTTACTGTCTCTCTCTCCTTCTCAACAAAAAACAGAGTTTAAACTTGGTCTTTCAAAATATGTATGTTAATATTTTAATGTTAGTAGGTTGTATGTGTTTGCACTTGAAAAAAAGGCAACTTCCTCCAACATAGCTCTAGTCTTAATAATGAGTTACACTTAAAATTGACAAAGACTAAATACTCAAATTATATTAGATCATGCTATCAATACCAGACCATGTAATCGGATATCTCGATAAGTAATTGTGTCCAAATCGCCAATATTCTTTGTGGCGTTGTTGAGACAGGCGACGTCGGCTCTTGGACTAGACAGCTGATGAGGAATTTTGTATGGGAGGTCGAAATATTTTTCTCGTTCACCAACATAGCTGCCATACAAAAAGTTGTTTAGTTTTATGGTCTAATCATGCCTGCCTGATTCGGTACACCGTCCTTTACAACCTATATGTAACTATGGTCAAAGACAGTATAATTCTGTTTATATAGTGTTAGTGGTTTTAAATTGACAAAAACTGAAGATACAAATTATATTAGATCATGCTATCAATACCACACCACGTAACCGGATATCTCGATAAGTAATTGTGTCCAAATCGCCAATATTGGTTGTGACGTTGTTGAGACAGGCTCTTGGACTATCGCACTGTTCATTAGGAGAGCACACACTGACGACATTACCCTCACCAGCGCTAAATATTATCTGTATGAATAAGTTTGTCAAAGATGTAAGAATAGATGGAAGGGAAAGAAACAACCTTGAAAAATTTTGATGACTGCTTGAGTATTATTTTAGTATTTAAGTAAAAAAACTAGGTTAATAAGTTAACTTATACGATGTTTGTAGAATATGCAATGTGCACATAAATTTATACTTTTATGTTTATGCAGATCGATTTTTAAACTAAGTAGATTACGTTACTTACGTATGACGTTATAGAAAAGATTTTATCCAAAGATCTTACTATAAATCTGAAATTGATGATTAATTTGGTCCTATCAAACACAATTTGTTCTATGTCTGCTTATTCAAAAAACTGTAGGTAATTACTGTTCTGAAAACAAAGTCTTTTCCATGACATCATATGCCACATCTAGCACGTCTCGCCACTATCCTTGTAGGCTATACTTCAAGTGCGTAATCAAGCAATATTCTTCTTAATCAACCCCACCCTGGGCCGCGGGGGTCGAACCTCCAACAAAAGAATTGATTAACTATACCGCGATATTACTATATTACTCGTATTATTATTGTACTAGGAGTATAATGAAGAGGGCTTGGTAACCGTAGCACTTAATGAGAGAAAACTCGATTATAATTCGTAGCAATCTTTGGTAAGCCCAACTTGGTTGATTAGTCCATGTTATCTCGTAGAAGAATCTTAGAAAGAGGAAGGGAGTTCAAAGGCTTCTGTTCTGATTTAAGTAGATGCAATATTAAACTTTTTTTGGGAAAAAATAATAATTACTTATGTAAGAAAATGTTGGTAAATCTACCTATGTTGTTTATCTTGTTGTTATTGATATATCTTTGGTACGAGTAGCAAGAACTAATGTAGAATATTGTGCACTGTACTCGTATTAGGAATGAAAATTTAGTTTGTGACGTTACTATAAGAAAAACATAATCCTTTGTTTTTTAAAGTGATGCGTTGCTACGACTTTGTTAACCTTAAAGTTGTATTTATTTTTTTTCAACTTTTGGTGGTAATTTTTAAATAAATGTAATGATCTTTCATTCTTATCATAATAGCTTAAAAACATGCTTTATCAAGACAACATCTACAAGAAACCCAACCATAGAACCAACTTAACTAATTAAGTCTGGAAGCTACCCGGCCAAGTTGCGAAGGCAGGCACGACGCGCTAAGCACCCAAGTTGAGCTTGTGTTCTAAGTTACGGCGTTATCTAAATGAGACCATCTTTCGTTATATAAGCTAACTTAATTAAGAACTAGCAGATGAGAGTGGGCGCCGGCGGGCGGCAGGGAGCGGGGAGGTAAGTAGGGGTCGTCTGTGAGAACTGCAGTTTGGATTGTAAAAGTTAGTGCGTAGCGCTTTGGTAAAAGATTTTCTGGGGTTCACTTGCACTTTGTGTCAATAAATAATTTAATAATTAAAAGAAAATGTATTCAGTTGCCAAAAAACACAGAAAGTTTGATAGTTTTTTTATAGGGTGTAAAAAAATTAGCTGCAAATATTTAAAGGGGTGAACTATCCCATGAAACTGAATAACTTTTCCCAAGGAACATAGGTCGAAATATGAAAAATGGGCTGATGCTCCCCATAAAATATTTGCAGCTTAAATTTTTTACGCCTTATATATTGGCTCATGGTAGCCCAACGGTGAGCATGATTTTGCAGCGTGAAACATTTTGAAGTTGAAACCGTTACTTTATCACCACAGTCTACCTTTACTTATTATAAATGATGATGATGATGATGATGATGATTAAATACCTGAACCATGAAACAGATACTATGGACCCTGGATTGTTCCTGTTGCCTACTTACATTATGTGTGATACTTTAGTATGAATGCCACTTTTATTAGGTACTCTATTATATATCCTGCGATTACTTGCATCGTTAGTAATATACTTGAAATGTTCCTTCCGTGTATCTTACCAGTTACTTACCACGCCGCTCTTCAGGAGGCTGCTAAACTAAGTGCCAACACTTATGTGTGTGTTGTAAGCATGTGTGGGTTAACCCTATGCATGTGTGCGTACACTCCGTGTGCAATGGATTAGTGTTATAATAAAAGTTTTTGTAACAGATGTCAGATATTAAACACAAGTCCATATTAATAGCCAAGACGCCACCGAGGAAAATATATAAAAAAAGTTAGCAAATTAGTCTTGTTGGATATAATTTGTTGTTGTTAGCTTATTGTGTCTCATTTGGCTCGATTTGTTTGTTTGCTCGATTTATGGGAGTGAAACTTGTAAATCATAAAGATTGTAAGACTTCTAAATTACCCAAGTACTGAGTATAGAAAGTTATGAAGTAATTAGCTTTCATGATACTTGGCTAATACAACTATGTTTATTTGATGGTTGAGATATATCAATGATGTTAAATTTTACTACCATATAAATGTTGACGTTGATAAGGAAAACATAATAGTTCCCAAAGATGTACATTACTTCTTCTTAGATGTACATTACAATGTGAAAAAATACTTTCAAACTGACTCAAATGAACTGATCTGCAATTTTGCATGGATGTCAAAATACAGGGTGTAAAAAATAGCTGAAAATATTTTAAGGGGTGAATCAGCTCATGAAACTGAACAACTTTCCCCATGGAACATAGGTCTCTCTTTCTCTTCTCTTTTCGTGTGGGACACCGAGCCGTCCAACGACCCGATGAACCCTAGTGTCAGAATTTTTCAACCGCCTTCTACAAGTAGCAGGCTTCTGACATGGTTGTGTAACGACCGCCGTCTAAGTGATCATAGACAGCAACCGGGACCTACGGCTTAACGTGTCATCCGAGACACGGAACCATCTTACTTACGGACAATCGGGTGGTTCAGCCCGCAATGTCCTAACCAGACTGGGAACAAATTCACAAAGTGATAAATATCAACTTTGTGAGTGACCCACCGAGAATCGAACCCGGAACCTTCTGCGTCTAAGGCAGTCGCACTACCACTGCGCCACATCGGTCGTCGTGCGGAACATAGGTGAAAATATATAAAGAAAATTAGGACCCATACAAAATTACCGACTAAGTCAAATTGTATGGGAGGTCCAAAAAATATCTCATATATGTCGACCTATGTTTCTTGGAAAAAAATGTTCAGTTTCATGGGCTAATTCACGCCTTAAAATATTTGCAGCTAATATTTTTACACCTTATACTTGTTCCTTGGGGTAACGTTGTTCTATACCACCCGCTTGCCCTGAGTTTTCTGTATTTTTGAGTTAGTATTGAGTCTTGATAACCTAAATAAAGGCTGTTTTATTTTTATTTGTAATAAATGTAAGTCCATTTAAAATACACTTTACGTGTCAGTTAATTACAAACTGGCCTACATATTTTATAAGTTCGTGTTAAGCTAATAAGTGTTTCGTCAAAACATCGTTAGGTTAAACTAACAATTGTAGTTAATCGCGCTAATTACGCAAGTATTTACTCGTTATTAAGGATCTAATAACACATTACCTACTTTGTTACTGTTTGTTTTCAAAATATTTAAATTGCTTGAACTGCCATTGTTTAATTTAAGTTAATTAAGCTTTATTATCTGCACGTAACGTTACATTACCTGTGCCTTAATTATATCACCACTTAGTTATGAGGTCAATATCTTTATTATTTTTAATTTCATATAAAAACTATAATGACATGACAACTGAAATCTGAAAATTAAAATGACTCAGGTATGTTTTTTTTTTTTTAATTTATACCTATTACTTTTACGAACTCTGCCAAACTATTTTGAATAGATTATTTTCTGACCCATTTGTGATCTTATGTCGTCTGTCTAAAAAATCAAAATTGATCAATATTCTTTAAGAAGCCATATTAAGTCAGATTTGACAGATTGCGAAGACAGTGGCGCTTTCAGTTTTTTCAAGAGTTTATAGACAGACTAAAACTTACTTACTTGAAAATTATCCATTGTGTTAAATATTACTTGATACCTGATACAACTTTCAGATTCAGGCAAATGCTACGACCTAAAGGTCCCTTCTTCTTTGTTTACTTCTTTAGTACGGATCTGTCAACAGGTAACAAGTTATATTTTAAGCACTGTAACAATGCAAGGCCGGACGTTTTAAAAATAGAATCACGATTACAAAGTGTTTGTCCTCAAATCAGTGGGATCACCCGAGCGACGAAATGTCGCCGTTTACATAAGTAATTAGCCGATCTCGTATCAGATAAGCGAATGCTTTAGACAGATTCATACGTCTGGGTCTAGGATGTAAGAAACTGAGGATGAGCTGACAGTGCCTCTGTTTTTACAAAGCTGGTTTTACACTTGGTGAATTCAAAAATTATCTTGAAAAAAATAAGAAAACGCACTCAAAGTACGAGTTTAGGCTAAGGTTAATTGATAGCTCAGTAGGTACACAAACTATTAGCCATTACTTCTACCTACTTTTGATGTATTTGAATACCAGATTACAGTGGGTAGTTAATTAAATCAACTAATAATTTAAAAGCTATTCATAATCGGACGTAAATTATGTTATTATATTTTTTCAAGTTTCGTTACTAATATTTTAATGCAATGAGCGGTTCATAAAATCTTGTTACAGAAAATCTTTTTATGAATCATAAACGTTTATGATTCATTTAATAATAAAAAAAAACTGTATTAAAGCCTTTTCGTAGCTCCATGGCCGCTACGAATTAGTCCAGTTTGCGGTTAGCCTATTTACCTACGTGCTACGCAGCTACGGCGTAGCACTATAGCTCGTACGCGTGCTATTTATAATTGACTCATACGTAGCTGATTAGTGTCAGGCTTCGTGACGTCATCATTTTGTAATGGCCTGGTTTCCGTAGAGGTCAAGGAAATATATGATTGGATGTTGGTTAATCAGGCAACTTTTTGCGAAATTGACATTTTGCGAATTGAACATTTTGAGAAAAATTTGAATCTAAGAGTTTTTATTGATAGAGAGGTAGGTGTCATATAAATACGCGGTATAAAAGAGGGCTCACAGTTAAATGTAGGTTTGGTTAGATTAGCTAGACAGTTTGGACTTTAAACCGTTTTTGTCCCACGCATAAAACTAAAGTTGTGGTTCGAGTTTCTACTCAGATGTGAGCCTGACTGTTACAAAAATTTTGCAGCTTAAAACGAAACCGTTTTTTTTTCACTTCCCAAACAAAAATCTTACAATCCAATCTTACATTGCTTCACTAGGTAAGTTCAGTTAGTTAAGTGGACTAATCACGCCTGCAAACATATATACCCTTAGAAAGAGAAAAAGGCTGAAATTGTAATAAAAATACGCTTTCTATCACAAAAACAAAAGACTTGCTTCGCCAACATTCTGATACTTTAAAACCCAAAAAAAAGAATATGCAACGGCCACTTATCACCACAAGACGTCATTAGTACACTAGCTACAGATGTCGTTAAAGGGGTGACACTTGGATGACACTTGGTCGCCAATTACACGGGAAACCTGTAATTTTTACTAAATTATGTCACAGATCCGTTGCCTTACAGAAAAATGGTTTTTAACCCCATAATTTTGATACTTGAAACATTTTTAAATGTTCAACAATAGAACTGTATGCCATAGATAATGGTCGTTATGTTTCTAATTAAAATAGTTAAATTAAAGAATTTAAAGATGTACCTAATTTCACTAATGAAAAATTTTACTATTGAAAACGGAAGATGAATGATAAGAAACTATTTTATTCTACGTGTAAAAACAATTGCTGCAAATATTTTAAGGGGTGAACCAGTCCACGAAACTGAACAACATTCCCCAGGGAACATAGGTCGTAATATGATAAAAATATTTAGACATCCATACGAAATGTAGCAGCCGAGCGACTCAACTGGAGGTCTTGGGAAAAGTTGTTCAGTTGGATTTTGGACTGGTTCACCCGTTTAAATATTTTCAGCGAATATTTTTACACCTTTGTTTTAATTTCGTATACCAAGGTAACAAATCCTTCTTATCTAAGCTTACATAACTTTGTCGTGCACATCAATTTGTTTCGCATTCCTCCTTTTTGTACAATCCGACGTAATTAAAGTAACCTCAGTTAGGTGTAAAACCCGGTGAGCTAATGACATTTTAATTGTGTCGGGTTATTACCGGGGCGTCGTCGCTCGCTGTCTCATCCTGTTATTACGAATAATTGCATTACGCTTCGTTACGGAGGAAAAAACGAGCAAATACAATTTAATTGACAAGTCACTTTCTTTGTTCGCGCCTAACACGTGTTGGATTCACACGCGTGGCCGTTCTGTGCTTTCTCACTCTTTGACAAAATCTCTTTTTGTCTTACATTGACGACTTTTCGATACCAGCGAAAAATTATGCCCAATAAAAACTTTATTGTACGCTGTACCTTTGTTTCATCCAAGATTTCCATAACATAATCTGAATGTTCTATACAGGGTGTCAGAGACGGTGTAACGAAAACTTTGCAGGCGTGATCAGACCATGAAACAAAACGTTTTTTTCTATAGGGACTATGTTGGGAAACGAAATAAATTTTTCGTGTTCCCATACAAAGTCACTCAGCTGAACAGGAATTTTGCATGGAAGGTCGAAAAAAATTCACGTTTACCAACATAGCCCCCATAGAAAAAGTTGTTCAGTTTCATGATCTGAGCACGCCTGCAAAGTTTTCGTTACACCGTCTGTTACACCCTGTATACTTTGTCATATTTCGCCCTTGAGGTGTTGGAAAGGTTCTTATTAGAGTGTTAGTCTTGACATGTCCGTTTATTAATTATTGCACTAGTAATAATGGCACATGCTCTAATGTATATGTAGGGTGATTCGATATTTGAAAAAGGATACCGTTTGTTAAAGTGACATTTTTGACAATTGAATTCTGCATACATAAATACCTCTAGTAAAATGCGACTTTGAGTTCCATAATTATAAATCTTCAAATCAGTTGCTATTGCGGATCGCACACTTAACGCAAGACGGAGCGCGAAAATATCACAGTGGTCTGTCAGATCCATACTAGAAACGTCACTCCCCATAGGTACTAAAACCGCACTCGACAGACGACGCTGCGTCGACAGCGGTTGAGTGGTTTTAGTATGGGAATTGATATTTCTAGCACAGAGAAAAACTAATATACTAACGTATGGACCTGTCAAACCATTGCGACGTTTTAGCGCTCCGTCGTGCGTTAAGTGCGCGATCCGCCTTTATTTATTCCATTGCTTTGAATCAAATCTCTAACGCGCATATGCACAAAATATTCTAATTTTGTCTACAATCTAATATCTGTCCACTTATTATAATTAACGGAACACCTCCAACCGTATTGTAACTGAAGCAAAAAAGAAATTTAATCATGAGAAACAATAATATTGCCTTCTAAGAAACAGCTCTGAGTAAGTGCGGGAGCCACGCAACTTATTCTTGATTATTTTGATTTTCAAATTACCATACAACATTAAACCAAAAACCTACTTTATATACCTTGATTTAAAGTGCATTTCGCCGTAATTATTGTTGATGATTTCACTATTGTTAGGCCTGTATGACTATAAATTATGTCCATAGAGCAGAGAGAGCATTATGATAGAGCTAGTAGCATTCATGTCACTCCCGCGATTGAAAATTAAAGAACCGATATAATTTGTTACGCGAAGTGATGCGCTGGCAAAGATCGATAAAATTTAATTTTATATGAATAAGTCAGTATAACATGTAATTAAGAATTAAATTGCGTATTATTTATGAGTAAAATGAGAATCTTTAGACTAATAGGTAAGCTTCTTTCAAACGGGTCTATTATTTCAAGTTGTAGTGGGATTTGATGAGATGAGATTTGAGATTAAATAAGTATGCCATCTATATTCTGTTCTCGTGTAAAAACCAATAAGATTGTCCACTTAGGAGCTAATGTGAAATGTGGGGGCACAAATAAAAAAAAAACGATGGTTGCAGAAAGTTGTTTTTGAAAGCGATAAAGTACAAGCTATCATGGCCTAAAAGAGTCGTTGCTGTAGAATATTACAAAGAACTAAAAGAAAGATGTCAAGATACTGGAGAAAGGGTCATATTTAAGTTAGAATGTGGTACCTATTTGTCGATTAATCGAATTTTATCGATAAATACAGGCACATCACTACAGTGGTCCGGCATTAACACGTCACTCGTGGAGATGATAATAGCTCAGGAGCCGTGCCCCAGTTAATTGCTTTAATAACTTCCTGTGTCAAAATAACAAAAGAGCTATGTGGTATTAACAAAACAGGTAATGATGCTTCAGGCTCCCGTACTAAGTTCAAATCATGTGTATCGTGGACTATAGAAATATGAGCTTGAATGGAGTTGCATCATAATATAATTATAGTTTTTGATCATCAACGGATTCTAACTTAATTTTAAGCTTTTTTTAGGCTTGGTTTAAATTTCAAGAAATGCGTTGGGTTTTGTTTACATTCATTAAAGTTCTTTCATCTTATTTAATTATTTAGTAGGTATTTTTTCTGGTCGTCTATGTATCTTAATAAGAATAACTGAGTGGTCTACCAGTAGGGGTCATAAAAGGCGACAGAGGGAGGATAAGTTCAGGGAATCTGTACCAGCGTTTCCTTAATAACGCCTTGCCAATTTGGGTAGGCTCATGTCCAGCAGTGGACTGCTATGACTGTTGAGATTAAAGACACGGTAAGAGTGTAAAATGAAACATGTAAAATGTGAATGTAAGATGTAAAACGACGACTGATGTGGCGCAGTGGTAGTGCTACTGCCTTAGACGCAGAAAGTTCCGAGTTCGATTCTCGGTGGGTCACTCACAAAGTATTTATCACTTTGTGAATTTGTTCCCAGTCTGGTTAGGACATTGCGGGCTGAACCACCCGATTGTCCGTAAGTAAGATGGTTCCGTGTTTCGGATGGCACGTTAAGCCGTAGGTCCCGGTTGCTGTCTATGATCACTTAGACGGCGGTCGTTACACAACCATGTCAGAAGCCTGCTACTTGTAGAAGGCGGTTGAAAAATTCTGATACTAGGGTTCATCAGGTCGTTAGGCGACTCGGTGTCCCACACGAAAAGAAAAGAAAAAGAGTGTAAAATGCGATTACATTGGGACACACTAACACGTAATTCGATTGTGGACTGGGTCATTAGTAAAATATAAAAGTAGCACGCTTAAAAATACTACGAAGATCATTCAGGATTTTTCAAAATATTCCAAGTTTGAATTAATGAACAGAAACATTACATAAAAGTAAGTGTTCTGACGCCATACAAAATAGGAATTAATGACGTCATATATTGCTATTGCATACAAAATACTGTTTGAGATCGTTTTAAAAAGTAGCCGTGTGATGCCGGCTTAGAATAGCATCACCCCACATCCTTCCCGCGGGTGTCGTAAGAGGCGACTAAGGGACTCGAGGGTATTGGTGTATTACAATTTTTAGGCGACAGGCTGACAACCCGTCTCTATAGTGATACACATGTTTTCTGGAACAACCTTAGAAAACAATCCTCAAAAATGTCAGACGTGGCGATAGCGACCGTATTCTTACGGCCGTTAACGCTCTGCCTACCCCGCAAGGGATAAAGGCGTGATATATGTGTGTGTGTTAAAAAGTAGCTCATTCGACCTGCCAGTCTACAACTCTATGCATACAAAGTTTTTACCTCAAAACCCTTGACGGAAATAGATGTTCTGCTATATTGTTTGTAATGTGACTTTAGAAAGTTTTTGCATATTTTGAATGACGGTAACGATAAATTATCGGGTAGCATTTACCTAAGACAAATTAAAAATCAACGGAAACGCCAAAAAAACAATAATTTGCCTTTTTGTCCAACCCGTCCACAATGGTTCCTCTATTACGTACAAAATTGTGGGCACAATTAAATCGGAGTCATTATTGTGTCTGCTTACCGACCACAAATGATATATAATTGCGTTCTAAATAAATGCCGTGTACGTATATAATTACAAACACATACATACACACGGATATTGTTGTACTCATCACAACTACATAGGTAGGTACAGGATGACAGGAAGGCATACAGGTAGATGCTTTGTGGTTCATCAAGTAAGATAAAGTGAAAATGAGGAATTTTTCGAATGACAGCAAGACTAGGTCCAAATATATGTCGTTGTTAGCGCTTTTACAGGTTGAGGAATTGTCTGTCAAGTTCAGTGCATAGAAAAAAAATACACCTGTCTTTTAAAAATTACTGCTTAGTTTTTTTTTTACATCGTTCCCACGAAGAACTAAACGAATAGATTAAAATATTTACATTACTATGACTTAATATTATGTTACCCTATCATAAGTTTGTACATCGAGTCGATGACGTAGAACAGCTGATGTGGCGCACTGGTAGCCTGCGGCACAAAGTTTCCGGGTTTGATTCTCGTACGCACGCACCAAACTGATATCTCACTTTGTAGTAAATTTCCTAGTCTGCTTTGGACATTGTACGCTGAACCATTTGCTTGTCCGAGGGCACATTAATGCCACTCTGACACCAAAATTATGAATGTAAAGGTAACCCTGCGACTTTAAATAAAATACGCGCGGGAAGTTACAAACAAGTAAATTAAAGAAAGGCGTGAACATCCTCCCGGCCTTGATAATACATAGTATTATCAAAAGAAATACAGTTTGAATTTCAAACAAAAAAAAATCGATGTAGTGTCCCACACGATAATATAAGGAGACATAAGTTCCAGGCATCTATCTACTAACATTCATCCGCTGAATTTCAAAATAGTAATTGCTACCTGAGGCGCTTGATGTTGTTAAAAAATCTATCATGATTTGTCTGTCTGCCCTTTAAGATGACACCAAGTAATACACAATAAACATTGTAACGTACAAAACAAGCATCGCTAAAGATACATCCTAAAAGTAATAAAATATTCCAAAGATAACCCTAAATTGATTAATATTACAAAATAAATCGACCAATTTTAGTGTTTGTACGACAGACCTAATAGCTCATTAAAAGTTTAATTACCTACCAGTGACATTTATGTCCTAAAACAATGTTGCTTAAGCCCTACATAAAGTTAGAAAGTTATTGGCTACTGATCAAATCATAAACGTCTTTGCTAAGGATACATTTGGAAGATCAAAATAACCCAATACAATTATTTTATAAGCTAATGAAGGAAATTATGACTATGATTCTAATATAAAGTATTGCAACTAACACATTAGTTTGTAAGTCTTTGATGTAATGGCCGTAAAACGTATTATTTGTAGCAGCTATTGAGAGAAGTCGAGTATTATGAATCACTGTTCCGGAAATCGACCAAGCATGTGCATTATTGTAGAGTTGAATTATATACCAAATATAATATTTATTAGTACGTATAGGTACCTAAGTAGATGTAGCTCTGTCTTGCTATATGCATAATTTTGCAGGAACCGAGAGTTTTGGTAGCCCAGATGGAAGTGGCATCGTCAGTCCCTACTGATGGTAAAAGATGCAGGTATAAATCCTGCCTGCGGTAGAAAATTGGTAAGTAGGTACATAGTTTTAAAGTTTATTTAGACCATAGACAGCTGTAAATAGAACAAGACGTCTTATCTTGACAAAATTCAATGTCTATGTTGCTTTGCTCTTTACGACCAAGAATAGGGTATACGGTAAGGATGATTGTTTTTTAAATTGAGAGAATAAGTATATTTTTACGGTAATATGTGGATAGTAATTATTTTTGCAAATTTTTGAAGTGATATGATCGGTAAAAATGGATAATAGTAGAACTTTGATTTGTTATAGGTACTGTGAAGGCTCCGGCGTGAGCCTCCAGCTTATAATCAAGTAAATAATAATACGAAAGTATTTCAGAGAAAAATTACGTGTACTATAATTAGGTATGCTTTTTCCGTGACAGGCATTCACTGGTCTTTGATCTGATCTTAGATTTTCACGGTCGCCACTTTGTGAAGGCTCCGGCGTGAGCCTCCAGCTTATAATCACGTAAATAATAATACGAAAGTATTTCAGAGAAAAATTACGTGTCTTCCATTCAGTTATTTTACAAAGACAGATTGGCAGATATCAAAATCATTGTCACAAACAAAGATAAGTAAAAACTGTAAAATAATCCAAAGAGATCTGCAACAGGTACCTAAATGAGTACTGAGCTACTGAGGTACTCCAAAGTCAAACGAGGTCACAATAATTTCCTTGAAATCATTCGTCAATTCATTCATACTCATTCACAATTATACTTAAACATAATTGGTGTAACACGTGTGGACTCACGCGCAGCAAGACAAAGATAATTAAAGTCCTCAAGCCTTCATTACACTACACTGAAAACACGGGCTAATTTGACGTCCATTGCTGGCTATCTTGAGTTTGTTGTAATGAGGATTTTTTTGGGCTGATGGCTGCACGTGTCTGAAATAGGTGGCGCTACTGGTGCTATTTCAAATTGAGGGAATTGTCAAGGTCAGTTTAGTGACCAATAAAAAGTATTACCCTTATTTAAGGGGATTTTAATGCGTTCAGTGCTTTATTATTCTCATAAATAAAAATAAGATTGTATACTATTTTATAAATAAGTTTATTACCCCTATCTATGGGAAATTGTACCTTAAAAATGTCTTGGAGCGCCATCAACTTGGAACTAAACGAGAAAAAAACAAACCCATGACATAAATAGGTAAAGAGGAATAATTTAATAAAACAAAACCTGAATGTGGTAATTTTACAGGCAGTAGGTAAGTATATTTTACGTTTGCAATTCACCATTTTTGTTTGGAATTGTTATTTATGTAGTCATGGTTATTTGCGCTGCTGTGACCCATGGCTGAGGCAAATCTGTGACTATACCAACAGTTCAATTCCAACATCCGTCCAGCAGTTTGGGTTGTAGCCCGTGTGAAAGAAAATATATTTGTCTACATACATACATACATCATCATTCTCCTTGCCTTATCCCTTTTCTCTGTCGAGTTCAGCTGCCTAACCAAGTTTTTACACAGAGCCACTGCCATCTAACCTCTACAACCCGAAAGCTAACCTACATACATACATAATCTCCAAAAATATAACCATCTTTCTGAAGAAGCCGGGTGACAGCCAGCAATGTATGTTGAATCGAGACCTTTTGGCAGGGTAGTGTAATACTTACTTCAAATCAGATCAAGGTCAGTACACGTGTTGATATAAAGGGTTTGCGACTTTGTAATTTGAGAGTACGTTCTAATGAATAAAAGTCTGTATGTTGAGAGTACCTATTAATTATAGGAAGTTATAGTTACCTATTAGAATTTTTACAAACGGGCACCCATTTATTAAGCTTACGAACGACTTTGGATATAGTAATATGGAAAAAAATGTAGGGTTTAGCCATAAATTTATCGTAAGTTGGTTTATGGCTATGGAAAATTCGATTTTATATAGTAAAAGGCAGTCAGCTGATCGTGATTTCGTATGGGAGGTCGAATATTGTATGTCGTTTACTGACATAATAATATTCCTTGGGCAAAGTTGTTCATATTCAAGGTCTATCTGCACCCTATAAGTATTCGTAGTAGTTTTCGTAACTGTGTAATTAATGCTAGTTACAAGTTATTATTCTGTGGCAAGATATATCAAAACAAATATAGATTAAATGTCAAATGAGAGTTCGAGATCTCCCTGCTGAGAGCTGCCTCTCATGAAAAATATATTGAAATTATTTTTTACACTCCAAGTCGACAATACACAGAACGAATACTTATAAAGTTTAAATATGTATAATTGTTAATAACTCACGCTGTAACTAATGCCTTCTTGACAATCTATTCCCAACATTTAAAACACTTAAAAGCATAACAAAATAAACAACCGACAAACGATTACCCACAATTACAAAAATTCCGTCATTAACATAATTGTAGACATCAATTTCGACGCGAACCAACTGTAAAATTACTATCTCGATATCATACAATAATATGATAGTGCTAATTGTGTATAACATGTATTATAAGAATTATAACAAAAACATGGAAGGATGCTATCTACTTAGCTTTCATTATAACTTAACAGACATTTAACGCCAATTACGTTTACCATCTTACATTTTGCGGATACAAAAATATTATTCCCATACGTTTATTTTAAGGAAACTTTCCCGACAGCTGTAAAGTTATGTTTGTAAGTTTTGTGTACGAAAGGGGAAGGCTTGATGAATTTCAATAGAATTTTAATGCATCCTACGAATAGTAAATGTATTTATAATTTGTTTGTTTTATTGTCTGATTTGCATTTTATTGTATCTAATTGGAGCTATTTCTATTCTCGAGTGTTTAGGGTTCAGTGATTTGTAGTTTACTTATGTTATTATATTTATTTATATTAAATTTTGTTAAAAGAGCTATAAACGTATTACATGGACCCAGATCTTCAATCAGCTTTATCGGTAACACTGAGTCGACAATAAATTGTGTGTGCCAAGTTATTTCTTACTTTTTACTTTAATTTGGAAACATACAATCAAACACAATACCAATAAAGAAATATCAATCTCTCGTTCCACTAATTTGAATTATTACGTCTAAAACCCAGTTACATTAAGTAGTAGTATTATTTGTCGTGTGATGTCGGCTTAGAATAGCATCACCACACATCCTACCCGTGGGTGTCGTAAGAGGCGACTAAGGGACTCAAGAGTATTGGTGTATTACAATTTTTAGGCGACAGGCTGACAACCTGTCACTATAGTGATACACATGTTTTCTGAAACAACCTTGGAAAACAATCCTTAAAACTGTCAGACGTGGCGTAGCGACCGTATTCTTACGGCTGTTAACGCTCTGCCTAGCCCGCAAGGGATAAAGGCGTGATATATGTATGTATGTATGTATGTATTAAGTAGCTAGTAGAATACGTTCTATATTTGTATTCCTACCTGGTTTCCTGCCTTTGAAACATACAGACCCATCGGTTCAAAAATTCCACCACCTGTCCTGATAAGTAGTGCCCAACACGTGCCTTTTCTTGTAATTCTTTAAATATTTTAAATTAACATAGTAAAATTGTATAACGGTATAATAGCCTTAAATTGAAGGTAAAACAATTACGAGTGATAAATGTTCCACTTCGAGCATTGTTTTAAAGTAGGCTGTAAAAGTACGATAACGTAAAAGATGAGGAATGATAGGAGTTTCAAAATAACAGTGCATAAATATCAATGACGACGATGATTTTTATTTCAAAAGCTTGTGACGTGTCGCGTAATGTAGCCCAAAAACCACATTAACAGCCACAACAGTCCACTGCCTAGCCTATCCCTATTGGGGGTATTTTCTTAGTCACAATGCTTTGGCATGTTGATAAGCGAACGCATTGTTAGAGACATTAATTGCATTCACAGAAAATGTTGTCCATTCACAGGAAAAATTTATCCTTTCCTCGCTTTTACCACTACGATTTTACCATTTACAATGATGCCTAGAGCTGCTTAGACCTTAATTTTAGTTTTATTCCATCTGACTATAAAATCAACTTAATCGAAAAGATTGTTGACTTGCAATTCTACTTAAGAAAAAATGATCGTTTACTCAGACGGGTCTGTGTCAATCTCAGAAATATAATAGAATTAAATAACATTCACATACTTACTTAGCAAAAGGAATCACAAAACCGCATTATAAATGACAAGGCCTGCCACACAAAAGGGGCTAAGTGCAAAATAGGCAGTTTATTTAAAACCAGTCCGACCGAGGGTTTGATTGAGGTTTTGCATTCAGTACAAAACGGCTAATTGTTCCTACAAGTGCTTATTGTAAGTGTATGCCGTGTCAAAGATATAGGATTATTCTAGAAGAACAAGAGCTCATTAAATAAAAACTATTTTATCTATTTAAAATATATATTATTTTGACTTTTCACTTTAGTGGAAAATAAACCCTCATTTGTGGGATAGTCATGCACAGGGCTGTTTTAAAAGACTGAATTATTTGTCGTGATATGAGAACAGAAAATAGGACTATAGTGTTTTTTTTTCTGTAGGGAGTACGAAATATAGTTGCAAATATTTTAAAGAATAAAACAATACTTTTGCTTCACCTTGAACTATGTGATAGATAAGTGAAATTATTGTTTCCTTTTTGTTAAATTTTCAACCATTTTATATCCTTGTAACTCTGGTTGTGTTGTTGCAAGTTCGTGCCCGCAGCGGAGTGTGAGACCGCAAGGTAACGCAGTGGAAATGACTGCAGCGCAATCAGTACAATGCAATTAAATCTATATTTATACGAGATTATACCTTCTACCTCGTGACGATGATTAATTTTAGTATTAATTGTTGTTTTTGCAAGTAACAATAGTGGTATTTACTATGCAAAATGAGGCAAAATTACCATACGTAACTTTTAATGCACCACAACTGTTTCGTTTTTAAAATAACAATACATAGGTAAAGGTAACACAAGCATTTTCCGTTGACCCGACAGAACTGTATAATCAGCGTATAAATGAATCTCTTATAATATTATTTTTAAGATTTCTTCAATTATAACGTGGAAGAGAGCAACGACAGGTAAAAATGCTAATTTTGGCTCAAATAAACATAAATAATATATATTATCTTATTGCGAATGCTAAGTATATACACTATAGATTTAAATATTTACAAAATATTATTTCAAAACACCTTAACCTAAAAAGAGAAAATGAGATATAATGATATAAACAAGAATGACGAAACTATTAATCCTGTGGTATTTTACAATTATATCCAAGAAAATAACAATATTAATACTTACCTACATCAAGTTGTGGTTTTAATTGTATTTCATATTTGCGGTTTTTTAAATTGATAGGATTGACAACGTTTCTTTTATACTTCCTACTTGAATTATATGATTTCTTTGTACATAATAAGGCCCTTGGCAAAAAGCTGTCAAGCTGTTCTGTTCTCATTTGGTTATTAAAGTTATTATACTCATGTTGCGTTTTTGTAATTATAACAACACCATTATCTGCTTTTCTCTTACATTACACTTGTTACTAGTAAATTTTACTAGTAACAAGTGTAGGTAAGGTATAGTTCAGAAAATATTATATTTACTTTATTATTATTTTTATTTTTGTTGTTTGCAAAACTTAGCACGTTCAACTTACATGTGTTACAATATAATATGTAAGTAACAATCATCCCAAAAGTTTATTTAAGAATATGTTATTTTGGACGTAAACTTCTGTAACTTCACCCACCATAGTTTGTAATTTGAGAAGACAAAATCGATTTTGATATAATTCATATACTTCTCAAATTTCCCACTTTTTAAGAAACATTTCCAATTCGTAAGTTGGTATTATATAATTCTAATTATATTGCACGTCGCTTCATTTAAAAAAGTATAAAAGTCGGTTGAAAATAAGCTCTTGTGTTGTCCTATAAAACCAACTACCCACATTCGCATAAATTACGAAACTTCCGCAAGTAACTCCACAATACCACCAAAAACCCAGATCCACTCAATCGGCCAACATTGATAACCCCAAATTACAGCTTCAACCTGTACTATATTAGCTGCACAAAAAGCTATAAAGAAGCGTGAAATTGTAAGAGAGTATTAATTCGATTATCAGATGGAAGTGTGAAGCGAGTTTTGATGTTTATCTAGGAATAAAGAGGGTTAAGACGTTTTTTTATTTTATTTCTATTTTTATTTTACACCAATGAAATAATAAAAACGCTGATTAGCGGTCATTATGGAACGCCCACGTGATCTTATCCTAGATATGAAGTGAGAAGTAGGAGGTTCTTACACATGCCGCATTATTGTACGGTTTTTTGCCGTTTCGGTCTTACTGACAAAAGTGGTAGTATAAGTATGAAACAGCATGCATGCAAAACCTTTCATGAAACCGTAAACTAAATGGCCGTCGTTTATCATATTTTTCTATTGAATTGGCCAATACCGCAACACCATACGGCATGTGTGAAAGCACCGTAGTGTGTACAGGGTGGTTTCTTGTGTATTTTTATTTGATAATAATGAGAAATTATCAGCCTTTGTAGCAGGACAGGAAGTCGTTCCGAAAGTTGAGTTGCTAATGTCTACAATTATGAGTTCCATGTTTGTTAGCACCCTTAAAATATACGCAGGATCAGATAGGGTACCAGTAGGTATGTTTAACTTAGCTAAACTGCTTCTTTACATTTTTAGTTCCTATATTTTAAAAGTATTCGTGAACAGAAATAAATTTTTATTCAACTAGGCTATCTATTTATTTTACCTTTTTTCATAGTACTTATATAATTCAATTATTTTTCAGGATTTTAATAATAATGATCTCAGGCTTAAATATCTTTATTATTTTACCACTCATGACACGCTGCAACTCATCAAATATTCTTTAGTTACCTGCAACCAACAAAATAATCGTCAGAGCGATCAGATCTCACCACTGATAACCCAACCAAGCCGGCGCTGTGCCGCCATCGACCAAACACCATAATAATGAACGACTCCTTAATTTGGTCTGTTTATCTTTCGCGTCATAACCACCGTCCCGTGTTGATCGCTCTTAATAACATGCAATTTGCATTTCCCGATTTCCGAAATATGTTCGACATAGCCTAATTTGAGCAATATTTTCCACCTCCGTGAATTTGGAACGTAAAAAATTATAGCTCATTTTACATAACACCGATCCATTGTCTTCGCAAATCGCACGATCTAAGCCGAAATCAACGATCCAATCTTTTATAATGAAAGAAAACATTTGCTCGATGTCTGTACCGATTAAAAGCGAATTAACAAAACAAAAACCAGATAGATTCCGAAGAAAAATGACAGATATAAGGCGTTGAAAAGCTGCGCGCACGCTCACTACTCGCCGAATTCTAAATTTAAAATTTTGTATTTACATTTAGCTATCGAGAGCGCGTAATTAATACAATCTTTGTTAGAGTGTAATTTGCCAGAGCTAATGCTGGTGTGTGTAATCTTCAAAGGGGATTTAGAAACACGCGTTCTAGTCTATTTTAGTCGTGTTCTGAAACAGAGAAATATTTACAATCTCTCTGGAACACTTCGGCGCATCCGTCGGTCGTTATGCGCAAACGCATCGATCCCTACACGTGAGTCAGTCGCGATATTTGATTGGATCGAGCTGGACGAAATGCATCCATTATGACGCTTGCATGTGGTGGTGCATTCCTAAGAGCGTCAACTATGCGGGTTAGATTTACAGCTTTTTTCCGTGCCAAGAAATGCGACGAGTCCATCGATAGTAAAAGCGAGAGACAATCGATTTCAAAGTGCAAACAAAGATGTTCAAAAGATAATTGTGCATCTGAACGGGCTAACATTTGACACAGAACATTAAATTTACATCGAATTTCAATAAATTTGTTGTAAATACGGTATTACCGACTCAAGACTGGTTATGACTTCTCAATTTGTCACTTTTACTACCTCCCCGTGGGCCGAGAGGAACACAAATCAAAGAAACACCATCATCGCCGATTGAATGCGTATAAAGTTGGCGATATCTCACTGCCGACACTTTTTCTGTCATTTCTATCTGCCCACGCTTCGAGTAATTAAAAACGAAAATAAACAGAGCGCTTCGAATCGTAAAAGTATATCTACGCCGGCTATAAATGAGTACAGATGAACGTAGGAGCCATAAAACTGATTCAAGTCACCGAAATAAATCTTGTGAGTGTTCAAAATGTATAGGTGAGGATATTCACGCGTTTATTGAAATGCTGTTGTGCGAAGAATGCGATCGAATAAAGAATCAATCATTGCAGCCACGTGCTATTTTGAATGACTGAAGAACTGATTTGAGAAGAGTAATGAAACGAAAATAAAATATAAGGAATTCGCGATAAATAAAGTGACGATGAAGAAATAATAGTAAATTTAATGCAAGCGTCTAAAGTTTTAGTGCTGAAGATAGTTCGAAGGGTGATTTACAACCGAATGGCCAGACGTAAAACAAAGTATGAGCAGAATCTGAGAAGGATGTATTAAATTTCTGAAGACTGCTATAAAGGTGATTTTA
Organism: Keiferia lycopersicella; assembly: GCA_029255805.1. Lineage (NCBI taxonomy): Eukaryota > Metazoa > Arthropoda > Insecta > Lepidoptera > Gelechiidae > Keiferia > Keiferia lycopersicella. Next base: position 6,035,700 of record JARACZ010000010.1, read on the forward strand.
ATAGAGTATTGGCGAACATTGTTAAAGGTCTTGTCGTTTTTGAAGTTTGAAACAAAGCTGGTACAGTCAAACTCAAATTAGTTAAGATAGACTTTGGATCTGGGATCATTGGCAGTTTGAGTGTCTGGTTGAACGTGAGCTTGACTGTACGTGATTGTATTGGGAATGATAAAAAAGCCTGACGTTGAAGATTTCAGAAATTATGATTTCATTGTAGTGATCATCAATACAACTTCCAAAGCATTGCAATAAAAATTGGTTCAGATTCCAACATCGAAAATAAGACGTTTTTTGGTCGCCTGCCAAGTTCATTATGAGCGTTCATGAAATTTCACATTTGAATTATTTTACTGTCTGACTTATGGCCGTTACTTAAATATTTGGTAAACAGGAAAAATATGGCGCTGATCGATCAAATACAGGGTGTAAATATATAACAGAAAATATATCAAGGGTTCATGAACTTGAAAAAGTCTCTTCAAGGAACCATTTTCCTTGGATTACAATGAAAGTAAATTAAAACCAAATTGTAGATGGGACGCACCTTATATTACGATACGACTTATGTCCTTCAGCAAATGTAGTTCAATTTTATAGGTTGATTCTACCTTCAAAAAGCTTGCTTCTTCTTGCCATGACGTGACAATGTGTTGATAAACGACCCGAAAGCTGATAATTTTTTACACCCAGTTTATGTGTAGAGTTAAAATAGCTGCTCTAAGTGGATCACTGGGATGTTGCGAGATCAGAAAACAATTTTAAGTGTTTTGTATTAGACTGGAAGTGGAACGTGTTTTAGTGCCGAAGTAAAGGCATCTTATTATCTATTCCTATGGTAGAGGTGATTGAATCTGTAAGAGCTGTGAAGATGGTCTTTACTTCAATATGGTTCAAAGAATTTTTCTTAGAATGTGGTTTAAAGAAGAAGAAAAAAATCTACAAGGATTGATTTCGTAATTACTTTATAATAAAAAAGATTAAATAGTGTCTTATGTTTGATAACATTATTACAAATCTCGCAACCGTACTTTTAAGTTTCATACATCTCGAGAATTCTATGAATTAGTCATTGAATACAATCACAGCTTCCCTTCGTAATATGCATAGTTTTAAAGCCATTTATGTATTGGTTGTAACAGTATGTAGGCAGTCAGAAAACGCATGCATGTTTTCACATAATAATATACGAAGAGCATTCAGTGAAATCCCTAATAAAATCATAATATTACAAATAATGTATAAACTAATATAACATAAAGTGGATATTGCATAATTCCCGTATGCACTGGAGCCAACAATAGCATTGCATTATGAATCACGCGCATGATCCACAATATTGAAGATTATCAAACTAGAGCACTCACTCCTATAGAATGCTAACACCAAATAATATTAACTATAGCTCGTTCTAATACTAATACGTACATGTTTACGTTATGAAGAGAAAAAATCATCTAATCATTTCCAATTTCAATTATTTCTGACCAAGTCTCCTCACCAAGCCGACTGGCGTTGTTTTGATAGTCCCGGGGCCAATAACGTAAAGTTCAGCACAAAAAAAATCATGTATTTCTGTTTTTTATAATGTTGCGTCACGGAATTTTGTCCGCAAACCTCAGATTCGGATTAAGCACCCCAAAAAACATACGGAATGAAAAAATGAGAACTACCCCAAAACTTTCCTACTAGGATCACTTTACAGTACAAATTTACTGAATTAATGATCAATAGCCACATTTGTCTAGAATCAGATATCTGCCTGCCCTTTCTTTCTTCCTTTTCAACAGGAGAAAATAATACTGCAAATGTTTCAAGGGATGAAGCAGCCCTTAAAAAATATTAAGCTCACGAAACATAGGCTGAAACATAAAAAATAGGGCTTCCCATACAAAATGTACTAAGCCGTCACAGTTAATTCGTATCGAGTTCCAAATTATTTTATATTCAACCTATTTCCTTGGGAAAAATTGTACAATTTCATGGACTGGTACACTACTTGCATTGGTTTTCGTAATTCCGAGGGTGTATGTAGATTGTAGGTAGTAACATTTTAAAAAACATCGAAGAATCCTCAAGCCTATTAGGACCTAAAGGAAGACCCCCACATTTATGAGTATTGTAACTTGTAAGAATGAAATAAATATTTTTGATTTTGATTTTTGATTTTGAATATAGTACATCAGATAGACGCACAGAAAAGACGTCTTAATTTGAAATGGCTGTCATATTTACACAGCTCATTATTCAAAGTAGACACTATAAATTGATGATAAATACCAGCCTAAGCATTTCCTCGTAACATTCCAGCTTACTCAAACCGCAATAAAGTTGTAGCCGACGCATCAAACGGAATGACATTTGTAGCTAATAAGGCCCGGACGTTAAAATATCGCAGGCACTTTCCTAGTGGTAACGAAATGATCACTGGTTGACTGATATGGGTAACTACCTAGTTAATATGATGGGTTAACTTTATAAAAAATCGCGGCTACTTTCACATATTTTTAGTATGAAACGGGGCATCGCGGTAAATTTTAGGTAATATTTTTTAATAATTATGTTGATCCCACATTATTATACACGTTATTATTAAAATTTACCTGAAAATTATCGCAATAAACTTTGTGTAATAATTAAATTGGATAAGATACCGGTTATATCAGCATTGGGTCGTTAGACGATTTAGTGGCCCAAACGAAAGAAGAAAAAGAAGCACTAGAAATATGTTTGTAGTTTGTACCATAATTTAGTAAAAATACTATACTTCTAAGAGTTCAGATGGGATTTGGACCAAACGTTGATTCATCTGACACTTTACTTGTGTAGGTACCTTAAACAAACGTACAAAAAAAGTGAAGAAAAGATCAAATTGACACTAGTTTTTTCATACTTACTATTGCTGTTCATTATAATTTTCTTATTTTGTGAAAAAATACAATGATAGGTCACATACAATACAAATTAAAAACGCCTTAAAATGATCGCTTATTCAGTAACAACCTGTTTATTTTGTATTGAGGGTGAAAAGCGAATGACTAGAACACTTATTTATAGTCCGCCATCTGCCAGATCGTAACCGTTCCAATTTCAAATTCAAACAGTGCTCTAATTGGATTGTATTTTTGTTTTAAGTGCTCCTAATAAGCTGAGTGCGTGGAGATGGGTGAGAAAAAATCACAGGAAATATACTAGACCACTGAGCTAAATAATCAAGTCTCTAGTTCTAAAAAAGAACTTTTATAAGAGAGATGAAAGAATATTTCCCTTTATTACACGTTTATTTGGGTTTGTTAACATTTTGTCAATACAACAGAGTTCATAAATGTCTTATATTTATATAGGTAAGTACGCATTACGCGTGTAAACTTAAAATGATTTGAAATCTTAAATCTTACTCTTTGAAGTCTATCTCTATGAATCGAGAACATGTTTGATTGCATCACATAATTAGGTAAAGTCATGTCCACGAGTGTACTGTTGTGATTGCTTATACGTAATCGATTCTTTACTTTGTTTTCAGCACCGTTTACCGCCTTAAATTATAAAGAAATATCAGTTTATCCAAAACTAACTCCTGTAGCAATATCTCAGCTCTACGTGTAGAGGCGCACGCGCACATTGTAACAACCGTAACAAACACATTGACGTGTGTTTATGCGTTCACAATTAGATCATCTATTGATGTATTGGTCTCAGAACACTCTGAATACCATACCCATTTAAGGATCCATCGCTGCTTAAGTTAAAGATTTCGTTGCAGTATTCTTAAAGTAACCAGCAATGTATTCGAAAACAAGTCTGATGTTCACGTGTAGAAGGAAACGTATTGAAAGGAGGTTGAATGTGTGAGTGTTTGATTGAGAAATAATGTTAAAAGCATGTGATTGGGATTTTAGTATTGATGAGTAAGTCTTGTCTGTAGAATAGATAATGCCTGATGTTTTAGCATTATTGGCCTAATTTTTATTTAAGGCGAAGGAAACTTACTCGATTTTCAAAAATTGTTTCCACAATTCCAGAATAGTCGGATACACTTTATAAGGAGCTAATTAGCTTCCTGGATACTTTTAATGGTGTATGTCACCAGGACCTATAAACCAAGTCGGCTATCGATTTGTTCATTCCCCACTTAAGAGATCTATCTTTGACGTGATGTTGGTGAGGCGAGCGAGAGGGTGGTCAGGGGCGCTGGGGGAAGGTTGACGACGGTGCGGGGGGAGGTTTGATGAGTCACCCCCCGTCGCTCGCTGCACCAACGTGACGTTGGTGAGGCGTGCGAGGGGGGTGCACAAGGGCGCGGGGGGAAGGTTTACTGAATCAACCCCCGCCCCGTCGCTCGCTGCACCAACGTGACGTTGGTGAGGCGGGGGGGGGGTGTACATACAAAGGGTGGGGAGGGGGGAAAGCTATAAGGCAAGCGGAGGGAGCGGGGGGCTTGCTGAATGAAGGCAAGTCCTAAGATTTGCCTTCATCCAGTTTTCCTTTCCCACCGCGCTGGCGCTGATCGTTCAATTTGTTGACCTCTCCTCCTACGAGGAGGTGCCAACCGAGTAACGGTCACCGCCGGTTCGCGAGAGAGCTAGAGTGGAAGCAAATTTTGAGAAAATTCGCGTTCACCCAATTTACCACTACTATTTCTACAACTCTGGTGAACTATAGTCTAATCTAACAGGTTAGACGATTTTTCACTGAGTTCCTTACCATTAGCACTTACCAGTGAGAGGTGGCGAAAGGTACCGTGACATTAATTTCCGTCGACACCTTATATTTTTCCCAAAAACAAAACGATAGCGTGTTTTAGAAACTAACAGCGACAACTGTGATTATTTTGCTGGACCAAAACAAAGTATTTTAGGAGCGACAGCAAAATATAACTTGGTAAACAGTACATTTCTATGGAATTACAAAGTTATTTATGCTATCGGTTTATCTAGAAAACTGCATTGAAATTGCTAGATTATTAAGTTTTTCCTTGATTTATACACTAAACCCAAATTATATTCTAAATTAGAAGTCTCTATGTCTGCTAGAAGTGCCTTAGAATTTTGATGATCGGTCAGTGAGTGAGTCAGTGACAAAATTAAGAACTTTGACTAGCTATAATTCCTAAACCACTGGTTCAAAATGAACGAAATTTGAAATATACCGTATCTACAGGGCTTTTGATTGATTCCTGAAGTTTCAAGTCTTTTGTTTTATCCACAAGAAAGTTATAAGGTGTTGAAAATGGCCTGAACCGCTTCGAGAAAAGGATGGTACGGCTGTGCCGTGCCCCCAGATATAAAATTTGGTAGCAGCCCACCCAGTAACCCATTTTAAGGATCAAAATTATTCTTGTACTAGCTGTTACCCGCGGCTTTGCTCGCGTACTTTTAGGGTACCTACTGTCTCGAGTGATTTGTTGCACATAAGTACAAAGATCTAAGCTACTTCTTACATATTTTAAGGGATGAATATTGAAAACATTGGAACACGTTAAACTTCCTTCCCCGCTTCATCACTCACTCCCTCTCCTGCTCCATCTCCCTCTCCTACTCCATCTCCTGCTCCCGCACTTTCTCCTGCCCTCGCTCGCTCTCCCCATCCCGCTCTATCTGCGTCTCCCTCTCCTGGTCCCACTAATGCCACCCCTCCCGCTCCTTCATTCTTCCGTTCGCTCTCCCGCTCTCGCTGCCGCTCCATCTCCCTGTTCCGTTTCATCTCCCGCTGTTGATCCATTACCCACTCCCGTTCCTGCCTTCACTACTGCTTCCGCTCTATCTCCCGCTCTCTCCCCAGGTCTATCTGCCGCTCTTGGTCTATCTCCCACTGCCGCTCCATCTCCCGCTCTCGCTCCATCTCCTGCTCCCACTCCATCTCCTGCGCCCACTCCATTTCCATTACTGTTAAATATTTTTCCTACGCAAATTGTGCCACCCCCGTTAACCCCCATAGGGGTTGATTTTCAAAAAACGCTTAGATATGTATCTCATAATTTGTATTGCAGAGCATTATTTCAGTGTCACGCAAAATATTTTAATCGAATTAAATTTCCCATACAAACTTAGCCACCCTCTTTAACCCCAATGGGGGTGAATTTCGAAAAACCCTGAAATACGTGTTTCATCATTTGTACTAAAAAGCATTAATTCAAAGTTTCATGCAAAAATATGCAATAAAAATATTGTTCTCATACAAACTTTGCCACCCCTTTTAACCCTTTTAGGGGTTAAATTTCCAAAAAATAATATACCTATGTCCTTCTCATGAATGCAAACTATCTACATACCAAATTTCAGCAAAATCGGTTGGGTGGTTTAGGCGTGAAAAGGTAACAGACAGACAGACAGACAGAGTTACTTTTGCATTTATAATATTAGTGTGGATTATTTTGAGTAGCCGTTTGTGTCGGTGTAGTGTATAGCATCACCCCATTCCTAACCTTGGGTGTTGTAAAAGGCGACTAGAGGATGAGTCCATGGAACGGACGGCAGCAGCCTTCCCTGTGAATATCTACAATATCTTGCAATGCGCTCGCCGATCAGCCTGCCAAGCGTGGCGAGTTTGGCAATACCCCCCAATTTGAGGAGGCCTATTTCCAGCAGTGGACTGTTGTGGCTATAGAAGTAAATTAAGTACTAAGAAACTGATTTCTGAAAAAAATAAAATATTTTTTTAATTTCCTCAAATTCACTTCAGTTTCGTTTCCATAACATTCTGTATTTCAACCTTTAGGTCGATTGAGAAGTAAAGCGCGGGCTGCAACTGATTAGCGCACGCGCATGTGTGCGTTAATACGCGGACGCGAATAGAAGAAGCGCGTGTTGTAGCGCATTAAGTATGCTTCACATTATATTCGACTAGCTTTTTGCCCTGCGATTTCTCCTGAAGATTTTTTCATGGCCGTCTCTTCTCGTGTGGGACACAGTAGTCCAACGATCCAATGAACGCTAGTGTCAGAATTATTCAACCGCCTTCCACAGGTAGCAGGTTTCGTGTAACGACCGCCGTAGCTGGCGCCACAAAGCTGTCGTTTGTATGGGACAACCTATCCAGTGCGTGGATAACTTCATACCAATGGTCGGGAATGTTTCTCTGTTCGCGCTGAAAACCCAGTAATAATAGAATATCGGCGCATCTGCCCAGACTATATGTTTTAATGTTATTACTTCTCTGCCGTATGATATTTTGCTCCAGGTTTATTTTAAGAGTGTCTTATGTTTTTAATTGCGATCCGTGGATTATTTTTCAGACGGCCACTAAAAAATTTTACAGCTGTTTTTATTTCGGAAACTGACCGATGACAGAATTAAGATTGTTTATGATGTACTTTTCTGGGGCGCGAATTAAAAATTAGACGGAATAAATTAAAGAATATGACGTGGATTCGTAAAATATTATATGTTTTCGCTAAAAATAATAACATTCTGTTCCCAATGAAATGCTTCTCAACAAAATACTTGCTTTTTTGTATGCGAGGCTGTGTGACAGGTAACTAATTAGTTATTATTATTGTGTACCTGCGTTATTACTTTTAAATAATCTTCGAGCATAGGTAGACACTTTACTAGAATACAAGATAAGTTATCCTATAGTAAAGCAAGTATTTACGATAAATATGACGTCCATATTAAAACTTTCAAATTGTACCTTAAGTACCTATAGGTAACATAAAATACGAAATTCACGCATTGTAGCAATGATTTATCTGTAAAACAAGTTGCGTTTTGTCTACTAGAGAGAGTTCACTGCTCTAAATCAATAGATATCTAGATAAGATTTCGCTTTTAGCGTAGGAGTGCAAGTAAAATTTGATACATAAGTTTCCAAAATATATTCAAACAATGTTTCATCGTAAATCGCCAGTCTTTGCTCATTTACACAATCACTATACACTTTATTATGTTTCCATACAATAGAATGTTTCGTAACAACAACACGAAAGCCCCTAAATTTGGAATTAACGTGGTATGAAAACCAAAGTTTTATGACCCTTGGATTCAAAGATTATACCACTACCAACCTATATAATGTCTTGAGGTCAGCCTCAGCTATCCATTGCATGGTGTACCATAGGTAGTGAGGAGGGATGAGTAGGTATTATACTTCATTCCTTGAATTGCCATAGTCTAGGGGATATACGAACTGTTAATGTCTTTGGGATAACAATAAAAAACATTTATTTTTAATATGTATATATGACATTTAAAAAGTAGCGCAGTGGTACTTAGTGCGACCATTGCGGTGCCATCATTACGGGATCTGGGTTCGATTCCCACTTACACTCACCAATAGCATTAGGTGGTTGATAATCTACTGGCCCACACGACAAGAAAAAAAATCAATTTACAAACCTTCCAAAAAGTATTTAAAGAAACCCCAGAGTTCTATTTACACTGGTCATTGCAACCGGGCCTAAAGCACTGTCATTAATGTCGATCATTAAATATGAATTATAAATGTAAAAGAAAGCTAAAGCTGAAGAAAAGCAATCAGGCCAGCTATTATTAGATTAAACATCTCGCGGTTCTGGCTGGAAGTGGTCATTCGGATTGTGAGAACTTTTTTAAAGCTAATGAACTTGTAATTATATTGAGTAAGTACATATTAGAAGAAGTTCTGTAGTTTGTTCAAGAAACATTTTGTTTTAAATTAGGTAAGTAATCTTTACTTTACTGCTCGTCATATTAAATAAAAAAATAGTTTTGGAAATCACTTGAAATGTAGGTACTTACCACAAAATTGGCCTTTCTGTAAAGCAAAGATTTGTTGAGCTTTGAAACACTGACACTCAACCGACCAATCACGTTCCTCTTTTTGAAATTTTCAGACTAAGAAAATATTGTAGATAATATATAGACTAATAAATGCTAGGTATATCTATACCTTCTCTGCTATACCTACATACGAATACCTTCGCAAGGCTACAATAAGCGCGGAAATAATAAAACGTGCAAAAACGTAAATGTTCACACTACCTGCGTTTTGTCAGAAGTACTCAATTTAGTGTAAAATACCCTGTGTGAACGCACCCTTACTCGTTAAAGCGAATTCCAAAAATAAAACGATTTAGGAACCTACTACGAATTACATCATAGAAATATTTTTTTTATTATTATGAGACAGGAAGAAACGAAAATGTTGCAATCTTAAACGGCTCAATAACACGAAAGCCAATTTATAACTGTTTGTCGAGTTTTTGTTTTGAATTAAAACCCGTGATTTTTCACATAACTCGTTAATCTCTTGAGGAACACGACCAACACGTTCTTCTGAGTCATTAAAATATGTGTCAATGTCGAAGTTGAATTCCACAAGAAAATTAGAGGGAATAAAACAAATTCTACGAGTTTTTTTTTTTTTATTAATCTGTGATGGGCTTACTCTTGACCCCAATCTTACCCTAGAGCAGAGATGGGATCTACGGTGGAGCGAGCTTGCCCAGAAGATGCCTATTCACTCTAGACTTAAAGAGATTCAGGTTATATGCACTCGGAAATACAGACTTTTTAGAGATTTCTTATTTTTCATCGTGTGGGACATGCAGTCGATGAATGAACCGATGAACCCTGGTGACAAGCTTCTATCAGGACTTTGACGGGGTTATACACTACATACACACTCACACTTTTGTTTCTTGCGGGGTGACCAGAGCGTAAATGGCCGTAAAAATATTGCCACATCTGACAAATACCATATTTGTGGCTCATTTCAGAAGATCGTATACGTAATAGGTAGGTATCAAGTTTTCAGCACATCTCCCAAATTGTAAAGCAAATCAAACGCTCGAGTTCTTTACTCTCAGTTTATTGAACCATCAGGAAATAAATGGGCTGATGCTTTTCTAATCCAGCATCACACAAACAAACAGCAGTGGGACAGACCGTGTAATGCCAGTTTACAATACCATCAGCACATTTCTACCCGTAGTAGGTGTCGTAAAGGGCGAATAAGGCTGGTTTCAGAGCGGCGCGTCTCAGCAGGGGCGCGCGCCTGGGCAGTGCGTTCGCTGTGAAACGACATTCAGACGCGCGCGCTTCGTTGTGGTGTACGGTCGAGTGCAGAGAATCATTATGCCAGCAAACGTAATCACTATATTAGCTATATAGGAGACCTATGACACAGGTTTCATCCTAGTTTAGGCTCCTGTCTCCCAATCACAGATTTATTAACTTGTCGATGTTTTAACCATAATGTGAAATGTATTTTTTGTATTTGGGAGAAAAATAAAAACAATTTTTATTATTTTTTATTATATACGTTATATGGAAAAGAGTGCAACAACGACGCCTTAAAAGATTGCAAATCGACGCTACTGGCAATCGAAGGAGATCCGACCGCGGCGCGGCCGAGACGCGGCCCAAGACGCGTCACTATGAAACGCTACATACAATCTAGTGTAATGCGAGGCGCGCGCGGCTGGGCAGCGCTGCCGAGACGCGTCGCTCTGAAACCAGCCTAAGGGATGAATCCATCGAATGGGTAGCAGCGTTTTCTGTGAATATTAAGAACATCTTACACTGTGCTCGCCAATCCGCCTGCCTGCCTCTATTATGGGGAGGCCCATGCCCAGCAGTGGACTTTTGTGGCTGTCGTATTACTTTTATAGTGAATTGCGGCAACATTTTACGAAGTTGTAAGTATTCGTAATACAATCTACGCATTAATCAAACCAAATCTGTAGAACTATCGTAGTTGGTCACACTTAGAGTAATTTCGCCCCTAATGAGCGGCTGGAACGCGACCACTTTCGATTATGAACGACTCATTATAACTAGCCACTATGGAGGTAATTACAGATGAAAGTTTTCTTTTGATCATGGAATTGTCGTATTAACCTTTCATTCGTTCTTTAGTATTGTTATGTAGAACAAGGTTTTGTTGTTCGCTTTCGAAGCGTTTTCTTTGGATATTATTTATACACGGCAGCGGTACAGACGGATACAGCTCATTTTTTCAATTTTCGCATGCGGAAATCTGCTACCAACAGTGTTCATATTACACGTTCCACTAAGGTTATCCGCTCAGTCACACATACCCTAACAAATTTATACCACGTTTGGATTAAATAAAATAACTTTAAAGTAGTGATTACTGAAATCACACTTACATAAATTAAGCTTTAAAAGCTTATTCGTATGCTTTGACATAACACAATTCATTTACGTTTCTTTAGTCTTCTTTGGAATGAAGATGCTTTGATTTGAGACATGCTGCCGCATTGACAGTACCGCGAGCGATGTCATATTTGTAGGAAACTGCCTATCTGTATCTGTTTTTCCGATAAGCTAAAAGTGATATGAAAGAAAAGTCATCAGACAACCGCGAATCCTCATGAATTCGATTTATCGATTGACTCCTAATTTTGTCAGCAACACGTAGCTAATAAAAATTAAATATTGCTAAGTGTAGGCAGTGGCCTACGGCGTAGACAAGCAGCGTACCTACTTATTAGCGACACACCAACTTAAGGGATCATCTTATACTGGTTATACGTAAAGTTACTGGGAATATCCAGTGTAAATTAATGTCTTCAATGGGCACTCTTCAGATCCCAATAACCAGTTGGCGAATCGCGCCGGTCGGCGATGACGCAAGTTGGCTTACTGCGCAAATTCCCTAATTGAATTCATTTTAAAAGAGACCTATTATAGTAAAAAAATATCTTGTATTGCGTTTAATTATTTTGTCGTCACTTGTCACGACGAAGAAAACACATACCGAAGTAACTATTGTAATAGGCATCAACTCATTTACCTGGTAAGACAAAGGTTCCTCCTAAAGTAGGGACGCCGATGTAGCCCATGAAATTGAACACCTCTACAAAATAAGCATATGAATATCTGAACATTTTGACCAAAATTTCTTAGAGTAAGTTTTTAGTTCCATAAGCTGATTCAATTCTCAAAAATTCTTGAGCTCTTTCAATTTAAGGTAACGTGATTTTTGAACAAATAAAACAAATACCGTATCTGATTATCTGCATGAAATGCCTACGGCAAAACATTGCAGTTTGGATTCATAACGTATCTGTCAAAACAAACAAGATGTAGGTACTTCCTCATACGTGTGTATTTGTGTGAAGGAATCCTTACCCATCTCCCCAACAGTGATAATTTATTAATTTCCCTCTTTTGAGAAACTGCAGACGAGCTGCAAATGAACTGCATGGCAACTTTTGCCAACAGCACTAGGTTGTTTTTTTTTGCATGTTCTGGCATCTTGCAAAAGTCCTGTTTATAATTTATTATAGTAGGTAGTTTTATAACAACAAAATTATATAAAAAACAGCTCTAACATATAATTTTGGTATTAATGTTTAGGTTTTTAATACCATATTACTCCGGCTCTTATATGTTTTACGCATAAAGTCTAAAACCGTTTTCGCTTCCACTTATAATTCTTAGGAACAGTTATACAGTTTCTTTGAATAGTCCACCTCTTGTCATTTCTGTCATCTTATCTTTAATAGTAAGCATTTGGGCACTTACTACTTTTGGTACAATTGTCTGAATTGTCCAGTCCCATTGATCTTCGTAGAGTGTTCTAATTCATAACATCTTACAGGTTTTACGCAGTCGGTCTGTCTTGTCGCTTTTGTTTGTGCCATGATCAATGTACTCTCCCCTCACACCGCCAATGATAAGACTTTTGTTTCCGTGATTGCCCTTTCTTAATCATACTTCCTTAATTAAGGGAAAAGTTGGGACTAATTCGGTGAGATCGAACGATAACCAACTTTGATGTTTTGCGTTAATGAGTTCGTGATCAAGTTTCAGGTGAAAACAACATTTATAGAGCTGTAAGTGAAGTTTTGAGACCCAAAGCGAAGCTTTTTGAAGTAAACTCTCTGATCTAGAACTTGTAAAGTATCTAGCCAGTAGCAAAAAAGGCGATTTCAATCTTGGCGTTGTCCATTTTCCAAACGGATATAGACCAACGCTCTACTTACATGTAAACATCGCACTAAACAGGCCAGGGGTCGTAGAGAGCATGAGTTCACGCGTATTTTTAATGAAACGCCGCATAGCTGTCCGGATAAGGAGCCTTCCTTTCACAAAGCGCCAAATCCCGCCTAGCCGTAGGGCTATTCTCCTATCAATCTCACAGATGATAGCCGGCTATCTCAACCCGGGAACACGAGATGCATAATGCTCGGCTGAGATAGCTGTCTCAGGCACGAAGCCTCCAAGCTTCGCAATTTATTGTTTCACGATCTCAAGCCAGCTCATTATTAAAACGGTATGATACGTACAGAGGTGTTGCTGACGCCTCGGGCGGCCCTGCGCCAATTACTCCCCAGACCGTGCCCTGCCATAGTTGTTTGGCTTTAACAACGCCTCTCTTGACTTTTAGTGGCGCTTTGTCTTCTGTAATCTCTGGTCGCCTGGTACTTCTCTCATAGATACGCTATCATTATACTTAGCGGTTCTTAAAGCAAATTTATTGCGAGCCAATCAATATTGTCAAACTTGAGCCTCCAATAAGGTGACTCTGTACTGATTCTACTAACGCTTATTCGTAGAAACCTGTGTTTATAAGTTGCCCTATATTATCAATTAGAATAAAAGTATCGTTATCAAAACAATAAAGAAACCCGGTCAATACAAAACGATAGAAAATCCATTAGAAACATAAAACGACGTCGATTAAACGTCAAACTAAAACAATTTTCTTCAACTTCAACAAACAAAATCGATTGGGCTTAATTGCCGTCTGATCAATAACTAATTGTGTTCACCACACGTACGATAAAGAATAATTACTGGCTGCCGGCCAAATAAATCGATCCACATCAAAACACGGGGTTAATCCATCACTTAGATATTACGGCCCGATTGAAGCTTACCGTTTTTAATTTCCAAAATTACAGCACAGTAAAAATAGAGTGAAGGCGCTTAAACATGTACGTATACTGGCATACATAATTACTATGTCGTAAATTGTCCAACGTGAGTGGGTAGGGGGTGGCTGGGTCACCGTAGCCGCCGTAAAAGTTCACTCGCGTTATTTCTATAATCACTTTCATTTCATAAAACGCGACATTAATTAAAATTTAGTTTCAGGCCATTAGCTACCGTCGCGTTTCTTCGAGTTGAATTTTTTCCCTTAGTGTAATTATAGGGCTCGGGTGCGAGGCTAAATGGCCACAGTAATGATAAATAACATTGTATTGAAGGTGGCTATGGTAGCCATGAATTTTGTATTCAAATTAGTACGACTAATAGGTGTGAGGTGTGGATTTAAATGTACCTTTGAGCTGCAATGCGCTTTATTAATGACTCATAATTATGCCGCATTAGAATAAGCAATCTAACTTTCTTCATTTCAACTACGTGGTTGACGCTATAATCTGTCACAAATTGTTCTTTAATTAATAGTTGCTGACTTTGCAAACTATTAGTCGTTGGTTGAACTGTGAGTAGATCCTGAGTATGTCAGAGTTTATCGAACTGTTGAACTAACGTGCTTGTGTGATATGATTGTGCTTATAAAAGCTTAAGCTACGTCACGACTTAGCAGAGTACAGCTGATCAACAATTTCAAGTGAGGGTTAAAATATTCTAGTTTTTCGAAATCCTGACCGTTGTCCCATGCGAAAAGTACCATCTTTTTTAGTGCCAGCCCATTTTCAGTTGTCTGTGTCGATTACTAGTAAAATTTTATGCTATAAATTGCGTTCGGAGAAATGCATTATATTGGACGAGTGTTCAGGCATTGCAATGAACAATTTTCATTATGAGACCACAGATCAGCTGGAAAACATGATAAAAACGACCCCCCGTACAAAGTAAGTCAGCTAATTGTAAACTTTGTACGAGAGGTCGATTTTTTCTGTTTTACAGTTTTGACCCCATAATGAACATGTGTCCAATATAATGCATTTCTTACAAAAAAGCTGTATTTAAAAAAAAAATGGCATTTGATTCAGTTTGCTCCTGGTGATGGCAAAAGAAGTCCGTGATTTTTTAGTAACGTAACACAATAACGACCGTAAAAACATTAAACCCTTACTCCCTTATTCTTCAACTATACAAATCCAGCACAATGTCCAACTGGAAACTGGTTTAGCTATGTCGGTCCAGGCTCGTGACTTGTGAGATTTTACCGGCAATAAGGCAGGGTACACACCGAGGTTCGAGTTATTAATTATCAGGTCGACAGCAAACAGTGCTTGCTACTGGGCTGCGCTTGGTACACAAAGGTGTTTGCTGAGCGAGAGTCGAGAAGAGTTGCCAACTGTCAAGTTTATGGTAGAGTTTGTCAGATTTTTTATTGGACCTCTCCTCAAGAAAGGAAATATAATAATTTATTTGGTCAAATTGTTAGTGTGCTTTTAATAAGTTTCTTGTCAGAAGCCTGCTACTTGTAAAAGGCAGTTGAAATATTCTCCCACTAACCCTAGTGTGAACTCTTATTACGTCGTTGAATAACTTGGAGGCCCACGCGAATAGAAAGAGTTTCTTGATCAGCGCGTATGAATACTTACTTTCCGAAATATGCATTTTTGCTAAACTAATATCTAAGGCTGATATTGTGCCCTTACGAACTAAACTGTGATTTAATTTTATTTATCTAAGTATCAACTTGAGGTACCTGACGCGTAAACCAAGTAATTCAAGCAATATTTTAAATTCAATGACCTTATTTTCAGATTTTTGATTGATTTTATACTTAAATAAATAAATATCCTGGACAATTCACACAGCGCCATCTAGCCCCAAACTAAGCAAAGTTTGTACTATAGGAACTAGATAGCTGATACTAATACATATGTACTTTTTTTTGTAAATAAATACTATACACTCAACACAAATATTTGAAAATTGGCTTAACAAATATTTGTGACCCTCTGCGTAGCAGGCAGGCATACTATCCGCTACGCCATCGGGACAGTCAAAACTTATTTCATTCTTCGGCTTTTTATTATTTATCAATTAGTGTTGGCAACCCTAGACCCGAGAGCCTCATTACTGGCCTTCTAGGAAAATTGGAAGTGAGAAATTGACTTAAAAAGATAATGCTACCGGACATTCTTTTCTCTTGTTAGAAGATGGTAATTCGAAGAGCATGCCAGTTTTGTTTTATCTGTGCTGCAATTTGAATTTCGAAGATGGTAGAAAGTGGTAGAAAAGACGTACAAAGGAGATGTAGGGTAATATTTATACTAGGTTGTACGAATTAGATCAATCAATTGAAAACTGGATAATTTGAATAGCATTCAAAGTCAGACAGAATAAAACTAGATTATGCGGCATACTACGCCGCCTAGTGAAATTGCCGCTTTAAAGTTCACCTCTTCATCATCAAGCTTAAGAACTATGCTCTTGTCGGTGGAGCAATTTCTATTCTTATCTGTTTCCTGCCAATGTCTTTTCTTTTATTTGAGCGAAGAATGTACGTCTTAGTCTTGCTATTCTCCCTTCGATTTTCCCTCCAATGATGTTCTTGATCAATTCGTCGTGTTGTAACAAGTGGCCAACCATCTTCTGAACTCTCACAGGGTGTAAAAAAATGTAGTGCAAATATTTTAAGGGGTGAACCAGCCCATGAAACTGAACAACTTTCCCCAAGGAACATAGGTCAAAATATGAAAAAAAAATTTGAACCTTCCATAGAGTTGACTCGTCCGGCCGCTACATTTTGTATGAGAGGTCCAAATTTTTTTTTCATATTTCGACCTATGTTTCTTGGCAAAGTTGTACAGTTTAATGGACTGGTTCACCCCTTAAAATATTTGCAGCTAATATTTTTACACCTTATACGAGATAGATACGGTTACAAGGTATAAACTTCCTTCGTAAGTGTAAATGAAATATGAAGCTACTACTTGTCAAGCACCGATAAAATAGCGTAGAGTCCAAGGAATTCATCCATTTTCCTAATAACTAAGGTAAAGCTTAACTTTATAAATGACTAATCGACAAAATTGTTTAAGTAAGTAAAAGTACTTAATGCAGGAAATGGCTGATCAGTATCTACTACTATTTAGGCCTTTATTAAGACTTTTATGTAAATAGGTAAGTAAATGAGAAATTCTTTATTCATAGCTTTTTTCATCAAAAACCTTATTTAAGTTTCATTACAGCAGAGGCAATTACTTAGTTCTCGCTAAGTACCTGGTAGTGAAATTTAAACATCGCACGACATAAAAATCGACTTACCTTACTTGCTTTTAAGGAGCTTCGTGTCTTGACTTGTCAAACATCAAACATTTGCTCTCGGTAGCTGACCGCACTTACACAAAATTACACCACAGATACAACTCAGCGGATTAGCAAGTGTCACAACACAGAACGTCAATCGTTGTAAACGGCGCGCCAAAATTCGAAATGCGAATTCCACGGTTTACCAGCCAGCTTTTGCTTTCGATAATTTTTACGCATCGATCGTTAATCGTCGCGCCTAAATTCGAATTTCGAATTACTTTATCTGCCAGCCAGCGTTTCTCGACGTCGATTTTCGATGGTTTTCGCGCGCTAGGGCGGGCGGCGTCAAAACGTGCGCAGGCGCCGGAATCTGGTCGGTTTTGTCGGCGCGGGCGTCTGAGTAGGCACGTTTGTTATATTGTATGTCTTGTTGCATGCATCTTCGGGTGAGCTTTCCGCATATGAGGATTATATCCCCGTGTTGTTGCAATGATGGTACGGATGCTGTGTAAAATTGTGTATTTTCATAAGAATATGATATTTAATCTTTACGATTACAGCTGTTGCTTAGGTACGTATACATTATATTCTCTTTATTTATATCACACTCGTAAACGAGACGTTAATCAAGGAAATTATTAATGTTAAGATGTCACAACATCATCATAATATTGTTAACTATTCGCTCTCACTGCTGTCATTCAAATATCGATCGGTTTCGATTTCGCCACATTCCAACAGCTTACTATAAATCAATCAGATGTTTCATAAAACAAAAATAATATAACACATAAAATCACCAAACCGATTCCGAATAATTGTAACAGATGACTCCGTTCCTATTTTTTTACTGGACGTGGAAACTTATAATGAGGTGAAATCTATTTCTGAGCACTTTGGTTAAGAATACATTCTTATAATACTGGCCGTTTTTATTCGGGAATAACCTTGGTCCAGTAATCGAAAGTGTTGACATCGATGCGAAGATTTATTGTTGCATAAAACAAAATCGAACGGCGTAAAATTAAATATTATTACTGCGTTTAAATTTGGAATGTGGATCTTTTGTTTTATTGGCCTTTAAATAAATTGGAAGTGATTCTCAAACGCTGGATTAGCTAGATGACTTTTTGAATGACGCAAATACGAATAGCGGGAGAAAACCGCGAATAAATAAGATGTTAATTCTAAGCCGGGTAGTACACTTAAGTTTTTATTGCAGTGGAAATTGGCAGCTTTTCGAATGGAATCGTACTACCTCACTCGTAAACGTTCGTCATCCACATTGTTGTAAAGTATCTTCTAATTTACAACTGAATTCTCTGATGTAGTTGCTTGGTCTTGCATTGACAATGACATAAGTTTCTTTCTAAATAACAAAAACTAGAATAGCAGTGAGTAGTAATAAAAATCTTTCTGGCTGTCTCTTTTTACTTATATTCCGATATTTAAAATCACAAGTTATAAAATATTGAGCCGATAAATTTTATTAAGTATCAATATCGATCACATTAAGAAAAATGTCTACAAACATTCCCTTCACACAGAATATATCCTTTATTACGTCAATAGATTTAACCTTCAAATTGATCCACTAACCTTTTCTAAATAAACAGATCTCAGCTAAGGCTTAATCGCTTCCCGCAAAAAGTATTTCACTTACTTCGTGTGAACAAGAGCTACATGTAAATCGCCTACACAAGCGACTAACGGTTGACAAAAAAACGTTAACAGCATTTCTGCGTCATATTAATTTAAGCAGCTCACGAAACTCCCATTTGGAAACTTTTAATGAGCCCATCACGTCTCCCAAAAACGTCGCGCATACCGCGTGCGCAGGCGTCATTCTAATCCGATGAAATCAAAACAATCAAATAAATACTTGGTGTTAATTATTCGGATGCGTTCAGTAGCAGTCCGCGTTCGTAAATCAGACGCCAGGTCGCGTTAGTACAAACCGGACTACAGCACAGACAGTCCCCTGTCTGTGTAACCAGGCGTCAACGCCACGTTAGGTTAGGTCAGGTTAGAACTGCGTCCACAACGCACGAGCCGAACGAGCGTGCCCCGGTAGGGGCCGGCGATGTGCCAGAACAAACACAGGTAATTTCAAAACTAATGTAATTGCGAAGAGACTGGTATGAGTGCTCTGTGTTGTAGTCGGGTTTGTACGTCCGAACTCTGTACCAACCAGACTACAACACAGAGTATGGATGTCTGTGTTGTAGTCGGGTTTGTTTTTACGCCGCCCGGTCTATTTCGAGCGCCTCCGTTCAATCTCCGACCGACTAATTAGAAAGAATTGCTTTTATTTCGCGTTTCCACACTTCAGCGGCGATGTGACGCAGGCGTTGGAGCTGCTCTGGAATTGGAACGTTTTCTTGATTAATGTACGGGAATGTTCATTAGTGGTCCGGAATTAGAACACCCTGTCTGTACTTGCGTTTTCAGGTCGTCAATGTTTTCAGTGTATTAGAAAGGAAGCCGCGAACGTCGCTGTTTATGGTAAAAAGTTGGTTGCCAATGTAAAACTACAAGCATGTGCGAATACGCTAATCCAGGTTAAAATAACAGTTTTTAAAGAGGTTGACACAATATAAAATGAAGTAGACAAAAATATCAAGAAAATTGTAGACATCGTGAAAATAATATTTTGTTCTTAATTACTTGTTCTATGAATTTATAGAATCTTTTTATTAGAATCGAGGTTTAGTCGAGGCCGATGTTCACGTTCTAATGATAAATGAGGCTTGAAAAATGTAACGATTCTGAACTCGACGTGAATTGCGGACGTCCAGTCAGTTACAACTAAACTTACACCTCAAGACACCTTCTACCATTGCAATAAAGTCTATTTTTTTACTCAACGGTATACATTGATAAGAGCATGTCTTTTCTCTCCTGAATATCTTCAAGAGTTATTCGAGCTAATACACGTTAATAGCTAAAGAGAAAATATATTCTTTTGATGTTGATTACGCTCATTTATTTATGAATTCTATTCTTGGTGAGAATAATACTGACTACCGTGTTAATTTAATATCGTGTTGGCAAAAATATGACACGTAATAAATTTAGTTTGAAATGAATTAATGAGTTTATTTTTAATTTGCAGATGATGAGTCAACCAAAAGATTGAAAAGTTATAATGCCAAGCAAAAACAAACGTTGAAGCTCATACTTATCTCAGAACAACACCTATTAATAACAAAACAGAACCAAACGTTTAATTATACATTGTGAAGAAATAGCGACTAACTTCGAACCTTAAGAAAGCGTCTGAAGATATGAATATAGTAGGTAGAATAGTAGTAAAATAAAATTTAATAATAAAAGCGATCTGCAAACACATATATTGCGTCAACCAGTAACGACAAAAAACATTATTTGACAGCGTAAGGCCGTGGCTGCCTTCAAGTATCCGAATCACCGTTTAAATGTTTTGCGTACGAATTTTGAGTAGTTTCCATGTTTTTGTTATAAAAAAAGTATTTTCGTAAAATAGTAATGAACACAACTGAAACTCAAACAAAACTCTGCAAACAAAGCCACAAAACGTTCAGCCAGCGCCTACAACCAATACAATCAACATACATACATACATACATACATATATCACGCCTTTATCCCTTGCGGGGTAAGCAGAGCGTTAACAGCCGTAAGAATACGGTCGCTATCGCCACGTCTGACATTTTTGAGTATTGTTTTCTAAGGTTGTTTCGGAAAACATGTGTATCACTATAGTGACAGGTTGTCAGCCTGTCGCCTAAAAATTGTAATACACCAATACTCTCGAGTCCCTTAGTCGCCTCTTACGACACCCACGGGAAGGATGTGGGGTGATGCTATTCTATGCCGGCATCACACGGCATAATATACAATCAAAAGCGGCCAATTAAACGCATTGGTCGCTTCAACGCTTCAATGAGAGAAATTACGTCTCCAATCTGTGTGGAGGAATTAAAGCGACAATTGTGAGGGACACAATGGCCGTGGTTTTTAAATGGATGTAACAATTAATTCACAACAATTAGGTGGACGACGACGCCCGCATTTCGAAAGGGATAGAGCTAGAAGAAGAAAGAAATGGAAAAACAAATATCAAATGGCTTTTGACAACCCTAAAATTACTCCTAAGGGCAGCAATGATAGAATATCAGGTGAAGTTCGAGTAGTATTCGAATTGAGGTGTGATTTGGGACAGATACGCTGATTCAGTAAAATTCGGTGGCAACACGGAACGGCCAAGTTGTAAACATTAAAGAGTAAAAAGAAGATAGAGCTGCAGTGAAAAGATGTAACGGAAGACTAAATTTAAAATGTCATGATACGTTCGTAGAACATAAAAGTAGAATAAGACCTTAGGCATGAGTAAATCTATGGAAAATAACATTTTGACAAATGGTAGTTATTTTGTATATGTGTTCCCCAAGGCATCCAAATTTGAAACCAATATGGAAAGCAGTTCTAAGTAGTTTTAGCTCTATGGGTGATCAGTACGCGGCTGACAGTACTTAACGCGCTATTATCGTGATTAAAACTCTAATTGACCCACAGTAAATCACAATTTACCGTTTGTCTATGTATTTACATTGTTTGTTTAGAGTGCTGAGAATGCTTGGTCAATAATTTAGACCTCTGCAAGTAAACTTGTAGAAAGCATCACATCTGGAAAGGTGTTTGGGTCTTATTTTGTTGTAAGGGTTAGATTTTGAAGTGAAAACCTTTGAATAGCAAAACTTGAAATACGTCATTAAGAGTAATACGTTTCATCTCAAAAAAGCACGAGGTCTGGAAGTAACTGTTTTATTGCGTTGGTGTATAAAATCATAATGTCGTATCAAGTGCTTACACACAATTCTAGAGACCGTGTGAAAACGCCTACTTATCTTTTAGAATAACTTTTGATATGCAAACATAACTGCACTGTGAGAAGTAGCTTCTGCCTTCAGTTTCTTTTTTTATAAAAAAATAATTTTCAAATTGAACTAAATGCTAACATGGAGTTCCATCAAGAAATAACAATCCTTCCACTTGCTCTGATTCTGAGATACCTGTTACGCTTCATCAACATTCATCAGCATTTTAATACAATTTTAATCATAAAGTGTAAATTATTTATCTTTAAACTAAAAGAGATTTCTTCGCCAAAAGCCGAAAATCTTTATTGTCTATATTGTAATCGAACAAAATAAAAGTCTAAAAAAATATCCGTTACTTTCCCGCGTTATACGGTCTACCAATGCCGACACTAGAGCCCAATACTACAAAACTAGAGGCTCCAAAGGTAAATTTGTAGTTAAAATACATTGCGTTATCAGTTAGCTATGAACCCACCATGTATATGAACGAGCTGCGCAATGTACTGAGAATTTTACCTGTAGACTTGTAGTTTATAGTTTTAAATGAAGCTTGTTTATAACAAAAAGGTATGCGGCGTAACTAATGAAAGATCACAGTGTGATTAAGCTTTAGCTGTCATCGATGCACTGGTCACGTCTGGGCTTTCCTGTCAGTGTCATTAATTGGGCGTTTCATCGCGGTTATGTTTCATTAATATTCAAATCTTAAGGAGCAGTCGTTCCTTATCCTTAATTAAGTAATTTAAACCTTTGCTGTCGTGATTTGTAATGTAACTCCAGTTTAGAATAACGTCACGTCAGTTTTTTTTCTAATCAGGGTTTATCGGTTCGTTAAAATACTCAAAAGAAATGAAAAGAGGAAGTTTCATCTCTGTGCGTTCATTTACAAGCCTCAGTTTCTTCTTGATTACAGGCACTAAAAGTCTTGAATATTATTTTTGTAGGTCTCAATTACAAATTTTAGACTAAGGGCTAAGAATTTATACTGTAATGAACAAAATCCCTAAAATATGCCTTAAAGATAATCATCACTGAAGAACTTTAAAAAAGTGGGTCCTAAGAATTACCCTGAGAAACACCATAGCAAAGCAAAGTAACAGGGTTCATGAAACGTGTAAGTGTAACCTTTACCTTTTATGGTATAAAAATAATGAAGAAAACTAAAAGTGCTTGTAAAGAAAGCTCACATTGTCTTTCTTCTACTTGCATTGGTATTTTCTGTGAATAGTAAGTGCTCTGATCCTTAACGTTCAAGTCTATAATAAGCACCGATACAAATGCAGGCAAATATCGCGGCGAGTGAGCGGAATTAATTGTAGTTAATTATATTCGGTTAATGTCGCACCTCGATGCGCCTACGCCGTTACATCCGAGAACTTGTGACAGTTAAACTATGACTCAATCAATTGTCGTACAAGTTTGCACCTGCTGTCAATAACATCAAAACAAAATCATTTTTATGTATAATAGATGTCGCTAGTAGTTTTCTAAAACACGCTATCGGTATGTTCTTTCGATAACTATGCATGTCTACTGGACACCGGATTTCTACAGTCTTATTATATGTATAGATTAATGTTGTCAAGTGGTGACAATATTATTGCTTACTTCGTGAAAAAGATATATTATATCCCAAGTAAAGCCAAGATTTTAAATCTACAGGCCCGAGCTCCGCCAACCCGAATTTGACCCGAACGTGCCCCCAGTTTTTTTATATAATTATGATCTTTGCAGAATTAGGTAGGAGCAACATACTTTGTTTTAAACTTCTTGTATGGTAAAGTTCAAATATTATAGTATCAGTCGTCGCTGTCATCAGATACACAATAAGAAAACCCTACTTCTGAGTGGAGGCACTTGAAAGGAAAATTAACAGCCAATACACCTACACCGTTCTACTTTCTTTTCATGTGGGACACCAAGTTGTCCAACAACCCGATGAACCCTAGTGTCAGAATTCTTCAACCGGCTCCGTTCTACTTGCCTACCTGTAGGTAAAGTGGAATGACTTGACCAGATGTGCTGTCGTCGCAGTAAATCTATGACTCAATAAAATTAGCATCATAAAGAAGATATCGATCCACATTTAGGAAGATTTGGAAACTTCCAACCATTAACTTAAATTGATATGGCAAAATATTACAATAGATTTTAAAGTGGAACTAGTTTGCTTTGGTAAAATTATCTAACGTCGCTTTTATATTTTTGGTGAAGGAAATTAGATCAACCTACAATATTTCGTTAATTTATTGGCTAATATTTAGACAACTGACATGACATTTATAAATTAACGTTTAAAATAGTAATAAAATTATGCAATTTACAATCAAAAAACAAATTAAAATATAATAGATATCGTCTTAGGTGTTCACACCTTTCGGAGATCGTATCTTTTACTATAAAATCGAGGTAACTCGTAAACTCAGGTTACAAGAATTAGACACGTAATTTAAAGTGAAATATGTCACATCAATCGGACGGTTCGAATTAAATATATCGTCGAGATAAGCTCTAACTACGCCATAGAACCTGAAATTGTGACACCTCTCGCGTTACTAATCGAATGCTAATAACGCTAAAACATCGGATCGTATTACTGTTAAATTCGTTATGTCGTGTGTGGCGACGATAAAAGTCTATAATTTGCATGAACTTAACATCCAATTTGGGACCATCAGTAACATATTAATCAAACAGCTTTTTTAACCTCAGATTCTTTGTTTGATCTCTGGCACGAGATTAAAATATAAATGATCATCTGAGATTTCATATCTAATAGCTGATTAACATAGAATGATAATTAAAAGTACTTTGGAAATTGGATGCTTTCTAGTTTTGTTCAAAATATGGTTATTAGAGAACGATTGATTGAGATAACACCGTCATTTGTTTATTTAATTTAATGAATTGATGAGACTGATTATCTTTATAGTTCCAGATGCGAAATGTGAATGAATCTTTACACCAGTATTAAGAAAACAGGCATAATCTTTTTTATATTTTTAATCACTTTTTTATTAATTCTAAGACATTCCAAACAATACATTGAACTTTGGCAATGGAATCTAAACATCATTATGACCATCAATTAATTTTGAGAAGGAATTCTATGGCGGAGACTATGGGCTAATTACGAACTTGAGTCGGCCATATTGGAATCCGATAAAATAACAATTAAGGCAACATTAATGGACGTACAATGGCGTCGTACGTTGCGCTTGAGTCTTTGAGATCCTCAAGTAACGTGCAAGATGAAGGCACTTAGAGATCCATGTTCATTGCAGCTTTGGTTAAGTCAGATTCTCGTAGCATGGTAAAGAGTAAGCCTTGTACATGAACATGGTATTGAAAATGCACTACCAACGTCACTTTTGCATGTCAGACGCAATACCCTCTCTGATAAATGACCTATCCCGCGGGACGCTAACGGCGTGTATTTGATTTATAACATTATTTGAATAAAAAAAAAGGGATTGTTTATTCAACGTAATCGATCCGAAAGATCGCTCGGAATGTTCGGCCTCTCTAATTATAAAAAAATCGGCTATTGTTCAGTTCGAATGCGTTGCTCGCTTGAATCATAGGCTCTGATTCCTAGAAATTTAGGGAGATTTTGATATTCTTATAGAAGGCACCAATTTTGAAATGAGGGAAATAACCAAAGGAAGCTTTGCCGTGTGATGCCGGCTTAGAACAGCATCACCCCATTTCTTCCCGCGGGTGTTGTAAAAGGCAACTAAGGGACTCGAGGGTTTCATGTGTATTACAATGTTAGGCGACAGGCTGACAACCTGTCACTATAGTGATACATGTATCATAGAAAAGGGCCCTCAATACTTGTCTGGAGTGGCGATTACGATCGTAATATTACGATTTTTAACGCTCTGTCTACTACCACTACTACCACTACCACTGTGATATATGTATGTATGTACGTATGTAACTTAGACAAAAATCCTGTGAAATTAGAGACGATAACTAATTTTGAATTTGAAGAAAACAAAAACGGTAAACACACGTGTAACTGCGCTGTTTAATTTCTCATTGAACAATTTGACATTGTTAAATAACTTTTACACTGGTTTTTTAATAATATGGTGAGATGCGTGGTAGGAGCATAATTTATATTATTCAAAAACGATTATAGATTCAAGAATATCTTAAAGTCTCGGATAGCCATAATGACAATGATCATTAATTCCAAAATTTACGACCACAATTTGAACCAATATTATCAAAACCCGAGCCCCATTGATACTACGTCTTTTCCAAAGGATGCTGCAAGTTAGGGATGTGAAAAAATAATCAATTTTGAAAATACTCAGGTATATAAAAAAAAAACTTTACTTTTTCGAATTTCAAGTACCTACTTATCTACAAATTTCGATATTTTTCCGCCACGTATTAGCACCAACGGTTATTTTGGATCTTGCGTCACATCAATTAAAACACACAACCCCTTATTTTAGGCCCTAGTTATATTATCTTGTTTGGACGGGAAAGTGTGGGTATTTTACCTTTCTCGGTAGGTTCTAAAATCAAGTAAAAGCAAAGAAAAAATCTACAATATTACTCCTATTAATTATTTTCTTTAATTCATAAAATCGTTTTTTAATTGATTTCATTCTGCCGTAAATAATCGATTATAAAAATCGATTTTTGTTACTAAAGTCGCATCCATGCTGCAATTCCAATTTTATGTTCAACATAAATGCCCCATAAAAAAGGATAAGGTGTTTTAATTTCTCGCGACCAAATGCGACGGCGTTAATTTTAACGCAAGGAATTCGTGTGAGCTCTGTAAAGGCCGTGGTACACTCATATCGAGTGTCGTGCGTAAATCGGGCTACACGCGATTTGAAGATGTAGGAGTCATTTTTACACTCTTATATGTAAACAAAATCTATAATTTTCGTTTCTTTGTAATTTTTTTTTATCGTAGGTAGATATGCACGCATATTTAAAAGCCTGGCCTAGCTTGGCAATGGACTGAGAGACGTTAAAAAAGAGGAGAGGCCTTTCCCCTGCAGTAGGACACTGCAGACTCTTAATAATAAAAGGTATGTGCATATCTACGCATATAATTAAGTTTAAATAAATAAATTAATACCCAAGTGACGACCGGTTTTCTAGTGTCGTAGGGGCTTAACTCTTTGTCATTATAAGAAACTTTATGCTCTCAAGGTGCATAGCTAAGAATCATAAATAATATTCAGTTATGTTTGTTGGTTTAACATTAATGTGTTTCATATAGATTAAGGTTTTATTTATTTCATTTTTGGGATTTCTGGTGACAATAGATTCCAAAGTATTTAAGTATAAAAGATAGTGTGCCTTTTTTAGCTAGCTAGCCTTTTTTTATACACAGTGTTAATATGATTTAATATGTTTGCGACTTCGCGAACCATATATTTTTAGACGTAGTCATATTGGAAACATCGATAGATAATTGTATCATATTCACGATGAACATCTCTAATTAGGTGACGTACTAAAATAACTATAAAACAATGTAAAGTAGATACAAACAAGTACATACAGATTGCCTAGTAGACTTATTTTTTTCCACCCTGACGTGAATCTAAATGGTGATTTTATAGCGGTGGTGATAATAAACTCTTTTTATTGGTCGCAAACAGCAGGTGAACGGATAGGAGTGTCTTCTTAAGCATACTGAATAGATTTTTAATTGTTCTGTTGGTAGTTGGAGCCAAGTTTATGTTTGGCATAAATATGCAAACTTTAACAACAAAAAAGGTAATTTAAATTTAGATTAGAAAGAGGCAGATTTCATGATCTTTAATGTAGACACACAATTATATTTTCAATTCAAATGATTAATTTTTGTTTTAGTATTTTGATTTCCAAATCGCATATACGTAGAGCAATGCAAAGAATTATTTAAAATACCGTTTTACTTAACAAACTTGTTATGTTTGTCATCATAATAAAATTATGGTGTCTATGGCAAAAATCCACTAAAAACACTGTTAATACTTTTTCAGCTTTCAATACTCTGATGTGTATGGATTTGGAAAGTCAATGTGAGAAAAGCATTAAAAATATAATAATTGTCTATGCTTTGGTACTATATGGCTTCTCTATGGGACTGATCTTGTTACGTTTCATTCTGTTTCATTTAAAGTATCACGTTGAGTGGACAAGTTGAGGGTGTTGTATTTACGATCGTTTCCAATAAACCGAACATCAAGTGAAAGCCCCGGACACCATCATAATTGATTCCTTAGAACCCAACAGCTTAGACAAGACGGTCTCTTTTTACCTCATAAACTAGAGCCTTCATTCATTACCCGCTTCTTAGATTTCGCATTTGCTCTGACTTATATTGCTTGTATTTAATTGATCCGCAAATCCTTCACTACAATCCGATTTGTTCGAAATAATAAAATGTTTATTCATTGCTGTACGCGCACCGATCATTCTCAACACTTGACCAAGGCGAGCGTCATTGTATTGCAAGTTTATTGTGGTCGTTGTGTAGGATTAAACTCTATAAAAAATAAGGCTTTTGGTCGAGATTTCTCGTTTTGTTTAATTTATTTTACTCCGGGAAGTGTCTAATGACCGGCTGCGTGTGGCCTGGCATTTTTATCGGCCAGTGCGGTGCATTGACAATATTTTTCGAATATTAATGTCGATATCGTACTCATATACGGGGTGTAGGAAACGGTGCGCCGAAAACTTTGCAGACGTGTACAACTTTTACTATATACGTAAAGCCTATGTCGAGAAACAATAAAAATAATGTTTCGAGATTTCTTAAAAAGTGTAGATAGCTAATCTTATTGTATTCTTGGATTGTTATTGGAGGTCAAATTTTTTCTCGTTTACGAACATAGCTTCCATAGAACAAGTTGTTCAATTTCCTGGTCTGATCATCCATGCAAAGTTTTCAGTACACCGGGGCGATAACACCCCGTATAGAAGGTGTTCTAAGTAATGGTGTCTGAAATGCCACATTTACATACACTCTATACTAATTGAGATAAAAAGTTTGCATGGTAAGCCAAGTGTTACTCTTACGCGTTTTAAGTTACCACAAAGTTACGACAAAATTATGATAAGACTGTTTGAGTTGGCACCAAATAAAATATCAAATAAATTAGTATTATGCTAACTAGTAGATAAAATAGGTGAGAAGTCAAGAGACGAGATAGCAACTGTTAGTTTAGCTTCTAAAGCGACTGATGTAATTTAAAATCCGACTTTTACAGCGGAATTAACACTTAAAAAATGTAGTTCTGAGTTGTCTATTAGCGTTTGATTCTCAGAAGATAGATTTGAAAATACCGTCTTAGAGGTGCTAAAAGCGTTCCCCGTGGCACGAGTGTGACCAGGTAAAAAAAAAAAAGAAAAATAACTTGCGTGTCCCATCCGAGGTGTAAAATAAACAGTCCGTGGAGCCATTAAGGGCCGGTCCTTCGCTTGTATTAATTTGTATTTAAGTGTATTGAACAAGATAAAGTAAATATACGAGTATGGCACGACGGGGTCACGACTGTATTACGTGTTGTGATTGCTATTACTGCAAAGAGTTTTTGAAGAGGTGGGTGAAATTATGGGTGTATGTTTAAAATTTCACCTTTTTTTGTAAAGATAATTTCTAAAGCTAGGAGGATTTTTTGACTGCCAGCAACACTTTTTCGAACTAGGTGGCGGTGTTGGCGCTTTTTAAGATTAAGA
This sequence comes from Keiferia lycopersicella, assembly GCA_029255805.1. Classification (NCBI taxonomy): domain Eukaryota; kingdom Metazoa; phylum Arthropoda; class Insecta; order Lepidoptera; family Gelechiidae; genus Keiferia; species Keiferia lycopersicella. Next base: position 6,065,395 of record JARACZ010000010.1, read on the forward strand.
AACTATCCATTTGTTTATTTAAATTAACAAGGAAAATATTTCAGCTATTTTTTTAACTAATAAATTATACGCTCGTGCTTAAGTAAAGTGATACAATCAAATAAACAAAAATTGAAAACCTGATGAACGACAGTTTTTAACATTGCCATCAAGTTAGCTTATTAAAAAATAAATAGAAAAACAACAAATATTGAATTTCCATAAAGATAAAAACGCAATACATTTAAAGCCATGCCATATATTTTGTTCTTTAACAACAATTTGTCAGTAATTAGGGTTTTGGTCGTTATCTTTATTAAGCATTTATATCTTCAACATGGAGATACGATGGACAGCCAGAATGTATCATGGCATCGAAAATGTTACCTCAAATTCAGAGTCAATTTACTGGCGATTTTTTTTAACAGTCCTAACAATTCACTGCTGAACATGAGCCTCCCCTTATTGGGGGGTATTGCCATACTCACTACGCTTGACAGATGGACTGGCGAGCGCAGTGCAAGATTTTGCGACGTGTGCCATGATATCCGGTTTTTGTATGGTTATTTTGTACTTTCCTTTCATCTGACAATTGAATCCTGATCAGCAATGTGAACTTATGCGGTCAGTCTGAAAGTTGCCTAAGAAACTAGGAAAACCCTGGATCATCGCATATCTACTAGAGTTTTGCTGGGGTAAATTTTGTAGACCTTTTTGGATATTTGGCTTATTAGTAAATTAACATAGTTTCTAAGGTCTAGTTTCATACGTAACATTAGGTATTACTATTACCATAAAGTAGACTTATTACACCATATTAAACAAACAAAAACTCGAAAGATACTTATTCAACTAGCTAGATGTCAAAGCTTTCCATAATATAATTTTGATTGTCATTCTAAGTACCTCCAGACCAACGCCTCTAAAGTCAATGAAACACCTACAACCTTAGTCAACAATACAAACAATAGCATACATTAATCAGCTCAGGGCTAAGCCTAGATTTTATTAGCCCGATTAGAAAGTGCTACCCGGAGGTTTGACATCCCATTAATTATTCTGGGTATCGTTAAAGGGGGTTCCGTATGTATTAGTCGAAACTTGTTTTATAGAATTATCAGCAGGTCGAATATTGTTTTTATAGATCAGTGCTCTGAACGTACCACGCACGCTACGATTATTGCACTTGCATGGGTTAGTTTTAAATATTGTGCTTTTCATCCCTTATATATTATTTAAACGCTTATTTGATAAGATAAATATATCGACTGATATAATGAAAGGAACAAATCAATCAAAATATTATAGCTGACACAATGGTTCGTCAGGTCGTTGGACGGCTCGGTGTTCCAGACGAAAAGAAGAAAAAGCTTATGAAAACATTGTGTTCTTTCAATCATTCTTTCTTCTTATCTCGAGATGGTGATAAAACCTTTGAATATGCTTCTAGACCCATGAAGTCTATTTCATTTTCCAGAAAACACGATAGCTCGAATCGTTCACTCGTTAGTGCGACCAAATCAAATTGTCAGTTGCAGGTATACGGTGCTAATATTCTTAGAACAATGCAATTGGGCACCGTTAATGAGCTAGAACGGGTTATGACGCAAGTGGACATGTCAGTCAATCTAAAACTTGTACTATCGCCAGTATATCAACTTACCCATTTAAGGGGTCAAGTTATACTAGTTTTTAATAGTATTTGTATGTAAAAGTATAAGTTGGTCTCTTAAATAGGTTGGTTGTTGTAGTGGCCATAGTACTAGATGATTGGCCAATCGTAGACTGTATAGTAGGTAGGTATGTATATGTACTTCAGAAGTATTTCTCTCCTCTCGTTCGGTCGGATAATTTTAAAATCGACTCATTGAAAAAATAACCTAATATTAAATATTCCATTTCGGGACATCATGGCGATGACTTATCATTATCACCCGGCTCTTCTTACAATACCTACATTTTTACAAACATTTATTACCCGTTAAGAACTAATGAAAAGTATTACTTTGATAAGTGATTCTCATCACCTACAAGCAAAATGAAGATGATATGTAATTTATTAAGGCGTCAACTGATATCTGTTTCTCGGGATCGTCGGTCTCAGCTCCACGAGGCTAAAAGAGAGATCCTCTTAATGAGGGTCACAGGAAAGTATGAGCCAACGCAAATACCTGAGAGTTTATGTCATCAGTACGTGTTTTACCGCTAACAAACATACATTAATATGGAAAGCTCGCCTCTGCCAATGTGCCAGCCAACGCTGCCCCTACGAAGATGGCCATTGTCTTAAAAACGTGACTCCAAATGTTAATTGGGCGATTAAAAGTCGAATGCGGGTCATTTCGGCCATTACAGGCGGTAGCCCTTTTGAATATGTATAATAAAATTATTAGATAAAGTGGGCACAATTTGCATTAGGTTTCTAATGAGGTTATGCGCTTTCTTGTCACAGAGGGCGCTCGCGCGGTGAATGCGTAAGCGCAGCCGGATGCGCGAAACGGCGAAATGGATATTGTTGTGGATTACTGTTAGACATTCTCATCGGCTTAGTAGGACTCGCGGCGCCATCATGATCGGTAGGAAAGATTTGCTATTTGTGGACTTTGTTTAATTATGTTGATATTCATATAACATGTGTAGTAACGTAGAAGTAATTAAATTGAATCTTGAGACCAATTTTCAGGTTCTACTGTCTCTATCTCTTTCTTTATGAAAATGATTTAAAAACCATTCACAATACCTCCTATATAGCTTCTTTGATATCATTTGTTTTACCTACTGTCGATACTTTCTTCCAGTGCTTACTTTTGGCCTTTTTTCTTTTCTTATCTTGTCTTTACCGAGTCGCCCAAACCCAATGAACTCTTTTAGTAGGTAACAAAATCTAGTCTACACATACTATATTGAGTCGTTAGTATCAACTGTTCCCGTGACATTAGTATGAACTATTAAAACACGACCGAAACAAGCAAAATAATCATAAACGTGTCAATAATGTGTAATTTATTGACAAGCAAGATTTTAAAGTACGCATTTGAATCGATTATTATTTGATTAAACAATATTACGCGGAGTAAACTAAAATAAGACAAAATATGTTTGTACTTTGTTCAAAATGTCATTGACCTTTTCGAGTAAGGTAAATTTTAACTGATTTATTGACAACAAATGAATGACTAACGCGCTAAAAATCCTTTCTGAGTAAAGTCAGTGACATTGCAAACAAAATAATAAAAACTTGTAGCACGAACAGAATCAACAATTAGAGAATGAACGCTTAGAATTTTGTAAATGTAGAAAAAACAATGCCTCCGCGAGTCGTATAAATTTTATGCTGTATAAAATGAGTACAGTGAGCCATCTGTCACTGATGGCATGAAGCATAACTTACAATTAAGCTTGACAAAAGAATTGTTAAACATTTCACGATTTTGCCAAACATTTCTGCGTTTTTAGAGGAATGTGATAAAAGCGCTGAATCAAAACAGCAATGCATAAAGCTCCCATAAGTTTCCTTCGTTGATCAGATCGCGCGAATGTCCGAGCAGTATGCGGCGTGCATTTTGAATTTCGAATGCGCCTGGGCATCGCGAATAACGTTGCGATCAAGATTTCTTGGCCGCGATCTAGAAACAGGTGCTCGCTTCGGTGTTGGGGCGTGAATTGGTTATTGATACTTTATTTTTAGTTCTTTTTCTGCAATTTTCTGTTATAAAGTCATAATTCTTTTGTGTAGTGCCAATAAACTTGTTGATTTATAGATCTATCGAGTGATCACATCGTCGGAAACAACAATATGAACGCTGTTACTAAGCATGCATTAATGTATTAATATGTGGAAATGCTATTGACAAATAATAGTTACATGATAGCTAAGAAACTATACTAAAATTTCTTATCGAAAAGACAGTAGAAACTGCAGAAAATGCAATCCACTTATGCGATAGTTATAATTCAGCTCAGAAACATTGGCGCGCTAATACATGTGCTTAGCGGTACAGTTAAAGAAGGTCCCAGTGCCAAATATGCACGTCGTAACAATTTACTCTCCTTATACGGATTATAAAGCAACCGAACAACCCAACGAATGAAGCAAAAAGAGCCTCGCCACCAACGGTTAGAGCTCTTTATCTTTCTTTTCGTTCTAGACAAAGTTTTGCTTATCTTCGTCGTTTCATTTTCTTGACGGTAAAATGTCAGATTAATGAACGGAATTTATGTTACGGAAATTAGAAATCTCATTCATGTGATCTGAGTTCAGCAAATCTGTCACAGTCAGCTATTTCAATATTGGCAGTGCTCGTTAGTTTATAGCGACATTATAATTTCGATATCTAGAGCAGATATGAATACGATCCAGTTTGACTGGAGTAATTTGTCTAGTGCAAAATAAAACGTATACTTATGACTTCTTCAAAGGCATAAAGAGCGAGTTTGACAGTTACGTCGTATAGACACTATTAGATGAGTGTTCTGCATGAACGGGGTGAGCTGTGAATTCTTTATTTTTTTCATAATCTGGATTTCGCTAGCATGACTGCTCCTGCGGCGTTTCTTAGCAAAGCGGTACTTTTATTCCGTCTAAGATATGCATCACAAACGTGAGTGTCGTCCGTAAGCACACAGGATACATCTATGAATGTCTTTATTACTGTGGCTTTAGTCATTCGGAAGATTTTCTCATAATGATTGTCTCCAAAACGAGTGTTTGTGCCGTCAAAAGCTTTTGTCTAATCGGTGCCACGTTCTAGAGTGTTCACGTGTGTTTTAGTGTTTTGTATTGCTGCTTACGAAACTCTAAAAATGTATTTAATCTCCAAAATTGTTTTATTGCGAAATCTAAAGTATAATTTTTTACACCATTATTTCTTGTTCATTAAAACTACGTATATAGTAACGTATTCATCGAATTTCATCCATCGTCTTTCAAATATTTAATAAATAACATTTCATATGCATGAACATGAGTTTGGTTTTTCTTTGATTACTATTGTTAAAATCTTTATCTGTGGATGATACCCTATCGTACATTAATCAAACACACTATCTTTTATGGTAGCGAGGATATTTTGCCTTATCTGTATATTATTAATCTCCTTCCAAGAGAGTGAAGAAGTGAGAATTACAAAATGAATTACGAGTAGGTAGGAGTATTGCTAGCCTGCTTGACTCTTTCCTACTTTCAAAAACATAAAAAAGCGTTGTATCTAAAATATTGTAACTTAGATAAGAAGAACTTGGAAAATACCTATATGTGTGAAAAACTCTCGTGTCGACCGATTGGAGAGATCTAAATAATATTAAGAAGTAGGACGCCAAATTTAACCAACTTCAAATGGAAAAAAAAACTCTTTATAATTTGTATTTATTTCTTTATATCCTACATAGGACAAAACACCTGTATTCTATCCTAATACTGCTATTTATTAGTATGTTAATGCTAACACAAAAAACAATGTCTACTGTAACATAACGTGTTCTAAAATTAAGCAATCCTTATACAGCTAAAACAATTGTTTACAGGATAACTAGTATAGAATCGGTAATTCGCTGGCACATCGACAGCAATATGCACAGCATGAACCGTTACTTGGAAGCCTTACACTATTCATTAGTAGTATAGAGGCGATTTTCTTTGGCAAAACCGCTGGGCTACATAAAACCAAATGTATTGATGTTAAACTGCTGGAATGTGCATGCGAATCTCTGACAGGAGTTGAGTTAGTTTAGATGGCGAAACCACAATTTATAGGGTTGTGGACTGGCAGGTCAAATTAGCTACTTTAAAAAAAGATATAAAACGGTATTTTGTATGAAAATAGGAATGTATGACGTCATACATTGCTATTTTGGATGGCGTCAAAGCACTTACTTTTGTGTAATTTTGCTGTTTAATAACATTTTCAAAAGTTATGAATGAAGTTCTGTAGTATTTTTGATAATTGTTTTATGCGTACAAATTTTATATTTTATGACCCATTCCACAACACAACCCAATTCTCATTTCCTGGTATATGACGTCAAATATCATATCCTGTGCAATTTTTCATTTTCACACTCGTAGAATTTGAAATCCAGCTACGGATTTTAGTGATACACAACACAAACTACCCTCAGGAACCCAGTTTACCTGTTGTTACATCCCATTGAAATATAAATAAAAACTATATTTGTAGGCTGTAGGTAAAAATCATCAAATTAGATACTTTTCGACTTTAGGGTTGTTACAGTAACCCATAGTATTGACGTACCTGCAAATTTAACTATACATGTAAAGCGATGTTGCGTAAAACGCGTAAACTTGTGCTAGCTTTTTTACAATGAGGCAAACGTACGATACAGATACACGTACATTTTTCAGACAAGTAAATATTAATATCGACAGTCGTTATTTCCCTGCCACTGCCACATCTAGCTCCACGTCTTTAGTTCTTCGGCAGAATTTGTAGGCCGTTCATACACACTCCGTGAATTGACAATTTAATTACCCCATGATCCGGCTACCCGCGTTATGCGATGTGGGTGTCCGATAGTCCGTGTATGCAAATTAGACGGCGTTCGATGGTGTTTGGACGCGCAGGCATGAAGTACGGCGGCGTCCTTACGATCACCATACTGAATGAATTGGCCTAATGAAAGCCTCGGTTCGTGATTATGAGGTTGTAGGAATTGATGTATAGGGTAATGTTCATTGGTTTTGGTTTTTGTTTAATAATGAAATGCATTAATTACTGCTCTGTCCAAGCAATCATTTGGTTCACATTCAAGTTTTAGATACGTCTTAGCGTACGTCAGCTCTTCCAAGCAAATTCTTCTTCTTCATCGAATCGATGGTAAGTATCTAAATAATCTTTTCCAGTGCTAGGAATCCAAGCTAATAGTTTTCATGCAAGGAATTCTCATATCCTAATATATATATACTTTAATATAACATTTAAAGACCTACTACTCAATCAAAATTGCTATGATAATACCTAAAGCAAAATTAAAAGGAAAAATTTGAGCATCATATTAATGCGGACTTCATTTTCAGACCACTTAGCCTAATAACAGACTTAAGCAAATGAAAACCAAAACATCTGTCTAGAATCGCAACGGAACGCTTAATAAATCAACTACCCTGCAATTCGGGGGGCGTTTCACATTCGACATTAGAGTTTTCGCCATAGAAAATGCATTTTCCACACACATTAGTGTTCATGTAGCCGTAGTACATTTAGGTTAATTATAGGATCACTTCGGGTAGGGTTTTAAGTGGTATTTTGGTAATATAACAGTCAGATGGCACGCCCGATACGTGGTGAGTCGATACGTGGAACTTTGGCTTATTACGCATTCTGGCCGCAAACAGTACGTACTCGGTCGAGGCACAAACGTATATAATAATTATGACCGGAATGGATTAGCCTGAATCCGGGACTGATAAATCGCGAAAGACTATGCTGTGATGTTTTGAAAGAGCCCGAAATAAAATATCTTAAAGTAAGATGTAGGTATCCAAACTTTATGAATTACGTATCGGAAAGAGCTGTAATCTACTTTTATTCGTTTGATTATTTTAATTAGGCACCTCGGTCGATTTCCCAGATCTGCAATTTGCGCGCTTTAAATCTCCAAACTGCGCTACAAAATGCGCTAAATCAGCAAAACCTCAAGTAAGGTCTTGATATTTGCTTGTCATTGATTAGGCTAAATTAACGGTTTCGCTGCTGGGATATTGTTTTTTCGACACGTACAAAATAAAGGGTGAGTCGGGTTTTTAGATCTGTATCTATGTAATTGTTACTTTCGGCAGGGATATTACCCTTTTTTGCACTGATTTTAATGGTTGGTCATTTAATTGCAAAAGTTCTTTTTCGCATTCGAGTTTTGATAAATTCATTCGAAATTGAGTAAATCACTTTTGACTCTGTATCATTAAAATATATACACCACTGTCTGTACATCGTCAAGTTGTTGGCCCTCATAATCGTTATCAAAACATTTGTAAACCAGACATCAGCTTTACTATTGACCGGTACCAAAAATTCAGGACGGGTTGGTAATAAGGAAAAACTTAACATAGAAAAGAAAGAAACATAACGCCCAAGAAACATAGGAACATAGGTCGAAATATGAAAAAAGAAATGTACCCGCATTTTGTATGGGGGTTCAAATTTTTTTATTTCATACTTCGATCTAATGTTTCCTTACCAGTTTGCCCTGAGTTTAGGTATTGGCTACTAGTATTTCTCCCTACAGGTATAAATGTGTTGTCCGTTGAATCGGTGTCCCACAACTCTGGAAAATAATATTATATTTGCAACGGGCAGTAAAGTACTAAAACAATTAAAATAATTCATTAATTTAACAATATTTTACGCGAGTGAATACGAAAAGACATGACACAAGAAACTCTGGTACAACAGGCACTGTTTGTTTCTAATTTCTTTCTTTTAGCAATTTCTTTCAGCTGACCTTAGGAAGTGATATTCTATGGAGGATATACATAGTAGTTAGGTGCCAACTTGGCACCGGCACTTACACGTTGTAGTTTTCTATAATTTCTATGTAGGAGTTAAGGTACAAACCACGATTCAACCTGAAACCGCTTAGTAACTGCTTAAGCGGCGATTATCACTTAAACCAGTAATTAGTGTATGCAGATTACTTTCCGACACGAAACCTTGCTCTATAATTGCGAGCAAATTTAAGTATCTACATTTTCTGGTTCTTTGTACAGTTATCAAGACAAACCACTACAAGTTGACACCTCGGTCTATAATTACGAGGAATTACGCTTAATCGTAGCACCAAGGAAAACGGTGTAGTTCTAAACGTTTACAATTGAAACTAAACGAAAATTAGTTTGGTAAACTGAATGTGTTTAAATATTAGATCGAAAAATGCTGAGTATTCTGACACTAGAATGCTACAGGTCGATTATGTCTCTCTCGGCAATAGGAATAGTAAGATCTAAAAGTGGTCATAAATAATTAAAAATCTGAAGCAGGCAATACGAAGTGCCCTGGATGTATTTGGAATTCTTCTTCTTTTCGTGTGGGACACCGAGTCGTCCAACGATCCGATGAACCCTAGTGTCAGAATTTTTTGACCGCCTACTACAAGTAGTAGGCTTCTGACATGGTTGTATTTGGAATAACCTGGGCCAAGCAAGACCACAGTGCAGAATGGAAAAAATTGAAATATACTTACTCGCCGGAGTCTTTTGTACTGAGTAGGAGTCACAACATCATCACATCAACCTATGATAAATAGAATAGAAGTCCACTGTTGGACTTAAGCGTCTTCCATAGTAAAACATAGCGTGCCAAAGGTCCTTCTTTCTGATTGCAAACCGCCGTGAAATTAAGCAGGTCGTAACTATCTTTCACCAAATTCAAAGAACTAGAAGCAGAACACAATTAGAATGCAACGAAAGCACTCACAAACAACTTAATCTAACAGACATACCCACTAGGTACACCAATTTGCTTTTCCTTATACATTTGTATGCCACGCAGCTTTATTTTGGGAAATTACTGACCTCGGGATTATAAAATGAGTCATTTTGACCGTAAGCCATAATAAAAGTTTCTAAAAGAACCTTTTTTTTTTATGGCAAAGAGATGGCTCTGCAAACAAAGTATAGTGCTTAAGGTGCAATAAAATATTTTATTACAGATATTGTGAATAAAATTAGCGGATTGATAAAAATGGGACATTAGAAATAAAGTTTGTTTGGCTACCTTTCGAATATAGCCTTATGAGCTTTATATGAGTCACTTGAATAGTGAAGAAATTGCAAAGACGAACTTGAACTTTTTGGTCTTTGTCTTAAATTATTATTCATTGAAATTGGTCCACTATTTATAGCGTGAAGGAGTAACAAACAAACAAACAAACTTACAATTTCGCATTTGTAATACTAGTGCGATAGTGTTTGTATACATTCTTCACTTTTAAATGCCATCCAAAGTTCCAAAACCTGCAAAGAACAACTTTGCTCATTATTTTGTATTTTCATCAGGCGAAGGACTTTGAGAAGATCAGTTTTCCGCCCGGCTTCTCTCGCTACGAGTCAATTATGCAGATTCCCGTTTAATTTCCTGGCCTGGATTAACTACCCTCCCCTGTAGTAATAAATTTGATTTATTGGCGGAAGTTTTAAAAATTCGCCCTTTGGAAAATAATGTCAGCTTATTTTTTTATGGGTAAATGTTTGGCCGTTTGCAGAAGCTTCGACTCTTGACGCTATCGAACCCAAAAAGGCAAAGAACTCTAAAGCTATTAGTAAAGAAGGAAGTTTGTTTTGTTTTATAGAAAAAATCATCACCAAAAAATAGATCTTTGACAAAACCTACCTTTCAGCCCGGAAAAACGCCTTTTCATGGGAAAATTAGTACGTAGTCGGTCCCAAAGTTCTGTCACTGGCATATTATTTTTGAATTTAGAACACGAATTTGGAAAAGTTTTATTGCATTCCGTTTTTGAATGTTTGACAATTATTTTAAAACAATAAATGATTATTTGGCGCGATTTTTCACGATGGAGTGGACTTTGAAAGAAAACCGAATAGCAGTTTTGGCGTTGCATCGCTGTGGGCACTCGCCGAGTACCATTTTCAAGTTGCTCAAAAAATTGAAAATAACGCTTAGGTTTGTGTATCGTACTATAAGTAGGTACACTGAAGTCTCTAGTGTTGAGGACAAGAAAAGAACTGGCCGGCCTCGCTCCGCAAGAACACCAGCAGTGATCAAAGCGATCAAGGAGCGCATACGAAGAAATCCGGTCCGAAAACAGAAACTTATGGCTTTGCAGATGAAGGTTAGTAGAAAAACAGTCAAAAAGGTTTTAAGCGAAGACCTTAAGCTGCGAGCATACAAAAAAAAGAGTGGGCACTTACTTAATGCCCGTTTAAAAGAAATTAGACTCAAAAGATCCCGGGTGTTGTTAAAACGGTACGCGAAAAACCGGCACCGCGATATACTTTTTACAGACGAAAAAATTAATGATATAGAAGAAAAGTATAATAAACAAAACGATAGAGTGTACGCTACCAGCTCTGAAGAAGCAGGAAACAAAGTTTCGCGGGTGCAGCGTGGGCATCATCCCTCTTCAGTCATGGTCTGGTTAGGAGTCTCCTACTATGGGCCAACTGAGGTTCATTTTTGCGAAAAGGGGGTCAAAACCAGTGCAAAAGTGTACCAAGACACGGTTTTGGATCGGTACGTCAAAGACCTGCCCAACACACTATTTTCAGGACATCACTTTGTGTTCCAGCAGGATTCTGCGCCCGCTCACAAAGCCAAGACCACTCAAGCCTGGTTTGAACGTCAAAACATTGAGTTTATAAGACACGAAGATTGGCCTTCCTCCAGTCCGGACCTTTATCCTCTGGACTATAAAATTTGGCAGGTCTTAGAGAACAAGGTCTGTGCTAAGCCCTATAAAAATTTGGAGAGCCTGAAGTCAGCCATAGTCAAAGCAGTCGCTGAAATCGACATGGATATGGTGCGTGCTGCGATAGACGACTGGCTGCCGCGGTTGAAAGCCGTTATTAAAAGCAAGGGAGGTCATTTCGAATAGTTTTATGTTATTTTGATTCTTCGATAATTGTATTTTTAATTGATATATAAATTTTTAAAAACGGATTGGTACTTTTTATTTTATCAGTATTTTCATATATGACAGAACTTTGGGACCGACTACGTAGTATAGCCACGGGTTTTTTGTTAAAGCACGGATATTGCTTGTTAAAATGTGGCTTTTATATCAGCATGCTAAATAATTTTTCTTCATCCTTTACTATTACTACGGTAGGTACTTATTATAATAGATTTTCAGCGCTAGTTGCCTAAATTTTGGCGACTGATAGAGTCACTTCATTTTTATCCATCTCTTGATAACAATGTGCCTAAATATCATCCCACATCACACATTACATCAGCCTAATGGCAGTCTACTGCTGGAGATAGGCCTCCCCCTGGGTACGCCACAATGAACGATCTCCCTCTTTCGCGATCCGGTCGCTACCATCCGCTCTCTTTAAGTCATCGGTCCATCTGGTCTAAGGTCCGTATTTATAAATCGCACTCAACTCTGAGGTCGATCTCAAGAGCAGTTTTGACAGATGTCAGTCAATACTAACAGCATCTCAGATCGATGTCAGATTTGTGTGCGGTTTATAAATACAGGCCCTAATATAGAGCTGCCTAACTTATTTTGCAACCTGTAAGTACGTGTCTAAGTTCGTGTACAAAAAAAACCTTATGGTGCGTCATAAAACCGCGACATCGCGTACCAAAACCATTAAGGCGAGTCTTACCTGGTAATTACTGAACATAATCAGATTCAAGTGGGTGGGGTCGTTTAAAAAGCAGTAAACAAAATTATCTCGACCCACACAAACAATTAGTTCGGCTAGAACTAAATCGGTTCCCGCGAACTTTGAATTAAAACAGCTTAGATCACAAATTAAGGTGGATGGAATATTCCGAAGAAATGAATGTCCACCAGTAAAAGGTATTTAATCTGAGACAAATATGGTGATGTCTGAAGTGGAGCCAATGCTTCCAGATTTGAAGTATTCCTATGATACAAGGTTAATGCTCCTTTGTTGACAGTCGCTATAGTAAACAGCATCAGTGGCAGTTCTTATAGATCTGGGAACTGTTGAATCGCATACCATAGGATGGTCTTCAAATACATTCAGAATTTGCAATGACCATCTCTCGCACGCGTGTACATGAGTGAGAGCAAGAGTATCAAGAAAATACATTGCGACTGCAAAGTTTTATGCTTCGCTCTCTCCGACCGCAGACCGTTGTTATTGTACTCCGTCTAACTTACTATTTGGTCTAAGTTTGACTCGAACTTTGAATTAAAACCTGGCACGCCAAGTAAATGTGAATAATTGCGTATTTAATAACGCTTTTGTTCTCGGCCCCCGACGAGAAAATTCGAGTAATTCAATTGTGTTTAAGACTGTTTAATTCGAGTCGGACAGCGTTTACTTTGCTTTCTAGAGCGGACTCAGTTCGGAGTTCCGTTTGTTCTGATCTTCCGGGCCCTTACAACAAAATACCTAGTTACACATTTTAGTTACGTTGAACGCGTGTTTAAAACATATTTGCACGTTCAAATTGCGTCTCACTCTTTTGTGGAAAGGCGTACTATGTTTTTTGTAGAGTCAACTATCGGAATCGTTGATTCACTACAAATTGACTACCTATGAATGTGATGAATTTGTAAATTTGGCACACAGATAGCATGTAACTTGGATTAACAAACAGGATGGTTGTTATCTTAAGAAATTGTTCCTGTGGGATTAACACCGCCTTCCTCACGGGTGCAGCCACGCGCTCCTACTAGTGTTAAAGGCTAGCTTGCTACTGTCAAATTTAAATCTAAACACACTTGCGAATTATTTTTATTAAACAAAATCAAAATATTTTTTTACACGAGAATTTCACATTTTCCATATACTAGTAATTGAAAAAAAAAACAATTGCAATTAATATTAACCTTCAAACTGCCAATACGATTTCTATGCAACCGAAGTACACAAACACTTATTTTTTCAAATAACTTTGGAAATATATTGATCTCCACTGTATTTGTATTTTATTATTGTAGTAGATATCATATTGATAATATAATAAACTCTATTTTTAAACAAATAATCATACATCTGCTCATTTAAAAAAATGAAGAACCATTAGAACTTCATTAGAATTTATTAATAACTTAACGCAACATAAGTACATTTTGATTAATATCGACACGCGTCAGTAATATAACTAGTTAACCCCTTTATATTCTTCCAATAAGTACAACTCAACATTTATTTGTAGAGTCAAGTTTGAAAATAATGTTCAGAATTGTAACCATTGCTGTGTAAAACACTTGCTTTCTTTAACTAAACCAGATTATCCTATTAACGCCCGGATGCCTTTTAAAAGGTATGTTGCTCTATAGTGGTTCAAGTCCAGGCCCTTGCAAACATTACTTTAGAAAGCAACCTTATAGCTATAGACTTGGGCATAATAATAATCTTTTATATGTAAATTTTAAAATATATATCTAAGTTTTTTAATATTTTATGGGTCAAACTGATCAGCAAGGGGCACTCTGAAGCATGTGATATGGTTTATATCAGTAGACCCAGGACATCTGAAACTGTAAGTGTCCAGGACAAGAGAGTGCTTATAAGGCGCATATTTTCCTTTGTAGAATCATACTTTTTAAAAGGCACCCGAGTCGTTATCTGATAAAAACGCACGGGCCCCTGGGCCTTACGAAGTAGTATCACCGCTCGAACGAGCCATGTTTACCAGTTAATAGTTGCCAAAATCGAGTCATTGAAACGGCGGTATGATTTTCTAATAATGCGAGCTACGCCAGTAGTATTTTATTATTTTGGAAGAGAAAAACGCACGGAAACGTAGCCTTCTACTACGCCATGTCGTCCTCATCTTACTAAAGAATTTTGCCTAGCAGCACTATTTAAATTGACCCTAACCTTTGATTGAATATAACAGAATCATCATAGATAGTATAGCGTACCTAACTCAAAAAACTTTTTCTGCAAATATAAAGTCTCATGATCTTACTAATCTCTCCTCGTATGGGACACCGAGTCATCTAACGAGCCGATGAACCCTTGTGTCACAATTTGTCAACCCCCTTCTACTATGACTTTCGTCTAGTTGCACCACTTCAACAAAAACCAGAATAAGCCTTAACCATCAATGGAATGTGTTCAAATCACTTTCTTCGCCATCACACCTCTGCGTGGGAGAGTATCAGAGTACTATGTAAAGCCTTGTTCGAATTAATCAAATCATTTTCGTGATTCTTATCTACAGAGTGTATCTTTGAAATTAGAGCAGGAGGCAGCATTGTTTTGTCTCGCCCACGGGCGCATGCCACGGTTGTTGTTATTTTTCTATAGCTTACTATAGTATAGTATAGGTAGATGGGCATAACGGATTGTAATCATCTCATTGTGTGAGCTAAGACGTATCTTTATTGTGGAGGGGCGGGTGATAAGTTCTCGGCATGAAAGAAGGGTTAGAAGTACGTTAGAAGTTAGTAAGTAGGACTCGCGATTATGTAAACCTCAATTAAATGCCTGCCTAATAAAACAAACGGTCAGAGGTAAATCAAGAAAAATAAATTATAGTCAACTTAAATACGTCACTAACGTAAAACAAACGGTAGTGACGTAACCTCTGAACGTTTGTTTTATTAGGCAGGCATTTTATTGAGTTTTAAATAATTTATTTTTATTTATTTAACTCTAGTTCGAGAAACAAGTTTAGTTCAAAAAGACTTTGTTTCAGTGAATATTTTTTTCGGTTTTTCATGACAGTAAACTAAACACCTATTCCATTCTGGTAAAACATTGTCAAGCCTATGACTTAAATATTTTATGAAATGTTATAATGTTATAAAATGTCAGTATAATAAAATCTACCTTTTTACTACGCGTGTAATAAACCATTACACCCTTTAAATTTAAGAAATGCACTTTTCATCGTCCAAAACTTTTCAGCCACCCATCCAAATCTGGCTCCGATAAAACAACATGTGTTTCTTCACCTAACGAATCTTCACCGGCATAATGAGTACGACAATGTAAAGTGGGGCCATATTTACATAATGTCAACTAAGTAGGTGTACGAGTGTCGCTATAGCACACTCGAGGCAGATGTCATTAATCGAACGCCTCAGGAATCCCATTGTGTTCCGAGTTCGAACTTGTGTATTTTTTAACCGATGTACGGCTGTGATTGTATCTGTAGTTATGACAGGTTGGTGAGATGAAACGTTGTTTCTGGGAAGTTGTGATAATCATTCTATTCCTGGTTTATTTTTTATTTAGGACCGTAATCAAGCTGCCACTTCATTAGTTTAAAAGATATATTTTTAAGCTCCTCCAACTATGTACTATTGTACTAGATGTGAGCCGATTTTCTTGTAAAATGCTTGCAAGCCTTATCATTTAAAGTTATCCTTGGCTTTTAAGAATCAAAATAATAAACAATTATAGAAGTTGACAAGTATGAGAAAGTTTTAAATTTAGTCAATACAAAAGGCGTACAGCATTCCATAACCATGCAATTTTTGACATGAATGAAGTTGACTCATAAAATCAGTGATATTTTGAACCGGTCCAAAAACAACCATACTGAGTATAAACAAGATGGTAGGTTGGAACAATTACAATAAAAAAATAAATTTATCGAACTGGCCAGCGACACAGATACAAAATTAGTAAATGAATTATACTTAAAGTTATAATTTTAAAAAGCGAATGTCAAAGAGTAAGGAGATCGGATCCGAATACAATGGTCCGTGCTCGACGCCCCGCAGAGCGCCTGCGCATTCTCCTCAGAAAAACGACATAAAAAGTAAATAAAATCCTTTTTTACAAATCTAAACGTTTGTACGGAGATCTTAGTGGAGGGCAAATTAAACTGAAGGTATTTATGCAAATTAAAAAGGAACTATTAAACTTTTGTTAAATATGGAAAATACATCCGCTGATTTAAGAAACTCCGGCTGGATTGGTTCCAGTCATCCATCATCATGAAAAATATTTCAAAAAAAGTAAATATTGTTAGAACTATTAAGTTCATTAGTAAAATTCGCGTCATCAAAATCTAATATAAGAAATAACTGGAATCTGTCGTAGTTCAATAACTACCTGCCAATTTTTAGGTAAATGGTCTCAACTAAATAATTCGTCCGTGATATCAGACAAATACTGAAATTACGAAATAAAGATAAAATTATGATTAATGATTTTAATATAATTTATTATCATTATTATACAACCAAAGAGCTAATAATGCACTGACAATATGCCAGCGAAGTAGACCACACCGATCAATATTTTGTCCTCGATAAAACTACCATTAGCGAAAGACAGATAGCCACAGAGTATCATTAATACCTTTGTGAGACGTAGAAACATTCCAGTATACCCAGTGATTGTCTTACCATTAATTCAGACGATGATTAGTATTAATACACAGGTAATGCATTATCTGCCGTGACAATATGGCCGACTGACACTTCTGCTTTGAATGGTATAAGGGTTGTTGTACACTTGATGAGTACAGCATTTAGGTGTATGATTGTAGCAGCAGCTACCACAGTTCAATGCTGCACGCAGTGAAAGATTTTATATATTATTTTATTATTTAGGATACATACAGTCATGCATACAAAAGAAAATACAAACATATTTTGATAAAACGACCTGGAGGTCCATAAAAGAATATAACAATTTTCTAATTTTGGGAGCAAACGGTTATGACTTATTTCAATGTTTTTAACGAAAGATGTTGTATTTACACAGATAATTCCGGTATGTATGATTTCCCTGACTGGATTTATCCCGTAGTAGCTTACGGCACCCACGAGTAAAAATTGTCATACAAAGTATTATCTAATAGCGTTATCATATCAAGCAGTAATATGAGCATATTTAGCTATATGTATGTATGTTACGTGTCAATTTAGGAATTCAAACTATCATTTTACTTAAAAGCTTCTACATATTATTAAGATAGGTGATGAAATTGCGACGCCTCTGAGTACTTAGTAACATTCGTGCTCAAAAGCTTTTTAGCGAATACGATTAAAATGTGTCGATGAATATTGGTTGATACGATAAGTGTGCACCCACTCTTATTATATTAAGCCTTTTCTACATCTATGAGTGCGTGGACCACCGACTGAGATCGTGAGTTCCTATTTAGTAGAAGTGACAATTAATATATACAGAAAGCAGTTAGCAAGAATGAAATCTTAGAACAGGTTCTAGAAGTTTAGTTAACTACATTGTTTTAAGAACAGAAGGGATACAGAAGATATATAACCAAATAATAATAAAAAAATACCAAAGTTGATTCTACTTTCATTGTAAATTATCTTCAATAAAATTATAATAAAAAGCTATTGATCAAAATCATACAAGAAATTAATAATAAGTACGTCAAACATGCTTACATGTAGTTTGATAACAGAAATTTGGAAACGTAGTTACAATGTGACTTTAAAGTCATAATAAATATGATACAATTTTATTTCAAACAGCGCGGGAGATGAATTCTAACCTAGATTATGTACACGATGAATTCTAACCTAGATTATGTACCAGTATCTGTTTTTATGTATTTAAATCGAACAGGTGAATTCACAGTCTTCCTAGTGAGTCAGTAGAACACTGCAGAACCTATCAATATTTATATTCCTTCTTTCTTTTTTCGACCACTCGTTTATGAATAACCGCCCCCGGGTCCACTCACCGCCGGATTGTTTTCGATAGAGCACACATTATTACGCGCCTCTTCACTCGACTACCAGACACTACTACAAATCATTATTATAATGATAGATTGACGAATAAAGTACTTGACGAACTTGAAGATCATGTTTGCTTAAGGCTTAGGTAAGACACAGTGTATGATTTTCATTAAATAGTGGAAGATAAAAGCAGCAGCATAGCAGTCGCGTGTACGAAATTGTGGTATTCTGTGACTGATACATACTTTCGTGGTAAACTTACATACTAATAATATTTACTTATCATTAATTTGATGGTATTTTGGGCACAGTAGTCACATATTTGGATTCGTATTAATATAAATTTATCAAAACAACATTATAATATGAAAATAATAATAAATCTAGAAATGATCGTTTAACTATAGTGGCAATTTTATAAATAGCACACCTTTGCTTGTATGGCTTTAGGCAATATCCCGCCGCATAATAAGAGGATGATGTATAGAATTCAGTGGAAGAGTTTAACGGTGAAAAACAACGGGTATTATAATAAAAATCATTACTGGTAAGGCACGAGTGCATCTGCTCGCCATATTTGCATAGCCACTGATTGGGATGCAAGATTAATTCCTATAATATTTTTTGTCTTGCTCATCATTTAGGCGCAATCAGGCGGGTGGAGAAAAAAATGATCATTATCATACTTCAGCCCTTAAGCTATTTTTTCAGACGCCAAACAAAGGGGTGCTTGTTTGTTATTAGGTTGGGGGCGATAATGTAATGCAATTACTTTTTTTACCGTGAAAAAACACGAAAAATCATTATTCAAATCCGCCAGCTGAGCAAGCGGTGAATAGTGATTAGGGTTTAGAAAACATCGGCTAATTTACATTCAGTGCGAGGAAATATTCCCGAAATTTGCGAAAGCCGAAGCTAATCATAAAGTTTTGCTTCCCGCAACCCTCTTGAATAAACCGGGAGAAATTCATACAGTGACTTATCACTTCATCTCGGAACAGTAACAACCCCTGTTGCAGGGACATCATTAGGCGAAATAAGACCATTAGCAGTCCTTTCTCTTAGCAGCATTGAAAGGGTTAAATCGGCCCTTCTGGCACAATGGCTTTATTCTATTACGGGCCGCTTACACGCGCGATGTAATAAATATGAATGTTGAACAACGTGGATTATGCTCCTTTGCCGGGGGTCAAAATATTTGAATATGCGTTGGAGCAATTTGCGAGGGGTTAATTGCCAGTCTGTTGGGAGTTGCTTTGTAAAGTCTGTGCGGTTTTGTGTGAGGCTAATAATCTTGTAAGTGTGGTAGTTTATTGGTCATAAAACATGGCCGCAAAAGAAGGTGCGCTAGACAAGGTAATATTCTACTTTGCACCATACAACATGCTTTACAATACATAATTCGTTTAAAATTAGGTGTCAAGCTTAAGCAAAGAACTGAAGTCAACCGTGGGTGATCATGGATGCTATTATTAAGCAATATGAAGTAATTGCAAAAAGATAAAACAAAACTCCACAAAATCAAATCTATCTGGAACAAATCCAAACTCAACACTCAAACAGAAGCGCTCTCAAAAAAACCGAAACCAACTGGTCGTAATTATTCAGAGAGAATCAACGTCAGCTTCGATGGCTAATTACAAAGCGCTGAATGGGGCTTTAGGCCTTTGCCTATGAAAGGAGAGAAAAATAAACAATTATTAACGATACAGTGGCCTTTATAGTGGCCCGGTGCTTGCTGTCACATCTGTTCGCAACCCCCGCGGATTACTGTGATAATTATTCTGTAGCGATAATTATTGGATTAAAAATGTAATAATAATTTCGAACATTGTGTATGAGTCGTCAGATGTCGATTTTCGGTAAAGATAATGACAATGGTGAACGGCGACAATGTATGGTATATGTATAATTGGAAAGTAGTGAAATTTAATAAACTCTAAGGATAATTTTGTCAGCATTGAAGCTGAAATGATAAGTATCGAAAAACCGAAGACGAGAGATCCAGCTTATTGCTATTATTTAGCTTGGCAGAATTGTAACTTTGTGTCAAAAGAGTTTTTGGTGAATAAAACGTATTATTTCTTAATTTTTATCTCCATTTTGAATCATCTGATATGGAAGTTCCATACGACAACTTTAAATTCAAATAATGAAAGATAATGTCAGGACTGTGGAAGACTACACCCCAAACAAATTTTTCGATTTCTAAGGTCGTCTCACCTCAATAAGATCTGGATCTTAGATATTAGAAACATAGGCTAGTGTCACATCCAAAAACTACATTACTACATTAGCGTAGGTACACACAGAAACAAGTTCTGTAGATTTAAACGTGCGACTGTGTATTTTATTGTTTACACTCAAGTGGATCAAGATCTCATACGCACCCCCGGCGCAGCAGGCCACGCGCCAAAGGGTTGAATCAGCCTTTGTTTCTTTGCATTCGTTTAAAAAAAACACAAAGTTCCGCGATGGTATCGCTTACAATGCAACGCAATTACTGAATGACTGTGATTCGACTAATTGTTACGTTGAGACTCTCAGCTTTGTTCGAATGCAATTCAAAATGACTACGCTTTGACCGACCCTGCATGCCATATTGAAATTGGAGTGCCCTTTAAACTTTGTTTATTTTTCTCTTTGGCGGTTCTCACACGTCGTTTAGCAAGATACGGTTTTTTGACGAAAAGAGTTTATGAAAGCTCATACAGTCAATCGGCGTTCAAGTAATTTAAGAATTTTTGGGTCCTCTCTTTAATATACCTTAATCCAGGATGGATCATGCTCTCTTTGAAATAAGTTGCCTGTTTGAACTGCCTGTTTTAGTAACTGTAGGCTGGTCGTAGGTAACTTTGCCAGGTACGTATTATAATGTATGACGTCACAAAGATGGGAAAAATATTATTTTCCTGCAACCTATCAGTAATATCGCATGATAACTGTAAAGTCACTAAGGTGGTGAAATTGCTTTGTTTTCGCTTATTAACGCTAAAATCGCTTTTTAACGTCAACGCATTATATTTCCCAGGTTGTCATATGGCGGTCACGAAACGCAATGAAGTGCGGTGCGTGTGTGATTCACATTTGGATCATAAAAATCTACGTGCTTTTATGAAGTGTTGAGTTTTAACAGTTCACATTTTTGTAGCAATTTTCATATTGGCATGTCCGTTTTGAATTTTTATGTTGAATTGTTGGACCATGCCGTCCATTTTGCTAATGAATAAAATGAAAGGAGCCATATCGTTGAAATTTTCTTTTTAAGTCTCTTATTTTATACTTAGTTATCTACATCATGTAGGTGCCATAAGTCAATAATAAGTAAATAACATTATCGTTAGTATATCAAATATTTTGCACTTTATTATAAAAACATAATTTTGCACGTTATTAAAATAATGATAGAGTTCAAAATGGACGAATCATTTGAATAGAAAGGGTTTATATTTTTGCATTCATATCGTAGTTTAATTACACATTCATATGCAAATCAGTAGGCGAATGCCGCAAAGATTCGTTCGTGGTTTACTCTCGTTTGAGCCACTCTGAAAACTTAAATATGTATAAATTTCCCCAACAGTTCACTGCTAACAGCTTCCTATTCAAGGATCTTGTGCTACCTAATTATCAGTTTACTAATTCTGCGCTTTACAATATTATGCAAATACATACGAGCTATGCATTGTATTAAAGTACATACACAAATCACGGTTGTATCCCTGGCAGGGTAGGCAGAGCGTCAAGGACCGTAAAATTACGGCCGTTATCGCCATGTCTGACAAACGTTTGAGGGTCGATTCAGATTAGTCGTGTATCACTATAGTGACAGGTTGTCAGCCTGTCGCCTAAAATTGCAATAGACATGAAACACTCGAGTCCCTTAGTCGGCTCCTACGACACCCACGGAAGAGACATGGGATGATGCTATTCTAAGCCGGCATCACACGGTTTTAAAGTAGTAGGTACTTATTTATTTAAGTACTTCAAGCATAATATTAAATGCAATTTGATCAGTTGATTAAAACTCACGTCAAGCTCTTGTTAAGCTTGATAAAAACCTTCAACTTGTATAATACAAGATATAAAGTAGTTGCACTGAGTGCTAGCCATCTCCTCGTGGAAGTAAGTATACATGTATTGTATACCAATAAAACCTTTCTCTTGAAATTGTGGCCAGAAAGATTGCAGCGACTAGGGTGCAAGCGGGAATGACCCACGCATTTAACAAGTAAGTATGCATTCATGCGTGCTTCGGAACATGTCGGCACTGCAATTAGCACGATATGAATGAAAGGTTTTTGCCAGAAATTGCCAGACTCTGAATGGCGATAAATGCAAAACGAGCTTTTTGCACACAGTTGTTTAAATTTTTTTATTGGTACACGTACCGAATTTGAATAAACGCGAGGAGTGATTGAATACTCTCAGCGGATTTAGTTTAAGCTTTTTTATTTGTTTAATGTATCTAGCTTTTTACAGTTTTTATCTACAGCGCTTTATTTTGATGACCAAGTATATTGCTCAAATGTTAATTGAATCGATTTTGCCTGGCAAAGATTTTTGGTTTGAACGGTTTTACTTATAAACACAAATTTTATGTTTCGATAAAAATCCGATCGGTTTTGTCGCCGTCAAGTTGGCTGTTTGGCTTCGAATTCTGTGCTTTGAGCAATAAAATAAATCTTGTTAAGAGGCATAACCCGATCTCGGCTTAAACAAGCCCCGAGCCTTCGTTACGGGCCTAATTAAAAAACAAAATCAATTTTATTAATTGAAAGTGTTAAAAACGGGCGGAAGAGGCGTACGATGTCCGTATCTCGGTCGTATCTCTTCTTTAATCCGACAGAGAATGTGTTATTTTTACTCTTCTCAGTGGATTTCGAATAAATTTTATCGCTTGGGACTAATTTGGTTACAAATTTATTTGGTTGTGGGCTCGTTAACAAGGGTACATCCATGTGGATATCTTGCTTGCGTTCTTTAGTGACCAGACAGGCCTGTTATAACAATATATCGGCACTTGGATTTTGATAAGGTTAAGACAATTTAGGATTAAAAAATTTACTCTTTAATAAGACGAGAAAGATCTGGAACTTATTCGTGTACAAGTTTTATTGTTACGGCTGTGACGCAGTTACAGACACTGTTAAAAGTTCGGAGACATTGAAATTCAATTGTTTATATTACTGTTCGTTTTTAATAACTATGTCATGGACTAACACATTGCGCTTGCAATAAAAGGAATCATTTTGCACTTATCGTATTTAAAATTTGCATATACAGGCTGGTTATTAAAATATGGATAATTCCACGTAAAATTGCAAACTATCAATTTATATTTAGAGGTAAGTACCTACTGCATATTACTATATCGACTTCGACGACTAATATATATCACAAAGTATCCTTTGTTTAAGTTTAATTCATATTTTTAGTTGTATTTGTAGGTACTGATGTTATAGTGTTAGTAGAAAATTTGTAGAGTCAGAAATTTTGACTTTGTAAACGATATTTTTCTGAATATAGAGTCAGATAGGAGAAGAGCCAAAAGTATTCAAGTAGGTACAGTTGAGAACACAATATTGTAAAATTATTCTGACACTTTTGTAACACCCTGTGTATGTTACAAAACGTGTGAGAACCGTTACTTGATGGCAAATTTTGACAAGGTAAAAAATTAAACCTTTTTAACAGAAATGCTCACGAGATAAAATATGGTAACTACATTTTTGCATGACACCGAGTCGTTTCAAAGTGATAATGTGTCAGTACGATAAAATGTACATTAAAGTGCTGTAGGTATAAAACTTGACAGGCAAACTGGCGAGCGCAGTGGTGAGTATGGCAATACCCAAGGCAGGGGGAGGCCCATCTCCTGCAGGTAAGGTATGAACTTTGAGGGATAGAAGCATGTATTCATATACAAATGATGGGGTTCAAATTTGTTCTCTGTCATTATGTTTTGTGCTCATTACCAGATTAGGTAGATAATAAAGATTGAATTGAATTTAGGTAATCACGCTTCTTTCTCGTTGGAGTAGACAGAGACCATTTCCTTCCACTTGCTATGATCCTGGCATACTTCTTTCGCTTCTTTTACAGTCATGAGTATTTTCATGCACGCTCGTCGGTTCAGGGTACTTTTGACCTGACTTTTCGTAAAAACGTCCCCAATTTGGTCCAAGTAGGTTCTTCGCGGCCTTCCCATCCCAACGTTGCCATTAACACTCGCCTTCTAATTTTCCTTTGGTTAATCTCCTTTCATTCATTTTCTCAACGTGACCAAACCATTTCAGTATTCCCTCTTCAATTCCTGTCACTATTATCTTTTTTTCGTAACAACAAATAAGTTATTTACCCCCTTTTTAGTTGTAGTATTTCGAGTAGAAAATATTCAAATTTTTTGTATCTTACCCCATTGTCCCAATCCAAACCGAAAACAAAAATCCTCAGTTACCAGCTAATCTTTGAGCTGAGAGCAACAGTGGCTTCAGTCCTTAGAAAATACAAATATTTTCAAAGCCTCGGATACTTGAAGTAATTTTTCAGGATCCTTGCATATGGATGTGTAAATTGTATAAACGAACCGGTCCTAAAACAGTGCAATGTAGACGAAATCTATTGTAAAGGAACAATAGTATGGACACGTCTCGTAAATGAAACAATGCGGAGATAGCTCAAGACACGTGAAATAGACTGCTGGAAGAGCCGCACCATAGTCGAGCTACTTTTTTGTGTTTGACATAAAAAAAATATGGTTATCTTGCTTTGTTTTCCTAAAAACAAACTTTAAAGTTTCGTAAGCAAAAACATCATTATTTAACAAGAAAGACGAGTCTTGCTGGTGCTTACGTTATTTTTACCTACGTACGTCTTGTTTTATCCTATAGTATTCTACCATCACGGAAGGAAACAGAAAATGCGAACTATTTAGGAGATGGCCGGTGATTTTGAATGCATGCCCTTAGTGTCATAATATCATTACATTCAATTACTTACTTAGGCATTTAAAATATTAACATCATCTAACAAGTTGATATATTTTCTGGGGGATGTAAAAGGGGAGGCCACCAGGGAATCTCTCAAATGCTTTTTTTCTGTAGAGAGCGTTTCGTCTAAAGCGATGGCTTTACAGCTTAGCTTTGTTTCTTCGATGTCTCTTCTAGTATACCTTAAGTCCTCGGCACGTGGAATAAACAGATCACGCGGTATCGGAGTGTGGGCCGCCGGTGAACACGGCGCAGGCGCGGATTGTAACTCTTCTACTAGGTGCTATATTAGTACAGGGACGGACCTAGGATCCATTCTCTTGTTTTTTAAGTCAGTGTGATGCTAGCAACACACTGTCATACTTTTGTCACTGTGATACTTATACTCTAACTACCTACTTGAAATTGTTCACGTAATTAGCAGAGTAGGTACAAAACGACCAAAACCATCCTAATGACACGCTATCGAACGATTTTCATTCAGCAAACTTCAAACTTTGACAGGAGCTTACAATATTTTACCTTGTTTTAAAGCTAAATATGTTAGTCCTTCAGTATTTTCCTACCTACCCTAAAGTAAATTTTGTAGCGTGGTCGTAAACTGATAACCACCACATTATAAAACATAAGCTTAATTCAATATGATATTTTCTTTAAAACTGTAATTTACAAACCACCTTAATCCACCCCTGGCAGTGAAGTGCAGAACGGTGTCTGCGCAAGGGGTGTGAAATACTGCGCGGAGGCAAGCGTCGCGTCAGCCACGTGGGCTGCCCATAGGTAGGTACGTACACCATTTAGGCTGTTTAGTATAAAAAAAACTCGGTTCAAGAACCAAGGTTCATCAGGGTTTTGGACGACTCGGTGTCCCACATGGAAAGTAAAAGAAAAAGTAACTTTTGAGAAACTAAAAATACCTACTACATAAACCTCTTGCTTGCATAGCGTCTAGTGTGAGTGTGACCAGGTCACACCTGCTACCTATTTTAGTTTCACGCCATCTAGCGGCAAAAGTGAAAACTGTTGTATTTGTATCGACGCGTTTACTTGCTATTTATTTGGTTCAATGAGTTTTTGTAAAATGAAACCTAGCTAGATCGAGTTATCGCTGTCAAAAAAATTCATGATTATCGTTGGAGTCGTTTCCTAGTTACCGATTATAAATAAACACTAAATAAAATATGAAATTTACGATACAAGGCTCGTCTCACACACAATTTTTCTCCCTTTTTTAAGGGTTGTCGCATGACTCAAAGAAAAAAATAGGTAAATATTTAATTCCCTGCACCTTATTAGTATGCCATCCGTCAAAGTAACAATAGTATGACCTAGATTGGCCTAGATCGACAGTTCTTAGAACGATAAAATACAAATAAAAGTTACACGTACAGTAAACTGATTTTAATATTTAGGTAATAGTGGTAGTTTCTGGTTGTACAGTTGTACGTACCTAGATCTGAGCAACTGATACAAAAACATTGCGTAGGGAATTTAGCAGCATTGCCTTCATACTCATAGGCTTTAGTTGCTTAGGTATAGGTAATAGAAGGTCAAAATGTCAGACATGATTCGGTCATATAATTATGCTATAATTTCAATATTTATCAGAACAGTATTTTTCCTATAGATAAATTTAAAGCTATCTTATTATGAGTAAGGTGGATCACACGCTTAACGCACGACGGACCACTAAAATATCGCAGCTTTCTGTCAGAGCAGTACTAGAAATGTCAATCCCCATACTAAAACCGCTCAACCGCTGTCGACGCAGCGCTATCGCAGCGTCGTCCGTCGAGTGCGGTTTTAGTATGAGGAGTAGATTGCCACTTTGGTTCTTTGAAAAACATCTAAGAAACGGTTGGCTCACTATATCAGGTTGGTTCGGTCACTATATCAGGTTGGTTGGCTCACTAGAGAGGTACTCTATGAGGTTCATACAAATGAAACATTATACCTGTTACCTGTGACGCAAAAGTCCCTTTCGAAACTATGTGGCTCAATCAAGCACGCGGCGAACATTCGCGTACACGACGCAGTAGCTAAATAGAGCTATTAATTTTACAGCTGTTTAGGAATTCAGCGCATATCAGCCGCTGGAATGCAGCGAGCGATGCGCTTTGTAGTCGAAGCTGACATTTATACCTCGAATGCTTGTGCTTATTTGTTGCGAAAGTAAATATCTTATTACAAGATCTTGTTCAAAGTCTGATTAGGACATTGCGGGCTGAACCACCCGATTGTCCCTAAGTAAGATGGTTCCGTGTTTCGGATGGCACGTTAAGCCGCAGGTCCCGGTTGCTGTCTATGATTACTTAGACGGCGGTCGTTACACAACCATGTCAGAGGATTGCTACTCGTAGAAAGCGGTTGAAAAATTTTGACACTAGGGTTCGCTGGGTTTTTGGACGACTTGGTGTCCCACACGTAAAGAAGTAGACAAGATCTTGCAGCAGGGAGGTGCTGATCTTATCAAAAGAGAACGCCATGACGGTCGTCAAATACTGGCAATCAAAAATATAATGATCCATGGACACGACGAAGACGAAGGATAGATTTTCTTCGTTTGCAAAAATTGGTCTTAGGAGCCGCGACGAGCTAGACACGTTGTCAAAAAACTGGCACAGGAAGATCTGGGCAAACAGATGGAAATATAAGAAGAAGGTTTCTGAAAAGCAGTGAAGAATCATGGGATAATCCTCAGGTAGGATAAAACTGAAACTGTTCATAGGCATATAGGAGAAAACTTTGTTATGGTTATAAATAATGCTAATCACGAAACTCTGCTCCTTCTATGTAGGCAATACATTGAACAAAATTTGTTTATGAATAGTAGTAATTTACCTTTACAAGCAAGTAATTAAATTTCATGCTCTTTTTTTCGCCTCCTCGTTTTCACTCATCCATCTTTTATCTACAAATCTAATCGAATCTTCAATCTACGTATACTTACAAACTCTTATAAATCATACTAACAGGTGTGGTGCTATACGAATAAAATTAACAGGCGTGTTAAATCACCGTTCAATCATTATGAGCACTCTCTGCCAGTTAAAAGAGACTCTATTCTTCGATACTTTTACTATTAGAATGGTATTTATGTTTGATAAGTTCTACATCGATTGCTGCTTCAAAAATTTCATCTTTAACATCGTCTGCTTCATAGTCGTCAATGGATTCAATACAGTCATCAAAAAGATTCGTTTTCGATTCAAGTCCAGTTACACAATGTGTGAGAAGGTTGTTGCTTTCTGGCATGTTAAGTGTGACGTCATTGTTTGGGTTTTTATCTATGGACCCGTTTGACCCGAGGTCTGCCGCCCACGAAGCGATCGACGCTCTACACAGCCTATTTAATGCGATTATCATACAGAGGAATTAATAGGATACATAGCATAGTCTACTTTGTATAAGGCGGAGAGTGGAACGATCCAGTACATTATTGTTATATGGTGCAGATTGACTTTAGAGAAAGAAACAAGTCTTTGTAAGCAATACTCTAGCATACAGCTCTGCAGTAAGCGGTTAAAACTGTGTTTCTTTTGATTTATAACACGACGTTACCGAAATCGCTTCAACTGGGCCTTGGCCGAGCTAGGGCGGCTCTGTTCTATTCATAATACTTCATATTCATATCGTTAACTAACAAAATATTTTGAAAACCAGGTCTACAAAGAGATGTTACATCTCACCGATTCATCTTCCTGATTCGGTCTAATGACGCTTATAATCACGAGTTTTCTTCAAATTCTTCTTATTTCTACGAGCACGTGTGGCACATTCAGACGGACAGGGCTGACCCGGGGTCACTCTCACCGGATCATAATTACCAGTGAAATAACCTGATTGTGATCACGGCACGCACACACGCGTCTGTCTTGTATTTGTCGAAGCTGGGCTTCTCAACATTCTCAGCGATATTGGTCAGTAACCAAGAGGATTTTGGTATACGGTATTAGAAATTGCCAGTTGTTTTTGTTTTGAGTTGTTATACTGAAATGTTGAAACTACAGAAGAGCTTTTTTTGTATCGAACAAGATTTTCTTCAGTTACAGGTAACTAGAAGCGACGCTGTTTTAGCTCCGAGTCTTCTTCTCGCCGTGTCAATGATCTTCAGTGTAAGTTTTAAAAAATATTCACAGAAGTTTGACATATCTGTGGGTAAAACTAGAGTTATCTTCGGTGACATTTGGAACTTAAATTGACATGTGTGATTTATATTATTTTCTTACCTCGACATTTGAACTATATATAATTGTCTTATTGTTAATGTAATTAGATGATTAATAAATGATTACATCCACTTACTTTAGGGAAGTCTGAAAAACAGCAGCCTTGCTGAGACTGTTCCTTTTCATCCTCTTTTTTGTAAATATGTCGTGTTTTGGATGAATAAATGTCTTATTATTATTATTATTATCTTAATACACGGTTAAACTACGCAATTGTAGACGGATTTTTAAAGGAACACGAAATTTTGAATTTCTGAAAATTGACACCTATTTTATACGATTTTTCATATCAAAATGATGCAAGTGTGAGGAGTTACCAGAAAATTAAACTTTGAGAACCTCAGTGTACAATGTACGCCAATGTTCCAAACACATCTAGTACGGCACCCCGACGTCTCTCGCATACCACACTCCTCCGTTTTGTCTAACCGTCCGTTAAATAGCCGCCGCCGCCGTCGATACATCAATCAAACAAACAAACACGTATCATTTGAGAATCATTCCTTTTTTTCACTTCAATTAGACCTTTTGTACCACATCGGCCTCTCGACAAAAACGGACAACTCTGAAATAAAATTAAGCACCGTTTTATGCTATTTAAGTTTAGTTGTCTATTGTTGATGGTATTTCTGTTGTTGCATTGTTGTGTGAATCTTTGTGCTCTTTCGTTGTGATTGGAGAAATCGCGAGTATTCTTGAGGTAGATCTGGTTATTGGCTTATGTAAAAAGGTTGATGAGTCGAAGAGGTAGCTAATGCAAAAGTTATTTCCAAATATATTGATATGTTAATTTAACTGACTGTAAAAATAAATTAGAATGATCTTCTGAAATTGTAAACGAAAAATCACTATGAGATGGAAAGTTCTAACTGTTGGGGTTATACTGAGTGACATACAATGTTCATAATAGTTGGATTTGCCATTAAATAAAAGGATCAATAAGACCGAAGAATCAAAAAAAGCGAAAGATTTAAAAGACCTCGCCAAAAAGCAATAAAAATTACCTACTGCGGCAAGATATATTCGTAAATATTGTCGAATGGCATTACATTCTTGATTTCAATCGTAAGGATTCTTCAATAAGTACAGTCAAACGTCGATCAAGTTAATTGATCATTCAACATGGTCACTGCTAAACGGAAATATTTAAAACTCAGACACATAATCAATTTACTGAGATCGCTGCCGGAGCACTCAATCATTTTTATGGTCAAAGAATGTGCTGGCGAAGAAAGTCAAAATGCCTGTGGTATTTTACAAATTGTGGCGATTGCAAAGTGCAAGCCATTTCAGTTCTATTTGACAAATCATAAACTGCAAAGAGAATAGAAAAAATTTTTTTTTTGGAAATTATAGTTTTTTCATTATTATTTTCAAACTGCGTTGTTTTAAACTGTTGAGATTCATCTTTTGCACATTAATTTCTTGTATAATCTGCCAATAATCCATATTCTGTTTTAGTTGTCATATTAATTCACGATGTGGTTGTCCTGACTCTGCTTATAATTACAGCTGCAGAGTAGTTTTGTTGTGGCTTCGTCTCATAAGTACACTTCAAAAGAAATAATACCTAATTTCACATCTGCACACCATATCTCATCATCACCGGTGTCAGACAATTCGTCAGCATCGTCGGGGAATTCGGAAAGGGCAATCTTTAGCCGATTGGGTGCGACCTTATCTCCCTTTATGGTTCGATCTTAAAAAAGATTTATGATAACACACGGCAGGACGAAGCCCACAAACACTTTAAAATAAATGACAAGAAGTCACTTCCAATTGTGATGGAAATGCTTTCTGCAGTAAAATTAAACGATAACCCTGTCGTTTAGAAAGATTTAAATGGCTTAAGGCCTTTTATTGTATCTGCCTACGTTCTGTTTGGTCGGGTTGTGATCCTGTCCAATTTTATGTGTCCCACCTGAGTGGAAGTAAGTCTATTAATATCTTTATATTTGATGTCATACCCTATATCTTACGTTAAGTGGCTTGTACTGCCATACGAATACAATCTTCATCTTGTCTGTCTATTTATGACATTTCAATAATTTCAATATGAAGTTTTTCTCTAGTTTGTCTTTCTCTACATCTTGTAGGTTCATTTACACCGCCAACTACGATCCGTACTAAGCAGGTAAATATGACTGTTTTTGAATGTCTAAGATCTGAGAACCCTAGCTAGCTAGGTGGTCCACTTAATTGGGCTGTGCCACCATGTATCTACCTGAAAAAGGTTAATTATTTAACTTCTTAAAAACTTGAGGAAACAGCACCAAAAACAAACTTTTATGATTAAAAATATTAAGCAATTCGATACTCTAAACGATTTCAAAGGTGTTAAGATACACATACTTAACACAATCTTGCAATTAAAAAGAAACTATAAAATTTTACAACTTATAAAAACACGGACATAACCGTTTGGTAAAAAAAATAATAAAATCTGAAGCACACAAAATGGCCTTGAAATTATTTCTTCCATTGAAGAGTCCTGGTCCGGGTTATCATACGAAATAATAATAACATTACAATATTTTGTACATTAAGTGCATCGGGGTGTGGTGTGACTTGGATAAGAGGTTATACGTTCGAGATATGATGGCGATATACTCGTAGAGCTCGGAAACTTGTAGAACTTTATAAATAATAAAACGACCAATTGTGTGGTACTATGATTTCCAAACAATGCTAGATGAATACGTTTGATGTTATTGTGATCAGGTTCTTCTTCTGCCGTGTAAGATGCCCAGTCTGCGAATGACCCGATAATCATTGTGTCAGTATTTTAACCGAGTTAGATACCGTTAAGTACACGTACCTACACTTGATTGTAACGAAGTCATACCTAAAAAGTCATATTTAGTAGTATTATTGAACATTGTCTAAATTTTATACCTACTGGCTTTAGCTATTTGAAAAGAGCTATCCCTCTCTTCATACAGGGCACTGAGTCGTCCAACAACCTTATGAACCCTAGTGTCAAAATTGAGAAAGCTACAAATCACTTTCACACGACAAAAAGAATCCAACTCCTTAAATTGAAAAAAAAAATGCAATTGCACAGTACCATTCTAAACATTTCAATCCTTTTATATCCAGGGTTGTAGGCGTTACTAACGATTTTCCAAAACACGCAGTTGAAGCTAAACAAGCCCGAAGTCGTGGCTTTAGAGCCAGAAAATTCCTCAGAAGACCCTTAGAATTACCAGAATGAAGCCTTGAAAATTCGTAGCAATTATTATGTATACAGATTGTCTCGACTATTTCAGATAGTCTTTGCCAGATTTCATCCACCAGCCCCTCAGCTAGTGTGGTCGTCGAGCTTTCAGATAGAAAATAAAAAAAAAACATTTTTTATGGTTAGCTCGGATCACTCACGATATTAAACAAAATGTAGAAAATTTTATGTTAATATAATGTAATTGAATGTGTGAAAGCTATTGCGAGAGTGTAACAAAAAAATATGTATAAGTTTTTAGACAAAGTCCTTTCATTTCAATCAAATCAAATCAAATTATTTGCGGTGCGATGAGCTTTTCTTGACTGCTTTCTGAATCGTGCAGGGTCTTCTCTGGAACATTATCTTACTCTGAGGCTGTGGTATACAGCAGTGTCAATTGTGTTATTTTTGTACCCATTCCGTTTTATTCAGGCCCTCGGCTGTAGGTACGACAATTTGTTTTATTAACGACACTTAACTCGCACTTATTAAAAATGTGGGCGAGAATTACAACCGTCCAATGGCTTTTTATTGGGAACAGGAATTCTTACCGATTCCTTTTTATATGTTGTAGTGAAATAATGAATGTGGAATGATAATTATTTCTCTAAGAAGTATGATTTTAATTGTGTATCACATTAAAAAAAATAAGCGAATGATACTAAACTATTGTTGGCGACTCATTTTTTCTTTTGTGTTTCCCCAAATCCTCGTGAAAATGCGTTACGTCCTTGTCATTCGAAGCTTTGCAGTGAATGACCTTACAATGTTTAAATTGCTAACTCAAGTCGTAAAAATGTTTTGTTTAGATTATTGTGTGAATGAAACCACTCTTTGGTATCGGTCAGATATCTAATTTAAAATCATTGTAAGTATGTGTGTGATATTATATCTTAATCAATAAAACATGTTTCAGTAGGTTACCTCAAGTTCTTTCATGTAGCAAATGACACAGAAGTAAAAAAAAATTTAGAATTGAGAAAAAACCCTAATATTCGATCTACACAAAAAGATGCAGGAGTTCTATTTACAAAAAAACTGGAATCCTTATACGAAAGTCTAGGTTCTAGTTATAATTTGTAAGACAATGCGGATATCAAAACTATTAGTGCCTAAACGAAAGACGAAAGATGATTCACTTGTAGTGCCAAAAGAAATTCGACACCACCAATCAGTGGGTAAAACCACGTCTAAACGAAGGTCTGACACCTTCCGTTGTCATTTCAAAGCGAAACAATCTGTGCACGATCGTAAAACCGCCGAAATAACAACACTACCTCCACAGCCAACTTGTTGAGAGCTCTTTAAAGCCATAATAATTTAAGATGTAAAAAAAATGTGGCTCATATTTCTAGGGTTATGAACCAACTCATGAAATCATCAAACTAAACAACTTTCCCGAAGTAACATACCTAGGACAAAATAATAGGTTAAAAGTTTCCTCTCTATTAATGCGGTCGGCCATTACATTCAGTCGTCGGGCCGTTGGACGACTCGGTGTCCCACACGAAAAGAAGAAGAAGATTACATTCAGTACAAGAGGTCATAATTTTGTTTATCAACTGATGTTCTTCTGCGGAAAATTCTTCAGTTTTAAAGACAATGAGTGGACGGCTCACACACGAGAAGAAAGAATATTTTTTTATTCATAGTGCCGTGCCGCCGTCGATAAAAGCCTGAATTTCGTCGTCGATAAAGCCAGTCTATCATCATCACTATCATCATCCTCAGCCCACATCCACCAACTTCAGGGTATAGGCCGCATTTCTTCAGCACTAATCCTGCTGATCAGGAAATTGGCGCAAACGAGAAAAACATTAGGTTGTGAGACCACAAAAAACTATAACCATTTACCAGCCGATCACAAAAACCAAATAATGTCAAAGTTCCGTATTGGCTGGTCAGTGGTTACTCAGCTCGACAATGAGGGCTTCAAAGATATTTATTGGCTGATTTTATTGGTCGCCAGAAGGAATTAAACGCGGACATGTATCACGTTGACTGATTGATGCGAATTTATATAAGTACGATTGTATTGTTTACCTCGACGACGTTATTATTTGATGTAGGTATTAGTCGCCAGTAGATCACGCATTAGACAAGTAATACTAAAAAAATGTAGTGCCGCAAATAGTGTCATCTAATTTCTTCCATAGGTCAATACTCTGCAACGAAGGGCTCAAGGCCCGCAAAAGACTACTGTTACTGTTAATTAATAAAATAATTGAAATACTATTTGATCTCAACCATGCACATTAACAATACTCGAACAATCAATTTTAAAAACAACAGTGCATATCATGCACCAACTTAAATTCAGACAAGTAAATAACAAAATAATAGGAGAAAGTTCATAATTTAACGCTCAAAATATAAATAAGTATCAGATTAAAAAATAATGCGGTTCATGTCACTCCTACGAACGCCCTCTATTGATAAACAAAATATTATCTCCGAAAATTTACATACATAACAATGACCAAAACCAATAACCAATAATGTAAAAAGGCTGACACTAATACATATTAATATATCTTGAACTAATTTTAATGCAGTAGAGCACGCCATAAGTATCCATTACAAAAATAACTTTGCTGCTACTCAACACAATGTTGTTCACAATCTTGATCAAAGATATGATGAACCGACAGCAAATGTAAGTTGGTAAGTTGATCTGGCCCATCAGAGATTTGAGCACAGGGTGTCAAGTCATCGGTCGTTAATCTATATTAAAATAAACTTCGTTGTTTCTTGATATTAAAAACTCGAAATTCAATTAGTGTAGTTCTAACAATGGGTTTTTTATGATCGACAAAGTTTTAGAGAGAGTTCATAAAAACTCTGTTCGTTTAGAGTCGTCCTCTACTGTCGTGTAGACACCGAATCAACCAACGACCCAACGACCCGATGAACCCTGGCGTTAATAGTCGCCTACAAAGGGACTAGTAGGTTCATAGGCCTCTGACATGGTTAACATATTTTAGTTGAAGTAACCAATGTTTCGAAATAACTTGTATTAGACATGTTATAAAAAAAAATGATTTTGGAAACTTATGGATCATACTTAAGACATAAAATAAGTAATGGAAAGAACAATGTTGCAACGTCCCATCCACTAATCCAAATTAAATGATAACCTTTAAAACAATATTCTCACAGCGGTAAAGCTCCGAGCTAATCAGAACGCTAAAGATTGTGTCGAAAGATAAGAGCCGAATGAAATAAAAAACAATCATGATCACAATATGCAAGTCATAGTTTCCAACATTTGGCTCTCAATAGATGGTACTGATATATCAATGGTGTAGTCTTAGAAGATGATAATATAAAGACAGGTCCATGTTAGAATGCATAAAAGCGAAAAAAAAACTATTAAGTATATCTTCCTAATCTTCCAAACTTAGAAATACTAATTAATAAGTATTCATAAAATAACTTTTACTAGGTATCATAATTAGAGCCATAAAGAATGGTCAAATTATAATGCCTATGAAACGCCAGACAATCTAGCATAGGCGAATTGAAAACGATACTGAAAAATTGAGGTTAGCTGCAATTATTTTCAAGACAAAGAATATAAAATATACTTTTTTTGTATAAGTATTTTAAGTATAAAATGCGGCGTTCAACCTTTTCTTTGCTCTACCTTGTGTTTGCCAGTTCAATTATGCTCTAATCTGCTGCGTCACGATGGATTTGGGTGACCCGCACTAAATCGGTTAATTCAAACTATTTATCAACTCTACTTGAATGTTGCCATCTCTGAAATCAAATTCCTGCTAGATGTTCTTGAAAATACTAAAGTTATGCAAGTAGAAAGAAATATGAGCTGAGCTATAATCTAAGCTAGTGACAGATTAGGTACAGTAAAGGCATTTTTTTTTCTTTGTGTCTTAATTATTTACTTCAGTAGCAATGATCAGGATAAAAAAACGTACAGGATTTTTCAAATACTATGTGTAGTCATCCTATAGCTTGACCATACAGAAAGAGTAGATAAAAAATTAAGGCGCCACTTGCTTCGCGATCTGTCAAACCTGACAGATAAACGCTTGGCATATTTTTCATACAAAATTTTTGGTTCCATTTTATTCAACATTTACTCGATCTAGCCAAGCTATATCTACTGGACAGAATTGGATAATAGGTAGGAATGAATAAAGCGGCGGAGTCTGAAACCC
Organism: Keiferia lycopersicella; assembly: GCA_029255805.1. Classification (NCBI taxonomy): domain Eukaryota; kingdom Metazoa; phylum Arthropoda; class Insecta; order Lepidoptera; family Gelechiidae; genus Keiferia; species Keiferia lycopersicella. Next base: position 6,102,296 of record JARACZ010000010.1, read on the forward strand.
TAACCGTCAAATCGACAGTATTCTGCTACTACTGGCAGCACTTGTATTCGTTATGCATAGGATCAGATTTTGAAATTGTTTGATAATGTTGTGGCGTGCGCTCCATTGTGAGACCAGCTTAGTTCGATGGGAGTGGACTATGTTAATCGGAGTGTTCTGATTGAATCTATTGATCTGATAAATGTTAAACTGTTATGATTCTAAGCTTTGGAGGAAACGAAGCGTTAAAATAAAAAGAATGATGGAAAAATTTTATTTCATTAAAACATGAATCAAATACAAAACCAAAAAAAACGAAAACAATCTCAGAAAAGAAATGGGACATTATTTTAGTAGGTAACTGAAAAGCTGAGTTCATAATACAGGGTGGTACTGAACGCTGCACTTTTCCAAGCTAAGCTTTACAAGACAAACGTTTACCCGAGGATCAAATGGCAAAAATTAATAAATATTGAACCTTCCATACATAACAATCAGCTTATTGAGCAATTTTATTTGAAAGATAATTATAAAATCTTTTTACCTTTGTTCCTTGGGGAAAGTCATTAAGATTGGCCTACACAGCGCTAGGCTTTTCGGGAAAGTCTCAGTATTCTTTCAGTACCAATCTGTATAACATGGACACAGTCTATAGGTTAATAGATCACAAGTCTTAAAGCCGTGCAACTTGAGTAATCAATTTCCCAAATAACATACTTAGGGAAAAAGATAACTAACACAGAAAACTACAAAACTAAATAAATCATTTAAAACCAAAAACCGTATTGTCCCAAAACATCAAAATCACGATTGTTCGCACTCATGAATAGGCACACAATGAGCTTGACACAAATGAACACCTAATTGGAACATTACGACACCCAACTAAAATCGTGCACACGAAATGTGTGATAACCTGAATTCTCACACAAAACAAGGAGTTAATTTGCCATTCTGTGCCTATAAGTTCGTTGCGACATTGGTTTTACCAATAGTAGGAACTATACTAGTCTTAGTCTATATCACTGTTTGCAACATTTGATTTCTTTTTTCCTTTTTTCTTACTTAAAGTGTAAATGCATATTCAATCATGTTAAGTGTAAGTTCAACCTATCATTAAGGCATATCGATTTAGTCTTTTTTGGATTCACAGAGCTCTTCCATTTCCCAACTACATTTCACCATACTTTAGTTATCTCATACGCATTTTGCATCATTCTATATGTATAACATCTTCGATATATCTGTAAACAATGTTCTCGTGTTGAACCTCACCTACAAACGTCAAACTTTCCCAACATCCAATCACCTCGTTACCCTCTTGACAATTGAACACAACCTTAAGCACATTACTACAAATGAGCCCGTGTTAATTCCCCATCTGATACGTACAAAGCTACCAGACAATGGCAAAAGGCTAGAAGAGACATGCCTCGTCGGTAGCGATCTAGGAGTACGATAATCCCAAAGTGTATTTGGTGACATTTTGAAGTATGTCACTCAGGAGCATCGCGTCGTGACGCCCGAAGTGGTGAGTTCGTGATCCAAATTAATTAAAACAAAGACGCAAAACTACAGCTATCACGATTGGATGTAGACTTTGGATTTGAGTGGACATACCTTGGAAATATTGAATGAAGGAAAATGTAGGAATGTCAACACAGCAAATTTCCTTACAATGCTATTAACGAAACTAATTAAGCTTTAAATAAAATACCTATAAAATCATGAACAAGCTAATTTAAAATATATTTTAAAGTGAGAAATTGATACAAGAATATCTCAATCCAAATCTGACACGAGATCCGATAAAGTCGTCTAAGGCTGGGATGCGTAATGATTACCATACCAATTAAACTGCCACCATAAAACATATAGACACATCCATAGCTCGAACTCATAAAATCTTCGCTCTGGCCCACCGCTGAGTGGCATGAGTTCCAACAAGGCACCAACACACCGACCGTCACATTTCAAAATACAATATGCTAATTAAACATCAAAAAAAGAAATTCCTTTTTTGAATTGTACTGGAAACTCAGCAAATGCAAATTCTCTTGGCTTTAATTACGCTTGAAACACGACTGACGACGCGTTAAAGATGCAGTTTTGAGAAACGACACTCGTATGCGCATGCGCGTGGTGAACGTGAGTTGCGAGTTTTAAAACTAAGTGGATTTAGCACGAGCTAGGCTAGTACCTATGAAAATGTTTTGTAAATTGCAGCTTAGTAGGGTTGTCACAAAATGGTAACAAACATAAGATTTAAAAAATGAGACTTAAGATACAAATTATGCAGAAAGATGTAAAATCACTGTGATGAATAGTTTTAATAATCACAACAAAGTTGAATGCAAACCAAATGCTTGTCATTTTAATGTAGAGCCTGTTATATTGCTCATAATGTTGCATTGAACAGATAGCATCAATGCAGCACAATCAATGGAACATCAATAAACCCGGATCCCAAATGAACTGTCCCCAATCAACAATGGAGGCGACATTTAATTCTATCCATCATCTCAATCCCAAAAAAGGGTTGAAGTTCATTAAAGGACGCATTCCTCAAGTATTATTCTTTGAAAACTGGCAATAAAAATAATAACAAGGCGGCCACCCTGCCAAGTGCTATCAGCTCCATCTGTTGTCGCTTCGGACAAACTCGCCTAATGAACGATGATAAATCATATTCGAGAGGCGGCTTCGAGACGTATCCATGCATTTCAACCACAAGCAAGCTTTCGTCTTGCGTCATTCTTGTGCCTTACATTGCTGTTGTAACTTTGGGCTGTTTTCGTCGCTCCTTAGTCATGGAGTATTGGATCGTGTTATAAGTGGAAATATAGTCGAAGTCGAATTATTTATGTGTGATTTGGTATGATGTCTCTCGCGCCCCGTGTCCCTGCCTGCTCACCATTGTGCTTACTAATGATTTTATGCAAATGCAGCCTCTTTAGATCGGAGTCTTAGCGCGATCTCGACCGTCAGGTACCGGGCTCATTATTAACTGTTTGAAATATTACGAGAGAATTTTTAATAATGTCTGGTTGTGCTCTATCGACGTCAGGGGAAGAATGTTTTATTAAAATTAATGCAAAACGTAGGCGATGTAAAACGCTGATAGGTGTGACATTTATAAATATGGAGAGTGTTAGGAAAAGCATTGCATTTTCAAGAGGTAAACATACCTTAATAACTCAATGATTTTACACATAACTCAATACATTCCTAATAAAAAAAAAAACTGTGATAAATCAACAAGACATGTAGAATAGGGCACAAGACCACATCTACATACAACTCAATCCCGGAGTTTCGGATGTTACAATTTGTAGGATCAACGATTTTCAAAAATTGCATAAAAATTAAAAAATGTTCATACCTCTATACCTGGAATTCTGTGACTTGAGAGCAGGTGAGCTACGACTTACGATTCTCGCAATAAAATAGGTAACTTAACCAATTCTCTGAATACTTAATTAACAGTCATTGCAAACCAATCAAGATAATTTTTGCATCACGAGTGCATATTTATCAAGATCTCTGAGAATCATTCCAGCGCGTTATATGATTCATTGGAATTTCATACCTTTAAAAAGTTAATGAGTTTAATTGTTTCGAAAAGGATAAATCTTAAACAATACTTGTCATAAAGTTCCATGATGTAAATTATTCACATTCATGTTCTTATTTAAGTGCCTAATCGTAAAATATTGAACGAATCTTTGCGAGCATAAACAGTCATTGAAACTAAACAACTTACGCACTTTAAAGAGCAATTTTGGAAAAGGGAGAAACTTTCGGTTTTCCCCTTCTCACTCGTTTATTCAATACTGAAGGTCGTGTCTGCATAGACTCTTTTCATCCAGGTTGACGACCGATGTGGCGCAGCGGTAGTGCAACTGCCTTTGACGCAGAAGGTTCCGGGTTTGATCGTCGGTGGGTCAACTCACAAAGTTGATATTTATCACTGTGTGAATTTGTTCCCAGTCTGGTTAGGACATTGCGGGCTGAACCACCCGATTGTCCGTAAGTAAGATGGTTCCGTGTTTTGGATGGCACGTTAAGCCGTAGGTCCCGGTTGCTGTCTATGATCACTTAGATGGCGGTCGTTACACAACCATGTCAGAAGCCTGCTACTTGTAGAAGGCGGTTGAAAAATTCTGACACTAGGGTTCATCGGGTCGTTGGACGACTCGGTGTCCCACACGAAAAGAAGAAGATCCAAGTTGTTCAGAATATTCTTCCATGTGTCTCTGTCTTCGGCATGTTTTAAGGCTGTGTTAATAGATAGACCCGTTAGTTTTTTTTCGATAGGTTTTCCCCTACAAACAAAAATTTTCTGATTATACTTCGCCTCGTCTTGGACAAAAGTTAGACAAATGGAATTGAGAATTAACAATAATTTGAATACTTTAGCTCAGAAAAAACAAAAAGCCAAAAATAGACCTAGTTAATTAACAAAAAATCCAATACCGGTTTGACCTACATCGAACCATACCGATTCATTCCTTAGGAATGTGTTTCTCAGAAAAGTTAGTTAAAGCCAAAGTAACATTCTTCCGGCAAGAACAAAGAAGCGGCTAATCGTTAGTTAACCCTAATTGTATAATTACCACTCAGGAGTTGACAAAATGATTTATTAAGTAAGGCAAGGTTATGCATGGTTACACGAACGTCCAGTTAACGGTTAAAAGTTAAGAAATTTATAGAAATTACAAGTAATATTTTTCGTCTTTTTAATGCATAAATATTATCATTTGAGTCTGTGACAAAAGTCTGTAAAATATTTGCCTAAATATTATTTAACTTAACTTTAATTTTCTTCCCTTTCATTTAACTTAAACTCAACCCACTAAAAAACAAGCCTAAATCTGAGCCCTAAGACTGCTAAATGAAAACCGTTTTCGTTGGATGTCGATTGGATCTCAGTCGGATGATTTTAGTAGTTTCGTAGTCTGCTAATAGTTTGAAGTACCTACAGAAAACCACAATGACAATTGAATGACAGTCGAGTTTCGATGGCGTTACAATGACAAAAAAATAGCAGATTTGGGGCCCTGGACTGCCAGTTCAACATAAAATAAACTTGACGCTCCGTTACTATCTGTGCAAACGGACCCAACAGAACAGTAGCTAAAACATTAAACACCTCAACCAACATTTCGCTAATGTCCATGAGAACCGACCGTGGGAAAAATAAAATTCGTGGCCAAAACTAATGAAAGGCATAATTTCAATTGACTAAAAGATGATGAAGCTTGCTTGAAAGAAAACAAAAAACAGACATCGCCATTTTATAAAGTGCGAGTTAGTAAGTCTTTAGTAGATGGCATTGTCGTAAATTAGTATCTAAAATTAGAATGAGATAGTCCGGTGAAAACTATAATAATAATTATCATTTGAGATTGGAATCTGTTGTTCTCTTTTAGTGTCGGCGTTAAGGAGCGGCATAGCTGTGTGGTGCCGGCATGGAATAGCATCACTCCATTTCTACCTGTGGATGGCGAAAAAGGCGACTAGAGGATAAATGAATCCATGGACGCGCAGCAGCGTTCTCTGGGAACATCTACAATATATTAGGTGTAAAAATATTAGCTGCAAATACTTTAAGGGGTGAATCAGCCCATGAAAGGGAACAACTTGCCCTAAGAAACATAGGTCGAAATATGAGAAATTTTTTGGACCTTCCATACAAATTGACTAGGTTGGTCGGTAATTATTTGTATGAGAGGCCCAAAGTTTTTTTGTGTGTGTGTGTGTGTGTATTACACTGCGTTCGCCAATCCGCCTGCCAAGCGTGGTCAGTATGGCAATACCTCATTCTAATCACGCAAAATATGAAGAGATAGCCATTAATCGACAAGAAGAAGAAACAATGGACTGTTGTGGCTGTAGAAGTAGAAGTAGGGTCGGCGTTCTAATCACAAAGTTGCAAAGATTCAATATTCAATCTATTTCCTACCCGTGGGTGTCGTAAGAGGCGACTGAGGGACTTGAAGGTTTCAGGTGTATTACAACTTTTAGGCGACAGGCTGACAACCTGTCACTATAGCGATACACAAAATTATCTCAAATGGCCCTCTATATTTGTCAGACGTGGCGACATCGACCGTATTTTTGCGGCGGTTAGCGCTCTGCCTACCCCGTAAGGGATAAAGGCGTGATGTACGTATGTATGTATATTCAAGTTTGTCTATTCTAGCATGTGTGTTGGGCTGGCTTGACGATCTCTGCCTGAGAAAATTTGTAAGGCTACCTACTTCATATTTCCTTATAAATTCCTCAAGCAGAGATCGTGTAGTGAATATTATGTTTCAAGCTATTGTATACATGTGCCATATTAATTGGTTATCACGTTTGACGAACGTTGCCGCCATCTTTGAATAATGGGATAGCGATGATCTTGTCCTGATTGGAGGGCAATGTGCATTCACTGGTGCAGCGTTTTCAATTTGTAATGTTGTGTAAGGCGGTAGCTGGTTTCCTGTCACATTAATGCTAAGAGTTATATAATACTATAGTTAGTTATATTGTGGCGTAGGTGTGCTTCATTATATCTTGTGTTTGAAAACTAATGAAATTTCAAGCATACACCTCGATTTCTTATTATTAAATCTATTCATAATTTTATTTTTATTGTAGGTACCTATACAAATCTTAATTTGAAAATATCAGTATGAAAGTATCATTACGTTTGTTTTGTGGCGAACCTACTTACTCGCCACTATTACTACTTGGACCAGCTCCTAATGCAACTTGGACCAGCCCCTTACATTTTGGTACTTGTGGAGTTACCCGCTCCGCTTATGCACCTTGTACCATACGCATAACGGGCGATCTAATACTTCGGCTGCGCCCGCTCGCTCTCGGGCCTCGTCGTGAATCTACGCTGCTATGACGCGCTACCGGGCATCCGCCCGCACCGCTTAGGCACCCCGCCGTCGCCTATGGTCGCCGACGCAGCTACGATCAACACCGAACCATTCGGACTCCTGACTCGCTACCGAACTACTGTGCGCGCTTTTGCCTTTGTGTCGAGTCACGAATCTTAAACCTAAAATTGTAATTGCTTTGCTTTCCACTAATATACGCTTATACTGAGCTTAAATAATATTATTCATTTCGATTCGCTGAATTCTCTTCACCTATCACCTTCACTCTTCATCGCTAGACGCCCGACTAAGTGCCTACCTAGATTCAGAGCCTACTTAATGTGCGGCTAAGGTGATCCCAGCTACCTAGCCCACATATTGGTGACACCCGGAAGAAGCATTTTGCTGGATTGGACATCGCTGGAGAATTTGCAACGGAAATTTTTGCAAGTCATTTTGAACAAAGGATTTTTGGTCGGTGGTCCAAGTGACAAAATTTGAGTGGTGAGCGATTTTGATTTTTATAATGGCTACTGAAGGTGGACCAATTGGTGGACCCACTGGTGGACCCACAGGTGGTGGTACAGATGAACCAGTACAGCCTAAGGAAGAAGTATGTAGAGTTGGTGTACGTATTCCTCCATTCTGGCCAGAGGATCCCGAACTATGGTTTTGTCAGATTGAAGCCCAGTTTGCTTTATCAAATATAAAGGCTGACGATACCAAATTCTATTTCGCTACTGCTAATTTGGATTCACAGTACGTCAAAGAAGTTCGTGACATAATTTGCAAACCACCAGAGACGGGCAAATACGACAAGTTCAAGTCTGAACTTATTAAACGCTTGACTGCGTCTAAGGAGAAGCGCGTAAAGCAACTTTTAATGCACGAAGAACTAGGTGATCGCAAGCCTTCCCAATTTTTGCGCTATTTACAGAATTTAGCTGGCAAAGGCGTCCCTGATGATTTTCTTCTCACCATCTGGACTAGTCGCCTGCCGAACAATGTGCAGACGGCTCTCGCTACGCAGATTGGTGCATCGAATGAAAAGCTCAGCGAGTTAGCAGACGTCGTCTATGATCTGGCACCTTCTACTCCTCAAGTCGCCGCTGCTTCATTGGCCAATTCTGACATGGCAAGGCAGATCAGCGAACTTACCAGGCAGGTATCTTTACTTACCCAACAAGTTGGCAAAAGGGATTCTCGCTCGCACTCTAGGCCGAGAAGAGGCCTTAACCGCTCACGCTCGCATAGTCGCTCTGGATCTAGACCAAGAGGGCACAGGCAACCGCCTCAAGGTCACCCACACTGCTTCTACCACTTCAACTTTGGTAAGGATGCCACCAAATGTAAGAAGCCTTGCACCTTCAAGTCGGAAAACTCCCAGGGCGGTCACTAGTAGCGGCCATCGACTGCCCTTCAAAACCAGGCCGTCTATTTATTACTGACCGGGTTACTAAAATGCAGTTCCTCGTGGACACTGGTTCAGACCTGTGTGTTTACCCTCGGTCAGCTGTCAAGACGCCCTGCACTCGTTCGAAGTACTTCCTCATCGCTGCCAACGACTCCGTCATCCATACTTATGGACCTGTGACACTTCACTTGAACTTTGGTCTTCGAAGAGACTTCGCGTGGAAATTCACCGTGGCCGATGTCGCTAAACCCATCATCGGTGTGGACTTCTTGTTCCATTACAACCTTCTTGTGGATTGTAGGAACCAGCGCATCATCGACAACATCACTTTGTTGACAACACCAGCTACTTCCTTTGGCATCTCGCCGGACTTCGCTTCCGTCAAAGCTGTTACTGGTGATACCGAGTTCCACGAGCTTCTGCGCGAGTTTCCAGAGATCACGAGACCTGCTGGTACGTTATCTACACCTAAGCACAGTACTCAGCACTTCATAAGGACTACCTCTGGACCTCCAGTCTCCTGCAAACCCCGTCGTTTGGACCCGATACGAATGCAAGCTGCTAAGAAGGAGTTTGAAGACATGCTTGCCAGTGGAGTTGCCAGGCGTTCTGAAAGCGCGTGGTCTTCTGCTCTGCACATGGTGAGGAAGAAGGACGATGGATGGAGACCATGTGGCGATTACCGTGCACTCAACGCGAGAACCATTCCAGACCGGTATCCTATCCGCCATATCCACGATTTCTCTCATCAGCTCTCCGGATGCTCTGTCTTTTCAACTATAGACTTAGTGAAAGCCTATAACCAGATCGCGGTGAATCCTGATGACATTCCCAAGACTGCCATAACTACACCCTTCGGATTGTACGAGTTTCCCTTCATGACCTTTGGCCTCAGGAATGCTGCACAGACCTTCCAAAGGTTCATTGATGAGGTACTGCTAGGTCTCGACTTTTGTTATGGCTACATTGACGACATCCTGGTTTTCTCATCGTCTGTGGAGGAACACGTGGAGCACCTTCGTCAACTTTTCTACCGTCTGAAGGACTACGGCATTTTGGTGAACACAGCCAAATGTAATTTGGGTCAGTCAAAGGTAACTTTCCTTGGCTACGAGGTGTCTGCTGCTGGCACGAAGCCCATGTCCACTAAAGTCCAGGCTATCCAAGAGTACACAGTACCCAAGACAGTGAGGGAGCTCCGTCGTTTTCTGGGTATGATTAACTTCTACCGTCGCTTCGTACCCAACGCTGCCCAGCTACAAGCTCCACTGAATGCCATTCTTGCAGGACCCAAGGTGAAAGGCTCACATCCTGTGAACATGACTCCGGAGTTGCTCCAGGCTTTCGAGGAATGCAAGACTTCGCTTTCTCAAGCAACCATGCTATCACACCCGGATCCATCAGCAGAGCTTGCTATCGTCACTGATGCATCTGACGTAGCCATTGGAGCAGTATTGCAGCAGAAAAAGGATAATCATTGGCAACCGTTGGCTTTCTTCTCACACAAGCTGAACAACGCGCAGAAAAAGTATAGTCCCTATGACCGTGAGTTACTCGCCGTGTACGAAGCCATCAAGTATTTCAGGCACATGGTTGAAGCTAAAGCGTTTACGGTGTTCACAGACCACAAGCCTCTGACGTTCGCATTTACTCAGAATAGGGATAAGAGCTCTCCAAGGCAGTTTAGGTATCTGGATTTTATCTCCCAGTTTACTACAAATCTGAGGTACATACCCGGCGCAGACAACGTTGTCGCTGACGCCCTTTCTCGCGTAGAAGAAGTCAGTTCTGCTATTAACTTTGAAGAGCTTGCACGTACTCAGGCAAATGATCCGGAGCTGCAAGATCTTCTCCGCAACGGGACTGCTCTTAAACTTGCGAAGGTTACTCCTAGCTGCAGCCCAGTCTCCATCTACTGCGACATCTCTGTAGAGCCACCTCGTCCGTATGTCACTCCAAATCTGCGTAAGCCAGTCTTTGATTCTCTGCACAATCTACATCATCCTGGGACTACAGCTACAGTGCGACTGGTAACACACAGATTTGTCTGGCCAGGGATTCGTAAGGACTGTAGAGAGTGGACAAGGCAGTGCTTGCAATGCCAAAAATGCAAGGTTATCCGCCATACAATTTCCCCCCTTTCCACATTCCTTACTCCTTCCTCGAGGTTCTCTCACATACACCTCGACATTGTAGGGCCCCTAACTCTGTCTTCAAATTACAGATATTGTCTCACCGTCATCGATCGATTCACACGATGGCCTGAGGCAATACCTCTCACGGAGATCACCGCTGAAGCCTGTGCAGCTGCTCTTGTATCTGGTTGGATAGCCAGGTTCGGTTGTCCCGCCAGGATCACTACAGACCGTGGTCGGCAGTTTGAGAGCCATCTCTTCAAAGCTCTCACTTCTCTGGTCGGTGCGCGCCACTTCCGCACCACCGCCTACCACCCAGCTGCGAACGGGATCGTCGAGCGCATGCATCGGCAGCTGAAGGCAGCCATCATGTGCCACTCTTCTACTCCGTGGACTGAAGCTCTTCCTCTAGTCCTCATGGGTATGCGAAGTTCCTGGAAAGATGACGTCCAAGCTTCGCCAGCGGAGCTCGTGTATGGCGAGCCTCTCCAGTTACCAGGCCAGTTCCTGTCGCCCAAAGATGACTACACTGTGGGTGACGTCACAGAGTACGCTACTCGACTACGAGCGCACATGGCCAAGTTGACCCCGAGACCTACTTCGTGGCACTCTAACTCGCCGTTCTACATTCCTCGGGACCTGCATTCGACTTCCCATGTTTTCCTGCGCCATGGACATGTTCGAGCCTCACTAGAGCCACCCTATGCCGGACCGTTCAAGGTCATTGAGAGGCAGCCGAAGTTTTTCACAATTGACGTTCGTGGCAAACCGGTTAACGTCACCGTCGATCGACTGAAACCAGCCTACATGTCAAGAGAAGTCGTCGTCCCAGAGCAGCCCGTGGCACCCATTCAACCGCAGCCAAGCACCAACATCACTACCACAAGAAGCGGGAGAGTGGTCAAAATACCGGACTTTTATCGACCGTAGTCACGGTCTGGCCGGGGAGTGATGTGGCGAACCTACTTACTCGCCACTATTACTACTTGGACCAGCTCCTAATGCAACTTGGACCAGCCCCTTACATTTTGGTACTTGTGGAGTTACCCGCTCCGCTTATGCACCTTGTACCATACGCATAACGGGCGATCTAATACTTCGGCTGCGCCCGCTCGCTCTCGGGCCTCGTCGTGAATCTACGCTGCTATGACGCGCTACCGGGCATCCGCCCGCACCGCTTAGGCACCCCGCCGTCGCCTATGGTCGCCGACGCAGCTACGATCAACACCGAACCATTCGGACTCCTGACTCGCTACCGAACTACTGTGCGCGCTTTTGCCTTTGTGTCGAGTCACGAATCTTAAACCTAAAATTGTAATTGCTTTGCTTTCCACTAATATACGCTTATACTGAGCTTAAATAATATTATTCATTTCGATTCGCTGAATTCTCTTCACCTATCACCTTCACTCTTCATCGCTAGACGCCCGACTAAGTGCCTACCTAGATTCAGAGCCTACTTAATGTGCGGCTAAGGTGATCCCAGCTACCTAGCCCACAGTTTCAAGCGTACGCAATTTTGACATTAAAGCCGCTACAAAATGGAATTTCTCAAATTCATAAAAAAACAGCACAATTGAGTTTAAAAATACCAATGCATTTTATATTAAGAAAACTATTTTCTACAATAATTTTATTAGAGAATACTTATCAAAATACGCTGTCATATTCTTGTCAAATACGGGTACTAAAAACTGAACATGGATCTGTCTTTGAAATAAAAACTATCAAATACGTCGATGTCTGTCAGTCTCGCTCGAACTACATTAGTAGAGCCAAACAAAGATTCACAATCCCAAATCTTTTAATTGGCTGAAGAATGACGACAGACAGTGACTTGCCTAATCTGTCTTTACAATGTAAGGTAATGACATAGAGCTGTTGTTACATACATTTAGGTAGGTTGTATCAACATGATGTAATAAAAAAAAAAAATAGCATTTACTTACTTATTCAAAGTTTTAATGTTTCTACTTATCTTCTTATTTATCCTTCTAAATGTTTTTACTAAACATAGAAGAAAAACGACCAGCTTTCAATGCGGTAATTATTGCAGAATGATTTTTTTTAGCAAACCCATCCTGCTGGCTACCCTCCTGTTTGGCTTTAAAATGTGTTATACACACGTATAACTTTCACATGATCTTACGTACTCACCTATGCAATGGGATTGAGCACAAAGTAAAAAAAAAACTTACTACTATAATTTTTTGATAAGTAAGTCAATGTTATTTACTCTATAGTCTCTGATGTTGTCAGCCTTATTTGACCAAAACGTCTATGAATGTACCGATGACAGTTAAACGTTGTAACATCTCTATACATTTCCATTAGTAGATTCCATTCTAATCTGTCACGTCTAAGAGGTCGGACGGTGTAAAGTTCATCAATGCTGAATTCAATTATCGATTACACCATTGTGATCGGCTCTCGGGCTTATATCTAAATACCAATGCGTTTACAGTCCACATTGTGAAATTAACAAGCCGTATTTATCGAGCTATTGCTGACGTAAGACCGCCCGCGAGGCGTCAAATTTGACTGGGCTTGTAAGGTGTGGCGTTAGAAAGTTGGTAATTAGCTCATAGTTCTAGGATTAGACGTCATATCATATGAATACTGGAAATCTGGGAAAGTCAAAGTTTGAATTAATGTTAATTAATCTTAAAAGATTATTGTTTTCTTAAATCACGAGTACGTAAGTTATACAGCGTGTAAAAAAATGCTGTAGGTAAGTATTTTGAGAAGTGTAACAGCCCATGAAACTGAACAACTTTCCCTAACAAATATAGGTCGAAATCTACGCATTTACCGGTCGACTTTAAACTGTTTTTTCATACACATAAAAATACTCACTTTAAGCCTGGCTCTTTATTTTGATATGTACAAGACACGAATGAAACACGCTACTTTCTAAAATTAAATAAAATGTTTGTCACCATTCTACCAGCTGTAGTACGATTTGTTCTAGAACCATGTAATCAAATGCATCATCGAAATTAGAAGCACACAGAAGCCATCCAATTAGACGCACAGTTGTCACATAAACAAAAATGTATCGACGACACAGAGGAGACACTTTCCTTGGTGGTCTGTAAGGCTCGTTGTAATCTGTCATCTGACCTGTCAAATTACTAACGGGCGAGCGAGCGATCGGCTACCGAACGTGTTTTGTAGATAACAGCTGCAGTCGGCCATAGATTATGCAGGGCCTGTTCGGTTTTGGATTTTCATATAGCAGTTACAGACATTTAAGCAAAGGATCATGACAACTTTTGTTTTGATGCTCGTCCTGTTTTTCATCAGTCTTGCGTCACACTTGCAGGAATCGCATCAGAGAGAAAGTTATATAATAATAGAGATTAAATATTGCTTATTATTTCAGCATAGGGAATTTTTATGCAACATATTAGTTCTGGAGTTATTGAGTGTCAAAGTCGGGCATCGAAAGAGACAAAAGTGCTGATGTTTGGCGCTCTTTAGTGTTTTTAGTTCTAAATACGTTGTTTCGGTAAGCAGTGTAGAAAAGGTTTACGCCGCAGTAATTATTTTTGTTAAAATAGGTAAACGTAGATTTTCAATTTTATTTTTATTAATTTTTCGGGTTTTGTGCAACAATTAAGGTTGCTATTTTTCATTGAAATTGGCGATATTATATATTGCATTCATTTGTTTTGTTACGCAAGACACACGGTTAGCCCATGTACGGGCATTCTTCTTTGAATGCAATACATGTCAGTAAAAAGTAAGCAATCCATTTTATTAACTCTTGAAGCGTCTATTAGAAAGTAGGCAGAGTCAATACACACAATTTTTTTTCTCTCTCTCAAAAATTGTAGTACCCATATTGATATGATAAAAATATTTAAAAAAATCATTATTCAACAATAGCTTAATCTGTTTAAAACTGTTTCATTGTGATAAATTAAAATATATATACATGTACGAGTAAATACTATTATATGGCTCAGCAAAAACGTTGACTATGAGAAAGAACGCCACCTTGTCACATCTGCCAAATCATAAATATTCTTTGACAGTGCACAAAATAAAATGAATTAATGTAGGCGTTAGCTTCACGGGGACACCTGATTGCTCTTTTTGTCTTTTTTACATGGAATGTTAATTAATTTTCCCTGTCAACCGTGGTCAAACAAAATGTAATGATTAATTGGGATCTTAAGCCGGTGGATACCTGAGTTATTCCTCAGATAAGAACAGCATTTCCAAAGAATAATAAAAAGTGTGGTTACAAGAAATATCTATAGATATTGATCAGTTTTCAATTGCTCTACCTATTTTATCGCTAGAGTCTGCAAATTGCCCTACAAACATTATTTTTATCTAAAATAGCAAAAACAGTTTTATTTCTGAATGAAGTAATGCTCAAACGCAGGTACATAACAGGATCATTAAATGTTTTGACGAGTTTTGGCAAACTTCAAACTAATTTCAATTTTTTTTTACTAAATCGTCTTCTTCTACGTTATTTAATTATTGAAACAGTCTTTGTCAGGTCAGAGTTCAAATCGTGTACTTCTCTTCACTATCTTCTTCTATTGATATTGAAAACCTTTAGCCAGAATAGTCAAGAGCTATTTTAAGAGACTACACAATCAAGACTATATATATATTCTCAGTCCCTAATTTATCACATTAAAACAAAAATTCCACGGGCATTCTTCACATTACCAACGCTTGCAATAATCAATCAAATAATGTAAAGTAAACATAACGAACCGTGCACTCTGAGGTCAGAGGAATCCGCACACTCATAATTCCAATGGTTCCTTGTCATTATTCATCTTCAAATAATAGTTTGCACCCCATAGCTTACCGCGATTTTAACTTTTATTAAGGGCATTGCGTTGGACGTGGTGGGGCTTGGTACAGTTGCATTGGAAAAAAGGTAGGTATAATTTTTTTTTTGAGCGTCACGATTACTACATGCAATGCAATACAAATACATTTATTTCGCATCATGAATTACTTACATTGATATTATAACAGTTCAATTAAGCAAACTTAAACACGATGAACTGCATAGATTCGTATACATGTTACTTGCACCAAAAATATAATTATGTAATAGTAGATTACGTACTTAGGTATGTAAGCTATCAATAACAACCGAGGTTTTTTAACCTACCTTTCCGAGGTTGTTATTGATGTTACATCCGTGGTACGTATACTGCTTTACATATCGAATGAAAAGTGAGTAAAATAAAGCGATAAATACAAGAAAACGATCCATAAATGACGATTGTATCGTCTGGTATTCAAATTGCACCACGAAACTTTTTTTTCTATGATTGAAAAATATTGAATTAATATGAATGAAAAGTATCCTAACATAAAGTAGACATTTTTCTGATCGTAGGGATATTAGTAATTTTTACTTTTGTCATTGTAATATTGAGTAATAATTCGACAAACTCATTTATTGAGGTTATAAAAATACA
The DNA here is from genome assembly GCA_029255805.1 of Keiferia lycopersicella. Lineage (NCBI taxonomy): Eukaryota > Metazoa > Arthropoda > Insecta > Lepidoptera > Gelechiidae > Keiferia > Keiferia lycopersicella. The sequence goes on from JARACZ010000010.1 coordinate 6,118,161, forward strand.
GATTAAAAATATAATTCCTGCGTCCAAGCAACACAATTCGTAGCGGCCAGTTCGAAATTTAAAATCGTATAGAACTAATTGATGCAACTCCTATTAAAAATAAGAAGAAATTGATTTTAACTTTTTAATTGCCGCGATTCTATTGGTTCTTTTTCTAGTTCCATATTTAAAATTACTTACAGGCTTAGTTTTAAAACCTCGCCTGTAAGTTGAACTTACAGGTCGTGTTTTTGTCAGTAATGACCTACTTTCAGAGCATGAGAAAAATATTTTTATTTATTTATTTGACATAAACATAAGAGCAGGCAAGACGCGCAGGCTTCAGAAATTGAAGAAAACCAACTGCAAAAAATAGGTAGTTCATAAACAAACGAGCTTTATCGTTTGAAAAAAAGTGAAGATTCTGATACTTTTTAATGCCCATTTTTGCTGCTTTTGTTATAAGTTTTGGTAATTCTGTTTTCTGTTATTGGGTACACCTGACTGAACGAAACACGACTTACCGAGTTGCTAGCATACATGTCAAGCTTGCCAACCCTTATATGGATCTTCGGTTCATATCTTCTGGACTGTACTCTCACAGCACGCCGCAATTCCATCCACACTTTCATTAATTATTCGACTTAGATAAGACACTGCATCCTTAATGACTTCGAGACGGGCCCATTGCTCATCGACGTGTGACTGTAGTACCACTGTCAATGGTCACAGAATAAAGAGGATTACAGAAGGATCACTCTTGCTGTTTTGTTCACTATCTACAGGGGTTATTCTCTGTTGGTTATGGTCACTATTGGTTGGTCACTGTTGGGGTTATACTTGTCTTCTGAGCTACATCGCAGTGAATTTTAGTCATATCAGTTTATAGCAGTTTTTAGCTGGGCGAAAGCTTCCTCGAGTCTACGTCATAAGCCATGATCTCCTGTTTTCGCCATCCTGTACCTATCCGCCGCCTTCTTAGTTGAGCCTTGGTAATGTGTATGAATGCGTAAATAAAATAGCTACCTATTGAAAATAACAACCTTTCCAACCAAAGGGTGCAAATTCACCCCGTGAATGGGCAACAGCATTCCTTTTGTATTCACCATCTTGTCATACCAAACAGTCATCTCACATTGTCGCTGCAAATGCGCTTAGCCAGGTGTTGAGTATAGCACCACCCCGAATAGGTTTCTGCCCAACACAGAAATGTTGTGGCTGTTGATAATGATATAAAATAGGTACTAAGTGAGCTTTCTGTACAGGCGCGGCTCGCACCGTACGTAATTTGTGCAGTGGTTTTGCTTTTGTTTCTCGAGTGCCATCATTAAGCTTTGTGTACGACTCGAGTGGGATATACTTTTTAAGAGACTGCACACGCTGTGTTGTTTTAAGGTTTTGGCTAGTGTGGGCTTTGTGATAGAGGCTTTTGAAAACAAGTAGTAAGAGTAAAATACTTAACTAACATCACGTCAAGTACAACAGGAAGACTAAAAAGTAAAGATGCATCATCATCGCCAGCATTGGGTTTTGCCATACCCACAACGTTTGGTGAGCGGGTCAGCAAGTTACTGAATTATAGACCAATACCTAGCCAGTGCTTTTGTATTCATGAAAGGCTTTTCTCCGTAGGTACACTGGACGCAATTCGCGGAAAGTGCGTAATCATTATTTGACCAACAGTAGTCAACATGAAGTGTGGAAGAAAATTGACTGCAAATATCACCTACTGTAAGCCACAACGTCAAATATTATGTACTTAGTAAGTGTAAAAAATTTTTTTTTTTTGCCTGCTGACTTTTCAGAATCATCGCTTACTTGTAATAAATTAAAGGCTTTTATCGTTTTGCAAGCAATACTTATATAACTATCACTGACTTAATAAGAGCACTGCTTAAAACCCTACACAGCAAACGAGAAGGGACAAAAAAACAACATTAAAAGTGAAATCCTCAGAGCTTTGATTGACCACAAATCAATATTAATGATCTAAGCCAGCGGGTGTTCTGGAGTTATCCTCTATCCTTCTCTTTCCCACAGGACAGAAAAAGACAGGCATTGTTTGGACACCTCGCCCTTAAAGCGTTTTAAGTGCTAAACGAATAAAACCATTAATTACACGCAATTCAATGTACATATTGAATTTATTCAAATGGTGATAAATGGTTGGTAAGACACAAGAGGCGCGAAGATGCTGGTGCTTTGTGGCTGAACTGGTCCAGGCTTGTTTGGTATGCTTGAGGGTGATTCACAGTGAATGGCTGCGATATGTTCAACACTTTTGTAATTATTCATTGGGATCGTGTTGAGTTTGTACGAGTTTCGCTATTTATAACTAAGTATAAATAAATAAATAGTGAGGACATTCAAGGCTCTATATGAAAAACAAACTATATTTTTTGGGTTTGTGGCTATCATGTGGCTATGGTTGGTGGGGTAAGAATTGACTAACGACTCTCTTGGACTCGCTTGCAATGCTAACTATCAACTAAAACAGTAAAACAAGTGTGTACCAAAAATCCCGTAGATTGGTAGAAATCCCTGTCCCCCCACTTATTAATGCGTTGCCCTCGTTAGAGCGCTCACAAATCTCCACCAAACCTTCGCCGTGACAAACACAAAAACCATAAAATTAAATTAATGGGGTCTCACCACTTGCTCAAGGATAGTTCCGTTGTTGTTACCGTTAAGGAAAACTTTTGGTATCTGTTTGCTTGCTATACACCTACCTATCTATCTGTTGTTTGTTATTCTATGATGAAATAAGCACTTTGATAAGAAAAAAAAACGTTATTCTATTTTCACTTTTAGACTAAATTTAAAATTCTAGTAATGAACTAAGTATCTACGTAGGTTACGTTGGCATTTTAGTGTGTAATTAATCACGAAGCCTTTAATCTAATGCGCAAAAGAAAAAATCGAATATTATATTTTATCTTTTCTTCTTGAGTCCATTATTAAAAATTATTCACAGAAAATATTATTTTCAAATCGCGCCGATTGTTATGAGAAAGTTGTGAATCAATGTTGAACTTCTAAATGGAAAAAGTATGGAGCGCTCAACTTTCTTCATTAAAACTGAAGAGTTCTCCTCGGGTGAGAAAATGAGAAAAGTCCTCTGGAAAATATGTGGGAATTATTAAAAAGAAAAATATCTTTCTACGCTCTAAGTGAGTCGCGAGTACCTAAGGACTTGATTTCAACTTTCGTAATTTAACGGACAAGTAGCGCCATCTAGTGACGAGTAGCTGATTTAAATGTACAGCAAAGTTTCTTTTAAGATGAATATTTTGGCCAAAACTTTCGTTTTGGTGCATCAACCGCAAAAGTTACTTTGATTTTGAAAATAAAAATGTTTTTGAGATAAATTACTTAAGTCTTTTTTATTATTTAGTTTTATGAAGCTAATACGCGATCATAAACGAATGCACCTATTTTAAAAATCAAGCAACTTTAGGTAGGTAAGTAGTTTGAGGTGCCAATGAGTTTTTGATTGATTTATTTTGTGAGGTGATTCTTATTTTGGCTTGTACCTATGTATCAGGGACAGGTGGGTAGGTAAGTGTATTCTAAAGCAAAAGCTTCAAAAACGGTCTCCAAACTTCTAGGTATTATGCGGCTTTTCACCTCAGCTTTTTTCTTGGAAGCCCATCCCTAGCGCTTATCGAGCTGGGCGGCCATCATCGATAACGATACTCTAATTAATTAAACCTCACTATCCTACACGTTAAACTGTTTACGACCGATTACTTTGCCTGATTGAGGAGCTATTGATAAGTTGAAACGGTCTGGTTGCGGCTACTAAGTTGCGCTTGGAAAACCTAATAATCTCATTCCTTGTAAAAATTATAAAAGTGCTAGATGGATTTGAACGAATAATTTCTGAAAATTAGGAATTGTCAAATTGATGCATAGTAATTTAACTGTATACTTCAAGTGAGAACGTTGACGATTGGAAAAATAATTATAAAATATTCTGATTATTTAGATGTTTTTATTCGAAATATTCTAAATCATCTCTACTCGGTATTGATCATTAAAAATTGGCTGCTTATTACGTTCGATCATTTGAGAGGTTTCTGTAATAATACCTACAATTATTTGTATCTACAACTACAGTGTATGAGACAAATATTCTGGGGGTTTTCTTGATGGCCTTATAAAATAGGTACCTGTAATGATGAAAAATAGTACCCACCTATAGTCAATCCTTTGAAATAACTGCCTTTCTGCTAAAAGACGTCATATCTTATTTCACTAGTAGTTTCCCTTGTTTACCCAGCGATATCAGGATAGTGGATTCCAAAGCCGGGTATATTACTGCGCACAAAATCAACTCCACATTTTGAGAATATATCAAAAACACGAGATTTCCCCCTGATAGCTGCCTTTGTTAGACTCCCCGAAAAGATTTCCTTACACCTCACACTATGAAGACATATTGCGTTTCGCGTTTTTGGACTCGCAATTCGACGTATTTACGTATTCACACTCGCATTACTCCTAGTACTACGTTCCAGATGAGATCTGTGCTTGTGTGCTGTTTGTGTATGTAAGAGTCTTAACAAAACCAGGCTCGGCTGGCCTCTACCCCTTCCCGCCGAACATGCAAATCAGGATGGGAATTTAGGTGACATATGCAAGCAAAGGGGTCTCATTGCGATGGTGATATACGACGTAGGCTTTCAGTGATGTGTGAGTGTGTGTTGGTATGCTAGTCGCCTCTAGGCGCGCAATAGACGGGGGTGGGCAGCCCGAGAGGATGGGGTATAAAGGAAAACCATTTACATTTGAGCGATTCGTCCAATTTAAAATTCCTACAAGATAGCTTAGACACGGGTGCCATTCTTTTGAAGAGGCGAGCATCATGTAAGGGACATTCACGTCTAGTAAACAAGAATTTGTTCGAGTTGAAAAACTTGTCTAGTTATAACAACATTTTTAACGAGGTTATTTTTAAGAGGCTTTGAGTATAATATTTCGCTAATATAAAGATAAATTGGTTCTTTCTAATAAAACGCCATTTGTTTGCGTTATCAAATTTACCTGACCGAAATCGGTCCCGAGTCAAAACTGTCAGCCTTCGGTGGAGTCACCGTTATGAATATGAATCTAGGGTGCGGGAATCAGTCAGGGAGCGTTCCATCAAAACGTCATAGGTCGCTCTCAGGACAAATTTGCCCGCTTGCCCACGTCCCGCGTTTTACGAGCCACGCCGCCGAAGATTCAGCACCCAAGGGAGACATTCTGCCTCCAAAAACTTTACCCGTTACAAATTTGTTTTTTTTTCTGCCTTATCTGCTCCCCGCGCTTTTGGCAAACCTAATTCCGTATTCAAAAATATTTCTGCAAGTATTGTGCTCGTACGGGAACGAACGTTTTATTGCCGCCCATATAACGTTTTAAAAGTTAGCCAGTTTCGCCACGCGGCCGCAATTTCGGCTGTTTTCTGTAGTGCTTTGTCAAGCGTTTCTATTCCGTAATTATTCTTATTTGATAAATGTTTTTATGGTCTTTTTGTTTTTATTTTTATTGGGACTTTTAGAACGAGTAGTTTTGACATTATAAAAAAAAGTTTTAAGCGTTTTAAGACAGTAAACTGTATATCAATACTGAATAAAGATAGTCTTAGCCAACACGCTCAGCAATCAGCGACCACGCATTATGATATAATAATATAGGTACACGTAGGGAAGTTCTAATCAGAGAAAACACGAAGGTAGACAATGCATTTGCGTTGTTAGCTTATTTTGCATTCATGGAATTTTCTTAAGCGTTGTTCAGTGGGACATGGAGGCATAAAGGCAGCATATGGCCTCACCGTGCCATCCAATTTGCCATTCATATTTCGAACCCAATCGTTGGGGTAATTTGAAAGGTCGACATATTGATGTATGTATGTACGTAGGACGTAAGTACGTATGAGTATTGCGATACGTCCGTGATCGGGGGAAAGGTGAAGCGTGTTTTTCTAAAAAAACTGCAAACTAGTTTTTATTTAATCAAAGTGAAAAGGACGAAACCTACGACGACGTATGTCCTATTTCTATAGGTATTTACATCATGATAGATGTGTTTCTTAGGGTGCTTTTTATTTTCTCTTTTTTGTATATTTAGGTATCTGTAGAAAATGTAGCGGCCCAGCTTGTATTGTACCTACCTTTGTAAATAATTACTTAAGTATAATTTAGAAATATAATTTAAACCGATTCGACTATGAAAAGTCCAACTATACATATCGATCGGTACTTCTACTTTGAGTATACGAGTAGAATATATCAATCCTTTGATACTCATATAGGAACATATTTTTAAATAACTCAGATATACAAATATAGGTAAGTATATAAGTAAATGCAAATATAACTAACAAAATAGAATTTCCGCTTGAGAGCACGTAGTTTCAATTTGATTTTGCGAACGCTACCTGCCCTTGCATTTTTAAGTAGAAATCCCGACGTTTGATTTCCGGATATCATGACATGAGCATTTTATTTGAAAATAGAAATTTTCACATTTTTTTTTGTTTTACCTACTTTAAGTGAAAATGATAATATGTTTTATTTTAAGTAGGTACTGTATATTACTTACACTTATATTTTTTGTCATTGGCAGACTTGTTAGTCTGCAAAACAAAAGTATGAGTAGGAACCAATTAAAAAAAAAATTATTATACCCATAGACTTTTTCCAATATTTTGGTTTATATTTCACAATACGGTCAGTATTTATAAATCGTAATCAACTCTGAGATCGATCTCAAGAGCGATTTTGACAAATATCAGTCAATACTAACGATATCTCAAAATCGTACTCTAGATCGATTTCAGAGTTGAGTGTTGTTTATAAATACGGGCCTTAGATACTGAAACACTCATAATTTTCAAGTGTCAACGCCATTGCGGTTCCTGGTATCAGGAAATTCCCATTTAGTGGAACAAACAGGCGGAAATATTAAGAAGTGAATTGCAATTTTATTGTGTGCCAAAGAATTATGACGTATGAGAAATCGGCATTTGCAAATCGTTTAACGGTTAGAAGGAAATTGCAGACAATTTCATATAATAGCCTCTGGAGGTTTTGTGGATCGCACATGCGCCATACTCGATTGCGGAACATGACACTTACACAAATCACGCCTTTATCCCTTGCGGGGTAGGCAGAGCGTTAAAGAGCGTGAAGAGAAAGAAAGAAGAAGAGTAAAATTACGGTCATTATCGCCACGTCTAACAAGTATTGAGGGCACTTTCAGATGATTCGTGTATCACTGTAGTGACAGGCTGTCAGCCTGTCGCCTGGAGTTGTAATACGTGCTAATACACATGAAACGCTCCAGTCCCTTAGTTGGTTCTTACAACACCCGCGGAAAGAATTGGGGTGATGCTACTCTATGCCGGCATCACACGGCAAACACTTACCATACAATAAACGACAGTCATGTTTTTTATGGGGTTTTGTAAAAATACATCAAAACCGGACCTGGCAGAACACCGGAAAATCACAAGGCGCGTGTGAAAACGACCTTTCTTGCCGCCATTTTACTATTGACGAACCTTGGTTTCGTTTTAATTTATTGTCTTTGGAATAATGTTTGACCGATTTTGCTGCGATTGCAAATAAAATTGCTGTAAAATCAGCACTCCATATTGAAGATCAAATGGGTAAATGATAATCTACTCAATTAAATTAAAAATTAAGTTTCTTAGAAGTATTTTGTTCTGTTCTGTTGTTAAGAGGAATCAAAATATTCAACCATTTGCCTCAAGGCCTTAAAATGTTAAATGGAAATAATTTTAGAAATAAGTTAAGGACATGGTTATTAAATGTTTTTTATACTTTGAATGATTTTTTTAGTTCCTGAAATTAATTTATTGTAATTCTTTTATTGTGATTATTTTAATGTGAATTTTTCAGTTGATTGTGAATGTGAAATTGTGATTATTCAGAATATTGTTTGTACGCTCGAAAGAGCAGACTGTTGATACCATTCTGTTTTGTACCACCTTACCTTGTAAACACAGTTGACAATAAAGATTTATCTTATGTTATCTTAAGATGGTTCGTTCTACCTTCTGCAAGAAGAAATAAAGTAAAAGAAATATGACATTCATAATGATCCATATTGATTTTTCTTACACAATCAGCTCAAATCACTCATTTGAAGGATCAATTTACGTATAAATCGATTTTAGATACAATTTAGATACGCTTAGAGTATATTATCACATACATGTTTGGTTGTTCCATAGAAGTTGACCTACTAAGTTAGTAAAGTTTTATATTATGACTCCTTTATGTGGGTTATTTCAGTTGACCATCATAATTTGAATGTAGTCAAATAAACAAAAAAAACAAAAAACCTAATTAAACACAAAAACGTAATAACATATATCATAATAGTAAACACATTTTATTTAATTATTATTATTAGTTGGTCAGCTATTAGGAAAGTGACTTTATTTTATGACTTTCCACTTGTTTCATGTGTATTTTATTAATAAAAATATAGTCATTAAGATTTTACATTTTACCAAAAACCATTGCTGTCACTTACACGTGGAAAATAACTTTACCATATCTAATAGGAAACATTAAGTATGAGACACGGAATTCTACCTCTAAATACGTACGGAAAAGTTGAAAAAAAAAATAACGACTACCGATCACGCATCCAAAACTTACCCAAATTAAAAGTTACTGCAATAAACAATAAAAAAAGTCGAATGGGCTCTTTCCTCATTTGGTAGGGTTTTCATAATGATGCAACTATCGCAAGTTTGGCAGTCACTGGTTTAGAATATTACAATTTGACTCCACCATCATTATCATGGTTGTAATACACGCATTGGTATCTACCGATACAAGAAAATATGTAGAAAAGTAAGCTGACAAAAAAAATGGTTACACGTAAGCCAGGTTACTTTAGTGTCAGGGCTATATATATATTCTTTACAATAAAGTATCACTATAGTGACAGGTTGTCAGCCTGTCACCTAAAAGTTGTAATTCACGTGAAACCCTCGAGTCCTTTAGTCGCCTCTTTCGACAACCACGGGGAAGAAATGGGCTGATGCTATTCGAAGCCGGCATCACACGGCATATTATATTTTAAGTGGAGCAAGTATATTTATATTATAATCAATTCTTCTGAAGTAGGTATCTACTCCTGTTACCACTTATAGCAAATAGGTACAACCGACTGTACTTACGCTTCCTAACTTGAACAGCCATTTCAGTTGCAAATATTACCTCCGCGCAATCTTACCACAACCACGGCTATTATAGGTTTCCATAACAAACAAGCTCACTTTCCGCAAAGAAAAAAATTGCTCTAAGCAGTCGCCAGCAATTACAAAATGGCCATAATGCATAATGACACTACTTAGCTATTCACAAACGACTTCGACATAATTCTTAATACGACATTGATTAGCGTCTCCTGTAGTTTAGGCATGGAAAACGGAACCTCGTAATGGTAATTTAAAGACTTAAAGGTCGATTTTATTATCATATTGTATGATTCTTATGGAACTATTAGCCCTTATGACAACAGTATAATGATGCGACCGCACGCGAGCTGTTTTTCTTATCTGTTGCGCGGTTAGAAAAATTGTGGTTTTATTTCTTACTAAGTTTTGCGATGCCTTTCATGAAAAATCTGTTCTAGGTCTCGACTCTTTGTCAAACACTATAAAACGTTTAAGTACAGAATGAGAAAACGTACGTACGAGAAAGAGTTTAAGTACAGGAACTAAATGATTTTTCAATTTCTTTCACAATATTTATTTATTTTTATTTATACAAAGACATTGTTTGTCCGGTTTTTAGTGCCTCAAAAGCCAAACCCTCAATAAACGACGTAGGTACCTACTACACTTTTAAAAGTTCTTGGTTGGATTAATATGACACAATAAAAAACTGTATTTTTTCATGAACTATTTCTATAAAATAAATAATGTTTTAATATAGTGATTTTTATGACTTTTTAAATGACATTAAAGTCCAACCCCAAAGAGTTGTAAAAATCACTCATTGGGATTTTTCATTGGTTGTAAAAATGTTACAAGATGTCACCCACCATTATGACAACCTCTTTGATTTCCACTTCTAAGCTTAACCTCCTATTATATTAGTCGACATACCTAATTTGCTTATTAAGGCTAATTTCTTAATAGCAAAATGGAGTAATGAGTGAGTCGGGGCAAGACGGCACAGGTCACTAAGGGTGAATGAGGGGTGGTTAGGGACCTCACTAATTTATTAACCACAGCTATATCAGCATCGATACATTGTAGAGAAATTAACTTTTTCCTAAATTACCTACATCGTGCATATTAGGAAGTACAGGGTGGAGAAAATGTTTTGATATTAGTATTTTTTATTTTTTTGTTAACAGAATTTGAACATACATTAGGGTCGATTAAAAAAATACACTATGATAAAGACCCACTCATGGTTTAAAATAGTAAATCACATCAGATTTTTTGTAATATTAGAGTTATTTCATATAATTAGTAATTTTTGATGTTCAGAAAAACTGCAATCAATTTCAAAATGATGTTTTTAATTTTCTATTACGAAACAACCACAATTTTTGGTGTATTGCAATTTAGACTAAAAGTAGTATACGTAGATCTTGTACAGAAAAATATATTTCGCTCTAGAAGCATTCCCAGCTATTTTAATTATTGTTAACTGTTACCCTGATATAAAATAGCTGCTCTTTTAGGAATGTTGACGCTTTATGGTGTTTTTTTTTAACCAATGCAATTTTTTCAGAGCTTACACAGAAACCAGAAATTCAATCATTCCTCTTTATAATATACCCGAGACTAATGTGGCTGACGATGAAGAAGACGGGACTAGTTCATCGTTAAAGTATCAAAACTGCTTAATCCACTGGTATGAAACGCTAGGGCAGCACATAATGGGCTTGAAATTTTCTTATAGCTTAACTTTTACATAGGTTTTCTTCCGGGGGTGGCTAGAACGATTACCGTACTAATCTGAATTGATGGGCCGTCCAGAAAGTAGCATATTTTCATAACATTAGTAATTTTCGGTGGCGTAAAGTAAATATAAGGTCCTAATTGTAATTAAGATAGGTAAGTGTCTATGTTTTTTTTCTTTTTTTTTAAGTATTTTGAAGATGTCTATGCAGGTAATATGATAACTCCTTATTAAATAGTATAAACCGAAAATTATGTTTTTGTAAGAGAAAATAATTACAATGTGTTAATGCCAAAAAGTGTACATATATAATGTACATATATGATTTCAAGCTTTGAAATCTGCCCGCTGCGCGCAAAATAAATAGGTATATACGTAATATAAGCTGCTGTGACAATTACTTATATTTACTACATTTTCTATATCTGCTACAATGTTTGTTTATAATATAGCGATTTTTTTTTTTTAGTTTATTTATTACAAATTTTAGACCCTTTATAATAAAGTAAGTCGACTTCATTACTTAAGGTGGACTATTAGCCACCGGACGTATGGGCAACGATTATGTGCCTTTAGTGGGTCTTTTGATGTGAAATTAGGTATCTACCTATTTGGTTATTTAGTTCATTACTTAATATCAGTAATAATACCATATTTTTTTATATTACAAGAGATTTATATACTTACTATCTATTCCAAATTGATTCTGCAATACATGAGATGAATTTTTTTTATCTGGCTTGTGGTAATGTATTGTCATTATTTTTGAGCTTAGACAAAATAATCTATGTTAAGTTTATTGTACAACTACTTACATAAAATAAAAATATCTATTCGATTTAGATCGAATTACGGCTGAGACTATATTTTTTTTCAGAAGTTGTTTATTTTTCGATGATTCTAATTATTATTATTATTTGTAGTATTTTTTATTTTATGTCTGCTTATTATCAGCCAGACATGTCCCACTGCAGGGCAACAAAATGATTTTTTTTCTAATTGTTTTAGAACCATCCATGTATCTTTAGATTTTGCTTTCGCCACACTCAAATCTAACGGCACAAAAAACACACCACATTTGTCATTACTTGTCACAGTCATGTGAGGACGTGGGCTCATTGGCGATCAATTATCAGTAATTTGAAGCACTCGCCGATCGCATGACGACCGACCGGACAATTTGTGCGAGAGCACTAATTGCACAGAGCAATGAAACTTTCACAGACCTGCGAATTATGTAGACACAGTTACCTTTTAGCGATAAGAAGATAACTAATCTTTGTTCTGAGTGTGATCATTGCTAGCATAGTGATGAATGTTGATGGACAAGCTAAAGTAAATATGGCTAGTAGGTATGTAGGTATGTTTGTTTTGAGATAGTTTCCGAGGAGATATGTGTATGTCAAAGGATTATGATAAAATAACGTATTATTTTCTTCTTGCTCGTGTGGCTCACCGAGTTGTCCAAAGGCTTAATGAACCCTAGTGCCAGAGTTTTTCAACCGCCATAACGCCAAAGTCCAAAGAATTCAGTCATATTTCGTTAATACCCAAATCCAGGATTTTTGTCAAATATGATTACTGACAAAATTATCATGAACATTAGCAATCAAAATAGGTACGCTCATCGATACAAATCACAAAAAAGCTATATTTTTTTCAAATCCCGTATCAGAATACTAATAAATAGCCGCTATATAGTAGGTAAATACATACTTTATACGACGCCCCAGATTTAATTTCAACTTGTGAAGCATAACATTTTTTTGGAGGTAATGTAACGGGTTTCGATATCTGCTCGAAAATTATCACCTCGCGACAAATTATGTTTACATTCAATTTGGTGAGACAAATTACGGTTGTCACTCACCAATTTTGCTGTCGAAACAGTTAAATTTAATGAAATGATGTGGTGATGTGATTTAAGAACAGACTTCCAGAATCATCGTGTAGTATTATCATTGTTAAATATACAAAAGTATGTTAGTTCAGGTAGTAATAATGTGTTTTTTTATGTTTAAAAAGGTATTTTCAATTAAATTTTGTGTACAGTAATGGTACCTACCCACCTAGTATCAGTTAAAAATGAAGATCTACTAAACGATATAAAAGAAGGTCGTCAATACTGCAAAATCTAATTTTAAAAATGCGATATGGCGAATCTTAATTACTTTATTACTCTGTAATATTAGTCCAGTCGTACCTAGTCCATTAAAACCAACAGAGATTCATGCAAATGGCCCCATACGCACGGGCTGACAATCAGCACCAATCAATAATATCTATTGGTGGACTAATGTTGCCTTGACACATGCCTCGCGATTATGCGGTAATTTTCCAGTCTAGTGTTGCTGACAAAAACACATTTTCAAAGTCCATTCTAGAATTTCCTGCACCTAGTCTCTCAAACCCCGTTCCATGAATTAATACAAAAAGCACCTACACCTGAGAACATCATACATACTTATTAATTTTTCTTAATCCTGGCTGGTAGGTAATACACGTAAAACTTGCGTCATTATTCCTTACAAGAAATATAATATAGTTTTCAAAGATTCAGAGATTCAAATTCTTTATTGGTTAGCAGTAATTTACAAAAATCTCTTTAAGGAAGTCACATTTTAATGCGAGTCGTATGAAACCACTTGTAGAAGCAAACGCACCGCACACAGAGCCGCACAAACTGACAAATAACGCAATTTCTTGCGGCAAATGTGTTGACAGCCTATTTATTGATGGACTAATGACGAGCCAAGGATGCCTGTTGCCTTGCCACTAGTAATTGGGAAGCACTGATACCAATAATTGGTCGCTCTCAATAATAATTGAAATAATTAGAGCAATCCTGGGGACGAATTGGTGGTATTGTTTTTGCTAGGCAGTAGGCTGATACCATTTAAGATGATAGACATATTTTTAGAAAAGTAAAAAGATTTTCTACCGCAGCAGAAAAATTTAACAACCTGCGACTTTTACCTTTGGTACTAGTGACTCCTGTTCTGTCTGGACTACTACGGCTCAGTCATTGCTTATAGAATTATTTTAGTCAATAGCAAAAACGACAGACGACGAGATATCAATAGGAGCCTGGAAATTGGGAATATATACAAAGATTTTCCATACAAATTTTCATATAGGTAAGCTTAAAGTCGAATTATTCAACAAACCGGGCGACAGAATAACCTTATGAAATGTTAAAGAATTAATTAAACAGTTAATACCTACTGCGACGAATATGAAGGCGTTTGGTATAAGTCACGTATATCCTTTGGCAGTGCCGCTTGCGCCCGCGCAGACCGTAATGAAATAATTCGTGAGGATGCGCGCGACCGATCTCACTCACTGATAAGCTGGAGGGACAAAATTCAGATAGCAGGTCTACCAAAGTGACGTACCTATATTATTAAAATAAACCTCTATAGGAACTAAAAGTTGGACGAAAGCATGATTCAGGCTTATGGCTACGTACTTTTTTAATCACGACGGTAACTACGGTAAGCTCCAAAAAAAAACTTATCTAACCAGAGATACTGCCGTAATTTGAAGTATATGTTTTTTGAAGATTATTACACATTTTAACTTTCTCAATATTGATTTCATAACGGCCATAACAACCCACTGTAGGATTGGAAAGCATCCCCCTATGACGCGGTATTTGCCAAACTCACCAAGGTTCAGAGGCGGATGGGCGAGCGCAGCGTAAGATGGTTGCGTGCATAGGAAGCGTTGTTGACGTTCTCTGAATGATCCTGGATCCTTTATTTATAAACCGTACTCAACTCTGAGATTTTGAATGCGACTTAGAGATGCTGTTAATATTGATTGACATTTGCAAATTCGCTCTTGAGATCGATCTCACGGGTGAGTGTGATTAATAAATACGAGCCTTCGTTGCTTTCGACATCCATGAAAGCCCAACAGAAGTGATGCACACAACCGTTTTAATGAATGAGAGAGCCGCTGCGTAGGCAACGCCTGTGCCTTAATAAAATTGTCATAAAGGTAAGATAAAATAAAAAAAAATAAACAACCAACCTGGCCTTAAAATATTAAATGAAGAAATTCAAGAAAAAGTCAACGCACTCCTTTGTCAAGGGACACGTAGAGGAAGATATACATAAGTGTAAACTGAGACGGCTCTTTTTTGTTGTTTGTATGTTGAGTAATGCAGCTACTGAAAAAAAGAGGTTATGTTGTTACTTAGAGACATTATAGGTTATCAAAGTTGAACGTGCGATGTACAATGCGCTCAAAAATACATTATATAATGTAATGTAGTTTTTGAGGTTAACTGAATTTTGATAAGGAAGTATATTATGCATCTACTTAAAGTCGTTCCAAAAATAACAAAAAAAAATGAGGAAATAGTTGCCTACTCAAAGCAGTCGTACATCCTATTGCAATAATTTTACCCATACCTACCTTTAACTAATCAGAACCAAGATTATTAAGCCCCTATACTAGAAGCTACAAAAGCAATCTGTGAAATCACAAATCAACCAGCACCGAACGCTTTCACGGCTTGTAGGCGGCCTACCAGTCGCTTCCAGCCATTGATGCATACACATTGTCTTTAAGAATGCCAATGAACAAGGCTCGAACATGAAGATACTGCGCCCACTGAGAAGATTGTTGCCGGAGACTTATTGGAAGTCTGTTTCGCTCGCTTTGAAAAGGGTGAGAAATCTGAGAGGCTTCTAAATATTAAAGTTGTCTTTGCGCGCCCTGGGTAAGACTAAGCGCACCCAGTCTTATTGTCACGCAATAATGTGTTCTATAGTCCCGCAATAGTCGAAATTTTCTTTATATCCAACGATTATGAACTCATGCGCAGGAAAAACTGCATAGACTAACTGCGAACACTGCTATTACATCGTGGTCCAAAAGATGTACTTCCTAACATTGTAGCCTGCAACAGCTGCCTGCAAGTTGACCAAGTGCTTGGCTGCAGCGTCAAAATGTCTGCCGTTTACATACTAAAAGAACAAAGAAAATACAAGCAACGAAACTGCTACCTACCTGTGTGATACATCCTAAAGTCCATTTTCTTGTAGATTGTTATTTTAGAAAGTTCTGACAACTTGCTGAAAATTTTCTCGAGAGAATATTATTAGCTCTTTATCCTTTCCATCTGTGTATCACCTATCCGGAATAGCTTGAAACTGTCAAAATAGCTTAAAATATACACCGTTTTATGAACACCGGACACAACAATTGCCGGAGTGTGGTACTCCTACTAACCCTTAGTGTATTGGTCATTACGTAGGTGCGTCACTCGCGTGGGAGGACCTCAAGACCAAAGGTGGTCCAAGTAGATACTAGTCCTAATTATCCAGCAGTTGCTTTATGAAGCACAGACCAGTTAAAATATAGTGACAACGGTAAAGACAATAGTTGGCCATTTGGCGTATCGCACACTTACGCACGACGGATACCTAAAACATCGCAGCGGTCCGTCGTGCGTTAACTGTGCGATCCGCCATTCAGTTCTGAGATTATGTACCTAGGTTAAGAATTCAATACATCATCAAAGTCATTTTTGGCATTTATTTGTCATGGAATAGACACCGCCAACTCTTTATAAACCACGCTAAAGATTTTGATGCGTTTTTGTTATAGATAGAGTGTCTGATGAGGAAGGTTAATATGTATAACTCATGTCGGGATAACATGCTGAAACCACTATTCATAGTTATGGTTTTAACGGATTCTTACCGATGATTTTATTTTGTTTTGAGTTGTCTATATTTCGACGCTGTTGCAAGCGTCATAATCACGACTAGACTGTAGTATCTGCGGATGGCTGCTAGGCCAAAACATTTCTGTCTACCCTCATTTTTCTTCGTTTTAAACAACCGCAATAGCTTAAAATTTAGTGTCATGCTGCCAACACTGGACGGGCCACTAGTAGCTTCAAAACAAGAACGTATAGCACCTACATAATCTTACCACTTTTTCATTCATATAACGCTACTTAATTTATTGATCACAGCATGACACAGAAAACAGTAGTGACTACCAAAGGAGATAAAAGCTTAATTTCAATATTTCCCAAATACCATTAAACCGGCTCCATAGACGACTCATAATAACATCATCAGCGTATTGTTCTTCCTACGCTCACTTATTCATATTAAAAACAAATGTAGTATCACCATTTCTGTGTGTAAATTATTATTTTGTGTGTTTAGGGGCCTGTTATATTATGATGTCATTTATTGCTGTACATTTTGGAAACGGTTGTTTGTTTCTAGTCTTCTTTGCATGAGACTGTTCTGTCTATAGTTTTTTAATCAGTACAGAGTAGCGTCACCTAGTGTCAAGTAGACAAACTAAACAAATTTAGAAAAAGAAACTAACGGTGTCTTAAAATTGTCTCCCTACTTTATATCTGACCGGAATATTTAAAAAAAACTAAACGAATTGAGTTTCTAATCCATCATACCCCTGATGGAAATCGGATCTTCAATACAAAAATACTTAATTTATGCTGACAAAAAAATACTCAATTTAACATATTCTATATGAAATGAAATAACATACCTAATTTACATGATCACTCCTTTTCTTTTCCGCGGGTGTCAGAGGGGACTAAAAGATTCGAAGGTATCATGAGACAAGGTAACAATCTGTCACTACAGTCATTCACAAATTATCTGAAACAGCCCTCAATATTTGTCAGACGTCGCAATAGCAGCAGTATATTACGCTTTACCTATTCCGCAAGGGATTACGGCGTGATAATAATATATGTGTGTGTATGTGGAGGAAAACCTAATTAAAATCACTTGGCCGTATATTTAAAAAAATCCCCTATGTGCAGATAATCTTCCGGCATCAAAGCATATATTCGCACTCAATACATTCAAAGTCGTGTTAAAACTTCAAACTGAGTGGGTTGTAACCGCAAAATCCTTAATGAGAATACTGGGCAGCCTTTGTTCCACACACGACTGGATTATGTAGAACAAGGTTCCCAAAGTTTCATTTTATGCGTCACAGCTCTAGGTATATCTTTAGTACTTACGAAAAAATACGAGCAACTAGTACTTCTGCACGATTTTTTTTCCACTTCTTCAGCAGACACACAGTTCAATGCTGAACATGGGCTACCTCAACTGGAGAGGATTTGTCTTACCCACCACGCTAAGCAGATGGTTTGGTGAGCACTTATTCACAGGATACGCTGGCCCATTCCCTGAATTCATACCAAAGTCACCTTTTGCGACACCTACGGGTATAAATCGGGATGATGCTATTCAAAGCCACCACCACAGGGGGTTTCATGTTATTACTTCTCATATTACTGAGAGTATACCAGTATTAGTAGTCCGCAAACCCTTACGGTTCTCAGACATAAGCAAGACTCATTGGTACTTGCCGTGTTCTAGTATTCTATTACGTTGGGAACCACTGGTTTGACGGAATTGGAAGAAGTTTTATAATGAGTTATGTAACAATTTTAGGCTGCGGTCTTTACTGGAAGTAGCCAAAGGGCTGTAGGAATTTAAATTATTGGTAAAAAGGGTTCAGAATGTACCCAATAGTTGTATAATACTAGTCTGTACCTTCTTTTTCTTGTACATACATTTTTTAGGTTTTTAAATGTTCTTCTTCTTTTCGTGTGGGACACCGAATCGTCCAACGACCCGATGAACCCTAGTGTCAGAATTTTTCAACCGCCTTCTACAAGTAGCAGGCTTCTGACATGGTTGTGTAACGACCGCCGTCTAAGTGATCATAGACAGCAACCGGGACCTACGGCTTAACGTGCCATCCGACACACGGAACCATCTTACTTACGGACAATCGGGTGGTTCAGCCCACAATGTCCTAACCAGACTGGGAACAAATTCACAAAGTGATAATTATCAACTTTGTGAGTGACCCACCGAGAATCGAACCCGGGACCTTGTGCGTCAAAGGCAGTCGCATTACCACTGCGCCACATCGGTCGTCAATATTTAAAAGTTTATTTGCCTTCAATGAAACTCACTCAATAGGTATTTTTTACTGTGCTGTGTCGCCTTTCGAATAAGCCATAAATTACGTTGATGACATGACATAAAGACAATTTTTTATTGTTGGCATTTCTTCTAGCATGGTTTTGAAAGCTGTCAAAATTAGCTTATTGGAGCGGCGATATCTTAGTGCAAAATGATTACAAAGCCAAGTTTTCAATAACGATGACTCAACACGACAATGCAACCATTGTAACCGAACTGTGCTAGTTAGTTTCGTGCGTTCTCTCGCCCATAAATAAGCGAATTAATGATTCGTGCGGCCGAAACACTGATTCTAATGCCTCGTGACGACCGTTGACATTGTTTGTATTGGATGGTAAAATATGGCAGCTCGAAGCTGTATATTAGTGTCATTAGCCGCTTTAGGCTGCATAGCTATATTTTTGAATCCAAGTGATCCAATTTTTAACATGCTAGTAGATAGGAGCGATTGTTACTAATAAGCTACTTGCCTGACAGGTCAAATGAACGACTTTTTAAAATGATCTAAAATGGATTTTGTAAGAAATTATCAAAGTGTGACGTCACAAAGACAGACAGACAGAAACACTTCATTGCTACGTTATACGTTGCTATTTTGGATGGCGTCAGAACGCTTACTTTCATACGCTTTTTTTCTATTTAATAATTCAAACTTTAAATATTTTGAAAAATTAGGAATTAAGACCATAGATAGTATTAGTATTTTGACAATTTGAAACATACATAAGCATACAACTTTAATATTTTATGAATGACCCAGGAAACTAGTGAATTGTGCTTGTATCACACATACTGCTTAACTTATCCTGTACTAAATTCACACATACCATTGACAATAAAAAAAATTATTAAGTAGTAGAAATTGTAATAAATGCTCGGGCCAGTCGTTACTGACTTTCAACCGCGATTTCGGAAACTGAGCTTCTGTATGCTTATATCAATGCGCTCTACTCATAGATTTATCTGTGATTTCACCCAAACTACATATACATGACTATTGCTCTATCTCCAGATAAATATCATCTTACCAACCATATTTTCAATAAAGCAGCATAAACTTTCGGAAGCTAATGAAGTCAAAACAAGTAATAAAATTAAAGTGGTAGACAAAACTGCATATAAAAAGCCAAGTTACCAAATCCCATGTCTTTTCTCACGACAGTAGCTTAATATCGTGTATAGAAGCGGAATACTAAGCAATCCTCATTATATTTTTATAACAAAGAGCATAATAGTCGACAGACTTTTTGTAAATAGAGGCTATGTTTAGCTAGGTATGTTTAAGAAAATATTTTGAGTGTCTAGCCAATAAAATTTGTGGCCATAAAAACATACATACTGGTAGTTTGATTAATTTACAAAAAAAATACGTTCCATAGGTAGGTATTAGTAGGTTGTATTCTTGTGAATGAGATACCTACTTACTCGCCTAGTTTTTGGGTGTGTGTTGTTCAACCTTTTTCCTATTTGCAAGTGGTGCCCCTTTGAAATATTGCACGTTCTTTCCTCTCTGCCATATACATGTGACAAGAACGTTAATTCTTAGACGTAACAACGTCTTATAATTCGATGGAGCCAGCAGCACATACCAAAAACATGACTCATGCGGCGTTACCTCGCTTTGAAGCGTTCTATTTAAGGCTTGAAGTGCAAACGAGGACATGGAACGAGCGACAAAGTGGCAGTATCGGCCTCCACGTTCCAAAATTAAAATTTTTTTTTTTTAAATGCATCATTCCATCAGTATTTTATGACGCTGTCATGTTCAATTATCGTCAGTAAACTGACTTTATAGACAATATTTTCAATTGGTATTTTTACACCTTTTAAAACAGTCAATCCTTCTTTCCTGTAGGCAAATTTAGTATTCCCAGCAGCAAAGCTACTGTCAGTGAGTCATAAGCTTAATATTCATACAAGCTATTTGTATTAGTAACAAATGAACGGTTACCGAAATCATTTAAATGCTAATTCAATAATTAAGCTCGCCCTACCCGTGCGTTTGCGAACTACAATCGATTCCGTAGCGGTAACCAACCATGTTGGACTCGATTCTGCAAGTCAGTTATTACTTTCAAAAGTTATTCACCTGCGTATAGTGCAGTTTCAAAATTTTCATTTAGTATAGAGATAAGACGACTTGTGCAGCATATCTTTGATGTTGTATTTGTACAGTCGGTGATCGTAACTCATGACAAATTCGTAACGTTACCATCAAAAGGGCCCTCAATATTTGTCAGACGTGGTGATGACGACTGTATTTTTTACGGCTGCTAATGCTGTGCCTACTCAGCAAGGGATAAAGTAGTAATATATATGTATGTGTTACCAACAAGCCCGATAAAAATGATGGTACACATTGAGTAAATGTATTTGCACCTAGGAAAGTAATTATTTTTGATGAAAAATACATCAGTCTCAAAAAATAGCAACCACAAATTTTGGATTGTTTATGAGTGACGCGGAGAGACTGTACAAGTGTACAAGAACTTTCGCTGAATTCAGAAAGGACAGTAGCGGTCCTTGTGAACGCGTCTGCGCTTGCATTGACGCTTCAACCTAACTTCCTATAACACAATTTCAACGGCCAGTACTAAAAACGAACTGTCCATCAAAACTCGCCACTTGTTAGCAAGTATAAATAAATTAATACCAGCCCCGTAGGAGTCTCATGGTTGAAATTAGTCGGCCCTTTGTGCAATCAAGCGAGCCCTTCGCGCCTAATGAATATGAACACGGGTGGATACGCGGGACGAACCCAAGGCAACTTATTTACTTATTTACCTACTATGGTTTTCATTTACACCGAGTAGATACTTAAAAGCTCTATAAAAACTATGTTATGTTATGATATTTTTTGTTTGATGGAACTGTTGAACATATTGTAGTATATCTACGTTTTTACTATGAAGAACACTATGGTATAAAAAAACAGTACGTAACAGAACAAGAAAAATTTACCGTCATGCAAAAACTAGAAGCGTAAAAATGGACGATACTAGCTGTTCTGTCTACGTTTCAGCTTGCTTGACGACCGATGTGGCGCAGTGGTAGTGCGACTGCCTTTGACGCAGAAGGTCCCGGGTTCGATTCTCGGTGGGTCACTCACAAAGGTGATATTTATCTCTTTGTGAATTTGTTCCCAGTCTGGTTAGGACATTGCGGGCTGAACCACCCGATTGTCCGTAAGTAAGATGGTTCCGTGTTTCGGATGGCACGTTAAGCCGTAGGTCCCGGTTGCTGTCTATGATCACTTAGACGGCGGTCGTTACACAACCATGTCAGAAGCCTGCTACTTGTAGAAAGCGGTTGAAAAATTCTGACACTAGGGTTCATCGCGTCGTTGGACGATTCGGTGTCCCACACGAAAAGAAGAAGCTTGCTTAAAACGTATTTACCGATTTTCATTGAAACAATTTGTATGATAGTCTTAGGTCCGTATTTATAATCTGCACTCAACTCTGAGAATGATCTTGAGGGCGACTTTGAGATGATGTTAGTATTGACTGACATTTGTCTAAATCGCTCCTGAGATCGATCTCAGAATTGAATGCGATGTAAATACGGACCTAATATCTCGACGATTACATGGGAAAATGGCGAGCAACGTCTGAACTCACTACGCTGTCAATGTATGTACTTACATAAAATTAAAAATTTCAAATATAATGGTGGACGCTGTTATTATTTAAATATTTCTTAAAACATGTTACATTTTGGCCATTAAATTTAAAATTTTAAGTTTTAGTGTCGAATCTAAGACAAACGTTATTCTCAAGACCACATAACAGCATCCCCTTATCTAACAACATAGTCATTAAGGGCATTCGTGTTAACATTAACAATGACAATAAACACTATAATGACTATGACAAAAAACATACTACACAATCATCGCAATATTATCTCATTCATTACGGAGAAACAAACAGACAAACTTACCGGCAAAAGCGCCGACGAATGGCGGAACGGCGAGTTCCCATGAAAACATAGATTATATTCGTGATAGTAGTCGTAGGGACGAGACTGCGGAAGATGGGCAGTAGAACTGGCATAGAAAGTTAGGAAGCTACAGCATCTGCTTGTCAGACAAATGGCCTGTACATAGAAACAATGTTTGATATAAAAAAATAACAAGTACTTTACGTCATTAAAACTGCATAGTGGATATGATAAGTATGTTTCTATTCGATATGCAGATGCAGAATCACATTGTAATGACAAGGAAAAGATACGCATGAGATAAACAACAAAGAATTCTTATGTAGCTATTCTTTATGATTTTTCTACGCGTGTTTTCGTTGAGTAATTGATTTAATTTCTACTTTTGAATAAATTCTATCAGCCCTAGCAGTCCCGCTCTTTTGTGTTGAATACCAGTCGTCCAAAAACTTGGTTCCACCTCAAATTCCTAGCTAGCTAACCCCGACAGAGAAAGGGAAAAGGCAAGGAAAATGATGAAAATGACTAGTCCTCCAACGACCCTACCCATTGAGATTCCGGACATGGTGTCAGAACAAGTTATTTTATCTCCTGAAACCACCTCTGCATTTCTAACCTGGCTTTAATTGCCACTAGTTACCAGATCTTTTCGGGCCTTTTGGATTCTAAACAATCAACACTTATGGCATTTCTATTTACAAATTTTTGTATCTAAGTTTGTGACAATTAAACGTACCAGGGTTTACAACAAAAAACCGGTAGCGAGCGTGCCGCTAATATTAAAGAGGTCGTTATACGACAGTCGAGTTCAACTAAAAGTAAATTTTTGAGTTGACAAAGGTTTACATGTTTCTTGTAAAATTAACCCGATGTTATCTTGGAGCAGCAATAATGGGTCGTGCGATGAGGAGCACGTGTTCTAGTTATAACGAACTAGACGACAAAAACACTGATGAGGTAGAACAAAGAAAACAAAATGGCGCGTATTGTAATATATTTTTTTTTAATTCAAAATATTTCTACTGAGTGAATCAAAGGAAATAATATTTTCGGAAGATTAATTGAACTATACTCTACCAGATGACCAATATGATTAAGCTTAAAAAACCAATGCTTGATGTAATAAAAAAAAAACTAGTTTATAGGTATTTGCTATGCTGCCACGTTTATTGGACCTTTCTAAATTGAGTAGGTACTCTGATCGATCTATTCCTGCCGTTCTATTGATCTATGTTCCGAATCATGGTCATGAGTGGCCTAATTTTTTGCAAACGATAAAAATTTCCTTATAAATTTTAGATTCATGGAATAAAACCATCAACCTCAAACAATAAAAAACTCTTCTAAATGAATTCACGTGTGTGTTGACCCTAAAAGATACATGCGCCGGCGCTCATCGCACAGCCATTTCTGGCTATTTCTCCGTATCGCGGAACAAATCTCACACGTACGCCACCCTTCATAGAGATACGAGTACATGCCCTTTATGTCTCTATGAAGAACCTCTGTTGCCGCTGCTGGAATTAAAAACAATTCATTACGGTTTTTTTTCCGCTGCCTTCTTTATGATAAAAAACATGTTCTCGAAAACTACTGTATTCCAAGAGGCTTCATTTGTTCACTTTCACAATCTAACTATTGAAGTTCTACATTCTAAACTATCATGGTTAGCAAGACACTGCTCAGTAGTTGAATACCTACAAATCTTGGATTTTGGGAAGATTTAGTTATAATATATTTTGTCATAAATACCTATTACCTAATTTGTCTCTAAATTTGAGTGCAATA
This sequence comes from Keiferia lycopersicella, assembly GCA_029255805.1. Classification (NCBI taxonomy): domain Eukaryota; kingdom Metazoa; phylum Arthropoda; class Insecta; order Lepidoptera; family Gelechiidae; genus Keiferia; species Keiferia lycopersicella. The sequence continues at coordinate 6,142,825 of JARACZ010000010.1, forward strand.
GATATAATAAAATAAAAATAAATAATCTAAATGTGGAAAGAAAATAATCATGACTTTCAAGCAAAAGCAAAAACAAACCAAAGACTTTCAAGAACTCACAAGATACGAAAACAAAACGAGATCCAATTTCAATAAAGACTGAAATCAGTCAAATCTACACTATACTCGTGGTGACACAAAGCAAACCCCTTTTCTTCCACATTATCGACACACCCCCTTCAATATTATCAACCAGTGTTGCCAACGTTTGAATTTGGTTTTTTCAAACTAGCTACGATAGAATAAAGGGGCTGTTACCTACCTTTTTAATACTGGACATAAGTTAACACCTACATAGGTGTATTATTGTAGCTCACGCCTATAATACTTTTGGAAAAGGCAACTTTAGAGACAACAAAAGTACATTCCCTATCGCCAAGTCTGAGAAAACTTGAGGACCGTTTTAGAAACCTATCACCTAAAATTTCTAATACATTATGAATACTTTTATCGTTACAGGATGTTTGACAACTTGTCCCTTGAAAATATTCACTAATTCCAGGAAAAGGTATCCTATGGCAACACTATCAGACGATACCGCCGCACCTCCTTTTTACATACGAAAACTACTAACGGCGAATTGGAAATTGATTCCGACGTTGGTATAGAATAGGCTATGTTGGTATAGAGTGAGAAATTGGGAATTTTAGTGTGACTTGTATGTATATGAGGAAATATTTCTTTGGAAAAGATTATACTTTTGCCAGAGGAAGAGGTTCTTGGCCCACTCGAAATTAATGAACAGAAAGACCATTAATACAGTTCTGTTATTCTACTACGGAGGGCATTTTCGATCAAAAACTTCAGTCAAAGACGTAGAAAAATAGACAATATAGGTGGCAGTATTTTAATTCTGTAAGAAATAAAACCGATAATACGAAAGCTCCGTCTATCGGTCGACGGGAGACGTCCCAAACGGAATGTTTTTAAGAATATTGCAACTGTCTCCCCCACACCGCTGACTGGGATCAACGTTAAAGGATTGCCTACCCTGTACTTACATACCTATTTCTAAATGTAGAACATAAAATGTATATGTTTTTTCAACTTACTTAAACTATAAAGCCTTGAGTTTGAGAATAACATACTACATTGTTTTTGATCTATTAGGTTTTAGTAAGAAAGAATCAGCTACTCTTACTATTTTTCATCCATATGACTGGTGGAGTTTGTAGAATTGATAATTGTCATCGGTTAGACGACTTGAAAAAAAAAATAGTAAAAAAAGGCGTAATCTACTTCAATTTATATATATCTAATTTCATTCAATTAATATATTTCAATTTTAGACAGGATCAAGCCAGGAAAAGGAAAGATAAAAATATAGAACGAAGTAACAAAATTAACGTTATCATCTATCATCACACAAAACAGATCAAAGAACGTCTAAATTCAAATGGACGGAATTCTCTCACTGAGTCCCTTGTTCTACCGTTTTGTAATTAATACAACTCTGCGGAAGTATCTGCGCAGTCCATCAAACTTGGTACGTAGGCAATCAGACGGCAGGAAGTTTTTTTTTTTTTTTTTTTTTTTTTTTTTTTCGTGTGGGATACCAAGTCGTTCAACGACCCGATGAACCCTAGTGTCAGAATTGTTCAACCGCCTTCTACAAGTAGCAGGCTTCTGACATGGTTGTGTAACGACCGCCGTCTAAGTGATCATAGACAGCAACCGGGACCTACGGCTTAACGTGCTATCCGAAACACGGAACCATCTTACTTACGGACAATCGGGTGGTTCAGCCCGCAATGTCCTAACCAGACTGGGAACAAATTCACAAAGTGATAAATATCAACTTTGTGAGTGACCCACCGAGAATCGAACCCGGGACCGTCTGCGTCAAAGGCAGTCGCACTACCACTGCGCCACATCGGTCGTCAGGAATCGGTGGCAGGAAGTGGCACTTGTAGACAGAAAAATTTGATAGACGTAGCGTTGAGCTGTAAATTTCAACAGTCTTTGTCAAAATCAGATGGGTCCTTAATAATAGCAGTCATATCGTGTCCGTTACGAGAATTAGCCCAATGAACCCTGGTGTCATCGTTTTAAAGTGTTTGCTAGGTAACCCCCGTAACCAGTAAGCTTTTATTTCTATCAAGTAACTGTCTACGAAAACAGCCAAATATTTCCAATAAGACTCAATTTATCGCTCGACCTCCTAGCTTAAATAATATCTACTGGCTGGCCTTTTGGGCACAGTAATTTTAGATGTCCTGAAACACAAAAAAAAAATCCATATTTACGCTTAATAAGTAGCGTCAGTACTTCCGGTATCTACATCACCATGACCTAGGCGGCCTCGAGACAGCAAAACATCGCTGGTAGACTTTGCTTGGGTTCACTTTATTTCCTCTGTATTTATCTGCCTTGTTTTCTAAGTCTAGGGTTAACTACAAATTAAACTGTGCAAATTCGGAATTCGAACTCGAAGCGGATTCCGGACATTCTTCGTGCAAGTGCCAAAATTGCGGAACAATTCAAGCGAATTTTCAAAACCGGTGGTAGCGCTGAATGTCTTTAGACCATAGCAAAATGACATTTGGTTATATTAAGTACTGTTTACCTAACAAATAATTATGATGTCATACCTTATGTCATGCATGTAGATTATTTTTAAATTTGTATAAATTTGACATGTCGAGAACTAGTTAGTTTTATACACCTTGTTAGGATTTGAGTAATGGCGACTAATTTTTAATGTATTTTTCCAAAGCATTCAGATTTCAATAATAATGGCGAGAGAGAGAAAGAATGATGAAGTGGTGTTCAACCATAGGAAAAAAAAACTTTTCGTGTAAATTTACTAAATTAGTTAGGTTAGGTAAGTACTATCAGCAGCCATCCAATCCACCAATCAAGTATGACTGATAACTACAAATAAAGGAATACTAGTTTAAACGACTACCTTGACTCTGATACAGTCCTAGTAACCCATCCAGCAATCAAGCGCTGACATCTCTCTCACACCAAAACCGTGACTTTTAACCCTTCCATCCTTCACAGAACAAATTAATCATCATCATTTGCATGCCGCCCGAGTACCGAGATTTGTTTCTGTGATTATGTCACCCTAACAAGCGAGGGTGCCACTGAGAATTGTGAACAGATTTCATGGACCCGTATTAATATTTTGAAGGCGTAATTAAAGATGAAAATTTTGATTCTGATGGTGTTGAGGTTAATGGTGTGATGGTTAATAAGTTAAATGAAGAATGTTGAGGAAAAAAGGTATTACAATGATTTGGAATACATATTACGCAAATGCAATTGTCATTGTTGCTTCAAGGAGAACCGTCTCGGGTCTAAGAACAAATAAAAGCAAAAATACAGAAAAAATTGAAATTTTCATTAAAAAAAATTATATCATCCGTCAAATATGTAAGAAAAGACAACTTCTTAAAGATCTAGATATTTTTTTCATATTTTCCTTCTTCATTGAGTCGATAAGCAGCAACTAAACTTTATTGGACTATTGGTCCCTCGCTGACACAAAAACTGTTTGTTTTCTCGTACTACTTTTTAATACCTAATCTAAGTCCAAAAATATTTGAATACTCATTAGAAATATTTCTAAATTAGATTTCGAATAGACCTACTCTGTAGTCTTTTTTACCCTATTCCCTTTGGTGTCAAACAGCATCACACTTGTCCTCTGGGCAGTTGCAATTATTGCGTTCATTTAGATTCGGCATGACCAGCGAAGGGTTAAAGGGATTGGGCATGACCAGCGGAGGGGTTAAAGGGCAAAAAGGGTTAGCTGTGTTATCACCCGCTTGACAAATCGCTTATATTCGTGGCAAATTAGTTAACATGTTAATGAATTTATATTGCGTAGGGTTGACTAAGTACATATGGCATATTTCTAAATGATATATTGGCATATTGTGTATGATCTCCATCAGATACTACACTCTAAAAATGAGTATCTTAGTAAAAGAAAACAATCACTTGATGGATTTCAAGAAGCGCATTATAGTTCTTAATAAGAATCTTGGTAAATAGAAACAAATCACTTAATGCGCTCAAAACAAAACAAGGGCTTGATTGCATCATACATTCTTTTCTTTCAATGTGTATCACATTGATTGTAAAAATAAAAACTTGAGAGTTCAAAACAGGTACTTAAGAGTTTTTTTAATATTCTGAGTCTATATGTTCATTTTAATCTATTCTAATCTTGAAAGCGATTTCAGTTCCATTCCCCTACTTTCTCTAGATCTTCGCTTTCTTTTACGAAACTCATTTCGTTTTTAATTCCAAAAGGTGTGGTTAATCCGGCAATATTAGTCTCGCTGCAAACATCTTAGCAGCTTCTTTAATACCCCCCCTTTCGAGGGGACCTAATGATCCAGTGAAAATGGCCACCATTTTGTAAGCCAAGTCATCTGCTCTGATTTTATTGCTTGAAGATTTGGGAGTTTTTAATTTAAGTAGGATATTGCCGGATAAGGCCTCCAATGCTGTTTTTGATATTTTATTTGTCAAACATGAGTAATATAAGAATACAGTTGTTGGTGTCAAATCAATCACAGATCTCCATGTTTTGCCTTCCAGCATACAAATTACAATTTATGTCCTAAAATTTAAAAAAAATCTTGTAGAGTATAGTTATACTTTTTTAAATCTCTTCTTCTTTTGATTACCTGCCTAATCATTCCTACTGACTGACACAAGGATCAGAAAATTGTTTTGCCTTTTTTAAATATTTATATAGTTATTACTGATTCCCGTTCGTAATTATGTATGGAATACCAAGATAATTTAATTTGTCATTTTCCTTGGCTTTTAATTTTATGATAGCCTCCCACCGGTTGTTAATACAAAATTTATTACCAAAAGCTAAAATCATTCGATCCTATTGTTTGAGAGAAATGTGACTGGGACAATACCTTCATAACTTACTTTTCGATTCGTCCCTGCTCTAAAGATAAAGTCGTGATAACAAATGGTAACTAAAATAATAAAATAAACCCACAGACTTCCAAATAAATTCCAGAGTGGAAATGGTCAACAAAGTGTGAGGCATACCAACCTGAGGCATGTAGGCGCAACATAGGAAAGTCTCTATTTTCTGATCACGAACATAATTTTCTAACCTTACGACTGGTAAAATATTATAAAATTCTGTTTATTTGTCAAACACTTTTATGCTTACTTCCGTCTCTCGATATATAAAAAGTCACAAATTAAGTATTGGCAGGCCCTCAGGTAACTAATAAAATAGTATCATTTGTTACTTTTCGGAAGTCTATAATGGTAAAAAAGATTGAAAGATGTTTAGTTTCTTCCGCACTAAGTGCGGGCGGGCCCTAAATTCTCAATTGTGTATCATAGTTTCTGTATTCCTGGTCGCTGTGTCTAGTTTGCAGGATTTGAACAAAGTTACGTCTTGTAATCTTGCCGGTCTGAGAATGAGCCGCAGCTTCGTGTAGCAAGCGACATATTTCATTAATAAAGACAAAACAAACAAGATATCATACGGGCTCACTTCGCAGTGTCCATACGTTACTGAGATAAAACAAAGGTTCGATTCTGAAGCAAGAACACGCTTACAGGACAAATTGTTGACAAACCAATATAATTGAGAAGAATATTCGTACCGAAATAACATATCTACATTTGGTCGTCTATTGAATCGATTTCCCATCTTTTCATCAATGCTCTAAAAATACTTACCTAGATAATAGCATATAATAGTACCTATTTTGTAAACTAAATTTTAGAACCAAAGTCAGAATATAAACTCTTAAAAGCGTTGGCGACACTAGGCTTGACTCATAACAGGCGCACTCTTAGATTTTTGTAGGAAATAGTTATATATTGTACCACATCTACCTGACTTGCTATCAAATTTTGATATATTCAGCTAGAAGCACTGGCTTACAATTTCTTGCTGGCTCCTCCAAACCGCGAGATATTTTCCTCCCTCCAAGCATTCGATGAAGTTGAATTTATGCGTTGCCGAAGTTAGAGTGATGCCGGGCACGAAACAATGGACGATCGTGGCGCCCCATGCGGCGAGAGCTCGTACTAAATAACAGTAGTGCCCGCCCAAACTATACCCTCCTAGCGACATCTAGCGTCGAGTAGCAAAAACTAACCCCTATTGTCCACAAGCGTAGGTGAGAAAGGTCGGAATTTGAATAGAAATTTTATCGTCTCAATCTTATTTGATGCTGATTTCTATAGTATTCCAAGATAGCACACTAAATGTTGTTTCGTGGGAATGCGAACAATGTGACGTTGATAAGAAAGCATGAAAGGTAATTTGAATAGAAGGAAACGGATGAGCTGAACGCAACAATACAATTTGGAGTAAAAAGTTAAACAAGACAAAGGCGTGCAATGGAAAAAGCGGCGAATTTTGCCAAAAATATTCATAAGCTGTCATCAGGCGACTGGACCGACGCCAGCTGTGGCAAACCGACGACAAAATATTTCGCTGCAAAATACTTACTCAAGCAAATCACCCCTCGCTTTTTAAAATCACTTGCAGGAAATTGAGCGCCAATTTCTTGAAAAGTTCATAAAATGCTTGGTAGGTACCTACTTACGATTGGAATTTTTTAAAGGTCGCGAAAGTTTTGTGTTTTTCATGTTTTCGACGCTATAGTTCTACAGTTTTCACAAAACAGGTACCTATTGCCTACCTAAGTATCAGAGAGAAGCATTTTGGAAGAGAGTCAAGCAGTTAATTAAAGTTTAAAGAAGGTAGAGTAAGGAAATTTTTAATTTTTAAATTTCGAACGTCGGGAATACCTATTACAACATTACAAATAGTGGCGGCTTCCGCACATTTCCCTAAACGCACCATCACTTCAAGTCAGTGACTCGTTGCGCGGTTATTTATGTCTCGCATTAAAAACAAAACGATATGCCTTCGCCGCTGAAAATCTAAAAAGAATAAGCAATAAAACGATAAAACCCAAATCTGATACATTCTAGGGCCGCAGTCTCCCGCAGGGCGTGCGAGAGGGACGCAGCTATACAACGGCGAAATAAATGCGATGCTACTGTTTCATCTCTCACCTCTATCGCCTCGCGATCTCTGAACCGTCCTAACTCTTCCCGCAATAGAAGAAATTTCAACCTTAACACAAGTGATGTAGATTCCCAATATCGAATGCAGATTACAACAAATGGATTTGAGATTAATATAGTACGAGTGCCACCCCCGTCTCATACCACCCCATTCGGTGCTCAGCATTCAAATAGGAATCGAATGGATGACCAAAACATAATATCGTTGGAAGATTCAGCCGCCATAAATCAAATGAGAAATAATCTGTTTCGGAACGAGATAGTCGCGATGCCGTGCCACCATAAAAACGCAAAACGTTTTGTCTGATTGAAATCGTGGCGTTACGGGCGGCTTTTTTCGTGGCTCTATTTCCTTTTTATTTTCCTTGATGTATAATCAATGTGTTAACGGATGGCCGCCAGACGAGGGCCCGGAGTAGATTTGCCACACAAAAGATTCTGATATTGAGTTTGAAAGTAGTTTCTCTTTTTCTTCTTTTATGTTAATGGCACTTTCAGTGGCGCGCGGTAATGGCCCGAGCGGATAAATGTCGCCGTTTACTCGACAACACATGGGACGGCTTACAAGATCGTCATTTGTTTACGTTTTGGCCATTTACATTATTCATATGCATAACACATTCATAATTCTGCAAACGAGGCGCAGGTAGCGTTCGAAAACAAACTCGATTAAACTAACCTTTTAAAAACTGATTAACCTGTCGTAATCTAAAATGTTGGGTTGAAGCACTGAGCAGATTGCGCCACATGTGGTCAACCTGTCCCATAACCGCGGCACATGCCATGCCTGCTTCCACAATTACCAAACTTTGTGAAAAAACTCTTCGAAGAATTTGACGCATTCCCTTTCAATTTTAAATCCTCGGAAGCCTACTTTAGAGTTGGTTTCCGTTTGTGGTCTCTATCGTCACCCTGGCCATCTGTTCCGGATGATAGCTATCGAAAAATTAACAATTTGTTTAATGTAAATGAATTGAGGTGATGCGATCGATAAATTTTATTGGGACTTAGCAATTCTTTTGCGCTCCTGCTCACCGAATGTCACCTTTCCTGGTCGGTATGCGTTATCTCTACAATCGGTATTTTTAATAGGCTTTTTATTGGTCACATGGTTTATTAGACAGATGGCGTTGACGTAGGGTACTTAAGTACGTTTAATATTCAATAAAGGTAGCTCGTTTAGCCAAATGCTTAGTGACATTACAACCTACCCCGCCAGAAATAGAAATACTAACGTATAACTTCAACCACAACATTATCGGCAGCTACTTATTCAAAAAGTCTCAAAAAATTTAATAGCTAAGTTTTTTCAGGAATATGCAAAGCTGTGACAATATGCAAATTTTCTCAGGAATACGCAAATCTGTAAAACTTTGCATTTTCAAAAAAAATAATACATAATTCATCTTCACAAGCCCCAACAATTCTCTGCCGGATATGAGCCTCTCTCAAATAAGTAGGGGTTGGTTCTTCTTTACCATAATCATCACGCTTGGCAAGCAAGTTGGCAAGCGCTGTGCAAAGTGTTGTATTCACAAAACACGCTGTTGCCCAATCCCCGTTATTCATCCATGAGTGTCGTAAGAGGCCAGCATTACCATATGACACTCTCTTCTCTCTTCTCTTCTTCAACCTATAGCCACCCAATGCTGAGTGTAGGTCTCCTCCAATGTTCTCCACTTTTGACAATCAAGGGCTTCTCTCTTCCAATTCTTCCCGCCAACTTTGACTATGTCGTCTGTCCATCTTGCCGGCTGTCTACCCACGTTCCGTCGTCCCTCTCTTGGTCTCCACTCCAGCACCTTCTTTCCCCATCTGCCATCCGTTCACTTCCACTTTCTACCCGCTATCACTTTAGCTATGTCGGTTAGCTTGGTCCTCTTGCGTATTTCAGTGTTTCTCACTCTATCGCATAAAGAAATGCCCAACATGGCACGCTCCATAGCTCTCTGGGCAACTTGTAAGCGGTCGATTGTGTGCTGAGTCAACGTCCAGGCCTCAGCGCCGTATATGACACATGATCAAACAAATGTATAGAATCCATTATTTAACATTCTTAGCGCTACAAAATCTTCAGCATTGAGTTTAATAATTTCACGCACTTTTACTACCCCTAAAACGAGTATTAAATAATTACCATCGCAATTTCTGCCACGTAAACAATTCATTACCAATAAAAAACTGCTTTGAAACTAGAGATGATGGGCCGAATATTCGGATTCGTATTGTTTTAAAATATATTGAGTTGAAAATTATTACTGCGCCAGAAATTTTATTATGTCATAGACGTTTCTGGTATGCCAATTTTTAGAAGTAGTAGACATCGTTTGCTGAAATCGTCCTGTGTGGGTTTGGTGTTTACACACTAGATTTACGTAAGCAAGTAAAGACCTACCTGTTTTATACGGAAAGCAATTTCTGCTAAATAATTCGGCCAAACTGAATATTTTGGCCGAATCATTAATTGAAGAGAATCGCGCAATGAAAGTCATTGCTATTACAAAGCTCAATAGGAAAAGTTTTAAACAGAGATGGGCTGAACATAATGTTTCACCGAACACGAATATTCGGTTTGATGTTTGCTGAAGGGACCGAATATATTCATATTCGGTGAAACCTTTATATGGAACATCTCTATTTGAAACTTTTTATGGAGCTTCGTAAGAACAATGACTTTCGTTCCGTGATTCTCTTCATTTAGGCGTCATTAACAAAATGATATATTGCCGCAAATAAAAAAGGGAATTAACCAGCTTAGAATAGACAATCGCATGATGACAAGTAATTATCAAAAGGTTTCTTTTTGAGGAAAGTTTTTTTCAGGTTCGTGACTGCTGGAACTATAAATCTTGGACTAATGAGATATTTAGTCTTGCCGAGGGCCGCTGTCATCGGTTAATCCTTTGTTTTTTGGAAAAAGAACAGAATTTTGTTAATATCGAATATCCTTAGTTACGAGAAATAATTTTGGTTACTTCTGACTCATTATTTATTATTATTAGTAGTCGCAGAACTTGATGAAGTGTTTGTAAAATTTAAGATAGTTGCCCCTTGCTGAGCTTCATACAAAGATAGATGCCTAACGGCAGGACCCCTATACAGTTTAAAAATATTAGCTTCAAATATATTAAGCGGTGAATCAGCCCATGAAATTGAACAACTTTCCCCAAGAAACATAGGTCGAAATATGAAAAAAAATTTTGGACATCCCATACAAAATTACCAACTGACCAAGATAATTTGTATAGGAGGTCCGAAAAAAATTCTCACATTTCGACCTATGTTTCTGGGGGAAAGTTGTTCAGTTTCATGGCCCAATTCACCCCTTAAAATATTTGCAGCTAATACTTTTACACCGTATAATATCTACCTACCCATATTTTCAAGATATTCTCGTAAATAAGTCAAAGTTAGTGCCTGCTGTTTTTTTTTACAAAATGTAGAGTCATCATTTCAAACAAACGTAAAATAGATAACACGGACTCTAACTGATAGTTTTCAATTAACATAAGGGTGCATCTTATTAACATAGACATACGTGCTTAATTGCCGTGTAATCACCGTTTAGTCAACGATGCCTCACTTGATAGTTTCCATAGATTATTACTGACAAAGTTTATTTGCAGCTGGCAAAAGCGTAGCCTTGTACATGCCTGTATGGACTACACATTTTGCGAGGCGTAAAGTAAAGTTGGTAAAACTAAGTTCGTGTTTTAATTTCAAATTAGTTTTGAAATGTGTTGACACAGAGTATTTGTAAGTGTATTCAAAAAGTGATAATTCGTTAACAGCATTACCTACCACCTATGAAGTATTTCAGACTCATTTGATTTTTTACAATAATTTAGTTTAAGTAGTGTGTGTGACACAGTAATTGTTATGCTTACTTATCTCAAAAAATACCTTACCTATTTAGCTTACCTATGTATCGTTTTAGACCTTTTCTCAGATATTTATTGTTTCTAAGAGCGATAGTGTGTGCTATACATTGTAATTTTATTTTTTACAAAATTACACTTTAATTGCTGCTATCCTAACCGTTTATGGAGGCATTAAGGACTTCATTCAAAATCCAACCATGTAGTGTAGGTAGAATATATAGGTTACTACTATTCCTACAACAGCACCCACAATACTCCACTGTTGAACATGGGCCTCCGTTATTTGGGGGTATTTTATGACCTACTCACCAAGCTTGCCTGACAGTGCGCAGTACAAGTTTATTCTCGGGTAACGCTGCTGTCTACACTCTGGATTCATCCCATAGTTGCTTTTTCCAAAGTAGATATGAGGTAGTGCTATTCTAAGCTGGCACCACACGACATATACGTTAATTCGCTGTATTTGAATATTTTCTTAATTTTCGTTCATTTTTCGTAGAGCCTTCCTTTACACTAAGCGCCAAAACCAGCCCACCCATCAATACCCTCCCATAAGATAACAATCTTAAACGTTCGCATTACAAGGCTTGCTCTCTCACGCTACACTGCGCACCTAATTTATAGTACTACGTGTTAATTGCAGTAATGTATAGCTAACATTACGTACTGATCGTATCTAGTAGGCGTCGATTTGTTTTTGTTAGCTTATGGTAATAAGAGGAAGCGTGGTTCAATGAGTTTGTAGGGTTTTTTGAATTTTGTTCGACATAATGAGTAATAGAGATTAGATAGTGTTAAGTGCCTTTTGTAAAAATAAATATAGGTACCTAAGTTCCTTCTTCAATTGGACGAGGGCGGCAAAAGACCGTAAAAACTTCTAGTTCTAGTTCGTACTACTTACCGGTACTACACAGTAGAATATTTTTCATTGCTGAGACTACTGAAAGAAGGTTAGATATTGTAAAAAAATTTTAGATCAATGTTTTTAATTTCTCTTAGGAACAAATCCAAACCAATAATTTTGCCATTACGAGGGAAAAACAAAATTACGAAATTAAGGTACCTTTATAAATCCCAAAATAAAATCCAGGTGGGATAATTTATTGTGGAGACTGGAATAATCAGGGTGCTGTCGTATAAATCGTGACCGTTTGTAAAATACTTCTGTTTCCTACTGGAGGCTCAGAACAACATGAATGGATGTGAGTGGGAACTGTTCGTACAAAAAAGTGAAGCTTAAGCTGCATCTTCCTGTGGTACAGCTTGGTATCTGTTATTTTAACCCTACTGAGCTCACTTGAAGCTCAAATAATAATAATAAAAAACAATGAATGCACCTAATACAAAAGGTTTCAAAATACCATAACTGCAACATAATATATACTTAGCTTAACTGTATAAAATGTCGTAATTTTTACGCAGAATGAAACGAACAAGATTTGCTTATTTACGTGTAGGTACAGGTCAATTTTTTCTGAAATTCTTAGTACTTACTTACTTACTTACTCCTGTGGCTCAGGGACCCAAAGTGGGTCTTGGCCTCCGACACGAAATTCTTAGTAAGTCAAGGAAAAACTGTAATTTATTATTCCTTGAAATGAACAGTCAAAGAGCTGCTAATAGATAAATAGTAGGTACTTTTCCTAGCATGGCGCTTAATGGCTCTGAGATAAAAAGATGAGTTTATCACTTGCTAGCAATGCTCCCTCTAAATAGTACTCCTTGATCTGATCCGGGAGTGGAATTACTGGGGACTGTCACTGGGAAGGTTAGGAGGTAATGCCTTTTGTTTTATTAATGAGTGATTGAGGGTGGTATTAATGGGTGTTTTTTATCAGAGTAATTTAGTGCAAACTTTATATAAAACTATGTTTTTCCTTTATTGAGATAACAGTGTTTTTCAGTTTATTGAGATAAAAGTCTAAGATTTTTTCGCCATTTCGCAAATTTTCGTCTATATCTACTCTTTGATCGTCGCTAAATTGCTTTTTTTTTCGCAATGATCTCGTATCACATGAAACTAAAAACAAATATTTTCGGATTACACTAACCTGTACCGTGAACTGTTTGTAGTTCGATACACATAACTACAATATACATTATAATAAAATGACGTGTCATAATTTTTTAAACCGACTTGTAATAAAGGTTCTCAGTTTGACCTGTATGTATGTACGTTTGCCCGCGATCATCTTTTTTTTTTCGTTTTTACTCTGTGATGGGCTTACTCTTGACCCCAATCTTACCCTAGAGCAGAGATGGGATCTACGGTGGAGCGAGCTTGCCCAGAAGATGCCTATTCACTCTAGACTTAAAGAGATTCAGGTTATATGCACTCGGAAATACAGACGCAGGCAGGGAATTCGATTCTTTAGCCGTGCGCATAATGAAAGATGATTTGAAGCGCTTAGTGCGTAATGTGGGTATTTCAACTAAGAACGGATGGTAGCCGGCCGTGCGTCTGGATGTCCGATGGAAGAAAGGAGACGGTGGTATCAGCTCATGTAGCTCACGCGCACACTCTCCGAAGTACAATCTATAGAAGACCGATAGGCAAGCAACCTTACGCCGGTGAGCCAGGCTGTGAAGCTTGGTCGCCACCAGTTTTTTATCGCCTATTATTCTCTTGGCTCTGCGTTTCACCGAGTCCAGTGCATCTCGCGTTTGGATGAACAGACTTTGATGCGGTTTTCAGAAAAGCATTTGTCAGACTTAGGAGAAGGTTTTAGGCATATCAACTAACAAAAAGTAGAGGTTCGAATTTTTTACGTCCGTTAAAGTCGGTTCTCTTTTCAAAAAAGTTATTTTCTTGTAAGTAAGCAAAAACGAAGGCAGAAACTTTCTGTTTTTCCCCCTGGTTTTCTTCCAAAAAATGCTACGTCAAAGGCGGCTGATTTCGTCCAACAAAATTGACATTCTCTCAAGATCCAGAACCGCGATACGATCGCTCGGAATTTTTAATAGTTTCACACTCGTCGTTCCACCCCTTTGGATTTTAACTGACTTCAAAAAGGGGAGGAGGTTGTTAATTCATAGTGGATTATTCTAAATATAAATATGATCACTTCATAGTATAAAGCAAAGTCCCTTTCCACGTCTGTCTGAATGTATGTATGTACCAACCTTGCTTAGATATTTAAAATTACATAACGGATTTTGATGCAGTATTTTAATAGATATAGTGATTCAACAGAAATGTTTTCTTTTCGGGAAAGCATATTACTTCCACAGAAAAATGAGTTACACCGAGTGCAACCGCTGGCGGGCTGCTGGTGCTAGATAAATAAAACTACATACATACATACATACATCATATCCCGCCTTTATCCCTTGCGGGGTAGGCAGAGCGTTAACAGCCATAAGAATACGGTCGCTATCGCCACGTCTGACATTTTTGAGGATTGTTTTCCAAGGTTGTTTCAGAAAACATGTGTATTACTATAGTGACAGGTTGTCAGCCTATCGCCTAAAAACTGTAATACACCAATACTCTCGAGTCCCTTAGTCGCCTTTTACGACACCCGCGGGAAGGATGTGGGGTGATGCTATTCTAAGCCGGCATCACACGGCAATTATTCATAATCATACCATAATAATAATACCTAACCTACCTATTCTGGTCATTTTACATAGCGACGCCATCTAGTGTTAAAAAAAGAAACAAAAAATTAACTGATGAATACATGTGCCGTGTGGAGATCCACGTCCCTCAGCGTAGCAAACAGGTGTATTATCCACTGAGATTGACGAAGGTTTTCAAATTATTGACAGCACAGTCGAAAAATGTTGAAGTCGGTTTCAAAATTTTTTTCTCTTCCAATATGATCTGCCTAATGTATTTGGAATCTGTCTCGGTTTATCTATTGGAAATGGCTGTTTCGAACTACTGTTGGCCTTCGGAACTAGTTTTAACTGCCGGTTATAAATCCACTGTAAGGCTAGTATCGCCTCTGCAACTCTGCATATAGGGGAGGCTCGCGTAAAATGGCGCCCATTGTTTTATTAAAAAAAAATAGCGACTTGCCCAGCAGTCTTACCCGCTCTACTGCTCGTTCTCCCATGGGACGTTTCTAAAGACTTTTTCTTGGGATGTATTGTACATCCATTGCCTTATATTACTCTATCTATTAAAAAATTACCAGTGGCCACGACAGACAGACAGACGACAGACAGAGAGAAGCAAAAAGTGACTATATTTTACTTTCTGTTGTATTGATGATTGGGATAAAACGTATAAAACGCAGCAGCAAGAATTTTTGGTATAAACCCGATAGTATTTTTAAAATAGAAGTAGCTTAACAATTTGATTTTTCATTTTTCGTGTCCTACACCAAGTTGATTTGGTCTATTTAAGTAGGATTTCAGTTTTGATTCCACAGTTTCATGTTTTCTTAAAATTCGTATGAAATTCTAAACCATTTTTAATGTAATATTTTTAAAACTTGTTAAGATTTTGTTCGCAGACGACGACAGCAAAAATCCACTCAGCATTCGCAAAAGTCATAACCTCATAACTGAGAATTTCACAAAAGGCGCGCAATTAAAATTTAAACCCATTGTCTATTTTTCCCCTACCTCCTCTCTGTTTCGTAGACTGGGTAGACTGGGGCTTTATACGAATCTCTCCACGAAAATGCACATTAATATTAAATGGCTTGGAAATGCGTTGTGGGGGAGGCAGGGGGGGGGGGTGCAATAAAAAAACAAAGGCGTCGATGATACAGGAAAGGTGGGAAGTCTTGCTTTTTTTTCTTATTGCTGTGTTTGGACTCGCTAATAGGGGGCATTGTTTACAGGAAAATTTCAGTCAGTCAAAAATCAGTCTATTTTTGGTGTTACTCTGTGTACCATGAGATGACCTTTTGTTGTTGTATTTGTTTATTGTTTTCTTTTGTTAATGTCAAAAACAAAGTTCTATAGTATGTTGTCGTCAAATAAATAACGTTAAATAACTCATCAGTCACATTATTTCCAAGAAAATATATTTTATGTAGGTACTTGTTTTAGTGATAGGTAGGGTTAGGTTATTTAGGTATCACTGAATTCAAAGATTATTCTCGAGCTTCCGAGCATGAAAAATAAGTTTAAAATAAGATTATATCAATGAGAAATGCAAAAAGGAAAACCAATTTGAATAATCTCATTAAAGCAAACTTTCAGTGGAGAGCCTCTAGAAGGAAACAGAACGAAAATCAATTTGACTCGAGATAAGTTGATACATGTAGGTACATGCATTGTTTGTAGATATCATTCCTTGTATAAAGCACGTTCCGTTGCATGCATCTTGTTATCCCAGGGCATTCCTACAAGCGATTTAGTTTGCGTAGAGCTATCAACTCTGGAATGTCAACCAAGCCATTTCCCGTACAAAGCTACCCGTACGTGTTTTCCTTACATTAACTACGTAACACTATCCCCTCCCTCCCCTTCCGCTTCCGCTAGTTCCCGCTCCCAATGAGAGATGGCGCTATAAAACTACTACGCTCTCTCTCACGAGCAATTTACTCCTTACACTAATTAAAAGAGTGAGCGAGAGGGCCACGCCCACCTCTGAGAACAAACAGAAGGGGGGAGCGGGCGAACCAATCAGGACGCTTGATTATTTGTAATTAGAACGCCGCGCTCTTCCTCTCTCCGAGATGACCAATGAGATTTTGTATTTAGCGGCTTTATTTTAGCTTGGCAAGGAATTTCGTTTTGTAATTAGAAATTCTGGTCGCTTGAAGACGATTTCATTTGCTGGAGCTGTCACTGTGTCGAAATGGGCGGCAAAATTCTGACTGGAGGTGCTTAAATTATTTCCTATGAATCGCTTAATTTTCCTACGTAGATACTTTCTTATATACGTAAGGAGTTAGTACTTCCTTCGCAGGAAGGTATCTACTTAAGATTTTATGAGATGATAAATTATTAAAGAAATGCCTTGGCAATTTTCTCGTCAAATTATGTTATTTTTTATACCTGCCTGTTTTATTGGTTTTGAGACTTTGTGAAGTCAAAGAAAACTAATTACGTTGTTTATGAGATTTTGATAGCCTATAATGCCGTGTGATTCCGGCTTAGAATAGCATCACCCCACCCCATATCCTTCCCGCGGGTGTCGTAAAAGGCGACTAAGGGCCTCGAGAGTATTGGTGTATTACAATTTTTAGGCGACAGGCTGACAACCTGTCACTATAGTGATACATATGTTTTCTGAAACAACCTTGGAAAACAATCCTCAAAAATGTCAGACGTGGCGATAGTGGCCTTATTTTTACGGCCGTTAACGCTCTGCCTACCCCGCAAGGGATAAAGGCGTGATATATGTATGTATGTATGTATGTATGTATGATAGCCTATAAGAAATAATTTGAATTTTCTGTTATGAAAGTTTCAAGGAAATGTATATGTTAGCTTCTACACTAAAATGAGTTTCTGTTTCAAAACGTTTTGTGTATCAGCGAGATCGGGCCTTCGTAAAAAAGCTTTTCACAATAAACGAGTAAAAATACTGCGGTCCAAATCAACATTTCCCAAGAATATAGAGCAACTTTACTCTACAAAAACTTTCTCATTCCGCTCACAATTGGAACAGCACAATCATTCAAAGAAAACTTTTCTGTGAAGAATCAACCGGCCACAATGAGCCGTCCAACTTCTGGCTGCCAGTTTGCATATAGAGATAAAAGTGGGGAATATTAATGTGAATCGCCGTCCCCCTTGGCTCCCCTTGTGCCCCCCTCCCTCCTCCTGGGGGGAAGGGGGGCACTTTCTTCCAAGTGGACCGCGGGACAGTCGTGATTTTAATTATATTGCGACGTGAGACGGTCGAGAGTTATGGCTCCGTAGAAACTTTTGCTATATACGTAGTTATGTAGATGTGTTTATAAAGAAACGGCAGTTTTATAATTTTGATAGTTCTAGAACTTTTCAGCTTCGTTAGCTTTCTTATGTACCCATTTAGCGTATTATATCTAGGTAACAACCTGCTACTATGTAGCAACCTGTTACCTTAGTTGGGGTAAAATATGGATTTTTAGGCAATGAATCAAAATCTCCCTTGCACTTTTACGTCTCCTTTGAACTTCAACGCTGATAAAATCTAGGTACATTGTGTTACCTACTTCATGTTTAGTAAGGCATTCCAAAAGTATCATATTTTAAAATAAATATTTTAATTTTTTTCATGTTTACTTAAACAAATAATCAAAACCTCTATTCCCTTCAATTTGATATTATTTGATTTATATGTAATTTACAGAGCAGATAAATCTCCCATAACCATTACCTACCAAAAAACCTCATAAATAAGGTCTCAAAAAGTCACCAAAACTCTAATAAACTTACAACAATGGCCGACATAAACTTAACCCCTTATTCAACTAAACATTCAAGTCACATAAATTTCTTTCGACAAACTAATGTCAATGTAAGAACGCTATTACTGAGTTAAACAAATTCTTACCACACATGAATCTGCAACTGTAAGGATGCTGTGTCGGGACAGGATCACGTCAATGTGTGTGTTTAGGGATGTGCTGATGTCCTTAAATCAGAGAAACGGTGTGATTTTGTAACTGGTATATCTAATCCAAGTAGCTAGCTAAATACACCTACTTTACCCAGATAAAGAAAAAAAGACAATGTATGAGTAGTGTCGTATCAAGCGGTCAAAGCATTAACAGAGAAGAATGAAGATTAGAATTTACTCCCCTGATAAGAGTTTTTCTATTAATTTTAAAGAAGGATATATATAAATCCAATATTTTGAGTGCATTCAGAAAACATTTTTTAGGGATAAGTAGGTACTTATCATACGGGAAACCTATATCCTGATTAACAATAGTACACCTTTATTTTTCAATATTGTATTGTTTTCACTCGAAAATAACGAGACACTTTTTAGGTTATCTTTTGCCTACTATCAAGTTTTTATGTCAAGGCTCGGTGACGTTTGTTGCGCGGGAGTTTATTTTGGAATAGACGTATTGTTAATTTAAGTAACATATATAGCTAGCCAAAACTTCTGACATACTCGTCGACTCGGAGTCCTAATCCTAAATAACAAAAAAAAAGGAAATAGTAATGAATGAAACCGCCATAAGCAGCCTTAAGCTGCCATCCATCATTTAAAAGCATACCTTTCAAAGATAAGGACTCTTTGGGTGGGAGTGCTCTTGTTGTTGATTTTTCAGTTGAGCTCACTTTTTAACACAATATTTTGAATAAGCGCAATATTTTGAAGAAATTTAATAAGAGCAAGATGAAAAACTTTAATGGTTTAATTGACTTAAACAGTTTATGGGTATTTCCGCTTTAAAAAAGATATTCTCATAAAACAAAGAAGAGAAAGGGTTTAAGAAGCCTTATTGATTTGTTGCCCATTGGCATTCACTTTGTGTACGTATGACACTCAAGGAATATTCTTTTGCCATTTCGTAACAAGTATCCAAGAACAGGAACTGCGAGTACGAAATACATGCAACGTCCCTACCCCACATACGTCACCGCGCGGCGATATGCATATGTGGGGTATGTAAATATACGTAAACGTTAAACTGAGGATGTGTGATGTTGAGGCTGGAGGAGGTCTCTCATTATCGACCTCGGGTCACGGCGCATGCTCCTACTCAACTCTCAACCCCGTTAACGAACGCCTTATTGCGACGCGGTTCATCCCCATAATTGAGTTACGACTTTTTACGTAGCAATTTCGCTCTTTTTTCTCTTAGTGCCTTTTCTCTTGGAACGTACGCTAATTGGACAAACTTTTTTTCTCTTTCGTTACTCTTGTACAAATATTGGATTAGGCGCGTAATTCGGGTCAAATAGGTGCCTTTGAAGGCCTTTTTTGGGTAATGATGAAAGTTTTATTAAAACAGTTGTTTAGGCCTAAGGTGCCGACCTTTATACTTTCGACGGCTGGGCGTTTTAATATAATAATAAGCTTTTCGTAAACATTTTCGGAAAATAAAGATAGGAGTTAAACTTTTCAGTAAAAGTCAGATAAAAAATTATGTTGACACAAGTTGTTTACGACGATTTTCCCGTAGTTTATTTATCGGTAAGGCTAGGGGCACATTCAGAAGGAACACTTTTTTCATTACGCCACTGTCATTTCATTGCCTTTGAATGTTTTTCTGGCGGTATGAGATTTTTCAAACGCAGCTTGGCAAACGCATCGCACGTTTCGAACGCAAGATACGTTAGTTGAAAGTCTTTTATTATTTTCCGCTAAAATTTCAAAGTGGATCCGCAAAGTTCTTGCGGATACCTATTAAATCCGAAGCACTTACAAGGTATAAGGCGAACTTGACTAGCTTATTGTATAGAAAACTTTGGAAGCTAGCAGCCAGATAAAATATTTGCGTTTATCTTCTAAAGAGGAAGTTACCTGGCTTCGTAAATGCCTTGTATATGCGAGCTCATTACCTCATTTCAAGGAGAATATGGAGGGTTTGTCTATTTAGGCACGCATTCCCATAGATATGCTGTAAAATTATAAGGTTAAATAATTCAGTATTCGTCAATGTTTTTTACTTAACACCTATAAAAAGAAAAATATGATTCTACAGGCAGTTTTCAACTTATGTTTTATGTTCATTATGACTTTTATTTCAGTAAGTATTCCATTTTGCAGACATTTCACCTTTAAAATTGTAGTTCTCCGCATGTTTCTAGCTTTTTGGTAGTTATACGGCGGTATCGGACTTTCATGTTCATTATTTCTATTTTTAAACCGATCTTTGTCCAATCACAAATAGGCGTGCACGTGACCCGATCTACCCCAGCCAGCAACAATTCCAAATTCAAATTCCGTAGCGTTTAATATTCCTGGCCAGTTGTTGTCTGCAAGGGTTACAATTGATTCGAATGTGACCAAGAGTTCGACCGTTGGTTACGATCAAATATTCATTAAATGGTTTTCGTAACTAGAAACGCGTTTTGTCTAGACAACATAGCAAAGGCGCTTTACATTTCTTCCTTTAGTTTCAAAATTTCATGCTCTTAGTTAGGAAAGTAGTCATGGACGAATACTCAAAAATTGCGAGAACATAGTACTTATTTAGGTAATACCTATCCCCTCAAAAACATTAATATATAAAAAATTCCAAGTCTCGCTACTGAGCTGTTCAACCGTAAAAAGGTATGAGATCCATTTGAAACCAAGTCGGCTATCGATTTGTTCATTCCCCACTTAAGAGATCTATCTTAATTAATTACGTAATTAGTTAATAAGCATTATTTTATAGTGACCATATCAATATTTTCAATATATTTTAATGTTTACAATAAATTGAATGACTTAGCCATCGCACTAGAACAGAAGGTTAACGTGTAATACATATTAAAATTAATACATTCAGTGCGATTGCCAAGTCATTCAATTTATTGTAAACATTAAAATATATTGAAAATATTGATATGGTCACTATAAAATAATGCTTATTAACTAATTACGTAATTAATTAAGATAGATCTCTTAAGTGGGGAATGAACAAATCGATAGCCGACTTGGTTTCAAATGGATCTCATACCTTTTTACGGTTGAACAGCTCAGTAGCGAGACTTGAAATTTTTTATATATTAATGTTTTTGAGGGGATCTCATTACTTTTTGTAGGTAGTCTTCCTTTTTTCTTTTGCGGCTCTATTTCTTGAGCCTCAGCCACGGTTTTTCTCATAGCCCACTCTCTATCTTTATGTGGTTTTCTCGGGTCTTTGTAGTAATGATTTTTGTCAAGTCTGGACGGTATATGCTTCTTAGTCTATTGTATTCACAAATTGCAGATTCTTGCGCTTCAATATTTCCAAAGTCTATGTTTATAAAATGTAAGCCGCCCAGACTTGTTACTCTTGATAGTGCTACATAAGCTTGACCAGATGTAAATACAGCTGAACCTATATCCATCAGCGCATTATTCAGACTGAGGCCTTGACTTTTATGTATAGTTATAGCATAGGCTATACATATTGGAAACTGTTCGCGATGGACATTAAAATAGCGATAGCGTGTTTTAGAAACTAACAGCGACATCTGTAATTATTTTGCTGGACCAAAACAAAGTATTTTACGAGCGACAGCAAAATATAACTTGGTAAACAGTACATTTCTATGGAATTACAAAGTTATTTATGCTATCGGTTTATCTAGAAAACTGCATTGAAGTTGCTAGATTTTTAAGTTTTGCCTTGATTTATACACTAAACCCAAATTATATTCCAAATTAGAAGTCTCTATGTCTGCTAGAAGTGCCTTAGAATTTTGATGATCGTTCAGTGAGTGAGTCAGTGACAAAATTAAGAACTTTGACTAGCTATAATTCCTAAACCACTGGTTCAAAGTGAACGAAATTTGAAATATACCGTATCTACAGGGCTTTTGATTGATTCCTGAAGTTTCAAGTCTTTTGTTTTATCCACAAGAAAGTTATAAGGTGTTGAAAATGGCCTGAACCGCTTCGAGAAAAGGATGGTACGGCTGTGCCGCTTTCTAGCTCGACTTGGCGGGGGCACTGCCGTGCCCCCAGATTACTCACATCGAACGAATGTTTACTGAATTTCGCAAATCGTGCGTTATTTTTTTGTAACGACAGAGACCCTTTTTGACGGTTATACTTACAATTTTATACATTGCTTTTTTTCTCTTATTTTGATACAGAAAAATGTAATGGATATAAAAATTATGTCGTCTCAGTTCTAGTTGATTCATATTCAGGAGATGGATCGTTAATAGTTGGTCCTTCTCTTTGTCGCTCAATGCAGTAGCGTGGGAATCAGTAGTTTTGATACTTAAGTAAGTAAATGGTAAGCTAATGATGTCACGAAGTTTTTAGGGGGCGTTTCAAAAATATATCGGTTATGTAGTTGTTGCATTTCCATATTCTTAATTCGTTCCCACGAAGTTTCCACCTAAATATTTTCTGTGTTTTACGAATTATACAAAAATGTGTTGTATAGGCTATAAATACTTACCAATGTAGGTAGGGGTTACATAAAAACATCAAGTCAGCCATATCTAAATATTTAGGTGAAAGTTATTTTGGGATAGAGTTTTAGTTGTTTCTCTTAGTGGGCTGCCAACTCGAGGAGATGCCGATAGATTTAGCAAATTCTGGTTAAAACAGATTTCAAACATTCAACCAATTAAAAATAACAGCAATTAATTCATATCTGAAAATAATTAGATCATCACATCACTTCATTCTATAGCATTCCACAGCCACAAGGCAGTCTCCCGTTTTTGCCATCCAGTCGCTAACAGCCGCTTTCTTTTAGGTCATTAGTCCATTTTGTCAGAAAATAATTTAAATGAAGAAAGTCTGACAAATTTTCTCAGTTAGGTTCGGTCCGGCAAAATTACCGTTTCTTACCTTATGTACAAAAGACGGGAACAAGAGACCGAGGGATGGGGTTCTTACTAACTAGCGTTGGCTTAGCGTGGATAAAATTTAAGTAAGTAAAAACAGTTATTGCACAAAAGTAACAATTACAGACAACAATTTAAGTACAGGAAATCTGAGAAATTTCTGAAAATATTTCTCAGGGACAGGTTTTTATAATTATGGGCTAGTTTCAGATTTGTTTTTTTTTTATATATTTGTATACAGGCAGTAACTTGGATGAACAGAAAAAACTGTAAACTAAAATGGACAGAGATAAAAACAATCGGTGCGTACAGCTGTGTTTTTCTATTGCGAGTTTATTCATGATAGAGTTTTTTTTCTGAATATGGTGTCCAAGCGGCAATGTGTGTGTGGTATATAAGGTGTAAAAATATTAGCTGCAAATACTTTAAGGGGTGAACCATCCATGAAACTGAACAACTTTCCCCAAGAACATAAGTCGAATGAAAAAAAATTTTTGGACCTCCCATATAAATTGACTTGGTCGGTCAGTAATTTTGTATGGGAGGGCCGAAATTTTATTTCATATTTCGACCTATGCTCCTTGGGGAAAGTTGTCTAGTTTCATGGGCTGATTCACCCCTTAAAATATTTGCAGCTAATATTTTTACTCCCTGTATTGTACCAAACAATAGCTCTAGTTTGTACCCACCAAGTCTACACAGCTGGATGAAAAATGAGCCATGCAGGCAAATCTCCGCGCGGATTATCCACCAGTGCATCAGTATAAACCCTTTGATTGCTAGATTGTGTTAATATCACCATTGTCCTTGCCTTATCCCGTTCTCTGTCGGGGTCGGCTACCTTACCTAGGGGATTTGACGTGGAACCAAGTTTCTACACAAGAGCGACTGCCATCTGACCTCTGAAACCCGAAGGCTAACTTGGCCCGAAACCCAGGTTAAGTCACATTCAAATATCATCTCAATTCAAATTTTATTTGAATGTGGGTTTCATCACGGCGTTTTTCCTTCACCTTAAGAGCAGTCGGTAAATGTACGTGAGTTAACACACATCGGTACCTACATGGCGGGGATCGAACTCGGGTCTTACGATTGTAAGACCGGTGTCCTAACTACTTGGCCACCGACGCTCTAGATATGTTAATAGCTCTTTATTACAACTCAAATATTAGAGAATATCCATGATAGTCTTTCGGTCCAGAAGGGGGTGTCCGAGCGGCGGTCTGGCGTCGAGTGGTGCGAATTAATCTCCATATTGTACTACCAGCTCTAGTTTGTAGCCAGTCTTACTTAGATGGCTAGAATTTGAATAATATTTTCAATAGTTTTAATGATATCGTAAGTAGGTTAACTATTAATATTTAGATAAACTAAATTAGATAAACTATTAATGTATGAGAACATCTATCACAGTTTTTTTTGTCGAAACAAATCCACAAATCGAAATCTTTCCAAGCGGCATTTTGATGTAGAGTGGCGAAAATTCATCTCCATTATTGTACCTGCCTTGATTTTAGAGCATTTTTGAATGTATGTAAGTAGTAAATATTGCAAAATATAACGAGCTGTTTTTAATAAATATAGTGTAGTAAATCACTGCAATAATAACTTATAAAATGCTTTGAGCTGAATTGTGTTGTGAGCTTCTTCCTGGGGTAGGTATCACTCATTTATTCATAAGACATCATCCAGTACAAAATCTCTATGAAAAATGATTTCAATACCAGCGGCCCATAATCCCATACTAATCATTACAAATAACTGCTCATCAGCAGAAGGGGCAGTGCTAATTTACGTGTTAACAGGCACAGAGCATAGATAATGCCTATGCACATGTACCTTCCTATTATATACCTCCATTAGTCTTTGACCATAGGGTAAGAAAGTATGGAGTGGAACTAAACTTGGAACTAAAAAAATCTAGTATGTATTTTGAGCCAAATATTATGTCGTATCGCGATCACAAATCCTAAAGGATTTCGTCTCCGTATACGTCGAACAAATAGTCTAATTTTAGATAAAACCTCCAATCTTTACAGTAATATTCAAAATGTAGAGTTCTTGCACTTTTAAAACCTATCGTCTGATAATACTTACTTGATATCCAAAAAAATACAGTGACCAAGACATTTTCAATATAAATGACTATTCTATCTGGACAAACCGACTGAGATGGTCTGATTTGTTTCTAGTCTGGTAAGGACATTGCATTGACCCGTAAGAAAGATGGTTACATGCTTCGGAGAGTACGTTATATAGTTGGTCTCGGTTGCTGTCTATGATTACTTAGATAGCGTTCGTTACACAACCACGTCAGCGGCCTGCTACTTGTAGTAAGCGGTTGTAAAACTCAGACACCAAGGTTAGTCAAGTCATTGAACGGATCGATCGACAAAATGAGAATCCGACCAAAATCCTCCTCCATACTAGGCAAACCGCACACTTGTCCGGCAAAGGGGGGTGTCCACTGGCGAGCCGGACGTTGATGTATCATGTGGGATCAACGTCTGTCCGCCGCCTAATCTCCATACATTGCTGGGAAATTGCTCAAACAAATGATACTTCAGACTTCAGTTTAAGTACCGGCTTACCTTTTATTGGTGTTTGTGCAAGTTGTGTTTGGGTGGAGTTTGGTACTTTGTTTCTTATTTTTAACGTGCTTTTCTATTTCTAAGATTATTTTCCATATGATGCTGGATTTGAATGGAATCACCACTTTTGTAGTAGTGGGTAGCGTTGAACAGATTAATCAACAATGGCATCTTTCTTTTATTGGCCAAATTTTTCAATGTCTAGGATAGCAGTTTATTAGGAAATGTTTGTTAGGTATTGGTTTAATTACCTAATAAAATATCGACGAGAGGTATCGGCAAGGGCTGATCGGTGCGTCGATAGCTCAGTGGCAGGCAGAGCAGTGGGACAGTACCCTACGTGTCCCGGGTTCGATCCTCTGTTAAGCCTTTTTTTCATTGTACTATTTTTATGTAATATTATTAAGTTTTCTATCTCCAGAACGCATTTATCTTCCTATAGGTATTATGAAAACGTTAACAAACAAATTGGTATAGTGGTTGCGATGGCACCGGTTCTAATACCCGACTTCATTTCGGAGGCACGAGCGTCTGATCGAAGGAAAACATTGTTGTGTGCTCGCAGAGCAGCTGCTGAAGATCAAAATTTTGCACTAGAAGCGACAAACTTAATAATATTATGCTTTGATAATATTGAGTTAAATGGGGCTGGTCCACAAGATAAAAACTTTCAAAATTTTAAAAAGTGATAGGTATGGCTTCCAAAGGAACATGCTCGAAGTCTGAAAAAAGGTTTCCATTCAAGGGATAAACCAGCCCATAAAACTGAACAATTTTCCCAAAAGGAACGCAAGTCAAAATTTGAAAAATAAAATTGGACCTTTATGTACCACCAAGAGACTGAGAGTTGTATGGGCTAGTTCGTTCCTTGAAAAAAAGTTAATACTCTTTCTAACACCCTGTATAATGTACGTAATCGTTAATTCTGTTACAGTGTTTAAAAGTTGTGTAGGCATGTAAAGGATATCAAAAACTTTTTTATATTTATTTGCTGAACTTTCTAGAAAAAGCTTTTCACTCCTAGAAATATTTCGTGAATAGAATATTATGCGTCTGAAGGATAAGTTAAAATATTATTATCGTAAATTTATAAACTAGTTTTGTAACTACATAAAAATGTGTGTTCTTTAATTCTGTGTTCATATATCCCGATGCGCAAGTTACCGGGAGGTGTATATTTTTATTAATAAAGAGCTTAGTATAAGCGCATATTCCATACTATCCTCATAGTACGTTTCATAGGTACGAAAGAAGTATTCAGAATAAAACAGGGAGTAGCTATCGTTAACTATAACTGTATATTTATACAGTCTCTTCTCTCTTTTCGTGTGGGACACCGAGCCGTCCAACGACCCGATGAACCCTAATGTCAGAATTTTTCAACCGCCTTCTACAAGTAGCAGGCTTCTGACATGGTTGTGTAACGACCGCCGTCTAAGTGATCATAGACAGCAACCGGGACCTACGGCTTAACGTGTCATCCGAAACACGGAACCATCTTACTTACGGACAATCGGGTGGTTCAGCCCGCAATGTCCTAACCAGACTGGGAACAAATTCACAAAGTGATAAATATCAACTTTGTGAGTGACCCACCGAGAATCGAACCCGGAACCTTTTGCGTCTAAGGCAGTCGCACTACCACTGCGCCACATCGGTCGTCGTCATTTATACAGTTATAGTTAGCGATAGCTACCTATACAGCATATTAAGAAAACTACTAACTTTATTTCAAGGGATAAACCAGCCCATAAAACTGATTTCTTTTTCGTATTCCGACCTATGTGCCTTGGGGAAAGTTGTTGAGTTTCAAGGGCTGGTTCATCCCCTGAAAGGTATTCAGTACTCTTCCTGACACTCTGTATATTAGTCATCTATAATAGTTATATTCTTTGCTAGAACTATATCATCATCATAGTGCTACTACCTTCTTGCTCCATTTCATTACTTGATAGTATCTTTTATACCAGCAGTTTTTACAAAAACATTAGACTCAATGCAATCGCATCACGTCGATAAAATGTGCCATTTTCATTTGTATATGGGTAGGTAGACTTCCACTGCAAACCCGCAACATACATAAACGTAAACCAAAAACTATCATCAACAACATACGGGAGCAGCATACATAAAATAACTCTCGCGACGAATTTTCTAATCGCGTCCACACGGGACGGGAAAACATCATATTTCACAGGGGGGGTGAGGGGGTGACAGTCGGCCGGGGGGCGGGAGGGGGACGGAGATGAGTTTTTTACGCATTATTGCTACACACGGAACACCGACGAACCACCCTATCCCGTACTAATAAATTCTAATTTCGATTATGTTTCTGCTGCTGGGCTTTTTTCTCGCCAAGGCCTGGCTAAGGTAATGAAATTTAAGATTAAATGAATTACTTTTTGAATTGGATTTGCGAAATATGTGAAACATTATTGTAGAATTTTTCTTTTTAATGCTATTTGATGTCGTAGGTAGGCCCAATAGCGTTCTGTTTGAATGCAACATCTTGCTCTGCACTTGTCAATCTATCTGCCCATTAAACAATATCTGCAAAACTCCAAAATCGTTGTCGCTGGCGAAGTTGAAACAATGTAGAGTTTCAAGCAAACATTTTACAAAAGCGAACCCGAAACCCCTCTTGGAACGGCTCTTGTCCTTTGCATAGCGATAATGCTGAAATAAATCACGACGTCCCTCTGGCCGAAGGATCAAAGCCTATATATCAGACTAATGCTGATATGATTTGTTAAATAAATAAAACGGTATGGAACGAGACGCGAGACATGACGAAAAAAAAAAGAATGTGACGATTCAGAAGTGGATCGAAGGTTAAATTTCCGCCTGGCGTTTAGTTCAGCCGCGGATTGTTTAAATATGACATCAGACAATTTTCCGTAAATGTTGACATAATATTGTTTTTGCGTTAATCGAGTTCTCTTAGGCGGATTGCACAGTTGACGCACAGCGGAGCGCTAAAATATTGCAGCTCAGATCCATACTCAGGCCCCGGTTGCTGTCTATGATTATGAGACGGC
The DNA here is from genome assembly GCA_029255805.1 of Keiferia lycopersicella. NCBI lineage: Eukaryota > Metazoa > Arthropoda > Insecta > Lepidoptera > Gelechiidae > Keiferia > Keiferia lycopersicella. The sequence goes on from JARACZ010000010.1 coordinate 6,171,769, forward strand.
GGTCGTTACACAACCATGTCAGAAGCCTGCTACTTGTAGAAGGCGGTTGAAAAATTCTGACACTAGGGTTCATCGGGTCGTTGGATGACTTGGTGTCCCACACGAAAAAAGAGAGAGATCCATACTACAAACGTCACTCCCCATATAAAATCTGTATTCGACTTACGACGCTGCGATAGCGCTACGTAGAGTGCGCTTGAGCGGTTTTAGTATGGGGAGTGACATTTCTAGTATGGATCGATAGACCGCTGCGATATTTTAGCGCTACCTTGTGCGTTAAGTGTGCGATCCGCCTTATATGGGAGACGGAAGTTCAAAATATTGTCAAGTTTCGTAGTGAAAATTGTTCAGTTTATTGGCTTGTTCATCTTTGAAAGCGACCAGTCGGTATTTGTATTTATTGTTTCTCTATTATCTATCTATCTATTTTCCTAACATCCTGTATTTAAGTTTCCTTTGATACACACTTTTTCATAGCTATGAGCTATAAAAGCAACTTTCCTTGCGTATTCGATCACGAAAGTAACACATAATGTCATTATTGGGAAATTGACTTCGCTTCCCTCTAGTGTTGACGAAATTTCACTATCAACGATGGAACATCGGCAAAAGATAATATTACGAAGGTAGAATAAAATATTTTGTACACTACTACGACGAGAGCCACAACAGTCCACTGCTGGACATGGGCCTATTAGAGGGTATTTGTCATACTTATCAAAGCTTGGCAAGCGGTTTGGCAAGATATTTTGTACTATTAGCTATAATTTACTGGTTAATCTCTCTCTCTCTCTCTTTTCGTGTGGGACACTGATTCGTCCAATCTTATTGCCGTGGTATGTATAAATATCATAAATACTGGCATACTCGTGACATTCAATTATTTAAGAACACTTGTTATTAAATTTTATGAGATGTTTATCTTTGTTTTACATATTTGCCGCATTTTTTACCCCCTACCCAAGAGGAGGTAATAAGGGAGGTAATAAGGTATGGGTATTTCATCGACTCGATAGAAAAAGAAGGTTAAAAACTTACCACAGAAACTTCATCATCATAATCATCATATCACAGCCATAGGACGTCCACTGCTAAACATAAGCCTAAAGATTTCCACCTCGTGCGATTAGAAGCGGCCTGCATCCAGCATTTCCCCGCGGACTTGACCAGATCGTCTGTCCATCTCGCGGGGGCTGTCCTACGCTGCGCCTGCCGGTACGTAGCCTCCACTCGAAAATTTATTTGTACAAGTTCTAAGTATTTGTATCCTTACTTACCTATGATTTAATGTAGAATAGAGCTCACTCCAAGGAGCGTATTACAGTACAACGTCTCGTTCAATAGGGTGTGTCGCTTCACACTATCTACAAAAGAAATTACATGTTCCTCTCTATCGGGTATTAAAGGAAAGGTAGGGATGCCAATAAAGTTATACATGCTCGATATTAAGTAAGTACCTATAGTACAACTCTTAGAAGTAAGGGTAAAAATACTTGTTTATTAGTAGAGGATATTGGACGGCGGTCGTTCCAGAACCGTGTTCGAAGCCTGCTACTTGTAGAAGGCGGTTGAAAAATTCTGACGATAGGGTTCACTGGGTCGTTGGAAGACTCGGTGTCCTACACGAAAAGAGCGAGAGTAGAGGCTTAGTACCTAGAGGTATGAACCCAAAACCCATTATTTAGCTTTATTGTCTGTTTTCTGGATTTTTATTGTAACATTATTGTAAAAAACGGTAATTTTCTTGCGCCGTCTAACTATATAAACAGAAAGCAACTAGAACCGATGGCATAACGTGCCCTCCAAAGCACGGACCATAATAAGTCTTGTATATTTTACGTGGGTCACATCACAGCCCTAGGAAAGGGGTGTAGTGACGTCACAGGCCTGCGTCGAATAAATGCGATGGAAATTGGAGGATTTGTTTACCCATATTCTTCTTACACTTTTGACACTAAAAGGTGGAGCGGTAACGCCCTGCATGTGTGTGCAACTATTGTTTTCTTTACCCTTTCTATGTGTGTTTGTGTTGGTAACAGTGTTGGAGGGAAATAGAGCACCTTGAGAGCACTCGAGAATCAAATTGCGAACCAATTTGTCAACTTTTCGACTCTCACTTTGAGGAGTGCAGGAAACACTCTATATTTTTCTTTGCAGAAAAAACACTGCGTTGGTTTGATTATTGACATACCTAAATAGGATGAACCAACGCGGCGCACGCATGACATTTATTGTCTGTGGACCAACGCATAAAATGATAAACATTAAAAAAAACACGATGAAAGAATGGGCTGGATAATAAAGGGTGTGAAAAAAACGCTAAATATATATCAAGGGGTGAACCAGCCCATGAAACAGAACAAGTTTTCCAAAGGAACATAGGTCGAAACTTGAAAAAAGTGTTTGAACCTCCCATACAAAATTATCAACCGACCAAGTCAATTTGTAAGGCAGATCCTAAAAAAATTCTCATATTTCAAGCTAATGTACCTCTCTTTGGGAAAGTTGTTTAGTTTTATGGGCTGATTCACCCCTGAAAATATTTGCAGCCAATACTTTTACACCTTACCTATGTTTTTCATAATTACCGAATCATTTTTTTCATCTTCTAATCGATTATCTACCCAGCAACACACACATTTCCTTCAAATCGATTATCTTTTGACTTCTTTAATCTTTTTGTAAGTGCAGTGTGACCCCCTCCGCATGAAATTCAATTTATACGCGTTTTCTTGTACCAAATATTAGAACGAGCCTATTTATCAGTGTTCGGGGTAGGAGGCGTCGCAAAACCAACACATTTATCCTGCACACACCTCACATACAAACTAGGAGGCGATTACGTAATATATTCCGGTGTCGTGTGCCTTCCGCCATTTTTCTATTCGCGAATAGGGTGGCAAGTAATTTTAAAATTGGTGTACTATCAGTTATTTTAAAAGAAAGATAATGTTAAAGACATTTTATTTACAAGCATTTTCATACCTGGGACCAAGGACAGATAAGATAGCTAATTTAAAACTGTAGGTATTGTTCGTGGGTAAGTTTTTAAGTTGCATTAAATTATTGTATTGTTAGGACTACGACATCCAGTTTAAAACTTGTCAACTAACCGATAGTTTGGTATCGTAGGACGAATTCTTGTTTAGTTTTCCAGCATGGGTCTCAGAATGATAGTTGTTTAGTACGATACCCTTAAGATCATCTCCAGTTTAATGCATTCCTTTGAAACACGGTGTATCCCGATTTCCAGTGCGCCTTCCACCATTTTTTATTCGTGAATAGGGTGGCAATTATTTGGAGCTCAAAACATTCTCGCTGCAACTGTCCATTCACCTGATAATAAAAGTACACGATGTATTTTTTATGTCTACGGCAGAAAAAAAATAGATGAATGAATATTGGTCACCGAATCGATACAATTGTATATTAAAATCTGGCTGTGCATTTTATGTACATTTATATACGTGTCGATAAAAAAAAAACGATTTAGTTACTTTTTGAACAACTTTTGTTGTAACACTCAAATTTGCTTAGTTTTAGGTGAAATTGGTGTTATGGATATAATTTTAGCGAAACATAACAATAACATTATCAAAACCCCTCCAAGTGGGTGGGTGGGTGATTCCTAACATAATTCTATTCAGAATTATTTTAGTACTTGCTCGTACCACAAATAATAAGAGCCCGTAAATTCGAATAAGGAACGATCCTAATAGCGCCAGGCAGTCCGACTTATCTCGGGGAATAAAATTTATGTTAATAACCTCAAAACTACGGAAAATACTCGTAACATTACATTAAAGAGGGGTCTTCGATAACGTGTCACTGCTAAATGAACGTTATGGAGGATTATTTTTGAAGATCGTGATTTGAAAGTGCGGCGACAATCTTATTTTGTACCTATAACTTTTTTACCAAATATAATTAAAGCTCAACTCGTGTTAGCATACCTTTCAATGTTTTTACATAATCTGTACAAGTGTCTACAACCGTAGTCTACAACAGTTAAAAATTTTAAAAGTTTCTACGTGCCGCGTAGACTTTTGCTACGGCGTAGGTGTAGTTTTTCTCATTACTTCACTGACTATGAAAAGATTGAAGCTGCTTGCTTATTATCAAGTTAAATGTAAATCATTAGATTGGATTTCATAATAAATATGTAAATTAATTAGTAACATCAAATTAAACCGTGTTCTGGCAAAAAAAAACTGATTAAAGTTGGTGCTTATACATCCATCCATTATCATTTGGGACACGAGTAGATAACCAATCCGATGAACCAAAAGTACTACGGAAAAGTAAATAACGAACCACATAATAAAATTGAATTACCAAAATTGCCACCCAAAAAACTACACTCGCTTGCAAAAACCTCTGTGTAGCTCGAAGCGACCAATTCATTCGTCCCCATATCGGTTTATCGCCATTTTATCATACGCCCCTGGCTGCTCTAACTCCGACTGAGATTATTTTAAGTTCCAACCCTTATGGTTTGATTATACTACGCCATTTTCTAAGGACAACCACTTATTGTAGACCGTGTTTTGGATTGACAATCAGATAACGGTAGATTATGCAACTATCGTATAATTCGCTAGTTTCCTGGGTCATTAATAAAATATAAAAGTTGTACGCTTAAAACCGTGAAGTGTGATGCCGGCTTCTAAGCCATGGTTTTCTAAAACCATCACCCCACATCCTTCCCGCGGGTGTCGTAAGAGGCGACTAAGGGACTCGAGAGTATTGGTGTATTACAATTTTCAGGCGACAAGCTGACAACCTCTCACTATAGCAATACACATGTTTTCTGGAACAACCTTGGAAAACAATCCCCAAAAAATCAGACGTGGCGATAGCGACCGTATTCTTACGGTTAGCGGTCTGCCTACCCCGCAAGGGATAAAGGCGCGATGTATGTATGTATGTATGTACGCTTAAAACTATTATTAAGAAATAGTACGGACTTAATTCATCATCTTTCGAAATATTCGAAGTTCGTATTGATAAATAGAAAAATAATATAAAAGTAAGTGTTTCGATGCCTTCCTAATATTTACGGTATAACGTCATACTTTCAGTTTTTCATAACAAAAACCGTTTTAGATCGTTTTTAAAAGCAGCTCATTTGACCTGTTAGAAATGTAGCTTATTGGGGTCATTAGAATGCGAGTGTCTGCCAGTTTTAGACTCCCCTCCGGTGTATACGTCAGGGGTCAAAAAAACGTTCGTGTCATTTTTCCAAAATTTTTAAAAATAATTTATTTTTATGATACAAATTTTGAGTGCTAAAGTAAATTTTATACGCTGAATGATTTTGAAGTAGATATAATGAGTGTAGATATAAACCTTAAACATCTGTATTTAGTAATGTGCTGTGCTGTTGATTGTTTTAATAAAGCTACGAATACTATAAGTAGGTAGGACAAGATAACTTAAGATTTTGCTGGATTCAGTTACGGAAAATTTTGAAAAACGTCGATAGAAGTGATGGAAATAAAACTTTGCTGGGTATAATGTTATATCTATTTTCAATAAATAAAACTGGAGCCTCGTGAGAAACTCGAATTGATTTACAACACCAACACATCTCGGTCGAACCCATTTGCAATCCTGTTCCTGAACTATTTCAAATAAAAGGAATTCCTCGTACAAAAGCGAAACCAGGAAAAAGAAATAAAAAACATAATAATTCAAAATGGCGTCTGGCCACTTAATAACTGGCTGACACCATTGGGAAATATAATTTAATTTTTCTTCGCTGGCATCTCTTTCTGGCTCAGAATAGTTGTGTATATCGGTTTCTTTTTAGTGTTTCCCTCCCCCCACCCCTTAGGTACGTTTGTTCGGGAGGCCCGGTGTCACCCAGTGTTCTGGACAAGAAATATTTGCGATATTGTGTATTAGATGATTTGTGTATTGGAATGTACGTGGAAGGAATTTATCGCGCTATTACACACCCGTATCGGAAGCGGAAAGGAGAATTTAATAGTAAATATAATACTTATTTCCGTTTTTATTTGTTCTTTATTTTGTCGATTTCGTACTGACTTCATAGAAGCATAATAATATTTAGGTATGATGTTTTCAAAATTGAACCCGTACAAAATGTAGTAGGTACTAAAATGTTGTTTAGAGCTTACTTCAATTTTGTTTTTATTTGCTTTTCAGGGGGGAACAGATGCAACGGTTTATTTTGCGTTATTTTACCGCATCTAGTTTTTGGCATACAGCCATTCACCATACTATTCTTTTTTACTTCATGATGACGTATGCCTACATTACCTACCTATAGTTTTCTATACCTACCAGAAAAAAGTAAATGTCAATGTCAGTTTAAAAGTACAGACAAATAAATAATAACAATATGAGACAGATCACAATATTGTGGTAATTTCTTAAATCAAGCTGCTATTTTGATTTAATTCAGCGCCATCTAGTAAAAAAAGCCTGAACTATTATACACCACTCCGCCATCTGTGAAATATTTAAGAAACTTTTGTAAATCTTAGTAATTTGTCTTCCAAACCACAGGAACTAAGGCAGTTGAAGGGACAAGGCAGGTTTTAGTTCGAGGAGCGTTGTAAAGATGGCGTGGTAATTAATTTTGCAAATTGTGCTAAATCAATGGAAAACTAGAAACATGCGGTTTATTATCTCGAGATTCGAAATGTAAATTTAGGATAAAAATTACATACCTGGTTAATCCTTGTTCGTTTACGTCACAATCAACATTAAAGGTTGCTAAAGTGCCTATTTGTTTAACTGTTTTGCTATCAGCTAGCTGACTATTTGAACTAAGATAACGACGTCTGATACATGAAGTCGGCATGGCAGTCATTGCACTTTTCTTCGTAACTGATCCTGGCAAAAAATTGACAACCAATATTTGTTTAATGATACTAACTCATTTAATTTATTAACCTTTTTTTGTAATCGATGTAGGTACATTAAATTTAAAGTATTGGGGTTGAGTTTAGTTTTCAAATATGCCTTTTCACTTTTTTAATTTGATATTTTTCATTTTATGAAACCTAATCAAAGCAATATTATTTGAATGACATTAGTAAATACGTAAGCAAAGTAAGCAATAATGCAGTTCGCATAGTTGCCTTCATTACTAAGAACAAAGACATTTTCCTATTATGTTACAATATACTTACTATTTGCTAAAAGATTGACGAGATCCTCTTTTATCATCGCTGTAAGTACACCATTTACTTCTACTGGATGAGTATGTACGATTCTGATAATGGCATTACTATTTGCAACCTACCGTACTGTGGACCTGCTTGTGTCGTTTTTAAAACCATTTTCTTTTCCAATTATTTACTAAAAGTAATAGAAAATGAGGAATGCTACAAAACCAGTTTCTCCAATATATTTCAATGTTGCTGAGTATTGTTTGTTTGGTATAAATTTAGGAGTGATCGTTGGTATCATACTTTATTACAATGTGGTTAATAGAAAGTATAACACGATTTCTGGTTTTCTTTTTGGCGGCAAAAATATGTCCATCATATCTATATCTCTGGGTCTTATAGCTAGGTAAGTCTATTTTCAATATGTCTTTTTTCAGTTTTTAGAAGATATGAGTATCTACGAAAGACGGAACATTATTTTTATAAACATTGTTTTATGAATGGTAGATACATAGTAAATATTGACTTCTCAGTACAAAACGCTGTTGTCAGTTTGTTTCACGTGTCTAGATGATGGTCTGTGATCAAGTTATATCAAAACTATATCAAGACTTTCGTAAATAAAGTTTGTGATTGTGTTTACAGCCATTTAACAAGTATTACGTTATTGGGAGTACCTGTCGAGATTTATTTGAGAGGAACGCAATACTGGGCATCGGCACTTTCACTTATTATTGTCACTTTCTTGACTGCAGTTATTTATTTACCAGGTAAGTAATGCTGGTTTTCTGTAAACTCCCATTTAAAGCTGTTTGTTTAGTAAGTAAATTATGGTTCACTGATGAGATTGTACTTTCGCTACAGGTATAAGCTAGCCGCATTTAGTATGTGGCTTGCCGGCAAAAGTCTATTAGGTTTATGCCGGACTTAATATTGCTCTTTTTGAATATGTTTGCTAAGCCTTGAAGCAAAGGATAATATTTGGATTAACAAAATTAATGCTGTATTCGAAGCTTAGCTTTGATTATCACTATTGTCTTTATCAATCGTAAAAAACTGATTTGGAGTTGGAAATAAGAATTTGCCCAATGATGATGGCTGATTAATTTAAAGATTGTCTCATTTTATTCATCCAAGATTCAATGATTCTTTTCAGTGTTCCACAAACTTCAACTGTCTTCAAACTTCGAATACTTGGAGATACGATTCTCGACGCACACGCGCACGATCGCTGCAGTACTGTTTGTTGTTAGTAAACTGATGCTGTTACCTATAGTACCTTATGTACCGCTTATGGCCTTTCGTCTAGGTAAACTTTGATTTTTTTTCTAGACTAGCACGGCCTAGTTATGCCCAGTTTTATAGAGAAGAAGTTTCTCAGCTATTGAAAAACTAGTTTTAACTTGTCTGATGATTCTTGATTTAAATGGTAACAAACGGTTGGACCACCCCAGCGCCTTTCTGTTATTCTGAAAAATAAACTGTTTTATTCCTTAAAAATTAGTCATGACATGACTCTTGAAAGACTATAATACCCATCCAATTAAAGAAACAATCTGTAAATGGCGGCCGATTGTCATGCTTTTTCTCTCTCATTGAAGATCATACATATACCAGGCGTTCATGTTTTCACCCTCACACTTAGGTGATCGCCGGCATTTACAGATCGTTCCTTTATCTGATTTAATCATAGTTGATGTTACGAACATTAAAAAAAAACTTACTTATTGATGTATTTTCAGTGACAAATCCTTTAGCTGGCCGTATAACAGCAGTAATTTGCGTGGCTTGTGCAACACTGAGTGCAGTCGGGGGGTTGCGAGCAATAGTTAGCATTGGACTGATGACCACATTCCTGGCCATTGTGGGCACGGCTCTGCCAAGTGGTCTGGCGTTACTGCCAATGGGCTTCAAGAGGATGTGGGAGATAGCGAATGAGGGTGGCCGCTTAGTGTTATATGAGTAAGAACATACACACACACACATACACATATCACGCCTTTATCCCTTACGGGGTAGGCAGAGCGAAAACGATCGCAAAATTACGGTCGTTATCGCCACGTCTGACAATATTTGAGGGTCGTTGCAGATAATTCGTGTATCGCTGTAGTGACAGGTTGTCAGCCTGTCGCCTAAAAACTGTAATACACCAATACCCTCGAGTCCCTTAGTCACCTCTTACGACACCCGCGAGTAGGATGTGGGGTGATGCTATTCTAAGCCGGCATCACACGGCAAGTAAGAACATTATTACTTTCATTATACTTAAGGGAATAAAAAGTACCTATTGAACATACATATTTCCAAGGTTAAAGCAACTCATAAAACTAAACAACTGTTTCTAACATACGTAATGCCTTGTTCGTCTCCTAATATTTAGTTATGAAGGAAGACCTCTGTTTTATATTTCGATCTGTAATACACTTACAAAATTTATACAGTTGTGTAGGTGACTCGTCCCATTATAATATTAAATCTATGTAGTTTAATTAAGTTTTCTGTACATTTTATAACTCCTCTCATTTGTTTCAGTCCAGACCCAGAACTAGCACACCACACATCATTCTTCGCAGTCACTTTAGCTTTAAGCACCAACTGGCTCTGGAAAGTGGCCCTTAGCCAATCTTCCCTGCAGAAACTGCTGGCTGTGCCAACAATAGGCAAAGCCCGAATATGCTTAGCGGTTTCCTGTGCAGGAGTTATTTTGATGAAGCTGCTCTCTTGCTTTCTAGGATTGACTTTGTATGCCTATTTTGCTGGATGTGATCCGTTGCTGACGGGGCAAATACGAAAACATGAACAAGTAAGTGTGCTTCTCGCTAAAATTTCAATTTGTTAAATTTTTTTAAGAGTTGAAGCTGCCATTTTTCGTATAAGGAATAATTATGGCGCGAACCAGTATTTATTTTGTGGTACAAGTGTCATAAGTTATGAACATGATAAATTATTTTCATAACACTGACCTTCTCTGTAAAAAGAAATGCGAGTATGTTCTTGTAAATTTTATGTTACTTCCCCTTAGCAAATCATGCACTTTTAATGTTTTTGGAAAACTTGTTTTCTTAGATCTGTTTCGCACTTTACTCTAAAAATCGCACTCTACTCTCGATCTCAAGAGCGATTTTGACAAAATGTCAGTCACTAATAACAGCATCTCAAAGTCGCACTCAAGATCGATCTCATTGTTGAGTGCGGTTTAAAATACAAGCCTTAATCATTCGTAGCTCAGAATCAAATGAAATCTGTTGAATCTGTTACAGTTAGTACCGCATTTCCTGAACAATCTCGCTGCGATGTTTCCTGGCATTTGCGGAATTTTCATTATCTCCATCTTCAGTGCAACTACAGGGTGAGAATTCTGTTCTTTTCGTTATGTTGTTGTACTTATACATAAACAACAAATAGTAACTAAACTAAGTTGATATCAAGAAACCCTTCAATGTCCTTCATTTATTTATTTTATGAGTAGTTTCTAAATATGTTATCACTAATTACGTTAAGATCTTCTAGTGTTCGGTATTTTGTCATTTCCTATTTTGATCTAAACTCCCATTGAATCATTATTATTTTACAATACAATTTCATTGTTTACCTATCTAAACAAGCAACCTTCATGGATTAAAACTATGTGTATTTTTGCGGTTGTTCACCCCAATACAATTTGGTAATCATTGTTTAGAGTGGAATTTTAACCCCAAACGTTATTTGTTTCGGACATGTTTCGAATTTTATGCTCACACTACTAGTATTTACATAAATTACTGTGAAAATTCCTAAAATATCAATTTCCAAGATCAAGATTCATTTTATTTATTGATATACTTTCAGATGCATAGCCACATTAATAAACTCTATTGCGGGAGTTTTATTCGAGGAATTTATCAGACCCTGGATGCCACAACGTACCAGCGAACTGGCTTGCTGCAGAATCATGAAGGTAGTTTTCCTTTTCAGCAAGTTATGAATTAATTTTCTTACAGTCCAACGTAGCAGTTATGAAAAACAGTAACTGCTTCCCTACTACATTCAAAACCAAATGACATGCAAAAAGAATAGGATGTAAGTGCACATTCATGCTGAGTTAGGGAATGTTGCTACGTAACTGTTAGTTGTTCAATAGTTTTTCAGGGTCAATGAAAAATGTATAGTACTATACCCTTACATTTATCAGAAGAATCGTTGCAATTTTCCAGGGCCTATGTGTAGCAGTAGGGTTTTACTGCGCAGGCGTAGTGTGGTCTGCAAATGAGCTGGACCGGCTGCAGCACGTGGCTTCTGGAGTAACTGGAGTTACAGCTGGAACGCTTCTGGGACTATTTACCCTAGGAATAGTCTTCTCAAGAGCTAATTGTTCGGTACGTAAAGCCTCGTGACATAAACATTTTGCTAACAGCGCCCTCTGTTATTTCTGGATCAAACTTTAAGGGGTCTACTGAGTAAGTTTGTTATGACGTGAGGTGTTGCTTCAAAGCCGAGCAGTTACTTGCAAAATTTTATAGATGGCAGCACCATGAGCAAAATTAAGTGCATATTTTTACACGTTCTAGCATCTTTCAAAAAAAATATTTTTATTCTGTATTGTGATAAATAAACAGTTGAAGGTTAATAGGTAGGTATTCTGAGATCCACCAGCATAGCATGATCACCAGTGCATTAACCTACCAATATATGAGACCAACTTATACCGGATTTTCTTATATAAAGTACGAAAACCTAAAGCCTACTTATATTTTTGGCTTCAGTATATTTTTTGAACTTGTTTTTAGAATAATTTCAGAAATCAGTCTTCATAACATTCTTTAATTTAAATTTATTCAGATCCATCCAATCCTACTTAGGTCTCATTCGTGATTTCGAAGCAAAAAATTATTTAAAACTCCAACTACAACTAGACAATAAAGCAGAATACCAACTTCCCTAAAAGTACCCTCTAACTATCTACCGGAAACGGAAACACCCAGAAAGTTTCCAACTACAGCATCACCGCAGATCGTACCTGCTGAAACTTTGAAGTAGAAAGTTGATTTTCAAAATACGTATTATAATGTCGTGATAAAGCGGTAAATTTCGGATGTTAATACTTACTAGAAATACTTTCAGCTTTAGGTAGGTATAGAGAATGCCCATACATGGGCTAACCATGTGTCTTGCGTAACAAAACAAATTAATGCAATATATAATATCGCTAATTTCATTGAAAAATAGCAACGTTAATTGTTGCACAAAACCCGGAAAATTAATTAAAATAAAATTTAAAATCTACGTTTACCTATTTTAACAAAAAAAAACTACTGAGGCGTAAACCTTTTCTACACTGCTTACCGAAAATAACGTTCTTAGAACTAAATACACTAAAGAGCGCCAAACCTCAGCACTGTTGTCTCTTTCGATGCCCGACTTTGACTCAATACTCAATAACTCCAGAACTAGTATGTTGCATAAAAATTCCGCTAAAATGATAAGCAATATTTTAATCTCTATTATTATATAACTTTGGCTTTGATGCGATTCCTGCAAGTGAGACGCAAGACTGATGAAAAACAGGACGAGCATACAAACAAAAGTTGTCATGATCCTTTGATTAAAAAAAAAATGAGCCTTAGAAAACTATTAACTGAATTATGATTCAATCAATAGCTCTGTATTGTTATTAAATAGCTAAGATGTTACGTAGAGAATGTATTAAGGGGCTGAGTAGAGCTAAAAGCTACTTTTATAAGTGATTTCTACCCTAGACAAAATGCAAAAAAACTGACGAAAAAAAGGTAATAATCTTCAGGATATTTGCTGTAGTGCTATTGTTTCCAAAACATGATATTAGTAAATTAGCTTGATAGAAAAACATCGTAAAGTTACTTCTAAAAATCTATTATATCGCAAACTGTACGAACAAAACCCACGCAATAATTAAGTGTTTATTATCAGAATGAGCGCCTTACAATACTCTATCGACGTATTGTTTTTGATTTTCTAATTACTTATTTTAGACCGAGTCATCATAGAAAATACGAAAATATCATTAAATCGGCAAGATTCCGTCCCATTCGCACGCGCGCATTTTGACATTTGTCAAAAAGGGACCGGTTTTTAGCTCTTGTCAGCCCCTTAATTAGCGATTGCAAGAACCTCCTATTTTTAAACACTCACATAATCACGCTTCTGATCCTAACATCGTAAGATTTACGAGGTAGGCAGTACGAGCTTTAACCGTACAAGTAAATAGGATGTTAGGAAAATATTAACTTCCTTCCAAGGGAAGATCCCGCTCATGAAACTGAACAACTTTCCCCAAGGAACATAGGTCAAAAAACGGAAAAATTTGGATCTCACCCACTAACTGACAGTTGGATGGTACATTTTGTCTTTTATAAGATAGAATCCAATTATTTTTTTCATATTTCGACCTTGGTCTTCGGAGAAAATTTTACAGTTTCATGGGCTAGTTCAGCCCTTGAAAGGAAGTTAGTGCTTTTCCTAACACACTGTAGTGATAGGTTGTCAGCCGGTCGACTAAAGTTGCAACTTTTGCTACGTTGCAACTTTATACATACGTATTGCATACGGTTGTAGCAACAACAGCAACGTAGGAAAAACGTAGCGCCGAATAAAACGGCGAGTTATGACCCGTAGCATGTAATAAGCTATAGGACGCAGCTAATATAATTTCTAGAATTTGTTAAGACGATTATAAGCTTCACAATATACAATAATGAATAAATTTGACCGTAGTCTAAGAAGAATGAAGCCTCTCTCTCTTCCTTGAATATGCGCGCTTTATTATAAAACTAAATTCACCCAAGTACCTACATAATCCTTCTTCCGTGCTCTTACCAACGTTCTTCGGAAAAAATGTTGTGTTTCATGGGCCGATTCCACTGACCTCTATATAAACCTATAGAAGTCAGTGGCTGATTTCCTCTTTGAAATGTCTTGATATCTTTTTTATTTTTCGACAATTCGTACCTTTTTTCTATTACTACATACATACAATATCACACCTTTATCCCATGAGGGGTAGGCAGAGGTGTAACGGCCGTAAGAATACGGTCGCTATCGCCACGTCTGTCATTTTTTGAGGATTGTTTTCCAAAGTTGTTTCAGAAAACACGTGGGTCACTATAGTGACGAGTTGTCAGCCTGTCACCTAAAAATTGTACCTAGTACACCAATACTCTCGAGTCCCTTAGTTGCCTCTTACGACACCCCCGGGAAGAATGTGAGGTGATGCTATTCTAAGCCGGCATCACACGTCACTTTTTCTATTACTTTCGTCAAAAAGATACGATTACGTGTTTACCTGGTATTAACAGACGTTCAATTTCCCTACACACAAGCAATTTCCTGCATAAATCACTTGGCTATCAATTGCAGGGCGCGCTAAGCGGCTGCCTGCTGAGCCTGCTTCTCTGTGGTTGGCTGCTCATAGGAGCAGAGCATTCTCTGGCGACGGGGGCGTTGACCTTTCAGGGAAAGCCACTGTCAACGTCAGGCTGCGGCAAAGCCAATTACACGTTACTGGCTTACGCGCCTAAGATTGTCACGCCGATAGTCATGTAAGTAATTAGTATGTACTAATATTTTATACGATTTATATCTACTATTTTGTCTATAAATAATAGAATCTAGGCAGTATGTTGCGGATAGTAAGAGAACACTCGCTGACGACGGGGCGTTGACCTTTCAGGGAAAGCCACTGTCAACGTCAGGCTACGGCGAAGCCAATTAAACGTTACTGGCTTACGCGCCAAAGATTGTCACGTAATAGATTGTCAAGCCGCTGTCAACGTCAGGGTGTAGCAAAGCCAAATTCATACAATACTCCCAAGAATATTGAAATGTGAAAATATTTATGTACTAACATATTATTTTCTATACATACTGTCGCATCTATTAATGATGGGAATCAAGCGGTAAGCTGCTCAAAGGAGCGAAATTGGGAAATACAGTCGCTGGCGACGGGACCACTGACCTTTCACGGAAAGCCGCTATCAACGTCAGGCTGTGGCAAAGGCTATTTGTCACTATTGGCCTATGCGTCCAAGATTGTTGCTCCTATGGCAGTGTGCTATGCTCATGCAAGAATCTAAACAGGTATTGCCAGACGATGAGTATAAAATTATTATATGTGGTCTGTACAAAAGTCCAATAGTTAGATGCTTCGCCAGTTAATAGGCGTTGACAGGGATTGCTGCCCATTTCCTGGATGATAATACTCTAGTATAGTCAAATGGAGAAAAATGAGACTAGCGGGTAACTTGGGAGATGGTCGACACCAGCATCTATGAACCAGCTATAAGCCTATAGCGTTATAACTGGTTGATAAATGTAGAGTCCAAAGTTTTCAACCAGTTACAACGTTATAACTGGTCCATAAATGCAGGTGTTGATCATGTCCAAAGTTACCGGTAGTCTCATTTCCCCATTTGACCGTAGCTTTTTAGGACCCACACGGGCCCTTATCCAATTAATATTTACTATATTAATTCTAATTCACCCTATATCTACTCTAAATCAGCGCCATAAGGTAAGTAAAACCATTGACGAAATTCCATTCCAGCTCCTGGAATCTAACAATTAGAATACTCTTTTTTAGAAGCGAAATCATCTTCCTACTAATGAAAATAATTTAATTTTACCAGACTTCCGCAAATACAAACTTACAAACCCTTCTTAATTAAAAATAACTATGCAACTGTTAAAAGACAGCATAAAGTGGCTTTTCGTTTCTGTTTCAACCTTCGACTTGAGAAGTAAGGAAGATAGATGCCTGATAAACCAAAATAGTATGATGTGCTTGTGAGTTAAACGAAACAGATAGAATTATCTACTGTAGTACTTTTATTTTATTTAAGCGTAGCCGTCTTTTGGGCTATTAATATATTTTAGAACTTAGCTAGGTTAGCTTAGGTCCTATGGTACAAATTGTTAATTGAGAATAGGAGCACTTTTGAGCAGGTTTTTGGGTGGTTTTCCTGTTCAGGGGGTCCGGCTGATTTACATGTCACATGTAAATATATATTTTTTTAAAATATTCACTTTAATTGGTTGACTTCGTACATTGACGGTGGTGGCGTTGACATTGACATGCTGTGTGGTCAGCCTGGCCGGCCCCGAGGCAGTGCCTTTTTTATTGCTTTTTTATCCCACTCGTGCCGCGTTTCTACTAGGAACATAAAATTGTTATAAAAAAGAGAAGATTGTGTCTGACAATTTTCTCTTTTTTACAATGACTAATTTATTTTTTAATGACAGTATTGTATTGTAAATTTTTGACTTTCTGAAAGTATTCGTTGTGAATCTACTTGGAAATAAACGATTGAAATTTGAAATTTAAGAAAGTAAAAAAAAAAACAAAAAATTCACACGAACACACTTATTGCCCGATTCAATCTGCCAGGCCTTACTTTAACTGCTTTAACTAAATTGTCTACTCTTAAGTATAATATAAGTAATTAATAGATAAATTAAATGAATTAAGGTCAACATTCCTCGTTGGTGTGCAACATGATTTGGCAAAATTCAACTATCAAGCGAGACAAGTACGACAAACATCACCCAGTGTCCCTCATACTGTCCCTAAGTTACGTTTATAAGACAGTTGTAGCTGTTGATAAAGCCACCTCTTCATTTTCCTAGCTGTCTGTAGGAATGTAATGAATAGTACAACAAAGTGTTTGAGAGGCGTCGAGCAATTTCTAGACACCCTAGCCTAGACAAAGGACTGTCAGAGGCAAGTGCGAACTTTGATCATTGCGCCCTAAGTGAAACTGCTAATTTCATAGAAACTTCTCGAAAAGTTTTCAGCAAAGGAAGTGAGCTAAAGTGCAGCGATGCGTTTGGTGCTTTTAAAGAAAGTGTTGGACGGAAATTGTAATTGAAAGGGGTGAAAAACTTTTCTTACAAATGCCAAGCCAAATATTAGATGAAAATATAATAATTTTGACAGAGGACACTCAACATCTGAAGTTGAAACGAATTTCAACTTTATTTTCATGCTGATTGTCCATGGACAACAGACAAAAATCACAAAAACTAAGAAAACTCGAAAATACACCATAAATCCATCAATTTTGGTTTAACATCTTTATCAAGCTTAAGACATTTTTCACAGCAAACAAAACCAGTTTACTGCAAAAAAATTACCATCCATGATCTACCACTACGCCACATGTGTTGTCAAACTTCTGCAACATCTTTGGGTACTATAATCATCCACGTAGATTTATAGCTAGAAGATGGCGCATCATAGGCAAACATGTTCGAACCCCGGTCATACATTATTGCGATCCAACGACCACACAGTCTAGAGACGGCACTCTAAAAACAAATATGTTCTGGCATAACATCATTCAAAGTTACATTGCATGCATTGCTCAGTGATGAGTGATTTATTTGATGAGTGATGACGTACCCTTAGCCAATAAGCAGGCACTTTCATTGTCCCTTATGTACCTCTACTTGCTTTTTGAAATTGGGAAGAAATTCAAAACTTCTTACATAAAGCAGCAGTCGCAGCAGTGTACTTTGGCCTTTTTTTGACCAATCATAGAGAGAAAAAGACAGTCCAGAGTGGCGCTATTTAGTTCCCAGTTTAGCAGGCTCTGTAATCATAGTTATGGCCGCAATGGATTCACACTCAGCTACTGATCCGCGGTCAAAGTTTTAATCTCCCACCAACTTTGGTGATATCGACTCTGCTCTTTTATTTCCCCTTATTAAAACTTTGCCAATTTTACTATTACACGATTCCTGCACTTTTATTACTTTTGTTCCACAACTTGATGGAAAGATAAGTCTAAAAGTAGTCTAGGTATTTTATAATACCTACTTATGAAAAAAACACCGTACCTAATATGATATATATATATATATATATATTAATATATTAATAATTATGTACATAGTTATTAATAATTATTATGAAGGTAGGTACGTAGTTTTTTTACGAACGTACGTACCTCATGTAAAAAATAGCCAAAAATATTTGAAGGAATGACCGAATAGATGAATGAAACTGACGTACTATCCCGAGGAACATTAGGTAGAACATAAATTTTATATAAAAATATGTACTTGTTTTACGTTTGGTAAAGTCCTCTCTTGCGTAATTTTTCGACCAAAATGTTCCTTGAGAAAAGTTGTGACTGTGAGGTTTCATGGACTGGTTCCAGTTCTTATCGTAACCCCCTGTATATGAATACTGGCACTGCACTAGCCTTTCTCAACCGCGTTCTTATCCCCTGTAATATTATGTTCGTAGAAACATGCCAAGTCGTGGATCACGAGATTATAGTGGATGCACCGTCTTATCTTGTAGTCTTGAGAGCATGGCTTTGCATGGAGCTTTTCTTGTTATTTGCTTGGTATGCCACATTCTTGGGACTCATCTCGAAAATAGGGTAAAAGTACGGTAAGTTTTGCATATGAATTGCACGTCTTTTATACCCAACTATAGCCAAGAATATATAAAACTCGGATGTTTTCTTTACGTCATCAGAGGTACAACAAGTTTATACAAAGAGTTGATTACCTACTCTTGATCTATATCTACAACTTGTCTAGTTTCTGAATTATTTATTGTCTTTTTCAGGTCCCAATTGCCAAAAAAGCCGTTGCAGTCTCTCTTCAAAATCTCATTCACGTATTGCCCGTTTGCTGGTGCCCTCTCTGTCCTCCTCATTGGAATCCCAATGAGCTATCTCACCGGGAAATCTCGAGCTGACTCCATGAATCCTGACGTCTTCTGCCCTCTAACCCAGAGCATCCTTAACAAATCGTTCATGAGGAGCCCTACTGCGTCTATAGAAGCGAGGGCGCCTAGGGACACCCAGGAGGTCTACATGGCTCTGGACGAAGCCCTGAAACATTTGAAAGATGTTATAGATCGAAAAGATTAAAGTTTTATACAAAGTGTTGTTATTTTCAATTCAGTACCTAATACAAAATGTAATTCGTAATTCGTATCATCTAAAAAATATACGATTACAGCGTGCGAATCCCACACGTAACGCATGCATCTGTCAGATTTAAGAAAACTTAAAAATTCCTCAAATTGACATTGACGTAGCACCAACGGATGAACGTGCGTTGTTTGACTGACACATCCGTTGACGCAGATTCATGCGCTTGGCCTGCGTCGACATCGGTTTTTAGTATGGGTTATTTGTAATTTTCTTGCATCTGACAGACGCATGCGTCACAGATGCGCTAAAATAGCGCTCCGCTGTGGGTTAAGTGTGAGATCCACCAAATAGTCAATATTGTGGACGAAGAAAGAAATGGACCTTTAGGGTGATAAACGCTCAGGAAAAAAGATAAAACTAGTAGATTTTCGGTAAAATAGACGCTATAGCTTTAAGGAAGGCACGATTATTTAAATTACAGACTGTTATTTTATAATCATTTATTTAGCTTTGGAATTTCTTTAATATCGTAACAAAGAATGCTTTTAATAAATTAAAAATTAAAGACTATTATAAAATAAGAGCCTAGATAATTATTGTAATAAAAAATTCAATAAGTTGAGAAAAGCTTAATTTTTGAGACATCTTTTATTTTAAACTTAAATTTTTATCAATCATTGTAGCTTATGGTTAAGTATAAAGTATAATGCTTTGGTATTATCAGTACGCATTATACGAAAAGAACTCTATTTAAACGAGTGCACTTTTAGAAAAATGATTTCACTGAATTGCACAGTTTTTTGTGTTTCCATAAAAATGGAGAAAACTGTGAATACAATTTACAAAATTCTATTCGCAAAACAGAAATTGTTGAAACACAATACCTATCTGTAAAAAGCCCATCCCTCGTTGGAGAGCATCTAAATCAATTATTCGATTAAAATGGAATCTTTCAAACGAATTTCGCTCGAGTATCCACGGACACAGTAAAAGTAAAAAGCAGTAAGTTGCGTGTGGTAAGGTCAATGGATTGGATAAGTTAGCTAGTAGTCCTCATTGAGCTAAATTGCTATGTGGTTTCGTAACTTGAATCCTGGATTTTCATCCCTGAGAGAGAGTGTAGGATTCTTCCAGTTTGATATATTATACGGGGTGTAAGGGACAGCGTCCCGAATACTGATAGGGTGCAAGCAGACCATGAAATTCAACAACTTTTCCCTAGGAAAATATGTCATGAAACGTCAAAAAAAAATTTGGTTTTCCATAGTAAATGCAGTCAGCTGATCGCAATTTCGTATGGGAGGTCGAATTTTTTTTGTCGTTTCCTGACATATGCTCCTAGGGGAAAGTTGTTCAGTTTCATGGTCTGCTTGCATTCTATCAGTATTCCGGACGCTGTCCCTAACATCCTGCATACCTAACCATGTCAGAGTCCTGCTACGGTAAAGGCGGTTGAAACACTAGGGTCCATCGGGTTTTCGGACGAGAAAAAGAATCATAATTATAAAACATGCTTAAACTTTATTTTTACTATACCAGGGATTCAAGTCCTGGCTTTTTGTCAGACGAGAGCCAAAGTAATGGAATCGGTATTCAATTTGTACGTATTGTTTTACTAGTTAGTAATTGATTAGACGGGCATTCATGCTTTCGACAAAACCACAAAACAAAAAGTATCAGTTTAGGTACTCCAAAACAAATGTGAAGCGAAATAATAGTTTTCTTGAGGGCGCTCATCATAGAATGTTTTCTTTTTTTTTGTGAAATACGAACGACTATGACTGCAGAACAAAGCTATAATAAGTATTATCATGAGATACTTTTAGGGAATTAATTCAAATATTTCAGCCGGAAGCAGTTTCCAGAAATAATCAAGACTTAAATCAACATCAATTAAAATAAACAATGTAGGACTCTCGGCACAAATTTGCAATCAAGAAACATTCAATAGGTATAGATTTGAATTACTTAGGAAGGCGTTGACTTGGGAGATCAAAATAATTCACCAATTTTCTGTGCCAAATTCAGTTCAGCTGTAGATCAATTTGGCGACATCCTTTGTTGGATAAAACGAAGCTGATCTAAAATAATTGGATTTGCTTTATACTCTGTAATTCACGTGTGACTAGTTTATCTTTGTTTAATAGGCACCTTACCTGCTCAAATATGGTCACTTTCTTGTTATTAAATACGAACTTCTACATCTTTTTAAATTTTTGCCAAAATAAGTTTTTTTAAAAATAAGGGTAAAATGGAAAAAAAAAGGTTCTTTGGAAATCATCTATTTCAGTATCTTCAGATTTTAAAAGTATGTGGACATGTTTCACAAGACAATATGGGTTCTTTGGGTTGTTTGTTGACTTTTTGTTCCATACACAAAAAATAGCGCGAAAAACTGCGGGCTAAGAGGTTTTACCTAAGGTACTGGTTTTTGATACTCTATCTGAACCTAAATCGGACAGCGGGCTAAAGAAATACAGACATTTCAGATTCAAACTTGAATTTAAACCCATGTCACAGTCCAGCTAAGCTCTACCAGTCAGACACTGATGCCTAAGATTTAAATTCACAAATTGGTACGTCACTCAAAAGGGTACAAACAAAAGTTTACTTTTATTAGATTTATGTAAATCATTCGTTTTGAAAGGCTTAAGATGAATTAGATTGTCTGTGAAGTTGTTGAAATGAGCAAAACTTTAATAAAAGATAAAATATTGCACAACTTCTCTTTTGCAAATAATAGACTGAATATAAATACTAATAAGATAGGTATTTAATGGCCTAGGATTTATATTAAATAATTAATTTCAGAGCTTTTTTGTTGTACATACCTAGATGATATTGAGCGTTATTTATTGTTGATGATGCGTTAAATTCAATAAGAACTCGTGAGAGATCAAGGTGAAATATTTCTTTGTTTTTTAAATACTCACTGTTTTAAAATCTAGCTTTCCCACTCGTACACTTACGACTATGATAATGGAATTTTGACGCAGGTGCAATCAGAAAAGTGGACACGTTTATGGGTCATTTATGAGGAATGGAATGGACACTGGACATTCATTTTTGAACACGGGCAGGCAATTCTGAGGGCATTTATGTCATGGGTACGAGTATAGCTATAACAATGAGAGAAGGGCAGATTAACTTTTTCTCATTACTAACGATATTTCAGTGGACGATCTGGGGTACCCATAGGTAGACCCAAAGGTATACTCGTGTGCCTACGTTTTAAGATAAGTGTCAGTTCACACCGAGACGCGACGCGGCGCGACGCTGCGCGCACATTTTTCATAGAGCGACTCAGAATATACTTTATTCACTACACGAAAAGATACACATTACATTGTGAGAATTCAGATTACGTTGTACCACGCAGCACTGCGCCTCGAGGTGCCTCGCGGCGTAGCGCGACGTATCGTGACGCAGCGGTGCATCGCCGGTATAGCGAGGCGTCGTCCTACTACGATTTTAAGATGCGCCTCGCGACGTTGCGATGCGTCTCGCGACGACGCGCGGCGTAGCGCGAAATCATTGGCCTCTTTGAGTATCGTCGCGTCGCGTCGCGTCTCGGTGTGAATTGACCCTAAGGTCATGGCGGAGAGAAGACAAAAGATCACTTTTTACAGATCAGATTTCCGTTTAAAAACCAAAGGTTTGGTGAATTTGAATGAGAAAACAATACAGATTAATAAAATTATTTATCACGCCATAAGACCTTTGTAGTAGATCAATGGAGATATTTATTTAAGGATCAGGTAGAAGACTTGATGACGAGTGATATATCATCGTTACATAGCATGAGTAATGGAATGTGATGTCAGGAACTAGCCGTGAGCAGTGAAACGTAAAATCACGTTCATTCTTTATGGTACGCCTGTCTATTTTCGACAGTTTGTTCGGTAGGAATTCAGTTCTATTCTGAAAGTTATATAATGCCGTTGTTATTCAGGTTAGTTTAGGCGACAGGCTGACAACCTGTCACTCATGTAACACATGTAATACCATGTTTTCTGAAACAACCTTGGAAAACAATCCTCAAAAATATCAGACGTGGCGATAGTGACTGTATTCTTACGGCCACTATCGCTCTGCCTACCCCGCAAGGGATAAAGGCGTGATATATGTATGTATGTATACAGGTTATAAGGGACAGCCCTCCGAATAATGATAGGGCTCAGGATACTGAACAACTTTCCCCTAGCAACTCAATGCGTCAGGAAACGACAAAAAAAATTCGACCTCTCATACAAAAATATGATCAGCTGACAGTCTGTCTGTATTCCTAGGCAAAAGTTGTTTATTTTAATGGTCTAAATGATCTATCAGTATTCGGAGGGGTATCTTTTACATACTATAATTATAAGCTGAATTTACTGGGCATTAAAACGAACTATCAGAGGTTATGCATTACAAAATTATTTAGATAAGCTAACATTAGGATAATATATTTGGTCATTATACGAGTGGGCTACGGAAATTCTTTTAGTAGCCAGGGGCCTGATATTTTCATACGTATCTTTTGAGTGGCAAACATTGATTTAATCGTCTGTCACAGACGTATGTATGAGGCCAATGATGATCAGATGACAAAACAAATGAAATAATAATGACTACGTAACCCCAAATGTTTAAAAAATCTCGCTCACTATCTTGGATACAGCCTTAGGACGGACGGACACAAAAACAACGAAGTCTTAGTAATTGGTGTAATTTTCAACTTTTTGGTACGGAACCCTAAAAAATACCTAAACAAAACATATAAGGTTTAAAACTATTAGCTGCAAATATTTTAAGGGGTGTATCAGCTCATGAAACTGAATAACTTTCCCCAAGAAATATAGGTCGTAATATGAACAAAAGATTTGATCTCCCATACAATTTGACCGGGTTGATAATTTTTTATGGGAGGTCCTAAATTTTTTTTACATTTTGTCTTGTGTTTCTTGGGAAAAATTCTTTAGTTTCATGAACTGATTCACCCCTTAAAATATTTGCAGCTAATATTTTTACACCTTATATAAAGATTTCGCAAAATTTGTTCCTAAGACTGTCGATTGTGGGTCCGTACAAATAGATGGATACATTGGAATGGTCGTCACGTTTGTACCTAATGAAATATATCAGACAATAGGAGCGGCTCTCAGTGGAAATTGCTCAGTGTTCTATCGAAGCAACAGAAATGTCTTAGGAAATATATTAAGTACCTTCGGAGACGTTTTTGGCATTTTACGTTACACATTCTTCACTTATATTTTTTTGCCTCCCTAACCTAACCTAAACGAAGATGTTCTCTATCAATCTTTTTTGACAGGAAGTTAATGGTCACCTTTTTTAGGCTCAATCTTTTATGAAAATAATACAATTCATTCTTGTAATGCTTGATGCCATGGATATGCCATAATTTTATTAAATTTCCTCGTCTTTTTTTCGTGCGGAACACCGCGAGTTGTCCCAACATCCCAATGGACCCTGCTGTCAGAGTTCTTCAACCATCTACTACAAGTAGCAGGCCACTGACATGGTGGAATATCCTCATGCAGTATAGTCATGTCTTATGCAGCCGTGTGGTGCTGGCTTAGAAGAGCATCATACAAATCTACCCATGAGTGTCGTGAATACCTACTAAGGAATCAAGGGATAGGCAGCAGAGTTCCCTGTGAATGCAACACCTTGCACTGCGCTTATCAAGACGCCTGCCAAGCGTGGTGAGTATAGCAATACCCTCCAAAATGGTGAGCCTCTTGTCCAACAATGGGATGTTGTATCTTTTAAGGTATTGTCATATCTACCATACCCTCATTTCTGTCGCTACCCCGTAAGTGAATTCCTCATTCCCCACACGAGGCTTCCCCTTGTTAAGCATACGTTGTCGCCCACTTCATTTGCTAAGGAAATGTGCCCCAACACGTAGAGCGATGGAGATAGCAAAACAATTTGTAGGCAAATTTTTGTAAATTGCGAACAATATACTACGCTTGAACGTAATCAAGTTGGAAGGTGACGGCTTTGATCTCAAAAAGGGAGAGGGGACGCGTAAATATTGTGCACCGTTTTATAAATCACTGATATTTTTGAACACAAATGCTTTCAAGAACTCTCAAAGAAATAAACTATGTCGTGTGGATCACCATATTAGCAAACGATACTTTTTTGCAAGACCTCCTAGTAGGCTTTTGATATGGTTGTATAACGACAAAGTTTTTGACAATTGTATAAAATAATCTCGACAATCTGAATGATATGACAGAAATTTTCAGAAAAATTGAAAAGCCCAACTTCTGTATAATGCCTACAAAACGCCTATTATTCCTGTCGATAAAGCAAGACCAAAACTTTTGCCTTGACAAATCGTTTAGGCAACATTTGTGTCACGTGTGAACCCGACCCCGTTCTATCTGAAATCTTCCAACTTTTTAAAGAGTTTGTCCGATATGGCTTGATATTATGTCAACCAGATGGTGTGCACAGTTTAACAAAATACCTTTTTAACTAAATAATAAAATTCAAACATGGATCCCACTGAAACGGACTAAACTTCAAAAATACAATATGTTGTACATGACTTAGGTAGGTATCTGGCAAGTGATTATTGTTATAAAAAATTACATTAACTCAGGCATTATCTTTAAGTCGCTACCTATGCTTTATCGCATTCTATTACATCGAGACTCTGCTGCTTTACTGCTATTGTCATTCAATCTAAGCCAATTGTAAAAAATAAACAACGAACACACACATACAATGACACACACCGTTAACTCGTAAACGTGTACTAGACAGTCGAGTTTGTTATTGATATGACAAGCAAGTTAGTTGTTGATAATAAACGGTTTCTGCCGAACGACGCGCGAGGGTAATATACGGTCAGTATGAGCAATTTCTAGTTTGACTTATGAGAGCGACGCGTGCGCACGTATAATAGTGAAAAACTAAATAGAAAAATTTAAAGCAGTGGTAAATAAATCATGGAGTGGTGCACAACTGATAATGGTAAGTAAAACTTTAAAGATGCTAATTATAAATTTCAATATTTCTTATCTAAATTTATTTTC
Source organism: Keiferia lycopersicella (assembly GCA_029255805.1). Lineage (NCBI taxonomy): Eukaryota > Metazoa > Arthropoda > Insecta > Lepidoptera > Gelechiidae > Keiferia > Keiferia lycopersicella. The sequence goes on from JARACZ010000010.1 coordinate 6,197,869, forward strand.
GACAAACCGTGATAAAACTGTTGTAATTACCTACATTGTTTATATTCTGTGAGCATCAAGTGTTTCTATTTACTTACTCGTGGAGAATTTATTGTTTGTAATATTTTCGGACTGTAGATGCTTGATCACATCGAATAGAATAAAAAATGTATTCAAGTATCGAGGCTGTCTGTCGACAAATCTGTCTGTTTTTAGGTTATTGGTCACTTAAGACAAAGCATTTAAAGATTTTTTATCCGTAAAGTATTTAAATTTAATACATTTAAAACATAAATACTGACAAACGTTTCTTCCAGGGAAATACAAGATAGAGTCACTATCAGCTGCGACCTTCCCAGGAGCTTTAAAAGTAAGTTTCCTCGAATATGCAATGCACACACACATGACTATTTAGTTTTTGTCTTCTAACAACTTCACTTGCTGTTATAGTTCTGCAAGTAACTAAACATGACTAGGTTTTAAAGATCCACTAGCGTTTTAAAAAGCATTGCCTGTTTAAACGACCCCTTAAAAAAATAAGTAATCCTCTGACGAAATATCTTTCGTAGATGGATTATGGCCAAGAACTAGAAGTAGGTAAATGTATGAAAATCAAAATTATTTAACACTAACTTTTAAAAAAAAAAAAAGTACTATGTTGTTACTTTAAAAATACTATGTTGTTACTTTTGTCAATAAGCTGTTTTTACTTACTTTACTTACTATAAAACCAGTTGTTATTTTAGTGCAATAAAGTTTTTTTACTTACTCTGCTCTAGACGCTTGAAAAAGTGTCTTTCCGTAAAAGTGTCTCATAATTTTATTATAGGTTATCAGAGAAGCCTTTTGTCAAGATGAAGCGGTGAGCATAGGGTCTGAAGTGAACAAGAACCCAGTAGCTGCCGAGGAGTTACTCGAGCTATGCGCAGACGCAGTCCTAGACGGCGTCTCCTTGGTTGCCATAGAAACGGCTACCGGAGAAGTTGCTGCTGTTGCTTTTAATAAAATTCAGGTGAGAGAATCAGGTTGTCTACAAAATATATACATACATACATATATCACGCCTTTATACCTTACGGGGTAGGCAGAGCGCTAACGGCCGCAAAAATACGGACGATGTCGCCACGTCTGAAAAATATAGAGGGCCATTTGAGATAATTTTATGTATCACTATAGTGACAGATTGTCAGCCTGTCGCCTAAAAGTTGTAATACACCTGAAACCCTCAAATCCTTTAGTCGCCTCTTAGGACACCCACGGGTAAGAAATGGGGTGATGCTATTCTAAGCCGGCATCACACGGCAAAAAAAATAGAGATAGTTTTATTCATACTTATTTGCAAGCGATACTGTTTATATATTAAGGGTAGATATTTCCATCATAAAATTATCTGTTAAGTCGTTAATAGCACATCATTAGTACTTGTGGCTTAACTATTAAGATGGATAATAATGGGTATTATAATAAAATCTAATCCAGGCGATCTATAAACATCGACTTAGCTTTATACAATAGGTAATATAAATGTGTTATAAATATTTCTAATAGTTAATTAAGAAAATATAATCATCATTATCATTATTATCAACGATTCAACAGTCTTAAGATTTTACTGCTGCATATTGTCAACCTCTTGGGCATTATGTTATTTACCATTGTTTCTTTCTGTTAATCACAACATCTAATAATATAGATGCAATTGATCTATTCCAGGTTGCAGTATCAGATGCATCAGAAAAGTCATTTTTTGAAATATTCGTCGAAGAACGTTGTACACAAGCGTCGTCTCGCTCACTCATTCAGTTTATGGCTGATGTTGATGGAAGATGCAATTTGTTTGAAAAGTAAGTCGTCTTGTGGTGGGTGTACAAAATCACTGATGGCCTTGTTCTACGAATTACCTAGTTGTGCCTTTTTGATGTCGCCTGCCATGTATTATGGGTCCTACTCGCACGTCAAAAAGTTTGTAGCTTTGTATCTATGTAATGTACAGTACTTATCTAAGGTGTAAGATTAATCTAATAATTTATATTAGCTACAAATATTTTACGGGTTGAATCAGCCTACGAAACTAAACAATTCTCTTCAATAAACATCGGTCGAAAATGAGTTTTTTTTGTACCTGCTATACCAATTGACTTGGTCGGTCGGTATCGGTAAATTTGCATGGGAATTTGAATTTTTTTTGGATGAAGTAAGAACACGTATATCAGAACGCACAAAAGATAAAAGTATAAGATATTTTTGCCATATTTTTCAGGTATGGAGTCGACTGCAGTTTGGAGATAATGTTTCTAGCTACACAACGGGAGCATAGAAGGCAGAAACTCGGATACACACTATGCAAAACCTCAATACAGGTCGCAAAGAAACTGAAAAACGGTCCGGTTTCTTCAATCACTCTCCAGGACCTTGGGCCTAAGTACTCCAGCATGAAGCCACGTGCAGTGCCAAAGAGTATCCCGAAGATATGCCAAGCAATCTGGACAGCAGAGTATTCGCAGAAGATAGGCAAAGCGTTGAACTTCACAGTGCACTTGACTGTGGAGATGAAGGAGTTTGTTTACAACGGGATGACGTACGCAGATCGTCTGGGGGATCAGTCGGCATTTATTCAAGTTGCTGCTTTAACCCTTTAATGTATTAAGTTGTTATAGTAAATTTTGGATAAGAAAGACTAGGCACAAGCTTCTTCTCAAAATGTTACTTGTCGAATAGTTTATATAGGTAATTTTAGTTTTGCTATTAGGAGTTTTGGTCCACTGCAAAATATTGTTTTTTTTTTATATATTTCTAGTTATGTTTTATAAGACGTAGTATAATTATTACCTATTAAGTAATTTAATAAAATTTCTGGTTTTGCCATAAACCAAATTTTCTATTTATTCTTCTACTAAGTACGTTTCGATTTAACGGTTTTTAACGCTCTGCCATACCTCGCAAGGGATACAGGAGGATACTATAATGCGCGTGTAGTTGTGTGTTTTTTAACTATTGTCATATTACAAGATGTCGAAGTCCTTCGGTTGGTATGTATAGGGTGAAATTTTACTAGTGCCATAAACTGTAAAAACCGGATCAACATTAAGTCAAAGCATAAAATAATCAAGGTCTACCATACAAATTGCACCGGCCGACCTAGTTAATTTGTAATTGTAATAAAAAGTTCCAAAAACCTCCACAAGATGTTCGTATGTCAGTATTTTTTACTAACTATTTTCAACCATGGCTATCCTAAGAATATGATACGAAACAAATATTTATATAGAAGACGTATTTCATACTTCACCGAATCAGAAAATTAGGAAAGTATGCGGGTACAATCATATTCCTATCTGTAGGTCTGGTCTTCCGTAAAATACGTCTCAACCAGACAACTATCCATACAAATAAATCCGCATTTTTCTATTTATTTATTTTTATACGAAATGTTCTCGTTACAGATACATTATTTTAGCGCTACGTTGTGCGTTAAGAGTGAGGACGTCCTAACTAGTAGGGCCAATGGTTCGATATTAATATTTGGTTCCAAACAGTCTCTTGAAAATATACAGCATGTACAATATATCTACTGTAAAGATAAGATTTTAGAAAAAACTATTTCTTTAATTTGTTTTCAAGGTGGCACACTTTAAAGTTAGTTTAAAAACTCAAATAGAGATATTTTTATCTTCTTTTGCATCAATAATTCAAAATGACTACGCATCTTACGACACCCTAACCAGTTGAAATTTTCCAAACAAACGCATTCCTCTGTCTTTATGGGATAAAGCCTCTAAAGCAATAATTATTTTTTATAAAATAAGGTTTTTTTAGAATAATACGAGTATGTTCAAGAAGAAAATATGAGCATATTTGGTTTTACTATAGAGAAACTGCAATATGTTCTTAAATCTCCTTCAAGTTTTGAAGGTCTATTGAAGGCTAGTCTGAGTAAAATTATCAATTCTTCGTAGGTTATGAATAATTTCCTTTCATAAAATTGAACAATCATCCGTGCTTTTTAGTCAGTTTTCTTATGAAGGTAAATAAAATATTGCTATGTAGTGCCAATATTTTTTCCACGAATAAAGCTGAAAATGGCTATTTTTATTTCTTCCTCTATAAACTATGCCAGTAAATTGAGGGAAAGGGTTTTAATATTAGACATTCCAGTGCGTCGCGAAGGGACAGCCTCATAAGTAAGACAATGCCCAGTGTTTGCCGAAGCTAGAACATTAAAACGAAGGCTCTGGCGGATTCGCTTTGCATAGCACTTGAATTTCAAATGGTGCAGTTCATATCGAGCCTCCCCTTAGCCATAGACAAGCGAGGTTCATCCTATTGCCAGCACCTCAAGTGCCGCATCGAACCTGTTATTCACGGCTGTTCAGAATAACACATCAGCTTATAGCATAGCTAACATGCGTACTACGATAAAATCTTGTCACCGCAATATGTCTTCTGCGGCTAACTTCACTGCAAATAAGTTACGCATTCTTCCGTAGTGACATTGTGCGCATATGAAACGACAAAATAATGTCGTGGCACGCATGTTAGCCAGGCAGGGTACGCCACAATGAAGGACCTCCCGCTTTCGCCATAGATATATCGTTTCTGTTGTAATCTTAAGCCTTTGCGTAATCGGACAGTGCATTATTTTCTCCACATGAGATAGACTTCAATAGACCTTTTTGGTTGTTTCTTTCATTTAACGCTTCATTGTGCGCTATTTAGCAAGCATAGCAAGCATCTAAATAGGACATTTCCCATACTAAAAATGGATGCCCATCGCAGGTCCAACGCAGACACTTGCGTAACCGATCCGTCTGTTAAACAACGCAGGTGTCTGCGTTGGACTTTCTTCGGTTATCCGTTTTTATTAGAGGTAATGGCGTTTTTGGTATGCATATGGTAGACGGAATCATTACGGATACGCTAAAATACCGCACAACCGAGCATCGACTGAGTCAGACAAAACTGGTACTAAGTTATGACACTTTCTTATGCCTATGCTGAACAACTTCAACGTGCTCACGTGTACTTAGTTTCAAGTTATAAACAACGCGTGCCATTTGATACGGGATTACTCATTGAAGAAAAACAGGATTTACAGTCCCAGCATCTATTGTACTTTTTATTTGTTAAGTTCAGTTTTTTTTCCGCATGCAAATATTACAAATTAATGAAAGTAATTGCAGGCTTTCAAATTTTGTACAGATTCTACGATCCAGATTTTGCTTACGGCGGGTCGTTGGACGACGCGGTGTCCCATACGAAAATCACTTAAGTTACAATTTAATCTCATGATCTTTTTACTGCGCCTTGTCTAAGTGCCCACCAGTTTCCATGACTACGGTAGATGTTATAGACCCTTTAATACAGAAAGGGTGGATTTATTTGCGAACTTTATGAAAAATCCGATAGAAAGCAAATATTTCAAGCGTAGAAAAATTTAAGCAGAGGTTATGACGTTTTATTGACTTGCTGTATTTTTATTACAGTTAAATTTTTTTGACCTTTCAAACAGTAGGTAAGTACCAAATTAGAAATAACAACATACCTATAAACGAATATATTAAATGATAACATGTAAGAGTGTACCTCCAAATAGTTTTAAAGTGCGTTCCACTAATTAAATACCCGTTTCATGAGCAATTAGAACACACCCTTAAAATATTTGTACCTAAATTAATGTAACCCTAATCGGTTGCTTGAACTAGAAGGATTCTAGCTGTCAAAATTTCATGGACTTGAACTAACAGAGCCACTGATAAGGCATCGCATCGGTAGATAATCTACGACGTCGAAATGTCGATAACAAAGTTTACCCTGCTAAAATGTTATTACTTACTTCTAAAATATTATTACTTCGCAAAGGATAATCTTGTCACGTAGATAGGGTTTAGCAATAGCGAAGAATACTAAGGCGCATCGCATACTTAACGCACGACGGACCGCTAAAATATCGCAGCAAACTGTCAGTCCATACTAGAACGCCACTCACTAAAACCGCACTCGACGGACGACGCTGCGATAGCGCTGCATCTACAGCGGTTGAGCGGCTTTAGTATGGGGATTGACATTTCTGGTAGGGATCTGATAGAACGCTACGATAGTTTAGCGGTCCGTCGTGCGTTAAGTGTGTGATCCACCTTTACTATAGCTTTTAATTCACAGAAACTACAATTTTGTACAATTCGAATTATACGCACTGGTGATTCACTTCTCAAAGCATAATACACAGGGTGTTAGGAAAAGTACTACTAGTAGGAGATTTTATACTTTAGTTCTACCAATCCCCAGAATTTCGGACGCAAATTACGTTACTCTTAGTTTACCGTTGCCTTCGGAATAAACCCTTAGCGTGATCAAAAAGAACGCAGCCATTCCGTTCCCTCTATCAGATGATGGCAGTAAAACTGGATAAAGATGTTTAGATCACAGAAAAAACGTTTTCTGTGAAAAAATATATAAGGTGTAAAAATATTAGTTGCAAAGTTTTTAAACCAGCCCATAAAACTGAACAACTTTCCCCGAGGAACATAGGTCGAAATATGAAAAAAATTTGTACCTCCCTTGGCTTGCTCGGCTGCTACATTTTCTATGGGAGGTCTAAATTTTTTTCTTATTTCGACCTATGTTCTTTGGGGAAAGTTGTTCAATTTCATGGGCTGATTCACCCCATTAAATATTCGCGGCTCATATTTTTACACCCTGTAGGTAAGCAATCTAACGCTAAATGCGCGTAACCTGTGCCAAAAATTCAATCGAGTCGAGTAGTCGAGGTTCTGAAAATAAGGCGTATCTGGCTACCTGTAAGAAATTGTAAGGAGCTTGGGTTACATGAACGAATAAAGTTAATAAGCGACGTTAACATATGTTAATTTAGAAGTAACATAATAATATCATGCATCATGCTCGTTTCGATCTTAGGTTGTGACTTGCAGACGATTAATTCTAAATAACTTTTTATTTTGCTCTTTTTAATTTCTCTGCGGCAAAGATAGAGCTCTGAGCTCAAATTATTACTGGTACCAAAGTACCACGCAGCTGAAATTTGTGTGTAGGTGATTATCGTACAAATTTTGCGACATATCTGTAGGTGTTTGTCCTATTTTTTTGGGATACGAAAACCCGATGAAACCCGCCTTTACGAGTTTACGAGCCACTCGTAAAGTAAATATCACTGGCCCAAGATGTCCGCGGCGATCCTGTGCTTATTAAACCGCTTTATAGCGTTATTTACTTTTATACCCACTTATATTCTGTAAAGAGATGTCATATTTGCTCGAGTGAAATGGGATGACCACTTATTATAGTGAAGGACTTGTTTAGATTTAATTTTGAAGCAGGTGGTTCTAGATTAAGTATCTAGCCTTAGACGTATGTATTCACCGTGTTACCCTATCTACATATAAATATCTTCTTTACATAATAATTATCTGAGTTTGGTATATATAATTTGTTATATTATGTTTAATTGAATGATCTTTTGTTTATTACTCTTGCACTCTGCTCTGTTTTCTGTGTTAATTTCCTCTACCCAAAGGTTGCCTGCAAGAGATCGCTCTTAGCGATAAGGCTGCCTTTGCGCATTTCTTTAGTTGAATCTGTCCTGCAATATGTTATTTTTTTGTACAAAGTGTGTTTACTTACTTACTTACTTCATGGTGTATGTTACTACGGGACTCAAACTTTCGATGGTAGGTTATTACCTAGGTAGGTACTCGTATTAAAAAGTAACTCGTAAAGCATTCATTGTGAATCTACTTGGAAATAAACGATTGAAATCTTGAAAATCTTGAAAATCTTGTATGTAATAATGGAATCATTGCGATAATTAGCGATTATGGGGAACGATTATAGAGATTGAAAATAATTTTACTTAAACAGTAAAAAGTGGACAGACGCCTGGTGGTTAAATAGACCAAAATAGGTCCTTAATTGCCTGATTGGTTCGGGTTGTTTTTCAACTCGTTGTCACAGACGATAGAATAAGCTATGTTTACCGTCATCAAAGATAAGAGAAGAGATTTGTATCTTATAGCATAAAATATTACAAACAGACAGTTGTAGAAATAAATTAAGATATTTCAAGCTATGAACCCGTAAGCAGACGAACGCCACATTGTGATATACAATAGAAAAAATACAAAAGTATCAGAACAGCCACGATAAAAAGGTGTAATCCATTTATTTTCACCCTTTTACACTTCAAAAACTGTATATCCCACAATCTGGCTATTTCACTACGCATAATAAACCAGTAAATCCTCTAACACCCTTACACCTCAGAAATAAATATAAAGTAACTTCGGCTCTTAGACTAAAAGAAAAGTATAGACAAAGAAGGTAGTGCTTCTTTTTTTTTCGTGTGGGACAACGAGTCGTCCGACCACCCGATGTTTCCTGATAGAGCAGACAATTATGTTTCGTTGAGACAGATAATTGTTGTAAGACGAGTTGGAGATAATGACATTTGTATATCAAATTCGAAATAATTTTATGTATAGTCTACACAACATTAAATACCGAAGGGATGAACTTTCGACACTTTGTCAGACCAGACTGAATAACTTTTTCTATGGAGGCTTTGTTGATAAACGAGAAAAAAGCCACTTCCTCTGTATGGTCAGCTGACTTTTTTCTTTCCAACATGGATTGGGTTCTCTAGTAAAAGTTGTCCATGGTCTGATCATGCCTGTTAAATTTACAAAACATCCTCACTTACGCTCAGTATAAGCTCTATCTTCTGAGTCTACGTATTTAGTCTGACTAGAAGCTACCTCTTAGACACAGAGCATACGACATAACGTTACAATAAAAGCAACTTTTCTTCCTGAGCGCGGAGTTTGTTACAGGGACATTCGTGAACTTTAGTTGTAAGATGTGTAATTTTATCAACATTGTTTTATTTAAAATAACAGTCTTCTTTTCAAAGACCCACCAGCACCGTCTTTACTTGTTGAAGTCTTTCGCTTCAGAAATAAAAATAAAGTTAGCTCTACCCCAACGATACGGGGGCATTTTAACCCGCCCCTAATGCGTGGCTCAGCGGTCATTTTTTTTCTTGGGACAGTTCAATGTACAGCCTATAGCAGTAAATCCATATAAAGTGACCGCAAACGTAGGGTTTTTTCGGATTAGAATTTGGCTGAGTACCTACGAGTATCTAATGGATATTTATTAGCATTAACAGATGGATTTTCTTTAAAAATTCAACACAAGTAACTTAATGTTATGTGAATTTATCTAAAGGAATTGGTTTTATTCAGATTTACAGAGCAAGAAGCATAAAAATAATTAGTGTACTTCAATTACGGCGCAATGCACACTTGACGCACGACGGAGCGGTAAAACATCGCAGTGGTCTGTCATTTTCATACTAGAAATGTCAATCCCATACTAAAACCGCTCAACCGCTGTTGACGCAGCGCTATCGCAGTGTCAGTCTTCAAGTGCGGTTTTAGTATGGGGAGTGACGTTTCTAGTATGGATCTGACAGACCGCTGCGATATTTTTGCGCTCCGTCGTGCGTCAAGGGTGCGATCCGGCTACTTTATAAAGTTACTTACATACCTACATATTCTGAAATGAAAATAGGTATGTTTTTATCAATAAAAATTAGGTCAAATTGATTGTAAATTTACATATTCGAAAAATAGTAAATTTTGAATGTCCAATAAAGCTATTCATATTGAAATCACTCAACTTTAATGACCACGGATTCAATAAATAACGTTTTAATATTGCGGAAAAACAGTATTCAGGTAAAAACGTAATCAACTTTCTGCTTCCAACCCCTATTTACTTTTTCCTGTTTGCGAGTGACCGGGGTAATATTAAATTTATCTGGGCAAGAAAAGTGGTCTTGGACTGACTTGCGTGTCCGTCACTTTCTGACAAGGGTGCCTTATTTACATATAAACTGGAGAAGAGGATATCCTAAAGCTGATCTGCAAAAACATCTCAGATGGTCAGCGAGATTTTGGGATGTAAATGCTGAATATGTCTGTTTATTTTGACAAATTTATGTTTTGTGATGTGCCTTTCTTGGAATTAGAAGTAGATTGTTGTACTTTTTAACTGAACTGCGTACAGTTCAGCCAATGGATTCCGATCTATATAAATATGACATCAAAGTTATGCAGCCCGAGTTTTTACATCGTGTACAATCTAAGAGAATTTCGCGACTGAGCTGTACGCAGATGAGTTCTTGACGTGTTGTTCTTAGTAATTATTTATTAGACATAAAAACATACAAGCAAAAATAAAAAACATAGACTAATCTGCAAGAAGCAATAAACTAAAGATAAATATCAAATCAGCGCCAGGCTTCGTCGTTTTTGATTGTTTCTCTTGGCTATGTGTTATGAATTACGACATGACTGTTGTAATTTTAAAAAGTTACTTATTACTCGTAATTCCCCTGTAACTGTACACTTGTGCCTGAAATTTGTAAGGTTCTTGCGATGCATTTCACAGCAATGTTATTAAAATATTTAACATAAATAATTTTGTGAACCAGTTTTTTTTAAATAGCCATACTTAAGTCTTCTCTGGTGCAAATTAATTGAGTCCCCTTACAAAAAGGTTGCATTCATTATTTTTAATTTGCTACTAATTGGTTCGCTATGGGACGGTCATAATCTTCTTAATATTTATAATATTTACGCCAGAAGGAAGCATGAATACTGCCATTACGTTTCAGGAATTTTCTGCTTTTCCAATAAATATATAAATATATTCGGTAGTGTAAGTATATCTGCTACTCACGTAGGTACTTTAATGTTGATTCAACAATTCAGATTATAATTAATCTACTGTTGTTAATATTAATTATAGTAGTCATTGTTTTTCCTACATTATTATTATATACGTATATAAATACGTACACACATTATGCCTTTATCCCTTTTATTCTGAACGTCAAAGGCAGTAAAATTAAAGGTATTGATAAAAAATAAGTGTCCCTATTCACACCAAACCAAAAGATTCACTGCACAAACTACAAACATCACCACCCTTTTAAAGTTGGGTTTTCCAAATCCCAAGCGTCAAGTTACCGAGTCCCACTTTACCCCAACCTCCTCCCAACCGCGGACTCACTTCCTGATCCACTGAGGGGAAGTCGGGGTAGATCGACCCTCTGCGATTTGAATAAATTTAAGTCGCCGTTTTAAACTAAGCACGAATATCTGCGTGCGGAATCCGAAATGTATTAAAGTGATAGTTGAAGAGGTTTATTTGGTGTAATGTGATAGATGAAATGAAAATTTAGATGTCATATGAAAACTGTGCTAGAAGAGTCCGCGCATTTTAATAGAGAAGAAAGATATTTAGCATTTGAAACCTATAATAGCTCAGTTGAGTAAAAAATGACAGACATGGCGATAGCGAACGTATTCTTACGGCCGTTAACGCTCTGCCTACCCCGCAAAGGATAAAGGCGTGATATATGTATGTATGTAATAGCTCAGTTATCTAAAATTCATGATAAATTTACAGTTTACGAAAAAAAGACTAGTCGAAAATCTGTTTTAAAATCGAAATTATTTCCAAGACGTCCATCTGTTCCGAGGGAAAATCATGTCATTTCATCAAAAACGAGATCTTTCAGAATAATTTATGACGGGGAGGTTGCACGTGCTACAGAAAACGTGAATAAAAAAAGTTAATCTTCCAATGTAGAGGTACTTGAAAGGTTTTGAATCTTGAGCAAACGATTCGGCAAATAAGCCCGTGCTCTTTGATTTCTAGCTTTCATTTCAATCTATTGATTCTCGAATATAAAGGGTAGGAATTTCAATCTCGATTGAATTCTCGCATAAATAGGAACCTCCAAATTCCTTTTTGCGCCCTTTGCTTCTAGTTTTTACGGAACATTTTCTTTCAAATTCTTTTGGTTGTGTAATACTTTATTTTTGTCTTCATAAGGAAGCGTTATAATATTTGCGTAAAGGCTTCTTTCCAGACAAGAAACTAAGCAAATGATACTCTAATAGCTTGTCATGTATATGTATGTAATATGTAATATGTAGGCCGACTTGTTTACTTGTTTACTCAATGTGATTAAAATACGTACTTATTCTAGTGACCGGTTTATCGTTCGGCTACTGAGTGCCAACGATGAATGTTAAGTGTCCGGATAAACCTAGTTGTAAGGTTTTTGTGTCACTTATTTAACATAATTTCACTTTTTGTATTTTGATATATTAAATCAATAAATAAAAAAATAAATGTCAATAGAACATGTGACTTCACATCTGAAAGTAAACCTAAGCTATGCAAAACAGTTACTTAAGATCTGTTCCGAAGTAGTTGTAATGCCTTTTTTACAAGCTAATTCTTAGGGCTTTCTTAACACCTGGTAGAACCTACTCCTGCTTACTATTAAAATTGCTAAACCAGCTTTAGCCTTATTCCAGTATTTTCCTCAAATTTTCTAAGCGGTACCCTTGAGGTGTTTTCAACCCAGCACTAATATTTGCATACAGCGGCCAAGCCTAATCAGAGAGGTTGTTTGCATTTCCACTTGGAATTGTAAGTAGGAGTCATAATTTTAAGAAGGAAAGCATTTCGTGAAATAGGGTCTGCCAATCAGTAGATAGAAAGTTTATACCTACTTGAATAAATTAATTAAGGGGATGAAGTTGAGAATACGAATGATCTAAGAGCCGGTGCAAAATAAGGCATTTTAGAGCTATTTGGGGCGAGCCGTTTGCATTATCAAAAGCAAAATAATGTAATGTAAAAAAACGTATCGTAACTAAAATAATGTATTCGATAACTGTGCGTGAGCTGGTGTAAGGTATGAGAAGACGTGAGATGACGAGGAACAGACTTGACGCTCGACGCAGCGCAAAAATATCGCAGCGGTCTGTCAGATCCATACTAGAAACGTCATTCCCCATACTAAAACCGCACTCGACGGATGACACTGCGATAGCGCTGCGTCAACAGCGGTTGAGCGGTTTTAGAAGGGGATAACACATTTCTAGTATGGATCTGACAGACGGCTGCGATATTTTTGCGTTCCGTCGTGCGTTAAGTGTGTTCCTCGCCAAAACAGATGTACGCTAGCCGTTCAGTAACTAGAAGATATGTTTTCTGGGAATTGAATTTGAAATAGGATTTTCTTTTATGTCATTTTATCAGATGACTGGGTGTTGAAAATTTAAGATACCTGATTTCATTTAGTTTCTGATTTTGTTACTACAAAAGAAAAGCACAGATACTGAAATGCTTAATTCAAAATTCTACCAAAGTACCCGACACGGATTATGACAGTAGCAATTTACAGGATATCCACCCTCATCATAGGCTTAACGTATCAGATGAGACTGAATACGAAATGGGTTAACCCTTTTCTACTGTAGGTTTAGGTGCATTTATATCAGCTATTAATACTTAATAGGCAAGTAATTGCGTAGCAAAAAAGGATTAAAATACATACATACATACATACACATATCACGCCTTTATCCCTTGCGGGGTAGGCAGAGCGTTAACGGCCGTAAGAATACGGCCGTTGTCGCCACGTCTGACATTTGTGAGGATTGTTTTCCAAGGTTGTTTCAGAAAACATGTGTATCACTATAGTGACAGGTTGTCAGCCTGTCGCCTAAAAATTGTAATACACCAATACTCTCGAGTCCCTTAGTCGCCTCTTACGACACCCGCGGGAAGGATGCGGGGTGATGCCATTCCAGACCGGCATCACACGGCACTCCAGACCGGCATCACACGGCACAGGATTAAAATAAGAAGCAGTTTAGCGAGATTTGATAATTATGACACGTACCGCACGTTTATGCGAGGTTTTTTCCGGAATTTTCATGAAGCAAATCGCATAGGGATAGGGACGCATCATAATCATACTGCTTTCATTATCGATCGCCGTTGTAATTCGACGACCATTGTGGCGCAATGGTAGTGCGACTGCCTTTGACGCAGAAGGTTCCGGGTTCGATTCTCGGTGGGTCACTCACAAAGTTGATATTTATCACTTTGTGAATTTGTTCCCAGTCTGGTTAGGACATTGCAGGCTGAACCACCCGATTGTCCGTAAGTAAGATGGTTCCGTGTTTCGGATGGCACGCTAAGCCGTAGGTCCCGGCTGCTGTCTATGATCACTCAGACGGCGGTCGTTACACAACCATGTCAGAAGTCTGCTACTTGTAGGAGGCGATTGAAAAATTCTGACACTAGGGTTCATCGGGTCGTTAGACGATTCGGTGTCTCACACGAAGAAGAAGAAGAAGCACTTTTGTGCGGCAAGTGTATAATCCACATAATTGCATTGCTTAAAAGTACCTAGCAAAAAGATCCTACATCAAAAGACTAAAACAGGCAGTTGAGCTAAGATATAATCCATCCTAATTAAGACGTAGTAGACAGTTTAGTACTCAGTGCTCTACCACAGTACATACGGGATGTAGGAACAAACAGTGCAGTGTACCGAAAACTTTGCAGGCCTGAATAGACCTTGAAACTGAACAACTTTAGTTTTGGTTGGTAAACAGAAAATTATTCCATACAAAATTCCCGATTAACCTTTCAAGGGCAAGTCGATTTTTATTTGTTTTCAAACACAGATGCAATAGTGAAACTTGTTCAGTTTCGTGTACTGATCATGCTTGCTAGCTAGGTTAGCTAGGTTAGCTTAGGTCCTATGGTACAAATTGTTAATTGAGAATAGGAGCACTTTTGAGCAGGTTTTTGGGTGGTTTTCCTGTTCAGGGGGCCCGGCTGATTTACATGTCACATGTAAATATATTTTTTTAAATATTCACTTTAATTGGTTGACTTCGTACATTGACGGTGGTGGCGTAAGTTACATGCTGTGTGGTCAGCCTGGCCGGCCCCGAGGCAGTGCCTTTTTTATCCCACTCGTGCCGCGTTTCTACTAGGAACATAAAATTGTTATAAAAAAGAGAAGATTGTGTCTGACAATTTTCTCTTTTTTACAATGACTAATTTATTTTTTAGTGACAGTATTGTATTGTAAATTTTTGACTTTCTAAAAGTATTCGTTGTGAAAACTTGGAAATAAACGATTGAAATTTGAATTTGAAAATTTGCGGCATCATCAGACATTTTCGGTACACCGTTCCTTACACTCGGTATTGTATACGGAGGAGATGTAAGGGACAGCCTACCGATTATTTGATATATAACTGAACAACTTTCTCTTAGGAATACTTTGTCTGGAGGCGGCTGGAAAGGGAAAGTATTTTATTACGTTTTCTTTCTGAGTCAATATTACTCGGTGAAAGTTGTTTAGCTTCATAACCAGAATGTAAAGTATTCTGGGCTGGCTGGGAGGCTGTTTTTAACATCCTGTATATTATGTACCCACTACTGTGGTGATCTCTTTAATGCAGGTGCATTAGAGTTGGAGCCAAAGGGAATTCTTGAGTGGCATTAATTTGCGCTAGGCTTTAGATGTCATCCAATGTGGCAGTTTAAGCTTATTGCTAAAGTGTCTAAATTAGCCAAAACTAGCTAATTTAGAATAGCCAAGCGTTAAGCGTTAAGATTATAGTATAGCCGCATAGAACTGAATTTCGTATTAAGTAAATTAAAATATAGGTAGTCTATTAAAACGTTTTTTAAATTTCTACGAAATGTTAATGCAAAGGAAAAAACAACAAGAACAGATTGGTTATGAATGCAAATGAAAACAAAATTTAGAAGAATTGTACTAGGTCAGTCACTTAGCCGATGCTTCGCAGATTTGCATTCATATTATATGGTCCATGTAAACTATAACCTATCCCCGATTGCCGTGTAGATAGATATCACGGTTTAGATTCATCAGGACACATTCCTATTAGGAAAAAATTATATCACGAAACAGTTTAAAATAGACACAGTACAGTCGCATAAATCTGGTATCAGATTAGACTTTTCATACGAATTATATATCACGCCTACTGTGATCCAGTTACCATTGACTCGACGAAGATAAAGAATAAATAAAAGAACGGTATACTTTTCATACTCGATATTGCGGTATTTATTGTATCAGCTTAAATGCTGGCGTAGTCTTAAATCTTCAATAACAATTAATTTTCTCATAATTCAGGAAACAGATGCCTAACCAGAGTTTCCTGGAAATTTTAATTTCAGCGCTGAGTTCTACTACTACTAAGCTGCGAGAGTCTTGGCAGGCATACCTACTCAACTGACTTTCTTCTACATATTCTACGATAATATGCGTCACTTGGAATCTTTTTTTATTTACTTGGTGGTTTGACTGTCTGGCCGGATAGCCGGATGTAAGCTTGACTATATTTTCAGAACTGTTCAGCCAATCTGTAAAAACAGCGATTTATGTAAGGGACAAAATTAATTTACTCGCAAATTCAGAAAGCACATGTCTCGTACTATTCACACATGCCTCACAATTTTGGGGTATTTCGCAGGTCCAGAGTCTAGTTACTTAAATAAAATAGCCGAATAGTATTTGGAAGCAAATATGATGCCAAACAGACGTATGGATGTCACATGCTGTGTTTTTGCTGGCTCTCAAATATCACGCTGCACGTGTACGAAAGGCCATGCACACTTTTCCTGAAAATTTTAATTTGAACGCTTAGATAACAGAAATTGCGGAACTCACACACAACAAGCGTACTCAGCTGAATTCCTTCTATTCTCCCGAAGCATCCGTCGTTCTCAACGAGCACGTATTGTCAAGTTAAGAATCTCCGCACTCCACACAACAGCTGCGAAGAAAACAAAACTATACACGTAGGGCTGAGAACTTTTTAAACACCAATGTTTGGATATAAGGTAAAGATGATTTCATATGATGACACAGACTAAAAAAGAGAAAAGAGAACTGTCAGGCGTAGAATATTTTTGCATTAGTGTCTGCGTTTTCCATAGTTACTACGTCCCAGGCGACGCAGTATCTTTGAAAAGGAAACTTCACCCGCGTCACATGGATAAGTCTTGCCTCAGACACTGATTAAATTGTCTGTCATAGACGTAAGAGGCCATTGATAATAATGATGAGCATAGTGCCTTAATTGTAAAAATTAAAATGCATTAACGAGTAATACGTAAGACAATTCTTTACGAAATTCTCTTCTTTGCAGTACGTATGTTTATATTTCTTTATTTTTCCTATTTTTCCTTAGATTTCTTCACTCTCAGAGAGTCTATAAACTGAAATTCGAAAACTGTGAAATGGATTTCAAAGTTTTACTCAGCCCTAACTAAATGAAATCATTTACGTTTTTTCTTTGAGTTATTTCGGAGCCGTCGCCATTTTCCCGTTGCTGGCTTTAATTAAAGTTGTTGGCAGTGCGAAACGGGCTCGATGCCGATTTAAAAATTCATTAAACCCCTTTCACAAGGAACTATAAACATCCACCTAATTTATTTTTGTCGGGAGCTGTTTCCGTCTACAAAGTGAATTTCAGTTAAACATGCATAAAAATATTAATCTGTTGGTGTGCTTACATGTAGAAATTACAATTTCGCTATGTAATTTCAGAGTGTCGTGTTTAAGTAGCGTATTTTCGTTCTTTCTGTGACGGCAATAAATAGATTAAAATCAGACTGTTTCAAGTAGCATTCTTTGTTATTTCGGCACTTTATACTTAAGTTAAGACTAACCAATCAGGTCAAGTATCTATACCCCTGCCGAATTTATTTCATAGAAATTTATAAATAATCGTTGCATGACAACTTAAGGAATTGTTAAAGTATACATATACCTGTAACAATGTTTGTAACAATTTGGTCCTATTGACTGTTATGTTATAAATTGAAATAAATGAATTATGAATTGAAGCAAACCAATTCGCAAATCCAGAAACATATTTTCATGTCTGTAAATTATGCTTTCGTAAAATCTGCAGCTAATATTTCCTCAATCTCATAAACAATTTCCATTATTGCTAGCTATTTTCCCCTATTACCAATCAATTTCTTTACCTTACTTTTGCGACCATAAATCGGTAGCTCCGTAGACGTCCCAAAAACACTTTAATGTGTTTTCGATTGCCTTCTCACCAGATGGAGGGTGGAGCTGGCAATGCGACGGTATAAACAGTATCTTCATTTGGCTAAAACGGGGTACCTCATTACCATTTAGGCCCGGGACGGGTCGAATATTAAACAGAGACCGGATTCTGGTAATTTGTTGGAAGTGTTCATTTACACAAAGATGTGCAAAGATTTTTAGACAGAATTATTATAACAGACATTGTTTTTTAGGTAGAGGAATCTAGTATAGGTAATCTGCGCCGTGGAGCACGCCTTGTCTTGTCGTATCGAAAATTTGCAATAGATTTCAAAACCAATACGAAATTCTGACATGCTCTGTTCGTAAAATAACAAAATTAAAATGCTTGGATTCATTCGGTCTATAGTCTCGTTACGTCCAATCAAAGTCGTTGCTTCGATTTGTAAATAACTAATCTGAACTATACCTAACTATAATATATACATTGACCTAGCAGCAGCTCATGTCTGCTCGTACCTGGTCAAAAAGTTCCCAATGTATATTATAGTAGATATATACGTAGTTTAGCTTAGAATTTTATTTAACTTCTGCTTTATAAGTTTTTATAGTTAAAAAAATAACTTATTAATTTAATGACTTATTCCGATTTTTAAGTATGTATTTACAGGTACCTAACTACTTACGATCGTAGAAATTCCGTCACAAAGAACCCGATTATACCTAGCAGAATCGCATCCAAGGGATGTGGATTACACCCGGATGGAGGTGAAAATTGAATTACAGATAACAAAACGTGTTTCGTAAATTGTACAAAATTACACCACCATTGTAATGAAGACTTAGATAAAATCAATGTTTTGTTCATTATCTTTATTAATTCCATATAACAAACAAGTACGTTTATCTGTTTACCTAAGATACAGGAATAGAATATCTATTCCTAGCTTAGGGAATAGTTTGCTATTTCATTTTGCGTCATGGCTAGTTCCGTATTAGTTTATCTATTAGTAATTCAGTTTATTAAATACTAAATGATCGTATGATCGAATGATCGTATCGTATACAACTATTTCATGTCCGTCCCGACCGCGTAAATACAAACCCGACTACAACACAGACATCTATACTCTGTGTTGTAGTCTGGTTGGTACAGAGTTCGGACGTACAAACCCGACTACAACACAGAGCACTCATACCAGCTCCTTTGCAATCACATTAATTTTGAAATGCCCTATGTCGGTTCTGGCACATCGCCGGCCCCTGCCGGGGCACGCTCGCTCGGCTCGCCTGGCTCGTGCGTTGTGGACGCAGTTCTAACCTAACCTAACCTATATAGTTCTAACCTAACCTAACCTAGATAGGTTGTGCCTAACAAACCCATGTTTGAGCTTGAGTGGCTTTTGTATTTATCATTAAAATGTCATTAATCATTATAAATATCATTTATCATTAAACTATCGTTAATCATTTAAGTGTGATTAATCATTAAAATTATCATTAATCATTTCATTAATTATTCATTATGATTTTTTATTTATCATTAAATATCATTAAACTATAATTAATCATTAAAACGTCATTAGGTAATCGTTAAAATAATAACAATCACAATCGTTAACTAGGCATTGATCATTAATCGATGATGTCTGTGTTGTAGTCGCCTTTGTAGCATAATTTAATGTTCCAGTCCCCTGTCTGTGCTGTAGTCCGGTTTGTACTAACGCGTCCCGGCCATAGACAACAGATGTCTTGAGTGCGTCGTAGCGAGTAACGCAAGACGCAAATGTCATTTTTGCTCTGTGGTCCCGGCTGGTTTGATTTTACCGAATTCATTTCATTATTTAATTTTACTGAATAACAAAAAGCATAATAAATAGTTGTAGTAAAGTATATATTACAATTCAAAGAAAGTAACTTTTGATAGTGTAATTATACAGTTTATTATACAACTGTTTTCGAAACATTATGAAAGGAGTGTAAATTAAAGATGTAGATGGAACTGGGTCAGAGTTTTAAGAAAAAAGTATTTTTTATTCAGTATTTTTGTGCGATCGACAGCGTTCGGCATCGTAAGTAGGTATTTCAATTTAATTGCGAAGTTTTGTAATTAAAAAGTTAAGCCTTCCATTTAAGTATCAGATTTTAATGGGTTTTTCAGGAAATATGCATTAGCTATATTTATTTAGATGTCGGTAAGTGACACTTCGAAAAAAGGTAATTTACGAGGATTGCTATTTATATATCCAGAATAGGGTGCCTACAGAGAATATGTAAATAAATTATTACGACATAAAAAATATAACTCATTGGATGAATGTACATTATTTCGTACGGCTGTCGCATATTCCGCGAATGTACTAACCCAGGCAAGTTCCGAACTAACGCTTAAGTAACTGAAAACCACAGGCTACCTTACAAACCGTAGGTAAGTACTGCTAAAGCCGCTACCGAGTAGGAATTCACAAACAGCATTACAGAATTACGTTTTAATTTCAGGAAATCAGTTCTATCCAACCGCCACTTACAACACCACCGCCGGTAATTGCCGCACGCAAATTAGGTATCATCGGGCACTGGTTTTCCATACAACTGCTAAGAATTACCACTATTAGTTGATCTCCTAACTAAAGAAACAACTACACATTGCGAATCAAGGTAGAAATTTTATTGCAAGTCAAATTGCAAGATTATTTCGTAGTCTATAATTTTTGTAACGTCAAATCCAAAATCGTTGAACTTTCATCCAACCCATTCAGAATCTATAAGCCACTCACATTGCGGGACTCAAAGTTCTATATTGCAATTCTGTATTACCTATTTTATTAAAATACGAATTATATTTTTGAGATAAAACTTGCCCTTTCTCCATTCAGCTGTTTATGTGTAATATCATCCCAACTGAGCGCAACAAAATATAAAGCGGATTTTAACGTGTATTTTAAACGAAAAAAATGTACTGTATTGTGATTTCTCATACAAAAATAGATCAACCTAACATTTTTTTTGTCATAACATGAATTCGTTTTATTGTATTCTCACGCCGGTACTAGAAGAAACAAAGTTATGAAATTGCTGAAAGATTTACGGCGGTGCCATAAGGCGCTCTGTGAAGTGAAACCAAGAAAAGTGTAGGGAACTAAAAAGTAAGCACCTTTACGTGGACAATTTTTTTCATGGCAATGTTAGGTACTATTTTCGTACAGTCCAGTCCCGATTGGACACCAATGTAAGTCGCGCGCGGCATATAATAAAGGTTCAAATCTGTCTCATCCAGCTAAAGCTTGAATGTAGCAGTAGACAATCAACTTATGCGTGTAAGGGACCAAAAAATATTATTGGTTTTTGTTAAACTGTATGAAAGACCACTTTTGTTTTGATCTCTTAATTAAAAATGAGCTTGATGAAGACCAGAAGCTTCAGCCGCTGCTACTTCCTACGCTTCTTAAGATATTATTACATAATGAAACATAATAATAAAACACTGATACCTGGTAGATACTTTTTACGAAATAGGTATCAAATTGTTGCATCAAATTCGAATACCAAACTGAATTTAAGTAAATTTTAATTGCAACACTTTAAAAGCCTCATCTTATTTTAATCAACAGCATTAATCCATTTACAGGGAGCGCCGAACTTATTTTAATTTAATGACTGAAAACGGCTGCAAATAAATTTAGAGATAAAGTCGGTGTAACGGATAAGAAAAGTGAAGAAATTTTCCATTTTCTTTATCGAGTTGCTGAGGATTTAAATCAACGGATTAGCACTCTGTTTCGTGTCCACTCCTGCGGAAGGAATTACATTACGATGAAAAGTGGACCCTAAAGAAAAGAGGAATAAACATTTAGTCCAGTGTTTTCAGATTTCTTTTCCAATTTGTATTAGCTTTCAATTCAGATTTAATCAATAGGTACATTCCGTTTTCTCCAAAAAACCGCGTTAGCCGTAGTAGAATGTCAAAATTTCAATTAAAAATTTACCATACCCGGG
This sequence comes from Keiferia lycopersicella, assembly GCA_029255805.1. NCBI lineage: Eukaryota > Metazoa > Arthropoda > Insecta > Lepidoptera > Gelechiidae > Keiferia > Keiferia lycopersicella. The sequence goes on from JARACZ010000010.1 coordinate 6,219,806, forward strand.
AAAAAAATATTTTTTAAATATGGTATTTGAATACATTTTTATTTATAAATGTCAAGTACAATAAATTATCATAATGCCAACTTAAAACTAAAATAAAATAAAAATACAAATAGAAGCTACGAAAGGTAGCCTAGTCAAATAAACCCCCGCACAGCGTCCCCTGACCAAACGTGCCCATAACACTAGCCGCGTTGCCCCTTTGGATTGCCAGGGAAATTCGCTGAGCCAAGAAATAACACGATCGTGGGTCACCACCCCTATCTCTCAATCGCTGTCCGATGTCGGCGATCAGTTTTTTGGCTTCTGAGCCCCACGGACCAGAGGTTTCCACAGCAAAAGGCACAAAATCATACACCGACTCCAAGGCAGAATATTTGGCATGCTTGCTTCGGTAATATGGTATGGTTTTTCCTTCAATAAGTCTGTAAAAATCTGCAGAAAACGTACTTTTTCCACAATTTTATTGCATTTCTTTAATATCCAAGATATTTTTACATTAAATTGTTAGCTACATAAATTTGCTTGATACACAAAATATTGCTATAATAGCAATTTTTCGAATAGATTTAAATATTTTTTCTAAAAAAAAGCATCTATCAAGATTTTTCGACAGTAGAGTCGCAAAAAACCCGAGAACCCGATGATATTGACATTCAACAAGTTGTTTTCGTAATCATTACGCCAAAGCGACAGGTTACAAAACAGGAATGTGTTGTGTCGCTCCCCTTTTTCTACCATCTGTCTTGACGCACGAATTTTCCCGGTTAATATTTCAGTAAGGCCTATTTTGCCACAGTAGTCCCGGTTCACTACACAAAATAAAATTCCCGAGTTGTTGACGTTCTAAATATTTTTTGTACAACATCGAGCGCTCTAATTTTAGACTGTGGCTGCAAAACTGCGTGGATGACGCGGTCCCGTAAAGAGGCGAATCACTCTTTTCTATTTAAAAACCCAAAGGTATCAAAATCTGTTCGCGGCTTACGATGAGTAAGCAATGCCCATGAGAATGAGAGAATTGTAAATCTTCATTTTATCAATATATAAATTGATTATCATTATTAAATGTAACGAACCGGATCTCGATAAATTTTCATCTCTTTCTTTTCGTGTGGGACACCGAGTCGTCCAACGAGAAATTTTCATGACGAATCGGAACTGTGGCATACCGGGATTGTCTAATATTTCAGTGGAATCAAATTACGCAACTCGTAAGGTAGGAGGGTAGGGTTTATTGGTAGACGAATGGGACGTTCCGACGGTATACGGAATGCGTACGGAAACATCTTATGGGCTTTATAGGACATTGCCATGGGTCTGTTTGTATCTATCAACCGCATGACCATGGCCTAAAACTCGTCTTACAAATTAAGTTACGAAATAGGGACGTAATATTTTGATTCTTTTTCTGTACATTACAATTATATATTAAAGAAGAACATATAAAAAAACATAATTTAATTCTACTTAGATGTTTAATTCATTAATACAACTTTTATTACAATGAAATATACTCTTATTAAAATGGCGATATTAGTTTAGAAGTAGTGTTGCCATTTATTTTTTTAAGATGTTTGCTTACACTGATGACAACGATATACACTGATGACAACGATATACACTGTTGACAAAATAAACATGTCGGTATTTATAATATATTATGTTTGATATAAAGTTCTGTTCACTAAAATGCAGAGCGTATTAAAGTCGTGTCGTAGCATATTTCGTAGCACGTAGCACTTGAATATGACGTAAGGTACTACGACATGACTTATTTTATAATTGATGTCCAAGTACCTTGATCTTTATATTTGTAAGATGTTCTATTTTATAACGTTATTTTGACAGCGAATTATGTGAAAGAGATAATCGAATTCAACTGTCACTATTCTCAACAAATGTTACTGTAGCACATAATAATGCAAAGTATTTAATTGTTATTTAAACGTTGCATTCATCAAAATTCAGTCTGATTGAATCTGCTTAACGTCTTCTTACCATCTCAAATAAATCGCAAAAACCTTTCTGATTAGGATTCCCTTGTATGCAAATATCCGTGCAGGGTCAGGACCTTCGCAGGGGTTTCCTCTTCAGGGCCCAATTTGGAAAATTCCCACAAAACAGGGGCCGTAATGAGGTTAAGCCCTATGCGCCTCGGCTACCTTAATCGGAAAGGGGTAATCCTACGTGTGCATTAATGAGGTTGTAACGTTCTTTGATCTGTTAAACTAGCTTGTTTTTGAAATGTCCTGTCAAGTAGGTGAAATGTGTTGGGTAGGTCCCTATTCGCTAATTATGAACTTTTTGCTGTAGACCAACCTTTCACTTTGCTTTCTAAACGAATGCACGTCCCGCATTGATGTGGCATTACATATTCAAAAAATGTTTTATATTTATTATGACTTACTACGCTATATTTTAAACACAATAAATTGTTTTGAGGTACCTTTCCATCGATGATTGAGGATTTTGGAAAGTCTTCTTTTACACGTACATACACATAGTCACGCTTTTATCCCTTGTGGAGTAGGCAGAGTGCTAACGGCCGTAAAAATACGGTCGCCAACGCCACGTTTAACAAATTGAGGGCTGTTACAGATGATTTGTGTATTACTATAATCGCAAGTTGTAATTCTTCTGGTACCTTTTGAAAAATAAGTATAATTTCCATATCAGTTTGCTCCTTTTTAGCTCTAGGGAAACATTATCACAACAAAGGTTTTATAGAGGTACCTGATTGTTCACAATTCTATGCAGTTATCTAATCTTAACTAAACGTGTTTGTGTATAGACCTTTTCAATTTTATTGTTGATTGATATCACCTTTGTAATTGGTATTCCCTATACAAAGCCAATTTAAAGGCTATATAGCTTTAGAACCTCCTAAACAACGCAATAAAAACCCTATCACGTTACAGCCAAAGGGAGCAACCCTTTCGATTTTGTATAATACAGATGTTTGTGCCTAGTTTAGAATGGAGTTTTGAATTATTCAGAACCTGGAGGGTTAATTCTACCCCGACTTCCCCTCTTTGGATGAGAAAGTGAAACTGCAGCTGGGTAGGTAAAAACATAAGTATAATCTAGTATTAGTACCTACTTAAACTGGCAATAATACATTTAGGTGTTTAAAATCGGAATCATGGAAACGGCAACAACGATGTTCTTGAAAGACGAATGTCTATTTGCGGGCCTCGTTTTTCTATTGCGTAAAGATGATTAATAAGCCGACTAGAGCAACTTCAGCTCTTACGCAATTCTAGGCGGGAACCCTTTGTAAAATGGTCATGATCCTTTTGTATTTGAGGATTTTTTTGGGCGATAAACCGGTCAACCTATATTGAAGTTTTCAATAATTACCTATTGTCTAATCCGTATTTTGTGTATTGATATTTTTATCTACTGAATATAGAAAACAAAATACTGAGGGAACTCAGAGCAACCGAGAGCTCGATTTCTGAAAAGTCGTAATTCGATTAGATTCTGGGAAGTCCGCGACGACTGGTCGAAACCTCGTGTATTTCAATTACAACTACTCTTATGTTTGTGCCAAGGGTATGTACCGCTATCATTATTTTTTTAGACTTGATAGGTACGTGATAGAGATGATCCAGACTGATAAAGACAGTAAGTACACAATAAATGAAATACTGTGCAAGACAAAGGTACTTCCTTGAATTATTTTCAGCTGGTACTTTTATTTATTGACCTTTATAAAATGGTTGCCTGCAAGCCTGAGCAATAAAAAAGAATAATTAATTTCTTAGAGAATGTTTTATTCGTTTTCCTTGTTTCAATCCACAAAATTAATTATGATGAATGAATTAGATTTTCTGTGAACTCTGAGAAGGTCACGCAATTACGTTGCTATTTTTGAATAAATAATGTAACATTTAATTAAGATTACTTAATTATTATATCTTTATTTTACTTACGTATGTACGTACATTATTTATTTAAACGGGTCCCGCAATTGGTTGCAACGCTTTTGTTAGAAATTTTGGGCATTTTAGGGCTGATAAATTGATTTGGCTAAGTTTCATAAAAAAAACGTAGTTTCATCTATATTTTGCAAGTATTTTTCACAAACAACATTATCTTTTGAAATGAAAAAACCTATGTACTAGAAGCTCGGTCTAACTGGATATTGTCTAAAGATTTCGAAATTTGCCAAAATTTCACCAAATAGTTAAAGCAAGACGACCATCTAAAAATGGCAAAATACATAAACAATCGTACTATTACTGAATGACAACTATCCATATTATGTTTTGCTTTCATATGTGACATGAAGCTTTAACTTAGGTTTTAATGTCAGCTGTCTCTTTCATGTCTGTTTATATTTTTTATTTTGTTTACTTAGCCCCATATTAATGAACCACACTCAACTCCGCGATCGACCTCAAGAGCGATATTGACAAATTTTAGGCAGTAACAATGACATTTAGAAATCGCAACTCTCTGTAAATGTAAGAATCTAAAACATAAAGTAAATAAAACACGTGACTAACCTTCATCATAGTGTGAGAACTTTTTTTTAGTATGGGGAGTGACGTTTCGAAATATTCGGGAAACTAACAGCTTTGTACATTACTTAGTATAGACCATTAAATATATAACGTCAAACTAATAACAAATTTCCACCTATAGTATGGATCTAACAGACCGCTGCGATATTTTAGCGCTCCGTCGAGCGTTAAGTGTGCGATCCGCCTTAGATTCAGATTAGTATTTTTAGGACCTACACCCCGTCCTATAAGCAGTTACACCCCATAAGTATCACATTGTTTATTTTGAGCTGTAGGAAAGAAAAACAAAGTTGTTATCAAACCAACAAAAGATCTCGATTGAAAGAGCAAACCTAATATTATAGCGAGAACACAAAGGAAAATAGCAAGTTATTTTTCCTTATCATCATTGTTACATACCAAAAAAAAAGCTTTCAATCCTCTTTGTTGTAGCACTTGTTTCCCGATGACGCCAATAACTGCCAACAATCGCTTTGTATTCGTTTCAAAGGAGAAAATAGTACCCTGAAAAGTACGTTAGGCTTTATGGTTCCATACAGACGAAATGCAAATTTTAAAAACTTCACTGTATCACTGTGCACAACACGTACGACTTGGCGGCCCACACGAAAGAAAATAAAGTAAGGAGTAATCATTTAAAGGTCCATATTACGCTGACACTAGGGTTCATCGGGTCGTTGGACGACTCGATTTCCCACACGAAAAGAGTGAGAAATTACGCGTAATACTCATATTACGCATTTATCCCTTGCGGAGCAGGCAGAGCATTAAAGGCCGTATAATACAGTCGCTGTCGTATAAAACCGTATATTTTCCGTGAACGCATTTACAACATCTAGCCAAACGATTTATTATACACACTTATGGCTCATAGACAAAAAACCCTCGAATGCATTCAATTCGCAGTTTTAATGCAGTCTCGAGATGAAATCTAGCAGTTAAGTAGCTCAAATGCAGTCCGTTAGTGTAAAACGTCAGACTGCTTTCCTTCAGCTTGTCAGATGGGAGGGTTATTTACATCGTTTTGGGCGAATGTTTTCGTATTCCTTTATTGTTCACACCACGATGTTTGCAAGCTTGCGTTACTTGGTAAAATATTTTCATTATGATTTTGTTTGAAGTGATAAAACCCACATTCAAATAACATTTGAATTCAGATGATATTTGAATGTGACTTAACCTTAGATTCGGGCCAGGTTAGTATTCGGGTTGCAGAGGTCAGATGTCAGTCGCTCTGTGTAAAAATTTGGTTCCACGTCAAATCCTAGTTAGGTAGCGTTAGTTAGCCGACCCCGACAGAAAACGGGATAAAGCAACGAGAATGATGATTTTCTTTGAACTGAATGTCTTTATAAATAACCAGTACACTGTCTACCAATATGACAAGGTATATGTGTGCTTCCACAATATCATCTACGTATGTCGCAGCCTAAATATAAACTGTCCGACTCTATTTACCGAATGTAAGAGGACGGACAAAGAAATCACGAAAAAGTCAAGGAAATTACATTCAAGATCACCCAACAGATAAATTAAAGTGACCACGATGCTGACGCAAAATGGACAGGAAGGCACAAAAGCTTTTGAACCTGTCGTAAACTGAAAGGGGTCCTGAAGAATGAACAAACCCAATTTTAGACTTTTCAATGAGCCGACCTTCAGCCGGAAGTGCTTTAACTGGGTCGATGTAAATTTCCTTGCCTTTGAGCGCGAACATTTTAATTATGAAGGGAATTCAGATGCAATTCATTTTATTCGAAATGGATTGCCGTAGATCTATTTTCATCGCCGTTGTATGAAAGAGAACATTGGAGAGCTGTTAGCGTGAATATAAGAAAATTAAGGGTACAAAAATTATTACTCAGGCCAGGATAGACCAACCGTGGTGTAGCGGTTAACACGTCTGACCCGGCAAGTCAGAAGAAGTGGGTTCAAATCCCGTTGGTGGCATGATTTTTTCCACATGTTTCGTTTGTTTTATAGTTGTATCAAAAATTTAACATGTTTAGTCAGACCAAGCAAAGAGACCTGCAGCAAAAAATGGCAAGCTTTGAATAAAATTTAAGAAATTATTGTTTATTCATCTTCATCTTCAACAGTTACGACAGTCCACAGCTAGTGAATGCAGCCGTATATAATTTATTGCATAGAAGGGTATTTAAGTTTGGAAAGTGGTCTAAAATTAGCAAGATAATGTCTTCACAGGAAATGCTGGTGTCCATTCACTGGATACAATACGTAGTCGCCTTTTACAACACCCACGGGTAGAAACTGGGTGATGATTCAAGCCAGTATCACACAGCGTAATAATTGTTTATAATAAGAGCTAAAATACTAAAAAAAGACCCGGCCCAACAGTAAACGCGAGTAATAAAAACGTTATAAAGTGGTTTAATAATCACCCAATTTGCCCCGGACATCTCGGGCCAGACATATTTTACTTTACGACTAGGCCGTAAAAGAAAGGTTTCCATTTTCTTGAAAAAATACTCAAATACCTACTAAAATAGGTATTTTCCATAGGACTAGGGATGCAAAAAAGATAATATAATTTTGTGTCCTTCTTAACATAAGTACATAGAAGAATTTAAAAATCTACTATTATATAAGTATAACATACAATGTAGAAGGCATAGAATTACTTATATACTGGCGTAGTAAAATTCATATATAAGGTGAACAAATAATAGCTGCAAATATTTAAAGGGGTAAATTAGCCCATGAAACTGAACATTTTTCCCCAAGAAACAGGTCGAAATATGAAAAAAGAAATTGATATCCATACAAATTGACTGGATCGGTCGGTAACTTTGAATGGGAGGTCCAAATTTCTTTTTCATATTTCGACCTATGTTCCTTGGGGAAAATTGTTCAGCTTCGTGGACTGGTTCACCCCTTAAATTATTTGTAGCAAATTTTTTTACACCCTGTATGTAATTCAAAAGCATGTTTTTGTTTTAATATGGACTTCTACCCTATCTAGGGTAATTCTGCCAGTGTCAGTGAGAAGAGATTACATTATCCTCCATTAAAAGCGTATGTATTATCCTCCGGCAAATGACATTCAATATTTTCGTTACAGACATAGTTATTCGCTATAAGCCGTCAGTGCGTCCATGTTCAAATTTGCACGAGAAGATTGGATTTTCTTGTCTCCCTTTTACCCCCTTTTTCGATGGATACAATATTCGTGCAACGAGCGGAAAATTCCTTTTTCATAGACTCAATATGGATACAAATGGAGAGACAATTCTGGTTAACCAGTTTTTGAAGGCAAAACGAAGAACTGCTGTAGGGCACACGGATTAGAAATTGTTTTACAAAATAAACAAAAATGTTCTTCGTATCTATGTATCTATATTGTCATATTTTTGACCTTTGACCACGTACAAAGATTAACCGTAACTGGCTAGTAATCAAAATTTTCTTTGGCTATGTCTATTTTTCTCTTAATAAATAAGTTGCATTGTTTTCACAAAAATCCTAGTTTTGTTTATTTATTTATTTCAAAGCAGTAAATTTGACATTTATGTAGGTATCTTTTTGTACGTCAAAATCAGTTATTGTAAAAAAAAAATGTAGGACACATTTTTCTATTTCTTATGACAATTTAATGAACCTAGTGTAAACGCGGCTCAACACATAATAACACATAATATGATAAGTAAGAAGAATTATATAACTAATTAAATCTCTATAATAATAGGTATAGATTTGTGTTACGCTACACTTTATAAATGACTGGATTAAGACAGCATCACCCCATTTTTGGCGGTTTGCAGCAAAGAGGCACGGCCCAGCCTACCTTTCAGAAGCACTATTTGGATTTTGGTCAACTTCTGCCCAACGTGTTGAGTATCATACTAAAAACATTTATAACTGTCGATTTAGAGAACTTAAACATCCTTTTTTAAACGTCTGCATTTAAAAACCATATTACATGGGCATAATAAGCACTTAAGCATCTCGATACCTCAAGAGGGTGCGAAGGGAGAGTAACAATAGCCCTCCTATTGTGGAGCTTTTGTGATAAAAACCTTTTAGCTGAGTTTCTGATATTCCGGTAAGAGTAAGTGCAAATAAAAGGGGTACAAAACATTGGTAGTAAGTTATAGGTAGGTAGGTATGTTATGTAAAAGATGAAAGTTACAAACATACACATACACACATCACGCTTAAACCCTGGCGGGATAGGCGGAGCGTCAACAAACGTAAAATGACAACGACGTCTGTCAGACGTGAGATGAAAGTTCACACGATTTAGGTACCCAAGGTACTCTTGTATTTATAAAACTGGTTCAAAAGTACATAAAAATTTTGAATTATGAACGAACTCATATGTTGTTATTAGGTACTGTATTTAAAAAGTTCTCTTCTCTCTGAAATAGCAAATACCCTAATATTTAAACGACAATACTGAATGAAATTAACCTTAACGTACTACTTTAACGTAGACCATAAATTCAAAATGCGTTATTTTAACGCTGTGTTGTGCGATAAGTATCCAACTAGCCTTAGTGGAGCCAACGTTCATCGAATGGAAATATAATTTCAACACTATCTAAGCATGCGTATATTTTTTTATAATCACATTAAATATGCTTCTTTGTCTATAAAAGTATTTTTAGATAAAGGTCTCTTTTGAACTTACCTATTGTTGTTTTTGTTTGTGTAATAAAACATTTTTGTGTAAAACAAAGAACATATGTATATCCCGTTCTTCTATTCCACGTGTAAGCTCTTGTTTTGAACCTGTAAGATTGATGAACACACGTTCGCGTAAACGTCAAAGTAAATGATAAATAACATAATGTTGGTACCTTATTCAATAATAAGCCCCTCTGCATATCCGTAACTAAGTGTCGTCAACTTCGTGTTGTTACTGCGAACAGCAATAATAAGTTTAAACTAACCGCGTACCAAAGTAAACAATTCCAACGGGATGGAATTCGATTACTGGTTATCAATTATGTACGTCGAATGTTGAGGCAACATTCTAACTTTGATGTACAACAGCAATGTTGATTGATTTGATGAGCGTTTGTTTGGAAGTATCGTCGCATTCCTGCCTTTGGCTTATATTTCTAGTATCCTAATAATTATAATGCTAGGTAATAGGAAGTTTAGGCTGGGTAATATCAAGTAGGTGTAGAAAATATCAGCTGTAGATAATTTTTGCTTCTCTATTTGTTCCAGTACTACGCATCGCACACTTAACGCATGACGGACCGCTAAAATATCGCAGCGGTCTGCCAGGTCCATACCAAAACGTTTCTACGTCAATCCCCATACTAAAATCGCACTCGACGGACGCCGTTGCGATAGCGCTGCGTCGACAGCGGTTGAGAGGTTTTAGTATGGGGATTGTTTCTACTATGGATCTGACAGAACGCTGCAATATTTTAGCGGTCCGTCGTGTGTTAAATGTGTGATCCAACCTCATTATTTGTGTAAAAATTGTAATTTATTTCATGTTCTTACATCAATATACTGAAACTTTTTAATTCTGTTAGTAGGTAATCTAAATAGCATCCGCTACGGTAGTCACCCTCGTAGCATTTTTGTAGCTTTGACGTAATTTTCATGCTACGGTGTAGAAGGTACAAATATATAATAATCCAAGTAAAATTGAATCACAATCGTTACAATGTGTTCCTTATATTCATAATTAAGTATAGTAAATCTTCAAAGAAACAAAAAAACATCAATACTAGAACTAAACATAGTACACAAAATGATTCACTCTCTCATCCTTTTTCAGTAGTTTATTTTGCATCGTGCAATCGAACAACGAGTCTGGTCGGAAGTAATCCAGACGTACATCCAGGATCAATGTTCTTCTCCTTGTTTGTGGTTCGCAGTAATGATCAATTAGACTCATTGTGGCACAAAGGCGGCTCTCAGTACGAATTGTAGATAACAATGCAGATTCTAATGAAGGAAAACAACTAAACAGCTACAAAACAATCAGTTCGTCTTCTTTTTGTGCGCGAGATGAGTTGTCAGAATAAAATTTAGGGACCATATTTATTTAGAACATAAAAAATTGCTACTACAGTTAGAAATTATGCTTTATCTGCAGAATCTTATACTAGTTTACACATATGAATATTAAGGAGAAGAGGTGAAAATAAAAGTAATAAACCATATCTGCAAAAAGAAAAATATTGCTCAAATTGGAGTACTTTTGTAAATAGGTATACCAAAACAGGATCAACGTTTTTTGCGTCACTTCCAAGAAATCAACTTTTTATTGTCGCTTTTTGTTTTCTTCAAAAAAATCATAATAAGCTACTTTTTCAATGCCATTGATTGAGTCACATCGCGTCATGCAGCAATAGCTATTAAATAAATATAAATAAATAAAATAAAATAATTTTTATATTTATTTAATTAATAGCTATTGCACCTTGAAAAAAGCGATTTTGGTCACAACACTTCACTTAGATTTCACGAATTGTATATCTCCTACTTTAAAACGCAGTGATTGAAAATTTATTCATCCGATAGTTTCAATAGTTCTATAAAATATTATAATGGACATCGATCTTTGTCCCGTAATTTTAACTTGGGTCAGTTTTTTGCTGTCTTCCATAAATTGGTGCTTCAGTTTATAATGAGAAATCACCATTCATTCTCAAATAAGGGGATGTTATACATAGAATCAGATAGCAGCTGAACTAAGGATCTTCTGACCTGTGAGGACTTCTAAGCTTAAGCTATAGAACCAGTGGCTATAGTTACTATAGTTACTATAGTATAGTTCGTATTCTCTTCCCAAAGAGACCTTTGATGGAGCTTCCCAGCACCGCAATGGACAGCGCAGGCTTTATAGCCAGAAATGGTAGTCCAATGCCGAATGGGAATCAATTAACAAGAACCAATTTGCTCGAAGTTGGACGATGCAATTAGGGGCTGTCTAACTATCTGCCTGCTGATGAATTTAACCTTAACTACTTTGCAATAATAGGCCATTTCGACACTTTGAGCGATTTGCTAGTTGCTGATTTAGTTGGCAGCTATCATGCGAAGTTTTTTTTACCGCCAAAGTGTTTTGTTTGTCTTTGACTTGTCTGTGAAAAAATTTTGTTTGGTCACAACTATGTGTGTATACTATTCCTATGAATAAAACCTTCGAATAAACGTCAAAATTATTAATGGTTCAAATTTTTATTTCAAAACGCATTTTATAGTAAGGCGCATACTTAACGCACAACAGACCGCTAAAATATCGCAATGGTCTCTCAAATCCATACTAGGAGCGTCACTTACCATACTAAAACCGCATTCGATGGTCGACACTGCGATAGCTTTGCGTCGACAGCGGTTGAGCGGTTTTAGAATGGAGATTGACGTTTCTAGTATGCATCTGACAGAACGCTGCGATATTTTAGCGGTCCGTCGTGCGTTAAGTGTGCGATCCACCTAAGATTTGATAGCAAAAATAGAGACCAAGTATCTCTATAACATCTGTCAATATGTTAACTTAGGAATGGCAATACCTTATCATTCTCATTATCGATAATAAGTATTATTATTCTCTTTCTACATTTCTTGTAAATGAATTTGTTAATAATGGTAGTCATAATGTAGTTAATATAAAAGCTTAAGAACCTACATTTACATTTTTTATTTAATTCTCCGTCATCTTACTAGGACATAAAATGATTTGCGCTTTATATTTAAGTCGCGGTAGGTATATATGTAGTTTGGATACAAACGTTTAACTACATCAAAGCAATTTATTCCACGGATTAATCCCACAGCAATATTCTAATGGTGCGCAAACTAGTGACAAGAGTGGCAGGCTCACCACTGGTGAATCGAAATCAGCCAATCAGAACGCAGAGCAGAGCGCTGAATTAAATTTTATTGCAAATAGTAGACGATACCAACTTGCTTTTAACCTTTTGCACGCCAGAGTTTTTTTACGTCGGCACACCCCCGACGCCAAGCATAGAAAAATGTGAAGATGGTAAAAACTTATCGGCAAGCAGCCCGGTGTCTTAAACAAGACAGAATTTAAGTTATAAAAATAGGTAAATTTGGACTACTTTAGTCGTCAGTGGCGTCGTATGTACGCGAGCGTTTAGCAACTATAGTGGTCATTGGCGTTCAAAAGGTTAAACGTCATTATTGCCAACTAGCTTTCTGTCCGCGGTTTCACTAGCGCACCTTTTGTGTATGGATCACAGTCTACAAATAACCCAAAGAACCTATACTGACAAATGTACATACAAACTTTCAGCTTCTGAAGGTGCTAGGTTAGATATACTAAGTTACTGACAAAATGACAAAAGTTTTAAACAGATTTTTGTTCAAAATACACAAAAACGTATTATAATAAATATTTATAAAAAACGGTAAGTATGTCCTTGTCACTGATTCTTCAAAATAAATACTTCTACCTACATTAGCAACTTCAAAATTTTTTTTTGTGGAGTTGTTTACGTGAGGTGCTTAGAAAATTCTACGAAACACCACGAACGAAATTATCAGTAAAGACGAAATGTATACAAACGAAATGAGAATAACTGAGAGAAAGTGTGCAAAAGTAATGATATATGACTGTATGGATACCTAAACAAAAAATAAAATATCTTTCATAATACCTACCTTTGTAACTTTAGGTTCTACATGCATGCACCCCTTTAAAAGAATTGTATTGTATGTACTCAGATTAAGTTGATTTGTTGATAGAACCATAATCGTTATTCATTTACATAATTAAACCAACCTCACATAGTACATCTAACCTAAAACTTCTGTTATCTCAAATCTAGTCTTAAATCTAAGCAAGACTTTCTGAAAATCTGAAAAAGCATTTCTCAGACTGTTACTAGGGCGTAACATAAAGAACAAGCGTGATTTTTCGTTCCACTGCTTACGGCAAGTTCCGATGACATCGCACCTTCCATTATTCAAGCGATGTAACGATGATATATCACTCGTCATTAAGTCTTCCACCTGATCTGAATCCACGCCGCAAGTATTTTCATTCATCATATTTCGCGGTTTTCCCTTTATCGCCTACAAATTGCACCGAAAATATATGGCCGCACATACCTTTTGCGGCGTTTAGTGGATTTCTGAATAATGGCGTCATTATTTAAATGAGATCTAATTTTTCTGGCTTTTTATGTGAGTTTTCATCAAAGTATATTCAAGTGGTTTCATTTTATATTTAAGAGCACTAGTTAGTACTTATCTTGCTCAGAAGTTTAGAAAAAGATGGTTTCATATTCATTTCAGTGCTTAAGTATTGTGTGGAAAAGCCCTCGTCGCTTCGCCGCCTGTAGGTCGTTGTCTGTGGAACAAAGGCTGAAACGTGAGTGCAAGGAGGCAAGGAGGTGCGTGCTAGGTTTTAGACACGCCACATTAATTTCTAGACCGCAGCTCAGACTGAGTGCCTAGTGCCTACGGTCTCGAGGACTTATTTCTCAACTCGAAAACAACCTACCTCCTTGCTTTGTTGCAAGAAGCTATCAACTCTATGGCATTGCAGGAAGTATTGAAATGGAATAGTTGCGGTAAAAGATGCAACTTTGTCAGTTTCATTTGATACTTTTTACTCAAGAAAATAGCGAGTGGCTTCGAGTGATTCATAAAGAGAAAACGCATAGAGTTGGTAATGAAGGAGGGTCGGTAATGGAATACTTCATTGGACTATGAAGGAATAATATTTCCTTAACGACGTGGCCTTTATAGTAATTGAAGAGGTCTTTAAATAGGATGAATTAATTGCTCTTTGTATTTTCTAGGTGATCTAGTTTTTTTTTTGTACGTGTAGGTAGATAATGTTAATAAACGAATGAACTGCGCTTAATTTTATGAATTCCTTTAGAGTTGTAAATGAGACTTGGTCTAGAAACTCAAATCAACAATTTTTGCCCCGGATCTGATATATTGGAAAGTTATTCTATGGCTATTCTATGCACACAAAAATATAAAAATTTTTTGTTTGCATAGAATAGCCATAGAAAACTTTAAATATCTACTTATTCAAAAGTTTACACGTACGTTAAGTTAGATATAATTAATAGTAATGAAACATAAATCATCCGATTTTTTTACATTTCCGAATATTAACAGTATGACAACTATCGCAGAAACAGCTACATTCAATCATGCTTATTTTTCTACTTTCGCCCACATTATAAAACACGTTATAAGCGCCTACAGCTTTATTAGAAGCTGAATTGGAAGGCTTGCCACGGTGTTAAATAACAAGGGTTGTGCAATCGATTCGGCGAGACGCCTACGTCACATTTTGTATGCTCAGGAATTAATGCCCAATGCCCATTCCATTTCCCATAACTGCCCATAAAGGGCTTCATGGTGCTAATCGGGCAACGTTTTCTGTGATATAGTGCTTGGACTGCACTGCAACCCTTTTTCATGGGGTTTAACCCATTCAATATTACATTTATGACGCATATTACGACTTTCAGGCCATTCTTTGTTTGTAGTTTTACTTGGATTGTTTTTGAGAACAAGGATTGTCTTTCCATTGTTCATATTTATAAAAACAAGAGAGACGGACCGAGTGACCGAATCATCTAAATATTGGAACAGTAGTTTTTGACAAAGCAAATAAAAGTCTATTTTTGATTTCAAATAAGTATCAACTTATCCAAATAAGAATTAGATAATCTAACTTACTGTCCACTGTCGCCTACTGAAACTTTTCAAGTACTTTACTTTTAGTAGGTACTTTAGCAAACTTTTATCTTGTACCACAGAGCACTAAACCCATCAAAAAGAAACTTCAAATGAAACCAAAATGAATGAAAATGAAACTGAGACCTAAGCACGTAATTTTTATACGCCGTAGTAAGTATAACTATTTCACATTTACCTGCAGGAACACAATGTTTCAAACTTTAAACAAGTAATTACTCAACTATAAGAAAATTGTCGTATGTGCAGCGCAAAAGCTAATAGTGCTTAACATGGCTGCACTCAAGCTTTTAACTTTTTTTAACGTTACTAGCGCTGTATAGCGAAAAACCTTTTTTATAAATAAGCTTTGTCGAGCTGCACTTATACCGTCACGGATACTTTAAAGTTACTGAGAGAGTAATTGGCCATATCAAATGTATTTTGCAACGTAATTTACATAAATGTTTCCTTAAAAGCGGTATTGGACATCTGGAACATGTCGTTCACATACGTGGATCGCACACTTAACGCACGACGGACCGCTAAAATATCGCAGCGGTCTGTCAGATACATACTAGAAACGTTACTCCCCATACTCCGCACTCGATAGACGACACTACGATAGCGCTGCGTCGACAGCGGTTGAGCGGTCTTAGTATGGGGATTGACATTTATAGTATGGATCCGTTAGAACGCTGCGATATTCAGTGGTCCATCGTGCGTTAAGTGTGCGATGTGCCTATTCGTCATTTTCTTGTAAATAAAAGCAAATAGTGGGCTGCTGTGGCTGTTATAAACTTGCCAGATATCTGCTGAGTGACCCTGAAAAAAATACTCCTTTACATTTAAAAGGTAAGTTCTAGAACAAAAGATGTTTTTATCTTACCTGTAAGCCATTTTACTTGTATCCAAGCCGGTCGTTACCGGACTGGGCGCGAAAAATAAATTTCCACCTTCTGGGCCGAACAATAATGTAAACTTCGATACCACACATCTTCTTTACGGCGGCTCTATAAAATAAATAACCACTAGAGATGCACCTAACAGTCGGGAAAGATAAATAATTCATATTTTTTTAGTCGGCAAATAGTCGGTGACCAGTCAGCCTGTAAACTTTCGCGGTTCAGCACAATGATTCAAAATACGGATACGGGGCTCTTGCTGCGATGAAAGAATACACGGTTCATACTGCGATATCTACGCGATTAATATGATAATATCAACAAAATCATATTATTTTGTAATAAAAACCTCTTAACCTCCTCTTATTTGTACCTTGTATAGTAACGGAAACGTACGATGAATATAAATCTATATAAATCGAAACCACGATATTTAATTTTAAAAGAAGATGCATTAAAAATAAACCATATTAATTACTGGAGTACCGATTATTTGCCGACTAGTCGGGAAAGTCAGTTATTTTTATAGTCAGTGACTAACAGCGGCCGCAGGTTTAACTAAATATTACCATATATAGTCAGTTAGTCGACTAGTTGGCCATCACCATAGGCAGGTACAACACTAATAACCATTTTATCTTTAACCCCTCGCACGCAGCGCCATTGGAAACCTTTTATGCGGTATTCTTTATGTTTTGTTCGCCATATTGAAAACTGCCCGCAAATATTATACAGTCGTATTCGATTCCAATTGTTTTTGTTGGAATAGAATATTTGTGAGGTTATAAAAAAGCATGCAGGATCAAATACCTACCATGTCCCAAAAAATATACGTATGAATCGTCACTATTTTGGGTGTGAATCGTTAAAGTACTTAATGTGAGATGCATATGCAGTATCTATTTAAAAATCTTATTCCAACGCCAAATATTATGATATATACCTTAATGCGGAAAATATATAAATAAAATTTAAATTACAGTGACATTAAGTTTTTTATTACACTTTCTTTAGCCATAGGTATTTGTACAAAATTGATACACACTTATTAAAAAGACAAAGTAAACTTACACGAATATACAAATAAACAAAAAAAATATCATGCGCTGTGATATAAAAATAATTTGGCACTATCCCAATGTACAAATTTTTAATCTTCTGCCAGCCAAATGTCGGAAGTGCAGTCACCTCCCGGGTATCTGTGGAAAGAAATATTGGTTTAACTAGACTGTTTACTAAAACTACTCTGGCGCTGCGAATGGTGGCAAATGGCGCTGCCACCATGAAAATAAAAGTAGCAAACATGAAAACCACAACAACAAAAGTATAATGTTGACAATTTATATTGAGATGAATGTTTGGAGAGATAATTTAGATTTTAGAATTCATGGGGTGCCAGGATATTACTATCTCTCGCGTTCTTGCGCCGCTCTTTTCAATTTTAGAGCATCTACAAAAGGTTTAAAGATATTTAAATTGTGAAAATCCTTGACCATAAAAATTATGTGCTGGCAATATAAAAAACTATGAACATAACTATCATTCACTGAATATAAAAAATATTTTATGAAAAAACATTATGGTTTTCTGGTGAGTAAACCAACTAGAATATAGCTTTTTGTTATACATCTAACATTTATGGATGAGAAATTAACCTGATCTCATGTGGCAACACAGGACCATTAGGTTCATCTCCAAAATGCACCAAGAAGTCTTCGTCCAGTTTCATACCACCTTTCTCTGTATCCACGTCGAGTTTGACAAGCCAACCCCCCTTTGACAAAGTAAAAAGGTATCATTAGTAAAGTCTGTTTTTATTGACAGAGTAAATTGAAATTTCTGAGTTGCCAGTTTTTTGCTAATCTTAAATAGTGATGTGCCTCTACAGAAGAAAAAATAGAGAGAGACAACAAAATAAAATGGTAGTTTACTGTGTTACTTTTCAATTACTAGTTTGTACGTACATATAGCGTTGGCAAATTATTATTGACACGAGATGAAGACCGATTTTAATGAGTCTGAGGTTTTTAAACGTGATTTACTACATGGTCAGACGAAGGGTTAATTATTGTTTTTTTGAACTCCATTCAATACGAGTGCAAGTGCTGCCTATAAGAGTATCAGATCAATAATATGTATGTAGCTTTGTCCTTTAAATCCGATACCTTAGTACAAAATGTTCATCGCAAATATTGCCTGCCTTCATGATTTTGAATATTTCATGTACGATACGTTACCCACACTGTACCCTTGTCCATGAGCCAGCAGTGATCATAGCCATTTGTATCAGACAAATCCTTACGCTTATGAATAATTTATGCAGGTAACGCGCACATGACATAGGATACGAGCTCTATCTAGGTTGCCTTTTTGTACCGTATCTAGAATATACTTTCATTCCACCAAATATTATGGAAATATGACGGAAAAGTAAAATCTAAAGTACAGCCAAGATGTGCCTAACCATTATGTCACGCGTAGCATATTAAGACGTATATTATGGGAGCGTAAAAGTCGGTGTAATTTAAGATTTCTATAAATGTCTACAGCTTAGAAGTTACATGATAGCATTATGAAAACGTCCAGCAAACGTTGTTGTAGGAAGAACATGGGCAGAACCATGATTAGATAAAAAAAAATCATAGCCTAAACAAGGTTGCAACTCGTTTATCTCAGAGCAGAACAAAACAACAGGAACTGCGAAATGAACCTTGTCCAAAAGTATGCGATGTTTATATATAAATTAAGTGCGGAAACTGTGCATTTTTTCGTATGGGGGAGTTTTATAGCGGATAGTAAACATTGCAGGCAGCAGCGGCAATAAAAACGTACATTCAGATATTCCAAACCGGCTTAACTTTATAAAGCTGCACCAACTAAAATCAATATTTGATCGCTACTTGGATATTGGATGTGGTTTTACATCGCTTATGCAGAAATCATTTCATGGAGAGGTATAAAATTTCAAAGAGATATGAAATTCTGTTTGGAATTTTCAAGGAATGCTATTTGTTCCAATGAATGACGTTATCCTTCAGCGCAAAAATAGCGTTGCCTGTCAATTCCATTCTAGAAACGTCACTCTCTATCGTCAAACCCCATACAAAAACCTAGTGCTACGCCAGCGCTGTTACGTGTGTCGAGAGTAGTTTTAGTGTGGGGATAAATCTTTCTAGTATGGATTTGACAGGCGTATACCTTAGCGCAGCGTTATATTTGCGCTTGAAGTGTGAGAAAGTCCTTCTTTGATGAACACAAATTACTAATTGAAAAACTAGCAGCATAAATTATCTTAAAGCAAAACTATATCCATAGTTATTAATTATGTTTTCCGCATGTAAATAAATGAAAAAAACCTGAAAAGAGAAACACAATACTTATTTGTTTGTACTCACATTTTCAATAGAGCTTTTGTAGAACTGTTTATCCCAAGGAGAGTAGAGGGAAGAAGACACGTACAGGCGTTTCCCATCCAAAGACAACTGCATCATTTGAGCACTTCCATGAAGCCTCTTGCCTTTCACGAAAACTGGCTTCGGTAGTTCCTGCACGGCAAAAAAGATTGTCACAGATATCTGTCCACCTATCATCATTCTCCTTGCCGTATCCCGATCTCTATCGTGGAACCATGTGTTTACACACAGCGACTGCTATCTGACCTCCACAACCCGAAGGTTAACCTGTCACCTATACTACTTATAAATAATTCCTGGTAAGTCATAAAGAGTAAACTGCCAAGTCAGTGGTCAGTTACTGCATTCGCCTGAGTAAATACTCGTTTCATACTTTATGAAAATGTTCGTGAGTTGAGAGCGTGTGCACTGTTTCGTCATTGACAATCCACTCTTCAAAATTTCGTATTTGTAGTTAATTAAAACTGTAATATAAAAAGGCAGAAAGATTTGAATTACCAATATTTACCAAATAATAAGTACAACAATGATTTGGCTTTTAACTTTCAAACACAAATTGCAGAACTTAGCCAAACGTAAAACGAAACAACATCGGCAAAACTGGGGAGAGTAATTTAGCAACAAAGACTGAAATGAAAAGAATGACGCAGCACTAAACCTATTGTGTGGAGTCATGAAGCATTAATCTAATGGTAGGTACTGTAATTGGAATGAAGAAATTCCAACAATTAATGAAAAATGACTCGACCGATCAATATTGCTGGGCCCCGGGGACTACTTAGAGACCTTCACTTTTGGTTCCAATTTCTAAGCCCGAATTTAAATTGGGGAACACAAGTGTCCCTTCTGAAAGCGCCTATTCAGAATTCAAACGATTTTGCGTATGAAAATAACCTATGCCAATTTTGTGCTCTTTTGAAGGTACCTACTTAGAAAAAAAATAGTTCCCCACCATTTAGACATACCTAACATAGCAAATAGTCCGAAACATCATTAGGAATTCAACATTTTGTTCCTAAAGGAGAAATACGATGCGTCAGATATTCTCTCGTTATTTTCTAAATACCTGCACACTTGTAAAATAAAGTCATTGCCAAAATAAGCTTGCCTTATAAAAAAATATGCATAGGTATATATTTTAAAAGGCGGACTAGTCCATGAAGTTGAACAACTTTCTCTGAGGTTCAAATCCTACCTGTATTAGAAAAATTTTGCTAGTTAGGTTAATACTTAATTGCATAAGTAAGTACCTAATCAAAAAAGTGCAATATTTTTACATTTTTACATTCAAGAAAGACAACTATAATTTAAAGACTTATTATTAAAAACAATTACCTATAATATCAGATTCTTTTTCCGTCTTCTGTATAAGTGATTGATAATATAGAATTAAGTGCATAAATAACACAGAGCAAGAGGAAGGTTTCAGAGGTACTAGCTCTATGAATACCAATACGAAGCCGTGAAAACTCGTAGCAACCAGTAGGCCATTGATGAAATTTAGGTATATTACATATATTTATGTTAGGCACAGCATAGAACATTACAAGAAATGCAGTCAAAAATACAAAAACAATAAAATTTTACAAAAATAAACTAGGTAAAAATACCACCCCAGGACGCCCCCGGTCCAAAGGTGCCCATCACACTACTAGCATTACCACGTTGTATTGCAATGGACAACCTTTGCACCAAGAACGAGCCAGAGCGATGGTCTAGGCCCTTTTCCCTCATCCGACGCCCTATCTGCCTAACAAAGGCTATAGCCTCTGTGCACCAGCTCCCAGCTGTTTCCACCGCCAGAGGAACAAACTCATAACCTTGCGCAAGGTCGGCATACTTTGCCTTCTTTTTTAAGGCTGCGGATTCAGCGGCCGACCCTGCTGCCTGAGTTGTCTGGCCTAGGTGACAAGCGGCCAAGGTACTGACACAAGTCGCATCCCATAGCAGGCATCTGCCTTTATGCCATGGGATAAGTGTTAGTCCGTCCGGTCTTTTGCCATCTGTACGGTTCAACCCAGGAGGCTCTAATACGCATGGAACGTTAACCGAGATGAGGGCCCTCCGGACGATATCGTTGAGGGCGTGGTGTCGCGGGAACCTACCTGCGCAACGACGACAACTCAGGCCGTGATGGCCATTGGCTTCCACCATGGTCCCACAAACCTAGGTCAAGAAATGACTGATGAATGATTTAACCAAGGATTTGGGCCAGTTTAGCCTTCGGGATGCCGAGGTCTGACGGCAATCGCTCTGTGTGAAAACTTGGTTCCACGTTTCCCCTAGGTAAGTAGCCGACCCCAATAAAGAACGGGATAAGGTAAGGAGAATGATGACTAGAAGAGAATTGGATTTTAAATGCCTACTTACCAGTCCTTCCCTGTCCTCCACAATCTTCATGTCATCCTCCAGTACCAAGCCACCGAGCTGAACCCTGCCTACCAACTTCGGATTGGCCGTGTCGCTTATGTCATACTGCCTTACTTCTCCGTGGAAGAACAGGGAAAAGTACAAATATTTGTCATCCAGCGAGATCAGGATGTCCGTCATTAAACCTAGAAGCAGGAGAAAAAGTTAATGGAACTGTCAGGTCTAAATCAGACCAAGGGTAAAGGCAGACCGAGTGCTGTCATAATCATAAGTCAAAAAACTACATTAAACGAGAGAAAACTTCTGTTATTTTGTAAATTAAACAACATGTTAGTATTATTTTAATCATTTAAATATTTAGGAGGAGTGATGGATGTTGAGGCCAGTAGGCCGAGTGACGACGGAGGAGGGAAAAGGGTAGCTACCCTCCTGGTCGGGTGTTGTGACCAGGGGACCGACTGGTCCAACCGGACATGTTTGGAGGTTGTATATATAGCGATCGGCGGAAACACTTTGATACCGCGTTTCAGGACTTGTATGTGGAGCGCATGCGCGCCGCCACATCACTCCCCCTTTTTGGAGTGTTGAAGACGCTGTTCAGCCGTTGATATCTTGAGGCAGTAGATGTATCATCGTGCAGTCAGGCGGTGAGGCTAGCAGGCATGTAGCAGTGGTAGAGCAGGTGCACGCTGGAGTGTGTCGACAGTCGTGGCTGCTGTAGACCCTGAGATGCTTGAGTGCCGACCGAGGATAGAGCACATGTTGTACTGTAGATCCATTGCTGGTACTGCGGTGATTGCCGAAGATCAAGTGGCTGGTTGGTGCGTTGAAGTTGAAGTCCAAGTTTTCGCTATTGTCCGGTAGAGTTGACGTCATGTTGCGTGGTGCTGCAGTCTGGCGAGGCGTTGCGGTGAGCAGGTATGCAGAGGCGAGCAGGGTAGTGCAGCTGCTGTAGGCCATGCAGGTGCTGATGCTGGCTCCAGGTCTTCGAGTTGTCGATGACATGTGGAGACAGTGATGATGCCGCAAGGGTGCTGGAGATGCTGTGACTGCAGTTGCCGCTGATGATGATGACGTCTGGCTCTGATGATGAAGGTTTACGTTGTCCGTCACGTCGTCGCTGTTGATCACATTGGGGTCACCAATTTAGGAGGAGTGATGGATGTTGAGGCCAGTAGGCCGAGTGACGACGGAGGAGGGAAAAGAGTAGCTACCCTCCTGGTCGGGTGTTGTGACCAGGGGACCGACTGGTCCAACCGGACATGTTTGGAGGTTGTATATATAGCGATCGGCGGAAACACTTTGATACCGCGTTTCAGGACTTGTATGTGGAGCGCATGCGCGCCGCCACAAATATTACAACGGAATTCTTACCGCCATGACCTATTTTGTATGAATTTTCCGAGAACTCGAAATTGTTTAAAGTACGGTCAAATGGGGGCAAATGAGACTAGCGGGTAACTTGGGACATGGTCGACACCAGCATCTATAAACCATTTTCACCCATTGGACGTACTGTGTTTTTAGTACCTAAGGGTGACCGCAAATGGTTAAACCGGTCATTCCTCGCTCTTTTCGTGTGGGATACAGACTTTAGTATCATTTTATGTGTAAGTAAGAGGGCTACCTGCGCAACGTGATCCAGGTTTTGAATACCTACGAACTATTACATGTACGTAATAATCCGTCTAACTTATTTCATGGTCGAGGTAAAAACGGAGAAAAGGATTGAAGCTTTGCGCAAAGCTCCGGAATTTATGTATTCCCGGGAACTTAATTAAACTTTTGGCAACAATTGTGACTAAATTGAATTTGGTACGTCTATAATCAGGAAATTCATTTTTAGCCTTGTGTTCCATGATTGCTACATTATATCATTTTAAAAAAACTGACTTTTATGTTTAGGTCTATAGGGTTAAGTGCAATCGTGATCGTATTAATTGCCACAAAGTAGCGAACAACCTTCGTTTTTTACCGTTTGGTCTGTGATTTATTCATGAAAAATTTAATTTTGTGATTTTTGTGGTTATTGCTGTTATTCATGCTGTATTTTATTGTGATTTGATGAAGATATTAGTATCAATAATTTGGTAAAAGACAACGAAATGCTAAATTCGAATACGTAAAAACCTCATTCGAAATATTCATTTCAGACAGCGTAATACTACCCTGGATGACGTCAACTTAGCAGAAAATCACAACTTTTTGCCATTTCCTGAGAACGTGTTGGGAAAACAAGGATACTTTGGCCAAAAACTGAATGCGGGATAAATAAGGAAAAACAAGTGAAGTAAGTTACCGTTAAGCTCGGATTCAACGCCATCTTTAGAAACTTTCTTTGCCGGAACATCGATGACTTTATCGGCTTTCCATGTACCGTTTTCTGTTTTGTAGAACCTGGATAAAGAAAAACAAGATTTTTGAAATATATACCATTTAAAAGGTTAAGCAGATAATCTTCTGTAACAATTATGAAAAGTCAAGTCAAGTTAGATTTGTTCGCATACAATTTCTAGTGTCATTATATTGAAGCAAAACAATGTAAGTGACAAATCCAGTGCCCAATCACACAAAAATAAATGTTTAGCAATAAATAAGCGCCGGCTGCTGTCAAACAGACTAAAAGTTATGCGATTCATCGCCATAGTTCTGGGAAAACAAAACTATTTGCCAATATATCGTCAACATACTTTCGACACTCGTTCGAGACGACACTGCTTGCCACTGTCGTTTCAATTCTAGACTAGATCTCAATAAGCTCTGCAAATCCTCAAAATCTCTTACCTGTAAACGTTGGCCTCTGCGGCGCACCCCACAAATCCGACCGAGGCTTTAGGGTCATGCAGGAACCTGATTTCTAGTGGGGCTGTGCCCCCGCGACCGAGATCTATGGTCTGTTGCAACTCCCGAGTGGACCATTTGTAAAAGTTTAGCTTCGTCCCGTAGCGTTCGGGGTTTGAGATGTCTTCTGGATGGAAGCCGCTACAAAGAAATACTTGATTAATTTATAATATTCTGTAGTGTGTTAGATTCTATGAAACTCCGCCGGAATTCGGAGTCATGGACAGTTTGAAATACATTTGACTTTTTGTGTTTTGAAACAAAATATGTCATTCTGTCTATCTTTAACTAAATTTGATTATAATTATTATTTATGATGGGTAATTTTCTTTACTGGAACAATTGCTCTTACAACACCTAGACCAAAGATAGGTGCTAACTATGGCTACTCTCTCCAAGACCCATGACCTAAGGGAATGCTAACATATTCTATGTGGCTTACCTCATCAAACTTTAGTTTATACTTTTTTAATACAAAACTACTCCCTTAAATATTTTGAGACTATGTTATAGGTAACCTAAACTACTTTCTACCGTTCACCTATTAAAAAATCAGGCAAGATGTATAAATGTGAAATCAAAAATGTTACACAAATAACATTGAAAAAAAAATACAAAACTCGCCATTAACTTTGTTTGCAAATGTTTTGATTTTAAAATAAAATTGTATCCAGTTCTTACGTTTTGAAATGCTTAGGGCTGCCCCATTCCGAAGAAACCATTACATCGTGGTAGGGTTGGTACCAAAAGTCATATCCAAAAGTAGCTATTTTCTTCCCTTTTGTCCAAGTACCTGTAAACATATTTAATATTTTGAAGCATGTTATAAACAGCTCGTATGATGTTAGCAATCTGCGATATGTTTTGCAAAAAATGCTTCAAAGGAAATGAGAAACTCCCCGCTTACGTCAGCAACAGTGATTGAAAAACGTATAATATTATAAAATTTTTCTTTTTAAACGAGAAATATCACATTAACCGCTTAAACTTACTGAAACAGAATTGATATTTGATCAAACGTGTCCCGAACGATGTGCTTTGACTATGTATTTCTTTCGGCAATACTATGCAACCTATTTCAATATATTGGACATCTTTTCCCTCACCTGTCACCTTCAGAGTCTTTGCATCGATGAGCACGAAATCTCCTTTGCCATTCTCGTCTTTATCTCCCATAGTTGAGATCATGATTTCGCCCGAAGCAAGGCAGTGAGCGGTGTGGGGGAAACTGCAGTTGAATGACCTCATCTCGCTCCCGTCGATTACCTGGTAATGATATCTTCAACGCAATGTAGCTCCGATAAAAGAAAATGGACTCCGAAGTATTTTTCTGCCAAACAGTGCAAGTTTCGGGACGTGGGGGATAAGAGTAAAGTAGTTAAGGCTCGAAAGGTATTACTTTGATACGCTTAGGAAAGTTCCAGGTAAGTTCGGATGGCAAATTCAGAATGTATAAGATGAACAAGTTTTATGTTGCGGTAAATATCTTGCTTCAAAACTGAAAACTAAGTTACGAGATAGTAAACTGTATCAAAAACAAATCGCCAACTTTTATCGCAGGAAGTAGAAACTTTAGACTTGTTTCGCATCCAGACCGCAGAGATTGTGTGTCTAGATTTTTTGCCGAAATATCCTGACCAAATTTAAATTATCGGATATCGAATGTAGGTCTTAGATATTCAAAAAGCTACCATTGGCGACATAGAGGTTTAATTAATGAGTTTTGACTAATCGAACTCATCTACAATACGTCTACCTTACCTAAATTGTGAACTATTTCGAACTACTCGAGTAGTCTGGTCTCTAGATTAATTTGACTTTCAGCTGCGCCAGGATCAACGATATTATGGACCTAGTATGAAAAAGAGCTGATATCCTGAATTTAGCTTTTTTGGGATAGGTAAGAAAGTCAGCACTAGAACATTAAACACATACAGAACTAAGTGATGAGTGATTTTTTTAACAATACAGGAACTAGATTTGTAAAGAATTATACCGGCAACCGCATAATTTAAAGTAGGGAAGAAGCGTAAAGTTGCTGTCAGTCACTGCTATAAACAGCTTTTTAGCAAGCAATTTAAATTAATATTTTCTATCTATTTATTTCCCATAATTCCATCAAAGGAGACTATCGTGATAAAAATATACTTTTATTTTTCTTTAACACATTTTTTATGCTATCTTTTCATTCTTTTGATAATCTCGTCCAAAAAATCTTTGCCTAAACCAATATTTTGAGTTCACACGCAGAATTTAAAGGAGTTTCCCAAGTTCCTAATTTGTACTACGAAAACATTTTCATTTTAATTTCTGAACTATGCTAATATCACGATCGCTCGGGTTCCGACATCTCAATAACAAACTTATGGGTTCGAGGGGAGACCAGGAAAAATCCAAAGCATAAAAATCGAGAATTAAAAAACTTTGCACAACCGTTGACATAAAAATTCAGTTTTACGAGTTTCTTCGCAAACAAGATCCCGTGCACTACGAGTTTAGTTCCAACTTTGTAACCACACGACTGCATATTTAATGATTCGAGCAAATTGTTTCCTTTTCAATTTGGGAAAATTTGTTGCTGCTTAAAGAAGTTTACGCGTTCCGTACGAACCGTAGTCTTTGAAAACATTTTCATCAGAACTTGTTAGATGACGCTAAGCAAGGATCCTGGCTTTGATATAGTCACAAACGAAAGCGCGAGTACTCGTACGAAGCTGTCAGCGTTCTCCCGAACCTTGAGTCTATCATCGACCGAATCCAAACGAGTGACCATTTATAACTTCTCATTTTTATGTAAAAGAAAAACAAACCTTGTGCAGTTTCGGTTTCCTCGGCTCGGTACCGACATCAATCGCAAAGACGTTGCAGGAATGCAGCGACGGTAGAATGAGAAGGTTCCTCTTCAGCTCCTCGTTGCCATAGCAACTGGAGCACACATTCCATCCGCTGTGATGGATTTCGTCGCCCACACTGCCCACGTACGTGCGATGGATCACCTGCATGGCAAAATCAGTTGTATAAGCACTGGCAGAAAGTAAATTTTAATTTGGTGATGTGGGTCTAAAGAACAGTGAGCATAGTTGAACCTTGTTAGATGGACAATATTTCTCTGCATAAA
Source organism: Keiferia lycopersicella (assembly GCA_029255805.1). Taxonomy (NCBI): domain Eukaryota; kingdom Metazoa; phylum Arthropoda; class Insecta; order Lepidoptera; family Gelechiidae; genus Keiferia; species Keiferia lycopersicella. Next base: position 6,247,641 of record JARACZ010000010.1, read on the forward strand.
TTTAACTGGAAACTCGGTCTGTGACTCGGTGTTCAACACGAAAAGAGAGAGAACACGGAAGAAGAAGACTGGACACTTCATCATTACCAAAAATCACGAAATTTAGCTTTATTTGAATTTGAAATCATTTGCGCCAGTTGTAATATGTATCAAAGTACCTAGGTAAGGTATCCTATTTTTATTACATTCATCTCCACGACTCACCTATGCGTGATTCAATGAAACCTTAGTCACACTAGGTGCCTCTTAAAACTAAAATCTTATACCGAGTTCAAAATTCAATATGAAGAAAATATTTAAAGGTTTGACTTGGACCACCATACCACACCGCAAGACAGATCACCGACGCAAACAGCAAAATTTAAAACTATTATTGTAATAGTGTAGGGGTCCGAATCAAACAACGTCTAGGAAACGACTGATTATTTATTATAATACCCTCAACATCTTCCTTCTCTTATAAGTATAAGCTAAAGATAACATTGGTATTAACTGCAGGTAAACATAGAAAGCTATTTCATCTATAATTATTATTTTGAATGTTTCCATATAATATTAATACATGCTGTGATTATATTTACTTACATAAACTAGGCTATGAATTACCTAATTAATGAAATAATTTACTATAACTAAATAATAGTTTAACATTCATTCATTCTCGTTCATATCTAACTCTCACATTAGATGTAGCTAAATAAACCATAGAATTACTTAAATAAACATTCATACATGCTTCTACCTATCTAACTCCAACATTAGCTCCAACCTAGGTAGCTCAAAATACAATTAACAAACATATAGTGACAGGTTGTCAGCCTGTCGCCTAAAAACATTAAACAGAGAATAGGTAAGTATGAATATTACAAATAGGTATTATTGTGTTTAAGTAGGTACTCGTATGTTAAAAACCATGCTAAAAATTAATTCTAATCAATCATTCACTTTGCACTTTGCCCATATCGCTGTGGTGGATGTACCACCCGGCCACTGCGTGTCACAGTACCAGTGCTAGTGGTGTGACCTGTTCGTGGGCTGGTTAGCGTGTGTGACGAAGTGCCCGGTGCACCCGGCTGCGCAGGCGGCGAGGGCCACGCGGGGCTCAGGGGTGCGAGGGGAGTGTCCAGCTGATTAGATGAGGAGGAATCAAAATTTTCCCAGCTTATGTTAGTATTCTTGTGTGGAAATATGCAGTTATTTTTTGTTTGTTTGAATATAGGTAGTATGTGCTGTCGGTTTCGACGATAGACACCTCCGTCTTCAGTTGTCACCCAATATGAGCGATCTTCGCGTGCTTTATTTAGCAATTTTGAGTTAACCTATATACCATTTTGCCTAACTTTCACTATATCATTAGGTTGTAACGGTGCTAATTGGCGCGTTCCTTTGTCGTAATTATTTTTGAATGTCTGTATCCGTTTGTTTCTGTCCTGTTTTGCTTTTTCCATATCCACTTTTTGTGGTTTAAGATAGCTACCTTGTACTGGAAGCCTGGTGTTCAGACGGCGACCCATTAAAAGTTGAGCTGGAGAGTAATCCTCTCCTGAAATGGGCGTATTTCTGAAGTTTAGTAAAGCTAGTTGCCAGTCTTCGCCACTTTCTAGTGATTTTATTAGGAGGCTCTTTATTGTTCTCACATTTCGTTCGGCCAGACCATTAGACCTCGGGTAGTGTGGTGAACTGGTCACGTGTTCAAATTCGTACAACTCACTGAATTTCTTAAACTCTTCGGAAGAAAATTGCGTTCCATTGTCAGTGACCATTCTTTTTGGTATGCCAAAACGGCTGAAGATTGTTTTCAGCGCTGCTATGGTGTTGGCACTGTGAAGACTAGACAATGGTGCTATTTCTACATATTTTGAAAAATAGTCTACCACGAGTAGGTATTGTTTGCTTTTAAATTCAAAAATGTCCGCAGCTAACACTTCCCATGGAAAATTCGGCACAGGGTGTGGCATCAATGGTTGTCGCGGGTTAGCGGGGCGGTGTCGCTGACAGGTGTCACACTGCTCTACGACACGTGCGATCTCCGCTGACATGCCGGGCCACCACATAACCTCACGTGCACGTCTTTGGCATTTTTCTATGCCCATATGCCCTTCATGAATTCGACGCAACATCTCTCGACGTAATGATGCTGGAATTACAACTCGTTCATTTCTGAACATAATCCCATTAATAATATGCAACTCATTACGGACGTTCCAATACGGTCTGACAATATCATCCGTTTCCCTCTTATTGGCAGGCCATCCGCTTTCGTAATATTTAGTCGCTGCTCTCAAAACTGCATCTTTGTCTGTTTCTTCTTTAACTTTATTTAACATTTCTGGAGACGCTTCCACGTTCTCGTAAAGTGCATTTACATGTACCATGACCTCTTTTCCGATGTCATCCTCCGTTCCTGACTCCACTGCTGCTCTAGACAAAGTGTCCGCTATAAACAGCATCTTACCTGGTTTATACTGTAAATTAATATCATAATGTTGTAATTTTAACATCAGCCGCTGTAGCCGTGCTGGAGTTTCATTTAAAGGTTTTTTAAAAATCGTTTCCAATGGTTTATGGTCTGTTTCTACCAATACCTTTTTATGACCATAGATGTATTGATGAAAACGAGTACAACCAAAAGTCACTGCTAGTAACTCCTTTTCTATCTGCGCCCAGCGCGTTTCTGTGGGCGTAAGTGTACGCGCGGCGTAGGCCACAGGCCGCCCGCCCTGCAACAAGCATGCACCCAAACCGCGAGAACTTGCATCCACTGACACCGTGACTGATTCTTTAGGTGAGTAGTATTTTAACACCGGTGCGTTACTAATTCTTCCCTTCAGTTCCTGAAACGCCTTATCATGGATGTGCAGCCATTCAAAATTTTCATTTTTTCCTAACAAAGCCCTAAGCGGCGCTGCAATTTCCGAGTAACGCGGTATAAAGCGAGACAAGTAATTAGTTACACCTAAAAATCTCTCTAATTCTTTTTTGTCAGAGGGTGTTGGCATAACCGTTATAGCATTTACTCTGGTTTTATCAGGACGCATTCCTGTACTATCGAAAGTGTGCCCCAGGAATGTTATTTCTTTCACTCCAAACACACATTTATCTTTGTTAAACTTGACACCATTTTGCTTCGCTCTCCTCATAACCTCTGCCACACGCTCATCATGCTCCTGTTTTGTCGTACCCCATATCAACACATCATCTATATAGATCTCAACCCCCTCCATTTTAAATAGGTTGTACATTTTTTGATGAAAAATTTCTGGGGCGCAGTTTATGCCAAATGGCATACGTAAAAATCTATATCTCCCATAAGGTGTCGCAAATGTACATAGTTTAGAGCTTTTTTCGTTTAACTTCATCATCCAGAAACCATTTTTTGCATCACACTTTGAAAAATATTTGGCACCAGAAAGGTTGCTGGAGACCTCCTCCAACGTCGGCAATTGAAAGTGACTTCGTTTAACCGCTGCATTTAAATTTTTTGGATCTAAACAAACTCGTAAACTTTTATTTGGTTTTTCCACGACCACAATGCTAGACACCCAATCAGTCGGACCCTCTTCCTTTTTAATTATACCTAACTGTTCCATGTTTTTCAACTCGGCCTTCAACCGGCATCTCAATTTAATAGGTATTTTGCGCGTCGCATGCACAACCGGCGGCACTGATTCGTCTATTTGAATGTTACATTCATCGGGTAAACAGCCTATACCCTCAAAAACCGACTTATCAATTATTATATTTTCAATTGACAATTGATTAACTCTTGAAATTAAGTTTAATTTGACACAAGCGTCAAGCCCCAGTAAATTATTACACTTCACGTTTAAAACATAAATTTTTTGCTTGAATGTATTGTTTCGATATTTTAACAAAGCTTTAAAGTAACCAATTACAGGTAATTTATTTTTACTAATTTCTCTCAAGACTGTATTACATTTTAACAACTTATTTTTATCAAAACCTGACTTCTCATAACACTGCATTGAAATAACAGTTGCATCTGCACCGCAGTCCAATTTAAACTTTATATCCGCACCATTAACGTTTATACTTTCAAACCACGACTTGCACGATCTGTCATTAGCCGCCTCGATAGTAATATTGAACATAAGTAGCTCACCGTTTTGGTCGTAATCGTCCTCACCTCCTTGATCGTCCTCCGTATTATGTTCACTGTCAATTTCCTGTACAAATTTAACATTGCAGCACTTTGCGAAATGATTATATTTATCACACCGAAAACAACGCACTCCATAGGCAGGGCATTTATCATTATCACCATGCTCATACGCACACTTATCGCACTTATTATACCGACCGAATCGTGATTGGGACCGAGGCTGCCAATTGCGCATGGCACCCCGTCCCCACTGCTGCCGCTGCTGACCGCGCGCACCACCGCGCGCGTGCCCGGCCGCACCGCGCGCGCCACGGCTGCCTCCCGCCGCGCGCGATAGCCGCTCCACCGAAACCTGCGCTGCGCCACCGTATGCGCTGGCCTCCTCACCGGCGCCGCCGCCGGCGCGCCCCGACGGTAACACTGTAGCCTGCCGTCCTGCTTGCTCCTGAGCCCTACACCATTGAGCCGCTTCCTCTAACGTTAATGACGTTTTAGCCAACATGTGTTCCTTCACATGCACATTTTTTATACCTCTTATCAGTTGCGTTAAGATCATACTATCTTTTAATGTGCTAAACTCGCAGCTATTACTTTTAAGCTTCAAGATACCTAAAAACTTGTCGAAACTGCAATCATTTTGATACGTTTCAAAAAATACGTGCCGCTCGTAGTTGATATTCTTTTTCGGCACGCAATGGTCTTCGAATTTCTTGCATAACGTGGCATACTTGTTCTTCTCAACTTCCGTAATATCGAGTTCCTCCAACAATTCTCTGCCATATTTTCCTATAATATGCATAAATAATGCACATTTCTCCTTCTCTGTCGCTGTATCTTTCCCCGCAGCTATAAGATAATAGTCTAAGGAGGTTTTCCACTCGCGCCAGTTCGCCGCCATATTGCCATCTCGTTGTAACGGCTCGGGCTGTTGTATAGCCGCGTACGATAAAAAACCGGGTTTTGTTTCAGTCATTTTCACTTTAAATCCTCTTATCACTGAAATCCCAATGTGATAACACAACTTTCAATAGGTATCACTCGCGATTAACCACACCTGACACCATGTAATAGTGTAGGGGTCCGAATCAAACAACGTCTAGGAAACGACTGATTATTTATTATAATACCCTCAACAATTATCAACCTTGTTCCATTTCCGGGCGGATTTTAGCAAATCCTAGCAACAAATCCTCGGGTACTATGTATATAACATTCCTGTTGTTTAGTTCCAGGTTTTCACTTATAGGGTTATGGTAGACAGAGCGTTGCAAACAATTTTAAATTAACTACTCATAAGACAACAAAAAAGCCTTTGCCCTGCAGTGGGACATCGAACAGGCTACGTAAAAAAAAACAACAAAAACTGCAAATGGCTAGGTGCTGTCAGTACATAATATAATTTTATGCAGAACAATCGTATTGCCGTGTGATGCCGGCTTAGAATAGCATCACCCCATTTCCTACCCGTGGGTGTCGTAAGAGGCGACTAAGAGACTCGAGAGTATTGGTGTATTACAAGTTTTAGGCGACAGGCTGACAACCTGTCACTATAGTAATACACATGTTTTCTGAAACTACCTTGGAAAACAATCCTCAAAAATGTCAGACGTGGCGATAGTGGCTGTATGCTTACGGCCGCTATCGCTCTGCCTACCCCGCAAGGGATAAAGGCGTGATATATGTATGTATGTATGTATGTACAATCGTATACACTCGTACGGTTAAAGCACCTATGTAACTGCGGTAAGCGTAGCGTTGGGTGGGCACCTATCAGCCAGATGAACCGATGACTTAAAAAGAGCAGCTGCTAAAGACTGGGAAACGGGAGATCATGCCTTGTAACATACCCTGGGGGAGGCCTACGCCTGGCAATGGACTTATGTAGGCTGATGTGACAATGACGATGATGTCGAAATATATTTAGAATTGGTTCGTTTTCCCCAGACCGTACTTCCGCGCCATTTTCATAGGTACGTGTACCAGCGTTGTTTCTGAATGTTACTCAAATCGCTCCATCTGTTTTCTTTGTCTGTGACTCTAAGCCACTGCAATGGTAAAGTAAACATTAATACTTTCTGGGCGGATCGTACAATCCCAAGGATTACGCAGCGTTATTGCGTCCTAGCGACATCGCTCAGGGTTAAGCGTGCGAGCACTATGAATATAACTCTTAGGGTGTTTATTTCCCTTTTTAGCCCTTAATTCTTATAAAATTAACTTTTACTTAGAAGTTCGAATGTGGTAACTGAATAAAAAAGGAGCTGCATATTTCCTCAAAAACAGTTACTGCAATTTTAGGGTAGGACTTTTCTAGTAAAGCAGTTAGGTTTCCACAGCTCTTAATAGGAAGAGACTGTTTTCAATGAACTGTTTTTGTTAGTTGCTATTTATAAGTAGCTATAAGCGTAGGCCGATGAAAAAGGAAAGCCTATTTTCAGTTTTGACGAAAATCTGGGTAATAAGATAGGAACAAAAATAAGTTCCCGAATAAAAAATCCACCAAATACACCCACTTATTCGCAGAAGTCTGTTCATTCCTTTCCTGAAAAGAATAAGCTACTTTCGCCCAAGTCCATTAGTGGTTAGATAGATTGCTACGTACTTTTTTATCTTACTTTATCTGTTCTTGTTGGTAACCTAATGGATACCTACTTCTAACATTTTAATGAATATTCAGTGTCATAGAAATAATTATACCTATTTCACAATTTGCACAATAAACTTAAATGAGTAATAGTAATGCCAGACGTGGCGATGGCGACCGTATTCTTGCGGCCGTTAACGCTCTGCCTACCCCGCAAGGGATAAAGGCATGATATGTCTATTTATGTATGTATTAGAATGTTCTGTAAGTATTGTAATGAACTTCTACGATTATTGAGCTTTATAAAAATGACAATTCGGGTGAAAGACTTTGATGTCATATCCAAACTTGGCAACCCATAAAAAATGCTAGGAAGCAGCCATTTCTTAGAGGTCCACAATTTTTAAATCGACAATGTTGTAAGAAAATTGGGCTGGTTATTATTAATAAAATTAATATTATTATAAATAATATTTTTCGTATATTCTTTACATCCTTTAACGTTCAAGCTTTGGGTTCACGTCGATGGTCGATTAACTGGCTAGACGTAGCACTCTTGCTCTTTGGAATACGTTAGACAGTTTTGGACCATTTCTATACCACACCCAAAGCCTAACTTTGGCGAACCAGTCTGGATGTGAGCTTGATTGTACAATAACTTTGCAAAGCGATTTTATAAGAAATTCGGAAGGCATTGAAAACAAACAATATTGATTCATGTAACCTGCGAATATGTAGGTGAGTTGGGGTCCACATCAATGGTCCCCAAGTAGTCTTGCTTGGTCTTGTCCGGCTGAACGCAGCACACGTACAGAAGCTCCTCGCGAGGGCCGTTGTGGAACGCGTCTAAGGGGCTTTTGTAGCCTGGTCCTTTACCTGAATAGAAAAAGACTTATTTACATTATGAACAATACCTAGATCAATATAATAAGGGTTAAATTTTTATTAATATATTATAGGTTCCGGGTTCGATTATCGGTGGGTCACTCACAAAGTTAATATTTGCCACTTTGTGAATTTGTTCCCAGTCTGGTTAAGACATTGCGGGCTGAACCACCCGATTGTCCGTAAGTAAGATGGTTCCATGTTTTGGATGGCACGTTAAGCCGTAGGTCCCGGTTGCTGTCTATGATCATTTAGACGGCAATCGTTACACAACCGTGTCAGAAGCTTGCTACTTGCAGAAGGCGGTTGAAAAATTCTGACACTAGGGTTCATCGGGTCGTTGGACGACTCGGTGTCCCATTCGAAATGAGATTAATATCGAATGAATAAATCAGTCACTAGAAATGACTACTATCTCGATAGGTGGAGCCATGCCACGCATTACTGGTCATCATCATCAAGATACACTTACATAATTTCGCAGGCAGTATGGCCAGTAAGTACTAATGACGAAAGCCGAAAATTCGAAAACTGCTTACAGTAGCAAGTCCACTCAAAACTAGGGTGAGAGACGGTGTAACGAAAACTTTGCAGGCTTATCAGACAATGAAACTGAACAACTTTTTCTGTGGGGGCTATGTTGGGAAACGAAAACATTTTTTCCAGTTACCATACAAAGTCACTTAGCTGATCGGGAATTTTGTATGGTGGGTCGAAAAATGTTTTCGTTACCCAATATAGCCCCCATAGAAAAAGTTGTTCAGTTTCATGGTCTGAGCACGCCTGCATAGTTTTCGTTACACCGTCCCTTACACCCTGTATAGTACTAGTAGCAGTACCTATAAGTTGAGCCATTAAATGTTAACTAAATGAGCACATTGTAGTTATTAAAGGAAAAGTATTTGAACAAATTGTTTACTAATACAGTTTAACTGGTAGTAACGAAATTACTAGTAGAATAGAATTAATGTTCTAACTTGATAACGAGTTTTACTGCCAACTTAATAAAACTGTCAGACACCATTTTGATCGTCTTTATTATGAAGCACGACATAAAATAATATTAAAGAAAATTCGTGTCTTCGAAAACGTAATTAGATAAATAGGTTCTTTTGATGAACGCGATTCACACGCTTTTTGTAAGCTCTTTAAACACCCATGATTTCTTTGCTTGCCCATTTATCCGTGAAAAGAAGACGTTTTTTTGTAGTATAAAGTAGCCTATTGCAAAAGCAGATTTTTAAAGCTGATCCAGTGAGATTATGTATAAGTAACTACAGATGTGTCCATCTCAAAATAAATAATTCCTCCATACTCTGCAAGACTATGGAGCGTGTACTAAATAACAGACTCCTGGGCTACCTCGAGGACAACGATCTTCTGAGCGATCACCAATACGGATTTCGTCCTGGGCGATCCACAGGTGATCTCCTCGTGCATGCCACCCACCTATGGAGCGAGGTTATCGAGAGAAATGGCGAAGCCCTCGCTGTGTCTCTGGATATCTCAAAGGCATTTGACAGGGTCTGGCACGCAAGCCTTATTAGCAAGCTGCCCGCCTACGGACTACCTGCTGATCTTTGCAACTGGATCTCTGACTTCCTGAGGGGACGGTCGATACGAGTGGTCCTAGAGGGCCGCTCCTCGGACCAACAAGCCATAGATGCTGGAGTCCCTCAAGGATCAGTTCTGTCTGCAACACTATTTCTGCTGCATATCAACGACATGCTGACGCCCGACACCTTTGGGTACGCAGATGATAGCACGGTTGTTGACAGATACCTGTCCAGTGCAAAGGCCAGCAGTGAAACCACCCAGTCTTGTCGAGAGTCCATAGTCCAACATCTGAACTCTTCACTCAAGGCAATATCCGAGTGGGGTGATGCCAATTTAGTGAAGTTTAATGCAACAAAGACACAGGCTTGTCTATTCTCGACTAAACGGAGTCCCTTCACACTTACTCCGACTTTCCGAGATGTATCCATACCGATTCCTGACCACCTTGATCTTCTTGGCATGACTCTTACGTCAGACCTGAACTTTGGACGCTACATAGAATCTTTGGCCACGACTGCAGCAAAAAAGCTTGGTATCCTCTCAAAGGTTAGGCGCTACTTTGCACCAGAACAGCTTCTACAACTACGTTTCGCTTCAACTTTTATCATGCGTACGGCTAGAGAGTGGAATTCCCTGCCGGCGGTTCTTTTTCCGGAACAATATAACTTGGGCCTTTTTAAGGCAAGAGTGAATAGACATTATCTAGGCAAGCATGTACCATCTTCGTCTGCATCTCCACTTACCACCAGGTGAGATGGCAGACAAATGCGGACCTATTACATATAAAACAATAAAACAAATAATGTGAAAAACACCATCAAAGAAAATAATTTCAAAAATGTTGAACGTAAAATTGGAATAGCCCAATATCAACAGCAGTTGGCCTCAACTCAATGTAATCAACGAACTAAAATGCGTACGAGACCAACATGAAATCGTACGGAATTCCATTAATATTTTCCCTCCAATCCAATATTCCGCTAAACACACTCAATTTTCTCCCCGAAATAAAATTCCCTATCAAAAAAATAGAACTGTCACTCTCAATAAATAGTCGATAGGCATCAAAACATTATTTTCCCGTTGCACAAACGAGGGTTGGGTCTTTAGGGTGTCTCCCTTCGCAATTTTAGTAATCACGTCAGGTATATCGGCGATTACGCTACCCAGCCAAAAGATCCAGTCTTGGTATACATTGCAGGTTATCTTTAGTTTCTTGTAATGCCATCCAATGACAAACCAGCAATATACTGTGAGTCGGGCCCAATAAATAAGGATGTATACGCCTTACGTATATTTACCGTCTAGTCCCGTGGTTTTCTTTTAGGAGCGATGCGCACCGTGGGACTTCATAAGCTATGTCGGGTTTACACCCGGCATATAGATGAGTCCTTTGTTCCTGGTAATCCCATCAATGGGTATTGTTTGTTTTGCCGTGCTCATTGCATAACTTTGTACGGTTAATTGGACGTAATGTTTGATGATGTTTTCAACGGTATTGTAAATTGAAAACTCTATAGGCATAGGCACAGCGCGTCCCTTTGTAATGGCCTTTTGTGAAGAGGGCGGTAGTAATTTATTACCACAAAAATGTTTGATTATCAGGAGGAAACTTATTACAAGGAAGTTGATGCATCTCAATTTTCTCTTGTCGTGTAGAACACCGGGTCTTCCAACGACCCGATGAAACTTCGTTTCAACAATTGGTGAACAACAATGCTTTTGTTTTTTCCCTTGTAATAACGACTTAATACTTGCATACTTCTAATACTTGTTTTTGCAAAGTTACAAATAAAAAAATAAGTAGGTACTGAAGAAAATCTCTGTAAAAAATATTTTTTTTACTGCTTTTTACATCAAACCGACTATTTCAAGGAAGTTCGTGAAGATTCATTTTAAAAAGAGTTTTATCTAAACAGCGAGATTGAAGTCAGCAGGGTTTGTTTGAGCAGTTACTTTGAGAGAAAAGCCTTTGAAGCTTCGCGGCCGGGCGAAGCTGAAATGATAAATTGTAAGGGTCTTGATGCGCATGACACTTTTTTTCACGCCCTGACCTTTTGCCGGCTCCTTTATTCCGCTTATCACGTGACACGGACGAATGAGCTCCTAACAGACTTGACAAATAGGGGCGGTATCATGCGAGCGGTGTCTGTCTATGATGTGCTGTCTTTAAGTAGCTGGCTGCAAATGATGTCTTGTTCGTATTCACGATCTTGTTCATCATAAATTTTGTGTTGTAAGAGTTTTCTTTCAATTTGGTCACTTTCTGTTTCATCAATAGTGCAGATTTTCCACGTGATGATATCAAAGATTTTTCACGTGATTTTGAATATCAGGAAATGTGACAGCATAACCTGTGATCATAACATAGCCCCTGAATGCAATGCAATGCAACGGACTGCGATTGTCTAATTTGTCATAATTTAATGAATATTATGGATTTTCCATAATATTGTAAGAAAGTAACAATTAACAAATTACCTACGTATACCAACGGATTAAAAGCTATTCAAGACTAAACGTATTACTCTTACCATTCTATAAGAAATCCAAATATAACAAAATATTCACATACCTAAATAAGCAATGAGATGTTTTAATATCAAAACTCTTAACGATGCAAAACTTGGCATGCAAAAAGTTCTTTTAATAAAATTCCCCTAACAAACTGTAACATCGTTAGTTACACATTCAGATAACAAACTTGTATCATATTTTTGCGCTATCTGAGCAAATTCTCAGTACAAACTTTTCAAATATATATATTTACTTAGACGTAATATTTGAAAATTATTAACATTAACAGGTACGTAGATGAAATATAGAAAAATATATTTTGGGACGTCAACATTTTGTTAAATATCACACTTTACAAAACAACTTTTTTTAAAAAAACATTTCACGTTAATTTTGCGACTTAAAACAACAAAACAAAATTAATTTTAACATAACTACTCATATGGAAACAAAGCCATTAGTGCTTGTACATATTTAAAATCAGAATACCAAATAATTATTATGTATTTATACCGTCATTACGAGCCTAAAAATGCCTACAGACGATACAGAAAAACTTAGTTTGCTTTATCTATAGTACATCATAGCCTCATGTTAAAAAAAAAATTGGAGTAGGTATTGACTTTGACTTTTAATTAAATACATACAATGACAGATAGTGGCACAACGACTGATATCTTCTCTGCTTGTACCTTTAATTAGTCTGTGTACTGTTAATATTTCTGTGAATTCGCAAGTGATTTAAGTGAGCTTGGATAGGTATATTTATTTATTTATTTTGCTTGTGTTTAAACACAAACTAATGACCTAAAACAACACAGAGATCGGACGTCCTACATCATGATGCAAACAATGTATTGAGACACTGACTAGGTACGCAAAGCATACTAACTTGAGCTACTCAAAGTATACTTTTTACTATCTGCCTACTTATACAGAGTGAAAAAAAAAATGCTGCAAATATTTTAAGCGGTTAACCAGCCCCTGAAGCTGAACAACTTTTCCTAAGGAACATAGGTCCTCATAGTCATAGGTAGTAAAATTCGAACAACCCATACAAAATTACTAACCAATCAGTCAATTTATATGGGATGTTCAAAAAATTTCCTCATATTCCGACTTATGTTTCTTGAGGAAAGTCATTCAGTTTTATTGGAAATTTTAGCTAATATTTTTACACCTTATGTTTCACTAATGAATCCTTTCATGAAAAAACTAAATCATATCGTCCTGAACCTATTCTGATCTAACTGACAAGTCTATTCTAATTGAGAACTTGGTTTGAGGCATCTCAATTTAATTATAGACTGACTGGCATGTCAACTTCGGGAACAGCAGTGGGTCTATTAATTTAATATTAGAGCTAGCCTTTCGTAATAAAGGAGATTGGCAAAGGCTATTGACACAATGAGTTGTAAAGATCTACCTATGCTGGTATTTATAAATACCTTTATGTAGAACCAGAGTATGTTCATCTCTTAAATGGGTAGTTGGGTCTGATACTTATATTTAAGTACGTACTGAATTAAAACTTATCTACTTCGTACAAACTTATATGAGTACTCATATGACCCTGAACTTGAACGAAGGACGTAAATATTTAAAATTAACTTTATCAGTAGCTCTGTGCATTGCAGATACAACGTTATCAACACAATAGTGAACAAAATTACAAATAAAATTTATGTAATGAATGGTATAGATACACTGCTGGTCTGAATAATGTATTTAAATACGTATATGCCATTTCACAGAAAATCATACTTGGTAAGTACTACTAATTCGTAGCTATGTTGACGACTTTGTATGTGCACAACCATTATGACTAAACCTATGTATTGCATAGCAGATATAGCTTCTTAGTTTTGATGTTAGTAGTTTTGATGCTAATTTACGCAATCATACTTGTAAAAAAGTCAAAGCAAATATACAAAAGTATCAAGATACTTAGTGCCCAAAATGTATAATTATAGCAGAACTAAATCTGAAAGAATACTCACAGCAAGCCATTTTGAATCCAAAAAATAAGTGATAACAAAACTGGCGAGACGCCGGCCGGTGAACAAGATAACAACTAATGTAAATAACAGTAAACGGGTCCGACCGATGAGTGGTCTGACTGGTGCATAGGGTTGCCAGCCACAAAACCTGTAATGATTTTTTTATAACTACAGTTAATCTATAGTAGCTGAGTGAGACACAAAAGCCACTACAACACTGTGCATCCACAAAAACAAATAAGTAAAATTATTAAAACAAGAATTGTTTTCTCTCAATAAGCCCACCGCAACAAAAATATATAGGTAAAATATTGCAATGAGTTGTCTGTTGCGTGATGATGCCAGCACAAAAAATTATAAATATTTCAAATTGTTTATCTATTTACATAAAAAAATCAGGAACTTAAGTGTAATGTGTGCGAAAGCTTTCTTCTTATGTATGAGCGGTTTATAATGGATCATAAATTTAAATGACAACATATCTACACACATAATGCTGGTTTTATTTTTGATAGTTTCTGTTTGATTAAACATTAAACGCTGTGTAAAATTATCCTGGGATTCTAATTAAGAATCTTTATAATCTATCATTGTATAGAAGCCAGACTATACCTATATCAACGTCACAGGTTATGCTTCATTATGCTTCACTTTATTTCCAAAGCCGTACGAAAACAGTGAGTCTGGTAACCCCACCTGTCTAGTTATAGAGGTGCCACTTCACGAATCTATTACTTACGAGTATATTTATCTGCTCCTACCACTTTGTTATCCTACAAGATACCTTTGTGGATAGCGGTCGAAAGAAAAGATAAAAGTTTGTGAAAAATATGAATAACGTAATCCAGCAGCAGTTTTAAAGACTTGTCAACAATACTTTTTCTCTGAAACGTCAAACATCGAATCAAATTGATACATTACATACATACATTTCTGTAACGGGGTTGCAGATATTGAAATTGTGTTGGTCAACCTTTACTTAAAAAGGAACTAAATAATTACCATGAGCATTTCACGCAGCGCAATCTAGTCTAAATTAAGCAAAGTTTATGCAATGTGAACTAGGTATTATCTGATATTCACTTAATTTGTCGGTTACTGGCGTGATATGTGTGTTTTTTTGCTGCTGTTCCTATCTGTTATAAAAAAAAAAACAGTACCTATTAAATGGTGCCAAAATAATGTGCTTCTAATTATTAGAAAAAACTTCTAACTACTATAGTACTTACGTAGGACACAATATCCTTTATTTTTAATACTCAGCGGAACGATCCATCACGCAAGTGCTACTAACTACACAAAATTTTGACAAATTACATCTCGTACTAGTTACGTGTGCAAAGCGGCACAACGACAATAACAAATTGTCGTTTCTTACACGAAATACGTGAGCAATAACATCATTCAGCTCGCGTTGCTCGTCGTTAGACGCAAGGCGAAGATATGCTTTACTTTAGATAAAGGAATAAGACAGACACAAATGTTACATACGTGATCCGAGACAAAAGCACTTCCACACAGCTGCACCAAACGTAATAAGTACGACTTAAAATACGATTATTGTCAGTTCAATATTGCAAAGTCCTCGCGTACAAATGTTTATCGTGAAACTTTAGTAATACGTCTATCGTCTGAACAAAAGTTTTCTCCTCCCGACTCTGTGGCTGTGTGCGTGATTGTCCTGCATTATTCGCCGCAAGCTCGAGTGCTGGTGGAACTCGTGTCGGATTGAAATATGCCTGCTTATATTCTTGAAAAGGATATGCCACAATGCTTTGTCCTTATTCTTCCACAATAAATCTGCAGTCTTCTCCTTAATCCTACGCATATTTTCCTCGAGTCTCCTAGCTTTTATTTCCATTTGTATGAGGGAGCGGGTCGTATTTGTCAACAGCCGGTACAGGTATTCTTTTCTTCTCGTTTTCTTTGGCTCCGAGGCGGTCGCATTTGTCATCGGCTCGTATTCAGTGTTGTTCTCGTAGTCTTGAATTTCGCTCCATGTTGTCTCGGATTGTTTACTTTTTTCTCTCAACAGGATGCCAGCTAAGATGACACTTAGCGCGAAAGATAGAACCATGAGGAGTTTGGCATGGTTACAGAGTGGTTTGGTGATAAAATTCATGTCCAAAACTTTGGGTGTATCATTTCACAGGGCACTGGTTTATGGAGAGGTGCATGTTTGTCACATCTGTGAGCAACAAGTCACGTGGGCGGGTGTAGCGACGAGCGCGCCCTCTCCCGGCGTCGGCGCGTGCGGTACTGAGTGAAAACGCCGGTGCGACGCGCCCCACGAATTTCCCGAATGACTTTTCCTCTTGGATGTGGGAAGGTGTTTATTTGGATGTGCCGGTCGGGTGAACATCAAATTTATTCGTTGGGGAGACTCTGAAAAACACAGGAAGGCTTTCAACTCTAAAGCTGTAAAAGGAATGAAGGAAAGTCGTAACTATTTTGGACCGCAATTTGATTCTACTACATTTAACTGATGATTGCACACACTTAGCGCATTACTAGAGGGTGTCCCAAAGTCCCGCACGATATAATTTTATTATAGAACTATTTTTCTTTATATTTGCTGAATCAAAACTAAACAGCTACAACAGCCCACTGCTGGATATGCGTCTCCCCCTATAGGAGGGTTTTGCTATACTGACCACGCTTGGCAGGTGGATTGGCGAGTGCAAGATGTTTAAGTTAAGGAAAACGCTGCTACCTTTTCCATGGATTAAAATTATCCTTACCTTCGTCGCCTTTTCCGACACAGGCTCATGTCCAAGGCTGAATGTGTAATTTACTCAACACTCAATTCCACTGGCTCTTTTGGCAAATCACTGAGAATGTTAGGTTAATTACGCATCACAGCAAAGTAGGCAAAACTAGCAGGTAAACGGTCTAAACGGTCGTACTCTGTATTTTCATGTAGATAAAAGTCTTATATTAGTCTTAACATCGTAAATACTATGTTTGCATTGGTCTTTATGCATTTCAATATCAATCAGTCCATGTATATCTAAAACTGCTCAAACTATTTAGTAGAATAAGTCG
Organism: Keiferia lycopersicella; assembly: GCA_029255805.1. NCBI lineage: Eukaryota > Metazoa > Arthropoda > Insecta > Lepidoptera > Gelechiidae > Keiferia > Keiferia lycopersicella. Next base: position 6,264,352 of record JARACZ010000010.1, read on the forward strand.
TAGGTACAGTGAAAATATCTAAGTCGTAAATATTATCAAATACAAAAGTTTTGCAAGGTTCTTTAGTAACTACCAGGAGTCATATTTTTACCGAAAACTTTAGGTACTGTGATGGGCATGGAAGGGGCGTTGGATAGGTTCTTTTCTTTTTTTCGTGTAGGACACCAAGTTGCCCAACGACCTGTATCAGAATTTATCAGTTGATTACTATAAGTACGAGTCCTCTGACATGTTTGTGTAACGACCGCCATCTAACTAATCATAGACAGCAACCGGGACCGACAGATTAAAGTATCCTGTGCTGTAGCAATCATTTTCTTTACGGACAATCAGGTGGTCCAGCCTGCAATGTCAAAGGAAACTGTAAAAAAATTCAAAAAATGTAAACATCAACTTTGTGAGTACCCGACTAAGAATCTAATCCGGAACCTGTGCGTGGCAAACAGTCAGTCCCACTACTACTGCGCCACATCGGCAGTCAAATATCGAGAACTTGAGATAGATCTATTGGATATCTTGAATTTCTCAACAGGTCCATTGAGCCGGCAGGACTAGCTGATAATGCGAAAACAAAAGACAATCGGGAAGAGAGATTTCTCGACAATAGTTAACAATAATGAACCATTTGAATGGAAACACTGATTAAAGCAATCAGTATCCCTAAGTAATAAACATTAATAATGAAAATAAAAAATACCATTAAACAATTTATTTTTATTAATAGCGCAAAACGCAGCAATAGCGGTATTTTTAACAGAAAATTTTATTGGCCAATTAGGTACCTGTTATCTGATGTTATATTCAGCAATCTGAAATCCGCAACTGACAGATTTTTCATTTGGTTCTTAAAGAGATATGACAGACAAGTAAAAGAAAATCTTTGATGAACTAATAATATTAACAAGGTTGGTGATTTATGTAGTTTATCGAATGATTCTCAATTACTAGTTTGCCTGACTCTTTGAGTCGAGCCTATCCCCAACTAAATCAAGAGGTAACTTGAAGTTCACCTCTTGATATGAGTTGAATTTAACCGCAATAATTTTTTCTACAAGCTTTTCTCAAAGCCCGATGTTTGAACGTCCAAAGGTTTTGTTGTCTCTAACCGGCTGCCTGTTTAAGATAAGGGACCCCTTCTTTTAAGTTTCCTGTTTCAAATTGATTTTTGGCGGCTACAGGGTGGCTATAAAATATTTAACAGCTGCCTCTATAAAAGACGTTACAAGTTCACGAAGGAAGCGATAAATTGGGTATCGATTGCGGCCACCCTTACCGCAATAAGAGTCTCTTAGGAACGTTAGGTGCGTAGATTGGCGAACCGGGTTTGTTCAGAATTGCTTCTGTATTTTTCTTCCCTTTTCCGATAAAAATCGTATTGCTTGTTTTGTTCAGAAGGGTTTTGTTTCCCAGAAAATTTGTTTTTGCTTATTTTCAGTTAAGTTATCGACAAAGTAACAAAACTGATAGTAGAGTTAAATCCAGACAAAAGACGGTACTCGGAACAAAAGACGTATTCGTCATGCGAGTGGCATGTATCCTGCCACGTACTACGGTGTCTGTCAGCCTGCTAGTCAAAGTCGCAAAATTTTTGTGTTACATCGAATATCACATCATATTATGCTGTAAATTGTAAATATCATAGAACTATACAAGTGAGTTTCCTTATCCAAAAAATTGGCAACAAATAGAAAACCTCATCCTTTTAAATTTTTACTGATAAAATTTGTTACACAAAAAGGCAAAATTAAATCATATTATGGCTTAACTACTTTACATAGTTCACAAAATTTAACAAAGCATACACTCTAGCTGTCTGAAAAGTTAAAGCGAGAACAAGTTGATTAAAAGCGCAATTATGCTGCTCAAATACACGTATCTACTTTTAATTCAAGTACTTACTTTCGTTATGATTATTACAAGTTCAAAGATATATCTGATCTCAATATAGGAAACAGAGAGAAAAATTACGGAATATAGCATAATAAGAACAACTTTCGTTCTACAAATTACTCATAAAAAAAATTCTAATCATCTTAATTATCAGAATCATCGGGTTGATTTCATTATTATGAATAAATATTATATTTTAAAGTTTTAGAAGTTTTTTAAAACTTTTACATTATATATGATTTACACAATACGTACCTATGTACATGTACAGACTAGGCTAACAGGAAGGTTCAACAGGAAAAAGAAAAACCTCTCAGCCCTTTCATTTCAAACTGATTTACATTCTCCCAATAAATTGAATGTCGCTCCTTAACGATTAGAGGGAGAGCTGTAATCGAGTATGTTTTGTCAATTAGGCCTTCGCTTGGGGCCTCTAAATCCCTATTTGCTACAGAGCTCCTCTATGTGATTATCCTTTTAGTAAGGGGCGGTGGAATTTATAGTTTTCCGGTTAAGTCCATTAGGGTAGATCGATAAACGCGCGTAAGTCGTTACATGTTGGCAAAAGTGATGTCGAGAATTAGTCCAACTAACTACATAGGAAACATAACAAACATCCCGAAACGATAACCTCATTTTTAAAACCGGCAAGCAAAATATTTTTATAGCTACCCAATACTACCCATATTGCCTCATACAACCCATAATATAAGTAGTTACCTTTTTGTTTTAACTCTTAAGTACTTGATTACCAGACTGTGAACTAAGATTTAACCAGAAAAAATGCAGATTTATTCCTGCCGTAAAACACTCTAGTTACGTGAACTCTTCTTTTGAAACGTAGAAGAAAAAGTGTAAATTCAATTTACTTAAGAACTTACTTAGCGTAAGGTCTACTTAAAGTACGGACTACTTTTCATTAGTAAGAACGCTATGGTATCGTATATTTCAAATGCAAAACACTTACAAATTAAATAAAACATTGCCATGTAGATGTCTATTTTTTATCAAACTGATACCTAATCACACTCAAGTCTAAAATTTATGATTGATACCAAGAGCGATTTTGACAAAATATGTCAGCCAACACTAACAACATCTTAAAATCGCACTCAAGATCGATCTCAGAGTTGAGTGCGGCTTATTAATAGGGGGCTAAAAGTCTTTTTTAACTCAATAATTGCACAAGACAATTTAAACGGCAATTTCTTAAATTAAAAGGTAATTTCTACACTATAGCATGGCATGACTCATGTGCATGCTATAGAATATAGGTATGACTTAAAATATTATTTTATTTACCCATTCCCAAGAGACGTCGAACGAGGACAATGCGAGGCTTAGGGAACAATAAAACACCGGATTCGCTCTCGCAAAATCTGCCAGGAAAAAGACAAAAAAATATGAGTTTTACCGCTGGGGACATAATCGAATATACCCCAATTAGGGACAATAGGGCCCAGTATTGTGACTACCGCTGAATCGCTCGCCAGATTACCCCGGCGGGTAAAAAGATTACCCATTTCAGGACCAGCATATACGATATAGGTAGAATGTCCACAAAATGTTAAGCACGCTTATAAAATATGTCTAACAATGAATGGAAATTGAAATATGCGGTTTAGTATGGCTTTGTGTGGTTTTTGCTGTTTGATAATGTTCGCATTAAAATTAGCGCAAAAAAGGATTGGATTCTACAGAAATGTTTCTAAAATTCTGCGACTAAGCTACCTATACGCAGGCAGGTGTGTTCTGAAGAATTTCGAGAAAAAACTTCTACTATCTGACAGAGCTAAACTTTGAATCTCCAAGGTCCACTCTGATACCTGATGTGGGTTTGACTTTTTATCCCTTCAAAGGGACCGGAAAGGAACTTTCAACATTGAAGAGGTTTGCAAATCGTGATTTTCACCTAAGAGTTTCTTACGGCTAATTTGACGCAGTAGTGGTAGTGTGACTGCCTGCGGCGCAGTTTCCGGGTTCGATTCACTCACACAGTGAATATTTGTTTAGCTGTCATGAAATGCAAAATGATGCATGCCATCTTTGGTTAAATAGGTATTGAAATTTAAATTCAACTCGTTTTCATTTATTTTAGGCAACAGGCTGACAACCTGTCACTATGGTGATACACGACTGTCTAAAACAGCCTTCAAACATTTGTCAGACGTGGCGATAACAACCGTCATTTTACGGTCTGCCTACCCCGCCTGCGATACAGGCGTGACTTATGTATGTATGTACTTATGTATGTATCATTTAAAGATCTTAAAGTCTTACTCATAAATAAAAAAGCGAAACTACAACAAAGTAAGCGAAGACAAGAAAAACACAAAACTTGGATCGTTACGCTCAGTAAGCAGCTCAAAGTGCAAAGTTCGTAGCGCTATTAAATTGTGTGTTTACTGTTCTTTATAAAGAAAATAGTGCCAAAACAGATTCTGAGCAAAACATTAGTAGGACAGTATTATCGGCAACTTCTCAAGTAACCTATTAACTGGTTTTCCATACAACTAATGGGAACCTTTCTTGACAATTTTCATGTGTTCGTAGGTAGATGGCGCTGAGCTAAACAGCAAAAGTTTATTTCAAAGGAAATGTATTTTATCTAGTTCAGTATCAATCAAAGACTGTAAATTTACGGTCGTTAAAGCTATGCTTACCCCGCCAGGGATAAAGGCGTGATTTGTGTGTGACCAATAATTGCTCAAAAATTTCAACCTAACGTAACGCCTTCTGATGACAACATAAACTAGCTCAAGATTTGTCAGAAGATAGTCCCCATAAAAGTAAAAAAAGCAACATTAGTTGGTCTCTCGAATATGAATCTCAAGGTACACCTGCTTTTACTTGCGATTCTCAGGGCATCTAAAATAACTTGAGATAGAAAGGTAAGTAAGTGTTATTGGAATCCAAGAGTCCAACTTACTCAGAAACTAAATTTAGTTAGTAAAGCGAATAGACTGTTATAAGAGCACTATAAGGTTGAATTAGAAAGTTAGGTTCTAATAGAGTTATTGGAAAGTCCGGTAAGAGTCGCTCCTCAGAGTGGAAAGTACACATTTTCCCGGGAAAGTTTGCTTTTCGAGACAAAGGCCACTCGACTAATTCAATTGACACTCTTTTATAGCAATTAATTATTTCTAGGTAGGTTGGTATAGCATTTTGTTTAGTTCCAGTATTTCGTTTATAAAAAGAGAAGTGGGCAGGTTTCAGAAGAACAGCAAAATAATGTGAGCAAATTGTATGATCATTTAATTTATTTCGTTTTGAATATATTAACCTCTAGCGTCTCCTCTGTCCAACTTATGTCAATTTCTACAAGGCTTGTATTTGTACAATAATTCTGGAGCTTCTCAGCCTCTTTAAGGGATTGAGTGAAACTGGTTTTTCATACAAACTATAATATAAACAGTTTTGATTGGTTACTGTAGGTCGACGTACTGCTGATAATTCAAAATAAAAAAAATTACCTATACATATTATAACGTTGTTGGTAGGTAGGGCAGCTTGTTTATCTATTTCACACTTCAAACACGCAATCACGAGGGTGGCTACTTTTTATCCCCTAACGACCCTAAATCAAGAAAGGATTAAATCTACCAAGTCCGAACAGGTAGGCAAGAAAAAAATAAGTCAAGTTTTGTGGGTTCTATATCTTTGAAAGAAAAATTATGTGGTTAGTTTGTAGATATTAAATTTAGCCAAGACTGAAAAATATCCTCGTTGAAGTATTTAATGATGATACCCTATTCATTTCCTTTAGAGATAACAATAAAACACGATTTGAAATGACAACTTCATAAATTCTTCGTCAGAAGAACAAACAGAAAGTCTGTTGTATAATATTGACACATTTTCAGATTGTCATTTAGGTAGGATTTGTCTTTCTGTATTAGCAATGTATATCTTTGATTGACGCCGCATATGAGACGTATAAACAAGTTGCTCTTGCATTGCTATTTTATAAAGACTAGGCATACTTAATACATTATACTTTCTAATAACATTTATCTTCATTGCAAGCGCTCGCATCATTATTGGTTATTTTTCACAACATTGAAATCACTCAGACGACATTTGCCAGACGTGGCGATAACGACCGCACTGTTACGCTTGAAAACGCTCTTTATACCCCGCAATGGTTAAAGGCGTGATGTATGTATGTATGAAATAACTCATTATGAAAAATATGAACAACCTAAATACCTAAATAAAATCATTAAATTAATCCAACTTTACTACAGAACTCTAAAATCGGATACAGACATTTAACAAATTAGCATACAATTTCCTAAAGAAAATAACAAAAGAACAGTAAAGTACGTCTGTATTAAAAGGGGCTAGAAGATTTAATATTCAGTTTTATTTTACATCACAAAGAAAGAAATCACAAAAGAACCTTCAATTTGTGTAATAATGGTGGGAGAGGAAGTAAAAGTGATTATCGGTTTGCGGTACCGCACACTCCGATCCATTCTTCCCAGAACTACTCCTAAGCGCAGTCTCGCCCCAAGGGCCAATTATTTCACAGGCGTAGTTTCGATGGCCTCCGGGGCCTAAAACGTAGAGTCCAAAAAAAAAAAATTGGCATCGCATGGGTGACCCGCGTACGGAATTCTTGCGCGTGCGACGGATTCGGACCTCGGCGCGGAGGTACGGTACGCCCCGCACGGATATGCGGTATATTATATTACATGGAGCGCGGTTATCAGATCAGTGTGAGAGCAGCCTCAAGTCGCTTCAGACTAGGTACAAGGCATTTTAGAATAATAAACAACTAGTTACACTGATTGATTACTGAGTCTTTTCATAACGAAATCGAGTAGGTATGTTGAAGGTAACTTTGGGCCTAATGTTGGACACTTTTGGAGAGAGTACGATCCGAGGAGTTATTTTAAATAAAGGTTTTTTTTTTAATTATTGGTTTTTTATCTCACTTAATTGATGACGACTGGTGCTGAAACTATGAGTACATTGCGATTCATTGATGACGAAGTTTCTGCTTTGTGTGCCTAGTGTTAATATTTGACGAAGCATGACTTGAACAGTTTCTTTGTATTTTTCTTTTAATTTAAATAAATATCTGGCTCAAAATATACCTACCAAAGCACATGTACAAAAATATGTTCGTTTGAACTTGAATTAAGAAAACATCAGTACAGAAAAAATAAATAAAAAATGAAAATTGTTTTGTTTTCTAAAAACTTATTCGCCTTATAAATTGTGAAATTAAGTTTTATTTATACTTATCATCAAAAAGATTAATGGCATAAAGTTTCGTGCAATGAAATTCTACTTTCTACTTTAAGAATTATTTTCAAAGTTAATACTGTTATCGTGTTTATTGTTGATAAACCTTTATTTAACAGTCAAACCTCTTGAATTAAACATTTCGTAAAAGATTTTAAATTAAGACGTATATTAAATAGTAGGACGACTTCTTTAAAAAAAATCATGATCATACCTATCAAGGCATGGTGCACATAAACAATAATTCTCGTAATCAAGTAGACACGATCACGACGCTCGTCGCGAGCAGTCAATGGACCATAATGGAATTCCGAGCCCCGTCAGGTATCAGAGATTGCGTCCAATATGCCCCGTAGGGACAGACGAAACCCACCCATATAATGCACAACCATTCACTATTGATCCATCAAACAGCACGGCCAATCCTCGCGATGCGTATAACCTTCAGCCTACGAGGGGGCGGAGGGAGGTCTTGTTACACTGGTGTCGTATCGTAGATGCATTTCATGCAATTTCTTGCGCCCGGAGGCAGCGAAATGACATGCGGGATGTTCTGCGCTATATTGATGCCCAATAAGAGCTGCAGGCTGTTTGAGTGATGAGAAAGCCAATATTCGAATATAGCGGAAATATTGTCAGGATGCACGCTTCGGCTAAGCATTTGCTACGAGCGCTACGCCGTAGTAGGTTTTATATTTTTTAAGTAGACCGTAGTAGACAAAAAAGACGTCAAAAAAGTCATATGATAAGCAGCGCAGAAAAAAAACCAATGTTGATGAATGTTGGGTTGTGAGTAGATTACCTGAAGAACCCATTAATGTCCCACATTTGCACAATAGCCTTCCCTTATCAGTTGGAGGGGAAACGGGAACATTAATCTACACAACACAGGGCAGTAGGACTATTATGCTTAGCTATCCTGCTTTATATAGGATGTAGAATATACTTACAGATACTCACATATCACGCCTTATGCCTTGTGGGGTAGGCGGGCAATATATCGATATTACGACTGGTAATATAAAATTATTCTTTCTTTAAAAACATCTAAATTGCCAGTACGCAAAACTTGCTGGCTGATTTTATTCATGATTATGAAAAACTCTTACTACAGGGCCACCAAAAAAATCGAAAAAAAAAGCTGTGCTTCACACATTTTGTCGAGTGACCCGCGAGGTACTAGGTATTAATTTTTCATGCAATGGAAATGACAAAACATTTTCGGTATATTAAATTACGTGGCCTCATAGAAACAGTTGTTCATGGTAAAATGACCTACTATAGCCGCTCGCTAATTTTCAGACATAGCTAGCAGATACCAGATTGTAGCCAAATACTTCACAAGTACGTACTCGTATTACCCCTATACTTAAAACACTTTGATTCTGACGAAACTTGACACCAGTGTTCATCGGATCGTTGGACGACTCTTTGTCCCACACTAAAAAGAAAAAGACGGCTCTGAGAAATTGCAAGTCTAACGATTAAAAAAAAAAGGATTACCTCCTCTACACCCTTCTTTACACTTGCGCAAAAGTCAAAGTATAATCAACTCATCTGTTTAATGCTCCAACTTGAAGATAAATGGCCAAGTTTCACCAGTTTTAAGAAATATTGTCCACTGTTTTCGTAACTAGGAAAATAAATTTCCCATGCAATTTACGAACTTGGGCGGAAAAAATATTAAGCTAAAGTTTGCGGAGGCAGCTTTGGGTTTGATGGAGAATTGCCCGACGATTTTGCTGGTACGGGATTATTCCCATGTAGATCACATATGTTTAGTTAGAAAAATATTATTCAATTAGTGTTGTTGTAAAAAACATATTTTTTTATTACAGTACTTGAGAAGAAGACCAATAAAATTGTGAGTTTGATTGGTGTAGATGACTAGAAAATACTATTGCAGTTTAAAAAAAATACCATTATTCCACACGTAGACCCGTAAACATAAATAGATAGATAAACAGACAACTCGAGTCTAGATAATAATAAATTTAGCTTCAACATAAAAATTTAAAATATTTTTAAACACGCCATAACCGCATTATTTGTTTTTTGTGGAAAGGCCTAAAGAATTTCCTTAAAATAACATTTTAATTTCAAATACTTTCTACATTTGTTTTATTAATTGGTATTACATTTCATATCTGATAAATTATAGCAAAATAATGTGATGGATTAAGGTAGGTACCTACTTATCGAATTTATTTTCAATTTTGTTAAACAGTGATAGCACTACCTTTATCATTCGTCAACCCCCCTGGGGCCGATAGCAACGGATAGTGTTAACAATAATATTTTACTACGAAGGGTTTGTTTGTTTTACCAAACATCGAACAAGGGTAAGAAGGCTGGTGAAAACTTTTATTTATTTTTCTTTTTTGTTTTCGTACTCCTTTGAGTGTTTTCGTATTTGTGTTTCTTTTTTATTTCTTGCCCAATTGATTACATATCACATTGCCAAACATCACACTTTGAGTAGGTAACATATGTTTTAATGGCACCTAAAATCACACCATCTCATTTCAATGACATAAATTAATATTACTTTGAAATCCATAGTGTTATTGGTCAGTCTAGCAGACAAGATTTAATCAAAATAAGTTTAATCTCGTTGAACCGAAGAAACTGAATTATTAAAAAACTTGAAAAGTAATCATGGCAAAAGAGATTTTAAAATGCATGAAAATTAGAAAAGTTTTATTAAAAATAACCGGTGCATACCATAAGACGGCAATTAGACGAGGGGTCCCCGGGGAAATTTATAAATTAAAAACTTTTAACTATTATTGCGAGATACATCCAAAACGTACGTAAACATAGAAAAAAAAAATTGTACCTCACATACCACCTGACTTAGTCGGTTGGTACATTTTGTGTGGGATGGGAGGTACGTTTTTCTTTTCATATTTCTATCTATATTTCTTGGGGAAATTTGTTCAGTTTCACGGGCTGGTTCATCTCTTGAAAAGAAGTTAGTACTTTTCCTGACAACCTGCATTGGTAATACCTAGATGTGCCTAAATTTACATATTAGAAGTCGCTTTACTTTAACATTAACACTGTTCTGACACTAGGGTTCATCGGGTCCCTGGACGACTCGGTCTCCACACGAAAAGAGAGAACATTAACACCTTTTCGAGCAATTACAGTTAAAAGCAGCGAAAGTACACACACAGTTTTTTTTCGTTAACTTTCATGTCACTAATACGTAGTTAATTCCGCATTCTTCTTGCAGTCACTTGAGTCGATCTCGATACATGTAAAGCTCCTTGTGTGAATCTACTTCTATACATCATTGTTTATACATCCTATTGTCAGTAAGCATAGTATAATAATGTAAAACTTTAGTCATGAATGTCCTAACGCAAAACACCTTAAAATATTTTTGCCTGTAATAACTTATTTGGCACGTGTTCAAAGGTTTTCCAAGGGGCGCCATAACTCCACATTTGAACTTGTTTACACAAAGCAAGCCGGGCTTGTTTCGACAATAAATGGAGTTGTAAAAGAAACTTTATCTCGTGACATGGGTCGTTATGGTTACAGTGGTTCGCAAACTTGGGAAGTTGGTTATGATCATGCCAGATGACCACTAGTTTGTGTTTGTCGAATAGGGCTAACGAATCAGTGCATGTTTGTTTATAGGTATTTATTCCTAAGCGAACAAGTATGCGCAACTCATTTTATAATGAAAAACGATTAGCGACTAACTTGAGTGTTCGGCAATCACAGCAGACGGGCGGGCGTGTGTGAGTTGTCGACCTCGTGATGAAGGCTGTCCTAATTAGCTGAAACTTATTGAGTGAGACCCGAGCCTTGATCTTAATTTGTAACAAGTTAGTAGTTTTTCTTTACATAATACGGTATTAATTCTCTACAAAACTATACAATGTAAAAAAAAGTCGTTCTTAGCGTTTCTTTGTAACTGACACCGCTATCTCCTCGACCACGCAACGTGCGGTCTTGCGTGCGGTTTGTTAAAATAGGTTGATAGATTTAAAAGGCGCCCTTTTGAAGAAAAGCAATACGTTCGATTAAATTTTTGCCGCAGCGCGGTTGCAACCGCTAGGCAGGCCACTAGTGTAGAATATTTTGTCCCGAAAAAGTAGCACTAGCAATCGTATTAGCCGTTTAAAACGAGACATCAAACTCCGCTCAGTCAATTTCCAAACTAAGGGTAAAATGCAAAAAAAATTGTGCTCAAAATATGTCTCGTTGAAAGGCTTACATGATTATTTACCTAACTGCAGAATATTCTGAGTCTTCTCTATCTAGAATCTAGAATTATGAGAGTATTGTAGCTATCCATACTCACACTTACACATACACATATAACGCCTATATCCCTGGCGGGGTAGGCAGAGCGTAAGCAACCATAAAATTACGGTCGTTATTGCCAAGTCTACCAAATGTTTGAGGGTCGTTCCTGATAAGCCGTGCATTACTATAGTGACAGGTTGCCAGCCTGTCGCCTGAAATTGCAATACACATGAAACCCTCTAGTCCCTTATTCGGTTTCTACGACACCCACGGAAAAGAAATGGGGTGATGCTATTCTAAGCCGGCATCACACGGCACAGCATCGTAGCTATAGCGGTCACAATAGCTCATCCGTGACGTCGGATCCAGCAGATTATCCGCAGCGAGATGAATGGGACTAATTTGCGGAGCTAACGAACAACGCATTTCATTAACAGCCGTACGGTTTTCCATTTCCTTTCTTTATAGTCAGCAGATGCCTTGAACAGGTTGTTATTGATGGGAATGAATGAGACTAGATTGGATTCTTTCTTTATAGAACGGCTATAATGAAGTTGCATTGGTAGTGCGGTGTATGCCAATTCAATTTTGTCCTTTCTTCTTTTGAGTTGTAGTGTAGTGGTTAGATTGGGTGCGGTTCTTTCCATTGTGTCTTTTTGTAATATTATCTATTACAAAAAAATTCACTTATGTATCCATACATACACATACAGACACATATCACGCCTTTATCCCTTGCGGGGTAGGCAGAGCGATAACGATCGCAAAATTATGGCCACGTCTGACAATATTTGAGGATCGTTGCAGATAAATCGTGTATCACTATAGTGATAGGTTGTCAGCCTGTCGCCTAAAATTGAAATACACTTATAACCCTCGAGTCCCTCAGTCGCCGCTTACGACACGGGAAAGAATGGTGATGCTATTCGAAGCCGGCATCACACGGCAAATTGTGTATTATCAGTTTAAACAAAATCTCTACGTACTGGATATCTTAAGATACCATCATTGCCATAATGAGATATTGCGAATATTGAAAAAATAAATGTACCTACCGACTGATATTTGAAAATATCATATATTTTGACAAGATTTGTAACTTAAAATACCTATAATGTAGATTCTAGCCTGTTTTATTTTAAAACTCATTTTGCTCAAAAACTTATTATTCTTTTTTCTTTTAGTATTACGAGCCAGAAGTGCTATTTAAAAAAATTAGGTACCAGATTCAATTCTAAAGACATATTTCTTTTCTTTGACTGTCTACCTACTTAATTACCAACTAGGTACCAATTTTCATAACGTTTCGTGTTTATAACTAGTTGGCTCAGTTCACAGAGTGAAACAGCTGGTACAGTAACTTTAGCAGCTCTCGATCCCGAAAAGGGAAGTAAGCTTGTCAAAGCACAAGCAAACTTCAACTTGGAAAATCTTGCCAAGTTGCTTATAAGTCGAGCCCCGAGTTTTTATGAGTATCTTGTGCTTTGATTAACGTTCAAATTTGCAACTGTTTGAAAATGCTTTGGAAGTTGTCATATCTTATCAAGCATTAAGGTATGATAGTGACCTACGTGTGGTAGCGTACGCCTTTTTGGTAAGTTTTTAAAAATATTGTGGAAAAATACTAATTTTAATTACACACTATTATAGCAGCCACATATTAAGAAGAATCGTCGTTTACAAGAGGCATAATGGACAGAGTCACTACTTTTTAAACAACGAATTCAGATTCATGTAAGTAATATCAATCACATATTAAGAAGAATCGTCGTTTACAAGAGACATAATGGACAGAGTCACTACTTTTTAAACAACGAATTCAGATTCATGTAAGTAATATCAATCACATATTAAGAAGAATCGTCGTTTACAAGAGACATTATAATGGACAGAGTCACTACTTTTTAAACAACGAATTCAGATTCATGTAAGTAATATCAATCACATATTAAGAAGAATCGTCGTTTACAAGAGACATAATGGACAGAGTCACTACTTTTTAAACAACGAATTCAGATTCATGTAAGTAATATCAATCACATATTAAGAAGAATCGTCGTTTACAAGAGACATAATGGACAGAGTCACTACTTTTTAAACAACGAATTCAGATTCATGTAGGTAATATCAATAGTTTGGTAAGAAAGAACCGTAGAGAGAACTTAAGATAAATTCTGGAAGCGCAAAGCTAGCTTTTTTATTTTCTTTCGAAAACAAATCAACATCAACTCACTGCCATACTTCTAGAAAGTCACGTCTCAAAATGGTTTGTGTTTATCGTTCCTATTTCTCTACAAATGTTCTAGAATTTTCTAGAAACTTTACGTTTTCGGTTTGCTTTGCGTCACTTTTTGCGACCCAGATAACTTGTCAATCGCTAAAAGCAGTCGCACAGCTAAGTCAGATCACGTCTCAATATGAGATTCCTATTCGCCTTGAATATATTGGAAATATCCAGTCGTTGATGTGATTGCGACGAGAAGACGACTTTTCTTTGCTAGTATTAAAAGTTTAAGCAAACAAAATTTATTACTTGACAAATTTTAGTTAAATACTAAGATGTCAAAGGCCTACTATTTACTAGAACTCACAACGCAGTGCTAAAATAACGCTGCGTAAAGCATGCGCTGCGTTGTGCTTTAAGTGTGAGAACGGCTGTAGGCAATTGAAAAACAAGAGATTTTTGTTCATTCATTAGTTATTTTTAAACTTTAAAATATTTCCTAAATGGGTGGGTAGGTTGACGCGGTTCTAAGTATTTTTGTTGTTTGAAATAATAATGATAGCACTGAGATTTCTAGACCTAGTAAAACATAAAGCCTAATCAAAGAAAACGCGCACCTTGTGTAAATTCATTATTCTATATCAACTTTACTCCTTTGGCCTACTTTACTGAAATAACTTTTCCCTTTCTAATGTAAATATGCCAATGTACTATCAACTGGTACATCAATCTACCCATTCAGAGACCAACATAGATTGGTTCTCTATACGTTTATCATGAGTAACCTGTATAGCTAGATCTTCCTGCCCTGTGATTTTGATAAAGCCTTCAACATACTTTATTGAGTTAGAGCAGAGATTTATTCCCGCCCTTTTCGGGGGAGTTATCCATGTGATCATAAATTGTATTTGCCTTTGTCATAGACTAAATATAACCAAATCACACGGAGAAGCAATAGTGTGCCGATAAAATATATATTATAGTTGTAGGCACAGTGTGTGCAAAACGTACAAAGCTGTTATGCGTAATTTTTAATATTGTATAGGGAGTGAATCGTATCTGTGGAGTACTACCATCTGTTTAAAAAAAACTCTCGTTTCTGATTTACGTAATCATCATATTGAATTGCCATATTACAGAACCGAAAATCGCTAAAACTCTTATGGATTATGAAACGAAATGTCATTTACAGTTTTTATATTTTAAACTATTCTCCGTAATAATATTATCTCGATTGAACTCTTAACTCTTTGCACTAGTACGCTGCAAACGACCGATGTGGCGCAGTGGTAGTGCGACTGCCTTTGACGCAGACGGTCCCGGGTTCGATTCTCGGTGGGTCACTCACAAAGTTGATATTTATCACTTTGTGAATTTGTTCCCAGTCTGGTTAGGACATTGCGGGCTGAACCACCCGATTGTCCGTAAGTAAGATGGTTCCGTGTTTCGGATAGCACGTTAAGCCGTAGGTCCCGGTTGCTGTCTATGATCACTTAGACGGCGGTCGTTACACAACCATGTCAGAAGCCTGCTACTTGTAGAAGGCGGTTGAAAAATTCTGACACTAGGGTTCATCGGGTCGTTGAACGACTTGGTATCCCACACGAAAAGAAGAAGAAGACTAGTACGCTAGTTATTTTAAAATTATTGGCACGTAGGTATGTATCAATGTTCAGTTCATTGGAGTGTCTGATTTTTTGTCTGAGACATTTTACTAAGTGTTTTATCGTCCAGCTGTTCCGCACGCAAATCACATTAAGTACGATTACGAGATACGAGACGACGATGTGTAATGGTATTTATTATCTTAATTGAGATACCTACTGGAAATTGTTTTATTTGCTTAATAAATCATCCAGGTATAAGGTTGTACGGTGGTAAGCATCAGGTAGGGTAGGCTAAGACCATCTCAGTTATGGGTTCCGAAAGGGATATTATAATTGAATAAAGACCAATTGTGACTTACAGCAGATAGTTATATCAATACCTAAAATATTAGTAACAGTTACAATATTTCCCTGATGAACATGGACCTCTCACTGTTAGAGGGTATTGCCAATGCTCACTTCATTTGCCAGGCGGATTGGCGAGCGCAGTTGGATGATGCATTCGCAGGAAACGCTGATCCCCAGGAGGAATTACAGAGTGATATAGGAGATCATAACTTATGTTTGTGTGGGCTTTATCGTGTGGCCATTTGGCACGCAAATCAAATCCAGGTTCGCATATTAGATGAGGGTGCTGCCGAGTTGGATATAATCATGATGAACCTTCCTACATATTTATGATCTGAATAAGCCTTGTGTTTAAATTCAGAAGCTGGGCCAACTTTACCTGTTTTTTCTCTTTCGTGGCCTCAAACGTCAACTAAAGTGTAGACTTATTCACGAACTATGACTCTCTCACTCTGTCGTTGATTTTAATTTCCAAGGCGAAAAAAAAGTTATCAAAGGCGCCCCGCACGCCGACGACTTCCTAATTGGTGCTTTTTTTTTACTTAGCCTGTTCGATGTCCCACTGCAGTGCAGGGCAATTGGTGCTTAAATCTTAAAAAATAAAAGATGGGCAATTGATTTCTGTGTAATAGATAGGACTCAGTACAAGAAATTTGTTCGGTCAGTTTACTCAGTTGTAGAACATAAGGTAAAAAAGGTATCACTCTGTCTGTAGTATAAATAATCACGTAGGTGTTAAAGAATTGTATGTTTTTTATTTAGGTACATTTTAGCCTTTTCCTGTCAGTCTGTAATGAATCAACCAAGAAGGGTGTCAGAGCGTAGTATGAAATAGTGTCAAAGAAGAATTCGTCACGTAAATATCTATTGTCTATGAAATAGTGTCAAACAGTCTTCGTTACGTCAATAGCTATTATCTACGATATTGATTTTCATGTCTCTCTGTCTTGCATGGACACTGCTAAAGTCTAACTTCGATATTTGTCACCTACTGGCTAGCTGTTCTGAGAATCGTAACTCTTCATTTAATACAAAGTTTAACAATACGATATAAAAGCTCAGGTGGCGTATGCAGCAAATATAAATATGTATAGTTTCGGGGCAGTGCCTCGATTTTTTTTTAATTCTATTTTTTTTTAATTTCATATAGTGGTGGTGGTGGCGTGTTGTTGCACACAACATGAAGCTTCACGCCACCACCACCACTACATGAAATCGTATGTCAGAAAAATTATTATTAATAATAATGTGTTATATGATTATAATAAGCCGTACGTACCCCTGGACAGGAAAATCACCCAAAAACCTGGCCAAAAGTGCACCTATTCTTAATACACTATTTGTCACACCCTAAGCAAACCTAGCTAAGTATAAAGATAATATATTATTAACATTAGATAATTCTTTATCATGAGTTAGCCATCATGATCTAATCTAATACAAAAACAATCTATCGCATACTTCGCTGATAAATTCTTTGTTTTGTTTGATTTAATTAGTTAAACTATCTCTTTAATTAACTGATTTAACTAATGTAAAGCCTACGATTGAGATAGCGAAATTTTATAATTACTTCCTTATCTAATAATTTCTATCATCATGATTAGTCTTTAAGTTCAAAAATATAAAATATCTCAAATCTTTCTAATCAAAAAAGCAATCTCCACATCTACGAAACGTCGCTGCGCAATTTTAGCGCATCCGAACCGCATGTTTGGGTAGCGATTCAAATGCAACAAAAAACCGATTACACATAATAACCAACGTTGACGAAAGAGCAAAGAATAAAATTTCGTCGAAGGATAGATTTGTCAAACAACACTTTATACGTCGCTCCTGCGTCAATGTCGGTTTTAGTGACTTTTACCTTGTCCTTAAACTGCTTCATTGCACGCGACAGATGCGTTAAAAATGCGCAGCATCGAGTGTTAGATGTGGGAGCCTTAGATGTCCTATTCTTCTTCTTTTTAGGCCTTTCCTACACTTAACGCACAACTCAGCGCTAAAATAATGCTAAGCTAACGTATGCGTCTGTCAGATTCATAAAAGAAACATCAATCCCCGTACTGAAACCGCTCTCAACGCAGGTCTCGACGCACAACCGCTGCTATTGTTGACGCAGCGCTAGCACAGCATTATTTTAGCGCTGAAGTGAGAAAGAGGTCTTTCCTGTCATGCTTGATGTCCTAGCAAGCAAGCTGCAGTTTGACCAGCATATTGATCTTACAGAACTTTTGGATTTTTGAAGTGTGTCTACAAAGCTTCCTCTGTGGAAGCAAAAAGCATAAAAAATGTATTGTACGCATGTAAGAAGCCATCTTCAATGTAACAAAAATGTAATTTAATGTACTAAAAAATTCAAAACAAAAAATGGGAACTAGTCTATGGTCCTCTAAATTTCATCTTCTTTCTCTGTTTACCGATACCGATTTATGAAGTAACGTAGGTGAGCACTTGGGTGTATATGTAGAAGTTGAACGCCATAACGCAGTTGCTTGCCTATCGGTCTTCTATAGATTGTACTTTGGAGAGTGTGCGCGTGAGCTACATGAGCTGATACCACCGTCTCCTTTCTTCCATCGGACATCCAGATGCACGGCCGGCTACCATCCGTTCTTAGTTGAAATACCCACATTACGCACTAAGCGCTTCAAATCATCTTTCATTATGCGCACGGCTAAAGAATGGAATTCCCTGCGTGCGTCTGTATTTCCGAGTGCATATAACCTGAATCTCTTTAATTCTAGAGTGAATAGGCATCTTCTGGGCAAGCTCGCTCCACCCTAGATCCCATCTCTGCTCTAGGGTAAGATTGGGGTCAATAGTAAGCCCATCACAGATTAAAAAAAAAAACTTTATGAAGATCAGACATATAAATAAAACTTAGCAACTTTATACTATACCTATTGGTAACTGGCATTTTTTCAATGTACTTACATAAGTGATACAAAAGAGGTCCTACAGCTAAAGTTGTTTGCCATGATGCGCCGCGTTTGGATTTGGAGGTTATTTGAATACTTAAAGTTTAGGATAAAACTGCTATTCTTACAGGTAAATATTACGTCACATGTATTTGTATAAGCTTCTTGGTTAAATTGATATTGATAAAATCGCTCTAACAATACACAATATATACATATCAAATCCCAAACATTCTTATTCCCAAATTTTTTTTATTCCTTTACTGACATGTGATGTGCAACATTTTCAATAGACCTGGGTTGTGGCCTGTCCTAACAGTAACAACCCTAGTTGATATTCATGGATGAGAATTGACGTAGATGATAATAATATGATTGAGAACAGTTGACTTTTTTACTATAGGCAGCAACTCTGTCTGTTTCTGGAGAATAGACAGTAGGGCGTAGGGCAGTAGTAAAAATTGCGTCATCAAATTAATCTTATGGGTGCATACCCATAAGATTAATTTGATGACGCAATTTTTACATAATGTTTCAAAATCAATACCTACATAGAGTTTAGACACGTATTTTTTACAAGCTTCTTGATTAATTAGATTTTGATAAAATCTCTCTAACGATACACAATAACCATATACCAAACATTCCATTCTGAAATTATTTTCATTCATAAACTAAAGTTTTTTTTACAAGATTTTCAATAGACTTGGGTGTGGCCTGTCAGGGTTGATATGCATGGATGAGAATTGACGTAGATGATAATATATGAATGATAAGAGTCCGTTTTTTATTATAGACAGCTCTGTCTATTTTTACAGAATGGATAGTAGGGATGCACCCATAAGATTATTTTGATGACGCAATTTTTACATAATGTTTCACAAGCAATACCTGCATTAGGAGCCAGCAGATTAAGCAAATTACTGGTGTTTCCTATGTGATAATGATTCTTATATCAGATGTAAGTTAGTAATTAAAATGATAAGATTAAATCTTAATTGATTGAATTCAATATAAATACAAGACTCAAGCAAAACGCAATTAGTATCGTGTAGCTTACAACCATGTTGGGATTTAAATTAGGACTTTTAATAATCGGCCTTGCTGGGTGCCTGGGTAAGTTGGAGGAATCATTTCATATCTTAAACTGAAAAAAAAAAGTTCAAGAATCTTGGGCATGTAATAAAAGATTGATATGTATTTCAAAGATTGATATGTATGTTTGCCAGCGAGCAATGGAGCGCAGTATGCTAGGTCTGAAACTGGTAGACAGAGTCAGAAATACTATACTGCGATCCAAGACTCAAATCGCTGATGTAGCCAACCGGTCATGTCTGCCGCATGCCAAACAATTTATGGGCTTCTACCACCACCAACTGGAAGCCAAGAACCGACAGACGTCGTCGCGGGCGACCCAGACGCAGATGGCGAGACGAACTGGACGGGTTTTCTAAGAATTGGCATGAGGAGGTACAGGATCGAGATCAGTGGAAAAAAGGGAGGGAGGCCTTTGCCCAGCAGTGGGATCCCGATGTCTAGATAAGATAAGATAAGATAAGATGTATTTCAAAATGATAGACCCTTAAACGGTATGTCGTATTAATACGTCGCTAGTTAAAATGCTTGTGATTCTTTAGTTGGGTACAATCAGCAATGCATTTGCCAATTTAAGAGACCAACTTAAAGAGGTATAACATTATTCACACTTTTTCTTTTTTCGTGTGGGACACCAAGTCGTCCAACGACCCGAATAACCCTAGATTCAGAATTTTTCAACCGCCTTCTACAAGTCGCAGGCTTCTCACGTCGTATTGACGCTAAGAACAATCAGAATAAGTTGATCCCTTTAATGGCAGATGTGCTGTAAACAGTAGTTATTAAACTCTATGTACAGTGTTATAATAATATTATGATCTGGCTTTGAGGCAGTCAAAATCTTTGAAAGTGTTAATACAAATAATCCTTGAAGGTTTCAAAAGGATTGAGATACTTATGATAGAAAATACCCGCGACTAGTATGGAATCAGAATTTCATGGATTAAATCGTTCACATTTGGGAGACCATTCGGGATAGAGACGATGGAACTTAAGATCCAGGAGCACGAAGCTTGCTAAGAAGCATCTCAGTGCACCTCATCGAGGCAACGTAGGACGGAGGGCGGTTTCCTTCATTGCACATAGTGTTTGTCTGGCTGTACAAAGAGGAAATGCGGCTAGTTTTCTGGGGTCGTTGCCTCGATGTGAATATTTTTTTTAATGTATGGTTTTATTTTATATTCTTATTGATCGTACTAATAATGTATATCTTGCAGCGGTCCCACTTAATAACGATGCATCTCGTGTCGTTGGTGGAGCCATAGCCCCTGAAGGCAGCCACCCTCACATAGCCGCCTTGACTCATGGTATTGGGTTTTTGCGTGAAGTATTCTGCGGAGGTTCCATTTTAAGCTCGAGGTCCGTTTTGACTGCTGCCCATTGCATCGACTCACTCTACAGTCAGTGGGGTACCATGTCAAGGTAAAATTAATCTTGTCAATTAAACTGAATAGTATAGCTAGAATCTGTACTAAGTCTGTCTGTATTCTCTATAAAAACGGACTTATTATTACTGTTGTGTCGTAGTTTATTGTGCTTACATTTATCCTATATTGTAGGTATGGTAAGAAACGTTTGCTGCTGAGTATATAGACAGACGCAAGCAAACTATTAGGTAGGTATGAAACAATAACAAAATTAAAGTTATCACACGACGTATAAAAAAACTCACATAAAAAACATATTTAGTAGGAAAACAACACTGATCCAGAAATTCAGTCCGATCCGTTCTTCCCAGAACAACTCCTAAGCCCAGCCTCGCCCCAAGGGCGTGATTGGGCTGGTTGTTTGATCATCCAATCAGTTATTTCCGGGTGAGCTCGTGCTCCCCACCAAGCCGACAGGCGTAGATTTGAGGAAATTGTAGAGACCAACACAAAAAAAACCACCATTGTGCACCAAAACTGATCTACCAATGTTGTTGTTTCGTTACAGGCTGGCTGGTATCGTTGTAGGCACCAACAGATTGATGCCAATCAGGGACGGCGATTGGTATGAAGTAGTGGCCAATGCCACACACCCTGACTGGGATCGTAGGGTTAACAATAACAATGACATTGGTTTTGTCTTTACCTCAAAGAACATCGTTTTTACCCCCCGTGTGCAGGCAATTAGCCTGAACTGGGACTTCGTGGGTGCGGATGTGCCTGTTCGTGCTGCCGGATTTGGTGACACGTCTGTAAGTAATAGTACATTTACATTTTGATTACGTGGTGAGAAAGAAACCGATTGATAACGTGGGTGTATGTTGAGACCCCTGACGTGCAGCTGAAGGTATCAATACACACGAGTTTGCAATCGGACTTTCTCTGGAGTGATATATAGTGCTATATACTACACCTGCAAGAATAAAAAATATAATTACTAATAGAAGAACAAAATAGTAATAGTTCAATGAAGCTAAAAAAATACATGAAAAATCCAAAGCGAATTTGCGCGGTATTGTTTCTTTTCTAATATCTTACTAAGCAATAAGTCCATTCAATCAAGTCTTCCATTTTGCCTGCAAAAATATATTAAATTTACGTTCCGTTTTGCGTTACTTTGACAGTCACGTCTTTCCTTCTTTCGGAAGGAAAATGATTTGTATGGAGTTTTGTCTCCTGCTTATTTAAACGTTAACAATGACTCACGTTCCTCGCGACGTTTTATTAAGCTAAAGGGCATTTTCTATGTAGGTGTAGTATAAAATTGTAAGCAAATTATCGTAAAAAAAGAACATTAAAATGTGTATGATGAAACTCAATTCGCATTTACGATGACGGAAGGAGTTGCAAGAAGATGATAGAGATCGCATGTGAAAGCCTAGAAGAATATTTTGCTACTGGAAAGTTTTTGGAGCACTACCTTTTTTCAAACACTGATACTAGCAGTTAAACCTAGCGTAAGCTAAATCTTGCTTTAATTTTTGTCTGCAGTATGGTGGTTGGCTTTCTGACTACCTCCTTGAGCTGAATCTCCGTACAATTGATGGAGAACAGTGTATCAAACAAATGGCTGATGCTGCAGTTACTCACAGCATTCGGTTGCCCGCTGTAGACCCTGAAGTCCAAATTTGTGCGGACTACAATCCGTCAAATGGTCGCGGCATGTGTCATGTAAGTAACTGGTTGAGACCTTTCTATAGGTATAGGTGAGCATAAAAGATAGTAGCAGTCTTGACGATATATCACAGCATGTCACATTTGCAACAATCTAATATTACATACGCGTTTTGTAAATGAACTATTCCAAGAGAATGTATTATTTGCGAAGGTTTCATTGGGTTATCAGTAGGAATATAAAAAAATGCTTGGTGCCGCGTGATGCCGGCTTAGATTAGTACCACCCCAATTCTGGGTGACGTAAAAAGCGCCTAAGGATAAAATTATTCTCGCAGCAACGTTCCCTTTGAATAAAACATCTTGTATTTTGTTCGCCCATCCGCTTGCAAAGCGTGGTGACAATGGGACAACTCCCCATAGTGGACTGGACCAACAGTGGACTGTTGTGGCTGTAAGGTTGAAGGAGCTATGGAGGCGTACATTTCCATATTGCGGATCTGTTACTGCAAAAACTTTTATTCACAGCCTGCCTTCTTCTTCTGTCGCAATAATCACATACATAGAATGACTGCTGACCGTACACGGTAATCATAAATTAATCTTTTTCTTCTTCCAGGGTGACTCTGGCAGTCCTTTAACCCGCGAGGTGAATGGTATGCAAACGCTCGTTGGTCTGGTGTCCTGGGGAGTGCCTTGTGGACGCGATGCCCCTGACGTTTACGTCCGAGTGAGCGCTTACAGAACTTGGATCCTGAGAAACATGGTTTAATAAAAAAGAACCATGAACAATAAATTAATAAAGTACCTTAGTACTATACAGTACCCTCAGTGTCTTAATAAATCATAATCCAATCGAACTACGCGCCACTTATTTGACATCATACTGCAAAGCGCCTTGTTAGCAGTTTAAGGTCCGCTACCCAAGTACCCATCGAATACCGATTTTAAATAAAAAAATATGTTTATTCAAAGAAATCGTTTTAATTAATACCAGTAACATTAGATCCCGTACTGGGTCAAACCTGTGACGCGGGTATCCTCACAGAAAACGTTAACGTGATATGATTATCATTATCGTAATACGGCACAGATAGTTTTAGTAATGATTAGATTCAACAATTAAACAATGATTAGATTCAGATGGCTTAAATTCCGTAAAAATATCATGCATTCCACGAGTTCCACATTTTAATAACAGTAGGTACACAACACATGTCGACCATAGGGTTTATCTTGTTGACATTTAAATAAAATCAGCTCGGATGTATGAGGGAGTAGTTCATGACCTTTCTGGAGATATAAAGCACTTATCGTTAAGCTAAACTATTAGGATTATACAAGATGTTAATTAAAAATATGTTTCTGCTCTTCTTCTTCATAAAATCGATGGTAATAATTACAACCTCGCTGACCAATATTTGGCAACTGAAATACCCCTGAGCTTCTTCTATGAAGTATTAAGGTATGCTAATAAAACCTTTTTACTTGTACACATGACGTTCCATCCATATTTAAAACAGATATAGTAGCTACTCGTAAAACAAGAACTTCATTAACTTTTTAATTGTCGCGATTCTATTGGTTCTTTTTCTAGTTCTATATTTAAAATTACTTACAGGCTTAGTTTCAAAACCTCGCCTGTAATGTGAACTTACAGGTCGTGTTTTTTGTCAGTAATGACCTGCTTTCAGAGCATGAGATATGTAAAACCTACTTTCTCATTTAGCGAATATGATTGCTTAATTTTAAGCCGATTGTCGATATAAAACTGAATATTGGATTCCCAGTGGCGCCATAACAAACCCATTTCCCTGACTGATTTAAAATAAAACAGGAGTTGCTTTACGAGCGTTTTGAGAATTAATATAAAATGCCGTGTAATGCCGGCTTCGAATAGCATGGTTCCATATTTTCCCGTGGTTGTCGTAAGGGACGACTATGGGACTCGAGGATTTTCTGTGTATTACAATTTGAGGCTATAACCAGTCACTATAGTAAATACACCATTTTTTCTACTTCCTACATATATTTGTCAGACGTCGCCACGTTACATCCCAAAATATGGTCGCTATCGCCATATCGACCATATTTTTTTGCGGCCATTAAGGGAAAAGGGAAAGGACGGTAGGTACATTGTATAAATATAATTAAAATAAAACTACAAATTTAAATCAAACGAAAAATTTTCAAATTGAATACATATAATTATCATTATCGTTGTAGCCCAGCCCAATTGTAGGTTAGGAAGGTTATAATATTCAAAATAACAACAACTGAGTAGAACTGGTAGAACAATCAGCACTAAAATCATCATTGCAACAAAATCGTTTTTATTATATATTTTTTATTGTTACATGTCAAAATAACTTCTTTTATATACTGTAAAATAACACAACACTGCTACTATGTATACCTAAGTTGCCCAAATAAATAGTTCATAGGCCTAAAAATGTTATCAAAACAGCACAAGCGCGTATAAACAGTGACTGTGACGTATCATATTGTTTTCGTCGTTTGTGGGGTCAGAAAATGTTTTAAAATTAATCCAATTATCAGAAATAACACATGCACGCACACATCATGCATGTGACACATGGTAATGGTTATTTGTTAGCGTCTTCTTCTTTTTTGCGTGTCGAGGCGAATCAAATTTTTGCGGACCAATAAGTTGCCTGCCACATTAACAGCGTTTAGTTAGAGTAGCTGCCCAAAAGTCTTCTAGCATGCAGGTGTCGATGCACGCTGGACAGTTTAGGAGGTGCGTTATGCATACAATCGTGTAATATGATATCTTCGGTAGAAGCTCCATGATATCTTCGGTAGAAGCTATTCCTCATGGGGTGGTGTCCCACAGAGCATGACCCACCTCCTAAATTGTTCAACGTGCACCGACACCTGCACGCAAGAAGACCTTTGGGCAGCAACTCCAAACGCCGTTAGCGTGGCAGACCACTTATTGGTCCGCAAAAATTTTAGTGATACTCGTATCAGACAATTCGGGTATGTTACTGGGTAGTTTATAAAACATAAAACGATGTTTTAAAACTAATGCCTAAAGCTATTACTAGCCTCATTCAATATTATTCAAAACATGCTAATTTAGAATTAATGAACAGAAAATCAATTTAAATAGTTTTATTTTGACGCCATTTTTTTACAGAAGTACAATATATGCGTCATTATTGAACAAAAATGTTCACAAAATGCAACAACAATTTGGCGGCAATCGACGTATCGAGTTTTGACATCTTTTAAGAGCTTTATTTTCTTTGACGCAAAATATTGCTGCATAATTTATGCTATTCATTTCATAGTCGCCATTACGGAATGTCAAAAATGCGTTGTATGTAAACAAAGTCGCTGTGTATCTTATATCATGAAAAGTTTAATAATTTTCAACAAAGTGCATAAAAGTTTACTTACGTACGTTATAAATACCGAATGTACATAAAAGTACAAGAGAAAGATATAATATATTTCGAGTCCAAGTAGGACAACTGAGTGGCACCGCCAGGAAGGATGGTTCGCACCGGCGCCACATGAAATGTGGACTTTCTAGAAAAATACTGAAGGTAAGTACATATTTTTGAGTTGAACGTAGTTAGTTACATTATGTACTCAAGAAGTACAATACATGGTAGAAACAGCCACCTTGATTAAGCGAGGTGGCGTTGCTACGTAGTATCATATAAGATGTAAAAATATTAGCTGCAAATATTTTAAGAGGTGACTCAGTCCATGAAACTGAACAACTTTCCCCAAAAACCGTACGTCGAAATATCAAAACAAATTTTGGACGTCCCATACAAAATTACCAACCGACCAAGTCAGTTTGTATGGAAGGTCCAAAAAAAATCTCATATTTTGACCTATGTTTCTTCGAGAAAATTGTTCAGTTTCAAGAGCTGATTCACCCCTTAATTATATTTGCAGCTAATATTTTTACACCTTATATAGAAAATATTGTTTTGTTTATGTTGTGTCTTCAAAGTTACTAATAGCCAATAGAAACTACCTACAAATGTTTTAAAATTAGCACATGTAAAGATAAGGAGGGTCAACACTAGGGGGTCAACCTCGTGTAAAATAATGAAGGATTTTATTGATAGTTCCTAGACTAGATATTATCTCTTGAAGTACTTCACTTATCTAATAAGTAGGTATGAGAAAACTTTCCCATATGTAGCTTAGGTACTTGTAATTGTATAACTATACAAGATGTAAGAAAAGTACAAAGTTTGTAGCAGAGTAAAGCCTCTGCGTCCGCATACTTCACAAACCACCTGTCCTTTCACAAATCATTTCAAATTGGAAATTGGAATGTCGTCACACGTATTTTCTGAAATTTGGCTCAGTCTATACCATGCCCTCGAGCAGTCAGTATTGTACGATTACAATAGAAACATACATCACGCCTTTATCCCTTGCGGCGTAGGCAGAGCGTTACCAGCCGTAAGAATACGGTCGCTATCGCCACGTCTGACATTTTTAGGGATTGTTTTCCAGGGTTGTTTCAGAAAACATGTGCATCACTATAGTGACAGCCTGTCGCCTAAAAATTGTAATACACCAATACTCTCGAGTCCCTTCGTCGTCTCTTACGACACCCATGGGAAGGATGTGGGGTGATGCTATTCTAAGCCGGTATCACACAGCGATACAATAAATAATTCAACATATAGTGTTAAAATCCTCTTTAAATAAGACTATGCTACAGTTAGTAAAGTGAAGATATTTTAAGGAAACGTTGGTGAATACTTACATTAAGGAAACGCTCACGGAGGTACCTACTTTATACTATCCTTGTCCTAGCTCATCTATCATCCATCAGTGCTAACCAAGCTTTATTGTTCTAGGGTTTCTTTTCCTACAATAGAATATATTCTTCAAGAATCAAGTCTTTTATTTGTTCGCGGCACACAAGTGCCACTAGTTCCTTTAAACCACGCATTCTATATAGTGCCGTGTGATGCCGGCTTAGAGTGCCGTGTGATGCCGGCTTAGAGTGCCGTGTGATGCCGGCTTAGAGTGCCGTGTGATGCCGGCTTAGAATAGCATCACCCCACATCCTTCCCGCGGGTGTCGTAAGAGGCGACTAAGGGACTCGAGAGTGTTGGTGTATTACAATTTTTAGCCGACAGGCTGGCACCCTGTCACTATAGTGATACACATGTTTTCTGAAACAACCTTGGAAAGCAATCCTAAAAAATGCCAGATGTGGCGGTAGTGGCCGTATTCTTACAGCCGTTTTTTCTTTCTTTGTTCTTACAACGCTCTGCCTAACCCGCAAGGGATAAAGGCGTGATATATGTATGTACGTTTTCTAATATAGGTATGACAACGTGTGTTTAACGTGTTTTATTTAATAGATAGAGATAGATCAGGAGGAAGGTTTTTTCGTATAATATATGCAAATAAATATCGTAATTGTAAAGGGTGCAACCAATTACATTGCCACGTTTTATCTGATAGCAAGTGTCATTGGTATGGTAATGGTAAGGCAAATAATTTTTGAGACGGATGAAACAAATCAGGTAAACACGAAAACCATTTAAAAGGTTAGTAGCAAACTCCACATCTTTTTCTATTTTCGTTGTATATTTTACTGGGTTATCAACAAACCAATGACCTAAATATGTAATATTATTTTGCAGAAAAACTGTGATTTGTTCTAGTTTCTTATTATTATTATCATTTATATAATTATTTCTGGCTATTTGGGTATTTTTGTTGAAACTTTTAATAAAGTACCTATATATTTCACGTTTTATCTTTTGGCTAATAAATAAAAAACAATATAATATAGGTGTTATCTTTATTGATAAATTTGATATTCTTCAAATAACAGAAGAACAATTAAAGGTTAAAGTTTTCTTTAATGATTTTTCACTTTACACTTTATAATTTGTTTGTTAGCTCCTAAGTTTCATATTTTTACTATTTCAACCAATATAACAAGCAGCTAGTAGTATGAGACTCTCATTAGCATTATATGCAGTGAAAGAAATTCTCTACACTGATAATATTACTACTGAGTGATTTATAAATTAACAATGGAAGAACACCTCTTAAAATCAAGTTATTTACTATCTAACAAACGAACACATCAAAATTATGTTTACAAAAAAGTATATAATTTAAAAATGATAAATGAGATCATGACATACTACTCGTGGCACTGCTAATACCAACAAAAGCACACTTAAAAGTAATTCTAATAAATCCCGGCTCTCAAAATGCATCGTTGTATTTGGTCCACGTAGACAGCCTTCAACCAAAAATGTAAAACCGCCTCCCTTCCACCACCATCAGCAGCTTTCATCATCAGCAGTATTTGATTATTTGTGATACAGTGCAGGACTCTAAGCAGCATTCTTCAACTATTCCCCTCCTAGGTCTACGTAGCGCCGTCAACCATTGTTCCCGTCTTCTCTGCATAAGACTTGACGATGGTAGATCACTCACAACCATTTGGCCGGAGCATATTTCGTACAGCAACTCCACCAAAATTTTGCTGCATCCTCTCAACATTGTGTTCATTGTCACCGTATCACTTTTTCCCGTTATCAATCCCGCGTACAGAACCACGATGAAAACTACGAAGTATAGTTTGGTGCTCGTTTTGGTATACATTTTGCTTTATTTTTCTTTACGACGTCTCAACGTTCTGGCGCAGACTGGCGCTTCCGTCTGCGAAACATTCCAATAAATAGAAAAGATAACCTGTGTCAATTATGATTGTACAATAAGTTCAAAACAACATGTCAGAGGGCCGGAGTCAAGACAAACTGTTGACGATATTTATAGAATCTAGATAACATTGTTGTTTTTAGAATCTGTGGGCGAACCCCACTAGGAGCAGTATTACAATATCTTCGTGTCTGTAGTAAATATTCCGATGCATAAAAGCTCAGGTTTTGAGTTACATAAGTAAAAAAAGTTATTTTAGGAAAAAAATTACATTTAAGTAGAGCAAACAATTTTTAAAATAGGTAGTGTACGCTAGAGTAGATTATTATACGAAAATGTAATTTATTAGTATAGTAGTAATTCAAAAGGCAAATTAAAATGCAATGCATCAAAAATAATTAAAGTAGCTGGCTATTAAGGGCGTTAGAAAAAGTACTAATTTTACATACAGAACATAGGTCGAAATATGAAAATCTTTTTGACCTCCCATGCAAAATGCACCAGCAACCGACTGAGTGAGGTTGTATGTGAGGTACAAAATATTTTTTTGATAGAAAGTAATCACTTTTCAGATTATCTATCTAGACTTATCAGAATTCTGGCTGGCGATCAAATAGTCATTGTTATAGTCATACTTGTAATGTTTCAATAAATAATTTTGACAAACAGGTAGCTTAATAAGTGTAAAATTAGTAGCAGGTAGTGTATAATTTGTGATTAATAGTAGTACTTTACTAGACTTTTGATGATGGGCTATGGGTGGACGGACGACGAATTAAGATGTAACTATTTAGACGGGGCTTTACAACAAAAAATCTAAAGAAACTTCAACACAAAATTATTTTTTAATAATTTAACACGCTTTCAACAGATATTTATGTTCTTTTTTTTTAAGTCTCACTAATGGAGTTGAATTCTTAATATTTTTTTGAAAACAATTTTTACTATTAAGTAGCAGTATATGCATCTCATTGCACATTTTATAATTATATTCGTAGATATAATTATTAAGTAACAACTCTAATAAATAAACAACAAATAGAATTAGCTCTAATGAACAAGTAAACATTGAAAGAAAAGGATCTGATTAGCTGTTTACGACTTGCTCTGAGGTGCTTGTGGCTTTACGTACAGTCAGGTAAAAAAACAATATAATTTTTTCTAGTATTTTTTCTTGTAATTTTAAAAAACCTAAGCAAGTTTTCATTTCCTAGCTATTCGAGCTTTCGCACAATGTAAAGTTATAACTAACGGGCCGGCCAGGCGCATCAAGATCTGTATTGCGTTGTTTAGTAGTTAGCATTATCTTATGAAACAAACAGAGAAACGACTTCATTTTATGTAATTTTTAGACATTATTTACAATGTATTTGTAATAGGTATGAGACATTTTTTTGTTCTATAGTATCTACCTAAACCATCAACAAAATCGAATAAAACTCAATTAGAAAGCAACATTGTACTTAATCAACTTCTTACCGAGATACATACATACATATATCACGCCTTTATCCCTTACGGGGTAAGCAGGGCGCCAACGGCCGCAAAAATACGGTCGATGTCGCCACGTCTGACAAGTACAGAGGGGCGTGAGATAATTTTGTGTATCACTAAAGTGACAAGTTGTCAGCCTGTCGCCTAGAAGTTGTAATACACCTGAAACCCTCAAGTCCCACAGTCGCCTCTTACGACACCCACGGGTAGGAAATGGAGTGATGCTATTCTAAGCCGGCATCACACGGCAATACTTACCGAGATAAATAAAACATATCGTTCCCAAGGGAAAATGGATTACATCACACATCAAAAGCACAATGAAAAAGCAATAGTAAAGCTTATTAAGCTACTATGTTATCTTTTTACCGCGGTAAAAAGTCACGTTTCTAGCGAAATGACACTGACTGTACCAGAAAGTTAGTCTAAGAAACGTCGCAACTCGTAAATCGGTTCAGCGCACGGAAATCTGCAACGATTAATTCAATCATACGTATTTAAGTTTCTATAATTCTATGTTTTTAAAGTCAAGGTTGTGTGTGGATTATTGGTTAAAAAAAGCTAAAAATAGAAATACTCGCCTTCGTTGATCATCTTATTTATTCAATTCAACTTTATTTTTCACATATCACCCAAAAACCTTATCATAACCAAAATGTCGTAGATTTTACAAAGAGTTAGCTGTGTGTGTGTGAATTTATTAAGGTATCTTTGACTTTACTATAATCGATCAACCTGTCATCTGTATTTTATACTATACCTACCCATAATTACAAATAAAGTACGGAGTTTGCGATAGGTCAGGATCTGCTTATTTAGTAGCAGATTTCCGTCTACGAAAATTCAAGAATCCAGCAGCCTTTGTTTACGATACTTTGACAATTGATTGTGTAACGTGATTAAGTAATTCGGCCCATTTGTGGGGGCAAATATTTTGAAACCAACGGTCGCGGGCGGAGTAAACAAGTACAGAAGTCAGTTACCATGGAGATAACATTTTTATATGTTAAATCACTGATCTATTTATCTACGTTCTGGATATGCACTCTCATACAAATTGGAACTACTTATCTGTGCGTAACTTTGAAGCGTGAATCTACACTCTCTTACACTTACAGTAAATTATTATGATGATATCGTGTTAGTGATGCCGAGGGATGCTTAAAAGAGCATAACCCATTTCTTTCCTGTGGGTGTCGTAAGTGACGACATACCTATAGGGTTTCATGTGCGTTATTATTTTACTTATTTTTTCAACATGCCTCTGATTTTATAAAACGGCCCTCAAATATTTCTCAGACGTGGCGATAGCGATCGTATTTTTTCTACCGTTAAAAATCTACCCATGTACCTATGTAGATAATTAGGAACATGGTTGTAAAATGTAAATTATCATAGTAGGTAGTAGGTATCTCAAAATAACACTGCATCTTCGCTATCAAGATATTTTGCAACTAGGTTTTCCTTATTATGTTAACACAATATGGGAGGCTTAACAAAACATAGTTTGCCGCTGAACATAATTTAATTTTGATCCATACCACGCCTTTATCCCGCATGGGGTAGTCAGAGCGTAACGGCCGAAAAAATAAGCTCACCGGCCTCTTTTGTCAAACTGCGAGATGGAGTGATGCTTTTCCAAACCAGCTTCACACGGTCAAACACTCACTCATTACCTGCTTAGGTTTTCCAAGTGATTTTAACAGATGTCCCTCTCTCTCTTTTCGTTTACCCGATGAACCCTATAAAATATTATCATCAACTTCAAGAACCATGCTCGTTCCGTGAAACGATGTCCATTCTTGTGTGGTTTTTGCCAATGTTTTAATCTCTTGATACGACACGACCCGAGCCTTTTCATTTAAGTGAAGAATATGCGTTTTGGTCATCCTCTTTTCTTCTCGCTTCGATCTTCCCCGCAATAGTTTTTTATAAAGTCTTATTGTAACAAGATGCCAGTCATCTTCCCTCTTCTCTATAAAATATACCTATCACTCTTATGTGGAACAACATTGTTTATAACAATATTTCATAACAACAGAATAATTTTATATTTCTTGTTTATTAGCAAAAGTATATTCTACCGTCATCATAAATACTTCCTACCTTAATCCTCAGAATGTTTAATTAATTGAACGGTACCGGCGTGATCGGCAGTTATGCAACTCAGACTAAATAAAAAATAAACACGGACCTTAACCAATAAACAATGTGAAGCCAAAAATATTTTTACTAATAAATGTTACGAGTTTATAGACACACATTGAAAAGCAGCAGCAGCGAATACATTGCCTATCCTAGTAAATAACTTTGTCCCTAACTATTGTCTGTGCTATTATTAGTATAAGCAACATAATACTAGCTATAGCTAGTATTAGTATTGCAAACCCGATATAATATTTGAACACTATTTTAGCGCATGAATAATAAATGCTCTGTTGTCTTTTAAGTAACTACTTTCTTATTAAGGTCCAGCATGTACACCACCAGATGGAACACAGTAAACAAGAAAATGATTCCAACATACCTACTTGCCGTGTGCGAAAAACGCGCGCAATTCTTGCACAAGCCTTTTAAGCATCGGTTTCTTGTTCACAGTGTTCCCTCTTAAGTATTTTTCGGTCTAACTTATGCAAATAAACTTGATGCTCCACTCGTGTCCCATTGATGTTTAATTGAAGTTTCAGAATTAATTTCACGTCACAGGTCTGAGTCTGAAATGTTTGAATCGGAGCAGGTAATGTACTTCTAATGTTATTTTCGAACTAGATGCCTGGGGATTTGCATGCTAAGTATAACAAGATTTGTTACTTAGCATAGGTGCTTAGATAAATAGTGCCAACTAAATGTTGAATAGTTCTTGAAGCGACTTTCGTCAGATCAATGCCGATGCGAGAAACATTGAGTAAGTTAGATAATAATACTATAAACACTTCGGTTCTCATGGGTACCAAAAAGCGATACGCAATCACGCTCTTGTCGCTCACAATCCAGGGTTCATCGGGTCGTTGGACGGCTCGGTATCCCACAAGGAAAAAGAGCGATCCCTCGCTAGTTTACTATATCTTTGATTTAAGGGTCATTAGGTTTGCTATAATTCATCTTTTTAGTCAGAAAATATTCTCAAAGACGAATAATTTGAATGAATGATAAACCTTGGTATGTAATTATTACTTTCTACGCTGTGCTATGTTACGAGTACACCATAAAAATACCATTTACATTTCCTTCAGCTTTAGTGCAAATTGCTTTCAGTGATGAAATTCCGTGGATTCTCCACACAAATTACACGTACAATGTAAACTTGTTTACTGTTGAAAAATGTGGTTTTCTCAAAGAGCATATTAAACTCTTGGGTGGAGTCTTCTATGTATATATACACACAATTTTGCCTGGCGACGTCTAGCCTGGTGACCGCAGTTGGGTCGGTCTCAGTTAGTTAAATTTTTTATTATAATCACGTAAAATGACATTTATGCAGAGTTGTCTTATGATAACATTGATCAAAGTTTGTGCGGTATTCTAAATAAATATATTAAGTTTATAATAAGTATGTAGCACTTTGCAAAATCCCATATCGACCAAAATGCATGTAGACACAAATTTATGCTATTTTGTGTTCCAACTTTGCCCTATAGAGAAAGCTAATGAGTAAAAGTTCCTAACCTGCAAAGACTACCTACTGAATAAAAATATAAGTCTATAAGGTAGTCTCAGCATTTTTTTATTTATTCTGGGTATACTAAGCTATTGCCAATTGCATGCTTAGAACATCAACATTTTACTTATATATATTAAAGTGTAAAAATATTATATTGGGGAAAGTTGTTCAGTTTCATAGGCTGGTTCATCCCTTAAAATATTTTCAGCTGATTTTTTTACACCCCGTATAAAAATAAGAACGATGAATCAGGTGACTGGTGATATAAAAAAAACCTTGATTTAATATAAAATTGAATACAAACTGGGCAACGACCCCTTTCACATGTGCGACACAGGTCGTCAACTCATGATGTAGGGCCGAGATATATTCCCAGAGACCACGGAGGAGAGTAACCAGTGGAGAACGCTTCGGTACGATTTTGTTCAAAACCAAGCTCACTGGTTTTTGCGGGGGGAGAGGTAATTATCGCTAGACGCAATTGGCTTTCGCAATGACCGCATATTTTGTAGAGATGGGAAAAATAAATATGTAAAATTATATCGATATTTTATATCACCGTTTAATAAGTTTACTCATATTATGTGTAAGAAAATTTATTGAAACATGTGCATGCTAATATTAATATAGCGATATATGTATAAAAAAATAATAAGTACCTACTTACATTGTAATTTTAGGGTATGTATTGAAATAATTGTACCGAAATGGAAACGACCTGTTACGATCATTTTGGATGGTAGAGCTGGTTGGCGAGACGATGCTGGTCAGCAGACAGACAGACGGACATGACAAGATGATATTTTGACCTACCTATTGATATTTTGTTCTGATTTCATAATAAATGAAATAGTTACAAATTGACTCTAGAGTGTTGGTGTATTTTTAGGTGATAGGCTGACAACCTGTCACTATAGTGATGTGATACACATGTTTTCTGAAACAACCTTAGAAAACAAACATCAAAAATGTCATACGCGGCGATAGTGGCCGTATTCTTACCATTGGCCATTAACGCTCTGCCTACCCCGCAAGGGATAAAGGCGTGATATATGTATGTATGTATGTATGTATGTTACAAATTGATATTCGACTAGCGCAAGATCTTTTATTTATAATAATGAAATACGAAATTTTGGCGCGGGGGGAATGCGTCCGCGCCACTCCATATACCCCGAATGCATTCATTCATATAATATACATTGTAGGTAAGTTGTTAAGTACGTACATTAACATAATTCTTTTATGACGATCCCAGAATTATCGATAAAATCATTCTATACTTCTGAGAACAGTGGTATAGCACTAATACGAAGAAAGAGCCAGCCTACGTATGGACACACCCGTGCGTTAGAAAGGGATAGCAATGAAAGACATCAACGGGAGCGCATCAGAAATTATAAATATGGAATTATTTTTCATTAAAATGAAATTTTGAAAGAATCAAGCATAAAAATGTTTACCTATAAAATGTTATCCCGTCTTTTGCGGAACTTGATGTTGTACTACACTTTCCACACCATTTCACTGCACAGGAAGGCATTCTTGTTTACGTTTATACGCCAAAAAACGAAGCGCGGAACGTCCGTTCTTTCGCACAGTCTCAACCCGACTAATCCAAATTTTGATGCGTTTGCTTTATAAAGCATACATCAAGTGAGTGCGGTCGCCCCCGCATGCGTTCTCCACTGGTTACTGTCCTCCGTGCCAGGGACAGTCTCTCGCATGCACCCGCCAGATAACCGCTGTGTATAATAAACGTCACAGGTGGCATGAAGAATTGCTCGTAACATTTGCACAGGCGAAGACATTTTGTGAGCAAAGGTATTTGTTTGAGGAGTGTATCTCGTAAAGTGCATATGAAAATAATGACATTTGAGATCCGAAACGAAGATGGTAGATACCGGGAATGTTACTTGTTACTGTTAATTATGTCTAATTTAATTGAATCAGAATTTCATTTATTTTTTACAACAAGTATGTATAGGTCCGATCTAATCAAAAACATAACATCAAGATTTAAGTTTAAATAATAAAACTCCTTTGAAAAAACCAATCAATCACGTTTATGATAAACTCAGTACCTAATATATCTATTTTGACATTCTCCTTGCCTTATCCAGTTTTTTCGTTCATTCGTTCTTTTGCTACTGCTATTTTATTTATTTGTATAAACAATAACTTATAGCCAACTGAAACCCAATTCTACTTATAAAACCTATTTTGCGTCAGCTAAAATCATTCAATCCATCATACCCATCTCTAAGCAATTTTTGAACTTTTCAATCAGTCACCGTAAAATTGTTTGACAAAGTTAAAGAAATTCGCTGTAAAAGAAAGTTGAAACACTGTGGTGCTAGGGGGGAAATAAATCGTTACATTGTACCACCTGCATCACGAATAAAAATTATCTAAGGCAGTTACCCCACTTGACGTCCATTCCTCTACATTTTTAGCGCATCCGTCACGCAGGCGTCTGTCAGATGCAAGGAAATTACGATATTTCCTTAGCAAAGATAATAGATACACGTTGATGCATGAACAACGCCCAAGCTTGTCTCTATTGACAATTATGGATGAGCTAAAAATGCACAGCAACGGACGTCAAACACGTGACCCGCCTATGGGGAACTAAAAACAACGTCAGTCAAAATGGTATACCATTTCATGAATGTGATGGGTGTCATATTGAAGCACAGGGGACACTTTAGAGAGTTTTCATAGCTTTTCTCTTCAACGACATCCGTGAAAATTAAATGCACCCTTCATTGGAGACCCTTTTGCCTATGTTATGAGATGGTAAAAAAATATTTGGTAAAAGCTATTAAATTCTTTATTTCTTTGAAGAACCGTTAAATGCTAGGGGAGTTATGGGGTTTTTTACTCTCTGTTCTCGTTTTGATATTAAAAATGATAAAATCTGCTTCAAAAGCTTTTATTTTTATATAATAGAAGGTACCGATGTCAACGTCTATACGCAAAGTCATATTTACGAGTCACTTTATTATCGTTATATTTTATTAGTTTATTTATTTTTGTTCGTTTTTGTTTGTTGTTTGCCGTGTGACGCCGGCTTAGAATAGCATCACCCCACACCCTTCCCGTGGGTGTCGTACGAGGCGACTTAGGGACTCGAGAGTGTTGGTGTATTACAATGTTTAGGCGACGGGCTGACAACCTCTCACTATAGTGAAAACAATCCTCAAAAATGTCAGATGAGGCGATGGCGACCGTATTCTTGCGGCCGTTAGCGCTCTGCCTACCCCACAAGGGATAAAGGCGTGATATGCGTATATATGATATGCGTTCTCTTTATTTGTTAAAAAAAAACAGTTCAGTCTAAATATCATCGTACAAAATGGTCGTCTTTATTTGTCTGTCTAATACCGGTAGACAGGACTGTAGCACGAGCTGGTTGTAAACATTTGCACCGATATTAGACGCAATAACCCTTTATAGTTGTACAATAAACACAATTACTGTACGCCTGTTGTTAGGATTGTTATTGTTACAGTAAAACGATTAAAAATAACTTTTCTATGGTTCTTTATCCTAGACTGAAATTGCTTTTTATTGTTCTGAATATAGACCGTCTAAGATCAAAATTTCCTTAAAGAAGGTTAAACGTAATATTCGTATAGGTACTTGAAAGTAATGTAACTAGACCAAATCAGAATAATCATCATGTCATGAGAGTGATAATATTTCATGACAAAGTCACGGACATAAAAATCCAAACACATTTTGATGTCCGGAAAGTAAAAGACATTTAATAAATGTCTTACATGAAAGAAGAAGTTATCGTTTGAAGCCGGCTTAAAGAAAAAATCTCCCATCCCATGACCTTACAGAAACAAGGCGATTTGTTACATCAAGGATGTTTCCCCATTTCTTCTACTTTCAAAGGTAATTGAAATGATGTTTCATCAGCCAGACAACTTAACATTCACCAAGTCACAAAAGTTTTCTAATGCATCATCACAGTTCTAACAGTAGCAGCATTTCCTTTCAATAATAAATTGTACATCACATTTTCATAATGAAATTGATTGATAAACAATTTAGGTACCCACAATCTTTTAATTCACTAATCAGACGTTTAAAAGCTTGAAAATTTGCTACGATTAAGGTTTAATCCTCAAAATCGAGGCTTCATCAATTTAGCTGGATTAGTCCGAGATAAAGCACTCAGCGGAATGAAACAAAACAAACTGAGCTGAGAAATTGTGGTTCATTTGCGACTGTACGTATTTAAACTCTCTAAAATATTAATTAATTTCGTCTGAAAATATTAGTGGTTTAGCGCATTAAGACGAGCCTCATATTGTGCGGTAAATCAGATTTTAAATATATTAAAATTGTCTTAATTCAGCAAATAAACTATACGCAGGTGTATTGCACTTGTATGTCAGATAAGTAAAAGCACGGTTGAGTTCCAGAGCACAAAATCAATAGCTAGTAAGTCGCTATTCGAGTTTCTCTGTTTGCTTGTCATGGATACTGATAACTCCACCTTAAATACGCAATGAATTTTGATGCAGTTTTCAAATACATAGATATAATAATTCATGAGAACGGTTTATGGAGGGAAAACGTCTTATTCTGGAAATTTCGTTAAGAAGGGCGCCAATTTTTGTCCCAATTGTACAGTTAATGGTCCTGCTCAAGTGTACAACTGGTCCTGCGGGGATTTTTTTTCTATTGCGTAAAGTACCTGCTGAAGCTGAAAATATAATACAAGTAAAAGCTGCCAGTTCATAATCCGAGGTATTATCGGACGGCTTAAAACTTCCCAGTGTTCAATGCTCAAGCCGTGGAATACCGAGTTCGGGGAAGTTGCGATTGAAAAGTATTGGCAAAAAAGTACTAAAAAAGTTGCAGAACATCTGGATTAGCTTTCAGGTTTGGATTTTAAGCTTTGGTTTCTTTTTCAAGGCTTTTCATTGAGCTTGCATTTTGTACTCATCAAATATATTTAAATTTTTTGTATCAGAACATTTAGAAGATACGACGCGCCATCGACTTTTTTGTTTTTGAAGAGCGAAGTATGGGCAAAACAAGTAGTTTGGTACTAAAAGTCACTTTCGAATATGATGTTTGAGATATTATCTCTAATGTTTAATTCAGGTTCAGCGGTTCACCACACGAGCGCTATATCATGATGACGTACGTCACTTAGGCATACATTAGTACTGCATGACTACTTGAGTGTGACAAACGGTAAGTGTTGGACATGATTTCCAGTCACTGTACCAGTATTTACTGAGCATCACTTCCAAACATTACGTAAGCATAACGCATGAATGCATTGAATTTCGTATATCAATATATTACTAGGTAGTACGTACTGGTAAAATTAATAAAAACTTACAAAATTGTCCATCGCGGGCAGGATTTGACTTGCCATATATGCCACCAACGCTTCGACTCTACTACCAGAGATAACGCAGTTCAAATCATTTCAAACTAAGTTATGCAAGTGTTAATGAGAGATTAAAAAAATATATATTTTCATCATATTATATTGCATGCTACAAGTAAAATTTTGAGGTTTTCATATTTAAAAAATGGAGGAGAGATAAATATCCATATGTTAGCATCAAAAAAGCTTCTTCAAATGCATGAAACCTGAGAGTAACTAATATTGTGCTGTGCATTTTTCAAAGAAGTCTAGAGTCTAGGTA
The DNA here is from genome assembly GCA_029255805.1 of Keiferia lycopersicella. Taxonomy (NCBI): domain Eukaryota; kingdom Metazoa; phylum Arthropoda; class Insecta; order Lepidoptera; family Gelechiidae; genus Keiferia; species Keiferia lycopersicella. The sequence continues at coordinate 6,304,526 of JARACZ010000010.1, forward strand.
CCTATTCATTCTATTAGAAAATGAACAATGTTGTACCTAGTACTTGGCAAATACTGATGTGCAAAATCTGTATGACAACGAGGAATATTTTATATTGAAAGTTACACACGAGTTCTAGGAATGTTAATGAAACCTCAAGTCAAGTTACATAATTATTTTCTGTTCCGGAAAGGCAATTAATTCATGAGACAACAATGATCCCAGCATCTCCTCAAATTCTAACAAATTTATGACAAGTTATTAAAACTTGCTAACGGTATTGTCTTGGCATTAATAATATACAGCGCGAGTTTAGAAAGCGAAAAACTTTGGAAACAAACTGAGAAAGGCATTACGGTGAACAAAAGAGCCGCCAAGTTTTACCTTGCGGTGTTTTCAACACGCAGCTTGTGGGAATTCACTGGAATTTTGTCTACAGTTACTGTTTTTAATGGCTAACCGTTCCCTTAGTCAGAAGCAAAAGATCAGTGGACATAAAAGTGGCCGAAACATTTTGGTTCGTCGTCATACATTCAATGTCTTTCTTCTACAACGCAACTCGACATTGTTTCCTTGCAAATTTGAAATTTGGGTAAAAAAAACTTGATGCTCAGTAAAGTTGCGGAATTTTGAGTCTCATAAGTTGGAGAATATTTAAACAATTGTTCTAGAAGAGAAGGTTCTCGAGACGTTGCTATGTTAATGGAAAATATCTGTGAAGTAGAAACTGCAAAGTACTTTTAGCTTGTATATTCTTATAAGAGCTTTAGTATAAATTGCCAGCTTATGCGATGCGATGAAGGTATCAAGTTAATCGCGGCTATTCATTCTAATAGCTGCTTTGACCTTCTATAAAAGCGTAAAGCTGATATGCAAAGTGTGAACAATGACGCTCCTGTTTTTTTATAAACATAATTTTGGTGTCCAGAAATACAGGCCTATATTATAGCAGTTTTATCATACATATCAACGTAATTTACTAAATGGACTCATTAAGACCCTCTTTGTCTTCTTCATTACTTCTCAAATTATGGTAAAAAAAGCAAACTTACCTATCTCCAAAGCTCTTCTAAGTCGCAAATTTACCACAATTTCAACCTCCTAGGACTTTCTGTCCTGACCGGCCATTACAGAAAATGGCTTAATTTACAGAAAAAGCCGCTGAAAGGACCGACGCCTCTCTTTTGCATCTCGGTATCTAACCGTTCACGAATGAAGGGTGACTGGGGGATTTTTTTACAATTTTGTCACTCCGACCTGGCATTTTAATGAGGGCTCAAAGAGGCTCAGTTTTGAGCCCTGCCAATGATTTATTACCACCTTTGAATCCCTCTGATACATGGACTTTTGGCTCCCTATTTCACGTCAATTTTTCGCAACTTGTAATTTATGGCTCTTTTTGATTATAGACGTATATTTAGGTAGGTTTGAGGTTAAATATAGGTAGGTTTTTAATTTCATACTCCATTATGAAGCCTTTCAAAACCAGTATTTTTTTCCACAACAATGCAAACAAATATACGCAAAAGCAAGCAAGTCAAAACTAATAAAACTACAAAGCATTGAAATACGTTCCAAGCATTTGAAAAATTCTTTTTACATTTCGAATTTCACGTTACGATCGAAAAAACATCAAAAGTAGCGCTACAAAAAACCAATCCATCTATCCGTAAAAACTTTTATCCAGTTAAAACAAAAGGACGAAAGTGCTGGATGCAGCGGTGTCGAATGCTGAGTCCCGCTGTATTGCTATTGATTCATCTGACGCTACAATTTTGTATTCAACACGAAAACGTTTTAGAAAATGCGTTGAAAGAAGCCGGTTTTGTATATCTGCGTAAATTATCTCTTTTTTAACCTTTTAATGTTTTAAAACACCTTAAAATAATATCAGGAAATTTCTGGGAGATTAAATATTAAAGAAATTACTTTATTTACCAAAGCAAATTTGTTTTAAAAAGCTAGAATAGGTGACCCATTTAAACGTTTAACATATTTTGGGTTATACGTTCATTTAATGATTGATATCAATTATGATTTGATCTGTTTAACCCTTTGTCGGATCATACGGTAGCATATACGATTTGAAACAGACTTTGATGTTACATATAGCACTATTTCTGCTTTAATCTAAACAAATATATTTTATTCAGTGTAAAAAAAACCAGTGTAAAATCTGCTTTAATTAATCCTGAGTCAACTAGTCTTAATACCAATTTATAGACCAATCTCGTCCTGTCTGCGTAAAAGGCTCTAGAGACAACCTGACAAATGGAATCCTATTGCTGTAAATAAAGGTCTAGACTAAATGATAGATTTGACCTCTGTCGGGCCAGACAGATTGTATCAAAAACCTCAATTTTAATTAAAATGGCTCAGCATTCCTCAATCCAAAAAGGTGGCTCAAAGTTGAGAAATATTATATTATATTAATAATTATATAGGTATTACAGAACGAATGTAATTGACTTTCAAGTTGCTTATTGAATTTATTGAATCTTTAGTTTATCTAAAAGTACATCTAATCAAAAAAGTTTATTAATTTATGAAGCTCTACAGAATAACTGACTTTACTAGTAAACAAAAGAAAATGATAATCTGGATAGCCTTCTGATGCTGGCTTAGAATAGCACGTCCCCATGATTATCATACCCTTGGGTGTCTTTCCTTTATATTAACATGCATAAAAGCACCAAAATACATTTTTCATGAAAATTGTAACATTGCAGTAGTTTGTGATAGGTACCAACGTATTTATAGTACTTCTTTGATAATTTTATCAGTTTGACGCATGCCGCATTGTTTTGACGTACAATGCTACTAATCTTACGATTAATAATACTGGTATCGATTCAAGTAGGTAGAGATAAACCTGATACGAAGATAAGAGTTTCATGTGATGCACGTACTTTTTATGACAGTAATTCAAAACAAATAGGTCATACAACATGAAAATAAGACCCGAATAAAAATGGGTAAGAACTATTACGTATTTTCACTACCTAACTGAACTAGTAATTTTAATTATAGTGGAATAGCAAATAGTGTAGTAGAAGCATTTATATTTTAACGTCTATACACTTACGTAAATTAGATTAAGTCCCCAATCCACTTAAAGAATAAAATTGTCCCTTTATCGAAATAGGTTTCGTGTTTCCATTAACATTTGTGTCAATAACTATGTGTTGTTATTTCCATTTCAGTAATATTGTGATAACTATACGTACCTGCTTTTAATTAATACTTGATTGGAATTTCATAGCTATGACAATTTAACAATCAATCAATCAACCAATCAATGTTCCTAGTAACATTTCAAGGGCATTCTCATTTCTATTGAACGCATTTACAGTCAATTATAATATAGATTGTATCAATTTATTGTGCTATATATCAATTAATGCCCTATTTAATTCCGTATTTTTTTATACAAGATATTTTATGTGAAAATTTACTATGTCACATAAAATTGAGATCGTCGCGGTTCTAATCAGGGAAATTTATTTTTTCATGTCCTCAAATAATCGAAAACGGACAGTAATTAAGCTATGTATGCAGTAGACTGCCAATGTTTTATTGTTCTATTTCCGTACCTACCTAAACGTTACACGCATCAAATCTCACATGCACTAATATATCAACAAATCGGACATGTAATATCTGACGTCGCTGAAAGCGCAATGTTCAGTACCGTTCTAAAACCGTCTCTGTTTAGTTTTAGTATTAGCAGATGGTGGGCTAGACGCGAGTGGTCAACCGTCGACTCGCGCCGGCCCTTCGGCGCGACCTTGCGCGGAAATAGATCGACGCCTAGTGTCGCCAACAGTACACTCACAATCACGTCTGAACGTACCTTATCACACTCAAAATGGAACGATTACAACCTAATCGCTCGGCCCGTAATCTGTACAACAGTGCGATTTGTGAAGTGTTTACCAAGTCTGTTATAACAGTGTTTGACGTCCTCTAGTTACGTTATAGTGCGCCAAAAGTTTATTTTCGGTATGTCGTCCACGAAATCGCCTGAGGGAAAGAAATGTTAGTGTAATATTAGTTATGTGATACTGGATTTGAGTGCTAATAATGAGTGGTATCTCTTTGAGTTTTTGTTACGACATTCAATTTTCATTACCGCTTGTGCTTTTCTTTCTTCAGTGAATGTTTCATTATCTACGCATTATTTACTATTGATTTGTTCAGTGTAATTTTAAGAACATCTGTTGCTTGTCTAGTCTTCATGTTGCATATCACTTTCAATTTTGTTTCATAATCCCAATATATTTATTTTATAATGACATGTTTTCTGTGCAAAGCTTATAGAGGTAGAGCTTTCACAAAGCTCCGCATTATGCCTACTCAACAACTGCATATAAATTCAGATCGATAACCCGTTACGTTGCCTTAGTGGCTCCCCAGGGGTAGGGTAAACGTTCCAGTGGCGGCCCTTTCTTTTCAATTTCAAACACATAACTCACTTTGAAATATAGTTTGTGTCTATTTAAAAAGTGAGATTTTCAGTAGCGTGCGTACGTATTTTGCATATTTTGTATTCACAACATAGAACTTTGTTGGCATCTTTTTTTTTTTTAATCATACACACATCGTTAAACTACCAATAGGTACCTTAGTACTGCTTTCAGTGACTGTACCTACCAATAGGTAAAGTCACTGAAAATAAAAATGTTTTGCATGACTTAGTTGTATGCGTGTTTACCATTCTTACTGCGTAATCTTACTGAACCTAATCTAATCTACAAGTTGCTCATTTGAACTAATCCCGTACCAAACAATCACTACCCAGCTCACCCTATTTGCACTACATAATGTTTGTGTACTGTTGTGCTGCCTGTTTACCCTATGTTGAACTAAGCAAACTAGAACCAGGGGGCTATTAGTGTATGTATGCAGTGTACAATAACAGATAGCTAGTAATTTGTTTGCTGAAGTGCCCGATTGACTGACTCATGCACAAGAGCTGTATAAGTAACAGTATACAGAAAAACTAGAAAACAGTAAAATACGAAACCTACTTGAACAGTTATTACTATTTCGTATTTTCATTATTTAAGATAAAAAAAATCGTCACGGAGTAGACACCCCTCAAGACGGAAATCGTCGAAGAAGCAGACTCAGTAAAAGATGTAGTGATGATCTTAGTTCATATCGTCAAGACTGGTGAAGCTGGCCAAAGATAGAGACAAGTGAAAAAAGGAAGGGGAGGCCTTTGCCCAGCAGTGGGACACCATAGGCTTACAATAATAAGAATATTAAGTTTTTAAGACCCGGTAATACTGTAACGGGATAGAATTATAGTCGCTGGCCTAGTCAGTTTGCAAGCAGCTTACACTTCACAACAACACATGAATATGAACTGAAAGTTAGTAGTTTAGTTTGGTAGTCCACTTGAGGCTTTACCAGCTACCGCTGAATCTATATTCCAATCTGAAGGGGTGTACAAGTAAACAAACATAGTAGAAAATGTTTTTTCTTAGCTCCTGTTAGTGTCATACGCATCTCTATGTAGAACATCGGGTACAGTGAGCACAAAAAAATATTTGCTTTGTTTGGTTTTAACATCCTGAACTGTCAAAACGCAGAGGGTTACGGGGACTTATTTGCGAACCTATACCTCTCTTGTAGATAAAAACACATACATACAAACCCAAAACACGCTTATATCTTTGGTGGAGTGGGCAGAGCGTTAACGACCGTAAAATTATGGTCGTTATCGCGTCTGACAAATGTTTGAGTTTTTTTGTTTAGATGAAATGTGTCAGCTTTCGTAGAAAATCTTTGATGTCATGTTCCAACAATCCGTATTTATACGTTTATAGAGTGTATTTATATTACGCAATATTTTACTCATTTTTGTTTAATATATCTATCAAAAAACATAGGCGTGTTTCATCGCTAAACTTTTCTAATGAACATGTACTTAATTCCTTTAACACTACAAAATTTCGTTGTAACTTTTCACGCCACCTGAAAGGGTTATTTGAATAGCTTTTAACAAAAAGACACTGAAATGTTTGGTTTTGCCGCTTTTAGGCAGAATGAGAAAAAATATTTGCTTTCGAAATTCAGCTTTGAATAGTGAGTGAGGTGTTAAAAGAGTTAGTACAATAAAGTTTTGCTTGTTAAATATTTATTTCGAAAATCTTCCTTGTTTTACTACCATCCATAAGTTTACCTAAGGTATTGTTTTTTAATTTCAGTAGAATAGTTTGCTCTATGATAATAAAAAATGGTGGCGAGTTTATATTCTACATTTTTACTATTGATCAATACTGTGATAACCCGAGAGAAAAATGTTTGACGCTACCGATAGGATACTTACTATTCATAGCAATAACTATTCATCAGTAGTTAGTGCAAGGCAATCTTTGAAAAATCTAATCCAGTCCTCAAGCACATCGCATGATTTCTCAATATTTTGACCGAAGGAGTTTCTGGAACCGGCACACATAGCCGCATCAAATTGCGGATATCTCTGCTATACAAAAGCCGCAACAAAGTCCGGCACATGTGAGATTCTACTAATATTTCCGCAAGATGAGTTCCTACCGCGGCTTCACGCCTTCTAAGGCTTCTTGAATGGAGTAGAGTTTCACACAGTTAGCGAGCGTAGCAACAGTTAGGGAGGGATACAACATTTTATTATCTATGTAGATAAATATCGAGTTCAGTATATAAAAGTAAATCTATCGAATTAAGGCTTAGTTATTTTAATACTAATTAAATTAATGGTTCGTTATTATCAATTTGTTTTGGAAAAAAAAATGCTGATCATTTAATCAAGATTCTGTTACGCACCCAGCCTTTTGTAGTTTTGGGAAAACAACACTGCTAATAACAAAAATGATGCCAGTAACACAATTTTACCCACTATTGTGGATATTTTTGGCCGTTGATACATCGATATTCATCGAAATTCGTTATGTTGTTGCATCCCTAGACAACAGCATTATTATCGTATTATCGTAAGATACGTAGCTTGTGCTAGATATTGAGAAACTTCATTCTGTTTAGCACATTATTGACTTCATTCACTATGTGACATAATAAAATTGCTTATATGTTAGTCGATAGCTTTAAAATTAATAATATTTATTTAGTATTTTGCATTGTTTAACAATCAACTTGAAATCGAGTGAATTGTCGATTGAAATCTTTGAGTTGGGTTTTTGATCTATACCTAGGTGTGTGTTATCAGTAGCCTAAATCATTGTGATATTACACACGAGCGTCTTACCACTTGAACATGGACGTATACGCTACGGCGTAAGCAGCTAGATAACTTCTTACAACTCATTTCTAGATTTTTGTGCAGCTATTCCGATGATTACCAATAAGGATTTTTAGATAAGTAGTGGCTGACGTGTACTACTTACTGATTAATTTGCTATGCTGGGTTTAGTTATATATATCTAATCACTAACCATGAGTAACATTTCAATGAGCGTCTCTGAACTGGTCAGGTATCCTAAGTAACATACAAAATACCCGATCAGCTGGTTGATTTAGTATGCAAGATTATTTCTTGTTCTTTTTAATTTCCAAATCTGTATTCTATGAAAAGAGTTGTTCAGTTTCATAAGACCTTTGAGTTTACACCATTTTCTGTTAGTTGTTTTATTTATCATTGCAACTAATTGCACAATGTTTCTCCTCAGTAGTGCTGAACACCCTTCTGGAGTCAGACCACTACTCGAGTCTGATCAAGGAGCTGACCTGCACAAAATGCAAAAAGTACATGAAGCCACCCATCCATCTGTGCGTGAACGGGCACAGCGTCTGTGCCGTCTGCTTCGAGAAGAGCTTCCAATGTCATGACTGTAAGGTAAGCATTGAATTTTAATAGCGTACATAATGGTAAGCATTGAATCAGTATGGGTGAGGCTGAATACATTCAGAACCGGACACGGGCGATCAATCCACCACCTCCACAAATAGGGACTCAGGGAGTCACCATCCTGCGAATGCGGAGAGCCTGACCAAACCCTAGTCCACATTGTGAACGATTGCCCACTGTATCGCCTACCTGGCGGCATGTCCGAGCTGCACCGTCTTACGCCAGCGGCCAAAGAGTGGCTCAAAAACCTAAAAATGAATATATAGGTTCCTTCGCAGAGAAATGCCATACGACATGATAATAAGCATTGAATAATAAAAAGCTCACATGATATTTCGGTTAGCGACAATCGGCGACCAAGAGATAGCTTGTGACAGCTACACAGCTATACGATATCAGATGCATACTTTAACATGATAACATCAATATGAAACCGTCTCGTTCTCTTTCGCCAAGATCAGTAGTTGTGATTTCTTTACATGATAGGTACCTATTTGTCGTCTCGACACACCAAGTAAAAACTACCATTGAATGTACATTTGAACCTATAAGGGGTGTAAGAGACGATGTAACGAAAACTTTGCAGGCGTGATCAGACCATGAAACTAAACAACTTTTTCTATGTTGGCTATATTGGTAAACGATAAAGAAAATTCGAGTTTCCACACAAAGTCAGTCAGCTGATCGGGAATTTCGTATGGGACGTCAAAAACTTTTTTTGTTTCCCAACATAGCCCCCATAAAAAAAGTTGTTCAGTTTCATGGTCTGAGCACGCCTGCAAAGTTTTCGTAACACCGTCTCTTACACCCTGTATAGTTTAAATCAATGTGACAGGTATTCCGTATAAAATAACCTGTAAACTAATATTGAAAAAACTAAACAAATTGAATCTTCATGGCAGCTGAAAAGTCGTATTTAATAGCAATAAGAATTTTTTCTGGCATGCATTACACCTATCTAAATATTATTATAAACCTTTCTTTGGAATGCTCTATCTAGTATGAAAAAACTTAGAAGAAGCTTAGCAGTTTTTAGACGGAAAAAAGTAAAACCGACTAAATTTTACACTATATATAAATCCAATAAATTAACAGTCAATTTTCTACCATTACAGCATGAGTTCGCGACGGTTCGCCCCATGCTGCTAGAGTCGTTGGCAAACAAAGTATTGTTCCCGTGTACCAATGATGGCTGCCCGAAGCATGCCACGCTACCAGTTCTTGAGAAACACACGCCGCACTGCCAGTTCCGGATCATCAACTGCTTCATGGCTAGAGTTTATGGTAAGTCAGCCTTTTAATATGGCCCTAGAACGTGTAGCAATGGACAGAAAGTCAGAGGTCCGTCTAAAAGTTTAGTATTTAAAATCAGGTAACACGAGAGACTAGATTGGATGACAAAGGTCTAAAATCACCAAACATGGAATAAGCTGAAAACTTTTATTAGAACAACCAGTTGCTAACGTTAGAACAGACAGAGCAAAAGCTAGTTTTAAACAATACGTAACACCTTACATAAGATTAACACAATTTTATCATCCTAACTGGGCATCGCTGCTTTTGATAAAATGTTTCTGCCCTATTTCTATCTTATTATAACAGAACACTATCTTTGTTCCCTTACAAGAAAGTATTTTAATAAATCCCTAGTACCTAACCTTACCTTCGTTGTACAACACAGTGGCTAGACGACTCATAGAGATTCCACTGGTCGTTGCCCCCGTCTTTATATTATGTAAGGGTTGCCGTATCTTATTACTAGGTTTGATTTGAATATCATCATATCGCCGTCCTACAACGAAAACCAATTAAATCGTAAAATGTGCAAACGAAGATATCGCGATTATAATGTTTAAGGGGTTGAAAATCCATTAGTAATATTATATTCCTATTGTTACATAATAGCATCAGTACACTAATAAATGTTCTATTTAAATTTATCTATTGTGTTTTAAAAAGACTATTACTTATTAGTGAAATTTTCAAAAATGTTCACAAGGCCACCTATTTAATCGGTTTTCGCTGAGAACTTTAAAATTGTTAATATTTTCTAAAGTATTAAGAATACAGCAAATCCCAAGAAATTACTTTTTACATTTAGTTCATTAAACCTAACCATGTTAAAAACGTACCTATCCAGTTGTCCCTTGTAGAGTTACAAGTAGAAATTGTATCAAGATAATTGGTTTTCCCTGCCGAAAATTAAAGAATATAAAAGTTAAGCAAGTAATTTATTACAGTTTCAGTACTTTTATCTGTTATCAAAATGTATAACTCAAAGTTTAGGGTAGGTGTAGGGTACGTGTAGGATACGTGTAGGGTAGGTGTAGGGTAGAAGTAGGGTGGGTGTAGGGTAGGTTTAGAGTAGTAGATGTAGGGTAGGCGTAGGATAGTTGTAAGTAGGGGTAGAATAGGTGTACGTATAGATAGAGTAGGTATAGGGAAGGTGTAGAGTAGTAGGCGTAGGGTAGGGGTAGGTAGGATAGGGTAAGTGTAGGGTAGGTGTAGGGTAGAAGTAGGGTGGGTGTAGGGTAGGTTTAGAGTAGTAGATGTAGGGTAGGCGCAGGCTTGTGGTAGGGTAGGTGTAGAGTAGTTGTAGGATAGCAGGTGAGGTAGGTGTCGTGCAGTGGGTGTAGACCTAGTGATAAAAAGTCCGAAGGTTGTAAAACATGTTCTTGATAAGCCCCGACTGCAGTTTCTAAAGCTAAAAATTTCTTTGAAGCTAAAAATTCTGGTAAACCATCTTTCGCCAAATATATACTCGTACCTACATAAAAACGGCTAAAACATATGCCGAAGCCATAAAATGTCTCGATGACATATACATAAAACCGTAGAATATAATCTACGCTCGGCATATCCTTGCAACCAGAAAACTGTCACCTGGTGAATCTATTTCTGAATATATACGTGCCTTGAAACTATTGGCCCTTGAGTGTGACTTTAAAAGTGTGGATTCGGAAACTCATATGCAAGAATCCACACGCGATGCTTTTATTTCTGGCAATTATTCACAAGAAATACGCCAGCGATTATTAGAAAACAATATTCTGGACCTTGATACGGCACTAAACAAATCTATAACCTTAGAGTCAGCGGAAATTAATGCGAAATCGTATACCCCAAACACTATTATAAATGCCGTTCCACAAACAGTACAAGAGAACCCAGACTTGAACCTAGCTGTTCGCACTCATCGTAAGTGGCGATGCTTTTTTTGCGGCGGTAACTTAGCTCACCGAAGGCAAGCGTGTCCCGCATATAATGCCACCTGCCAACTCTGCTCACGAAAAGGCCATTTCGCGAATGTTTGCCGATCTAGCAAACCGAGTATCAACTGCATTTCTCCTAATGTAGATCAGGATCAAGAGACAACAACGGAATCGGCCTCGGCGCACATAGCATGCATCTGCGCGGCTTCTCCTGCAAGCTTACGTAAAGCTGTGATTCCAGTATATCTGAATGACACATGTGCCGATGCCTTGATAGACTCCGGCAGCTCATCCTGCCTCATCAGCGAAGAACTTGCTTCAGTAATGAATCTTAAAAAGAAACCAATACAGCAGACAGTAACCTTAACGTCTCTTAATCACGTGGCATTTGTAAATGGAATTTGCAACGCTACAATTAAAATAAATAACCACGTCTATAAACAGCATCCATTGCTTATCGTCCCGAACCTGTGCGCTGACGCTATCATTGGCCAAGATATAATGAAATTCCATAAATCAGTCGACATTGAATTCGGAAGCGAAAGAGAACCACTACGAATTTGTAACGTCGCGCAATCTTCTCTACCGCCGGCGACAATATTCAACAATTTATCTGATTGCAAGCCTGTGGCAATAAAATCAAGAACTTTCTCTGAGGAGGATGAAAAATTCATAAAGGACGAGATCGATAAACTTTTACAGGACGGAGTGATAGAGCCCAGCAACTCACCGTGGCGAGCGCAAGTTCTTATCACCAAAAACGCTACACATAGAAAACGTCTTGTTATTGACTACTCTCGTACTATTAACCGCTTTACTGACTTAGATGCGTTTCCTCTTCCAAAAATCGAAACAATCATTTCAAAAGTAGCGAAATACACTCATTACAGTCAAATTGACCTAAAGTCGGCGTATCATCAGGTCCCCATCCTTGAAAAAGAAAAACCCATGACGGCCTTCGAAGCCTGTGGTAAGTTGTGCCAATTCACACGTATACCGTTTGGTGTAGTTCGTACACAAGCACACAAATGGCGTAGCGGCCTTTCAAAGATCTTTACAACACATAGTGGACACAGAGAATCTTGGAGGGACCTTCGTGTATCTCGATGACGTCACAATTTGCGGCAAAACAAAGACTGAACATGACGAAAACCTAAAGAAATTCATGAACGCGGTCGATAACCAAATTAAGAAAGAAATAGCTAAGTCCTCGCTTATTGCGATCAATGAAAATGATCCCCTCACAGTAGAAACAGATGCATCCGAACATGCAATAGCTGCAACCATTACTCAAAATGGATGCCCTGTAGCCTTTTTCTCAAGATCATTAAATGATTCCGAAAAGAAACATTCTTCTGTAGAAAAGGAAGCCTGCGCTATAGTAGAAGCTTTAAGAAAGTGGCGCCATTATCTACTTGGTAGACACTTTTTATTAGTGACCGATCAACAGTCTGTCACGTTTATGTTCAATCAGAAACACTCAAGTAAAATAAAAAACGAGAAAATCGAAAGATGGCGTCTGGAACTATCCTGTTACAAGTACGATATAGTATACCGGCCAGGAAAAGAAAACGCAGCTGCTGTCGCGTTGTCAAGAATTTCAGCTCACATAAATATTAATACCAGCAAACTTTACGAATTACACAATTTACTTTGCCACCCCGGAGTAGTGCGAATGATGCACTTCGTAAGAATGAAAAATTTACCATACTCAATGAAGAACGTTAAAACAATGACCGCTTCCTGTGCCGTTTGCGCCGAGATCAAACCCCGGTATTCTAAAACTAAGGGAGAATTGATTAAAGCAACGGCACCATTCCAAAGACTAAATTTAGATTTTAAAGGCCTTTTACCATCAAAATCAGGGACGAAGTATATACTCACGATAATTGACGAGTTTTCTAGATTTCCATTTGCATACGCATGTAAAGATGTTTCGGTCCAAACTGTTATAAATTCTTTAAATGATCTTTTTCTTACATTTGGTGCCCCTACTGCGCTAGCTTCGCCAGTGACACGGAACTAAACAGGTTTAATCGTTTTTCGCTGTAGTGATTATGTAACATCCGTGAGTATAATATAGTCAGGGAAAAGCAATTATCTGGATATATAATATTTTCTTAGACGATTCGATGTACTGCATTAAGTATGAAATTCGTCCGGTAAAACCAACTAAACAATTTTAATTGCTTTTATTAGACCATCTTAATCAAGTACGGAAATTTAAATCTTACTAAATGGTTGTTACTGAGAAAAAAAAATAGAGTTTTCTATGGTCTCTCCTACGGGAAAACCAAATTTTATCAACTTAACCGAAAATCGTTGGAGACAAATATGGTGTCAGTTAAGTTAAATCTGCTTAATGTTTTTTATTTGAAAACAAACCTTGCCAGTGTTTGAAATGATTGGTTATCTACCTAGCTAGAAGCGAAACTATAAGACTTAGCAGTTAATGGGTTTTCGCAGAAGAAAGAGCAAAAAATTTTAAGTACTTTTGCATTCAAAAGTAATTTTCGTAAAAATTTCGAGTTAATTGGTTTTCGTTGTAGGACGGCGATATATACGTATAGGTAAAATTATTGGAACAAAGTGTTATTCACCTGTATTCAATCAGCGGAATCAGAAAATTGCTTTATGAAAGTAGAACTGATAATTCAGGGGAAATGGGCTTAGCAGGTGAACAATTTACTCCATTTTTCTTTTTGTGACTTTCTATCTTTTTGTAGCATCTAAATTTGCCTATATTGTACCTATGAATTTACTTTTATCACAAAGTCTAAAATTTGGATTCTACTGTGTTTACATTTAATGACGTATTTTTTTTACAAGTAAGTTTATAGACTTTGATTAAATTATGAATTTAATAAAGGGAGTCCGCTTTTTTCAGGAAGATCAGGGTGAGGCAGGGAATGTTTATTATTCAACTTTTACAAAATCATTTCTTAAGAGATAAATTATGGGATTATCTAATTCATTCCCATTAACTTCCGCTGTATGTTTGTAAGGTACTATACGCACTATTTAAAAAAAACTGTCACTACTGTAGAAATAAAAATATTTACAATTAATAATAATGGTGCCGCCTTTGTCTATCCGAAAATAAAATACTACACTAAAGGCAGTGAAACAATTAGATTCCGTGATAGTACCACATGCCGTCGACATGAGCGCAATAAAGGAGCCAACACATTATCTCGAAAGACATATCACTCGCAGGGGTTCCGTCTCGCCTCATATTTTCAGACACTCGTAATACGAACAAGCTCAAAGATCAAAGATTTACAGCTACACGAAACCTTACTTGCTTGCTTGTCGTCGAAGAAAATTTTGACAAAACTTTTGCTTAGTAATATCTATATTTTACGAGATTTAAAGAGTAGAGTAGGCAGGCACGTACAAGGCAAAACAGGGACAACATAGAAACTAATTATTTAGAACAAAAATAGTGATTGTGCAACTTTTTTTGTGTGTGATATGATTGGGTGTGATGTGAGATAATGCTAAAACATTTGATTCTTTTCAGTTTGATGCTCTATGTCTATATTATATTTTGATCTAGTCGAATGTTTCTTTCTATGCTCAGCAAAAGAATCTTGTGTATCTAGTACCCTGACGTGGGGTTGATAACCTTTTGGATATGTAACTATTAGAGACTGGAGTTAAAAGATATTTAATCAATCGATTCTTTGGCTACTTAGTTCTATAGTTTAGGAATATAACGAACTATGATATTTTAAAGTTCTATATTTTACTGCTAAAGTAGGTACCTACATAGTCTCTACAATTATAATATCCAACTCCCATTAAACGCCATAACTACGGCAGTTCCTAGAAAAGTTTTGATTAACTAGCTTAGTAGGGAGTCCCGGTAAAACAGCTGAGGTACTAGTTGGTATGTAGGTATTCTTTCGTTATTGTTACCCATTATGTATCCTAGCACTTTTATGTATTCTGTGAATAAGGTAGTTTTTAAGAAGAATCCGAAAAACCTCACAATTTACCCAAATTACGCGTTCATAATCAACGTTTTAAATTTTTTTTTTCACCTTTCTAATGGGCATACCATTAGAAAAGGAACCCCATTTTCTATGTAAGTGCTTTAGAGGTATAAAAGCCGAATACCGAATATGGAAAAAATGGTCCAAGTGCTCTTGAGGTTTCCACGTCAACTATTCCTAAATTATAACTTTTACGACAATCATGATTAGAAAGTTCAATAAATTGCCTCTGTAGTGAGCGCTGGTTTCAGGACTCAGAGCTTCTTGGTTTGATCTTTTACATATTCCCAGGTGATTGCAAATGGGAAGGCAGAGCTGGCGACTGGATGGACCACTGCTTCGTGGAGCACAAGTCGAGGGTGACCGAGCTGCCCTTCATCACAGTGAACGACAAGTGGAACGCGAAGAGGACTGAACCAGTCCTCAACTACTTCCTCATGAAGTGCTTTGACAAGGTCTTCAATGTGTACCAGATTTATGATAAGAGAGGAGGTAAGATAATAATCTCTTTTGATAAAAATTAGTAGGTTTGACATTAAAAAAGGATGATGGCTATCTCGATGCTTGTTCTTCTTCTTTTCGTGTGGGACACCGAGTCGTCCAGCGACCCGATGCTTGTAGCAAGACCATTTTGAACTGAATCTTTTGAAGTTGTTATAAAATCTGCCCCCTAGTTATCAATTTTACTTTGATTCGAAATGTTTATAACGTGATTATGTAGCCAGTAATTTACTTAACAATAACATTTTGTTGTAGCAGATTTTCTACGGTACCTACGAGTATTTAAACTAAGTTCCTGAAGGAGAATCCTCTGATTTTGTAACTGTTTAGTTTTCGAAGAAGCCTGAATATTCACGTATTTATAATTGATCTCACAACAACTCCACAACTTGACACTAACGAAGTGTGCTTGAATAAATTAAATTTGACAAACTAGCATTGACCAAGTTGAACGTCCTATTCTTGTCCACTTTGATCGGATCCCAGTCATTCAACTGTTGTATCATGGACCTATAAATCATTTGTAGCCAAGTGCGTTATGAAAAGTGTTGCTATATTCAAGGTAACACTAAAAAAGACGTCAAATCTACTTTTTCTAAGCGTATTGTTACACTTGATAGTGTGAACGAAGCGTGGACAGATTTACGAATACGTGGGTTTAAATCCGAAACACGTAAACAATTGCTTATGATTTGATTTCTGGCCAAAATGTAAATAAAGGATGTTTTCTACCCTTTTTCGCAGGAAGAATGATGTGGACAGTGCTCGTGAACGATGAAAACGCTGAGAAGTTTTACTTCGAGGTGGACCTGTTTCTTCCAAACCTACCGAGCAAAAGGATTGTGTACAGGCAAGTGTTTGCTTTTAAACAACAACGTTGAGAGGGTACCACGTATTAAATCAAAGTGATTTGTAAAGGAAGAAAGGCATTAATATTATTTATGATCATAATCTTGTTTATGGACCGTTCTGAGTTCCGTGTAGGAGGGATTTTTATTTTGATACAGTTATATAGGTTGTAGGTAGGTAGGTAGTATAGTAAAGAGATTGAAGAGTTTTCTCTGTACAACTTAGCGTCACTGTTATCGTTGCGTAACTAATAAAATGTGCAAAAAATGTCCTCAAAATTTTAAAATGTCTTTTAATATGTTTGAAATTTTAAATGTCTTTTGTTTTTCTATTCAGACGTCCATGCAAGTGTGAAAAGGACGCTGATTTCCTAGAACACACCCAAAACGTTTACATTCCTGTGGAAAATGTGTTTTCAATGCTGGATGAAGGAGAAGCGATGAATTTTACTGTCAGAATTGGTAAGCAACTTATAATTTTGTACCCGCTTACTTGGAAATAATTGAATGTTTAAAATTATATTTATTAACCTCTTATATGTTATATATATAATCTTCAACTCATTTATCACTGTATCATGACATCTCAGCAATCACTATATAATTTTATGTCCTCTTTTCTATCCTATCACTTGCATGTCCATTTCAATATCATAGCTTTTAAACACCAAACGAGACAAACACAAACTTGGAACACCTCTTGTAGGTACATGCGGCGAGTTGCCCGCTGCAGATGTTCAGACATCTTCCACATCGATCAACATCGACGTTGAGAGTATAGATCACGTGCATGCGAAACTCGACTGTACGCCAAAGAACCCAAAGCTCAGTATTGAACAGCCAGGTGTTGTGCTCCGTAGGAATTCCAGAGCGAAAGAGCTTTGGAATAGCGCAAGGCACTCTTGGCCGAGGAAGCTGAAGCCTGCTTATGACGGGATAGTGCTCTTGATGAAGCCGAACAAACGCCAATCGGTTTTAACAGAAGAACGCGCAAAATAATCAACTAACATCATTGCATGTGAACATGATAATGAGAATTTAGCTTTAGAAAAAGGAAAACACGAGTGGATAATGTTTAAGGATAGCAGTAGCATAATCTAAAGTAAAAGTACTTAAAAATAAAAATAGGTACCCAATTTTCAATAAACATACCATCCTATTTACTCATATCTTACTTGTATTACTTACATCATATTACTATTACAATAACTTTCTTGCTTTGTTTCCTAGTTTTTTTCATATTGTACTTTCAAAATATAAAATGTATTGCATGTCGTGATATTTGTCATTTCATATTGCAATCTCATCTATTTTCTTACGTTTCACACTCGTATCCATTTATTTAAACTTATTTTTAAAATTGTCAATAAGTATAAAATGCTTTTGTATAAAATATGATAGCATTAATAAAACTTTACCAATACTTACATCATTTTCACCGTCCTCCTAAATCTATTAAAATAAAAACGCATCAAAATCCGTTGTGCAGTCTAGGAAGAGTTTTATATAGACGAAGTTGAGGAGACAGACGAAAACGAAAAAAGTGACTTTATTTTATATCTTGTCATGATTAAAATTATGTCATGATTTCAGGTGAAGTGGAAAACTTGCCACTACTGGACACGCCAGCAGGGAGCGAAAGTCGCATTCTCCTCCACAACAGCGAGGAACATAAACAAAACGAAGAGAACAGTGTTCAGGAAAACATAATTGGAGAACAATGAGTTAGCAAGAAGTAGCGATATTTTTAAAATAAATTATTTATTTTCCATTGTGCTATCAATTTACTTCATTTCTACTCTTGGTCTAGAATAAAATCACTTCATTTACCAAAATCACCTCATTCTATAGGCAGCGTAAGATACGACTGGTCGCCTTTTATAACCTGACAACATTTATAGTAAAAAGATAGTACAATACACTAAAATGACCCTCAAATATGTGTTGGCCATGACAACACCAACCTTTAAACAACCTTTTTTGGGACCATTTACGCGTGATTTATGTACGTTCTTATATATACGTAATAATTGGAATAAAATGGTGCCTATTTTCAGACGAGAATGAGTAATTTCGCGGGATACCAAAATGAGCAGAGAACGACTGGTGTTCTGAATAGCAATTGATTGATGAATGTGAATGAATATCCATCGTTAATAATAATGGAACTCCATTGTTATCCATCATTACATCAAATAATAATAAATCGTCCTTTTTTGTCAATGAAATTTTAAAAAAGGTGGCTTCCCAATGATGGATAGAAAGATTTTCTGACATAATCGTGAAGATGACTTGTCCACAAAAACACGAATGCAGCAATTTGAAAGTCATATTATTTAGCGCATACATTCCGCCATTTTCCAAACTACTATCTTAGCATAGGCATCCATTGTCACCTATCAGTTAACTTCAAGCCTATTTACTTCTTCGGTTGACTGAGCATCATGCATCAAGCAACAATAGTTACCCGATTGAAACTTTCCCGCTATTCTGATAGAAGTTCTGCACTTTCTTTTTATGATTGGAACCGTGGTTGGAAGCAAACGAACTGAAAATTTTCCGGCAAAATAAAAATATATTGACGCTGCAATCGATCTGTGGCACAAGCCATTAAACTTTAAACGGCACGATAGAAAATATCGGAAAAACCAGGACAAAGCAAAATATTCCTTTGAAAACTATTCTTCGCTCCGGCTTCATTTGCGATCGTTCGGCAAACTTTTATTGGTGCACGTTCGGTTTTGTTGGCAAATATTTTGCTGTACCTACATACCTACCTAAGTAATAGCGAAACTAAGCGTGCCGCTATAAAACTTCACTAGAAACTAGGGTAGAGCTGAAACAATCGATCGTAACGAACATAGGTTTTAGTAGTTTAGAATATATGGGCCCATAAAACGAATCTCCTGGAACAAATTCAATGTTTCGGCCAAATATTTACTTCTATACTGCCAACAATGCGTGGCAGTATACAAGCAACAGCACACAAATACTAGATTAGTTTGAATGCCTTGTTTAATTCAGTATCAATGCTTTTTGAAAAATTTACAAATGTTATAGGAAATATAAATGAAGGAAAATGGAAAGCATCTTTCCCTATGGATACAACACCTAATACAATCATAAATCGTGGTGAGTATAGCAATAACTCTCGATAAGAGTAGGCCTATGACCAGCAGTGGACTGTTATGGTGGTTATGTTGAGTAAAAACGTATATTACATCCTTTTCCGCTCACTACGCAACATTTTCGCTATATAATTGGCTGAAAACCAGTTGGTGTCGCTGAAAACCATGCAGTAAATCATGGAGGGCAGAATTATGAAAGCATGAAATTTATCGCCAGGCGTCCGGTTGCAAATTTTCATTTCATAATTTTCTATACAACACAAATTATTTACGGCATTGGAGGCTACCGACAAGTGATTTATTTTTTCACTGTCTAGGGAATGTTGGAATGTTCATAAAGAAAGAATCCGGATATGATGGAATTTTTCCGGGTAGTCCACTAGGAAATTTATTCGGCCGGTCGTTTTTATTCAAATGTATGTGAGGTATTTTGTCATTTCGTTGTTTGTTCTTCCATATGTTTGTACACCATAGAGTCGACCAATGAATCGATGGCTCCTTGTCAAAGCAATTAAAAAAGTCGAACTGATTCCACTACTGGTATCGTGATTGAAATAAAACAATAGCCCAGAACTAGACAAATTTATGAATAATTGTTGTCTCGGACGGACGACGCTGCTTTAGCACTGCGTTGACAGCGGTTGAGCGGTAGTATGGGAGGTGACTTTTCTAGTACGGATCTGACAGACCGCTGCGATGTTTTAGCGCTCTGTCGTGCGATAAGTGTGTGATCCGCCTACTGAGACCATTTTAGTTCACATAATCAGCACTATTAAACTTTTAATACTGTATACTACACTTCCCACTCTACTCCTATTACAAAAATGAAGATTCAAGTTTATTTTAATTCGGGCGCAGGCCAGTAGCAGTTCGTAATGAGCCGTTAGTGCGAAATGCTTTTAGTTGCCCATTTAGCTCATATGGAAGCTTTCCAAAATGGATACTTGGGTCGCTTGCGCTTTGATAATAACGTTATTCTCAATTTAAAAGCGGCTTAGCAGAAAAAGATCATTTTAGTCGTGCAAATATTGCAAGGAGCAACTTGATAGACTTTGAAAAGCGTTGTACACTTTCCGGTCAGATGGTCCGATGACTTAAAGAGATTGGTTGTTGGCTGGATGGCGGAAGTGGGAGATTGTGCCTTGTGGAGTACGGTGGGGGGGGCAAAAGTCCAGCAGTGGAATGTTGTCAGCTGATGTGATTATGTGACATGATGAACACAATGGAATTTAATCAGTACGTAGGTACGCATTACACGAATTAAAACAAAATATAGGTAACACATTGCAGTAGATATTTTAAACCTTTTAATAGATTGCCTTTATATTTATATTTGCCTGTATATTAAATAGTGTTGCAGAGTGTATTTTAATAACATTCTGAAATAATTAATTTAAAACATTTAAAAGTAAGTTGGTTGTTACTTGAAAACTTAAGTTAATTGAGGATATCAATTTTATTTTGAAGGCAACTTTAATGTTTTTGCCGACGGCATGTTCACGCAAATATATAACATACTTCAGCAGGTCTTCATTTACGAGTATTATACGTGTAACATTTTCCGTCGCACTTTTGTGTCAAAAAATTTCCGTGTGATGCCGGCTTAGAATAGCATCACTCCATTTCTTATATATAGTCTGTTGGCAGTAGATGTTGTATACTCATACTATCGCTATGACAACTTAATACTAAAACAGAAAAAAGTTAATATTTTAGGTTCCATACATAAGCATTATCTTAAAGCCATTTTTACGAATAATGGTTAACCATACGTGTGCGAGTCTGATTCGAATAACCAATTTAAAAAAATGGTTCTGCGTTCCTGCAGTACATATCACTCTAATAAAACTAATTTTTAACAATTTATAAACAAGTCTTTCCAGAGTGATCGACAAGAGACTATTTCAATTTCAGACATTTCAACAGAAATAATGAAGCGCATTCCTCTGTCTGGGTAATGAGTTGTCAAACGTGGGGCCGTTTGAACCAAGCTCTGGAGTACCCTCGCAAGTTATTGTCTTGCAATTTAACTCACATTTTAGCTACATGTAAAGTTCTTTACATATAGGTACAAATGCGGTATTTGTTCTAAATAAGCTCAATATTCTTCATAAAACGTTGTTTAAAAACTAACTACCACGGGGTGTAAGGGACAGTGTAACGAAAACTTTGCAGGCATGATCAGACCATAAAACTGAACATCTTTTTCTGTGGGGGCTATGTTGGGAAACGAAAAATTTTCAGCTGATCGGGAATTTTTGTATAGAAGGTTGAAAAATTATTCACGTTTACCAACGTAGTCCGCATAGAAAAAGTTGTTCAATTTCATAGTCTGAGCACGCCTGCAAAGTTTTCGATACACCGTGCCACACCTGTAGGTATTGTTAGAATATTAAACGGACAATTTGGTAGTTTCAAAATTAGTTCCTTTTGGAAAATTTGCCACTGGCTGGACATACTCGTAGTTGTCCGGATTTTTATCTGTTATTATTAGTTATTGACCATTAAAAGGCCTGTTCATCCTTTGAGCGTATTTATTTTCTTTGCAAAGAGATTCCAAATGTCAGAAAAAAGTCTTATTTATTTAACTGTTTATTGCACACAAGATAAAACACAGGCCAATCACATTTAGACAAAAAACACAACAGGCACTACTTATTTCTAAAAAGAAATCTCTTCCAGCAGTCCTACGGTAGAGAGATAGCATAAGGTGAGGCTGATGACCGTGCAAAATATTATTCTCACCTTAAAATAATTAGCAGCATCTGCAACCAGTGTGCTGACTACTAGTTGTTAATAAACTAATCTAAGCGATCCCTCCGACCCCGCCAAGTCGGCCCAGCAAGCGCAGGTGGCGAGGCATCAACGTCACGGCTACTCATTCGCCTACAAAACTAATTTCTGGGCTGATGCTAAAAAATTAAAGATATGTCATACATATTGCCAACCTGCCTACCAAACGTGGTGAGTATGGCAATACCCGCCCATTAGGGGAGGCTTATGTCCAATAGTGGAGTGTTGTGACTGTAGAAAAATTTCATACGTATATCATTGACCTACAAAACAAATTTCAGAGCTTATTCTAATAAAATATACTTTTAAGTAAGTAGCGGTACGCAAAACGGTTGCACCCTGGGGATGAAAAATAAAACCGGTATGCAATACACAAACATTATTAAACTTTTTCTTTTATCATTCTTTCGTTTCAAAATATTTGCTTGCTTTAATTCTTGTTTACAAGCTCTTTTGATTGATCAATGCCGCATCCTGATTTGATTATAATGCGCATTACGCTCTTTGAGTAACATCTTTTCACAATTTCAGAACGTGTTTTTCCTATATAACGACATAGACAGTTCTGAGCATCACTCATCTACCTGGATTGAATAATCAAAGACCCAAATTTAATTTGGAGGCAGGTTCACCATCACCACTCTGTTCATATTACCACCGCAAGAATACTGTCTCTTGGAAATAATTTTCCATTGTTGTGCTTCCGCAATCCTAGCTTTTGATGAAAATTTAAGTTAACCAGTCAGGACGAAAGAATCGAGAAGACGGAATCGTATGAAACATCAAAATGAGTATCAAGATTCAAAAAGTCGGTGTTAGTACCTACACCGCGAAGAACTAGGAACTAGATAAGTACTTGCATGAGCTCATTCAAAACTACACTACAAACATTTTGTCTAGATGTTAAAGTAAGGCATCGCACACTTGACGCTCTGTCTGACGGTGAGTCAGATCCATGCTAGAAATGCCAATCCCCATACTAAAACCGCTAAACCGCTGTCGATGCAGCGCTATCGCAGTGTCGTCCGTCGAGTGCGGTTTTAGTATGGGGAGTGACGCTTCTAGTATGATCTGACAGACCGCTGCGATATTTTTGCGCTCCGTCGTGCGTCAAGTGTGCGATCCGCCGAAGTGTACAAAGCAATAATATCTTATGAGGCCGCCAGTGCGTGCGCGCGTATTTTATTTCTAGATACAAAAACAGTTGATGATGATGCCGTGTGATGCCGGCTTAGAATAGCATCATCCCATTTCTTTCCCGTGGGTGTCGTAGAAGCCGACTAAGGGACTCGAGGATTTCATGTGTAATTGCCATTTTAGGCAACAGGCTGACAACCTGTCACTATAGTGATACACTACTCATCTAAAACGACCCTCAAATATTGTCAGACGTGGCGATAAAGACTACTAATGCTCTGCCTACCCCACCAGGGATATAGGCGTGATTTAAGTGTGTGTGTGTGTGTGTGTGTGTGTGTGTGTGTGTGTGTGTGTGTGTGTGTGTGTGTGAGTGTGTGTGTGTACAAAAACAGTTTTACAAATTCATTTGTTTGTTCATGGTGCTCCGTCTTATTTAGCTTCTTTGATCTGAAGTTATTAAGTGTAGCTTGCGGGTGCTAAGTAAATTAGAGGCGAGAAGACAAAATGGGGTCCAGTACTGCAAAGATACTCCTCTGTAATTTTGGAATTCGGTGCTGTAGCGCCATGAAATCGTAAATGGAGAGGGGCTTTGCAGTACGTTCGGAATGTGGGCACTCCAACGTGCACATTGGCGCAACTAAAGTATATCTTAGGTATATCGCACGCTTAACGCACGACAGACCGCTAAAATATCGCAACGGTCTGTCAGATCCATACTAGAAACGCCAATTCTCATACTAAAACCGCACTCGATGGATGGCGCTGCAATAGCGCTGCGTCGAAAGAAATTGAGCGGTTTTAGTATGGGGATTGACATTTCTAGAATGCATCTGACAGAAAGCTGCGATGTTTTAGTGGTCCGTCGTGCGTTAAATGGGCGATGCGCCTAACGTAAAATCAATTGAAAATGATTATAACCATGGCCACATTCAATAAGCTTAAAAACTACATACATACACATATCACGCCTTAATACCGTGCGGGGTTGGCAGAGCGTTAACAGCCGTAAAAACACTTCGCTGTCGCCACGTCTGAAAATAATAAGGGCCGTCTCAGATACTCCAAATTGGCCTTTAAAAGTGATAACAGTCTTTCCTCTGTTCGCATAGATATTTCTGAAATATCCAAACCAGAGGTAAAAGCCGGTCTTAAAAAACTTAAACCAAGATCTGCCATAGGGCCTGATAACGTCCCTCCGTATCTGTTAAAAGCTTGCGGCCACCTCTTAATGCCTCCTATACTTTACATCTTTAACTTAATACTAAAAACATGTAAATATCCCACCAGCTGGAAAACATCACGAGTGCACCCCATACCTAAAACAAAAGATATTTCTCATGCCGAAAATTATCGTCCAATAGCCATTCTCTCTAGTCTAGCGAAAGTATTCGAGTCTATTATCCACTCACAATTAACTGCCCAAATAAGTCCTTTTATTACTAATTCTCAACATGGTTTCCGCAGACGACGTTCTGTTACTACCAATTTATTAACAATAGTTGACAAAATTTCACAGTATTTAGATAAAGGTTTCCAAGTAGACGTTATTTACTTCGATTTTAAAAAGGCATTTGACCAAGTAGAAAATTACATACTCTTAAACAAACTAGCAGTATTCGGTTTCACTCCTCGCCTAGTCCAACTATTTGCAGATTATCTCATGGACCGCCAACAGTTTGTGAGACATGGGTGTTACGTGTCTGACTCATACCATACCAGATCTGGCGTAAGCCAGGGTTCCGTACTCGGGCCCCTCCTTTTTACCTTGATGGTGAATGACCTTGAAAGTGTAATTCATTTTTCCGATTGTCTTTTGTACGCGGATGACCTTAAAATTATTCGTTGTATTGTTGACCCTACAGACTGCATTCAATTACAGAAGGATATTGATGCGTTGTTTAAATGGAGCACCGAAAATAAATTATACTTTAATCCATCTAAGTGCAGAACAATGACATTTACTAGACGAAGAATTCCAATCCAAACTACATATCACCTTGAAAACAGCCCAATAGAACATGTAAATACCATCAAAGACCTCGGTGTAACTTTTGACTCGCAACTCACCTTTAACGAACACATATTATCCGTCGCAAAGGAAAGTTTTAGAAGACTAGGTTTTAATATGAGAAATGCAAAAGAATTTCAAAACCCAAGAGTAGTCAAATTACTGTACACTTCATTAGTAAGGAGTAAGCTCGAATCATCGTCTATTGTGTGGAGTCCTCATGAAGAGTCATATATCCTGCTTTTGGAGAAAGTACAAAAGGCTTTCATACGTTTTTTATACAAGAAAGAGTATGGATACTACCCTTTCTTGTATCCCTCTAAATTTATTTTGGGTATGTTGGGGATGAATTCCTTGGAGGTTAGGCGCAATTTTGAGAAGTTGTGCACAGCATGTCACTCATTGCGAGGCGAATCCGACTGCCCGGAACTGGTCTCCAGGGAGTGCACTCTCAGTGTCCCAGATAGATATCTGCGAGGTCGCAACCATCGGCTGCTTGCCGAGGAGGTGGTACGCACGGAGGCGCACAGGGCATCTCCACTTGTAAGCGCACGCACTCAGCTCAACCAGCTTCTCTCTGTAGCACCGAACTGTGACCTTTTTGCCGATCAGTGGAACAAACTGCGGAGCATTATTTTACAATTTTGTGAAACTTCAGACAATCGTTTAAGTTCTGTTATTTAGATACTAATTAAGTTAAGTTTGTCAGCGCCTTGGCGTAATACTGCTGTAATGCTGTCAAATTATGTTTATGAAATAAATAAATAAAATAAATAATAAATACTTTGTGTATCACTATAGTGACAATTTGTCAGTCTGTCTCGCTTAAAATTGTAATACACCTGAAACCCTCAAGGTCCTCAGTCGCCTCTTACGACACCCACGGGAAAGAAATGGAGTGGTGCGATTCTAAGCCGGCATGACACGGCAGCTTGAACTCTGATTCAGAATAAAAGTTGCCAGAATTCCATAAATACCGTAGTTTTTGTGTGGAATCAATCACTTTAAGGCTGCCCCCACATTAGGCGTTGGCCGAGCGTACGCGTTTCCTGAGCGTACTGCCGGCATCGGCGCGGCGTGGACGTCGCGTCAGCGCACCGTCTGCGGGGCGCGGGCTTCGCGTTGTCCAGCGCCGCGCGGGCGCTGCTTGAACGACGCGCAGACGCCGCGCTTACGTCACGTTCCACGGGCGTTCGACCGCAACTGAGATGCTAGTGGGCGCGGGGGGGAATGTGTGCGCGGGACACGGGCGGCCGAACGCCCGTGGAACGCGACGTAAACGCGGCGTCTGCGCGGCGTTCACGCAGCGCCCGCGCGGCGCTGGACAACGCGAAGCCCGCGCCCCGCAGACGGTGCGCTGAC
Organism: Keiferia lycopersicella; assembly: GCA_029255805.1. Taxonomy (NCBI): domain Eukaryota; kingdom Metazoa; phylum Arthropoda; class Insecta; order Lepidoptera; family Gelechiidae; genus Keiferia; species Keiferia lycopersicella. The sequence continues at coordinate 6,331,347 of JARACZ010000010.1, forward strand.
GCGACGTCCACGCCGCGCCGATGCCGGCAGTACGCTCAGGAAACGCGTACGCTCGGCCAACGCCCCATGTGGGGGCAGCCTTATCAACAACCCGAATAACTCTGGTGTTACACTATTAGTTTGTAGAACGGTAGTACTCGTATTGATTTAATGAAAAGTTCTTTTTTTTTTCAATCTCTACAAATACTCCTTCTATGTCTAAAAATAAGCTTCGGCCAGAGTATCGAACAAAAATATGATAATAATTAGAATTCTGCTTTCATAAAATATTCATCGTTATTGTTTTCACTTCATTCTTTAGCGGGCCCATTATTTGCCACAGTTTTATTATTGAAATTCATGAAAATACTAATTTCCTTAACAAAAAGAAAACTCTAAATTCCATTACTGAAAGTAAAAAAAATATTTATCCACTTTCGAACTCACGGCTCAATTTAAATGGCCTTCAAGAAATTCCATAATTAATTAGTACTCAGCTAGGTACTTACTCGTGCCGAAAATTACGAAATGAAATCACTAATGTTTGCTTATGAGGTTTTTTTAAGTAACTAAAAATCAGAAAATTATAAAGGAACTGCCACAAACCCTTTGTCTGATTAATACATCATCATTCTCCTTGCCTTATCCCGTTCTGTCGGGGTCGGTTACCTAACCTAGGGGAGTTGACATGCAACCAACATTGTCTGATTGATATAAATTTTCGTAATTTAGAATTTATTATAATAGTAGGTTGGTATCCAATGATTGAACATCTGTGATTGTTGTATATTGTTGATTCAACGCGATATCTAATTTCCTTTTCTACATACCGTCTACTTGACTACGTATGTTTTTTTGTCAAGTCACAGTAAGTACATTTTTGGGACACAAATTAAAATCTGTAAGTAGGTCTGGTTACACCGACAATCTGCTAGCTTTCCCCGAAGTATATTTTCGGCATAATGATCAATCGGCCCCTCAAGATTCTCAAGATTTTATCGAGAGAGGAAACCAATTAATTAACGGCAAACTCAGGATCGCCTGCAAGATTAACAATTATAATGTCTTTAACAGAATTTACGCTCCACAGAGAAAATTAATACCTATTATGAAGAACAAATAGATTTCTCTAGGTGCGTATTTGTAGTCGGCGTCGACGGTAAGATATAATAGATAGATACCTGTTTACGATAAAGGTCATGAAAGAAACTGAAACAAAGTTTTTTTTTAAGGAAAATCAAAATACACTCGACAAACAAAAGCATATTTAAGAATTTCAGGCGGAATAAGTACCTAGTTTATAAAAAAATAACATCTAATTGACATATGCTTCTCCCACACTTAACGTGCGCGTTAAGCAGCGCAACGCAGCGCTAAAAATAAAGCTGCGCTAACGTATGCGCCTGTCAGATTCATACTAGAAATGTCACTCCTTATACTTAAACCGCTGGCTGCGTTAACAGCGGTTGTGCGTTGGAACTTGCGTCGACAGCGGTTTTAGTATGGGGATTGACGTTTCTAATGTAGATCAGACAGTTACGTTAGCGCAGCGTTATTTTAGAGCTGGAGTCTGGAGGCCATATTTCATACGAATTTTCAATTCTAGGATTTTAGCTTTGACGCTTTCGAAGTTCGATCCACCGTAATAAAATCCACGTACAATAATAATTTTGTTAATAAATCCCATGTTAAAAACCTATACCTATATTTTTATGTAATCATGAGCATTATTCTGCATTTTCAAGCGTCACACGACTATATTCATATGTAAAACCTGGTACGCGTAATCCACCAACATGGGAGGTAGTTAGAGATAGTTTGTGTAATACGAACTCGACATAGGGAGCAATTTGGTAGTAACATGAATGTTTCTCGTGTTGACAAGAACTGTGCAACTATTTGATATTCAAGATGGGATGAGGTCCCATTTTGAGGACTCAAACTTTGCGTACCTACTGGGTTGGATTAAGTAAATAGCAAAAGGATTTAAATGAGAGTGTAGGTTGGCATATGTATACACACAGCTCCTCTTATTTTTACACTTCTGCCAAACCAAAAAAGGAGAGTAATGTTTTCACCTCCAGCAACACATTACAGTTGTCATTATAGTTACTGTCCTTATGTGAAATCTCTAGGACGAAGATATTAAACAAGTATAACTCGCTATGTGAAGAACTACAACTCCAAAACAAGTAAGTTGCAGTTATTCACATTATGACAAAGAAGTCAGCTTGAAAATTACTTACTATTCCAATTTATGATGTCATTGTACAAAGCATGTCTCGTTGGAGCAGTCAAAAACACATATCACCTATCAATACTCCTCAGATTGGTAGCGATCTGAATAGGGTTAGGTTTTCCATAAGCGCAGCGTGAAGAGGCTACATACACACAAATCTTTCAGATTTAATGGATAAAAAATATGGTATTGTTATTTAAAATATCGTAGTAAAACCGACGACCGATGTGGCGCAATGGTAGTGCGACTGCCTTTGACGCAGAAGGTTCCGGGTTCGATTCTCAGTGGGTCACTCACAAAGTTGATATTCATCACTTTGTGAATTTGTTCCCAGTCTGGTAAGAACATTGCGGGCTGAACCACCAGATTGTCCGTAAGTAAGATGGTTCCGTGTTTCGGATGGCACGTTAAGCCGTAGGTCCCGGTTGCTGTCTATGATCACTTAGACGGCAGTCGTTACACAACCATGTCAGAAGCCTGGTACTTGTAGAAGGCGGTTGAAAAATTCTGACACTAGGGTTCATCGGGTCGTTGGACGACTGGGTGTCCCACACGAAAAAAAAAGTAAAACTCTACGATGTTTAAAAAATTGTAACACTGTAGCTACGAGCTACGACGCAAATGTAATTTTGTTACCGAAACATGACCACGTCATTTGGCAATGTTGTTACGGTAAACCGAACAATTTTGAACAAAATTAAATAATGACGCTCAATGATAAATTAAATGCGTTTTGTGTCTTTCACCTAGTATTTCATCATAAATTTTAGTAGGTAGTTATAATAATATGTATCTTATTCTCTATATTATAATTTATAAGTTATAAGTATATTACGATATATATATTTTTTTAATCCTTATTTTTAGACCGTCAAAATACCGTCTGACAGATTCAGTGATTAATTTTTTTCTTATCTTTACACCATAAAATATTGTCTGATATATTTATAGGGGAACATATACCATAAAGAGTTTTGATGTACATTTTTTTTAGAAATGGGTCCTATTGAAATTGGTCTTACTTTATAATATTTTTTTAGCCCATTGATTAGATAAAAAGTAATGACTCTCACTTTCTCATTTCGTGTGGGACACCGAGTCGTCGAATGGCCCAATGACCCCTGTTTTGCCTGTATACTAAAGTAATTAGTAGTTCAAAGGTCTAACAGTTGTCTAAGTTTTCTCCAGGGACCACCCAATCTTACGAATAGTGGTTGAAACGTAGAAATAGGCCTCTGTATTGCTCTATTGGGGCCCTTTAGTAGTTTTGGCCATTAACATGCGACTTCAACATAGTTCGATTAAACTTGAGCGCTATAATTCGTAGACAGCTAATTTCTTTTACTGAAGAAAATGGAAATTAAGTTCCCAATGAGAACTATGATTAATATTAATGAGGTTTTATAACTTTTTTAAACTATACCATTTTTAGCGAT